>JAJQWJ010000003.1:43223245-46180745 GCA_023637945.1 Phaethornis superciliosus | reverse complement strand
TGGTATTTACTGCTTCTACATCCTTGTCAGGGATCAGCTAGAGGAGTGTATCTCCACGGTGTGGGACACACCAGGAGCCAAGGGTGACCCCAGCACAGGCTGGTGACCTTCAGCTGTCAGGCACAGTCCCACAATAGGATCCAAACAGAGGAGGCAGAGCTGGCAGCAGAGTATAGCAGCAGCCACATGCAGCAGTGACCCAGGGTCTGCCCAGCCATCCCAGCCAGAGCTGAGGCTCTGCACAGACCCACCTGCCACACAGCCCAGGCAGGGACCAAGGGGCCCATGCTGCATTAAACATAGCCCATGGGAAGGGGGGATGAGTGGAGGCCCCAGGGTGAGGCTGCTTGGAGCAGCGATGGGCTGCTAGTGCATCTGCAGCAATCTCATTCTTACAAAGGTGAATTAATTATATGTACTGTAACATAAGGAGCATGAAGTATAATCTACCTTTTAAAATGCTGTTGACTTTGCTCTTTGTACGTTCATATTTGTCACTACTGACAGGCTTTTCCAGTTATCTTCATTAGAGTAATTTAATTTAAAGTGGAAATTTTAGTAATCTCACTTTTGTAGTGTGAGGTGGCACAATTAAGGAAAGATGATAGATCACATAATAAGTACAGCTTGTTACCATTTGTTTAGTCTTCTTTAATATCTGTTTGTTCCCTTTCCCATTTTATGATATCAAATAAACTCTGAGTATATCATATACTATCTATATATCTATACATAGATATACAGATATCAAATACATTATAAATCATGATTATGGCTGTCTAGAATGACTGGTATATAATTTCATTTGTACACCTTGATTATAAGAATTGACTATATCATAATGTCCCTGTTATCTTCATGGCTGGACATCAAGGGCATTTCATCACTTACAGTGTGAGAAAAGGATTTGTCATTGCTGTGAGTGACAATGACTGTATTACTGAGTTCTTCTGAAATTATTGTGTGGTTCCGATTCAGTGAAATTCCCTGTGCAGTGGGCACCTTTGTAATGTCAAATTTCTTCCCTTGTCTTTGCAAAAGGACTATTTCCAAACTTGAAGAATCACATAGTGGAGTTCTTAAAAGGATGAAGAAATCTGTGAGAAGTGTAAAGGAAACAAAACTATGTTCTCAGGAACACAGTGTTCTCCCTGACTTTGCACTAAATAAACAAAGCCCCAAGGAGAGTAAAACAGAAATAAAAATTAGAATATTCCTGATAGTTAAAAAGTAGAAAAGTCAAGTCAATTTGAGAAAATTTGAGGCAGGTAATTCCTGATGTGAACTTCTACATGAAGCCATTCTTGAGACAGCCAGGCACTGGAGCAGGTTGCCCAGAGAGTCCTCTGGGTCCAATGTCCATTCTTGGTGGCTTTTGAGACCTAACTGGACAAAAATCTGAGCAGCCTGGTCTGATGTCACAGATGACCCTGATTTGGTCAGAAGGCTGGATAAGAGACCTCTTCATGTCTTTTCCAACTTGAATCACCCTATGATTCCATAGATATATGAGGCTTGTGACTCAGAAGGTTTTCTATATGTCATGAGCAAAGCCCACTGCAACATATTTAACACCAAATGCAACTTTGGATTTAAAGATGCCCCATAACATTTTTATTTTGGTATAAAATATCAAATAGGATTGACAATTGCCTAAAACAGTTACATGCAGAAAATCAGACCACAGCTTTTACAGAAGTGTAATGTCAAAGCTCTACATTCCATATGGATGTCACCAAAAGGAATTGTGATTTCATCAACGCAGCTGCTAGCTTTGTAATGACATATGGGACTAACTTTTTTTAATGAACATTCTTAAAGCAATGTTTCCTCTGCTTTATGCATTTTTCCTGACATCATGATATTAAAAATGTTTACAATTTAAAAGGCAGTTGTAATTTCTGACAAAATCTTAGTATTTGCATTAAAAAACTAACAGCTCTAGAATTCATATTGCCTCAAATCTACTTTTGTAGATACTATATAACCTTAATTATATTCTGTAACTGTGAGATAAACATTTTAGGTTAGAATCTATTTTGTCTTTTACAGCTGAATGTGAATTTAGAATTTTATGAGTGAAAGCTTTTCTACAGCATAGATAAGGGAAGAAAAATTATTATAAGGTAACATTATTGAGAATGTAGTGAGGATAGCAAGGATCTATTGAAACTTGTTTCATATGAAATATTTGAATATCAAATCAATAAATATAGTGAAAAAGACATAAGAAAAACATAATAGCTTCCTATATGCTATGCTGTATTTGATGTCATCTTGGGCTATGTATGTGCTTCTTAGACTGAGATAAGTCTGTAGAGAGATAAATTTACAAAAAGGCAAAGGCCTTTGTACAGAAGTATGCCTGATGTAATATTATCGCTGGCTTGTGAGGAACAAATGGTCTTTCAAAAATTATTTTTAAAAATATGGGGGGAAAATGGTTTAATCTTTTTATTTCATTTATAAATTTAATGTAAAACCCCTAGAACTCTTGCCTTTCAATGAGTGTTTTCATCTAGAAGAGGATAAGAAAGAGATATTACCTTTCCAATTTAAAGAAGGGTATTTTTTAATGAATGGGTTTAAAGTATATACAAACAAACTACATTAGTTGGCATAAGACATTTTTTGATTGTGAAAAAGCACATGTGAAAGGAAGGCTCATTTTTGTACAGCTAATAAAAGCAAGAGTCTTACCTGATCCACACCCAAACACTTTGAAAATTCAGTTATGAAGTAAGGCACTGGGATAAATATTGTATAAATCTTCTGATATCCTTCCCTTATGGCAACAGTCTTGGTGAATTTAATGTAAGTAGCAAATAATGAAAGATGAAGCATTTAATAGAGCAACTGACAAGGAGATTTGTAATTATTAACTCTATTTTAGGTACAAGTTTTCTATGAGATTCTAGTAAATAAAGGTTAGTGACTTTAAATAATACTTGCAGTATGTTTTGAATTAGTAGTAGAGGAATAGCTTTCTTTGGACAAGTTGATTTATGTAAAACTGCTACAAACTTTAACAATATAAATATTTTCTTAATCAGTTTATTTATAATTTCACCTTTATACCTTTATTTGTATGTACCTTTCACTTTGATAAAGGAATGGTGTGCAAGGACATATTTGTATTATGCTGCAATCTACTCAGAATCTTGATAAATTATGAAAGCTCCGTCCATTCAGTTATCTTTCATAACTGAAGGGGAACAAGCAAATATGTAACCTTAGATATTATTATGTCTAATAAGACATGATACCCCTGGGATTTTTAAATTTATTTTTATTTGCTCTATTCTCATTAACTTCACCTCCCTCAGAGGCCTTGTTGATGATTTCATGACCAAAAGGCAAAACCATTTAAAGTGGTCAGAGTGAAAACAGCAAAGGAATGCGTTTCAAATGCCACAGATGAGAAGGTCTCTTGAAGTGATGAATGCAAGGTATGAATGCTGCTGAGACATGCAATGAACAACATAGATACAAACAACATAGATACAAAGATGTAAACTGACATAATAAATGAACAAAATATATACAATATCAATAAATATCAGCTTTAAAATTTTCTTTAGGCTGAGTCAGGACAAGTCTTCAGAAGGGTCCAGTCACACGTTACTCTAACAAAAGCGTTTTAAACAGTTCAGCAAGTTTTTCACAACATCCAAAGTTAATTAATTTTGAGCACTACTTTAGCTGAGCAGTAGCCTTCATTGACTCCTTGTACAGCTGTGTAGTTTGCCCTTGCTATCTGGAGTTACTGTTAACCTCCTACAGTGAATTTATTTAAATCGTCCATTCTGAATGACACTGCTTTAACTTCCCTTCACCAGTGTCAAAAGAGGCTTGTAAGCTCCCCTTTCTCTGCAGCAAGTTCTTCATCAGTTTCTTTGTGCAAATATCTTTATCCCCAGTTGACATCGGTGAGAGAGCAGTACGTGAGAAGGAGTCAAAGATGGCCTCTGGGGAAATGGAACTGAGGTTGAAGGTCTCACATTAAAAAAATCATTTACTTCTGGGTTAGTTTTGCTCTTAGGCATTATTCACAGCTTTTCTCTGTCTTCAAACAAAAGGAGCAGTGGCCCTACTAAAAGAAAAAAATCTGAAGCTATTGAATGTGCTTAGAGTTAGTAAATATTAACTTGGGCTTTCAGGAGTCAGTTCACAGCATGTGAGCTCTTTAAAGCAAGAGAGCCTCTTCCTTTCATTGCCATTGTCTTTTTGTTGCTGTGCTATTTTCATTTCTTTCTTATGAGACAAGATATTTCTAATAATACTTTTTCATGGCATATGGTTGTGTATGTCACTGGAACAAAATTCTCTGTTGATGCTAAGTTGCTTTCATATTGATACTAACTACAACAAAAATATGAATATTTACAATGAATTATGAAAATAATATAATTTTAAAAATATTGTTTTAAAATATTTTTTGTTGTTCTTACATGAATCTTCAGTAAGTATTTTAATATGTCTGGTGCTGACTACAAAAGTGTTCCAGAATAAGTTTGCAAAAATCACATACTCAAGATTTGGTTGATCTTATCGGAATGTCTTCCTGTATGCTTTTGATTATAGGAATGTCAGTGTATTGGCTTTATCATCTTCATATTAGAGGATTTTTTTCACCTAAATAACTTCATGTATTATTTTCATTTTTTTTCCTTCTCAAGTAACAAAAACCTGAAGTATTTCTGTAAGGCTTACTTTACAAATAAGTAGGACAGAGAAATATTCTGCACTGACAGAAGTGTTTTGATAAGAAGGGTAAAATTATATCTAAAGAAGGAGCACACGATACTCAGATATTTCAAAGAGAATTTTTTCCTTTCATTCTGAAGTAAATTTGACCCAAAGATTTTAAGCTTTAAAAACATCCAACAGGTAAAGTGAACATATCGTACACTGACATTTTTGTAATTTTTTCCCTTTCAATTAAAAATGTACTGTTGAATATTTAAAAAACAAAACAAAGCAAAAAACCAAAACACAAAAAAATCCAACAAATTTAGCAATTTAGTAAGCAACACTGATTCAGAAAAATATACTCATAGCAACTTTATCTTGGTAGAAATTTCTACCCTACTGTGATCTCAAAATACTTCTATCAGCCTCTTTCTTTATAAGGTATGTATAAACACGCAGAGACATGAATGACAGAATAACTTGAACACCTGTAGATTAATATTTGCTAGTCATGGTCTCTACTGTCCAGTACCACAGCTACTGGCCTAAAAGTTCCACGCTGTCTTTTGGCAAATAATGGGAAAGTATCTGCACTGCAGCAGCACACTGAGATGTCTGAGCTGTGACCAAGCTGGAAGGGCAACACAGTTCTGAGACAAGCAGAGTTATCAACTTGGATCAAGATGAGTGTATCTGAATCACTGGGTTCCTGCCCATGAGGGTCTCTCAGCAGGGTCCCACTGCCCTGTGTGGATGTAACCAAGTGATTTTACTTGGCACTGCAGATATTGCTAATTAATTTCTCTAAAATGTCCCCTTTACACGGTTTCATAGATGGTTCTTCATTCCAACCACACTCACATGGGCCGTGCAGGGAGTCAGATCAAAGCAGTGGCTGGAATCATAATTAACAGTTCTTTTGGTTTAGGTTTTATGTACTCATGGGGAATCTTGGGATTTGTGCCCTGTGTGTATGTGGTTTTTGTCATGTACTAATAGGATGTATTTCTGTAAAAATTTTTTTATCTTAAAGTCTCCAAGTTCTTTAACTCAGTACAGGAAAACACTGAAGCCATTTGACTTGGATAGCTATATTAATAAGAGGTACATTTGCAGGCACTTTCTATACTTGAGTAGGAAATTCCTCTGCAGAGGGAAATAGTCTTTTTCTTCCCCAGAGAAAAAAATCAGATTCTATATTTTGGAATTAAATTGTTTGAAAAGATAAGTCATCACAGTAGCAATCTCTTATATGAACAGTCATAAACATAATAGCTAATGAAAATGAGGTTTTAAAGAGTTTTTTCCAAACATTTGTATACAAGCTTAGGTTGAAGACAGGCTCTGTTCACTGGAACAAAAAATGGTCTCAGGACTGGGACTATCATTCCTTCCCTTCCCTTTTCACTTCCCTTCCCTTCCCTTCCCTGTGATTAAGTAGCTCAAATTACTGGTTTTGAAATAGTTTTACTCTGTTACTGAGAATTAGAGTCCATTCAGAAACTATAGGTTCCAGAAGTTCAATATCTATTAACTATTTTGAAAATATTTTTATAGTTTCCGTTATCTGATCTAACTTTCTGTCTTTGATCTATGCTTCTTAAACAGTTTTTTGTTATCTCACGTTGTTGAAGGCATACTCCTTCGATGTGTACCACTGTTTATTTTGTGTTGCTCTTTTTAAAGATGCCTCACACTAAAATTTACATTTTGACATTCTACTTGAAGCCACGACATGCCTCAGTGTCCTGTTTTAGGGCAAAGAGCACAATTACATTGTCCAATTTTATTTCTGTTCATAGCCAAATATCTCATTCTATGTATCCCTATTCAGAGCTACTTCTCTTGATATGTGATTCTGAATCTTCTTTTCTGCCTCTCCATTTTGATGACAGCTAATCCTGCCACAAGTACATAGCACTGAGCCAATAATCTTTTTTTATATTGGTAAGCCTTGATCAGAAAAATAGTCCCTTGCAATCAATCACTGTGAGAATGGAAGAGCAGTGTTACTTATTCAGTATGGGGTGGTACAGAACATGATATCCAGGATGTGAGATACTAATTTTCAATTAAAGTTTGCAGTGTGTATCAGGCCAAGTTACTCCAACCAGCACAGAGTGTAAATTTTGTTTTGCTGCTCTGCCAGCAATAACTGTGCCATGGCAGGAGTAAAAAGGTGAAATTTCAGAGAAAGAGCAGTTGGCATATCTGCTCTTATGTGCCTGCAGATGTCTTGGGAAAGGCAGCAAAGACTATATTTTGGGCTTAATCAGACTCTGGCCAATAGAAGCAGCCATGAAAATGCACTGAAGTAATGCATCTTCTGGTACTCTGTTCACACACGGTCCCAGTTTGGTACTATTGATTTTTCAGCTCTAGTAGCACCCTTCAGACTTGAAAACAGAAGGAAAGTTGTTGCAGTTTTATGTGTTTTCACTTCTATCCAGCTGCCTTTCTGCAATTAGTGACAGTGGGGAATAGTCCAAAACCCAGCAATGATTAAAACAAACTGGGGTGATTGGTGGACAATAAATAAGTTTGCTATATATTGTAGAGGACAAAAACTGCTGATTCAACTTGTGTAGTCAAAGCCTATAAAAAGCAAAAAAAGTCTTAGTCCCTCATTTATGGATCTTTTGTCACTATTTTTGGAATATTTCTTGATTCAGGGTATCAGAAAAAAAACCCTCAACTTCTTTTTTCTGAATGCACCACTTAAAGAAAGCAACTGAAAAGCTGGAGGAATTGATACATGAAGAAAAGCTATACAAACACTTTTGAAAAGGCAGGACTTCAGCTTATAAATATTCATGATCTATGCACATCAAGAAAAGGTAAAAAAGTGGATTGATACCTGTCACGGTTTAACTCTGGGCCAGCAATTAAACAAATAACAGATGCTCTCTATTCATCCCCCTCGCCTCCATGGTAGAGAAAGGAGAGAGAAAAAGGGACAGAAACCTACAGGTTGGAAGCTGAACTACAGAGCTTTAATGAAACAGTAGTGTTGAAAAAAAATAAAAAAATATATACAAAAGGAACATCATGTTCCTCACTTCTTCCCCCCCCCAGTAACTCTCACATCACCACTGAGACTGCAGGGCAGGTCCTGGAAAGTCCCAGGCTGGGCTCCTGGAGTCAGCAGCAGTCGGAAGCTGGAAGCATGAACACATGAATTCAGAAGGGCAAAAATTAGGATCCAAGGCAGAAAAACAGACATAATCCTCCCAGGCTGCTGGCCATGGATGAAGCAGAACTTGACCCTCATGATCACTCAAACCGAGTATGATGTGTATGGGGTGGAATACTCCATTTGGACTATTTTTATCACCTTTGAGCTCCCTTATTTCTAAAGGAGAGTTGCTGGTGTGACGTTTTACTCTCTTCCTGTTTCCAGACCATAAGATGTTCCTCAGAACTGAGCAGTGTCCTTGGTTCTGCACACCATCCTCTAGATATAACTATAAACATCAAGCTTTATCAGTCTGAGAAGCAGACACTGACTGAAAAACTTGCTGTTAATTTCAGCAGGTACAGCCACTTAGAAAAGTCTTAGCTGAAAGTAAAATTACAAGAAAGAAAATTGCTTCTATCCTGGCACAAACCAGGACAATGCCATTGGGCTGTAATGGTGAGTGGAAGGATGAAAGTTAAACAAGAATGCATCAGACTGAAATCAGGGAAATACTCCCTGATGTTTTGCTATCTCAGTTTGCAAAAATCTCTCTTGGAGGACCAGCCACCAAGGACTTCCAATACAAGAGGAGATAAATTTTGGAAAACACAGTAGAGGACCAGCTATTCCACTAAGGAGATCAGCATAAATGTATATATCTTATTCTATCCTTACTTCTGTTACAGTATTTAGATGTAAAATGGCTTATATCGATGGTAAAAGAGGAAGTTTTCACCTTTTAGAACGCAATATGATCTTTAAAGAATCTGTTATTATAAAATAAACTTATTCTGAAGGGAATATAGCAGCAAGTAGATTTTAGAGAAAAGTTCAAATGTTTATCTGAAGACTGTCTATATTGGCAGAAAATCACCAAGAAGGAAGCATATTTGCCTGTGTCTATGAAACAAGCAGAGAATATTTTTAGTAGGGCTTCATACTGTGGTGTCTAGTCAAAAGTCAAGAATCTTAATCATTATAAGAGATCCTAGAACATGATACCATGTTCCAAACATTTGACCACAGCCATCTCCATAAAAAAAATTACTCCAGAAAGTAATATATGCAATGTTTTGGGTGAGGTGGCAGCTTTATTGTTGTTTATTTTTTCAGTACTAAAAGTAAGAAAAAAAAAAAAATCAATATGCTAGAAAAATTACAGCTTCATGCAAGAGCAAAGCCAAGAAGTTCCAGTGATGGACCAAACAGGAGAAAATACTGAATTTTATTTTCACATTTACTGTATTTATTCATCAAAATGACACTTTTATTTTTAATAAATAAATAAAACACCATAAATTAAACTAATGGAAAGCCACAAATTCCCTATTATATAGTCTGCTGTGTCTTGAAAATCAAATCTCTGTAGAAATCATGGCATAAGATGGATGCTGCTATGTTCTTAGTTTAGGTTTTCTTAGTTTAGGTTCTTAGTTTATATTTTGTTCTGTACACTAGCCATTTGAGTAACAGAAACTACCTAGTGCCAGTGATTATCTCTGATACCTCTTGATTTTTGTTTCTTGAGATTTTATTTATTTCTTCTTTAAAATCAAATTGATTTTATGTTTAATTAAATTTCTTTTTGGCTCCAAGCATAGTGAAAAAAATATCCTAAATATTTTTGAAAACAGCTGTAGAAGATAGTATAAACATATATTTTTAGTAGTATAAACATATATTTTTATCCAGGTTAGTTCTGTAATTACTAGAGACTGTCATTGCTGTAACATTTGAAACTGCAGTTTTGCAAAGGTTTCCTCCTTCCACAGTCCTAGGCTATATTTATCATACTGTAGGGTGAAACCTGAGGAGTGCTGATCCCATGTATCTCCTGCTGACATCAGTAGGAGCTTAGCACCTATCAACATCAAAGAGTTTTGTAACTGCAGCTGACACTCAGGAATGCGAAGCAATTAAAAATAATAGCAAAAGGAATAAAACGATTCAAAATGATCCAATAGATTGTGGGAGAGGCTTTGAAAATGCTCTAAAAATTTAGAATCATCTTAGTTTTACAATTCAGCTTTTCAGTTGCATCATCAAAGCATGATAATGACTTAAACTCATTTTCGTCCATATTACTTTTTATTCTTAACAAGAAGTTCATAATCAAACTCTCCTGGTTTGATTATTATTACCTTAATCTGAGTGATCTGGATTTACTTGGGATGGATTTGATTGACTGCCACCCACCATTTTTAAAGCTGACTGCAAGGCTTGGCATATTTGCACTTGTTTTTGTCTAGAGCCAGTGTAGCTAGAACTTTGTTCTATTCCTATACTATGCTTTGATATCTTTTCATCTGGAGCTATGTGGAAGTCCTAAATTTATTTGTCCTCTCAGAAGAGGATAAGAAATCATAGCAGAGATATTTTCTATTCATGACAAAGGCATGGCTAAGCCTGATTGTAACTGGAATCGCAGTTTCAATACCACAATAAAATCAAAGTATGCAAATGAATCACAGGAAGTCCAAGAACAAGGATCAGAACTCTAAATTATGAAGGGATAAATAAGATTTTACCACAGGGCACAAGCATCAACTTGCACTTTGCTGCTGAGATTAAAAAGCCACAGAGGCCAGGACTAATAACTCAGTAGTTGAAAAGACTTTTCCAATGTATACTATCCAACATATAAAATCATCCAAGATCTCTCTGAAATGGAATGTGTCTCATCTTTACTGCCAGCTAGCCTTTCAGCCTTTGAAAAGTTCAGAATGCATTGCTATGGAGAAAATCACTGAAGCATGAGCTGGCATATGAGCTTTAAAAGCTGTGTTCATTATTTCCCTATCCTGGCTGCTGTTCTTCCTCTTCAGAAAGGCAACCTATCTCTCTATCACTATCTTGTAATAGTCAGCCTTCCATGCCCTTTTCTTCCTTATTTTCTTCTTTGCTCCCACTTTCTTTTCTGTCTGCTGAGACACCTTCTAACACAAGACTATGTGTTCAAATAAGAGTCGTGCCAAAATTTCCAGAGAAATACACTGCCTTACAGATATGCAGCTTCATAGTGATTAATGTTACTTCATGCCCACTTAACTGGACAGTCATAATTGCCAGCATTTTAGCATATACTACTGTTTTGTTCATGTACCTTGCAAATATAAAAAGTTGAATTGAAAGATACTTCATAGCATTTTTTTAAATGCTAATCACATTGTGGAATTGCAATGATACCCAGGAAATTTTTCTGAAGTTTCCATCATACACTGCAGAATCCCTACCAGAGGGATCAGTGATACAAAATAAGATGAAGTCTATCTCAATTTATAGTGAACATATAGATCTGAGGTAGTTCCTCTATGCCTGCAAGAAATTACTGATTGTGAATGAAACTGCACTGTTTGTTTGCATGCACCTACTATGTACCATCAGCTGTCTAGCACTACATGGCTGAGGAGATTGTATCCATGTAGGTAAGTCAGTGATAGCATCACTTTCCTGGGAAGACTCATGCTTTTTCATGTGATTATCTGCAATATAATTTTTTAGGTCTTGCTAATTTTTAATGTGTAAGACATTTCTTCATAGTTTCAGAGTACTGGTGGAATAGCATAGGAGTCTGTTACTGTAACTGCTGGATCTGTTTTCTTGTCTGTAGCCAAGAGAAATACTACAAAATGACAGTCACGTGATTTTTCTGGTTGGAGAAGACCTTTAAGATCATCAAGTCCAAAATGTATAGCTCCTTATATCACAGTGCAAACTAGATTTAGCTCTGAAGTCCTGAGAAGGGCTCATCACTGATTTTCTAGTCCATTAATCAAATAAATTCTCTTGCTGAAAGTCAATCATGACTTGTTTTAATAAGATATATAGTGACAATCCTGAAATTTCCCCCCTTTAAGAGAACCATGTGCAGTTTAGAAAAACTTTTCAAGTCAGTGAGATTCCAACAAAACTCAGTCTTTCCATGAGGATAAGTAGAATTTTGCCAAAAAATAACGCTGGCATATTTTAAAGTGTATGTGGTACCCTAACTTTTGAGACTGAAAGCACAGTTCTTTGCTGAAGGAGTTAACAAATGAAATCTGGAGGGTGGAAAGGTGATTTGAAATGAATGGATGCAATATAGAGTGCTAAATAGAGCACAGTTTGTTGCACTGAAATAAATGTGTGTTATTTCACTGTTTGTGAAATACCATTTTCCGGCATGTTTTCAAATAAGAGGAAAGTCTTTACTAGCCATCAAAATTTCATTACCTGAGAGAGGGATACATAATAAAGGATGATGTTGAAACAGAAAGAATCATATCAGTTAAATTTAAATCTGTGACTTATTAGAGAAAAATGAGCACAGCAATCAACTGGGTTGTGTAGATGCATTGCATCCTTCTAGTAGCAATTTTTGCCAGCTGTCAATTGGGCCAAAACTTGAAGGCAACCCAAAGGAATGCAGTTTGTTCAGTTGAATCAGAAAGATTGTAAGGACATGTTAACTTAGACTGGCTCTAGTGGTAATTTCCATAGTTTCATAGCAGTGGCACAGAGTAGAGCTAGGGAATTTTAAAATTTTTACTTCACAAAAATAGAGCATTTTCAAAGTCCTATATCAAAATTTGTGAGAGCATTTTTAGATAAATTAGCTCAACACAGAATGTTCACTATTTCAGGCTGTTCTATCCTACAGATGACATGAGCCAAGGTCTCCTTTTCCTGTTCTTGATGGGCTGCTCAGGTAAATGATGAAGATCTAATGAATTAGAGTAAAGACTAATAGCTAACAGATGTACAGGCGCTATCCACTCAATTAATGCTGGCATACATTATGTGGAACTAATGCAAATCACTGTATGTGGAATGTTTACAGATTGGAATTATGCTTAGCAACTCAGTGAGTACCTCGATGGAAGTATTTGCATTATATTAGGAAAAGTGCTGAGAAGGAACTAGTATTGTACAATCAGTGTGGCATTTATTTGTGACCTTCAGGTGCTATTCAGCTCTCCTTACTTATGAAACTTTTGTTCAGTTTGAGTCAGTTAAAGCTGCATTTTAACATTATTTTCAAAAAGATAATATCATTTTTTCCTACAGTTAAAACATTATAAACACAGAAAATTAGTATTGCTGATGAAATGGTCTTCTGTCTCAGAAGATTTACTTAATGAAGTATATCTAAAAAAAGACTGTAAACTGTAGCATTTCTAAAACTCATACTCTGGTGCCAATATGTCATTCATTATACGTCAAGTTTTTCGTGCTGCTAAAAATTATTTTTTCATTCTTCAAAAAGGATGATTTGTTCCTTTATTACAGGGATTTTTTCTTCTGATATTCAAATTAAGTCAGATCCAAACTAACATTTAAAAAGAATTCAATGAGAATTTGCAAATTGAAACTTCAATGAGTCTTGTATGGTTGATAGTTTAGTCAACAACCTGTTGTCTCTTTCACATAGATACTAGGCATAGTGGAGTAGAAATATTTTAAAAGGTTTTGGATTTCTTTTCATTATACAAAAAATATGTTTGACCAAACTAGTTTTTTAATTTGTTCAGTGTTTAACAGTTGTAAGTATCCAGCTCATACACTTGAGCTGATTCTTAAGATGAAGAAAAAAAAATATTAATATTTAAAAGAGGAACATTGAGCAAAACAAGCGCACTTCACCTGAAACACAGAAATTAAGTACAATACGTGCAAGACAGTGAGAAGTTATAGAATCAATAGCAGAAATCAATAAAATTTTGGTGTAAAACTGTATTTATATTGCATAGAGGGTATCACTGGAGCAGATGTCATGATATGTCCTGCCCAGGATAGTGGTGGAGTCACCATCTCTGGAGGTATTGAAAAAGCATTTGGATCTGATCCTTAGGGACATGGTTTAGTAGTTAGATTATGGTGTTGGTCAAATGTTGGACTGGATGATCCTGGAGGTCTCTTCCGACATAAAACATTCTGTGTAATTCTGTGTGATGTTTAGATACTGTTTGTAAGCAGTGCCATTTATAATGCCTTTGGTTAAAATATTTTCATATCTAATAACCAAATCCATCAATCTAACCACAGTTATTGTTTTTTTCTTTATTAAAAATATATACCTGTTTAAAGACTCCTTACTGAACTGTTATTTCAGGGAATCAGACTGTTTGATGTGATTTAAAGTGTGAAATTACTTTATTTCATTCTCATCATAAACAGATATATCTGTCCAATAGTACTCATGAGTGACTTGGAAGCAGTTAAAAAAAAGCTTTCCTATCTGGCAATAAGATCTTTATTCCACTTTATGTACATATTTCCAGTTATGGAATTAAGTTTGATCATTAAAACTACCACCCAGTCATTTCTGTTAAATACAGTATTTTAACAATATGTTTTAGTCTTGAAACAGGTAGTTTATTGGAGTCTTCCAGTCTGAATTCATGATTTGACAGTAATATTGGAGTAATGTGTACTGAAAAAGAAGTAAACAAAACTCGTAGTAGATTGTCATACTTGCTGCAGTGTTCATAACTCCACCTAATCTGTGGTAAGCAGTGTGTTAAATTTTTGTTTATCATAGATGGGAACTCCTGAAGCCAGGGTTGTAGAGGGGAACAACCACTTGAGATTTGGTCTGCCTGCAATCTAGTCATCAGTTTACCTGAACAGCAAAAGTTCTGGGATGAGATTATTTAAGAACCTATCTAACAGCCTGCATTGATACACCAGGGGAAAGGGAAGGAAATGATCTAATGGGAGGAAAAAGGTACCCTTGAAATGGAACTATTAAAGCAATGAATTTACTCAGTTTGAGTAATTTCAATCTTCTTGAATTTATGGTTGTCCTGCTGGGAGAAATTTAGCCGCTGTCAGCTGAAGAAATGTTATTTTCTTTTTAAAATTCTTTGTGTTAGTATCCAAGATTTCCTCATAGTACATTGTTTAACATCTCTATATTATTATTTTAAACATGATAAACTGCCTTTCCCACCTGACCCAGCAGTAATCCTGATTCAAATTCTATTTCCTCCTCAAATGTCTGTCAGTATGCTTAATACAAGAGATTTCAAAACATTTGTAACTAGGAGCAGTTCAGGATTGTAAACAGGTTTTAACTTTGCTCTACTGAAGCTCTAATCCTGCTCTCTGGTTTCTTGTCCATAAAATCACACAATTGTCACAGTTGGAAAAGATCTCTGCTTCCAACTGTCACCATCCACCCACCCCCCCGTCCCCTCCCACCCCCGAAAAAATATATATCAATATCTGTATCACTCACTAGAGCATGTCCTCAAGTGCCACATCAACACGGTTTTAAAAGGATGGTGACTCCACCACCACCCTAGGCAGCCCATTCCAATGCCTAACTACTCCCTTAGTAAAGAAATTCTTCCACAAATCTAGTCTAAACCTCCCCTGATGCAACTTCAGGCCATTTCCTTTAATCCTATCATTGTTCACTTGTGAGAAGAGGCCAGTGACACATTATTTCCTGTCAGGGAAGTTCTGAAAAGAGCTGAACATACACTTTATGAGCACTTCAAATAAAGACTTTTGCATTAGCTAGGTGAGTCTCCTCTTTTTCTGTGCCCTTTCAGAGTCTTTGATGAAAACTTTATTATTAATAGGTCTTATTTGCAGGTTTTTTGCTATTATTCTTACATAGATATTTTCACTGACTCAGATATGGTATAAATCTTGGCATACTTAACACCCATTGTCATCTGATTTCCTTGATTGTAAAGGTCATCATCAGCATAAACTAAACCCTAAGTACTAAGATTTACAGCTGAGCAAGTGGGATCAGTTGATGGTTAAAAGAGCTTAAAATAGCCTACTGTAGGTTCTGGCAGCTCTGTAACTAGTATAAACAGAATTTCCTCTGCTCTATTCCTCAGCTGAACCCAAGCTGAACCCCTTTTCTGATGCAATCATTTGATCAAGAAATGAACAGTTGAAATGAAAGTAATTTTTCAGAGGACACTGTGACTGAGAAGTCAGCACTTGAGCTTTGGTTAACTATTTTGAACATTTCAGTTAGACTGCTTCTAAAAACTGCTATATTTAACAAATGAAAATAAAATTTCCATTTATCATTTCTCTTAGTATCCATTTACTAGGAGGCTGATGCTTACCTATATTAGGAAAGAAGTCGCTTTCCTGTCAGTTTCACATTCTTGTCTTTCCCTTTGTCCCAAAGCAAGTGTGGAGCTGGAAGGTTGGGGTTTTTTATTCAGACCCATGACTCACATATTTGAGCAATTGTTGGTGCATTGCAGAATTCTCACAGCACTTGTATGTAGGTATAGAGCCATTCACACATTTTTTTGAGCAATGCTTGCTCATGGGGAAATAGAGGCATCATTCTGTTATAGAAAGGTTAGTGTTCAGTTCTCTGTGAGTCTGAGGTCCAGCATGCCTCTCCATCTCATTTTGTTCACCATTCCTCCAGTCTGTTCATTAAGGGTAGTGGGAAAGATATGGCTGTAAAAGAACATAGATGTTGGCAGGGCAGAAGGGAACCACATAAATTAAATAAATAATTAAAATAAATTAAAGCAAATTAATTTCCAGTGATCACAAAACCTTCTGAAGAAATCACTGATCTCTTTGTATGCAGCTGCAGCTGCTCTACCTCTTCCCAGTTCTAATGGAAGGGATAGACTCCCTTTCCTGTCTCTCAGGTGAATATAAAGAAGACACCTCTCAGGAGCCTTCTGTCCCATATGAACAAAACTAAAAGCAATGAAGGTGAATTTGCATGATTTTCTTCCACTAACTCATTCATTTCGAAAAACTTTGTCTACTGCTCCTTGCCAAAACACCTTGATACAGTGAGATTGAATTATCTATTTGGTCAATGTATTCCTTGCCTGAGATTTTCACAGATTTTTGCAGAGAACTGACACACATCAGTACTTTCTACGGGTAGTTAGTCTAGCATCTACTGTAAGGAAACTAAACAGCCAGAACGGGTACAGGCGCTGATAAGGCTTTTTTTCCAGTTCATGCTGCAAAGAATTTTGCACACTCCTTCCCTTTCACCTCTCAGTTTGCTCTTCCTATTAAAGAACTTTGATGGTATGTTCTGTTTGATACAAAGCTGGTTGTAGGGAACAGTCAATGAAACACATTCAATGCTGATTGATCGAGTGAGTAGCGTGGTTGTTAGAGTGGGCTGATGAGCAGTGAGGGGGCGAGTAGAAAAGGGAATGATAGTTAGGGAACCAGAACTCTGATACAGTGGAAAACAGTAAGCCAGAAAGGTGTCCAAACAAGGTTTGATCTTTTACATCAGAGCTACAGGCTAGGAAGATGATAACAGCTCTGTTTTGAGTTGGGTTGGAGAAGGAAAAATTGCTGTCAAGTAGACTAGAACTGAAAGGATTGTTGTCAAGATGAAAGATTATAAATGAGGATATGTTGCAATTCTCTTTGTCAATAGGACAAAAAACACAGTGTCAATAAGCCTGGGGACAATGAGATTGGTTTTACTTTCCTCTTTCTAAAATTTTATTTTCTACACTACATACACTCTTTTCTTTACTGACTGTGTGTATCTTACAAAAGTTGTTTTTTTTTACTTTTCATTAATAATTTCCTTTGTTGTTAAGACAGAATATTAAGACAGTGTAGTAAATCTATTTTATTAGAAACAATGCACATTTATTTATCAAAATATATAATAGTTTATGAGAATTAGGATGTAGTACTGTGATCATTGTTCTTCCTGCTCTGTTAACCTGCAAAAAGTTCAGCTTCTAACAAAATCTAAATCTGTTCCAAAACCAATGTAATCTCTAATATTAATTCATTTTGTATGGTATACGATCTTTTGTTGATTATATGCATGATTTCTATGGAGGAAGTCTACAAAAGATTCCTAGGAGATTATTTGAAGTAGGTTTTTGTAGGTTTTTTATGTTATTAGGCATCACAAATCAGTTCCATTCATCTTCATCTGTAGGTGACATAGTTTCATAAAGTAATATGCCTATTTTTTACTGTTCATATCATTAATGTTTTATATTGCCCCATTCTTTTGTCAAATATTGTTTCATTTTTCTTTTGATTCATCATCCACACATTTAATTTATGAATGAGATACATTTTCAAAGAAGATTTATTCTCCTCTTGACTGTACTGCAGAGAAATTTGAATCCTAGGCTAATTCTAAATTATGTGCTGAAACTTGTTTATTCACTGACTATACTGTGCAGACTTAATATTTCAGAGGTTTTGAGGAAATGGTGGCTCAGCCATTTTTCTGTTCTTTCATGTGTAAAATTTCTGTGATGTCAAGTTCATGAGAGACTGTAGACTTCTTGCATGGAAATATCAAAGGAGACCTTTTGCACTAATATTTTTGTTACTATTATCTGTGTGACAATAAAACATACACATATTATTAAGAGGTATCTGTTGCTCTCTTAGAAATATAACAGAAGTTTGGATGTCAGCATCAAAAGTTGCACGTAAATCTACATATATTAATGAACAGAATTATATTAATTTTTTTCTTTGGGTTGTTTTTGGTTTTGGTTTTTTTGGTCAAAAGCAAATTAAAATGAAAGATAAAGTAGTGTTAGAATAAATTTTTTCAGGTATTACATCCACACCCTCCTTTAATGAAAATTCTCTCCCTTTGAATTTACATAAAGGACACAGGACTCAGGCTTCCACTTCCTCAAATTAATAAGATTTACTTTGGCCAAATCAACACTGATTTTTTTTAATTATTTTTTTATTCCTCAAATTGCAAGTAAAGCCAGGTGGTTAGTATGAAACATGTTAGACTCAAAAATGCCAGTAATATGACACTTTCTTTCTTTCCTCATATGCATTTCATAGAATCATAGAATAGAATAGAATCATAGAATAGGCTGGGTTGGAAGGGACCTCAGAGATCATCGAGTCCAACCCTTGATCAATTACCACCACATTTCCTACCAGAGCAAGGAATAAATGACTGACACACCACCCTTACCATCATAACATTGCTTTTCAAACATTGGTGGCATCCCTCCACCTGGCTCTAAGGTTGCAGACACCTTTTTTAATCATTACTTTGACCATTGCAGGAAGGTGAAGTCACACCATTTAATGTGTACTAATGATAAATTTCACCTTCTTCTGTAATAAAATGGAAGCTAATGAAGAACAGCACAATTGTGGTGAATTAGACAGCAGCAGAACAAGGCAGGAGAATAATCACTTATAGACATTATGAAACATATCTTAAATGCATTGACTTTTAAACCTACTTGCACTCAATTATTAAAAAGGGGCCAGGAGAGCATACTGCTCTCTATGTAGAAGATTGTAACAGTTCATTAGGTATTAGTTAACTGATAGTCTCATTGCTTCATGTCTTTACATTTAATAAATACTTCTGTACCAAATTATTTACTTCTATCCATTCTATTTTTCATCAACATGTAAAATATGACATTTCATTTTTTCTGTCCACATATATGAGGGTTAGATTGTCATGTTTTAGCAATTTGTATTAAGATATTTCCAATAGCAATTAAAATATTTACAACATAAATTGTTCTCATAATCAGTAAATAATATTTTTTATAATGCAGCTAAGCATAGCAGTAAAATACACCTCTGACGAAATTTGAATGTTAATCTTGTTTTAAGGAAATTGGAATGGTGGTTGGGAAGTGACTGAGTGGACTCCACAAGGGAAACAAGAGGCTCTTATGGAAATGCCTTGAATAGAATGAGTTTAACAAGAATGATTAAGAGATAAACCCGTTTATTCTAGTTAGTTAAAATTAGTTATTGCCTTACTGTAGTTTTTAATCACAACTGTTAGAAGTACATTTTTTTGCTGCTGTTTTATACTCCATTCTTCCAGTTCACAAGTGACATACTGTTGCTCTTATGTAACTTGAAACAAGGAAGGCTGAAAAGCATAGATGTTCAGGGATGTAGTGCCTTGCTTATGTGCATTAATTTAATTACCAGAACATCTATTAATTTTTATTAGGCAGATTTTTGGCGAGTTGCAAGAAAGACTATAGATGTACATAGAATACATAGATTACCCAATAAATGTCCTCAGGGCAATGTGACAACAGCAACCATGAATGTTGTGTCCATACTGCAGTTATGTTGGTTAGTTTTTGTTACAATAGATTTTGTTATGTTATGCTAATACTATTGGATGCTATAAATAGGAGCAGAATTGTCCTGCATTGGGATGTATATTTGTTAATTCTCATAGGCTGAGGTCTGTCCTGGTGCCAGTATCTAGATTCAGAGAGAGAGAGAAGGAAGGACCATGTTGAAGCTGGGGCTACCAGTGATATGATACATACTATAAAGCAGTGTTTTGCCTTAACAAAACACAACAAAAAAACCAAAACAAACCAAACGTATTTATGACTGTAGGTGCTGTCTCTCACAAAATTTGTGATGTAAATCATTACTGCCTTTCAGCATGTCACTTTAGTTTGCCTTAAGAATGCAAAAAAAAAAAAAAAAAAAGTATTTCAGATCAATCAAAAAGGTTTTCCTGATGACATTTTATGCTTGCTTATCTTGTATATGGTGTGGTCAGATGAAGTTTGAGAGGACAGATGGAGCAATGATGAGTCTCTAGGGTCTGTAACATGGAAGTCACACGGTAACTTCCTAACAAAATCATAGGATCTATTATAGCAGCTGGAATAGATCATCTGACCATAGTCATGGAGTGAAAACACTGTTTTGCCACTGCTGAAAAAGCCAGTCACTTTCTCTCTTTGCCTCCCGATCAAGGGGTTCTGCTACTTTAGTCAGTACACCATTAACAGAGCTGAACCAATTAAGTATTTTGGCAGAAAACTAATCTAACAACAAAAAACAATGGGTGGTATATACTGCTGGGTATGTGAACTGCATCAGCTTGTAAATATCTGAGATGAATACTTTGCAAATGTATTCTTTAAGATGATGGAACAATGACAACAACAACAAAAAAGTGAATTAATCTTAATTCTAAAGATAGAATTCTAGAATAAAACTTTCAAGAATACATTTTCCACAAAAGCCTCAAGATGAGTTTACATGCTGGTGTATTACAAACACATTTTTTAGGGGAATTTGGTTTACAGGAGAAGGAAATCCACTACTATTTCTGACAATACTAAAATGAGAATAAGACAAAACAGAAACCAAAATGTTAAATGTGTCTGTGAAGGGAAGGCTGAAGTCTTTTTTCTTTTCCATTATGGTATCTAAAGAAATAAAAATCACGGTAATGTGTTCTGCCAATGGTTCAAGGTTTGGTAGTTTATACTGTCAAGCGAGATTCAGCTTTCCCTATTTTTTTGCAACAGCCTGCTTCTGAGGAGAGATAATATCTTTTTTACTTTCTCATAGGAAGATGAACTTTCCATCAGCTAGGATTTATCTGCTTTACATGCTTTCTAACACATTTCCTCTAGTTCATGCCATGTTCTATATTAAAATTTTATTAATGATTTTTTTTAATACCTGCATTGCTTTCTTACTGCAATATGACAAAGCTCTGAAGTACCTACCTGAGACTACACATACATACTTGCAGAAGTTTACCCCTTTGAGCAGTTGCCTCTCTTTCAGTTTTACTCATTGTTTGAGTAAAGTTTTCTGTACATATAGAAATGTCTGCAAATCAGAGCTTAGAAATGCACTCAGTGTTAGGCTACAACAGGAAATGAACTTTTTTGCCTGAAGAGTATCTCCTTAAGAAAGCTATTTTGTAGTTATCGAAGCCTTCCTAACATTTTCCAGTTCGGCATTTTCGATGGGGGGGAAAAAAGTAATCAAGGTTTGATTCAGAGCAAACTCTAATGCCTGTGATTACATTAAAAATTATGTTCTGACCAATCAATTTGAAATTTGAAATTTCCATAAATATCAATTTTAAAAAAAAAAAAAAAAAAGGACATAGTTTATCATGTAAAAACCATTTGCCTCTGGCTTAATGTGAACTTTCTTCAGGCATAACTAATATTTCAGTGAGATATTTTTAATCCTTATTGAGGCCCAAATCTTCTGATGTAGACTGACATTGATCTATCAATATTAAATTCTTGTCATTCCACTGGATAAGGTAAAGATCCAAAAATGCTATATATTTCTGGCAAAAAAAGGTCATTCCCAAAAAAGTATGATTTTAAAACAAACAAACAAAAGCTTGCTTCCTTACCTGTTTCATTTTTAAAAGTCTGAGATTTTATAGAAGCCATGAAATAGGAAAATAATAGAACAGTAGAGACTTTCTGAACTTTAGTTATAGAACAAGCATCCCCTTAAAATATTCTTACAAAGCACTACAAACTGTAACTTGTACACTAGAATATTAAGTGCTATGTTTTTTTAGTATCTTCGGCCTTCCTTAGATTTCTTTTCTTTACACAGTATCTTCCATAAATATAAGCCAACCTATTTCCATGACTCGTTATCAGGAAAGTAATGAATAATTTCACATGATGTGCTGAAAATTGCATGATCATTTAAAATGTAGATATACAACCTAACTCTAAATAGCATATCCATGCCTGTAATTCCAAAAGCATCTAGAGATTTTTACTCTTTTAGAAAAGTCTAAGTGAAGATACATAAATTGTGAGTCAGAAACTGAGGACTTGGAAGATTGAGATTTAAAGTCTTCCTTGTCATTCCCATATACTGGTCCTCTTGTGTCAAGAATTTGTCACAATTTTTAAATAATAACTTGTTTGCATTTGTCTGGAAAATATTAAAGTATAAAAGTCTATGAAATTTAGTTCATATGTCGCTGTGCCCAAACATCATTATGAAAAATTTATTGGTTTCAAATTTATGTTAACTTTTCTATAAATGAAATTCTGTGATTTCATCTTGTCTGCCTTGCATGAAAAGCAGCGCCTTGTAAAAAATGATAATGTCTAATTGCATATATATTTATTAGTAGATTATCGTCCATCTAACTCAGTATAATCACATTGTTAAGTGTTGTGAAGCCAGACTTGAATTTCTCCTTACAAGTAAAAATATAAATCTGTTTAAAATAATACCGTATAAGAAGTAAACATTTTTTAATCAGATAGAAGCATGGCAGTGTCTGTTTTATGTTGGCTTTTTATCTTTAATATTGCTTCTCAATTGAAAAAATAATTTTTTGAGAAACTTTGCTAATGCAAAAATATTTCCTATTTCCCTGCATATTGGCAGAATCTGACTTTAAATTTCTTCCATTTCAGTTTACAGCCAACAATGGGAAAGACTGCTCAGACTGTATTTTCCTTGTTTAAAATCAGGGATGATTCCATAATTTGAGGTTACAGTATTTTTCAAGGTTTTTATTAGGTTAACATGGATCTTCAGGTAGTACACAAACCTTTTGAGAGCCCTCACATGAAAAGGGGAAAAACATGGGCTAAGTAGCCTTCAATGCTTATATTTCTGCTACCCAGCCAGCCAGGGTCATAGTTCATCCCAAAGACTCTTGACTAATCAATTACCCTAAACAGCATCTCCCAGAAGATGCAGTCATGGAAAGGATCATGTAACTTCACCCCTTCACTATCTGTCAAGACGTGTTTGCTGTGACCTGGTCAGATTACAAACCAGATTACACCTCCCGGAGCAGTAAGGAATGCAGCACTGTGGCACATTCTTCTGAGAAGAATGTGGCACTACCCGAGTGTGATAGCCCATCCCAGCATGGTCACAGCCTGTTGAAAACATGAGTGGCAGCATCTCTGTTTACTTTGCTGTTATTCACATCATTTCATTACATTTCATATCATTCAGCATTTCAGACCATCGTGAATGAACATGTCTGTATATGACAGAAAATAAGAGTACAAAAATTAGCAAGTATGATCCTGAATGAAGAGATCATTGAAGTATTGAAATCCTGTACGTTAAATTTTCACTGTGGCAGTGTATTTCTGAGATCTGGATAGTGGATGTTCCAGCAGCAACTTAGGAAATTGTTTCTTCTGGTAAGGACTTTAGACACATGCTTATAGTCGTCTGAAATAAATGTTGCACAATGAAGATTAAGCATTGGCCTATGAATAATCAGGTACATTTCCTAAGATAGGATGGGTTGAAACTTATTACTTGATTTCTTGAAGTATAGCCCTATATTTTAAAAAATAAAGTATTTTGAAGTATTTTGATTACTTTCTGTTCCGAATCTTGGATCTTAATTTGAATTTGAAGAATTAAGTGGTCCTGAGTAAGTTATCTCTTAATTTGCACAAGACTCACTCTTTTATCATTATACTTGTTTTCACCTGGAAAAATAACAATGGTACACCTTAATGATGCACTGCTTCAGATTTAACTGATTTAACTATTGCCTGATGAAAGCAGTTGCTTTCAAAGTCACTGCTTAGCAGACTTTTGTTGATTAAGAACTGCAAAAGTTTGTGGACATGAATGACCAGCACCTGTGCTGGTAGCCTGTGAATGTTAAGAAGTTTGTTTAAGAGGGTTTTGTTTTGCTTTGGATACTTACTCAATACTGAGAACAAATGAGTCTTTTTTTCTTTTTTTTTTTTTTTACAATGAGAAGCGGGCCTGTAATTTTGCAAAATAGAAAGGAGTTCAAATGAAACTTCTGATAATTTAGCAAACTGAGAATGGATAGCTAGGTCAATAGAAGAGCTTTTCTGATGCTAAACTGATAGCTGCTGGTACAGTCCCAGACTATTTGAGCACAGCAGCCAATCACAATTATCAGATGAACAAAAGGACAAGAATGATACCAGGAAGGACCTTTTATTTATACTTTGACTTTGACTTCCAGCTCTCATTTGTTGGGGTGAAGAGGCAGTTACTGTGTCAACTAACCATGCTACCTATATTTCTTCTCTTATCTTTGTCTTCATACCAATTTCAGTCTAAACATTACCTGATAATATTGTTGAAACATTCTCTTCATTCAGAAGCTGATTTAACTTTTTGTACAAGCCACTGATTTCATCATGTGGATGGCCCTCATCGCAGAATAAGCTTAGATGATCTTTTGGAAAACTTCAGGGTTGTTTGAGCAATTTTTCTACTGACTCAGTTTTATGTTTTATTAACCTTCAGAGCTTGCTTGCATGGAAAGAGTGGAATATTTTTTTTTTTCTTTTTCTGACTGATTTTAGAGATGATTGTGTGACTTATTTAGCTTCTTGTTGAATGGGTTTTTTCTGCATCTTGCTTATTTTCATGCTATTACCTACAATCTTAGTAGCATTAGATATAGGTGAAAGCCTGATATTAATGTTACTAAGGACTGTAAATGTTAATGTGTGTACCATGAACTATAGCCCAACCAATCATCTTCTAAATAAGGAAGCCAAAAATATTTCTAAATGACTGACAATGTGTACTACAGCTATGCCCACTTTTCTTATCTGTCAACTACTAATTTGTCATTTGAAAACATATCTCAAATTGTATTTCCAAGGTACCTTACTGAAAAATATTGGTATATGCTAGTTGTGGGAACTACATAAATGGGAACTTGCTACCATAGCCAGCAAGCCATAGAGTAAATAGTCACTAACATAAATATCAAATTATAGCACTTGAACGCTGGTCAGTGTATTTATCAGGAAGAGTCCCAGACGGATTCAGGGTTTTACTCCAGCCCATTTCAGAAGTTGGGTAGACAGCATGTTCACTGATGCTCAGGGCCATTTATACCAGGATTTATCTTTTGGTTTTTCATCTTTTCTGTGTTTGTGTTTGGTCCATTGCTTGGGGCTAACAAAATATGTATATTTTTTCTGTTCAAATCTATATTCTAATCAATCATGGGACTCAGAACATGGAAGTTACAAGAGAATATGTTAAATATATAGTCTTCATCAGAATAACATTTTCAAAGTTTTGGAGTATATGGTACATTGAAATCAGAAGTAGTAGAAGTTATTGATATGCAAGGGTACAGTATCTGAACACTGTCTGTCACTTAGGCTCTACTTAGTGCACCCTGTGATCTAGAAATTTACAAAAAAAAAATGATGTTCCATTTCTAGCATACCTGCTACATTCAATTACATATGACAAATATGCTGACATTATGCCTTTTGTCCTCATTCACAGAGGCAATGTATTTAACCAGTTTAACTTTAACATACAGGAATGATGGTACCAAACTAAAAAGGAACCCAACCATCTGTATCTTTAGGAACATGCTGCAGTGTTTTTCCTTATTACCTGTAAGAAAATATTTATCTGAAAAATAAGTCAGTGACTATTGGAGTATTGTAATAAGTAATATATAACTAATGAATTATAATAAAATACTGGAAAAGGATGATCACAATGTATAGCTGGAATACAAATGGTGATTTTACATTCAAATAGCTACATTTTGTATTTAGATTGAAATTTGTAAACTTCACCAAGGTTAATTTACTAGTTAACATTACAGACATTATACTTATGTTATTGTTGCCTAAAATGGTATATACCTTATCACAGATTCTGTCTGTCGATCTATTTTCACCTCTGCTAGTCACAATAGAAGACATCCATATATTCATGAAGTGAATTTGACCATAGATAGTAGGAATAGGAAGCATCTCTTCCTTAGTAATTTACTTCATCTTTTTATTATTTATAGACATCCCTAAAGACCATGGTCTTGTCATTTCCTTGGTCACATGGGCTGTGGGGAATCTGATCTAAGGGCAATATTATAAATTAAACACATCCAAGGAACAATCTCCAGAAATGAAAGCTCATCATATCAAATGGTGGGCTCTGTCCCATGCTACTCATTGAAGTCATGAATGAACTAAATGAACTAAATGAACAAAAAAGTTCATTTTCCCCCCTCACTGTATTACTCCTATCCTTCTTCCTGAAACCAAACTGAATACTATGTGCTAGCAGTTTTAAGATTCAAACTACACTTGTTCCCTCTCAGTCGATTAACCTTGAGTGAATACTGGACTTTTAATGCCACTTTATGAATTATTCTTCAGGGTCTATATTATAATTCCAAACATTACAAGAATATTTTTCAAAGTACTTTTTAGATGGTAAATTTTTGTTGGTATTTTTGTTTCAGAAAATAATAAATTAATCTTTGGGAAAAACTCTTCCTCTTCTGTAAGTAAATGAAATAGACTAGATCTTCAGGTCCAAAGTAGTAATCTTATGCTATTTGTAGTTTAACTTTATGAGAAAATAATCTTAAAGTTTGTTCTACTATTTTTTACAACTGTTTGGTTCAAAAGATGGAAATAAAATGTGCAGTCGATTACAGACTCTGTTCTTCACCTTATATTTCTACACTCTTGATACAGTTCAAGAACAATCTGTTATTCGACAGCAGGAGTGCACTAAAATGCAACAGTTCAATACAGGGCCATCTTTGCTTAATTTCAAGCTTTTTAGTTGACTGTCAGTCAGCTACACAATTACAATACATATTTTATTACAAATACAAAGTGATGTACACATGCATTTTAAAGAATGCATTTTCTTAAACTATTTCCCTTTTAGAAACCATTGCAACTGAACAATCAATTGTGATTATGGTAAGAGCTGCAAAATATTTACTCCTAATGTGATTATTTAATTCTATATTACAAAAAAACCCACAGCACCTTCAGTCTTACTTACTATTAACCAACATTTCCCAGCATGAAATACTTTTCCAGGATTAAGTATGTCTCACCTTCTTATATAAATAAGATTTTTTATTTTACCTATCGTAGGATTTTGGTTTTTTCCAAAAACTAATTAGACTCACGTTAGTTCAGCAGTCTCATTTACTCTTAATGTCACCTCCTCCGGCTTGAACCCTGTCCTTTTTTCTTCTTATTACCTGCTTTGTTTAGTGAGTATCAGGATTCTAATTTGAAGTGAGTTTTTAGCTTTGTTCTGAAAGCTGAGAGAACTGTGGTCAGTCTAATATACCCTGACAGGGAATCTGAAATCTTTTGTTCTGTTTATTGAATTAGCCTGTATTCTGCTCCCACAAGCTTTGTTTTTCAGGTTGATAGATTCATGATTAATACAAAAGAGAGCAACTGATGATCACAGTCTCCTCACAGAGAAATATAATCTGTAGTACATGGGAAAAGCATTTCTTGCAGGACATTCCTAGTTAGGATAGAGACCACATCTTTTCTCTGACACATATAAAGGGCTTAGTCACAATGCAGAAGGCCAGGGTACAGCTTTGTAGTCAGTGTAAGGTGCAAAAAGGCCTTTTTCAAAATTTGGAACTCTTCAGTCGTGGACTGCTGTGATGGTCTAGTTAGCTTGACAATTCCTCAGTATAAGGTGATAGGCTGGAAGATGATCACTTTAGAAAAATTTAACAGAATATTCTCTTCTTCTCACATAATTTTCTGTCTTGATGGAATCTGAATTTGTGCAGCCACTCTATCCTAAGAGCTGATTGCTGTGAGACACTGAAAAGGCGAAAGATGAGAATGTTACACACATTAGAGATAAATAAACAGCATGAAGGAACTATTGACTGGACTCTCACAGTTATTCCCTAATTAAAATATTCATGCCAATATAGGTCTTTATTTTAAGGATGTTTACCAAAAAATTCCTATGAAAGTCTTCAAAACAGCATAATTAAAAAGAAAATAAAATTATATGGATGTGATATGTGTTCCTTAGATTTTCTTTGTATTCATAGACTAATTAAGGAATGGGAGGATTATAGTTCTCTTAGGAAATCAAAAAGAAAATTCTATTGATTTATTTTTCTATTGAACAGGCACTACGAAGCATTAAGGAATTGATGTTCATATTACACTTTTATCTTCTTTATGGAATATATGAGATATGCATACAACATCCCACTGCTTGTTTGTGGTAGTCAATTTGAACTATTTCAGGGATCATATGCATTATATATGAAATACTTGAAGCTCCAGCTGAATAAACACTCAAGTTTCTCATCAGCTTTCGAGAACTTCAAATAAACTTTGTGCGCAATTTAAGGTGAAAAATGTGCATTTCAGGCATCTGACCTTTTTTATTTAAAATGCTTATCTGCCTTATCTAAATTAAATATACTTTAGATCTTTCTATATTAAGTAATTGTAGGTGTAGGGATTAAGAGGTTCTTACATAAGATTTCTCTGCAACGTATATTTATGGGCATGCAGATAGGTTTTATTTTCAACATTATTGTACCAAGTGTGAGTTCATATGTCATGAACCCAAAATTGTTTTGGAATATATGGCTAGTAAATCTGTTGTGAATGTCCTTTAATACTTTTGGAGGAGAGCCTAAATATGACACCTACGAGCTGTAGGGGAGAAATACTGTGTTTAATATTAGTGTATCTTTTTTAATCTTTTTTCTCTGTTTTGTTTTTTTTTTTGTTTTTTTTTTTGGGGGGGGGGGGTGATGTTGATACAGAATCCAATTGCATTCCTACAGCATCATTTTTTAATTATCATGCTTTTATCAACTAAGCTGAAGTGTGGTCTTAATCTGTTAGATGAAAAACTTAAGCTGCTAAGTGAAAGCACATTCAAGCACATTCACTTGCTGCAAGTACTCATTTAGAAGCAAACCACATGAATTAAAACCATATAAGAAATAGGTGGTTGTCTGATAATAGGAAACTGCTAAAATGAAGTTCTGGTGGATATTGCTGATGATGCTGAAGTCAAAAGAATGAATTTTTTTCTTTGCTGAAGGAATGTGATTTCCTTCAAAAAAACTGTATAGCTCTAATCCTTCTTAAAGTAAATGGGCAGATTTTAGCAATATACTTTCAAAGAGAAGAATAATTGTATTCTGCTTTACATTAATATAAAAACAATTTCACAACATAAGGAAAAAGTTAATCCACACTCCTATTAACACTTCACCCATGAAAATCAAATCATAGCATTTGATCTTGCTCTCACTGAATTCAGTGTATTGAATTTAATAGAAAGATAACCTCATCACAGCTAAGTCCAGCACTGGCCCTGCTGCTCTAATTAGACCTTAACAATATTAGTTTCTTTTTTCCTTCATCTTTTTACTTCATTTCCCTTGACTGGAATGCAATTTCACCAAACTGTAGAGAGTAATCATTAACTGGCAGCGGCATATAGACTGAAACTTTAAACTGACAGTCACAGCCATAAAATACCAGAAATTTATAGAAGCATAACCGTTTCTTCTTCAGGCTGTGCAATAACTTCTTTTCCTGATCATTTACATCCAAACATAATTAAACTCTACCACAAAACTATGTATTGTAGTCTTGGTGAAAAGTCTGTCATTTAGAGTTTGTGCAGATTCCATGAAAACATCACGGTGGGATCATTTGCATTGTCGCTTCCTAAAAATTTGCAGAAACATACCCTTGAAAGAATTAGGTCACACAAAATGTGGCCTGAGGGCTTCTCCTTTGTTTTCCTCAGTGGAGTTCTGCAGCTGATGTGAGAAAAACTATTCTACATCAATAATTTTTTTGAGCTTATGTTTCCTAAGAATTTATTTGGCTTATGGAAATAAACCATCTTTATCATTCAGTAGGAAAATTTCCTTGTCTTCCCATCCAGATGTGGTGTCTTGACACAAATACAGTGGTGTGACAGTGCACACAAAGTTTCATAATAAATGATGGCAACTGCAGCAGTCTTCTGAATCTTCTTCAGATGGTAATAGTTAAAGCCATGCATTAAAAATACATGCTGGAGTAATGTAAGATAAATATTAAAGCAAACTGCTTTTCCTGGGTATTACAACTTACACATGAATAAATACAACTTCAAACATGAGAAGTTTTATTTCTTATGACATTTCTTACCAAATCCTCACAGTGTTTCATGGTCACATGTGCCTTTTCCTGTTAGAGGGGTAATAGGTAGTTTTCTTGTAATATTTGTACTGCAAAAAGAAGTTAGGAGATAGCAACATAGCTAGCTAGTACTTTTCATGTTGAAAATAAACTAATCACTTTAGTGAGTAAGGAGAAGCTAACTCATTTAGCCATCTGAAACTCATTAATTTACATGGGGAGAAAAGAATATAGCTGTCAGCAGCATTAGGCCCTTCATTTATACATATTTTGTACATGCTTGCCTTGCCTGCTTGCTTCTTTAGTTAGGAAATGCTTTGATATAAATGAACACACATTTTAGTTCTGATTTTGCAATCACTTACACACTGGCCTGACAGTTTCCTGAATCAGACCTATAACTGCTTATGAAGTTATACATTTTATGTAGCATGAGATTTATCTTAGTGAGATATTTTGTGTTAATTTTGTTGAATTCCATTTTCTGAAGCTTCTGATACACATTTAAGTATTTATCTCCCTTTATTTTATACTTTTTTCAGATTTTGGGGGGATTGTTAATCTTTAGGTAATATCTTGCTTAGGTTTACAATGTTACAGATGATGTTAACATCTAATCTATGTTTGTTCACTTTGCCTTATTGTCACAGCAGTTTTCTTGAATATTTGGAAGGTCTGCTTGTGAGTACAACACAGAAAGCCCATCTTTATGTAATTTCTATAGATTATGCAGTACAACAAGTTTTAGTTTTGAAGTAAAAAGACAAAGTTGATATCACTTTTAGATCGATTATTATGTTTGTAAAAACATAAACAGCCATAACTAAATGAATACAGATCTAAAATAACCATCTGTTAGGAAGGTAGTTCAAGTCAAAACACTTAAAACTTGGCACTGTAGATATATTCATGTTAATTTGTATTTAGGAACTTAAATATCAAGCCTCCTGTACAGATGTTCTGGTGTACTGCAGCCTTCATTTGGGAACTGGTGAGGGCTCAGGATCAACCCACTCAGGTAGCTGCCGAAAATTACATTCAGGTGCTAGACTTTGGGTCTCTGAAAACATTGGCAAGAGTTTATAGTCCGATAAAAGATCTGTCTTACAACTTCTTCCTTGCCAAATCATAAGCATAGAGGTCAAAAGAGCCTTTCATCATGAGTAATTAATTGAATAATTAGGTGACATCTCCCTGATCCTGAGACGTGTAGATTTGAAACTACATAGGCTGAACAATGCTGGACTTGGTATTCCTGCTTTCTGGAAGGGTGCTTCACCACTAGGTTTTAAAAAAATAAAAACTAAAAGACAGCCACTGCTGCTGTTGCTCATCTTTTTTTGCCTGCCTTCCTAAGAATACAAGGCTTAATGGGTCACAAGGTTATTCTGCTCTGTAAATCTTCCCCTCCTCAACTGCCATAGCTTTTAAATTCACCGTCCAAATTCAAACTGGAAAAGGGGATGAGTGTCTGGAAAAATAAGCAGTAGGGCAATATCCAAATTCATGCCCTCGCTGAGAGAGATGTTGGTAATGTAATCAATCTAAAATCAATCTAAAAGTGATGTCAACTTTTTCTTTTTACTTCAAAACCAAAACTTGTTGTACTGCATAATCTATAGAAATTACATAACATACAGTGTGTCAGAACAGGTCTTAGCTGTCTTCTAGCTGGTAGATCTTATGGAAAATTACTTATTATCATAAAGAGATGTAGCACACAACCAGCACACGTTCATGGGAAATGGATATCATTACTGTCTCATGGCACAGCCTGCTTTTAAAGGAATTATTCAGTTACACCCAGGAAGAATTGCAATAGATATCTCCCCTTAGGAAAACTTCTGGACCATAGCTCCAGGGTGGATGCAAATGTTTGAGTCTCAGAGAAAAGCAAGATTTTAGGCATGGTTCTGCTTGCTGTTCCCCACAGGCTACCTCTGTGACACTTTCTTATCAGCCTTTGACTCACTTGAACACTTGCAAACTCCTACTTTATACTGTGAAGTGCGGCCCTAACAGTTCTGCAGAACCCATGTGACAGATATTAAGTGTTGCAGTTCCTAACTTGGCCTGAATTTCCATTCAATATGATGTGGTGTCCATCCCCATATCTCTAATTCTGCCTGGCTGTTTTCATAGTTGTCTTCCATGGATATGTGAAGTTATGTCAGTCTGCTAGCTGAAAGCTGTGAGAGCTATTAATGTTCCTCTCCTATAAAATCAATTTCTTATCTTGTACTATTTCCCCTACAGTGATGAAACTATATCCTTTGTTTAAGCCAATCTGAGCTGCTAGATATGGATACATTACAATAATGAGGATATGTAAATAAACTGATGTTAGCCTGACTTCTTCCATGTCTTCTGAGGATTCTGTGATGCTGGTTATAGTCTGCCAGACCACTATCAGCTGTTTCAGGAGCTGTTGAGGCAGATGGCTGAGGCATTAGGTCTGATAACAAGCATGCATAAAATGACTTATAGATTCTCCAGTATTTTTTAATATTAAACAAAGAGGGAAGCTTATGCCTATCTAAAATGAGAATACTACCAAACCAGCAAGAGATCTCTGGATTACTCCATTTCTTATTCATATGATTAGAAGGAAGACAATAGAAGAGAAGTCCCAAGTGCTGAGAGGCTGTTGGTACCTCACCTCTCATGGACTAGTAACAGAGTCAGTTCTCCTCCTCTATCTTATCCAAGTCGATAACACACATTCCTATAGAAGCTCTATATTTACATTAGTAAGGCTGACATTCCATTCTGATCATTTCTCAAAATAAACTTGTTAGTAGGTGAGATTCTTACTCAGAACTGTAAAACAAAGCTATTGGGTCTCAGCTACAGATGTGCAAATAAGCCTATCTACCTTTTTCACCATGTTTTTCTACAAAATAGCAATGGAATCGCAGTAGGCTCAGATATAAAATATTGATCAGCATCCAGTGGGATACTCTAAATTACTCTGTGGTATAATTACTCTAATCCATATTGCATATATTCACATATATTCACATAAATTAGACCTTTTATGGACTATATTTAAGAGCATTTACCAACCAAATGACTGTCCGTGGCTTCTCTTCCTTCACTTTTAGCCTGGGTTTTTTTGTCTTCTACTCTTCCTCTATCCACACTCTTGCCCTGGGGGCAAGAATTATCTATCTTACTTGTTAGTCAAGCACCTAATAAACTTTGGCTGTGCTAGGACAAGTAATTCAGGAAGATATTTCCAGCTATCACCATTCAGTAATGAAATTTCTTGGTGACTCATAAAGAATTTTGCTCACTTTAATTTATGAAGACAAGTATATGTTATTATTTTCCCTTAAAATAACTTCCCATGGTTTCCTTCAGAAGTAATCATACTACATACACTAGCTGCTGTTGTCTGAAAATGCTCAGAGATATTTTTCTGAAGCAGAGTTTTCTGTTACTCTTGAGGTAGTAGCTCAATTCAGCACTGCAGCTGCAGAGTTGAATCAGAGACCCTTAAACTCGCTGCAGCCATTACAATGCATTAAAAACATAGGAGATGAAAGAGCCATCTGTGGCTTGCTGGAGAGAGGCGATAAAGAAATTTTGTTAGGTGTTATGTCTCCCTTTCCTCTGGAGGCTGACCTTATGCACTGAGCAACAAGCATTCCAGGAAAACTGCAAGGTAACATTACTCTTGAAATATGTCCCACTTAGATATTAGTTAAGGTGTCTTCCAGGTTATCTTTTCTATGTGTCCTGAATTTATCTAAAAAAACCCCTCATGACTTTCCTTATAGGAATGGCCATTTTGTTGTTACTAATATAAAGCTAATTATTATATATGCATGTACTCTCAGATCACCCAAGCATGAGAAAGCTTATTTAAGTTTCCAGGGAAGAATTTTCTTGACAGCTTTTTTACTTTCATTCTTCATTATAATACATGAAAATGCAAAGTTACAAATATTCAAGCACATTCTGCTCTGCCAGGCTATTTAACTGCTTTCTTGGCTGTTAGTTATAAACCTCTAGACTAGCCTGAGTTGACCAAGAGCATTCAGCCATATCACTTACTTATTTTCATGTCTCTACCGCCCTGCTCTGACATGCATGCATGTGTGTGTGCATGTTTGAGTTGTTTTCCTTCTAAAAGTGAACAGTTTTAGGCTTGTCAGGCACCAGAGCTGGAAGGGCTGTAAGATAAGTTAATGGTGAATAAAAAATTAAGACAGGAATTACAAAGTGTAGCATGCTTTAGCTACATGTTAGAGAATGTAAATTATCATATTTGCCAGGAGTGGCTGGAGAATAATGAATTGCCAAATTTTGACTTCTGTGCCTTAAGGCTTTGTCACATCAGTGTGTCAGGATAGCAAACACTCAAATGACCCACTGCAAAGGGGATGAACCTACTATAGCCAGTACACTGCCATCAGCCTACAGATACATTATATTTGAAGCAGTTTAGGACAAGCAAATACAAATCCATCTAAGACTCCTTTTTTTTTTTTTTTTTTTTTTTTTATGTTTTACTGTTCAGGGTCACTGCTTCTGTAATGAAGGAAAGAGTATTAAGAAAATTTTACAAACCAAACTAGGAGAGCTGCATTGTTAGCAGTTGGATATTTTCTATGTGATGGCACTTGTACAGTTATCATAAAGGTATTTTTACTGGAACAGCACTGTTTTCTTTAAATAAGGAACAAGAGTTATAAAGCATAAAAAAATATAGGTAACATATATTAAAGATAACTTTTTAAAAATATTGCAACATCACTAATAGTTGCAATTCAAAAAAACCTGCTAATCATGGAACCATAGAATCATAGAATTGGCTGGGTTGGAAGGGACCTCAGAGATCATCAAGTCCAACCCTTGATCCACTACCGCTGTGGTTACCAGCCCATGGCACTGAGTGCCACATCCAGTCTCTTTTTAAATATCTCCAGGGATGGAGAATCCACTACTTCCCTGGGCAGCCCATTCCAATGTCTGATCACCCCCTCTGTAAAGAAATTCTTTCTAATATCTAACCTAAACCTCCCCTGGCACAACTTGAGACCATACCCTCTTGTCTTGCTGATAGTTGCCTGGAAAAAAAGGCATGTCTACTCCTCTTGGTTTTATATACACCTGTTGTGTGCAATTATTTCTTTCGTAGAAGCAATTGCATTAAAATTTCACTAAAATTCTTATGTTTTAAAACTTAACACTGACATCCCTTTGAGAAAAAGTTAGGAGTGCATTTTAAAAAACACCCTCTGGAGCCTACAGTACCTATAGTGGCATAGTAAATAATGATTTTATATCAGACAGTAAAGGAAATAATCCTATAAATGTTGTCAAAGTGGTGAAGCAAAAGATTTTGCCCTGTATTTCAGGAGGGTATCAGTCTTCTAAGTCTCAGTAGGTGGTCTAAGTACTGGGTCAAGTTACTGGGAAAACATGTAAATATCTTCTGTCTTTGTAAATACCTCCTGATGTTATCAATAGCATAGTAACTCATCTGTTAGTGCAGGTCAGTTTCTTTCTGTTTTTCCAAATTCAGTGAAGTGATTCTTCTTAAGCAAAGTAAAATAGCAGACAATTCAAGAGCTCACAGTATCAGCATGCACCATTTGAGTCCCTGCAGTCTTGATGGCAATCTAGACAAACAAGCAGTCATGCCTCAGATGGCTGACTTTTAGTAACCCTTGAGATGGGTTATACTGTTTCACAACATGTGAAAAAACAATATCTTTTTCACTGCTTCATCTGAGGAGAAATACATGTTCAGAGAAGTATATGGTTCCTCCATTCATTTCATACCAATAAAAACTGCTAAAGGGTTCTTTAATGGAAGATGTTTAAATGCCAATATTTAAACAATATTTAAGTTAGCTTACAACAGAACAAGATTTAAACAACTCAGTAAGCTATACTGAAGAGCTCTCATTCCCATTCCTCAAACTGCTCTTCCTTCAGCTTACTGCTTAATAATTGCAAATGACACAAATGATGCAAAGATTAAGTGTCTGGGATGACCATCTGCAGTACTTTTTTTTTGTTCAGCTGTAGTCTCATAGCTAGTGGTAATATGTCCTCACTAAACTGTATGCCACAGAATGCAGGAATGCCTTCTTGGCATGTCAACGTGTAGTCCCTTCAAGCATCACTTCAGTTTGCTGAAGTGACATACAAGAAGAGTCAGTTTCTATAACCTGAGGAATTGGCTTCTTGCATGTAACTTTATTTCCCCAATGGGAGGATCCTGGCAACTACAGGCCTGTCACTCTGACCTTGGTGCCAGGGAAAGTTATGGAGCAGATCATCTTGAGTGCCATCACATGGCACATACAGGACAACCAGGTGATCAGACCCAGTGAAAGACCGGTCCTTAGTGGATGAGGGAAAGGCTGTGCACATTGTCTACACAGGCTTTTCCACAGCATCCTCTTCCACAGCATCCTCTTGGATAAACTGGCTGCTCGTGGCTTGGACAGGTGTGCTCTTTGCTGAGAATAGCTGGGCCCAAAGAGTTATGATAAATGGAGTTAAATCCAGGTGGCTGTTTACCACAGGGTGTTACGTGTTCCACAAGGGTTAAGTACTGGGGCCAGTCTTATTTAATATCTTTATAGATGATCTGGATGAGGGAATCAAGTGTACCTTCAGTAAGTTAGAAGATTACATTAAGTTGGGTGGGAGTGTTGTCCTTCCTGAAGGTAGGAAGGCTCTACAGAGGGACCTCGACTGTCTGGATCAATGGGCAAAAGCAAATTATATGAGGTTCAACAAGGGTCAGTGTTGGGTCCTGCACTTGGATCACAACAACCCCATACAATGCTACAGGCTTGGGGAAGAGTGGTTGGAAAGCTGCCCAAAAGAAAAGAACCTGGGCATGTCAGGACATCAACATCTTGATGAGCAGAAACCTGCTGGATATGAACCAGCAGTGTGCCCAATGGGCCAAGAAGGCCAATGGCTTCTAACAGAAATAGTGTGGCCAGCAGGAGTAGGAAAGTAATCATCACCCTGGTACTCAGCACTGGTGAAGCCACACATCAAGTACTGTATTCAAGTTTGGGCCCCCTACTACAATAAGGACACTGAGGTGCTGGAGCATGTCCAAAGAAAGGCAATGAAGCTGGTGAAGGGTCTGGAGAACAAGTCTTATGAGGAGCAGTTGAGGGAACTGGTGTTGTTTATCCTGGAGAAAAGGATACTGAGGGAAAATCATGTTGCTCTCTACAACTACCTGAAAGGAGGTTGTAGCAACGAGGGAATAAGTTTCTTCTCCCTATTACAAGTGATAGGATAAGAGGAAATGGACTCAAGTTGCACCAGAGAAAGTTTAGATTAGACATTAGGAAGCACTTTGTCAACTAAAGGGTTGTCAGGTACCTGAACAGGCTGCCCAGGGAAATGGTGGAGTCTCCATCCCTGGAGGTATTTAAAAGACATGGAGATACAGTCTTATCCATTGGGATATGGTTCAATGGTGGACTTGGCAGTGTGCTAGATTAATGGTTGAACTCAGTCGTCTTAAAGGCCTTTTCAAACCAAAATGATTCCATGATTCCCAAAGCATTGCAGTGTTCCTTATGTCTCACTTTGATGTGAGACTTTAGGCATTCAGTACATTTGGTGGATGCTGCTGGGCTTCTTGCTTTCTTCATTTTGGGACCCTTTTGCATAACAGGTCAAGCAACAAAAGGGACAGGTGTAATTTGGACAAGAAGAGAGAGTGTCTTCCAATTAGTCACTAATGAAAGTTTTTCTTAATGCACTCATATTTCTTCACATGTAATGTGGTGAAAATATTAAAAATTGAAATGAGACAGATTTGATAGAGATTCCTAAAACTTGAAAAAAAAAAAAAAAGAAACAAAACCCCAGCAGTCTGGATGGATTTGATAGATGGACCACTCAGTGGATAAGTAATTGGTTGGATGGCCACACCCAGAGAGTTGTGGTCAATGGGTCAGTGTCCAGGTGGAAGCAAGTGATGAGTGTTGCTCCTCAGGGGTCAGTATTGGGACCACTGCTGCTTAACATCTTTGTTGCAGACATGGACAGAGGGATGGAGTGTATCCTCAGCAAGTTTGCTGAGACCAATCTGGGTGGTGTGGCTGACACCTCAGAGGGCAGGCAGGCCATCCAGAGGGACATTGACAGGCTGGAGTGGTGGGTCCATGCCGACCTCATGAAGTCCAACATGGCCAAGTGCAAGATCTTGTGCCTTGGTCAGTGCAACCCCAGGCACAAATACAGGCTGGGGGGGAATAGGCAGAGAGCAGCCCTGAGGAAAAAAATTTAGGGGAGATAGTAGATGAGAAACTCGACATGAACCACCAGTGTGTGCTTGCAGCCCAAGTGACCTGCATCCTGAGCTGCATCAAAAGAAGTATGGCCAGCAGGGCAAGGGATTCTGCCCTCAGCTCTGTTCTGGTGAAATTGTATCCCCAGCACAGGAAAGATACCCTGGAGATAGTCCAGGAAAGGGCCACAGAGATGATCAGAGGGCTGGAGCACTTCTGCTACAAAGACAGGGTGAGAGCTGTGGCTATTCATCCTGGAGAAGAGAAGGCTTTGGGGAGACCTTATAGTGGCCTTGGTCCAGTACATGAAGGAGGCCTACAGAAAAGATGGGGAAGGGCTTTTCACTGGAGAGGGTAGTGACAGGACAAGGGGTAATGGCTTTAAATTGAAAGAATATAGATTTTGATCAGATATTAGGAAAAAATTCTTCACCATGAGGGCAGTAAGATACCAGAATAGGTTGCCTATGGGGGTTGATGTCCCCTCCCTGGAAGTGTTCAAGGCCAGGTTGGATGAGTCCTTGTGCTGCCTGGTCCAGAGGGAGGTGTCCCTGCCCATTCAGGGGGTTTAGACCTTGATGATCTTTAGGTTCCTTTCCAACCCTAACTATTCCATGATTCTATGTGGTGTATATGCATTTGCTATATTGCTTTCAAAATTCTTCAATTTTCACAGTTCGAAAGCTGCGAATCTGCAGAGAAACCACACCTCGAGGACATGATTTTCTTTCTTTTTCAGTAGAAACTAGACATTATGAATAATAATAAGAGTGCAAATAATAATACAGACTGCAAATTCTTATATTGGAAAAATTTTATTTAATTAATTTTTATTTGCTTTAAAAAAATATAGATATTATAAAAATTTTAAGATCTAAAGATTTAATTTAAGATTTTAAATTTTAAGATAAAAATTTTAAGGTTAAAAAAACAAGAAAGAGATATCCTGACCCTTACAGAACAGATATCTGGGGGAGCAGAGTGTTCCTCTCTGTCTGGCTAGAGGATGAAACAGTACATTCCAGTTTCAGTGCTGGCTGTCCTTTAAACTGCATAAATTCTGTCCTTGTCCCCCTGAAATGAAAGAAATCTTGGCAAATTCACACAGCCATTCATAGCTTTCATCTCTTTGTCCCTTCTCAAATCACTGCTAAAACACCCTCAGCTGACTTCAGATTCTTGCTTATTTTGGTTAACTAGGGGACATAAAACTAGGATGCTCTCAGTTTCAGGCATATCCAACAACTTGTAAGCCTACCCAACAACTTGCTCCCATAATTTTTATGGGAAATGTTTAATATATTGACCTATTTTTTTATATGGTTGCATTCCAATTACAATAAAAGACTCACTCTTCTATCACAAAATTATGAAAGCAGTCATTGAAGTCATTTAGTTGTCAATGAAATGTTTGATGGGCAAGCTATACCAAACAGGGATCTTAAATGGTAATTGCTTCGAACAGTGAATTTAGACACAACCAATTCCATTAGTATGTGACAGATGTACAAACACACTAACAGCTATTAACACAAAGTAATTAATTACAGAGATTTTTGCTTGTAAAGAAAAAACTAGGGCTTTCTCTTAAAAGCATTTTGGTAACATTAATAATAAAAATCTTCCAGTGGGGAAAGGAGGATGGATTGTCAAGCATCTTGAGTTTAAGTATGAATAAAGTCAATGTACAAATATTGGCTATTGTAGGATTATGTTTCATATTGAAGCTGACGAACTTTAAAGAGTCTTGGGACTTTCAGCTTTGTCACTTTGAATTACATCAAAAAATAAATTATGTTTATTCCTCATGCATACAAAGACGTGTTTTTCCATGGTTTTAATTCCTTTTGCATTAATTATGCTGTATTTAGATGATATATTAATGTGATGAACAAATGTATTTAACATCAGTCCAGCAAAGCTATAAAAATTTTACATGCACAAACAGGTTTCCCAGCTAAAAAAACAGTATTTATTTTGTTTTAGCTTATACAAATCTAAAGCAACTGGAAGAACACTAGATTCACATAAGTGGTGCAACTCTTGTTGCCCTCTAAGCATGATTTGTGACCTAATGTATTATTTTGCAACAGTAAACAGTGTACCAAGGCCACAGAGATCTCAGTCTTCCAGTTTCTGTTCCCCTGTTGAGCATGCTATTTATCTAAGATTATTTAATACTGCTTTGTTTGATATTGATCAAACATAGGCAAACTTCAAAGTCTAAATTCGTTGGAGCAGTTTAAGTACTTTAGGGGAAAATAACATAATTTTTAATCTTATTTTTAATCTCACTGATCAAATACGTTTGCTGTTATAATTTGTAAAAAAATCTGTGATTTCTTTTTCATTTTTGTACTCCTATTTAAAAAAAAAAAAAAAAGTCTGGGCTTAGAAAGGATTACATCTGATGTTGCTAACATTTCCTGGAAATGGAAAATAGTGATAACAGCTGCTGTTTTGGCTCATTTTCAGTAGGGTATTTTGGTTTGTTGGTTTTGGGTTTTTTTCATACAGCAGCAATTTACAAGTAGTTACAGCTATCTCTAGTAGGTTTACATCATTAGTAAAACAACGTAAGTCAGTCAAATATTTCCTTTCCAATTAGAGCACTTCCTGTAGTTGCTGGATTGTTGATTTTCTGAATAGTATTTATGGTGACGGCACTTACATTTTTAAAAGGTTGCTAATTTATGAAATAACTAAAACTAGCTGCATATGGAAGTTAACTGTGGCAATATTCTATATTTTGTTCTAAAGCAAAATGCCTTTAATGAGAATTAAGAAAATCTCAGCAGTATCTTACTTAGATAGATAGCACCTACCTGATTTATATCAAAAGTATAAAATTTAAGATCTATGATGAACAGATATGTCTCTATATTATTTTTAAATTTGAAGCATACATATTTTATTTTTGGACTGAAACATTCTTCTATAATATCTGCAGTACTGTGGTGTTGTAAAAGAGGAACACTCAGCAGTAATTATGAAAAATAGAAGGAAGAGCCAAGCAAAGCAAGTCAGGGAGCTCTTAAATGTTGATATTGTTGCAAAATAGGTCTGTGCATATTCAAAGATATGATCTCCTTAATGTATGCTCAGTTGTAATGTTTTTAAATTATTTGAGACATTAATTTTTTTAATTACATTTTCATCACTTAAACTAAAGGCATTAATTAAATTTTATTATTTTTACACCAAATCTATGCCTCTTTCTTCAGTATATTATTAACCTTCCAAAAGCTATGCTATATATGTTAGAAATATATGTTAGATATATATGTTAGAATCTGTTACTATGCCAAAAGTTTAGGGTTGTTTTCGTATCAAAACAGATAATCATTCTCCCTATGAACTTTGTGACTTCAGCAATTGCATTTTAGTATATAAGGAGTAGCACTTCCATTCATCCCATCTGAAATGGCTGATGAAAAGCTTTCCCAGCTCAAGGGAAAGCTACCATTTCTCATTTTGGGATTATTCTATAAGCTCTTCTTTCAAACTGTCTAGCTTTGAGACCAGCCTGTGTAAGGCCAGTTTGCACTTCTGTGTTCACATAATCCAGAATTGTCCTAAGAAGTATTTAATACCAGTGTCTACAGTGCACTGAGCCTTCAGGAATGGAACATGGGATTTCTGTCTGGGTTAGTAATGGCCAGAACTTGTAACTTCCTGGTGGCTCTTCCTTCAAATGAACCAGCAATATCCTTCTGTTCCTTAACAGACAGGAGGGTTTAAGAGTTTTACACTGTAAATTTCCACAGACTTTCAGTTAAATGAACAGGGAGACCAAACTGCCTCGTCCTTCCTGGAGCTGATGATTTGAAATCACAGTTCTGAGTCACAGCAAGAAGAATGGTGCAAAGGAGCCCTCCTCCCTCCCGCCACGCTGACTCATCAGAGGAGTTCATTTTCCACTAGGGTCAGGAAGCCAACATCTTTTATTACAATTAAACTAATCCTAACAAGAGGACTTTGAAAAATTAATTAATCTCTGAGCCATACCTGAGTAGTGAACTTATGCCATCTGAACCCTGATATAGGTGCATGTCAATCTATAGCTGAAATCAGCTTTCATTTATTTGTTGATAATGATGCTGACTCCTAGGAAAAAAAAATTAGAAGTCCTGACATTTTCTACAAAATATTTTAATGCTAGCTTGTACTTCTTAGCTATATATTGTTCTGTGACAGGTTTTTCTGTTGAAACACAATTCTGTACTGAGAAATATATCTGCACTTTACAATCCTATAATTGTTGTTTTCTGAACTAAAAATCTTACTCAGTTAATTGGTTAGCAAGTTGGATTACTATAATCATTTTAACTGCTGAAATACTTGTTGGCTTGACTAGGATGAACTGAGCAGCTTAAAAATTATTTGGTCATAGTTATATGTTACCATAAATAGTTCTTTAATAATCTACAAAAAAAAGTCAAAAAGCGTGATTTGTGATAGATCCCTTCTATGACTTGGAGAGAGACACTTTGCCACTCAGTATCTCTGTTTCACAGGACTGGAAAAGAGAGGAATGATGACTGCCTTTCCAAGTTATTTTATTGAGTTGTGTACAAAACCCCCTCAAAACTACTATGCAAGACCTCTCTCTTGTTGACAAGTAATAGTTTAAAAATTTCTTCTGGGACCCTCTTGTTCCAAGATGTGTGTGTATAAATTTGGCTAAAAGATCATCAGTAAAGAATAAAGGAATGGCCTTTGGGTTACAATTTTATTAAGAATATTGCTTAACCTTACTGACATGGGGCTTCTTTCACAGTCTCTTCAGAAATCTCTTTTAAATACTATTCTGTCCTCCAACACCAAGTATTCCTCAGATATTTAACATCAGAGGAAACTGTAATATCCCAAGGTCTGTGAAACCCTTACAAACAGCAGGTGTATGAAAACTTTGGTTTTAATTTGTGCTTTCTGTGAAGAAGAACCTTGGAAACAGCCACCACCAGGAGTGAGCTCTAATATTGGTAAGATACTAGGGAGATACTAGATACCAGTTTATAAGATACTAGGGAGGTACCTCAGCATATTTGGGGGGTTTAAAAACCCTCTCTTCAAGATCTGACCTTCCTTGAAGTGAAATCCAATAAACTGAAAGAATATCTCAGAAACTTTCAGATTCTAACAAATGTACACAGATAATAGATCTGACTGAGCTTTAAGGGTTGATTTACCTTTCTTGTCCCCTTCAGGACTTCAAAACTGCTGTATCAAGCTATTAATGCATTGAGAGAAACTTGCTTATCCTTCTTTAATGCAATGTAATTTTATGCTTGTAGCATTACCCTAGTGAAATTTTAGAAGGAAACAAGATGTAATACAAATAACAGTAGAATTTCTTTAATATCCTGAATCATGAAAAGAAGCATGTCTAGACTAAAATACAAACCACGTTTTAAAACAAAATTCAAACCCTCTGTTCATTGCCAAAGGCTGAGTTCAGTCCCTGAGGGTCTGAGCAGGGTTTCTTCAGCTACAGCAGCGGCAGCGCTGTCGGCAGGGCAGGGAGTGCCACTCCTGGGCTTGGTGTGCTGGGTGATTTCATCAGCTCACACAGGTCTTGACAGGTGCAAAGCCTTTCACTTCACTTCACTTCACTTCAAGGACCCTTGGTGTGTGATTTAGGTGACTGGGACCTAACTTCTTGATACAGGAAGGGAAAATGAGATCTTTTCCTGACTGTAACCCTCTAGATCTCTTAGTATTCCTTTACTGCATTTCTCTTAAACCCAGAAATAACATTTGCTCTGAAAAGAGTTCTGACACATGCTGAATTTGCCAGACATTTCACTAGGAGACAAAGATATGACAAATGCGCTTCCTAGCATTTTCACATTGATTTATTCTCCCTCACAAAGGACAACTTCATAAAGATCTTGAATCGGATCCATGTTCACACTTTTCATATGCAACATTTTTGTGGCTGACAAAGTTGGCTTCTTTTGCAAACTAACTTGGAAATACAGTCAAAGCAGAGAAGGACACGTTGAGGCCACTATACTGCAGTAGCTGTTTTTTTCCAGCTAATAATCATCATTATTATGACTAGATATTTACCCTTAGGTGCACTGGGCAGATCATTCTGACTCATCCATTTAGTGGATGTTGTCCTGTTGGGTTAATGATTATCTTTTTTGTCTGAAAGATTTGTTAATTCCTATAACTACATAGGATAGCTATTTTAGTACTTACCAGTTGACCTTGATGCTGATATAACCTTTCTGGTATTGTTGGTTGTGGCTTGTGTCATAACATTAATGTGAATTATCACTGTCTTGAGGATAAAAACCTTCATATAGCACAGATGGTCTGTAGGAAAAAAAATTTGTAATGACAGTCTGCACATCATACATTCAGTCTTCCCTTGCAGACTATTTCCTTTATCGTTGCCTCATTCTCTTAGGCACCTTCTAATCAAGCACTTGAGGCATCATTTATTGGACAGACTATGCTCTATAATAATGACTATAACATGGTGTTCTGCAACATACCTCTGCTACCAGCACTATCACAGTGTCTTGTTGGCCTCCTCCAAACTAGCTTAGCAATGTATCACCATGACTTCCAGAGAGCTGATTTTTTTTACTTCTTTGAAAGAGCCATGAAAGCTGTGTAAGCTCATTAACAGAGCATGTGTGTAGGCTTAAAATTACAGATAATAGACAAATGGTTGTAAAGTCAGTAATTCCTTTACATATTTGCCAAGACTTAGGTCAAGGTTCAGGGTTTCCTTTGCTCTAACTGGTGGAATCAGAAATACCTCCAGGTGTTCTGGGGAGTGCTGGCAGTGCACATGCAACCCAAATGATGAGGCACAGATGATCTCAGTTGTTTTCTGCAAGACCAAACCATGTTTAATCTAAATTGCACTCAGTTGTGATGTCCTTTTCTTTTTGCATTAGTATTTTGTATAAGCCAGTCCCTTTATTTAATAGCTCTGGGTGTTTTTTATGCACTCTAATAATGTGTTATTTATAAGATGATGTTATATTTATAACAAGTAAATCTTTAGCAGTAAATTTTGATGTCACGAACATGGCTTCTCCTGTGAGTGAAATAAATAGTTCATATATAAGAAAATACTTGTGTGGTTACAAGTAATCAGCACAAAGAAATTACTGCTTTCCACTCACAAGCCCAGTCCATGTATGTTATGTCTATATATGTGTAAACATTTTACAAAAAGCAGTGAGTAACAAGTTTAAAAAAATGATATGCACATTAATAAATTAGAGTGGACTTAGATATTTTACAGGAAGATTCAGGAAAAGGATGATTTTTACCCATGTTCATCATCTCTTTCTTCACAAGCATGCTTTTTTTCAGTTTTTACTGGTAAGCCACAAGCTTTAAATGCAGGTCCTTGGGCTTAGATCCAGGAGAGGGTGTGAGGATGGGTGCAGTTGTACATCTCCACCCCATTGGCCTGGGGATGTGGAGGCAGTGAGAGCAAAATCTACCCTTGCCCTTGTGTGCACCGTGTTTCTAACATGAAAGGCAGGCACTGCCCCAGAAGCTGGTTTGCATTGTCTTGACAAATATGTCCTTTGCTGGCCCACTGAGTGTGTCAGTAAGCAAGCAAGCAGCCTTATTTGAGATGTTAAATGTGTGACACAGGCACATTGCCACCACTGCTGGTGTGAGACCACAGGATGATTGCTTTCACATGGGCTATCCTGCTGCAGTGTGACAGCCGCTCCACCTGGCCTCTACACCACAAAGGATCTGAGGACATTATGCTCCTACCAAATTGCTTTTGATATATATATATATGTATATGTCTTGGAATATATCCATATTAGTATAGTTCTCTGAATATTGTTTTAAACCAAATGAAATCTGTTTTCCTCCTTTAAATCTCTCAGCATCACTGCAAGTGAAGTTATTTCTTACTCTTGTATTATTTGTTGTTGAAGTTGTTCATGCTGATTTTATTAAAGAATTATGCTGTGTGTGTATGAATGTGTATTACCCTGACTAGTCCATTTACTGAAAGCAGCAGTAAATGTTACTGCATCTGGGGGCTGCAATAATTTTCTCTTTTGACATTGACTTAATTTTACATGGTTTTCAGGGAGCAGAAATTGAGTGAGTGCCATGTTATAATCCAAATTATCTCTTCTAGGCCACAAGACAACCCCTCTAAAAAAACCCCAAACATTAGAGTGTGAAAATTGTGAATATGAAATCATATTTTGTAGATAAGTGTTTATGCATCTGGCAGTAAAATTTTGCCCTAAATAAACAATGTTAGAAATAGAGAAGTAGTGGTCTTAAAAGACTAGCTCTGTAAGAGAGACTCCATCTTTATCTGATAAAAGAATGTTTTATTTATTTTTATTAGGATTCTTGCTTGGATACTGAAGTAATGCATACCTAAGCAAATTTTGAAGGTATATGAGGCTGGAGATTGAGCAGAGCCTTAAAGAGATACTAAAACCATTCTATGTTCAAATTCATCTCTGTTTTGTGTCACAGAGCAAGATTTCTAATAGAGGCATAGTGACTGACCAGCAATTGCAATTTCTTATGTCATTGTTTCAAAGTGTAACTGTAAATGTAATATAATTCTTGAGGTTATTTTTGTTTTGTTTTTTGTTTTTTTTATTCACCAGTTAATACAGGTGATGGGATAGACTACAGCCAGCAGAAGCGTCAAAATATTGGAGATCTTATTCAAGAGACACTGGAACTCTTTGAACGCCGTGGTGGAGAAAATGCTTACATAAACATTAAATACATGATCCCTACTTACGAGTCGTGCCTAATAAACTGAGTTGTATCAAAAGGGATCATTGCATTTGTGTTCTAAAAAAACTGTATCTGACTCTGTGTGGCATCTTGTTAGTCATGCTTTTTTTCTCTACAGCTGCTAAAATAGTGGCTTCTGGGGCATTACAGTGTTAGCACTATTGTGAACAAGCGTTTCCAATACATAAATAGTGCCTGTTCCTTTGATTACAATGGTGTACTGTGCTTGTTTGTTCCCTGAAAGAATCGCTCCTTTATAACAGAGCTGACTCGAGCAGGAATCAGAGTTAAACCTTCACTTGTATAGACAATAAAACTATAATTTTCATACGCGATTCAGCAATTGCTGTTCTGTGTCCGCTTGCCCTGAGGGTGATGTCAGAGGCTGTAACAAGAAGAGTTTATGCTGACTGCTTAATAGGTGTTTGTCATGGAAGAGAAACACCAGTTCAGCAATGCCTCTCTAGCAGCTGTGCCGAATAATGTGCACTGACATACAATAAAACTGTTGAATGTATAGAGCAATTACAGTGGGAAAATTTATATGGTCCATTATAAAGCACTGTCATTAAATGAATTCATGTTTCTTACACACTCCAGAACTCAGCTTCCAAGTGTTTACTTTTTCATGGAATTTGAGTTCCTCTGGGTGAACAGCATGCACAACCACTATTTTGAAGAAAAGAGGCTCAGGCTAAACAACAATAAATCAGATGGAAGATATATGATGTATGAGTCCCTAAAGACACTGTTAATCTAGGTAAACACAGAATATATTCCTATATTTTTAAGGGTGCTGAGTATTTTTTGCAGCTGCAAGGTTGCTATTGCTTTTCTGTTATTGTTATTATTATTGTGGTATATATGTGTGAAAAAAAAATTAACTATTGTTACAGTAACCCTTTACAATTTCCTAATTTGTTGGTTTCTCCCTGCATACCCACAACACAGAATTGATATAATCATGGATTTAAGCAAGGCTATTGAGATTGACTTTATTGCTTTTTAAGCATTCATATGGAATAAAGCTACAAAAAATAAAACAAGTTTTACAGTTCTCAAGGACAACCATTTAAAAATATTGAGTCAGCTCAAAACAAATCAGAAGATATGACCTTTGTGTAAAGAGCATGAGATTTTTAAAAGCACAGACTTTGGGATCATTTTGCTTCTAGTCTGGTTTCTGGAAGCTCTTAAAATATATGCAAGTTGCACTTTCAGGTGTTTCTCTGTAACTGCTGGAGCTTGAAATGCACTCTTTGGTGTTAGACACATGCGACTTTTTCCAAGTGCTTATCTACATCCATTTTTACAACCTACAAGACTTGTTTGTGTGAGAGACACAGCCCCTATGCTGCCCAGTTCACTTGAATGCAGACTGGAACATGGGGAGCAACTTCCCACCTGCTGAAACCTTGAGATGGATCTGTCACTAGACTTCCCATTTTCTTTCCACACTTTGGAGACCTTTATTTTCTATCTGTTGGGCTATTTATTTATTTATTTGGTTCTTTCTGAGTTTCTTTCATGCATTGCCAGGGCTTCCCTCAAGTCCCCAGAGTTTAGGCAGTGTGTGTCCTGTGACTAACACACGCCTGTCACGGATGAGCACAACAAATATGCAGCCTCACGTACCTGCCAGGGTATGTGTAAATCTTTCACCTCCCAGGCAGAAAGGAAGGTGAAGCCTGGCTGCAGACCCATGTCTTTGGAAACTCAAGAGCTTTGTCATCAAACCTTGTATCAGGAAGTCTAGCAGAATACTGCGTGGAGGCTAAGGTCACATCTTCCAAAAATGCCTTTCTATGCAGCCACCCTGGCATTATTAGCACAGCTTTCACCTACAGTTTCTCCCTGTTTCCCCCCAGCAAACCTGTCCTGCATTGTTCTTGGCACCAGTGAGCTGTGCTTTTTCATTTACTGGTACCTCTGGGTTTGGTTATTGTGGCATCACAGGTTTCCCATGAGTACACGGTGTGCTGGAGGGCTGCCACTCAGAGGGAGACAAGTTATTCAGATTGGAAACAAGTCTAGCCCTTCATAAAGGAAAAATGGCAGGCCACCTTTCACTCCTTAGAGCTATTTGTATTCTGTCCTTAATAGAAAGTCCAGTACTTCTCTTTGCCTGAGGTCAGGAAAGTCCTCAATAGCTGGCTTCAGTTCCCTCGCCACTGGGCTCCAACCACAGAGTTGCTGGCAGAAGGGACAATACAGGAAAGGGCTTTCATACCTGGAGTTTCTCCACTCCATCAACTCTCTGCATCCCAGCAGTCCTGCTGAGGGTGAGTTGAAGTTGCAGGCTCCTGCAACCAGCTTTGTAACTCTATTCTCTGCCTGACTCTATGCATCCTATCCCCCTTGGCTGACTGACAAAGAGACAGCACAGAAAATGGTGTCCGTCATGCAGCTGCAGACTTGCCCAGACCTGATCCTCTCAGCCCTCTGCTCTTGACTGAAGATTTCTTTCACAAGATGTTGCTTCAACAAGGGATGGTGACCTTAATGCAGACTGTAAGGGTGTTATAGGTCATGGCCACACACAAAAGGAAAAATAGGCTTTATAGCAAAATGCTTTTACTTGCATGTTCAAGGTGTTCATTAGCCTCTACCATACTATTTCTATGAATGGACCATTGCTTTAAAAGTGAATGTTCTCCCATAATCTTATGCATCAGTGGAACTGATAAAGATAAAAAAAGGATAAAAAGAAGCATGATACATAACACGGATTGGTAATTTAGGAACACTGAGGATACAACTATTTTAAGATGTCATTTTAGTAAGTGAAACTATAGGCCTGCCAACCTTGACAATGTCCCTTTAAGCATGATCAGCAGCATATTTATAGGCAATCACAGCAGAGCTCAGAGCACTTTATAAAGCATAAGATCAAGGACCCAGGTGCTTAAGCATATGAATAATACTATGTCATTCAATATACTGCTTATCTATTTTACTATGTTCAGAAAATGTAACTGTAGTTAAAAATTAGTAACTGCCTCTCTTTTTGCCAGATCATGCAACTGGGGTCATTGACACTAGGGCAAGCCAATCAACAGTTTCTAATTGTAATCAGTTAAAAGGCTCTCTGGGCCAGGTGTTTCAATGAGCATAAATTAAGCATAGAGGATTAAAGGCAACCTGGCTGTGCAGAACTGAGGTGGTTTGTGCTTTCCTCTTAGTGCTCCTGCTTCTGTTGAGCTCTGCAGCCACTGTAACGTAAGTAGCATCATTAAAGGACCCTGTGAATAGTTAAATAAGTTATAGGTGTTGGTTTTCTGAAACTAAATGGTTGAGATGTCTTCTAGTTTGTCTGGATTAGTATGGTAGATAGGTTGTTTTATGGCTGCCTAGCTTGAAGAATAAGAATATGCTAATGTTGGGGGGGGGAGACAGAAATCTAGCTATGGCCTTCTTTTTCATGCACAGTCATCAAATACAGGGGGGGAATGAAATCTTTCCAATTATTTGTCCCCAAAGCTGTCTAAAGGAAGTCTGTGACAGGTGTCAGAATTTTGGGAACTCTGGCACCTTGTGAATGATGGCGGGTTCTACAAAGAAGTTGCTGTTCAAGTTTTGGGGCTCCTGAATGGCACAAGTTGCCTGTGTGAGGCTGAGAAGGGGCAGAGGTGGCTGTGGCTCCTGCCAGCTCGGGTTTGGGCTGCCCCTGTCTCCCTGCAGCGGGGCAGAGCCTGGCAGAGGAGCCGAGGAGCTGCTGCCAGCACTGGCGGTGGGGAGCTGGAGCCAGGCTTCCAGCTTTCTAGTGTTTCAAAGAGATGGAGCTGACAAAAGGAGTTAGAAAAAGGCCTCCCAGGAGCCAAATACAAAAGGGCTGTGGGAAACTGCAAGTGGGAGGGAAGGTAGGGGACCTTGGCTTGGGGAGGGGTGTTTGTGGTGGGGGGTGCAGGGAGGTGTAGCTGCAGCCAAGCAGGGCAAGAATAAAAAGCAAAAGTAGACACTGTGTGCTTTCCTAATCCTGTCTGGAGACCCTCTGACTTCCAGAAAAGCATTCTCCGGGCCGAGGGGCTCGGCAGGCAGTGGGGCAGTTCACATTTTTCCACTCATCTGTAACATCCTGTGTTTTCTGCTTTAAATAAAAGCAGTGGTGTTTGCAGGAACTCTGTACAAAGCCTGTCTGCTTGCAACCGCTCCGAGCTGCTTTGTGCCTCCTGGAGACCGGGAGAGGAAGGTTCATGCCCTGGCAGGACAAGAACTTCCCTGCACCGGCCCCATAATCCTTCCGGCGTGCGAGGGGAGGGAAGGGGAATGTGTGTGATGGAGCATATCTTAGCTCTGTTTGTTCTTGCCTGGCAAATACAGCCTGGCTGTATCTGTGGGGCTCCTCGCTGAGAGCTCTTCCTCCTTAGGACAGCGTGTCCAGTGGGATGGATGGATGGATGGATGGATGGATGGATGGATGGATGGATGGATTTCCCAGCACCTCTGGGTTGGTGGGTGCCCTCAGGCATGGGTTACGGTGAGCTGGGTGGGGGCCCACCTGAGCTGAGAGGACAGTGAGCACACTCAGAGAGTGATGCACACCTTTCTTGCAAAGATGGGAGCCAGCTTTGTGCCAAGTGTCCCTTTTGCAGTGCTGGTTTAGGTGCTTGTGCAACAAATACTTGATTTTTTACCAACACCCAGGAGCGGATTGAGGAAATAATGAAGTGCGTGGCCCTCACAAGGCACCTTGTGACTCCCTAGGGGCTGTGGCCATGGCAGGACTGTGAGGTGTAGCTTGGGGTCAGTGTGCCCAACACAGCAGATTGCAGCTCTCTTCTCTCCCCTCCTGCCCCTCTTGGCAGTGGAAACATTTGAACTTGGCCACAACACTGGTAGGCTGGGTGTGCACCCTGAGTCCCCTTTGTCCAGCAGAAGAGGGAGGGCTGCTCACAGTTCTTGCCAATAGAGTCCCTCATGGAGAGCAAAAGCCTCAAGCTGTGGAAGAATGGGCACCTTCATGGGAGAGGGATACAGAGGGCACAGCTTTGTTGTCCTGGCTGTGGTGGCCAGGGGCACTTTTGAGACTGAGCCTTCTGTGTTGCTGCTGGCCTGGTGGGCACCTGTGTGCCCAGGAGCCCCCCGAGACTCTGCATCTGCTGTGGTCTGGTCAACCCAGCTGCTGAGGGCCTGGAGCAAGCAGGGATGAGGTGGTAACAAATCCTGGTGCTTTACAAATGCTGAAAGGGAAGTTACATTCCAGCCTTCTTTCTCTGCCTTGCTGAGGGTGGGTTAAATGCATTGTGGTAAAAGGAAGAAAGGGGACATTTACTCCATTTAAATGGAGTATTATAGCATTGGCCCTTGTACATCTGGTTCAAGGAATGAGTATGATATACCCTTACTTGATTAAATGATCTCAGTAATCCAAATTTCCCATGATAATCTGTTTCAGCTTAATTTTTATTTTTTAATGTGGGAGGTTGAGGCTGTTGGTAGGCAGAAAGGGAGCAGCTGCACACCAACCTGCTGCCACAGCTGGCTCCACACTGGTGCATGGGGAACATGCTGTGCTTGGGCCTCGTTTCTGCACCTTTTCCCCCTCTGTGACTTACATGGTGCACAAGTCAGTAGAGATGCCATCACCCGTGTTTGATGTGATCATAGTTAAATGCATATGTCCTTTTGGTGGGGTACAGCATACTCGTGTGCTGATAGAAGTGCTGCAGCTACTACCATCCATAACCACTGTAGCTCTGTACCTTCCACATCCTGATTTTTTATGAAATTGCATTGCTCTCTGACATGGGTAAAGCGATCAAAGAAAATGTGGACAAATGCCTCAGAAAAACATCAAAGCTTGAGGAGGTCTTCACAGCACAAGCACAATCTCTCCACAGTATGTACAACAGTGCCGGATGCTGAGGACCACTGGGTATAGGCCAGGCAAAATTAATGTCTGACATAAAGCAGCTACCTCATGTTGCATGATATTGCACTAATAAGGACGGGTCTGGCTTTAAATGTGTGGTCCATCCAATGCTGTATCACACTTCAGTTTTTGTTTTCTGGGTGTAATTCCTAAGTCCTTCCCTAAGGAACAAATACAAAAAAGCAGCCTGGCTTGGCTAACTCCAGCCCCAGAAGCACGGAGTGATATCCCTGCATCTTGCCTTCTCCATCTCATGCATTAGTCCCATTACTTCATTTTCAGGTGTTTTTTCTTCCTGCTTCTCCCAGGTCCCCATGGTGCTGTGCTGAGCTGGAAGAGATGCTGAAAGCTGGGCGGGTAGAGGGGTAGCTGATGAGAAGAGATCAGGAGGGACCAGCTATTCCAGCAAAAGCTTTTCCTTTGCAGTTTATGTGTTGGGAAGTGTGAGTTTTGGGGAATCTGCGTCTCTTTTACCCCAGAACTGCTCCCTGGGCAGTAGCTGAGGTAAAACATTTCTGGAATAAGTCTTCCTCCCTTCTCCTCCTGCATAATGCTGTGGTCTTTTGGGAGAAAAATATCAGCTCTGCTGTACACAGGGGACAGGAGTGAGAGAAAATGGTGGGATGCTCTTGGCTCATGAGCTCTGAGGTGCTGCACTTGTCCAGCTTTTGAGGCCACTGTGGCTGTGCATCCCAGACCCCAGCCTATCTGCACCCCCATTTGTCTCCCCAGCCATTTTCTGTGGCTGGGACTTCACTGAGTTTTCTGTAGCAGAGCTTTTCTGTTGTGAAGGGCTTCAGTGCTGCAATATGGGGCAGCCTGGGACTCACTCAGCTCACTTCCTATGTGACTTTGAAGATGTGGTTGGAGCTGCCAGTGCTGCTCTTGTGGGGAGAGAACACATTTTCTGCAGTCACCTTGTCTTCTGGCTGTTTCTGTCTCTGCCCCAGCCTGCCCACAACAACATGCTGCCTTGGTAGACTGGATGTTGAGACTGTATTAGCCAGGATATGTCATTGCTGAGCTGAGCCTGGCTCCTCCTGGCCAACAGCACAACCTGATGAGCCTCTTTCCCCTCTTCCCTGTGGGGGAACAATGTGGCTGCTGCTGCTGGTGTTGCCCCACAGCTGGTGGTGGTGTCCCAGGCCTGTTCCCAGGCATCTGCAGGGTGAGACACCCTGAGGTGGGTGGTCTGCAATTCCCCACATCTCTGGAGAGCAACTCAATTCTTTCTGAGTGGAAAACATAATGAATAGTACTCAGCAAAAATGGTGCTTTATAGCTGCTCCTGTAAGTCCGAGCTTAAAACCCAGGTCTCTTTCAAAATGCTCTCGGTATGGGGGAAGGGAATACTTGGAAGCCCTTGTTCAGCCCCAGATTTCACAGTGTGTTTTATTCCTCAGCTATTCACTGGAAGAACTCCATGTCTGAAACTTTTTTATTAACACTGAATCATTTATGTCTGTTACAAAGGAAGAAAATGCTACTGCGCTGCCTCAAGAATCAAGTAAAGGGAACATCTGCTCTAAACTTCTTGCATCTGATTATTGCTTGCTATGTGTTATTACTTACTGGAGTAATGTGGCTAAATTAAAGCTTTTTTCTTGTGCCTGCTTTTATGCATTGCTTTGGTATAAAATGTGTGGCTTGCTTAAAACCAACCTACAGCTAAAGCTATGTCCCCATACAGCTGAGCCCACGTGTGCTTTGATGCAATTGAGGGCACAATTGAAGCATTCTGACATTGCTGTTAAAAGCCCTTTTGTTCACTCCCCCGTAGGAGCTTGGTGTACAAGCATGCAAAACTGCAACATTAAGGCAAAAACCCCTCCATGAAGACTTCTGAAGATGCAGAGCAATGTTTTCTGCAGCTTGGCAGCTGTCTGTATTCAAAAGCGGGGGAATGACTCGCACTGTGAGGGTGATGAAAGTTCTGATAGGAATCCCCCACATGACAAGAATGTTTCTAATGAAGGAGGAAAAACCCACCAGAAACATTCCAGGGCTGCAAATCTGCAATACACTCAAACAGCATCCAAGCTCCTCTGCAAAAACAACAGTAGCAAATCCAGCTACTGCTGAAGGAGATGGAGAGAATTAGGGGTTATTTTCCTTTTCCTTCCTTTCTGAAGTGCATGCCGTCTTACCAATGAGCTTAATTGATTGAAAAAAAAAAATCTGGAAAATAAAGCACTTGAACTCGCATGCCTAGAAACCTACCAGCATCACGTGAATAGCAAAGGCCACATATCTCACAAAATACCACAGCATTTCACAAAGGAGGTTTAAGAGCTCCAATTGAATAAAGCTTTCTCTGTGAAATATCTTTATGGATCTACAAAGCAGTTAAACCCTCCTTGAGAAAAAAATGTGTACATCTCTTACAGTGCAGTGGCAGCAGTGTAGCTACCACTGAGGCCTTATTAATAAGGTTTCTCCCTTATCAGTAAAAGGAGAAAAATGAGTCCTCATCACAGAAGTTTAAACTACTAAATTCTAACTATTTGCTGTTCAATCCTGCATATATATATTTATTTAAATAAAAATGGATCAGTGCTCTGACCTTCTTTATGGGATGGATCCTGTTGCTTAAAGCAAATGATGACAATAACATGGCCTAAATAAACTCAGACCCTTTTCTATCAATAGTTTTGTTACTGAGCAGGACTGGTTTTAGTGGTCTGCATTATAGCAGCTTTTAATTATAGGAGAATTTGGTTACCACATGCACTAGGACAACTGGGCGTTTGCAAAGCCTGCAGCATTACTTTGTACATACTATAATGGTTGTTTTTTCCTCCTTAAATGAAGAAAAATAGTATTCCTATGTTTTCAGGATGTTTTTTAAAAGCTCTCATTCTTTGAGCATTGTTCAATTTCCAAGAGGATGGCTGCATTGCCTTTGTTCAACAGCACAAATATTTATATCTTTTTTATTACCAGCAACTAGTGTTGTAGTGTCTTTTCACATCTCCCATATTGTTATAATTATGTTCTGGGAATGGAGATGGATGATGTGTTGAGTGTATGTTTGGTTTCCCCACAGCCCTCACTCATGGCTGTTTCCTAAATTTGATCAATAGAATGCAGTTGTACTAACAGTAGTTTTTTATTTCCAGTTTTTGGTTCCAAGTTTCTCAAGAATTCTTAAATGTTTATCTGAGATTGCACAGCACCATTTCATATGCTTTGCCTGAGACATCTCATGATATTTGTCTCCCTCTCTCTGCTGTGAGGTTGGGGGGCAATCATCCCAGGCTGCTTGGTCCATGTGGACACATGCACCATCCTGAAGGCTCAGGGAAGCGACTGCTCCTTCATAAATATTCCCAAATAAACCTCAAAGGGCAGATGTTGCCACTGAGGTGCAGAAAGGTCTGAAAATCTGAGTGGGAGTTGGGTGAAACGAGCTCTGCCCCAGTCCCATCCTGGGGCTGGGCTTGTGAATCAAGGTTGGGAGATGCCCTTGGATGTGGTCTCCAAGGTCAGTGAAAGAACTCCTTTCCCAGCATCATCTGGGGTGCTTAGCAGCCACCTCTCCCAGCTGTGCATGGCCTTGGTGGTGGCTGGGCACCTGCTGAGACCAATCCTGAAGCACCCACCAACCAGCTCCTGATAAAAGCAGATGTGGCCAGCGTGCACTGAGCTGCCAAAGGCTCTGCACATCTGCTTCCTTCCTGTCACAACAGATGGTGGCTACAGTGGGAAATGAAGCTGGCAATGGGCATTGGCTGGGCTCAGTGGTTGGGAGGAGGAGGCACAGAGGCAAGGGTTTGAACACAGCAATATTTTTTCAAGGGAGATGCCTCTCCTGCTAGTCTCAACTAGCTTTGCTCCAGGCTAAAAAGGGGAACCATATACATGCTGCAAATATGAAGGGACTGGAGAAGAGCTGTGCCCACTCACTTCTAATGCTCTGCAAAAGCCCACGTTCTCTTTTACTACTCAGTGGATGTGGTGCAGCATTCTGGGTGGCATGGCAGACCAAGGCAGAACCCACTTCCCGGGGGTCAGTGGCTTCCTAGGGGCAGGCAGCTGAAACCTGAAGTGCTGCCACACATTCGGGAAGTGTTGCTATTTCTGCTTTTAGCTGAGAGAGCTAAAGTTGCACAGAAAACGTGTGTTAGAGCAGAGGATGAAACCCAGTCACTTGCCCTAACAACTGCTGATGCTGTTCTGGTGCCAGACCTCCTCCTTCTTTCTTGGCCTTAACGAGAGTAAAATGGGGAAGCGATGCCGTGTGACTGCTCTGGTTTCAGTTCAGCATGTATGGAACCAGCTGGAGCTGCACACAGCTGCCTTTGCAGCTAAATATTGTCTGTCTTAGCCTTCAGATGGACCTTAATGAAGCCAAAGGAACTATCTGTATGAAAAAGGAAAGCAGACACTAGCACCTGACCTTACCTTAAACTCACGTTGTTGTCCTGTAGCAGGACAACTCTGTAGCAGGTTGCATGTTTTTTTTTCCTCAGGATAATTTTTCTTCTTCCACAAGCAGTGCTGTAGACAAACCCTATTTGCACCTGAACATATCTTCATCCTAGAGCTGTGAGGTCATTTTGGTTGGCTTCTCTGTGTTGCTTAGGTTTGTGGACTTTGGATCTCTTTTACTCATTAGCTCTTAACCTGTGTTTTTATATTTAAATGACTTTCTGCAGAAAATGGCAGGAGGCTGAAGAGTTCAGTCTCGTACATCGTGTTGTGATGTGATAGAGAATTAGCATGCACCTGACTTTAAAGACTGGCCAAGGTTAAAATCAGTGATATAATCTATTTGTTTAGGAGTTTATACAAAACTGCTACTATCAGATAATAATAAGAATCATTAAATTTGCTGTAAAAGGCATTTCTTTTTTTACTGGGAACTCCACATCTCTTCACTTCTTTCAATAAATGCCCAATAAAAGCTCAAAAAATCCAATGCTGTAAAAGCATGTATGAGAGAGTTTGCACTACAGGGTCTGCAGCTGCCTGATTTTCATGCTGTGTGTCCTACCCAGGCTTCCTATGGTGCCAAGGGCTGGCTGCCTTTTGGGGCCTCCCCACCCCGTGCCTGGAGAAACCCATCCTGGCTGCAGCATGTGATGCCCAAGCACAGCCTGCCCGGGGCTCCTCACCCCAATGCCATGCTGGAGGGAGGGAGGAAAATGACATAACCACAAAATCTAGAGGTGACTGATGTCCAGAAGCATCTGGGAAGGGAGGGGGGGAGTGATGGTTCCTGTTGAGAGGGGGCTCTGCTGCCCTGATCTCAGGGGAGGGCTGTGAGGTAGGAGGGGTATGTGACACACTGGGGTCAGCCTGCTTCACATCACAGGTAAATGGGGAATTTTTGAACCAAACTAAATTGTGGGGGGACGGAACCAAACTTTGTGTTAGCAGCTTCGTTAACTGAAATAGGTAATAGCCTTTAAATTTGAATTTAATGGGGAAACTTTAAGCTGTATGTTTATGTCATACTCATTTTCTTTTATAAAACCCAATTCAAATAGCAGAAATCGGAATTAAAACCAGATAAATTAGGGCTGAACTAAGCTGAAAATAACCTGCCTTTTAGACTCACTGTAACCTCACATCTGTGATATCAGAAACTCTGCAAGATGCCTTGGTGAGGGAGGAAGTGATTGTCCATGAGAAGGCAAGAGATGGTAGGGACTACCTCAGCATCTCCTCTTTCTGCTGAAGCCTCTCCATGTCTGCTCCTTTCTGACTGACAGAAAACTTGTGACGGACAAAAACTGTGTTGCCTCCATACCAGTCTCCCTTGAAAAAGATTAATAGATCAACCCCCAAATCTTACAGCCCATACAGGAAGCCAGATGTGACTGTTCATGGGCTTCACCCTCTGAGCTGAGAGCTATCATGTTGGAGGGTGGGATGCACTTGGGGAGGCTGCCATACAGATGGGGACATCCTGCTGCAGAGCATGTGAGAACTCAGCCTATGGCACAAGCCCTGCAGTAATGTTTGCCCTCATGGCCAGAGGCTGGGTCCTGGACTACTTTCTGTGTTTCTTGTCCCTGGCTTCTCTTCCAGGACAAGGAAATTTTCCCCTGGAAAGCAAAGTGCAAAGCCTTCTTCTCCTGCCACACCAGGTTGTGGTCCTGTCATTCTTTCTTCACTGCCTCACTAACCCTTATTGCTGCTACAGAAGAACAGAATCATCCTTCCAGCTGGTCACAGTAATTTTCTAGTTCTGTCCGTCTTTCATATAATTTTTAATCATGTTCCCCTTAAGCTGAATGATGATCTAGTGCTGCAGCCTGTATCAATAATGAAAGCAGCCTTTTGGACACCAAACTGGAGAAACCACAGTAGGTGCTGCTGAGAAGGTGGCTGGGACACAGATCCCGTGCATCAGGCTTCATCTCCCTGTCTGATGTCCCCTTTGAGATCCAAGTGAAAAGTCCACCCATGGACAACTCCATAGTGCCAGAAGAGGAATATACATCTGCAGTTTCAAGGGATGGACGTGAGCTGACCTGCAGCTGAGCAAAAATGTCCCAGCAATTTATGTCTCAGTGAATGAGTGGTCTTCCTGCCAGGCTGTGGAGAGGGAAGAGAAATGAACTGCTCTCCTGGCAGGTGCTGCTCAGATCCTACAGGCTGGTCCCAGCCTGTCTCCTCTGCTTCTCTCTGCAGTGTTCAGCACATCAGCATGTGCTCAGAAATGCCTCTGAGCAGGGGCAGGGCCTGCTGCAAGCAGGAAGAATGGAGCTGAGGTCCTCTGAAGTGAAGGTTTGCAGGGAAGAGCTGAAGAGTCAATGGCAAGCACAGAAGAAAAAGCATTCAACATCAGAAGGCTGAGGGATCTAGAGATTTTGCTCTGTTATGAAGAAGGTGAAAAAAAAAAAAAGTCAAAGAGAAATGGAACAAATGTTACAGGAGGAGAGGGAAGAAACCAGTAGTGGGAGGAAGAAGGCAGCAGGGGTGAGAAGGTCAAAGCAAAGACAACCGATGCTGGGGAAGAAGGAGGAAGTCACAAGTTAACTAAAGAGCAAAGAAAAATACATATGTCTGTGATAGGTGGGCACAGGTGACTGAGGAGGTGGCAAAACACTTACTGTGCTTTCTCTGCACCAACATAAGGACACAGCTGCTCAGATGATCTCCTTGGAATTGCCCACCCACTCCTCCAGTAGGTACCAGTCCTGAGCTTGTACTGAGTAACACCATAGTGCTGAAAAGACATTACGTGCATAAATTTGTGATACAAGAGAAAGAGATATTTATTCTTGTGTAGGAAAGAGAACACTGTTTAAATATTTAATCATGTTTTGGTTTACAGAAATTTAATGGTGTTAAAGCATCTAATACACGCTTACAGAAAAAATCAGCATTTGAAAGCTATAAATTATTCCGGTTGATTTTTTTTTTTCCTGTCTCTAGATAAAAGTAACCATCTGACAATAGGTTCTCTCAAACAATTCAGCCCATGATAGTCTCATTACAAGCTATCATATTCTCTCACACGTCTGAACCAAACCACTGAGGAAGTAATAAGTGATCATTCTTAGGCGCAGACTGGTAGCTAATAGCATCCTCACTTACCTTCTAAACACTGAGCACAGTTAAAATAAATTCAGGATGTATGCATGCGGAAAACTTGATTGCAGTTGCATTGGAGATGAACCAAAAATGGAAGCATTCAGAATTGCTAGCATAAAATCCAAATAATGACTTATAATAGAAGTCAGCCTGAGAGGACAACACACCCCCTGTAATCATCTTTAAGGGACTTTGTCCATGTGTTCAGAACCCACATCACAGTAAATACATGTAATTCTATCCAAACAGATGTACAATACAACCTAGTGCTGAAGATAGGTAGGACAGCCCCTCCCACTAAGGTCTCAGGAGCTACCTGCTGTTTTGTTTCCTAGACACATTTGGGCTTCAGTCCCTGTTGTGTCACCGGAGAAATATGCCAGTGCATCTACTGGATAGTAAGAGTGGGGTGGAAAGACAGACGAAGGTGGATGAGGGTGTCAAGGGTTTCAGGGCGCATTTAAAAAGGGAAGTATTTTAGAGGCCCATATTTGAAAATGGTTTAAAAAATATTTTAAAACAACAAACAGGCAAAGAAAGGCCTATTTATACTTGCATAGTCGTTATGCAAGGGATGCATAAGTTTGCTGGCATTTTAGAAACTATCCCTTCAAACCTGTCATTCTTGACCCGCAATAGCTTCTTTGCATGGGGCAGTAGCACAGACATGCTGAGGGTACACCCCAGCTCTCCAGGCAAAATAAGAGAGCTGTCACAATTTCTGCAGGGTATGTAAATGGCATTTTTATGGACAATACTATATGATGATTTAGTAAAAGCTGTGATCATCCGGCAGCTTTTAATATATCATCATAAATTAACACTCCTGTATAGTGTTAGGATGGGTAAGATGGGTAATTCAGTTGGTTCTTCACTAGAACTGGCAAAAGTATATTTAAGGTTGCTTCATGTGGGCTGGTTAGCCGAAAATGTCATTAAAGAGATCACCAAGGCTGGGGAGTGGGCAGGGGATGGGAAGCCACCTGGTCAGCACTCTCTGGGTGTTTTGCAGGGCAGGGGAACCCAGCATGGAAGGGAAAATACAGCTGTTAGCTACATCAGTCAGTGCCAGTGGTTTACATGCCTGGGGTGACTCTGCTTTCAGCACCAGTGAAATTACTGGCAGATTTTTTTGGGGGTATAAGGATTAAGATAAGTAATTAGGACCTCATTGGTTCCTGCCCCTACTCTGCTATTGACTGTGGGACTTTGGGGTTCTAACTTGACCTCTTCATGCCCTAACTTTCCCTTCAATAGCATGGGACTACTGGCTGTTTTGTTGAAGTGTTGTGATGCTCAGTTAATTGAAGGGACATGCCACGTGTTAAGACCAGTGAAAACAGTATTCAGAGTGCAGCATTATTAGGATGTATGCAAGTCTGCATTTTGGGAAACGTTTACACTCCACCTCTTAAATATCCTTTGCAAATGGAACTTGCAAAAAAAGCAGGGCGAGCACTGCTAACAAAGCTTTGCCACACACTGTCAAGTGCTTATAAACTCTATTTATAGCTGCAGTTAAAGATTCAGATATGCAAGTACTCCATTAAAAGACCACATTAATGAGCCCTTAGAGAAAATATCTCACAAAGCCTTTTGAGCTCGTAACTGCTCAGTTGTGCAGGGCTTCTTGCTTGTTAACATTCATAAAATATAAATACTGTATAGTAAACAGCAGCACTTTGTGAATTGCAATGACTTCTCTCACCATCAACAAGGTAACTTGTGCTGCCAGCCTGCACCAGGCACTTGCACTTTGCCTGATCTGAGGACCTTTTTTTACAGTGTGAAGCCAAGTGTCAGAGTGACTTGCAGGTCTGTGAGTATAATTTTGGAGAGACCAATCAAACCTATTAGCTGAGAGTGGCAGAGCTGGGCCTTTTTGTAGCCGCAGCTCCGGAGAGTGACAGGTATTCAGAGCAAAATCTAATAGATGAAAGTCACAGAAGGTTGGGGTTTTTTTCTTTTTTTTTTCCTTTTTTTCTTTTGACATAAGCTAGCTGATGAGAAATGTTATTTGAGAGAGAAAAATGCTGCTCTATTTGATTTGTCATTATTTCCCTGTTGTCCTGTTCTGTCTGCAATTATGCAGTTTCCATTTTCTCTCTCACCGAATTCCGTATTTTAGGTTGTGAGAGATGCTCTTCCTTAAATGTTTTTTGATATATGTTTTATCTGCAATTGCTATATCAAGCCTTCATAGTGTAGACAAACATCTCTTGAGTCCATTTAAGAAAAAGTCTGTGTAACCTTCAATACTGCATTTCCATCCATCCAGGATTTGCAAAGTGCTGGAGCACTGGAGAAGATAATTTCTGGGTTTATATCCATCTCTCTGCAAGCTGAAGAAACTGAAGTAGGGAAAGATGAAGTGACTTGCTAGACACTATTGGCTGGCACTTGTTACCAACAAATCTATGTCCATTTCTCTGTGCTTTTGGTCCCGTTGCCTTTCAAACAGAAGGTGCCCTCCTGGAAGGAACACTTCTGCTCATGAAATGAAAACTAAGGACAGCAGGCTTTAAAATGCTTCAGGGCAGATCTCACTGTTCAAACGTGTCATTGGTTTCAATAGTACATTAGCAAGATCTAGAGTGCTTAACTTTATTTTATGGTGGTGAGTACCTGATGGTTCAAAATATTAGCATCTTATTGAAACAGCCAACTGTCTTCTGCCATAAACTGCCTGGTGCTGTGACTGCTGCCTGAGTACTGAGTGCCTGATAAAACAGGGTCATTCGGAATCAATTGGCAGTGTAGGCAAAGGCAGAGCTGCAGCACCACGACTGACTGCCTTCCTGCTGCTCCTCTAATTAATTTCCCTTTATTTGCTTCATTCTGTCTGTCCCACATCCTGTGAGTGAGCTCCCACTGAATCCCTCACCCAGATTTCTGACCATTTGTAGGTGAGACTTAGATGTCACCTGCGAAAATAACCTGGGAGACAGCAAGAAAAATCCCACTGCCCAAGGGGTAGCTTGCTATGCTGGAAGACCTGGCATGGCTTCAGAAGTTGGGCCCATGGCAGCCAGCTGGTGGTCCTGGTCTCGGTGATAAACAGGGATGGAGTCAGTGCATCAGCTAGCCAGACAGCTCTTCATTGGGATGAGGTATATCTCTGGCTTGACTGCACTGGCTGTGCAGACTGATCTCCTCTCACTAAAAAAAGGAGCACGGATCCTAGTTTACAGACTCCTGTTCAAACACATAACAAAAAATCTCATGCTGTGGAACAGCTTTCACAGCAAAGATCGAGAGAAATTCAGTCCAGAGTGCCTGTATTGCATGTTTTCCCATACATCGTCAGATAAACCTCTCATAGAGCTGTGATGAGAGAGGGTTGTACCCTGACCTTGAGGTTTTGGTCAGCTGTGGGTGACCTGAAGCTCTGAACCTGAGCACCCACAGGCTTGGCCACGATGGGCTTCCCCTTCATGCTGTTATGGCAGAGAGCGTGAAGACTCAGGGAGTGGGCAGGAGAGCAAAGGTGGGGAGAAACTGGAGAATTGTCACGGGGAGGTCTATAACCTACTGTCTCAGCACCAGAAGGGATTTGGGGTGGAAATGGCTCTGTGGGGCTTCAGCAGGAGAACTATTAGGGTCTGAGAATCTTATGGTCTTCCAGGAGCAACTGGTGATGGAGCTAGGGACTTGAGGGCTTGTAAGAGTGGCTGCCTCTTACATTTGCTGGGAACTGAGTGTTCCAGAGGTTCATCTCCTTACTTTTTGCATCAATGTAGGAAAAAAATTCCCACCACTGAGAAATTAAATGCTTTAAACCACTATAAAGCAAACAGGTCATATCCACATCATATCCATGTCATCCATGCTGTAGGTAGAGAGGGAAAACAAAGCAAGCTGAAAAGAGTCCTGCTAGCAGAGTCCAGAGGCTGCCTTGCTGGAAGTGATGCTGGCTGCAGGCTGGACCAGCCTTCAGCTGTGTTTAGTACACAGACATTAGGCTTCTGTGTTTGAGCAAAGGGGAACACAAAAGGGATTTATGTTGGTATAAGGAATGAACAAAACGGTGCTGGTGGATGCAGGGCTCACACATGGGACAAGGGGGCTAGAAAACATTAAAAAATGGGAAGCTTCTTAGAGGAAAGCAGCCAAGCTTATGATAAAAGGAATAACTCAGAGATTCAGAAAACTGTTTATTTTCAGCTGAATTAGAGTTAGGCACTTATGTGTATTCACAAATGTGGATCTTCTGTCCCTTGGTTTCCCTCTCCATAAAATGTAAATAATAATGCTTTCTTTACTCACAGGGTAGTGTGAAAACAAGCTTGTTCATATCAGGGAAGCTATATGGGAGCTATAGTAAAGACCGTGAATATAAAATTAAAGCTGTAGGCTTCCACTGAGGCACATGGCATCTTCTCAGATATGCTGTGTATTGTGCAGAAGGGCTGACAGAGGAGGATACAGAAACAGAAGCCAAATTTAATGAGTTCTGAAATCAGGAACCTGTCACTCCCCAAAATTAGAAGTGCAAAGACTCACAAAAAACACTGAGAGGCATATGTATTCCTGAACAAACGGTAAAAGACAGTGAAGAAGTAGGATAAAGTGGGGAAGTACTCAAAGGCATAGTCCATGGAGTTCAAGAAATCTGTATACCATTGAGAAGTAAGTCTACTCAGGACAGAAATGACCACTATGAATGACCAGGGAAACACAAAGAGCAATAAAAAGAAAAGAATATGAGACCTATAAATCAGCAGGGTCAGCACTGCAGGAATGGGTACAAGAGCCTATTGTGAATGAAGAATGCAAAAAAATGATCCAAGAAGCTGAGACAGGAAAAGAAGAGGGGAAAAGATGTGAACACAATAAAAGTCTTTATAAATTTGGTATACAGGAAGCCAAAGGTCATTCAGGGAGACAGCCATCACCTTCCTGAGCAACAGCGAAGCTACCTTGAGAGAAGGGGGGATATTGCTAAGAAAGTGAATTATTATACCTCAATCTTCAGCGGGGAGAGGTGGAAAGTCTGTCACAGTTTCTACACATTTTCCAAGGACAGAAAATAAACAAGCATTAACTCTGAAGGCTACCAGTTGACTAAAACCACCAAATTAAAGAACTGTTTTAAAAGCGAGTTGTTTACACCCCAGACTTATTTAAAAAAACAAAACATACAAACAAACAAAAAAGTTAATGGGATTTAACCTGAAAAAATGTGACGCTGAGAAAAAGAAAGTCACAGTAAAGGTGCCTTAAGGAGATAGCTGGAACAACTCAGCAGATGAAAAATATTTGAGGATGGCAGCCAAGTTTCTGTTTGTGTTCCCTTTTTAAGGCTCATGGATTTAAATAACTAGGTATGAATGAACGTTGCAACTTTATCTACTTTGATGGAGTTGATAACTTCAACATGTGCATTTACAGCTTGTGAGCAGGTATAGCTACCTAGCAAAGGGATCCAAAGCTTGTTTCACACTAAGCTGGCAATTACTCTACACAAAGTGCTGCTGATGCCTACTGACATACAGGTGGTCCAGCACCTGTTTCCATGGAGTGTTTGCTGCTGTGGAACCAGAACCCAGCTGGAGCTGGGTCACAGGCTCTCCTTCCAGTTGACATCTTGCAACCTCTCATTATGATGGTAATCAGAGCATGTGACTGGGATGTGGAGGAATTGAGTTCAAGGCTCAGTCTCTCTTCCTGAAGGTGTTTCAGCTTGTAGCTCTCCTGTGTAACACCTTCTCTGATTAGGTATTTCAGATTCCTTCTGAGGAAAGCCATTCTAATTTTTAGGTATTGCAATTGGTCCACAGAGAGGACAAGAGCCCAGGGAGTTGATGGTCCAGGTGCCATCTTGCTGCTGTTCATATTTCAACATGACAAGAAAAGTGGGAAAGATTGAACATGTTACTACTGAATTTTTGGGCTCCAGCATTCATTGCAGGAGGGAGGCTGAAAGGAGGTAAGTAGGGGAAAAAGGGCAATCTTAACCGCATGTAAAGTTCTAGTATAATTTGTGAAAGGAATAATATTCAGATACATGGAGGTAAAGAGAAATTTGAAGAAAATTCTACACTTGAGCTTAATGAAGTAGAGTATGCCAAGTGATTGACTGATATCTTTCCTTGATTAAATTATGTTCTTCATAAAGGAAATGCTTAGTTTTGCTGCTGTAGTTGGTTGGTCAAGCTGGAGGCCATGAGGATTAAAAAGGGAACTGTGGGACAGAAAAATATTTGGCTAAAGGGGAAATGATAGTGAGTAAGTTTGAGAGGGAGATAATGGAGAGCAGTTAAGAGAGGAGTTTATCGAGAATCATCTGCAAGCCCCCATGACCTTGGTACAAAAAACAGTGGTAAGGATGGTATTTTCTGCAGCCACCGCGTGAGTGGAGAGAGAAGGCTGATGGCCCGAGCCCCTGAAGTAATCACCAAATGCTTTGGTGTCTATGGAGGCAGCCTGGAGATCCCTGTTAGGCACTGGAATTAGATGCTTACAGTGAGCTGCTGTGAAGAGCTTGCTTTACCCTGGAAAAAATTCTTCCCTTAGGGAGTAAAGCATACATGTCCCTGTGTATTTCAAATTGGCATTCTTAAACTGTAGCTCTAAATGACTTGTGGACCACAGTGCGAAGGAAGCCATATGAAGACAACTGTGTCCTCATGCATATTTTCATTAATTTAGGCCCCCCCAAGTCAAAATCTTTATTAATTACCAACTGTGACAAAGCCAATAAGGGATCCTGACTTCTAACCTAGCTGCTGTTGGCATTTACCGATCTTCAGAGCAAATGCTTTTACATTTTTGAGTGTACATAGTGAGAAATAAGGAGATTCTGGAGCTGCATTGTTATGGCTGCAAAGCCCTCTTGAGCATTAAACTCTTCTGTATGGTCTAGAATTTTACAGTCAAGATCTTATGCTTCTATCAGCAGAGGATTTATCTTCTGGGAGACCTTTACTCTCGATGAAATTGGGCAGTAAGACATCAGGTGTAAACACAAGGCCTGTCCTACATTTAAATTGTACACAAACCTTATTTTGAAATATGATTCAGTCTTGGTAGACTTATATGGACAAGAAGAACCTACATTTCCCAGTGCTGAGGCAATTTTTATTTCTGTGGGGCTGGGCTTTGCTAATGTAGTCATGCATCTTCAAATTACTGATCAAAATACATTACAAAATACAGCTCTATACCATCTTCTTTCCCTCCCTCCCCCTTTTTTCCTCTTTCCTCTCAGCAATTTCAGTCATGTAATAAGAAAAGCCCAGTTATGCTAATTAGTATGACTTCCCCTCAAAGGCATTGTGAAATATGAAATAATTAAATTCATTACTGACAATGCAGGGGCATGAGTTTTCCCTTGAGGATCTGTCTCATCTTGTGATTTGGTGACCATACAGAACAGCAAAAGGGTTAGGGACATATTGTTTTAAAATTAATAGTTTGTTGAGGAGGGGCTGGAAGATGATGGGAAAAGAGAAAGCTTAAAATTCCAGAGATTACATTCAACTTCAAGGCTCTTGCAGGCTGATGTATCTAACTGGTATTTATCAGGCAAACCCAGCTGCTGAGAAATTGTTAGCTCAGGCTCCTATTTTCTTTTTAAGAGACAGCTGAGCTGGTGTTTGAAACATGCCACGGACCAGCAGAAAACTAAATTGATGTAAAGCTGGTTAGATTCATTTCTTCTTTTTTATTTTTGGGAGTCAGAATTTCATTTCCTTAAAACACAGTAAGTGTTCAGACATGAGCTCCCAGGCTGTCCCAAGCTCAGTTTAGTAATGGAGCTGCCACCACTGCCTTGTTGAAGTTTGTCCCACTCTCTAACAGGTGGCCCATAATCTGCAGAGCAAACACAGCAATCCCAGTGTGATCCTCAGGTGATTCTGGACGAGGAGGGAGGAGAAAACAATCCTCTCTTTTTCTTTTTTGCAGAGCCAAAAACCATCTATTGCTACTTTTGCTGCATTTGCAACGTTTTCATTAGCAAAGAGGGTTTGTTTTTTGGTTTGGATTTTTTTTTTTTTTTTTTTTGGAAAATGGTCTGCCTTTGTGAGGAGGAAGTGAACCTCCTGACAACTATGTCATTTCCCTTGTTTCCAAACAGTTTCTTGTCTGAGCATACAACCTTCACTAATCTAGCTTAACACCTGGCTAGAAAAGAGCAGGGAGGTTTCTGCCAGCTGTTCCTCTGCTCTTCTCCTTGCTTTTCTTAGATGGTGTTACCAAATCTTTACTGCAGCTTTAATTCTGCTTCATTAACATGCATGCTTTTGGGTATTGTTTCTTCTTTGCTCTGGATAGTTTGACTGCTTTGACGACATCCTTCCTTACCACTAGAAGAATAGGTCCAAGCCAGCAGTGACCCTTGTTGTATGGGTGTGTTCATTAGCTAAGATGAGCTGCATCAGGAACGTAACTGTTCCATCTCTAGAGGGGCCTCTGCTGAGGATTACTCATGAAAAATAATCAGTAAAATACATTGCAGATGAAGGCTGTGGCATGATAATCGTGCCATTGAATGTCACGTAATACAAGTGCATTTCCCTCACAGAAATGGAAATGAAGATAACGTCATTTAACTGAATCAATAGAAATCAGTGCCAAGACAATAACTCAAGAAATGGATGCATTAACCAGAGAGTAAGAACCATTGTACTCCCAAGTTGACCCATGTCTCTGGAATTAAATGCACTGAGGGGATACAGACCCTGTTACTAAAAGTGTTTGAAATCATAAGCTAAAAACTGAAACATAAAAATAATTTCAGTTTTTCATTTTAATCATGTCATATGGTAGAAACTGAAACATGGAGGTGCAGGAATAAATTAGCCTTATGATCAGGAGTGAAGGATCTATCAGCTCCTCAGGGGTATCTACAAGCTGGGCATCTGTAGCAGAGGATGTGACTAACTGACTTGGCAGAAAAGGAGCAACATCAGCCAGGGACCATGCAGTCACCTTCTCTGGGCTACTCCATGTTGAGGAGAGAGCAAGCTTTCCTGTTGCAGCTGAGTGAAGGCTGGGAATACGTATTTCACACTTCTACCCCCATGTTTTCAGAAAGAAAACCAAAAACTACAAAACCTCAAAACAATTCTAGGTTTGACAAGTGTTTTGGAAAGGCTTGTGCAGTGGGAAGAATGACATCATACCAAGCTCATATGCACGTGAGAGAGCCAAAATCCCCACGGGAAGAACTGCGGAAAATAAAAAAAAAATAAAAATAATAATTAAAAAAAAAAATTAAAAAGGGAAATACAGAGTAAATGTTGCCTCTGACAAGTGCAGCTGCTACCACTGTAGGTATCCTGTGAACTGCTGAAAATAGCGTTAGACAGGAGTCTGCCCCAAGATTTGGAGAGAGCATCTGACTGTGCCACTCCCGCTGTGATTGCTGGGAGCTGTGACTGCTTAGTGTTGCTGGAAAAAGCCCAACAGCAGGCTATAGACTTGTGTCTAAACATACTGACTGTGTGATCTTTTCTGGGTCTTGCCTTGTCAAAGAAATCCAAACTGAAATCCAAAGTTACCAGGAGTGTATGTTTGCATTCCTCAGCCCTCCTGTCACACCCACCATTTGCTGCAGCAACTTCAGCCCCTCGTCCCTCGGGCTGCACTTCCCAGATTTCTCTGGAAAGCCGGAGGTGAAGGAGCCATCCCTGCTGCTGCATCTCCACCCACCTGCCCTGACCGCTGCTACCGGAGCCTCCAAGAGCAGGAGGGATGAGTGTCAGATGTGTCTGACCAGGGACTGTAAAGCAGAGGCAGCCAGGAGCATCATGCTGGGGAAAGGAGGATCCCAGACATTTCCTTGATTCCCAAGCTGGCTGCTGCCAAGACTGACAGCAAAGGCTGGGGCTGCTCTTCCAGCAGTGATCGCTGTCTCTTCAGGGATTGAAGGGATTCCCAGCTAGGTCCCTGACACAGATAATCCCTATGGCATTACAGCTACTTAGAGGCATGGTTTACAGCATACAGTCTGAGCAGACCACTGTCAGGGCTACCTGTGAGTTAATGTTTGATCATTCAGAGACCCCACAGGAAAACACGAGGTAAAAGCCAAAAAACAGGAATCAGTTTCTGGAGATGCAACTGCATCTTTGAAGTACTTACTCTACTGCCACAGAGCAAGTAGCAAAATCTCAGTAACAGACACTTGAACCTTTTAAGCATCATCTGTTGGCAATAATGACCTCTCATGCATATTTATGTACAGCACTTAGCTTTATAATGGCCACTTGAAAGACATTTAATTCTTTTTTGCCTAGGAATGAAGCTATGCGAAGTGTGACAAAAATGTTCCAAGGTCCAAATATTAAAATCCAGAAATGATCCTGGTACTTCTGGCATGCCAGCCAAAACTACCTCCCGAGAGTATACTCGGGAGAATATTAAGAATTTATGTACTTCTTGATTAAATGAATATGTGTTTGCAAGCACCTAACCCATAGGAGTTAGTAAAATCAGGTAGTTGCTACAGAGCTTCAATCAGGCTTTCCTGGATAAATTTCAGACAGGTCCTATAGCTTGGTTTGGTTTATAAAACCTTTTTGTTGCACAGGACTTAATGATATTCATTATTCACTGAAAGCAAAATCATATGACTACCATTTCCTAAGTAACATAATTATCTGATTGATTCTTGTGGGGCAAAACCCTACTTTTATTGTTAATTAATACTACCAAATCTGGTTATGTAATTCTGGATATAGGAAGTTCAGTTTAATGTGTGTCTAGGGGGAAAAAGTCTAAAAATAAATGTCTTAATTTTTTTTTTTTTTTTTTTCCAGAATGTGAGCATAGATATTGCTTTGTGTGATTCCTGTTCTGAACTACTACAGGAAATGCAACCTATTACCACATTTCTTCAAGGAGAAAGAAATATAGGTAATGGAATATAAACATTCTCTGTGAAAAACATATTTTAAAAAGCTTTATGTAGCTGAACAGAAATGCACAAGGCAAAGCTACACAACCCTGCTGTTTTGGAACCAGTAATTTTTGGAACCAGAAGTAATTTTATGGCAAATGAAAAGAAAACCTGCAATAATTTAAAGGGCTAACACATTCAATCTTATTTTAAGTGGAAATGTATTGGGAAATTTTTACACAGAAGGCACATAAATAGTGTCTTGTCTGTCCCTTGGAAAAGGTGGTATGAAAGATTCATTGGACATTAAGACATGTAATGACTTCTTGATTCTTTAAGGTCTTAGCCGGTGCTCTAATGAAATTCAAATCTGCTACTTGTGCCATACTACACTGTTAATTAGTTTTCTATTTATTTAGCAGATCTAGAAGTGGAAAGCAATCTATTGCCAGTGAATTGTTTGACTTCTATGTTAAGTAGGCTGCATTCCAATCCTCTGATGTTGAAACTAGCATGAATCCAACTTTCATCTCATTGCCATGTCAAATTAGCACCCAGCAGGTTCTAGATACAAAGACTTCCTACCCTCCCCCCCCCCACACACACACACACCCTGCTTTAGTTTTAAAAGACCAACAGTTCTTGAAACTCAAGCAGCAGAAGCTAGGCAATTTTTCTGCAATATTTCTTTCCCTCCCCTTCCTTGCTACAGTGGGTTAAATACAGGGGGTATAGAGTCTGTGGTTTGTTTATATTGAGAGAGGAACATGATTTTAAGCAGGCAGTGTTCATTATGAAAAAAAAAAACCCAAACAGTGATGCATATGCTGCAAGAGTTTGAATAAAATACTACCCATCATAAGAAAAACCCAGAACACCTTGGCAACGTTATGAGATGACTTTTGCACATGCTTTGTGATTTTCTGTTTTTGTCTGTATCCTGCAATATATTGCATCATCTAAGCATGACATTTGGTATGCGACTTACTGCTATCTTGCAGTGTCAACAGGGATGCTGGGTTGTGAAAGTATGAAACAAAGCCAGATGAAATTAGAAAAGAAATCGTTTAGAAAGGAAGCCATTAATCCTAGCATACTGCAGGGCAGGAGCTACAGTGTATTAGGAGGGCTGGGAATAAAAACTTACACCCAAACTTAGGAGATTGCCTTTAACTTTGGGGTTTCTATAAAATTGAGGTAAAAAATTTGTGGGTTTTAAATCAGACTCATCTTAACAAGCCACTATTATACAATGAGTAAGCAAAATGCTGTGCTGAATTTTAGCTAGGCAATGAAAAAGCTGATCTTCTACACTACTGTTGTATGTGGTGCATCCTTGATAAAATTCTTATCGTATGCAAGGTGTTGGTTTTGAGTAATTTACTGTGTAAATCAGAAAAATAAAATATACAGCACAGGACAGCAACATACAAAAGCTGGGTCCAACAGCCCACTGGTGGTAGTGTTCACAAAAGAGTAGCTTCTTTCAAAGGAAAGGAAATAAATCTATCTCACTAGACTGAATGATATTTCTGGAAAAATGTTTTTGGATTTCAGGTCTGAAAGAGAAACAGCGAACTTTCTGTTAAATACTGGTTAATATGCGAGTTTAGTGTTATTATGTTATTTGATCAGATTGCTTGAGATTCATAGAATAAAAACTTGTTAAAAAATAAAGATGTGATACTTGAAAAGAAATTCAAGGCCAGGACTAAGTTCAGACAACAAAGGCAGAAAGAAGAAGAGATCTGAAGGAAAAATGTGTAAGAAAAAGTAGAATAGGAAGGGAAAATGTGCCAAGTTTTGAATGGAAGGAACTTGATCTCAACTCCAGATAGAAAACCCAGGAACAGTGAAGATGAGCCAACCCAACTTCTTTTCTGATTTAAATTTGGCAATGTCTGTATTTGGAGCTCAGGGTTGTGGGGTTTTGTGGTTTTTTGGTTTTTTTTTTTTTCCTTTTTTTTCAGTGATAGATATTTCTTGACATAGATCTTATTTCTTTAGCATGTTGTTCTCTTCCATGTTTAGGAAGAGCAAACTACCAAAAAAACTGGTAATTCTGAGTCTGGGAAAATAAAAAATAGCATAGCATAGTGAAATGTTTAACAGAGTCATCAATGACATGAATTCCCTAGTACTCCCTGGAAGCTTCCATTCTTACAGCTCAGTATTTCGTCATGGTAGAAAAAAGGAAACAAACTGTATGAGTCAGAGTAATTTTTCTAATTTTTTTTACAGTTCCTTTCTTGGGCTTCTGGCATATTTAGAACAGCGTGACTCCCAAGGCATACCATTAAGTAAATGTTGCATTTGTAATGATCAGGTTTGAATTTTTGATAGTCAGGAATAGAAAAAAGTATAAAATAAGATTTATTAATCTTTCCTTGTGTTCTTAGAGCTGAGCAAACTGAAAGAAACAGGTGAGGCTGGAGACAGAAATCTGAAGGCTTGAGTTCTGATAATGAAGCTCTGCAATGTATAAGCATGTCTACTGATGGTTAGGAATAAATCCATGAGTTTCAGGAGCCTTAAGTATACCCAATCTGCAGTTTTTCCAAAGGGATAGATTATCTGCATACACATATGAAACAGGTGCCAGAAAGACTTCTGCTTATTATGATCTGCTCATAATCGTCCTGTAAGTTGCCAGAGCTGAATCTTGGCCACAGCTCCCTTTGTTTCTGCCCAGCTTGCAAAATTTGGCATTGTCTGTCTCTGAGAGCTCAGGGTGTATGGTACAGTACATCCTCTCTTACTGATTGCTTCTGCCCCAGTTCAGAGGGGAGCTCCCAGGTCAGGGAGCTCATCCTGCAAAAAACTCTGCTGTAGTGATCCTCTTTTTTAACACTTTGCACACTTGTGTCTTATTTTCTGCAGTAGCACAAAAAAGACAGTGTTTAAACCAACACAACCAACAGATGCTTGTGACCATGGATGTTGCATAATCAATGAATGGTAGCTTATAAAATCTTTAAATCTGCAGGAGTTCAGAATTTCAGCAAATTTCTGCCGTGTCTGCCTGCCCATTTTGATTGGCAATAGAAAAAAAAAAGCCAGTTGTGCATAAACTCCATCTGTTCTTATGGTATAACATATATGTTGATGGGAGGGCTATTTAAAGGGATATTGGAGGTGTTACTGGAAAAACAGAGCGACTGAATAGGGGATCAGGATTCCATTTGATGCACAGAGGAGGCTGCAGTAATCAGCAATTCAACGTTTTGCAAAAATATTGGCAGAGGAAATTGATCCTTAAGTGTAATGTACACCTTGAAAGAAATTTTGTAAGCTATTTCAATTATGCCTCCATTTTACAATGCTATGTAATTTGATTATACAAACTACACCTCTAATTCTTGCCTATGCAGATGTTGCACTGAAACATTTCTATGTGTTCTGTAGAACAAGATACAAGCTTTACTGAATAGTGGAATGAAAGGCAAAGAGTTAAGATGCCATTTCATAACATGACTGATATAACTCAGATTAATTGTACTTCTGGTTTGTAATACATAGACACACTATTTTTGTAACAAGATGTAGTTGAGAAACACACAGTATGAGCCAAGACAATAAAGTGTAACTTTAATTGCAGGGGGAAAAAATAGCTTTGTGAAAGAATAATATGAGGCATATGTCTCCCAGTTTGTATGCCTTACTTCCCCATTAAGTTAAGTCCTTTTTAGTAAAAGTAGCTGGGAAGAAGTGAATTTAAATTCTTGATGTGCTTGGACATAGCAGCTAGCAGGCTGTATTATCATAACATGCAGTAGCAGTCACCCCAGAAACCTCTACATTTCTTTGGGTCTGATGCAATTTTACAGGACCACAGAACAGCTCTGGTGAAATCATGTTTGTCCCATAAGAACTGAATGGATCCTCTGATCCATTTGCTTCTCCAACAGCAAGGAGACGATGAGGAGGAGAGGAAGCACTGAGCTTTCCTTTCCACAAAATAAGGCCTCTGGAAATAAGTTAGTGCCAAAATCTCTGCATTTGTTGTTTTGTGCTTAAAAGGTCCTTTATAGTTCAGGCAAGAAAGATCCTTGCCCTGGCAAGCTGCATTCTAATTGAAACCTTTGTGTGTCTGCACAACACAGCAAAATGTAGAGCTGTGGTGACAATGGATATACTATGCCACTGGTTGGGTCAAAATATGAATTTCAAGAGTATTAGTCATGAGAAAAGGACATGCAGTTATTATTACAGGACAAGGGGACATGTGGCATAGGGAAGCTGGCTGGAGCAGCACAGCTCAGGGAGAGTGGCACCATGGGAGAAGTCTGGAAAATTAGGCAGGAAAGAAATTATGAAGAAAACCTGGAAAGTCAAGGGTTGAGATACATGAGAAGAGACATAGCAGAACAACAGAGAGCAGATTTGGTTGCTTGAATTACAGGATTGAAGCTGAGTGTCAGGTGAAAGCAGTAAGGAAGATGTAGCCTTCTGAGAGGATTTATAGGGATCACCTGGAAGCCAGAAGGAGAAGGAAGGTGAGAAGTTGTTCTGTGGAGAAGCAAAACTAAATCAATGAAGCTAAGGGTAAGGTGTATCTGTTCTGGCAGTAAACATGGCAGTAGAAGGTAGCGTGTGAGTAGATCAGAGTAAGGGGAAAGAAGGAACTTGAAGATGTGTGATATTTATTGTGGGAACAGAAGAAGGAACAGAAGCATTAAAAAAGGGAAGAAAAATAACCTTTGTTGGTAGGAGAGCGTGGAACATTAGATTTAGTAGATTACCTGTGCAATATAATAAGCAAAGTAGTAGCAGAGGATAGAGGAGTGCCATTGCTTTTAATGGTATATCCTAATCTATATGAAGTGCACAATCTTGTAGAGTTTATTTACAGACTTGCTAGTAATGGAAGCACAGGTAAAAACATTGTGCTTGAAAGTTATAGGCCCATTTATATTTGTCAAAACAAGGAGAAAGTTTTAGTGACATGTACAGGCATATTAAAAACTAACTTCTAAAGAAAAAGTTCCCAGGAACAGTTCCCTGGCCCTCTGGACATCATGAGCTTTGTCCTGTTCTCTGAATGAATGCATTCTTAAAATGTCTGCAGTTACCAACTTTCTTTTTGGCAGTGGGTGCCATGGAGCCTCTGGCACTCAGCTTGTTGTGTGCTTGCTGCTGTTGCTCTCTCCAGTACATGGAGTGTCCTTTGCCACCGCTCTCTGAATTCCTCTTGGGTTCATTTTCTTAGTTGCTTCAGTTCTGTGTATTCCTCTACTTCCATGCTACATTGCTGCTACTGCTGAGGCTGGGATGCACTTAAAGCCGTTTGCTAAATCCTTTCCCTCTGTCTGTAGCTTCCCACCCCTGCACACCCTGATGAATGATCCTGGCAAAAATCCTCTCTTCGTGTTATTTTTTCACTTATCTTTGAGACATCAAACTGTCAAGCAACAGCACCTTTTTCCTCCCTAATATTTTTGAAGGAGAGAAACCAGCAGTGAGAAGCACCTAAGTTACAGCCCTCTTCTTCCTCCACCCTCCCTCTATCAAAGGCTTTGTTTTAACCATTGTCCACTTCTGTCTTCTAAGTGGATTAAAGGGAAATACACACATAGACCAGGACCACATCCAAATTATTTAAAAGAGTTTACCTAGCAGGACATCATGCAGTATCCATGCTCATCCACTGAGTATACTCTGACAGCCTGGTGGTTCCTCTGACTTTAATCTAGAAAAACCATTGCCAAAATGCAGGGACGTTTTATTCATTGTGCTATATCAGTAAAATAATGACATATAAAAAATTCAATTCCCTTCTTTCCTAGTAAGTTTGAGTCCCAGCTTGTATCTGCATGTATGTACACTTTAAAAAACATGTTCTGTGGTTTTCGATTTTTATGTCTGTTTAAAAAGCTTGTTATGTCATGAAGAAATACAAAATACTGAGCTTGAGACTTAGTTTATTTGCAGCTAATGACATGGTGAAGTTTTCTGGGTTTGAAGTTCTTTGTGTTCTACTGTTGTTTATTCTGGAATCTTTTATTCTAGAACGTTTAAATATCTGATGTGATAGAAACAATACATATGAGATGTCTGTCATTTCTATCGTACAGGTTATTGTACTTATATGAGACACAATTTTAAAACCTTTCAAATATTTTCTTTGGAATTAAAAAGATTTTAAAATTTTATTTTATTTTTAGGAAAAAACCCTTTTGAAGGGATATAATTTTAACCATTGCTCTGGAAAATTAGGGACAAAATCCTGGCATCAGTGAATAAAAAAATCTGTTGGTGTTGGGTGGGCTTGCATCTGCCCTCTAGTTTAAAACCCAGTGTTACCTGGTTTTGTGAGCTGACTGCAGTGTAATTCCACTATGGACTTTACATGTGAAAATTTTACTTCTGAATTACAGTAAGAAAAGTGATCATTTGCTTCATGTTCCATGACAGCAGAAGAATTTAGGCCATTCATTTTTGCACAGGAAAAAAACAGAACCCACCAATACTCAGGAAACCATTTTGAGAAAATCAAAGAATGCATATGCAGGTAAACATTTTCATGGGTTTTACTCATATAGGACTGCTCATTCTCTTCCTCCTTGCTGCAAGAAAATCATCTCAGGATAAAGGGATCTCCTCTTTCAGCCCTAGGTTTGTTCACAGGATAGTTATGGCATGATGCAAGATTTAAGGATCAGATCACTAGTTTATTTTGCACCCATTTCTGGCTTCAGACACAAACCCTTCCCTTTACCCTCTCCTGTGCTTGGAAACACATTGGGTCAGTCTTTGTGAAGCTGTATTTTATTTTATGTTATTTTATTTTGTCATATCCTCTGAAATACAACCAGCAAGCCACCGTTCAACACAGATCCAATGATCCATGACTGAGTTAGAACAGAAACCGCTATGCGAAGAGATAACTGGAGCTTTGTTCTTGGCAGTTTTAAGCAAACTGCAAAAGCTTCTCAGTGGTGTAAATGGCCAAAAAGGGAGAGCAAGCACATCTGTGAATGAACACAGAAGACTTTCCTGGAAATTACTAAGAGTGTATGCCACATTTTGCTTGCTTTAAGGGTTTGTAAGGTGCTGACCCAGCAGGGAGCTCCCATGGTTAAGCTGAATGCTGTGCTCTTACCAGATAGCGACGCAACACAAGAGATCCCACTTCTCATCTCTCAATTTTGCAAAGGTAAAATGAAGAGTCAAAACCTTAAGCTGGGGAGATCTGTCTTCAAATTTATTTTCTATCTCAGTGCTAAGACCCAAAGCACCAAGCACCCAACACATTCTGTTGCTTATGTAACCTTCTGTGAACAAAGATACCCATGCCTAGAAGCTGTTTTTCAGGTTGCAAACCCAGTTATTCTAAAAACAAAGCCTTTCTCATGTTTGGCTGAACCTAAATAAATTTAAAATTAGGATATTTTTAAAAAAGAATAATCTGCTAATTGGTGTTGAGGTTTAAATGTTTGAGCTTGTTTATTTCTCCTACTTCCCTAAATGATGTTCCAGAAATGTTCCCCTGCTATTACAGTCGATTAAATCAGACATAGCAAAAAGGAAACCTTTATTGATATCTTGAGAGACGGGTGCGTCTAATTAAGGTTGTGTTGCTGTGCATATTTTATATTAAAGTAAACGTTTCCTGCAATTTGACTTTAATCAGGTCTGAAGGGCCTTAATAAGTGTTTGGCTCTGTCCCTTTTTATTTTTTCTTTTCTTGGGACTAAGTGAAGATGTTCTCTATCACTTTGCAAGATCCCATTGTTTACCATCATGTGAGGAAGTTCTGCCACATACTGCAGTATTTTTCAATTTGGAAACTTTGGCAGGTGGTACTAAATAGACATTATAGATGGAGCTTCCAAGCATTGGTAAACAATGAGGAATCCAGAGTATTTGGAGATTGCAGTTTTGAAGAGTGATTGGACAACTACTTTGTTTATTCCTTGCCTATTTCACCCAATTTTACTTGGAACTATGAATACTAGAAGAAAAAAATATATATAGGTTTCTGAATTTCTAGTTTAAAGCTTATAATTTAGAATCTTACTTTTCTTTTTTGCTGGTATTACTGTTGTGCAACCTCTTTTGTGCTGTTACTGTTGTGTTTTACTCTCTTCCTCACTACCTTTCTTGTTTCATGTACAGCTATCACTTGGAAGGAAATTCAGTCTCACTCAGCCAGTAAAACCTATAATAAAAGCCATTAAAATTTTCTCATGCTGTCCCTCAGCTCAGGGGTTAACTTCATCCTTCATAAATAGTTTGTGCCATGCTGCAATTTAAGTTATATCCTATGTAACCTGATCTTAAAAAATTATTTAAAAGATTAGCAGAAAGAGACTAGCTACTACTATTGATCTCTGAAAAACTGACAGTTTTGAGTGAAATGTCACATATACCTAACGTCCTCAGATTTTTAGAAGAATCATTCAGAATGCAAGAATAATTTTATCTAATTAACAATAACATTTCTGTCAAATAGCTGTGTTACACATTGTTACCTCAGTTCAGCTGGCAGAAGGATACAGTAATGCAGAACTCTTGTGTGGATGTTTAAATATATATAGACACACAATTTAGTATGCGTGTGTATATATACTATATACTAGTATATACTAGTATATGTACGGATTCACACTTACAGAAATATATTTGTGCAGGGAGTCCAAGATTTCTTTTAACAGGCTTTTCTAAATTTTTGCAATCTTTTTGTTGCTATTTATGTAATAACTTTAAGGCTATGATCTTATTGCAACAGATGTTTTACAGATAACAGAAGTGATCTATTTTTTTGTCAGTGATACCATAATTCAAATAGATAAGCAGAGGAAGAAAGGGAAAAGTGATTTTCCACTAATGGGACACTTAATGATAGCACATTCCCATGCTCTGCTCAAATGCAGAGAGGGATTATGTCTGCACTGAGAAATTAAGCAGTACCAGGGAGTATATCCCAGTGTTGGGGGTGTTCAAATGTCAGAAGAGCCCTGGGACAGTTTTCCCTTAAGGCCAACTAGCACTTTCCCAAAGACCATTAGATAGGTGACCATGCTGCATTGGATGAAATCTTACCAGTATGAGCACAGCCAGCCCATACAGGGTGCCTGGCATTACAGTCACAGCTGGGTCCTGGTCTTGTTTATTTATCTTTTTAGAGGAGATGCAGCCAGAAAATCTGTATCAAAAGCTGACATTATATCCAGATTCCTTTGTCTCCTTACAGCTCCTTTCTAGATCATTACCCTAATTTATGACATTATTCTTAAAAATCACCCTGGTAAAATAACTAAGGCAGTGTTTAAAGACCTAAATGAATTCCTTTATTTTCGTCAGACAAACATCACAAGATGTTAATTGATTTGTTTCCAGCTTTGACGATTTTTTTTTTTTTTTGGTGAAAAGCAAGATGACAAATTAAAGAAAGCAAAGCATAACTGATTCAGAAATAAACTCTTAGAGATCTCCAAAATTAGATCATGTAGTTAGTATCAAACTTATGAGCACTGACATTTGTTGGAATGACACTGGTGTGAACAAATTCAGTTCATGCAGTTTAGGAACACTAAATGATCTTTAGCAAGGAATGATACATGATTTTTTTCTAAGCTTCCTTCATTGATTTAATTTCTGATACTCAGTAGTTCTTAAAAATTATAAAAGTTCTCCAAGGAAAACCCTTCACAAATTAGCAATGGCTATGGCTTAAAAAATGACAGAAACTTAATGGTGCCAAGTGGATATGTTCTGAGATATCGAAGATGTATTCATGAAATAACAGTGCAGGCTCCCTATTAGTTCATTCTGTATTCTTTTTCTAAGCCATCTGCAAGTTTTCCTGTATCTTTTGCCTTTCAAGTATGTCTGCTAAGAGCTCTAGGTCTACCTATCAGCAGAAACTGAGGCACCTGTGAGTACAGGGGGCAGAAAATGTTCCTATTCAACACCTAAACCAATTCTTTGGGCACCAAGGAGGAATATTGTAAGCGTGTAAATCAAACTTCCAAAAAACCCCAAACAAAAGGAATTGCCTTTCGGATTCCCTTTCAGTTCAGTGCCATCCATGGAGAAACACCTTACATCTGTGAGATGACTCTCTTAGACTAATATGGGAACAGCCAGACTTCTCATAGCTTAGGCAGAAGGGTGAACGTCCTTTAGAGTGCTGTGATTTGGCTGTAGGAGATGTCTTTTGGGAAGAAATAAAGGCAAATTTATGCAAGAATCCATTTGGAAATACCCCGGACTAAAGATTAAACATATAAAGTATTTTCTTGAAAGCACATGCACCACACTGCCTTCAGAATAAATGTGACAATGCTTCAGAATTAGCCTTAGGAAAAAAGGAAAATTGCTCATTTTTAGTGTTCATCAGAAAAGATGAGTGGTGAGATAACTTACCTATGATTTCCAGTGGTGCGTGTGTTTTGGATTTTTTTTCTTTGTTTTGTTTGTTTTTTCAGAATCTTTACATATCTTGTGATTTCTGGATTTAAGCAGCATTCTTCAGACAATAGAGATACTAAAAAACATGAAGTTCTCTACCTAGCAAACAGCTGAAGGGGAGTTTTTCCTGTTGTAAAGCTGAAAGTGTGTGGTAATCCTGACAGCACTGTGATTTGGGTCCTTACAGTCAATTACATGATTTTTTTTTTTTTTCTTCCCCCCAGCTCCCTCTCTCTCTCTCTCTCTCTCTCTCTCTCTCTCTATTTCTCTCTCTCTCTCTCTCTCTCCAGGAATTAGGATTTTGCACTGGGACCTGGAATCCATTATAGGACTCTCTTCAGAAGAGTGAAGAATGTGCTCCTACCCTTGGTGATTTTTGAAGCAAAACTTCACAAGGAAGATCATTTGGTATGTTTGGAGTCTTACCTTTAGGAATCCGCAGAAAGCATTACTGTTCTGTTTGTGTAATTGGAATTGCATTTGTGCATTTTCATGGTCTGGAAGCAGAATTTATTCCAATGGATGCAACTTCTTTGGCTTTTGGGATATTGGGTTCCTTTTTTGGGGGCGGTTGCTTTTCTGGTGAGATAAATGAAGAGCTTTTATATGCCTCTGATGTACCTGCTCCCAGACTTAGGCCTGGCCACCTTTCTTCCCACAGAAAAAAACCCCACTGTCAATGACCCTGGCTTGTGTGCCACTTTTTTTCCTCTTCTCTTTGGGAGTGTTAATAGCTTAAAGGAAAGAAAAAAAAAGTCCCTGCTAAAGCTGAAGACTCTCTCAACTTTGTACTGTCCTCCATATAAAAGCTTCCCACTAAGTCTGCATTTACCACTGCCATCACTCATCTTTCACCAGCTTTTCTATCCTTTGCTTCTGATTTTTTCTTTGAAACTTTAACTGTCTCATTTCCCTGTTTTCTTCCAATATTTACCAGCTTGATGTGTTTTACTCATTCGCCTATTAATCCACTGCCCTGTACATGAATGTAAATAGTCCTTCTTTCCCTCCCTGCAATTCTGTCTGCAGAAAAAGAGGCAAATCATCATCCAGATGTGGAAATATGTTTCATTGAGATCACACATAAGTACTTCAATTACTGGCCTGGGCTGGACAAATCTGGGTAAGTTTGAAATCTCTCCAGCTGAGAGACAAAACTGAGAATTTTTTTAATCCCTTCTAAGTTTAAAGGGTTTAAGTACTTTAATATTGTATTTAATATAATTCTCTAATAAAGTACTTCAATATTATCTAAAAGAGTATCTGTGGTCACAACTGGCAGTGTAGATTTACAGAAAAAAAAGGGGAGGTGCAGGTTAAAGGATGAAAGACTAAACAATAGTGATACAATTTCAGTTGTCAAGTACTATTTTTTTATTAGGTTGTACACAGCATTAGTGTTTTGGAGTCTCCTAACTAAAATTTGTTTCACTTAACCTTTGGGTATCACAAGCAAAGTCAGTATTTGAAGAACATAAACAATAACTTCAGAATAAATGAAACGTAGATGGCTCTACTGGATTTAATTAGATATGACATTGAATAGCTTGAAACAAACTAAAATACAAACATGAACATACTTATTAGGGCAAAGTTTTATGAAATTCATATAGGCGTATTATCAAAATGAAAGATACAGCCTGGACAGTGAAATACTATTGCACTTGAAGAGCCAAGAATAAACATTCTGCAATTGCTTCACTAAGTTCTTAACTGACAGCACAAAAGCATATTTTAAGATCTGGTGTTCTGGTTCATAGATGTGAAAAAATTTACTGTCCCCCTTGTGTGAGTTAGGGCCCTGTCTACAACAGCTGTTTGAGCCAGAGAATAAAAAGGGGTAGAAAGAAGGTAGAGATGATTAAAGACTGAAGAGATTACTCTTCTTGACAATGTCATTTTAATGGAATAAATATATATCTGTATTTCAGTTCTAGTATTTTAATGCAATATAGTCTTTCTTCTATAAAAAGCATGTTTCTTAAGTTAGTTTTGAACTATGCATACTGAAAATAAATTCATATTCTAGTATATTCCAGTACATCTAGCTATAATCCCAGTGTATTGTATGTATTTAATTTTAAAAATGTCAGTTTAGTTTCCAGAAAACCTCAGTCTCACAAAATCTAACCCTCCTAAATAAATGTATTAATGTTAGCAAAATCACAGCAAAACCAGCTTAATTATTTGACTTTAACTCAAACTAAATGATACTTAAAGGCACCTTATCATTAAAAAAAAAAAAAATAAAATCCAACATATCATGTGTATTACTACTGATGTTAAAGGAACCTTGTAGAGGACTGAAGCTTTGCCATTTCTTCATTACTGAAAACAAATCCAGTTAAGACTTTGGGCAAGCTTTCATTTTTCAATTAACATGTTTTATTTCAAATTTATTCAGAACTGAAACAAGAGTTACATTTACAGCTGAGGAAAGCGAAGATGAAACTTTGTTCTTTCTTTTGTGCTCAGCCATACAATTTATTTTTCTTTTGGCAACAGATTTTAAAATCTCTTTGCCTTTGGGTTTTTTTTTTTTTTCATGGGAACTGTTTATAGTAAGTGCTGACACTAGAGCTGACAACGCTTTGTGTGGTTTTTTTTTCCTTTTGCCTGGTTTCTGTGTCTGTGTGTGCAGGCATGCATTCATTAACTTAATTCCTCAACATTCAACAAGAGTGCATCATAAACCAGAGGAAAAAAAGCCTCATAAATATTTAGATCCTCCATCTACCTTCCAAAACTGAAGTGAAATAGAGTATTTAGTGAGGACTTGGTCTAAGTTAATCTGCATATGAACTGAAAGGGGTTACAAAAGGATGAAAAGGTGGTGGAAACGAGCACACAAACCCCGTAGTCTCCAGGGGGCCATTCATCTTCTTCTTGTCAATACAATCTCAGTCTCACTGCTTGGCTCTTGTCTGCGCATGACCCGACAGCCCAGCTCGGCAAAGCCAACATTTCCAAGGATGTGCGTGCTTTCTGCCTAGTTTTGCTCTCTCATGTCATTTTTCGAGGAGCCAAAGCACTTCAAATACTTCATCTTTCCGAAGCTGCAGAAATTTTTCTAAATGTGTCTCTACTTGTTCGTAGTCCTCATACTGACATACAAACTTGACACATTTACATAAAAGGACAAGTAGGTTACATGAAAAAGCAATTTTAGGTAATCTAACAATTACTGAGGTAATGAGATCACAGTGTAGCTTACAGCATATTATTATCTGCTGTACAGCTGCAGAACTATACAATTTGGAACTAGTGCTGTATAAATTTATATATAAAACGCCATTATTTTTAACAACACTGTCACAAAGTCCAAAATTCCAGATATGAAAAAAAAACCAACACAAAATTTGGTATTTAATGTATTTTCATAATTGAACAGTCACTGAATTGCAGAAGGGACCTCTTGAGATCATGTACGCCAAACCCACGCAGAGAATTCTGTAAATTTTTTTGCATATATGGGGGAATGTTGTAATACATTAAGTAGTATTTTTATTTCATGATCGGAGATAAAATTTTGAAAGATTATATCAATACCTACACACACTGACTTGCCATCACCAACTGCTGTTCTTAGGTATCCTTTCCAGCCAAAAGAGCACAAAGGCCATTAAACAATTAAGTCTGTAATTAGCCACAAATAATGATTTCACACATAACAATTCATGATCATAACCAGCCAAAAGACAGCAGTTTTACAGTTGCTGTTAGGGCAAAGTTAAAATGAAATAATATAACTCAATTCATCAAGTTCCACATCAATCACACAAAGGTACAACAGGAGAATTACATCGGTACTATATGCAAAAAGGTAATTTTAGTCACATATTGGTAATATCCACTCATCTTACTACATTACTGCTCTCCTATTTTGTGCTTGTGATAAGCGAAAGGTCTATTTTGTTCAAGTTAAGATCTATATTTATCTCCTCCTTAAATGAACTCTACTGTTGCTTTGTTTGTTTGTTTGTGTTTTTGGGGGCACTGATGGGTTAGATTCTGGTTTCATGGTACCAGACCTTCCCCAAACCCTATTACGGCAGCAAAACAGTGATCCTATCAATGTAACACTGAGTACAAGCCTGAGCCTACAAGCTGTACGTACAGTGCTGTGACTCCCCCACTAATCACCTGTTGCTAATTTAACAGAAAGGACTCCACCTACTCTGACAAACGTTTAATGAAATACCAAGATGTATCTGTAGCCAGAGGGATAATTGATTTCACTACTAACCTCCCCAACTTCAAAATGGGGCAAAAGATCAATTATACCTCTAGTAATGCAAATCAGATGGCTTATAAAGACTTTCTGGAAGGAAAACCACGTTGGGATGCATACTTTAATTCATGTGCTAAAGGGAAGACCTTCTTCAAGCATGAAATCCAGCCGCCTGATGGGCTCTCTACTGTTTAGAAGTAAGTAAAAGAATTCTAGAGATGTGGAAATAGTTTTAAGTTCAGCAGTGCTTCCTCTCCGTCTCTTAACGGAGAAGTGGTTTGCTAGCTTCAAAAATAACAGGGACTCTCCAGAACTTTTTTTTTGGGGGGGAGTGGATTTGGTGTGGAGTGGGTGTGTGTGTGCTAATAAACAAACTATTCACAAAACCTGTAATCAGCAGAAGTGCAATAGCCCCTTTTTAGTTTGACAAGTTATGTAAACACCCAAAAGGTGAAGAAAACAGCCATGAAACTTTCAAATATGTATTTTAAAACAAACGTACCATATGAGACGTTAACATTTCAGTGATCATCTTTATTTATCAATTATACAGTAAGTTCCATAACATGAAACCGCCTATTATAGAAGGTTTTAAAATCAACTTTCATTAAGTTGTAAGAAAAGTTATATTCACAGAAACTTCTCTTTCTAAATGAACAGAAACATCCAGACTCGTGTGAACTGGATCTGTACAAAAGTCAATTTGAATATACAGGAAATGTGTTGTGTTTCCTTCCCTGTATTACAGTCACAATGAGAGACCAAGCACAAAGCATTTCAAACTAAGAAGAAAAATAAAAATTTAACAGAATTTGAGAGCTAGTCAGCAGGGTACAGTGTCATTTATATACACTTCAAATCTAGCTGCAGCGGGTTTTTTTTAATTTTAATTTAATTTTTTTTTTTTTATTCAGACCACTGTATCTGGGTGATTGCTCAATTATGCATACATTTGGCCACTACATCACAGTGAACTTTTCAGTCTACTCCCGTACCCCTCTACTCTGCAATCTAACACTGTGACTTTATGAATGTAAAAATCCAACACACTTCCCCAAGCCAAACCTGGGGCATGACCACATTACATTCAGCAGAGTAACTTGGTTGTTGTAAAAACCCTGAACCCAAGCTCTTGCTCTAACTATTCTGACTGCAAGCGGTTAAGAGAAAAAAAAAGATCTTTCTGCACACTTACAGTGAGATTCACCTGACTACTTACAACAGCTCACAGTGGCCACTCTGCATGCCCAAAAGATGTACAGGACATCTGCACAGAGCTAGCAGAAGTGATACAGGAACTATGGAAGAAGCCATCTCCTGGAGGATCAAGTGGAATATCATAAGGCAAGTGAATCTCACCCTTTATTATGCTTATAAGCTTGCAATAATGAATTACTATCAAACATTGGACTGATTTTAAATAATAATCAGATACAGTATTAGCTTAGCAAGATCACGTGATCTGCAATGAAGTGACTGTAGCTCAGCATGAGTCCCATCTCCTAGATAAGCTATCAGTGCAGAAATGCTTGCCTTTTGGCTTTGAGGCCAAGAGTTGTTTTACTGATGGGCATGACCTGTCCTTTGAGCTCCACTGACAGTCAAATAGGAAATTATGATGCACCAGCCTACCAAGGTAGCATGAAATTTGGGATGCTTCCTCTTTCTATAAGGAAATCCTGAATCTATCCAAGTGCTTAAGCAATAACTCTCTGTACTTTTATAATGTCTTTCATGCAAGCAAATTTAAGTTATTTACTACAAAGCGTTACATTGTTTCTGAAGAGTAGAAAACTGAAATAGGTGCTGAGGCATATCATAATGACAACTTACCTGGCTACCATATTCTAGGAAAGATTCCTAGACTCCTCTCCAATGAAGACAGAGTTGGGGTTATTCAGTGTGGAGGAGGCTCTAGGGAGACCTTATAGCAGCATTCCTGAAGGAGGCCTAAAAGAAAGCTGGAGAGGGACTTTTTTACAAGGGCATGTAGTCATAGGACAAGGGGTAATGGTTTCAAACTGGAAAAGGGTAGATTCAGGTTAGACATTAATAAGAAATTCTTTGGTGTGAGTGTGGTGAGACAGTGGAACAGGTTGCCCAGAGAAGTTGTGGCTGCTCCCTCCTTAGAGGTGTTCAAGGCCAAGCTGGATGATGCTTTGAGCAATTGGAGGTGTCTCCACCCATGCCAGGGGGGATTGGAACTAGATTATCTTCAAGGTCCCTTCCAACACAAACCATTCCATGGTTCTAAATCATCCAAAACTACGTTTAGGCTTCCTAAAGCAAAAAAAAAAACAAAACAAAAAAACACAAACCATAAAAATACTAACAGACTAAACACTGCAGTTTACTTTTAGAGGAGAGGCACAAATACCCATAATCAGATAAACCAGGGAGCAAGTTTCTGAGCATAATATAGCACAGAAGCACAATGGTCTCTGTGTGGGGAATCAACACCCCACTGTAACTCTTTGTTGTTTGTGATGAACACTTGAGCCGTTCTGTCTTCTCTGCAAAACTGAAGATTTGTATTGCTTGGTCCCTTTCCTTCCTCACAGCTTTGTAACTCCAGACTCTTCACTATTAAATACATAAAAGAAGATTTGTATTAATATAGATTTAGATTATATAAAGTATTTTGAGTGGGGAAATAAGACTCATTTTTCAGACTGATTATAATTGCATATTATTAGAAGGCCCAGGCAATACAAAAGTTTCTTGCTCATTACCAGAAAGCTTTAAAAAATGAAGTTTTCCTATAGCTCATTTGTTTTCTATCCAGTTCAATATAAGCTTCTTGCATAAGTACTGCTCTCCCTGTACTGACCATTAAGAAGCATAAGCAACACACCACTAGTAATGCCTCAACAAGTCAATATACATACACATTCCTATTTCATGTTATAAGTTGAATTAATGCACTAATTACATAGTTACCTAAGCTCTACTTGGTTTTACAAAATAACTGAACTGTCACTGTTGGAAAAATCCTCCAAGATCACCACATCCAACCATCATCAACCTCCTGGCCCCCAAAAAACCAAACCAACCAACCAAAAAATTTACCACCATACCCACTAAAGCATGTCCTGAAGTGCCTCATCTACATGTGTTTTAAATACTTCCAGGGATGGTGATTCCAACACCACCCTGGGATTTTAGCAGTAATTGAGAAGAATGGATAATTTAAATCTATTCACAAAATCAAGGCTCAAAGCATTTAATTTATATTCAATTGTAACCAATTCAGTGTATTTTACCAAAAGATGGAGCACCTGAAAAAACAGAACTCATCAGTTTCTTTATCTCTCAGCTCTTTGCCACTGTGGCTGTCAAATCTGCAAATTTCCCTGATACAGACTTTGTCTTTTTTTCCCCAGTCTTATAGTTAAACTGAAAACACTTCTCACAATGGCAAAAAGTAAAAATACTTTTGATTAGGTATCGTACACAGAAATATGTCTTTAAGCACTGTATGTTTAATTACTTGTTGCCAATAAAAAAGCTACTGAGAGCACTACAATTGTTGCAATTACTGCATCATTTAAATGCATAATGTTATCCTGGATAATTTTAAGGCTAGATATCTAGCACAAACTGGATAGAAAGTAAAAAAAAAAACAAAATAGGAAAAAAAAATAGGTGTGTCTGAAATAATGGCTAAGATATCTTAAATTTTTAAATTTCCAGACACCTTTATACTGTCATCTTTTAAATGAGAATGCTTGTTAATAGGACTCCAGTGACAGTAGTATTTACAATGGTGAAACCAGTGCCTCCACAGTTAGGCAGCACTTACAGCAATAAACACTTGCTGCTACTCTACTTCTGCAACACATCACAAGCTGGCTCAGTGTTTCCTTACATGTGTTCTCCACAAGGGACAGGACAGAAGCCATTTGAAATTCCTCCCAATGCAAGGCCACAGATGCAGAGCTGAGGTAGTAATTTTGTTGACTGTACAGATGGGACTTGTAGTTAAGCACAGTAACTGAGGTTATAGGACTATACATGGTATCAGAAACACTGGAAATGTGCATGGTATATTTCAAGAGATTATTTGGCTTATACTTAGCTATGATGAGTATCAATGATCCAGCAACAAAAAGTGCAAAAATAATGCACGTTTATAAATTATAAGATGTAGGGAAGATTATAAGTTTAGAAGCAAAATACACCTTCAAAACACAGAATTCAAGTATGTTCTGTGAATGGTTTTTTATTTTTCCCCTAGCTTTTAAATTATGTGCTGTTATGAACAAAATTATAAAGTAGGTAAATTTTATGTTTACAACATGTAATGTAGTGACTCAATTTAGTTTTCTCTCTGCAACTGCTGGTAATTTTTCTTCTAGGCTGTCTCAGATTACTTTCCTCTCCCTCCTCAGGGTTTTCCAGCTTTCTCAGCAACATTATAATAAAACTGGAATGCAGGAGATAATTTTTATCTCCAACTTAAGAGTGTGAAATCAAACCAATCTAAACTTTGTTCTTAATGCAGATATTTGTCAGAAGCCTAGCAGAACTACCACTCTCCCTAGACAGACAGGCTTTCTTGTTCTACAATCCAATCTTTTCTGAAGAAAAGTCAATAGAGTCAGAGGTAAGTTTAGAAACAGCATGTACATTCCTTAACCAAGGAAATTATCTACTTATAGAAAAAATATAATCTAATAGGTGAGTAATCTTTGGCATTCTTGAACACTGATATAATACATTCTACTATACACTGATTTACATCTTTTGCATGCCTAACCATGGCTATTTGGTACTTAGAGATAAGGTGAAGCCTAACACAGAGATACTCATTCCTTCAAGAACATGCAGGTGGTGAGACACTGAACAGGTTGTCTAGGTAAGTTGTGGATGGTCCTCCCTGGAAGTATTCAGGCTCAGATTGGATAGGGCTCTGACCAATCTGATCTAGTTGAACATGTCCCTGCTCATTGCAGGGCAGTTGAACAAGTTCATCTTTACAAGTTCATTCCAACTCAAGCTAATCTATGATTTTAACTCCTGAGAGCTGAATAAAATGTTCAGTATTTCATGAAGTGCAATTTTGGTCCCTCCTGTTTAACAGTATCCTATCACAACAAATTATGGTATATAGAATATGTACTTAACAAAAAAACTATCAGTTATAAAGTCTGTCACAAGTGAGTACAGATTGAGGTACTTTAAGTATACAATATACAAATCCAAATCCTTACAGGCTAAGGTGCACTTAAAACCTGTCCCTTCTACTTCATCAGCATTCAGCTGGGATCAGTAGTGGACAAATGTAAGCATTAGCTATCCCAAAATTACATACAGTGCTCAAAAAGGTGTTACAGTCTACGTATGTTATTATCTGTATTTAATGGATTAAGCCTATCCTGGGATTTAAAGAGAAGGCAAGACATATTTTCAACTTGCTGCTCTGTGAGAAATACATTCAAGCTGGAATAAAGCATCCAGTTCCACACCTAGGATAATCCTGGCATACAGAGTAGTCAGGTAAGGGTTATGATATATGAGGTGAGGTGGTCATTGGAACACAGGCTTTTTTTAATTAACTCTCCCTTTTAAGACGATGAACATTATGCCTTCTGCATATATACTCTTCGTGCTATGACTTGTTTGAAAAGTTACCTGTCAGTTTGGCTTAATGTGAAAAGAAGTAGTTTTTTGTTTGTCATACACATAACACATTTTAGTTTAATTGGTTATTGCGACTTTCAGTCTGTCTCAAGACTTTATTTGGTTCACAGTTTAATCAACTTCCAGAGATGAACAGATTTTAGATGTCCATCTTGTAGTGGCCACATCTTACTGCTACATTACAATTATAGCAGCTACAATCTCATACACCAGGAACTATTAAGTATTGAATCATGTGTTTTTCCTTAAGTGACTGTAAAGTGGAGAATTGTTTTTTTCCCTAGAGAAGAGTAGTATAGCACATTGGTACCTTCCTGTAACAGTATTGCAGAAGGCTGATGACATCTAACTATATAAGTCTATTATTTGGTCAACACGAACACGGGAACTAACATCTAACACTTTAAAAGAGTAAGTTTCTTCTTAGTCAGCCTTCAGCTCTCCCATTTCCCAAGGTGCTATCAGCTATGAACATTATAGCAGTAATTGAATTCGCTTTTTATGATCATTGCAGGCCTTTACTGTAATCTACAGAGTCTGCTCCTGGCGTTATCATAATTTTACTTACTTCAAGATTAGATTAATGCACTAAAACTTCACCTTAACAGAGAAGATGTTGGAGAACATTACAGGCTACATAGAAGACGGGCTACCTAGATGAAAATGTAAGATTTAAAGACTTCTGCATGTGTCCAGATTCCAGGTAAGGACTTGGGTAGCTGCTGGAATAACAGCACAGGACTTTGAAAGAAACCAAGACAATACCTGCTCCTCCACCCCCAATATCAATACCACACCACTGTTCTCCCCCTTACCTGCAGGACCTGTTTATCCAACCCCGTGCTCCACCCCTCAATTCTTCCCCCATGAGAAAGCTGCAAAGTTCAATGGAGTGCAAGAGTTTTCTAGTGCCTCTGTAGGTCAGACTGTAGACACACCACTCCTGATGGGAAGCTATACTTTCTCCGAGGTCTTTAACCAGGCATTCTTAAAACATGGGAGCATGGGAAGGTAAAGGAAGAGAGAAGAACTTAAGGTATGCTAGGAAGGGGGTTTTAGGTAGCTTGTTTTTACTGTATACTTGGTGAAGAAAGAGATTATGCTGATTTGGTTACTGAAAACTAATGGGATTATCTACATTTTGTTAATGCACTCAGCTTGTGCAAGTGCATTTTCCCAATGACTATTCATTAAAAACTTTAGAACTCTGAATTGACATCAAGTATTAGAATTCTTCTTAAGTCACTTATGCCCTCCTACACAGGAACCTTCAGTGCATATCTTGTTTTTGTCTGAGTTTTTGCACTGTTTACACAGAGAGAATAATTCAAATTAACATAGAGCAAACTAGAGCTTGAATTTTGCATTTGCAGTGATTCCTCTGTAACTGGTAGTGTGTCCCATCTTGTTTTCTGGTAAATGAGTGGAAAATAGCTATGGATAAGTTATATTGTTCCTGTTAGTAGGGAAGATAACTGATAGTTACTGCACAACAGCTTATGCTGATATTTTTTATATTGTAGGGTTGTTTTCCCTGCTCATATTCAAACATCTGTAGCACTTTATATACAGGAAGCAATAATGAAGTGGTATGGGAGCAGCAGCACTAAGCCTGCTGAAAAAGTCTCCATATGCTATTTTTACTCTGAGAATCAGCAGTCTAGAACAGTTATTCTAATATTATCTGAATTAATCTAATTTTAAGATAAAAGCCTAACAGATGCCCTTAATGAAAATGAAGGATTTGATACCAGGTCTTTTCAGGGTTAAAAAGAGCCTTCACTCACTAGTTAAAAATTAGCAAACAGCTACAAGAATGCATCGGACTGCTCTACACCAAGTAAAAGGATGGCAGTTTTTTAGGGATATAAGACTGTGTTTTAGCTTGCCACAATTTTAAAAAACCGCTGGAAAAAAGCAAACATGATCTTGTTACTAAATAGAAATGGTAATGTTTCATCATCCATAGCCATACTGCAGTGTTCTCTGGATATGTTACCGATGGCTTAAGAACCTATTTTTAAAAATAAAAATGGTTTGTAACATTGCTACTCATTCTTTGGTAACAAAGATACCACCTTGCTGAACACATAATTTTGAAAATAACAGAAACAATGTTACTTAATGTTTACTTAATGTAAACAAAACCCTGAAATGAAATACAAATTCTTATGTCCAAATATGTTCTCCATGTTTGAAGAGCAAAAATACAATAAACATGATAAAAAACGTAATAGTGCAAGGCATTTTTACTGTCAAGAGAACTAGTTTCTCTAACTAGAGAATTCTTGTGAATGCACATTTTTCAGCAGCAGAATAACACTGCTTGACAATATCCAGCAAAACTGAACACCTGTCAAGACAACACGTCTGCACTTTTTTAAGTTTTGAAAGCGCTGTTCATTTTAACCTAATAATACTTCTTCAAATACTCTGCAGTAAGTAAAAAAAAAAAATAAAATTGCATTTTTACAGAACGTCAAGCAACATCTAGAGACTCTCTACCTAGTCCTATTAAAAATGACTTTTTAGTGGAATAAGTGAAGAACGAAGTGATTTTTATCAAGCTTTAACATATAAACTCTATCAGCCTACTGAAAATCGGAGCAAAGCTTTCTCAGTAATAAAAATCAAAGAAGAACACCAAGTAACTGCGTGGGAAAGGCAACGACCGGGAGCAATACATACAAGCAACCGCGTCGCGCTGCTATGCCTCTGCGCCTGCAATGGATGCAGCACGTTAATTTTGGTTCCGGCTGCCAGATACTGCTGCTCCTATCACGACTCCCATCCAAACCCACCAAACGAGCCACGACCGATGCCAAAACACGTCGCGGCCCTGTAAGCAAAAAAGGGCGCGTTAATGCCAGCCGGCGAGGCTCGGGCTGGGAGGCAGCGCCGCGACCGCGACACAGAAGACGAGCCAGGCGCCGAGCCGGGGGCCCGTCAGGCTGGAATACGGCGCCGAGCAGCGCCTGTGACAAGCGCGGGCTGCCGCCGTCGTCGTTGCAGGGTCGGGAGGCCAAGGGAAGAGGCGTGAGTAAGGCTGGGCCACCGCCCGCACCGCTCCTTCGCCCCCGGCAGCAAACGCCCAGCCCGCTCCGCGCCCCTCAGAGACCGAAGGCAGCCGTTAAACCGCTCCCGCAGCACGCGGGCTCGCGCCGCCCGGCCGCTAAACGGGGAGAGATCTGAGAGGAGAGCAGCTCCCCACCACCCCCGCTTCTCCTCGCCGTCACTCCTTTCTCCCCGCGGGGCCGGTTACAGCTCGTTACCGGGGCGCTCCCCCAGCCCCGGTACCTGAGCCCCCGCGCCGCATATCTCTTCCTGACCCCGCAGCCGCGTTACCGATTAGAAACCGCTCCTCGCGCCGCTGCACCACCCACCGCCCACCCCAGCGCATGCGCGGCGCAACCAACCGCCGCCCGCCCGCCCAACCAACCAACCAACCAACCGCCACCGCGCTCCGCGGGGCGGCCACGCCAAGCGGTATCGGGGCTCCTAACGGCCGGCGCACGCGCCCCGCCGTCGCCCCGCCCCGCCCCCGCTCGCGCCGTCGGTGCGGTGCCGCCGCTCCGTGCGGTGCCGCCGCTCGGTGCAGAAGAGTTCCGCGCGCGCGCCGGCTTCAGCGGGGCGGGAGGGAGGGGGGAAAACGGAGGAGGGGGAAAGCGTGCGGGAGCTGCACGAGACGTTGCGCGCCCCAGCGCCTGCGCCGCCTCGCCACGCGCAGGCGCCCCAAGGGAGCGCAGTCGGGGGGAAGGGGGGCAGGCGATAAACCCCCCTTCGTCCCGGCGGCGGCGCCCCTTCCCCTTTCCTTCACCCCCCCCACCCTCCGCCCCGGGCCCCCGGAGCGGAAAGAGAGCGAAAGCGAGCTCCGCCAAGCGGCGCTGCTACCGCCGCCGCCAGCCGCCGAGTGACGGCCGCTCCGCCCCTCGGCCCGCCCCCTGGCATGTACCCACCCCCGCGGGCTCTGCCCCCTCCCCTCCTCCTGCCGCCGCCGCTGCTGCTGCTGCTGCTGCCAGCGCAGCCTGAACTGAAGCGAACTCCGGAGCGAACTGAGGAGAAGTGAGGAGGCGGCGGCGGAGCCGAGACTCACCAGCCAGAGGCAGCGGCGGCGGCGGCGGCAGCAGCGGGAGGGCGGGCGGGCGGGAGGGAGGCGGAGAGGAGGACACACCAGGCGCAGCGCGGCGGCAACAACAGCGGCGGCGGCAACAGCGGAGAGATACCGGCAGCGGCTCCTCGGAAGCGGCAGCCGCGCCAGCAGCGCCCGCCCGCCCCGCTCGTCCCCTCCCTCCCCCGCCGCGGAGACAGGGGGCAGCGCCGAGAAGAGAAGCCGGGCTCAGCGTGTGTGTGCGCGGGAGTAGGAGGAGGAGGCGGCGGCGGAGGGGGGACACACCGAGGACTGCGCCGGCCGAGGGCGCACGGAGCAGGGAAGCGGCGGCACCGAGAAGCGGCGGCGGGTCCTTGTGCCTGGGAAGGAGGGCGCAGCCCGCACAGGGGTTTCTACCGAGTTTTCCTTTTTTTTTTTTTTTTTTTTTTTTCCGGTCTCTCGGACTCGTCGGCAGGTCTGCGTTTGTCTCCGGATTTGAATCCTCCTCCTTCTCCTCCTTCCTCGGGGAAGCTCCCCTCCCCGCCCCCTCCCCTCCCCCACCGCCTCCCTGCCCGCCCGGATCCAGCCGGGCGCCCCGTGCCGCGGTCGCGTTGCTCGGCGGAGCTGCTGCGGGCGCTCGCCGTCTCTACGCGGGCTTGGAATATGGTTGGGGAAATGGAAACCAAGGAGAAGCCGAAGCCGAGCCCCGATTACCTGATGCAGCTGATGAACGACAAGAAGCTGATGAGCAGCCTTCCCAACTTCTGCGGGATCTTCAACCACCTCGAGCGGCTGCTGGACGAAGGTAAAAGCGCTTGTCTGGCCTCCCCCTCCCCCGCTCCGCCGCCCTGCCCTATCTTCCCCCTGCCCTGGGCCTCCGCGCTGCTCCTGGGATCCCGCTCGGCCCCCAGCCCCGACCAGGCGGCGGGGGGAGCCCGGGGCCTGTTTGCCTCTCCCCGCTGTTCTCCGCACGCTTTCGGGCCCCGGCTGGAGAGCCGAAAACAAAGGGGAAGTGCGAGCTCTCCCCGCCCTGGCTGCTGCCGTGTGGTGCCGGGGGACTCGGTGAACGAGTGCGAGGGAGACGAGGCAGCCCTGGCCGCGGAGGTCCCCGCTCTCTCCCGGGGATTTCCCCTCCCACCCCCCCCCACCCCCCTTTAATTTTTTTCTTCCTTCCCTGCACCGTCTCCGAAAACCGGGGGAAGGGTAACCGCCTCACGGAGGGGAGGGAACGAGGAGAGGAGCTCAGGAATGTGCTCTGGGGGAAGGCAGGGAGGAGGGGACGGCAGGCTGGCGGCTCGGCGCTCCTCTCCTTCCCTCCCGAGGCGGCGGGGAGCGGGGTCCTGTGCGGCGCCCGTCGGGGGAGCGCTTCCCGGCCCGGCCGGAGGGCCCCGAGCGGCGGGGGGGGGCGGGGAGGGGGGCAGGGTTGGGAGGGTGTTTGGTTTCGAGATTTGGCTGTTCTGGAAGCTGCTTGAACTTGAATGACTAAGACGGAGGGGGCCGAGCTTTTCCTTCACCTCCAGCTCTACCCCACCCCAAACTGGCCACAAACTAATTGCAGTTTTCCTATACTGTAAGGGAAGCGAACAAATTTTTTTTTTTCAGCTGTCCTTATCTTTTGAAGAAACTAACTTAGTAGAACAGACTCCTACGTGTGACTGTAGTGAAGGGAAAAAAAAAAAAAAAAAAAAAAAAAAAGGTAATTACGAAATTGCCTGGTCTGCTCCAGCCAAACGTCCGCTGCCTACCCAGATATGAGGGGGCTGCTCCTGTGGCTTGACCACCGCTCTCTCCCCCCCCTTTTTTTTTCCTGAACTTGAGTTTTTACAAATAAAAGCGCATTTGGGAAAGATAAGAATACTGGGAATTTCATGCATCTCACACGAACCCCCCGGTACAGTAGCAGACCCACTGTGTTAAAAAACAAAGCGATTCCCTTGTTCTTAGTGTTTTAGGCTCCATTTATGCTTGTGAGTTCATAGCTTTGCTTTACTAGTGAAAAGCGTTTCCTTTTTTACCACCTTAAACCTAACCCAGGCTTTCTGATGAGTGAGAAAGACCTGTTTGTTTAAGCGTACTTAATTATCCTTCGTAGAATTTGATAAAGCCATAAATTATTTATACAGTTTCAACTTGCTGGAATTCATAGTATGAAATACTTTCGAGATTTGGAGTTAGGATCCTTGTTTGCAGACTTATATTCCTCCTCGCTAGAAGAAGGTTGGGAAGTTGTTGACCTCGGAAGATGAAAGAACCGGTTATATTTGGTAGAACAACTCCCCGCCCTCTCCCAAGACTGTAAAACTGAGATAGTGACTGTAGTACAACAAAAAATAGTATATCGAGAAAACGCTGCCTTCTGAAATAAACGATACAAAAGTAAAAAAAACCAAACAAACCAAAATTAAACAATGAGGAATACTGAAAGATGGACTATAGGAAGTAGTATTGTGAGACATTCTTTTATTATTTTTAAGACTTTTGTTGAAGGTTGAATTTATATTGGAGCAAATACGGATGTGAAAAGTAAAACTGTTTAAAACTTACATTCTTGGTCAACATGGCAAACCACCTCTTCAGAATAGTTAGGTTGCAGTAAATATCAAGAAGAAACTTGACTGAGGAGACTCCCTTTTAGCACAAATAGATCCTTCCAGACGTTTGCTGTTGGATTTTTAAATTCCTGAAACACTTCAACTTATATTTGGCCAGAAGAGGCCTGAAACGTGGTTTTTGTTTGGTTTTTAAATTTTTTTTTTTCGTTTTCAATTTTGACAGAGAACAGAGGGAAGATAAACATTTTCCTATATGAAAAGGACTCCAAAGTCTTAGCATATTTTGATATATTTTTTAATACCGGAAGCTCTGGAAGTCTGTGTTGTGAAGTATTTGAGTTGAAAAATGAGGGCTGTGGAAACTTGCTGAAAAAGTTTAAGGCTTTTGTTTGAGCTATTCTTCACACTCTTCTTTAAAAGAAAAATAAATAAAATACAATATATGCTTCTAGATAGCCTCAGGAAGAAGTCTGCTATCCCTTTAAGCTTTTCTGCTTTTCCTGTTTACATTGGCAATTGGGTGGAAGTATTGTGGAGGCAGAAAACTTTTTGGAATGTTGAAAAAAATGTTTCATGCAAATGTAGTAAATCGCTTCAAGACTTCAAAATTTGAACACTAAGGGGCGCCAGTTATTTTTTTTCTGACGCCTTAGTCCGTCCTCTGAACACCATTTCTGACTTGAGTAGTGAAATTAACAAATCTACTAGAAGATACCAAAGAAAATACTTGTGGATTTCTGCGGGTATCTCTGTTTACATGAATATATATGCTTATATGCAGTATTACATAGGTAGGATGGTCGATAGTGATGACCAGCTGAGAAGTTGACTCAACTGTTGTCCTGTGAAACACATACCCCGGTTACCAAAGGGGCACTCTGTTAAATAAATTAAACTGTATGCTGCGCTGGCATCCACCAGAAGGGTTCCATAGTTTGAGGGAAACGTCTAAAAAGACGTACAATGCTTGCTTAAAAGTGTAACATCTGTTGGTTTTATCAGTTATTTCGTGGCACTTTTGTGAATACCAAATATGAGGGCTAGGTTTGTGTATAGAGGGATTTATATAAATATATCTAAAAATAAAGTTTCAGTGTTTATACTCCCTCTTTACTCCTTCCCTGCTGCAATTTGGTTTGCTGCTTCTAGTTTATTATTTTCTGCTTTAGGTAGGTGTGTTGGGTTTTTTAGTTAGTATACAACTGTTTTCCTGAAGGCTTTGTTTACGCTTTAGGAGAATAATATGACCAGCCTTTGTCTTTTATTTTGTACTAGTCAAACTCAAGAAATTAAGTCAAAACCCCAACAATTCAAACAAATTAAACATGGGATTGCTTTCTCTAATGGAATGCTAGGACTTGATTTATTTTTACGTGCCAGTGTTTAAAAACTAAACTTAAATGGATTTGTGTTGTGATTACTTCATGTAATCGTATTCAGCAAGAGATAGAAATGGGCCTGGTGGTTTAGATGAAGAACACATCTAATCTGGTTATGTTTCAGAATGTACATCTACTTTTTTTTCCAGCTTCTGTGCTGTGTGTATTACCCAAAACACATTTTCCTTTCTGAACTCCATCCTAGTATTTGATCTTTGAAAATTGTAGTGTTTAGCTTAGTAGATGATCTCTGACTTACAGCATTTGGTTTTGAAGATCAACTTGTTTTTTTAAAAGATGGACTTTACAACAAAATATGAAAGTCAGTTTTGTTTAGGTTACAGATATTTTTTCATGTGTGCTTTCAACTTCTTATGTGTAAATAAGGCTTTTGTGGATTAACAAGGATGTTTAGAGTGCACATCATAATAACTAGGAAGCTGGATTGTTTTTATCAGACGACTGCAAACCTGTGGGAAGAGAGGGCTCTTCCTGAATGTGGAATAGGCTGTATTTCCTGTAATTGTTTGCACCATCAAATGTGACCTGATTTTTTTGCTTTTCAGTTTCTCAGATACTAACTTTTCTGATTCTAACCTGGACTGTTTTTTATTGTAAATTATATACCTTTTTACTTTTTAAAAAAATAAATTGGACTTTTCAACCTCTGCAGTTGCACACGGACCCATTGAAATTTACATGGTTTGGGTTTATTTTTCCAGCACATTGTGTACAAACATGCCCAAACTATTAACTGAGATCTGTGTAGTGGAATTGTTGTATATACATTCTGTTTTCTTGAACATGTCAGTGTTTAGAATGTTGTGCTTGATCAGAATGTATACAGATCAAGCCTGGAACTTTTTTTTATCAAAGATACTGACTAACACTTTTTCAGGGATTATTTTTTTCTCTATAAACTATACCTCAAAAACTGTATCTTCCTGTCAGACTTGTTTTGGAGGTGTCTTAAAAGTATGTCTCCCTTTAAATGTAAGTTAAGCCATGAATGTAGCTTTTGGACATAAATGTAATTTCATGTCCAGTAGGCTGCATCTTTGACTAGCAGTTATAATAAACCTAACTGTAAAAACATGTAGGTACAGATGAAGGAGCATAATTTTTTTTTTCTTTTGGATGCTGCTCTTTTAATTTACTGTGCTCACTGGAAAAAATGTGTGTGAATTTGCAGAGCCCAGTGCACTAAACTGCAGTTATTGTGTCAGTCTTGTGTTAATCAGAATGTCTGCCTGAGTTAGGACTGAGGAACTGTGTTGTGCTGTAGTAAAAGTCCTGCCTGAGAAGTTATCTGGTTACTTTTGTACATGACCTTATTGTTTGTGATTATGTAAATGCAGCCTGTGCTTAGCTGGGGTTTTGCTGACTTGTCAGATTTGATGAAGGGGCGCTGGCCGGATTAGCATGTCTATTTTTCAGTTGTATCAGATCTTGTCATAAAACCCCCTTACGTTGTTATAGAATCATTCCACATAATGATTACAAATCATTACAAATCGTAATCATTACAAATAATTCCTCCTTATGCAAAGTTCAGAGAAATTATTTATGATCAAGGTCTTAGTCTCAGACTGTTTTTTAGCATGTTTTTTAGCAACTTTTAGCATAAAAATTGTGCAAAACAGCATGCATGTAAAGCATTGTTTGTGTGCTGTTTTTCAATAACATTCTTTTGAATATGATTCTTTAATCATCTGTAAAATTGAAGATAATGGTCTGAGGCAGTTCTGTGATTTATGATCATCTCATAGTAATGAGGTTGTAGAGCTCTGAGATCTTGCGTGTTCAAAAACTTCTTAAAAGTTGTTCTAAGGTGTGGGTTGGGTTTTTTTGTTGTTGTTGTAATTCCTTGGCAGACTCTTGGAAATTAAAAACAAAAGCCCCATTGCACTTAGGAAAAAATTGAGGGTTTTTTAGCTCTTGGAAAAATATTCAAAACTTTTTTTTCTCTGCAACAGTTCAGACCTTTTTTAAAAGCAGTTGCATTTGGAGCTCTGTCTGCAAGGCTTATAGGATTGCAGTCAGCTCGAGTGTAACTTAAAAATAAGGGCGTTGTTTTGACCGATAAAAGTTTTAAGTTAGTAAAGCAGTTATTTTAAGCTCGTATTTTGAAAGCAGCTTGTTTACTATTCTTACCAGTAATTGATTACTAAAATGCTTGTCATCAGGGTTTTTTAATTAAAGTAATCGTGGTAAGCTCAGTTCTGTGCAAGAGCTGCTGACTTAGTTGCCTTTAAACCAGGAGTGACCTGTTTGATTTTTTAAATTTTTTTTTTTTTTTTTTTTTTTTTTTTTTAGTGTTACTTATTCCTTCAAGTTGGAATTAAGTTGAGTTTTCGTTGTCTGAGATAGTACACAATAGTTTCCAAAGTAACCAGTGTCATGTAAAAATCTCTTACTAAGGTCAGAAACAACTGACAAGTGCTGATGAGATTAGGGAGTGGCACAAGATGTTTTTGTAGAAAAACTGAATATCTGTCATTTATTATATAATAAAATGGGAGAATAATCAAGCCAGCCAGCAATCACAGAGAAACAACTGGAAAATTTTAAGAGACCGCTTAGAACATTTCAATTACAAAACTGAAGTATAGATGTATCAAAAGCGAAAAGATCAAGTTAGAAAAAAGTTGCTGGTGTTTAATGAGTACTGTGTGTGAGGAGAGAGAGTTGGTCATGAAATGAATGGTTACTTTAGTAGTTAAGTATTTTCTTTGACTAAGTTAGCTGTGTTAATCCTTAAATTATTTTTTTTTCCTCTAAATAAAATGCCAGATCAGGAACGGGATACTTACAAGGATTTGAATTGTGTAGACTTTGGTAAAGAAAACCAAGTACATTTGAATTGTCTGCAGTTACCGTCTGTAACTTTAAAATGTTCTCCTTTTTGGGGAATGCATACTGATGTCGATATCCTGTTAATGAGATATATTACTAGATGCTGACTTGGTATATATTGTGGCTGACTGGGTAGACCTGTGTTAGCGTTAATTACCTGACTGTCCTGACAGCTCGGGCTGATTGAAGTACGGCAGGAGTCTGCCATGGGACCGGTAGTTATTTGATATTTGACTGCTTATACAGAAGAATGTTGGGGAGCCGGAGAGGGGGAAGGCAGGGGAGGTGCTGTTCTGTTCTAGGAGAGCTATGAAATGCCCTCACGCACTGACTCTTGTCTTTATTGAAACATAACTCGAAAGTTCTCATTTGGGCTGCGTGAATTTTTCTGTATTGATTTTAATCAGAATGCACATTATGAAAGCATCTGTTGATTTCGACAATTTATTGAAATTTAATAACACAGTGCTATGAAAACGAGTGGGAACAGTAAACTGCCGGTGTTTTTTGCCTTGTTATACTTAATGCAACTGGTTAGTTCTAAGATACATCTGTGGCAGGATCTAGATCTGTGAAGCACATTGGAGCTGTTCTTTGAATCCTGAAACAGGGTTTATAATCTGAATTAGATCAGAGGCAGAGCTATTTTCCCAAGAGTTAAGTGATACTACTTTTCTGCTTTTGAGTTGAGAAAATATCCTGTGTTACCGTGTGCAGTGCAATTTATCTTAAGTTCTGGGTTTAGGTGTTTTTTGGTTGCTTTAAAGAACTTAATATAAGTGGTGTTAGCCTTTTTTTTTTTTTTTACTTGCAGAGCTTAGATTTTTGAGACAATTTGTGCTTGAATGAGCAAAACAACCGTGACGGCTTTAAGGGGAAATAATATTCAGCTTCTTTAGCAGAGCTGCCCCTCCGCGGTGTCATTCTTGTTTCTGCTAGAGCTGTCTGTTGCTGGCTAGTTGTATGTTTGAGAACTACGGCAACAAGAAAGTGCAAATTAAAGTGCTTCTGTTGAGGTAGTTGTGTTTCTAAACCTCTGCTGTCTGGGTCTGGTATTAGAAGTTGCAGGTTTTTTGATACTTGGCAATTATTTTAGCAGGTGTTAGTGCTGAGAATGTAGTAGAACTAGAATGTTTTATATTTTACTCTCATGGCTTAAAATACTGAGTAAAAACTAAAAAACATGTTTTAAATTACTTTTGATGTGAAAATTGGGTTTTATACTTTGTGTCAGAATAGTACTATACTAACTTAAAATTTGACTTCTCATTTTATTGCAAAAAATTAATTCTCCTGAAGGGTAGTGGTAATAGGTACCTATTTTTGGTTGTGTATAGTTGGTGGGATAAAATGCTGAAGGTTAATTTTTAAATGAGTTTCTAAAATATTTTTGACTGCCTTTCAGTTGCTTTCTGCTTCCAGTGCAGGCAGCAGCAGAGCAGTGCTTCGGTACTTTAACCTTGTTGCAGTGCCTGGGAAGGTCCTCAGGATAGACCTTAAAGGGGATACCCTGGAGCAAGTTGTGTGATAACTGACTGCGCATGTTAATAGTGGGACAGTTAACGCTTCTAATTGGGTAGAATCTTATGTGTATGTGAATATGTGAAAAGAAAAAAAAAAGCGCCTAGTGTGGCAAACAATTAAAAACTTGTTACATCACTGTGAAGTTAAATGTACTTAGTTCTGAGTTGTAATGCATCAGAATTGGCTTCTGATGTCGGAGCATCAGAGTAGGGGAAGATAATACAGTATTTTATAACGTTATCTGGTGGATCAGTGCTTTAAAAGGTCATCTGATACTCTGGACTGATCAGGATTTGTTTGAGTTTTTGTGGGGTGCTGGCTTTCTTTTTGGATGGATCAGGGCTGTGATCAAGCTCGCCACATGTGATCTCAGAAGCTGACAATGGCTGAGTTGCCTCAATACTAAAGATATCGAGCAGAGCCTAGGGGAGAGAAGTTTGCTTAAACATTTACTTCAAGGTATGAATCTCCTAATAGATGTCATCTGATTGCAAATCTGGTCTTTTCAAAACTTGAAGGACATGAATGTTTTCAGACTAGCTGACACTAGATGGAAGCCAGACTTTGCTGAATTTAAATCCTTCAGCTGATGAGATAATGAACCTTTGTTTTGTCTAGTTCACATTAAAGAACTATCTTAGAAATCTCTGTAACTATTATTTGGTTGAAATATCCCGTGCTAACTGCAGTATATTTTCTTTAATAGTATTTAGGAGATGGAATACACCTAAAACCTTAAAAAGTAAGCAACAGGTGTATGTAGCACGTTAATAAAAACTTAGGTTCTGGTTTGTGTATTTAAACGGCAACTAAAACATTCAGCTGATGTTACGTCATGCTTCTGTGTATTTATCAGACTTAGAAGCAGTAGCAAATTAGTTAATGTTCTTAATGCAGCTTGATCTAATAACCTGCAAATAATATATCAAAAGTTAAAGATGCAGAGCAAGTAAAATCTGCTTCTGTTTGCAGGAATGGGGAGGCAGAGAACACAAGAATTCTGACCCAGTGCTGTTTGGTTTTGAACAGTGTTACTCATACATGCATACTGCTTTGAGTTAAAGTTTTTCTTATTTTGAAGGAGTGTGAGCTGCACCCCTACATTACAAATTAACATAGGTGTTTTTTCTAAAAGTTGTTTCACTGTTGTAATCTCCCCTGCCCTTCGCCCAAAACCTTCCAGACTAACTTTGCCTAAATATACTACATGTGTAATATATTGGCAAGTGTGTTCTTGAACAGTTGTTTTTTGTGTTAAAATTAAAACGCTGTAATAGGCTCAGCTGTCTTGTTTAAAGTATGATGTTGTGAAGATTGTGCAGTGAGATAATGTTCCATGTTAGATGATGGTAGAGACAACTTGTTTGTAGTTTTTTAATTGCTTAAGTATCTTATCATCTATAAAGATAAGCATAGTCAGAGAAGTTCATATGCAATCAGTTTATGAGGTAATTGCGATGTCTTTAAATCACTTTTGTCTTTTATGGAAATCTGATACTGCCTCTGAATCAACCCAAAGCAATACTGTTTATATGGATTTTTTCCTACTTTTCACATAGTTCTGTCAGCTCTGTGTTCAACTAGTAAATAAAGTTGAACAAAATCTGTGCACAGTTGGTATGGTAGGGATCAGAAGTGAGTTCTAACCAAGTTTCTCTTGGAAATACTGATGATGTATATTAAAACATCTTGACAGGAACAATGACACTTTAGCATATGCCTTTCAAATATAAAACTAGTGACTGCCGTTGCCTGTAGAAGGGCAGTAGCTGTTGTGATTAGTTTACAGATCTAGAATCTTGTACTTTGCAAATCCTTCCAGTGTTTTTTGTGTTTGTTCTCTGTGTATAAATTTTCTTTTTGTGACAACACTTAACATAATCATTTGGGAAAAAATCTGGAGCAAACATAATCTAAAGATCAAGTCTGCCTTGGAAGAAACTGGAAAAAAAGTACAGCTGGCTTTCTTGAGAAAAGCTTATTAAGCTTATGGACTTCAAAGAGCTTTTTTGAGACACCTGTGGCTTTAAGAAATATAATGATATTTGAGGAGCAAGAGGAGAAAAACTCTATCAACTTAATAAGGTTTAATTGAGGTTAAATTCAGTACAGATCATATTGCTTCCAATTTTTACTAGTTCGAGTGTAACTTTCAGGGAAGCAAGAAATTGTGCTGAAGCTCTGTCTATAGGCATTGGGCTACATAAACATGTAGTGCCTATTGATTCAGTAACTATTTTATTCATAAGTATTCATGAGAAGCTTGTTGGTTCCAAATGGGAGGTTTAATGCACACGGAGGGCACTTGGTAGTGCCGAGTTTTAATACTGTTGTCTTCAGAAAGGTGTTCCTGCATCAGCCTCAGATTAGCATAGGATGAATAACAGAGCAATTCATCAAGTAAGCAGCTCTGAAGAGTGTCAGCAAGAAAGCTGACGATGATGAATTGAGGAGAAATGGATTCTACGGTAGATAGGCACTGCAGCTACTGCTGGAGCATTGAGGGATGGCACTTGGTATTTAGGTGTATTCTGGGTAATTAAGTGAGGAGGGACTGCACTCCTTTGCTTGGCTGAGTAGAAAAGAAACATGTCCCTTCAACAATTGAAGAAGGTTACTAAATTTAGCAGACAGATGAATGACTGGTTTGTACTTTACTGAAAACTATTTTCATCAGTCTTTAGGACTGATAAATGTGAATTGTGTTTTGAAGGCAGACTTTTGAACTTCCCTTCATGTTTGCAATATCAGCAACCTTATTTGGCAATAGAAATTTGGATAAGCTAAGTTTGAGTAAGATTTAGTTTCTGCTAAACTTAATATTGCTTCATGTTTTGCTCTGACCTTTCTTAGACCTCTTGGCTTTCAGCTACTTCCCATTACTTCAGTTACTAGTTACTTGCAGTTTCAAAATTTTATTTTGTTGTTTTGATAAAAAAATTTGTGGATTTGATAATATTAAAGCAGAGGTAAAGTTGCATTTTTTTGTTTCTTCTGTCAGTGTAATAGTATAACTGTTTTTTTGTCTTGTGCAAAGATTTTTAATCCTTTTTGATATGTTTTGTGTTATAATTATTTTTGACCACTAAGTGTTATTTCAAATTGGTGAACTCTTGGTATGTGGAGAACAGTTTAGAGTAATGATGTTCAGGTTTCCTTACTTTGTGGGAGCTGTTTGTGTAGATTTTTTTCTGACTGGTTACTCAGGGTAACTAACCTGTGTGTTCAGGTTTTCTCGGCACCAAGCAGAATTCAGTATTGAAATTGGTATTGAAAACATGTATTTCACTATGTCACGTAGCACAGATCAAACTACATCTTTAATATTCTGGATTAATCAATTTTGCTGCAGAAAATTTTGAGATATTGTTAATTACTAAGTTCTGTTCCTGTATAGTCAGAACGATATTGTATTCTCTCTTCAGACTTTCATTGCGTGCTATTACATACAGCGAATGTGTGCTTTTGTATTAAATTTCAGATACAGAATCAAGATACTAAAAAAGGGCAAACATTTCAGGAGTTTTTTCCTGTCTAATTATGGATTGGTAGTTTCTGATAGTCTCATACATATAGTAGAAAACACAGCTTTATGCTGTTATAAACAGTTCTTTCTTTTTTGTCGTCTTGGAGTGTGAAGGAATGAATATTGCTAGTAATGAAACCTGAGTAATTTCCAGACTTTTAAGCTAGTTAATGAAACTTAATGCCACAAATACTAAAATACTGTCAATCTGTTGATACTGGTATAATGAACAAAATAATAGTATGATGCTTTCTCCACATGAGATTTAGAGAATCTATTTATATTTAAATGTATATGTGTATATATATATATTTATATAATACATTAGAGCTGAATTTGCAGCATGGAAACTCCAGAATATTAAGATGTTAATTGCAAAAAGTCGGTTTAAGAAATGTCACCAATTAAATTATGTTTCATATGCTACTATTGTAGAATAATTTCAGTAGTTAACTGTTTTTCAGGGTGTCTGTAGCTTTCAATTTTAGTTCCATTAAAGTAGCCACACTGTTGTCTTTTATGAACAAAGATATTTAAGCAAGTTCTGGATACTGAAGTATCTTTAGCTGTAAATGTTTCAGGAATTTAGGGGTTTTGTTCCAAAATTTTTTTTTCGCTCTTATGTTTGGTGTTTCCCTCTTTCTGTGAGTTGGAAGGACCTGTTGTTTGGTGTTAGAGATAAATGAAAAACAATGTAACTTATATCATTGTTTAATACATAATACTCCAGGTGCAGGTCCTCTCTATGTATCTGTTCTTCAAATCAATCTTGAATATGAAGTCATAATTTATAATATCCTTCGTGGTGGATTTAGGGAGAGAGAGACAGAACTAATATAATTCAAATCTGTATTGTATTGGAAGCTTATAAATCTGTGTTTAAAAAGTACATGTGATTCACAGTTTGCATTCAGTTTAAGTATTGGATGTATAATTTGTATGGTGTGTTGCACTTTGTCAACATTGGCTTGTTCCTAAAGAGTTCTTATTCTTAAATTCAAGGGAATTTGTCAGCTGAAGGGAAAACTGATGATTCTGTAGCGAGTTTAGAAAAACTTACATAATTTTCAACATTTTACTTCTGTAGGTAGCAGAGATCCTGGCTACCAGACTGGTAAAATAAATACTAGTTTTGTTTTAATGTCCTCTCTTCGTTTCTGCCATGTGTGTGTATAGACATGGATGCATACATTTGGCAGCAAAAATGGATATCATGGTTTGTTTCTTTTAAAAATCCACTATTCTTAAAATTCAGTATTGAAATGTATTTACAAAACATGGTGGATATCATCATGCAGAGTTGCATATGACAAGTTTTAATGTTGATTTTTGCCTGACTTCTGATATCAATTGATGTCACACAAATCATCTTCCTTTGTAATAAACCACACTTTTGTTAATTCTACACTTTTTTGACAAGACAGTAATCCTTCTCTCATCATGGTTTCAGTTAGAAAAGCTCTGATCTCAGCTTTTGCTGTAATGGCAAGAGGTGAACACTGATGCTGCATTATCTTATCTGGTTGATAATTTCATCTAATAGTCCCGGAACTTGATGTGCCAATTGTTAAATGCACTGGACTGTGAAATAATTGGAACTTCAGCTTGCAAATACCAAGCTATTGTTTTCAATAAAGTTGAACTGAAATCAGCTTTCTGTGCTGCATTGCAGTGAAAACCAATTAATTACAGTATGACAAGATGCCATTTTTTATTGCCAAAAGAAAGTTTCTAGCATTATTCTGCAATATGAGCAAATTTGTGGCACTTTTGGTTGAAATTTAAGCCAGTTTTATTGTCAAATAGGCTAAAAGAGTCTTTGGTTGTTTAATTTTGATTTTCAGAGTTCATGTTTATGAAATGGCTTCTTAGATAATTTCTCCAGTTTACACTGCGTCTAATGCCATGCACTATGTAATTTTTATTAGTCATTGAAGTCTAGATGGCACTTCATTTTATTTCATGTGACACATCTGATATGGTGCAAATCATCTCAGTTGTGCAAGATTTAATAATTTCTGATACATGCCATTAACTTGCTGTTTTTTTTTTTAACTTGTATAAGTTAAATATCAGAGATTGATAATTTAACAGGTGATTTGTATGTTTTGTATGACATACACTGTTTGCTTATCTGGTAATAAAATATTTTTGAAAAACAGTGTGGGAAGATGTATGGTTTGAATGTAGCATTACTTAATACAACTGGGTAATACTTAAGCTAAGGTGAAATCAAGTCACTCTGCACATAGATTGGTTACAATTTGATTAACTTTCCATGTGACTTAATACAGATACTACACATGCTAAAATGTTCTTATGCTTTTTTACTAGAATACCAAGGGCTTAATATTTTTAATTGCTGATTATATATTATTTTTATTGTTTCCCTGTAATTTATAGTCTTTTATTCCATGAGGCACATACCAGTAGGAATTTAACTCTCATACTTGAAGAAGGTTCAGCACGTAGGTTTTAGTTCTTATTTTTTTTAGCTCCTATTCCTGTTACTGCCTGTCATTTTCCTGCTCTGTGTTTTCAGTATTCTTGTACAAACTTTATAAACTTAGCTCAGGTAGCATTTATAAAAAGCAAAACAAAGATAAGCCATTTCTTTTGAGTCATAGTGGAGGTGGTCGTTAAAACATGAAGCATAGATTGCTTGAATTTTGTTTGCTCCTGTGGCTTCCATATCAAGAGGTAGCAAATATATGTTGTGGGGTTTATTCTGAGTACTTTTCAGGCTTGTCCAAAAACTGTTAAGGAAAAGTAAGTCATGTTGAGGTGGGAAAAATGAGTGGAAATTTGCTAACAAAGTTTGCGGGAAAGACAACATAGGGACATAAAATGAAGAGAAAATGTATGTAAAAAACTTCCCACAAGGTGCCTACTAAGAAAGACAAATGTTTCAAGACATGCTCATGTTTTTAGTAAGGAGTACAGGGTTCATGTGAAGGTGTAGTCAAAATGAGGACCAATTTTCTTCTCAGAAATGTTTTGATTAATGCAAGGAGACAAGCTTAATATCAATATATATATTTTTTAAACTGTTGAATTCTGGAAGCACTTAATATAGGATGTAATGGTAGCTTTTACTGAAAATCTGAACTGAAGTTACCACCTATGAAGACTTCCTTTGAGGTATACTCACTGCTAGGACCTTTTCATGTGAGTGCTAGGTCCTTGAATTACATTGGAGATTCTAATGTCTGAAAGGATGTGACGGCTGCCTGGGAATGATGCTGCTCTTAGCAGTGAAAAATGCTTTCCTTACAGTTCTTGTGCAGCAGCCCATGGAATTTAGCACATTTTTATAATAAAGGTGATGAATTTAATCACAAACTGGCAGCCAAATGGAAATTGCAGACCTTGATACTGGGAGAAAATTGCCTATAAAGCAACTTCTGAGAGAGCAGGCTTTAAATTTATCCATCCATCCATTTCGACACTGAGGAGAACATAGGAATTGCAGGGTATTTTGCTTGGCCTGTTTAGTTCAGATGGATAGCACTAAAGTCTTCCTTTATTTAATGACTATATAGTATTGTGTTGTTTCTTTCTAAATAAAAAAAACAATTGACTTTTCCACTTAAACTGTACATGGTAAGGCTTTTGGAAAAAGCTGTTCCTTTATTATCTTGAAATTTCCACCTATTGTAAAGCAAGGCCTAATGTACATAATTAATTGAAACTTCAACGAATCAGCTGTTTCACAAAATTTCCCCTTATGTCAGATTTAACTCTAATGTGATTTTAGATTAAAAAAAAAATAGCCATGTATTGGAATGCCATTTTACACGATCATATTCATATGAGAAGCAAGACCATAGATGCTTGAAGTCTCTCTGGAAGTAGGATACTTTCTCTTGTAGTTTGTAATGTAATTCCTGATAGGGGCACAGCATTTTTCAGAATTGTTGGTACTGATACATTTCAGGAAACCATCGTTTTAATCTTTTACTTTTAATAATGCCAGATGCTGATGTTTTTCACATATGATAATGAAAAAATTAAATTACAAATGGGATATCCTACACTAAACTTTTTGTCAAGTATGTTAAACAGGACCTGCTCATTTCTTGTCCTCAAGCTTTGCTCTGCCTGTGAGAAAATCAAACCTGTTACCAATCCTGACAGATTTATTATTATTTTTTTAAAAATCACTTATTTTTTATTTTCGCAAAACATCCTAAGAGGTGGTAGTCTTCATTGCCAGAAGACACAAGGATTGAGAAGTGATTGTGTGATAAAAACAATTGAGCTTCATTCTGGCAGCTGATGGAAGTCTACTACACACCATTTCTGTAGTTAATGAGTAACTCTCTCTTTTTCCTTATTGCCTTCTGACTGTAAGCATTCAGAGGTGCCCATGCAGATAGGAAAGACCAAGTGCAGGTCTTGGGAAGAGTTAAACTGGAATGTGTATACCAAATGAAAAGAGCTTACGTTTAACTGGTTTACTGCAAAATAACTGTAGGACTCATTTTTCAATAAAAAGTTAGCAGAAAACCCTGGAGAGAAGTTACGGAAGATGGTCTTGAACTAACTAAGTAGCTTGATGATGTAAAAAGGAGATTCTTAATGGGTAAGTTGTCCCTGTTACTACTTTTCTGCTAGTTTTGGCATTCAGTGGATTCTTCAGTGGTCTGTTTCAGCTCAGTAACCTGGAAGGAAGCTAATCAAGTAAAAAAGAGGGAATGTATTAATGTTCTTTTGCTCCATTAGTAAGCTGAATTGGTTTACTAAGGCAGAGCTGATGTGAGAGATGCAGCTGTGAGTGAGAAGACCAGTAGTGGTGATTTCATTTTTGAGCAACAGTGTACTTTTAAGATTAGTATCTTTTCTTACCCTTCGAAGGAGGGAGAGTGGTATAGTAATCCTGATTTTTTTAAGTAATGCTCTTCTGATGGTCCGGATTTCAAATTTTTCTGGACTTCTTGTATATGATTTAGCATATGCAGTGTTCTTCCTTTAAGTAGTGATCTTTGAGTGTCATAATTTTTCCTCTATTCTTAGCAGCTTTCTCAAGATCTGTAATTCTTTTCTGGGATGAGTGGTGTGCTGCCTTTTAAACTGCAATTTTTTGCTTCTTTGAAGGAGAACAGGAATATTTCATACAGCTCACTGTGATAGTTCTTTGGATCTTCCATTTGGTTGGGATAAGCCTTATTGTCACTGTTCTTTCTTCCTATTGGTTAAATGTCTGTGTAGGTTTAAGCTTCTGTGTTGCCATTCTTCTTCTATTACATTGCAGATTAAAAAGAAACAAACAAAACCTAAAAAAAGTAATTGAATAGCCTTTTGGCTAGTTCAAAATGTAACAAAACTACCAGTAGTAACATTTTACTCTCAGTGCAATCTATGATTAGTGCTCTGTTTTCTTTGATCACTGGTCTAGATCCATTTTTAAGTCATTTTTTTTTCTGCTCTCTTTTTTTTGCACTGTCTATATCAACACAGAGCGAATTCCCATCAAGGAAAAAGGGGAAGATATTCTAATTTCTGTAACTTTTGTTTTGGTTTTTTTTTGTGAGGGGTGCATTTATGAGCTCGTATGTTGTATTTCTGATGACAGTGATTACAGTGGAATTTGTCCTCTGTAGCTGCACAAAGTCCTGCTCGCAGTTTTGCGGTATTGTGTGCATTACTATCAAAATAGGTTTCCTTTGTTTTATCCACTGTGGTCTTCACCTTGCAATTCAAAAGGAATAAGCTTGGTTTACTTTCTTTAAGCCATTCATCCTATCTCATCTTCATCTTCTGTGAACTATCTTTTTTTTTTTTTTTTGTCTCTCCTTTTAACCAGATATATTGCACCTGACTACTTTCACCTACTTCCCCATACAGATACCTACATTACAGGCTTTCAGAAAGAGCTTTTTCTTGAGATAAACTGAGAGATTTTCTGTACAGTGCCGACTCATGAAGAGTCTTAATCTATTCTGACAATCAATATCAAGTGTCAATCTGTTCTGACACTTCATAGCTTTCCTAAGTATTGTTTACTTCAGACTTACTATTCATTGTTTAGCTTGTGTTTTGCTTTGCTGACTCAAGTTGCAAAGCTCTATTTTCAGTTTGTCTCTAGTAAATCTTGGTATTCATCATTAAGAAAGACTTTTAAGTAGGGCGTCTTGTCATTCCAAGGTTTAGGAATTGGTCAGTGCCTCTGATTGTGGGCCAAAATCTGTTCAATTGGGAGTTACTGTATTTTGAGAAATCTTTGTTAAAAGTTAAGTTTTTGTTATAGTTGCTAATTCATGGAGGTGTTTTTAAAAATGAAAAACACCTCCTGCCCTCCCCTCCCCCCATTTTTATCATCTTAACCAGTTGTGAAAGTCGTGTTAGGAACCAGATTATTTTGAAAACATTGAAAGCAAGAGATTGTTTGTTTATTTAGTAGTATTTGCTTAAATATGGGAGAGAGCTAAAACATTGAAGTGGGAGTGTGAATCTGTAAAATTAGACTTGTCTTTTGATTAATTTCCTTGCAAGAATGGAAAATAAAAGAACATAGAAAACTGAGTTTACTTTTCAATTTTACTGATTCCTGTTACCTCCCTTGGTAGGCAAAACTCAATTTACTGAAATATAGAAGCAATTTACTTCTTAAAATAAGTTCTTTAATGCAAGCTATGTGATTTGAAAGTTTGAAATAGTTTGGCAAAGTCTTAGTAAATATGAGAAGTAGGAATCAGTGGTCCCTTAATCTTGTAGCATAATGTTCTTCTATATGATATTAACTGATACCACTCCTCCCAGTACTGGAAGTTGTGAAGAGGTGTTCAGGCATCTAAATAATTTGTTTCATCATGCAGTCAGCAGGATCTCTAATGTTTCTTTCCAGTTTCAATACTGAAATAAAGGGGAAATATTTCAGCTGACATAGGTTTAGTTTTTTGTTGTGTTATTTTTTTTTGTTTGTTTGTTTGGTTTGGTTTTTTGTTTGTTCTGTTTGTTTGTTGTTTTTTTTTTCTTTTTTCCCCAAGTTGCTTTTTAGGGAGTTGGAAGGACCATGGCAGCCTGAATGGAGTGCAAAGGTCCCAATATTTATGTTCCCATTTGAAGTGTCTAGCTCCGGTTTACAGTTCACTGTTTCTTTTTTAAGTTTTAAGGGGAGGCATTACAGCTGCTATCAATAGTGCTGCTGTCTTTCAAAGCTAAAAAAATATACCAACCAAGATACTTTAATTCAATACTCATCATATTAATAACAGAAACAAAGATAATTTACTAACAGAATATTTTTCTGGCAAGCTGAAATGTATTCAGCATGCATCTAGGCTGTTTTGAATAGTAATTATAAATACGAGTTACTGGTTCTCTCTGAATACTGTACTGCATGGAGCTTTGTAAATCTAGAGTGCTTGTTGGTATTTTCAAGAACACTGTATGGTATGATAGTCTGGTTCCATTTTTTCCTAAGATAATAATGTTGAAATTTGTTTTTAGAGTGTCGATGATGGATAGAGGACCTCAAACAGTTCTTCTGTGCTGTGAAGTTTTTTTGTTTGCTGGCTTCATGTTTTGGATATGTTTTTTCCACTGCACAATGTAATTGAAAGCAGTCAAGCTCTTACAGATGCCCTGCAAGTCTAGTGGCAAGATGGGATTGACTATTTGCCTATGCTTTTTTCTTTGTCCTTTACATATGATTTCAAAAGAGAATTGTTTCCCCCTGCAGCCAGTATGCAGGAACAGGTGGGTGAAAGAAAAAGAGTTAAAGGGAAAGAGACAGAAACTAAGATAAAATACATGCGTGGAAGGCTGTTTCAGATTTTGGCTGATTTTGTACTCAGGGCTTGTTTTTATAAGTCTTGAATGTTAAATGGAAGAAGAAAATTAAACTTCCTTACTCCCATTCGACATACTCTGTTGAAATGTCATTTCCCTTCTGGTAATGGAGCCTCACCTATTTGCCATTTTAGTAGCTGTGCATGACTGTTTTAATGAGCAATGGTTCCTGTGCTCGTGCAGACTGTAGTTTTGGTCAGCTAATGTTGGAAGCAGTAGTGTAAGCTGGTGTGTGGTTGAGGCCTCATCTTGGTTCTGTTTCAGTACCCTGAAATACATCTTAGCATAGTGGGGGAGTTGTGGGGATTTGGGGGGGGGGGGTTTTCTGATGATTTTTTTTTTGTCCTTTCCTTTTTTTTTTTTTTTTTTTTTTTTCCCCTTATTTTTTAATAGGATATACCATGAAACAAAATTGAGATAGTGACTTTATGGCCAGGCTAGCAAGTGATGTTATCTTCCACTGTAGTATCTGGTACTGAACACAGTGAAAAGAAATACACTGATAATATTATACTAGTAATCCTAGTATTTTTATTGCATAAATTGAAATACTATTTCAGTCATCCAGAATATGGGTGTTTTCTTGAAGAAGTATGTGAATTATGTAATGTCAAGCTGCAGGTATGACCTCTGTAATATGCTGTGCTGTCATACATTTTTAAAGTAGTTCCAATACAATTTCTGATGAAGGTTGTATTAGGTATTGCACTAGATGACCTCTTGTGTTGTATGTAGCTTTGCAGAATTACCTAAAACTTCTTATGCCAAATGTGTGGTTAAAGCTCAATGATACTCAAAGCTTCAGTGGAAACAATGAAGTAGTTTTCAGGAATGAACGTGGGGGAAGAGGTCTGTCTTAAAACAAAAATAGACTTCTTTAAAATTTGATAAGAAAAGTTGCTAGAGTGTGTTTGTAATTTGTCTAGCAGTCTGCCTAGATCTACGTGAGACAGATGGAATGGGTGTGTTTGAGCACTTGAGTGTCCAAAAAGACTTACCCTGCTGATTGTGTGGTGCACTCCTATCCAGTGTCACTTGTTGAGCATACTATGGATAGGCATGCTTGACTCCAATCTGAGGCCACGTGATTGCAGCTGTCACTTTCTTTGGATCTGGAGAAAAGTTGTGAGAATGATGCTGTGTTTGGACTAAAAAAGTGCAGTGGTGTAGCCATCCTTCATGGTTTGTAGACTGTTTGGAGCTATTAGAGAATGTTGAGTAGGAACTAGAACTAATCAAATGAATGAAGAAGGTGTCCCACGGGTGAAAAATGGGACTTGAGAAGGAAGAAAAGATGGTTTGGGATTAGGATAGGGTTTAGGACAATGAAAACAGGCTGAAGGATGTCTGCTAGAGGAAACTGCTTTCCAGAGCCTGGTGTAAACCCAAAGTTTTGGAGTCTTGCTGTGTCTTTGCTGTCAGGAAATATATTTGAAACCCAGAGGCAAGCTGTCTCGTTCCTCCTCTGCTGCTGGACAGTATCTCCTTTTTCTGTCAGCTAATACCCTATTCCATGTAGCAGAGGTCTTTGAATGTAAAAATGCCAGCCTAGCTGACTGGTTGAATTTAACAAGTTGCCAGATACAATTACAATTGTTTTCCGGCAGTAACTGATCCATAAGATTGCGATGTCCAGATGAGGACACTTGGAACACTTTTTTTTTTTTTTGGCACTGGGGGATCTCAGGCAGCAGTTCTTTGAACTTTTAGTGGTTTTGTTGTTTTTGGTTTGTTGTGTGTGGCTTTTTGGTGCTTTTTTGGGAAAAGAAAATATGGATTTGAGTGACTCAGATGACTTGTAGCTTAGGGGTTAGCTTGTTAAGGGAACAAGGGATAAGTAAAGAAGAGGAAACAATTACGATAATTTTACTTCATTAATAATAGTCCTGATTACCTGAAAACTTGTCAGTTAAACACATTACTTAACACATCTGTGGTTGTTTTATGATGCATATGCATGTTGTGCTGGAATGTACTGTCTCAAAGTAAACGTGTAAAGATGCAGAAAACCCACCCAACAGTCTTCTGTGTAGAGAAGATTTATTTCATAGAGAATTGGAATGCTTATTAAACAGACTGAAGTGCATCATGAGGTAACATTTCAGTTTTTAGCAAAGTACATCAAAGTATACTAAGTTATCAACTTACAAGTTAAACATGTATTCCCTGAGTATTTTAACAAATACTTGAGCTTGGGATATGGATTCTAGGATCGATTTTCTCAAGTAATGTAGGGAAAAAAAAAATCACATTTGTAAGCACTTCTTTTGATTTCTTCATTGTGTTCATGAGATTGTAATGGTCTATTTCCTAGAAAAGTGTGATTTCTTCAGACTTTTAGAAAGTACTTCTTGGTGTTCAACAACAGAATATTATCTTTGAGATGTAAAAAGTTATAGACCAAGGCAGTGGAGAAGCATTGTGCTTATTCTTGAAGGTGGTATCTTACTGATGTGCTGTCTCAAGGCAGGGCCTAAATAGAAATAGCAGTAACTATTGTTACTGTTTAGGAATAGTAATTGGGGATTAGAAATTTGAAGAATGATTGCAGTGACATTTTTGCTATGTATTTTGGAATCAAGGATATAGAATTGCCATTATTCCTAGGATAGTTCCATTCTGTGATTCTAAAAAAGTATTAATACAGAAATAGTAACCTCTTCACATTCCTTAAGAGAGTGCAATTGATGTATTTTGAGGAAAGGCTGTGGTTTTGCTTTATTAGGCTTCAGTTGGTTGCTCTTGTGGCAGTAGACATAACCATGCCTAACCATGCCAGTTGGAATCTTGTGGCAGTGCCCGATCTGAATCTCCCTGGGTTGCCCTGTCCAGGTCGTGACAAGTGCATGCTACCTTTGATGTACCCATAAAGTTTTACAAAGATATCTTCCAAGTAGTTTTGACTTGTGCTGAGCAAAATATTTGGAGGCAGTTTTGACCATGGCAACCTTGCCTGTCAAAGAACATCTGCCTAATAAGGGCCTGATGTTACAAGCAAATCAGTTGCTGTGTGTGAAGCAGAAAGGAGTGATGATCAGAAGGCCTGTCCTAGTCTTTTTTATTCTTATTAATTATAGATTTAAAAGTAGTATGGCTAACCAAATCCTTCCTACTGTTTACAGAGCAGGCAGGTCATTTACAGTCTCATTATTCCTAGTGTTGTTAGTGTCTTAGCTCTGTTATAGTTGAAAGCAGTGAGTGTGGTTCTGTGTTTATTGAAATAAGAATCCACCTAATAGAGCAGTTAACACCGTAGTTTTTGGAAAGTGTGTTTGTGTGTATCATATAAAGAAGCAAAAATATTGTGAATCTACCTATACCTCTGATCGTCAATGGGATTTTTTTGTAATGTTAAAAAAAATCTTAATGGAGACTTTTTGCAGTTGAAGAAGGAAGTGCAGCTTTGAAAAATGAGATTAATATGTTTTCACATACTCAACTGCAAATTAGATTGAATGTTCTGTTCACTATGTGGAATAATAATAATAAATAAAATAGGGCAAATAGCAGCTAGTGTCTTTCATTGCACCAAAAGAAACCTAAGTAGCAATATTCTTTTTTCTCACTTTATCAGAGGTTGATGCTTTTGTGGTAGCTGATTCTCTTTATTACAGTTTTGCTGGCCATGCATGTTTAGAAAAAGTTTAGTTGCCTTGCTGATTTCCTGCCGGCTGGTAATGTGTTGAGTCAGACAGCTGAACTAATGCATGGTACAAAAGGATGGATAACAGTAAGATTAGTACAGTAATGTGTCTCTTCAGTTTAACTTATGTTCAAGTCTGGAAAAATATTTAGGTTTAGTAAAAATGACAATTACAAACAGCCAGTTTTTTTAACCTTGAAGTTAGGCTTCAGTAGTGTAAGATGTAATTTGATTGTTGCCAGGTTTCAGTTCCCTGGAGAACTGTGTGTACATAGTTATGTTTATCTTTTGGAAGACTATTCAGGTGTATGTATTTGCAGTGAATTCAAGCACACTGTTTTTGTGGTGTTTGTTTTTTTGTTTTTCTTTTTTTCTCTAAGTTATGGAAAACGAGAAGCTTTTCAAAGCTGACTTTATCTGGTTATCTTAATCACTTCAACATGAAATTGAGGTTGTTTAACAGTTGTAATAGGAGAACTTGCTGACAGTTTTTAAGTAGTGAGATTTTCTGAATGTACAACCTACCTAGCATAAATGCAAGATTTATTTCTTTTTTTTTACCCTTTCAGCACCTTGGTTGAAGTATTTAATGAAGTGTGGCTTACACTACAGTTTGATAAGCCATCTACATACAGAGTAACTTTCCTCCTCATGTGTGACCCACTTAATTTGTTGTAGTTTGAAGACAGTCTTGGTAAGGTATTCTTATCCCAAGCTATGTATTATATATATTTTCTGAAAACAGGATATATTTTGTTTTAGAAATTTTTTCCTCACCAAAATCATAATTTGCTGTGGTGGTTTCTTCCAAAATGCTGTGTGTCAAATGCAGATTTTTTATTTTTTTTTTTTTTTTACTGTTATGCTTACTTATGGCCAGTTAAAATCTGTTTAATTACAGAGCACATGTAGTCCTTTAAAATCTTATTCCAGTGGCAATTGTTGATGTATTGATAATGAGCAAACATCTCATGTTTCCCCTCCATGCCCTAAGCCAGCCTGAGTGGCTGTTCTGTTTTACACGATTCAAATATCTTTTCATATCTTCAGTACTACTTCTGAATGAAGATGACCAAAATTGTGTGGAGCATTATAACAGAGTTGTTTGTGCAATTGTTCCATTCTTTATAGAAACATCTGGAGAGCTACATCAATCAAGATATTAGCTCTTCTAGAGATGTCACTGCTTGGTCCCTCCTGGTCACTGTGTGATTGATAATAGGTTTTGAATGCTGTCTGTGTCAAATAGTAAATTTTCATTAGGGGGTGCATTGTATAAAACCTCCTAGTTTTGCAGCATTAACTATTCAGTATGAGATCCCAGTTTCACTAACTCATTTTTAGAGAGGATTTGGTTTTCCATACCTTTGGTCAGCCTCTTTTTAATTATTTCTGCTTTCAGCACTGCTGTTGTCACTTTGTTTTAGCATCTACCTTGATGAGCTTTTCTAGGAATCACTATTTTTTTAGCTAAATTCCACTCAGAGTGTTTTATGGGAAACTCATCTTAGTATTGCTCTCTTTTCTTAGGCACTCTCAGTTACTGTATCAGCCTAGCACAGTCTAACTTCGGTAAACTTGCAGTATGCTTTGAAGACTTTCACATGGGTATTTCAAGTTATGCAACATTTCTGAAATTTGACATAGGTAGTATACATGGACTAATGTATTTGGCTGGAACATCTATTCTTGAGCTACATTTTGGAGCCTTTTCTTTTATGAGTACATGCCTGGTAATTGTACTTCCAAATCAGTTTCCAGTTTTTCTCTTTTCAACATCTCTTTGACTTACTTAAATGATTTTGCTAACAAGTTCCACTACTTCATCCAAGTCACCTGTTTTGAAATGTATGCTTAAATAAAATTAGGTGTTCTTATGATCAGATATATTTGCTTTCTCGATTTTTTGTGTTTCATATCTTTCTGTATTAGGAAAATTCCCCAGCTGATAATCAATGATCACAGGTTTTTTTGGATGTTGCAGGTAAAAAAAAAACAAATCTTAGTGCCAGAATCTGGGTTTTTATTATTACAGAGTGTCTTCATTCATATGATGATGGAGTGTCTTCAGTGGCAGCATCTCAAAGAAATATAGTGTATTCTTTAAATAAAGAATGCATAACGTTAATCCTTCATGACTAATCAGCTGATGCTGAGTAATTTATTTTTTTTTCCTTTTAACTTACTAAGTACGTATTTGTGGTCCAGATGTCTAGCTTTTTTTCATGTATCAGGCAGTTATTGTGTGCATATACTGTAGAAGCTTCAGTTTTATCACAAGGAAAACAAGTACAAAATAGAAAACTGAAAAAATGAAGGGGGACATGCCTCTTAACTTCCCAACAATGTATTTATATTAGCTACAAAGTTTATGTTCCCTCAGATTGTCTTTGTATGTGGAAAATGTGAGAAATTTGAGTTTGGCTTTACAAAATTAATAAAATAGGGAGAAAACTCCCATGACATTACTGTGTTAGTGAATAGTTAATTATTTTTGGGTGATCATGGAGGTAAAAAAGAAGTTACCTCAATCCTTTTGTACAAAAGACATTGCATGCATTAACCAGTGAGATGTTTTATTCTGCTTACTAATTCTGTAGAGGTTGGTTGTGGATGGTTTCTAGAAGACTGAGGAAATAACCTGCATGTGCTTTACATTATTCTTTTTAAATGGTGAGTGTTAAGATGTAGCCATGGAAAGGAGGAAAGACTCTTAATGGTGCAGTTCTTTTAAATAGATATTTTTAAAGTAGCTTTCACTGTTTTATTTCCTTTCCAAGAATAAACAAAGCTTAAATTTAGGTAGTTCCATCAGAATATGATTCTCCACTAAGCTTCAAAACTGATTATTTTGGAGGGTCTCAACCAGGAACTTCTTAAAATCTGTTTTGTTTAAAGGCTGGTTTAGTGGTGGACAGGTATGTTCTATTATTTTAACTGAATTACTGTGGAAACTCTATCTAATGCTGAGACTTAACACATTAATATTCATGATCAATTTTCCTGATTTTAATGTTGCCTTTTTACAGTACTTAATGTTCCTTTACTCTTACAAGTTTTGTTTAGTTGTACTGTTTTCTATCAGCTAATTACTTACCCCAAGGAGCTTTCATTTTTACAAATGTACTCATTTAAATGTGGATGGCTATTATGTCAGTTGCTAGATGATAGTAATTGAAGATAGTAAATTGCTGAAAAGTTTGTTCAACTATCCTCTTCTAAACTGATTCTTATGTTAAAGATTTTTGGGTTTTTTTGAGCATAATACTGGGATATAAGGAGATACAGGACTTAATCTCAAATGTACAGCTTTTTGCGATAGCCAGGAAAATGAGACTGTATTTAATCTTTTATTTTCTTAAGTGAATGGAGGTTGCTATTGTCAGGTGTAATGCAGGGCTGATATACTTTTGATCAGACCTGCTCAGGCTGTTCTAACATATATTAAATAGTACAAATCCAAGTTTTAGTAAGTGGCAACAAATGCATAGCTGTTTTAAATTTGGTAGTTAATTATATCAGAATTCAGTGTCAGGCACTAAACCAGAATTGCTAATATATGAAAATTTCTCAGAAGCGGACTGTTTGTTTTATTAAGATTTGATGCTTGATTTTGTCTGAATTTTTATTTTTTCACTCTATATTGGTTTGTGGAGGAAAGATGATAGGAATCTTCCTTGACTGATTCTGAGTCATTTCACTGATTAATAGCAGGAGGTGGATAGAGTAAGTGCTTTCCAACATTTCAGTCTGTACATTGATGATGCACGCAGGGCACAGGTCCATGTGGCACAATATTAAAAATGACTTGGTTTTTTGCTAACATTTCCATTCCTGCTGCATCAGCAATAGTAGCGAACAGCATTAGGGTTAGCAGTGAAGACTGTTAAAATTGCAATGAATAAAACCAAGTATTTCTTTTCCAACTAAGCATACTGCTAGATTAGAAAACACGAGTTGCAATGTTCTACCTATTGGTATAACAAGTGCTTTATTGTTATAAAGCACTTCAAAGGTTTCTGTTGACATTTATACAAAGGGAAGAGATGAGCATGCTCTATTTGGTTTTGAAGTCAGTTTGATGCAAACCTTGCAACTGCCTTCAAGAGAAGGAGTTTTGCAGGTTCCTCTTGAAGAAAAAGAAATGACTGAATTTTGATATCAAGTGTTGACAAATTGTTGAAAGTGCTGCCCACTTATCACTGGACTGACAGTTTAATCATAGCATACTGCTAGATGGAACTTAGAGAAACAAAAGAGAAGGAACTATGTTTTTTCCCAAGGTGTTGAAAGATGAATTGAAATTTGAAATGCAGACACTTTTTTGGGGTGGGTGGGAGTGTGTGGAGTGACACTGCTGTATGACTTATACTACCATATTCTCAGTTGTGGTATACAAAACTTAGATTCTTTTAAATTTTTTCTGATAGAAAGTGCTGATCAACTTAGTGCATAGATGGGGTGATCTCATGTTGTTTTGGTTCTTGTTTTTAATTTTCATAGTAAAGGTATTTAATTATGGAATGTGCTGTGATAGCAAGGTTCCTTTTGGGTGAGTTCTGAACATCAGCGTACTACTTGTTTTGTAGTTCAAGCACATGCTCTCTATTGGCCTTCAAAATGCTTTCAAGAGACTTTATAGTCCACCTGTCTGGAGATTTTTCCATAAGAGCAGAATGCAATTGTTACACTTTTTCTGCTCTTTCCTCACCATTCTTAGTTATATTTTTTTCATGTGCTTTGTTTACTACAGTATCTGGTTGCTGTTTTCTAGCTGCTGGGTAATGCTTTAATACAACACAGAATGGATTGTCTGCCTGGATAAACCTCAGACCCATATTCACTGGATTTGCATCCTCCAAAGTAGTAATACTGTGGGTTTATGTTTAGAATGTTTGTAATGCATCGTTTCCTAGTTTGGGGACATAGCTGATTGAAAAAGAATAGGGAAAGAAACTCCTAGTTGTAGTTTAAACTGCAATTAGAAATATTTTGGTTTAAAAACAGTGTCCAGGTGTGCTGCTCTTTGAAAAGATAAAACTTTATAACTTAGAAGGAAGCCTTTATGAGTAGAAATTGGGAAGCTGTGTGCCCCGGGAATGAGGGTGGTTTGCAGCTCCTAAAATGATAGGAGAAGAAGGATGTTAACTTTTTCAGTGATTTCTGACTTTGAATATGCTTACTGAATAGCTTATGTAAACCCATTTTATGTTGCAATTCGACTGTCTTAACACCTGTGAAGAATTTTACCTCCTCTAACGTGAAAATAATTGTAAGCTGAAAAGCAGCAACTTCTTGGTTGTTTTCAGTGTGATGGGAAACATTCATTTGAACCGTCTTTTATATGCTCAAGAGGAAAGAATACTTTGTTGTTAAGTGTCATGAAGAAATGAAAAAGTACATCTCTGTAGGCAAATGTAGTGAGTATAAATAGTGTGTTCTGTTGCAGATCTTATCTTAGGGGAAGGTGTTAGACATTGAAAAATGCTATCAGTATAGATGAAGGAAACAAAAGATTACATTACTTTTGTGGTTTGCAGTGACAGGGGAAGAAAAATGTTCTCCTGCACCAGAATGCATGTCATTACCACCATAGGTGACTGTCATGCCATGTTAAGGTGGAACAGGATAATTATATTGAAAGCAGTTTGTCTTTTTTTGAGTCTGTTCCTCCACTGCCCTGCTGTGAGCAAGACAAATTTATCATTTACTGCTAAGCGTATTACTTCCAACATACAGACGAGAGTATTGTTAGAGGGGAATAATGTGGAAATTCTTCTTACGCGTTTCTGCTTCTACCTACAGTAGAGATGAGTGCTTAGATCTCTTCAAAGGGAAGCCTATCACTGCATTTGCAGAGCACACAGGTTTTAGAGGTATGGTGAAATTGCTGTATGCTTTTTTTAGACACATTGCTGTATCTCTTCTTACTAACTCTTTTAAATCCCTGGAGTGTTACACAACATAATTACCACTGCAGTGTTAAGATAGAGCTGAAGTAGTTAGAACTATACTTAGATGTTTCCTTTGAAAGTAAAGCTTTCCTAATTTTTAAATCAGTTGGCTTCCTGTGAGATATTATGGTGGAAGAATTTGTAAAGAATTGTAAATGTGAAGGAGCTAAAGCCTTGTAAATGAACTTGGTAAGTGTGATTTCATGAGAGACATGCCAAAGAAGCTTTTTGGAAGGGAAGACAAGACATCTGCTTGGTAGTGTGTAGGAAATTTGGTGAAATAAATCTACACAAAAGGCTTTTTACTTGAGTCTCTCTTGGTTTTAATGATACGTGGATTCAATGGTAAAAATTAAAAAGGTATGCTTTGAGTATGTGATCTTGCTACTTCTGTCCTCAGATTTTAAAGTATTTCAGAAAATAATAAACAAGATAGATAAAAGAGGTGAAAGGACAGCAGATCTTTTAGCTTTTCTACCATGCTGCTAGTGAGGCTTTCTGGAATCTTACTGCACTTTTGATAAACTCTTGTAGGGAAATGCTGGAAATAGAGAAGCAGACAGTTCTAGAGATACGCATAGTGAGTGGCAAAGTTGCAAGAGACTGGAAGCTTCAACTTGGTTTAATGGAGACAGATGTGATCCAAATTTAATACTTTTGTGTGGACTCTTGTTGAGAGATGAGGTTTGATTAAACAAGAGGCAGGTATCTGAGAAAACTGCTTCTAGTCATAAAAGAAGAAAAATCTTAAAGATGTGTAAAAAAGATTCAGCAGAATCAGGTAAACCACAGGATGTATACAAAACAGATATATATCTCTTAAGAATGTTGTGTATTTGGGAGAACATTTGTGGTTAGCTGGGCTAAGAAGTTGGGAAGGGTTGTAAGTTGTGTTCTGTTCCTAATTAGAAGTGAGAACGGGTGAAGTGGAATTTGATATAATTATTTTATTTAAGCAGTAGTCCTTCAGTTCTGCCACATACAAGATAAATGAAAAGAGAAGCTCCCATGGGAAGGGAGTTTGAAACCTGATCAGCACGTGAAGAAAAAACTGAATTCTTGCTTGTTATTTCACCCATTGCTCCTCAGTGTTTCTTCTGAGGACTTAGGGAAACTAAAGCAAGGGGAAAGGTAAAATTCAGGGAAGCAGAAGAAACAGTAGCATTTGGGGAACTGATGATAATGCTGAGTTGATGTCGCTGTCTATCCCTGCCATGATGTTTGTCAGTGTTACCAGTGGCTTGAATGTAGAAAGAAAAGATAGCTGGAATATGCAAAGCAAATGGAACTTCAGTTTTCTAGTCCTGTAGTGGAGTGGAAAATTCTGAGCTGGTAGGTGTCTTTGTTCTAGATAATGTTTCAAGCATGACAGATTGCTTAGGTTTCACAAAAGCCAGAATTTAGTGCTAGTCCTCAAGTCAACTTATCTATGTACTATCTCTCCGTGTGTGTACTGAATGTTTGGCTATGCCATGTCATGAATGTGACATATGAGTGTTTGCAAGGAAAAGATTAAAATGTGTTCTTTCTCTTCAGTGAAAACTAGGATATCTAGTATTAGTGATTATATCCTACGTGAAAAATACAATTTAAAATTACATTTTCAGTTAGCTAGTCTGTAGCTGCTGAATATAAATAAAAATGACGGTGTTGCTACATATGCTTCAATACTTTGGCAAATGTTGAAGCTTGTTTCAGTGTAGTTGTAAGTTAATGGAAAATCTGAAGAGAATGAAAGGGAAACAAAGCCTGCCAAGAGGTAATATTTGTTCATAGAGATGTGCTGAAGAATTTCTTTCTATACTGAAGCCAGTATAAATACTGCATGTAGTTCTGAGGATTTTGTGCCTGCTGCCAAAATTGTCAGTTTAGAAGCAGCTGTATATGTTTTCCTTGAGCTGTGAATATATGATGATGAAATCTGTGTTCTCCATTCTAAAACAGGTGTTAGCCACCAAATCATTATATACTATACACAATTGACATGTCAGTTTCCAGTAGAGACACAACTTGTTCTTGAATATGCAGAGTAAGTTTGTTAGAATTAATTCAGACTAACTCAGTTGAAAATCAAGTCTGCTGCATTTCAAAGATGCCTTATTTCTAATGCTAGCCTTTTCCTCCCTAGCTTTTCAAGTGGGGAAATCTGAGCTATAAATCTTTTGCCAGAGAAGAAATTGATTATGAAACAGAGGCTATATTAATCTCTGTTTTGCTGCTAGAGTTTCAAGTAACTTCTCCTTTCTATGCTTTCCTGTAGTCATATGAAAACATTATTTTTTCAGTTATATTTTAATTCCAAAGATTTTGAAAAAAGTTGTAACAGTTTTGAGTAAAAGACTGGGATTACTGATAACTGTTTTCACATCCTACAGCACACACTTATATTTTAAAGCTTTGGGGACAATTCATCTTAAATACTATTTCTAAGGAACTTGTTTAATATATTTATTTTAAGTAATTCTTTAATGATACTGGAATAAACTCACTGAGAAACTTTATACTAATTGAGTTTCCATAAGTTATTAAAGGTGGGGGTTTTAATTCTTATGGCAGCAATTTAAATACCAGTTTATCAATTCTAGAAGTAAAATATACAGTCCTGTTAAATATGGCTTTTTGTTAGTTAAGAGTGAGCTTTCTGTCCATTCTCAGGTTATTACACTTGAGTGAAACCAAAACCAATCTGAATCAAATTGTTTATTTTTAACTACCTTGTTTACAATTACTCAACTACATCTTGGAAGTAAATATGTGTAGTATTTATTATATTATTAATTTAATTTAATATATTATTAATATAATAATACATGTATTATTATATATGTAATTGATAAACAGTTTTTATAAGTCAACTTTGTGGCATTCCCTGGTGCTGTTAAGTTTATTACTTTGTAGGACGTGTATATATTTTGGATGTATATATAAGCTGCCCAGGTCTCTGATACCGTACTTGTCTTCATTTTTTTATGAACTCACAGGGACTAGTCAGTAGAACAATATTTACTATTTTGTTGTCACACCATGGTCTCAGTAACTGCACCCTTGAGTTGTCACATGTCCATTGCTGAAAGATGCACCATTTCTGTTCCAAACACTATACTTAAATCTCGTAACTAGCAAATGATACTGTATGGATGCATTTCTGTGATTTTTTTTTTTGTTAGGTACAGGTTTTATGATTTTTTGTTTTGTTTGTTGGTTTGTTGTTTTTTTTTTTTTTTTCTTTCTAGATGCTTTATTATTAACATATGTAAAGTTACTGGTTTTATACACCATTAAAATTATGTGAACAGTCTTGTAAGTGCTCTAAAGAACTGCATATTATTTTTACTTTAGTAGCTGTAATTCATAAACAGGACGAGTAGGCAGCAAAGTTACAGATATGAAGGAAACAATATTTAAGATAGGTGCTGTAATTTAAAAACCAAACCAAAGAAAAAACCCAAACAAAAAACCCCAATCACGAGAAATCCGTAAAGAACCTAAACAAAACCAATAGGTTTTCTTTCAAGTTACCATGATGCTCATGAAGAGAGGAAGAAAATGGCATTAAGATTTGGGAAAGATTAGAGAACTCTGTCATGTTAGATTATAATCTGTTCCTGTATTTAATACCTAATATACGTTTTTCCCCCCACAGAAATTAGCAGAGTACGGAAAGACATGTATAACGACACATTAAATGGTAGTACGGAGAAGAGAAGTGCAGAATTACCAGATGCTGTGGGACCTATTGTACAGTTACAAGAGAAACTATATGTGCCTGTAAAAGAATATCCAGATGTAAGTATACCTTTTTAGTCCCTAAATTTTTTTTTTGATCCTTGTGGTCATCTTTAAATGTAAATTTCATGTGGTGCTACCCTTAGATCACATCAAATTGCTTTTGAGAAGATACTTCTCAGGGAAGCAAAATATGTTGCTCTTGGTTTGATTTGTAGTGAGTGTGAGTGGAAGAAGGTTATATTAAATACCAAACTAGTATGGATTATGAATTACCTTGTTCATTCAGTATTGTCAGTCCTGAGACACTGTGTAGTGAGTCTTATGGGGGAAGTAGTTCTTGGGATTGTGTGTTTTTCACTTAGTATGTCTGTCAAAATCTGTTGGAGAATCCGTAGAGACCCTTTAGAGGCCTTTTGGGGGCTACTTAATCTCAATTCCTGTTTGGTCCATACGTGTGAAACCACTTGTCTTTATCTTGGGATACTCACTGGTTTGTTGTTTGTATTTGTCCCTCATTTCATAAGCAAAGCTTGCATGCCAGTGTTAATGTCTCCATAAGTTTTCTGTTGTATGTCTGCTTTTTTTGAGAGGCTATGGTTTCATTTACCTTGAAGAACTATGAGAACTCTTGTGGTCTGAATGGTTTCTTAAAACAACTCGGGGAAAATAATCTTGTCAAAATCTTCCCAGCCATTTTCACTGGGAAAGGAGTTGTGTTACATCCACCCTGGGAGAATTCAGAGGTCCTGTTGCAGTGAAGGAGTGTATGGACCATGTGAAGCATTAGTACACTGAAGTGGTATGAATTGGAAGAAAGTACAGAATGGCAAAGTAATACTTGTTTATTTTGTGGCTTTTTTTTTATTATTGATTAGGCTAAGCTCTCCAAATTGAGGTTTATTATTTTAATACTGCTTAGAATGTATAGGCCTAACTAAAACCTCATCATGCCATACAAACTTGATGGCCTTTTGCAATGGGGTCACAACGGTGGTGGGTAAGGGAAGAGCAACTCATGTCATCTACCTGGACTTGTGCAAGGTATTTGACACCGTCCTGCATGACATCCTAAGTGTCTCTAAATTAGAAAGAGATTCAAGGAATTGGCTGGATTGTAGCACTTAAAGAGTTGTGGCCAATGACTTGTCCACACAGAGACCAGGGACAAGTGGCATTCCTCAGGGATTGGTACTGGTGCTGTTTAACATCTGTCTGCAACATGGAAGGTGAGACTGAGTGCAACCACAGCAAGTTTGCTGGCAACACAAAGCTGTGTGGGGAGCTCAACACACTGGAGGGAAGGGAGTCCACTACATTAACAATCTTGAGAGCTATTGAAGTTCAGTAAAGCTCAGTGTAAGGTCCTGCACATGGGTTGTGGCAGTACCAAGCACAATTACAGTTTGGCGAGAGAAGGAATTGAGAACAGTCCTGAGGAAAGAGCTGGACATAGAGCTGTTGTATTGAGTCCAGAGGAGATAAGGCCACGAAGGTGACTAGAGGGCTGGAGCAGCTCTCCTGTCATGACAGGCTGAGAGTTGGGGTTGTTCAGCCTGGAGAAACAAAGACTCCAGGAATACCTTCAGGCAGCCTTTCAGTACCTGAAGGGGTCTAAAAGAAAGCTAGAGAGGGACTTTTTACAAGGGCATGTAGTGATAGGGCAAAGGGTAATGGTTTCAAACTGGAAGACTGTAGATTTAGGTTAGACATTAGGAAGAAATTCTCTGGTGTGAGGATGGTGAGACACTGGAACAGGCTGCCCAGAGAAGTTTTAAATGACCCCTCCCTGGAGGTGTTCAAGGCCAAGGTGGATGGGACTTTGAGCAACCTGACCTAGTGGGAGATGTCTCTGCCTATAGCAGGGAGCCTAGAAATCGATGATCTTTAGGGTGCATTCCAACCCAAACCACTCTATGGTTTTATACTCCATTAGTAACATTAATTGCATATCACTATTCAGACCAAAATCTTTAGACAAATGTCTCTCTATTTTTCACAGTTTTCAGTTAAAAACTTTCAGTTTTCACAAAGTTTTCCTTTTGGATTAAAATACCTGTACTGAGAAAAGTGGTCAAAGAATTTGTGTTGGCAGTAAGGACATCCGTCCCCCCTTACCTTCTGTTTTTCTTCTAAATTAATTATTTGCATATGTATATATTTACATATACACATATGTACATGCATATATATCACCACACCAAAACCTGATTCTTAAGAAACATATTGGAATCGTAGATTTTTGAGAGGAACTGTGCTATGCATTTTTTCTGCAAATATAAGTAGCTCTGTACTTAAATATCTTCATGTATCTTAAGAGTTACATTACTTTTACTGGGTTTATAAAACACAGCTGAATTGTTGCAGTCTTGGTCAGCAATGCATCCTTTGAAGAGCTGCCTTATTGGTTGTAGATTTTACAGAACTTAATACTTTCTGTACCAGGGGTCACGAGATAGAAGTAAAGGGGTTGGATTTCCTGTAAGTGTTCTTAAGCTTTTCTTCTAGAAATCAAGAATTGTCGTAGCTTAGCTCTTTACTGCTAGTTAATTATCAAACATAGTTTAAATAAACAGTAAAGAGTTTGGCTCTATTTAGTATCAAAGCACTGGTGTAACTTTCAAGTGTGCTATTTCTCTAGCTACTGCTAGTTCTGGGTGCTTTCAAATGAATGCCCTTGAAGTGGTCACTAATTTATTTTAATAAGCCCTTACAGATTCAGAAGTTGGAGAGACTTGTGATTTGTATGCATGTGACCTGGAATAAAAAAGGAGTTGGTTCTTGTGAGATTATGTGAAATGTTTCCAAAAATGTACAACTTCTTACTCTATGCTGGTACTGGACGCAGTTCAAGCCTCAGTAGAGAGCCAAACTCTGCATTCTCTATGTGCTCCTGCCTGTCTATGTGTTGTCTGTATTCGTTCCGAGCTGCTCAGAATGAGATCTGCATAGACTCAATAATTGGTTTAGCAACTAGAATATTCTACTATATACAAAAAAAGCAGTGGTTTTGTATGCAAGGCCCTTTCTAAAAACATTTTTGCAGGTGAGAAATAAACTAGCTTTGCACGCAAGCTACTACAGTTGCACAGAAGGTCTAGTGTACAGTGGTTCTGACTTTTTTTAAAAAAAGCATACCCAATCCTATAAAAAGATAAATTTCTCCTGTAAAGATAATTTCATTGTAATCAGTGCTAGGTGAAACATTATTAGTATCTAACAAATTACTTAATTGTGATCAGATACAGAGAAGACATGCTGTTCAGACTGTCAGGGAGTTTCTCTGAGAAATCCAATTAATTCTTTTCCAACTCCCAATCTGTTGTATCTTAGAAAGATGGATAAATTTAAAGATTATTCAGACAAGAGTTACCAAAACCTGTTTTCTAATGTAGATTTAGTTATATATAACAGGTAAAACACAAACACAAGTAAGCTTTATGTTGTTGTAATAAACTTATATTCTGGCAAATATTTGACTGTAGTGAAAGTTCCATAGGGCTATAGTGCCACTTTTTTTTTTTTTTACAGAATCCTAAATTAATTATGAAGCATAAAAATAGTGGTCTGCCATAAGTCTTAACAGAATTTAAACTTTTTACACATATATGTGTAAAACATAAGTAAATTTTTCATAGCCTACCTCAATTTAATATTAATTTGACTGTCCTTTGAGTACCTACAAAGAGGAAAGAACATTAAAAATTGCATTACAAAGCTAAAATCAATATATAAAATCCCCTATAGTATCTTAATAATTTAGTTTTTTATATGAGTGCATATTGAGCATTTTAATTTTCAATTTTTTTATTCTAAGACCATAGTATAGGCAAGATTCAACTTTCCAAAAAGTTAATTTGGAAACAGCCTGCAGTTTTTAAAAGCAGAATGTGTAGAGCCTACAATTCTCTATTAGTAAGTAGAAGATGTTCAAAAAATCTTGCTAAATAGTAACTAATTTTCTGGTTTATATTGTATTAATGAGGAGCATTTTTCCATGATATAATGAGTCTGATAAAATGTAACTGCTGGGGTGGTCTGCTTTCTGTCTTGTTTTTCTATTGCCAGCTATAGTAATGCAATTGTGTATATTTGTATATGTTGTTTTCATCTAGAATCCTTTGGAAGAGCTTAGATCTTTTTAGAACTTTTAGTCTTAACACTGAGATTTAAGCTACTTAGCTTAAACTTGACACTTAGGAGAGAAATTGTGCAGAAGGCTCCCAGAAGATAAAATTCCATTAGTAGTTCCTAATCTGCCCTTCAGTTAAAAATATATTCTATATAGAGTGATATCTTTGTATGCCCATATAAGTCTTTGGTATGACAATTTGAAGGCATTTCCAGTTCATGTAAAAGTATCTTCCATCAGAGTTTTAAAAAGTAAGGAGGAAGGATGTGGGAAAAAATATTGAGCTCTTAGGAATCAGAAGAATGGAGGATAAGCTGTTGTTTGTGGGTGAATAGTTAATAGTCTTCAGCATTTCTTATTCTTCAAATAAATGATTAATTTTCATGAATTTCCCTAAAGAGATGAGATGAAATTTTGTTTGATATCAATTGTAACAGTTTTTGGTATTAGTACCTACACATGCTCTACTGTAAAAATGTATCCTGTTTTGAGTTTTAAAATTTTTAAAATAATTGCTTTATTATTAATAAGTTGCCTGTTAGCTTTGATAATGTGAAATTCTCTGTTGGAAATCTTCTGTGCCTCTTCAGTAAAAATATAAGAACTCTGTAATTATCACATCTGAAGTAGCATGTCCTTTGAGTATACTGAAGCTCAAAGGCCAGCAGTGATAAACAGCTTGTGCATACTTTCTGACCATTTCTGTTAAAACTATTTAATTAAAACAGCAGAACAATGAACACAGGGATTCGTTTTACTATGGGGAACTTAGTGACAAAACGTTTAAATCCTTTTTCAATTTGGTAATATCAGGGTTTAATAGCATCCCTAATATGGATTAGGAAGATGATAACATCCTCTTTATTTATTGTTCTGATTCTTTTACTTAAGCTCTTCCTTCCCTAGTGGTAAACAGGGAGGGAGGCTAAAAAACTTGGCTTTGTTTATCCTTGCAGTAGGAAGGAAAGAGTGAATATAAGTGATACCTAAACAAACTTGGCTTATGGAATACCAGTAAGACTGAAGGAATATTCAGTGAAAGGTCAAATACTGATATAAGTATAAATGTATTATGAAAGATGAAAATAGATTGATTGGTAATTTCCACTCTGCATGTGTTATTTGGAAATACACTGTAATAAAAGTAGAGAGGGCAAAAAAGATAAGTTTAAAATAAAATTTTATATTTTATGAAAGGCTTTGTGCACACTGGTTGCAAATAGTAAGGGAATGGATTAATTAAGAAAGGTCTCCTTTATTTAGAACCTAATTAAGCAGAGACTTGCCATTATGTATGGACGAGGCATCTGTCTAATAGTTTTATTGGATATCTTTCCACTACTGACCATCTGATTCACCTTTTGAAAAATAAGTTTCTTTTGAGTCCTGGTTCACACTCAATAGCTTGTTTTTTTTTTGTTTTTTGTTTTTTTTTTTCCGTAGCACCTTGCTGAAAGATTACAACTATTGTCATAATTTTATTCAGAAATAAACCTGTCAAATCTCCAGAGTATGTTTGTCCTCTGAAGCAAAACGATGTAAGACAATCTAGAATTAAAGGCATTGGAGATAAAACTCCTGTCCTTTAGTCACTGATGGTAATCTTGCAGGTTCAGCATCAATTCAGCAGTACTGAGGGACTTGGTGTCATGCTTATGATTGTTTTTTCTTTCCCATTTAACTCTTCAAACATTGAATGCATTTAAGCTAGGCACATGAGGACCTAGTAATTTATCTGTTAATATTTGTATTCCCGCTTCATTCTTACTCTCAAATTTTGCTATTTATTTGCAGATACTGTGTGAAAAAAAAAAATAGGGAAGGCAGGGTGGATGGAAGACAGGTAAAGACTATGCTACAGGTCAAGGTTTCTCCTAATATTTTTCAATGTAAATTCAGAAATCTGGGAGAAGAAGGAGTTGCATCTGGTACTCAAAAGCTGAATATGCTTCTTAGGATGCCAGTTTGTTATAGTGATGCTTGTACTAGGTAGTAACTTACTCAAATGAACATTAGAGGACTGAACTTGTAGTGATGGGTACAAGCATGTATATGACCCTTTTAGTTGAAAGTAGTGAATTATTTTTCTTGTTTAGTCACTGAATGACTCCAACTCATAAGGGAAGGAGTCCTTTAGCCTGACATTAACAGCTAGTGCCAGACATTGGGCAACTTCTGTACACCATGACTGAAGAAGAGTGTGTGTGTGGAAGCCAAGAGATTAAGGAGAATGGTAAACATTCAGTTTGTAGATGACGCTTGTTTTTCTGTGAATAAAATATCTAAAATTTTAGTTAGAATAAGTTTATCTTACTAAAAATTATCAACTTTGGGAATTACAAAATTTGAGGTTGCAAAGGATATGTCCAGCTGAACTTTTGAAAAGCAAGCTAATACCTAGTAGTCAATATCTCCCATGCTTGGGTTTGCCTCCATGGTGCTTTTTGTTATTGCTTGTCTCTCAACTGTAATTGTCTCTTCAGTGCTAGGCTTTCAATGGACAATCTGTTTGATCAGAGCTGTTGTCTTCATACCATATTTTGCTTTAGAATTCTGCACTTTATGCACACAAATTTTGTTAATTCATGGACTTCAAAAATATTTGAGTGCATGATTTCATGTAGTTGCTCACACACTACAACTCTTGTGTCAGTTTGTGAACTGTTTTCCATCAGAACTTCTACTTACCTTCTATACTATCTGTTGCAAGACTAAGTATTGGAGAGTTGTGTGCAAATAAAAATATTGAAAGATCTGTTTTTGGGCAGAGAGGTTTGTCAAATATTAATTTTGGTTTTTACTGGGTTTTTCATTCAATCTGTTCTTTCAAATGTTAAGTTAGTAAAGAAGGTTTTTATGCAGAGAGGTATAAGTGCATGACATTTCTGCTTGCTGTTGTGAATAGATCAGGTACACTTAGGTACATCTGCTGAACTTTGTATTTTTTTGTGAATTAACATCCTACGTATTTTAACTGGGATCGGGGTCTGAAGTAAACATGGAAATGGATAGGTAAGGGTTGAAATGCAGAGTAAATTAGGGATGTTTTTAAAATACATATATACATTTACAAATTACTATTTGGATATCAAAATCCCTAGTAGATGCCCTGGATTGTTCACAGTCAAGAACAGATCTTCCATTTTCTTCACAGAGATGAAATTGATTCCTGACAGATGTGGTTCGTATTTAAGCAATGCACTGTCTTAAGGAGGTAGGAAATATAGAGTGAAAAGTCCTTTCTGGAGAATGAAGAACTTAAAAAGCTTTTTTCTCTCTGGTTAGTTGACAAAGGACACCTAGAACTCTGAGCTTTTGTGCTTTCCCCAGAAACCTAACCTGGAAATTATAATACCACCCTATTTACCTTTTCTTTTGGGTGTGGTGTTGCTTGGGGTTTTTTGCTGGTTTTTTTTTGTTTGTTTTGGTTTATTTTTTTGTTTGTTTGCTTGTTTTTTCCTTTACCATCCCCCTCCCTTTACTCTCCTTTGTTGTGGAGAGGAAGACTGTAAAAAAAGGCCAGCTTTTGGAGAAAACTTTCTGTTTAGATTGTTCCTCTTTTCTCCTAGGTTTTGTTTCATTACCTAGGAGCTGTTGTTTACCTACCTCAGTTTTGAAAGTTGGTTTTAGAATAAAATGCCAATGCTACCTCATAAGTATCTCTGTGTAGGAGATTCTGAGGTTGTGTAGCTAACAGGTATTCATCCACTCCTCTATGGACCCACTCAATTTATTCAGTTCGTCTGTACTATTTTTTAAATTCAATTAGAACAGTAGTAGGACACAGTTCTTTGCATTCTGGTAACTTTGGCCTAGTATTAATGCACAATTCTAAGTTTAGTATGTTTTTTTTTCTTTTACTTCACAGCATTGTAAAATAACTGAATTCTGTGAAGACCCTGATTCCTTTTGACATTTTCTATACTTATTTGAAAGTGTGTACCATTTTTCTTATACATGTAGTATTTTAAGAAAAATAATGTTAGTTTTTCAGCATCCAGTTCCTTTTTGCAACTTAATTGTACTCATTTTAGTTTTCTCTAAAACATAGTACACCTTGTCTTCAGAAAGATTTGAGCGCCTGTACTAATGGTGTACATTCATCTACCCAACACTTATTTTTAAGTTGCTTATGATGATTAATGCTTTTTCTGATGCTTCTGTTTCCTTAGACTACTTACAGAAGCTTGATCAATATCTTTGAGCTATGTGGTTTATAAACAATCAGACCTAAAAGCATACTGACCTAAAAATTCAAGTTCTACTCTAGTTGCATGAATTATATTATGATCTATAGTGTCAAATGGCACTGAGGGCTTTTCCCTAAAGTCAGTGATAACAGGGAGTGCTTGTTCTGGGAAGTTCATTAACTGAATCTTAAATATGTAACAATTTCTCAAATTAATTTTTTTTCCTGACAAATACAGGTGGTCTAAGAAAGTGAATGCTTTATAAACTAGATTTCTCTGTATAGCTGTTCCAAATACATTATCCTGATTAATGGAAATGACCAGTTGTGATGCCTTTTTTCCTGTGGTAAATAGGAGATAGTTCCCCTTTTGTTGCAGTGACTGTGATGGGGCTGTAGTCATCACGGAACTTTTGAATGTGGCAATGTCTCCCCAAGTTTAAAAGCCACTGGCTAAAATGCAAAAGCTAGTCAGAAATTAAGCAGGAGTGTAGTAATTTTTTCTATGCTGCCATTTTAGTAGTGTTACAGTTGTAAATATTTAGGATAATAGAATCAATATACTTGGTATGCAAAAGTCCTGTGGCTACTGTAATGCTGCAGCATGGTACTACTGCTCGGTGCTGCTTGATGCTGGCTGAAGCACATAAATCTCAAGTGGATATGTTGTGAGGCTTGTATCCTTAAGTGCTCCCAAGTAGCTGGGCATTTTTAAGGTGTTTCAGTTTTGCCTTGTCTTTCTGTTTATTACCATCTTACAGATAGAGCACAGAGTTAAGGTTCGGTAATATAACAGCTTTTAGAGAAGTAATTTAAAGCAAACAAGGTGGATCAGACCTTAAAGCCCTGAAGGAAACATTCATAGTGCTACAGTGTTGTTATCTTTTGCATTTCTGAGCTGTTCTCCTGCATTTCTAGGTTTGAATATTGCAAACTTACTGATTCTGGCAGCTATACATATATATTGAACACTATTTTGTAACAGCTTTTTCAGGTGGTAAATAGAGCTGTTCAGTTGTTCATTTTTATTATGTTCAACACTGAAATATTTTTAGAGGAATAACAGCAAATAGACATTGGAAGATACTAGTATGTTTCTTTTACACTCGTTTGAAGCATGTGACCTGAACTCTGTAGTAGAATGACAAACTATCAATTATATAACCATACTGGGTTTTATTTTAAACTTTTGGAAGGGTAGGATTGTTTTTATGTTGTTCAAACAATTTGAAGGTACTTATGTTTCAGTATTTTCATGGCATGAAATTCCAGACCTAGTTGGGTAAATTGATTCCCAGTGAATCTACTGCAGTGTGAACCCTATGGACATGGAAATTGATTGCAATGTACAGAGCTTCTCTATGGCTAAGCATGCTTGTTTTAATCATAAGTTTTTGTAGTTCTGATTGTTGGAGACTTTTAAATATATTTAAACATATATATAGGTATTTCAGAAGTTGATTTGTCTCAAACTAGGTTAGAATTCTCTGTTCCCACCTGCACCCCCCCATGAATTAATATAAATTAGTTTTACTATAGAGCTTTAATTTTATGAATCAGATTGCAGTTGTATTATGAATTCTGTAATATGTTTAAAGGAACAAAGCAAAAATTAATGCTGGTTGTAATTACAAATTACAATCTTGCCAGCTAAATTAAATTATTAAAAGAGTCACGTGAATGGAAAGGTTTTGTAACAACCATCTGCAGTGGTGCTCCAATTTAAACATACCTTTTGCCCTTCTAATTACTGAGAATTAGAAGTAGTCTATGCTACAGCAAAATTAAGTCAACTTAAAGTTCCTTGGGTAATGTCATATGTGGTCACATCTAATTAAAAGGTATTATGATGGAAATTAGGTGTTGAACTGTATATCCTAAGCACCTTTTGTTTCTGGAATATGAGTGTAAACTGAGGCTTATAGAGCACTGCTGGAACCCACAATTAGGTTTTGGAGACCGATTTACACACAGCACAGCTTGTTAATTCTCTAGATAAATGCCTCACAATTCCCAAGCAGAGCATGGAATTGAATGATTTTTACTCATCTCCTGGTGTTAGTGAAGCTGATGTGATGTCACTGTTCTGAAAGCCTCATCTTATTGAACAGGATGAAACCAATTATTCACTATCTCACTTATGCATGCCTACTATTAGGCTGTTCATGGGATCTGATTTCCTGAAAGAGTTTCTGTTAACAATCTTTCAATTAGTGTTTAAAGGTTTTTATGACCACTTAAAGGAGGGAACCAGCAAACTGTACTGTGGGCCTTTAAATCATCGCAAATGGGCTTCTAACAATAAGAGAGATTCCTATTTTAAAACCATGAAATTGTTAATTTGTCTATCTTTACAGCTTTCTCACTTATGTTGATAATTCTAAGCAATTTCAAATCCAATTATTTCAAAAATACGACAGTAATTAGATTAGTGTTTTTACATGGACAGAGCATGTAGCATAAAATTCATTTGGAGGGGTATTGTAGTTACTTGAAAAGGAACTGAAACTACCCTGTTAAGATTTTCTTTAAACTTGTGGCAGGAGAAAAAGGGTTAATGTTTAAAATGTCCTTAGGTGGAAAGCCAGTATGACTTTAATGCAGAGTCTATATTAGTATGTATCAAAAGCATTGGGAGAAAGCATTGTTGAAGCAAATGGTGCAAGTTAATAGAGTACAAATGGAAGAATTCTTGTCCCATTAGGTAGATTGAGTAATGGTAATTAAACACACTAAAAGAAAGAATTGCTGTTTCATAAAAATCTAAAGTTAATATTTATGTAAACAATTACACAATTAAAAAAAAAAATAAAATTAGGTCAGAAATTAGGGAAGGGAAAAAAGTCCAGAATGCAGAAAGTTTTCCATCTTGAATATGTTTGACAAGGCATAGCTTTTGTCTCTGATAACTGATGAAGTGTCTGATTTGTTGTTGTGTGTTCCTGTACGTCCTGTCTGCTGATCAACCCTTAGTGTTGTCACCTTAGTGAGGGGTATCAGTAGACTGGAGCAAAAAGGACATTAAATGGTTGACACTGAGGGATGGCAATGTATGAGACGAGAGCTAAATATATAGGTTGGTGACATTCTAGCAGCTGGCTTAAGTCCTGCTGTTTGTTGCTTGGGTATACTAGCCTTAAAAAGGAAGAGAATGCATTGTAGCACCACGAAGAAAAAAACAGCTGGTGCCGTATCAGTCAGCCCTAATGACAGAGAAGGTTAAAGAGTTTGGAAGGGCAAACTCTGGAAGAGTGTTATATTTAGTAACATAAAATTCTTGATTTTGTATGAATAGTTGTTTGGTAAAACTCATCTAAAACTGAAGATTTCCATGGCTCATTCAGTGAAAATTTAACACTTTATTTACTGCCCAAAGAAAGTTAGTTTCAAAATTCGTTTATTTACTTTTGACTCAAGCAGTTCGTTAGGTGATTGTACAGTAACATTCTTTTGATGTTTTTTCTGCTTCTTAATGAGATTTTGGAAACATTTTGTTACTTGATTATGTATCTTAAAATTTCTTTCTTAATTTAGAAAAAAAATTTTTTTTGTAATAGATGAAAGCCTGAATACTCTTGAATGGTAAGAAGATTATGTGATTTAAATGTTTTTATATTTCATGCATTTTCAAAATGAAAGTTAATGTTTGGAAAAATCAGTGTTTAATTGCTTGCAAGCCTCATATTTGATATGTGACGTCTAACTACACCTGTTTCTTTTACATGCTGTAAAGGATGTTGGAATGTAAACTTGAAATTATTCCCGCACCTTTGTTGGAATATTAATCCTGCCTGATGTTTTTTGCTGCTTCTTGTTGAGGTTTCTACTTTTTGTTCTCAAGAATTTGTTTTGTTCTTGAGCACAAACTTTATTATTTCTGGCTTACAGCTGTCAGTTGACCCAAAGATAAATGAAGATCAAAACCTCATTTATGGGTTCTCAACAGGTACCCTAGTAGTGAGGTAGCTTTTCTTCTCTTTCATGTCTGTGGTGTTGGGGCAACCTAGAGGCAGTCTCCTGGGATTAGCAGGTGAGAAGGAATGGGCCCAGCCTTTCCCTCAAAGAAGATGAGGGCTAAAGGGAATGAAACTCTGATCCAGCCTAACAGGCTTTAGTAGAGAGGACTTGGCTGTTTGGTTTTTGGTTTTTTTTGTTCTTAAATGTGGACAGGCACCTTGTGCAGCAGCATGAACTGATACCATAGGAAGAGAACAAAAAAATCCAGATCTCAGCCTCATAGCAGGAGTTGGTATGTTCCCTTCTCTAAAGTTTGCAGTGTTTGCAGAAGGGAGATGTAGCTCAGGAGTTTAGTGGCAGCTTTATAGAAAACCAAAACAATAGATGAATCCTATTTTAATGTTCCAACCTATTTGTGTTTTTTCCCTATGATAGGAGCATCTTCTCTTTGTTCATCATAGTACTACCACAGTGGTTTTCCATCAATTTGAGATCATCTAGCTTTAATTTATTGTCTTGGTATGACTTTATCTTTTCTACAGAGTACTAAAATAGGTATGTGAAAGCTCAGGTGGACTGTATGTAGCATGATGATGCATCAGATACAGTTTTCAGCCCTTGAGTAAAAGAGATTAGAGAGATCAGAGCTGCTTTGCTTAGGGAATCTGATGGTTAGTCAGATTTAATTTTTTAATATACCTCTGTATAGCCAGATTTCTGGCTGTGGAACTAAATAGTCGTTTGAAAATCTTATCTGGCTTTTAGTACGTGATGCCATTTATGAAGTGCTGGTTACCTTTTGAATTGGCAGAGCAGCCATTTGTGGATTTCCATTTTGAATCCTGTATTTTAGGTAAATAAAAACATTGCCTGTGTGATACATTATTAAACAATACTAGAATAACTATCAGCAAAATTGTAATGAGTGTATTAAGCTTGCCTCTATTCCTTCTACCTGTCTAATGCAAGTGTGGTTTGTAGTAAGAGTAGCTTTTTTCCAAGAGGTTATTTAATTATACAGTAAAAAACAGAAGCACGCAACTTCTCCAGTTTTGTGTTAAGAGGCCAGTAATTTAAGAGTTAACCCTAAATTAATTCTCTCAAACTTTGTAGTCTGGTTATCTGACCCACTGCTTCTATTTAAAGCAACTTTAACAGTGTTTTAAAGTTTCTTGGCTCTGGCAATACCGTGTAAGGTCTTTATGGTATCAATATATAATCAATTTTCACAAAACGGTGTAGATCTCCCTTTTGTTTTGGAGTGTTTTGTAGCTTTTGTCTGAAGGTTTTATTATCTAATGCCAAAATTATATAATGGACACATAGTTTTGCTACCAAAAACCAAAAAAGAAAGAGGACAAAAAAAAATTCATCGTAATCGCTTAATTTTAAATTAAGTAATAAATGTCTTGGCATAAATGTTGATGTCTTGGGCTGTTTTTTAGAAAACCGAATTGAATATCAATCAGGTAGATGTTGTAACTTTTCAAATCTGGTGGTTAAGCTATTTAATTTTTTGGTATTCTGTTAGGTAGAATGACCTTCAGACTCACCAAAGAATTTGTGTACAAATGATGCTTGCTCTTTAGCAGCCAATCTGGCAAAGAGTGCCCTTAAGATTAAAGATACTATCTCTGTCAACATGTTTTTTCTAAACTTCTGGATGTGGTAAAACATGTACTCATTGTGTTTTAGAAATTGGGTGACATCTTCTGCTCAGACGAGATGAAAATAGATTTTCTAGGAAGGCTGTGTTACAGTTTTTTTAATGTGTGGATTAAAATTATGTTAGTAGACTAACTAAAAGGATAAATGTATTTTGAAGATTTTGATTTTTGAGTGTACAGGAATTACTACCTCCCAGATTTTTATGGCTGCATTTTGATAAAAAGTTCTGACAGGTACCTAGTTCAAACAGGTAGCAGAGGAAAGTGTACACTGGCCTCCAAAAAATAGTTATTTACATAATTTTCTATTTATCATGATATTTTATTTTAAAAATGAACAGCTAAATGATACCCTGAGTATTTAATTGGAATATTTGATAATTTACTCAGGTTCCCATAAAAATACAATTTTTTTTCCTCCAGATTCTTAATTTAACTTAAACCTCAATGTTGCGCCTTTAAAAAAACCTAGGTGTTGTGTGTTTTGCTTTTAAATCTGCTCTGGGGGTTTCTTTTTCCTTTAATAAAGCAAGTTGTATTGTCATTATTAAAATGACCTGGAAAGCTAGCTTGATATTTTTTTTCCTTTCTTCCTTTTTTATACATCTCATCCATTGTATTTACATGGGGTTTGTTAAGCTGTTTCTCAGTTAAACAAGCTCTTCAGCACAGAGGTTATGAGAGGTGAATAATGTGGATTTAAAGGATTTAGTAATTCATTCTAAATCCCAGCTATACTTTAAAATGCATTTTTTAAGGAGCATTTTAAGTATTAGGATGCATTCTACTGAGTAAAAAATATATCTTATTGACATCACATGGATAATCTGGCTTGTCTAGTTTATAGCTGTTGTGATCCGAAAAAGATTCTGAGCTTTTTGAATGATCACCAGCAGCTGATTCTCTGCTCAGTCAGAAACAAATGTAAATGATCTGGTAATTGGCAAGTAAGCTCTCACAATGAAAATAACCTTGCAGAATTGTTATGTCCTTATGTGGAATAAGTTAATATTTTTATTTCAAGATGGTTTTGTTTTTTAATGTTGCTCTGCTTGCTTGGACTTTTAACTGTACAGTACCCCACTTCATTATAGATATGTATTAAAAAAAAAAAAGATGGTTTTATTGTATCAAGTAATAGATTTATTAAAATTAATCACCCAATCAAAATAACCTCAGTTTCCAATCTGAAATTAAGTGATATGCTCTTTATTTCAACATATTCCAGAACACAATTTGAAACAGTAGTTACAATGATGTTAAGAAATATTAGGTTCATCTAAGAACACTAGTAAGAAACAGTAATAATTGAGCAGTTCTTAAAATCAACTGAACTTGATATTTTGGTAATGTGTATGTTCATTGAAGAGATTTTAATTCTGTGTTCATTGAAGAGATTTTAATTCTGAATGTGTTACCTATTTATTGCCTGGATTTTACTGATCCTATTTTACTAGCTTTTTAGGTGAGGTGAGTTAGAAGTTAAACAGCATGGAGAAAGGCTGACCTGTGCATGCCATGCAACATAAATACCTCAGTACTTAAAAGTGTGATTTAAAGTTTTCTCTTCCCCCGAGCAGTGTTCCTGGTGAGCCTGATAAACTTTCTGGAGTTCTTTCTCCTGCATGGAGATCCCATGGAATATGTACTGTTTATTTTACTTACGAGAACTTTTTGACTTAGGCCAAGTTGGTCTTATTCCCACACTAGCTATCAGTTCTTATCCATAACAAGATGAATTACTATCTGGTTTTGCTCTTGAGAAATTATTAGAGTAACTGAATTAGGAACAAAAAAAGAACCCCACCCATAATTTGTTTACAATGAACTAAATAAAGGTGTAACCAGTCAGTGAATTACATATCCTAAAAATGACTCTTGGCTAGGAAAAAGAAAAATCTTTTCATTATCTCAGTGATAGAGATTTGCTGTTTTCTTTTAACGAATACAATTTTAGAGGATTTGATCTGCTTGAAATATTTTTAGCTGCAATGAACCTTTATTAAATTTCACACTTTAGGTACTCTCAGAGTTATTTCAGATGGTGTGCTAGATCATTTGGTTTTGTTTAGCATAAAAGTTCTGTATTTGCAAATATGACAGATCCTCACTTTGTGGGGGTTGATATTCTGTATTTTGTTCTCCAATAACTTAATGGTTTTATTTTTGTCTTAGAATGATGAAGAGATTTTTTCATGCTAAATTCTTAAGTTTCTTGCCAGCTCAGCATCCTAATTTACTACTTAACATCATCACTTAAATGCTTCAATAGTTCTCATTTGGCTTTGATAATAGTATTAGACTGGCGTGTGTCACATACACCCAGGAAATATAAGTGGATATGTTTGACATAAGCAGATTATACGAGTCATGCTATTCTCTACATATGTACTTTGTCATTTACTTGGTTGTTTAGCTTAGAAAACATATTGTATTAAGGGATGCAGCAAATGTTTCTCATGCGTTATGGTGTGCAGCCTTTTATTACAATAAGGTGTTTTTGACAGAGGCTTCAGGAAAGAACCTTGTTGTTTTGAGCAGTGCTACAACTACTTAAAGGTAGTTTCTTTGTAAAAACTAACTTCAGCATGTGGTTACTATTGTCTGTGTTAATTGTACTGACAGTGATAATACCATCTGCTTTGTCAGCCTTCGCTCCTTGTAAAATCTCATCGCAGTCTGTTTTTCTTAACTATGCAAAACACTTGCCAAATTCCGCTGGAGCATATTCAATTCTCAAAACACATGCTAATGTATGTAATTTCAAAATTATTTTATTCTTGAAACATTATACCTTTTGCACTTGATTTCTTCAGTATGTACAGGTGTGACTGCATGTGTAAATTATTCATTCTTTGGTTTCAGTTATTCTGTGGTGTGGTCACGGAGTAAACTGTACATGTGCACATTTTTATTTGGTAGTAGTCCTTATTAATTCTTTTCTTCAACTGAAGGTGTTTTCTGTTCTGAAAATTATCTCAAATCTACCTATCTATAACATTATGGTACAAGTTTTGTTTTCTTTATTAAATGCTGAACTACCTAACTGAATGTATATGGTCTTACCACCTTAAGGTTTAATATGCCATATTATGTTTTCCAATACCTCAAGTGGTTTTATTCTTGCTTCAATTTAAGGCTTTCAAAAAATCTCTAATTGGCCGTATATCTGTTTCTAAGAAAACTAGAAATATTTTATGAAAAAAACCACTCCTTATGCTGTATCATAAAACAGTTTTCCTTTGAAAAGAAAATGATTTAAAGAAACTGACCCAAATTTGATTATTTTCAAAGGGCAGTGAAAGCTATTACTTAGTTCAAAGCCTTGTCTGAGTATTTATAAAATAGCACTATGGTGACAAAACGTGTCATATCTTCTACAATAGTATTTCCAGTTTAAATTTGTGTATAAATATGTTTTGATTAAATGCAGTAGCTGCTTTTCTTCATCAAATCCATGTGTGAAAATAAATATTCAAATTTAATTGCAACTTTAAGAACCTTATTAATGCTTAGAAGTAATCTTAATCTTGTTCACAAGTACTCACACTTAGCAAACAACATTGTGTAGTACACATTCATCGCATTTTCTCTTTTAATATCTTTCTCCTTACTGTAGTTCCTTTGTGTCTCTTAATTCATTTCCAATGTTAGCATTTCAACCTGTAACTCTGTCAGATTATCTCAGTCTTGAAATAGAACTCTTATTATCTGAAGACATAGAAAATTCCCCCCAAAATGACCAAACTGACTTCAAGCATGGCTGTGTAAAATAAAATTACCAGGTGCTCTTCATTATAACATTGAGTCTTCAGTTACCTCTTTAGCCACCAAACCATTTGGAGTCTTGCTCTTTGGCTGCTTTTTATTTGTTAGGGAAAAGAGCATGAAAATGAAGTGATCAAGAAATGCTGCTCTCCGTGTCCAAGCAAACTAAACCACCAGAACATGTTGAAAACCTTTTTTTTTTTAATGCTTTAGTTTGTTTAAAGTTTTAGTGTACAATCTGAAAGCAGATTTGGGAAGGGTGAATATAGGGCATGGTTTTCTGTCTTCATGAAAATCCACTTACAGCTGTCAGTTACATCTAATGCTTAGCTGTAAAATCAAATACTATAATTGGAAAAAAATCTGAATAGGGGAAGGGCTAAGCTGCTTTTTAACTGACGTAAAAGGCTGAAGTTTTTTCTGCCCTGTTACGGTTAAGAAAAAAAAAAAAAGAATGATATGTAAAGGTATTCTCAAACTGGATAATATCATTTAATGTAACTGTTCTGAAGCTGATTTCTACAGGCAATTAAGAATTAAATAACATTAAGTGGATGTTTATGGTTACAGGTACTCGGTTGTAGTAATTACAATGGGTTGTTTAGTTTTCTTTCTTTTCAAGCAAGTGCCAGATTACAGTAAATGTATATTGCAAAGTATTTGTTGTGGATCATTAGTAAAGGGCTTTTTCTGTGTGTTTAGAATTTTTGCTGAATTTAAATGTTCATTATGTTTTCAAGACTTCTTAGTTAAAGTTATCATGAAGCACGGAGCATCTTTGGTGTTAGTATGATGAGCAGCTACTGAGGTTTTCCTGCAGTTTTCCTTAAAATAATGTTTAGGCTGTGTGAATATAATGTTTGTACTCAAGTATGCATTCTGTCTCAGAAATTTATATGTTTTGAAGACTTTTCTTAATTTCCTTAAGTTGAAATGGACTTCACAAATAGCTAGTTTAGGTTTTTTTCCAGTGATACGTAACTAGATCTGCAAATTCAGTATATAGTAAATCATTGAAACATTTGCTAATTAGATGGTAGAATAAAATAGTTTTAAATTGAGAAAAATAATTATTCAACCAAATGCATCTGCTTATATTCTCTCTTGCTAGATTTGGATATTTTAATCAAGTTAGCCTTTTTTCAAGTTCCTCTCCAGTAATGAAGGAAAGAAATTCTGTTTTATCAGCTAAATTATATCGTGCCATTCACATTTCAAAGGAAAACACAAAATAGAAAAGGCACAATAATAGTATGAAATTTAGTATTACTGGACTCCCTCTTCAGATTTTAACTTATATGGAAAGCTTCTTAAACACTGTTTCCCTTACACTGTACAAATCAGACACTTCTTTTGACAACTGCTTCTTAATTAGCATCTTTGAGTCTTTAGCGTAGTTCTTTCTTATTTTTCTTTACTGTTTTGTTCTGGATGTAGGGACTGGCATGGCATAGGACTGTAAAAACACCTGCTCTGCCTGGGAAATTTTTGTTCAAGGCATAGGGAATGCAAGCTGTTTTTATCAGGGATTTTCTGATGCAGTGAACTTATTAGGTAGGACACCAGACAGAAATTTTGTCACCTTTTGGGAGTGCAAGATGTTGCAGAATAATCATTCATATCCTAGCATAGGTGCAAACATTAGAATTTAAAACAATGCTTGTTTCTGCTTAAACACCTTCAGTGTATAAAGATCTTAATGTACAAAATCTCTCAACATATGCCATCTGTTTCTTGTCTTAAGAGTGTGTATTTTGGGCATCTTCTCAAAGAAAGCAACAAATGTCTTCCTGCAGGGTCTCTCTGGTATGTATTTTGTACATGCTGGAAACCTCAAGCTTTATGGTTGAGAATGGGAGTGACAGTGAGCATGGTGTAACTGGTTGGAACTCCAGCACCTGCGGTCTGCTAGATACTCTGAATTCTTGGCTTTTCAGAAATATTGTTAGAGCTCTACACTTCACTGTTCCCTACATTTCTCCTTGAATGTACAGGACTCTTACGGTGCACGGAATGCTTTCTCCTAGAGGTTTTTTCTTGTATTCTAGTTTTGAGCTTGTATCAGAAGACATGAAAATACAAAAATAAAACTTCTATAAACCCAGAAAATTATTGTGAAATACCGTGAGTGAAAATGTTAGACATATAAGATACTGAGTACAGACATAATTAGTTGTTGGGGAAAGAGAGACTAATTTGATACAAGAAAAATAAGTACTTTGTTGCTTTTTCTCTATTGTTGACTTAGAAGCAATCAATCCTAGCTTGGTTGGCTTTTGATGAATTTGTAACATATTTTCTAATTCCAAGATGTGAGGTTGGAAAACTTCAAAGTGATGCAGTCATAAAGTACAATTTATCTGTGAACCACTGCTGTTTGTTTTCCAACAACTCACTGGGAATGAGGCGAATCCTACAGGATTAGACAAGTGCAGAGTAAGAAAAGATGTAAGAAACCATAGGGAAATATTCCTAACTTTGGCTCTGTATAAATAGTTGCAAGTAGTACTTATTGAACAAGTAGTATTCCTGATCACAGGTCTGTGATCAGGTCTTATTTGTAGGGAAACACCAGGTGACAAAGAGGAGTGTAATTCAGCAGAAGAGTATGGGACAAAGAGCATGAGAAATCTTGTGTTAAATGTGGTAAAAATCATCTTTTGAATTTGTCAGATGTATCAAGTTCTGATTAATTCTGTTTGATAATCTAGCTGTCCTGGGAGGTAAGAGAAGCAGAGTAGCTGCTGCTATCAGAATCCAGCTGTAAAACTTCTGAGACTGTCCAACTCAAAGGCTTGGTCTACACTGTGTCTCTGGTCTGCTGCTCACTGCTCTCTTAACTCTAGTCCCTTGACAAGAAAGAAAGGATTTTTTTTTTTTCCCTATAGAGTTCTCAGATAAGACTTTGAGACAGTAAGCTGAGGAACTGGACACCAGACCACTGACACAGTCAAGAATAACTTGGTTGGCGGGATAAAACTACACTTAAAAAAAAATGAGGTGATACCAAATGCTTTTAAATATTAAATTAAAATTCAGAGCTGTCTTGAAATTAATGAGCCTGAAGTCAACAATGTGGAATTCATTACACATATGTAGAGCAGTTTATTGTTGTAGGGGGGCATGCAGTTTGCATGTGAATACAAAACTGGGGAAAACTGTCAAGGCAGAGGTAATGGAGAAGAGTAACTGGGATCAACAAATGTTGAACCAAACATAAAACATAGCATCTCTTTTTTTGAGAAGAAAAGAGTTAGATGAGATGTTTTAATAGAAATGTGTTCTAAGATATGATTGTTCTGAGTTACTCAGCTGTGTTGAGTTAGGTCTCAGTTTAAGTATTGCCTTGTCCAGGCATCCTGCTTTAAGAAATTAACAACTTGGAGGTCCAAAAAGGGGTAAGGAATTGCCAGAGTTTTAGAAAGAATATCTTTCCAAAAAGGTTCAAGGTGCTAATGCATACACTTTGTAAAGAAAACATGGGTTTGAGCTACCTTGGAACAATTCAAGAAGGCTCTTAGTAAGCAGAATATTCTGGGAGTAGCTGGAAAGAAACTGGCTGAACATTTAGCAGAATATGTTGCAGTTTCAATCAGCAATTTCTCAACTAGAAGTCACAATTCTGAAGTGTTTAGACAACATGAATCTAGCTGGAGAGTAATACAAATTCTAGCTTTCTTCCTTAGTATCATATTGGTTTTGGGGTTTCTTTAATCCAAATTACTTTAGGATTTGATTGTTCTTTTAATCATTATACAAGTCAATAAAATATTAGAGGTTGCTGTTTCTACTGGAATATTGAGGCTGTAATGGTATTCACCTTGTGTGTTGTTTAAAGTTAGGTCTGCAATTTTATTCTAGCTTTTATCAGTGGAATGGGCTAGACATCTAGAGATGCAGTGAGCAGGAAGTGTGCTTGTGGAAAAGGCTAAGTAAGATGATCATGCAAGATAGTGGTTTTGATATTAAGCATGAAATATATTACAAGTGTAGGGTTTTTTATAATATTTCAAAGCTGAATTGATACTTGTAGCTTTATCCAGTCTTGGTGAATCTTCCTTAATTTGCTATGAATCAGTTTATGTATTGATTCCCAGGTGCCTTTATTCCTCCCTTACCCCAACAGTTGAATCTGTTTTATAAGGATTTCAAGTATATTGAGTTGTACTCAAACTCAGTTTTAATTAGCTGAGGAAATGAAAGGCAGCAACTTTGCCATAATTCCATTTAATAGCTTTGTTTACCAGGATTTATATGTTTTTTACATTTTATTTATCTAAAATACCCAGACTTCTGTCTTTATTGCAGAGTTTCTGTTCTTGTAATATCTTATTTTAATTTAATCTTCAGTCTGAAGTGTCTAGGTTTGTGTATCTTTTAAGCCTGATATTTCATCTTTTCACTGTTGTTATGACAAAGTACTGCTGTATGTTCTTAATGCTTCCTTCACTTAGGTGCTTTTTTTACACACGTCGTAATTTCCAAAGTGTGTGATTGAAAATAATGAAAGGGAAAATAACTAGGAGAATAACTAGGAAATGTTACATATGACTAAATGGTGATACTGCTGTTTTAAGTGTAGTCAGGAGGTTGTCTTCTGGTATTAAAGTTAGCCAACTAAACATCAAATACTTACTCTGTTTTGTATGCACAACTGAGTGAAGGATCCAACTTTGAAATATGAGGTGTTCTGTTACATGTCTGTGTATGTTTACATATGTAAACATGCACATGTTTTGATATATATATATATTTATATAAAATACACCCCCTGGTGTAGAGGTCACATAGGTATCTATTGCATGAAAACACTACTTACCTCATTACTATATTTTATTTTCCCCCTCAGTTTAACTTTGTTGGAAGAATCCTTGGGCCCAGAGGACTAACAGCTAAGCAGCTTGAGGCAGAAACAGGATGCAAGATAATGGTCCGAGGGAAGGGCTCAATGAGGGACAAAAAGAAGGTAAGCTTCTGGAAGGTAGTGTAAGTAGTTTTACTTCCTATCAGAGGGTAAGCTCATGTCTCTCTTACTTGTTGTGTTCTTAGTATATGCTTTTACATTGTCAGGTGTTTTTTACAGACTTTAAATGTGCATGCTCCATAATGGTTCAGTGGGGAGTCTAACTAGCAATTATAAATTATTCTTCAGTAATAACTAACTTCCAATTGTGTCATGTTTCACAAGGTAAAGGTAAAAATTAAAGTTAAGTGGTTATTTTCTACAGAAGAGCTGTTAACCTGGTAGGTGTTCTTAACTTTCTTGTAATAAACTATCAAAGTAGTGATTTCTGCAAGCAGTATGGATTGGGAAAAACGTTTAAGGTATTTCTGGCAGTGAATTTTGTCTAGGCAAACCAAGAATCACTGCTTCTGGGTTTGGTTTGCATTCAGGTGGACTTGGAGTGTAATTATGGCTGTTCTTACCCTGTCCTGTAATATACATGCTCTGCCCATATAAATAAGGAAACTACACTTTTCAGGAAACAGCCATCTTGAATTTCAAGTTGTTCTAGTGGTAACTCTGGGAAGTAGCTCATCTTTTCAGGATCAATTTTTAGCTATTTCCCCTCACCTCTGGTTACTAATGAAATTGGACCAGGATCTCCACTGCAGTTTTGAAATGTGTCCTTAACAGTACTCTGCTCCTTTCTCTTCCCATAAGTATTATTTCTTTTGATTCTTTCTTCAGAAAATCTCCTTACCTGTTAATAATACATTGTCTTGATACCTATGTAGCATATATTAATTTAAAGAGAAAGCTAATGTCTACCCAGTTAAAAATACTTCCCAAAGCTTGTGACTGTGACACTTTGAAACATCAGTTGATGCCTCTTGTTTTCATAATCTGCTCGAATACTGTTTACCACCCTTTCTCTTATTCTAATTCAGCTATTTTTGATCTTTAAATTGCCGGCTTTTCAGCAAAAAAATACAACCTAGAAAATTTTTGGTTGTCTAGTTTCTGTATAAGGGGGATATTTTCTTAAATTCCTGATGCATAGGGGTTTCTTTTTAAAAAAGCATTATAGTTTATGTCCTGAATTCTTTCTATCTCTTGGCTCGGGGGACATACAACATATAAACAAGTCTACTGTTAGGAGGTTTTAAACCGTAAATGGCTAAATAGATCTTGCTGAATTGATACTTTTGTACAGAATTTTGAAATACAGAATTCTTATAACTAGGGGGTGGTAGTATTTTTAAGACAAGAATATTTGATCTTCTCTTGAAAGCTACCACTTATTGACTTGGAGATAAATTAGACCTCAGGACTTCTGATTATATGCATAACAAAGAAAATCTTCACTATATTGACTATAATTAATTTAGTTTAAAATGAGTGAATTCTCAAACTGTCAGTTCCTAAGAGTAAGTACTGATACCTTAAAAAAACGCAGAACCAAGTACTTAAAAGTTTATTCAGCTTTTTTCCTATTAAAATATAGTGTTTAAAAGACACTGCATTTTTATCAATAATGCAGTTCTTATTTTATGATCAGAATTTAAATTAAATGCTGCTCCATTGTTTCAGGAATATTCTAGGTCAGAGTAGTTCACCAGAAGTTAGGTTATGTAAATTTTTCTGCATAAAAAAATGTTCTCGTTCATTTGTGTTCATAGATATCATAAGCTAAAACATTTAGGCTTCTATTCTTCAGAATACTTATTAAGTATAGGTTAAGGCCCTAAGTTTAATGGTCCAGAAATAACATCTCATTGTTAGCAGTGAATATATGTATATTTAAGATGGTCATTAACAATGATGTTCTCATACACCCTTAAAAGTTTTGTAGATTGGCTTTGCTCTGTGAAAAAAAAAGCAGTTATGGCAATAGCAATATCTGGAAACAGCTACAGTAGTGCATAAAGAAAGAAAGCAGCTACATCCAAGTCCTCAATTCTGAAGAAACCCATTCCCCTGTGAATGTTTCATTTGCAGACTCTTTCATATGAAGCAATTAGAAGGTTACTTCCAATTTCTGAAAATTGTTGTGTGTTCCTTGGCTCACATGTCACAGTTCCCCCCTCTCTGTCCTTGTCCTTCTTGTTTGTACTAGCCTGAACAGAAACCGAAGTGGCCCATATCTCATCAGGTATGGAAGCCATTTTGGAAGGTGTGCCTTAACAGTATAGTCTTGTTAGAGCTGTTCATCTTTCACTCTTTATATACTTTTTAGATTAGGACCCACTGAAGAAATGCCCAGCTACTGAAGACATTCTGTTTCTATGGTATCAGAAGGATGGGTACCTACATATCACCAGCCAGTGTAGGACATGTTCATGCACCATGTCTTCTGTTACTCTAGGCTGCCAGCTAGGATAAGTGCAATTTCTACAGTCATGGTCACCACTACAGCTTCTGACCTCTCTGTTCAACATCCATATAGTTTGTGGAGTTCATGAAATGTCTGTTGTAGAATCACATGGTTGGTGAGGTTGGAGGAGGAATGTGGAATGGTGGAGGTTGGAATGTACCTTTAGAGGTTCTCTTGTCTAACACCCCTCCTCAAACAGGGTTACACAAAAGAGGTTGCCCGAGGACCATATCCAGATGACTCTTATGTTTGGTGCCCACAACTTCCCACCACTACACTTCAGAACCTGCCCTCCCCTAAGGGGAGTCATTTCTTGAGATAGCTGGAGCAGATTTACTGCCTTGGGAAGCAGTATTTTTAATGTAATTTCCCTCACTCTCCCAACTGGTACTTTTTTTTTTCAGTAGCTTTTCAAAGGCAGCGTGACTTACAGGAGTTTGAGAAAAAAGCTTAGAGAAGCTGAGACCTTCCAACTATGAGTCACCAGGTTTTTTAAAGTTTATTAAGAAAAATAAAGCTGTGTTCAAACTGCACAAGTTTTGTATGACAGATCAGCTAGAACTTCATACATGTGAAAAGCCACAGACTGATCCAGGCAGCAGTTTTATGCCCATGATTTTGAAGCATTGAATATTTGACTGTTGATGATTTGATGAAATAATATTGTAGTTTCCCCCTCTGTATATCCCCCCTTTCCAGCTTATGCTGTTTTTTTAAATCCTTTCCTTTTATCTAGAATCAACATTATGTAGGAAAGGAAGTATTCAGGATTTTGCTTTTTTTTTTTTTTTTTTTTTTTACTGGATTGCTGTGAAATTTGGAGGAGGTGAAAAATGCAGGTTAATTTCCTTCTATATTTTAAGTGTATTTCATATCTTTCAAACCTTATTACCAAGTGCTGCTTAATAAAATAAACTGTATGGGTTGTGGGAAGGAACTAATTGCTATAAGCCAGTGTCTACCTGGCTGATGGTACATGCCATCTCCTAGCATAAACTGTCCGTCTGCTTTCCCTGCCTTGCTGATGGTTACAAAGTCTAACAGAAAATGCAAAGACTGCACTAGAAAATGCAACATATGGATTTGCTGTGGAAAATTTTACTCTTCTGTGTAAGGCTGTGAACAGAAGTAATAAATTAGAAATCTTTGTCACATGACCAAATAGCTTGAAAATTACATCAAATTTTGGAACTTGCTGATAGATTTCCTCCAGAAATCAAGGGGAATCTTCAAATCATTTATGTCTGAGGCTCAGCTGGTAATCAGAATATCTCTCTAGGCAGCTTTAGACAAATTTAAAATCAAAACCTTAATTACTGAGAATATTGTGATTAGAGCCTGGAGGTACTTGAGTGAGGTTATCGAGGAGGGGAGAGGGGTTTGCAGGCATTAATCAAAAGCTAACCAATATGTGACTTCATTAAGAAAGACTAAGGTGTTTTTGCTTAGTCTGAATCCCAGACTAATGCACATCCCATTAGCTAGTGAGGCAAAGTAGCAATTTTCACACCAGTCAAATAATACTGCTTAATAAAAGGGAAGACAGTCTGATGCCGGTTAAGCAAAACATTGGTTTTTGTCATCTCTCTTGTCTTACATTAATTCCATAAAACAAATGTTGACACACACATAGGAAGTCAGCTTTGTGCTCCTGAGCACATTGGCTGCCATTACCTCGCTTAGGCTATGCAGGCTCACAGCATGGGACTGTTGGCTTGTAGCAATATTGGTCAACTATGCTGTTGTGGTTTTTTTTTTCCATTTGTTCCTAATTTTAGTCAAGAATATCCTCTAGAATGGGTGAAGAGCGAGTATTGCTAGTTTTTCTTACACAAGGAAGCATCTTCTTATGATACAAAATTGCTTCCTTAAAATTGATTGTTTCAAAGAGAAAGGCAGTCAGCACTTATATGCTGTTTAAAATTGAAGTATTACTTATTTTTAATATTTTTATACCTTTCAGTCTCTGAAATACCATCAGATACACCTCAATTTCCAATTGAAAGTGCTAACAAACATTCAGTCTAGCTTGCAGAGTAATGATGTTAAACAGTACATACTTTGTAGTGCATCTTGCTAAAGTCCTGTTATTGCTCAACTTTTCCATTCTGTGAAAAGCACTGTGTGAACAAATAATAAATCTATGGTGCTAACAAAATGTAGAAACATAATATATTTAACCTGTGTTAGCAAATGGTCAAATTGTTAATTTCAGAATGAAATGGTGGAGAGGATCAGCATGTAAAAGTGAAAAGGAAGTCTATATACATGTGATTAGAATGACTTTTATTTAAAAAAATAAAATAATAAATCCTCTTTCTGGCAATGTGAGTGGTGTTCTTGGAGGCCAGATGCATAGAACTATAATTATCAGAATCCCTTGGCAATATCCATTATTAAGTTGCATTATTTGTTAAAATTAATTTGATTTCTACTTACTAGACTCTTGCTGACTTGCAGAGTGGCAGTTAAACATGTTGGATGTCATGGATCATGCTTTGTTAACTTCTTTTGCACATGAAAGGTGCAGCTTCTCTATCTAAGTACTGCCAAACTAATAGTTACATTGTAATTAAATGGTTTTCTCTAATTATACATTAAAAGTCACTGTAAGAACAGGCAGCTCAGATAAGATGGAGATCTTAACCTCTTCAGTATGTTCCTGAATCTACTTGATTCAGGTTGTAGACTTCTAATAGAAAATTACTTAAAGCATTGAGAATGCAATATTGAAGATATTACCCTGGAACAATTAACTTGGGCATCTAGATTCTTCTACAGTGATACTTTCATTAAACACACTTTCTTTTAAATATATATGTCTGCATTAAGTTTGATTTCTCAAACTGATTCTCCAGAGTTGGGAGGCTCTCATCATACTTAACTTTTGAGCACTGTAGTAGTTTGCCTTTTCTTCTTAAACTAACTTTAAACAAAAAAAGTTATATTCATATAAAGGTACTACTGACCTTTTGTATAGAAAGAAAGCAGCTACATCCAAGTCCTCAATTCTGAAGAAACCCATTCCCCTGTGAATATTTCACAGGGGAACAGAACAGAACAGAAGTAATGTGACTTTTGAGCACTGTAGTAGTTTGCCTTTTCTTCTTAAACTAACTTTAAACAAAAAAATGTTATATTCATATAAAGGTACTACTGACTTTACATATTCAACATACCACGACTGCCATTTAATACGCAGTGAACAGTGTACCATATTAAGCTGTACAAGATTTTGTATGTAGCTGTGTGATGAAAAAGTCCTTTAGCTTAGCATCCAAGCCGGTTTAACAATATACTTTGCCTTCCTAAACTTTCATTGTAAAGCATAAAATGTAATGAAGATAATTTTGGTTGGCTGTAAACTAATACTTGTTTTGGCAGTGAGTACTTCAGAAAGTAGGCTTTTCTGTTCTAATTTTGAAACTTTTATTGAATTTCTAACTGCTTCTTTTGAATGCAGGAGGAGTTGTAAAGTTAGATTTTATTGTTGTTTTTATTTGTTAGAGAATTGCTGAAGCTTGGCTTTCTCTTTTGACACACACAGCAGAAGTCTCTTGTTACAACCCTGGTAATCTGGGAGCAGTGACCCCCTGAAGAGATAAGAGTTAACATTATTAGGAAATAGTATAAAAAAAAAAGAAAACAAAAAGCACAGAAAAAAAATTCATTTTAGCCACTACTGTTTTAATCACATAATTAAATACTCAAGGCTCACAAGTAGAAATGATGGTACAGGAAATACAGAAGGCAGCAATGTTGAAAGTAACATGGTATTTCTCAAATTACTGCTGACTCAAGGATGACTTCTTTTCAACCTCTTCACAGAGGTTTTGTAGTCCAGAATCTCTTGAGTCTTTGAAATTCTACCTGTATATATTTTTAAATAAAAAAGTTTAGTTTATGTTGACAGTAGTGAAGAATATGGTATAGGCAGATTTAGCATAGTTATGTGTAGCAGTGTGAATGTTTTCCTTAAGTTTTATATAACCTTTGACAAACACCTTTATTTAAGATATTGCATAAGTTTCTTTACCTAGCAGTCTCAGGAGTCCTTTAACTTTCAAGAGAGAATGACTTCATTTTTAAGGACAGAAAATTGAGGTGCCTTGAGGTCTTAATTATTGAAAAGCAGTATTAGTTTTTCAGAAAATATTACTGATATGTGTCTGATGCGGTGCACCTTTTAGATTTCATAAATATATTTGCTTTTTATTGGCTACATACTGAATATTTTTAGTATACATTGTATATGTTTCTGTATATGTTCAATGAGAAGTTGCAGCTTTGAGCAGATTTCAAGCCTATTAAGCCTGTTTGCTATGTAATGTAAAAAGTAGCAGAGGCTATGATTAACTTTGATATCAAAACTTGTTTATACATAATTTTATTCTTAGAGCAGTTAAATTGGTAAATAGTTAACTGGTTATTGATATAACTGGATATGGGAATAACTGTCTTAAAGGCATTAAAGTAGTATTTTGTTAAAGACACTGGAAGCTATTGACTGGAGGAGTGTAAGGAAAGCCATGCCAGTAGAAACTAACTTGTATTATACTCTACTTCTTGTTTTGTTTTTCTGAGTTTCCTCTGAGCTAAAAATCTTACTATCATGAGCCAAGAGACTCTAGATTTTCTTTAAACTGGACAAAAGTAGCATGACATATATGGTAAAAAGTACAGATCAGTGGAATCTTGAATCATTGCCTGAACATCTGTGTATAAACAGGTCTCAGTTTCATTAAACTAATTTATTTCTGTTGAAAGGTAATTGACTCATCTTAATCTGTACTGTGGTAGAAACTGCCTTTCTGCAAAATTAATCCTAAACTTTTGTCAGATGAGAATCATGGAGTGTTAATTGAGTTATCAAAGGTTGATGAGGCTACAGCTCACAGGTGTTTATATGTTTGTATCTGGCATTTTAGTACAAGTTTTGAAAGACCTGGGGGCCAGTTCAAAATGAATTTTTTCGAGGTTTTTTTGTTGTTGGTTTTTTGTTTTGGTTTGTTGTTTTAGGTATTGACCAAATTGTCTGCAAACATCTACCTACATTTTACTTTGTCTAGCAAAGTAGTGAAAGATGTGGGTGTTTTAAATAATGAATATGTACTGTAACCAAAATTTTTTCTATGAGAGAAGTCATCCTTGAGTCAGCAGTAACTTGAGAAATACCATGTTACTTTCAACATTGCTGCCTTCTGTATTTCCTGTACCATCATTTCTACTTGTGAGCCTTGAGTTAGTACTGACCTGTACTGAACTTAGTTGGAGACTGTATAACAAAATAGAATCTGACATTCTTTGTAAATTGTCTGGTTTGATTGTTAAGTGCCATAAACTTGCTATGGAATGTACACAACATGCAGTATTCAGGCTTGCTTGATGAATTTGTTTATCCGAGTAATTCTTGAATATAATGTGGATCATAAATTAATTCACTACTACATTTCTACAAGACAACCAAAATCTTGTCCTCTAACCTTAGTAGCCTGAAATGAAGAAAACATGAGGGTGGTTTTGAGTCTTTAAATTAAAATCTGCAAAAGTTACTTCATTCAGACAATAGCTCACATGTGCCCGACAGAATGGAATAATTGGCAGCTAAAGTAACAGGAAGACTGGCTCTAAGAAAACAATAGGTGTATCAAATGCTTTCTTGGTTTCATTGTATGTTATAGAATTATGTATAAAACTTTGAGAATGGGTGGAATTGGTACAGGGTGGAGTTGGTACAAGAATGTCATATATTTGCTACAGAGTTGTTGTGGAGCACCCGAGGTCTCTTCAGATGTGAAAAACTAGTATTTCACAGGAGTGTAGAGAGCCACCCGAAATAATTTATGGAGCTGTTAAAATGTCTCCCTTGTTTCATAAGTTATATTACTTTTCCTTTCTTTGATATGCCGTTCCTCTTAGTTCTCCTGGAAGGTACTCTGAGGATGTCTATTGTAGCTTTTGAAGAGCTGTGGAGAGTAGGTACCAGTCAGACTTGGCTATAGGTTTATGTAGATAATTTGTAGACGTCGCATCAAGACATCTATGTATCTTGGGGCCTTCTATGAAAAGGTCACAACATCAATAGACAAGGGAGGAGCAACTGACATTATTTACCTGGACCTGAGCAAAGCCTTTGACACTGTCCTGCACAACATCCTGGTATACATGCAGGTAAAAAATGGGTTAGATGGACGGACCACTCAGTGGATTAAGAACTGGATTGATGTCTGTACCCAAAGAGTGGCTGTCAATGGGTCTGTGTCCAAGTGGAGGGCAGTGAGAAATGGAGTCCCTCAAAGATCAGATTTGGGACTGGTCTTCTTTAACATCAGTGTCGGTGACATGGATGGTGGCATTGAGTGCACCCTCAGCAAGTTCTCTGGTGACTCCAAGCTGTGTGGTGTGGCTGACATGCTGGAGGAATGGGATGCCATCCAGAGGGACCTTGATAGGCTGGAGAGGTGGGCCCATGACAACCTCATGAAGTGCAACAAGACCAAGTGCAAGGTCCTGCATCTGGGTCGAGGCAATCCCAAGGCACTGATATAGTCTGGGCAGTGACTGGCTTGAGAACAGCCCTGAGGAAAAGGACTGGGGAGTGCTGGTGGATGAGAAGTTCAACATGAACCATCAGTGTACACCTGCATCCCAGAAAACCAACCAGATCCTGGGCTGCATCAAGAGAAGTGTGGCCAGCAGGTTGAGGGAAGTGATTCTCACCCTCTTCTCTTGTGAGACCCCACCTGGAATACTTCATCCAGTTCTGGAGCCCCTATTACAAGAAAGACGTGGGCCTGCTGGAGTGTCCAGAGAAGAGCCATGAGGGTGATCAGAAGGCTGGAGCACCACTCCTAGGAAATCAGACTGAGAGTTGGGGTTATTCAGTCTGGACAGGAGAAGGCTCCAAGGAGAGACCTTACTGCAGCCTTCCAGTATCTGAATGGGGCCTACAAGAAAGCTGGGGAGGGACTGTTTAGGATGTCAGGTGATAGGATTAGCGAGAATGGATTCAAACTAGAGAGCAGATTTAGGTGAGATGTTAGGAAGTAGTTCTTCACCATGAGGGTGTTGAGACACTGGAACAGGTTGCCCAGAGAGATGGTCGAAGTCCCATCCCTAGAAGATTTTAAGGCCAGGCTGGACAGAGCTCTGAGCAACATGATCTAGTGGGAGGTGTCCCTGCCCATGGCAGGGGGGTTGGAAATTGATGATCTTAAAGGTCTTTTCCAACTTTTAAAATTCTGTGATTCTATGAGAGTGAGTAAAAGTTGAAGATTGTTACTTCAACTAGGATCCTTGAAATCCTTTTGATTCCTGACAGAAGTGAAATAGGCAATGTAATTATGAACGAAACTGTCCTGGCTTCTATGCATAATTTTGCAAGTATTTTGGTAGTGTTTCTCTGTGCATAAATGGAAGGAACTTTTCTTCAAAAGCAAAGAACAGCCACTTAACATAGTACCTTGAGCTGGCATCTGCCAGCGTGCATATGATCTAATTGTTTGGGTATAGTAGTTATTATAGAAATTGTGATTTTTTAAATTTTATTTTAATTTTTTTGTAGTTAGTAAGTCTGGTACGGGTGTTACTTTTTTCCCCAAAAGGGTATTAGATGATCTGGTTTTGAGTTAATTACTTATGGGAGGTTTTGAAATTGTTTGTGTGTTGTTTTTTCTCTGTTGGATTATTTTATAACACTGTTAATAGCAATTTGTCTTAAAACCCCCACTTTTTCCATCTTGATAGCCAGCAAAATCAGACCCCAGTGTTATGAATGAAAAAAATGAAAACTGGTCATTCTAGTCTTGTGTACTTTGTTAATATAGTCTTGAGTGTTGTACATGCATTGTCTCTGCAGTCTGTAGCTCTGGGAACAGTTCCCAAAATCCTGTCCAAAGCACGGACATGGTCTCCTAGGTATCAACACTTTTTCTCTTTCAGCTCCCATAGTGTCAAACTGTTGGTTTCTTTTCTATCTGTAGAATCTTTAAACTCTGAATGACAGTTCATGCTTGATATTTGGGCTTAGATAAAGTTGTGGGATGTTTTGGTTTTGTGTGTGGTTGAGTGTTTTGGTTTTGTTTTTGGTTTGGTTGGTTTGGTTTTTGGTGTTTTTTTTCATGTGGTTGGTTGGCTTTCGTTTTTTCTTTCTTCTTAGAAAGTGTGATCAGGTACCTTCATTTTTTGGTCCTTAATGTTTCTACTGTGTTGGTACTTGGAAGTTTAAGGACAGAAGTGGTGACAACACCTGGTCCACTCTGCGGCAAAGCTACTGTTCATTTTAGCAAGATTTTTAAAAGAAGCAGCAGGTTTATAAAAGATGGAACCTGCAGCACATGAGTAACAAATCCATCACTGCTTGGAGTATTTTTATAAATGGTTATTCGGAATGTTCAGTCCTGCAGATGTAGGGAAACGATTTATGCTCTCCTAGCAATCACACATTGCTTAAAGGTTGGAATGCCAAACCACATTTAGCTGGCTGGCTGAATCCACCTGAAGTACATAACTGATTTAATTGATCTACTTGATGGAATTATTTGGGAGCCACTTAAGATGCAGTACTATTGATTTCAAATGTTCCTCATATTTACAGCCATATGTATACAAGGGAATAACATTTTTAGGTTGCTGGGGGTCTTGAAGGGTATTTTGTTTTAACTAGCTCGCTGAACTGGCAAAACATACTCTTAATATATAATTTGAAGAACTACAAAATTGTAGCTGACAAATTCAGGATGTAGAATGATTTTTATAGAGAGCAATATGTGTAGATTTGTGTTGATAGTGTATATTGTATTCACTTTCCATCTAGTGAGTGAGCTTTTCAAATAACAAGCAGTCTTTGAGGTGGCTTTGAAACAATCACTTATGTCTCAAGTTGACAACACTGGAACTGAATGTTTACTTACATGTGGACTGACAGGAAGACCTAGAACTTAAATCTGTTAGCTCACACTGACTCATAGCACCATTAATCAGAAAAAGTTGTAAGGTCTTAAGATAAACCGTGTTAAATTTATCCCTTATTGTGGCTTTTCTAATCGTTAGTGTGGATTGAAATACTGAAGTTATTTGGGCCATATATGATGATGATTCAAGGATACTGCAACTACCAACATTTTTTTGCAGCCAGACTAGTGGACATTTTCAGTATCCAGCATTTTAAAAAATACATGCAATTTAGCTTGAAGTGCACTTTGTGGAAAAGTTAATTTGTCAGTAAAATTAACCTTCCCTTAAAAAAAAACAAACAACAATTCTCCATTTCTAAGAAAAATCAGATACTTTGAATTTGTCATGTCTTCCATATATACCTGAAGAAACAAATATTTTGAAGATAAAAACACAATTTCCTCTTGCTTATGTGTTTGTTCTCTTAAGGAAATCTGGTTTTATTTGCTTACTTCAGGCTTCAGACCTATTATTTAAAGTATAGCTGAGTACGTTGCATGACTTAAAGCAGACGAATCTACCAGGTAAATTGTAGCGGTTTAAAATGAATCATATTTGGTCTGTTACTTGTGTTGCTATTAAATCCCCTTTCAATTGGCTGGGTTTGCAAGTTGGACTATTAGGTATAGTAAATTTGACTTGATCATGCTTTACAACCAGTCTTTCAGATGCAGAAACTGGCAAGAATTGGGCATTTTGAGTATGCTTTTCAGATCCTGGACTTTCACAGTAGTAGACTGGATTTTTCCAGTCTTCCTTGGACAGCCACAAAATAAATGGTGGAGTGTTTGCAGTTTCACCACTAGAAAAGGAGTATTTGGGTTCTCCTGTCAGCAATATAATTTTTCACATCAGGCTGTGGCTAGGAGTTCAAACATCCAGGTTGCATTTCCTGCTCAAACAGTTGTATATAGTGACCCTTAGGGAAGAAGCAGCAGAAGGGATATAAATATTGCATGAGCAACAACAGCAAGCTGACAGGCAGTGAGTTTTGCCTTGCTGACTGGTTAAATAAGGCTCCTTTATTGCAAGAGGAGGGAAAGATAGAATCAAGTTGAACAGCTAAAGGAAGAAAAATGAAGCAAATTTGAAGACCCTCAAAATGTCAAATAATTTGTCACACACATTCATCTGTTAGCTCATAAACGTCAGTTCTTGTCAAAAGCATTTCCAGCTTTTCCATCTGAGTTTCCAGAATGTTTCAGGGCATACAGCTGGGCTTCAGAGTTAAACTTGATTTTTTCCAGGTTTTTAAACAGGCCTCTGAATCAGACAGCTCTTGTTACGCTTGCTGCTGTCCTGACCTTGAAAAAGGATCTGTGTTCCTGCGAGAGACATCTTGAAGGGTGGTTGGCAATCGTGGATTCCACTACAAAGCATTTTATTTACTTCAGTTACCTGTCTTGAAAACAGAGCCTTAGGAAAGAAATCTCTCAGCTTCCCTTGTTAGCGTACATTTTGTGATAGCTGAGTCGCTGAAAGCACAGGCTTGCTTTCAGGGATCTGTTTTTCCCTCCTGTTAGTTAGGAAGTGTTTTTGTGATAATTTAGGGGAACAGCTGACCAAATGCTTCCCTTGTCCATTTTGTTCTTGCTTCTTCAGTGTTTTGCCAGAGCAAGCTTTAAACTGTCAATGGCAGATGATAGCTGTGTATGATGCAAGTATTCCATACACCAGTCCATCTGATACTGCAGTAGTTCTGCTTTTCCAGGCTCTTTCAGAGCAGGTGCCAAGCATTCATTCCTACCATTTTAAGCTCTAATCAGTGAATCTCTGAAGCTGGGGTCTTTCTCTAGATGCCTCATGATGTGTGTCACAAAGAACCCAAGCTCACATGTGTGATCTAGGTGCATGAAGTTTTAAGTCTGCACTTGTAATAGAACATGTATGTACAACAATGGGTGGAAAGGGCTATTCTTGACAAAATTATACTAACCATGTACTTTATACGTAGTTCAAAGTGTGAAATTTATTTGCAACACAGTATCACTAAATACACAAACTAATGACTTGTTCATTTGAAGATTAAGTGAGTTTAGGTATTGATAATAACAGGAGTGGGAAAGGTGCCCAGAGAACACGGTATTTAGTTCAAACTTAGTTAACCACTCATGTATATATTGAATTAATTGTAAGATCATTTTCATTCTCTGATGAGATGTGTTCTGGTTAATGTGCACTCCCATATTTGCTTCTAAAGCCCTGATAAATGCAATCTGTTGGAATGTTTTTAAGACAATAGTTATTTAATGAATAGCTTGTGTGTACAGGAGAAAAGAATAAGCTTGATTGCTTACAGTCTGACATTTGAAAAAGCATTTTTTTTAGATAAGTTGTATTTGCATATCTAATTGCTATGTAATCAAAACTAAGTGAACTGTAGCTACTTGAAACCAAAAAATGAAAGGCAATCATCTTTTCAGGGGGAAATATCCCACTCATATGCAAGCCCGTTTGAATATTGGAATTATATTCTTCTTGTGTTTAATTATAGGCGTCTGACTGAGCAGTGAATCTATGCCTGTGTATTAAAGGAGTGAATGTGACCCTGAAACATCAGCTTTCCTTTGTTAAAGCAAAGCATTGGCATTGAGAGAACTTTAACAGTGTTGTGTATTTTGGCGATAAGGGATTGTGCCAGAATAGCTGTTAATTACCTGCTTTGTTTGATATGGAAAGTAGTGGTTCCACACTTTTCTTCCCACCAGTGACAGTACTCAATTAAAACTTGTATTAAATAGTGATAATGCCCTTGTTTATCTGGTGAGGAAGATGTGAGGTGAAGAAAATTAACAGGATTTTTTCATCTGTTTAAAGCAGCTTTGTTGTGGTCTTTTATTTTTGTTTTCTATGAAACTAATGACAATAAAGGAAAACGATTTTTGTGGTTTTACTGTGGTGTGTGGTGGGTTTTGGTATTCCGAGGGTTTTTTTATATATATTTGGGGGTTTTTTTGTGTGTTGCGTTTTGGGGTTATTTTATTTTTTTATGATTCTTAATTCTTGCAATTTACTAATCGCGGCTACAGTAGATGTTAGAAAAAATTCTGAACTCTTGCGCATGTCATTCCTCTATGTTAAGTGCCTGTTGCTATGGGTTCTTATTTCACTGCTTTTTGAAATTTTATTGTATTATGTGCATGTTTTTGCTTGTTTGTTTTTACATAACTGCCTGAGCTTTCTGTTCTAAGGTAGCTGGTGTTCTCAGCCTCTCTTAATATTTATTTTATACAGAAATGTCCTCAGATCTGATTTTGCATGATTTTCTAATCAGCTTAATGTTTTCTTCTTGGATTTCTAAAGTATGCAACAAAACGGATAGTATTTTGGGTAGGAAACCTTCAGTCTGAGTTAAAATTCTGTAAGTAGCAGCTATTATTTACAAATCTAAACAGAACAAGGCAAGGAAGTTAGAAGACAGACTTGATAATGTGTGAATCTTTGTTACCTCTGTTAGCCATGCTGAAGGATATTCTAAAAATGAAAATGTGCAAAATACATCAGTAGCCAATAAGAAAGGATATAGAAGTGATATACAGCAACACGTTTTTTATTTCATTCATCCAATTAAATTAAGGAAAGGCTGGGTGCTTTACTTAAAAAATTTTGAAGTTCTCTGCTGAACAAGCCTGATCAGCTTTATTCTGAGACGAAAGCTGAATATTTGATGCTAGACTAATTTTTTTCCAAAAAGCGAAACAGTAAGTGAAAAGATGTAATTACTGTAGCAGCTTTCAAGTATGTACACAAAACTCTTTTGAAGATCTCAGTGGATATAGCAATGTGTGGTAATTCAACTAGAACTTCAGAGCTTTAACTCAGGTAAATGGAGGTCATGTGCAGAAAGCAAGATTGCTTGCCTGGAATAATTAGGCACAATTAATAAAGTTTGTTAAAAAGAATTAAAAATATTTTTTGCAGATAAATACCTTAAGAGTATTATTCCACTACTTTATAAGTAGTGAAAAACTTGTCATTGTTAATGCTATGTTTTATTTGGTAGTGTAATGTTCAGGACAGAAACAAGCTACAGTGAGAAATCAGGTTTAAAAAAACAAAACAGTTTTAAATATGTGAATTTTATCATGGTTTACAGAAAGAAACTATAAAGAGCCTTGTTTTGATGAGGTCTCATACATGGCACGTTACTGAAATAGTATACTTTTCTTTGGAATAAAATTTTTTCTGGACTTATTTATGGAAAAATACTTAATTACTTATAATTAGCAATACATTTTTACTTTACTATTGATAACATTTTTTTCAGCTAATTCATAAAGTCAATAAATGTAAATTTGTTCCTAATCACAATTCTCCTTTCTTACAACGTAAACGGTGATAACTATTAAATGAGAATTTGATGAGGTGTTTTATGATCTGGCATTTTGAAGCAGAATGATCCATCCGTTTCTTTAACTGGTTTTCCAATTTTCTTTATTTTGCACTGTTAAAAAAAGTGGAATGTGAATTTGAGATGCATTTAGATAAGTACAGTTATTTCATGGCATAGTAGTGCTGCAGTACAGTGTTAATATAACTGTTAGCTCATCCATGTAGGATAAGGTTCCACAGTGATTAGATAGCTTCCTATGATCAGGCATATTCACCTAATAGTAATTTCACTTTATAGGTGAATGTTGCTACTCACTGTGCCCAGTCATAGATAGGTTCTCTAATGTCAAAGCTAGTTTGTTGAGACTTCCTTAAACTTTCATGTATTCAGTATAAAATTTCAGCTTCAGATGAAGTTGAGAACTATGTTCTTCCTGAATTTTCTGAAATACACATCTTGTATTTCGTTCACTTTAAAGCAAAGATAATGAGCCTATCAGATTTTATTTTTTTTTTAATTAAAATTTCCTGATTACATTTCATTGACCTTGGTCACTTAAAAATAATTCACGAACTTCTTTGAGCATTTTCTTTATTATGCATTTCAGTTAAATTCTGATGAACTATTTGGTGTGTTTTCTTTCTGAGAAATTTCTTATGATACAAAACTCAAAAATGACATGATATTTGGTTTAATCTGCTTTACGGTCACACCTCTACTTGCAGATTTTTATGCAGAAAGGAAAATTCACATGTTGAAATTATTTGCGGTGTTAAAACTTGGAAATGTGAAGGAACTATTCTCCTTTAGCAATTGCCTTTCCTGGACTCTTTTATCATGAGCAGGCTTTCTCTTTGTGTTTTACCATACTTCTAGGACTTGCCACTTCTGAGTGAAGTTCATAAGTGTAAGACTGGTTATTTTCTTTTCCAATCCAACTTTTTGTCTCCATTTAAAAAATGCAAGCTGGAATGAACAAATCTTTGGTAGTGCATAACTTTATGCACTCACCACATTGACATTTTTTCCAGAATTTCATTTTCAAGTTGGACAAAAATATTAAGTCATCCAGTTGGTACAATTGTTCAAAAAGCAAAAACTTACTATCTTGATAACCTTTGGGGGGAAACAAACCAAACAAAAATAAAAAAAAAACCAAGCAACAATCCTCACTTTCTTCTATCAAGAAGCTCTAGAATGTGAAAAATCTAGAAGCTGAGAGCTTAGTTTCAGCTCTCCAAATAGAAGAATATTTGTTTGTTATGCATCCTGGTGAAGGGGTTTATATACCATGTGAGGAAAAGTCAGACCCCTTATCTCCCGTGACAATCTGAGTTGATGGTACTTCTCCTTTGAAATATATATACACTGCCCAAACATGCTTTTTTCTTTAATGAAAACAGTACTGCTGAAAGCATGTTATAAAGCTTGTTTTTATTGCAGGTATACACAATGAATCATAATTTCCAGCAGGCTTACATCCTGCCAGCGTAAGATCAGCATCTAAGACACTGAAAATGTGAACAATATTTTATTTATGGTTGGGATCTATAGAGCATGTTTCATATTTGTACTTCTGCCTTTTAGCTGCATAACTGAGCTTGCCCGCATCTGGCATTTCATGTATTCTCTCTACTGAAGTTATTCAGTGCACAACTACATAAACTTTTCAAGTAGAGGGTAGTGATACTCATGTTCTTTGTCCCCTCTCTCTTTTCTTATCCATTTGGACAGTTGAGAGGAGAATCTGGTTCTCTTAAAAGGTAAAAAAAAAAAATCATAATTTACTGTGAAAGAAAGTAAGGTGAATTTACCACTTAACTTTTGGAATCTGTTCCTCAAAGCTAAGAATTTTTTAAAATCAGATTTTGAGTGATTCAGTATTCTCTTCAAGTAAATGTGAATAATCCATCCAAAAACAAACTTTAATTCCACGTGTTAGCAGAGTCAAGTTATTATGACCTTGGGTATGCTCTAAACCAATTTGTAATGATTAGTGTCAGAGCAGTTCTTTTTCTGTTGAAAAGTAATGGCCTGTGATACACTGGAGGCCAGATTAGATCATCCTAATGATTCCTTCTTGTCAAAGTCTTTGAAATCGGGGAAAAAAAAATCACTTGGAATTAAGCTTTGGTATAATAAGAGGGATAACAGTAAGATGTACTGAAAAAAAAATAAAGTAGTATAACAGAACATTTAATTTATCAAAGTTTTAAATTAATCACAACTTCCTTTCTCCCATTATATATATGTGTGCGTATGTATAGGAGTGTGTGAATACAACTGAAGCATATGACGATTCTACAGTCAGGTAGAATTTCAAGTTTTTTATTCCCCATATCCAGCTTTGTGTCTGTATGCATATATTCCTGTATTCTAAAATAAAAAATGTAAATTGGTGATGATCAAGCTCCAGTGTTGTCATTCCAGTATGTTTTGGATATATGTAATCAAAGAGAACTCAAATTTTAGTTGTGTAGATCTCTTTTGTATAGTAAGCTCTATTGTTTTGTTTATACTGTGAGTAGGATACTTCTGTAGCAGCCAATGCCTCATTAATCCTGAAGTCAAGAGGAGTATACAGAAACAAATTTTAGTGCTTGTACGTTTGTTGTGTTTCCTGTTACTGGCCTTAATTTAGCTTACAAAAGCTTCTTAAACAGGTTTAGCATGGTTTTGGGAGTTTTTGTTTGCTTTGAAAAAGGTGTATGTTCATGTATGTGACAAATTTGAGACTATCTTCAAGGATTTTTAAAGACAAAAAAGGAAATTAGGCATCTCACAAATAGGCAACTGGAAATCAAATTCTGAAGCAAGTCTGAGATGAACAAGATAAGTCCTGAGATATCAGGAGGAAAATGAGTATGAAGTGTTGTCTCCACAAAATAGTGACAACAGTAGCAGAAGATGTTGCATTTTGTTTTGTTGTGTTTTTTCCTGAGTGTATTCATAAATGCCAATTTATCTGTGATTTTTACGGATACATTTTCTATGATGGCAGCACTGTCTTGCTTTCTGCAGCTCAGGAGAGTAATTTTCATATGTATTGAAGTAGATATTTTACCACTTCTTTGAATTCATATCTTTTCATTCTGTCTTCATATCAGCAGTGGTTACAGTGTTAAGAGCTGTGTAATTACTTTCAGTTGGAGGTGAATATTGGAAACTCGGAGAACTTGCAGAATGAATGGATTTCAGTATCCTGGGATGACTTCGCTAATAGGACTGTCTGGTTGTTTGTTTGGCAAGAAAATACAAAATACCTTATCCCCTTGCAGAAGGGAAATGGCTGAGATGCTCATATCAGAAAAGCTCAGCATGATGGGGGGGTGTGTCTGAAATTTCAGACTTTACATGCGTATTCAGAGTTAATCCAACCTTGAGTTGAATATATAAAATGCAAACTTTAATTTTTAGTTTAATTCTTTGTTTTCTTGGTGCCTATACTTATGCATGTATGTTATAAAAAACTGTTTGTATGTCTGTGGTTTTGAATCTTTGTGCGTGGGATTTTCCCTTGCTCTTGGATTATCGGATTTAAGAGTTGATGCATGGTGTTGGTATTTTCAGAGTAAAGAATTGGAATAGCACCTCCAGTGTAAGATAGGGCAGTGTTTTAAATCTCGTAATGGTTAAGTTAACCATACATTGTTAGAGAAAGCTGTTTAAAAATTTATATATATTTGTCTTAATAAAAACATTTCACATCCTTCTTTCAGATACCTCATGTTTCAGTTTACAGCCTTTTTTTTCTGCCTTTTTTTTTTAAAGTACTTTACTAATCCACTGATTTGATGAACTGATTTAAGTGGTTCATGGAAGACTGGCTAGTGTTTTAAGTGCATACATTAATGTACTTTGGATATATTTTTTCTTACTTGGGCATCATGCTTCTTTTTTTTCCTTGATGACATTTTTTTCACAAGCAACACTTTTAACTTCCTTATTTACCAAAAAAATTTACTTTCGTCTTTCATGTACAGTAATTACATAGTTCAAGTGTGGGTGGAAGGAATACATAAGGGGCTTTAAACCACTTTTTTACTACATGACATCATCCCATCTTACTTGAAATTAATGAACTATTAGTGTTGCCCCAGCAGTAATGGGTGTTAGTTAAAATAAACTACGCTCTTCGTTCATTTGTATCTGGTATGAATTTGACCTCTTATTAATTTTTATTTAGTGCTCAATTAACTAATGCTAACTTAACCTAATGCTATCAGAGGAAATGCAGTATTTTTTAGATAATAAAAGCACAAACTTTTATGTTCTGATAACTGCACTGGTATAGCACACCGTACAAGTTGTCTTACAGGCATGTTAGTATTGGAAGGGGCCCTCATGTTCTATGCCTGCCTTGCTCTTGTGTTGAGGGTGAACCAAAGCCCAGAGAACAGAATGGGTCTCTGTTAGTCCTCCCCAACTTCCTAGGGGAAGATAAAAAGGGAAAAAGGAAGATAAACTTCAAAGGTTGGAAGATAAAACTAGAACAGGTTTAATAGAAGAGGAAAGGGACATTAACACATAGGATAAGAAACAAATATACAGCCCCCAGTTTTGATGACTGCTGGTACGAGACTCTGAAAGTCTCTCATAGCAGAACCCACTCAGGAAAAGGGCTCAAGGCTCTTCCCAGCACCCGATGGATTCAGATCCTGCTGAGCACACTTGTTAATTCATAAAACTGTGGAAAAACACTAGTAGGTGATAGTGCAGGAATACGTAGCTCTGGAAAGGGATCTTGTGTTATGTGTCATTTAAAATGAAGGAGAACTTGAAGAAGGTGGGATAAGGGAAAGAAAACTTATTGTTGTTCTTCTGTGTCTTCCGTGGATTCAGGCATCATTTTTCTTTAACTGGGTTGTCTTGTATTACAGCTTCTTGGGATTGTAATCTCAAGTGTAAACAAGAAGGAATAAATTGTGTCCATCAGAGGATAAAATACAAACCCTAATCCCAACTCTCCATGCCTCTTAAACATATTAAAGAAAGCAAAATAGGGCACAAGCCCAATTTTTTTTTGCTTTTCAGGTCTCCTTTAAGAGCAGAGACAGCCATGATTCAGCAGTTTTGGAGGTAGAGGCAAGTAAATGTTTTACTACTTGTAAACATTCCAGTTCTTGCAAATCACTTGTCATTTAAGGAGACCCTGGTTGGGAAAGAATCACAGTCCCCTCTTTCCTTCATGGTGAATCTGCTTTGTATCATCTATGTCAGGAAAAATATATTCGAGCTTCTCTGATTATTGACAGACTCCATCAATCACAAACTGTTGAAATACCTAATTGTTTTGAAATATAGAAGTTTAATATTAAGGTTTTTGTGATAGTAGTTTTGGTTTTTGCTTCTGAACCGGTCTTCAAAAGGTAAATTGTGTTGGGTGGTTCATCATAGTGGGTTTCTTTTTTTTTTTTTTTTCTTAAGAAGCAGCTAATAACTCACATTGAGAGTTACTCCTGAAAGTATCACTTGTGTACTTGTGTGCTGCAAGTATCACTTGTAGTATCTTTATTCTTTTCTGAAGGTTTCATTGGAAGTTTAGGAAGGAAGTATCCATCTCTATTCAAGAAGTTTTAAAAATAAGTCAGACCCTGATTGCCATTGCTCATCAGAGAATCTGGCTACTTTAGGTAGCTCAAGCTGCAGTTCCATAAGTCAGGCTTTGCTGCACTCTGCACCACACAGCCCTGGCTAAGCATACTTTTCCCTTCTTTGTTACAGTTACTGGTTATTTAAATGAATCTGACGACCTGTTTCAGTGCTAAATCAGCTAAAAACTTAAAGCTGGAAACTTCCTGTTGTTTTTTGGGAGCCGTGAACTGGATCTCAAGCATTTTAGTATCTTAGTGGGACTAGCAGCTGTGACTTGAAATACTTCAAATTGTTGTGAGACTACAGGCTTTAGGCAAAGTACAATAAGTGTTCTTTAATTAGTTGAGCTGGATCACCATGGTTTCTTGGTATGCTGTGGAGATAATGCATTTTACATCTTCAGGTGATAAATGCAGGGTCCCCAACTTGTTTTTTAGACACAAAATGGAAAGCATATAAGCTCGAGCTACCTATTCTCTCCACCACTGATGAATTTTTTTACTGTGTTCAGTTTTCTTATTTAAAGTTATAGACATTTGAAACAGACCAAAATTTTTGATGATGATACTCGGTAGATACTAACTGTGAACTGGGAAGTTGTTAAATGGTACGCTTGGCTTTTGGTTCTATGAAATACCAGAGCTTTTTTTGGGAAGGACTAGAATTTTGGAGATTTTTTGCCGTATTTTTTACTATTTAAAAGTAGTGATTAGTGACACATCTGTGTGGATTCTTAAGTCATAGTACAACACAAATATTAAAATGAAATAGTGAACACTTACAGATTTTTTAATTTTGTTGGCAGACTACAATTGTAACACACTATTAATTTCAGGTAGTGAGCTGATACTGTTATTTCATGCTGTATTTCTTTACATGCTTTGCAAAGAACCATTAAACCTGTTCTGTTAGGAAACTAGTTATTTTTTTTGGACCTTCCTCTTCCCTATTACCAGTTAAAGTTGCAATTTTCATAGTCTCCTAACAAGACAGGAAATGTGCTATTCCATCTGCAAGGGTTGCATGCAGTGGGGACAGGAAAGAAGATGGATTTTGGTTAGTTAATGTGGGAGTATAGTTCACTGGGATAAACAGTGTTGCTAGTTAGTTAGATGTATTGACCCATGTGAGTATCTGTGCCACTTTCAGGAGGAGGAAGGGAAAAAGAAAGTAGCCAAGTCAGGATGTAGGAGGTAAGCACCTGTAGGTTGGCAGTTAATATTTTTCATCAGTCGGAAATGCATCTAGAATGAAGGGGTTATGCTTGTGCTTTCCTAAAGGAAAGGAAACATTTAGAATGAAGGAAGCCAGGCTTTTTCTAGCTGTCTCTCTAGGATGTGAGCAGTGTGATCTTTGGTTCTCAAGTCATGCAGAATGCTGTCTTTATTTTCTAGGATGGATTAAGCCACTGTAGAACATAAGGCATGTACATAATGACCTTTTCTCCCCAGCCTTACCATCTTACTTGGACTTCTGTTATTCAAAAGTATATGAATTAAAACTGTAAAACCTTGGTTGGACTTTTTCTGTGTGGAAGATAAGTATGCAGTCTAAAATTGTTTGTAATAGACATTTTAATAAAACAAGTTTGGGACTTGTCCTCTGAACAGTAAAGCAGTTGAATTTTTTAATGACTTTGAATTTTTCTGATAATGTACTTTATTAAAAATCAATCACTTTAAATGTCTTCAGACTTGGTTAACCCATCAAGGATTTACTTTGGTTTCTGGTTTCATAAATTTCTGTTATATATATATATATTAACATTCTGTTTGGTTCTTTTGGTTTGTCCTGTATTTATTCATGATATTTCTCTCTTCATTATTGTATTTGTTCAGCTGAGGGAAGTCTAGATCTACCCATGCTTTTCTTTGGGCACTGTGTTGAAAAAGCAGAACTTGAAATTTTGCGTAATGAAATAAGTCTTAATTTTTCACTTTACAGTGACTTGTAATGGGGCTATGATAATTTCATTATTTGTAATTTTTATCCAGTTTGCACACTCAGTTTTATTCAAAACCTTGCAAATTAAAATGTCAGCAGATTATCTTTTTGGTGAGGTACTTTAAAAATCACAGTCTTTTGGTGAGGATTTTTTGTACATTTTACCAAACTATGTGGGATTTGAAAAGCTCATGTGAAACTGGAAATTTATTTGAAGGTATGATGTGTCCCAAACAGCACTGATCTTGAATTAAATGTGATATTGAAAGATGTATATATAAACACTCTCTCCTGAAACCACTGTACATATATGTATTGTAAGTATTATATATATATATATATATATTTTTAGTTAAAACTATGACTGCCATTCACTTTCTTTTTCGTTTATGTAATAAGCAAGGGTTTTATCACATTTTATTGTCAAGTTTAAAGCGGACAGAAAGCTTTTTCATAATTAGTCCTCTTAAGAAATGTTACTTCAATGATTTCACTTTAAATTACTTTTCTCATAGGGCTCTTATTTTAAATGTGTTGTGCACATACTATATGCGCACCTTAACTGAAAAATTCATGGTTTTCAACTTATGAAATGTAGAAAGCAAATAAAGAAGTCTAGACTCTTACCTTAAGGACAGATTCAGTCAAGGACCACAGAGCTTTCTCTGAAAGCCATGAGAGAGTACTGCTGTATGGCAGAATTCTAATTCCTATGAATCATGATAGTAGTACTGCTGAAGGGAACACCCCGCTGGCTTAGTGATGGTTTTGGTGGGTTTTGGTCGATGGATTGATGTCTCCTGAGAGTTAAGCATGGAAACAATTCCAAAGACCCATCATCTCTGTACTGTAGGAAAGGTTTCCCTTATATATTTATGTGCAATATTTTTAAGAGTCATTTAATATCAGTGTCAACATGGCATTCAGCTATACAGTCTTTGACTAGCATGACTATTACTGTATTTTAATCTGCTCTTGAGAAAACATGCCACATGTTGTATTCCTCTCGTTCTGCAGTCACTATAATGAATAGAGTTGTTGCCTGAAATTGGTCATAAAGGTTTGCAACATTGGTTTTGGTTTGAGTTGTCCAGGTGGTGACTTGAGTATGTCAAATCCCAAATTGTAGCAAGGATTTGAGGCAACTGCCGCAATAAAACAATATAATTACGGGCTGTGCAAGGTTTAAGTCATAAACAAGTGGAAAGTTTGTGTGCTGAGCTAATTTGAAGCAGTAGTTCTGAATTCTTTCAAGGACTCAACGTTAGTTCATTAGCTGATAGTTATTCTCAATTCTATACTAAGTGACAACTTTGAACTTTTCTGTATTCTCTATTTTATTTTTAAAATAGAAGGTAGCTTAATTTGCCTTAGTATCTTGTTACTTGTCATGAAATGTCATGGGTCATTTGTTTTCTAAGTGTTCTAACTTTATAGATATGGAAAGAACAGAACTGTTTCAAAAGGAGGGACTGATTAAAAGAAACATTTAAAAAATCAGTAAAACTCGGAGAAATATATGCTGTGTAATCACCATAAGATTAAAATATACTTTTAGAGTAAACTTGCAGTTTTGACATCTTAGCAAAAAATAAGGTAATGAGGTAAAATACAAGACTGTATTCATAAAAGCATTAAAATATGACAGCTGTAGCACTAATAGTATATAAAATGCTGTGGAAATTCTGTACTCTTTGTTCCACTCAGTATTAAGTTCCAAAGCATTCAGGTTGCTAGGTATGGCCTTTTTGTATAAGCAGGCTTTTTCTTGGAATTACTCACTATGCTGTGAGCAACTAGTTGGGGTTTTTTTATCCACACCCTTATCTAAATAAATGGGGTATAGTATGTTCAATTCTGATCTAAGTTACTGAGATGTAACATTTGAAGTGGAAAATATTGCTTTACACAGCTAACTTGAGGTGAGTGGAAACTTGAGTTTTCAGAATACTTAGCAATTTATGTATTACAGTAAAATTATGTCTTAACAGTGGTACTGATAAGTGTTCATGTCTAGAGAGCTGCAAGTCAGAGCATGGCATTCCCTCATCCTTACTCCTGTTGCAAGAGTTTTGGTGTGGCAGGGGAGCGACTGGGCTGGCTCTGCTGTCTGTGGAAGGCATGACTGACAGCTGGCAGGCTTCATATATATATACACACATATATATATGTATATATGCCTGTGCCTTTGTCTGCAGTCAGCTACTTGTGGGATGTGTCACGAAGCCGGTTCAGCTTGCTGAACAGGCAAAACCTAATCTGACAGCAGTAGCTTGCTGCTGTGTTAAACTGGCTCTAGAAGAGCCCAGAGAGAGCTGTTTCCTGATGCAAAGAAGAGGGAAGCATTCTGCAGGCAGTCATGAGGAAGGAGAAAGAAACGAAGCAACGTGTTTTGGTGGGAGTGAGCAGTTCCAGCTCTGCTCTTAAACTGAATTCTTTGGAAGAAACCCTTCTATACAAGAAAACTCAGAACACTTCCGACTTACGATTTGGAAGAGTTTCTTTCTCTGAGGTGACAATGTAAGATTGCAGTTCTAATTATGAGCACAGATATTGTGTCTAATGCTGGCAGTATTAATTTAAGCCATTTAACACTTATGAATGAGTTTAGTTTATGTTTAGCGCTATGTTTTCTTGTTGACATAGGAGGTGATTTGAATCTCAATATATAGGATAGCATTTAGCTGCCTAGACACTTGAATCTTCTTGCCATCCCTGCAGGTCTATGGGAAGCGAGACTGAGACACCTACTCTTTATTATGCATCTTTGAGGAAATTTTCAAGGCAGAATTGTCCCAAGGATTGAAATAGGGAAGGGAAAATAAGGAAAACATTAAGTATAGTCACAGCAGTGCTGATATGCTGTTTTCTATTAAGGCTGGGATTTTGCAAAGTCTGACTGTGCATGTTAACTTAGACATTTATCCAGAACAGAAAGAGCCATTCCCAAGCAGCGTAAGATACTGGGTTTGAGCTAAAGCAAGCGTATCAGCCTAGACATGGCAGTAAAAACAGCTTTGCTTTTCTGTGCCTGGCCTCTTTCCTACATATTTCTGCATTCTTGTAGCCCAGTAAAGTACTTCTGGCAAAGAGTTACTAATAAGGTATTGAGATGTGATGTATGTTTCTTTTTTTTTTTTTCTTTTTTTTTTTAAACTTCACTGAGCAAGAATGTTTTTTTTATGGGTTGGGAAGTTATTTGACACCTAACTGCTACCTAGGCATATTTGATTTTAAACTACGGGGTAGGGGAGCAGGGAAGAGTTTTCCTTTTGATTTTTTCAGTTCTGTGCAGATGCATGAAACTTGTCTTACACTGCAGGTTAAGAAGTGGTACTTCTAGATTTCTTGGCACACTGAGGATATTTTAACATATTCAGTCTGAGTTCTAGTTAAAAATGTTCTGCAGTGACATCTTCATATACTTTAGTGCAAAGATCTACAGTGTTTGAAATTTCACTTGTCTTACTAAATGTTAAGCAGTTTGAAAAGATGTTAAAAAGGTTAGTAATTATGTATTATTGTATATGATAGCAGCATGAGAAAATGGAGAGGTTCTGTATTTTAAAAGCTTACCATTGTTTTATAACTAAAAATGGTAGAGTGTTATTGTGGCTATATTGTCATTTTACAAAATTATCTTTAATACTTACTCTCTTAAGACTTTCACCAAGATATTTGCAGAGGAATCTGTACTGATATGTCTTATATTTTTTGTCATCATATATGAGGCACATATGTTCCTTGTTCTCGAGGAAACAGTGAAAGCAAAATGGTTGGCAGAGGCTGAGTTGACTTCACTCTGGAAGTGTTAGGCAGATTGAGATTAGGAAAGCAGAAATGTGGATATGTTGGCATTCAAATGCAGAGTCCAAGCAGCTGTATGTATTATGACAGCTTCAAAAGGTGACTTAGCTATTACATTTTTTCACTTAGTGTTTATTAATGTTTTTCTTTAAATAATTTTCTGTAATTCAGTGTGAAATAAAAAAAAAATAGGTCATTTATTCCCAATTATGGAAAAATCAAATACAACAAATTATGTATGAATTAATGTAGTTTTGCTTGGTTTTTGTCAATGGAGAAGATTCGTATGAATGGAAAAAGTCAAAGCTAATGAGCTTACCTTTAAGTTGAAAATAAGAGTTCTCCTCAAAGTGCTATTTATAAGTTAGACCCAATCATTCACAGCTGCAAAAAACCTTAAGTCCTAAGTAAAAGAACAGGAACACATCCTCCTTTATCATAGGGATAGAGGTGCACTTCCTGCATAATTTTTTCTGCCCCTTCTGGGCAGCGTTTGTCCTTCTTCGTCTATGTCCTCTGTGTCAACACTTTCAGCTCTCCTAGTTTGAGGATCCCAAATGAAAAACAGGCATCAGACTTTCAATTTAATTAAGACTATTTTACCTTTCAGCATGTATTTTAACACAACTTTAGACACCTTGGTAAATTTTGGGGTGGAATGCAGAAGCATATGTTAGCAAGGCTAGTGTTCGAGTCTTCCTCCTGAGTAAAACTATAATGGTAAATTAAAATTTAATACAAATTGAGTACTGCTTAATTAAAAACGGAAGTATACAGAAGTATCGTTATGTACTTAAAAAAGTAAATTTAATGGTATTATATAGTTAAGCAAAATGTTACTGACATGTTGATCCCACTTGGAGAAGTACCTTTTTAGATCATGGAGAGAATAACTATTTCATTAAAAATCGGGTGTATTCTGGATATATTTTGTTTTGTTTCCTGATATATATATCCTGATTATATCCTGATAATTATCAGTAAAATAAAACTTCTAAAATATGCTAAGACTAAACCAAATAATATCTGTGTGTATAACAGTGCATGGTATATACTGCTTGATACCAAGGTAGATGAAAGTATAAGAGCTTGTCCCACAAACCATTGCTCATATTTTTCACCCTGGCACTAGTTGAGGCAAATATGCAAGAATAAAATTTGGGTGAGATGCAGTCCTGCTGCTCATTACACAGAAACTTGCCCTTTGTCATGGGAAGTGATTGGTGTCCCTGCTCTCTTGAGCAGCTGAGTGTCCAGCTATCACTGTGCAGAGCCAGGAGGTTGCCAGAGGGCTGGCTTGGGCCATGATGGGGGCTTCCTCATTTGGCAGTAGAGGGTGGGTCTTGGGGCAGCTGGAATGTGCTCTGCAGATGCAGCTTCAGAGAGATGCAGTGAGGTGTCCTCATCCTGCAGGAGTCATTTTGACTGTAGGGCAGATCTGAACAGAATGGTGCTTGGTTGGAAGTTTCCTGAGTGCAAAGTCTGTGGTGAGGCTCCAAGAGAGAACTGAGTCCCCTTTTGTGCATTTAAAGATTAGCTTGTTTGCATGCTGTCAGAGGTTTTTTTCAGAATAGTTCTTGTAAGATTATTTTTATGTAGTACCTTTTTACAGTGTTTGACAGCTACCAGATCATTTTATGTGAGCTGGAAGACACCTGCTTCTTAATCCAGAATTGTCTTCAAGGGGCTTAGTGTACAATAAAGGATAACTAACATCCTAAATAATACTAACTTGTCTGACATTCAAAACAGCAAGTATGTAATTGTTAATTTAAGCAACTGATCTGTTGCTTCTATAGGATAGATATTCGATAAGAAATTCTTAATGTCAAGTAAGCTACAGCGTTCTCTCTGACCAGATGCTACTCCTTTGGCATTTCTTTTGCTAGGTTATTTTTTCTCCAGCTTTCTGCTTGTGAAATGCTACCATTAGGAGCTCAGTAGGAGCAAAAATCTTGTGTTAATTTGCCTGACTGTAACTGCACAATTAAAGCAGTTTATCAGCAGGGGTTAGGACAAATCAGTGTGTTCCTATGCGTCATGTTATAAAATTACTTCTGTTGTTCAAACAGATACTGTAATTAGTGCATCATTTTAAACTGTGTTTTTGCAGGGCTGGCTTGGAGTTTCATCTGATGAACCTCTATTTTTGCTACTTACCTAAGCATGTATTTTGTTTGCAATTTAGTTTCATGAGACATGGTGAGCAAGTCTTTATGGGGCAGTTACATGTTAAAATATGGTCCCTTGTATTCTCCCTTATGTTAACACTTAGTAGCCCCTCATGACCCTATTCTGCTCCCTGGTCCAGCAGAAAATGGAGGAGAGGGGTAGATGTGGTTTTACAGCATCAGTGGCCCTGGTTCTGTGAAAGGTTGGAGTGGTGCTGGGACCAGGCCCAGTGGATGAATGAGGACTGCTTGGCAAGGGTGCCAAACCCTCGGGAGCTGTTAGATTGCTCACAAAACGATACAATCAGGAAACAGTCAGCAATGATTCAACCAATTTTTTGGTTTTTTGTTAGTTTGTTTCATTAAGGCTAGAATTCTCATGACTGTGCATCAACTGATACAGAGAGATTTGTATATCTGAGATTTCTAAGATGTTTATTCCTTGCACAATATGTTACAGAAACCCTCTGTCTTCCAAATGTTTGTTTTCAAATATTTCTGCTGCAGAGAAACCAAGAACCTTAAAAATTAAATTTTGTAGCTCAGCTTGCCAGAAAGAACTGTTACGAGAACACATCTCCTGTGGCTCATGAAAGGCTGGGAGTAATGACTTAGTTTAGGGAAAAGAGCATTATTCTTAGATTCCTCCAGTTTGGTTTTACTGGTTCAACTGAGTTGACAAAAGGCTGTTAAGTAAGGTGTAATCCGTATTGAATGGTTGAGTTATGTTTCTCTCAGACTCATTAATTCAGACCTGACATTGTTGCATGGCTAAAACATATATATATATATCAACTCTTATTATCAATACCATAACTAGACTAGTATTTGTTTACAGTGACTTTAAATTTATAATTTTTTACTTAAACTTTTTTTTTTTCAGAATTGCTTTAATTCAATGTGGTAACTTTTTTTTTTTTAATTAACATGTCTGCTTTTAAAGTGCTTTTCCTATTATTTTTGAAACTTTGATATATATGTGTTTGCATGTTTTTATTATGGAAAAGCAACAATCAACTGGAACATATACTACTTAGACATTAAAGAAATAATGAATGCAAAGTGGTTAGAGTGGAAGAAAGTAATATATCCCTGCCTGCACATAAACAGGTACTCGAAGAGATTTCTTTTCAGTATTTATTTCATATTCCTGGCATTCTGACAGCTGGAAATTACTGGATTCTATTTCACCAGTGTTTAATTAATCAACTTATTTTTGGTCACTTGACCATACTGTGAATGTTTTTAGGCCTTCCTTTGTGGGTGAGAAGTGAAGTTGCAGATTTTTTTTTTTTTAAGTTCTTGATAAAATGGTTTATGATGGCTGTCTTTCTGAAAATATTTTCCCTTTCACCATTTGAATTCTTTGAACAATTTCAAGTTTGACTGCCTTGGGTTTAGAGTTTACTGAAAATTACGATGAGAGAAAGGAGATGCCTGACTTATTAAGACCTCAGGTGAAGCGTTGTACTGAGTTTTCAGTCAAGTAGTGTGTGTAGCTTACAGTAGCCTAGTAAACTGCTAGCTCTTTCTTGCTAAATCATTAGTCAAGGTATTAAGAAAGAACCTTTTGGATCAACTATGAAAATGTAGGTAGAATGTCCTTAAAGGACTGAAATGCAGGAGTTACAAGACCATGATTTGGAATTAATGTGGTAGGGTGATGTGTATGGAAGACATGGGACATAAGTCAAAAGGGAACTCAGCTTCAGTATTTCTCCTCAGAAAACAACTTTTCAAATATTAAAGCCTGACTGTATAGATACAATTATAAATTCATGCTCTGCCTGCTTTTTTGTCTCCCCTCTAAGCCCCCCCCCCCCCCCCCCCCCCAAGAAAACAAAGCAATTAGAAAAGAGATGCTTCCTCTGCTCGCCCCCCCCCCCCCCCCCCCAAAAAAAAAAAAAAAAAAGTACTTATGTTACTTCTTACTTTTATGTAAATAATTTTTAAAATTTGTAGCAAGGTTATTTTTAGCTACCTGATCCATAGACTTTGAGAGCAAGTTAAAGATTGAGAAGTTTCTTAAAGTCTGTTACTGTGTATAGGTACCCTGAGCTTAATGAGTGTATACCCATAGACAACAGAGCAGAAACTGTTAACCCACTAAGAAAGCAGCCAGGTAGAACAGAATAGAAGCAGTGCAGGGATTCAAAGCCCCCAGTGTGTTAAGGTAGAACAGAAATAATTGGAAGCCCATTCCAAACTCTAATTTTTCAACTAATTATTTTTCAAAAACTAATTATATTTTTCAGAACATGCTATGTGGATTTTTATTGTTCTTAACCTTCCCTCAGTCTCACCATTTGACTTAAACAGTTTGCACCACAACAACAGGCCTTCTATTCGTGTACTTCATGATCATAGGACAGCACGTATAGAACTAGTCATATACTTGTTCAGTTATCTTACTGATAAGTATTTGTATGATTGTACTGTGAGGTACAATATAATACATGCCATTAGTGACCTTATGCACAAGTGTTCCACTTAAAATAAACCAGGAAATGGGGAAAAAAACTCCATAGTATCATCTGTGTATTGACCTATGTTCAGCTTTCTTAAAACAAACCAACAACAACAAAAAATCTTCATGCTGCAACAGAGTAACTTGAAGCACAGCACCAGTTGATATGATGTTAATCTGAGAGCTATTTAGCAGAGAGTAGCAGAGAAGCAGGTGACCTTATTTTATATATTAAAAAAGTATTTTTCTGTTTTCTAAAAGTTACAGATCAGACTTGCATACACTGTATAACAATGTGCATTTTATTTTTCATTGCTGATAGGTGGTAACTCCTCCAAATTTTCCAAGTTTTTGAGACTTTTCACCATATTGCTTTCATTATGAAGGAAATAGGTACAGTGCAGTAAGGCTCCTTTATATTTGCCCACACTATGTGTAAGCATGTAATTTAATTGCATGGAGCTAAAACTGCATTTAGACATTCCTTCTCTTTTAGGAATAGAACTTGGCATTTTACTTGGGGCATCTTCCCTTGTTATTGCCCCTCTTCTTTTTCTTGTCTTCCAGTGGTACTGTAGTTGTGTATCTCACCACCCATCTCATATTGGAATAATCAGTGCAGTTCCCATCCCAACGCTGTCAGCTCCCTACCACTCAGTGCCAGGTGAGGTAGCAGGATGGTTTTTGCTCTGCCCTCTGCTGGTTCAGGAACCTGCTCTCATTCATCATATCTGTAGCATGAGACTTTGTACTACCTCATCTCACCATCTTAAAAGAAAACAGCTCACTCCAGCTTTAGATTTAGGAATAATAATAATAATTTTTAAAGTAGAGCTGTTTAAATAGTAATAGTGGAGTTTTGCAGGGGAGTGAAATTAGTTGCAAACACCTTCTGGTTGTTAGTTCTTTCAAAGATTAAATTACAACAGAGAACATGTTACAACTCAGCTGCATTTTGCTGAGGTTCTGCTGTATAAACGAGAGTTTTTTTCTCTTTTTTTTTTTTTTTTTTTTTTTTAGCTTCTCAAGTTCATAGAGCCACTTGCACAGACACTTTTGCTTAGGCTCAGATAACATTTTAAAAATATAATTACAGCATCTGATAGTGTGGAGTGGTGTGTATGTGCACATTACATGAAAAATAGGGAAAAGAAATGTACTTCAAACTACTGATCCTTTAAATTAATTTTCCTTACATCTCTCATTATTCATTTTTTCCCCCATTTTTATCCTTCCTATTCCACAAAACATTTCGCACTTAAAGTAGCTGAATTGAAGATAAAAAATTCTAGGTAACAGTGCTCCCTCAGGTGTATACGAATATAAAGTACTGCAAGTATTGACTGGTATTAGATCTTTGAACATTTCCTCTGCTTACCTGATTTCCTCAAGTAATTTCAGTGAAATTTGAGGTAAAAGACACATTTTCTATTAACTTTGCTTGCCTTAATTTTTTAAAGAATGTGAATTGTAGTTAAGCCACCAATGTTTGTCTTATAAATCGGAGGCTCTTCTGTCATGCCCAGGATCTTAAATTTCAAGTTTTTTGTTAATTTAGATTCAAAAGTTATAATAAATCTTTCTTATTTATTGGAGTTTTGATCTATCCCTTCCCCCTTTATAGCTTGTTTCCCTACATTTTAAATATTGTAAATTTTAAATTATGTTTCTGGGTTAATTTAGCTATCTTTATTCACTGTTTATAAAAATGCAGTTGGAAAGTTTCTCCTGTGTTGCGTTTATTAGTTTATTTTTTTTTAAAGACTGGATACTTGAATGTGTTACTGTACTGTTGCTTGTTATTGGAAAATGTATACATTGACAAAGTTCTGTTTAGCATACCCTCCCTTTCTGAAAACATTACTGAGATTTATCTTTTGGATTGTAACAGTACCTGGGTAATGTCTTGTTACATGCTCTTCTGTGATTTCAGTATCAAAGCCTTGCCATCTTCTCTCTGCCCTTCATCCAGTATATGTAGCTCTGCTTTGAAAATTGTAACTTCTGTTCTTTTTGTAATGTTTGATTCTTGAACTTTTTCTTCTTGACTCTTTAAAAGTGATTTTTAACACTGAAGAATTGCTGTCTTTTCTTGTCCTTTAGGCAGGTTCAGGAATTTCTGTGTATGGTGTATGTTTCTCTTTTCTTGAAAATATGGGGCTTCTTAACCACCATAATGTTTTATATATGTTTGGAGCCTTTGGGAGGCTCACAAGAATACTGAAAGCATTCCTTTGGTTGGAAAGTTAAAAAAAAAAAAAAAAAAAAAAAAAAAAAGTTTAAAAAACCACAAAATCCCAACAAAAGATCTTTTGAACTCTTAAGTTCTTGTTAAGTAACCACATAAGACAAAAGTCTGCACAGTATGAAGAAGTCTTTTCTCATCTTGCTGAAAGTAGAGTTTGTACTACTCAGAGAACTGAGTTTTGTGTACTGTTTATACATAATGTAGCAGTGCTTCATAGCTTCCATGTTTTAATTTTTTTTTAGGAAGAACAGAACCGAGGCAAACCCAACTGGGAGCACCTGAATGAAGATTTACATGTACTTATCACTGTGGAGGATGCTCAGAACAGAGCAGAAATAAAACTGAAGAGGGCTGTTGAAGAAGTAAAAAAGTTACTGATACCTGCAGTAAGTATTTGTATGCAAATCATCAATTTACATTCACAAAAGTTATTTCTGAAATATAATTAATACTGCAGAAGTAAGAGTAAGGCTGCCGAGTAGCATACTTAAACTAATTTTTAAATTATTTTGTAATACCCTAGTTGTCTTTTGAATGTCTTATCCAAGACTGAATTATTCTGAGAGTTCTAGCTTTCTCACCTTTTTTCCATGTAAGGATGCCTTTCACTTTAGGGCTAGGGAAACAGGACATGCTTCTGTCTTTCACTTTGAGATGTTTCTGATACTTACAGAAAAGAAGCTGTGTTTTCTTTGCATCATCACATTAAAAACCTCCCGAAAAGAATATAATCCTTCAAAAATAAACAGTGAAACTGGAAATTGGGTTGTCTTTCTCATTTCCTGGTAATATCAACTGCCTTCTGCCTAGCCAGATGACTAAGTTTTTTGCAGGGACCAGAATTACCCTATGAGAGCCCTTCTCTTAGATCTGCTCTGTGTTCTCACTCAAAGCAAGGTGACTCAGCATGGCTGTATAGTGCATCCCATGCCATTAACTTGCATCTTATGCTGGTTTTTACCACCACTTTTGTGCCATTATAACATGATAAAACTAAATTACAGCTTCTTTTGTTGGAGGAAAATTTTTCCATATTACAAACTAAAATGAGATTATCTTCTGATAGAAAATAGTAGGTGATATTAAAATGACCTAGTGATTTTGGGTGTTTAGTGAATTCTAATAGATGATGGCTGTGAGGGAACTTGTGGCACATGCTGTATAAGCACATTTGTTTAGGACATATTTTTAAAAGTTAACAAAGATGGGGAGAGACTTACTTTTTGAATTGACTAAATATGGTAGAATATTAAGCAGGATGTATGAAAAACTGTAGTTTAGATCTCTTCTCATTGCACTTTTGAGAGTCTTTGAAAGCAGAAAGATCCTAGAGCATGTAGATCTTCAGAGTTTATTCATTTACTAAAGAGATCTTTTGTACATCAAGCTTGAGTTTATACTCACGATTAGAAATGGTAATAAGAAAAAAAAAAAAGGTATATGGGCAAAACTGGAAACCTTTATGTTCATTTTCTTAACTACTATACAGCAGCTGTTTGAAAACCACATAACTCAAACTTGTGTGATACAAAACTAATTTCATCAAAGCTCTGTTGTTTCTTATACCTCTCTCTTATTGCTGAATGGAATGACTTACTTGAAGGGTCATGCTCAGGATGACCAGGTCACAAAACCCTCAGTATGTCCGAAGTACTAACATGTCAATTCTATTTATGTTTGTGTTACCTTGGTTTTAGAAGCTGGTGGATTGTGTGTGTGGTAATTTCAGCCAGCTCAATTTTTAGTGTGATAATTTCAGACAGCTCTTTCTTGAAAATATTCTTCCTCATTTAGTTACTTAATCTGTTGGAGAAGGTCTGTAATCCTGATTGCAGAATTGTATTTTTTTTCACTTTAGAAAAAACAGCAACACAAGGCTAACTATTGTCCAAATAGAGCATTAGTTGAAAAACACTTTGTCAGTTCATTCATTAACATCTTTGTATATTTTATATAGGCATGAGAGATTTGGGTGGTGCTTATTACATGCAAAAGAGTTAAAAGGTTTGTGTCTTCAGTTTCAGGAAAGTATGCCTTCTTGAAACAGGCGTTCATAGTACATAGCAACAAATTAGTATGCAGACAAACTTGGGGTTTGTACTACCTATTGCATCTGTTCAGTTAGTATAAAAAATCACTGCTTAATCAAATTGTGGTTTCAGGCCATTTGAGAGTTGAAAATTTCTGTTTTGAGATAAAAATATATGTACTGAAAACTTCTGTCAAGGAAGCAATAAACCTTTAATCTGAGTAAGCATGAGCAAAATAAAGAAATCCTAGTTAATAATAAGATGTGGGAAACTGTGGATGTTGGAAGATTCAAGATGCTTTAAAATGTATGAATGAAAACTGGAAATTCCCGTCCATGTGGTAGCATACCTCCAACTGTTACTGTTCCAAATAAATGCCAGAGGATTAAAATTGATAAAAAGTTACTTTCTTTTCTGGTTTACCTTCTCGTTAATTAAAATTTGAGATTAGTAGAAGAGAACATTTAAGTCTTGCCATATAGGGGCAATGCTTTGGATTTCTGAGATACATTTCAGAAAAGCAGGCAAGTGTTAGAGATGCGAATTGGTTACTAATTTTGAACAATCAGTTATTTTTATACTCAAGATATTAAAAAACGTAATTACATAGCAACTGCAAAAATAGGCACACTTCTAAAATGGATTTCCATTTGAAGGTACTTGGGTGAACGGAGACTGTTTCAGTAGTAAAGTGTGCTGCTTCTCATCTTCACAAATCTGGATCACTAGTGATTTTTCTCCTCGTGTATGTGAATTATTAATTTTCCTTTCCGCTCACTCTTGGATTTTTACCAAGATACTAATATAGTCAAACAGTTTATCTTTAGAAATAAAAAAGGATAACTGAAGGCAGACTGTCTGAACAGGCTGTTTTTTCTCCTTAAGGACAAAGGACAAGAACTTTTTTTTAAAAAAAAAAAAAAAAAAAAAAAAAAATTACTATTTTGTGTTTAATTTAAATTTCTTTGGTATGAAACCTTGTTGGCTATACTTCAGGTTCTATAGAACTAATTATTTTTCTCTCCTGGAGTTCAATGAGATAGTAGTCATTATCTGGACCTACAAGCTGTGGTCATGTGGTACTGCTTCTTTCATGGTTTTCTCCAAAGAAAAACAGGACGAATAAAGCAGTCTGAAGGCTTTTGGGATCACATTGAGCTGTACTATCCTTATGCCTTCCAAAATGGATTGTAGAGTTTATTGATCTCCATTGTGAGAGCTTAAAAGAGTTTTTTATTTGCAAGGGTTCAGTAAGGATGGGCAGTTACTTTGCAAAGGAAAAACATGACCTCCACTGAATTGTGTGCTGCAGAACATAAGAAAAATGCAGAGTGGGTGTAAGGGGAAATATGGAATAATTGTATATTGTATACTGACTTACAGTGTCATTAAGCATTTGGAATTATTCTTTGAGGTCCTGGGCAGTATTGTTCAATTCCTCTGCTAGAAATACATAACTCTTCTACATGTTCTAAGAAGTGTTGAATAAACTCTTCTGGCCCATTACATTTTTCTACACACTCCTTGCATCATACAGACATCCAGGTTTCTTTAACTACTAATTCACTTTTATACTGTCTTTATGTAGAATGAGACACGTACAACAAAATTCAAATTTCAGGCAAATACTTCTTACCTCCTTTTCCTCTGACTCTGCATTCTTCCTTTGTCAGGAAAAGATTGTATTTCTGGCTTCTGCTTAACCGTTCTAATCTGGTCTGGAGTCAGAGTTTTTCAGAATCTTTACAGTGCTCTTTACACATTGGAGCATCTGTAGTTTTACTTGGTTGCTGCCTCCATTTCATCTGGAGGCAACTGCAACATAATATTAGTCAGCCATGCTCCCTGTCAAACTGTTTGTTGTTTGCCACTACTGTTAACAGAATTTTATGATTGTGATGGGTAGGAAATAATGTTTTGGTAGAAGACTGTTAAGTGTTGTTAGTACATTTGGTACTGGTGTAAAAGTGGTTTGAGACTGGTAGAACAGAATATTTAACTCTTGCAATAGAGGAGCAATGCTTTAGATTTCTAAGACACATTTCAGAAAAGCAGCCTGGTGTTAGAGATGTGAACAAGTTACTAATTTCAAAGGGTGAGGTATACTGATTTTATACTTTCAGTCCTGAATATCTTCAAATTTAGCTTTATGCTGTAGGGGAAGTGTCATTTAAACAAAAAAATCATTGAGCTTAAGTAAAATAAATCCTGTAACAATACTGATTTCATAATGTCAAAATCTTAAGAGTAGATGAATGGCAATGGCAATGATTTTTTTTTAAGGGAATTCAAACACAAAAAACATGCTACATAAGATAAATTTTCCTTCATATAGAATAAAATTTATTCTGACTTTAAGTAGATGAGAATCAATGAACATCCAATTTTATAATGATGATATTCATGTATTTTCTAGCAGTTTTATGCATTGGACAACAATTACGATCTTGTTTCCAAGAATTCCATTATGTAATAGATGCAATAGATGTCTTGGTGTTGTAGTTGAGGAATTTAAAAATGGAATAAGGAAAAAATGGAAAATAAAGATGTTTCTGAAAACAGTTTCCACAGCACAATGATCTGTTAACATTAATTCCAAATTGCCAAAACCTAATAAGCCATTTATTAATAGTGGAAAGTTTGAATAACTCTTGCTATCTGGCAGAGCTGAAGATGGAAGCTAATTTTGCTGGTCTCAGGTAAATTAAACCCGAAAAAGCCAAAACCAACTTTTCAGAGCTACAAAGCCTCAAATGTTAGAGCAGAAATAACAAACTGATAATCCAGAATGGGTTAACTGATGTTGTCCTTTAACCATATCATAGTTGCTGTTACACCTATAGTCTTCCTCCAGTAAGCTGTTCAGAAGGCTTGAGTAAGTCTGAAGTAGCGGAAATGTGAAATAAAGGAAGAAAAGCATACAGTCCCACCTGTAAATATTTTCATATGCAACAAAGAGAAAATACCTATAACAGAATAGTAAAAATCAGTGGAACAACTGTGGAAACATCTGAAAATTGCCCAAGAGGGTGAAGGAATTGCTAAAAGTGATTTGATTGAATCTTTTTGAGTTAAGGTTTTACTATTGAGTGAATTGACATTTGGGGCTGGTAAGGTTAACTGCAAGGTGCTACTAGAAAAGTGAAAGGAGGAGCAGAGAACAGGATACTTAAAAGATGTATTAACCACAGCAGTATTATAAATAATGGCTGTTTTCAGATAAAAAATAAGTGACTTAACGCTGTATGAACTTGTATTTTGCTTTACTTGTAGTGCAATAAAAATTGCCTCACCCGGTTGCAACTGAGTTATAGATCATGTAGAAAATTATCTATGTTGTTGATGATGGCTACTTTCAGTATCACCTGTGAGAAAAGTTGAGACTGGGGAAAACCTTAAGAAATTTTTTTTTAATGTCAAATGTTTAAAACAGGTAACGTACACTGTTACAAAACAAAGGATTATTCTGTATAGTAGAAGGCAGAAGTAGGGGAAGTAGGATTTGATCTTCACCTTGAAGCTCATGTTGGCTGTCTGTTTCCTATGAAGAAAAAAAAAATTAATGAAAGACTCAAATAACAAACTATGATAGTCTTCTTCATGTGCCAACAAAAATGCCAGCAAAGCTTTGCATGAAGATGTAATGCAGATAGCTAGAACAAATCTGTGACCCAATGGTTAAACAAAAATATCTGTGGTAAATGTGATAGTCTCTTCTTTGGTATCTGTTGTTTTAAATTGTGAACAGATGTTATAAAAGCACAGTACAAGCATTTTGTGGTTACACAATATGGCTTGCTTTGCTGTAGAAGTGAGTCTTTTCCAGTAATAAGTCCAGCTAACATGGATTTTGCTTGCAGACCATTTTTCTCCCAAATGCTTGCTCTACTCCTTATCTAAACAGTAGCAGCAAATGACATTCAAGTGTTTCACCCAGTTTAATGTACTGGATATGGCATGATTTTTAGAAATTGCAATTTTTTATAGCAATGCTTGATATTTAAGTACTCACCAACCTCCTGGTTTACTCCCTGATACTAGAGATGTTGTTTCATTGGTATTTCTAATTTTAGTCACTTGTATATACAACACATTATATAACAGAAGATAATATAACGAAGGAGCAATACATTGGCCAATTTTTTTATTTTTCAATTTGGATATGTTAAAAGCATTTCCAAATACTTGTTTTCGGCAAGTGTGATATGGTGTGCGTTCCTTTATTAATAAAAGGTAAATCTTGTAATACTTTTCTTATAATTGTATTTTTAAATTGTGGTTAATTTTCAACTTCTTACAGGGAAGGATGTCTTAATTTTTACCCTGAGAGCTTTGTGTTTGCTTTGAATCCCATAGCAAAAACCTGATACAGTAGAGTTTTAATTTTAGAATTTTTAATTGTACTTCAGCTTTAGTAAAAAACAAGTGGATATTGTAGTAATACTGTACATAATTTGTTGCCCCGTAGCTAAAACAAGCAAAAGCTTGAGATTTGAAATGTATTAAGAGAACATTTAATTTGCTTGAGCCATCTGTAAAGCTGCAATAAATTCTGCATGCAAGTTTGACTTCCCTAAATAGCTCTTTCTAATTCATTACTGCATGGTGTGCTGGTTTTATATTTTTGCTTTTACAAGTGAGAATATAGTGCTAAGTTCCATAGTCTGCCTGTTGAAATGTTGGTCACATCATGCAGTCCATTGTTTGCTGCTTGTTCAATTGAAGTTATGAAATGAAAAGGTGACAACAGTAGGAGACACAGGACTCTGCTGTCCTTAAAAGCTTTTTAGGAAATTGCTGCGTTACCTCTGTTCTGCCAGTTCAGGTGCTCGTCTCTCACAGTGCATATCATGTATATTATCAAAAGGGAAGTTCCATAGATGGGTAATGAAGCAGCCAAACTTCTTGGGGGTGGCTGCTAGATAACACATGGGAAACTTTTTGATGTGGAGGAGAGGTGATAGTGTGCTATTTTTAGTAGTGTGAAACATACTTGATGTGTCCATGACAGCATGAACCAAGGGCTAGTGCAGTCTTGTCATGCCTTTGTGATTTGCTGTTCCTGATTCCTCTTTTGCATCAAGAAGCTACTGGCCTTCATCTCACCATGTAGCAAGTCCATTTGGTGAAGGGCTTAGCCCTGGATTAGCTGACTTGCTATGACATCAGTTTTGTTTTAGCACTGGCAGAAGCCCCAGATTGAGAACATGCACCCAGGGAAAAATGGGATTGCAGCAGATCAGCTTTAAATGAACTTAAAAGTTCTGTAGGACTGCGAGTGAGTATGTTCACCTGCAGACAGGATGAGAATAAAATAATCAGAAACCCAGTGTAGCAGAATATGACTGGAAAACAAGAGGAAATCCAGCTAGTGCATAGGCTTTCCTCTTTTGTTTTCTACTATCCAGTATGTCTCGGACTAGTAAATTCAGTAGCTTATTCTCAAGTTAAAGAATATTACGTTGAGCAGTCCCCAAGTAAAGTCTGGTATGCATTTTAAGTCTTGTTCAGTTGAAACTTTTTACTGTAACTCAAAACTGAATTGTACATTAGTTCACATAGGGAGTATTTATATATCATAATTGATATGTTACTGTAGTGTTAAATTTTTGAGCTTACACTAGTATTGACTACTAAAAAAAGTATTCCAGGCCAGCTGCAAGTGTGAAGCAGCTCTCCCCATCATTGTGTACTGCAGTGGAAACTACACAAATAATGTCTGTTGATGGAAATTATTTTTTGGGACCGTGCTTCCTACAAGATACCCAGCTGATTTGCAACTTAATTGAATTTTAAAAATCTTTAAAGTCGGTTTAATTTCTCAACTCTCTTGAAATTATCTTCATAGTACTAAGAAGAAAACTAATATTATTATCAAAGCATTGTTAATGAGAATAATGTTGAAATGTAATACAAAATGTGCTCTTTCATGTTATGATTCCAAATTTGTTTTTAAGTTTCAAAACATTAGTAAATAATTAAAGGGTAAATACACATTTATGTTAATCCATGCCCTCATATTTCAGTTGATTGTTTTAAAAATCTGAACATGTAGTTATAATCAGATATAATTATGTAAATTTGTGTAGATTTATTACCTTGTAGCTTAACTAGCAAGTCATACTCATTCTTGTTCTCCCTAGGCTTTGCTTATACTAATGGGGGAAAGAAGCTCCCCCAGCAGTTATCTTTAAGTACCTTAATGCAGACATTACTCTGAACCTTCTTCCAAGTATCTTAGCTAATTTCTAGAACCGAGGAAAATCAGGTAATTGTGCCTACCTACAGTTCGTCTTGAATACCCTTTCTCTTTTCCACTTTTCCTTCTTCTCAAAAACATTTATTGGAGACGTATACCTCCTGCATTCGTATATTTAAGGCGTAACAAACATATAAATTAAGAAATGGTGACTCATGATTTATGAAAAAGACCTTGGAAAACTTAGAAAATAGTCTCTTCTCAAAGAGGAACAAAGAGGCTCTATTGCCTGAAACTCAGTAAGCACATGCCCTTCCAAAGTAGGATTATGCATTGATTGGGAGCTTTAATTAGGTTCTACATGAGTTTTGTCTTCCAGAAATGTGCTTAATCTGGGGTTTTTTTTTAGTAGACATAGTTGTGGAAATAAAAATGACATTGACCTATCCTGGTAATTAATTTTGTGGTATTTGTAACTTTTTATTTATGCTTCATTACATGTTTAAAACTTCTTGTTTGCTTGTTTGGCTATTTTCCAGTGTTTCCTGTAGTCTTTTTTTTTTTTTTTTTTTCTTCTTCCATCTGTGGATGGTGCTGTAGCAGAACATGTAAACTGAGATCTTCATATAAAATCTTGATAAACATGATAACTGCAACAAATTACCCATGCATTACTTTCCTTATCCTTAATTTCTGATTACAGTGGGGTTTTTGTTTTCTTTCTTGAAATCACAGTCTTACACCTAAGTAAAATACTAATTATGAAATTATGAAACCTGTGCAAGATACAGTATAAAGAACAGATATGTGATTTTTTTTCTGCCCTGCACTTCAAACACAATTTTATACTAAATTTTAAACAGACTATAATAAGGAAGTCAGATCACTTCATGGAGAAACTGTCTTGGCAGTGGTTTCTGGAGGGAACTCAGCAATGGCAGAGATTTTTGTGTGTAGTAACTGGTAAACATTTCCCTTTTCCAGCTATTTAAAGCATTCTTTATTGCCAGTGTTAGTTTTGAAATCTAGATTTCTACTCATATAAAAGTAAAACTTGTCATGCAAACATCTGTGGCTTAATGCTGACTGATTATATTCAATAAGTTGCTCTACATTATGCTATTTTGACATCAGAACACAGGAAATCTCTAACTCTTGGAAGAGTGCCCAGGTTTTCTCACCCATTATTTAATAGAAAACTTGAGTATTTCTTTTAAAACAGAACAGAAATGCTTGGGCTTCCAGTGGTGCACTAATAAGATTTCTCTTTCTTTCCGAAGTTGTTGTAGGCTAAGGCTATAACATGAGAGTGTTCTGGACCCTATAAGCAGGAGAAACCTAGGTGAGCATGATAGACAAGATGGGAGCTAACTATTTAAATAGTTTACATAAGTTTGGACTGGGTCACCTGTAATATACTTCAGATTAAACTGGAAATTGGAAAACTGTCCTGGAACGTGAAAGACTAGGTGAGATGTTACTTGGAAGTTGCATTGCTTAGAGCACAGTTATTTATGAGAAGCATTTAAGACTCCATCAAGTAGTACAGTTTTTGTGTGTGTGTTTTTAGAAATGGTATGTGTTTTAATATTTTTTTCTTTACAATATATCTTTTTTATTAAGTAAAGCTCTGCCTTATCCCTAATAAAGTGTGTTTGAAAATAACTTTATGAAACCAGAACTGCCATCTACACTTTAGTAGTACAACTATTAGCTAATTTTTAATATTCCACTTAGTAAGCTTCTGTTCATTGAATTCAACTTGTTTTGGAAAGTGAAATGTGTTTTAAATTACACATCACTCAGAATTATTGGATAAAAGGAAACCTGAAAACACTAAATCTTAGGAGAAGGTCAGGGGTCTCACAGCCTGTAATAAATGGTTTGGAAGATGTGGAAGTTTGTTTTTGACCAAACACAACTGCAGATGCTCGGAATTTTAATACGTTTGTGAATATATAAATCTATGCTTTGATAATTTTCTAGTCTCCAGTAATGTATATTTCAAATCCTTTTTTTCCATGAGAATGAAAAAAAAAAAAACAAACCCAAAAAACAGGCCCCCAAAACCACCATTTGGGCTTGGCTGTCTTAAGATCATTTGTAGTCATTTTGATGAAAACTAATTTTCAGTTGTGTAACTGCATGCATCACTACGCTCTCTCCTCTTAGAAGTGGCTTCTTTGGAATTTTGTCACTCTATAGTGTATGTGTCCTAGTTTGAAAACAAAATTTATACTTTCACTAGTGTGGCTTCCTTGGGAACCACGGTAACTACTCAGATACAGTTGTACTAGTGAAAGCAAGTGATACGTGTTGGAAAGTTAAAGTAGAAGAAGGAACAGAGATTTGTCATATGCAGTCATGGACACTTGAATGGTTTGGTGATGGAATTTATGCAAGTTAGGCAATTCTAGTTCTTTGCTAACCCTTTTGACTGTGTTAGGCAGCCAGTGGCCTTGTTTTTCTGTATCTGCTGGTCTGAGCTTTTAGTTTTTAATGAGTACATCAGTAGCTGCCGGGGTCTTAAAGTTTCAGACTTTAAAATGAGAGGTCAGTCGGTTGCTAAGTTTATTAGAATTTATAATTAAGTCAGTGCTCTCAACAGAGATGTGTTGAATAGTAAAATGTTCATGTCATGAAGACTGAGACACTGGAACAGGTTGCCCAGAGAAGGTGTGGATGCCCCTGGAAGTGTTCAAGGCCAGGTTGGATGAGGCTTTAATGACCTGGTCAAGGGGGAAGTGTCTGTGCCCATGGCAGGTGGGTTGGTTGAACTAGATAATCTTTAAGGTCCCTTCCAACTGAAATCATTCTATGATGTTGTGCGTGGAAGTTGTTTGAGAGTGTATAATTGCTTGCTTTGCCTTGAAAAATAAATTACAAAAGACTAAGGGAGCTAAGGGGAATGTCTGCCTTTCTCCTACATTTTTAACCTACTGTAGAACAAACGGTAGTAATGTGCAAATCTGATTTTTCATTTAATAGTATTTCATTTGGAACACATAGACTGTTCCTATAGTGTTGAGATGAATACTGTTTTATCTTAAGCCTGCAAAAGCAAGGCCTGTATTCAGTAGTCATTCCTGAAATTGCCGATTGATTTGCAGAGATGATTGAGCTGTAGAGAGGTACTTTAGTGACCCTTGCAGTATGAGCTTCTGTCCTCATGGGTAGTGGAGAACTCTGCAAAGAAGTGCTTTATTAATCATCAGAGAAAAAAGCTTCAGGGAAATCTGTTACTTTTGAATATACAAAGGTCAATCAGATTCAAAAAAGGTACATAAAAAAATCAGAGTTGTAAAATTCCTCTGTTCATAGAAGCACTTATTTTCCCCTGTGCTAGATCTTCAAATGAATGTTCTCATCTATAAAGTGTGGTGGTAACTCCTTACCGATTTGTAAAATACTCTGAGGTGTAAATGTTTACTTTAAAAAATTATATGAAACGTCATTACTTGAATCCTAATTTATTTCTGGCAAACTAGTTTTGCAGGTAGTTCTGGAACAGAATAATGATCACTTTTATGTTATCCTGTAAGACTGGAGATTGTAGGAAAAATTCTGAAGAGTTCTCAGTGTTTATACAGAGAGTTGTACTAGTATGAAATGGTTCCATCGATTTCAAAGTGGAGCTAATTTAGAAATTTGTTGGAAATTTTTTTGTTTCTTAAGCCTTCATGTAAATTCTACATGTTATTGAAATATTCATGTTGAGCAGCTTCAAAAATATGTATATATATCCAGCTATGTAGCCTTTGTACTTTAAAGCTTTTAATAAAACCAGTACTAAATGATATGTCTTGTCTTCTTTAGAAAGTAAGCAGGAAGCCTAGCAGTTTTGCAGACCCACCTAGGACTTGTGGTCAACTGAGCAGACTTAAGGGATGCTAACAGTACTGTTTGAGAAAAGGACCTCCCTTGTTCCTGTGTAAATCATACTACAGTTCTTAGAAAATAAAGTGAAGCATGTAAGACAGTAAAACTGATAAACAGTGCAGTTTATTCTTACTATGCTGTATTTTACATTCTACATATTTTGCAGCTGCTAAAAATAATCTGTTTGTTAGTAGTCCCAATGTATAAATGTTAAACATCATTAAATAGTAACTTGTGTCACTACTTACTGTTGATGGGATTTTTTTTTTTGAAAGATCCTGAGTCCAGTAACTAGAACTCATTATAATTAACAATACTTTGTACATCTGAGGTATACAAACTCTTCTAAAAATTCTAGCCTAAGTTACTTTTGAAAGTAAGCTGCCCAATCATGTGGATATGATAATAATGATAAATGGTTTGGGTTTGAAATACAGAAATTTATTTTCACTAAAAGTCTTAAGTTATTTTGGAAACCTCAGAAACCTTTGCTAAGTCAGCTTCTGTGATGATGTAGTTGAGACATAGTCCCCTGCATACTCTTGAGTGCTGGTTTTATTTATTTTTACTGTATTTTAATCTTCTTAAAAAATTTTCTTCCAAATGGGAATCTTGCATACCCTTTCAACCCTATTTTAAGGTTAAGGTTAGCGAAGGAAACTAGATACATGATTAAATGTCATTAAATGGAAAGCACCTGTGGTTTAAGGCATGGCTTCTCTTACTAGATTCAGTAAATTCTTACTGATAGAGGTGGCTCTAGTCACAAGCAATAACAACCTCCACTTACTCATTTTGGTGTCCTGGTACCAGTTTGGTTTTTTTATAAGCTTTGTTTTCACTTTAATAATTTCTTTCACAGAAGTGTCAAAGTAAAATCCTGTTTAATCAAAACCCTCTATTAGCATAATACTTTACCTGGCATAAGAGCAGCAAATACTGCTCCTTTGTGACTTTTCCAAACAGTTTGTATTTCAAAGGAAACTTATGCAAAAAGTAGAAAAATTAAGCTTTGTCTTCAAAGGTTTTTATGACACTAGCCTGTTCCTTATTATAAAAACCCAGGTAATTTCAGAAAAAAATGTCTTTGTTAATTTTAAGTATAGAAATCAGTAAACATGTTTACATTCCTCTAAAGCATTAATATTGTTACCATGTATTACCAACACAAATGAGTTAAATACTATACTTAAAAACATAGAAATAATGGCTTATTGTTGATTTTTGAGCAGGGGAATCTTGTCAAATTATCCTTTCAGTGTTCCTCTATACATACCCTCACACTTTTCTGTCAGGTCATTCTTTAGATATTTAACTAATTAGATTATTTTTTCCCTGTCTTTGGCCTCAGACCTATGGCTACATCCTTAACTTCATCAGGAGCATTTTTGTGTTTCTGATGACAAAAGTTTCTTTTCCTCAAAGGAACATAGATGTGTTGAGTTTCTGGCAGAGAACATCTGTCCTGTGTGACAAATAATGTTCCTACATTTGTATCAGGGTTTGATGAGCCACAGGGAAAAAAAGATAACGATCATGATTCAAGTCCTGGTTCCTTTTCCTATGAAAAGAACTTGATGTGATACTGTATCACTTTCCTTTTCTCTTGATACAGCCCAAGTGTACAATCTTGGGATGCTAACCAGAGCATGCCTTTCCTGTCCTGTTGTTCTGGCTCTTACAGTTGCTCTTAGTTCTGTATCTTTCATAAAAGGCCTTTTTCCAGCTACATTTCCAATTTTTCCCTTTCAAAACACTGTCTTAACCAATGGCCATAACGTTTCCTGCAACAGTTCACTGCATTTTTCCTACAATAGCTTATTGTTGAAGTGCAACTCTGTTACACTCACACCTGTTGTTTCCTTCCTTGCTGTCATCTTGTTCCAGCATGTGTCTGAAACAGCTTTTGGACTTCTGTTCTGTGTTCCCTGAAATGACTCAGAAAGCATCAAGTCTAATTGATTTCATCTCATCCATGAAATATTTGCTGATGCTACACCATTCTTTTTTCATGTGGCTTTGATTTAATACTTCTACATTTTCTTAAGCTTTTTGGAGACATATTTCTGTTGCTTTTTTTGATGCCATACAGCTTTAGATATGGTAGGCATATTACAGTTACCTTCCTTGTGATGGATACTTATTAGACTTATATATTTACAACTAAATTGAGTATTTCTTCTATGACAACTCAGCTTATTTTTTCAAATTGCAATGCTTTTGTTTAAAAAAAGACAATAAATGTATACGCACATGCTGAGGATTTAAAAGTTAATACAGTACTTCTAGTTTGAAGATCTCATTTTGCTGCAACAGTGTTTTCTGATGTGAAAATGTCAAAACAATTTTAATTGTAGAAGTATGTTCTTTGCCTATGGCAGTAAATGGAGGCCTCTGAGTAGAAGCAGACATTTTTTTTAGTTGAAATGTCAGAATAAAAAGGTGATGATAAATACAAGAATAACCAGCATTGTGTAAACAAAGCTCAGCTAGGGTTTTTACATGTATGTTTATATGCATACATATACACACATAAATATGTCTGAAACCTTGTGTCTTGTGAAGACCATTGCAAGAGGCAGTCATACTACAGAGCAAATGTTGATAGCTTGTGAGACAAGTTGGCCATCTCAGTGAAAAGACAGTGTCACCTATGTGAAGTTAAAATAGTACTTTATTTCAAACATTTAAATATTGGTCATGTAAATAGATTATTTTTAAATTATTTAGGTATATTAACTATGAGCTGTTCAGGTCAGGGTCAGCAGAGGAAACTGATCAAAGATGGTATTGAACAGGTTCTTTTTCCTCACTGACTGACTTGCTTTTTAGAAATGCCAATTAAATGTTTAGCTTCATAAACATGTAAGTGAAGCAAATGAGAAGTCAAATGTAAATGACAGGGGGAAAAAGGGTAAAAATATAAAGCATTGAAATAAATTCCTTGAGTCTAATGGATCTTTAGCACTCAGGAAAAGGGATTAAAAAATCCTGCCAACTACCACAAAAAATCTTACCACTTCTGTTTCTGAATGGACCAATGGATGTAATATCCTAATAATAGACTGTACTGGCATGCTACATCATATAAAAGTCACAGGAGTGTGCCTCTCTATGAAAATCTTTTCGTAGAAGTTTTAGATAAAGTGATGGGATTATTTAGAAGCATCCTTGGTATTTGTGGCATCCTTGCTTTATTTCTCTAAGCTGATGAAGAGTTGGAGTTTAAAACAAAAACAACAAAAGAATCTGTAGACGAGCATTTTTTATAATGTGGGAGGTGTGTTGGTATTAATGTATCTCTGAACGCTGTAGAAAAAGTTTTAGCAGATACGTTTATGACAACAGCCTCAACCTTTTTCTTGGTGAATGAGGAAATAGTTTTTATATGTGGATTTAAAAAGATTTAGCTAACGCATAGAAATAAATTTCTTCTGTGGGTTATAAACAAGAGAGGAAGCAGAACCTTTATATATGGAAATAGTAGAGTTTATCTAATCTTAAGGATTTTACAGGTGAAAGGAGGTGAAGAAAAAAGTTATTCAAGGTAGTTTAGTTATTAAATCTAATACTGAGAGGTCAAGTGGGAAGTAAGGATCTATTGGAGCCAGTCAGCATACAGTACCCTAACCTTATAATGTGTCTCAGCCTGATTCTTACATAATAGGAGAGAGGCTTTCCTGAGAAAATTAACAATTTTTTGTTTAGAGAAAGGTTATTTTGAAGCTGGTATTTACATTCCTGAAAAGGGTTATGAGGTACTTTTGCAGTCATGGCCATACCGCTTAATTTATGTTGCTTTAACATATATGTTTGGTTAACCACACACCTGTGAATTTTTTCACTGATAAAGCCTTGTGCAAACTAGCCACATGCGTTCTCAAGTGCAGCTCACTGGCATGGGTGATGCCCTGAAATGCTGTAATAGTCCTCAGATTCAGTGCCAAAATGGCCTAGTGGTGTTCAGCAAAGTAAGATGGCAAGATCACAGTCTTCATTGTTTCTAGAAGAGAAAATTAGCCCAGGGTTTAGGCTTTTCCAATATAATAAATGTTGGTTCAGACACAGCAAATGTTTGTTCTGTTCACCACTGAGCTGCTGTTTACCTTTTAATGGAACAGCTGGGGCAGAAAAGCAAGGGAAGGGTCATTGGTTTTGGTTTCCTTCACTTTTTCATTATTCAAATTTACAGAGAAAAAAAAAATAAATGAAGCATTAACACAAACTCCATGTACCCTTCTAAATATAACACTTTAAAAGGACCTGGGTGGCTTTTAAAAAAACGTCGACATTCTGGTGACAGTGAGACAGTGGGCACTTAAATATTCAGTGTGACACAATACGCACAATGACACAGTAGCTTTTCAGGTACTTCCTTGATCTGTAGTTTGAACTATTGCATGCAGAAAATAATAGCAATAGCAGAAGATGAATTAATTTCATCTGAGAGGTGACTAAGTACCTTCAGTACTGCAAACTTAAGTTAGTGGGTCAATTGTCTGCCGTCATACTCCTCGGTTTTTTCCTTTCCTGATGTTTGTTCTGCACGACTTAGACGATGGAAGATCCTTTGTCTTTGCAGTCATGAAGCCTCACTTGTGAAAGGCCATCATGTGAGAGTACAGCCCTTCCCCGCAGATAAAGGTGTTGCTTCTGTTCTGTGCCTTACACAGCCATTTTAATCTGAATGGGAAATCTGTCTAGGGACAGGAGTACAGTAATTAGCAGTCTCTTCAGAGTGTCAGAGCAGAATTACCATTGTAATGGTTTAGCTGGAGGATAAAAGGATTGAATTTGGGTCTGCCTTCCTGCCAAACTAAATGAGTTGCCATGGGAATTTTCAAATATAAGAGGCGTTTACTTAAAGCAATTTGGCGGGTTTGAATAAACTCATAAATTATGAGTTTTAGAGGAGAGATCCCTGCTTTCTCTGGCATAGGCTGAACAGCAAAGAAGGCTGTTAGAAAGCTGCTTACATTCTTAATGAGAATAAGTTGATCCATGCTCCCGTGCAGACTATCAGCTTATTAAGGCTAAACTGTTTCTGCAAAATACCGTACAGTAAGCACATTTTGAGAGACAGAGTTTGCAACAAATCCCTGGAGTAAAAAACAAAATCTGATTGCTCTAAACATAAATTGAATTTCCTTTGCTAGATTAGATCTCTTTTCAAGTAATGCTATTAAAAATGGTTCTCTGTATTGTTTCAATAAACATTAACCTGCTATTGATTTCAGCTTTCCTCTGTGCATGTAATATTTATTACAACACTTGTCAAATCTGCTTCTGAAAGGGGAGGAGGAGATGGAAGGTTTCTTTGGAAAACAAATAAGGTGCTATAGCCCTTCGAACTGTTTTTTTTTCAGGTCACATGTAAATGTTTTCCCAGCTCAGGCCTGCCTTCTCTCTGAAGGGATTTGGGCTTTGACCTGCTGACTTCTTTGTCAGCACCAATGCTATTGAAATGTGAGAAGATGGACTTGGTGCTTTCACAAATGCCTCAAGTGATGAACATCACTTATGCTTGTTTAACCTTCACTTGTGCTCAAGAAGTCAGATGTAGTACTAAGAACACATAATCGGTGTTTTGCAGTGCTTGTTTGGAATCGTGCAGTAATGTACTCCTACCAACTTAGTTTTGGTAACTTCAAGAAATAGAGAGGCTCATACATGCTGGAATACTTTTATATGAGATTTTAAAATGCATATTCAAGAACATGTAATGGGATAGTATGCAATATTTTTTCCCCAAAAGAATTTGTATTGGGTATATAGCTTAAGGCTTAACTGTTTCTTGTGATACTTTTTAATATGTGTCTGAAATCTTTACTCACCATAGCTATCAGGATGTGGTGGAAGAACTAATTAAAAAGATAGTGGTGTTGCTGTAATGGTCGTAATTTAGACTTTTGTTTAAAGCAGTAAAATTTTGCATAGAACTCCTTGATATCATCTTACATCACTAGCAGAAATCCTGTAAATTAGCAAAGGAAAACAGTAAATTTGTGCGGGTGATTCAGTAGTTGAACAGCTGTTAAGTTCTAACAAATTCCTGAACTGTTACTAATGATGCAGCTGAAACTCTGTTTGGTAGCCTCAGGGTACTGTTTCTGTGAAATTTTAGAACTCTCTCCAAAGAAATTAGATGAAGACAAGAGCAGCATTTACCATTACTAATACTCAGAATTTTAGCTGTTCATTTAAAGTTACTTGGAGAAATACTGGTTCCTCATTAATTGAGCTCTGGAGTCTGTGTGCTTAAAATTGCCAGGGAGTTGATTTCATCAGACTTGATCCTCCTCCCCTTTTTAGCTGAGTTTGTAGAAGGCGATAGCAAAATTTAAAGGTATTACCTAAGAGTTTGTGAAATGGCTTATGAAATGGAAAGCATGAGGGATGCTGACATAAACAGCAGTTAAAAAAAACCCGGAGTATAGGAAAGTACAGAGAACTATTGGGGATAATGGATTGAACTAACTGCATAGCTTAGATCCATAGTACCAATAGTTTACTGCAGCTCTGCAAGTCATTGCTATTTACACAAACCAAGCAGTAAAGAAAAAAAGGGCTTATTGGTATTAGCGTTTTCAAATTTCATACTCTGTGATTTCGCTGCATTTCAGAGTTTTGTTTTCATAGGTTGAGGGGCTTGGCTGGGACCTAGCTTTATTCAGGTCTTATTCAGGTCTTCCTCTCCTCTCATGCTTGACTTGCAAAGATCAGGTGGAAATAAATGGCAGCAGGAGCTCAGAAACAGCCTAAGCTTTTTTTTTTTTTTTCCAGGTTGAATGTTGAAATATAGAGATATTAGGTAATAAGGTATATAACAATTAGGTAATTGTTATATTTCTAGGGTTCTTGGTTCCTGCTGGTCCAGGAATCCAGAGAAACGAAAACATGTGCACTCTGCTGAACTAGTAGAGTAGCATCTATTACTTCTCAAGGAACTTCCCCTTTTCTGAGAGATTCTCTTAAATTATTTTTATTCATTCTCCAATTATTTTGCATCAGCTGAGGCACTGTTTCATTTTTTTCTATTTAGATTCCAGCAGTTTTTTTCTTCCTTCATTTCTTTTCACTTGGTCACTAATTTGTAAGATTTTTGAAAACAGAAGCAGTGCACATGTGTTGCTGGTGTCTTGAACTCCAGATCAGAATAGTGCTTATATACTGTTATGCTAAAGAGACATGACGATAAAATGCATCATGCAAAGTCATACATTTCTTCACCAAACCAAAATCAAGAAGTATCACAGTAGTTCTGTAGAAGAATATAATACAGGAAAAGGAAAAAATAAAAAAAAATATTAAAGAAATGTATTTTTGTAGGGTCCCCAGACTATCATATTGTACCTTATTTTCAATTTGTTAATATAGAGCTTTGTAACTATTGGATATACTGTTTAACTGGTATGGATTTCAAGGTGGTGGTCTAAGGTGTAAAATTTAGCAGTTTAGGATGATGTTTTAGAAGAGATTTCAAATTAGTTAGCTTTTCAGTTTTTTTAGAATATGGATTGCAAATAACAAAGAAACTCAAAGGTCTCTGTAAGACATGAATGCATATAGAAAGTTACAACAATAAAGAAAATGAGATTGTAGCCTTTGCTTCTGATAAGCAAATTTACAAATGGAGGAAGCATACTTCACATATTTTAAGGTAAACACTAGGAGAGCATGATTAGTACAGCTGGTCAGAGAAGCTATAATGGTATTTCCTTTGCTGAAGGTCATCATAAAAAAGAAGAGAATCAGAAAGAATAATTCTAAATTAAGAGAAATGGGCAGAATCTGTAAATAAAATTTAAAAGAATATTGTAGGAGAAAGAGGAATGAACATGAAATTAAATATTTTAATATGAAAACAACACATTTGGTTGTCAGGTGGTGTACTCTAGTCAGAAAAGAAAAATCTGTGCTTCTGGCATGGAAACTAGACTACTGAGCTTCAAAATTAGCAAGACTAAGACACTAATTCCATGTGCAGCTGAGTCAGTTGACAGCTCTGCACAGGGGAGGTCTCAGCCCCCCTCAATCTCTTCTTCCTTATGCTGGCACACATTTGAGCCTGCAGTGAGCTCTTTCACTTTTATGATCTGACAGAAATCTACTCAGATTTTAAAAATGAAATAAAAAATAAATGTGGTCTTGCCAGATTACCAAATTGACATGTCTCAGTCGTGGATTCTGGAGAGCAACAGTAAGGAAAGAGAAGGATTGTGACTGTCGCCAGTTAAATTGGCTTAAAGTACCACAAGAGGACCAGTTGAGAGGCTTTTTATATCTTCAAAAGTAATTTTTGACTTCTTTTTCAGCAGTTCAAAACCTCAGCCTAATCATCCAGAACTAATATATAGCCTGGGAAAAAAACACCTTAATATAGCATTTTAATTTTTTACATTGTAGCATAAACTCTGTTGTATTTTCTACATGAACTTGTCTGAACATGTTTCTTCTCAAATTATTCTCTGTAAATTTCCCATCTGATTGACTCTCATTTTGTTCTTAGTTTTTTAAGATCTCAGGTCAATCATGTGCAGATACACAGCAGCTTATTTTTCCCCATTCCAGAGACAAAATTCCATTAATTTTTCCATTTATTTCAATTGCTTCAGAACTGCCCTAGCTTTTCAGGCTTTTTGGACTTTTGTGGTCTGTATTTCCCTGACTTATTGAAAAGAACTTTGTCTCTTCCCACTGATGATGAGTAAATGAATACCCTCCAGTTGCTCTCAGATAATGTACGAGATTTTGCATTGCTTGTTAGGTTTGCTTCTTAATTTTTCAACCACATCTGGTTAACTCAAAGCTTTAATTGTAGTTTTTCTGTTGCGTTTTTTTGTTGGTTGGTTTGGTTTTTCTTCTTTTTTTTTTTTTTTTCAGTGTATAAATTTTAGACACAGTAAGGAAGGGTTTTAATACAAAATGCTATGTATAAGTATATAATCCATAAAATTAGAGAATATGTGAATATAGGTATTATTTCAAAATATTCATAAGATTCTAGAGTTCAGGAGATTAAGAGGGACTAAGGTGATTTATTCTGTTGTAGAAAATTTATTTTAAGCTGCTTTTGCATATGACTGCACCTTGTCTACTAGAATATGAAATTCTAATTCTACAGTCTCTGAAAAATAGTTTAGTTGGACATATTTCAAATATCTAAATGGAAAGAGTTGGTTTCTCCTAATGACTGGATTAGAACAATTAAGCGTTTAGAGAACCAGTGTCTGAACAACATTTAAACAGATTTATACAGAAAGATGTGAACACCAGTCAAGGATGAAATTTAGAAATGAGAAAATCTGAGACTTGTACAACAAGGACTGGGTATCATTCTGAAAAGAAGTGGACATTGCATATCATTGATACCAGGCAACACAACAAGACAACAGAGTCAGAGCGATGGGCAAGGCACTGATGGTGAATGTTTAGGAAGAAAGGAAGTTACCACGTGAACAATTTGGTATTGTTAGGGTGGTTTTCTTTTTTTTAATATTAGGTTACTTGTTCTCTGACAAGTTGTTACATGATGCATCTGGCTACATATTGTAGGATTATTCTACCAAGATCCGTTTCCTGAGCATGACATGAGACCATTGATGCAGGGTGGCTCTGGGACTGCAGGCTGTTTTAGCCACAATTCAGGTACTCAGCTGTTTAGAAAATAAAAAAGGAAGATTATTAAATTGTTTCGTTGTAATATCTGATCAAGAGTCTGTAGCAAGCTATTCTGATACAACACCATAAAATACGCAAAAATCAGCAACGAATTGAAGCACAGAAATCTTGATTATTTTTGTCCCAGTATAGCCTTTCACTTACAGTGAAATTTGATCAAATGTATATTTTGTGTCCTACTAAATGGTTACTTACGTGCACTGTTTGTGTTTCTGCTGAAGAGGCAGATTTTTAAATTACTGTGTAGCATATCAGGGAAGGATGGTGAAATTAATTATTTAAGATAGTCCTGATACATACTTGTTCTAGGACAGAAAATTAAACGTAAAGAACTTAATTGCTTTATCATTCAGATTAATTTAATTATTATACATTTTAAAAGGCTAATTGATTGATTATGGTAATGTAGCCTTTTTGGGAAAGAGAGGTGAAAAAATTCTGGTCAGTAATATCTTTGAGGACTTTTCCAGTAGGTTAACCAGTCCTTTATTTCTCTTCGGTTCAACCCTCTTGTTAACATTCAGGAACCTCATGATCTGAGTCACTTCAGGATAGAAGACTTCATCATTGTTCTGCTACAATCTCTTTTCAGCATGTGATCTGCTGTTACCTATTAAATGCCTGTAAGACATAACAGTTCTGAGACATGACCCACATATAGAAATGGTAGATTCTGTTACTTATGCAAGGCATCTGAACAGTCTTGGGTGGGAAAAAAAAAAGAGTGTAGATTTTATCTCAGACTTGAGAAAACACCTTCTGTGGAAACTTTTTTTGTTGTATTGGGTTTTTTGTTTTGGTTGGGGTTTTGTTATTTTATGTGGAGTTGGGTTTTGGTTTGTGTTTTGTTTTGTTTTTTAAACAATAACAGTTATAGGTAAATTTCTCAGACTCTGCTATATATATAAATGTCTTAAATATATATTTCCTGTGCAAATACATATATAAGGGAATAATGGAAAGGTATTATTACTGCAATTGAATGTAAGGGGTTTTCTTTAAAGTCCTACTGATATTTCAAAAAAAAATACTGTTAAAGTCTTCTAATTTTAATACTAAGGATTTATGATGTGCCCTTAATACATGTAACAAATTTCATACACAAAGTTGAGTGTCAGAAGAAACTTCTTTCATGTTATTACAATGTGAGAAATGGGTGATTCTTATAAAAATCTGGATTTTAAACACTGACCTTTAACTGTGAGATAAAATCCCAAAGCCAGAGTGGAGTATCTTGAAACGAGAAGCTGGTTTAATTTTCTTTAACACAACCAATGGGTTTTAGTCGAGTTTCAAGTTTCATTTTTTTGCCCAAGAACTATATAATGAATAATTTTAAAAATACTTTCCTATATTTCAATTAATCTGGATGACTACACTGGAAAATGGTGTGACTGCATTAAAAAAAAAAAAAAAAATAGCAAATTATTGTTGCTTCCACTATTCTGGAGTAGTTACCAGAAACTGAACTATGTTGCATGGTTTTAAGAACTCACTAATATTTTGTAACTCAAGTTGCTAAGATTAAGGGAATTTATTACAAAGTGAAAGTCTATTGAACATATATTTTTCTGTAATACTTACAAATGTCAGAAGTCTTTTGGCTAAACATAGGAGACTTTGCCTTATAAATCTTCTAAAATTATATTTAATACCAAAGTTATATAGAAATGAAGTAATGATACAAAGTGAGAGGAGAAACTTTCGTGCCTTCCCTCAGCACCTATGGGGCAGCATGAGTAAATATTCAGGGCTAGCTGGAGTCCAGGTTGCCTTTTGTCAGCGTCTCATCAGATGAATGCTCTAATTGCTGATGCTCTTACCTGATGGACAACTCGGTGCACACGTAGAGTGCACACGCTCCTAATAGCAGCCTTCAACAGCAGAAATCAATTGCCTTTCATTCTGGAGGCAGGAAGGATGACTTGCCCATGGGGTAGCCACAGGTTAGAGAAGTGTTTGTGAATAAGGGAATGTAGTTTGGTGGTCAGGTGGGCTCAGTGGTGCAGCTCCCTAGGGAAGAGGCAGCGCTTCTCAAAGGCCCTTTGTGGCAGCCTCCTCCAGGCAGGGCTGAGTCCTCGCTCCTGTCGCTGGAAAATAAGCGTTGGCTGCTCTCTAAAAAGCTTGAAAAGAAAGCTCACTAAATAGCAAAGAAAGCCTTCTCCCTGGCAACACACTGCCTTGAGCTGCTTGAGCCTTGAAACGGAAGGTCATATGATTGACATATTTGTCCCCTAAAGGGAGTGCACACAATTCATTTTTTCACTTCTCTGTATTTTTAGGCTGTGTGAAAGCAGGTTTTAGCCAGCAGTACAAGAGAGGGAGACAACAGCCTTGTTGGAATGCTGCTACTCCCTTCTTCTGAACTTTCTCAGCTCTGAGAGTTCAAAACCAGTAGAGGCATTTGTGGCATTTATGGAAGGGTAAACTTCTGTCTTTAGACAGTAACATTTGTATTAGAATATGAGTAAAATGTACATAAGACACACCTGATATTATATTTAACAAAGCTATTGTTTACTTACATACATATAAACAGCTGGAAACAATTGTAAGCTTTTAGTATTCATTCACCTTTTTAGCAGCTGTTGAGAATTACCAGAAGTTTATACTGAGTACATCAGTCCTCTTAGACTTTCAACGTAGCATTTTCTCTGTTGGACTAGAAATGTAAAACTTAGGTTAGTTGAATTTTTGGGCATCTTACATTAAAAAACAAAATTCTCTAGATGGTAGCTTTATACAAAATTCTAAATTAAAGTCATTAGATTACTCCACTCTTAGGGGCTGCATATATGTATTTAAAAATGGTGTCAACAAAACTCTGCCCTTCACTTTCTGTTATTCGGAAAAAAAACTTTGCAAAGGTTTTGTAAAAGGGATCACAGGTGGAATGCAGAAACCAGTTATTTTAATCACATTTAGCCATTACACTTCTTGCTGAAAATCTGATGGCAGCAGTAAGTGTGGCACTCTCAGAAGCTATTGGAAAACCATTGCTCTCTGAGTACCTTCATTTTATAATTGGATAAGCTTAAGCATTTATGGTCTTACTCCGTGTTGTAATGCATTACTTTTATTTTAACTGGTCAGTATTACCTTTCAGGACATCTCAAGCTGAAAAAAAAAATCTCTTAAGTGTTACTACAGCAGCTTGAATTTCCAAGTGGTAGTCTGCAGCCCTGAATCCTGTGTTTGATGAAAACAAGAGAAAGTGCACTTGAAAGATGAGTGTTAATTCACAGCAACTGTCTTTGTACTCCTCATCACCAGTAGTTAGTTTTCATTTTTTACTCTAAAGAGAGAATTCTCACATTCTTTCTCCATTACTATAAATTTGATATAAAATGTGATTTTCATTATTGTTTTAATTTCTGGGTGGCAACAGGTTACAAACAGCTAATGGACATGTTTTCCGTATGAAAACATGGGGTCATATTTCATTACCATTTTGAGAATGAGTGTCTTTGTTTATGTACTAAAACATTAGCATTGCTGAAAACAAAATTAGCTGGCACTGGAGTTTCTAGAGCTTGCAACAAAATAGTAGTTTTGAAACCCTTTAATCGGGTTTATTCTTCCTTCTCCCCCCTCCTTCTGTGTCCGAATTCAGAGTCTTTAGACTTAAGGGAAATTCACAGCTATTCAGAGTGTATGAACTAGAACTTTGAATAGGAACCTTCTGGGATGACAGAGGAAAAATGGCCAAGCTGAACTCGTCTACAAGTGTTTTAATTAATCATTCAATTATTATATTTCTAACATGTACCTCTAACATGTACCCTAAATTAGTACCTAAATTATTTTTATAATTTACTTAATGCTCAGGGTGGGTTAAAGCATTTCTGCTCATGTAAGTGGAGTGTGTCAGTGCAGTCTCAAAGTGTTTTGGCACTGATCAGTCTGTTTGAAAGGCAACAGCTGGAATAAAGACCTTCAAGATATAGATTGTGTTTGATTTCTACTCTGTTCAGATTTCTTGGATGTCCATGGTCCTCAGGATGTTGTTAGTAGAACTGCATGGGTGTGTGAAATTTGTACCAGAGGCTTGCCTGGTAGCATCTCTTCTGGTGTGCTCATGGTTTAGCTCCTCCTTTCATAATGAAAATAACTAGTGAAGAAGAATTTTTAGTGGCTAGTATTCCATAATCAGAAATACAAAAAAATACAAGTTTTTAGCTCTGAAAGCTTGTTAACTGGGCTTGGACATTGTAGATCTAATTTAATTTTTAAGAACTGTATCATTTGAATCTTAATACAAATGTTAGCAAATGTCTGTGCTAACAAATGAATCACTGTATTTCATTAGCTTTGAAAATGTTTTAGAAGTTACTGTATAAATATTTTGGGGGGGGGGGGGGGATTTCTGGGAGTTTGGTGTGTATATATATATGTCACAGAGTTGTTCTGTTTGGTGTATAGATATTTTGTCACTCATTTTATTAACACCATTAAAAGGCTGAGGTGTGAGGGAAAGAGGAATGATAATTCAGGGTGGAAAAAAAGGCTAAACAAAAAGCAAATTCTGGAATGAAGTGCTGTTGAGTTTGTAGTATATCTGACCTAAGAGACTTTCTTTCCTTGAATGCCCAAAACCATAGGATTTAAATATTAGCCCATCATGTCTGTCCTAAAGAAATGTTGGGACAGATGTAAAAATCCATTAAGGTTAAGCAGAATGCTACTGGTGATTTCCCTCTTGCCCTATATAGAAACAGCTGGTACTTAGATGGTGTATGCTGAATCAAACATGTAAGTTTCACTGATGCTGTATTTCAGTCTGGCTTATAAAATGCACTTCACGCTGATTTTCTGTACCTTATCTGTATATTCTTCTCGCAGAAATGGGAAGTAGGGGAGGGAGGGCATAAGGGCACTCAAAAATATTACTGGTAAGCCAAGTATCGTGATTAAACAGGGATATGTCAGATAAGGTGAAGGGAAGTGTAAAAAGATATGCTGACTTTTCCCTCTAGTGTATCTTTAACATTATGACCAATGAATTTGTCAAGTGAAACAGCACAGTCTTCTTTGCATATCATTTGAACTGAGAGCTTGCTTTGAAGAAGATAAGCAGACCGTGTTGCCCAGAAGAAATAATGATGCTAATTTATCTTTGCCTGTCTTCATAGACATAGCAGTGTGCATCAGTGTTGAAAAGGAAATAACTGAGCTGTAGGTTGCCACCTATTTGGTGCCACAGTACTGATGGTGGCATACAAGGCTCTATGAAATATGTGGCTTTAAAGTATTGATTTATTTTACTTTGTCTCAAAAGCATTTGGAAATTTTTCTGTTGATTGAATAGCCAAATTATGATAAAAATACATCTTTGGCAAATTCTCCTCAGCATGAACAAAGCTATGTCACAGGCTTTCAGCACCATCACCATCAGAAGTGTATAATCAAGGATGAGAAAGTCTAAGTAACATATGTTTACCAACAACTTATATCAATATTTACATTCTAGGCATGGGAAACTTGGAAGTCTTAATGAAATTTTGTGAGGGAAAGGGGTGACAGGATATTTTCCTTAATGCTTAGTAACTGAATAGTTTACCAGAAAGAAAACGCTTTACAAAAGTGAAATCTCATTTCTTACAGTACGAAATTAATAGTTGAGGTCAGGTATTTAGATACTTTTTAAAACATTCCTTTGTTGCCATGGATGCTTCGGTCTTTTATCAACTTAGATACCAAAAAAGACCTTCCAAACCTAGAACAGATTTTGCTTCAAGAATTCAAGTATGGTTTAGCCTATGAGCTTTTATAACATATATTGCAATATATTGATGTCCTAGATCTTTTGGGGCTTGGGTGTTTTATTTAGTACATGTATGTCTGGATATTTGTAGTATGTTGGTGGTGAAGTTTTTTGTTTATAAATTATGGATGGAAGGTTTTGTCCCTGAATGGAGACATTCACGTGTAAAGGCTGTTTGACTGGCACATGGTATGTTAGGAATACATACTGATCTACAAGTGAATTGCAGTGGAACATTTTTCTCTGTCAGGGAGATAAAAGCATTCTAGAGCCCAGTGTCCAAGTGTCTCAGCACAAACCTCCAAGCTGCAGCTGTATGTCTGTAGGGTAGGAAGGCAGGGTGACAGACCTCTGGGGGGCACCAGCACCTCCTGGGTAAGAAGGGCAAGATCAGTAACAGTAAAATATTTCAGTTGGTGCTCTTCTGTTTCACTAAAATCTGTATTAAATTAAATTGCATGTGGATTATACTATACAGATGTGCAGTTTATAGAATAATAAAAGTCTTTGTATTTAATGTGTGTATTTCCAGGTAGATGGTGGTAGAAAAGTTATGTTTATTCTATGTGGAAATTGTTAATCTCTTCTTCAGTTTTAAGCACCTGTTCTTGTCCTCTAGTGAAAAATATAACGTGTCATTGGAAAACTTCTCTATCTGAAGTAAACAGGAGGAAAGCACATGGAAAAAATGTAGTAGCTGAAGGGGTCTCTTCTGTTGAGGTCTCTGGCAGGAAAGGTGTTGGGTTTTGTTGGATGCTTTTAGTTACTGCTGCTTAGCCAGAGATGGCATGGGGCAAGCAGGCAGGCAGTATGCATGAGAAATTGCTGCTGAAGTACTTGGGAGGTTAGTGCTGTTCTTTGGTGTTCTTTTATTGCTGAGGCTGCATGGTCATTTTTTCCATGGGTGTGACAGGAAGGGCCTCCTGCAATGGGCTGGGGATGACCAAGACTGATTTTTTTGGCCTCTGTATGCGCAGTTGATTTATCCGTCATTTTGCTTCACCAGCACTTCCTTTTCTCTCTTGCTGCGCCTGCTCTGATCCTGAAATTATAGCCCTGGAGCAGCTTATAAAGGACTGCTCCCTTAACCAAAGCCAGACATGGCTGTATTTGGTGCAAGATAAAACTGTCTGCAGACATTACTAGGGTTGGGCTCAGTTAATAAGAATTCAGCTAAAGTGCAGGGATGTGTGACAGGATTGCAAAAATGTCATGTAAAATGCATGACATTTGGAAGCTAGACTGTCAAGGAAAGTCACTAACATCATCCATATAAGTGTGTCTGTTTTATTATGGATAGAGGGGGAAAAAAACCACCTCATTATATTTTCCAAAGCAGCTCCTTTAAAAGGAAAATGAGCAATATACAGGGAAAGTGTATATGTTTGTGCAGAAATGGTTAAAAGCCTTCCTTGCCACTACTGGTTAATAATGAGCGTTGGAATATGTTCTGAGACTTCACTGGGTGTAGGACTGAGGCCCAAGGAGTTCTGTCAGGCTAAGGTATCCCTGCTGTCATATAGGTGAGTGGATTGTTTGATCTGTGAACTAACTTGGCTGTAGTCACCTTCCATATGGGTCAGTTTGGGTCCTGCAGCAGTCTGGCAGGGCAGTATGGGCACTGAGTGGCTCCACTGGATGCTCATGGATTCCTGCTCTGTAGTAAAAAGTGCTAGTTTTTCCTTCTTTTCTTTTAAAATATTGTATTTCTTTCTCTACTGTAATTAACTATGTCCTTCAAAGAGTTGACCATACGCGGACTCTACTAGTCTACCTGTCACCCCTGAAGACTGCTGTCATCATCTGAAATAACTGATGTAGCACAGTGAATGAACTCTGTTTGGAATCTGTATGCCTCTCTGTCTTCCATCTTGATACCGTCTCTATCCAGTATGTGTATGTTTTGTGTATAAATAAGTTAAAGTGTATGATACTCTTAAGGGTGCACTGAGAATTTAAAGCACTTAAGTGCCTAATAGTAATTTCGGAAGCATTAGTTAAACAAAAGAATTCTCTGAGGATCATGAGGTATCTGAGGTTGAAGTATGTCATGAACATTGATAATGAAAAGAAGTCATTAAAAAAATTAAATAGAGTGCTTTGTTTGAGCTCCCCATTTCATGACATGAAACAAGCTCCCACTAATAGCTTATTACATAATTGCTTTTTTTTTTTTTTTTTTTCCTTGAAGGAGACGGTATTGTTCAATGTAGGAGACCAGATTGTTTTAACTGGGCATCAAGTATCATCAGTGCTGTTTATTTGATTTGAAATTGGTTTATTTTGGGAAGTGTTTTCCCAGAGACTTCATGTAGGCAGCACTTGTAGCTGTTAGTAGCATTTTGAACCTTGTGACCATTAATCCTACTCTGGTAAAGATCAGAAAACAAGTTACTTAAAATGATAGTTGTCACTGGCAGTGTAGATGCACCTGTAGGCATCTACGGGTCTTTTTATTGCTAGCCCAAGTAGAGCTGTTCCAGTGTGAGGAATTCTGGCTATGTGTTCGCTCTGCACACAGTTGGCTTTATTAGGATTTACTGCTTGCCTCTCTTCAGTATTTGCATTCAGCAAGTAATGCAAGTGCTTACATTTAAAGAATTATGTTTCGAGATACCACTTAAGTTTTTTTTCTTAATTTGCATGTTATATTGTACATGAAATACAAGGAATGCACTGGAGATTTAAGAGGACAAGAGGTTTGAGTCAATCGCTCTCGAGCTTCAACTTAGTAATGCAAATCTGGCTTTAAGTGACCTTATTGATGTTTGCTCAAAGTAGTTTCCTTTTGGTACAAATGACTGAGCTTTGTTGTAGCTATTGTACAGATAATGTACTGTCCCTTTAGAGATTGCCTTTGTATCCCTGATGCAACCTCTCTTTGCTTTAACAGAGTGCCTACAGAAATGCCTGGAGCTAAGATAGATTGCATCGGTGTGCCTCATTTGATCATCTGTCAGCAGTGAAGTGAGAGGAGAGGGCAGGCAAAAGCGTGCACCCCTTGCTCTGTCCCAGCTCTTGGAATTTTGAGGGTCCAGCTGTTGGTTAATGACGTTCAAGCTCAGAGCTTGACACCAGAGGACGAATGACGTGACAGCGGATCTGAAAGGGTCCTGCCCACTTCTGTGACTTAACTCCTCAGAGTGGTAGCAAGTGACTATTGCAGATTTGGGATTTTGAGGGATTTGGGGTGTTGAGCAGTATTTCAAGGAGCACTAGGAGGGTGCTGCAGAAGTGCTAAGCACCCATGTCCCAAGGACATAGTATTGTACAATAAACAGTGCCATCTTCTGGGAGGAGTCGGAATGATGCCCTTGTAGTCAGCCTTTTAAGATGTTTTTTAAGTGTACTGAGTTTGGGTTTGTTTGTGGTTTTTTGTTTTCTTTGTTTTGGGGGGAATTTTTCTCTCTAAATATAAGTTAATCTAATTAGATTTAGATAATTTATATTCTAGAATTAGAGAGAAATCTAAAAAACGGTTAGAAAAGCAAAATATCAGAAGTTGAAATGCAGTGTTCATGTCTAGTAATACAAGTCCACATCTTAAACCCATGAATTATCACTGCTGCAGTCTTTCAAGTAAATTTTAAACTATATTTTGAAGTGTGTTTAAAACATCAAGAGTTGATCAACTTCTAAGACATAAATCTCAGGAATAAAGTACTCGATCTGCTTTGCATGCTGCAAAATCCTACTTTGTAAAATTATATCATGGCAACATTTTTTCCCATAGGAAACCTAGTGACCGGTCGGAAAATGTTAAAAATCCCTAAGTATGGTTACTTTGTCTTCTATTGCTTTTAAGTTCTTATAACTCCTCCTTTTGGGGATGTCAGAAGGCAAAAAATGTTTTCTATCTTAAAATTACTATCCTATAAATAGTTACATTTGGGAAATACTCACTGTGGTGCAAAATCTGGGATTAGAGTTACTAAAATTATCCTAGCAAGTGGAATGTAAGATTCAGCATTAACTGAGACTTATTAATGGTGTCAGATCAATCACCTGACCTCTTATTTGGAGGAAGTGAGCAATTTTAGTAACATTAATGGAACTATATAGGAGGTGCAGCTGACACTATAGGGGTTTTTTTGTTACACAGTTACGAATAGTAAATAAAAGGAACTAAGCAAAAAGCCTGTAACAAAAAATGACCAATATGGGAGGAGAGGAATCAATGTGTTAAACATTTCTGTTGTTAAAATAAATTTGATGAGGTATTATATCCAAAATTACAAGAATTTGTGAGCTCTGGATAGGCAGATAGATTTGGAATTGCTTTTGTTGCATGATGATTTTTAGGTAATTTACCAGTAAAGGTGCACTGGAAAAGTAAATTTTTTTTGCACGTAAATTCTAAGTCTATTCTGAGCATGTCATATTAAATATCCTACCATTAGTACATGTTGTTTTTCCAAGGGTCTCATTTTAATGGCTATGGAGTCTGAGGTTTCTGGATAGTACAGTACTTAACCATACAATTAGTTTGTCGTTAAAATGACAATTTAATGCGTATTTACTTTTTCAGTATTCATGTTAGCTTGATCTGTCACACAGTATTTAATATGTAAAAGAAAATGTCTAACTTTCAGTATATTCTGAGTGTTTAACAACAACATAAATTGTAACTGTGTGTAATCTTTGTCTGTGTTCAAGAATTCAGTACAGTTAGGACTTTGATTTTGACATCTGAAAGTAGTTTAGTTATGACACATCTTCCATGTTGATTTTAAGTTGTTGATGTTTAATTCAGATGTTGAAGTTTCCATTGCAAGGGGAGGTTGTCCTTAAGCATACCACACACTAAATACTTTGCTTAGGTACAAATTATAAACCTCCTTTTGTCTTGTGACTTAGTAAATTAATTCTCCATAGCTGGGAGTGTAAAGTACGTTATCAATATTTTCCTCCAAACTAGCCTCAAAAAATATTTCCCTTTGCATTTGGAACACTGTGTAGATAATCCTATTAGCTCTGGTTTGAGATGGTGGGACACAGTTGTGTGGCTTTTAATTCCGTCTCTTTTGTAATCACTCATTCTCTTGGAAGTTGTAGTTCAAGTCATTGTAAGAGTTGTAGTCTAAGACAGGTAAACAGTCTCTGAAATCAGACTAAATTTTCCAGTGTGGACGGCACAGTATGTTGTTATCCTCATTCCCATTAACTTGGATAATGCTTGGATAAACATTGTATGAGTAAACAAAATAGGTAAAAATGTAAGAAATCCTGTTTAGCAAAGGAAGAATGCAATGCTGCTGACACTGAAGTTGACCTCTTTTCCATCTGACTGACAATTTCAGCAGTGGCATTCAATACAAGCAGCAAGGTGGTAACGAAACATTAAAGTAGAAGCTTTAAAGTAGAAGTCTTTCATGAGTTTCCTATATCATAACTTTATTTTCAGCTTGATAGGAAGTTGACTATTATAAATGGGAGTATTTTTGGAAAGACAAATCAGAAAATGTCTGGTCTTAAAACTAATAATATGCTAATTAGAAATATATTTGTTAGTAACTGAAAAAGTGAGCTTTTTACTGAGTACCATGTCTTTGCTTTAAAATTTATGTTCTCTATTTCTTCCTCCAGCCCAATAATAACAATTTTTCAGAATATCCCTTTAGGAGTACAAGACAACACTTACTAAAACTTGAGAAAAAAATCCTTAACAAATTTTATCAAACACAGCTTACACTTAACCCTATTTTTATAACCTGTGGTATGAGCCTTTTTCAAAATTCTTTTAAGTTATTTATCGATACCACTTAATGATAGAAAGCTGGAGCTTACTCTCAATTTTAAGGAAAAGATGACAAAGCTTACTGGTTTTGTGACTAACGGTGATCAGGTATTTTGCTTGGTTAAAACTTGAAGGCATTTTATTCTACATCCCTCAGATCTTGTGCACTAGTGAATTAATAAGCCTGATTTCCTTCCCATCTTTTCACACGCAGGCAGAAGGAGAAGACAGCCTTAAAAAGATGCAGCTGATGGAGCTTGCAATTCTGAATGGCACCTACAGAGATGCCAACATCAAATCACGTAAGCATGTCATAAGTTTGAGGGTCAATGCCATAGTAATGTTTGCAGGTTTTGATTCCTAAAGCTACTTTTTAGCACATGTACAGTGGCAATGGAAGATAGTAAAAAAAACAACAAAGCAGTAGATAGCTTTCAAAATATCTGGAGATAAGTTAAATCAGTTTGGGGGTTTTCAGGTTCCTCTTCCACCTCTTTTTTTTAAGCACTATATCCTGGTTGAAATATTTACAAATTAAGTTGTAGTTGGAAAAATTCAACCCTTAATTCAGATTTTTCTATTTTACAGTAATTTTTTCCTTCCTACATAGAAAGGACAGTAGACTCCTTTTCAATTTTATTTTGAGAGTTAATTTGAGTATGTTACAGATGTTCAGGATACTGTGAACACATTTTTCTGTATTGTATTCCTTCCTTTCATCTTGCTTGCATGTGTCCCCCCAGTGTTATGTTTCTCCAACAATTCATCAACTGATTTCACAGATGAGTTCACAGGGATCAGTGATGTAATGAGCCATTTTTATGGTTTCTTCCGTTACATTTGTGTGAGAATGCTTTTGCAAATGCATGTATGCACAGGTTTACACTTGAAAATTAAATATGTACGCCTACTAACGAGACCATATATCTATTATGTGTGGTACAAATTATTTTCTCAAGTTGAAAATCGAATTTCTCCTCCTGTGAAAATGTAGTTGCTGATACTGTATACCAAAGTAAAATTTTGCTGTGGCTGTGATACAGATGTCAAATGTAAGCACAGTTAAATCATTCTTTTCACTAAGGGCCTACTGATATTTGCAAATTTGTTTCTCCACATGGTCACCATTTCAATGTTGAATATGTTTAAAGGTTGGAATGCAGTTAGGTCAATTTGAGAGTGCTTACACCAGTGCAATTATTCTGATTTGAAAAGACACATAAGCAAGGGCTTTTTCCACTACAATGGTAGTGGTAAATCTTTCAGCCCTAATGAGCACTAATTTAAAACTAGATCAGTTTTAAATATACTCTAGTCTCTATATTATTGCAAATTCATGAGTAAAATAGCTTTCAGATTAACTTAAATTGATGCGAAGTGTTGCATAGAAACCTTTATATTAATTTGAGCAATTTCTTTGTCTGCTCTATACTGTATCAGTTTAAGAGAGATGATGGATTTTTTTATTCTTCATTTTTTTGCTAGTTTTCCACAGTAATACCATTTGATAATAGTTTCATTATTTGTGTTTGATTTTACTGAAAACTCGAGGACATAAAAGCCATATTGTTTTGTTTCCATTTAAGAAAGGAAGTATCTGAGAGGCTTTTTAAATTATACATTCAGTTCAAGCACTTTTGTTTAAAAAAATCTTTTAAAACCAGAATAGTCTTAAACCTGAAAAACTTCTGCCACATTTCTCTTTTCAGACCACCTGTGGGTAAATCAAATCAATGTAGATCAACAGTAGTGCATAGAAATCCATAATCTGTAACCCTCTAAGGTGTACTGTTACCAGCTGATGTGTTAGTTGTTCATCCTGTATGCCAACAAGCTTCAAATAACATTCAATGAAATGTGCTAGCACCTTCTAAATAAAACAAAACAAAACAAACCCACTTCCTTTCTTTAACCTAAGCAAGGCCCTAGTGAACTTCGAATAAAAAGAAAGTACTTTATTTTTGGCAATGTGATATGGAAATCACCTTTTAATTTAATCTATGCTAGTGTAGGAGAGGAGGTGGATAGTATTTCTAGGTCACGTTTAACTTCATTAATTATGGAATTATACATACAATTGGAACTGTGTATATGTATAAACACAGTTTAAGACGTATAAAAACTGCAGACTTAGATGGCAGCCCTGCATAACTGAGCATCTGTGGACTCTGTAGTTGCACTAAATGTTGTACTCTGTATTTGATTATGACAGTATTTTCCTTGTATCTTCTGCATGCATCTCAGTCTCATGCAGTCTTGATAGCATAAATGATGAAATGTGGTCTAAATGGAGCTTTTGTGCCGTGTAACCTGTTTGAGAAATCTACCTCACTGTTTTACAATGACTTTTTTATTTTGCATGTTCATACTTAATCACACTGGAAAATGGAAAGCTGTTTGCATTTGAATGGTGTGCTTTGGCACTGTGTGATCAGCGCATGTACTAATGATTTCCTTTTATTTTTCTTCTTTCCTACTTTTCCCCTTTTTCCCATTCTTTCCACGTTTTGTACTGCTATCTCCATACTTTCCTCTGAATTTCTTTGCTTACTGTAGCAGCCCTTGCCTTTTCTCTTGCAGCAACAGCCCAGGCTCCAAGGATTATTACTGGGCCTGCGCCTGTTCTCCCACCAGCTGCCCTGCGTACTCCTACGCCAGCTGGCCCTACCATAATGCCTTTGATCAGACAAATACAAACCGCGGTCATGCCAAACGGAACTCCTCATCCCACCGCTGCAATAGTTCCACCCGGACCCGAAGCTGGTTTAATTTACACACCATATGAATACCCTTACACGCTGGCACCAGCTACATCAATCCTTGAGTATCCTATTGAACCTAGTGGTGTATTAGGTAAGAGCTTTACACGCGGATGACCGGAGAATATATTGCTGATGCTTTTCTGATACTTGTCAAGTAGAGGTCATGGGGCTCAGAGGAAAAAATCTGAAGCAACAGTCTCATCTCAGACGTATCAAAGCTGACAGGAAAACGCCACAATTCCTGTAACTCTTAGGATTTTAAACATGTTTTGCAGCAATAAATGTTTGTATTCAGCACATTAATAAGATTACTGAAAATAAAATCTTAATGTTTGTATCACACTAGGTGGTGGATACATAGGCAAGGAAAAAAAGCCTAAATAGAAATTGATGCCTACTATGTGTCATTTGGACTCCCATAAATACCAGATTTGCTTGTGCTCTCTCTAACATAAATTATTTCCAGTAATCTTTGGAAGACAGAACTTTTATTTTGCTATCCGTTTTTGGTAGCAAAACTGGAGAGAATGGAAAGGTCTTTTTCCAGTTTCTTGGGAGTTTGCTTCTTTATTTAGTACACAACTGATAAATCTCTCTCATTGTCTGAAAGCGGTAAATCTTTTTGTAAGCAGAAAATAATTTCAGTAAATGAATATAAAACAAAGTAAGTTCTGACCAAAGCATGATACAATTGGCGACTTTACTGATGGCTTCATTGATATGTGTTGGATTGAAATGTTCATCGTTCCCAATATTACAGACTGTTGTCTTGCTGCGTGAAGGCAAGAATCATAAAGCAGCCATGACAATTCAGTTAACTGGTCAATATCAATCTTGCAGTTCCAATAGTTCCTTCCTTTTCTACCTTCTACAAAAACTAAATAATCTTTTCTCTTCAGTTTGTTCCGAATTGCATATGCTGCTACATAATGTTGATTTTATAGGACTTTGATCTTAGTTTGTTCAGTGGCAGTTATTGATTTACACAAATTCTAAACATCTCTAATGAACACTGGACAATAAGGTTCAAAGTCAATATTTTGTTGAAAGTATTGTGGAAAATCAGTGTTTCATTTATGTGACAAATAGTTGAATTATCTGCATGTGCATATTCCCATGTTGAACTGTAAAAAAGTGTATTTCAGACTTCTGCCTTTCAGGATTAGTGAATCCATATTAAAAACAAGGACAAAAGCATGCAGTAGGTCTGTCTCTGAGCAGCTTATGGTGGTTGTTCACTACCCTGTAGCCAAAATTCAATGAGCATATGATTTATTATCATCACCTACTAATTTCCCACAAACATGTAAATACTATCCCCAGCTCTTCCACCCCCAGTCTGCAAGTCCTCTTGTAATCTCTCCAGATTCTGGAGTAAAGTCACCATTGCAGACATGGTCACAATAGCTATCAGTTGCTGGTTAGTAGCAAACCTCTCTCCTAAAATAGATGTGTAATTCCAGGGTAATAATTAATTACAGTGCCGGAACTTTTATTTCGAGCAGAATTTGTGTAATGAGAGAGGAGGGGAAAATTACTCCTCAAAAAAGACCTCTCTCCCACTTAGGTAGCAAAGAATCAATAACTCCTGGTACATCTGCTTTATTATCCGAGCAGTTGTACAGAGTTAGTAGAACTAAATTAGGTTCAGATTGAGTTTTATTTCATAATACACTCAATATTAGGCTATATTTTGTCCATTTTTGTGGTGGACCTTTAAGATATCTTAATATAAATCAGTTTAAAGTAGCAGAGAAATGCATCCCTATTAGTATGTGTGGGGATATTGGTGTTGGAATCCAATTTTAGTTGGTGACTAACTTTTAATTCCCTTCCTTTTATCTTCAGGTATGGCTTTCCCAACGAAAGGCTAAGAATTCAAGAACGGTCTTAACTGATCCTTCATCAGATCTGAATTTTAACAAATGCTTAGTTTCAGCAGCCTTGAAAAAAGCTTGGCCTAGCAGTCAGTGACTTACTTGCACTTTTTTGCACATAGATTTTAAATAAAATAGTGCTATTAATTTGGATTAGCTCTTATTATTACAGAGTAGCTGTAATTTATGAGTGTATAGTAGTATACTGACTGCTAAGTGTTCTATATAGTGTTTGCTTTACTAATCACCTAATTCATTGCAGTTCATACTTATTGACTTAAAGTTTAAAATCACAATCTGTAGGCTTAAAAAATTGCTTTAAAACTTTTTTGTGGTAGAACTGGAAGTGATTTTAAGATTAGCAAATAATTGTCAGTATTAAAAGATGGCATTATTTAAAATAGTCCTGCTGCAAGAAAGGCACTTCAGTGAATATGTGACTAGTAAAGCTTAAATGTGCTTGGGTCTAATAGATTTCATGAAATACTGTAATTTTGGGATTGTAAATGAATGGATTAAACAGGTTAAGGCCAGGATGTTTAAAATAAATGCAATATTAATCTGCACAGATAAACTTTTTAAGATTAAGATTTGAAACTACTGTGCCTTAACTTGTTGCTTTTCTTAAAGTGAACTTTTGTAGTTAATGATCATTTAAATCCATTTTGATAAACCTGCTGTTAATGTTTTCTTTGAATGTTTTCTAACTTTGTCTTGGTAATTGCAATTTAACTAGGTGCGGTGGCTACTAAAGTTCGAAGGCACGATATGCGTGTCCATCCTTACCAAAGGATTGTGACCGCAGACCGAGGTTAGTTTAGTTCTGCAGTTCTTGTTTGTAAGAAGTGCTTTGAGTGTACATGAGATTTGCAACACCACAGCTGGTTAACCAAATACCCTCTTTTGACCCATTCAGTTTTTTGGTTTTCTCCTTTTTTTTTTTTTTTTTTTCCGAAAATCTGAAGATTTAATATTTTAAAGCTTTGGGAATGCTTGTGGTTTAAGAAAACATTTTGTAAACTTGGCTTTCCCAGCTCAGTTAAATATATAAACGATGTGATATATTTAATATAAATACTATAATGATTCCCTTTTAAAAACTATTTAAAGATCCATCTATATCAGAAAACACTATGAATTCAGTGCTGCAATAACTGATTTGGTTGTGTCCCCTCCTTTTCTCCCCAATTAATTCTTTTCATTGGTGTGGAAATATCAGATTGGTGTTGCAAAATCAGGTGAATGGATGGTTGCTTAATGAGAAAGAAGTAAAGGAATAAATGCCTCCTGTCTGTGTCTGGAGAAATCTGAAGATTTAGGTTCCTTTTTTTTCCAATAAACTTTTGAGCCACTGTACTGTATATTATGAGGAGGATGCATGTTCTCAGATACCTGACTGAATTCAGAAAGGTAAGGGCTGTGAAGATAATACTTCAAAAGTTGTTTGAATTTGCATTACCAGGGGTGGGGGAAGGGAGACTGTTTTGGTTTTTTGCCAAAATCTATTTCTTGGTATATGCCTTTTGCTGCTAAAATGTGTAACCTGAAGGAAAAGCAACTTTTGAAGTCTTGTTGGTGAGATGATATCCAATATTTTGGGCATCTCTCTTTAACCCTTGAATGGGAAGTAAATCTTCATTTTTCTCCTGTTCCTCAAGTGTAATGCCTTTGGACCCCTGGATGAAGTATTTAAGCTTATTGAGAAAAGTGATATTTTCGGTTTATTGACATTGACTAGGGAGCAGTGTGTGGGCTGAATTCTTATCCCATTCCTGCTGCTGACTCACTGTGGGTTTCAGCAAGTCATCTAATCTCTCTGTGTATGTTTTCCCATCTGTAAAATAAGGATAATAATACTTCCCTACCTCACAGGGGTGTTGTGGGGGTTCTTGTTTTGTACAGGGCTTTGAGGATGCAAAGCGTTATGTGCCAAGTATTATTATTCTGCTCTCATCAAAATCAGTGTTGTGCAGGCTTCCATGATACTGTAATACTCAAAAGCCAAAGTCAGGTGACAGATCTGACATATCTAACATTGACAGCACTCCACTTCTCACAGCCTTCCATAAATTAACTACATGAAACAGTAGACATTTCAGTAAACACATTAAAAAGGGGCCTCTTTGATAATTCAGTTTATGTAATCGTTTTATCTTTCAGCAATCTTAATGCTTTACAGAAATTGTAAAGTCAATAACAGAGACACTAAAGTTTTATACAAGATTTTTTCTTCTTTTTTGTCATTGCACACTATTTACAGTCCATTGCCTTGTTCTCATTTCATGACAACTCTTCAATGGGCAACAGGGTATGACCAGAAAAAGGTCATAGCCCGTGTTTACTGAAGGAAAAAAAAAAAAAAAAAAAAAAAAAAAAATAAAGGAAACAGAAAAAGATTAAAACCTATCTCTGTCAAGAGTAATGAGTGGGAAGGATTTGGTTATCTTTGAAAGTTTGAGCTGAAGTTGCAAAACTTAGTTTTTGCTAATGGCGTTTCATCATCTGCAGTGGTTAGTTTCAGGTGATGGGTTTAGTTAGATACTTGCCTGAGCCAACTAGTAAACATCCTGATACAGCATGGTAGGGAGGCCGGCTACCAATTTGTAGTTTAAATTCATCAGAGTAGTGCTTTAAATATTTTTTGAAAAGGCCCAGATGTCTCATCTGGATCTCTTATAAATAATCAAAATTAGTTACTGGAATAGTTTCACCTTTTAAAATAAAACAATTTCCTGATAATACAGTGTTCATCTCCAGCAACATTGAAAGCCCGTGGTCTCAAGTAGATAAATAAATACACGTGGCTTATCTCCTGTGGAATAAATCATGCATTCCTATATCTTTTAGCATGAAAACCATGCTGATATTATACTGGAATGTTATTTTAATCCCAGTGTATAATAAGTGTAAGCTTCTACTTAACTGAATTTTAAAACTGTACTTCACTGTACTTAGAATTTGAACTCCTAGATTGTCACTGCACAGATTTAAGTTTCACAAGGTTTAGAGAACACTGTTCAGCAATAAAACAGTTCCTTTTAATGTGCTAAATTATGTATTATGTAGAATTAAAGTACTCTCAGTATTTACCACAGTCACCTATTTGGTTGTTCTGTCACCAATGCACTTCTATAGCTACAGTTAAAAAAACAATGTCAGCAAACCGAAATATTTTTCTTTCAATGCGGGACCTTTTTTTTTTTTTTTAATGGTTAAATGTCACTAAATCTATATTAGTATTCATTGGGTCTAAAGTTTTGGGGTTTTTTTAAATCTGAATTGATTTCTAGATGACTTTGTAGTACTACTGCATTGAGTTTTTAAGTAGGTTTTTTATTCTTAGCATAATTTTTTGGGTTTTTTTCTAAGAGATAAGCACTGCATTTAAAGCAAGAATCCCCAAATGTGTAAATGTTTTACTCTTACAACTAAGCATTAGAATTGGTGAAGGGTTGAAAAATATAGCTCAGTTTAACTGAATAAAACCCCAGTTTATAAATAATACAAAATTGAATTTGATGCATATAACAGAGAGACTGACTGATTTAATTGTAATAAACTGTAAATGGTGTTGCACAGTTGAAAAACCTGTGTGTACTGTAGAAGGCCAGAGACTTGGCAGAGGATGTATCACAGGTGTACTGGTATTTTTAAAAGGTAGTTTGCTTTGATTTTAAACTCCACAAGAAATGTTAACGCTGAGAATTTTCTTGAGTGTTTTATCCAAACCGTCACGTAATTTATATATAAATTTTAATACCATTTAATCAAAATCATAATCAGTATCAAAATGCTTTAAGAGTCTGTTTCTAGTATTACCTGTAAAGTGGTGAGATTGTGCCACATAAAATATTTATTTTTATTTTTGCTTATTTTTGAAACAGCCATTTTATAATTTTAACAAATCCCACTTAGAGTGTTTCTGAAAAAAATCAGGGAGCATATGGTCTCATTTACGTTACAGTAGTAATTTTTTGTAGTGTTATGAACTGTATCCTAAATGATAGGCCATTTTTATTATGTGAAAGTAAACCAGCCTACAAGAAAGATTGCTAAATCAATGCTATCTGTGAATATTACTCCTACTGGACTTCATTTTATGTAAAGGCACAAATCTGACTTTGCACTGAATACCTTTCTCACTTTCATCTCCTCTGCCTTAGTCGAACGAAATGGCAACAGTACAAAAACTTTATCAACCTCAGAATTTATTAGCTATAATTAAGCTGTTGAATAAGTCTTAAAAAAAAAAAAATCATACTACTGTTAAGTGGACCAAGTTTGGTGAAGGAGAATGTGAGAGAATGATTATAAAGAAGGAACAGCTCAAGAACATTGGGAATGATAACTTTCCACTTGAGAACTTTTTTATGTTTTACTGTAATTTGTTTGTGGTTTTGGGTTTTCCTTTTTTGTTTTGGTTTTTTGGTTTGTTTGTTTTTCTCTTTTTTTTTTTTTTTTTTTTTTTGCAAAAGAAAATAGTATTTACAGGTGGCTTCTTTTAAAATATAAAAATATAAAGCAGGAATGTATATGAAATGTCAGATTTTATTGTATTTGCAGAGTATTAGCTTTGAAAATGAATAAAGAGAGCTGTTTTGTAGTTTTAAAATGCCTTATTAGTATCAATTAGATATTTTCTCTATTTTTTGATGTACTTAGAGCTTTTTAAGTATAGACTTTAAAATGGCAGGACTTTTACAGTGTTTACATGCAAGTGCATTTTATAAGTGTCCTATCTGTGTAAAATAGTATTTTGAACAGGAAAATGCTGGCTGAAGTAACAGGCTGAGCGTTTTCCTGGTTCCCATGATGATGCCTACGTTTGCTAGACTACAGTTTAGTATTGCTTTGTATCATGAGGCCAAGAAATTCCATGTTGTTTGTAAATAGAATAAATGAAAGGCAATAAAAAATTTATTGAACAAAAACCCTTTGTTTGGCCCATAGTTTGTTGAACCAAATTGTTTCGCTAAGTCCAGAATTCCTTAGATGACTCCATTCTTTTAACAACCAGTTATTAATAATCACATCCATCATTAATAGTTGCTTTAATGCTTGCACCTGGGGAGGTACTAATGCTTAATAGCAGTCAGATACTGATGCTGTGCACTGACTGTTGTTTCAGAAATCTTCTACTCAGTTCCAAAACTGTTCATCGTTTTTTGTTTTCCAATTTCCTTCATCGACTGCTACTAACCATTAGTCGTTAGTCGTATTTTATCTCTATTTCTCCTGTTAACCAGTTTTGTGGGAGTGGGCTTCTCCTTCACGTGTCCAAATCATGATGGAGGGCTGTCATGATTTTATTGCATTCTGTAGATGGTGTCGATCAGTATGTCAGAATTAAACATGCTTGTTTTTTTTATTAGTTGTGATTAGTTTTCATGTTGTCATTAAGCCGTCACTAGCTGGAACTAATCTCTTCTCTATCTTTTCTTTCTTTTTTTTGTTTTGTTTTTTTTTTGTTTCTAACCACCCAGCCGCCACCGGCAACTAACCTATGACCTTCTGACCTCTGAACTCTTCACCCAATGATGACCTGACCATGCCTGCCTGCTGATCAGTTAACTGGTAAACGCCTTTGCTTGCCTGTCTTCAGTGCAGCGAGCTGGGGCACTTGTCCGTTCGTCTTACCATCTAACAAAACAGACAAAGAAATTGTTGCCCTCCAACTCCGCTTTTTGTTGTTCTCCTGTCTGGGTGAAAGTGGTTCTAGAACCTGCACTGAATAGTAGTAAAGCAATAAGGTCCAACTCATCCCTCAGCACTGATCATCCTCTAGTGTCCCGCCCCAAGCGAACGGTAAGGAGGCCTCGCACCAGATGGAGACAGATGTCCCTTAACTACCCGATGACAGAGGCAGTTACTGTGAGAGACTTCTAGGAATATTTTTCTTCTCGAAAAAAAAAAAGAAAAAAAAAAAAAAGAAAAAATTAAAACGAAAAAAGAAGTCAAAGCTCTCTCTGAATGTACTGTGTGATGATGCATCATGCATGAACCTTTGGTCAGGGATGTCATTGGGGAAGGGATTCCAAAAAGTATTCAAAATTTGATACGCTGTTTAGTCACTACCAGTGCCCTCAAAGGGCAGATGTTGCAACCTTTTTTCTATTGCCTGCCAAATTGGACGTTATAAAGGAAAGTGTGCCATGAAATGCAGATTACAATGACTTTTCAGAACTACACGAATGCAGAGAACAAAACAGCAACACTATTAAAGCAAAATCTGAGTTTAAATTATTTTAACCATATTTTAATCTCCTCAGAAGATTACATGAGAACAAGGTACATGCATTATGTGTCACATTACTGGGCAAACTGTTCAAGTATTTTTTTTAAACCTCCCTGTATAGAAAAAATTTCATTAAGGATGTAAAAGCCATGCTTGCCTATTTGCTGTATACATGTAATGAAATTGTAGATAAAGTGTAGTGCATTGAAACAAAATGAACAAAAAAGTAGATACTTTTACTATACAAGGGTGCTGGTGCAGAAAAAAAATATATTTTTGGAAATGTAGCATTTTATACTTTCAAGTGTTATAAAAAAAGAAAAAAAGAACAAAGAAACCCTTTATTTCATTAAATGATTTTTTCTGGTGGTTGTCAAGAAACAAAAGACCAAAAGAGCCTTTTAGTCTTTCTTTTTTATTTTTTAAGTATTGGAATAAGTCTAAAGAAAAGGAAGTGCCTTATTTTCTTCATGGTCATTTAGTCAAATGTCTTGTATAATCAGCTTCTCCCTCAGACAAGTTACCGCATGCCACTCAGTCGCCCAGTATGTGAAAGAAGCTGTGAGGAAAGACAAATGATGAGTTGACCATATTAATTACCTGATTTTTGCCATACTAGTGTGATGTGACTTTGCCAAAATCTCGTTATGTGAAATATTTGCTAAGTTTTTGTCAAACCAGCCCATCATTATTTCAGCCACTCTGCTTTTTAAATCATAGCAAGTGCTGTACTTGTGCAATGTAAACCAAAGGGTTCTGTGAGGCAGACTGTCTCATGTTAAATGAGGCTATTAGCTGACAAATGTTTGTAGGCTGGAAGTATGTCATTCTTTTCAGGGATAGGGAGGAGTTTTCTTGAGATTGGTTGGAATAAAAATACATTAAATATATCAGGCTTCAGCATCTCCCAGAAAGCTGATGTTTTTTGGATAATGAAATTGAAAATGCTAAGCCTAGTGTTTGTTGAGTTACAGCCTCAGCTTGTCCCCAGTTTTTACAAGCAGATCCTGCAGTGGCAGACAATATGCAAGTTATTTTTCAGCTCTTGGTTGACTATTGTTAGATGTGCCCACTGGCTTTTCTTCATAAGATAAGCAGGAGAGGGACATGAGCTGATTGATTGAAGTCCAGCTATAATTTCTTTTTAACCTTTATTTCCACTTGAGATTCATAGAGCTGGGCAGTTGAACGAGCTGAAACTGTGGAACACACAGTATTTTTAAATCTGAAAACATGAAGTATTACTTCACATGGGGCGCAGTATGAAACTTGGCAAATATCAGGTGATAAACTTATTCCCCACATGTCAACTTATTCTCCTCCTGCAAATCTTCACAGCTTCCAAAAGAAAGGTCAATAGTAAGATAAGAGGGCTTACATTTTTTAAGCACCTGCATGGTGACCTCATCTTGTCTCACCTGGAAATAATTATCAGTTTATTTACTATGCAATATACATTCATCCTTTCGTATTCAGCTAGCTTTTTGTTTATTGTGCCACCAGCTTTGTCTTCCTGTTACACATACAGTTGTGTTGATTTTACTTACAGTATATGCTGTGCCATTTTGATTTTATTTTGGTTGGTTGGTTGAATAAACTTGCGACACTCGAACATTTGAAAAGAGATTTGCTAAAACAATACCAGTATTTGATCCAGTTTCATCTCAACTATGATAAAACCTGGACATTTTAGATGTTTATCAAAGGTCTTTTATTAGGGGGGAGGGGAAGTGTATGACATAGATGTGTGACATGTGAAAGTAATGTTTGCTCTGAACAAATTTCTGAAAACTTAGTTGACAAAATTTTGGATCAACTTAAAAAAAAAAAAGCATGACTTTTGAAATCTCTGAATGCCTTGGTTCTCAGTATTATCATTCTTTAATGACTTTTTCTTTATTAAAATAAGTAGTTTTAAGACTTCTTTCTGACAGTATTATGTAATTTTTTTAGAGTGGGTAGATGGGAGTGTCGCTTGTATGTAACCGTACAGATGACATGTATTTGTCTATTCTTTATTATCTTAGTAGTTTCATGCTATGTATGTACCATAACCAACCTATTGCCTATGAGAAACATGTAAGATAATGTATTTACAGCCATTGTTACAAGTTTATAATGTATTTTTCTATCTTGTTTTATATGTATGTTATATAACATTCAAAAGAATTTTTTTCCTGATTGAGAAAAAAGGATACAAAAATGCAAAACCCACAATTTTGATAACTGAAAAATTGCCAATTGTTTTGCAGTACTTTATTATATTGGGAGTGTTGTCTTTCTTGGGCTTTTAGTTAGCTACTGGATGAATACATTAGACATATTTGGGTTTTAGTTGGGTTTTTACATAGCTTGCATTTTAATTCTTTGGTTCTTTGCTGTTTCTATTAACCCATAGCATTATTTTAATAAATGTTATAATACCAACCTACTAACTCTGGACTATGTCTGTTTATTAACCATTACATGTTTAATTAAAATAAACAAATAAAGACGGAAGAATGTAAAGTCTTGAGTTACTGGACTAACCCTGAAGAACGTGACCACAGATAACACAACGTGACTTGTTTTTATGTTGTTTGTCGGCTGACATTCTGCACACTACTATTAAGTTGGCTTTGGTCATTCTGGCCTTTTACCTTGGGGAATAGGTGCCAGTAGAAATGGGAACAAATTAGCATTTTTTTTTGAAGCATTCTTCTTGTAGAGTCTTGCCACTTGCCTTTCAGCATCTGCGTTACTAATTCCACACTTTCTTTTTCTTTCTCTAAAATAATTACTGTCAGCTCACAGCAAAAGAGCAAAGATGCCAGTGTATTGGTAAATAGTGACAGTGTACAGAAACCAGTTTGATTCTCTGTTGAACCAGTTAATCTCACAGGAATTTGGAATTGTTGGTTTTGGCACCTGATTGACTGTTGCATAATGTGACGTTTCCAAGCACAAAATGTTTCTAGATAGGATAACCATACATAGAAATACAAAATTAGGGGGTTGGGGGGGTTGTCCCTGCGAAAAGTGCCTTATTTTCTTTGTATGATGCTATTTAGAAACCCCTTTTTTGGTTTTGTGGTGGTTTTTTTGTTTGTTTGTTTGTACTTCTGCTGCAGACTGTCAGTATTGCCTAGCTCAGGGGAGTACAATTTCTGTAAGCCAAAGGTCAAGCGATCTTTTCCTAATGACTGCAGAAAGTACAAAAATACACCTTCTGCTAAATTGCCAAGCAACAGCCATTTCAAATTCCAGGGCTGCCTTGTTGTGAGTGTTATCCCTGTGGATGACTAGCAACATGAATGCAGGGAACTGAAGTGCTGAAAATGCTGTTTTGAATGTGCATCTATGCAAGTATTTTGACAGAAACATGTATCTTTCTTAAAGCTTTTGCTGTCTGAGGGTCTGTTACATATCTCGGGTTGCCTTCCTAGATTTGTATTATGGACAGTAATTACAGCTCATGGTTAGGGAGATCCTAATGTAGATCAACAAGTTTTGTGGAGGCCCTTTTTTTTTTTTCCTGTAGATAGTAAAAATTCAGATGAGGAATCTTTGCATCTGTTCAAATGCCTTCTTTAATATATAATGTTTCAAACTACATATCTCAAAATACAATATAAATATCTCAAAATGCAATATAAAACTTTATTTTTAAAAGTTCTCACAGTATTGATAGTAATCTATTTTATGGAGGAAAAATAATTATCTGATGAAGATGTTTGTTAGTTTTTTAATGGTCTGTATCTCTTTGTTTTGCAAAAATGTATAGGTACAGTTAAAATATCAGTGTATTTAGAATAGTCTCACTTGTACAGTGTTTTTTTAATTTATCAGATCACAAATGTTGATCACAGGCAGATGATTAAAAAATTAGACATTTACAAAGATAGCATCAGGATCTTTTGATTGTGGCACAAATGTCATTTCAGAACCAGCAATTTATATTCTTAAAGAATTTTATCACAGGCACACATTTAGACTTGAACTACTCTCTCTAGTATAGGTGAAACTATTCAGATGGGACAAAAGAGTAGTATTTTATATGGAAGACTACTGCTATCCCCAGAACTGCTGTGTTTTTTTTCCTGTAATATTTTTATTGTTTTGTATTTTTCTTAGATATGAACTACTGTCATACTTTATCCACAGGACATTTTCATCTCATTCTTCATTATGCATGGTAGTGAAAGTTACTGTAATTTTTGAAGTACGTTAAAGCTGAAAACCAGCAAAAAAAGGAAAACTCTAAAATCAAAATTTTTATCCTAGTAATTGTTGTCCACCAAGTGCATTTCTTGGTTTACCTAAGTGCCTGTCTGAAAAAATACTTATTTTATACTTTGCCTGCTTAGGGGAAAGAATTAAGCTATTTTTGGAACTGAATTTGAGAATGGCTTCAATACTGCTCCATCACTGAAGCTAGGTTGTTCTTTAATATTCTTGTGGTGTTAACCTGTCCTAACATTTGAAAGACCATACTTTCAAGTCAATTTTGGAGTTGCTGTTCCAATAAAGTGAAGCTTATCTTCAAGTAAACCTGTTTTTAATAAGTTACAATATAAATATCCATCTTGGAGCCTTTCAAGGTACAATTAAACAATGCTATTCACTTCTTAAAAGTGAACTGTTATACCAAGGTGCAATGAATTTAGTTTCTTCAGGAGTATTTTTTTGGATATGTGCTATCAATCCAGAATGTATTTCAGAAAGAGTCTTCGGGGACATCTTTGAAATGTTTTTAATGAACATACGTTCAGTGTACAGTGAAAATACTGATATTCTATTTGAATATACATTTTTAAAGTATGTAAAAAATCTGCACGTGACAAATGGTTTATTGCCAGATTGCACTCTTTGAGGGGGACCACTAAAAAGTTTTCTGTCTTGAAAATGCAGGAAAACATTGAAGTGAGTTGCCATCCATTATGAAGTTACTTTAGCTTGGGGAAAACATGAGTGTACAACACTTAATTATTTGTGTCTGGATAAAAATAGCAGTCATTAAAAATAGGATATTGTACAGAATGGAATCTGAGAAGCACATCCCTGGGCTTGAAAGTACATAATTGTTACTAGAATTTCTATTTTGTTTTCAGTGTATTCGATACAATTTTCTGAAGCGCTCTCAGCGGACTGCTATCCAAATAGCGCGTGATCCATAAGGTGAACGTATGGTAATCAATGTGGAATCAAACTGGTTGACAAAAGTACAGTGCTCTTCCCTCTGTGTGCCTGTGCACTAATTGCAGGTGGTGTGGTTCTGCAGAGGAAGCGGGTGTTGGACCCGGCAGGTTGCAGGGCTGATTCCTTGGTGCCAGCCGTTCGCACGTCCGTCTCTGACCGCAGACTGTCGGGGAGGAGCCTCCCTCCCAAGGCAAAGAGATCTGAAACTCTTGGAAGGATTAATTGACAAAAATAGCAGTAACAAAACATTTATGCATCTATGCTTTGACTTGTATTATGGCAGTTTGTGTGAAACATTTAAGATTTTGTTTGTGCAAAATAATGTATTCTGAGGGGGAAAACAAATATGGACGTTGCCAAAACACGTGTAAATAAAACACCATTTATGACTGTACGTTATGTGCAATAAAGTAACTGGAAAAAGTGCATGTACTTTATCCTCAAAAACAAACCGACAGCTCTCAAAGCTGTAGCTATAGTTCTGTTTTCTGAAAAGTAAAATTTTATTCTGTACCTAAACAGCAGAATAAAGAATGTACATTTTTCACACTTCAATTTTCATTAGTGTTATGAAAGATGTTAAATAGTTGACGAGGCTTAAAATTTCGTGGTTATCTGTTTACCAGGCTATTTTTTGTTTTACAGCATCTTAGTGCATACATTGTTCTTGTCTCTTAACTGTAAGAGATGGAAGTATGCATTGCGTATCATAAACATGCAGTACACCTTTTGAATATAGATTTGTGGATGCACTGATTCCATAAATTTCTTCAAGATGACCAAAGATTTTGATGTTATTCTTTAAGCATCTCTGTTACAATTGTTCAGAGCAAGTGAGAAGTACTACTTTGTAATAAAGCCTGACATACTGGTTTGGGGGGAGGTTTGGGTTACTACAGAAAATTAAGATGATTAATGGGCCACCCTTCCTAGTATTAATCTAGTGAGAAACACACTTTTAAAAGGAATATATTATGATGGTTTTGCTTATGTTTATGTTATACCTGGTTATAGTTTAAGACAATTTCTTTACCAAGGTATTCTTTGCTGAAAAGTCCTTCCACTTTACACTGCTTAGATAAAGAATGGTTTGCTTCAGAAGTAAGTGTACAATAGATAAGGTTAAATGTGGTGTCTTTAGGAGTCTGGTAGAATAGGGGAGAGTAGGCTAAATATCAACATTTAAGTATGCTTCCTCTCTTGCACTCTTCCACAGAGGAAGTTTGACAGTTACCATTCCAAGATACCTTTCCTGGTGAGTCTTAACAAAGTGTTGGCATTTTGTCATGTCTGAGATACCTTTGATCTTGGTAGTTCATAGACTGTAGAGATTGCTATTGGGCATGTGCCACTTGAAGAGGTAAAGCAGCTCGCAACGTCTTGGTTGTTACTCTGGATGCAAACCCAAGCCTGCCTCTGCAGCACACTCCTGGCCTGAAGTGTGGGCACAGCCTCATTTTCTGTTCTGTCTTTGTGCAAACCCCCTCCTTCATTCATCCAGACCCTTAGAAAACAGAATTCTGGTGATCTTCCATTATCTCTTGCACCAAGTCAGTAGTATCTATTTATGACCATACTCATGCCAGGAATTTTTTTTATTGGTCTACAAGTTAAAGTTAGATGTGGAATTTAATGACTGGAAAATTTCTATCAACAGACTTTACTACTGTTCTAGCAATGCTTTCCACGTAAGTGTTTTGGTATGTTTATGGAGTATGGCCTAATGTTACTAGTTGTCTCCTGAATGTTTTTACTACAGTTACTGTAGTTTCCTCGAGGAAATGCAAAGTTAGCCATTATCTATGTCAAAATAATGAGAGGCATTCATCCCAAAGAGTGGAAAATGCAGTGTCTGAAATAAATGTCTTTCACTCTGACATTCAGGTCTCCCAGTAAAAAAGTAGGGAGAGTTATTACTCAATTGTTCTCATGGTATCCGTATCAGTTTCTCAAACTGTTAAAAATAGACAACTGACAGCCAGTTCCTGTTGAGATGGACTCTTCTAAAAATTAACTACCACAAATAACCATTAAGTCCTTAAGCAATAGATTTTATAGTCTTTGCTAGAATATAGCGTAGCATCTATCTGCCTTTTTAAAATTTCTGTCACTGCATTTCTAAGTGGTTCTATCTTCAGCAACAGACAGGGTTGACTTACTTTGAACAGTAAACTGGATAAACTCAAAGGTGAGGTTCAAGGACAAAACACCAAATAATGGCATTGCTCTCAATGTGTCATTTCAGCAGCTCCACAGAAAATGAAGGTGCTTTCTCTAAGTTTGTGTATTCGTGAACCCTTCATGCAGTCAAGAGGCTAAGCAGCTAAATGACTATTTTTAGTGGGACCTCTTGAGAACAAATTCTCTTGATTTCCAGTTCACTGAGGGTGGCCTTTTTGAAACAGGTGATAGTTCCACTGCTGAAGCTAGGAAGACCCCAGATCCTGTTGCATAGGTTAGTCATTCAGCAAGCATTTTTCTCTGGTTGTTTTTTCTTCAGTTTTTTTAAATTTTATTTTGCATCCAGATCTTTTTGTATCATGACAGATATGAAAAGGATCAGTCTCTACCTTGTAGAACTGTTTTAAAGGGCTATTTAATTTTATTTTTTTTTAAGTATGGGAAACCTGTTACTATAAAATAATGATACCAGGATCGCTATTTTGGATTCTCACTGTATTGTGTACATTAAGAACGCACAACATAATGGTAGTGTAATATTTATTTGTTAGTTGTGTATACATTTCCAACTGTTATTTCCATATTATGTTTGATAATTTATAACAATAGGCAAGGCAGTTTTAGTGGAACTACGCATGGAGCTTGTACGGTTCAGAGGTAGTGAAATGGTGAGATACTAAAAGTTATTCCTATGTGTGCCTTTTGGAAGAGCACAGCCTTTTTGAAAGGCAGATTTTAAGGTCTTGGCCTCAGCTGTAATGCACAGTAAAACTGTGATGCAGGGATCATGGTTTATTTGCTAGCCTACCTGCTAACCTCCTAAAGTTTAAACACTGGTTACCCATTCTGAGATGCTACTGCATGTTAATTGCCATGGCAAAAGCCATGTCTTATTTTTAAGATGCGTACAATCTGGCTACCTTCGCATGTATACTCTAAATCTCTGGAGTTTTCATAAGAGAGGATCCAGTACTGCAGAGTGGGGCAGTGGGTCCATTACTTTCATATTCTTGTGTGATTTCGCCTGTATAACTTTAGTAAATGAAACAATTTTGAGTCTTTCCCTGAAAAGCAATTAATGAAGCAGATCTTGATCTTTGCTCTTGAGAGAAAACAGGAAACGTATTCCTATCTGGACTGAAAAAAAGAGATGAAACAGTAACATCAGAACTTTGAATCCTGTCCTGAACAGATGAAAAAATTACTTTGGACATCATATGATCCAGGAGGAGATAAACAAGAGCAGCATTGTCAAGAAACTCATGCTGTTGACAAGTTCATCAGTGACTGTAGGCTTGAATTTTAAGTGAAGAAAATTGAAATTATCTCAGTCCTTGAAGAGCTGGTTTGCTGTATCTCCCTGTTATCTTAAGCAAACTTGTTAATTTCTCTGTTAGAAATCTTTCTCTTCTTCAGCCTAATTTGAATTTCATGTTCTTTTCTTATAAGGTTCTGTTCTGCCCCCTTCTTTGCTGTCTTAGATTTCCTAGACAAATTCTCCCTTCATTACAGAATCACTGAATGTCAGGGGTTGGAAGGGACCTCAAAAGGTCAAGTCCAACCCCCTGCCAGAGCAGGATCACCTAGAGGAGGTCACACAGGAAAGCACCCAGGTGGCTTTTGAATGTCTCCAGATAAGGAGACTCCACAGCCTCCCTGGGCAGCCTGTGCCAGTGCTCTGTCACCCTCACAGGAAACTAATTTCATGTTCATATAGAACCTCCTATGCTCAAGTTTATATCCATTGCCTCTTGTCCTGCCATTGGGCATAATTGAGAAGAGCCTGTCACCATCCTCCTGGCTCTCTCTTTTTATATATTTATAAACATTTATAAGCTTACCTCCCATTCTCCTCCAAGCTGAAGAGACACAGCTCCCTCAGCCTTTCCTCATAAGGGAGATGTTCCACTCCCTTCATCATTTTGATCACTCTGCACTAAACTCCTTGAAGCAGTTCCCTGTCCTTCTGGAACTGAGGGGCCAGAACTGGACACAATATTCCAGATGTGGCCTCACCAGGGCAGAATAGAGAGGGAGGAGAACCTCTCTCAACCTGCTAACCACCCCCCCTTCTCATGCACCCCAGGGTGCCATTGGCCTTTTTGGCCATAAGGGCATGTTCCTGGCTCCTGGCCATCCTACCATCCACCAGCATCCCCAGGTCCCTTTCACCTTCATTGCTCTCCAAGAACTCCGTCCCCAGCCTGTACTGCTTCTTCGGGTTGTTCCTACCCAGATGTAAGACACCACGCTTCCCCTAGCTGTAATTCCTTAAATTTTCCCCACCCAACTCTCTAGCCTGTCTAGGTCCTTCTGAATGTCAGCACAGCCTTCTGGGGTGTCAGCAGTCCTCTGAGAAGTCCTGCTGAGAAGACACTCTGTCCTATCAAGGTCATTGATAAAGATGTTGAACAAGACTGGACCCAGCATTGATCCCTGGGAGACTCCCCTAGTCACAGGTCTCCAGCTGGACTCTGCCCCATTGATCCTCGCTCTTTGGGCTCTATTGTGTAGCCAGTTCTTAAGCCATCTCTCTGCAGATTCTTCTGCTCCACATTTCCTGAGTTTGCTCACAAAGATGTTACAGGAGGCTGTGTCAAAAGCCTTGCTAAGGTCAAGGCAGACTACATCCACTGGTCTCCTTGAATCTACCCATTCAGTCACAACATCACAGATTAATCAAGCATGATTTCCCCTTGGTAAATCCTTGCTGACTACTCCTGACAACCTTCTTCTCTTCCATGTGCTTAGAGATGACCTCCAAAACAAGCCATTCCATCATTTTTCCAGGGATGGAGGTGAGGCTGACTGCTCAGTAATTGCCTGGACCATTGTTCTTGCCCTTTTTGGAGACTGGAGTGGTACTGGCTTTCCTCCAGCCCTCAGGCACCAATCCTGTTTGCCATGATCTTTTGAAAATGATGGAGTGGTGATAACATCAGCCAGCTCTCTCAGCACTCTTGGGTGCATCCCATCAGGACCCATGGACTTATGTATATTCAATTTGTATAACTGGTCTCTAAACTATTCTTCACTGACCAGTGGTGAGTCTTCCCTCCTCCATGCTTTCTCTCTTATGTCCAGGGTCTGGAGTTCACAAGGGCTGGTTTTTGGAGGTTATTAGGATGGTGAGATGCCACAGTTTGGTCTTGATATAGAAGGACTACAAGCAAGACTTCAGGTCTAAATCAGGATGTTCGAGTGTGTCATTATTTAGAAAGTATTTTAAATGTACATGGCTCTGTCAAAGCAGATGGAAGACAAATGTCTCAATGACGAGAGCACAATCTTGACATATGGAACACCTGGGTTTGAGATGTTTCTTTCTTTGCTGATGATTTGTGCAATTTTGAGCAAGACCCTTGCAGGCAAATCCACACAAAAAAACCTCCAAAAAACAAAACAAAACAAAACAAACTACAACAAACAAACAAACAAAAAACCCCACAAACAAACAAACAAAAAAACCCAAACAGCTGAAGGGAGAATTAGGCCTTATTTGGGTGTCAAAATATGGACTATGATTACATAGGTTTTCAACAGTAAAGTCTTTTTCTGTTATTCCATAAAAGAAAATCCCTGGTACCCACAAATATCTTTCCTGAGTGCAGAGTGGAAAGTACTGGTCAATAAATTCCTGTCTTTCAACCACACCCATAGTAAGTAGCCTAGCAGCTCAGCTCCTTGAGAAATGCCTCTCCCTGTTTCCACGTGCACAGGGTGTATGGTCATAACTGAGCCTTTTGCATTCCTCAGCTACCCACAGAGAAGCTCAGTGCTGTTTCATGCAAATACCTCTGTTGCTTTTCTTTGGAATCTTTGTACCTCCATTTCCTGCCAGTGAACTGAGGTTAATAGGAGTAACCCAGCTGGAGTATCAGCTGTGGATGACTGCATTCAAGAGTGTAGACTGCTAAGATAGAACAATTTGGGATGCTCTCTAGTATCATCAGTGTCCAAGTGTCTTATGATCTTGAATGTAATTAAAAATAAAGCATGTAAGCAAAACAAAATACCTTAGACTTCTTATTTAGACAAGTCCATAGTATAGAAAGTTTGCACAATCTCCTAGGCCAGCTGAATCCTATTCTCAGACCAGATTGCCTCTGTTGATACCAGCAGTGCCAGAGATGCTGTCTCTTGCTTTGACTTGACTTGCATTCATAGTTTCCTCTATCCTGCTGGCTCACTGTGGATGGGCTGAGCTGCATTCCAGTTTTTCAGTGCTGGGAAGTCTGAGGAGAGGCAAAGGGATAGAGATGCTGCTGCAGGGAACAGCGCTGCTTTATCTCTTCAACAATGGAAAGTAGAAGCAGGGAGCACTGGTTGCACTTGAGACCTGGAAGGACAGGCAAGACAGGATTGCTTGGTAGAAGTCAAATTTTTCCAGTACAACACAGGTGATGAGCATGGTGATGGTATCTAACACACTGCTTTTTACTTGCCAGATTGTTAGTATCGTCAGAGAGCAAATGCTGAGGTTGCTTATATTTTCTGCTGCCTTCTGGGAAAATGCCTATCAGCTGTGAGAACTCTTTGGTGTTCACAGAGCCCACTGAAGAGTCCAGCACAGTCTCACTGTTCTTTGTGTGCTGAGGCTGAAGAGATTTGAGCTTTTGACTACAGCAATTCTGATTGCTGGTTTAACACATGATGCCCTTCACAAATCTCCATCTATTATAACACATAGTGAATTCAAGGGGCTGGAAAAATATGCAGCGAGGCAGCACTCTGCGTTAGTGTTAAGCAAAGGTGTGCAAGTGTTTTTGGATGTAGGAGAGGATACTTGTGACATACGCCATCTCCATTTGAGAGCTGAACTTAAAAATTGTGTGACTTTTTAAAAATCTACATAAGGGAACTGAATGTTACCTTTTATTTCATTAGTGTTGTTTTTCCTTTACTGTATTTAGGAATAAATGTTAGCTGTGCAAGGATGTTGTGGCTGCCCCCTCCCTGGAAGTGTTCAAGGCCAGGTTGGATGGGGCCTTCAGCAACCTGGTCTGGTGGGAGGTGTCCCTGCCCACAACATGAAACTGTTGTGGGTTGAAACTGGATGATCTTTAAGGTCCCTTCCAACCTGAGCCAGTCTATGATTCTGTATCCCTACCAGGTCTCCTCTGCAATCAGATGAGGTTCTGATTGTTCAATTCACAGGCCACCATATGATTTTCGAAATTGAAATACCTCAAAATAATAAGCTTTGATGCAGGAACAATGTTTGCAGCCTCAGGCTCATGGTTGTGAATGGTTATATTTGGGAAGCCAATTTTGCAGTGATCTTCCTATGTATTGCTAAAGGAAAGAGATAAATGCTGTTTGTGAGTGACAGCTTTGGGTTTCTTGAGCAAGAGCCAGTGTTTGCAGGAAGCTATAAAGCAGAATCGCCTCATCAGCCATACTGCTAATCTCTGCAAAGCCTAATATTAGATAATTTGTCCTTGGTCACACTCAGCCGCAAGTCAGCTGGCAACCAAACACTTTTGGCCAGCCTCAGTAGGAAAGTGGAGAAGTGGCGATTTAGCTCCTTGGACTCCTTTAAGATTTTAGCTTGGTGAAGTAAGCAACTGAATTTTATTAGTTGTCATGTACATCACATGATAGGAATGATTCCTGTCAAAGTAGTAGGACTTTAACCTGCTCTGGATTTGTCTTATGGTGTCCCTGTGTGAGGGAACCTTGAAATAAATAATTTCCGTTCTGGCAAGTGCCTGGTTTAAAACAAAATTGAAACCAATGAATTAAATGGTCAAAGTTCTGACTTTTTAGGTGTGAGGGAGGTAGTAAATAATGTTGCCTTAGAGCAATTTCTCTCTTGTCATCCCTTTTCCCCTTGCAGTTTTCTGTCACTAATCACTATGAGCCAGACCATGCACATCGAAGAATCCTTCAGATGGAGTCAGTGGGGCTGCTCGTGGGTAATTTGCAATGCAGACAGACAGGGACATCAGGCCCCAGTGCTATTAGACTCATTTCAGCTATGAATTCTCTGGGCAAGGACTTTCAGTAAAACACTGAGTGGAATTCAGGTGCTTTTTTGGGGGGTTTTTTGGTGGTTTTTTTTTCCTTTCCAGCACTTCTGATTTTTTCTTTCTGTTTTCTTCACACACACAGCTCTACAAGAGAGAGTAGCAGCAGCTCTGATGAGCAATGCTAACGTGCCTTGTTCCTCTGAGGGATTCTTTTGGATGATTTAGCAACCTTGCTTCACTCGAGAGCCTCATTGCTGATAGAAGGTTGGGAATGGGAGAGCCCAGTTACAAAGGCAGGGAAAAAAGTGCCATCAGTGTCTGGCAGCAGCAGGAGAGGCTGGTTGTGCTGGTGAATCACCTGGAGCACTTGCTCCACTTGCATATTCCCACCACATAGAGACGTGTGCAGGCAGGGAAAATTCCTAGCATTGATTGTGTCTGAGAGAAGGACCTGCTTATGCTGCCACAGTAGACTGTTTTCTCAGAATAAAATCTCATTAGAACATAATTGCCAAAATCCTGGGATGAAATACTTCTGCTTAATCCCCGACACTGGGAGAAAAGTAGTCATTTATGTTTTGGTTTGGGTTGGGGTTTTTTTCCCCAAATTTAATTACCAGCTTTGATGTGTCTACAATGGGAATGATGGCAGAGAATTCAAGGTCTTCTGTCTCCATCGATACCTATACACTTGAATATGAATAGCACCTTTGTTTCAGGGTTTGGAATAATGGCTGAAGAGGGGTACCAGCAGTGCAGCAGCTCTTTTGTACTGGATCTAATAGGCCTTTAGAATAAAAAATACCAGTTATGCTTTGCTTTTAGGCTGAAATTCACTCTGTGCAGAGGTCTAGCGCAGGGCAGGGGCTTCACTTAAATCCTGCTAAGCCCTGAGACAGGCTTTTCATGTTTTCCTCTGGTGGGTACAGGGATCTAGATCCTCCTGTTCTTGGGTAAAGACACATAAGTAATACCTTTATGACTCAGGTATGTCTTGAAATATGTACCCAGATGGCAGAAAATTCTACTCTATTGTGAACCACATGGCTGGTAAGTCATGAAATATTAATGGCTATGCAAATTTTCGCTTCTGTATCACAAGCTTTTCTGTGTTCCTAACCCCTGACTTCCTTTAATCATCTCCTGGGTGTGTGGTCTGTTACTATTCTGAGATATCTTGTGAACAGGAGCAAAGTAATTACTTGATCCCTGCCTGCTGCAAGAATCTTTCTAAAAAGAAAATAGATAACTTGAGACGCTTCCTCCTTGCATTAAAATCAGCCCCACCTGCTTGCTTCACAAGATTTCTCTTTTGGTGGCCTGAATGCAGACCTACAGTGTTTGGTGTTATTTTCATGACTGCTCCCCCATAGATTAAATACAATTTCTGCTCAGATGTTTTCTCCCCTCCACTCCCTCTCTACTGTTTTTGCTTAAGACATCCTTATAAGTAAGCTACAGTTCCAACCACCAGACGTTTTATTGTGATTTATTACAGGAAGACCCAAAGATCTTTCAACCAGTAGATGTACTGCTTGTTAGTTCTAGGGTTATCTTATCCCTCTTCCTAATAATTAGAGGCTGAATTAATGCCTGAAACAGGAAGTTTTTTAAGAACCAGGGCACATATTTTTGGCAGAAATTCTTTCTTTACCTATTCTCTAACATCCCAAATAGGGGAAAAACCAAACCAAAACAAAACAAAAAAATGTTATCATTGTGAGGAAACATTCAAACACTTCATAGCTCCCTGCCAAACCTAGAAGAGGTGAGTGGTTTGATGCCATGAAAGATCTGACAGCCACATGAGAAGCAGCTGTACAAGCACCACAACTGGAGAGAGAGAAGTAATCATAGAAGAATGTATGCTATATGGGAACTATTTTAGTAAGCCAGCATGATGAAAGTATAGGCACGAGGAGGTATTTTTACAAGTGAGCTTGGAGTGACTGCCAAGAGCATAGTGTAACACAAGAGTGATAATGACCACACAACTTAATGCAAGGCTATTAAGTGTTGACCTACAAGTGGTTTCTGATTTCTGGAGCAATTTTGCCCAACTGCAGGAGTGAGCAATACAGCACTAAACCCAGTGATTTAAAATGGAGGTTTCACATAGATAAGGAGGTGAGGAGACTAAAGTCAAAACAGTCATTTTCAGAGCACAGAAAAAGGAACTGGGATACCCCAGGTGTTTGTAATATCCCACTTTGTAATACCTGGGATGAAGCAGAAGAACCTTTCTGGTGCTCTGCTGTTTCAGTTCTGTCAGTCTGTACCATTTCTGAGGAACAGGTGTCAGGCTGAGATGGATCCACACCCAGAATTTTACAGGTACAAAGTTATCTACCTCACCCTTGATTTCAGAAAGCAGTTAGCTGCCTACAAGTCCTCAGGGGCATAGGTGTCTGCCAGGCCACCACTTCTCAGATTTCTGGCATGATTCATATTTTTCCAGCTGTATCCTCTTGCCTCTGGTTGTTACCTAGCTGCCCAAAGTTCTACTTCATGTTCTTTCTTTCTGTCATACTTTTCTTGGATTTTTTTCTTTCTTGAAATGACCTTGTTGACTCCAGGCTTGGTTCATACAAATGAGAGCTGTGAAGCAATATTATGCAGTGGCTTAAAACCTGGCAGCCTCCAGCCTGATGACCACCTGCAACCTGACTGTGTCCTGTGCTGGAAGCAGAAGCCCTTCACCCTGTGCCAGCAGCCATCAGTGCTGTGGGAGCCATAAAGAAAGCAGCTGGAGCATCCCTCCAGGTCCTTCCTGCAGCACCGTGATGTCTCACCACGAGATGACATACACCTGTCTGGTGCATCACATCTAAATGTATGTATCACATCTAAATGTATGTATCACATCCAAATGATGGTGATGAGTCCAGCTGCAGGTGTGGCTCTCCCTTAGCTTGCAAAGGAGGCAGTTGCTAACTCTGGGTTTTGGAAAAAGAGGAGGTCTGATCAGCTGAAATGAGTGGTGAGTAATCCTCATCTAAGTGGCTTTTTCACTAAGCTGTGAGTCACTCTAATGAGCAATGCCAAAAGTGCTGACTTGCCCACCTCATGCTTCTTCACCTGAGACTCCGGGTTAACCTGCAGCCTTGGTGTGCCTCGGGGACACCTTTTGGGCAGAGGAGCCCCAGGGACAGTGGTTTAATGCAAACCTTATTAATGGAAGTAATGCTTTTGTAGTATGTATGCCCAAACAATCAGTATAAGTAATTAGGAAGCTTTCTGTGTTTTTTTTTCTGTATTGGGCACTTCCCTCTAAAGCTGCAGAATTGGTTTTTCATTTCAAAAACATTTTCTTACCTTCTCACCATCAGGGTTTCAGTTGCAGATTGCTCTCTCTTGCCCTGCAGACACAAACCCGGCCAGCTAGAACTGGTTGTGCCGGTGTGCAGCAACTGGGCAGACAAGAGCATGGGATTGTCTCTGGGGAAGTCAGGGGACAGAGTGAAGTACACCAGTCCCCCCCTGTCTTCCCTGTTCTCCACCATGCCTGTACTGCAGGGTGAGTTGCTGCCCATCCTCCCACTTCAAAGGCCACTCTGGCATTTTCCACTGCCCTGAGTGTGATGTCCTGGATGTCCTCGCTTGGCTTTAAGTTCCACCTTTCCTACCAGCAGCTCAGGGATTTTGAAACCTGTTTGCCTCTGATTTGAATGTGAGGCCTGGGCTGGCTTGGCTGTGCACAGAAAACTGCAACACCGTGTGTTTTCAGCAGCTTTCCCTGCGTGCAGGGCACCATTTAAAGGAAAAGGCAGGGACGAAGGTGAAGGCTAATAATGGAAGTTTAAAAATGCAGCTGACATGATAGCATGCCATGCCTTTCATGCCATCCTTCGTTTATTCTCCTGGCACTCTCACCTTCCCTTTTAATGCTCAGTTGTTTTTTCCCCCATGAGCACAGTGCTGCTGAGGCTTACTGTGGTTGCAGAGTTTGATCTGTTTACATGCCAATGGGCATACTGTGGTCTGTTTTTCTAACCCTGCAAGTGAAATGATCCATGAAACCTCCACAGTGAACTCTGCTAAGGGAAGACTCCCATAATCTGTGGATTATGCTAAAAATAGTTTCAGGTATTAAAAACTTCTAGCTCTCAGAGATCACAGCTTTTAGAAAAATACCCCTCTTATAGTTAAGAGCTTTTAATAGAGACTCATTCACATAACACTTCCATGTGGGTGAGTGGTATTGGCACCATCAGTGGGACACCTGCCTCCAGTCCTGGTCTGGGTTTCTCAGTTAGGCTCCCTCCCTCATCATCTGCAGGACATGGGCAGATCTATGGGCAGTTTATCCTAGATTAGGAGATAAATAGGGGGAATCATTCTCCTCCTCTGTTATTTGTCCGGGTTCCCCATGTAGTTGTCTTGGCTGGATGTAAGACCTTTAAACAGCAAAACTTTTGTGAGGTGAATGTTACTCACACTGAACCCCTCTTGAAGCCCATGGCAGGCGAGGCAGACAACGAGGTCCTAGTCATGTACCAGAGCCTTGAAACCAGATTGCCTGTCCTTTTCTCTGTCCTTCCTGCCTCTGCTTTGCAGATGGATGCCCGTCAGAAAGCTGTACAACAGTTTGTACACAAATCTAGCTGGGTAACTGCTATCTGCTGAGTCGCATGTGTTCGTAAAACCAGCCTTCCCTGATGGGGCTCACCCATTGCCCTTCAGGTTCCTGGGGGTTTCCTACCTTGCAAGAATAGGAAGAACTGCTATGGCCCAAAATCCTCAGCAAAAAGCACTCGCTCAGAAGTAGCAGGAGGCAAAAAGTGCAAGTTCTGCAGCTGAACTCATAGTAGGGGAATTATTTCAAGCAGTCTGTACACTCCTTCTACTTATAATTTATTATTAACAGTCTGAGAGGAAGAAAAATAATTCATTAAACAATCACCAAAGCATTCATAAGACATTATTGAGATCAAGTCTCGGGGAAACACAGGAGGCTTCACAAATATATTAAATTTTATCTAACCACTTAAGTCATTTTACAAAGGAAAGTGAAACTTAATCCAACTGCTCTGCCTCTGTAGCTGTTGCTCAAGAGGAAACAAATCCACATCCACCATAATCTGAGTAATAGGTTCAACACAAGCTCCCTCTTACCAGAGGAAAAGGAGCAGTTTAATCTCATAGTTTCTGCATTCAGCCCCGTGCTTATCTGTTCCCTGGTGGCCAGATATCCGAGCAGACCAGTTAGAGGAGTCCCTTTCCAGGGGCTACAAAGCAAAATGCCCCACCAGGAGACCTCTCGCCCTTCCTCCTTGCTGCAGGCACTTTGCAGGTGTTTTGTTTTCCAGATGGGAACTGTTTCCCAGTCCCATCTCCAGACTTGAGAATAAAGTCTGAAAAAGTGGAATTTCTTCTGCGGCCCAAATCTGTAGTCTTGTTCTAGTCGTCCATGAAACACTAAGGCACTTCTTGGTCAAACTTGCCCCTCAGAATGCCCTCGCTCTCTCTCCAATACACTGGACATCTGGCATACTTGCCTCATAACCATCCTACTTTGTGGTGAGATGATTTAGTGTTGTTGAGAAGCTAAAGCTCACTAACAGCCTCATTTCTCATCCCCATACTTTGCTTTCTGAACCTCTTAGTGCTTTCTTGTGCTATGCAGTGATGATACTGTGTGGGATATTACTTAAAAAACATCATAAAGGCGTTTCTGAGAGCAGTGGAGTCTTCAAAGGAGAATTCTTAGAAAGCTGGAGATATGAGGGGAGGGAAAATATAATCTTTCATTTCAGATGAACTTCTGCCTTCCTTGAAATTCCTGTGAATTTCAAAGTCTTTGATAGTCATGAAACATCAGAAGAGCCTTTATGCTAAGCAAAGCCTGTCTGAAAGCAGTGCTGTTTCTCATCCCACCAGGAGCTGCAGCACACCCCGTTCCTCCTCTGTATGTTTGTTATCCCCTCAGCTGATGCAGTTGATCTGCATCTCTTTGGGTGGTGGTGGCTTTGCCCCTCACTGTGCCATGTAGGATGACACTGGAGCAAAACCCATTACAGGACTTGCCTGCATAGCCTAGCTGGTCCCCAGGGATGGCTGCTTTCGGTGCCCTGGGATGCCTTGCCTGTGGCAGAGTGCAGGGCACAGCTTTTATCTCAGCCTCCCTTACAGGGTCAACACCAGGTGGAGAGGCCACAGCAAGGGGCTTTCCTGAGAGAGCTCTGGTGCTACCGGGCAGGGATGGCAGATTTATAGGAAGCCACAAATCAGTGTGAATGTAGGTTACTGAAAAGTACCACACAACCACCACGAGCTGTGGCAGCCACTCCTTGGGACAGGTACAGACTGGGTACAGCCAGTATTATGGGAAATTTTCTCCCACAGCAGGACCAGCAGTGGGATATTGTGCGGGGGATGCCATACAAATTTCAAGGGCTGCAGAGTTGGAAAATGACCCCCACGGGCCCCTCCTGAGCGGGTGGGCACTGATCTGTGTGGGTGTAGAGGTGCCTGCACTGTGCTGCCAGTGGCACGTGTAGCTGTCTTGCCATAAATTTCTTCCAGAGATGTTGCTGGCAGAGAATAGCATCTGGTAGAACAAAGGGGGAGAAAGAAGGACTGAGAGCAGAAGTCCCAAGGAAGGTGTTTTTCACCTGGGCAATGATTATCCTCTGAAGACTGATGCATTCACATTTTCTTCATTCAATGGGAGGGAAGAGGCTTCTGTGGTGTCTGGGCAGTGGCACAGCCAGGGTGGTCATGGGCAGAGGGCAAACCCTGCTCCAGCAGGCTAGGATGTGCCTCATGTGTCCCTTCCCTGTATTCCAGCCAAGTAGAGAAGCTGCAGCCTGACTGAGCAGGACCTGGGGGTGGCCCTGGAGAAAAAGGTCTACAAAAGCTGAGCAAACAACATCTGAACCATTGCTGGGAGAAGGCAATCAGTGCACCGAGGAGCCCTCCTACCACCACGAGCAGACTCCAGGTGAGCCACAGTCTGCAGCATCAAAAGCTGTAGGTCTGAGATTGTCCCTGTCTAATCACTGTGGTGAGGTTGCCAGCTGAGACTTACCTCATCCCTCACAAATGCAGGCTTATTTGTATCTGAGCCACTCATCTTCACATCCAGACATACATGATCCATGGCTTTGGGAGTATATGCAAGGGCTCTCTGCACTTCTTTCTTGTCCTTCAGTACCTCCATTTCCTTTCGCTCCCCAGGCATTCCATCTTGATTTATTTCCCCTTCTGCTGCTGCTTTGCACCCTCCTCCTTCTCAGGAGCTAGTTTGTCTTCTGCCTTCCTCTGGCATGCTTTCTGCCTCTCTACTTTATAGTATACAGTATAGATTTGCTACCAACAGGTAGCTCAGTTGTTCTTAAAAAAGCTGAAGAAGTATCAGACTATTTTTGGAGTGATGCAATGTGTTCCACAGAAAGTGAAGCTTATACTTTCTGCTGGAGCTGTGTTGGGAAGTAAATTTCTCTTGATGTGAAATGAATGCAATTTTTAAACCTGTGACTGGCACAAAGTATACAGACAGTAATGAGTTTTGTGGAGGATAAGGTGAACTAAGGAGTGGACCTTTCTAACCTTTTTTTTTTTTTTTTTTTTTTTTTTACCTTGGCTGAGTTGTTTCCTTTGAAGAAGGGTGGTAATGTGGTAATGTCCTGGGCAGGTGTGGTACACAGCTATACAGGGGTGTAAGCAGATCTGTGAGGCACATAGATGGTGATTAAAGACCTTAATGACTTTTTTGTTAGATATACCACAGAGGGACAATGTTCTGTCTAGTATTAAATGGACCAAGGTCAGGATATGAATTTGTAGTTGAGGGAGAAGGCTGTAAAATAAAGCAACAGCATTGCCCAGCTCTTCACCTAACTAATGAAGCATGACTCAGTAATGCTGATTGTCACTGCCAAACACAGATTTAAGCACAGCTCCCATTCCCACCCTGCACTGTTTATCAAGCTGGTCCCCTCCAAAATGGCCTCACTTCTGCAGAGCCAGCAGACATGATTTAGCAATTACCCAGAGGCCACACAGAGGAGAAGGGTATCAGGTCAAATTACTCCCCACGCCTTCTGTGCACAACATGTAATGGTCTTTGGCTGAACTGTGTTTGAAATGCAGTGCATTGGCCCCAGGTAGTGACAGAAAGTATTCCTACCAACCACAGGTGGAGTTACAGCAGCAGAAGTACCTTGCCATCATGCTACTCAGTACAGAAAGTTTTACTTAAGAAGATTTTTTAAAGTGTATGATGAAAGCGTTTAGTACCAGAGGCAAGTGTGGCAAGGGGAGAGGAAGGGAAATGATGCTGAATTCTGGCAGTGTGACAGGACATTTTGGAAGACAAAGCCTCTAAAAGAAAGAAAGTAATTTGGGAAAGCTTTATTGGAAGTGAAGAAACGAAGATCTGTGGACTCACTGGGAAGGCTCCAAGTGATCTGATCTGAATGTAAGGCAGAATAAGCTTTTTGCAGAAATAAGTAGCAAGGGAAGAAAGAAAATCCAACATAATAAAGTGGCAAAGTCAAATACCCGATTTAAGCCCATCGTCTGTCTTTTTCAGAAATGAGAGATGCAATCTGAGCAAAGCTAAGAGAAAGGAAATTTAGATACAGAAGCTAAAATATTAGTTACCAGTTGAAGAAGAGTTTCTAACCAGAAAGTATGTGTCAGAGAGGCTGTCATGGCTTAGCAGTTCGGGTGGACCAAAAACCAAAGGACAGAATTATTATTACCACACCCTCCCCGAAAAGGAAGATAAAAGGAGAATAAAAATTGAAGATTCCAAGTTGGAAATTGAAAACAAGTGGAGGAAGATTTGCTAGCACAGGAGAAAGGCAATAACAGAAGGGATAAAGAACAAAAATACAAATATATATATATACACACAACCTGATCTCAGTGGTGGCAAGGATGGGTGCCTGAGGGTCCCTTGCAGCGGGACTGACTCAGGAGGGGGTCCAGGTCATTGCCTTTTCAAAAAAAAACTCCTCTGGGGCTTTTCACCTCTTGACTTCTGTGGGGCAAAGCACACCTGCTACTGGAAGAAGAACTGGTTGAGGAGTGCACCCATCTTGCATCAAGTTTTAAGGGGTTTGTTCCTTGATGGTGCAAACATATATGTTTTCAAGTATTTCTACGGGAAAGAGACGTGCATTGTCAAAGTCAAGTATTTTTGATTTGCATCTTTTTCTCTCCAGATGCAACGGTCTGTCTCCATTTGGAAATGTTGTTTAATCCATAATGCCTCAGGAACATGTTTCAGCTCTGACAAGACAATGGATGCAGGTGATCTCTCCCCTCCTACCTTGTCAAACAAAGTTTGGTCAGAAATAGTCTGTCCAATTTCTAGTGCAGACAGATAATGGGAGAAAAGGGAAAAGCCTTCGCTTCACTGAAAACTTCAGTGACTTCTTGTCAGCTGGTATAAAACTTGATTCTAGCTCTAGATTTCAAGGCAATCAAATCTGGTAGGTAGTACTTGAAGGAAATTTTGGGAAAAATAAGCTGGTTGGGTTTTGCCTGGTTTTAAAATCCCTGTACAATATTAATCATGTATGTGTTTCATAATCCCATAGTAAATAGCCGTAATTTTCCCATTTCACAAAGTAAAATGTCCACATGCCCACTTGCACACAGAAACATTGATCCAGGTGCAGCCTGTGGAGTATAGAAAGGTCATTTTTGAAACTGGGGAGAGATTGAGGGTGTTGCCGTTAATCAAAGATGGGATGTTTAACATCTTTCTGACAATAAACAATGCAAATAACAGTTTGACTGCCATCATTCTGGCCTGGAAGTGCTGTTAAGACAGTTCTTGTACTTAATACAAATAATAACCACTGTTGTCCTGGCTGAGTTGTGCAATATTTAGTGGTGTAAAATTCTCACCAGTGCTAAGGATCACAGCACTGCTGTGAGTCTTGAATTTTTTGCACTCACTCTTCTTGCCTCCCAAGCCAGCTGCAGTGACTGCAGGCAGTCAGTCCCACCTTCTTTTTCCCCCTCCCTGACTCTGCTGTATTTTTGAGGAAACTCAGATTACCTGCAGCCTCTGGATGTATTTCCATCCCCACTGTTCTGTAAAATCAACAAACACCCCCACCTTCCCCTTCCCTATTCCTCTTTTCTGAATGCTTAAAGGCTTGGGAATTTAGCACTGCTGGTGGGATTTCAAAGCCCAGCCCAGGCTCAAGTGCCAGATTTGGGATAAACAGCTGCTGTGTAGTGTCAGATTTACACACTACAGTGATTTGTACAGCCCATTGCTGAACCAGCTACAGCTATTTGTTTAAAAAATAAAGAGACAGATAAATTCAACTCTTCCTCTTCTCCTAGCAAGCTGATATCATGTGCCTCTCTTAAAGATAGCTTGCTCCAGAATGCATTAGAGCTAAATTATCATTTATGTTTGTCACAGGGATTGCTAATGTGTAATGAGATTTTAAAGTTAATGTTTTGTACAAAGCACTTAGTGGAGCTGGGATGAAATTGGTTCGGGATTGTGATGTGGTGTTTTAATTAAAGATATTTTCCAATCAGGGCTGAGAAAACGACATGTCAGATGATTTTCTACCCATCAGCCAATATACCAATGCAATGCTGGTCTCGCTTTCTGCTTTTGGGTTTTCTTCAGGGAACTGGGGGAGAGAGCCTCTCCAAATCTCATGCAGAAAGGCCTTCCTTAGCTCCTCTTCTCCTTATAGGAGAAGAAAGATGGGTCTGATGCTCTGAAACTTTCACCTGGATGTCAATGGTCTGGTTCAGTGGAGCTCATGATGCTAGCCTTAAACTGCTTTGATTTTGCTGAAATTGCACCTGCAGGTTGGTGCAATACGTGCTCATAGACCAAAAGCAATGGCAAGCCAGATCTTGCTAGGCAAGTCCTGAGTTCTTGTCAGTCATTGCTCTGACTGCCAGGTCCTCTTCCCTTTCTTGCTCTACCATAGGCACAGGAGCCAGGGAGCAGGCAGAAAAATGAGTGGTGTAGGTCCAAAAGAGAGAGGAAGAATTTCCAAAAGCTGTAATTGATAAAACCAGCATGATGATGACCAAGTTATCTTAGGCTTCAACAAACAGGCTTTGAATGCATGACTCATTGAAACATCAAATGCATGTTAATGGGCACAGCTTTCAGTAACTGCTGGACAATAAAGGTTGTTATTACCAAACTAACACATTGTTTTCTTAGCTATCTCTGGTCTATGCAGGGAACTTCAGCCAACACCAGATCTAAAGTTGGTTTATGCTGCTTAAAACAAAGTCACCAAGCTATAACCGAGCATGAAGTGCAGGCATGGATAACACAAGCCTCTTGCAGAAAAACAGCTGCCCTCCTCCTCCTCATTTGCACTGCATATCCAATAGCCCTGAAAAGCTAAAATGGGTAGAGCTGTAGAGGGAGAACAGAGAGAATGAAGAAAAGTGGCTACTGCAGAGAAGTGACGAGAGGAGTTGCCCTTCCCAGTGCTTCTCACACTTAACCTTCTTCATCCCTCCCCTCCCGCCTCTCCGTGCATCAGAACTGTGACCAAGGAAGCCCTTTGCCCCCTGTCACCTCCCCAGGCAAGGGGCATTGGCCCCACATCCTTGGACAGCCCCTCTGGAGGATGAGTCAGCTCCATGTATGCAGAACAGCCCTGCTGGAGACCCACTCGGCATGGGTGTGCAGCTGTGACACGACAGCATCATTAACTTGGATAATAGGACTGAGCAACAGCAAACCACCCTGGATTTGTATAGCTCCATGTTTGGTTTTGCAGTGTTTCTGACTTAAACCCCTCTAGGGCTGCATAGCTGTAAACCTTTCAGTATCATGCATTGCATTCTGCTTGCTGAGATAATAGAAACAAATCCTTCCTTCCATGCTCATGAGTTCAAATAGGTTTGGTTGGTTTGCTTGTTTGTTTTATTATGAAGGGCAAGGAGAAAGCTTTCCTTTTTATAGAGAATTTTGACTTTTGTTTTATATATATGTAGATGAGTTGTTTGGTTTTGTTTGGTTGGTTTTTGGTTTTGGGTTGTGTTTTTGTTGTTGTGGTGATTTTTTGTTTGTTTTTTGTTGTTTTGGTTTGGTTTTTTTTCAGGCTTGCCTATCCACAGTTTGTATGACTGGACACAGGTGACCAATTAACAGGCATTTTAATCCCAAAAGTAAATTGTAATATTATATTTTAATTTGGTGAGCTCACTTGCTCTGTATGGAAATACACCTCAGCTGTGTGAAAGTATGTTACTGACTAGAACAGAGAGATGAAGGTGAATTTTTCAGAAAAAAATCTCACATTTACATCTCTACCGTGTGTTTGATTCATGAATATGCTGGGTATTTTAACATCTTCTTTGCATAAACTTTGTCTGGGATCATATGATCTCAGGAGACTACAAAGACAGGAGAGATCAAGCTGCTATTCAGGTCAGTCCCTCAGTAAAGAACATCCTTCTCCATACACACCGCAACTTCATTGTACATCCCTTGTCCAGCTGTGTGAATGCTCTATCTGCAAGAACATTGTCACACCATTTAATGAGAGGTGTTGACCTTTTCAGAGGAAGCAAGGTACAAAAATGCATGGGGCATCTATTGCTGCAAACCCCAAATGTTCCAAAATCATGAGTCAGATCTCCCTGACTCATAAATTATAAGAGTAGCTGAAAAAAAGTGTTCATGAAAACACGAAACAAATGTATTGGTTTTCTTCTCTGTCATACGTTTTATTGAGTCTATGGTTTTGAGCCCTCAGAGGTCATTCAGTTCAAATTTTAAGTCTCCTGTTCTCTATAAGCCATAGAAAATTCTGCTGATGTTCCCATCCACTCAATTACAGGAGTCAGCTACAGAAACTGGGAAATAATGGTGAACTCTAAGAGCAGCACCTCTGTGGTGCTTCTGACACAGATCTGCCAAAATGTGCTGAAATGTGGGAATCAAATTCTGCTTGAGGGATTCTGCTGGGCAAAAGCACTAGGAGATATAGAAAATCTGGATTAATGTCCACAGGGACAGTGCTAAAGCTTCTGAGTTTTCTGCTCAGTGTTGCCAAGACACTGAACCAGCTGATCAGTTTAGGTCCCTGTGGTCAGAGATTCCCCATCTGTGTGGATTGTGGAGTAGAGAGGAGATTGTGGAGTAGAGGAGGGTGGTGGAGAGGCAGGATAGTGAGCCATGGAAGGACTCCCTATGCTTGGTGTGATGAGGATTATCCTGTTGGTAATGCAGGTCATGCACCCCAAGCACTCACACCTCCCTCACTCTGGAGGAAGAAAAGGACAGATTTTAGCATGTGGCAATAGCACCATTGGGTACATTATTGTGCTGGGCAGTGCAGCAGGAGCTTAGGCACATCTCTCCATGCTGCAAGCTCCACCTTCACTGTAGCTTTAGGCACAGGCGGAACCAAAATAAATAAAAGTCTTCTGCAGCAGTCTCAGCACTTGAGTGATCAGATTTGGTGCTTTTGAGAGGAATGATTTCACACCAACACAGTGTTGGGTTTTGTTGCTTTTACGCTCACATTTTCATCCAACCCCTGATACTGAAAGGTCAGTTCTCCTCTGCTATCTGCTTCTGAGGGATTTGTCCCTGCCAACATGCCCTTGACACCACTGGTAACTTCAGCACAAGAGAGGCCATGATGATAGCAGGAAGGTGAGTTAAAGCAGCTGGTCCCAGTGGGCATACACATGCTTGGGAGCCAGCCCCTTCCTGATGCCCAGAGTGGTGTCCCAGTGCTCTCTATGGTGTCAGAAAGGTTGAGTGGGATGTAGCAGGGAGGGAGATCATGCTTCCCCAGCACAGGGGATGCTGAACATGAGGAGGCACCCCAAGCATGTGCGTGCACATGAACCTTATGCTGTGACTCCTGAGGAGGTGGTTTCAGAGAGCTGCTTAAGATAAGGATTTTAGGCACTTATTAGGCCTGAAATATAGATAGAATTTTCAGTGGAAACCTATGAAGTACTCAGCAGTGCTTGGAATGAAACCATTCCTTAACCTGCCAAGTAGACAATACCATCCATGCTCCTGTTTTGTGGCTCTGATGGACTCATTCAAACAACCACGTGCCCTCTTCTCCCATATCTAATGGCACGTCTACCCCCAAGGACTCCAACCCCAAGGTCTACATATTGACTTCTGGTTCAAACTCTTAATTTGCTTCTTTCTCCTGTAAGGTGATTATCTCCCTCCTCTGCGCTGGCTCTTTTGTTCCAGAAAGCTTTTGTGGCTTCAGTTTTAGATGTGTCTCTTTTGATCTCAAAGCCAGGGATTTTGGACTCTCCAGGTGTCTGGCCTTGGGTCCTGCTATGTGTCAGGTGCCAGAACTGTTCTGGAGGCTGCAGTCATCAACTCCCCAGTGTCTCACTGCTTTAGCACATTTGGCTGTGCCCTTTGGCAGCCTTCATTTAGTGCCTTGACACCAGAGTTTTGATTATAAAAGTGGAGTTTCCTGGGAGCACTGGTTTAGTTCTTCTCTCACTGGTACAAAGCTTCTTATTCTATGAAATTATCTGTTTTCCAAGCTTCTGAAGCAGGAATTATCTTGCTCCAGCCATGGATTCATGGGCAGAAGATGCCAGTGGGATGCCCTGCTTGCAGCAGCTGCTCATACCAGTATGTCTGTTTAGCAAGTACAGATGGAAAATGCTGTTGTTTTCCCCTCATTGATCACTGTCCAAAGCATCTGAGGCTCCAACAGAAGAGCCAGAAGGTAGCGAAGTTGCTGTTCCCACATCTCTGGTACTTCCTATCATATCTCAATTTCTTTACAAGTTACCATGCTGTACTTCAGGCTCAGAATTGTAGCTATGTTGGCCCCTTGTAACAGGTCTGTTCTGGCACAAAAGCAGCTGCAGGCACCTGCAGCAAGCAGTTCAGCTCAGGTGTAGAGACACGCAGGTCTCTCCAAGCCTAGGGGCCCATTTGTCCTTTAACTATGCCTTTTTTTCCTTCTTTTTTTCTTTTCCCTGTTGCTGGTGCAGGTGACTGGACTACTTCAATTTTAGGAGATAAAGACATCTGTAACTGTCAATACCTACCAGCCCTGTCCCTCTGCCATTTTTCTTTTGTTGTTTTACACAGACTTTTACAAGTGGCTCCCTCTCAAATTTCCGGTGAAATAAATAATGTCATCTGAGCCTGTAAATCTATTTCCCTCTGAAGGGAATAGGGGGAGGAAGACAACATAGGCACAGGAATGCTGATGGGGAGGCTGAGGAGGGCACAGCTGCTATTAGGCTGCACAATTATGGCAGCTTCACCTGGTTTCTATTCGCTCCTCCCCCAGCCTTTCCTGAGAAGGGTTTCTTTCAGTTCTCCACTCTTTCCAAAAGCAGTGAGTCAGTCCACCATGGGGAGGTGGCCTACAGCTTGAAGGGTCCCACTGGTCACCTGGCACCTCAGCAGCTCAGGGTGTCATTGCTTTATTTAATCTTCTCTTCAGGTAAGGTTTATTCTCCCCCTTTTTTGCACCCTTGCTGGGAGTGATGTCAAGGTGCTTCCTGCTTGGACACCTTCCCTTGACAATCACCCCTGAAACCAGGCCTGGTGTGGGTCAGTGCCCTGACAGGTCACCATGATGGGAACATTGCAGATCTCTGCTTAAACAGGCACGGCAGCCCCGCAGAGAGATGTCCCCTTCTTTCCAGGGCACCTGTGTCTCAGTCCATCTGCGGGCAGGAGCACCCAGCAGAAGGGTGGGCCTGAACAGACAGACCACACTCCCAGAAAGCTGCTTAAATTGCTAGTTTGATCCCTACCACTCCTCAGAAACCTTCATTTTTTATAAAGGCAGCTAAGCTTTTGCTAAGTTAATGCAGCAGGTGCTTTGCCATCCCTTGTTACCTGTTGGTAGCTGACTTTTCCTTTTTCTCTGCCTGGGTTTGCTGTGCAGGACAACATGTTGCACCAAAACTTTCTGGCTTTAGCACTCTCCTACTTCTCCTGCCCACAGTGCTTGTCCTGGTGTGGGTTCTTGCTACAGGAGATGTTTTGTTTTTTGGTTGGTTGGTTGGTTTTTGTTTTGGTTTTTTGGGGGGTTTTTTGTGTGTGTGTTTTGGTTTTTTGGTTGGTTTCGGGTTTGGTTTTTTGTTTTTTTTTTTTTTTCCTTGTGTGCAAAGCTGTTTCTTTTCTAAACCCATAAGCTCACCACTGCTCACATGGAGGGGCCCAGCCTGGCTGTGCAGCCAGGAGTGGTTTATGATGAGAAATGGTCTGTCGGCTGCTGCAGGCTCGCAGCTACACAAACGAGTTGTCTGCTGAAACAACAGAGAAGCAGGGGGAGGCAGGGAGAGATCAGCTGTGAGGGGGAGAGTGAAGATGTGGGGGGTGGAGGTCAGAGGAAGCATGGGTTTGAAAACAAGACCAGAATGTAATGCTATTGCTCTGTGATTCTTTTTAAAGTAAAAAGGCAGATAAAACTGGCAGGTTTTAACATGGACAAGTGCCCAGATATTCCTTCCAAAGCTGGTAACTTATCTGTATCAGCTCTGCCACCCACCTCCCGTCGCCACTGCTCAGGGGGCACAAGTAGTGCTGGGTCACTTGTTCCTCAGCTGTCAGATCACAAATACAGGTTGTTATTTTTTGAGACTATCAGTAAATTGGAGAAAAATCAGTGGGTCCTTGTCTGGACACTGACCAAATCAAAGCCTCACTTCGGTGTGGGAAGGCTCAGAGAGGGTTTTAAGTACTGCATATTTGTCACTGACTTTGCAGGCTCCATTGCTCTTACTCCTAATCTTCCTCACTTGCTCATGCTGTGCATGCAGAGGCAGGGAGGGATGATAATGGACTTGCAGTTGTACTTGCCGTTCCCATAACAAACTGCAGGATCCTCACATAAATTGGTTGAACATGTAACACTACTCTTATTTCTTAATGATAAGGGCTTAGGAGCTGCCCTTTTCTCAAATGAAAGAAATGAACCAAATGTTATCTCTTTGTTTTAAAAAATGATCCCTGCAACTACAACAAAAAGCCATTATGATGATCCTTAAAAGTCTTGCAAGCTTTTATGGGAGAGATTTTCCACTCATCAAGTCTGGCTCCGCTCCCTCTCCCTCTTCCCAGCTTCTGTATTTTAACATTCCTAGGGCAGCTTGAGCTCCTGGATACAGCTGAGCTGAACAAGCTTGCCCTGGAGGACATGTCAGAGGTCTCACCTCAAGGGAGAGGTTACTCCTTTGGATACCATGTCTAAAGCCAAGTGCTCTCAATATATGCTCCAGTCCCAAGTGCATCCATCATCCATTATATATCTATACTCAGTGTTTACACAGGTTTCTTGTTTATAATGAAATATTAATTCAAGTCTCTGCATCTGCTTCTAAGCCCAACAGTAGTATCCATTGCTTCTGCTGAGCAAATAAAATCTCACCATAACCTTTTGGTGCTACAGCACAGATCTGATGGGTGGATAGTGCTGGGCTCATGCCAAGCCACAGTCAGCAGCCTGATGACTCTTGCCTGGACCAGTGAGTGCAGCAGGGCCACACTTAAACTTGAAGGTTTCTGAGTCTAAAGAAACAAACCCTTCCTTTATCTTGTGGCTAGTAGATCTATGTTTCTGCAATTAGGAGGGAGAAAAAAAAAAAAAAAAAAAAAAAAGCACAACAGTTTGAGCAGCATATACAGACAAGTGCATGCTCACGCACATATTCAGTTTTGCAGTGCTGAGTCTGATGTAAAAAATGGGATGATGGGAAGTTGCTTTACTTCCATCCCAAGACAGCATTTGAGCCCTTGGAGCTGGTTTCACAGTCTCTGGAACAGAAGGCCTGGCAACTTAACCCATTTGATTTTTGCTTAGCCCTCCTAGCTTACACATGCTTATGTAGGTTAATGCACACACCCATTAACTTTCTCGCTGTCAGCTGCTGTTAGCATATCTGTTTAATGCTCTGCTGGGAGGGAGATGGATGGGCTCCTCCAGATGCCATCTTGACAGTGATTTTTTTAGTTCAGCCCCAGGGGATGCAAATCCTAGATGGCTCTCTTGGAGCTGCCTGTGGCCAAGCAAAGCAGTCCATAAACAAGCTCTCTCACCTTAGATTTCCAGTTTAACAACACCCCATGCTATTCTCGGGTATATTACATGGAAATAATGTTTTTCCAAAAGTATGTAAACATAGCTGTCTCCCATGTGAGGAAAAAAGAGCCACTGAGGACTTCAGTGATAAGGGCTGAGCCAGCTGGAGAGGTGTGAATTGGCTCCCCATTTATAAGAACTTTATCTCAATGATGTGTCTCCTAGCAAAAGGCTGTAGGGAGGTGGTTGGCATTATGCTGTGCCTAGTAGAAAGTAGGTAGATTTACTTCTCTATTCTTTGAGTAGCAAAAAGTGGGAGTCTAGGTAGGAGTTAATATTAATGTGTTATGCACTGTCTGCCTTTTGATGTATCACAGAATTGGTCAATGCAAAGAGAAGCAGGGGGAGGAAAAGGGAGAGAGAGGTCTCAAGCCAGTGCAGATGGGAGGCATGGCTGAGTGATGAAGAGTGAAAGATGCTGACTGGGCTCAGGCTGCACATGAAGAGCTGGCTGCCCTTCCTGACCCTCCCTAACTGTGGAGAAAGACAGACATCGACGGGGCTGCAGCTGAAAGAGGGAGCACACTTGTTTTGTTCATGTTTGTGTGCAAGTACCATGAAACTGGAGTCGGTGCCATCTTTCAAAACAAGTTTCCTGTTGTCAAGGAAGAGGAGTGGGGTTTTTTTGGCCCTATATGGAGTTGCTGGAAGTGTTCTGTTACCACTGCTGAGGCAGACAGGTGGGGTGATAGTCTTCCAGCTGCTGGACACCCACTGCAGAAGGAGCTCCACTTCCCCTGCTCAAGAAAGCATCCTGCCTTGGACATATGACACATGTGTTGGGAGAGGCTCTCATGGGCTGAAAGCACTTCTAAAACCTAAGCAAATTCTGCTGTGCTAAGGAGTTCCTGCTTTGCAGGATGCATTTCTGAGCTCTTACTGACAATTACCTTAAATTAAAATTAAAAGCTGCTGGCTGTTCAGTACAGCCAAGGGCATTTTGGCAGTGGATGAGGGAGAAGAAGGGAGAGAGATGTGTCCTGACCCAGACCTGATGTTTAACCTGGGTTTGTAGGGCAGGGAGAGGAGAGCTGTGCTGCCCACCAGTGCTGCTGGAGATGTTTTCAGGGTCTCAGTACATTGCTGGCCTCTATCTAGCCCTGGTGCAACTCAGGAGAGGGCACCTACAGGGTGGGGACATGCACCCATGCCAGCCAGAACAGACAAGGTGGCTTCTCAGAGTGCTCAATTAGATTTATGCTCCTCAGAGCAGCTGCAGCGAGGTGGAGGATCTGGGTGAGCTGGGCTGCTGTAGCTTTTTTCCATGCACACACACAGCCTCGGCTTGCCTTGGGGCTGGCCGGTTTGGGTGGGTGGCTGGCATGAGGAGGAGGGTACCCCAGTGGATCTGCCCAAGTGGGCCTCTCTTGCCTGTGCTGACTTGCAAGGCTCTGTGCTGGATGCCTGGAGGGAAGCCTGCCACCATGTAGGTAGAGAGAGGTAGTCATCCTTACATGCCTGCACCTCCCTGGTGTTTGCACAACCACCTCATCCTCAGGCTGGTGGAGGTGGAGGCTGGACAAACATGCCTGGATGGAGCTTTGGTATCCTGAGCTTGGGCCTCTGCTCCCAGGAGAGCTGCTCTGTGCTGTCCTGTTCAGGCACTTTCCATCGCCCAACTCGAGTGGCTGGGGATTGTGTGCATCATCTGGCAGAGCAAGAAGTGAAGTGGTGACAACCATCATGTGCTGCTGTTCTTCCCTCTTCTTCCTGAAAGGAGAAATCTGGGCAGACGTGTCTCCGGGTTTGTTGTCTCACAGAAAAGCACGTGCAGACGTGAGCACAGGCTTGATGGCACATGCTCAGAGAAGGCAAACTCAGAGCCCTTTCCTCTGTGCAGAGCTGGAAGGGACAAAACCTGAGGGACTCTCTCTCTGTGGGTTGAGATCCCACCACTGCTGGAGGCAGTTCTGACCCCATGCCATGCCCCTGTGCTCTGCAGCCACTGAGCACAAACATGGGAAGCATGAAGACAACCGGTGCAGGGCAGCGTTTATTTGGTTTGCATGGTGGATTTTGCTATTTTCTGAGAGCAGGAATGCTGCCTGCTTGCTCGCCTTCCCTGGCGCAGCTGCACCTCTCTGTCCCAGCCCCAGCTGCTGCAGCTTAGCTTTGCTTCAAAACACATTCTTGTGCTGGGTGCAGTGCTTCTGTGCTCTCAGATGGAGATTGGCTTATAGCTGCCTCTGCCTGCATGGCATCTGCCTTTTTAATCCTCTGCATTTTCCATAACCTAAAATAAACCAGTAACAAATCTGGGATGCATTTCTCCAGCCAAGGGGACAGATCTAGGACTGTGATGTTTTGCACCTACTGTGATTTTTGCAGTCTCTCTCTCCCTCCTTCCCTCCCTCCTTCCCTCCCTCCTTCCCTCCCTCCTTCCCTCCCTCCTTCCCTCCCTCCTTCCCTCCCTCCTTCCCTCCCTCCTTCCCTCCCTCCTTCCCTCCCTCCTTCCCTCCCTCCTTCCCTCCCTCCTTCCCTCCCTCTTTTTCTTTCTTACTTTCTCTTCTTCCTTCCTCTCTTTGCCCCTCTCTTTCTCTCCTTCACACAGAAGACTCACAGGAAATGTATTCTTATGTCAATAACATTCAAAGGTGAAAAGAAAACCTGCCAGAAGAGAGTCTTAAAAGTCTGACATATTACCAGAGGAGAATTTTCAGTAGAATTATGCTGGAATTCTTCCAATAAATAAATTCTACAGACTTGTAAGAGAGAGCTTTTAGCTTAATGAAAATATTACTTAAATTAAAATTCATCCCATTAAGCCATCAATTCCATTGTCATTGCAACATCATGTGTTTAATGTTAATGACATGCACAAATAAAAAGGAAGGAGCCTATTTGTTTTACTGTGCCAAAAGTTAAGTATGATCTGCAGTGGAAAGTTAAATACAAGCCAGAGTGGGTACCAGGCAGGGTCAACAGAGAACTGGTTAAAATGCACTTACAGGAGGTATATTGCACAGTATTGTGTATGGAAAAGCTAAGAAGACTGTATTTTCAATGAACTGATTTCTATTTCCTCCACTCCAGGGTCTTCAGGACAAGGTCTTCTGCAGCTTATGGGCTCTGTCATTTTTCTTTTGGATCCTCACATGGAAAAGAGAGTGGATCCCAGACCCCAGCTGCAACACAAACTCACTGTTTTACCAAGGAAACTGTGGGCAGCTTGAAGGGGAGCTGCCAAATTCAACCCATGTCTTAAGCTCTTTTCACTTCCAAGGTGAGCACTCACAGGAGCAGGTTTTCATGCCACCTGTGTCAGGACCCTCTGCTTCCAGCCAGGCAAGACAACCTTGGGGACAGCACTCTGGACATTTTTGGAGTCTTCTCATCCCATACTGTAGAGGGGACAAGGCCAGAGCAACAGGTGAGTGAAGGAAGGGGAAAAGCTAAATGTCGTCTTCCACTTCTGCCTTTTTGGTATGATTCATTCTGGACTGGGAGCAGAGAAGGCAGCAAAGAAGGCTTCTACATTTTCTGGTGTGTTGCTTGTCAGCAGGCCACAAGGCTCTTGCTTGGGATGGATGCGAGGCTGGCTGATCTCCCACTTTAAGGGTTTTCCTCATGAGTCACCCTGTGTGGCACAGATGTGTGTCATAGAATCATAGAATTGGTTGGAAGGGACCTCAGAAATCATAAAGTCCAACCCTTGACCACTACCGCTGTGGTTACCAGACCATGGCACTGAGTGCCACATCCAGTCTCTTTTTAAATATCTCCAGGGATGGACAATCCACTACTTCCCTGGGCAGCCCATTCCAATGTCTCATCACCCTCTCTGTAAAGAAATTCTTTCTAATATCCAACCTAAACTTCCCCTGGCACAACTTAAGTCCATGCCCTCTTGTCTTGTTGAAAGTTGCCTGGGAAAAGAGACCAACCCCCCTGGCTTCAGCCTCCTTTCAGGGAGTTGTAGAGAGCGATGAGGTCTCCCCTGAGCCTCCTCTTCTCCAGGCTGAACACCCCCAGCTCCCTCAGCCTCTCCTCATAGGGTCTGTGCTGGAGTCCCTTCACCAGCCTGGTGTCCTTGAGGGTCACCCCCAGGTTGGGAGTCCACTGCTTGGGCCCTGGGAAGAGCAATGGCAGAAGCAGCTTGGGAAGGATCTGGGTGTCCAGGAGATGGGAAGGACTGTGTCACTCACTCTTGGACAGGGTGGCCTGTGGTAGCAGAGCTGTGGGGAGAAAAGTTGGATTGGGCCAGCCCATGTGGAACTGGTACATCATTAGCCACTGCATTGCAGCCCTGCCCTTGAGAACTTGCTTGGGCTTTTCATGACAGCTGCTGTGTTGCAGTAATCTGGGGTGCCTGGGGGCTATTCCCCATATTGCTTCAGAGAGCCTGGCTGCCCTGGCATACAGATGCAGAGAGCACTGAGGATTTACCATGAATCCTTACTGAAAAGCAGGTGGACTGCCAACCCACGGGACAAAGTTCATCATTTAAAGCACTGCTTATAAACAACTCCCCCCACAAAATTCAAGTCTGAGGGCTTGAGAAGGATTTCAAGGCAGCTTCTATATGTGTGCTACTTACTTAGTGACTCAGTCCAGGCTCCAGTCCATACTCTTAATCTGCTAATTCAACAGAATAAGAGAGCAGAGAGATTGAAAGGTGGGAGGGATCACTGCCCATTGGTAGTGTTTTACCTACTCATGTCAACACCCAAGGCTCCAATAGCAGTTAGCAGGTGATATCTGCCTCCTACCTTTCAGAGGACAAACCAGATGCTCTTACTACGGTCAGAAGATCTGCATGTTACAAAATGCTCTACCACCCAGTGGAAAGGAGTGATCAGGTTTATCTGGCTCTTAGGGTGGGTTCTCCTTGCTTCAATTTTTCCTTTACTGAAGGTGAAAGTGCCTCAGGGCAGGAGGGCCAGTTCCCAATGGAAGGCTACATGCACTGCAAAGCCAGGTCTTAGGTTCCCCCAAACCTGTGAAAAAGGTTTCACCTGCAGCTTTTTCCATTGTTCCTGACTTCTTTTTCTGTGCAGCAACGTGTTGGGAAAAGTACTGGAGCAGGCTTCATGTCCCTATGGAGCCTGGGGAATGTTTGTAACAAATGGAAAAATGACTCAATCTGAAGCTTGAGGTAGCTTTAAGTGAACAAAGAACCCAAGGAGGTCACCAGCACATCCCACATGGGTTTCTCATGACCTCTTCTCAGGCTTTGCTATGCAAAATGAACAGCACTTTTCTTGCTGAGGCCAAGAATACTTTTCTAGCCACGTTCCAAGGTCAAACCATCCATTTGGCCTTCTCCATCTATATGAATTAACTACTGGAAACACTGCAGATGTGTCATTGTTAGAGCATGTTTTGAGAACAGCTTCAGGAGCACCAGACATATTGTTACTTGTACAGAGGCAGGGTTTCCAGGCATTTCACTGCAGTTTCTATTTAAGTTCAATTACAACAGTGGCTTCCCAGTCTCTCTTGTTTCCATGTTACTCCTTTGCCACAGAACAAGTATTTATTTTTCACCAGTACCACAAGATCTATTTTCCTTGGATTATCTTGAGTATTCCTCACTTGTAGTCAGTAAAAGAGAAGTTCACAGCAAATCTGACTGCTATGTGTTGTCATGGCTACTTTTCCATAGCTTCTTTTCTCAGCCTTCTGAGGTAGGATTGGGCTTCCACTCAGGGGCACTAGGGTTCACGTCCAGCGGTCCAGTGTTTGTTTTTTGGGGGTTTTCTTTGGGTTGTTTTGTTTGTTTGGTTTGTTTTTCCTTCATTGAGAGTCCTTTCACATTCTGATGAAAGTGTTCTTGATTTCATCTTTCCTTCCTGCTCCCCTCAGGTCCTCTGTCTTGCTTCAAAATGACCTTGTACCAGCAGACTTCTTCACACCTGCTACAACCAAGGGACAATTCGCTCTTGGGAAAAGAGTGGGCAGTTTGTGCATTCCTATCATCACCAAGAGCTTCCTGTGATGGAAAATAGTTTAAGGTTTCTGAAGCTCCCTTCTCTCACAACAAAATTAGCCTGTGGGCAGGGGTACAATCAGCAAATCTGTTTTATATATATACTTATATATTTATATATATATATATATAAAAATATACATGCATTTATATATTTATATTTTTATATATATATATATAAAGCGCCTATCACCATATTGATAAACATTCTTCGGAACTGCTCTCCACATCTAGTATTGTCTTCTTTAGGAAATGAGTGAATTGCTTTGTATTACCCTCCACTTCCCTGCACTCAGCCTGTCTGCTTTGAAGGACACTGTATGCTTAGTGCAGTCCTGGGGTGAATTAACTTCTTCTCTCCGTATGGCCCAGACTTTTTGGATATGGTTGCCATTTGGCACACTGGTTGTGAAAGGATTGATTATAGGCCTGCATTGGTACACATGCACCATTTCTCACCTGGGAAATGGGCATGGCAATTCTTCCATCTCTCTGAGGGGCATTCTGAAGAAAATACATTAAATCATCCTGACCTCTGATCTCTGTGATTACTATATGAAACTAGTGCATGTCAGCCAGGTAGGCATACATAGCAAGGCAGTGTAGGATGTGAAGATGGCCATTCCAGTTGCGGGATAACTCATCATTAACAAATTCTTGGTACTTGTTTTCATTAGAGAAATGCACTTTTCTGATCCACCAGGAAAGACCATGCCACTTGAGGGCAGGAAAATATCTCCTGGAGGTCACGCAGCAGTGTGAGGCTGATGTCCCATAGGAATAGATTTCAGACTCCATCTAGAACATCAAAGCAGCAGTCGCTTGTAATCATTGCTAATCCAGTGAAAGTAATAAGTAGGTATGGACTCTTGCATGGATTTATTGGTCTGAGGAGACACCACTGTCAGAGATAAATCAAGGGACAATATTTACCAGAAGTAAATGTTGACATTTATGGAAACCTAGAGTGTGTGTGTTCACATCTGTTTCAAATGTTTTCATGAGAGCTACCTGGGAAGCCTCTGTTATGGGTATATTTCCTAGAGGGTAATAAGTATTTCTCTTAAACAAATATTCTAAAGAGATAGATTAAATTAAAGTTTCATTTTAAAACTATTTATTTTCTCCTGGAAGGTAAATAATATTTTTCACTTACAGTGCTGCATTTCATCATAATGTGTTTATTTGCATGTGTAATTTGGTTATCTGGCATTACTTCAAACTTGGTATTACTTATTTCTGATGAGTAAAGAACAATTTGGACCCTGGTGTTTTACATTAATCTCATAAATTAATCCCAATGGATAAAATCTTTCCCCCATTGAAGCTGACAGCAAAATAGCTATGGACATCATTTGGGCCAGGGTTTCACCTGCTACTTGTATGCTTAAACAGACATCTAAGGGTTTGCAGAGTTCCTATTTTACTGACCTATGGTGAAAATACTGAGCTGCTTTTAATCTTCCAAGATCTGAACAGGTTAAAGGAATGAAATCTAGGCTGTCCACACCATTTGCACGTGGTGGTTATTCAGGGTCAGTGTTTTCCTGTGCAGTCAGGCAGGGATTGATTTTTGTTTGTATAGATCTATCTCATGCCAACAGAAAGAAAGATATTATAAACAAGAGAAAATATGATATGGAAAAGATGTCAAGGGAAATCTCAGTCTTTTAGGACTAATACATATGCATGCATTTAATGAATGGTACATTATATTGTTCAGAAAAATTTATTGAAGCATACAGAACTGTGAAGTGAAACATTGGGCTACAAATGGATGGTGTTTCCTGACTGAATAAACATCCTTTGTGGCTGGCTTGGGTTTATTCTGTCTCTTTAATTTTTCACTCTTACTGTTCAGTAGGGGATTTTGAGTTTCCTGGACTCTGCAGAGGATCATTGTTTTTCTCTGTGGTAGTCTCAGCAGAGCATCTTCATCCTGTGCATATTCACAGCTGACTAGGTGCTCTGAAGAGCACTTATTTTTTTATTTCCTGAAAACCTTAGTTGTAGAGACAAAAATCAAAAAAGAGGGTCAGTTAGCTGGGCAGGTCCCTGTGGGAAACTCAGAGACCTTTCTTTCTTTGAAATTGCTTGGAGCTTCATGATAATCTTTTTATCCTGATAAGTTAGCCAGATACAAGAAGCCATAGTCAGTTTTTACTAAAAGGAGAAAATGGTTATTTTTGTTGTTGTTTTCTTTGTTTTTCATTATGTGGTTGGTTTTGTTTTGTTTGGGGTTTTTTTTGTTGTTGTTGGTTTTGTTTTGGTTTTGTGTGTAGACTATTTTTTTTATGAATGCAAGATGGGAATCTTTACAAAAATATAAAAATCCTGACTGTGGCTAGAACCAAAGAGCAAGTGACAATGTCTTTGGACCCAACTTTCTATCCCAGCACTATCACAGAATTATGTCTTTCTGAAGTCTGTCCTGGGCATAAATTCCCAGTTCTTGGTGTGTTTTTTGTGGTTTTTTTTTGTGTGTGTGTGTTTGGGTTTTTTTGTTTGTTTGTTTTTTGTGGGCCTTCTTTTTTTTTGTTTTGTTTTTTTTTTTTTTTTGTTTTTTGCTTTGTGTTTTTTGCTTTGTGTTTTTTGCTTTGTGTTTTTTGCTTTGGTTTTTTGCTTTGGTTTTTTGCTTTGTTTTTTTGCTTTGTGTTTTTTGCTTTGGCGTTTTGCTTTGTGTTTTTTGTTTTGGTTTTTTGTTTTGGCTTGGTTTTTTGCTTTGTGGCTTTTTTTGTTTGGTTGGTTTATTTTGGGTTTTGGTTTTGTTGTTTTTTTTTAATTTTCTCTGCTTCCCTGGACTATTTCCCTATTTCCACTGTGCTGACACAAAGCAATAACCAGATAGGTTCTTCCCTTTGCACCTGCATTTTCTTGCCAGCATTTAGGATGGAAACGAGATAGAGTCCTTCACAAGGTCTGTGTGTGAAAGGCAGCAACTGCACCCAAACAGCAACATCCTCCATGTGCAAAGTGAAGATCATCTTCCCTCCACTTCCAATAACACCTGGCTACTCTGCAAATTAATCTTTGGATGCCTGAAGATGGGCACCCAGAAAATGAAGTACAGGCAGTGGCAGCGTGTGACAAATTTAGATTAGGAGCAATCTGTCACAGCTAGGGATGGTATCTGTTTCTGATCTCAAGGGCAAGAAATACTCATTGACATTAGTGGAAGCACAATGGGGGCCCAGCTTACCCATAGTTACTATATTAAATGACCTGTAACTCAAAAGGTCTGGGTTGAAATTTATTATTCTGCACCCAGCACATCAGTTTGCAGTTGACATTTATCTGAAGACAAATTCTGAAGAAGTGATAAACTAAGTGGAAGGCAGGGGTGGAAATAAATTAATTAAATCCAGGTAATTTTATTAATGATTTTTAGCTTAAATACTTGTGGGCAATTTTGTTCGGCTGCATGGAAACAAACAAAGCACTAGGAAGATTTTATCATGGAAGCTGTTTTAGTTGTTTAGTAGAAAGAAATTCCTTCTTATTTCTCACAATTGAAATAGGTCCTTGGCTGACCTGCCAGAGTCTCCTACTAGTCTGTTGATCTGTTGATGGTGCTAGTCAAGAATAGTACCACCTCTGCTATCTCCAGATGTAAGTATGCATTGACATGTATATGAAATATCTTCTTCAAATACTTTGTATTGCTTTTCCAGTTTGAGAACAAAAAAGGAAAGCACATTTTGTCCTTAAAATAGACAGAAAAGTAGAAATGTCATTTTAAAATATTTAAAGTGGTTAAAATAACAATCAGCACAAAGTGAATTTGGTCCATTTTCTAAAAGCAGCCCCTCGATGGCAGGTGAATTACAGGCCATCGTGCTTGGATCTAATCTGTCTTTGAATTTTAATGAGATTTCATGGCTCTTTCATTCATTTATGGTAATGAAACAAATTATACTTTAAGAAAATTAGAAATGAAGACAAGAGATGTGGCTTGTTTGAAACTGTTTTGCATAAACGCAGACTTTAAATTTTGGATAATGCCAGATACTGATAATGGTGTCTAGAGGCTAATAAAATGCTGGCATATCCTCTGCAAATTTTTCTTCTGTTGATAAATATACTTGCTGCCACAAATATGTGCATCTTTGTCCAGCTTTGTCCAGCTGTGTGTTGTAGTACAAACCCACCATTTTATTCTCTTGGGCAGCTAAAAGTCCTGAATTGGTATGCCAGTAAATTGTTATACTTAGTGGCCTGGTAGAGATTTCTGAGTGTTACATGTACATATCAGGAGAGAGCAAAGAAGTTTGGATAGTCTGATGATCAAAATCAATATGTACTGGAGCACTTATTGTGCAGTATTTCGGTGTTTTGGTTTTTTTTTATTCAATCTAGCTAACACTTCAAGTGTGAATGTAAATAGAAACTACGATAGGCCTTCACAGCTGCAAATGGCAACCTTGCAAGGATTGTACTGAAGTTGTGTACTGAAGTTCTGGAAAATTATGTGTTCTCCAAAAACAATAGTGTAGAAAATTCATTAATTATTTTACAAACAAATCATAATGAAAATTTTTTTTTTGTTTAGAATCCTGTTTTAGAATTTGCTTTGTTTAGAATCCTGTTTTTTGTGATATTCTTCCTCCTAACTTGGTTTGATAAGTGTGTTGCAAAGCCCTTTGTTTGACAAATCTTTTACCATACTCTTCAGAGAAATGGTTGCCCAAAGGAGTCTAAGAAAGCAATCAGGGCTGTGAGAGTGTTTCTCTTATTTGCTAGATCTGCTTAGCATGAGGAGTCAGGGCAACACAGGAGATTTCACTTCCCCGGTTCCCTCTCTGCTCATGGGTACTTTGAAGGTAGAGGCAGAAATGCTGCTGAGCCAGCTCAAAATCCCATTGCTCAGGGGGGCACCAGGACTGAATCTGTCCATCACTATGTGAAGAGGTGGCCCCAGATGCCTTAAGTCAGCTTTTTGGGAGGGCAGCAAGCTAACAGCCCAGCAGGAGCAGTGGTGATGTACAGGTTCATAGGCTGTAGGCTCTCACTCCCCAGTAGTCTGGGAGGTGTGCAGCCCCCCAAGTCCCCCAAAAAACAACAGACCCAGCTATCTGTATTGAGAGAGATTGGGTAATCGGCATTCAAATGCTGCCACATTTGAAAAGCCACAGTATTTTGAGGTCAGACAGTGACCTATTAACCACAAATGAACTGGACGTCTTCATGTGCCATAGTAGAGGGCCAAAGGGCCGTGTCAGTGATTAAAAGCAAGGGTTGCTTGTGGTAGCTCATAATTAGAACAGTTGGCATCTTGCACTCTTCTGCTAGAACTAGATACTGGTCAGTTCTGACTGTTAACATTGCTATAGCTATGACTGAAATAATAATATTTATGCAAGGTAGTTTTTCAAGAAGCTTACTGAATGTGAAAACAAGTTCCTGGGTTTTCCCCTTTCATGGAAATCAGCTGAAGGTCAGATTTACAACATTTTAGGCTACTTTCTGTGCTCACCTACACAGCTGTAATCTTGTGTTATGCCACCGAGGACAAGCAATTGCCCCAAACTTAGAGGGATGTAACTGACAGCCAAATTTAGCTCAGGATTGCCAAAGCTCTGCAGAAAATGAGCTGTGAGGGTGGAATGTGGTGTTTGTGAAGTAGCTTGTGTATATTCAAGGGATGCAAGAGCCCAAAGATTTATTAGTAGTGTTTCAGAGCATTATTGAAATTAGGCTTAATTATCTGTGTAATTTGCTGGAACCAGCATTTTAGCATTTTTGATCAAGTATATGCCATTAATTTTAAAAAGAGATGTACCAGGCTGCTCTCAAAAAGTGAAATAAAAAGATTTAAAAAGAAAGCCTGTAATTTCTAAACTGCATGTTTCACAAGCTCTGAAGGTTGTTATTGGTTGAGTCCCTTTCCCCCTTTCGCAAACTAAGTCTGCTTGCAGTTTGTTCATATAGAAGAAAGTTCACATCACCCCAGAGGGTTATTCCAGAAGCACAGAAAGGAAACAACTCTCCATTCCCAGCCTGCTGAGCTCTGCCATCCTTCTTCTTCTGTCCTTGCTCCAGCCGCATGAACACCACCTAGAAATGGTTCTGGCCATCCTTTGAGGAAGCAGAAGTTGAGCTGTGAGCAAAAACTCCTTTGCAGTAATGAAAGTGCAAAGCTACTGTTGAGACCTGTACTCCATCCTTTCCATTCAGACATGCTCTACAGAAAATGCTCATTTCAGAGGTGTTTGTCAGCTCCATGTCTGAACCACTGTTCCTGCACAGCCTTCTTGACAGTCCCCTGGTAAGGTGTAGCCCATGGTCACCTGAGCTCCTGGCAAAGAGGGATGTTCTTGCTCTGAGAAGAGAAGCCATGCCAAGGTGCAGTGGATCTTGCTTTTCTGCTGTTTTCTGTGGAAACTTTGGAGAAGACCCTTAGCCTCTCTCTTTTTCATGTATTAAATGGCAATAATGTTCCTTTCCTTTTTCCAAAATAGTGCTTTGAGGATAGTCATTAATATGTATGAATAGCTTGAAGCCTACATGAACAGTGTAATGCTGAGGGCAAGGGGAATGCCAGCACAGCCAGGTTATTAGCTGTCACTTTGCCAAACCTCTGCCCGAGTAAGCCTTTGTTCTCGGGACAGCTGCTGAGTGGTGCTTTTCTGTGGTCAGCACTTCTCTAGTTCAGATTTTCATTTAATTTTTTTTTTTCCTTTTTTTCTTTTTTTTTTTTTTTCCTCTTTATACTTTCTCACCTCCCACCTCCATGCAGATCTCTAGCAGCACTGAGGTGGTCAGCACATTGTTTTGGGAAGCAGGCAGTAAATACAAAGTGTGTGTGTATGTGTGTGTGGGTGCTGTTATTGAAATGTTTTGTGCCCCGGCTCTAATGGTGGAGAAGCATCAGCTCAGACTTTCCCAGTAAATGATTAACTTCTGTTTGTGCAGAGGATGGAGCCACAGTAAGAATGCAATTAATTACATCGGCAGCCCAGCCAGGCCAGCAGTCAGCAGTGCTCACTTGCAGCTTCTGGCTCTGCAGGGCTGATTTGAGAGTAACTAATTAAACACAGGTGCAGACTAGAAGACTTGTTGAATTAATGCACAGTGTCTTCTTTTCTGTGTTCCCAGGCATTTGTCGCCTGCAAGAAAAGAGCAGGGCTTGATGCTGCAAATAATAATAGAGTGCTGATGATGGAGGCAATTAATCCTTTATTATTCTGGTGTGATAGGCTGCTGTTAGGGCTGTCATTCAAGTGCTTCTCATGCAAAAATGTGTCTCAAAGGTGAAGGAACACAGAGTAGGTGAAAGACTGAATAGCGTTTGAATGGATTTCTGGTGTTATGGGCACAGATACATGTTCAGGATTTTGACAAAATTGGTGAGACCTGGTAGTTAAAACTCAGACATTCACTGTGCTATGTGCTGGGCTCTGTCTTTGACCCAGTAAGGTAATTCTAGTAGTCAGCAACTTAAAATGAAAATTCAGGCTGGTTCAAACAATCTACAGACATTGAAGAGAAACGCAAGACCATAACTGTAGGTCACTGCGGGTTTTGTTTGCTCTTTTACTGCTTCCTGGACATCCTCAGTCAGGCACTGTCAGTAATAGGACACCAACTTAAGTGGACCTGAGGTTAATCCCAGTGCTGTTCCTGATGGTGCAGAGGATGATGGTCTTCTTATAGGGTAGAATGGCTTTGAGTGGAGCTAATGGAATGTAAGGAAATGCAAAAATAGAATCATAGAATTTTCAGGGTTGGAAGGGACATTAAAGATTATCTAGTTCCATCCCCCCATGTCATCCTTCCACTAGATCAGGTTGCTCAGAGCCCTGTCCAACCTGGCCTTGAAAACTTCCAGGGATGGGGCTTCCATCATCTCTCTGGGCAACCTGTTCCAGTGTTTCAACACCCTCATGATGAAGAACTTCTTTCTAACATCTCATCTAAATCTACCCTCCTCTAGTTTGAATAACAAATAGGATTTTAGGTTATTTATTACCAATCAAAAAATGCTGCAAAATATTTTTTGCTGGTAGTTTGGTTGTTGCTGGTAGTTTCCTATTGTCCAACTAGGGATCCTTACTGGTTCAAGTCAAATTCCAGGACTTAAATTTATCTTTTCCAGTTAAAATTAATTTTCTTCCTTATAATACACCTTCCTCGCAGACACAGGAATTCTGAGATTTTATGAGGTGGTGAGGAGAATAAAACCTTCTGAAGTAGAAGCTCCATGGAGTGCCAAGCATTAGGAGTCTTCAGACTCAACACAGAAGGAAAAAAATCTAAAACATAATGTGTGTGTTTATTTTAAAGACAGTAGCGAGTGTGTGCACTTCTTATTACTTCATGACAAAAATGGTCCAAAGCTATTAGGAATGTTTATAGTGAGAAAATAATGTTGAGTGTAATAAATGGATTGGGTAGGACAGCCAATCTTTTATTCAGTGTGGGAACCAAACACTGCCATATTGTACAGATTTGCTGATCTGGAAGAATTGTACTTGCTTTACCAAATGCAGCTCAAAAGCTGAGAGCATGATTATGGCAGTTTTCTGTGTTTTAATGCAGGAAATTTTAAGACAGAAACATTGTTTGGAGAGTTTTCTAAGGGATTCTGATCAAATTATGTAAGTTCAGGAAACTGGCAATAATTTATTACCCTAACATGTTTTCCAGTGGCTTTTGTTTTCCTTGCATCACAATTTTTAACCCACTAGAGGCAAATTGTAGTCAAGTACTTAGATGAGGGTTTCTACTCTGCTACAGATTTTACTGCTTACTCCGTGGTAAGGGAAGTGCTAAGGGCAGTTCTTTGGGAAAGGTTGTTTTTTGCTTCTTCATTTCTCCTTTGTAGGTTACCTGTGGTCCTATGGGAAATTTTATATGGTGGAATGTGAGCCCTCACTGGGCACATACAAAGTGAAAAAATTCTATTCTGCCACTGTTTGTATTTTACAATAGGAATAATCTCTTGGCTGTGGGTCCTGATGGGAGAGAGAGCTTGGGAGGGTTGAAGCCCTGTGTTACTGCTCAGCTCAAAGGAAACTGAGTTTGTGTGTGTGTGTGTACACATAACCACATGTTGTGTTGGTAACAAGTATGACTTTAATTTCCAGGAAGCTGAGTTTTGCTACCAACAGCTATAGAGGCGACTGCAGCATTGAGACAGTTTTTGTTCATGTCTTCTTGTCTTCATTAATTTCCAGTCTATTGTTGCAGCTGAAAATATGTGGCTGCTGTTAATGTGTCCAAAAGCATGATGCTGCCTAGGTGGCTATTTATATTACAGTAAATATTTGATGAGGAGGTCTGTTATTTTTATTCACAATATATTTTTTGAATTAATAGGCATGAAATATGTCATCTAACACGATTGTTTGTTACCTTTACAGTTTTCCAAAGGTTTTTTCCATTTCCCTTTGTAATTTGAACCAGACAGGTGGTGATTCAGAGAGTGTTAGTATGAACTGTCTCACATGAGCTGCATAGTAGGGAGAAACATCAAGCCTCAAACCACTGGTCCCATGCTGATGGGGGATGCTGCAGCCTCCAAAGCAATAAACCCTGAAAAACTGCAAATTTGTAAGTCTACAAATGAACCTCAAAGCTGTGGTCTTCATATTCCTGTAATCACTGTCATATGAATATATGACTGACAGCACAAATGACTTAGATTTACTTTAGAGAGATGTAAATTGTTAAGTCAGTAGACAGCCATCATTCTTCCTTTATTCTCTCTCTGTAGCCCATGTCTTTCTCTGCTGGCATAGTCAAAGCTGAGTTAGTACATGCTCTACCAAGTTATATTTTTCGTAATTATAAGACAGTACATGAGATCCGAGGGTGTTATTCAGGAAATGGCACAAAGCTCACTGAAATACAGGTTTTCAGAGTGATCCTCTAATGATATTGTTTTTCACATAGATTCTTGATACTCAGACTCTACATCTATGTCTTTAAGCTGTCTGGGTGCTTTAAGAAGGGATAAGGACAGTGGAAAAAAATGAGGGACGTTTTCCTTTTACTCAGAAGAAAATGTACAAAGTGTGAGATACTAGTTTTCTCCCCCCTCTCCCCCCTTGGCTGAATCTGAAGCATTCTGCTGCACTGAACATGTTTCTAAAAAAGTGTGTGTGTGTGTGTATATGTATGTGTGTGTGAGCTCACTTAAGAGGAAGAAAAAGAAATCAAGAAACTAAACCATAGAGATCACCCGGAATGACCTCAAAGAGTAATCAGTCACCTCCTTAGCACTGATTGGTGTGGCACACCTCTTATGTCTTGAGGCTGAAGAGTCCTTTTCCACTGATCCATCTCATTAGGATCAGTTGTCTCTGACTTGAACTGAAAGATCTAAACAGAATGGACTGTGAGATACAACAGAGCTGTTACAATGCAGATGCTTTTATCCTCAGGTCTGAAAAAGTATGGCAAAATCTGAATACTAATATTGCAGCTATTGGACCTCAAATATATGCACTGAAAATTCAAATCTCATCTAGATTCAGTGAATGTGAGGCTTGGAAGAAAGTAAATGAGTGAAGCTCTCCTCATTCTGGAGGTTCAGCAGGGAGGTGCTGCAGACCTCCCAGACAAATCCCAGGTTGTCAGTAATTTTACGTATACTTTCACTCAGAATTTCTCTAGTACTCCTATTGAGTTAATGAAAAGAACAAGGAAAGAGAAAAAATACATTTGGATTTTTCACTTTTGTCATATTAGATTGAAAAGAGTAGGCAAAATGGGACTTAGGAAAATTAGTCTCTTTGCCTAACTAGAATCTCACAGAATACACCATTGGCTTTGCTCATGGGGGTCCAGACTTGCAATATCTCAACTCTTGCTTTGCCTCACTCATTTACATGCACACTGGCCATAAAGTAGAAAGCAAGGTGCTTCTCCCCCTTTCATCTTTGAAACAGTGAACTTTTTACATCCTTTAAATTCTCTTCTTAAATAGAGCTAACAGGTAGTTTCAGAGAGGCAGAGTTTATTAATTTTTATTTTTCTTTAAGCAGTAGACTGAGATGCCAGGATTAGAAGCCTGTTTGTACTAAATTGCCTCTGAGACTGAAATATACACACCTTTGAAAGGAGATTTAGATCTCGCGTGCTTTTTGGAAGTGCCTTGTTCCTGATGCATTTGGTACTTGATTTTAGCATCTCAATTTTAAATGCTTCCAATTAATTAGGATGAACCCAGTGCTCTTCATGGTGTTGGAAGCTTGCTGAGAAGATGTGAGGAAAAGTACTGCTGGTCATGCACTCCTGTCAAAAAGCAGCTTCTTGTCTTACAGCAACTTATGGAGTTACAAAATAAGGAAAAGAATCCAAATATTTTTGAATAGAACTAGTGAATAAAGCAGTATGTTGATGTCCTAATAACTTGACACTGGTTGTCTGGAATTTTCTTAGATATCAGCCTCAGCTGACTGCTATTGGTCCGAGTGCTATTTAAATCTTTTGCTTGCATGCATGTGCTATTGTCCCTGTCATTGTATGACCTTTCACCAGAAACTGACTCTTTTTGGAGAGTGTAGAGAGGACTTTGGAAAAAAGACAGAAATTTCTCTATAATTCTTGCAGTGCACATACAGCATTATAAGAACTGCCCAGAGAGGTACTGCCAAGTGGTTTTGCATAGGTCACTGAGAAACATTTTGGAATAGCTATGCAGACTTGCTATGAGCACAGATTAATTTCAAACCCAGAAAGAAAAGATGCAAAATCTTATTACTAATTTCCTAAGCCATTTGATTCACAAGACATTCGTGCCAAAAATGTGTTTACTGGACTATTTTCTTAAAAGGGTCATTATGTTTCCTTTGAGGTAATTCTTAATGAAAGGGTTGATTTCTTCTCACTATTTCTTGTCTGTTTCTCTGGCAGGAATAGGCCTTTGGGAGCCTCTTAGAAGTGAAAGTGTAAGGAAATCATCTTCCAAAATATGTGCTGCATGTTTTTTTGCTTCATGTGCCTTCAGAATTTGCTTTTAAAATGCATAGTGGTTACAAAATGAACATGAATGAGCCATTACGCTCTGGTGTGTAATTATGTATTTAGGACACATACTATATACTGTCTTAAAAGAAATCTGTATGGAAACATATTGCATTACATTTGCAGTAGCTGAAAGTAGCTGAACAGCAGCACCTCAAGCCTTTCAAAGTGCTGAAACAATTTACACCATTTTCTTAAGTAATTATCTCCCAAGCCTCAGATTCCACCCTAGGAGCTGTAGAGGTCTCAATACAGGATAAAGGATCTGGGCTCAGCTGTATCATCACAGCTTTCAAATTGACTTGGTGTTCCTGTGTGATGTACCAGCTCAAAGGATTGGTGGTCTCTGGGAGGGAACCTTATGTGGCTCTAATGCACTGCACTGAGAGTGAAGCTATATCCTGAGGAGAAAGGCATCCCCAGAAGCAGGGGTGAACAACCCAACTTTCTGTCTCTCCAAAAATTAGTGTAGTGAGGAGCAGGGGATTAAGTTCAGGATGAATGGTTGTGGTAGCTTATCCTGAGAGAGGGGTGCGCCTATACGGCTGGCGAAGAAGATGGAAAGGTCTTTGGCTTCTTGTTTCAAGGATTCAGGCTGCCACTAGAGCAGTGCAGTTCATCTCCCCAGCTTTGACAGTGTTGTACTACATATTCTTCCTCTTTAACTGGTCCTTGGCAAAGTTACCTGCTCCTCAGGGGGCTGACATTTGTAAATAGCCACGTGTGACTGAAGTGGCAGCAGGCACCTGTGAGGAAGCTGTGTGCCTGCCTGGGTCATTGGTATCAAGCAGCATCCAGTGTGCTTTCCTGCCTTGAGACAGCAGTTCCTGCATTAAATCTACAAAGTGCCTTTCTGTGCACAGTACAGTTTGAAATGTTAAACGTCATGCTTGTTATCACTGGCACGTATAAAGCAGAGCTGCAGTAAATGAGTTAAGCATCCTGAGGATTTGAGGGTTGGGGTGTTGCTTTTCTGGAGCTGCTCACTCGAGAGACTTGCGTTAAACCTGGGACTTTGCAGATCCTCATGCTGATTCTGCCACTTATTTATTGTTTGGCCTCAGGCTATTCACTTAACCTCTCGCCGCCCTAATTTCCCCATCTGGAAAATTATATTTACTTACGTCTCCTGAGGATTGCACAGAGCTTAATGAATGCCTGTAAGGGATTTGGAGATCCTCAGATCTGAGATGATATGAGATTGCAAAAGATTCACTGCACATGCAAGGAGGAGGGAGCAGGTGCCCAGGCAAGAGAGCCTGCCTGCATTGCTGGCTTGGAACGGAGTCTGAAAGCATAATCAGCAGGGAAGGATTGTACTGCCTGGGTTTAGATCAGCTCCTCTTGTGGCCTTTTCAGATTTGCTGGAAGAAAAAGGAGGCAAGTGACTGAAAGGAGAGGAGGGCAGCTGAGGTTAACTGCCTTCTGCTGTTGGTCCCCTGGATTTTCTAGTCAGTGTGATAACAGCTGGATCTCCCAGGAAGGTAATGATCTTCCTGGATACTCCATCTTGCTGCAGGCTATTAGCAAAGCTAGGCAGCCCCTATGCTGCCCATTCCTTTTGCAGGGAAAAAAAAAAAAACCAAAAAAAAAAGTTCCTCCATATAATTAAGCAGAATTAGAATGAGGCCTGTGCCTTTGCTGATGAACTTCAGTGAAAGCAGATGGCCACAATGGTATTAAAAACTAAAGACTTCAGTCAAGCTTTTAATTGAAAACAATTGGACCCTTCTGGATGGTAATTACCTTGGCTGCTTGCAAATAACATCACAGCACTGGTACCTATGAAGGAAGAACGGAAGCTGACTTAATAAGAATTGCTTGATCTGTGTATAATAAACAAGAAGCACCCAAAACTATTTTCTCTGGTAGCTTTTCCCCTGCAAGATGCTTTCAAATGGTTAGCAGTGTGAAAAGGAATACAGAGTGGCAGAAATTGAAATGTGTGAAGCGTTAGCTGGGTTCATAAAATAACTTGAAGAGCCTGTCATCCCCATCTCCATTCTCCAGCTGAAATCCCAGGAATGTCTGAGAAAAATATCAAAACAAAATAAAGTGAAAAAGCTCTAGATTATCCAGTGTTCCTCCTCTTCTGAAGCAAAGTGATAACGGCAGGCTGCCTTTATCTCCTTTTATCCATTTTTTCCTTCCCTTGCCTGATCAACTGGGAGGCTGGGGCCTTCTAAGTGCTCAGAGAGTTTTTCCCTCATTCTTAATTTGATTTCAATGATGATGAAGTTAATTTGCCTCAGTCTCTTACAAAACAAATGTACAACGTAGCATATTTTGTGGTACTTCTAGAAGTGATCTGACAACTTTCTCACTCCTCTCCTTTTTCTGTGCTGGGATCAGGTGAGGTTTTGAGAGCTAGCCCACATGAAGAGCCCCTAAATCCTGCTATGTTATTTATTTGTTCACACAATGTGACATGATACTACTTCACAGTGCTTTTCCTCCTGGGGAAAATTATCTGTATTGCTGTGGATATATGGGTGGAAAAAACAGTCCTAGTATTGTCTCTCAGAAACACAGGTCCTGGCTGTGTACAGAACGAACCAAATCTTGTCACCCTCCACAGAAACGCTATCTTTCATGCGGCAATACTCTTGGGCATCACTTTTTGTCCCCTTCTGAGCAGGCATGACATTCTGCTTCTCCAGATGACCTCAGAGAATAGCAGCTGCTGCAGTTTTGCAAAATTAATGAGTAGCTGTGAACTGCTAGTAAAAGTGATGCAATGATTTTCCATAACATATCATTTTAGAAGAGATGACTTTACCGGCTTTTTCTTTTCCTATCCAAATATTTGTCTTTTCAAGGCACCAGCCAAGAGTTTGTCTCCTCTTGTCTGGCAACATGATGAAATGGACTTTTCCAGTATATTTCATCTGGATTTGATGATTTTATGCCTGGAGTTCAACTTTCATTCACCTTATTTTCCGTGTTTAACAAGGAGGTCCTGGACTTGTGGAAGTCAGTAGAACTTTTCACACTGTCTTCGGTAGGATTTTGCTTATTTTTATGGAATAAGAATACTTCTGGCTGAGCAAAGTCACAAGACATAAATGTATATCCTAGAGTCATTAAAACTGATGTTTTTAGTTGTTGCACTACCATCTAAGTTTTGATATTCTCATTTGTGTTTATGATTTCCTGGAAACCTTATGCTTGGCTTTTCCTTTTCCGTGGGGCTTTTGGAGGACAGGTCTATAGCTGATGGGGCTGGCATCCTGCTCTGCTTTGTGGTCCTTATGTTCAAGCTGATGGCATGGGATGAGCGGAATTTTGCTCACAGCCTTTCTAGTCCTTCCTTTTTTAAAGAACTTGGGACAAATCTGCCACTAGGAAAGGCTGCCTTTTAGAAGTGTCTTATGGTAGTGGCTGTGGTGATTTTTATCATTTTTTTTTTAACAGCTACTTACTTTTGACACTACAGAGTATGATCACTTATTGTAATTACTGTTTGCAGTTTCAAGGGAGCTGGTATAGACCATACCATTTTAAAGGTATAAGTAAGGCATAAGCTCTATTGATCTAAAGTATTCTGAGCGATAAACAGCTGCTGGGTTTGATTAAAGCTGAAGGGAAGCTGAAGCATTTAATCAATCTCCAAAGCTGCTCCAAGTACATTACAAAGCAATTGTGATTATTGCTATTATATGACAAGAAATAGCATCATAAAGAAAGAGGGATCGTTTTTCTTGGAAGCATTTAGAGGTGTTGTGGTTCTTCTTCTCAGCCTATCTGATGCTGTCACCTCTGAAGCTTGGCTAAGTGACAGAGTGTACCAGCTCAAGCAGACTCATCCTGAAAGAAAAACGCAAGAGCAAGGCCTTTCAGGTCCTCAGTCTTCTCTTCCTCACTTCTAGCTGTGTCTGATAGCCAGCACTCAGGGAAGGAGTAGAAGAAACACCACAAGTGTACAGTAATGCTGGCCACATCATAAGCCTCTCTGATTCTGCACCCCGCACAGTTCAGGATGTTCTAAGCCATGGGATATGTTTGTACCTGTCTAGCAGCCCTCAAGAGACCTTTCTGCCATTACTTTGCCTAATCACTTCTTGAACCTTCAGACAGTCTTGGGCTTCACAACATCCTGAGGTGATGCATTGCACAGTGCTGTCATGTGGCTTTGTAAAACAGTATTTTCTTGTTCTTTTTTTTCCCCTCAGCTTTCTGTCTGACGATTTCTTTCAGCACCTTCTTACTCTTGTCTTAGGAAAGTAATGGATAATGGTTAGCTGTTCACCTTTCCTATTTCATAAACATAGAGATGTCTGCCCCATCATGCTCTGATGCTTCCTTCTTTTCCAAAGCTTACTTTGTCTCCCCTTTTCTGATGCTGATCCATTCCTCTGACCATCTTTGTCATCTCTGCATCTATTTCCCTCCTTCTTTTGCTAGATGCTTTTTGAAAGGCTGTGGTCAGAATTTCCCGTATTACTTTAAAATGTGGCTTTTTTGAGTTTATTATTTCTTCTTTTTTTTCAGGTGCTGAGTGATATGTACTTATTACATAGCTTATAAGCAATATGTATCATGCAGCTTTGAAGACACGGATATAAGAAGGATTTCTGAAAACTAAGGAACTGCATGCAATAATCTTAGGTTTCAGTTATATCTTACATCACATTTAAAATATAAAAATTGAAGGTCTATGAACAGCTTTGGACTTTTTCCCTCGAAAATTTAATATGAACATAAATTAGTAGATAAGTTCATTACACAAAGATTAATAAGGTAATAGACAAATTAATAGATAAATTTATTAATCCTTGCCCTTGCTGTGATTGCAACAAAGAAATCACATCACTTAAGCCTGGAGGTGATAGCTTTTGCAAAGGCTAACTTTTCCCAAGGATGTCTTGTGTCAGTCCTTGCAGTGTTTTTTTCTGTCTTTCTCTGGAGAAAAAGAGGCTTCAAGGTGACCATATAGCAACCTTCCAGTATCCAAAGGGGGCCTATAAGAATGATGGGGTAGGGCTTTTTACATGGGTATTTAGTGAGAAGACAAGGGGAAATGCAGGGGGTTGGAACTAGGTGATCTTAAAGGTCCCTTCCAATCCAAATGATTCTTTGATTCTATGCTTCTCCAGTAAATATAGAGAAATATGAACTTCTGTGAGCAATAATTGAATCTCAAAATCAGAAAATAAAAAATAAAACTTAAACTACTCATCTGATCTTAATTATTTACCTGGGGAGATTACCTAGTGGAAAGTTAGTTGATGCATTAGGCATAGATACAGTAAAATGGCGTTAAGAAATTTTTAAATATTAATTTAAAATTGCCATTGCTCTTTTGTATTTTATTTTCTTTTGGGCAAAGATGACTTGCACTGGATCCCTCTGGTCAACTGCAGTTTGCTAGTCAGCTCAAATAGCCAGCTTTTGGTAGGGAGGAACTCCATTGAGTTAACTCTCTGAGCTAACTTTGGAAAAGCAAGGCTGGAAGGATGTCTTCTGTTTCTCAGTCTGTCCTGCTTTCTCTCCTGCCTTCAGCATGATCCATGTTGTGTGGAGGGACCTCCAAAGATATGCTGTTGCAAGCTTTGCTTTTGGTGAATGAAACCCATACAAGCAAGTCAGATGCCTTCGGGTTAGCAGGCAAATGCAAGATGTCTGTGCTTTTGTTTCACTATTATGACATCTTTTTTTGAAACTTAAAAACTTTTGAAGCTTCTCGTGACCTTCATGTGAAACCCTGTGCATGGTGTGCTGGAGGCTGAGCCTGGTGCAGTTATCTTTGTTGCGTAAGATTCCTATTGCAACAGCCATTAAATCTTCTTTATAGTGGTTTCACATGAGAGTCACAAGTCTTCTGGGAAACTTTTCCTGAGTTTCACTTTATAATGGTATGAGAGTCTTGTGAGTTTTGTGTATACATTTTTTTTTTTAAGTGAGAGTGTTTTAAGTAAATGATATTTCAATTGGGAAGTCTTGAGGTCCTCTGTGAATGGCCAGAGCTGGAGCACTTTCTGAGGGGCAGCTGTGAGACCTGCTCTTGTTCAACCTGGAGAAGAGATGGCTGTAGGGAAACCCAGCAACAGTGAGATGCCCAAATCCTTGGCTTAGCTTGAGAATCTTTAATTTCAGTGTGCTGAATGGGTTGAATGGTTGAAACGACAGGGCTAGCTGACAGACATTTCCCAATTGAAAGTGGGCCGTAGCAGTCTACTTGTGAGGGAGTCTGGCCTTTCAATGATAGCCTTGGGATTCCTGCACTACTAACTCACTGGTACCAGCAAAGGTCTGTCACAGCTACCTGAAAAATTATTAGGGCAATCAGTCCATGTCAAAAGTAATACTTTTTTGGTTTTTTTTTTACCTGTTTTTATGTTGATTCCTCTGATGGTTTAATGAAATGTCTTTTTGGTGTGTTTGAAGTGTAGTGCAATAGTCAGAACAAATAGCAGAGAGTGCTTTAGCTAGTGCTGGGTTTCAGAGAGGCACTTCTCAGTCTGTGTCTTTACAATCAGCTTTTTGAGACCACCTGTGAATAGCTCTCAACTCCATCACTCTACAGAGAGTCATTGACCATGACCATTTGTGAAACAAGATCTTTAGCCAAGTTTGTGGCAAAAAAAGACAGCAAAGATCAATGAAACCTGACTAATCACTATTTCACAATATTTCACTTATGCTGGTTAGCTATTTTGGGGTTTTTTGGTTGAAGTATAACCATTTATTACTTGGCCCCTTCATACATTGCTTCTGCTCATGAAGATTTGTTCTAGACCTACAAGAGGATCAGTGCCTCCCGAGCTATTCCAGGATGGGATCTTGCAGCTTTTCAGCTCCTGCTGCTGCTTTACACAGACTGTACAAGATTGGCTAACCTGGCTGCTATCCTCTATCCTGTTGCCCTGACCTTGTTGATATTTTATGACCAGATGCTGTGTCTGAGCAGAAGTTAGTGAGTGCATCAGCCACTTTCCTAGAAATCTGCTTGTACCAAGGAGCACAGGATTTTGAGAAGCAGCCATTATCAGCTAACCTCACCTGGAGAGACAGGGTGATGCCTTGCATTTTGCAGGGCCTGATCCTGCACCCTAGTGCTTGACCTTGGCATTGCTTCTGCTGGCATCAGAGTGAATCCCAGCCAAACTGAGACCCGCATCTATTTATGTTCCTTTCTAAAACTAATCTCTCTTCTCTCCACTACGCATATTTCCACCTTTGTGCTAACAAAATCACTGGATTGTTCCAGAGGACTGGATGGAAAATATCTGTGACCTTTGGCCATCTCTCTGAAATACTACAGTTGATTTGGTGTTTGCTTTGGCGAGTTTCTGTGAAAGACTGTAGAGTGCGTGTGTTTATACGCGTATGAGGAGAGAGGGCTCCTGCTCATTGTGCCTTTGTGAGGCTGCCAGACTGTCTGGCCCCATCTATTCTACTGTAAGTGAAAAGGCCTCGCGAGCACTCGTCGTGCCCTTGGACTGAGGCTCTGCTAGGCACTTCACTTGGAAACAGTTCTGTCAGCTTGAAAAAGCATGTTTCTGCCCAAATACTGTTTACTCCCCGCTGTTACAAGTGACATGTAAGATTACTTGTCAGCGGAGAGATTTTTCTGCCTCCCCCTTGGATCGTCTGTGTACTGGTCAACTTTGCATAGAGTGCATTTTTGTGGCCCTCTCATACCAGAGGGAACAAAGAGACTATCTTCCATACAGAAGAATGAGAAGTTACACGTGAAAGTCAGCAATAAGATGCAGCTTCTGAAAGAAGCAGACCCCACTCTTGAGAAAGGTCTTATTTTTCTTCTGTAGCACTTCTGAAGAAAGCCAGGATAGAGGTTTTTAGGTGGAAGGCATTTCTATCCCAACTAAAATTTCTCTGCTCCCTGCAGAGAGATATAGTCCGGCTGAAAACTCCCACAGCATCCTTTGAGAAGATGAAGAATGTCTCCAACAGCCTATTGGTGAGGTTTCCTCCATTTAAGAAAACTTGTTCTAACCTTTAATCATATCTGTGAGCTCCTGCTGAAAACTCATGGGCCACAGGACCTGCACTTGTCTAGTAATTATAAAGTACTTTGAGATTGGAGCCGAAAAACCACTGTATAGAAAGTAGGGGTGTTTTTTTGTGTGGTAATAAGCACTTAGGTATTTTCTTTTTGTGGTAATAAGCCCTTATCTCAGCTTTCATCTTCTGGAAGGAATAGCTGGAAAACATATGTGCATTGATGGGAACTGCCAGGTAACTGGACTCAATCTATAGCCTGTCTGGCCTTGAATCCTGTCTGTAGTCAGGCTGAATAGTTGGAGGAAGATGCAAATATAGCTGGAGTGGATGCTTACCAACAACCTGTCAACAAACTTGTCCACTGCTTCCTCGAGAACTCTGTCTCGGGTTTTGTTTCAAGGAGCAGCTGTGTTAATTTCATCAAGAGAGGTACAGTAGCTGATGCTTAACGCTTAATTTTTTTTGTCCCCCTGTTAAGCTTTGCTGGCCAATTTTGCTTTGAAAAATCTGTAAGTGGGGAACATTGGTAATTTCTTTTGTGCTGGAGACATAAAGGAATTAAAGGATTTAGGATTGTAACTGCTTTACGAACGATTTGATCTCTTTTCCCAACAAATATTCACTCTGCTACATACACACTGATACTGATATTTGTAGTATCAGGAATAGGGACAAACCTCCACGGGCCAAAAGGAAATAGGCTTTTATTCAGTGTCAGCTGTCCATCCATTTCCAGCCTTCAGGACATACTTTTGTCATTTAGGGGCTTCTGTTTGAGAAATCTGGCTTGTTAGCTTGCAACACAAATAGATAGGCCTGGGCACATTACCTTTACAGCCCTTTCTGTAATATGTTGTTCAGCCCAGACAGTCTTGGCTCCTCTTACTTCTTTGCTTTGTGTTGCTCTTGTGAATAAATATTGCTGCACATATTTAGGTCAATGTTCACAGTCACTCAGCTAAAATGGGGCATAAATAGCAAGAGTCTTCTCAAGCAAATCAGTCAGTGAGTGTCTGTGGGTCTTGATCTGATGGTTTTGAGGGCTCTTCTTGGTGTTATAAAGATTGATGAAAGCTAGGAAATTTAGAGGTGAGAGGCAGCCTATGTCAGATTCTTTTAGTCCTTCCACTAAAGCAGTGTGAGACTTTTAGACTTTCAGGTGAGGATTTTCCCTATCATAGCCTTTCAGCTTTGTTTGTTTGTTTTTAAATTTTATTAATTTGTTTTGTTTAATATTTTGTATTTGTTTAATCTTTGGAAATACTGAAAGCAAATGTACTGCTTTTGCAGCAGGGTAAGCAGGCTTGCTTCGTCAAGAAAGCACCTTATGAATGCTCTGCCTAGTGCAAACAAATCCTCTAACTTAAGTGCTGTTTTATACTCTGTCCTTCAAAGCCTTGACCACCCTTCTAGCATCAACCAGTAAGGTGAGGCAGGCCCCCTGTTTTTCACTACTGCCAGGACTGAACGTCTGTTTCCACTTCTTGAACCACTGTGTCTGAGAGTTCAAAATGGTTCTGTGCCTGCATGTGTCCCTTCTGCTAGAGCACAGGCACACATTTCTGTAAAACTTGTCAGAGGTAAGCTGCTGCTGAGAGCTATGTGGCATTGAGTGGTGCACAATGCTTTTGTGAAGATAAATGAATCGGGAGGAAAAGCGCTTTTGCTGTGCTGCTGCTATTTCAGTGTGAAAGTGAGACCCTGAAATGCTCTGTTCTACTTCAGTAGCTCTAAGAGGAGCCTTTCTCCAGAGGCCCCTGGTACCCAGATTAATTGAAATAACTGCAAAGGACTCTTTTAAATCTCACTCCCTCCCCCTTGTTTGCAATCTCTTCTTTTTTTCCCCTCCCGTCTACACCTTCTCTTGAACAAAAAGCTTTAAAATGCTTTTCTGGAAAGACTCGGATGTAATTTAGATGAAGTTAATGTGAAGTCAAGGTTGATTGCTCATCTCCCTGAAACCAGAAGCAGTGGCTGAGTGCTGGCGAGAGTGAGACAGTAGTTCCACACAACTGGGAGACTAGTAAGGGAACAGAACAAAGAGCAGGCCGGAGGCTGGGAATTGCTGCTTCCCCTCCTCCCTGCGCTACTTTCTCTGCTCACTCTGAATCCTTTGATCACTGTCCAGCTCAGGGTTACGTGGTACCCTGGGCCATGGCCAGGGATGTATACATGGGTGGAGGCTGCTGTAATCTGTGTGTGCTCTTGATCCACCCTGTACCCGTATTTCCACAAACACTGCTGCATCACAGTGGGGTGCATTGCTGCTGGTGCTCCTTCAGCTGAAACACAGGACTGACCCTGCCAAACATAGCTCCCTTTTCCAGAAATCTTTTCCAGAAACACTTCAAACAAAGTGCGCCTGTATTTTGTAACCAGTACCGCATTTGTTGCCAGGTGCATTTCTATTTGATGCTGAAATCTAAGACTGTGAGTACAACAACACTTTTCAGTGCACAGCGTTGGTGTCTCTCAGGAGTGGCTGCTCTGGGAGAGCTGCCTGGCTGAGCACGGCTGGCTTGGAAGATGATGCTCATGGCACCTGAGGATGCACATCCTTCAGACCACTTTTTTTAGGGCAGTATTTTAGCTCCATGTTCCTCTAGGGGGGTTTTTAATGCTGGGGATTACTGGCTATTGAGAATTCTTGAGTCCAAGATGAGTTCTTATGGATTTGCTACTACTCTCATTCATACTTAAATGTTGACATGGTAACAAGAAAAAATGAGTAGGAACTCTTGAAGACAAGGGCTAACTGGCTCTAAGGTAAAGTGGATGGGAATCAGTAGTGGAGGTGTGAGCTGTGGCCCCTTGTGCTTTTCAGTTGCATTTATTTGTGGCTATCACAGGTGAGAAGAGGGACTTGGTTTCTCCTGTCTGCTTCTGACATTGTGTCTTCTACTAAGTTGCCTCCAGCACAATGGCACAAATAGATTTCTTGTTTGAAGACTGTCAGCAGAAGTCTGCATGTCGGCTCTTATGAAAACCTCTGTTCCCTATAAAATCCTACAGTGAACCTGCTAAAGGTTACACTCTTCTTTGTTATTTCTGTGGGATGGACAGGGGATCCTAGAAGAATTTTACCATTCTCTATCAAAATCCCTCTGGGTAACTCCTATAGCACAGTTTCATATTGCTCTCTTACTAAATGACACCAGGTTTTCCCATAAGGTAGATCTACTACCCCTAGCAGGTTGCACGAAGGATGTTGCAATCCTGCAATTATTATTCTAGTGTAAATGCTGAAACTGGTTGAAGAGGATTTAGACATCTACCCTTTCTCTCCTCATTTCCCTCCCCACCCCAAATTGCCCCAAAGGTCGTTAAAATAAATTTTGCTCAGACAGATGAAAAGGAACATGACAGCGTCTCCTAGTTCCTGCGGGTTTCTGCACAACAGGGCTAAAAAAAATCACACAGGCAATGCCTGGAGGAGGAGACTGAAAAAACACCACAAGCCTCCTGGCGCTGCAGCCAGAATCCAGCTGGTGCCACCAAGAGGAGTCAAGACATTTTGGGGCAATTGCTAGTAGCTTGGACACAGGTAGTGGAGTGTGCTGTGTGGTGCTGGGGATGCAGAGAAGCTGCTGGGTCTTGGTGGTCTTGGGCCCACAGGACCCTGCCCTCCTTCCTTGCTGCTTGTGGTGTGGTGGTTGCGGGGTGGGCTCAGCCCTGTCCCAGGGACAGGAGCACTCAGTGCCAGCAGCTCTGCCAGAGCATCCCTTGTAATGTTACTGTGGTGTGTCTTGGTAGTTACAGCAATAAAAATCCTCTATTGTAGGTGAAGATAATCTATTGATGCTCAGCCAGGGGGGGAATAATCAATCTCTTTGTGTGGGGCTGAAGACAAAACTGTAAGGAGCCTAGGAGACCTTCATGCCTGTTTTCTTATTACTGTAATCACACCAGGAGCTGTGGTACCTCTGAGGAAGACAAGACAGTTCCCCAGAGCTTGATGTCACCCCTGGCACAATCCCCCAGATTTCTCAGCAACATCCATCAGCCCCAAAGATGTGGGTGAAGATGTGGCACTTCTCCTGAGCCTGAACTGCAAAATTGCCCTGAGGTGAGATGCTGCAGTGGGTACAGATTGAGGGAAAAATGGATCTGGTTTAGGAAAGCTACTTGTCTTTAAGATGATTTCAAATGTTCACATTTTTTATGCAACATTTTGCAGCGTTTCAGCTACTCCCATTTGGAATTCAATTCCTCTCCCGGTTAATCAATAGCAGGCCTTAACAAAACAATATCTCACAGGAGACACCAGCACACAGTGCTGAACAAAGCAAAACAGCCACTGGCTTACAGCAACAATTGCTGCTACACAATGGGTTTTCAAAGCTCAGTATATATTTTGTCCCTAGTGGGAAAACCATAACAAGACTGAATTAGTAGCTAGGCTTGCCAAAGGGAGAAATTAAAGTGCTGTGGCTTGTCTGACACCTTGAAGTACCTTTATTTATTTTGGGGGGGGGGGGGGTTGCCTATTAGGGAAAACTATTTTCTGGTATTTTCTGAAGAATGCAGTGGTTCTGCATCCTTGAGGGCTTGGTCCAGGTTGGGGATCGGCAGCACCTTCTGGTGAGATTTTCTGTCGAGTGTGGGGAAACTGCCCGTGGAGCTGGGGAGGCAAAGGGGTAGGGGTAGGAGTGTGGCATTGAAGAAGGATGGACTCTGAGTCTCTTGTCCCTGCTGGGGAAGCCCAGGGCTAGTTTCCAGGTGGCTGGAAGGAAAGCAAATTCCATTCCCTCCACGTGGTCACCTCTGAGCTTGCAAACTTAACTGCTCATCTGTGGATCTTGACAGCTCCTTGCTCTGGCACTAATGGGCTTCAGGAGCTCCCAGTGAGCTGTAATCGCCTTGGTTCAGGGCTCAGCTTGCACCTTTACAAGCTCCTTCACCCCTTGCTGTTAACCTGAGGTCTCCTTTACTCCACAGCTAAGCCTGTAAATTCATGTAACCAAATAGCGGTGCTGTTAACCGCTTGCATGAAAGTGAACAACACATCCATCTTCCAGTACCCAGCCAGCAGCCTAATGACACTCTTCCCTGTGCTTACAGGTACCCTTTCAGAGATAACTAAGTCTGGCACTACAAAAACAATTGCTTCAGTGCTTGCACAGGCCATGCAGCTCATCCAGGCAGAGGGAGGTTGCCCAGGCAGAAGGCTTCCCACCAATGGCCCCTGGGCACCCTGGCTGGTGAGGGAGCTCTTCATCCTGTTGGTGAGCCGTGTCTCACACCCCAGAGCAGTGGTTTTTATTTTGGGTTGTGACTGATACTTGACAAGCCTCTTGGAAAAAACATTCCTCAGCTTCCCTGTCCATAAACTGAGTGTAATTTCCTGAAGTAAGAGCCACTGGGAGGATAGCTGATAATGAAACACTAAAAGGTGCTGAGGTTTTCTGACCCCTGTAGTTCTTCCCAAAGTCTGTGGATTGAAATTAATCTCAGCAGAAGAAGGTTGTCTAGATAGAGACCCAGTTTCCTATGAAACAAGGTTCATGTAATTGTAGATAGATGTGTCAGTCCCCTTCCAAGTTGTCCCCATCAGCTAATTTCAGACCAGCAAGTCAGAGAGGTACAGTGCTCACAGACACTGAATCTTACAGGTTCTAAAGAATCCATCAGTACCAGCTCTTTCTGCTGCTCCCTCCATGGATGTGGCTGGGTTGGGACTTCACCCTTTGATAGAGACCCCACAGGGGAGCTTTGCAGGGCATATTGCTCATGGGAAACTAGGCTTGGCTGCTTTTGTTGTTGCTTGTGCTACTATTTGTTATTGAGGGAGAAAAAGTGCAACTTTCTGTCTGCAAATAACTTGGACCTGCCATTGGCTGAGATCTGATATGTTCCATTTCTCACCCCAAAGCAATCAGAAGCAATCAAAGTTAGAAGCACACGAGCTGGCAAGGGCTGAATGGACATTGCTTTTCTTTATTTGCTGGCTGCTCACCTGATGCAACAGACAGTAGGAGAGGATTTCTTAATTAACCAGGCTTCGACCAGGGTGACACACATACACTGCCAATGGGCACTATATAAGAATAGTTATTGCACTTTGTCTTGGGAAAGGCCTCAGCATTTCTGTATGGTTAAGAAAACAGTCTTGGAGGAAGGGAGAGCAGAACTGTGGGCCCTGGTTTGTAGTCCCAAGGCTGTTTGCTGTCTTTGTGTTAAACATGGCTGGATCTAACCTTAGTGGAGAGTGGGTGGAGGGTTAATTTGAGATGCCTTTGAAAACACTTTTAAGCAATGCACAGCAAGATACCAGGGAAACAATGTTTACAATCTATATCCTGCTTCAAACTGCATAGGCACCAAGCTTCTGCCCTACTGCCAAAATTAGCTGCAGTCATCAGGAAGCAGCTGGTGTCCCAAGCATGAGCCCTTGTGTTCAGCCATCACTTGGTAGCTTTTATATAGTTAGAGAGAGTATTTCCTGGTTACAGAGCATCACCTGCTCTTTGCTTTGCGGCGGCAGCAGGAAATTTCCCACACGTGGAGCCTAACCCAGTGTCCTTAATCATGCACAGTTCCTGCTGATTTTAGCAGGAGGCTTTCTTCATGGTGCACAGTAGAAATGTGTCCCTCGAGAAGCTGTCTTCTGAACTCCCTGAAAGAGGATGGGGAATCCACTGCTCTGGCAGCTGTCTTCCTGTACATCACCAAAAGCGTACAGGCTATGATACACAGTCCTTAAATTTAAATATCAATTATTAGGGATTTTGCTGAGCTAGATAATATTGAATGGAGAGTGTTTGTCGATTAGCCTTCCTATCTATTGAATTCAGGTTGCTTTTAGCTTTTAATTCACTCTGCATAAATTAGTGCACCACTTTCCTTAGTCCTTTGGAAAGTAAGTAGCCACTTTCCCCTCTGGTCTAGACTCGGGAGCATGTGAGCAGTGTGTTAGTTTCTGCCCCAGAGAACTTTGCAGTAGAAACAGCTCTTTAAGTTGTTAATTTGCAACACTAAATTTGAAAGAGTTGGCATCAGGGCTTTTTGTAGTAATTTAAGTATTAAATACTGCAAACTAACAGCAAGAAGGCAAAATACATAATCTTTTTTGGGGGGTGGGGGAGCATGCCTCTGCTCTCCCTCTGCTCTTGCAGTTTTTACTCTTACAGAGCAGCTTTGCATTCCCCTTTTATCCTGTCTTTGTGATTGTTTTACTCCCTATTTCTCCTGGGGGAGGGGAGAAGAGAAGAAGTGGAAACGAGTAATTTCTGTTTCTTCATCTCTGATGGCTTCTTCACCAGGAATGGAGATGAACAGTGCATGGACCCTGCTCATTCTTTATGATTTTCCCTTATTTTCCTCATCACCAAAAGACAGAACAGGGAAATTAGGGCAGGCACTCAATAGCCACTCATCTTTTCAATCCAGCTCTTTAGCTGCTTTTGTTATCCAGTGGCATGATGGGTTTTGGCTTGTTATTTACTGGTTCTTTAATTTAAATGTATCCCCATCGGGGACCTAAAAGATCCAGTCTTAGAGCTTTTTTACATGATTTGTCTAACCACTCTCTAAATTATTTGTCATGGCTCTGAATAGTCTGGATAATTTTTTTATTTTTATTTTTTTAAGCACTATGATTTGATCCAAAACATCTGTAAAAAATCACAACTGACCTCCCATCTGGGCAACAGCTCAGCTCTGTCCTGGGGCTGGGTATTGTCAAGTGTGTGAGCTCCATCTGAAAAGCCTAAAATTCCTGACATGGTAAAATTCTTTTCTTGCATGCTTGCTGTCAGAAGGCAGGCAGAGAAGGGAAGGGAAAGGAAGACTGCTTTTAGGAACCCAAGAGCAAGATAACTGCACTTCTGTCTGGGCCAGAAGTGAGCAGAACATGTTGTTACGGAAATGGCCATCAAAATGCTCCTCCCTGCATTAGAAAATTAGCTATTTAAAGCAGGATCGATTGCCTGTCCTCTTTACCGTTGTTGTCGTTTGGATGTGGCATGTGTAAATAGTATTTCCTCATGAAAGAAAACTTCCAGCAATGACAATGTTCCTCTGGCCACGTCCTGTCTTAAAGGGGAGGAACCAGCTTGTCCCTGGACATGAAGAGAAGAACCAGAATCTGAGTTTTGGTTTTTCTCTAAAATTTCAAACAAGTAAATTTTGACCTCCAAATGCCTTCTGAGTGGCACAAAATGGGACACAATTTCTGAGGAGATTTTTAAGAACTTTTCTGGCACTGGTATTACATAGGAAGTGAAAGTAAAACTATGTGAAGATGAACACAACTATGTGACTTACAGCAAAGCCCACTTTCCCCTGTGATCTGCATAATCAAAGTGGCAATACATGCTTTAAAGCAGTTCTTCCAAACAGATTGCATTATCTTTACCAGTGTGAGTGAGCAAAAAGCTTTTCAGTCTTGTCTAATCTCCATTCCTGACTCTCTAGGGGGTGGGGTCACATTTTTCAGAAGACTGGTTGAAGACATGCCCCTTTATGTTTTGTTAACTGTGTCCTGCTTATGTTTGTTCCTTTTCTCCCTCTTCGTTTTTTGATTTTTCAGGGAGATTAACCCATTCCTGGCTTAAGTACCCTCAGACTTCCCTCAACTTGAGATTCATATGTGGATCCCAGGTTTACAGCTTGAGTCTGTTGCTGTTTATTATTATTTGCATTGCTTCAGGCCCCACTTAGGGATTGTACAAAGTGTTCTTTTCAAAAAAAATAAATACTGAAGTGTCTGCACAGCATTTGAGAGAAGCACACTCCCCTGTAAGGTGTTGTCGCACAATCATTGCAGAAACACAGAAAATAAACTTTGGGGGATGTGTAGGACACTGGGGCTTTGGAAAAAAATGGTTTTCACAGTCTTAGGGGCTTTGAGGCATCCTCATTACCACACAAGCCCCTGTACCAAGTGAAGGGTGAGCACCAGGCCTTTGAGAAGCATTTAGATGTCCTACATAAAGGAACTTAAAGACCTGGCTTGAAAGAGGGATCTGGATGAGTTTTAGGCCAGCTGAGCATGGTTTTTAGAGGTAGGGATCTCTTACTGTGCTGACTAATGAGTCTTGACAGAGAAAGAAGTGTTGATCAACACCATTGCAGAGCCTTGAAGCCTGCGGAGATGCATCAGAGCTGCCATAGCTACGGATCACCTTCTTGTATCTCAGAGATATATATATATATATATGAGACACAAGAAGGTGAGATATATATATATACATACCCCCCTTCTCCCAAACTCCTTGTTTTATTTTCATTGGGATTTTCTTTTGGATGAACCCTATTAAACGCATCACTAGCGCTGAAATTTGCCGATGCCAATAAACCCATCTGTTTTTTTAACTAACGCCAGTCCCTGGAGTGTTTCTCACCGGCAGAGATTCGAGCAGCCCTCTCTGCCGTCTCCAGCTCAGTGTGTCAGCCCCGGGAACAATGGGAGGGGACCCAGGAGGTTGCTGTCAGGAAGCACCGCTTCCCCTGGATAATTAACCGGCTGGGAGACTGAGGAATGAAGATAGCACATGAGACACACAGAGTACAAACTGCTGAAACAATAAACAAACAAATGAATGACCAACACTTCCTTTTCTTATATTGTTAAGGCTGTTTCCTCTGCTCAGGTTGCCCCAGACCTGCCCCTCAAAAAGCAGCTTTTTAGGCTCACTAATTCTTAACTTCTTCACTGCCAGTGCTTGTTGGAAAGTGGAAGCTCATGTTGGCCAAGGTGGTGGCTGGTACAGGCCTACTGCTCCTCCTTGGAGCTTGCTGGAGAAACTGGAGATTCCAGGTTCTGGAAATGAAAAGTGAATAAATCCCACTTTTACTGAAAATTCAGTGGAGGGGTACTTAGCTTGGCTGCATGGCCCCAACACCCCAGGACTGCACCCTGCATAGGTACCAGCATCCAGCCCAGCAGGTGAGTCAGTCTAGCTCTGAAAATATTGATTTCCAGAGAAACTGGCCTCAGAGCCAAGACCTGGAGGAAACATGGGTCAGGGCTTTGTGGCTCAAACCCAGCTACTGTATCAGACCTACAGCTGTCTTCCAACATGCTGCTTTTCTGACCTCCTCTGTTAGAGGGGTGTCAGCTGTGCTGGTGAGCACCTGACTGCATGCATGCTTCCACTGGGATCCCATTCCCTGAGTCTAGGGTGGACTCCTGCCCATAGCCTCCTCCCCATCCAAACCCCTCTTTGAGCAGATTGCCATTTAGTTGTATCTGACCTGGTAGCAGAATTATGAAAGCATTATGAAATCGGGCAGTGGCAACCCCACCTCATCCTTCTCCTGGATTATTTTTACAGGTGTCTCACTGAGGAGCAGCCAGGAATTGGCCTTGTTTTTGTACGCGGAGCATCATGAGCATATTTCATCCCACATAGGCTGTTGCCACCCTAGGAGCTGAGGTGAGGATGTAGCTTCACATCCATCACAGGCTGATACTGGTCAGTGAATCTCATTCTGCTTGTGCCCTCAGCAAAACACTGGCAGGGAGAGGGTGCAGCCAGGGCTGAATAGGGAGAATTAGGCTGATCCCACTGGAGCTGAGAAATCTCTCACCTCAAAAAGAGGTGCTGATGTTTCTCCCTGGAAGCCTGTAGATCCAGAGCAAGGCAGGAGTGAGGGATGTTTGAGGAGGGGGCCCATAGTCTCTCCCTGTCCTGGCCCCATCAGCAGCACTGACAAAGGCTGTCCTGGGGCAGGTCCTGCCTGCTGCTGAGTGCTCCCATCTGACAGATTATTTGTTATTACTTTAAATACCCACTGTTTGTTTTAAGCGCAGCAAGAAGTCTAGTAAACTGAAATGGTGACATTTAAAAAATGAGGCCTCTCAAATAGATGTTTAATCTTTCTAATAAGGAAGTTATCTGCTAAATACCAAGTCTAACAGTTATGTAATAAGTCCGTATCAAAACACAGATAATGATTGGTGGGGTATGTTTCAGCAATTGATATTTAACTAACCTATAAAGGTTTTCCTGCTTATATGTAAATTATACTTCTATCCCAAAGACAGTTTAAGTTGTAGTGCTGGAAGTTTTGTCATTAAACCGTTGCTTTAAGTGCTGTGGGACCTGGGGATACATGGTGGCTTTGTGTGTGGGGATGATGCTCACAGACCCTTTATGTCAGCTTTGATGATGTGGGGATGATGTCACAGACCCTCCTCCCTTCTGCCCTTCCCTTCCTGACAGAGGAGCTGTGGCTGCTGTCTTCCTGCCTGCCACCTCCTCCAAAGTTCTCTCTGGTGGTTTTGTTCCCTCACTGAAGCATGATTACAACACCTGCTGAACCAAGCCACATGCTGTCTGCTGCCAGCTCTAGTATGCTGGGTGCCCATCCCTAAATACCAAAGCTGGGCCCAACTTTGTCACCTTGTGGGGTGTCCATTTTTTTTTTTTTTTTTTTTTTGCAGGAGGAGGTCACATTTGAGAGGTAGAAGAAGGTCTCAATCCTGGATTGGGGTTTTGGGGAAGCCAGGATACAGTGTACAATAAGACTGTTAGCATACAATCAGGGAAAAAATACATGCCTCAGGCAAGATGGGATGGACGGGCAAAGGAGGACAAAGTAACCGTGTCTGAGCAATCATGTAGACAAGGTGAGACAGTAAAAACTTCAGTCATTCCTGTACTTCTGGGTGAATAGAGGACAAACATGGACATCACATGGAAGAATAATGAAAACCAGTTTTAGAGATTAGGCAGTGTGATAGTAAGCCTGCCGTCATTGTGCATTATCACCAAAATTAAAAAGATCCACTGTCCACCCTGCTGAATGCCTCTCAGCTCTGCTCAGAGATGGAGCTCCACTGACACCATCATCCATGACAGGTCCCTGTGCTGCCCTGCAATGGGTCATCTGCAACCAGATAGGAACTGGAAAAGTGGTGGGTGGTGTGGAAGGAATGAGAGATAGAAGATCCTTCTCCTCTCCCCTGACCGACATCTGCTGTGTGTTTACAGCATGCTTTGCTCTGAGGGGTGGGAATGGACTCTTGGAGCACAACTTTCCCTCTCTCTCTTGGGGAGATCAGCCTTTCTCTAACTGAGAAAAGCTTCTTCCCAGAACATATCCATCCTTAGTGCCTGGTGTATTTTGGAACGTTTCAGGGCCACTGGTAGAGTGTTTTTGAAGTGTTTTATCTTTTCTACTGACAAAATCCCTCTGTGTCACAGTGTGTGTCTCCACAGTGTGGAGTCAAGGGGAGACAATGATGGATTCACACATCCAACCCTCCAGAGAAAAAGGAAGAAATGTGGAACAAACTCTCCCCAAGCACAAACCCTTTGATTTCAAGGGGCTTCCAACAAAGTCACTTCTATGGTGCCACTCCCCTGAAATCTGCCAAGTGATGTGTTCACCCAGCAGCTGAGGTGGAAGAGTGGTGCTTTGAGAATGGCTTTGAAAGGAATGGGAAGGGGGCAGGTGTGCTGGTATGTCAGACGTACTGTGAAAGACCCAGTTCCTGTTTTCATGTTGTCTGTCATCATTTCCACCTAAGTCTCCTTGCTAATTCATTTCATTACTGGATGTCATGCTAGTGGCAGGTTTCTGTTACGTGCCTCTTTTCACAGTGTTAAGCAAAAAGCTGAGTTTTAAAGTTTAAATAAAATATCTTGATTTGTTGTGGAAAAGGTAAGCTAGGCTTTGTGCTCTCTAGAACTTTATGCATTCTGGTTTTAGGCAGCAGCTGTTGTCCTTTGTCCTCTTTGTGATTACTCAGTGATTCTCTACAGTGAAGTTTCTCCAAGAGCTTTAAGGAAAAGCACAAGTAGACATGGAAACCAGCTCCTCGTTCTCAGAAGACCAAAACACAATTTGTGCCTGATTGTGGCATTGCAAATAACATAACAACACATTCACCAGGAGCCCCAGCTTCTCAAAACCATCTGTATGCTTGAGAGACTCCTAAGAGTAGAGGAATTTTATTTGTAGTCACTGAATTGGAAAGGCAGATGTTTTCCTTCCTTCCTCTCTGCTGTCTATTCCTTGTCAGTTTAGTTAACATCCTGACTCCATGCGAGACAGCAAATGTTGTCATTTGGGGAATCGCCAGGGTAAGGGGAACATCCATGTTCTGCTGCCAGTTTTTCCAGCTCTTGCACCTCTTACTGAAGAGTGAAAAAGGAGCCCAATTTTGTACATGGAAGGGTGTGATAACACAGGCTGGGCCAGTGGGGAGCTCAGTTTTCATGACAGCTCTGCCTGTACACTGGCAGGTTGGCTAAACAGGAGGGAAGAATGAAACTTGGAAAACAGAACAGGGAGATGCATGTGGTAACTTGCCTCCTTCACAGCTTTAGGAATTGAGACCATCCTTTGCCTTGTGCTGAATGAAAACCATGCGAGTGCTCAGATCTCACTTCCAAAGAGACCAGGTCTCTAGATGGGCAGACTGCTGGGCACTGGATCCTACTGGAAAATGTTTCGGAATACTATACATTTCCACCTGCTTTAAATTTGAAAGTGAATGGTAACTCACGTGTGGTGTGCCAGGGTATTTTGGGACAGGCAGAGCATTATAGCATATATTTGATTTAAGATACTTGGTCTTTTAAAGACATGTCTGAAAAAGGAGAAGCTCATTCATAAGTGGAGAAACAATATTGTTCTGGACAGCAATAAGTCTCATGGAAATGCAGTGAATTTAGAAAAAAAAATCATGTTCTAACTGATATGCCTGTCCTTGCCTGAAGATACTCACCTCCTTGTTGCAACACCTAGCATAAATAAGGCATTGTCCATAAATGTTCCCAATCTAAATTTTACTAAACATAACGCCTTCCACAGCTGCAATTCGTATTTTGTGGAGTTGTGCAAAAAAGGACCTGATTTTGCAGCCACTGATATAGAGGAATCTTCGGGACCAATATTCAGATCCCGTGTAAGCATTGTAGGTCAGCCAGTAGTAAGAATTAATTTTACCTCAGAGGGCAAACCAGCAGCTAAGGGAAAGGACAAGCCACAGTTGTGCTTGTGGTCAATGGAGGCAGTGGTGCCCTTGACTCTTCCCCATTCCTGCCCCAGCATGGTGCCTGGGATGCAGGAGAGATTTTCAGCCTCTTGGACCATCAGTCTCTCTTTTCTTCCCTCCGTGGTAGGGCTTGCAGTGTTGGGTGGGCAACAGGGCTTGGTGTTTGTAGGCGCTGAGCAGCTTGTACGTGGCTACCCTGACTGCAAGGTTGTCCTGGAGGAGGCTGGAGCTTCCTGTGAGCTGTGACAATGAGTGCCAAAACCAGGATCCTTGCACCAGGCCCAACTGCATAGAAACCAAGGGCATAGAAGGTCACGGGGTCAGTGTAGCATGTGGGGTTGGTACTCCTGCAAAAAATGTTTTTGCTCTGGTGCTCTTCAGAAACAGTGACTGCGTTGTCTCCTGTGGACCTCCGAGGCAGCTGTGACACCAGCTTAAGGACCATGTGACTTCAGTGGCATATGTAGACACAGGTAGGGTTTTCCAGAGCTGGTATACCTGCAGACTGGGATGTGGGGGGGTTGTCAGAGCTGGGTGTGATGTAGGATGGGTTCAGCTGCTTTGTGCAGTGTGTGCAGCGAACAGCATGGTGGTGGGCAGCAGTGAGGAGTCAGGCGGGAGATGAGAGCTGCATCTTTGTAGCTTTCTCCCCCACAAAGACACAGCTTGATTCAACTAATGGCAGTAATTAGGGATAATGCTTTGGTATGGGTTCCTGATTTCCTTTATAATTAACCCCAGGGAGATGTTACTTTTTTCTACCAACAGTAACCTTTCGTATGTGTGTTGGGAATTTCTTGTCTTGTGCTTCAGGATTGTTTGGGTTTGGTTTTTATCTTATCCTCCCCCCTGCCCCCCACCCGCCTAGTTTAAAGTCAAAATTCGACTTTTTCCATTCATAGATAAATGGCACATTGCTGATGGAAATAGTTCCCGTGCCACCTCTTATATCTGTGAGCTGATAACGAGGAAGAGTGTTTTGGGATCCTGGCCAAGAGCTTCCACTCATGGTCTATAAAGTTACTGTTAATAGCTGCTGTTCTAAAGGGGGAGGCCAAAGGTGGCAGGAACATGTTAAGGGTCTTGGTGATACTGCTGCAAGAATTAAGAACAGTTCAGGGGCTTGATGTGGTTAGTCCTCAAAACAAATCTGAGAAGAAAGTTTTTATAGTTCCCATTTTCCTGGTGGGGAGATCAGCCAAATTCTGCTAAAGCAGAATTTAGGTTTAGATTTGGGAATTTAGGACAATTAATAATTTGCTCAGCCTGATCGTTCCTTGCTTGAATGATCATTAATGCACCCAGAGCTGAACTGACACCCAGACAGGGCTCTGCTCCTCTTTTGCCATATGTCTATGGCCCTGACCAGTTCACATCAACCACGTCTCATGAGAAGGACATATACATTGTTAGCAGATGTAGATCGATGTCTGCTCAGTGTCTGTGCCTGTCCTTTTCCCAAGATATCCTGGGATAACCAACAAGTTTGGAATTTCCTTGACTTTGAGTCCACACCTTTGTCTTTAGCCTCAATTTGTGGCTCTTTCCTGTAATTTTTCATAATTAACACCTGCATCTGCTTATGCTTTTGGTCTTTGCACTATCCCATGGCAATGAGTTCCACAGTTTAACTTGGTGCTATGTGAAAATGGGCTTATTTTGCTCATTTTGACCCTGCAGACTGATGATTTCTGTGACAACCACCATCTTTTGCATTGCAAAGAATAGTGAGTAATTCCCTGCTGAGTTTTAAAAGGCACTTCTGATAATCATTCTTGACATCCTGCATGATTTTCTTCAATCACATATCTCCTTTTTCTCAAGCTAAGGATCCCTACACTTTAATCTTTTCTTATACACGAGATAAATTGCTGATAATAATTTCATACTTAGTGAAAAATCCAGGTACCATCAAGAACAAAGAAACTGCCCATAGAGACTGAGAGAATGATTCTGTTTTCCAGCCTTGTCCCACAGAAGCCACATTCAAGACAGAAGTACATGCACCAAAAAATGTAGCTGAAGTTTCTCTGATATTGACTTAGTATATGGTAATGTATTATGCATATTAGAAAACATAGTTTTTACAATTGATTCAGCAGCACAGAAATCTGAGCATCTGCCCTAAAATTATCAAAACTAAATTTTTCTGAGTTCTTGCCTTTTACTGGCAAGGTTTGAAATGAGAATTAGTATCGTTCAAGTCTTTTGTATGATACATGCTCATGAGAACAAATTGCATGTGTTATACCTACAAATACCCATGGCCATGTAATTTTAATTACAATTACTCAGATACTGATGTCAGTAACCAGAAAGACAAAACAGATGCTTTGGGTCTCAGCCCCAGATGTTTTGGTCGCTGTGACAACACCTGTGCTGACTCCATTGGCAGCACTAGCATCCCCAACACAACTGCTGTCACTGCACAGCCCCCAGAGAAGCAAACAAGCCTGGTCCTCCCATGGTGGGGGCCTGGGCAGCAGCCTGAGCCAGATGCAGAGGTTTTTCTCCATTGCAAAGTTACCTCTGAAGCTCAAAGGAGAAAAGTGGCTAATATTTCCCTCCCTTTGCTCTCTGAAAAGCAGAGGGAAGAAGGACACAGCTAGCTGTTGCCTACAACAAAGCAAGGTGTGTGACTGTTTTTTTTTAAATTTATTTTGGACCTTTTATCTAACTATATAGAATTTGCAGCCTGGAAAGGATCAGAGATGGGGCACCCCAGTCAGGTACTTGTGCCAGAGTGGGGAGGAAATGGCAATGTCTCAGAAATTTTTGCAACCAGAGATAATGGGAATTTATCTCAACTGTAACTTAGTAAACAGGCTCCCATGAGCAGCTGGATCTTTTGCAGGGGCACTGGAGTGATTTGATGTCAGTGGATTCATTTCACACATGTTAATAAGGTTAATAAGTTAGTCTTTCTTTTCATGACTTTGCAAGTATACCTTAAGAATAAAGTGGGGAAGCACTTGAAATACATTAATTACAGATGACTTCTTCTGATTTGTGTGTTAGTAAACACTTTATTTCAAACTCAGTGCATTGTATCTGCATGAGCATAGATGCCAGGCAATGCTGTTCATACATACCTTCCAGAGAAGAGCAGTGCTTGGTGGTTTGGTGAGACATCAGTGCTTTGTTAAAATTCTCCAGGTTTAACTGTGGACTTTCTTGTAATCAAGCAAGAAGGTAGAGGATACTGAAATTTGTTTGCAGTATTTTCTTTTTTTTCTGCAGGCAGTTCGTTATTACTGCTGAGAAGATGAGAAATACAATGCAAATGACAAAATCTAGATGATGGCTGCATTACCAAAAAGTAGAAAACACAATCAAATGGAAAGGAGAAGTAGTAGGACAAGTGTAGCAACAAAGTCAAACTGCATGCCAAAGGAGCTGCATGGCTGGTATGAGGCATCCCACCCAGGCCAATTAACAAGGCTATTTAAATTTGAAAAATTCTTGGTTCAGTCAAAAATTGACTGAAAGCATTTGAAGAAAGGTGGCCATTAAAGTTTAGCAACAGAGAGTGAGAAGGAGTATGTTTATATATTTTCCTTGTCATAAAAGTATTTTCCAGTCATAAGAGTGTCTTGTGCTGCATGCTGATCTCACAGATGGTGCAGTAAATCAGGGCTAACTCTGAAAGTGTCAGTGGAATTATCTTTGTGTAAATGGCATCTGAGTTGGTCCCTAGCTGTGGAAGGCAGGGATTGCCTTGTGGCATAAGTGCAGGTAGGAGAACTAAAGGGTTATTTTTTATTTATTTTTTTTATTTATCTTCTTTTTTTTTTTTCTTTTTTTTTTCTTTTTTTTCTTTTCCTTGGAGTTGGACTCACTTAGTGGCTTTAAACATTTTGCATAATTCTTTTGCCTTGGTTTCCTCCCTCTGAAGTCAGCTGATAGTTCCAGAGGAGCCCTTGAGTGGAGAACTCTGATTATGGAAATAGCTATGGAAATGCTTGTTTATTACAGTTAATGGAAGTGATATAATGCATTAGAAAATTTCTGCTCAGCCAAGGAACTTGAAGGGCAAAAGGTACCACAGATTCACCAGGAGCTGTTTTTGAAGTGACAGCTATTATTCAATGTGATGAAGAGAATTTTCACCCAAGAATGAAGCAGAAGAATACAATCCTGTGACTTCATGCCTCAGACTTCAAAACTTAGTATAAGTTCCTTGTGACTTGCATGTGAAGTTAATGTCAGGGGGTGATGGCCACAAGTTCTTTTTCTTTGATGTCTGTTCAGCTTATATCAAAATTGAGGGTGTTCTTCAATATTTTTGTAGACTCATAGGAGCTTGTCTCCTAAGGAGAGACTGTGGGCTTATACAGCCCATTACACTCTTTGCCTCTTCTTCTTTCCTCTTCCAAAAGACTTATCTAACTTCTGGTTAAAGATTGTGAGGAGTGGGGTCTGGTTTGGTTTTCTGTACAGTGACAGGAATATTTGTTAAATTATGTGGGCATGTTACCACAATAATCATAAATGAGTTTGAGAAAAGGGATGCTCAAGTAAGGAAATCCTACCTGTGTACTTCATAGGGTAGCACTTCCTGTGTGCTGCCAGAAGGAAGAAAGCTGGTAACCTAGCAGCAGTAATAGATAAAAAACAGAGACTGATGTTTTCCTAATGTGTCCAGTAAATAATCAAGGGTTAAGTAAAGAAAAAAAGAGAGCTTCTGAATCTACACAGTTTGTGGAAAGAAAACTGCAGAAGCCTTCTCACCATGAACACATCCTTCAGCTTTCTAGTAGAGGAGGCTGGGATGTGCCAACAAGAGAAGATTCCTGGCCTTTGGTATGACTCTGGACATTGAAGGAGGGATTAATTTTGCTTATTTAAAAGCCAAGTGTTTGGCCTCCTTCCACAATCGGTGGAGATAAAAGAGGTGATTTATTCAAACTCTCTCTGTCCCTGGGCTTTAGGGGGAACCTAGTTACACCAGATACTAACATACAGACAGCTAAAATTAGCAAGATGAATTACTCTTTTACTACTTCATATGTTTAACAAATTGCATACTTTCCCCACAGTTGTGTATAAATTCTCTGTTTTACAGGGAGAGAGGAAAGTGAGGCTGAGATTAACTGACTTCCCCAAAGACAGCAACAAAACCAAGATTGAAACATGTGCATCCAACTCCAGCCTCCCCTCCTCCTCCCTGCTCCCCTGACCTCTTCTTTCAGATGAGTCTACCTCCCAAGGACAACAAATAACTGATATGTGTGAAGGTTTCTATTTAAAAAAAAACAAAAAAACAACCCCAAAAAACAACAAACACCAAAACCAACAAACCAAACAAAAAAACCAAAACATGTCTGGCTGGACAAACAGGCAGCTCCATCAGGCTAGCTGTGAGATTTGAGGTTGCCCGTGGGACATAGAATCATAGAAAGTTAGGGGTTGGAAGGAACCTTGAAAGGTCATCAAGTCCAACCCCCCTGCCAGAGCAGGGTCAACTACAGCACAGGTCACACAGGAACACAGACAGGTGGGCTTTGAATGTCTCCAGGGAAGGAGACTCCACAGCCTCCCTGGGCAGCCTCTTCCAGTGAAACCTCTTTTGGTCACCCTCACAATGAAAAAATTCTTCATAATATTTATATGGAACCACGTATGCTCCAGTTTATAACCATTGCCCCTTGTCCTATTGCTAGTCACCCCTGAGAAAAGCTTTACTCCATCCTCCTGGCATTTGCCCTTTACATATTTATAAACATTAATGAGTTCACCCCTCATTCTCCTCCAAGCTGAAGGCCCAGCTCCCTCAGCCTTTCCTCATAAGGGAGATGTACCACTCCCTTAATCATTTTGGTTGCTCTGTGCTGGACTCTTTCAAGCAGTTTGGGCTCATCCCAGGCTCCTTACAAAACTCTGCTAATTTCAGTTTTCTAAAGTTGGTTGGCATGTTTCAGAAAATTTGGTTTGTGAAGAAACACGCAGTGATTTACCTGCCTGACAACAGCAGTGCATTGTTGCTGTTGCTCTTTTTGCCGAGCATATGGAAGCTGAGTGCTCCCTGGCAAGTATCCAGACATCCAAAAGTTAAATTGATGGGAATTGCCATGAGGGCTTTAGCTAATGGGAGACATAAAGAATGAAGCCTGTTTTATTTTTGCTTGTTTCTTTTCTTATGAGAGTTTTCTTCACAGAACAAACGAAGATACCACTGCATGCAGCATATTTCTTCCATGTCTGCCCCTTGGGGATGACTTACTCTAAGTTGTGATCTGTTTTGCTGTTCCAGCCCATTGGGCTCATCAGTTTATTCAACTGACTTTTTAAATGACCCTATTTTTCCTGACTTGGGTAAAAGTAGCAAGAATCTAATTGTACTTCTGGGCATGGGGTGTAATGTCAAAGCAGCAGGATGGAGGCAAGAACTCCGCTTCTCAGGGGGGGAAGAACTCACTGGGCAAACCTGTTGGGGTGGCTTGGGTGATGTGTGCACATCAGTCATCAGTATACAGGATATGCTTTAAGCCACATAGCTGGTGTCTGCACAATCCAGTGCTGGATGCCTAGTGGTTTCTTATCCGCAGGGAAAAATGTTACAGAGAAGCTTAGATATGCACCTGTAGCTAGATTAAATATTTGAAGACCTATCTTCTTCAAGCCATTAGAGCTTGGGGTCCCTCTTCACAGACTGCTGTATATGCACTCTCTGGACCAAACTGTAGATTAATAGCCCTGCAGATGGAGAAATATTTTTTTTTCCTGAACCGTAGTTCTGTTTCATTTTATATTGCTTGCTAGATTAAGTTTTAGAGCTCTCTGAAGTGTGGGTTTTTTTTCCTTTATGCAAAGTGAGACGAGAAATTTTCACTGTTGTACAGTTTTGAAAGCTTTTTTTTTTTCCCTTCTGCCTTAAGCAAAACTCAGGAAATCAAAGGTGATTCATTTTTAAGCAGCAAGTGATTTAAACCAAACAATGCTTTTTGATTTATGATAATGAAAAAGATTGCAGTGTGATGACTGGCCAGATAAAAACTTACACTGCACCAGTTTTTATGATAAGTGTCATTATATTCACACACTCAACTAATTCGTTTCTATCAGTTTTATTTGTGGGTTTTATTTATTTTAAAAATTTTTATTTAGGGAATTTATTGTTAGGGCATGATTGACAGGTTTGGAAAAAGAAGTCTGCTATTCAGAAAATGGATATAGAATTTCCTTATGCAGCCCCACCAGTATGCCTCAGCTTCTCAAGGCCACAACAAAAGACTAAAAGAACACTAGAGCATCTTTTTGTGGTCAGATTAAAAGTCTGGCCTGGTATCTGGTCTGCAACAGCAACCCATAAGAGCTGCCTAGGCTTTACCATGAAAGAAAAGAAAATGCAGGATGATAAATTTTCCCAGATATTCTCCTACTCACCAACAATTTGTGACTCACAGCTGCTGCAGGCATAGACATGCTCACAGCATCCCCATGTGAACACAGAAGATTCACAACATCCCATGTCAAGAAAATTTTTTGGGGTTTTTTGAGTGCTTAGGGGTGGTTTTTTTTTGGTTTTGTTTTTGTTCTGGGTTGGTTTTTTTGGCACCTGCTGGTTTCATCAAGCCACACCCCCCTCCCCCCTAGCTCCCCAGTTTTGGACTGAAAAGGGAGAATCCATGTCTATCTTTATGCCACTCACTGAGACGGACATTTGGTTTCTTAACCTTTCCTTCAGCAACAAAATTTCCTTTTTTTTTTCTGACTTCAGGCCTAGACTTGACTTAGGTAGTAACCATTAAAATATTAAACATTAATGGACACTAAAAATGGATTCATTCCGAACAGTGAGATTTTAAAAAATCATCTGATTGTAGTGGATTTTATTTCTCTTGTGATATATAACTATTGGAATCACTTCTCTTCATGCATTTAATCTGTTTTATTCTTTTGCTGCACCATGAATTTAGACAGCTTTTTGCTTTTTTAAGCTTAACTTCCATGAATCTGCTTGACTTCAGGAGCCAGAGTTTTAAGAAATGGGTCAGGTACAGTAAGACTGAAGACAAATCCATAAGACCTTGCAGCATGAGGATTTTTTTTCTGTTGCAGTTGTTTTGTTTTCAGAAAATTCTTTCAGGATCCATCTAGACAATACTGTATTTATCTAAAGCTGCTTCAAAGATTCACAGCTGGATTTTATGTTTAGGACAGAGTATCAGCAAAAAGTGGGTCTGGAAAGGGCCTGTTAATATCACCTGGCGTATCCCCCTTTCTGAGACAGGACTCCTGTGTTGTTTGTTTGTTTGTCCAGTCTGATGTTGAACTTCCTCCTGTGAAAGAGAGTCTGCAGCCTTGCTTAGTAACCTATCCCAGTGCGTAATTATCCTTATTACTAGAAAGTTTTCCTCATATCTAAACTAAACCTCTCTTGTTGCAGCCTAAGCTTGTTATTTCTTATCCTGTCCTCTGCAGAGATAAAAACCATTTATTTGCTTATTCTTTGCAACAGTCTTTTAGAAAAACATTATTATGTTCTTCCTCTGTCCTCTCTTCCCTATAATAAAAAACCACTATCCTTCTTCTTTTTACAAAGCATCATTTCTAGACCTCTGACCATTCACTCTACCCTGCCTTCAACTCCTTTGCCTCATCCTGTCTTTATTGAGGACCTACTATTTCTTAGGAAATGACATCATGCCTGGGGCAGTGCTGTGGGGAGGAAGATGGACCACTGCTCACTTGGTACTAGCATGGCCTTTGTCCTCATCCCACAAAAACATTATCCCACAGCAGCACCGTGTGTGTGCCTGAGCCATGCCCAAGAGCTGTGTGACCCCTGTGCCTGGTCCTTTGTGCAGAGCTGCCTCCCTGCCAGCCAGTCCCCCACTACCTACTCCTGCCCAAGCTGTCTCACACCTCAACTGGGAGACCTTCAGGCTTCAGCTTGACCCCTTGGGGACAACACAACACACTATGCAGGTGTAGCTGAGATCTGTCTGAACACAATCACTTCATTTCAAGAAATCACTTGAAAAGTACTGGAGGCCCTCGCCTCTTCCTGTACCTTATTTCTCTTGAGCCTGGGAAGGGCTTTTCTCCTACAAGCCATGCTTCCAAGTAATGGTAAGTGAAGAGACTTGCATTTCTTACAACTACCTGTGCCTGGGACTTGTGCCTCTTTGGTCATGCATCAAGCCACAAGCTTACAATTCTCCTTTCATCCAAGCTTGTTCCATCTCTTCATGGGGACTCAGCTGATAATTAAAAGTACTGTACTTGATGTCTCCAGACTGCTCTCCTTCCACCTTTTAGGGATAATCCTTCAGTGTACTTAGATATTTTTTCTGGGCCAGCTTATCTGGGATGCACTATAACCATGGTTCTTGAACATCCTGGACATGTGTCCAAAATGCCATAAAAGCTGGAGTTCATTGATGGGTACCAACATGTTTCTCTCTTCACAATAACTTCAATATACTTGTCAATTTTTCACTTCATGCACAGTGGCTTTAAAAATGCATTGAAACATCATTTACGTTATCTGAATGATGATGTTAGCAATATCATGAACTTCCTGCACTGGTTAGATCTGCCCAGGTCATTAATGTATGACACACTTTGCAGCTTGTAAAAGTAAGGCATTAAAAAGATTCATCCACAAATTCTTTAAATGAGACAAGCTGGTTCTGGCAGTCAGTGGTTTTTACCTCTATCTGACTAGCATTTCATGAGTAACCACTCTGTGCTGATCTTGCACCATGGAGCATATACCATACTCCATACTCCTTGCTACATTCAGATCTCTCTGGGCAGCTGATGAGTCACTTTGATAGTAATTCTCCATGCTGCCACAGCTCCCAGTTGTCAGCAGAACCTCCTGGTAGAATGATATTTAGCATTTCTGACAACCCTGAAAGAATGAAGCATGGACCTGCTTTTACTGTCCATTGCCAAGACATCAGCAAACTGACATGATCTCATTCCTGTAGAAGCACAGAGCCTGCAACCTAATGCCAAGGATTAAAGTAAATCCTGGAGAATTTGTGTACTAGTGCTGTCTTGCCATTTCCTTCTTGATACACTTTTCTATCCCTCTCTCCCACTCCTTCAAAGAAGGCAGGACAGAGATGAGGAAGACTGACAGATTGAAAGGGCTTTTTGCAAGTCACCTGATAAACTTTATTCAGTTAAGCAAATACATCTGTCCTTCCTGAACAGAGCATTAATGACATCCATCAGTGTCAGGTGTGCTGCTCTTTATAATGTTTTCTTTCTTCTCTTGTTTTGTTTATTGCCAGGAAGAGCATACACCTGGCAGGTAACAGTCAAAACTGAGGGACAAAGAAGATTTGTTTCAGATAGGACTGCCTGGAGTGTACAGGTTACAGGTTTCATGAATTTCTGCAGAGAATGAGACTGATTTGGCTGAGACAGAGGGTGCGTTAACTTGGACTGAAAATGTCTCATTGACAGTTGGATTCTGCAGGGCTGTCAATAGCTGAGGCATGTAAAATTACACCATGTCATTTTTATCAACTCAATATCTGGAGAGCTATCTCAGCCATTAGAAAATGCGGTTAAAACTACATCAAATGATTTTTATGTAACATAACATTGCTATTGGGTTGCTAATCACTAGAAAACTTTCTGATGTGGCTTACAATGGCCCACTTCCCACTGTGTAGAAGTTTTTAAACTGCAAAAAAGTTTAAAGCAAAAGCCATTAGCAATACTATATGCTAAATTTCTCAGAAGCTGGCCTTGCTCATGTTTTCTTGGGTTGCTGATAGGTTTAATCTGGCTTGTCTGAGTTGTTGGTGTGACTGGTACACTTGTGAGGCTACCTAGAACAGACTTCCTCTGAAATCAGTTGTCCTCTTCCCACTGAGTTATCTCTGATCCATAGATAACTTTAGCAAATTCCTTTGGTCTTCCATTATGTCACAGTCTGCCTCAAATAAATAAGACAGGTAAGTACAAATATTTGTGTGTTTCCTCAGGGACATCATTAAGTTTTTTGCTGAAAGCAATAGTGTATGTAATTTCTGACATAAACTGAGTAAAGTGACTTACTCAAACTCCCATTTGAAGCAGTGACAGAGCTAGGATTAGGATCAATTACCTGCACCCCAATACAAAGATTGATTCACTAAAATTAAATAATCCCATCTCCTCTAAACCCATCACATTGGATTTTCAGATTCAGTGTAATTGGGAATATTGATATATTATTCTAAATATTGCACCCTATTTGTTCTTTCTCTCCCTGCAATATACCTACCTTATTGTATTTCCATGTGTATGGAACATGTGTTAATTGTAAAAAAAAAATTAATTCAGCAGTTCCTAGGTATGGCAAAGAGAAGAATTGCATTACTTCATACGGACCTCTCCTTCACGGTCAAGAGGAAGATTCTTCAGATTGAGAAGTGTGATCTGTTCTGTCCTTGGTAAAAGGTGCAGTAGAAGCCTTTTCCTGCAAGTAGGTTATTTGGACATTTTAGGGAACACTATTTATGACAGGATTCATTTTCTCTAGGAGTCAGATTTTGCATGGTCAACTATGTCAGTCCAGTAGATCTTGTTATAGATAACTGACGCATTTATGTACTATGAGTGGTTTAAGAATTTCTGATAGCAGCAGCCTAGGAGTTTTATTTTAACCTGTTTGTTGTAATGCTGAAGAGTTATCAGTGAGCACTGTGGCCTCACACGTCTAGCTGACTTGACACAAAAGTTTCTCACACCTGCAATATGCAGCTGTGGGTTAGTAGAGTCTTAGAAGACTCATTCCAATGTGCACATGAGCATTGTTTCACAAGCATTTATTTTAATAGGATTTTGGGTCGACAGGAAGCTGAACAGGAGCCAGCAGTGTGCCCAGGTGGCCAAGAAGGCCAATGGCATCCTGGCCTGGATCAGGAACAGCGTGGCCAGCAGGTCCAGGGAAGTGATTCTGCCTCTGTACTCAGCCCTGGTGAGGCCACAGCTCGAGTCCTGTGTCCAGTTCTGGGCCCCTCAGTTCAGGAAGGAGATTGAGGTCCTGGAGCAGGTCCAAAGGAGGGCAACCAGGCTGGTGAAGGGACTCCAGCACAAGTCCTGTGAGGAGAGGCTGAGGGAGCTGGGGGTGTTCAGCCTGGAGAAGAGGAGGCTCAGGGGAGACCTCATTGCTCTCTACAACTCCCTGAAAGGAGGCTGGAGCCAGGGGGGGGGTGGGCTCTTCTCCCAGGCAGCTACCAGCAAGACAAGAGGGCATGGTCTTAAGTTGTTCCAGGGGAGGTTTAGGTTGGGTATTAGGAAAAAATTATTTACAGAGAGGCTGAGCAGGCATTGGAATGGGCTGCCCAGGGAAGTAGTGGATTGTCCATCCCTGGAGATATTTAAAAAGAGACTGGATGTGGCATTCAGTGCTATGGTCTGGTAACCACAGCGGTAGCGGATTAGGGGTTGGACTTGATGATCTCAGAGGTCCTTTCCAACCTGGATGATTCTGTGATTTTGTTAAGCATTTATCTCCCCCACCTTTGTGCAGGTGCCAGCCAGGGGAGCTAAAAATCAATTTGATTGCTGTTAATCTAGTAAGCAATGAAAACTATTTTTGTTGGCTTGGCACATGGCTTCACAAAAGCAGCTGGGCAAGCAACATTGAGACAGGGACTGCAGGAGAAGGAAGACCTGGAGGAAGTGTAAGTGGGGAGAAAGAGGGATGGTCTTGGGCGAAAGGATTTCCTCACTCATGAGGATGTTTAAAGATTCACCATCTGGCACATTATGAACACATACATAAGAGCAGTTCCCTCCTCTCCTGCTTTTTTTTAATATTTAAGTGGTGCAGTGACTGGAGAACATGGGTGGTACTAGTCACCTGTAAGCAAGTGTAGCCTGAGAGTCTGCTGTGGCACCAGAACTGTGCAAGCTAACATAGTATGTGTCAGCAATTTTTTAATTTAAATACTACCTTCAACGATACTTCACAAATTAGCAGAAAAACTGCAGACGTGTTTGTGTCTAGTTAAATAGTTTCTGGTATGGGATTACCTCTTTTCTCCCCCCCTCTATTTAATAAGATTCCTCTCTCACAAAATCTGGGGAATAGAGTGCTTTTTATCTTTTCTTTGTGTTTTAACTAACCTTTATGCTTCCATATGGCTTGCATGACTCAGGCTGTATAATTTATAGATTACAAAGTCACAACTTAAGTCCTAGATGAGACTAATGAGTTGAGCATGTTAGACAAAAGCACTCTTTTCTTTTTTCAAATGTAAGTCTAGCGAACCAATTCTGAAAAATTCTGCCATGCCCAACCAATGCAAGTTGCATTGCTCGGTGTGACCATGTCCTTTCCCACCCTCTGCTCCATCATGCCATGAAAACTGCATTATTCTTTACAACTATGCTAAATGATTTTTTAAAAGACTCACTCTTTAAATTGGAAGATTTTTTTTTTGACTGCATAGTGCCCTGGATACTTATGCTCTGTTCATGCAGTTGTCAATCAACAGTTTTGTATTCTTTCAGGATTGGTAAGAAATATTCACTTATACCTGGTTTATTGTTATTAGGAATAAAAATACTCTGTTCTCCAGTAAAATAATATGTTTTCACAATACTAATCTAAGATTGGCTTTTCACACCTATGTTAAACTTTAATTACCTGAGGTCAAGTAATCCTAACCAGGTGGTTACCATTCAGTGTGGAATTAAAAGAGGAGAAAAGGTGTGCTTGCCTGTAAGGTGAGGTATGCTCCTTATAGCCTACTTAACTTTTGTGTATTTGCTTGAACCAACATATTTGGAGGTTGTCAAATATCTCTTCTCTTGCTTTTGTCAAATGTAACCTTATTTATCTCAGCAGCAGCTCTGAAAGTCCATACCACTCCTTACTAAGTGGATGAATAGGCTTGTTTATTTAGTCTTTTGATTGCAGTGACTACAGAGTGGGACAGAGAGAATGAAAACTCCCACAAAAGCTGGTGGAAATTTCTGTAGCGAAGAAGATCCTGTGGTGCACGATTCTTTGAATTCTGATATGTGCTGGGCTTTAACTCTCGAGAAAACCCAAAAGGTAAGAATTTAATTTAAGAAGAGGGCGACTACCAAAAGGAAAAAAACCCTTCAGGCAAATGTGTACTGCCCTCTGTACTACTAGTTAGAGGGCAGGGTTTGCTTATGCAAGTGCAGGTCCTCCTCTGAGGTGTCCTGGATGCTCTGGACCACCTACATAAGATAAAGAGATGCTGAAATTTGAGTGCAAGTTTCACACTTTTCTTCCTTCAAATAAGCATATATTTATTCAGGTTGTTCTAAATTACTTTTCATTGATCCAGATATTTCATACTCAGGATGTTTCATACTCAGGCTAAAATATAAAAAAGTCACATACAGTAATTAAAAATATATCTTCCTCATGAAAACTGAAGGAGAAATTAAGCTTTATATAAGTCAGAAAAAAACTTGAAAAGAATAATTTCTTATTCGACATCTATTCCTTGAATGTACTTTGCTTTAGGCACACACAGTCAAGGATAGAGTAGTGCAGTTTTTTTGCTTTAAAAAAAATATTAAATATGTTACAAATTATTTATCCCTGTGTGCAATCAGAAAATCTTTAACCTTGTTCATCTTTGTGAAGTCTTCATTACAGGTAATCAGCCTGGGGGAATTGTGGTAAGAAATTTTAAAATTGCTGTGATCAAAAGAGAGTGACACACATTTAAAAAAAGTGTGTACTCAGGTCAGGATGGATCAGTATAAAGATTTTATCAGTGTGGTGGCTATAATGTACATGGTGGCCAAGAAGGCCAATGGCATCCTGGCCTGGATCAGGAACAGCGTGGCCAGCAGGTCCAGGGAAGTGATTCTGCCCCTGTACTCAGCCCTGGTGAGGCCACAGCTCGAGTCCTGTGTCCAGTTCTGGGCCCCTCAGTTCAGGAAGGAGATTGAGGTCCTGGAGCAGGTCCAAAGGAGGGCAAGGAGGCTGTGAAGGGACTCCAGCACAAGTCCTGTGAGGAGAGGCTGAGGGAGCTGGGGGTGTTCAGCCTGGAGAAGAGGAGGCTCAGGGGAGACCTCATCGCTCTCTACAACTCCCTGAAAGGAGGCTGGAGCCAGGGGGGGGTTGGTCTCTTTTCCCAGGCAACTTTCAACAAGACAAGAGGGCATGGACTTAAGTTGTGCCAGGGGAAGTTTAGGCTGGATATTAGAAAGAATTTCTTTACAGAGAGGGTGACGAGACATTGGAATGGGCTGCCCAGGGAAGTAGTGGATTCTCCATCCCTAGAGATATTTAAAAAGAGACTGGATGTGGCACTCAGTGCCATGGTCTGGTAACCACAGTGGTAGTGGATCAAGGGTTGGACTTGATGATCTCTGAGGTCCCTTCCAACTCAGCCAATTTTACGATTCTATGAAAACCTAGTCCTCAGGTATTTAATGTGCTATGTGATTTTTTAATATAACTATATACACTCTCTCTCCAAGAAAGATAGGGCCTTCGATCATGCAGAGTGTCAGAAAAGTGTGCTGGAATATTATGAAAGTAGCCACTCACTCTTAAATCCCAATTTAAGACCATGTCCCCTGCCTCTGACAAGCTTCAAATACCCACCTCATTTCTCATCCCAATCCCAGACCTCATCCCTCAAGATCTTTTACTCATCTGCCCTTTTTCACCAGCAGGATGCTAAATGCCTGTGCCCACATGTTTGGTCTTAGTAAGTCCTATTCATTTACTTTGCCATGTCCTCAATTTATTTGGAAAATGGAAAAAGTCATCTCAGTTATGAAGGAGGTATTTACTAACTTTAATCTCAGGGGACTTTATGGAAGAATCAGTTCTTCCTTGCCTATGACCCAGAGACAGCTGACTCCTCTTCCTTATCTAGGAGTTGACTGAAAAGAGCCTGTTGCTTTTACAGCTGTCAAGTGCATCTAAAAATTTTTGTCCTTGTATTCACGTGCATGCTGCAGAAGGCAGGTGCTTTATCCTTTTGTTTTCCTAATCTCAGATCCCCAGGAGGTTAAAGAAAATTAAATAAAATGTGGAAAAAATTCAGCATCAGAGATTTCAATAATGTTAAGGAGTTTAATATATTGTAATTGTTTAAGACTTTGCTGTTTCCTTGTGCGTCTGTTTCTCCCTCACTGTGATTAAGCCCATGGTGAAGTCTAGATAAAGATGACATTTAATGCAATCCTACCCTTGCTGCTATGGAGACAGGCCTTGTAGAGAGTGTCCACTTCACTTTGGTCTACCACATCATGATAAGTTCAGCAGCTTCTGCCAGATCTTCCTAACTCCCTGTCTTTGTTGTTAATAACTAACATGCACATAAGTAAAATTCTTGGCAACTTAAACCAGCATTTGTCTTCATTAAAGTGCTTCACAGACCTCAGTTAATGAAGACCTGTCAATGTGGTTTTCAGTGGGAAAGGACTTTTAAAATGGAAAAATGGTGACATTGAGGGGCATATACACTACATTGAGATCTTCCAGGGTGTTTGGGTATCTAGGAGCTGAGTTTTGTGTTACAGTCTCTCCTGTGGCAAAGTCATTTAAAAATTTTTCTGCCCACTGCCCTGCTCCCCAACCTCTGCCCCCAGCCACACCTGCAATTTGTCCTTCTCCTCAGCCACACCAGTTCTTTTTTTTCTTGTGGTCTTCTGGAAACCACATCAGCACTAGTGTGTTGGTGAGAGTATGTCCTGTCCCCATCTCCTTATCCAGCCATTAATGATGGCTGATAACAATGGGAGTCTTTGCTTGTCAAAGACAGAAGCAAAACCAAATCAGGAGTTCAGATTTTGCTCAGGGTGACAGTGCCTTTGAAAAGAAGCATGTGTTTCTTGCTGTACATACACAGAGGGAGACACTCTGCCTAAGGTGAGGAAAGGTTTTGTAAGAGTAAAATAATACAAACATCCCTTTACAATTTTATGACTTTTATGGGCTTTTTGTTGTTGTTGTTTTTTTGTTACTGTTTCGGTTTTAATTTGGCATTTGTCCAATGACCTCCTTAAGCCATCACCTCACAAACAGGGTACAGGGATAAGTAGGAATTTGTGCCCGAGATTAGGGGGAGGGCAAGAACTTTATTAGCCAGCTTTGCCAATAAAAAAATTTACATTTTGAAATAATATCCATGGAGATTAATGGGAATTTAGTATAGAAAAACTAGAGGGCACTCAACCTTGGTAATGTTATTGCAGACCTGTCCGTATTAGGTCAACATGAATACTAAAATTACTTTGTTCTCTAGCTGGTCACAGCTCTCTGCTTAACAGCTTAGCAGGCTGGGATATTGGGTCCTGCACTTGACTTGCTGCAGAAGGCTGGAAATCCCAGTTTCCCCAGGAAAGCAAGGGCTAACTCCCATGGAACCTGCTTGTCACACTGCCTACACCAGGGAGTTCATGTGTGGTGTCAGCTTTATGCATTGTTTCTTGTAATTTTTGTTTCTGCCTTCTCTATATAGGATTTAATAAAGAACATGTTAATGAGGACTGAATGGCATTTATTATCCAGACAGCGTATCATGGCCAGTTAGCCTGATGGATTGGTAAGAACATGTCTCAGCTCCATACCATTATTCAGTCCTTAATTAGGGAATTTTTCCTTAGTAAGGGCTGAACTGTGACATCATGCAAGACATTTAGATTTGCCTTGTGTTGCACATAAGGAGCAAATGCCTTTTATACACACTACAGAGGAGACAGTCTTCCACCAAGATCTATGCAGGGCTTTGCTTGAATTTCTCATCCAGCAGACTTTAGTTCACAAAGGCTGAGTTTACCTGCAGGAGAAGACCCAGGCAGATGTAGCTGCCCTAGTCCATTAACAAAAATGTGTTAGAGGTACTTTATGTCTCCAAGTATAGAAATCAGGGCATGCCTGCACTGCCCAGGGCTTAAGACTAGTTGGGTTCATTTGCTTTATATCCCCAGGCCTATTAATTGAGATTTCTTTTTAGTGGACCAGCAAACCTCTCAATGCAGGGTCAGAGAGCTGCTGAACTGCTGTAAGAGCTGAGCTCATGCTTTTAATGGGTCTGCACAAGTTGGTATAGCTGTCCATGCCATCAGGGCTTTATTTTGGCCAGAGGTGCCCACAGTGTTCTTCTGGAAGGACATTGTGGACATCTCTGGACAAAATAAAGCCCTGGTGGCATGGACAGTTACTGCAGCAGGAAAAACCTCAAAGACTATTTTTTTCTGTGAGCAGGTAATGGAAAATGAGTGTAAGAGCAAACTGATAGCAACCACTCAGTGCCTTCTGTCAAGTGAAAGAAAATGCATTTTTGATTCTTTGGGAGATGTGTTTGGATGTAGCTTGTCATGGAACCATAGGAGGACTGCTGGTGAGGGAGCTTAGTTTGCCACCATTACCTGTGGTAGCTGCAGACTGTCATGTTTATTTTTCCCCTCCTAGGGAGAAAAAAAACAATGCCTGTTTTCAGTGACAATGGGGGCTTACCCTGTGGAACAACTTTCTCTATGACTGTTGTGTAACATTTGTGGGGAAGCAAAAATGAACAATTCAGATTTGTTTACAACAAATAGGACTTGCTCCTTGGAGGCTGTCGTGATACAGCTTTCCCTGCTCAAAATAATGCTAATTGGCTCCCACCTAGTTACCAAAGGGAGGCTTGGTGATTTCAGATATGTCACCTGCTGAAAATCAGTAGAAGACCGAAAATGTATTCAATACCTCAGGGAGTGCTTTTTATCCTTTTAAATTAGTATTTGTATTTGATAGAATATCCTTGGTGTAAGATAAATAGTTTCCCTGAGTTCAGGACTAATTATCCTCAGGGACACAGCAGACTGAACAGCTAGATGAGCCAGAAATAAAATGGTATCTTGTGGCTACAGTGGGAAGTAGGAAGTTACAGTTCTACCATACATGATTAGATGACTATCGAGCTTGTTAATGTTAGAGAGGAAATGAGTGGCTTTCTTGTATAGAGCCTCCACAAATAACAAAGTGCATGTGTGTTGCAGCAGTACTCTCTCTGCTCTGGATAGGTAAATGTCCATCACCAAAAGCCTTTGCTGAATGTTTTTATTTCAGACCAAACAGGGTCTTTACACAGTGAAAGGAGAGGACTTGTTCACATCCTTTTCGTGTTTGTATAACATACATATTTAAAATATATATCTCTTACTGAAGGATTAGAGAGTATGTGTTTGGTCCTTACAAATGGAGGGATACAGTGAGGTTTCGTTATGGTTGTCCAGTGCTGGAGATATTTTTCTGTTTTCTTTATTCCGTTTTTCTGAGATGTTTTTCACTGACACTTAGTTTCACATTTGAGGCTTCAGATTGTGACTGTAAGCAGAAAGGTAAATGCATGTTGAAACTATTCTTGTCATCTGTAGAAATGTAGCCTGAGAATTTCAGGGAAAAGTTAATTTTTGCAGTTTAGGGCTAAGGAGTTTTGTTGTTTTTTTCCCCTCCCCTCTCAGGCAAAACTCCCATTAAAGCTTGCTATAGATTTACCTGAATATGAACTGCAATATCTAGACAAATTTTGCAGAATAAAGAGTTTATCTGCTCCTTAAACTGGATAAGCATCTGAACTCTCTGCCACATTCCTAAATCAGATCAGTCTCCTCTCCTGGAGAAACCCCACCAGTCCAGGCTGTGATGGGGGAGGCTTCTGTGGGGCAGTGTCTTTAATCTGTGGGACAAAGTGGAATGTATGGGGAGACCTAGGACCTTGTAGCAGGGGAGGGGTAGGGAGAGATGGCAAGGGGCAGAGCACTGGTCTAAGGCATGCAGTTCACCCATATTTCTGGGGATTTGCCTCACATAAAAGCCCAGAGCATGGCAGCACTGGCCCCATCTGGGAGGGATGGGTGTAATTTCTTGGCTGGCAGAGGGCCATTTATGTCTTGTGGGGGTATGGAGTGTGACAGCACACACAGCCTCCAAGCCAATCCCCTGAGCTGTCTGAAGGGCAAATGCCTCCAGTTGTAGGCAATTTCTCTCTTATCTGTTTCAGGTGCTACTCACAAACTGCCTTGTGGGAGAGCTCATTTGACTCAGTCTGCTAAAACTGGGCTTGGTGTGAGAGTACAGCACCACAGGAGAGAACACCATCCCCGATGGTCCTCCACCCTGCCTCCTGGGGTAGAGCAAACACACCAGTGATGAGTTCCTCTAAAGCACTGTTTGAAAGCATTTATTGCTTAAGTTGCCAAAACAAGAGATATGAAGAGGAGAAAACTCTCACCCCTAGCCAGTGGGCTAGCACAATATTTTAACTAACATGAGGCTGAGTACTTGGAGGGCCTTGGTGAGCCCTGTTGTCTGGGAAACAAGGCTTGTCTGACCGAAGGAGTAACCTTTTTGGTATACTCCCTTTCTCCAGGTCTTCCAGGCAGTGATGCAGGCAGGACATGGGACGCTGCTTCCCACCAGCCCAAGGATTCCTAAATTTTAAACAAGCTTTGTGAATGTGAAGGGGCATTCAGAAACTGCAGTTCTCTGAATTGCGATTTGTGCGTTCACATAGCACAGTTACAAAGTTATGAATTTTCAGACTTTCGTCACACTCCGATGAGATTAAAAAGACACTGTTATGTTTGATCCTGCTGACTGAGTTGCAGAAGTAGTTTCTCATTCAATTGAAATTTAAAACTTTGGAGATTTCATGTCCCCTGTGATGGAAAGTAATTAATCAATTCCCATTAACTTTGTCCACCAATCAGGAAAGATTTTGTTTTCATTGTAGCAAAAAGGATAATGTGTACCACCTACATTTTTAAACACTGACAGGAATTTTAGAAAGCAAGCAGCTAAAACTGGGCTCTCTGCCTGTTTAGAAGAAACCACCCATTTTCTAAGAAAAACAGAATTTTGTATTTTGTCTGCAAGTTTTATGAGGAGGAGGATTCAGAAGTCAAAACCTGTATATTTTGAGACTTGCCCACTATAAATTACTTTGAACAGCTTTGTGGGAGCTTGTGGTCTCTGAAGCCTCTTATTTTTGTACATGCATATCTGCATTTCTTTTGAGAGCTCATCTTCTAATACACAAACATTTACTAATGGTCTTACAACGACTGCAGATTGTATTTTTCCCAAGGCCCGCGGGCATAAAAGGGGAGGTTGCCAATCCTTTACAGAAACAAGAGCTGTGTTCATTTCTTGTAAAGACAAATAAAACACAAGAAATGCAAAGAAGCATTTCAAAGGTTGTTTTAATTCCCTGAAATTCCTGTTAGAACATTTGGAAGAAGGAGAGATTTGCTATTAGTCAACTCTATTGATCTCTGCCACTAAGGAAAGTGGGAGCAAAAATATTTACTGTGCTAAATCACTGGAGCTTTCAAGCAATTCATATTAAAAACTGTCTCCTGTGGTCTTCTCTCACTGGCTTTTCTGCTGCCGAAGAGAAGACTGGAAAAGGCACTAGAACAGAGCACTGAGAGGGAGCTGCTCTGTGCCCATCAGCTTCCTCAAAAAAACCAATTATCTTCTCCCTGCTGTTAGCAATAGGTCACAAAATGATTTTCATGATCATGACGAATCAAGTACCTCTGTGATTAAAAAGTTGACCATCGTCACTTTTCAATCTGATCGCTCTACAGGGCCCTCTCAGGTGCTACCATTACTTGAAAGCATAGTTGTTAAAATGGTTAAAAAAATAGCTATAGTTTATTTGTTTTGAGCTGCTTGATTTTTTGGTTGAGTTTCACAGTATGCAGTTCTGTGTTTGGGAAAACTGGAATACGTGTCTTAGATTTTAGGCGGGTTTTGGTGGTTTTTTTTCTGTTGCATTTACAAACATTAAACATTTGTTATTTGTTATCTTAACCTTAATTCACAAGCAAAACCAAGCTCAGCCATTTCCCTTGTTATGGTCCGAGGTGACATTAAACTAACCTAACCAAAACTAACCCTAGACTCTTAAAGGTGAAGGTTGGTAGATGGATAAATGTGTTGCATAGCGTGACTTCACTTAAAAAAGCATCTGGGTAATGATGGTGCCTTCTTCCTTGGCATGACTGCTACTTGTGTGCATTCAGCCAGATCCTTGACTTTATGACAGAAATAAGTCTTGACTGCTTTTTACTCTTGTTACCCCTTCAGAGACTACATAGTTAAGCATCAGATATATGTATCAAATATAGCTGAGAGTTCATTATCTAGATTTTTCAGTGGTGAACACTGAAGCCTCAGCAGCTGAGACTTCAGCAGGGTCTTGAATGCTCCTTACAACAAGGGGGTACTGCTTTCCAATCAATTGCATCTATAGAAGCCAAATGAAAATAGGGGATAGGTATAGGCAAAGGCCTAATTTATCTGACAGATTGTAGTTTTACAATGGAAAGGACAAAGTCTAGGTAGGACTTGAAGGACCAGGAATTAGAAGTTTTTTCCTTGTAAACTTAGTGTGTTTGAGACTGAAAAACCATAAGCATAGGAACTCATAGTATGATTTTGTAAGTGGCAGGACAGAAGACAGAGCATAAGCACATTACCAAGTAAGGTAAAAATTAATGAGAGAAAAAGGATCTTTAACAATCACATGTTTTTTGCTAGGAGGAAAATCACACTGATTTTTGCTAGGAGGAAAGAATGGAAATTATTAAAGATAAATAGGATTGTTGGTCAGCTAAACACTAGCAAATATGAAGGATTCAAAAGGGTATTAAAGCATACATTAGCATAGTTGGTAGAGTAATAAAAGAGCAAACTCTTAATTTATTTATTTTATATCAGAAGTTACTAAGATATAGTTTCTCAGGAAGACTAAAATCTTGTGAAGAGCTTTAAATACAAATAATCCCAGTATCTATACTTTTCTGTGCTGAAATAAAAGCTCCCATCACTCTGTAAGTGTCTCTAATCTTGGGCTAAAAAGAAAAAAAAAAACAGCCACAACACCATGGTTCTCAAAAGAAATGAACCTTAAATAAACCCAAACAGATTGCCCATGTACCTGACTTTTAAGTTTTAGTACTGTTCTAGGTCTGAGAAATCAAAATGAAACAGAATGAAATAGAAGGGTGAAAATGAAAGATTAAACTTAAGTTTACCTTTTTAGGGCTATCCTTTAAGATATCTTTTTTCTTTCTTTTTTTTCCCCCTTTTTTTTTTTTAAAAAAAACCTATTAAATTTTTGTATCTGAAGAGTTCTTTTAATACAAATTTGATTTAATGGTGAAACTAAATAGTTCCTATATTGCATAGAACACTTCCTAGAGTTGATTCTTAAGGTTTTGACTGTAGGAGTTCAATGACGAATCATTAGAGTTTGAAACTGCAGAACATGCTAAGTTGCCTTAATAGATTTTCTATGATGTTCCTGAAATTTGCAGATTCCTTTCAAGTAGCTGAAAATAACTACTGTGACTGTAGAAATCTTTGTTGGAGACTGAAAAGAAGATGTGATAATTTGTGATTTTTGAAAATTTGAAAAGTACATTTGGGAGAGCCTGGGGATTTGTAATGGGAATTGCACCCTGCTAAGTCCATTTTTCATTAATAACGTAATGAAGCAAATCTTAAGGGATGACACCCAATGAGCAATAACACCTTTGTACTAACCTCTGACATACCAAATTTATATATGTATTTTTAAAGTTATTGATTTTTAGCCAATGGTAATAGCGGTATGACTGAAATACAGCTATTTCTCAATATTATTAAAGGCTTTGATACAATACCTACAACACTGAACAATTATTTTTAGCATCTTGGGTATAAGCATTGTTTGCATGCATGGAAAGAGTCTGAATAAATGGTGGTGATTTGCAGAAAAATATTGAATCCTAGGAAGTACTCTATTGAGGTGGTGCTGGGCAGCATGATGTTAGATTTTGTTTACACTGTTTATTAATGTATTGTGAGAGAAGTGTAAATTGCACATTAATTGTCTTTCACAGGGACTAAATGGGGAGGTTTAGCAGAGGATGGACTCATCACTTTATCGCTTGCTGGGCACTCTGAGATGGTGTAATTCAGTGGCAATAAATTCTCCCTTATAGGAATTTTATTTCTCAGCCTTGTATGTGGATATGTGTTTTACTCCCTTCAGACATTATATAACTATTCTTACATGGCAAGACTACTGCCTTTGCTCTTATTCCGGGTGCTGGGAACACTGAATGGTTCTTAAACTGCTTGTGTGTGAGGTGGAGTGCAAATAAAACAATTATATTATTGATGAAAAGAGGGATCAGGTAAATATTAATCATCATGAAATGACACCAAAAGGAGCAGAAAAGACTGGGAGAGCAAAGACAGGCTGCTGCTAAACCAGACATGACTGTATTCTTTGGGTGTTATATATTTAGAGGGCATGCTCACTGCTGTCCTGTGGGGAATGAGGAGGACATAGCCACCCATGGAAAAGTCTCACACAAAGGCTACTGTGCTGATTTTTCTAGGAAAAATTCTCTAGTTCTTTTCATTCTATTTCCACCCTGGCAAGGACCCCCAGCTGTGAACTGAGCATGCACTGGAGCAGGAGGAAAGGGAAAATCCCCTGCATGGATAGGCCTCTGGAAGACAGGTGAGTTATCAGTCTGAGGGGTGGGCGTATTTTTCTCAACTGGGACGCTCTGGCCAGGAGGTATTTTCCTGTCAAAATGAGTTTTAAGGAATTTTAATGCCTATTCAAGGCCTTAGCAGTCTTTGGGTACGTGCCTGTATGCTGGCAGATTTGTTGGGATGATGGCAGCAGGAGCAGTCTACTTGAGCTGGCTGCCATCGAAGTGGCTCAGCTGTCAGCCACACTGAAATTGTGGGGTACAATCTTCAACTTTTGTTAAACAGATCAAACTAAAATATGGCAGGTACTGCACTGCTCTGACTGCACTGAGGCTAGCTCTCAGGGCAGGTGCAGGCCAGTACAAGCTTCCTTGCTCTAGATCATGTTTTCTGTGAGTGAAGGGTTTGTAAGGCCAACTTCAGAGTCAGTCCAGACAGGCAAGGTCAGTGCATTTGAGGTTGCTGAGAATGGTGCTGGTGTTTGCAGTAGCACTTATCACATTGCTGTGGAAATGAAAACCTTGTAACATCTTTCATAGACCTTTAAGATACTTGGAGACAAGACAAAGTTTTCATTTGGCCCAAGTTACTTAAAGCAAGAAGACTGTTTTGAGATAGCATAGGTATGGGCATGCATTTTGTTCTCTCTGATGTCAGCATGAAAACTTTTGGGAGAGTAAGAAGTGGGGTGGTTGGAATGGGTATTCAATAAACTCCTAGAGGATGATCCTGCCTATCAACACCTAAGTGTCTCCCTGTTACAAGTTGTTTGAGCTAGTGAAATGTCTTATTTATTCTGTTAGAGTTTTTCATATTGATTCGGGTTAAATGTGCTCCTTTTACAAAAATGTCCATCAGGGTGATTAAGCCTTGCATAAAAAGTGCAATGAATTCTCCCTGGCTCCAAGACACTCTTTTGCAGTCATTCAGCACTGGCACTCCCTCCCCAGCACCCTGTAAATTGTGTGCTACCGGGTAATTTTGAGTTTGTTCCTCTGCCTTGTCAATTCTTCGAGCAAGTGCTGGAGAAAAGTATATTTGGATATACTCACAGTCATCTGTGATTAAAATTGAAGGCAAAGGGATGGAGACTGAAAGCCTTCCTCCTGTTGCCTACAGCCTTGGGTCCAATCCCATGGAGAGGGATCTGCTGGAACAAAAGGTAAAAAAGGGGTGGATTCACATTGTGGCAAGCACAGGACAATGATACCATCACAGAGCTTGAGGGACATCCACCTAGCAGTGCAAGGAGTGTGCCTGGAGTTTGTCTACATGCAGGGGAAATTCATCCAGTATAATACAGCCTCTCTGGCATTTTCTGGGCTTCTAACCTGGATCTGTGGAGGGCAGATATGGTCCACTTGCTCTTGATTGCCATGTGGGACACCACTTACCTGTAGGGGAATGAGAAAGGAGATATTAATGACCTTGTTCCCTCTTTTCTCGGAGGCATAAGGACCACTGGACTCTGCCTCTCAATCATGAGGGAGGCATTTCATGGTGTGACTTGACTTTTGACCGATGGTGAACTCATCAACAAAGGTAGCTACTCCTTTGGATTCACTTAGCCATGCCTAAGATGCAATTGACAAGACGTTAATGTGCCACCAGCACCCATGTGATTTTCTTCTGCTTCTCTTCTACTGCAGCTGTCTTCATGGTTCTCAGATTCACATCTATCCTGCAAATGTTATATACAGTCTGATTATTAAATGTTGACCCACAGTCTGATTTAGCATGTCTTTTCTGGGTAAACCTCCTGGCAACATTGAATGACTAAAAGAGAAAAAATAGATTTCAAAGGACAAATTGTTTGAAACATTTATTGGGAAGCTAGTTTGAAAAGATTAATAAGGGGAGACCATGTGTGGAAGACTTTAAATTCCTGACTAAAGTATGTAGCAATTTTCCATTAAGGCTTTATATATATTTATATGAACACTGCATGTATATACTCCTCTTGCAAGAGTTGGGTATTTCATGCTTTTGAAACAGTTTTCTCTGTCAAGGGCACAAGTCCATAACTTGTGATTTTTGGGTTGCTCCTTCTCTGCTGAGCTAGTCTAACTCAGGAAGGTGGTAAAGGTTTTAAAATGGCAGAGATAATAAGCCTGAGGCATGCTTCAGGCACGTTGGCAGCAAAGCTGTCTCTCTGCTTTGCCATCAGAAAAGTGGAACCATATAGACTGATTAGAGGAACACAACAGGGGTAGGGGCAGAGGCTTACAGATAAAATAAAGAAGTAAAACCTTCAGGAAGAAATAAGTATTATAGATTTTTAATTATTTTTTTTCCTGGAAAGCTGGTTTACTGCTCTAATTTTACAGTTTGCCACCAACTTGCAATTCGGCAAGTTTTGTGTAGAACTAGTCCTGATTTACTTCCATGTGAGTGAGATGAAATCACAGACCTTTCATGTGGAAACCATAAATTTATATCAGGTTCTTTTTTACACTTTACAAGTCAGGTAGGATTGCATTTTGTAGCTGTTTCTTGGTGACAGGTGTTGCAGTATAAGGCATTTATGAAATCTATATTCAGATTATAGTTTCTAAAACTTGATCGAGACATCATACTCTTTGATTTGGATCTATCTAAACATTACACATTGATGTAGAGTGCTTTGGATATGTAAACACACTTTTTGCTTTTCATTTTCCAGTAACCACTGGGAGGTTATCAACAAGATGGAGCTGACTTTCTCACAACCTTGCTTGCAGGGTGAATAAGCATTAATTGAAACAAGAGGTTCAGATGACATATAGTCAAGAAATGTAGAAAATTATCCAGAGAAGTCTTCACCCTTGAAGGTTTTCAAGACCCAGCTGGAGAAAGCCTTGAGCCCCTTGGCCTGATCTCACAGCTGACCCTGCTTTGGGCAGGAGGCTGGACCAGAGGCCTTCTGTGGCCCCTTCCAAGCTGAGTTATTCTAGGATTTTATGACTATCAGTTTCTGGATTGTCCAGTCTAATTCCAAAAATTATTATGAGCAGGATTAGTTGAAGATGGAGGCCCTTTCCCATACTGGAAATCATCTAAAAGTATGGAAAAGCAGTTGGGATGCTGTCATTACTTGAGGAAGTTCCAATAGATATTTTTATAAATCATCAGGATGGGATCTGAAGTCCCTCTGGCACTGGTTGAAACATGATTTCTACATGCTTTTTAATGCAGTTCTGTGGTCAACTTGGCCAGAGCCTAGGAAGGAGACTGGTTCAGCTCTACTCCTCTTTATTTCCTGGTCTCTTCAGGGCAGCAGTGCAGATCTTAATCAGTTATGAGCAGTTTTGTTGGGTTTACATGTTAGTGAAAGTGAAGACAAACCAGGTAAGTCATATTTACATTGACAAACTCTGCAGTTGTTCCCCTGGAATTTGTTTTCTTTCAAATCTTTCAGCTTTTTGAAGAAACTTCATGCCCACTTTTGATCTCTTGCTGCCAGTGAACAGGACACCCAGTTCCTCTTCTCAAGTTTTTTCCCCTCTCTCACTTCACTTCTGCAGATTAAACTATGACTTCCACTTCTCTTAGCAACCCCCCTAGATCTCCTCCTCCTCCTCCTTCCTCTGGCTCTGCAGGCAATGCTAATGAACCATTTGTTGAGAACAGCCTTTGCAGCATCCCAGATAATATCTTTGGGGAGCCCTTTGGGAAGCCCACCGTTCCTCACTTCTCCAGTTTTCTTATTTAATCAGAAATCCCTGTCGTGAACTCCCATCCAGGACACTTGTGCTTATTATTTTATCCAAAGGGCAAGTTAATTCCAGCTATTACCCCACTGGCTTCAGCGGATTTACCACTGGAACACGAATATCTTATTGTCTTTCACTTCTGAGTACCACCAGTACTAAGATAACTGCAGTTTTATGAGCTCTGTGTTTAGAGACTGCCATTAAAAAACCAGCACTTTAGTGCCCTCAGATATTTGAGCTTTACTGTGGTATTTGTAGTATCTCCTATAGCAAGAACAAGAAGTACTGCAGTAAAGAAAAAAACTGAGGTGCTGTAAGCATTAAATTTATTTTAAATGACCCACTGCAGGCTGACAAGGAAGATATACTTAATACTTTAGTCTATAAATATAAAAATTGATCCAAGACTATGTCCCAGGAAAGTGAGAAAGAAGCAACATTTTTCTCTCCGAGAAGTTGCCTCCTGTGTGAATGAAATAGGTTATTCCATGATTAGTTACCTTCAGTGACAGTATCACAACTTTTTCTATTGGCCCAGTATGCTGCTAGGGGAAGACCATCTTTGCGAGGACCTGACCTTGGCACATGGAGGGGAGCACACCCCTCTCAACTGAGATTTCTGCTAGTCTGAAGGAAAAGTGAGTTGTCTGAGGCTTTAAATTCAAAAGCTCTAAGCAGCTGTAACTTCTGCTGATTTAATTCTGAAGTATAAATAGAGCAGCTTCAGATGTTTAAAGCTGGCTACTAACAGAGAGCACCTTGGGAAAATTCCCAAGGCTTTTACAAATTGCAAGGAACTTTGCAAATGTTCTTTGTGAGAGGAATTTTGCATAAATTTCTTCTTGGGAAGAAAGACAAACCAGTTGGCTTAATAATGAGAGAAAAAAATCCCGTTTAGGAAGAAATTGCTGCCATACAGCCAAACCCTTCCTTTGTTGATGCAAGAATACAGCTGTTTCGGTCACAAAGCCTAGAAGAGTTATGATATTTTTCTACCCATAGTTAATGTGTGAGAAAGAAGGGAGCTGGCAGTCCTCTAGCCCTCCTTCTTTCTGCTGATGATGTCCTTGGGTGCACAGATGCCACTGCACTTTGCAAAGCAGCTGTGAGTGCAACTGTGTCCCCCCAGTTAGATCTTTGTCTTCTGCTGCTGCCGTGTGTTGCATCGATAACTGTCTGGGCGTGTTTGCCTCTGAGGATCAAGATGCTGCCATGCTCCCACCTCCTCAGCTACAGTCCATTCCAAGATCAGCATCCAGACAGCCATAACAATCTGTGTTAGCAACTGGGCGAGTTTAAAAGTGCATGGTGAACCCTGTTATGCACATTTGGGTTTGTCCTGCGGAGTTTACCCCTTCTGCTTTTACTTTGTGCTAAAACACTATGAGACAGGGTGTGCATAGAGAAGCAAAAAGCCTGCTGCAGTGCCTTGCTGCTTCATTAATTGAGTCATGTCATTAGCATTTTCCTGGTGCCAGGAGGTTCTGTAAAAACTGAATTAGAATAAAATTTGTTTGCAGAGGAACATTTTTTTTATATAGAGTAGTCTGGTTTGAGCTGGCTAAGTGGCTTCTTTTGTGGTGGTCTTAATCTAAGGTTGTGAAAGGTGAACTGAAAATTTTGGTGTTTCAGTGAAAACATTTTAGAGAGGTTTAATTTTCAAAAGAGAGGTACAGAACATGTTTTGGAAACTGGACAGTTAGGGGACTCTCAGGGGATGGTCAGGGAATCTGTCACCTTTTCATAAAAAACTAGATCATAGAATTTTAAGGAGAGGTATCTGTATTACCTTTGCTCAGGTACACAAGGTGGCTAGTCTAATTGGTCACACAATTTCTCTAGGATCCTTTTGTAAGGACTGAAGACACTATTTATTGCAAAAAAAAAAAAAAAAACAGTGCAAGGGAATGATGAAAAGCATCTTTGGAACCCAGAGAGAGTAGCCAGCCATGAATTTTTGAGTTACGTTAGTTATTTGTCCTAAAATCAGGAAGGACAGTAACTGGAGATGTTGTTTGAAGGCTGTGCCATATTCTGCATTTGAATCTGACAGTGTGCTTAATCATCTTTAATCATTAAGGAAATTCTGTGTGTCTTTGGGCACATACTCACATTTAGGAGTTTTCAGAATCCAGCTTGTTGACTGTCACTTCTTCAAAGAGTATAGGGTCTCTTTTAAATCTCTGTTATGCCACGATTACTTTATTTGCTTTTTCAAAACAGGAAACATTCTTCTTTTAAACTTACACCCCCAACTTTTAGAAGTGCCTTTCCATAAAGCTCAAGGTTCATTTGACATGCTTTAGAAGTTAAAAACAACTGCAGCAACAAAAGCAAACCCAGCAATTTTCTCTGGTGTATGGAGAAAAATCCTTCCATTGCAGGCACAAATCTTAGCTGTATCATGTTTCTAGCTCTATTCTTTTTCTCTCCCACTGGATGACTGAGGATACAAAGGTGTTTGGAACTTGAAGGAGAAAAAGGGTATCTGAATTTAATATTAACCAAATGTGAGAGGAGAAGAAAGGAGTAATTTCTGAAGTCTGAAATGCCTTTTTTGAAAGTCTGAAATGCTTTTTTTGACTTCTTTGTCACCAGCAAATGGAAGACATTTTAGCCTGATGCTTCTGACCAAATGCTGCTGTAGCAAGAAAATGGTTTGAACCTCTCCTTATCCTAATGGAGGGAATTCATAGTTAGAGGATCAATTCCATCAGGCTTTTCTGTCAAAGTCTTCCCATGTTCTTGTGTTTAAAGGCCAGAAAGGCCTATGGTAACCTCCTAAATGAAGCAAGTAATGGAATTCAATCCACTGCATTAAGTCCCAAGCTTGTATTTGAGCATAGGCTTTAGTAGACATCCAGCTTTGTTTTAAACACATCAGATAACATGAAATCTACTACATCCCACAGGAAGCTGTTCAAATACTTATCTCTTCTCTCTCAAAAGAATACATTTCATGTTGTGTTTGATCATCTCTAATTTCAGCTTCCTGGTTTTTTGTATCTCATTATCCTAATATTCATTCAACATTAGGCTTAGAGAAGATCATCGGAGCAACCATGATGCCAGCTGCTCACCTACCCCCTTCTCAGAGTTTGCTGCCCACCAGAGTGGGAATGGGTAAATGTCTCCTGCAATGACACAGTTTACAATGAGTTTCCTGGGCAGCAACTTTCAAGAAGTGAAAACCAAACAAGTTTTTGCTGAACCCATACAGTTTGATCTGCTGCTTCATGCATATCAGTATTTTAGTGTACTAGACTGACAAGCCTCTTATCTCAACAGATGCAGTTATAATCTTCCTAACCTTCTTCTTGAACAGACTGACTTCTGAATCTTTAACTGTAAAATATGCATTTAAGGCCTCAAATCAAATTTGTAACTCTTTTCTGAGCTTTATTTCAACATGTGGACATGGGACTCGGGTAGCCAATCCTGGGCAATCATTCTGCAGGCTGTGTTAGTCTACATAGACTTCTCCTCAGTGAAAAAAGGTGAACCCTTCACACAGATCTTCACTTTACAAATCAACTTTCCAGTCCCGCAAGTGTGAGCTGACTCCAGACTCTTCCAGGAAAATGTGAGTGATGAAGCTCTGATATTTTAGCCCCTTATTTAAATATCACCAAGAAACAAAAAAGCAAATGACAAGAATCAGGTAATTTGAATTATATTTTTTTCTTTGTTTTTCACTGCTCTAGTGGAAGAATTGAAAAATACAAAACTTTAGCATTGAAAACAGGTTTTTATTTAATTTTTAAAGAGAAGTACTTTCTTCCAACAAGGAGCTGGCAGTTTAAAGCAGGATATTAAGACTGTTCATTTTCACACAAAAGTTCAAAGGAGTAGCTGTAATACACTGTATGACCAAATTAATATGTATGAGAACGTCTGATACATGCATGCAAAACCTCATTGTTTTTATGGCAGCTTGTTATGCAGCAATTCAATGTAGTCAGCAGGGTAGTCTGAATTCAAGTTACTTTGCAATGAATTGGAAATCAGGAGAAGTATGAGCTACCTTGCATTGCTGGAGTGGGTGAAGTTCATTAATGTTCATTTTGGGAATGATTTAGTGATGAGCAGTTGATACATTGACAGCTCATACAGTCAGCTCAATACCAACTCATTAGCAGGAAGCTGAACTCAGACAGAGTTGTACTTCAAACAACACTTAAGGGAGAATCATAATTTTATAAAAAAGTATTCAATGTAAGAAACAACTTTTTTTTTTTAAAAAATAAGGAGAGTTTATAAAAGTAACGTCAGACCTGCCTTGAAATTGCTTCCCAGGATATCTCTAACCCCTGGAAAATACACCATGAATAACAAGGTATGTCAATGTCTTTCCTGTGCTAATACAAACCCGCTATCCTTTGTAACTACTAGAAGCTTCTTAGGTAAAAGGCCTGCTACCTTATATTTTTAGATCTAAGAAATCAATACTGGCTTTAATTTAAACCTGGTATGCATAAACAAATCAGAAACACCATATCAAAAGCACAGACTACATCTAGTCTCCATCAGTTCATGTTTAACATTCAGCACACTTGAAAGCACACCACCCTCAGCAACATCTTCTGGCATACTGAGAGCTTCCAGTGATACCTTCCCTGCCTTCTTTTCCTCATTTAAAGTGTGCTCTTTAAAAACAATAAATAAGCAGACTTCATTTTCATGATTCACATTTTCCATAATCTTGGGTCTGAGGGACTAGCTTTTTTGAGCTGTTCCTGCATTCCCTCAATTTTTATCCTGGGCAGTGGAACAATGCGATCCATAAATTCCATTTATTAGGAATGTACTTTGCATCTCCTGAGACGTTTAGATCCCCAAAACTCATATTTTTTTCCCAAATGTGCTATTTAGGGATCTCAAATACGTGAGATTATCTTTTAATTGTTTGTTTAACCAAGGTACTTTAACCAAGGTATTGACTTAATTGTTCTTATTTATATGCTTAAACAAGCAAGAAGTGCTAGAAGATAACAATACTGGCTACAGATTAGACTTGTGAGATTTGATGCAATCCAGATGGGTCACAAGGTCAGCATTAGGTTTGCCATCACAAGAAGTCATCTCCAGAATCTCAAGGAAGATGAAAGACGTTGGTACTAGGAAGATGTAGTAAAGAATCATTTGTTTTGGTTTATTCACCCCAGTGACATAAATGAAGGCAATGTCAGTAAATCAGCTGTCAACTGACAGCAAAACATTTAGCTCCAAAAAAATACAATTTGCCAGTTTCATGTCTGGTACTTTGAAAATTCTAATAAAATAGAAACCCCCTGGCAAAAAACCTGTTTTATACAAAATCCACCAAATCTCTGGGATTTTTTAATATGCAGACAATTTTCTTTTTTTTTTTTTTAATGATGCCCAAGAAAAAAATCAGTGTCAAGGTCTCATTATCCTATGGATGTTGTAAGATGTCCATGCTCAGGTCTGGATTTAGGGCCCAAGTCAAAACTGGGACTTGAGCATTTTTTTGCATCTTAGGTGCCTAGCCAGCTCCTGTAGTTTAAGAAGAAAGAGCAGATGATGATCATGTTTTTGATGCAGAGGTGCTGGACTTTCCCTTTGCAGGCAAGCCAGAAGCTCTGGAAGAAATGGAAAGAGAGGAAAGAAGTGGGAGAAAATTTCAAAGAGAATACTTAGGACATTCTTGCTAAATTATTTGATGATTGTCAGTTTTGAGTACCTTGTGAAAAACAACCTTGTTTTCCTCTTCGTATGTTGTATTTGTTGAAGTTGAGCCATCAAAGGTGTAGGCAAAATAATTTGTGAGGCAGCTTGTGGCGTGTGCCGAGTTTTCTTGCCTTCTTCACCCTAGTTAAAGTTTAAAAGCTTCCACATTATTTTCAAATGTTTCTTACAGCTTAGAAGATAAATGCAGCAAATCATCTCCTGTTATCAGGTGGATTACAGGTTCTCCCTGCTGGAAGTACCAACAAACATTTTCTGCACAAGGCAACAGTTTGTTTTCATTGAGCTTGGAATGGAAAATGCAGACAAACTCTACAAACTGAAAGAGTTTTGAGAAGAGAAAAATGGGAAATTGAACTTAATGTTTTGCTCTGTACCAAGAATGGCTATCATACTACGGCAGGCATTTGGATGAAGGTTATTGCTGGTTTAGCAATAAACATTTAGGACTGAGGTCTCAAGAGATTTGTAACCAACTTAGGTATACAAAATATTTGCACTGGAGGCAGTGAAAGGTAAGCTAATGAAGAAAAGATACGGTCTTTCACCTAGACCAGGTAAACTGTGCTTAGAAAGAGAGACTTTGCATTGCTATCCTACAAGGCACCTCTGTGTAGTGATTTGCAAATTTGCCCTCATTTGAATAGTCTCATCTAGGCAGCTGGAACTCTTTTAGGTGTCAGGAACTATCTAATGATCAGGAACATATTTAAGAATAAGGAGATATTTGCTTCTGTCTGTCTCTTTTCCATGCCTAAAGTCAGTTGTTTTTCTGGAAGTAGCATAGCGTTGTTATGAGAGGTATTACAGTTTTGTGCAGGATTCAGGTTTTTTATGTCAGTGTTGGACACTGGATACAGAGCTGCTGGCTCAGCTATAAATAAGTGGTCATGTGAGTTAGGGTTCTGGACAGCCAGAGGCTATGGTAACTCCTCAGCTGCCCTGCTACCTTTTTGTCTGTCAGCTGCTGTGCAGTGCAGCCATATCTTGGCTGCATCTTTGGCCTCAGCTTCATCAAATGTTGTTGTGTTCTTGTCTGCTGCAGGAGGCTCTCTTCGTGAAGCTAAATGCTGCTTTCCTTATTTTTGTGAGCTACTCTTTTATCCCAGGCCAAGCAAGCAGAATCTCCTCCAATTGCTCCTCTATTTTCTCTTCTTCTGTTATAATTTTTAACTTTTTCCCTATCCCCTGCTAGCTTGAGTTGTGTGGGGAATCAGTGCTTCCTGCTTGCTAATGCCGGGCTGTAATGAAAGAGTTTTACACTATGATGAAGCCTTTCTGCTGGATTTGGTTCTGACATAAGCTGGTGGGACAAGCTGTCACTTGTCACTCATGATATTTTCCTTGTGAATTGGTTCTTTGGCATCCTTTTGCCCCAAGGACAGTCAGAGATTCTTCTTCTGCCCGCTCTCTTTGTTTTCTTCCAGAGCTCATTGCTCTGCTTGTGCCTGATACAGAGAGGCAGTTACTATCCATTAGAAATTTGCAATAGGCATTAACCTAGGGCACCAACACAGGTATTTTTGTGATCCAAGGAAGACGTTAAACAGCTGAGGTAGGAGGGGGTATGACCATACCAATGAATGAATCTGGTGCAGTGTGGAAACCTTAGCTAATTATCTCTGGATGAAGAAATTGTCAAGGTCTGCTGGCCAAGATGTTGGAGGCTGTTACCTGAACAGTTCCACGGGCTCCGGGCAATGAGCCAGCACAGTTTACAGCCTCTGCCAGCCCATTACCTGCAAGCTACTAATAATATGACACATCCCTCACGACTTGTGTCCTCTAAAGACAGCACTGGATTCAGTCCCAGATCTGAGCTCCTACATCATGTGTTTCTTTTCAGACTTTCAGTTTTTTATTAGAAACAAACCATCAGATGGAGAAGCCTAAGCACTCTTTGCTATTTAAAAAGCACGCACAATTGGTGCTGTGGTGCTTGCTTTGATGTACAGCAGTACTGACGAGATACATGAGCACACTGGGAACCTCACTGTGGTTTTGTTGCTATAGCCTAAAGATTCATGAGACCCTTCGTAAATCATCTTGTGGGAGGTCTGCAAGAGAATGACATGGCACCCCAAAGCCTTCACTTTCAGAGAAGTACTTCTACAGGTCTGAACAAGCATTTAACTATGTAGAGAGAAAAGAGAGTTTGCCTAGACATTGCTTGGCTGGAACAGGAGGATAACTACCAGCACCAATGCTTGCTCAGGGAGCTGGAGGAGTAGCAGCTCAGCAGTGGGTGCAGGGGGCTTCTCAATGGTACAGCTAACACTTACACATACACCTACTAAAATTACACCTCTCTACTTGTGTAAGACAGCTCAAAGCTGCTGAGATGAGTGATAACAACAGTGAAGGGTCAATTACCCAGCCAGCCAAAAAGTACAGGCTCCCTCCCACACTGCCCATTAATGTCACAGAGTAGAGAGAGTCTGGAAGTCTGGAGAAGATTCTTCCTTGCTCTGGAGGCAGGTAGAGCCTTGACAGAAGCAGAGGTGGTTGGGACCATGGCAAGTGAGCAGAGATCTGCTGGAGGAAAGCTAATCCAGGAGAATGCCAGCTAAATGCCAGGGGGCTGGTAGCATTCACCAGTCTGTTTTTACAGCTGAGACAGTCCAGCCTTGCAGCCATCTGAACCACTGCTGTGTCAAAGCACCAGTCACCTTTGGTTTTTGTAGTTTTGCTCTCTGTGGACTTGTTTTTTTATTGGAGGATAAATGTTTGCCTCAATCTACCACATTTACCCAACTTTTCCTCTTTGAAAACTACCTACTTTCCTACTTTCCTACTTTGAAAACTACCATGTAGGAAACCCCACAGTAGTGACATGAGAGAAATGCAGCCATGTATGCATGCTGGCTTCCAGTCACAAGCCTGTCACACACTCACACACACCCTTTGTAGCAGTCTAGGGTTTTTGGCCAAGAGTGGGGTTTTTTTTTGTTAGTCTTCACAACCCATCAAAACCCATTCTAAAGGCTTTTTTGTACTGATATAAAGATGCTATAGGTAGGCACTGCCTGAGCTCCCCGCCAAAGTGGAGGGGCAGCCCCACCTGTGTGTGCTTTGCCTCCAGATGTCACAAGTAAGCTGATTGCTTTCTGTATAGGCAGTGGTGGCCGCAGGTGGCAATGGGTCTTGCACATGAGGTTAACTCCATGATTATCAATGGAAACAGCTGGTCCCACCTCTCTTTTCCCCATCAGTAGCCTCTTTGCTGTTGTTCCTCAGCAGGTGGCTGTGAAGACTGTGGCTGAGATGATGGAGGAGCCTGGGAAAGCCCTTTGGTGATCCTGTGTTGGGCCCATTGGAAGCTTTTCTGTGGTGAGTGAAGCTAACCTGGTTGGGATGAGAATTGTTCCTATAGGATATTTTGGCAGCTCTGTTGTGTCAGTTTGGACCTTCAACAGGGAATTTGATCCATACTTTGCTTCAGTTTTTCTCTGAATACACCCATGTTGCTCTCTAGCCTTGCTTTTGATTTTCTGGCAGCTCAAGTCCTTAGATATTCAGGCATGTTGGCTTATACTTAGAAATAGTCTCAGTGCACAGTTCTTTCTGTACCACCATAGATTTTGAGGACAAGGGTAAAATACATTGATACCAAGTGCAGTTGACTCAGGCAGATTAGACTACAAGCTTGGACAGCTTGTTAAAGGATGTGTGTCCTGTTCAGCCATTGCTGAGAGTGTAAAAACATACCCATGTCTGAGAGCATTTGAGCTGGCAGAAGATCTCAGTGCTCCCAGCTGCCCATCAGTCGGAATAACAATCCCTGCAGCTTGCTTGGTGGAAACTCCATACTTGGCTCCAGCTTGTCCTGTTTGAGGATGTGGATAACCTCAAGCTGCAGAAGACTGGAAAGTTGCTTGGTGAGCACCAAGGCTGGAGGACAGTAGGGTCTGCTGTCCCGAGGGCTGGTCTCTCAGCCACATAGTAAATCACTGTAGTTCTGAAAGCCAGCAGCTTGGTTCCAACAGCTGAGTAGATATTTCTGTCCTTCTTTAAATAATATTTCAGAAAATAATGCTAACTCATGAAAAACTTAACTGCTCAGATTATGACTGTAGTCTACCAGGTGCTTTGGTATTTGGACATCTAGGAAAAGAACGCTTGCGTTTTCTCGTGCATGTCTATTTCTAAATGTAATGTTCCATTATAATTTTTTCTGTACAATTAGATACAAGTTTCTTGTAATATTATCCAGTTTCTGTCAAGAGCACTCTTGTTTACTGGTAGCTTTCATAATTTTTACAGTGACTGTTTTGTTTTGGGTCAGGTTGTAACCTTTCTTCAGAAGCTCAGTGTCTCAGAGAAGTTATGGGTCTATCAAAAAGCAGCAGTTTAATTTTATAGGCACACCTGTGAATTTAATTCTCTCTGTAAAACTTCTCTTAAGTCCTTAAAGGGTCATTTCAAACTCAAGGGGGGAAGCTTTGATTGTAAACTGCACAACATATAGACATACTGAAGCTGACAAGTGAGTGTTCATTAATCCTGAAATTTGAGTAAGTCACTCATAATTCCAAAGTTTCTATTTGGAATTCAGGTGCTAGTAAGGTCAGTGGTAGTTAAGTTTCCTTCACCTAAGGAAATGTCAGTGAATTGTAAATTCTAGGATATGGGGATATTCTTCCCTCTGTTTTTAAGCTGAAGAAAAGATTTTTATACAGTGTCAAGTCAGCTCATAGGAAGAGTAATCTCTACCCTCCGGAGGGCTATGCAAAAAAGAAGCCAGACTTCTGAGTTGGAGCAAACCTGCCTTCTAATGCAGCTTCCCCAGGCTGCTTTTACAGAAGATGTATTTGAGGTTATAATTATTAAGTGTTGCATATAAAAACAATATGTCCCAAGGTTTCACACATACACATGCACACAAAATACAAAACCCCAAACCTGTTTCATGCAGTCAGGTGAAATAACCCTTTGTCTTGAAAAATTGAAGGTAGCTGTAGAACATCTTGTAAAGATTGCTGTTAAAGCAGTCTTGTATGGTAGTATTTAATTCTAGTTTTCTTAATAGTGGTCTAAGCTAAGTCACACTTCAAATTTATCCAAAAATTTACAAGAAGGGAAAAAAATAAAAAGGAGAAGAAAGAAGATAGAGCAAATTTATTGGTCAGCACAGGCTGTACCTAAAATTCTGGGGAGGATGCCCATGACAAGGCAGAGCTACTTGACCACTGTTTAATTTCTGACAATTTTTTTTTTTTTTTTGTTACAGTAAAGTTAATGACTATATGTCTCTTATGTGTGTTCTGTATTACTTAAAGTAAAAATAATTACAAGCTGTGGCCAAATCTCTTTATGAGGTACTGATAACTTGAGTAAACAAAAGCACCTGAAGTTCTCAAGGATATTCTATTCTCTGTCTATTCTCAGGGATATTCACTGCAGTTTTGCAATTTTTGTCCACTTAGGGAAGGGAAAATTGCCACTCTGTTGAAGTCAGTGTAAACTCTGACACTTATTTCTGTAGGTCCCCCATTTCTGAGAAAGTCCATTACTTGATGAGTTCACTTCTTCTGGATGGTGAGTGGCCCATGTGTTTATCTGACCCTGTTGACGTTTTTCTGTCACTAAATATGAAGCGTATCTAGGCTGCTTTTGGATGGAGACAATTTAAGAAAAAAAAATATCAAAAAAAGGCTGAAAAGCCAAAGGAAGATAATTGCCATGATTAGCTGTGCACCCTGGGAAGCTTGAGTGCCAGGCCACTTAAGCACTTATTCTGGATCAAGCTGAGGGGCTGCCAGAGTCCCTGTGCAGGGCAGTTTGTATGCTGTAGGTAAACCCTGTGCTTGTAGAGCTTGGTTAGATAGAAGCTCTTTAAAGCTATTACTAGACAGAACAATTTACTTTGTCTTCTGTGACAAGAGAGCAGCTTTTAACACAGGACAACTTGTACCACAGCTGTTAGGCAATGAAAGGGCAAGGGATCATAAAATCATAGAATGTCAGGCTGGAAGGGACCTCAAGAATCATCTGGTCCAGCCCTTCTAAATATTATTGTTTATATGAGATGTCTGAGCACCCTGTCGAGCAGAGACTTTAAACTTCCCAAAGTGGGAGAATCCATCACTTCCTCTGGGAAACCATTCCAATGTCTGGCTGTCTTCACAGTGAAAATTTTTCTTGTTGTGTTCAAAGGGAATCTCCTCAGGAGCAACTTTTGCCCATTGCCCCTCATGTTGTCCCTGTGACTCTTTGTAAATAGGGGTCTCCCTCTTCTTTGTAGCTGCTCTTTATGTACTGGAACACTGTAATAAGGTCTCCCCTAAACTCTCTCTTCTCAAGGCTGAACAGGCTCGGTTTCTTCAGCCTCTCCTTGTATGGCAGGTGCTCTGATCATCCTCGGGGCTCTTCTCTGAACCCTCTCCAGTCTGTCTGCATCCTCTTTGTACAGCAAGGACCAAAACAGGGCACAGTACTCCAGGTGTGGTCTGAGACACTCTGAGTAGAGCAGGATGATGACTTCTTTATCTCTGCTGGTGCTGCCCTTGTGGATGCAGCCCAGCATCCTGTTGGCTTTCTTTGCTGCTGCAGCACACTGTGCACTGGTGTTGAGCCTGTTGTCTACCAAGACCCCCAGGTCCCTTTCCACAAAGCTGCTCTCTAGCCAAGTGGATCCCAGTCTGATCTGCACTCCTGGGTTATGGTTCCCAGGTGCAAGACCTTACACTTGTCCACACTGAACCTCATAAAGTCCCTGCTAGCCCACTCCTTCAGTCTGTCTAAATCATCCTGGAGGGTGGCTCTCCCTTCTGGGTGTCAACCTCCCCACTCATCTTGGTGTCATCAATGAACTTCATCTGAGTGCTCTTGATCCCAATATCCAGGTCTCTTATGGAGATGTTAAACAGCATTGAGCCCACTATTGATCCCTGTGGGACTCCACTTGTGACCGATTGCCAATTGGAGGAGGAACTATTTACTCTCACCCTTGGATGCACCAAGGCATTTTGGTTTTGCTGGGAGGTGCATTAGCTGATGTTGAATCATCAGAATCATTCTGACCTTGTCTAGCTGTTAGTAAAATGTGCAAGCATCTGTGATTCCTTGAATTTTGCAGCAAAATAACCATCTTAAGTTTGTCTCAGTGTGAATAAAAAGAGCAAACATCCTCTCTCAACCCAATAACTTTGTGGTAGGGAAGACAGTACCCCCAGTCCTGAGAGCCCTGTTAAGTCATCTGGCTTCAATAAAAAAGTCTCTTTATATTCTCTGTAATTGAATCTTGTCTCTGGAACAGGAGAAATGAGGGGGAAAAAGACTACATATGATTGGAAGAGGAGAGGGAAAGTGCAAAGGGCTGGAAGAGAAGAGAGATAGAAGAAACCTGATTAATATAAAATTACCCTGGAAAGCCCTGAAGTATTGTGATTTCTAATTTGTCTTATTTATACATCTTAACACTGTTTTCTGTTTGTTCTTCAGCTCTAGAAAATGATAATTGCTCCATACTTTGCAAATACTAACGGCTTTAATAGATTAAATCTGTGGTAATGGCTATGCAACCTAATAAAGCTAGGTAGCTTGTAATGCATGCATTAGGATTTCTATTCTTCCTGTGTTGGCAAGAGGGAATTTGACAACAAGTGAAACAGTTCTAAGAACATGCAAACAAAAACCAAGAAAGACTTGTGAGTCTTCTGACTCTGAGTAAAACGAATTTATAATGAAACAGTCTTCACAAAAGAGAGCCTTTGATTCTTCACTGAATGTTATTTTCTAGAGGTACTTGACAGAGTTGCTCATATCTTGGAATATAGAGAACAAAGGGAAATGATATTCATTTCTTTTCATTAAAACATTCCCTTAATGTTTGGGTTCAGTTTTGGTAATACTCTAATAGGTTGCACTCATATACAGGCTCCATTTTAAAAGATGAAGTATAGTACATCTACTGGCTTTTTTTTCCTATGTGTGTACTGGGAAGCTGAGTACCTGATTCACTTACTGGAGTATCCTCTATCTGTGTAGATTTTCTTCTTTCACAGAGGAAGAGCCTGTAACATGAAAGAACATGTCAGTGAAGAGTTGCAATGAAAAAATGCCAATAACCTTGTTCATGGGTTGGAACTGAGTGGAAGGATGAAAAAGTCTGAACCAGAATGATGGCTCTGACTGTCCTACAGACACTATTGCCCCTTGCTGTATTTCCTATGCCTGCAATGGAGCAAGAGTTATCCTTCCCTCAGCTGGTCCTGTGCAATACAGGATACAAAAAGCTAGTTTAGTCAAAGGTGTGACTTAGCAAGGACACATGGTCCTGTCAACAGACTCCTACAGAGGGGACAAATTCTGGTACAATGGGTGGTTAGCTGGAAATAGTAGTTTTAATATGCTTTGTGTATGTATATGGAGCTTGCAGAGTTGAAGAATAATGTAGTGGGGTTTTTCACATATAAATCATGTGTTATGTCTGTCTCCTAAGCTTTTTTATTTTTTAAGAAGTAGGAGTTTGCAGAATTCTGAGGAAGAGACACTAATAATCTTGTAGGTGTACTTGCCACCTACCATGTGTTTCCATACTGTAAGCTGCTTTCACTTCTAGTTAAAATCATTGTGATTGGTTTATGAAGTTTGTCTCCAAAAAAACTCTGGCACTGGCTGGCGCCAGAAACAAAAACTTCTGAAAACTTCAGTTGTGTGTGTTATGCAGTGCATTTTGAGAAGCTTTCTGAGTTGATGCCTCCTTGCCTGTAAATTTGCCCATCAAACCCCAATTATGTGGCCTCTGCTGTGCATGAAATAAGTACTGTGTGTGTAACTATTATGCTCCTTGCTTACTCTGCTGCATACTCATAAATGCCCACCAACTGTCTGAAAATAGATCTTTTTTATAAGGTCCAATACAGCCAGGAAAGGAGAGATAAAACCATGTGGTTTCTCAGAGTTTCCCTTTGTACCATCTAACATAGTGAGCAGGATGCATAATTTTGTTCTTTTATTTGTGGATAAATGTGATAGGATTGAAAAATGAGTCTGTATCCACGATACTTTGAATGGATTATACTAGAATATTGGATCAGGCTTAGTAACATAAGGTACTGGATGGACCAGTACCTATCTGATCTTCTTCCCTCAACTTTACTCATAATGAAACCTAAACCAGGGGTTTTGTTTCGTCAGGTTTGAGGGGCTGTTTCCCTATTTTTACACACTGATCCTCTGCTGAAACACAAGTGAGTTCCAGCACTTTATCTTACCTGTGAGTTGAAGGATCAAGGAAAAGAGTTAGCAAGTTAGGTGCTCTTTTAGATCTCATTAGGAGTTTTTTTCTCTATCATGATAATCCTAAACTCTTAAAGGAACAGATCAGTTACAGCCATGAACAATTGTGCAGGGCAAGCCAGGAGAAGGGCTTGCCTGTTGGTAGGTGTGGCTGCCAGAGATGGATCTAGTGATTACTGTCCCAATTTTACTTTTTCAAAACAGTGTTGTTGAAAAAATGAAGTTTAGCCCCTTATAGAAGACACGGAAGTGCTAATTTTAATGGTTGCTCTTTGGCTGTCTAATAGGTGGTCTCTCTCCATCTGTTTTTGTGATTCCTACTAAGGAGCAATGGTGTGACTGCTGCTTAGCTGAGCCAGTGGGTTTTTGAGCTGGAGCTAACTAGTGATGTCAGTGAAAATGAAAAACAGCTCCTTAAATACACAGTTTCTGTGCATATATATCTGTACTCTTACCATTCTTTCACTTGCTCTGCTTAGATTCTTACAAGTTTTGAATTCAATAAAATTCCCTTCAGCAGATTCCATTTTTCTACATCGTACAAAATAGTTCTTTTATTAATGAGAAAAAGTAATTTGTCTTAGCTAATTCTTTCATCTTGTGACTCTTCAACTGATTGAATAATATGAACCCATTGTGCTTTTTAAAGTTATTCTGGGTAATAATAGTCCTAATAGTTATTTGTAAAATATTGTTTTTATAAATCCTCACCTCCACTCTCAGGTTTTCAAGTATGGATGACGTGGGAAAAAATGAGTCACCATTGTCATGTTAATGCAATTCTTAAGAATTTAACAAGGGCTTATGAACTTCTTAAGTTTTAATTACATTGTGGAGGACATATATATCCTATAACTATATTTAAAGGTTTTCTACTTATTATCTCTTGATTTTACCCTTGCTGAAATCTCTTCAGCAGCACTGCTGTTTGTGGGCCAAATATAAAACTGGGAAATGCACGACCAGATAAACGACCAGATAAAATATAGGTGGATACTCATGCAATCATTTTAATCTCTATCATGTCAGATGGTGAGTATAATAGATTCAAAGGCTGAGACAGGTACCACACTGCTATGGGTCTGGAATAGGGTCAAATAAGTACCACATAAGTGGCCACGGGAGCAGGGTTAACTTAAGGTGGGTGAATATGGGGTTACAGCCTGTTTCCTCCTCTCAACCAGTTCATGCTTCAATATTCAGAAGAATTCATAAGTTTTTTAAGGAAATTCTGGATAGTGTATAACCTTTGTCTGGTTGTGGGTGAGAAACTATAACCAGGCACCAAGTAAATAGTATGTGAGTCTGAAGAAAAATCCCATGTTAGCCTTCAGATTCATCAGAAACGCTGGGCTGAGATTACATACCATCTGGCCCAGGTTCTTTGAAAGCTTTGCAGGTGTGGTCCATTTAATAACAGATCTTGAAATAGTTGTGCTTCTTTGGCTTTAGGCTTTTGCCTTGGTAGCTTCACAGTGTAGTCATGTCTTTTGTTCTCATTTGTGTCCTGACAGACAAGTCTAAAATTGGAAGAAGATGAAAGGTGCTTGGGGCTCTCCATGTCACTTTGGTTGATCTTTCCCATGCAGTAAGCAAGCCAGAAACATCCTGGTATGGTTTTTCTTCCTGCTTCTTTCTTTTGGTAGTAGTACCTGATGGGAGCTGTACATCAGGTTTATTTTTCCCTTTTCAATCATGCTCTACAGCTCAAGGCCTACATGTTATTCAAACTGTTCTACCTCTGCCTTTCTCCTCTTTACACCATTCTCTTGGGAAAAACTACCAAACAGCTGCCTTCATTATGCTGGACCTCTCAGCAGTGGGATGCCAGTACTCAGACAAGTCAGACCTCATGGACTTTGTTATATCCCTTTGCCATTAGTTTTCTATTGTCCAGCACTATCATGAAGATCCTAAGAGTACTTCTAATATGATGTGGGATTCTGCTCTTGCAGCAGTCCTCAAGAGCAAGCTGGTTAAAGACGACTTATGAAATAGTGCAAAATTAGTAAAGCATAAGACTGCATTATATTTACAGCTGAAATGAAACCTGTACTTTCCCATAGTTTGGGATATTTGGAAGAGGAAAAAAATCTGTTCTGGATTGAAGTAGAATTTCTGAAATATTTGTTGAAAGAGAAGTCTGATAAAACAAGTCTGAAAATTTGGAACAGAATTTTAGCACAGCATCCAAATTCAAGGCTGAGGTTTGGTTCAGCCAGGGTCTCTGGACTGCCAGTTTTATGATGGGCAGGACAGCATTCCAAAGCTCCTGGCATCTCCAGCTCCCCACTAGGGACTACTGGCTTAGTTTGGAAACTCAGGGCTCTGCCTCAGGGATCCTGGAAGATATCTTGTCTTGTTTCAGGAGCATTCAGTAAAATGATCCATAGAGGTCCTGTTGCTAGTTTGGCATTGAATCTGTCAAGTTCCTACTCTTCTATTGGTAGGTGTCTGAAATTGCTGCATTCCTACAGATATTTTGATTTACAGTGAACTGCTGGTTTTCAGCAACAGCAAAATATTTCATTGAAATAGGTATTCCCCTTATAATTATGATATCCTGAGCCACAGAAATGGAAGCCACACACCTAAAGTGCTGTCATATTTCAGGTAACAAAGGGAACTTCTACTAATTGCCTCATTGTTCTATATTCTGCTTCTTTTTTATCACTATAATAAATACAGTCTACTTCAAGGTGTCTTTTGCAGTTCTTTCTGAAAGGAGAGGTAGTCATTGAAAGCTAGTTCTCTGTTATTTGCAAAACTTTAACACCATATGGATCTATAAGACCTCAACATCTCTCTTGTCTCAGGTGAAAACTGAACCCTATTTGATGACTGACCTTCCTAGGAACAGAAGCTTCTCCAGAAAGATATCAGATCTATTGGTTCCCAGCTGCTGCTAGGTAAAAATCATTATCAGAGCACACAAGGGAAAACTAGTTGCTTAGTTTGACGAACCCATTTCTTAGAAAAATCCCTAAAATAATATGAACCAATATGGACATAGTATGTGATTGTATCTTTAGGCCCTGGGGAGGGCTGTAGCTCAAAACTGGTAGGACTTGTGGAGGTGACCAGTAGAAATCAAGTTGTTTAGACTTAATTTGCTGTCTGCCTATTCTTGGAAGGGGAGTAGATGGTGCAGGGTCAGAATGTCCCTCCCTTGGTAGGCAAATTAGTTGCTTTCTCACTTCATGTACTAACGGAGAGAGCATGTTCTTAGTCTGTACAACAGATTCATTCCATTAATCATTTTAATTCCCCATTAATAGAGCAACTGATGATTGGCTAGCAAGGCCTCATGCTGCAGTCAGACTTTTGGGTTGGGGCAGAAGTGGCATGTGATGATGAGAATCTTCTTGGACATCTCTGGCTGAAACAATGGGACCTTAGCCCAGTCCTTTAAACACTCCATTTAAATGACATACATTGCTTGACATCACTGAACTGCGATGTGACCTTACAACTTCTCCCAGCAGGAGATTGAGGTGAGACTTCTCATTCTTAGCATCATGTACCTTGCTCATTCTGCAGTACAATGTAGTGAAAAAATCTTGTTTTACTACTCTGGCCCAGTGGAGCTGGCTGCTGGTAAAAGTTAGGAAGAGGCAGAAATGAGTCAAGGCCCTCCCTACCTGTTAAAGGAGAGAAGAATGTTTTCTCCTTCACTCAGAAAAGCAGATTTCATGCGTGGGAGGCCTTTGGAATAAGAAGGCTTCTTTTCCCACCTTTTTTGCCAAAAGAGGTCCTAACAGGTATGCCCAGGTCTGTCCCAGCAATTTTAAAGCAATGTTGAAATCCTCTTAGGAGAATAGGTAATTCAATTCTATTATCACAGTCTATGCTTATTTCTTGCTCCCCCCCAAAAAAAAACAGTTGAAAGGAAAGACATTTGTCTATACTTTTTAAAGCAAACTATTACAGTTAATGACATTTCTAAGACTGAAATAAGAAACAGTAATTTGAGAAATGTTTGCAATTAACTTGATCTCTCCTCATTAACATCTTCCACCCCCAACACACACACCTACACATGTAGCCCTTCTTCCCTAGCTCATGCTAAATTTTGTCCTCTGGTGAAATGCAATATAAAGTAGGATATAAAGCATGAATCTTGTAAGACTGTACTTGGTAATCCAATTCTGGGTTGTTTGTTTCTTATCCTTTATTGCTGCATTTTGTCCTTATTGAAACTCCAATAAGTTGCCTGTATTACTTTATATTCCCCAAGTTTGCTCTCTAATGGCTGGGTATGCCCAGCAGTTACTGCTTCTCTGTTCTATTCCTTTCCTTCAAAACAGAAAGCTCAGGTTTTTGTTAGGCTGTGAAAGTTGTGCCATTTATAGTCCTCCAACTTCTTGATTGCTGTAATCACCTACTGGATGACTTAGCAATATCAGGACTTGCATGAAAACATCCCATGAGAACCAAGCAGAACTAATATCTTTAGATTCAAGTTGGATGAAATCCTCTGGCTGTTGCCTTTTATAAGAGACTGAATGTGGAAGGTTGTCTTCTATTGGATAGCAAGACCTTGAAATGAATTCTGTCATTTTGTGTAGCTTTACATTTTATCTTTTTTTTTCTAAAGGACCATCCAGGTGGTGATCTAAGATATACAGCATTATTCAGCTTCAATAGTACAGTATATCATGTTGGGAATTCAGATGTGAGATTGCTGGCACACTGACAATGAGTTTTTGTAGATAGGTTTAGGGCAAAACCCTATTTTTAATTAAAATCAGTTATGATTGAACAAGTGTTTCATCACTGTCCACAAAATGACTGAAAATTTTGAAACTTTGGATTTTAAACAAAAGCTCTCTCCACTGCTATTCAATAGGCATGTTTCCATGAGTTACTTTGAGCTAAGATTATGCTTCAGTCTCTAAACTTACACTCTGTGAATGTTGTGGAAAAGAAGCAGATGATAAATGCAGGTGTGCCTTTATTGTGTAGCTGAGTTAGTATATCTTTACATTAAGTCAATATAGCTCAGGAGACCAAGGATGCACTGAAATTACATTTGGGTGGCTGCATCTGTTTCAGTTCTGTGCTCACTCATCTGTATGAGACTGAGACTTCTGGGGCTCTTCCTATCACCATTGTTAATGAGCTGAGATCTTCTGTGGTCTCTGGTCCTACTGGAGGGTTGGAGGAGGAATCAGAGCTGGTGTTTTTGCAGTGGTGCTTGATTCCTTCCTCTCTGAAGTGTGATTATGCAAATGGATCATTTGTACTGTTTCAGCTGGCCTGTGTAAGTTAATAGTTCTTGCTGAGGAATTTTGTTTTTTTTTTTTGTATTTAGTAGCAGACGAGTCCTCATGGGTAAGTTGTTCTGATAGCTTGCTTAGAAAGACTTGGACTGAGACTGCCTTCATTATAGGCAGGAACACCAGCAGATATAGCTGAAACTCATCTTCAAACACAAGGTTCAATTTGACTCAGGCTTGTCCTTGGCTGAGCAAGTACACTCTGCCTCATCATGGCTTTTAAAAAAGCCTGAACCCTTTAGTCAGACCTGTGAGTTTTGATTTTGCTGCCTCTGGAGAAGTTTTGTTGTCATGGTTTGTGAATAGTTACAGTTCTCCTTCAGTCACTGACATACATGAATTTTTCTTAAGTTTTGGACATTTGTCTCGCATCACAGCAACCATTGCCTCCTGGGTTGCCAACCTTAGCTGTGCTCTCAGAATACATGCTGAGCTGAGGAGTTGTAACTTCTTTCAGTTATTTTTTTTGTTTCCCTGCCTCCCACCCCTCTGTGATTCCTAGTTTGATGTGCATTCATTTCATGTTTTCAGCTCTTCTCCCTGAGAGTCAGAAACTGGCTGGAAAAATAATGCTCATGTGGAACATACTTGTGTGAGTCGTCAGAAGCATCTGTGATTAGAGCACTAGTTTAACGATATAAGTAAGAGTTGGTCATACCACAAAAGTATGGCTGCATTCATTGAGAAGGCCTATTTGGGGGATTAGAGGAAAGTGTGGGGATAGTGCCAGCAAGAACATCACATATCATTATGTTAATGTATAATTACTTTGAAGCTCTGTCTTCTGGTCAACAGCTGACATTATGAAGGGAGAGCTCAAGAATCCGAAATGTCTGTTCAAGGATTTGAAGCCCACTGTGGGACCTTTGTGCTCATCTCCTGTATAGTGTAGCCTGTGGAAACATGCTGGAAAGAATACCCATTTCAACAAACAGTTGTTACAGTGATGAAGGTTTGCAGAGGGATCGTGGGACTGCTGAAGGGAGGGGGAAGTGAAATACTAGGGAGTAGGAAGGTCTCCAGAGTTTCAAGAGCTATGAGAAACCATGACTCGCTCTTCTCCCAGCCCCCTCACCTTTCTCAAAGCTGACTTGCTCTTTTCTTCTTCCTGCAGTTACTGGTCCCAGCTGCCTCTCTTTCCTGGTGCAGTTTCCTATTGTAAGTTGGGAGGAACCATATCTTCCCCACACCCTCCCAGTGGTACAGCCACCAGTCTGGAGGAGGCTGGGGCACAGGGCTGGGTCCTGTAGTGATGCAGTGAGGAGGAACAGTGCTGCTCCTGGCAGGGCTCTTCTCCCACACGTGACAACCCTTCTCTTGGCAGCAGGGGCTCTCCACTCACGTGGTAGCTATTCAGGCTGGGGTGAGCTCCTCAGATACAAAATAGACAGGTTACTGCTCACGGCAGGGTGCTGACCTGTGCAGCTAACTGTTGTGCCAGTATCTTGCTTCGGGTTAATTTTTTTCATGTTGTTGCCAATATATTAAAATAATGTTATTTATTGAGGAAAGTAAAAGTGGCAAAAAATCCCCTGGGTCACAGAGCCCAGTCTCCTCTGCAGGGAGCCAGAGAAGAGATGTTGGTCTGGTGAGCATCTGCTTCTCCAGCTTCATAAATTCCCTGCCACATAGCAGGGTGGCTCTTGGTAATGAGGGTCAAGATTAATTTCTGTCCAGAGTACAACAGTTCATAAGGACTTCACAATGCAGATAGTCTACTCATTTAAATGTTAATAAGATTCCTGTTTTGTTTAGAAATATAGAGAGGATCTTGCTTCTTTACCCTTTATTTCCTTTTCTCCTCTTATTTAAAATCTTCCTTTAGCAGTTCAGTCCAGGTCTGCAGATAAGAAACAGTCTTGCTTTGGCCAATGTGAAAGTCTCTTCCACATGCAGTTTTCAGAGGAATATGTGTTGGATGTGTGCAGTTCAAGCAAGGGCAGCAGAATTCTCCCCCACAGCTTTGGACTCGCTCCATCCAGGACACCAGCTTTTATTTTGCTTTCAGAGCTCCAGTCCTGAAAACAAAGGCCTGTTTTGCAAAAGCAGGCTCTCACAAGGACAGACAATGCACCTTTAAGGCCTCCAAAAGTGGCCACTGGGGACTTGGTGCTGGGAGAAGGTGAATCCAAGATAACAGCATAGTTTATGTGAGAGCCTGAGTCCACTTAAGGAAGAACAACGCTTTCCCCACAATGTAGAGCTGGTACCAGAAATAGAAGCAGACTGTCTCTGTGTACCACGTGGCTTCAATAACTTCATAACAATGACATGAGTAACCCTGTGAGTATGCCGTAATGGTGACAAGGGACTGGAGATAGTGGGGTACATGGTTTTGTCATTATGTATTCTAGATACAGAAGGTAACAGAACACGGGTCCAAAAGTATAGGATTTAAATAGGACCCAAACCATTCTGCATCACTCTGACGTCTCCCTTGGAAATACGCATTAGAATTAATAAAGGGGAAATTTGAAAGGTCCTGCTGATATTATTAGTTACACTTCTAATCATTGCAGTGATCCAGAGGTCCCAATTTATCTTGGCCCAATCTATGACGACACACATGCGCGCACCAAAAAAAGTTAATGTCACCACAGCCCCAGATTATAGCATGACTCAGTGATAGCTCTATTTTGAGTTTAGAGACAACTGTGTCTCTCCTCTTCGAGCACTATAAGTGGTTAAACCCTTTGGGAAATGTGATGCTCTTAAGTCTTTGGTCTATGTGCATGCTAGTGCCCAGTTCAGAACATCCTGGGCACATCTTAGGGTAACCACAGTGTAGAAGAACCATTGAGCCTCAGAAATGACATGGGAGTAAAGCAGAGAGGAAAATTTTGAGCACAGATACCTTTTGTAACCCCGAAAACACCAGGAGAGAGTTTTTAGACTGTGTGCTGACAGGAAAATGCAAATGAAGTGGTGATCTCCTGTCATGTGGCACCTCGCTAATGGGACTTGGTGTTCCTTGTCAGAGAGCAGGGTTTTTATAACAGACACCAGGCTCCACTGCCAACTGCTTCCTCCTGATAGAACATTTTGCAAGATCCCAAATTTCGGGGAACTATTGAGTTCAGAGGAAGTAGCAACACAGCTGAAAGTGTTATGTAAACAACATATGTTAGATGTCTGATGCGTGGAACTGGTTTTCTCTACACAGAGCAGTAAAAACTGCATAGAACATAGGAGCTCAATCTCCCTTTTTAACAGAATGGAAGAACATTGAAAAGCAGAAAGGCGAATTTCTATTTAATTTTATAGTAAGATTATAATTCTTTTTTATATTTGTTGGATATTTGCACAAGGGAGATGAGGACATGATTTGGGTGTCAACGAAAAGGCACAGTCAGAACACAGGCTGGGGTTAGATACCTCTAAAATGACTTTTGCCATCTAAAAGGTAGGCATTGGGTCTAAGCCAGATGTCTAGGCACCCTCCATAGCTAAAAGAGGGGTATTTCCTTAGGGCATCTCAGGAATTAGAAGAATATCTGAAAGAGGTAAGGGTGGGTGATTTGTCATCCAAAGCTGATTTGCTCTTTCTTCATTATAGAGAAAGTTTTAGATGACTTTTTTATTCTTATGTGCTTACCCTTTACATAGCCAGACTTAGCTGAGATGAATCTTGTCCAAGAAGTCTGTATTTAAGAGGGTAGGGCTGATCAGAGATCAGTTCTGGACATGTTGCTGTTTGTTGAGTTGCTGTTCAAAAGCCCAGAGCCTTGCCAGGCCTTCGTTTTCACGGCATCCAGCAACGAATTACAGCAACAGAACTAAACCCCCCTCTGCAAAGTGTTACTTTTCTCATTCCCGACTTGCATGTCCTCAATCAATTGCGATTTCTCCTTTGCCTCCAGATTCATATTCAAGTGCTGTCATATTTGCTGGTTTTCTTATGAATTGTGCCGCTGGTGCTTTCACAACCGAGTGCTGCCTCGGTGGTGGCATTACTGCAGGGCATTTGTGCTATGCCTGCGATGACAGGGCCTGACATTCAAAGCTTGGCTTCACCCAGTTGCTTGAGGGGGGTCCAGAGTGAATTCTTGCCTGTGAGTGACAGCCTTGATGCCAAATATTTTAAGGAAGCCTGGATCTTGGAGGCTAGAGCTCCCCTTCTTCCTGCTCATTAAGTGGTAGGATCTGCTACAGTGGTTTGACTTCTACAGTGCCACGGGGAAGAGTTGATGTTGTTTTTTGCATTTTTACCTGAATTATTGGCATTCTGCTTCTCTGAACTTCAGACTCAGATTCAGGAAGAGGCTGTAAGACACAGAAGCATGCTGACTGCTTTCTAACCAACCCTGACTGGAGATGAAAGATTTATTTCTCTTATGTGTACTATATATCCATGAAAACATCATCTCTGCAAACATTAGTACTTTTAGCAGCTAACTATAAGTCAATCAAAATGTGTCATTCTTTGTGTGTATTGTTAAACCTGTCTGCATTCTTTTTTGAATCATGAACGTTTATTTTCTGTGGGGTTTTTTTGTTTTGTTTTGTTTTTTACTTGATACAATTGATCTTAGTGCCTTGTTTCTGATACCTACCACTTGTGCGGTGAAGGAGAGAGACAGAAATAGAACGTCAGATCCCTGCCTGGTTGGGAAGGCATTTGTTCCCTTGCAGTGATGAAGAGGGTGACAGCTACTCAGATGGTGGTGAGGGAGTGAGCAGACGTGTGAGGGAAAACCTAAGCTGGCTGTCATTGCAGTGACACTGTGATGGTAGAAACCTTATGCACCGTAGCCGAATAAAGGAGTAGAAAATGGGTCAAAAATTCATACATTCCCTTTACCCAAGCAGAAATCATGTGGTTCTGAACGAAAGCATAGTCTGATCTCAGGCTTCTTGTGACTCTGGGTTTCGTCAGTGAGCTAGCTTGCTGCCTTGCTTTTTTCCCTTTGCTACTTCCTCCTTCTTCCATGCTCTCCTAGGGAAGAAAAAGCAGTTTTAATAACCCACAGACGCATGGCTTTACGTGAGCAATAGAAATGGGAGGCAGATGTGGTCAGTCACTTTCTCACCTTAGGGGTCTTGGTGGGAGCACCCTACAGCAGGAGTGAATGGCAAATGGATTTGGGAAAAGTAACTCACCACTACCCCTGGAGCTGTGCTGCAGACATTGGCTATGCCAGTGTTTTGGGGCTGGATCATCACCAGCAAATTGCTGGTGCTGCTGAGCAGGATTTGGCAGTAGAATTCCACAGAGACTCAAGAAAATGTCATGAACTCTTCTAGCTGTTGCTGCATATTATCGAGGCCTTTGGGGTTGGTGTCTTGAACAACTTCCCATCCTCCCACCAATAGCTCAGCAATGTAGACCACTATTGTCAGGAGGGTGCTCTTCAGCAGGCCTTCTTCCCTGCTGTCCAACAATATCTGTAAACAGATAAAAAGGGCACAGATTAAAATGCAAGTAATTAGTAAATGCAATGGGAATTTTGAGACACCTGCAAAGATGTCAGACAGGAATGAAACCAAGTTCTCAGATCGTTAGCAGCACCTTTAGATGCCTAAGCTATCAAGTTCAGAACAGACTTTACTTGTATTACAGTAATGCCTGTAGGTCCCAGTCAGGAAGCAGCATACCACTGTGCAAGCCAGCTTCAGCACTCCAAATGCACAAGAAGGAATGGACCTTGTCCTGGGTCCATGTAAAAAGAGTTTTCTAAGAATTTCCCCAATTTTACTTAGCTCTAAAAATGGGGCTAACCTAAGTATTCCTACAGCTCGGAGTACTTTGAACTCCTCAGAGTCCAGGTCCCAGTGGAAGCACTGTTGTTCGTGCCCATCAAACCTCAGCAGACAGTTTTCCTGAAGGGAAAAATGAGTGCTGTCAAAGGACTGCCCTACCTAAATTTGCTCAGGCTTGTGTCATGAAAGAAAGTTGAGCACAATGGCCTGTATCAGCCTTTGTCTGCGGGGGGAAGCTGAATCATGGGTAAAGCATACAAGCAAGGAGTCACACAAAATCAAGATAATCCAATATTTGATGAGTGGTGCTTGTCTGGCTTGTGTTGGGTGGCGTGTGTGTAAAAAGCTTGTGACCCCAGTGAGGTTTCACAGTGGCCTGGTGTTATCAGGGAGGCAACTGGTATTTTGCTTGAGAAGCAGAGTTTTTGTGTTGTGTTTATCTTCTCCTTGTTGATAAGCAAACATAGATAGTGGAATCCCTCCTGTATCCTTGTGGTTTTCCCATGGCTGTAGTCTTGCATACAGAGCAAAAGGTCCAACAGATTATTTGTCCTACTGTCAGATAACCACGGAGGCTGGGTGTAAACAAGGAGATGAGGCTGGCTGGGGGCAGCTTGAACTGAAATTTGTACTCGTTAACTCCCTGAATCAAGACAAGCCAAAATGACTTCAAGTTTTCAGGTTTTCTCAGCTGTAAAACAGGAAGAAGATGAACCTCTCCTTATAAAACTTGATGCTAAGCACTGTTAGAAAGTATCTTGTGGTAGTATTTTTTCCTTTCTTGGCACTAAATGATTTTTTTTCTTATTTCCATTTCTTAAAGCAATTTCATGCTTTGATAAAATACAGTCATTTTTCTATGTTGATGTAGTAGAGTAGACACTCTTGAGCAAACCAAATATATTTTGTTCCCTCCCTGTCCTCACTGCAATACAAAATAGCAGAAGTAATTAGTCCACAGTATGGATGAATTGATTGGATTTTCAGCTTGGGAAACAGATACATTTTAAAAAGAGAGCCTCTCTGGAGTGATGGCTCCCTTCCTAATACAGAAGTTGTCTGGAACTCACAATAGCACTATATTCCTGATTTTTTTTTTTTTGTTATTTATTTATTTTTCCCAATAATTTACTGTGCAATTGAACTCAGGCATTTAAACTCCCTGGCCTTGAGTCATCATGCCCTCTCTCCCACTGGGGCAAAATAGATCTGCACAGAGCAGGGGTTCAGTGTACAGTGAATATGTAACAGCTCTTCTTGATGGGAGGGGGTGCTCTGGGTAGGGCCAGGGTGGCAGGGGGGGAGCTAGTCTTTGGGATCCCCATGCTGCTGGTTCTGTGCTCCCTGCTGTCTCTATGTGGTGGCTGCTGAAGCAGCTGGATAGCACGGAGCAGAGCAAAGGGCTGGGGGCAGCCTGTTCCATGGAGTCCCAGTGTGCTGGGTGTAAGGGGGAATGAACCTCCCAAATGTGATACCTTAGTACTTACATATCTTTGGATAAAAGGTGCAATTAAGTCCTGGTATTATTCTTTAACCTAAGAATTGTTGAACCTCTGCTTAAACCCCAATTTAATTCACTTTATTTTAAATGAAGATTATTATAACACCTTTATCTGCCTGAAACCAAGTTTCACCGTGGGCTATGCATTCTCATGGCAGAGTTTTAAACACTCCTAAAAATTGTGGCTTGCAATGGAAAAACTGTCAGACTTGGCTATATCAGCATTAACAGACATTCAGGATAATTGAAAATACTGTTCCTCACCAAAAATGGAATCATAAGACTTTCATAGATTTTTTTATTTTTTTTTTTACCTTCAGGTCCTTTTCACTTTAGTAACAGAGACTGCTCCTGAATTTATGCCTGAGCCACACATGGCTATGTCTTGCCTCTCCCACATCTTCCACTCATGAGCTTGGAGTAAGAACACAGCCTTCTGACTTAAAAATTGCAACACTTCTGCCCAATTTTATCTGCACAACCATGTGTAGGTGATCATTGGCTGGGGACATTTTACAACATCCTGCTTTTCAGGTCAAGCAGTACGATGCCCTTTGAAAATCCCTATGTCAGGGAAGAAAGGCAGAGGGGAGTTAGGAGGGATACTCATGTTTCACAAAGTCCACAAACTGCAGCCAGACTCAAAAGTGCTTAAGCCCAGTCTGACTGCAAAAGGAATTCAATATTCCATTCTCCAGAGTGAATGACGCTGATCAAAGAATCTGTGTCTGAAAAGACAAACTCTCCTGTCCTGTCCCCTTCACTCCCAGGCTTGAAGGAAAAAGTAAAAAAGTGCTACAAGATCACTGTGCTACAAGAGCCACCAAATCCCATTCCCCCAGGAAAAAGCTTTTTTCTTTTTTTTTTTTTTTTTCCAATGCCAAACTTCTGTTGGTTGTATCCAACTAGTATTTATTTTCAAAAGGAGGGAACACTACTTGTACCGCAAATGTGGCTTCAAAAACAGTAGGACAAATTCAGGGTAGAAAAATTCATCAGGAACTGCTAAGCAGCTCTAAGTAGAGCTGCAAGTGCAATCTCCAGGTGTCTACCTGGAAGATATTGTGCAACTCTAGACTTGCCCCTGTGCTTCCTACCCCAGGCAGCTGCTGCTGCTGTTGTCAGAGACTGGTGAGGCAGGCCTCTGCTTTGACAGAAGACAGACATCATCTTCCCTTACCCTGGTAAATAGGGAACAAGATGTTGATCCCTCCTGCAAGGAAGGGACAGGTACACTTTGTCATGGTCCTGCCGATGTCATCTGTCTCCCTCCAAGTGAGGACTCACCCTGCACACTTAGCTTTTGGGAGCTGATAAAGCTGTTAGTTCTGATCACCCTCCCTACGAGCATCCTGCTCTCCCTGTGGAGCAGCTGCTGTCCAAGGATGTGGTTTGTGGACATGGCCACCTCTGTGGCTGTTCAAGGTGAGTTTTCAAATTCCTTGTCCCTGTGCAAGAGCACAGAGTATTGGAAACACTTCTGTGCAGGGAGACAGATATAATCCTCCAGGCCTCAGGAGGACCCTCAGAGAGATTTACATTCAAAACACTGAAAATATAAAAATGTAAAACTGCATCAGATCAAATAGTCATAATTATAGCAAGCATATGAGACAAAACCCATTGTCATTTATCTCTCTGGGGACACCACACTTTTTGTTTCAACCCTATTATTGGTGAAGTATGAGTTCTAAAATTATAATAATTAAAATGATGATTATAAAGTGTCAGAGATTGTAAATTTTTTTTTTCCTGTAGCTGGGAACAGCCTGTTCATTATTGAAGCAACGATTTGGCTTTAAATTCACATCAGTTGGCAAGACAGTGAGAGGGAGGAGTGTGCTGATGTGAATGCATTGAGCATTCCTGAGTGCTGAGACCCCTTCTCCCAATGCAGATTGGGCCACCTTTTTCTTCTGTCAGGAAGGAGCTGTGATGAGGAATAATCTTGCACAGTGGGCTGGAAATGTGCCACTGCTTAATGTTCTGTCATCCTGCTGGTGACTTTTGCTGCTTTGTAAACACCAGCTGGATGTAAAGGGTCCCTGGCCAGGGTAGCAGCACCCGCCAAACATGGTTGGGTATCTCAAGGAGTTGGCTTTGAGCTTTGTAGGTTGCTAGAGATAGACTGGGAAGATCGAATGAGAGAACATCTTGAAGGCCTGTGTTTCAAAATACTTTGCATTTTCAGATCAGCTCAACTTTTGTGATGAAATGGCCCCAAAATGTCAGCTATGTCTGTTTTGTGTCAGAAATAAATGGAAGCTGAGATGAGTGTTAGCTTTGGGAACCCATCCAAAGCTGTGGCAGAAAGAAGGAAATCTATACCATAGATTTAAAAGAGCCCATATGTCTGATCTAGGACTCACTGTTGGTCCTTTGCTGGATCGAGCCCCCCTCTGTGAAGTAGAGGATGGGTATCAACTGGGGGATGGAGGAAAAGAGGAGGAAGAAGGAAAGGGTATCAGAGAAACATTGATAAATTCAATTTAGTGAATAACACAATGTGTGTAGCAGCACAATGGCCTTTTCTGCAGGCAGATTATCCCAGCCGGAGTCTTTGCTATATTAAAAAGAGGGGGAAAAAAAGAGCACCAAAGAAAAGGAAAGGCGGGCTGTACAGCAGCAATCAATGCTGCCCTTTGTGCTGCCTGACATTTGAGGGACTTGTTATCAATGATTGCTGGCTGCTTTATCTAAATGTATCTCCCCAGCTGCCAGGCACAGTGCTGATAGGCAGCGGGACGTGCCGATGGCCCCAGCTGATACCGTGGCCGCCCAATTCACCCCCTGCCTTGTTGTCAGGGACCGGGTGGCTTCTGTCACTCCACTGCTGGCATGCTTCTACCTACCCCATAAAGGGGAGAGAGAGGACATTTCCCCCCTGCTCCCCCTCCCCATCAGCCACTTCACCTTAATAAAGGAGAAGGAAGGAAAAAAAGACCGTAAAGAACTGAATTAAAAAGTCATGAAACTTGGGAGGAGGGAGAGATGTGCTGAGGAGAGAAAAATTTACTGTATTTTTGGTTCTTCCTGCAACAAACAGCTCTGTCATCTGCTGCTCTGGCAAAATTTGCCTTATGTGCACTTGCCTTCTCTCTCCTGCTTTACTGCAAACGAGTGATAAGAATAATCTACTTCTTGGCTGCTAAGTTGTCTCTTAGTGTGGAAAATGCTTCTCTCTAATATTTCCTGTTTGTTTATACAACATGTATATTGGTGTCTATGTAATGCTGGGAGCTGTATGCACAAGTTTGCATGCAATTACTATTAATTTTTATGACTGGAATGGGCATAAAATGAAAGCTAGCTTGTAGCATCTCCTAAATCCTGGAGGGTGTGTGTTTAAAAAAGAAAAAAAAAAAAAAAAAAGTGTATTGCAGTCCAGTTCCAGCCAGAAAGTATCTGCTCTTAGAAGTGCAAGCTCCTTAAAGGCAGTTTAATTCTTGCTAAGAAGTAGCCATTTATTGATAGGTTTTAAAGTACAAAAGCTCAGGATTGGTGTGGCCTCTTATTTCAACAGACATCTTAAATTATTACCTTTGCTGCTAAAAATGTTTTAGGTCTGCATGGAAATGTCAGCTCATAGGCTTGCATGTATATTTACTCTTTCTTGGTGCTAATGAAGCCATGAAAAAACACAATATGGCACAGCTGAAATATTCTCCTACAAATGAGCATTTTCTGCTATCTGTGGCTTCTTCTAAGGAAACATTAGGGAAAAAAAATTAATACATAAGAAAGTAATACAGAGTCTAATGTATTAACTGGTCTGCTTTTAATTATTCTTCACAAAAATCTGAAACTAATTAGAGCTCTAAAAAAATAGATGATTCCAGGAGAAGAGAATATATTCTTATCTGTCTCATGTTCATCTGTTTATGATAATTTGTATATTTAGCATATGTTTATCAGTTACAGACCTGATTTTAAAGGGTGTAAAAATTTCTACCTTGGTCATAATTGAAAGCCTCAAATGCACGTAGTGAAAATTAATTTTGGCAGTGTGTTTTGAGGAAATTTCAGGCCACATTTCTTTTGGATCATTACTGCCTCAGAGAAAATGTTCTGGCACCCTTGTTCTTGCATTTCTTCTGCAGTGGGTTTCCTCTACTTGCATCAAAAGACTCAGAGGAGAAAAGTAAACATTTGTGAGAGGTGTTGTAGACCATAAAATCTCAGAGCCAAAGCCCAGGTACCAATATATACCTGTTTAATAGAAGAAGAGCAAGATATTAATCAAATACAAGATTTGCCTTTCAACAATATGTCAACACCTTAGCACTTCAAGTGTCCAATCTGGGCACGGATGTTGGCAAGGGGTCTTTGATAGAGCACTGGCTGAGAAAGCAGCATGTAATAGTCCAGCTCTGGCCTGTGAGCTGGACACCTTCTCTCCCTTCCACAGCTCCAAGTTTTGGTTGGGTGGCAGAACTCTTTGTGGAGTCAGTGCTGCTCTTCTGTATGAGAAGTGGGAACGATTTCACTCTGCAGTGTGATGTTAAACGGAGGCTACTCTGCAATAAGTCATCCAAAGTATGACAGAAGCCCTTTAATTAATAAATGGTGGCCAGTGCTGTGTCTGTCTGCCTTGCTGCCTGACCACGCTGAACAAAGGGAGAACATCCCACAGCCATCGTTACTCCTCAGCCTGGTGCAGACAGCACAGCTCATGGAGCACAAGCTCAGACATATACATAGAATAACCTTCCTGAGCAGTTCTCTTTCTGTGGCATTAGGAAGCCAATTCCTCCCAAGAGCATGTTTATATCAATCTAAAATTCATTTTGGCTGAAATATTTATGATTTTGGAGGGGGAGTCAGGAGGTCTGGGTGTTGAGTGTGGTCGGATCAAGTTAGCTTCAACTGGCAAGGTTGACAAAAGTAGTAATCTCTCTGTCCCTCCTCTTATACCAAAATGAACATTTATTCCAAACCCTTTCTTAATGCTGTAACATAATTCATTAGGACAGCCTTAATGAGCTGGTAATTAGTCTGGTGGGAGGGGGTGAGGAGGGGAAATAGAAATGCTAGACAGAGAGAAAGTTGAGCAGGCTGGGGCACCTTAAAGAGCCCTGAGAGAGCCTTTTGTCAACAAAATGGATCGGGGCTTGCAGGCAGTAAAACTTTCAAATGACCTTCGTGTCAAAATATTAGGCTGCTATTTTTCACTAGATGGTAGTTTCATAAACATAAAAAGCACACATATCATTCAGAGTGCTGTAAAATTTGTCTCAAAGATGTGGTGTTTTCCTTCCTCCCTTCTTTTTTTTTTGTGTGCAAGATGAATATCACCTCTAAATGGTGTGAGTGGGGGATGGGGTAAGGGGAATGGCATCTAATACTACAAACTTCTGCTTAGTCTGACAGTAATATTAATAGAAGCTCATCTTTGTTCCAATGGTTTTGACTGTTTGCTCTTTTTTTTTTTTTTTTTTCCTTGGAGGGCAAAAAAAAAAAAAAGCAAAATCCATCAGTATACAGGCTAGACACATACTGAGAGAGGTGACATTTTGACTTGTAAAATTTAGGAAGATTACTTAGATGTTCATAATTTATGGCAAAAGCTAGATGTTAATATTGCTCTATGATTTAGAAGACAGATGTGGTATAATGAGTATAAGCTCATTTCTGGAGAAGTGAAGCATCAAAACAGTTGTCTATTTAAGTGGTTTTCCTTCTGCAAAGTCTTGATTTCCAAGGCTAAACTTTGATGTGGGGTTGGAGGGCAGAGGGCTGACTGTTTTCCACAAGGCAAGGAAATGATTACTCAAAGCATCCACTCATTTTGCGTTGCACTTGTCTTTAGGCTCCTTCTCTTTCTGGCCTTTATCTGAAAAGCCTCAGAGTGATGAGACTTGTGTAACTTGAATAAGTAGAAGGCTGATAAGACACCACTTGAGTTGAACCATAAGTACACACAAGCAGCAATAACAGGGCTAAGTAGCCAATTTAATAAAATAAAAAACTAAGGAGAGAGCAAAAAGACAAAAAAAACTTGACTTACTGACCTGTTGTGTGGTTAACTATTTCTTCCTCTGCCACCACATCACATCATACAGTTCTGCCTCCTGTCTAGCACCTGTATTTCCCCTTCAAACCGCTGAACCATTTATAGCTTGTGAAAAGCCACTACAGCTGATGCACTGGCAGCCAGGCCACTGCAGGGAGGCCAAATCTTCCCCCAAAAGTGGCCAGAACTAGTGATCACAAAACTTAGGTAAGGGAAAGCCAGGGTTAGGCTTAATGGACATATGGCCCTGCTGTCCAGCCACTCTTTTCTGACTTGCTATAATTGCTCAGTATGTAGACAGACATAATTTGAAATATTTCTGATGTGGCTGGATGTATCAGGACTTAACCTTGTCTGAAGAATTTCCTCCCCCTTTGGTGTGCCAAACAGGCTTGCCTATGGCCAGACTGTGGCTGAGACTGCAAATGGATTGGTCCAAACCCATGTACAAAGGCCATGTTGGGCTGACTGCCTCAGGGATCATCAATTTGATGGGATTCTCTATTAGGAAATGGTCTCTTCTGAAGGCCATCTTTCCCACATAAAACATGAAATTAAAAGAGAAATTTACACAGGGATGACACAACGTCTGACTTGTCAGCAGAATGAGAAATTTCACTTGCACTTGTGAGAAGTTTAAGCCTGGAGTTTCATGTTGATCTTATTATGCATTGTGTAGAAAGGAAAACAGCTTGGACTTTTTTTCCACTACTAGAATTAATCTTGAGGACTTTGCCAGTGTTGCAGTTGTGCTCTGTCAAAAGAGCTCAAGAGCTGAATATGGATCACAATTGCCTCTGGAGAACTTGTTGTTGAGTTAATAAATGAGGGGTTTGAGTTTGCTGGTTTTTTGTTGTTGTTTTTTTAAGCTAACAAGAAAAGTAGAGTGTACCTCAGCATCTGTAGCATACAGATCCATTAAAAAATGCTTCAGGCCTGATCAGTTTAGTGTGGGGCAAAACATTGATGTTGCCCTCCAGTGACTTTGAATCCTGCTGGATGGCTACATCAAAGCTACAGATGAAACTCTGTATCTTTTATTTTTTTCCCTTTTAAAAAACTTTCTCCTTTTTTTTTTCCTTTTTAATTTTTTTGGTTTTATTTTTTATTTTTAAAATATTTTTTATTTTCTTATCCACTCACTGGAAGAGGCAATCATTTCTTTTTAACATGTTATATTCAGATGCTCCCGGCACACCAACCCATCCCTTCCCTTTTTAAAATATTTTTTTAAAATTTATTTTTATTCCCCAAACCTTGATTGGGCTGAAATTTTCTCTGCTTAGAAAGAGTGTGTCCACTGCAGAGTAAAGCTCATAATATTGACAAAAAGCAAATTTTAGCAGGGTTATAATGAAAGTATTTGCTAAATTATGATGACTTTTCTTTGCAAAGGCACGCCATCACCAATCAGGACTGAAAGGCAGTTCCTTTACTGGGAGGTTTGCATTTTCTTTAGAGGGGTGTCTTTGATCATTTGACAAATTCATCCAGATTCCTAAGTTTTTGAGAATCTGCAGCATATATAATAAGCTGAATAAATGTTTATCGTGTGACAAAGATGTGCTGAAGAGAGGAGAAATAAATCTGGAGAGGCTGGGAGAGGAGCTCAGATGAAGGAGCTAAAGTGCTGCTAGGAAGGAGGCTGGGGTAGTATATGTGAGATTGTGTAGATTTTGAAGTATACACAGGGAATGGAGCTGGGGATCTGGCTTGCTAGGCAAGAGTTAATTGCCTGTGTTTAAGTGCCTGAGGAAGGGAGGAAGGAAGCTCCTTGGTGAAAAGGGGAGCTTAGAGTAGATGCTGCACAGATTAGAGCCAAAATGAGCAAGAAGGTCATGTGTTGTGTCAGCAAACACAGAATTATCTGTGCCCATCACAGCAATACCTCCCTCCCTGCTCCAGAGTACCTGCAATAGCATCTCAGGTCCTACGTTTTCAGGATTTGCCTGCTGCCAGCAAACAGCCACTGCATCGATTCACAAAGCCTTCCACCCCCTCTGAAAAACTAAATTGAGACCCAAATTAGTGGTTCCTTTTGCCTTAATATCCCCATGACTTGCCTCTATGTACCGTGGAAGTAAATTAACTGTGAATTAGTGCCAGAGCCATAACGAACTCACACAGAAGTTAATAGTTCTGTCTTCATGGTGGGGACTGAATAATGTGCAGCAGAGTAAGAGCTAGGCAAGTGCATAGAAGAATACAAACAAAATATTGAAAAAATCTGGACTGTGCTGAGGCAGGGGTTCCCAAGGCAAAATGTATGATTATATAATTGAGAGTGGTATCCCAATGAGGAGGCAGTGAGTAAAGACTCCACAGGCATCCTTCATTCCAGTGTGCCTTAGCTCTGATTTGCCTTCTGAGTAATTATCCTTAATTTACACATTTTGTGAGATACATGTATCATTGCATTTTTCACCTACCTCCTGCACAGGGCTGAGTGTCAGCGATCCACTGTACACCATCCCTCAGCAGTAATGTTATTTTTCTTGCTCTGGAAATATGAAAGCTTAAGTTGCCCACATAACCACAATTCTGTTCCTCTGTGTTAAGCACATTACAAGACAGTCTTTAATTACATGAGTGTGTATTTTTTTTTTCCTTTTGCCATGATGCTCAGAGACATCTGGCCATATCACTCAAAGTGTGGCCCAAGCCTTATTTACCTCACACCATTCAAACAGTGTACTGAATACAAAATTATTGATTTTCTCTTGGGTGTTTCAGCTGTGTGCTTAGCAGAGTATTTGAATTCTTTATAGATACATGTGGATTTGAATTCACAGCACCCCTGTGAGAAAAAAAAAAGGGTGACAGTATTCGCATTTTACAGAGAGAAGCTGAGTCACAAGCAGATTAAGGTCAAAGGACCCACTGGTTTTGGGGCCCCAGTTTGATGTTTCTGACTACTTAGTGTTTTTATAGCTCAATATATGTTCAAAGCATAGCTCCCAGAGACTTCAATTACAGCTTCCAACACTCAGCACTTTGCAAATCAGCCCCCAGGGTTTTAAGTCAGGCATCCAGAAAATAAGGAACACAGAGTTAGTGACCACCTGTGGTTTATATCTTGGCCAAATGTGTGTAGATTCTTGTAGTAATAGCAAAAGGCACCTCTCTTGTTCCTGGGTGATGCTTTTCTCTCTCTGTCAAGCCAACCAATCCCCACAGTAGAACACTGAGTGCTGCTAAGGTCTCTCAGTGGAGCAGTCCTGCACCTTCAGGTAGAGGGATGCAAGAGGAAGGGATCATTGTCATTATTTGCACAAAAATGCTGTTTTCTCCTAAGTCTTTTGCAACATCAGCTGAAATAATCCTTGCGAAAATTTTAGCATGGCTTTTCAGTTTCTAAGATGCAGCAACTCGCCTCCAAAGTCTGAAGCCTCAACAATAAAACTGGGCAAAGTTATGGGAGACCAAAAGCATGATCTTAGGCTAGAAGGCAGTAGTCACCGCACTGCAATGGCTGCTGCCTGCTCTGCTGCTAATGCCCTCTAGCAGGATACTGAAGGTGATGGGGTGATAAACTGAGGGCAATTCTCTACTTCTGGATAGTATCAGTATGGGAAAAGGAGTACTTTTTAGCTGTGTTCAGTCTGGAGCAAATTATATGCCAGAGGGATGACTCCCCAGCACGTTTAATGGAGACCTCCCTGGCAGACCATAATCATAGCTATGCAAGTGGCTTTCATTAAAAACGTCTAAAATTTGAGAAACATGGAGCTGGAATAGCCACATATAGGCATACCTTCGTTAGTATCAACAATAGAAAGAAAGTAGTGAGCCTGGTAAGGAGGATGCATCGTATAAAAGAAATACTAAATGTGATTTGTTTTCTTGAAATACAGCAAGATAAAACTAAATTAATCTCATGGTTTTATTTGTATTCCCCACCTTATTCTCTGTCCTCGCAGATGCTTATTGATGAATAAGGTGAAACATAACTGATGAAAAGGGCTAGAGTTTGCTTCCATTTCACAAGGAAAGACATACTTGGAATACCAGCTCATAGAACTGTGTAAACTGGAGTGAGTTCCAGTGTGGGTAGAACAGGAAACATTATGCACTGAAAGATGCAGGTGGCTTGGACTGAGTGAGGAAAGCCACTTTGAGAATCAGTCCCTGGGAACTGGTGAGACCCTGAGAAAACTCATGAATTGTTTCAAAATAAGTCAGTAGAGCAAAAAGAAATACACAGGGCACTGGGAATGGACCAGTAAGACATCACAGGAATCCAGCCTTCTTTGAGGAAGAAACTGTGAAGAAATGGCTGCTCCTCGTTTGCTGGGTCTCTTGTTTAATGTTTTTTCATGGTGCTAATGATGAGTCTGTTCTTTAGTAGCAGCAGATCTGCCTGTTAGTTTTTCCACTCTTCCACATGAAAACTGAGACAGACAGAGTCGGATCACAAGGCAGCAGCTCCTCCTGCACTGACAATAATTAAAGTTCTGCTCATATGTTCACACTTGCCATTACCATTGAAGGATTTTGAAGTGTAATGAACTGTCCAGAATCATATCTTATTAAGATTAAAGCTTGTGTTTTGAGAAGGAAAACTTAGACCTCTGAGACAGCAGTGGATGGATCTTGCCCTACTGTTTTTAGATAATTCCCCTTATTATCTCTGTGTTGGAAGGTATATTCTGAAGAACATTTGAGGCCATGATTTAAAAACTTAGAAAAAAGAGAGAAAAGATATCTTCAAGGAATGGATCAAGGACAAAAGCATCTTGCTTACCTGAGTCTGGCTGAGTCCTGCTCACCTTTTCTGAGTTGCTACCTTACATCAATGAAAATATTTGCATCAGGCAACTGAGCAAGATTTGCTATCTGGCAATGTTCAGAGGACTCTAAGGAGAGAAGCAGCCTATGCCCAAAGGAAACAGAAAACAAACACAAAAGAAACTATCCAGCTTCTTTTATCAGCAGTTCTTTACAGGTCACCTTTAAAAGGTTTGCATTTATGGCATCAGTATTTGAACCTCTTTTTTACAATCTGTGTGTGTAGGCTGAAGCAGGACTATGAGTGCCTGAAAAATGCAGGTGCTAATTACAGCAGTGTGAAAGTAAAATAATGAGAGCTTGAGAATGTGACTGATAAGCAGTTAGAAAATAGACTAACAAGCAGGATGTCTGTAGTCCATCAAAGGGCTAATGAAGGTCTCTGTGTCCTCTGCTATTGCCTGCGGAGGATGTACAGATGGAAAACATCCAAAAAATGGCATTTAAGAGTATATGCCTTGTACTGACTTTGTGGTGATATAATGATTGGATACAGTGAGTGCTTAACTTATGATTAAAGTGATTACTCAATTAAAAAGTCCACATTGCATGCTGACAGCCAAGTGGGACATGTTTGCAAGCATTTGCTTTCTTTGCACTGAGGCTACTGCATGCTTCTGCACCTGCCTTCCAGGCTGGGCTTGCAGCTTGTGTTGGTGCTACATTGGTTCTGGTGCCCCAGCACCAGAGGACTGGTGCCTGTGGCTGGCTTGGGAACAAGCAAAGGAGCTGCTGATCTCAGAATTGGTGGGGACATCTGCCTCACATGCTCATGTGCATCCCTGTATGTTTCACAGAAATGAAAAGGACCTGATAACAGCTCAGTGCACACTGATGCCTTTGCTGTATTTTCAACCCCTGTTGGCTAAATGACTTTTCGTGGTAAACATACAAATTCTGCCCCTTTAGGGTAAGCTGTTCCAGACAAGAAAACCGTGGAGCTGAGAACTCTGGCAAGCTTAGAAAATGGCAAGAAAACAAAAGAATAAACAAGCAAATCCATGACCAGAAAAGATTAATAAAAAAAGACATTTTGGCCATTTGGTCATAAATAGTACTGTTCAATAGCATAAGAAATCATGCAGACTATGCAGGGAGACATAAAACCACTGAATTATGTATTAATATGTCATATAAAAGGAAAAAGTACTAAAGAAAAACTGTAGGAAAAATAAATAAAACCACCATTAAAAGTCAACATTTCCCATCTGGTCAGTTATGCCAAACATAAAACAAGTGGTGTTTGGAAGTTAACAACACTTTTAATTTTACTACTGATTTTTCCATTATAAGCCATACAAAGGTGTGGTTAGACCATAGGCCCAGGAATTGATTTTATGTCTGTGCTCATCTAAATCAGTGTGCTTCTGAAATATCTATCTAGGTCTGTATATGTCTGTATATATGTACGAAGGAGGAGAAGAAGAAAGAAGCTAGAAAGCTGGGAATGTGTGAGTTGGCTGACATTAAATTGGAGCTGATAGGGGCTGTTTGGGGGAAAGAAGCTGGAGCTGAAAGCAGCTAGTGGTGGCTGGGAGGCCAGTGCTTCCCAGCCCTTGGTTCTGCTGAGGCAGGATGCATGCACGGGTGGATAAGTGATGTCCTACTTCCAGCAGCCCAGGCCCTCCTGTACAGAGGCAGCACCATTCAAGAAAGGAGAGCTCAGCCTCACTCAAGTTACAGCCTACATTTTACTCTGTCCCTCAGATGTCTTTAATTTGAGAAGACAGGTGCTGTGGCTGTCCAGGCTGGCAGAGGTGGCTCTAGGGGACTGGAAGGATGTGGGGTAGGGGCTGCCCGCATTTACACATCTGAGCCCACTCTGTCAGAGCACCAGGACCATCAGTTCATCTAGTGAGATGGCTGGTGCAATGCTGAGGAGGCTCTAGCTGTCCTCTTCCATGCAGGACAGCAGCAGAGGGAGGTTGGGACTTGTATCCCTCAAGGCCAGGCTGCTCAGATCTGGATGCTGCTCTGGCAGGGTCAGCTCCTGTGATTCTCTCCTTGCTGTGGGAGCTGGGAGGCAAAGCACAGCCCGTGAACCCCGGCTCAGCTGTGAGTCCTGGGATCTCCTCTCTCACACAAAAATCTCTGGAGGGATTAATATGGGGGAAAAAAAAAAAAAAAAAGGTTTTGCTCGCAGAAAGCACAACCGACACGGAAACTGCTGTGCTGCTGCTTTATTAAATACACTGGCCTGCTGGAGCTGCATTGCAGATATCCTCTCGTACTCTGAACAACAAAATTCCCTTTGGTCAACTCTACTATGACTTGCCTGCTTTTCTCAGTTCATCTGCAGTGATTTTGGTAACATCTTAATTGGGAAGGGAGAGTCCAGGAGCCAGAGCGGTGACAGCCAGGGCTGGGCCAGGCGTCGGGCTGCTCCCGTCTACAGCCTCTTGTTCCCCATCCCCTGAGGGGCTGTGCTGTCCGCACCACTTAGAAACCATGGACCAACATCAACCAGGGCAGTGAGACCTTCCAAAGCTTGTCTTCCCTCGTGGGGGTAAACAGGGATGCCTGTACAATGCTCTGCTGTGGATATGTTACCTCTGCAATGGGAAAAAGGGACCTGGCTTGGCTTTGGCATGTGAGTTCACAGAGCCGGGGCTTCGGGGTCTTTTTTGACAGAGCCCGTCTCCAGAACTGAGAAAACACTGCCTTTTGCTACTGTTTTGCTTTAGTTTTAGAAGCCCAGGACACTGCTGTAAAACATGAGAGTGGAGAGAAAGGAAGAATAGGAAGCAAGTATGTAAATAATCACAATTAATCTGAAGGTCTAATGGCCTCCCTCGCTTCCCACTGCAATTTGCCATATGCTCTAGCGCTTGCGTGAGACTCCCTGGCTCACATGTTGTTAGTTTATACAAGTGTGCACAGACCTTTGGCACATTTGTATTTTTATTATGTAGAAGCTAACATTTAGCTTTCTTGTTATGGGTATGTTGTAGCATATGTTCGTGTTTATATTGCAGGGAAAACGAATCTCTTGACTAGAAAATATCTTCTTCTAATATTCCAGCGATTTGTTATTTTGACCTTTTTTGTAATGATGTTTTGTCAATAGCAAAGGCAGAGCTGAGTGGGGCAGGCCAGGTAAAGGCTAGTCATTCGTGTGTGATAACCCATGGTGTATTATTTCTTTTGGGTCCTTGAGAGGATAATCATATGCAGGTCAATTTGAATTGGAGGGAAATGATTTCTCAGAAGAGTATGTGAAATGGGAAGTGTCTTTTTTTTTTTTCTTTTCTCTTTTCCTCTGTTTCAGATACGTATAGCAGGGATGATACGTCTTTTTTCTTATTTTTTTGTGTATTTGTGTTGCCCCTCACAAACTTTTCTTCATGACAATTTTATATTTACTGTTGTCATGGCAAAATCTTCATCATGATTTTCGCTGGGAAATGTTTACCTTATTGATATCTGTTTTCTCCAGTGCCAACAAAGAGGAGCCCAGAATATGTTATTACTAGACCAAGGTCGATAGATAACATGCTATGATTTTCCACAATTAATGAGAAAAAGAAAGCCTTAGTTTTAGCAGCAGTCTGAAGTGTTTCAAAATTTGGGTCCTAGTTTTCTTCCAAAATCCTGCGTGGAAAATGTTAAAACTTCTCTGAGTGCCAGGGTACCTGAATTGGGCATAAGGTCTGAGCCAGTGTTAATGGCTGGCACTGCAGCCAAACTAAGAAAGAGTTCTCTGCAGTGGGATCTTCTTGTCCCCTCAGACTGGAGCCTGTCCTCTGTGGTCCCCAGGCTGGAGAGAGAAGGCGTAGATCAGAGTAGCTCTCTCAGGCTGCTCCCATGTCTGGAAAAGCCATCTGGATATTAAAGGGAGGGCAGGAATGGTCTATCTTTTTCTTTGGCTCCCATTAATCTAGTTATACATCATTCCCATGTGTTCTGGGCCTGACCCTTGGTTTGTTTTCTGAATATATCTGCTGTCCCTATTCGCAGAAAAGTCTGATTTGATTATCTGCAGTCCTATGACTTTGTATGTGGGTTTCAGGTCAGATTCAGTAATTATTGTCTGTAAGTTAATAGCTGTGGGGTTTTACGACCTCATGCGATGTCTCAGGCAGTGCATCTGAATTTGCAATGAGCAGTGTGAATATTAGGTTCCACGCTTGCAGCACTGTGAGCATTGCTGCTTGTGATTTCCATGCAAAACAGACTGGGAAAGCATGGAGAAATCTTTTCAGTTCAAAAATACAGTCTCCTTGGACTCTACATGAGAGGATGTATGGGAAATTTTACGTTTATTTCATGCAGCCTGCCTTTGACTGCAACACATACACAAATTATGCTCTCAGTGTTGAAAATAATGAGACATATTATGATTGAAGTCCAAACCAATTACTACTATGAGGATTAGAAAAGAAATTGTTGTTGAAATATGCTTTTAACCTTCATGTGACAGTATTTACAGTAACAGAATTGTTTCCTGAATCTCTGCAAGCAGTATGTTCCAGGGCTGCTGGACATAATACGAAAAGACTGACACTTAGTGATTTATAGCACTATGGTGTTTCTATATATGCTGCAGCCCAGTATCTACCAAGTACAGAACATGACCTGTGCAACAGGGAGCCGAAACCTCATTTAGTTATATAGAATCCTAAATTGAGCAATGTTTTAAAAATCAACAGGATCTTAAAATGAGTCTTGTACCCAGCTCAGCAGCAAGCTAAAGATTTTGGACATGAGAGAGTATTTATGACCAGCTTTAGGCTGCACTGAAGCTGGGACATCTGGATTCTGTGCAGCTCCCACCCTAGGAAAGCCTATGAGAAAAGATATATCCATAATCTGGTAGCCATCCTTGCTCTTTTCAGCTCTTTTGCCTCTTTGGATGCTTCACCAGAACAGTGTTTTGCTTTTTTCCAGACAGCCTCATTGTAGCCACCCCTTCAGTGCATTTGAATGTGATAAGAAATCTTGATTGCCAAAAATGGCAATAAAACAGAAAATCTGAGGTTCCCTGGCATAAAGCCATCCATATGCATTCTCGTTAGATAAGGTTTGCTGAGTTTTGGTTTTGTTTCCCTTTAAATGAGAAGTTGGTTGACCATCTGAAAATAAAATGCCACAAACCACCTTAATAGACATACAGTGGAAATGTAGTGGAAATGTGGAGAGAGTTCTCTGTGTTAGATGGGCAAAAAATACACATAGAGAAAAATATCTGCACAGTGATGACAATTTTCTGCATGGTGCATGGCTAGCAATCATTCACATTGTGAAAGCATGAGAAAGTAAACAAGAGGCTTGAATATTTTGTTTTGAGAGTTTTCCAACAGTATTGCTTTTTCTTACTTGGGTGCTTTCTGACATGCATGACAGAGACAGGGGTGTGTTTACCTAGGAAAGGCTAGATTATTTTGTGAGTAAAATGCCAAGGAAAAGCACCAGACCTTCACTGTGGAAACTCTGCACTGTTCAGTCTCCATTGTCTTCAAAGCACTTACCGGGTGGTGCAAGACAACAGCTATTAATAACTCCTTGTCACAGACTGCTCAGCCTCTCCCTTGCTGGATACATACCAGTCCACTCTGGGTGTATCCCCCAAATTGGAGCCATGTGTCTTCAAGCCATCTTAATCTGGGCAGAGTCCAGGGCTTGGATCTGATCTGGGTTTCTAGGAACATTTTAATGTCACGGTATCTTTCTAGGACTGCTTTCCGAGCTGAGGTCCTGGAAGTTCATAGTGGTTCTCTTAAACATTTGCAGGCCAGCATTCCCCATGACCAGCTCTGTTAGCTTTCCTGCAGGCAAAAGGATGTCATGCAGTACATAAAAATATCTTCTGATCTCCCTCTCTTGCTTGAAATTTATCTCATTGCCTGCTTTCCCTCGCCCTGATCTGTTCTTCAGAGCCCTCTGAGAAAAATGTTTCTTTATAATTTTGTTCCTCCTAGTCAAGATCAATGCTGGTGCTGATAGTCCTGACTGAGCAATCTATTCTGAGACACAGATGTATCCACCACTCAAAAATAATACAGGGCAAGGGCTTACAGCAAATACTTGAAAGGGTTTTGATGTACAAACCCCAGTGATCTCACAAAGAACTCATAAGCTGCACCTCAGTTCCTTGTACAGAGACACTTTGTGTCCGCACCCACGGCCACTATGTTTTTTAGAAAGCTGTGGTTGCAGACAGGTCTCGCTATGCTTTCTAAGCACAGCTTGATTATCTTTTGGTTTGTTCTGAATAACCAGCCACATCAAGTAACCAAACTGTTACACGCATCTCTACTTTTCTGAAAATATAGTACATGCTGGTAAATTTGACCTTCTAGGTACTGCTCAATGCTGTTAAAATATTCCCATATTGCCCAGATTCATTTTGGGCAAAACCCAGCTTTCTATGGAACACAATGCATTTGAATTGGAATAGATTGTTCGTCCTCAGTCTATCAGTAAAAACATTGCAGTGGCCTGACATCTCTCTCTAACATCTTTAAGCCAGAAAGATCTGAAGCTGACAAAGTGTTTGTGGCATCCCTTGTTTCTTGCTATTTTTCTCAATAACTAGGCTCTGGGGAAAAGTCTTCAAATCTTTAAACAAGCTGAGGAAAACCACTCCCTCTGATCTGAGCTCCTCAGTGCAAACTTCTCACTGCTTGCTCCGTGCTTGTCAGAGGAGGAAGCCCACATGGGCCACACACAGGGCTGTTCCACCTGCAGGAAGGGCACTTGCCACAGAAAGGGACCCAGTGACTGCATCACTCAGGAGAAGGGATTTTTGTCTCCTTGATGAGCCTTGGGCAAAAGAAAATGCACATTTCCAGAAAGGCCCGGAAGGATGCGTGGTCTGAAAAAATGAATGAGCCTTCCAGATTCTTGGTTTTTTCGCTTTCTGAAGGAAAAACTGAGGCAAGTATCAACATTGTTGATACTTATAGAATCATAGAATTGGCTGGGTTGGAAGGGACCTCGGAGATCATCAAGTCCAACCCTTGACCCACTACCGCTGTGGTTACCAGACCATGGTACTGAGTGCCACATCCAGTCTCTTTTTAAATATCTCCGGGGATGGAGAATCCACTACTTCCCTGGGCATCCCATTCCAATGTCTGATCACTCTCTCCGTAAAGAAATTCTTTCTAATATCTAACCTAAACTTCCCCTGGCACAACTTAAGACCATGCCCTCTTGTCTTGCTGACAGTTGCCTGGGAAAAAAGACCAACTTCCCCCTGGCTCCAGCCTCCTTTCAGGGAGTTGTAAAGAGCGATGAGGTCTCCCCTGAGCCTCCTCTTCTCCGGGCTGAACACCCCCAGCTCCCTCAGCCTCTCCTCACAGGACTTGTGCTTGAGTCCCTTCACAGCCTACTTGCTCTTCTCTGGACCTGCTTTCAGTTAGTGTTATAAACTAATTTTAAAATTTTGAAATGTTGGAGGTATTTACATGACAATAGTAATGAAATCTACTGAAAAACCTGAGACTCAAACATGGCACTCTTTTGTTTTTATTGTTTAATATCATGCAGCTGTTTTGTTACAACATAAAGTTGGAACAGCCTTCAAACTTTCGACTCTTATCTCTGGATGATAGCTTTTCATCTGTAAGGAGAATAAATGCATACAGAAGAAGTGTGAGGAAAGGTTTATAAGTTTTTCTGTGTACATTCAGGGCAAGCGATGCATTAGGGACTCTGCAGGTATTGCCCAGGCAATGCTCCTGCTCCACCAGCTGATCCTCCAGCTCTCACTACTGAAGGAGTTCTTCTTCATGTTACTCTTTACTCTCTTTTCCATCTATGGAGAAGCACAATCAAAACACATCATTATAACTCTGAAGCACTTGAACATTTCTATAAAGGAAAAGATGCCAGTAGTGAATTTGTTCCACTGTCCCTGACTCATGAGACCACCTTCTCTTTTTCTGCTCTCTCTCTGTGTTTCTTCTTCCTTTATGTCTTAATTCACCGCTGTCATAATTTATATTAGCAATACCATGTGCAAGACATGAAAATCTATACATCTATCATGTCCCCATCTGAACACGGGGACATGACATTTCAAAATTTTTTTTCCCTATACATTCATCATGCTTTTTTTTTTTTTTTTTTTTTTTGCAAAAGGAGACACTCACTTCTGTAGATTCAAGCAGGCTGAAGATGGTCCTATTTGATCTACTCCACGTGGATCATGGTTTAGAGTGAGGGTAAGAAGCACTGTTCTGCTATGGCTCTCTGTCCCTTTGGCCAACACTGTGAAGCTAAATATTTTATGAGTCTTTTCAAGGCTAAGGTACATACATTTAGCATGGTGTCCATCAGTGGCAATTGGAGGTTTAGTGTAAACGTAAATTGTTCTTTAGGGAAGAATAAGGATCTGTGATGGCTTGTTTCTGAAACTGGTTGATCTTTATCAGCCTTGTGACAGTCCCAGAGGGGCAACTGGTTGTAATTAGCTCATTTATTATTGATTCAGGCTTTGGACAATGAATTGGAATTAATCAGGGTTCAGTGGTGTTTTAGAGGTCTGAAAATATGTAGGTAGGAGCTCGGGATGCTTCAGCATTCTGAAAGAAGCATGAAAGAAACAGAACCAGAATGCAATTCTACCTCTCTAAATGTTTGGAAACAGGTAGTAAATTTTGGAATTCTTTTTGCTTCCTCTCCCTCATTTTCAGTTTCCTGTGCAGTGTAACTCTGGGAGAGGCTGAGCATAAATGACAAAACACACTGAGAGAAGCAGTTATTAAAAAATTTCCAGCCCAATGTTAGATCTTCCTTTCCTGGTTACCCTCTCTGCAGATGAAGTCCTGCATCCCAGAAGCTGTAAGGCACTGAAGCCTGAAATTAGCTGTGTGATCTTATTACTGCAGCCCTTGTGCTTCTTTCCACACATGCACCTATTGGTAGTTACTTTTGTTCTTTATAATTTAATTTTAGACATAACATAATCTCCTTGTGTCTCTTTGTGTTCTTTTTTTAATTATTATTTTATGTTTTCTTTTTTTTAAAAAAAACAAACAAACCATGAACTCTAGTTTCTAGATGGTAGGCAAGAAAGTTGACATAGTGTTGTTACATGTTTACATGTTGTAAAATCTTTTAACACTTTTAACTTTTGTTAAAAATGGTCAAAAATTTTGAATGGAAAAGGAAAGTCTTTGGCATAACTGGCACCTTGTTAGTAATAGTTTTTCACATAAAAATGTTTTTGGTTTTTTTCCTATGTGGAGCTTCTGAGCAAAATAGAAATTTGTATTTTATTTTCTCTGATATCTGTATGTTTTAGAAGCGTAAATAGGTTTTCGAGTTAGGAAAATAAGACATCATCTGTCTGCACTTTAGTGTTTCTTGCAAAAATTTTTAAGGTACATTTTTTGTGAAAGAAATTGTCTCTTCTTTTCCCCACTCTCAACTCTTTTTGAGTAATTTAAACTTGGACTGCAAATGTCCTGAAAAAATAATTTGTGATTTTGCAGGCAGTGGGATAATTTGGAAAGGAAAAAGACAACTGACTAGTGCTATAAAAATAAGATACTGCTAAATGCTGAATATCTTCTGGAAATCTGCACTAATTTCATATATATTAGATCTAAGCTAAGTACTAATTTTATTAGCATCAATAAGCCTAAAATTCAAATATATAGTAAAGTGGAGCAGGTCAATGCCTGTTACTGGAACAAAAGCAATTAGTTGAGTAAATAATTGAACAATGCTTGAGTCTTTTTTTTTCAGTCAAGGTATTTACACTATGTTATTCTTTGTCTCATAACAAATCATTCACAGAGCATATATATTGCATTCTGCCAGTGACATGGATTCTACCTCATGTCATTAACACAGTAGTTAATATGCACAGTTAATTAAATAGTTTAGGCACACTATCCTGTCCAAGTCAATGAGCAGAACTGGATATCGTTTGAAGGGTCAATGCATTTTCCTGGATGTTCAAATTTTCCTTCAAAGGAGATGGGTATGGTTGGGTGAAGAGGCCAAAGTTTTGTTGAACTTATCTCAGTTCTGAGTTAAAGAATCCTGGTGTGTGTAATTAAGACTGAGGTATAAGTGTGTTATAAAATTATTCCTAATAACATAAGTATTTGAGATTAATTTAGCTCTCAGTCTTACTGTCTGAAAGATTTAAGAGTAATATTTTAAATTAGAGTCCCAACTATGTATCTAATTTAGATTTAATATGACAGCTATTTGTTCTGCTAATAAAAGCCCCATTGCATATTAAAAACATATTAATGTAGAATTAACACAGATTCAATAGGTTTAGAAAACTTTGATGAAAGGATTTAAAGCAGCAGTTAGCATTTATGATCACTGTAAATATCTTAACAGCATTAATATGACTGTCTACGTACAAATCTACCAGATTTTGTCCAGTTCAGAAAAGAATGGTTCTGGTGCTATGGGTAGTCATCCAAATTGAGCTTTTTTATATGCTGTTTAAATTATGGCCTTTTCCCTACTGTTTGTAGTCATGGCCACTGCATACATACAGTCACTTTGATGGTCTGGGAATGGAAACTGGCAACTGTGCACTGACTGTGAAGATGATGTACATCAAGCAATGCCTGCATGCAAAAAGAAATATATTTAAAAACTGACATTTTGGTCTCTTCAGTTAGGAGATGTTTGGATGTTTCCACGTGCAGAGTGTTTGCATCACTCGGTTGGACTGTTGTATGCAGGAAGTTGCTACATCTTCATGGCAGCATGGTACAGGTCAGCCTGGTGCGTTCCACTGCCCCGCCTCAGTGGCATCCTCTGTGTTCTGGAGGGAACAAAATTAATCCTAGGGATAGCTGTCATTGTTGTGTAGTTTGTAACTTTCTATGAAGTATCTGCTGGGGAAAGTGTCTGGGTTAATTGACAAGGTAAGTTCAACCGGAGCTGTTTGTGGAGTATTTTTGTGGTCTGTGCTAAATTAATGCCCTGTGCTCCTGCTTTGGACAATGTGGTTAATGACCCAACTTGCAGAGGAGCAGCTGAAAAATCTTACCTCACAGGCCCCTTGCTGATGTATACCTTAATCTGAAGCTTGCTGGAAGAAAGGAAGGAAGAATGGACTATATCTCCTTCAGGACATATTTTCATTGAAGATCATGGAATGATAAAACCATTGGGAGGTGTGGGATAATGTTTTCTGCCTCTGTGTGTGCACATTATTTCTTTATTTGGTTGACTTTTTAATGAGACCGTAGTCACTGTGAAGGGTGATGTGCTTTTTTTAGCCTTTTTTTCTTTCTTTCTTTCTTTTTTTTTTTTTTTTTTTTTTTTTTTTCCCCAGTCTTCTGCTTTTCTTTTAACTTTTAGGGAGATAAGAGGAGAGGAGACTATATGACTGAGCTGCACCGTGGATCCATTCAAACCTGACCTCCTCATTCTACTTTGTACAGAACGTAGCCCTCTCTGCTCTGCCGATCACTTAATGCCTCAGCAACACCCTGTTCTACTCTTCTCCTACTACTCCTGCTTGACAAGCTGTGAGGCAATTTCAGGAAGGCATCAAATTTGATCTGATGACAGCAGCATTCCCTAGCACTGGGCAGGCAGTACACGTGGTCCTGCCTGGAGGGGTATCATGCAACCTTGTAGTAGCATCTAGTAAGGATGTATTGTTATAAATCCTTATCATGTTTATTTCACTTTTCATTCCCAATCCTTCCAATCTTTTGATATTTAGCCTCGAGGCAGATTCATCTATATATCCAAAGATGCAACTTTACATTGAATTAATGTGTATCTTTTTGCCAGTTAAGAAGTTAACAAAAAAGGAGTAGGTGTCACTATTTTGCTTATGGTGGGAACTTGACAACGCACTGAACCAAGCACAACACACTTCCAGAATCTTAACTAGTTTGATTGCACCATCGACACTGTTATTTCGACAGCCCCACTCTCTGGCATCTGGCATAATTGGAAGCAGCAGCCAGCAGGTATCAGATGTCAGTATGAATTGTCTCCTGCTGCGTGAGCGCTGACTATGAAATTGATTTGCTGTCTTTTTTATGCGGTTTTGTAATGAAAGTAACTTAAAAGTCCCAAACAGACAAATTCTGTATTTGTGTATGTACAGTTAAAATAGGCATGAGTATAAAAATTAGAGAGGGGAAAATAGATCAACAGGAAAGCAGTATAGTTCCATCAGGCCCTGTTTCCCTGCAGACAGTTGCGGTGGGTGTTCCCTCTGTGTTTCTGAAGAAGCTGAGCTAAACCAATAGCTGGAAACCAATTTCCTTGTGTGCTTGTATGGATCAAAAGCATAAAACATGGGAAAGGAGAACCCTTCAGTAAGTGAATTTATATTTCTGTTTTACTCACTGGTGATAATAAGGCAAGAGAGAGGCTCTGCAGAAAACAAGTCTCCAACCTGGAACAAATTTTCCCCTGATTTGTCATCAGGATGATCAAGACCTCTAAGAATTAAAAACTGACTTGAGCGAAGTCAATGGCAAATTACTGTTGATTTATTATAGCAAGGATGTTGCCTTAGGACATATTGGAAGAAAACATCTGTCTCTCAGCACCTTCACAATGATGTCATACAGGACAATTTCACATCTGTTGGACTGGGATCTTTGCCACTGATTTCAGGAACTCAAAGGGAGGATTAGATCGGGTATAAAAGTGGTACCGTCATCCTAAGGCTTGAGAAAAGCCTTTGAGCATTTTTTGAGGATTACTGACATCTAGGTGATGGCAGTAGGAGCACGGGAGACCAAACTTTCCTGGCAAGAACTGGTATCTTTTCTGAATCAGAATTACAGCTGGCTATGAAACAAACATGTTTATGGGCCTCTTCCTCAGCCTGAGGCAGTACTTGGCTTGGATACAAGAAGGCTTAATCAACTCCTACTGTAATCACATTATTTAAGATTTTTCAAAGAGCAAATTGCAACAAGTTCTCTTCCAAAGAATTCAGAGTTAAAAACCTTTTTAGGAAAATCAGCTTGAACATTGATTACGGAGCATGGCCACCTTTCAGACAAGGGCAGTAGAGAAAAATATTCCCAACATCTGGTTCAGAGGGGCCTAAGTCCAGTGTTTAATTGTGTTTTTGCTCTGACACCCAGTTGCATAGCAATAAGGGGGGAGCATATGATAAAATAGTCTATATATAGGATAGGTGGGGCCAAACCTTTGATTGGAGGCCAGCTAGTCTGGTATTCCAATCTCAGTGCTGACATGAAGGCAGCTGGTAACCTTTGGTGGGTCACTTGAAGTTCTTCCTAAATTTCAGAATGTCTTTTTATGAGAGACTGATCTGTAACTGTCTTGGGATTTACAGTTGTCATAACATGACCCAACACTCCATTTCATACACCACCAGATCACGAGTGCCCAGAAAAACTTTCCCCCCATCCTAGATAAGCACAAGATAATTTACAGGGAACTGGTGGCTCTGCTCAGAGTGCAGTTTTCCCACAAAAGCAGTAATATACTGCAGTTTTCTTCCCTGCAGAAGCAATGAAACGGGTTTGAATCTGACCTCAGGTGAAGATGAAAGGCAGTCATTTGAGTAGCTGATCCCTTTCTTTTTCCCCACACAAAGCACAAGCAATGGTGCTTTGGCTTCCCATGATGCTTGGACTGCTTCCTTTCCTCAGACACCTTTTCCTCCAGGTAATGCCTCACTTTCCATACTTCTGAGGCTAGGTCTGATTCCAACAGCAAGACTAAAGCAATATTCTTACCCTACGTGACAGACTTAGGGCCTTTGGCACAGAACCAGTTCTTCTGTCAGTGCTTAACCCTATACTTTGATGCCAAGGATGAATAGAAAATCCACCTGCAAGAAGATGCTGTTATAGGGATGGTCTCCACAGCTCAGTCCCCAGAGGAAAGAAGTACAAAGAAACCCCTCCATCTCTGTGCTGAAGTACTGTGTGGGCTTGCTCAAACCCAGGGCGCTGCTGACTCGGGTCCATTTGCCATTATGTTCTTACCTTCTTTTTCTTGGGGAGCTTCCCTAAAGTGTGCATGCCCTCAATGGCAGGAGGAGGAGGAACAGGCCTCTACTGTCCTTCCTGCAACTGCAAAAAATTATGTGTTTTATCAGGGAAGTTGTTGCCTACTGTCCTGGAGAGGAATAGGGGCATCACCCAACACTATTTTCTCTGTTGTGTTTAAGAAGAAATGTCCCATCATTTATTTAAAGGATGCTGTTACCAGAGTCAACATTTTTTTTTAATATTGGTTCTTTCACTGGGGAAGAAAAGAGGATTCCTTCAAGAATGAAACATGAATCTGAATAAATTAATGGTCTAACAGGAGTGCATTTTATAATGCATTTACCAGGTTCTTCCAAGCTGTGTCCTTCCAGCCTGTTTCCTTCCCTTCATTGTTGTGCTGTGGAGTGAACTCTGTTACTGTGAGTGAACAGTAACACTGGGCATCATGGTTTCTGAGAATCTGCTCCCACTCCTCCCCACAAGACACTGATGTCATTTTATAGTATCTTTTCTTGCTTTTCTACTTTGTCAGACCCCTGTGGGGATTCAATAACTTGCATTCTTCAGTAGAAGTTGCGCAGTAAAATCCAGCATGGCAAGTGAAGTCTCCTCCAGAAGTGTCCCAGGAGGATCCTAATGTGCTTTGTTTCATTTCTCCCAGGTGACTGTTCTGCTGCTCTTTTCCTCTGCATTATTCCTCTTAAAGGAATAGGCCAGTTCAGCCCTCCAGTCCTGGAATTTTTGAGAGAGGTGTTTCAGGGGGATTAGTGTGAGCAGCCTTGTTAAATTCCTGTCTGCTTCTTGCTGTAAACTTACCCTTCAGCTATTGTTATAGTAGCAGTAAAACTTTTGCGACTGCATGACATTTTTTTTTAATGTTTTACTGTTCCCTTTATAACAAATGTTGCAGCATGCACATTTGATGTCAAGTCCCTCTTGTGAGCATTTGATTTTCAGTGTCACGAATGTGACACAGATGGACATGAGAACCCAGCTGTTGACTCAGTCTCTCAGTGCCCTTTTGTTTATGTCTCTGACCTGGTCACATAGTACAAAGAGTTTCCTGCTGAACTACGTGCAGCTGCCTGGCTGAAAACCATGTGAGAATTTTATTTGTCCTGCCTACGGCTCTGAATCTTCTTGGAACAGGCTCCCAGATCCCTTCTGGCATGGAGGTGGGTGATATCACTTCTCAGCCTTCCCAAGGATCCTGGCCTGTCTGGAATCTGCCGCCAGGGATCTGCGGGGCATTACAGCTTGCATTTGGGTGTAGTGCTCCAAATAAAGTGCCCCAGTAAGGCTCTGGGATCCCTGGGGCTTTGGAGAAGCACCACCCATTTTTGTTAAGGGAAGTAAATGTAAGCAACAGGCAAGGAACATAAACGGAGGCTCGAATGGTTCAGGTCCTTTTTCTAAATTTATTTTAACAGTTCTACACACTCCCATGCCCCACCCTTGTAATCTCTTATGCTGTCAGGAAAGCTGATCAGGCCTGTTTTCCCATTTCGTTTCTGCTATGAAAGACGTAAAGATCTGACTTGATCCAGATGCTTCTTGAGACAGCTGCACCGCATTGCATCCCACCCACAGCACACCAGGCACACAGCCTGTGGTAAGAAGTCAGAAATGTTTGGGTCGTGCAATGGTATGCAGGTCTGGAGCACTGGCAGGTGCATGGATAGTTTTGCCTACAAGCAAAATGCAGCTTGCTCTGCAGCTGCTCAGCACAGCCTCAGGTGCCCAAATCACAAAGCAGTGTGTTGCTCAGATGGCACAGATGTTTATTAACTATTCTGTCAAGAGTTGCATATACTAAAGTTACACCTTTCATGGTGTGTCTGACAGCATGCTCTGGGGCCCAGACCTCACCATGTTAGGTGAGCAGAGTCGCACTCCTTGGAACAGTGTATGTAGTCCCAGGATAAAATGAGATTATAGTTACAGAGAGAACAAAATGTGAAAAACCACCAAACCATAAAAACAATCTACACACTTTTCAACTGCCTTAACTGAAATGATATGATTCCCTAGTACATCCGTTTTGTATCTCTATTTTCTTTCTTAAGTGGGAGTTTGGTTTTGCAGCTCACATTCCCCTGAAGTGATCCATGCCTAGCTTTACCACCTCCCAACACATGGAGCACCACTGTTCCATCTCTTATGTCCTTGGTTTTCTCACATCCCCATTTCAACACTAGCTAGTGATCACATGAGAACACAACATTAGGAAACCATTTGGTATATTTTTAGCAATGCTTGGGCTGAATTAGCAGTGGCAAGGGAGGAGTGCCAGCCACATATGACCAACCAGCTGTCTGTGGCCCACATTTTGGAAATCACTGATTCAAGTAACTGGCAATAGGTTATGGAAAGTTTCCCTTTTAGACTGCTATGTCAAACTGATCCCAAACTCAACAAGGTGGGAAGGTCATCGTGGCTGTAAACAGCTTCACGATGTATGAGCAGTCTTCATCAAGTTTCTTTGCCTTTTAGTGGAAAAGAAATAATTTAATTGGAAGCAAGTCTCTTTTGGGCCTCTTTAGCTACAGGAATAGTTGAAACATTGCTTTTCTGGGGTGGACAGGCTGTGTGGCTGCTGTGTGCTTCTTCCCCTCTCTTGGGCTCTTGGTCAGACTGTGCTAAGTGCTGAGGTCTTGTCCTCTCATGTGGAAAGAGAGGAAACCATCCAACAGGCCTGACTCCATAAATCTTAATGTGACAGCCATGTACCACCCCCTCACCCCCAATCAAACGTGTCAGTCTTTTTCCTTCTCCAACCTGCTGTCATGTATATATCTTTTGGCTATGACTTCCAGCTCACCTCCTTTCCTGTCTTCTTAATTCATGCGTATTTTAGGAGCCAATAACTCCTTGTCAGCTGGCACCTATTGCTATATCTGCATCAAAGGCAGCCGCCTGCTAGAGTTCTGCATGCCTATGGGGTTATTTCACTGCACATATGAGTAGATCTTGCATTCCTTGTATGTCACCCATGTGTGAAATCTCCTGCACCAGTTTCAGCCAGGCTTGCTTTATTACATTCCCTCCTTGCCAGCCCAGCAACCCACTCCAATCTGTTCCCTGTGCCACTAAGGAATGGGGGGGGACGACTGTATCTTTAATGTGTATTGCCTGGCTTCTTATGGTTTTCAGCTTGATTTCTCTTGCTGTCCCTCAAACAATCTCTGTGCACAGCAGAATGTGGCATAAGGCATCTCAAGGTCCCAGCACATGCAGAGGGTAAGATAAAGATTGACCCCTACATGCTAGCCACCCCCAGATCCTGAAACTGATAATCAACCACTTCTGCTCATGGGAACAAGAGCTCAGCCTCCAGCTGATATGGGAAACAACCAGTGCAGCCCAGTGGGCATTCTGCTATGGCCAGTCCAGCCCAGTGTGAGATTTGATCTTTCTTGAAGAGCTGAAGCCTTTGCCAGCCTCCCTGCTCCACCTTGCCTGATGAGGAGGTGACAGGCACAACACACCAGCTGTGATGGACATTGTGGAATTGAGTTCCTGTGTGTTTTGACTGACACCAGTTTGATTCCAAAGAAATGCCCCCATCAACAATCTTTCAACCTCCAGGGAGACTGTTTTTTTTTTTTTTTTTTTTAGGAATCCATTTTGTAAATCACTCAGGTGATGGCAAGTTTATGTGTTTGTATGGCAAATTTATGTTGTGCTATTAGTTTCAAGGAAATCCAATTGGGTGTGTGGATTTTGGACTCTTAACCTTTAATCATAATTAATTTTTTTAAGAAGTGTGAAGTAACCTATTCATCTTCATGAGCTGTACTCTGCTGAATGAAACAGCTCTCTGCAGAGGCACAGGAGATGAGAGGTGTGAGCTCTTGCTTTTATCTCAGTCAGTGGTGCCTTTCCTTCTCAATTTGTTGCCAGGTCTCAGGACAGTGTGCTAAGCATTGACCCAGTGGATTTTTAGCCTTGCACTGTGTTGCACAGAAGCTACCAGGAAGGTGGAAAAGACTGCCCTATTGCTGGCTCCCATGAGGAATCAAAGAATAGCTGCCCTCACTAGATGGGATGCAGGAGAAGAGTTGCCCAGGTTCTTCTGAGGACAGAGAAGAGGCAGGGAGGAGAGGGAAGCATTCATCTTCCTGCCTTGGACCTCAGTAGGGCTGAAAGCATGGTGATGGTGCTCCAAGTTCTGTCCCTTTCCTCCCCTGACACTCCACTACCCTTTCCCCAGACCTCCACTGTCTCTGAACTTCTTCCCCCTTCCTGACATATGTGGTATTTATTTAGCTTCATCTGAGCTTTCTGCTCTGCTGCTTTGATTTTTCTCAAACTGCCTTTGACAGAGGCAGACCATGACAACATGCCTCACCCTCTTTCCTTCCCCCCCGCCCCATTTTCTGACAACAGTTAGGTTTGAACTGACATTGGCTGGTTGTAGGTTAGGTTCAAAGGCATCAACCACTGTCTAAACATTCCCTTGAGCTATCAGCTCATGTGAAAATGAGTAGTCTAGAAAACCTTTATGACTGCACACAGTAATCCACTTTATGGGTGAGCTCACAGGGTTGGCAGACTTCTCATTTAATATGGGGTTTCCCATATTTTAGCCTGAAATCCTGCATACTTTGGTAAAGGACTGGTGTTTACGGTAAATCATGTAGATTTCCAGTCTGAAATATGGAAAATAGTCCCACCTTATGCTTTTCTTCAGAGCTTCCTTGATTGTCGTAGAGCTGCTACCTTGTCCCATAGTCAGAGGTGGTTATAAGAAGGCAACCGGGAAGACTGAGTACATGATAAATGAGGAGTTGCACAGAGAAATGCAGTTACAGTGAGGTGGGAACATCCCATATTTTAAATGCTGATTTTAAGGATACTACTTCCCATTTTAATTCTCAAAATTGATGGATTCCATAGAGCATCTTGTGGGTGTTTCAAGTGATTACAATCCAAGAATGAAGGGGAAGGTGAGAACCATACCCTCAATTTGTGGTCACTGAGACTCCACCAACCCCTCACCCCCATTTTTTGAACACTCTTCTTATGAGTTGCCCACATAATTGTCCCCAGATCTACTGTACACAACCTACACTGACCCCTACAAATTTTCCAAGCAGTCTTTGTGAACACTTGGATTTAAAGCCTTTAGAAAATTGAATGTTTAAACAAAGCTGAGCTACTCCATTGTAATTGTGGGGGAGAGGCTGTTCTGCTCTAGTCAGGTCACACATCTTTAGCCTGTTTAATTCAGCATCAGCTTGAATGAGATTCTGCTAATTGACAGCAGCTGAAGATCTGTCCTTTTTTTAAGGAACTTGAAGTAAAGGGAAACAATGGGCAGTGGCTTAGAATTTGCAATACTCAGCTCCTCTGTGTTTTCAGTATGCAGCAGTTATAAGCCATCACTTGATGAATATGGCCTGAAGTGATGTAGGCAACTTATTGTAATTTTTGCTGTGCTCTGTTTGGATTTACTTCCCAGTCAGTCAGGTGGGATACCCTGTAGATTAAGACTTAGCACACACATTTTGAATCTGTAGGCTAGTACTTGAGGTGAAATAGGAATTGCTTTATGTTTCAGAGCAGTAATGGCCTGAATTGCCAGAAATAACCATAATAACAAACAGCTTGTTTCCTGAGTCAGGCACATAGTGCAAACAGCATTAAGTCTTGGTGCACCAATGCTGTCCCTGTTTTTTAATGAAAATAACAGGGATGGGAAACAGTCCAAGAAGAGTTTGTTCCCTTGGCCTGTCTGATATTCTTTTCAAATATGTCTGCTGCTATGAAGAAATATAATTACAGAACCATTTAAATGTGTGGGTTTTCCAAAAAGAGGAGTGGATGGGTTGTATGTAAACATGGGGCTACACACAACATATAGGCAAACCAAAAAGCACACAGATATTGCAATTTCTGTCTTCTGAGGGTCTTTGGGCGACTCTCCTATTTTTATTAGAGTTGAGATATAGAACAGGACTTTGCAGCTGACAGTTCCTCCCTTGATTGTGTGCTTCTTTCAGACATCCTTCTTTCTTGTAAGCTGGTTTATCCTGTCACTTGCTTCACAAGGGCTTCTCAGAGTGCTCTGTTCAGATCAGCAGTCTGGGTACATCTAAAGAAGCCTGCCAGCCTTCTGGAGAAGAGTTCACATCAGAGAATTTTGTTGCGTTCCTACACAAGGACCTTACCTTATGAGAAAGTCCTCTCTGACTCTGTCTTTCCTTTCTTTTCAGAACCTTCTGAATTCCTGTCTCGTATTATGCATTAGTTGTGAGGCTTCCATATTTGAACCACTAAGATCTCTATAGTGGTCTGCTTAAACAACAGCAGGCACATGAGACCACTGAGAAAGCATAGGTATGAACATCCATGCCTGCATCTCTGTTGGCAAATACGGGGCCTAAAAATGGGATAACAGTGTTGGAGATGGTAATGCAGATACGTGATGTCAGATGCTTTTGTAACTACAGGGTTATGGCCATATGTCAAAGCACTGCTCGATCCCAACAGAAGGGGAGCAGACCTAACCACATTCCCTAAGCAGCTATAAACTTGCTTCAGGTGCATTTGGGATGTGGAGTTTTTCACTGGTTTCTGGAAGCTTAAACCAGACATTTCTTCTTGCCTCATGGTGGACTGTACCAAAAGATAGGTCTTATTCCCCATGAATGTGAGTTCATGCCACACAGACAAATAGCACAGGAACCCCTGACAAAAGCAGTGTCTCATCATGACTAAGACAGAGGGAGGGAGGGAGGAACCTGAGGAATGAGTCCTCTGGTCAGCCATCCCATCAATCGTGATAAGTCAGCTGTTGCTTATGATGAAACAGGTCTTTGGGGGATTTCATCCTGCATGGCTGGCCAGCTGGTATGTGTTTCTGTCTGGGCTCTTCAGCCCTGGCCCTCATTTGAGGAGGCAGGCCTTTTGTCCCGTATCAGGCTTCAAATAGTTTGGCATCTGTTGATTTGTGTTGTCTGATCGACCATTTGTTGCATTAACAAGCTTCCTTCTAATCACAGCTCCAAAGCAGTCTGTTCCCCTGTGACAGTTTCTGCTTTAAACAGTAGAGGTAGATGTGTGCTGGCTGTGAACTTCCAAGCCTGCTTTTCTAGGAGAGGTGAGGATGTTTACACAAAGGAGAGAGAAACTAGATGCCGAGGTTTGCTTCCGATTAACTGGTTACACTACGGTCTCTTACGATCAGGGTGTATTAGCAGTGAGAAGTGAAAGTGAGGTGTAATTCATATTTATATGGCTTCACAAATGGCAGAGCTGATGGACAAAAAAAAAAAGCAGTGGTGATTAGATCTGCAGCAGCGATTCAGAGGCTGGGATTGTCGTTTCTGCAATTCGCTTGAGTTTGTACAACCCAAATATCAGATAACACTGTGATCTACATTTTCCATGGAACGCTGTCTCAAGAACGTATTGATTTGTGCTGCATAAGATTACTCAGGGGTTGGAGAAAGCCAAAAAGAGAATTTTACTATTTTCCTGCTGACATTTGAAAAACAGGATTATACAATGTCACATTTAGACCTGTGTAACCTTCAGTGATCCGTCTCAGAAAGTTACTTAGGAACTACTATTTTTTAAGCTTGCTTTAAACATTTAAGAAAACTTTCTAAATCCTTTGAAGACATGCATTAGACCATTCCTGACACTTTAGCCATAAGCAAGGTGCAAGGCGAGGGTCCTTGGCAATGCAAGTGCTCATTACTTTCCCCAAGTCAGGTCCCTCTTAGTTATATGTCTACTTTAGTCATTGGATTTTGGCCTCAGATCTAACGTGTGCATGTGGAAATGAGTTGGGAGGGGGAAACTGAGTTTTTTTTCTTTTTTTAACTTCTCAGCTGCTTTGCTTAGAAGCCACAGACTGCTCTTTGTAAGCGTGCAGCTGTGGCTAGTCCGTCACACAGTATTTTATGTTAGGATGAGACAAGCACCGAGTCACCGTAGCTCCTATTGTTCCTTGTCTGTCACCCAATGTTAGCAGAATTCAACGCAGGCAGTGTTCGCCAAGGAGATGTGGCATTAGAGATGCATATGTAGATGAAGGCTCTCCAGATGTGTTGTTCTAAAAAGTTCAGACCCCAGAGCACACAGTGGTTACTTTTTCTCCTCTTGGAATCTGCGTAATTAGATGAGGCACCGCAGACTCTGTAGCCTCAGAAGAAGTAATAGCCTTTGCCACAGCGGGTTACTCTCTGATGCAATGGGAGGAGACATCTTCGCAGTGCTGTGCCAGAAGTTATGCAATCTAAAATGCCAACTTGAAACATATCCAAGCACTACTCAAGAAATAGCTGCAGTGTTGAAAGCTCAGGTGCTGGAGGTGCTTGAGTACGTGGGGAGTATGGCTGCTCAGCAAAATTATTTTTGATACGCGCGAGAAAACAGTGGAACTTGCAGAAACTGAGCTATTGAGAGATTCAATTTGTAGGGAAGGAGAAAAAAATTACTTAATTGTTTCAGTGCACTAGAAAGGAATGTATTTCTTGGTAGGGAGAACTCTTCATGATGTAATGGTGCAGATAAATCCCAAATCTCTCTTCAAGAAGGAAGGATGACATAGGTCTGTCTCTGATCACTGAGCTTTCCACTCCCTTCTGAGTGTTATTGTGGAGTACATTTGCCATTCTTTGCAAAAGCCAGCAATGTGTGGGCTCTTGTAACAGTTAATCTCATTTATTTTCTAGCTTCCTAGTTAACTTCATTAGCAGACGCCATTGCAAGGACAAACCGTGGTGATATTGCATGAAGAATGATTCTGGGGGATGGTGAGGGTTGTAACCAGCCCAGATTTGATGCTCTCATGATATAGGTCTCTCTTATTTTTTTATGTATAGGCATTTTTGTGGTTTCAAAGGATTTGCCAGGGTAAAAAAACTGCTCCTGTGATATTTGCTTCTCTATGCTAGATATTACAGCAGCACCTCTGACCAAGTAACTGTAGCCAGGTGTTTCATCTCAGGCACTTGTTTCACCCTTCATCAGTACTTTTGTAGGGTTCACAGAGGTATAGGCAACATAGAATTGGTAAAGAGGAGGGTATGGTGACAAATCATGGTAAGATCAGCAGAAGCCAGGGGTTAAAGAAAAAGCTAAACTGCTTATAGTTTAGGGGTGGCTCAGACAAACAGAGGAAAAGCCTCAGAAAACCTGGACTACATCACCAGACTATACCAATGTGGTGAAATCCTAAAGATGCTGGCATGAACTGTGACTGCTACTCCACACACTGCCACCTCCTTCTTGGTAACAGCAGTCACAGAAAGTTCAGTTTTTCTTGGCTTATACACAGAAAAAAAAACCTGCAAGAGTTCTGTCTAGTCCCATCTCTTAAGTTCAGCAGCTTCTTCCCCATGCATATTGCAGAGTTAAAGGAAATTCAAGAAGTCACTAAACTAATTACTACAGAGATGATGGAGGAGGGACATCACTGAGGTTAGTTTATGCTGTTCACAAATTAATGTGTGAAAAAATCTGTGGTGCTACATGGTACAGGATGGGCAGACAACATCCTTCCAAAGCTCTGGCTCAGAAATTAAACACACCAGAGCAGAGCTGAGTTGCATCCTGGTCAGATAGGTACTCACCAGTAAAATGACTTTGGAAATATATGAGGGGAAAAGAGATGTAAAACTCAATAGTCCATAGATGTGAAGTGCCTCTTCTCCCTCAATGAGTTATGAAGGAAATCACCATTTGGGAACTGGATTTCAGGTAGTGGGCTAAGTGACAAGAGACTGTGGCGATTTTGTGGAAGAAGGACATAAAAAGATCTGAAGTGACATTTAATTCCTCAACTTTTCTTATCCTTTGTTTTTATCCAAAATGATACTGAGTATCAAAACTCTAGTAGATACCATTTTTTATTTTTTTATTTTTTTTTAATTCATGCACTTGAGTTTGCAAATTGAGCAGTGACTTATAAAGTAGAAATAATACATATGATTTTTAATGCCAAGTGATTGGCAACTCACAGTAGCTAAATATTTTGAATCATTAGTTTCTAATTTAATTGTCTAAAATTTGTTGTCACACACAAACACCGAGGCAATTAGAAACAGAAATATATTCATAGTGAGAATCCCTTGTTTGTGGATAACTTCTTTAAATAAAAAAGTAGAGTTGATTTAAAGAGAAAACAACTATCCTGTAGTGAGTTATTTGTTCATATCTGTTTCTGAGATGTCTCATCTCCTCTCATAGATTTCTGAGCATTTATGTATGAGTAACTAGTGGTATGATGCAACAAGGGTTTTGCAGGAAAAAAAATCCTCCATCTTTTTTAAACAAATTTTTGCCATTTCTTCTGTGCTTCCAGCTTTCCTCTCTACACCCAATCAGGATATGAAAAAAATATATAGGTTATATGCATAATGATATCCCATGCAATTGTTTGTTTCTACAGAACATTCATATTATTCTTACTGTTGTTTTTGAAGCCATTACTGATTGAGAGATTTTTTAACTAGTTTTCATTAGCAACATGTTTTATAGACAAGTTTTGGAGAGCTTGCTTTCTACGCCAAGGTTTCTCAACAGCAGACCTTTTAAAAATTTTTAATGTGTGATTTTTATTCTTTGCCAAAGTATTTTTTTTTCCACAGAAGACTAACTCTGTCAGTAGTTGTCTGTTTATATAGCTTCTAACTGAGCTTCTTTTGTAATGATGTGCTGTGCGTGCCATGCATGGATATGAAAATACAACAATACAATAAATTAGAGAAAGATGATGATTGATTTAAGAGACCTATTATTTTTACCATGCTACGCTACTGACATACTGCAACTGCAGTTTTAACCAGGCGTTCCACTGCTATCAGTATCTTCTAGATAAGCTTTAAATAACCACCGGAAAAATACTCTGGACAGCTTTATGAAGATAATAACAGAAATTAAATCATGATTCTTTGGGGAGAAGCCCTTAGCAAACCACCAATGAACATTTCTCAGTGAGGCATCCTGAGTCAGGCGTAGGGAGGCAGAGAAACGCACCGCGTGGGCAGGATTAATAGGGCCCATGTGGGGCTGCAGCTGGCCTCTTGCCCCAGCAGGTGGGTAGGATTTGAGCCACAGAACCCCCTGCTTCTGCCTGCTTCCTGACCCACCCTTCTGGCAGCTGGAGAGAGCTGCCCTGCTGCTCCCCCCGCTGCTCCTCTCCACCAGTGATGCCCTGCAGCTGTGCGAGATGCCCCTCCCCACCACCCCACCCCATGGGCAGAGTTCCCTATTTATAGGAAAAGTGAAGAGTGTCACTAGAGGGATGGGCAGTAACCCTGTGCTGGGGAGGGGGCTCTCTGGCAAAACAAGCTGTCCCAAGGTGCAGCACACCCTGCTCCTCAGATTGTGAGGGCGTGAATGTATTTGTTCCTTTGTGCAGTTTCTTTTTTTCCAGGATGGGTTGCATGTCCAACAGCTGCTAAAGCCTCACTGCAATGGTCTGACACCTGTTTTCTGGTGGGTTATGTGGGACTTAAGGTGTGAGAAGCTCTGGTTTACAGGCAGAGGGACTCTGTGCTGCTGCCCACAGCTTTGAATATGGCTTCTTCTGCAAAAGGGCAAGGAGGGGCACTGATGTTTAGCTGTGGTGGGGCTAGATAATTTATTCTCTTCACCTCTGCACTCCACAGAGAATTGCCCCTGCTCAGGGCTAACAGCAGCAAGTATGTGGTTGTTCCTCACTGGTGGAGGGTGAAAAGCTTTGGTAGAGAAGGAGGAGCAGGCATCATCCTTCTCTTTGGTAGAGAAGGAGGAGCAGACAGCATGGTAAAAAGCATGAATAGCTGTTCCAAAGGCTTCATTTGTATTCCTCCTCATAGCTGAGTACTCACTGACTTCATGGTGGCCTCCCAAATATCTTGAGAGTTGTCCCTTTGCTAGCTTCCTCTAGGAATAAATAAAACTAAGTAGTTAACTTGGAGTTGTGGCTATCTGATACCACTGCTTTTGTGGGAAAAAGCGCAGCATTATGTATCTGGACAGTGAGCCAGAAGTGAAGCCAAAGTGAGGAATAATGGTGCCTTTAGAGCTTCTTTTCCAAATGCCTGCCATTAGGATTTTAAGTTCTGAAAGGAGCTTATTGCTTTCAGGCAGAACTGTTTTACCACAAGAAAATTGGAAAGAGGAGGGCGAAAGAAGAGGGGAGGGAGAAAAAAAAAAAAGGAGTCCTTTATTGTATAAAAACAATTGGGACTTAGTGGAAAGTGGAATTGCTTGCTAATGATCTGTGGCTAAGAAAGCATTAATCACATTCAGACTCCAGCTTCTGTGATGATAATACTCACTGGGTGAGCGGAAGGCAACGTGAATGTCAGGGAAGCAGGAAAAGGCTATAGTCCTGCCCCAGCACAGGGTGACTGCTGCCCTGGTTTCACTGCTCAGCTGAAGCCTGAGTGATGCCCACTGGGTACCAGCAATGCAAGTGATGCTAGTGCTGACAGAATCACTGAGGCCAGAAAGGACCTCTGAGAGCAACTGCTTTCTTGGATGCTCCTTTTGGAAAATCAAGCAAACAAATTTTTGTGTAATATATGTCTGGTCCCCTCAGAGTCCTGTCAAGAGCTTATTTGAAATGGGGTTGTGATGAGCCTCTCCCCTAGAGCAGGGAAGAGCAGGCATTACCCCTGCAGGAACTGCTGGATAAAATCCTATGGCTTGTCTTACACAGGGAGTCAGCTACATGGTTATTGTAGCAGTTCTTTCTGGCCTTAAAATCTACATCATTCTCTGCTTCAGCAGGGCTGACTTACAGCCTAGAGTCTGTAATGTAGGTTGTATTTTGGTGAAAGACTGTCATTCAAGTCTTCCTGCTACCCGCTGCCTGTGACTTTGATTTATGTTACTCAGAAGAATTCATTTTATGCACTGCATTAATCCAAATGGCTTTATTTCTAGTTTTCTTTTAAATATTTGTAATGCTGGGTACTTCTGTTGTGACCACAGCCTCTGTGGGCAGAGAACGCCTGACATGACTCTTTGCTCCCCAAGTCTGTGGAACAGTTTCGCCCTTGCCCTCTAAGGAGGCCATCTGCCCTGTACAGACCTTCTGAGAAGGGTGTCCTGCCTCATCCTGGTGTCCCTGCACCATTTACCACTGCTTAGGTAACAGGACAGTGAGTAGAGCAATCTTTCTGGGGTCATTATGTTCCCTGCCTGCAGATGGGTCGGGCATCAGTAAGGAAGGTGAAGGTGAAGGTGTCTGTCACCTTTCCCTGTTGTGCAGGAGGACATGGCTGCCCCAGCACTAGACAGGACTAAGTGAAAGATCTGGCTCACAGTTATGTCAGCCACTGCATCCCCAGGTAAGGGGAAAAGCTCGTGTGTAGGTCCCAGTATCACTTCACAGTCCACACACTGGTGTAATGGGAGACAGACAGGTTTTGACACAAAACCTTGATCCGGTACCAAGAACTAAAGATTGCTAGAATAACTTTGGTCTTTCTGTCTGTGTGTATATCCAGAGCTCAGCCCTGTGAAGCCATGAGATTGACTGTATATCAAGAATCAAAAAAGTAAAAAACACAGGGGTTAGGTAACTGGTCTCCATTTGGAGCCTCTCATTTTATCATGTTTGTAAAACATTTTCTAGTTTGATGAGTTCAGATAGAGGCTTCTTTGTTCATTTGCTCTACTGCTGAACTGTGACTTCTGAAATCAATCCCTGTTGGCCCTTTTATAATTCTCAGCTTCCCTAATAATCTTAATTTTCTGTTCCATTTTTCTTCTTCGGTATTAATACCTCATATTTTATTTTTCTCTGTAAACAGGAAACTCTTATGGAAGAACTCTCTTTAGGAAAGTGTGTATAATGAACTGACATATCCTGATAATGTCTTGTGATTATATGGAGCTCAGATATTAAGGAAATTTGAAGGAGCTGTAAAACAGTTTTTTATTCAAACAGTGAAAAAAATAATTTTTCTTCACTAATATTGTACAAGACATTCAACAGAAAAAAATTATGTGGTCTTTTCAGTCAGCTTTTCAGATTACAGCTTTTGATCTTGCTTGTATACCTGAATTATCGGGGAAAGAAAGGAGGAATCCATTACATAATTTAAAAATGTAATTAAATGTAAAAATCATGTAATTTTTTATGTGTTGAAGAATGCAACGATACAAAAAACTGGGTTGTTTTTCACTCATGAAAGCATTGGGGAAACCTTTATGCCATCTCAGATGTACAAGGCCTGGTTGTGTTAGTTCTGACCATCACACCAGAACTGCAAGAGAAAAATTAACTTGTCTTTCACAGACCTGACATGTTTCGTGTTGCAGATAAGACCAGATTCTTCTTATGAGCCTCATGAAGTTTCTGCTTGGAGTTGTCTTTGTCTTATTTTCTTCTGTGCAAATGTAGTGAAAACTGTCTAACAGTCCCAGGTATTGCCCTGTTTACAGCGAGGGTGCATCAGTCAGAAAATGCTCCCAAGAGTGAATCCTCCATCAGTGTAAACCTTGGTGTGACATCATTGGCATGACTCTGGATCTGCATCAGTGGGTATGATAGGATGTTTTTCCTCCTCTTGAGAGCTCCTCCAGTCTTTAACAAAAGTGCAGTCCTTTGGAGCATCTAGTAATGTTTAAATTCTTCTGTTGTTAGCTCTGAGCCAGGGAAATTCAATTGATCTTTTCTAGGCAGGGATATTATCTGAAGTGGATTTTTTCTTCCGTCTGTATTGGACGAGACGTCCCATATTACTTTCCAGAATAAAAAGACAATACAAGGAAGTGCAGAGGATAATGCAAAAAACAGACATGAAAGTAGTCTATGGACAGGACAAAAACAGAAGACTCATCCCAAGCAGGAGCCCTAAAAATGTCTACCTTAAGCAATATACAAATACTGCATATGCATGTTCTTCATGTTCAAAATTCATTGATGTGTGTATGTTGCTTGAAATAGAGGGTTTTCTAGTTCATCTTCTTAGCATTTCTTTCTACCATGTGCCACTTCTGGTCTGAACTGAAACAATTTCCTGAAAACCAATAGTATTATGATGATTTTGAATTAATGCACAGTCTGTCCTTTATTGTAGCTTTTACAGATTTGTGCACTGGAGTTACTAGCTTGCAGCTTTCTGGATCCTCCTGACATCATATTTGCTAGCCTTCAGTGTTCATGGAACCCAAAAACTTAATGTAGGTGGTCACATATCCCTATTAGTGATTCAAAAGTTACCTTCTGGGTGTTCTCAGACTCTTGGCTAAATAAATACCTTTTGGTCCAGACAGTTCATTAGTGATAATACTAATTTCACCATAGCCTCTTCACAATCACTGACGTTTCTGATGGATCCTCTGCAGCTTTGTCTTCCAATGAGGCTTCTAGTAAGGAACTATCCTCAGTTTCTTCTACAGCAAACAGTGATTCAAGTATTCATTCTGCTTTTCTTCAAAAGCCTTGCCTTTTCTGAGCACTAAACCTGACTGTCAGTGGGCACCACAGACTGCTTGGCAGGCTTTTTGCTCTGATGTTTTGGAAAAGGAATTTAGTATTACTTTTGATTGCTCCAGCCAACTGTTCCTCAATATTTTTTTTTTCCTGCCTAATTATATATTTGCACTTAATCTGGCAGAGTTTATGATCCTTTTTATTTTCTTCATTTGGATACAGCTTCTGCTTTTTGTATGATGCCTTCTCAATTCTAATAAAGTTTTTAACTTCCCAAATCTTTAGTTCACTGCCTCACCACACCTGGTTCTTTTTATTGTTTCTGAAGTTTTTTTAACAGACATTATGCACTGAAGTTCTGCTTTCAGTACGATGCTTTTTTATGCCCCTGTGCTGTCTGTAAGCTGTCTGTAATGATTTCGTTCTTTTAGCTACTTCTGTTAGCTTCTTTTTTTAACAAGTATTCTCATTTGCATGTATTTCCATTGCTCAAAGTTTAGCACAACTATGGTGGATATTTGACCTCTGCTGCTCCAGAGAGGATATTGTATCTAAGTACATTATGGTCATTGGTCTTGAATGGTGTTTTTTCCATGAAATTTTGAACCAGACACTACATGGCCTTTATTACTATGACACAAACTGTTTTGAATACCTGAGATGAACAGAACGTAGAGTGAAAAGGAGACAGCTCAGGTATTTATGCCAGTGTCAATGGGGCTGAGGACAAAATGTTTAAGAAATTAGTTTGAAGTATTAAACTATTATGGAATTTAACACAGACCAGGAAAGAGAGTAGTGTGGAGAGGGACTGACTGAAGGAGTCAGTGGAGGAGCAGAGCTGATATCAACTACATATGATGCAATGGAGTGACTGCAGGTGGTGTCAAGAACAGGCAGAGGAGATGAAATAATAGAACTGGAAGATAATTTTGGTGGCAGTACACAGAATGGATATGAAGGGTGAACAAGAAACATGATGGTTTCAGGGTGTGGCACAAGGAGATAATATGGCCTTCCCCCATCTTAATTCCTTTAGGAAAACAAATCTTTCTCTGTGCAAACTGTGTCAGCATCCTGAATGCATTTGGACAACCGGGCCTCTATCTGAATGAGTTTGTATTTTAAAAACTGTTTCAAACCTTATAAAATGTTAACCTGAATAATACTTGATAGAAATTAAGGAGTAGGACGTCTGATGGCCTTGACAATGTATCAGAATGCTGCAATGCTATAAGATTACTTCTTCTATACTGCTTAGAAGATCCACATGCAAAAGGAAAATTAGCAGAAAAACCTCAGGTCAAGAATGGTACCAGAAGCCTAATCCTTCAATTAATCAAATCATTGCAGCTGAACCTTCTTTATGCAAAAAGAGAAGATAATTTTGCATTCCTGTTTTGCACATATGGGCTTCATTCATCGAGGAAATGTAATCATTAGTCCAGGCAGTGCTTTTCTCCTTGCCTCCCAGCCTTTGGCTTAGAAATGAATGTGTGAAGAATGGATGTGTGTGGTAGTACCCATATTCTTTTTCCCTGATTTATTTGGTCCCATACATGCTGAATACATCAGGCATTTGTTTAAGTGTACCTTGCTGGATAAGTGTGGACTGGAGGAGTATTGAACCTGGTATAATACGAATCTCTCAATAAATAAAAAGTCTCCTACTAAATCTCCCTTTATAAAGGCTGAGAAGAGAGATCTGTAGCACTCCACCTGTGTTTGAATCGATTTCAATCAGACATTAGGAGGTTTCAGGCTGTGTTAGATGTAGGATAGGATAGCACAGCAGCAAAACTTCCCTCACCTCCCTTATTCACAGTTTTGTTATGAAACATGGAATATTTAGATTGAGGAGATTCATCCCACTAGTGCAGACACCCAGCCCTGTAATCTTCACTTCGAGTCTATTGTAATGCTATCCACAAGCACAGCAGCTTCCCCATTGCGTGCAGCATGGCACCAGCTTCTCTGGATAAGCCTTTTCTGGAAACTAATTAGCTCATTAAATGGAAAAAAAAAAAAAAAAAAAAAAAAAGTGGGGGTGGGGAGATATTTTCTGGTTATTTTTTTAGAGCAATTTTTCTATTTAGGAAAATGGGCCAACTTTCCTATTGCAGAATCCTCCAACTCAGATATGGGCAAGGTGAGAGGTTAGAGGCCTCGTTGTTAATGAGCGAGGCAGCCTCTGATTTTTACACTAATTGAAGCATTTACATTTTTCAGCAGAACTAAAATGCAAAACTAACGCATTCCTTGGAGATTTATAACCCCACAATGGATTCTTCTATCCTCTCTCCCTTAATTATCCCAAATTATCTGAACTCTCACGAAGAAGAAAGAAATTAATATTAATATTCCATTTAGAATATACTTTAAAATGCAGTAGAAAATGGAGGCAATAATAATGATAAAGAGTGTGACTGAGATGATTTGGAATATATAATCTTTCTTCTCTTCATTGCAGCTTCCTTATACCAGAGTAAGACAGGAAAACTGTCTTGCATTCATTTAGCAGAGCAATTTTAGTGCTGTATTTACTTTCAGTGTATAAGTAAAAGCTTGGTATAATATTGCTCTTTTTGTTAAATGTGTTTTTTTGGCTCTGTGCCTTGATCAGAAAAAAAATAACGATAAAATAAATTGGATAACTTTTTCTAAGAGTGCATGTGGGGGGCAAACAAGGCAGGTAAGGCTCATCACTGGGGAGCAGGGAGGAAACACAGCTGGAAGAAAAGAACATCTACAAACTGGACATAAAATGAAGTAGAAATTATAATTTATGTTGAAAGAAAAGAGGGAATTAGAGTTATCTGAAGAGCAAACAGTGGGGTCAAATTAATCATAAACTGCAAATGTTGAATCCATATATATGGGCCATAGGCCAGAGGAGAGGGTTTTCTTGCATGAGAAACAGGCAGAGAGGTGTTAAGGAGAGTGGAAAAGGAAAAGGAAAGATGTCTCTTCATTTGGATGATGAGACAAATGTATCTGGTAAATTGCCAGTTAGCCATTGACTATATACTGATGGTGAGTTGCAGGTATGTAATTGGCTCACAAATGCTGTCCCAAATTCCTTGTTTCCAGCTCTATAACACTGAGTATGCCAGTGCCCTAGTAGGTATAGGATAAGAGTATGGGAGAGGCTTAGTTCTGGTTTAGAAGTATCCCAAAATGGAAAATAGCCTCAAGAAGGTCCTCAGTCGTGGAATATCACTCACACTGAATGCATATGTAAGCTGAAGTGTAGCTTTATCTATATTTATATAAATTATAAATCTGAGTCCAAATAACCACTTCTTGTTATAGCTAAAATTGTCCTGTGTTATCATTAGCAGACATTCACTGAGAGGAGTTAGAGACTGTAAGAGAACCTTTCACCTATGGGCATCTTGGCTAGCAACTACCTTGGTGTTAATCTGTCAGATGTATTTATAGAACCATAGAATAATCTGGGTTTGAAGGGACCTTTAAAGGTCATTTAGTCCAACCCCGTGCAGTAAGCAGGGACACTCTCAACTAGATCAGGTTGCTCAGAGCCTCGTCAAGTCTCACCTTGAATATCTCCAGGGATGAGGCCTTAACAACCTGTTCCATTTTTCCACCAACATCATAGTGTTTTTCCTAACATCCAATCTAAATCTACTTTAATTTAAAACCATTTCCCCTTGCCCCTGAAGCTACTGGCCTTGAAACTACTGGCCCTTGAAAACCATCCCTCTCCAGCCATCTATAGGCCCCTGTCAGATACTAGGAGGTCACTATTAGGTCTGCCTGGAGCCTTCTTTATTTCCAGTCTGAACAACCCCAGCTCCCTCAGCCTGTCTTTGTAGGAGAGGTGTTCCAGCCCCTGATCATTTTTGTAGCCTTTCTCTGGACCCACTCCACCAGGTCAAAAACTTCCTGTATTGAGGGCTCCAGAGCTGGACTCAATTCTCCAGGTATTTAGAACCATGTTATGCCATGAAAGTAATGTTTTATCTCTCAAACAATATTGTGTGTGAAAAAATGTACCTTCTTAAAAAGAGAAAAGATATAGTCTAACACCCCTTCTCTCCCATTTTTATAAAAACTTTCTCACTGCCTTAGTACAATGTTGGCAGGTTGATGTAAGGGTGGAAGACATACACAAAAAGGAAGTCCATATGCAAAGCTGTTGCATATGGCATCACATATTGGGCTTGAGGATGGATTGTGGGAGAAAAGTCTGTCATATTAGAAAAAACACAACAACAACAGAGAATTCTATTAAAAATAGTGAACAGACATGAGATCAACCATGAACTAAAAAAGCAATTCTGATGTTTTTTAGCTTAAAAACTCCTTTACTCTTTTTTTTTGTAACACTTTTCCCTCTCTGCTTTATTTGCTCAGCTTTCAGAGGCCGAAGACATGTTTGTAAGGGGTATTGAGATACGGAGCTAAGTGTGAAAATACACAGAAGCCATTCACAGTCAACTTTGAATGCTGCGGAGTCTGTGGTACATGAGGTACACTTCCCATTGCAGGTGGCCTTACCTCAGTGCTGCCTTAAGGTAATGATGCACAGAAACTAGAGAGAGGATTACATGGACTTTCTGGGGATAGGTGTATGTGCAGTGGATCTATCCCCTGGGCTGCCTGTGGCAGATGGTCCACAGCACATGTACAGGATTGTACCCGGGGAAGTCCTGCACAGGACTGTGCGCTGCTGGCACCATCACCTCACTGCATGTGGCGACTCCGGGTTATTGGACACAGGTACAATTGTGGTGTAGCAAGGGGATGTTGTGGTCTGGGTGCATTTTCAGTCTGGATCATCTTGAAAAGAAGCTTTTTTTTCTCAGACTTTCCAACAGGCAAAAATATTTGGGAAGGAACAGTTGTTTTTCTATTCAATATAGTGACAGTCATAGGTAAAGCAATTTTATGATCTTGCCTCCTTGGCTTTAAAGTGAGAATGCAAACCAAACCAAACCAAACCAAACCCCACTGCTAAGGATGTTAATAGTAGCTAAAGGGTTTTGAATAGTTACTAGTGAGTATGTGACCTTTAAACATAATGGACTAGCGAAACTAGATTTTATTTCATCTAGCCTTATGTAACAATTTCAGTGTTATTCATTGCAAGGACATTTGCAATCCACCATTGAGAAACAGTAATGTGATGGATAAAGCACTGGACTGGGATTTTATTATTATTTATTATTATTATTCTAGGCAGAGCTGTAGACTTCCTACATCAATTTGTCCAAGAATAGTAAGCAGCCCCCTTAGCGAGGGCTTTCTTATCTGTGAAATGAGAATGATAATACCACAATACATGTCTGTGACAAACACATGAACATTACTCGTATTTACTAAGCAGTTTCAGATTAAATTTTTCTCTTGTCCAGTTATTTTGGAAAATAGTTACCAAGAAAACCTGACTAAAGAAATTAAAGCTGTTACATTACACATCTGGTGTGAACTAGCTGACACATATTAAACTGTTGAATGTCCCAGGCTGATAAAATAATTTAATTTATTGAAAGGGGTACGACCAGACTTCATAATCACTGAAAATTTCTGCAGCAGTCATAAAAAATTATGCATATTAGTTACATTCCTCATTAATTTTGTTCATTAACTAAGAGATATGATGCTAAAATGAGACCAACTACAATTTAATTTCCAAATACCTTTTTGATTTGTTTTGCAGCAAATATTTTACAGATTGCTTTATTTTTCATCATTTAATGAATGGCAAGGTACACTGCAAACCATCACATAAGGAAATAACACATATAAGAGGAGGAGGAAAGAAAATGCTATAAACCGAGCAAAATAAACACAAGGGACCTATATATGCCTTTTATTACATGTCCTATTTTTGTATAGCTCTGAGTGAAAATAAGTATTCTATGATTCTCCATGTGAATTAGGATAAGACACTAAACTCTAGAAGCTGTCTGGTACCTTTTATTAATCTGGAAAAACAGGAGTGTCTTTCTTTTTTTGTTGTTCTCATTTTCATTTCCTCACAGCTGTCTCCTGTGCATCACATACAGAGTCTGCAGTAGAGCTTATTTGCAAGAAAAGTGCCACGTGTATGTGCACAGTAGTCTTATTGTGAAAGACTTGCCTTCCTTCCCCTTTCTGGAGATCCCGAAGGCCACATTTGTCATATAGTTACTTTGCTATGACTGTGTAATTAAATGTAAAGCACTTTGGGATGTTCAGTTGTATAAAGTATTGCTACTGAAATGCAAGTTGTTTTTCCATAGCCAAACAGAAAAGGAAAAAACCAAATAAACAGCAACAAAAAACAAATGAAAAGGTTCTAGGGATAAAAATGTGAATGCTGTTAGATAAATAAAACATTAGAAAGAAAAGAAAATACTTCCGGAAAACAATTCAATAAGATAATTTAAAAAAAAAATTAAAAAAAAAAAGATTTATTTGAGAAAATTGACAGTCTCACAGAACCTTTTAGCTTACAAGCCATTTACAGAGAGAAAATATGAATCAAGACACAATCATCAAAGTAAAAACCCTAGGTATTAAAATTTTAACTCTAACTTGTGATGAGTCCAAATTTTTTCCTCTGTGACATAAATTTGCACAGGCAGTAGAAGCTTCCAATTACAGTTTCTTCTATATTTTACATCCTTGAAGATAATGTTTGTCCTTTTGTAAAATGAATGTGAGATTCTGTCCTCCCTAATTTATGAACTGCTACCCAACATATTAGGAACTGAAATTATTTATAAGAAAAAGGAAAAAAATAAGGCTTAACAAACTCAGTGGTGGATAGTTCTGTTTATTCACTGCAAAATGAGATTTTTTTGCCATGATGAAACAGTCTCAGAATTTACCCTGAGTTGTGTCTGGGCCGTGGAGTAGACCCCAAGTATGCAGGTCTTTCAGGTAAAGACCCTAACCACAAGGTTGTAGAAATATAAGCATAATCATGTGGCTTTGCTTTCCATTTGTTCTGATGGTTCATGTCCAATACAACAGAATAAGGAGCTGCATGGAGGTCTCTCCTTCCAGGTGAGCAACCCAGCCCTCATACTACTAAGCAGGCAATCAAAAACCAATTATTAGCACATGCTCCTACTCCTTGCCATTTTTGGAAAAACAGCCTTCCTCTAAAACTAGGGAAAATCACCTCTTCCTTATTCTGTCTAGGTTGTTTATGGAGGTTATTGCTTCACCTCCTTCTAAGCCTCCTCAGTGGAGGTTACCACCCTGTCAAGGTCTTCTGAGGAAGCTTCTGTGCTGGGGGGGAATGGGGGGAAAATTGGGTGGGGGGGCAATTTTTGAAGCAGGGCAGAGGTACAAGTTGTCTTCTGATGTCAGCTGTGATGAATGCCTTTTCCTTTTTCATTGAAAATATCTGGAAAGTAGGTGAAACTCTGACCTAAACACTTTTGGTTAGCTACTCTGGTATTAAATACAGTGAGACAGTGTTATTCTGTACTCATATTTCCCACATAACATTATAACCAAAACAGCTAATTACCAATAAATGGTATCTATGAGACTCCTAGCTTTGTTTCAGCCTTCAGCGATCATTTCTCCTCAAAATTCTTGCTCTAAAGGTCCTTGCATGCATTAGCTTTGGTAGCTTTCTTATACTGGACCAAATTATCATTACCATTATTAGACGACCATAACTCTTCTTACTATCTCACAGTGTGTCTATGCTGAATTGAAATGAATAGGTTGATGGAGGCTCTTTTTGAAAAACACTATCACTTATCAGTTTTGGGTTGTTATGTGCTGGAGGCCAAAGAATAACACAAGTCAGAATGGCCTTCCAGTTTTCTAGTTATGCCCTGCACTTTTAGCTATTTCTGATAAAATATCTCAAATGTGTCAATTCACCTGGTCTTAGAACTATGATTTCATGTAAACTAAGTCTTCTGTCTGGTTTACAGAATACCTAGCATAAATATCTCCATATATGTGGACTTCAATAATAGGACTTCAGAGCAAGAAGTTGGACTACCTTTGCATGTTTTGCTTAAACTTGTGCAGTTTGGGCTAAAGTGACTGTCCAGGAATTTGATAGTTAGTTTGAGTAATGTTGGGCATTCTGGCTTTATTACTAGGTATCTGAAATTCTTTTGCTGAGACCTGGCATATTTAGAATGTTGGCTTTGTGTTTTCTCTTTGTTTAGAGAAATAATCCAATGTATTTGATTTTGTGAAGCACATACCTATAGCTTATTAATAAAACCATGTCTCACTGCCTGCTTTGCTTCTGCCCTAAACAGAAATGCAGTGGGAAGATGGGAAAGACCTCAGCTGAGCTGAAATTAGAAAGAAGGAAACACACTTGAACCATTGAAACCTGGATCTATACAAGGCAGTTTTTACCCTAGCTTTATTGTTCATGTTTTTCTACTAACCTTCTCATTTCATCTTATTGTGAGTAAGGGGAGACAATGTACTGCCATGAATATGAGCTCATGGTCTAAGCTCCAGCTTTCATTATTACTTCCATTATCACAATGGATCTTCATTGGCCTGAATTGCTAACATTCTTATGGGAACGATAAGACTAAAATGTCTCCACCTGTCATTCACTGATGTGTGAATTGACAATCAAATGATTGATCAATTTTTCTGTGCTTCAATAGATTCTTTCAAGCCACACATCCTGAGTTACTGTATAAAATGCTGCCGTTCCAGCTAAGTTTTCTAAGGAATAGGAAAAGTAAATTAGGCAATTAGACCTAATCTTAGATTTAAAAATTGAAAATCCATCAGCATCTCTGTCTTGCAAAGAAAATACATTTCAAAATCTGAATGGAAAAAGTATCCTTACAAAGGAAAACTCCTGTAGTCCTGACAGCCTGCCTGTGAATAGCTTTCATGAATTTCTAATATATTTTTCTTTTGTTCATTTTTTTCAAAAAAACTTCGGACCTTAGAAGCTTTTAAAAAGGAGGAAATTTGAAAGTGGAGCAATAGTAAGTGCTAAATATTTTATTAGTGATTTATGAAAGCATGCTTTTGCTTTATTCCTTTAATAGAAAAAAATCATGACAGTTAACAAAATGAAGAGGATTAATATATGAAAATGCATTGCATGGCAGCTTCTGAGTAATGGATTTATAAACAGTTTCTTTTTTTTAAAGTTTTATGTCAAAATGGATTACAAGAAGGCTGGCAAATTATTGTAGTCAGATCAAAAAATTACACAGACCAGGAGTTTTTCTGTAACGTATGCTGCGTCCTGACTGAGATCACTAGTTCACATCATTCCCTCTCTAACAGGAATGTCATGTAGCTTTTGTTCACTTCCATGGTTTAAAGCAAAGAGTAAAGCAGGTGAACCTCTGAAGAGTTTAATGCAGGAAAAAAGCTTCTTAATTTAAGTTAGGCTTCATCCAGAAGTTATTTTTTGTTTTATTTAGTCCTTTTTGCAGTTATTCATGAACCTGTGTCCTTCATGATGTACAGGTCACTTCTTAACATGAATATGATCTGAGTTTTATGTTCTACATGATCTGCCAAAACTAAGAAATAATACAGAGCTGCAGAAGGGGAAAAAAACAAAAACAAAACACAAATCAAACCCAAGCCAAACCAAAAAAACAAAACCCAAAGATTAAGGACAAAAATGAAAAAACATCTAAATAAGAAAACTGACGCAGACAAAGGCTGGTTAAGCATTTTTACAAGCTGACTGGAAGCCACTGTTCTTTATGCTGTGAGAGCTTCATCCAAGTTTCACTGGTGGCAGTAGAAAGGCTTCAGTGGGCTTTGATGCAAACCTAATTCAGCCAAGTTATTGAATGATTTCTTCATTTTTGTGACACCAGTCTTGTTGCTGAGCAAGGATGAGGAGGAGAAGGACAAGGGGAGGCCAAAGGGAAGTTGACCACACAAATGTAGTGTTGGAGGCATTAGACTGCATGGGGCTGTTCAGCCTCCACAAAGAACCAAATTATTCCCATGGAAACCAATGTTCAAAGATGAATAAATAGCCTGGCTCTCAGCAGCTCCCTTTCCTTTTTCTCTTTTCTTCTTTCTTGGGATGTTTTGTTGTTGTTTTTGGGAAAGGGAAAGAAAGAGGCTCTTCACCTCCAAGCAGCTTGAGAAAAGACTGGCAACATTCATTCCACTAATAAGCTGGCAATTAATGCAAAGAGGAATGTCCTGGATTTCTCAAAGAGAAGTATTTTTCAACAGGAGCTAGTCAAACTGTTGGTGCAGTTTTGTTTCTTTTTTCTTTATTCTTCTTTATTTATTTGATTTGTTTTGGTTCTGTTTTGCTTAAATGGGACTTGCATTTTCTGGAAGAGGGGGCTGCTAAACTGGTGTTTTAAGTCTGCCCTCATGTGTTGGACTTCAGCTCTTCTGGAGGGAAAGTGTAAGTGAGCTTGGTGAAATCTACCAGATGAATTGTGGCCTCACCCAGGTACAGATCCTCAGGTATGCTTGGCTTTTTTAATTTTGAGTTTTAGGTGCTCACATACACTTAGCAATGAGTTACACACAGGGGGAATACACAGAGGTATGCACCATCCATTTGAGGGTGGAGATAATGAATTCAAAGGGAATGTTAGAAAGGTGTTGCTGATGGTATGTGTGTTATAATGTGTTGCAATTGTTGAATGACATAAAAAGAGACAGCCAAGGTAGGCTGAAAAACAGAACTGTCAACCATACTTTAGTAAGTATGGAATATACTCTCAGTCTCAGTACTCTGAAAGAAATCCTTTGCATTTGGCTTCTTGTGAGAAGAGTTTCAGAGAACAAGATATATTGTAGGGAATAGTGTCACATGGGAAATTTCCAGTGTGAGCCAGCATGAAACTGTGCTTAGATGGAGCACACGTGGTTCTGAAGCTTTTGAAAAAAATGAAGCCAGCTCTCCTGCAGGCTTGCATGTGGGTCTGGCTGACTTTGGTGTCTTTGAAAATGCTAGTGCTCACTGAACTTCTGGTGCAACAAGCTCCAATAGAAGACCTTTTCTGTCCAAAGAAAGGCCTCTTCCATGTGGATCCTCTGATACCTAAATGATGATCTGATGCTTTCCTTTAGCAGGGAATAAATTTTGGTTCCTGTCCCTTTTCCCTCTCCAGACATCTGTTTTTACAAAACTTGTAGGCACATAATGGTCTTTGAGAGCTCTGTCCCTCTATTCCACTTGGCTGACATTAGCTAGTAGGCTCAAAATTATCAGGGAAACCAGCCAGACAAAATGATTGCCTAAGCCTTGTTTCCTTTGGAAACTAGGCTAAAAAGTTAATATTAGCAGTAACTCCTGCATGGGAGCTACCAATGGGGGAATGTGGCGTGGCACCAAAGCTGTGTACACTGAAGGCAGTCTGATGCCTTGCTTCCATTGTGCTTTTGCTGTAAACTTTTTCCTGGGCCCTGTTAGCAAACAAACTTCTCCAGCTGCTGTGTGGGTGAATGGTCACAGCAGTGTCCACAGCAGGGGGGAATCAGCCTCTGTGCTCCTTGGCCTACTCACTGGTGGCTTTGGGATGTGGACCCCTGGAAAATAATGGAGACCATTTAATCTGGACATTCCCTGGCCATCCAAACATTTGGACCTGTGCAAAAATCAGTGGTTTGCAATGGGTTTCCTTTACTATTACTGAGTAATGAATTTCTATGTCATTAAAAAAAAAAATTTAAAAGCCTACACGTTATTTTCTACTGGAATATCTGAGTCCCAATTTGGTTTAACCTGTCTATCTGCAGTCCTTAAATTGTTTTTGAGTTTACTTTTTTTTTAAAGTCATACGTTTTCCTTCTAGATAATGATTTATGGATAGGCAGTGTGAGAAATGTGTTTTCTGCTGCAATGGGTGGAAAGATGTGACTCTGTTACTGCCTTGGCTGTGTATGTTTTATCTGCACTGTTTCATTCATGGTATTTATCCTACCTTTTCTCCTTCCCTTTACTCAGAACACTGCTTAAGAATCTGCATTTCTCTTTGCAGAAAATTGAAACGCTCATCTGTTTCCTGAGGAGAAAAAAAAAAAAAATTTGGAAAGAATATATTTCACAGCAGACTCTACCTTCCTCATCCTCTATGGTCAGTGATGGCAGTCGCCTCGCTGAGGTCTGTTCAGCTCCTTGTGGGTTTGCATACGGCCAAAGCTCCAAAGCTGCTTGTGCTGAGACTTTTTCTGTGTGAATATGGAGAAGGGCAATGGCATTGTGACTTCTTTCCAGCATGAGCTTATCTGCACTATTTTGTTTTATCCTGAGGCATTGACCTTTCTATTATCAGCCTCTCTGAAAGGAAGAGTACAACCATGTCTCGTCTGTATCATCTTGTTTATGGCTTATATGTGTCTCAAAGTTCTGCCAGAAACTTGGAGCAAATTTACTGCCTGGTTTTACATTTTGCCTGTGATCTACTAATTATTAAGGGTTGACAAAGCACCTATTTCCTACCACAAACCAGGTTTGTTATCCAGGAATGAGATTTTGTTTGAGTCAGGAAAGGATGTAACAATATGAAATATTCTCTGAGGGCCATATTCTGATCCTGTTGACATTGATGAGAATGTTACTTTTGTTTTCACATAATGAAAGGCAATGGCATTACAATGCCAGCTTTTTTCTCTCTCTCTTTTTTTTTTTTTTTTTTTTTTTTTTTTTTAAAGAAACATTTCCCCACCGTACTGTGAACATTGGACAGTTTCATACCTCAGCAGGTATTTCTAGTTCGCTAGAAAGCCACAGTCTCTGTGGATGTAAATCAGTGTAGTTCCTTTCACATCAGGGGCAGTGTCCTGTTTTATCTTGTGGGGAAATCTTGCTCTCAGCTTCAAGCTGCCATGTCCTTCGCCCTTTAGAAGGGGAGAAGTAGAGAGACTGAACTTCTAATCCTAGAAAGGGGAGCATGGGAGGAAAGAATGAAACCAATTTAGTGACTGTGTAGTAGCTTCCCAGTTCCCTACTAGTAGCACACAGTTAATGCACATGACCTAATGGGAATACACTTGCACTCAGCTGCACTTGCCTAAGGCAGAAGAGATAATGAAGTATTTCTGCTTATACCATTGCAAGCCCTCACTTGAACAACAGAAGCACAAGTAGAAACCAGATTCAAACAGAGAGCAAGGGTGAGAGCAGCCTCCAGACTGGCCAGTATGGCTTAGCACCATCCTTGAAGACACTGGATGTTGCTGGACATTTATGCAGTGCATTAGAACATTGCTGTCAGTATCAGTGTTTTGCATATTCACAGGCTGATGGCTATTTCTTCCTCCTCTGTGGAAGAGAGGATAAAGATAAAAGACAAGTAAGAATGTTGCACTTTTTAGCCAAATTCCAGCAGACTAGATAGTACACAGTCTTGAGAACACACCTTTCTGGTTGTAAGAGCAGAATTCAACTCTGAACTCATTCACATGATTAAAATTAAGCCAAAATGTCCTACCATACTTTTATAGCACTGGAATGCAAATTTGGATTTACATTTCCAACTCAGTTCCTTTCCTTACTGATATCCCCCCTCCTTTTACTCTCCACTTGGAAAAAAAAGAAAAAGCATTAGCATCTTCTACTTCTATCTTAGGCATCTCTTTCTGATTCAGAGACTGAATCTTGACAATTTTGTAAGGATGTAAGGATGGTGGTTGTGTTCTACATATCCCATAATTTAATGGATTCTTGGCCCTGTCAAATACCATGTTTCTTCCCTCTGGGAGCATGCCACTAGTCATGTCAACCTCCTTCCCCTTTAACTAAAGAAAGAGATAAAGTTGCAAGTGTCAGTTAAGCCATGACTTTTTCTTTGATCTTTCATCGTTATTTCATTTTTATTGGAATGTTTTTCCTATGTTGCTTTTCTTTCGAATAGAGCATCATTTGTTTTGTTTGCAGTAAGCCTGGAGCCCCAATTCTGCTTGTGCATCAGTGAAAAGTGGAAGTGATTTCCCTGATCTCAGCAGATCATGTTGGGTTAAACCTCATCCACACAGTCCTGTTCTTTGTCATCTTGTTCAGAAATGAGATACCTGTTTGTGAATAACTCTTCAATGTGTGCTTCAAATACACGCCTTCTTTGAGAAAGCACTCTATAAATACTTTCCTGCATCAGGAGTATAGAAAATACTGTTTTATTTATTTATTTTTTTAAACAGGACAATTTCATGAGTAAAAGAAAAGGGATAAATTAGAGTAAAAGCAGATCAGTAGTTATTTTCTGTGAAAGTGCTCTATCTTTTGTCAGGACTGGATCTCTTTCTAACTGATGATCTGTAGCTGAGACAGAACAAAGTGTGGAGCAAACATCACTGGGGAGGCCATTTCCTAGTGCTGTTCAAGAGAAAATGGACATGGTCACTGCTATCTCGCTCTGCATCACTGAAATGCAAACAGTTGGGCTCATCTCTCTGCCTTCCAGATCAGACACTTTAGTAGCAATAAATCCTACAAAGCACATTTTAAAAACTAATGCTATTAGCCAAGGCAGGCATTTTGCACAGCTTGAGCTGGGCATCTAACCTGGCCACTTTCATTTTAGATTCTGATCTTCCTCCCTCTGGTTACCCTGTCCTTGCACCAGGACACCACTGTCTGTGTGATATGGCCGGAGCCTGGCTGTGCTTCTAAAATAAATTATTATATGTGAGCTTTTCAGAAACTCTGAAAACAGTTCTATGTACACTCTTCTTTCTTTTTTTCTTTTTCTTTTTCTTTTTCTTTTTCTTTTTCTTTTTCTTTTTCTTTTTCTTTTTCTTTTTCTTTTTCTTTTTCTTTTTCTTTTTCTTTTTCTTTTTCTTTTTCTTTTTCTTTTTCTTTTTCTTTTTCTTTTTCTTTTTCTTTTTCTTTTTCTTTTTCTTTCCCTTTCCCTTTCCTTTTCTCTTTCTCTTTGTCTTACCTTTCTCTTTCTCTTATCTTTCTTTTTCTCTCTTCTCCTTCTCCTTTTCCTCTTTTTTCTCTCTCTGTCTTTTTTTTTTTTTTTTTTTTTTTTTTTTAATTTTTTTTTTTTTTTAAATTTTTTTTCTTCTTCTTCTTGGTAAGGCTTTCCTTTTCTTTCCACGTCAAAGCATTCACCTTGGGGCAGAACCCAGGTTACTTGTTTGGGGCTTTCTTCTGCTGCAGCCGGGGGTGCTTTTTTTCACTCCCTGCTCCTCAGGAAATGCCCCCGGGAGATGCTGCGGGAGGGCACAACCCCCTCCTGCCTGCCCCGGGCTGCCTTTCCCTCCCCTCCTCCCCTCCGACAGCTCAGAGGCGAACAGCATCCAGTGACACCTGCTGGTGGCACCGGGAGGAGATGGCATCCACTGGTGGTACTCGGGGGACGATGGCACCTGCTGGTGGCACCGGGTGTGTGTGAGGGGAGTGGTACCCACTGGGGACACCAATGGCAAACGAAGGACCCTGACCCTCCCCAGCTCCTGGCAGCCACTGGTGGGGACCCCACATAATGCCTCCTGCCTCTGCCTATACTCTCAGGGTGTAGATACAGGTATGTCTCTGTGTGTGTGTATATATATATATATATGTATGCATATATTCTAACTGTCTGGAAAATGAATTTTATCTCCTTTCAGAATTTCAGACTCGGTTTCAGAAAATCTCAGACTCGTTGGTTCAGCCTCATTCCCCTCCACTTGCACACCCCTACATCGGGTGGGGTGCCTAGGCAACACCAACTTGATGTTCACAGTAGCATGCATTTTCTCCTTGCAGCCCTCTGAACTATTGTCTTTAATATATTTCTTGCAATATCTCTTTAGAAGTGCATATTTTAAAAATGTAAGAAGGATCTGTGAGCTTTCTGCTATGTTTATTCAATCTTCAACCCTCCAAACACTTGAGAATTTGAATTATTCAGCTAGGCTTAATGAGGCTGACTCAGAGTAAAGTTATATGCATGAAAGTCAAGGATAGGAGGCCTTTATGCTACGCATTTTTAGGTGGTTTTCAATATTAATGTTTATTGCTGAATGGTTTAAAGGAAAGCTTGGGCTATACCTTTTCAGCAATGCTTGCTGCTCCTTGACTTTGCTGTAAAGGAGCTCTTTGGGGGGAGGGAGGAGAGTCTGGGATGTAGAAGTCTGTTTTGTGGAAGCACTGTAATCATCAGTGCAAATCTGTGAGCTCTGTGTCAGCCACCCCAACCTCAGATCTTGCTAGCAGCTACATCTGCTCGCCCTGTGCAGGTTGATGTTGCTCTCCATTAAGCTCATAGGTCAATCACTTTCCCTTTGCCTCCATTTTCTAGTCAATAGAATGGGGAAAACAACTTTGAATGGATAAAATGTCCAGCATGAAGCATCAGCATGGGCTGTGATCTTTAGAATGAAACACAAAAAATGGGGAAGAAAATTTGACTAGACTAAGAGCCCGCCCTTTTCTAATTAATCAAGACAACTTGACAAAAGGGCATGGTCTCAAGTTGTGCCAGGGGAGGTTTAGGTTGGATATTAGAAAGAATTTCTTCATGGAAAGAGTGATCAGACGTTGGAATGGGCTGCCCAGGGAAGTAGTGGATTCTCTGTCCCTGGAGATATTTAAAAAGAGACTGGATGTGGCACTCAGTGCCATGGGCTGGTAACCACAGCGGTAGTGGTCAAGGGTTGGACTTGATGATCTCTGAGGTCCCTTCCAACTCAGCCAATTCTATGATTCTATCTTGTGTGTGCCCCCTGTAAGGCCACTAAACTAAAACATCTTATAAGCTTCTCAGGGGCTTTATCCTGACCTCATGCCTACTCCCATTCAAACATATAGTGGGAAGGAGTCCTGTTGAGTTACCCTTAGGAAGTGTTTGGAAGAAAACTTTTTTTTTTTTTCCCCTGGATGTGCTTTTTGTGGTGCTAAAGCAGTTGCTGGAGAAAGCAAGGTGCTATCCTAGCCATGCTGCATGGAGGATTTTGCTGGTGCAGCTGTAGAGTGAGATTCTTTTCTGACTTGCCATGGATGTACAAGGATGCAGCCCTCTTCATTTCATCTACATGGTATAAGACAGGCCTTAGCATCTCCCCTATGAGAGCAGAGGAAAAAGTACTTTTTATTTTTCTAGTGATTTTTATTCTGATTTTGTTCAGACCTTCAGATTCATTCTTGCATATCTTACTTTATAATTTAGAGCTGGTAAACGGCTTTGGTCTGAAAATGCTGACTGCAGGAAATACAAACTTTTTGCAAGAAATACCTCATTTTAATGAAGTAAATATTATGTTATATTCAGATCACTCCTATGAAATTGAGTATTTGTCCTCCACATCATGGTTTTGAGTTTTAAGATGTGTTCCAATATTTATACTATAATTATAAAAAATGAATAAACAGAGACTTGCTTTTGGAATTTTTTTTTACAGAGATTATGAAATTATGAGATTATTAACTTTTTAACCCCATTCTAGTTGAAGGAAAATATTAAATTTTGAGAACGTATCAAAAAATAAAAATTCCAAGCTTTCCTTTACTAAAATGATCATCTTACTCACCTTGCAGTGCAGGATTTTGTGAAGAAAATTCCACTTGTTTTTTCACAGCATATTGGGGAAGAATGGGAAGCAGGACAGGAGAAGGAGGTATGTCTGCTGGTGATCTGCAACATAAGCAGGACACTTCATTCCAGGTTTATCTATGAAACTATTTCTGGTGTGAGTCTTCTGCCTCTGAGGCCTTCTACATATCTCTTGAAATCCTAAGGATCTTTTTTTTTTTTTTTTTTTCTTTTTTTTTCTTTTTTTGTTTTTTAAACTGTGTTGTATCCCCATTGCCCTTGAGATCCTATATTACAACTGCTTTCCTCAGAAAGATTTGATAAGAATATCTCTTTTGGACCATGTCAGTGTTAGAGAATTGCTGTCAAGCCTCAAGAGATGCTCTCTCTCTTCCCCTGGGGCTTTAAAGATGCTATTCTAAAGTTAAAGTGTTTGTTATAGATAAGATACTTAAGGTTATAATAAGGTCAAGAGTTCCTGGCAGTTTCCAACTAGATAATTTTCCTAAGTTGATCAGATCTCTTGCTATGTTATTTTCCTTGTTATACAGATAAATATAGACAGGCCAGGTAGAGAAACATTCAGGAACAGGAAACTTTTGAAAAATATTTGGAATTTATTCTGATTGCATTGTCTAAGTCAAGTTGCCCCATTTGATTACGCTGGCATCCTCTGCAATGCAATGTGACATGGAATATGTGATGTAATGAGATATGCCCGCCAAAACGCAGTGTGCTTTGTTTTAGTCAGAATGTATTAATCCACTTACTGAATAATTGACCCAAAGAGATTCTGTCAAACAGTATTAAATTATTCACCGGCTTTCCAAACCAGCAGGCAGTGTCCTTTAAATATTTAAGAATAATGTCAAATAATTTTCCACACCAAAAATATTCTTTTTTTCATGTTTGTTGAGGTTCTCTGGCTCTTCTGTATTGTTTAAGAAGGGCGGGAGAATTAATCAAAAGTGACCATGCCTTTCAGAGGTGCCATGTGAGCAGGAGGGCAGCGGCTCTCCCATCTCCCGACACCCACAGAGGGAGAAACAAACGCCCACCCAGTTTGTCTGTCAGACCTGGCGAGGTGTGTTACCATTAGCCCATTTTCACTGCCTCACCCAATGCATTTCAAAGCAAAACCCAAATTCTCCACATATAGATAGAGGTATTTGACCGTGTGGCGTGTGCCTCTGCAGTGAGTTACCCCAGAGAGGGTGCAGCATTGTAGGCAGCATGGCTGCAGCTGTGAAGTGCCCTGCAATGCTCTGCCCTCAGGCCTTGCAGTACCTTTCTAGGTGTGCATTATGAGATAACAACCTTGCCTGATCAATTTTGGTGTGGAAAATAGGTTTCCTTAAAAAAGGGACACCAGTATAGCAGCATTCAGGTTCTACCAATTACAGTGTCTGACACCTTTCCCCTTGAAGGTTGCATGCTGAACAAGTACAGGCTATATTTCTGGCTTGTTTAAAAAGGATGAGGACGGGCATCTGATCGTTTACCTTAATTATTTCATTCCTTCCTCCCTATATACATTTCCAAAATCTAATTATAGAGCTTGTGGCCCCTGCTATCAGCCAGTACCCAGAGATTAATATAAAGCCATAGAAAGGACAGCTACCTCCCTTCGTGCTTTCCATAACACTGCAAATATATTCCAGTAGTCTTTTAATACTAATATTTTGATGCATTCATCATTGTGTTAGCATCAGCAGTGAGCAATATTTACAGTTTATAAGCTCTTCAGGAACCAACTGTTCATATTACTCCTATTAAGTCCATTCAATTTTCCACCTGAAATACCACATTTGTCTAGTCAGAGTTTGACATCTATTTTAGGGGGGAGAGGGAGATTTGCTTTTAGTAACGACTTTTATTTAATTGTATGTTCTGCTTCCAAAGAGTACACTAGGCAATCTGTTATGTATTGTCAATCAACTAAGATGCACTTGGCTGCATTCTCAGGTTTATTATCTGGTTCCTGATAAGGGGACATTTCTGTGTGTATGCATCTGTGCGTGTTGAGGTGCAATTGCTTATCTGTTCTTCTGTGGCTTTATTTAGAGTGGAATTTGCTGCAATGTCCTCACAGCTGCAGGAATGCTGTCCAGGGGTGTGCTCTGTGTGCAGATGGTGAGCAGTGGACAACCATCCTCAATACATTTGCTATTTTACACATTCTATTCCTTCTTGTAAACAGCCAAACTCCAGACCTATTAACTATTCTTTGTTTGTGAAAAGAAATATGCACGGTAATGATTCTCTTGCATCTGCCTTCCCTTAAAGGTGTTGAGATCTAGTTTTAGGAGACAGCAAACCCTGTGACCTCACCTGAAGTATTGTGTGGAGTTCTGGAGCCCTCAACAGGGGCACGGACTTGGTGGAGTGGGTCCAGAGGAGGACTACAAAAATGATCAAGGGGCTGGAACACCTCTCCTACAAAGACAGGCTGAGGGAGCTGGGGTTGTTCAGACTGGAAATAAAGAAGGCTCCAGGCAGACCTAATAGTGATCTTCCTGTATCTGACAGGGGCCTATAGATGGCTGGAGAGGGATGGTTTTCAAGGGCCAGTAGTTTCAAGGCCAGTAGCTTCAAGGGCAAGGGGAAATGGTTTTAAATTGAAATAGATTTAGATTGGATGTTAGGAAAAAATTCTTCACTATGATGTTGGTGGAAAAATGGAACAGGTTGCCCAGGGAAGTAGTTGAGGCCTTATTCCTGGAGATATTCAAGGTGAGACTTGACGAGGCTCTGAGCAACCTGATCTAGTTGAGGGTGTCCCTGCTTACTGCAGGGGTTTGGACTAAATGACCTTTAAAGGTCCCTTCAAACCCAGATTATTCTATGGTTCTATGAGGAAAACCTGCTGGCTGGGGAGGTGGTCCTGCAAACCAAGATTTTCAGGAGAAAGGCTGACAAAGCTTTACAGAAAAGCCCCTGATACCTCAGGAGATGCTACACCCAGTCAGGGTGGAGAGGAACAAGGATGCTCTGTGTGTGTGTGCTGGTGGGCTAGCACCATCATGAAGCAAATGTCTTTTCAATGACTTGGTGCCAGAGGGGACATGCATAGCATCCCGAGGCAGCCTCAGTGAGACATCCAGCTGATTAGATATTGAGGTCAGGCACTGAGATACCAAGGTCATGCCATGTCCTACTTTCCTCGTCCAGCTGGGCCCTGATAAAATAGCAGCTGGTAAGACCACCAATCAGATAAGGTGGCAATTTTCGACAGTCTCAAATTATTGTTGAGGCAAGGGAGGTCCAGATAAGATCAATCAGACACTAGCCAATTCTGTTTTTTTTTCCCCCTTGTTTTATCCTTTCCTCTTTCTGAAGACACAGCCTGTCTTGTGAATGCAAACGCAGGGAGCACTTGCTGAGTCCCACACAGTCTTCAGAACAAAACACAAGGGTTGATTTATGGGCTGGATTACTGGAAAATGGTAATTCTTTGCTCCTTATGATGTTTTGTTGGAAGGTGCAGCACCCTTCAGTCAGAGCAGCGGGACTGCAACGACATTTTAACAAAAGGGGCAAGAGAAGGAGGGTGGTGGTGAATAAGGCAGCTCTTCTAACACAGCAGTTAATAAGACACCAGCACATTAATCATGTGACAGGTATTGAATCTAACAGGTTCAAGGCAATCGTTTTTAAAAACAGCCAGTTAAGTTACTACCTGGTAGAAAAAAGCTGACTGAATGCCACAGGTTTTCTGCCACTATTTGCAAAATTAGTTATTTTTTATCTTTTTTTTTTTTTTTTTTTTTTTTTTTTTTTTTTTTTTTTTTTCCCTGATTTGAAAGTTTTAAAATTCCTTTTTTTGGACCTGTAAGAAAATGAGAGACAAACTATGCAGGGCTCTAAGAGAGGGCTGCAAGAGAGGGCTGCACAGTCCCTTCTTGACCCACTATGCCCCTGGCTGTACCTCAGGCGTTTGCACAGGACCGCACTGTGGTCCTCATCCTGTACCATCCCCAAATGTTAGACACAGCTAATGATTCCTGAGGGTCAGGGCACAGAAGAGGGGATCTAATGCAGTGATAGAGTTGGAATATATTCCTGAGCAGAGGAGACCTTATTCTCAGTTGCAGCCTAGAGATGTGGCTCCTCTCTTTCATATGGCTCTCCAGATAGTTTTATCATACCAGGAAATTTATACCTTGCCCTCTTTCATCAGCACCCACCCAATTAGAAGTGGTGAAGTCAAAGAGGAGGAAGAGTTGGGATAAGTCTGATGCACAGCTTCAAATGAGACTTTACCTCCTCAGTGGCCTTCATTTAAAGGCACTCCAGTCACTTTAATCCTGCGGTTCTTGATGTTATAGTACAACTTACTTTTCATTGCTAAATCCTGTTCATCATCAGAAAAAATATAAAACAAAGAAAGAGAACATTACGAAATGAACAATTTCCATGATTTTGTAGGCTTCCTGCTTGTCTACCTGTCCTTCATTTGAGCCTTGTAAAACACTGCTTGCTATGGCAAGACCAAAGCAGGCAGAGTAATAATGTATGCCTGAGTAAAGTTTTGTATTGCTTCCCATAAAGATTTCCAGGGTCTAGGCCACTACTGTATGATGAAACAGGCTCTTAAAGTAGGATGCATCAACATTGTAAACAAATTATAAGAACTGCCTTCCCAGAGGACATCAAAAGTCTGTCTTGCTTTTTAATCAGTCCCTGACAGTGATCAAAGCCTGACATTTCCAGGGAAGCTAAAAAAAAAAATAATTAAAAAATAGTAATGAACAGAGACAAAAATGTACCTTACTCTGATCTGGTGCAATGGAGAAAAAAATCATTGGCTTTTGACTCTGCTCTAATCATTAGCAAACACCAAATAGCTTTGCTGCTGAGAATCATAAAATGGAAGTTCATGGTCAATGCTGGCAGCGACTACAGTAAGTACATCTTCCAGAGAGTGACTATGTTTGCAAGATACTTCCCTTAATTTGGGGGTGGATCATACAGGTAAGACACCTGACTTCCCTAAGAATCACCAGTTCCTGAAGGGCTTTAGTCTGATCTGAGGAGCTTCCTTTTTTCCAGTGGATTCAATGACTGGTGCAACTCAGTACAGCTTTTTCTAAGATAAAGTATGTGAGAATTGCTCTTTTGGAAGCAAGGAAACTGTTGTGATTCTCAGCAACTGATGACCTGACCCACAGCTTTCAAATCTTTAGTTTTGTTTTGCCTTTTAAAAGTTACAGATTGATTTGCAGGTTGTTGTGCCTGGTTTTATGGACTTGAGAAGTCATTTGACAGTAGCAGTGCTGAATGACGGCTGCATGGATTACACGATGCTAATCAAATTAATTTTTTTTTTCTTTTTGCATCTTCTTTTGTGCTAAAGAACTGAGACTAGAAAGGTGTGCCTAGGAAATAATTTCTCTAGCAAATTCTGATGTATTTCTGAAGAATAGTTTTAAATCTGTTTTATGTTCTCTCAGCTGTTTCCTCTCTGCAATTTCTCTTCAAATCATAGCGTCAGAATATGCTGCAGGTTACACGGTAACTGAGGAAGATGCCTGAGGTAGTTTTAGTTGAGTTGTAGTCTGAAATAACACTCCTGCAGATATATTTCTTCTGGTATCCAAGCCAGTTTAAAGCAGGTGGCTATCTCTACTCCACACTGCTGGCTGGAATGTAGATATGGACTTCCAACCATTAGGCAATTAATAGAAAATATTGACAAACACTCTCACACTTTATTATTTGTTCCTCAGTGAAAAATCCTTGCCTAAGTACATTATGGTATAATTTCACTTGTAGCTTACTGAATACAAATACAACTCATGCGGTCATGTCTGCCACCCACCTCTGTTTCTGCAGAGCTCTATGGACAAACCCAGGGACACCGCAGTTCACAAGAGCAGCATGGTTGGCTGAAGCAGCTGCTGCTGGCCCAGCCACCAGCTCTTAGACAAAGGAAAATCTTGGCCCCATTGAACTTACATGCAGAACTCTCATTGATTATCTGTGGAACCAAGACATGTCTTGAAGCAGGTACTCAGAGTACACAAGGAATGAGGCTGCCAGAAACAACTTGACTTGGTGGCCAGACTGTCACTTTGAGCATTGGTACTAAGAAAGTTATACCTCTCTGTCATTTTCTCACTCTCAGACAACATACCTCTTTTTTTCATCGTGTTGTTCTGAGCATATTGATGTAATTATCATAATTAAGAAAGGTTTAGTTTCTTTTTTCTACATTTGGTATTTGGAATGTGGGGGGTTTGGGTGTTTTTTTCCAAACACAGTACAAAACACAGGGAAAGCTGAAGTTGTCTTATAATTGCCAGAGCTCAGATAATTTCTGAAAAGTTTAAGTCCTCCTAACTCCTACCCAGAGTGGCTCTATCTCACCTAGAAGCTCTGCCTGCAGCCCAGCCCACTGACTGCCCAGGAGTCATAGAATCATAGAATCATAGAATTAGCCGGGTTGGAAGGGACCTCAGAGATCATCAAGTCCAACCCTTGACCCACCGGAGCACAGTTGCTAGACCATGGCACTGAGTGCCACATCCAGTCTTTTTTTAAATGTCTCTAGGGACGGAGAATCTACCACCTCACTGGGCAGACCATTCCATTGCCTGATCACCCTCTCCGTGAAGAAATTCTTTCTAATATCCAACCTAAATCTCCCCTGACACAACTTAAGACTGTGTCCTCTTGTTTTGTTGAAAGTCATCTGGGAAAATAGTCCAACTCCCACCTCGCTACAGCCTCCTTTCAGGTAGTTGTAGAGAGCGATGAGGTCTCCCCTGAGCCTTCTCTTCTTCAGGCTGAACAGCCCCAGCTCTCTCAGTCTCTCTTCATAGGGCCTGTGCTCGAGTCCCTTCACCAGTCTGGTTGCCCTCCTTTGGACCTGCTCCAGGACCTCGACATCCTTCTTAAACTGAGGGGCCCAGAACTGGACACAGTACTCGAGGTGTGGCCTAACTAGCGCTGAGTACAGGGGCACGATCACCTCCCTGGACCTGCTGGCGACGCTGTTCCTGATCCAGGCCAGGATGCCATTGGCCTTCTTGGCCGCCTGGGCACACTGCTGGCTCATGTTCAGCTTCTTGTCGATCCAGACTCCCAGGTCCCTCTCTGCCTGGCTGCTCTCCAACCACTCTGTGCCCAGCCTGTAGCGCTGCATGGGGTTGTTGTGGCCAAAGTGCAGGACCCGGCACTTGGCCGTGTTGAACCTCCAGCCAGTTCCTAACCCAGCACAGGGTGCTCCTGTCCAAGCTGTGGGCCGTCCTGTCCAAGCTGTGGGCCTCCTTTCCCTCCAGACAATAGCAGGCGTTTGATAATTTTCTAATTATCCTGAATGAGCTCTGAAGTCTCCGTAGTAGTTGTGTTTCCATGCTTGGAAGCAGCTGCTCTGGTGCAAGAGGCCCTTTGCTCCCTGAGCCAGAGCTGTGGTGCAGTGGAAGCAGGGATGGTCAGGCAGCTCACCTCCACCTCCTTCCCCAGGGGTATCTGGGGAGTTTCCTGAGAGACTGTGCTGGGGCACCATGTAGTAAGACAGAGACCTGCTGCATTAGAGCTGATCCTAAGGGCAGCAGGCACACAGCAGCTCCTATTCCTTCAATCTCTTCTTTATGGCAGGGGGATATTTGTGCCTTAAACTTCAGGAATACCTGCAGTCCTGTGTGGTCAGTTGATCAGGGTTATATGGATATACAGCTGTATGTGGACTTGGGAAAATATCTACATATTTGCATTTGATAAAAAATACAGAAATTGTTCAGCATCAGAAATCTAAATTTTTCTGAGACATATCCTAAATAGGACACTTGAAGTAGATAGACTGAATATTACTGTTGGTTAGTTGACTAACAAATGGTTTATAAAGAAAAAGAAAAGAAAAGAAAAGAAGAGAAAAGAAAAGAAAAGAAAAGAAAAGAAAAGAAAAGAAAAGAAAAGAAAAGAAAAGAAAAGAAAAGAAAAGAAAAGAAAAGAAAGGAAAGGAAGGAAAAGAGAATCTTTCAGCAAGAAAAAAACGCTTTGTCTTTTGTCATTCTCAGCTCTTTGAAAATGCCTCAAACTTTCTTTTGGTAACTGTTATGCAAACATTTTTGATGTCTGTTCAAAAACATCTGGAAGCTTACAGTAGCATCTGGGCATAAATATTAAAAGATCAACAAAAACCTGATGTGAATTAGCTGTGTGGATAACCATAAAAATTACAACCACAAAAACCTACTCCTACTCTGGCTGCAAAGGTGGATGCCTTCTCACTTATTTTTTGGTATGTTTATGAACTGACATTCTAAAAGTGTGCTGTTGTGACTCATGGTTGTTTTTTCTTTAATATTGACCACTCTTAATCAGCCTAGAAATCCCCTGGCCTGATTGAATGTATAGGGAATGTCTTTCTAAGCCCTCTGCCACGTTTGTGGTGTTTTATATGGAAGTTTTAATTCTGGTTCTGAAAAGTGCTTGCAAGGATACTTCAACTATGAGGCACAGCCTGGATCCTCACTGAATCTGTGCTCTGGGAACACAGTGCCATGGGCAGAGCTACCTGACAGTAATTGCCATAGGCACTCACTGACCTGTGTTTGGAGAGTGATGGTTTTGGTGTGACCAAAGCCTGTCATTCCCAAGGGGGACAGGTATTGTGAGGAGAGAAACAAGGTCCATCTCACATAGGGCAGCTGAAGAAAAAGAGCAACCCCCTCCCAGCTCTCCCAGTGTCAAAAAGCAAGCTAAAATGGTAATTTCATTATTAATTTTCAGCTTATGGAATATAGTTTTACAACTTTAAACTCTTGAGGTTGGCAGCATTGCAGGTCACTTTTTTGAAAGAGTCAAGAACTAAATTTCTCTGCTTTTTAGTGAGTCTGTGGTACAGAATCTGACAGAAGTCAATCACGTAAATGGTTTGATAACCTAGGTCTTATTACCCTAATTTTCTCTAGGTAAGCACAGAAAGAATATATTTCCCCCTCCAGAAGTGAACACATGAAAGATTAAGCAGTGCTAATATAATAGAGGTCCTTTAGATTTTCCAAAGAGAACTGGAAAATGCACAGTTCAGTGAATATGGATTAACTAAGCAATGGGGGATCTTCTAGGTGTCATCATTTGCCCTCATCTCTTTTTCTCATTCTTACTGCTTTCTTCCTGGTCTTTTAGCTTTCTCTGAATGCTTCAGTGCTGTTCACCTTGTTCTCAGGAGTGGTCAGCTGCAAGTGGTGTATAACCCACCATCTGAGCTGAGCTGGACTGCTTATGGTGTGGACTTGTTTTTATAAAGGTATTTCCCTTTCTTTAATTTCTGAGGATATATAGTATTTCACAATGGAAACAAGAATGCTGTAACTGGCTGTTGCCCTCTGCAGTTGCTAGCCTACTGGGCTATTCTGGATTGAACCAACTGCAAGGTGTACAGATTGCTCTAAAAGGCTCTCAAGAATGGGAACACCAGATGTTTGTATTTGATTTCTGCCCTAATATTTGGATTGGACTCTATAATTTAAATAAAAGGAGTCATTTTTCCCAAATTTAATGTCTTTTTAACAGTGTGGGTGTTATGAACATTGTAATAATTTTACCACTTTCATATTTTAAAGTATGGCCTCTAAGCATTTACATTCAAGATTTGTTTTTCTTCAGATGTGTAAATAACGCATAGCAATTTGCATCTCATGCATAAATCTTTCTCCTGTTGAATGCAAATTAAAAAATAATAATCCAGCCCCCAACCCCTTTCATTTGCCTTTTTTTCCCACCTTCTCATATTTATGGCAAGTTAGCTGCCTAATTCTTCCCAGGAAGGTGTTGGGGATTAACGTGTGTTAAAAAAAATTACCTCACTGAAGTTTTCTTCTACTGAGTACTAAGAAGGCTATAGCTGATTAATAGTGTCTCCTTTTCCAGTCCTGATGAACATTTTCAGGTTTTATGCATCCCAGATGAACCTGTTTCAAATAGCGTGTGTGTATGTGTGCATGAGTGTTGCACTTTCTTGGGATTTATCCAAAATTAATTTAGTTTCTCGTTACCTTGTAGGACAATATCAGTGCTGGTTTAATCAATTTAATTTTGCTGAAAACCAGAAATGAACCATTTATCAGGATGAGCAAGAAAGGACTGCATAGGTATTTTGTGTTGGTGAGGACTATTGAAGAAATGTGCTCCAGGGAATTCCTGGAGCTCCAAATTTACAAGAAGCTCTTTCTGACTTGCACTCAGCACCTTGCCTGGTTACACCCTCAGGGTGGTTTTACTCTACAGGTTTCCTGCACTGGCAGTTTCTGTGCTGACAGATGAGTATCATGGGTCTCAGCCCACTAAAAATAGCAGGCTTCTCTGGAAAGTCTTGCTGCCTTCGTAAAAATGCATCCAAAATATCTCATTGACTCATCTTCCTAAGCTCAGGCTGGCTCTGCTATTTATGTCTCTAGAATCACTTCTGCCTCCTCGGCTGCTTCACACCCAGAGCCAGCGCAGGCCGTGGTGCCAGCCATGGTGGGAGCTCTCTGGGTGGGTGAGAGTCTCCTGCTTGCCCCCTGTGAGCCCCAGTGCTGCAAACTCCCAGGCCCCCAGAGGCAGGAGGTGTTTCAGTGATCAGCTCTCAGCGCCGTGGCAGGCGGTGGGTGAGCATTTCCCCCGCTGCCACTCGATCACAGCAATGCTAAATTTAACGTGGTGAGGAAGAGCAGGGAGGTGACAGCAGGATGGTCCCAGCTCTGCAGCCCAGGGATGCGAGCGGCACTTTTATCTGGAGAGAGAAGGCAGGAACTCACATTTCACTGCACAGGCCAGAAGAGTGGGGAAAGAATTCCTGCTTCATTTCAGAAATGTGTTTTCAAAGACTCATCCTCTCTTGCCCTCCTGCAGGTTATATTTAGTTTTAAGTTCTCTTGGCTGCTGCATTGATAGCTCCTTACCATTTCCACTGCAATTAATCAAAGCAGGGTTGATTATGCTTTTGTCTCTGATTGTGTAAATTAGGATCCTTCTGTCTAAAAAAAGAGGACACCTTTTCTGTCTAGAATCCTGATGCCAGGCTCACCCCATCCCGTTCCATCATGTAGCATCCCATCCCTCTAGCACAGCCAGGCAGCCAGGCGGTGACCAGATTCATGCAGGTGCTGGTCACTACGGCACTGGAATCACACAGAGGAAGGCTGAGGTGAAGGTTGAGACAAACATAGTGGCTTCAGTGTGAGGAGATGTAAGATGGATGAAACCATCAGTTTAGGGAGCCTGTTAACCTACTTTTGCACTCTGGTAGAAAGGGGAGATGTGAGGGGCTAGAGGTCTCAGCCCTGCCTGCTCTGCAGCACAGCCAATCTCATCACTTTTATTGCACTTCTTCAGAAGCTACTTGAATATAGTATAGGGTAGTACTCATGCAGTATGAACTGTGAAGAAAGAGTAGTTTTGGATAGAAAAAAATATTCACTGTGAAGAAGTAAGAGTCACAGGGAGTTTCAGATCCCAGCAGTCACTTCTAACAGCTCACCAGCCACTCGCATCCTTGTTCCACAAGCAGTGGTAAGCATGGGAGCTCGGAGAGAAATCATAAGGGATTTTGATACTGTCTGGGTCACCCTGAGGCACCCAGACTCGCACTGAGATCAGTGGTCATTTTGGGAGAACATGAGCACAAGAACAGCTGTGATGATGCATGACACCTTCTGTGTATTTGGAGAGGTTAATCAAAAGAACAAACTGTAATTGCAGGAGTACCCACCATGGCCAGGCTATAGATATTATCTTTGCTGGCTCTTCAGTGTTTGCTCCTTTTTCAGTGCACTTCACAGCCTGTGAATCTGGCTAGAAGGTATCTGCCATTTTAGAGTGAGGTGTGCCTGTCAATCTGAAAGCTCTTTAAAAATACATATTTAAACACAGCAGAATGTAGGAATGAGTGCTTCACAGGCTTGTAGTCTGAGGTGTGTAGGGGTTAAAGATATTTGCCCAAAGACTTAAGTTGCAGAGCTGAGCAGGCAGCAGGGCCGAGGAGTTGCAGTTCTTAATATGCCACTTCAAGCACTTGTCTGTAATCCCTTCTTTTCAGTTAGTAGCAAGTGATAATTTATAACATCAGCTCTTAGAAAAGCAAGTGCGGTATTGCTCTCCAAAGCAGGCCAGGTCAGAAATCTCCTATTTAAACTTGCTAGAACTGCAGAATATATTGCTGAAGGACCTGTACGTTAGGTGCCTTTTTCTTCCATCTGCCTAAACACTAGGCTGTGTGATTCTGTTCTGGTTTTAAACAGAACTGATGAGTTGCAACTTCAATTCAACTTGCAGGGTGTAACATTTGATTTTACTGTATCTTTGGCTGGCAGATCACATCCTTAATACACCCTTCCTTGTCAAGCAACAGCTCTGTAGACAGAGATGAAAGTAGCTGGAGAGAACATTTCCTCTACTGATACAGAAGATGACAGGTAACATGATCTTGACCTCTGAAAGTCAGGGACAGCGCTAGGGATGGGTGACTTAATCCAGGACTTCTGCTGATCATGTAACAACAACACATGCTGGTGCCATAACATCTTCTCTTTCTCAGGAATCTTGTTTTATACCATCCACAAACAGTGGGGGAGTGAAAAATGCCATCTCCAGAACATAGTAAATTCACACAAGTTGTGTGCCCATAAACTAGAAATTAGCTAGTGGATTTCAATCTAATCCAGATACAGATACTGTACCTCAGAGGTCTCACTGACATGGTCCAGGGGCTGCTTTCCCATGCTGCATGGAGAATTTATGAAGTTACATGATGTTGTTTTTTTCCATCTTTCTGCACCTCCCCCACCCCCCCCAGCTGCTAAATTACATTACAACGTACTAAATAGACACTCAATATTTTCCTTATATAAATTTATCATGTAGCAATTACTGCAGTTAAACTCAGCGTGGGTATGTGATTGTAAATGGGAGGTGGCAATTAGTGTAATTAGAAAAGGAAGAGATGTGCCTGCAAAACAACCTCTGTGTTACAATATTGCCCACACTATAAACACCCTACCACGTGGTGTGTCCCTTCTCAGTTACACAGTGTAAGTCCTGTGTTGATTCAGGCTTGAATTACACAGTAAATCTTGTTTGTGAATTTATAGACTGTCCATTTGAAGGCAGAATTATGCCAGCCTATTTATTTGAAGTTCTTTTTTCACTGCAGCAACATGCTTTTGAGATGTAATACCTTATGTGCAAAATCCCTGAATGATAGAATCTCTGAAAGCTCATGATACTTAAAATACATTGCATATTATCAATAGAATGTTGCAAGACATGTCATAGATCTTATTAACATAACTTTAAATTATGGGTACAAGTTTAACCTATCTGTTGATGGATTAGAAACAAGGCTTGGATTGTTAAACAGAAGTAAAAGGCTCAGAGCATCATTAAGCAGTTTCAAGTAAAATGTCTGTATTTCACCATAAAAGTCAAAGCATACCTGAAAAGTTAGTTGTCTCCAAGGAAACTTGTAAAGTTTAAAGAAAACCAGAAATAGCTTTCAAATTTATTTTTTTTTAATTATAGTTGCCGTTGTCTTGATATTAATTATGATCCAAATTGCTCCCAGACACTTTGCCTGCTCTAAAACAGTTTGCTCTGTGTCTCTCCTCAACCCCAAAGCAAACCTGAGAAAATAATCTCTGAAATGCCAGGAGATCCAGAGAGCAACCAAACCTTTGCTACTGATGGCATGTAAATTCCCTGCCAGTTGTATCCCATTTTGGAGTTGAGATTCATTATGCCAAGATTAGGGAATGAAGTGACAAGGAGGGCCCAAAGAGAGATTTAGAAGTGACTCCTCAGACATGAAGGAGTCTCTGCTGGCAGACACAGCTGCAGAGTTTGGACACTAGGTCACAAATGAATCTTTTACAGAGTCTCTGATAAATTTGTAGGAGATTTGTGCATGCCTACGTGTCTTGATAAGTTTTAATGATGGAGTGGGTTTTGCTTTTTTAATTGTGGATCCTTTGCCTCAGCTCCCTCAGTTGTTCTCTTTGTGTTGGCAATGTTGGTCTCACTTTCGCGACAGAGAAAAATTTAAGGCAAGTCATTTAAGTGATGTACCTAAACCTGTGTAGGACAGGTCCAAGAAGTGCTCACAGACATGCTGTTTCTTAGCCCTCCACTTTATCTTGGAAATACTAATTTTTCTTCCAAGTGTCTAGGCATGGTCTTCAATGGGAAGACAAATAAGGCTCTTTACCTCCGTCCGTTAACTATTTAAAACACTGAATGTTGTTTTTAGGATATGAACGTCTGGTTTGGGGTGGTGGTGGGGTTGCCTTAGTCTTGTAAAGATGGGAGCTGGAAGGCAAGACGAATGGCATCTTTTTTATATTTTTTCTATAATATAATTTCTGGAACAAGTACAAAACCATGACAGAGAGAGAGCTTTTTCATTGACTTGGGAGGGAATGGAGAGAGACATTTAAAAGAAATGTGTCCAGCTGGTGAGTAAGCTGGCATGCACCACTGAGTTGTTAGTAATGTTTATTCTATTAGAGTGGACTGTATTTTGCTTTTGATGAAAAAAGCTAACTCAGTCCATTACACATTAAATTAGAGAACACACACATACACTGTAATCACAACTCTCTCTCTCCCTGAACACTGATCATTAATAATTACCTTTTGGGTAGTGGATGAAAGGAGATAACCTAAATATTTTTGAGGTTAATTATTACTCTTCTGTGCTCAGAAATATCCTAGCATTTTAACAATAGCAACCTTTCTGTGCCTGAGGTCCTATGAGACCTGAAATTGCCAACAACACAACAACATGCGTCTTTGGACTATAAGTCACTTGGTGTTGTGCTGCATTTTTTTTTTTTTTTTTTTTAGATCTCTCCCAGGATGATGTAAAAAGCTTTTTTTGATAAATTTTAAAATGTTCGTTTGCACTTCTCCGGTCTTGTAAAAATATAAGTACAAATGAGAGCAGCTTGTGCCCTGCACTGGACTTCCCTGTCTCTGTTGGTTAACCTTAAAGCTCACTGTGCTGAAAACTAATAGTGTCTAGTTTTCAAGAAGGCAGAATAATGACATTTTATGCCATTATTCTAATGTGTTTTTCACTTGCATTTTTTTTAATTATTTGCATGAGTAATATAATTATGCATTCATGCCAATACAGTTCTGATAATTAATTTACACGATGGCAATCTCTTAATGATTTTAATGTCAAAGTTAATAGCAACATCTGATCATTGATCTGTTGGTGCTGACATGAATTTAACTTTTAATATATTAATACAAAAACCAGGATCAAATTACATTGAAGAAAAATAAATATCCACTGGGTAAAAAACTCAATAGAAATGTTTTGCTCCTTACCCAAGGTTTAAAGCTTGAAAATACACCCAAGACCTGTAGGCATCATAGATGTCAGATTTTTACTTTAACTTCCTTTATTTATTTGTTTATATCAGTAATATTATTGATGTCTGACATTTAAAAGATTGAAGTATTTGATGTCGTTTAAAGGATTGTGTTATCTTCCTTCTAATGTGCTGGATGTATTCTGTATTTTACAATGAAAAAAAAAAAGCATTAATTAAGATTTTTATCTTTTTTTTAATCCTTCTTTAAGCATTAAATCACAGCTCTTCAGTGGAGGCATTTAGGACTGGTGTCTCAACCTGAATTTTTATCTTGGTCTGTGATATCAGTTTTCACTGTGTGGTAATATATCAGCAAAATAGACTTTATGTGGCAGCAAATATTGTTAATATCCATCAAACAAGAGACAGAACAGTGTGTAGTAAGGTTTGAGATCAATATTTTTAGTACTTTTTTACTATATGGACGTCATACATAGATAAAGAGATAATTGCATGCATGACTGTACATATCTACGTGTCATACATGGCTCATGTAAGTATTAGAAGTAATTCACACAGAATAAAAATTCATTCTTCAGTGTCTGTCGAGGTTCTCTGAATATCTCTTTAGAACTTTATAGGCATTTTTATTTACCAGTTAAATATGTTATGTCACCTTAGTATTGAGAATATATATGTGAAACAAACTATGATAACCATAAAACTGTGATGGTTTTTTCCCCTTTATTTTTTTAATCAAAAGCTAAGCCTTACTCCAAGACGCAGTTGCTAACATAGTATTTAACTGCATCTGCTTCAACCAGTTATATGCATAGATGAAATGTTAAAAAAACCCCAAACATCACTAATAAAATTGATCCTGCCATGTATGTCAGCCTTTTCCCCAATCAGCTTTTCATCAGTGATATCCATGAGGGAGTGCACATTTCACTTTATAGGTTGAGAAGATAATTACGCAGCCTGAGTTAGACCTTCCATTGCTGGACCAGAAAGAATTGCTAGTACAGGCTCAGATCATTTCCCTCTAAATTCTTCTAAAGTGCCCACAAGCAAGTTGTCTGTCCTTACCTGCTGAGCCAGAAGCCTGTATGTCTGATTGCTTTGTACTTCTCTTATCCTTGCTCTCATAACCAGGAGGACACACATGTGCTTGAAGCCAACCCCCCAAAACTCAGAGCTGTCAGTGGGGCCCTGTTGCTATGCCCATCCTATAGAGGTGAACATTGCTCCATCTGGAGACAACTTTTGTTGAACCATTTTAGGAGTCCCACTGATCATGTGAAGGTGCAAAGAGATGGCAAAAGGGGGGGGGGGGGGAGGTAGGCAGATTGCTTTTTAAACAGCTGCTTGGAACAGTTTCCCATGCAAGGCTAAATTCAGCCCTAGCACAGAGGTGCCTGGAGGCACACAAAAGCACACCGCTGCATGGGGGACCTTGGACAGGAGCACAGCTCATCACTGCAAGCTACCAGCAGCACAGCTGCTCCTCCCCCCTTCCTGCACCTCTTCACAGAATCACAGAATTGTCACTGTTGGGAAAGATGTCTAAGATCACTGTGTCCAACTGTCAAAAAAAAAAACAAACCAGAACAAATTGTCATGCTATAGAGTATGTCCTGAAGTGCCTCATCTACATGGATTTTGAATACCTCCAGGGGTGGTGACTCCACCAGCTCCCTGGGCAGCTCTTGCTTCCTGTGCTGCCAAGCCAGTGCCCGAAAGGTGATGTCTGGCTCTTTGCACACAGAAGGATACGATGTCAGAGGGTTAGATCTCAAGGAGGCAGGAAGGGGAAGTAACAGGAGAGGCAGCAGGTGGGAGCAGGTGTGGGAGCAGGAGGTGCCTTTGCTGAGAAGAATTTGTCCTGTGTAAGAGGCCTTCCAGTAATGAAAGCAGATGATTTGCTGAAAGGGTGACATGAGCAAATCCAAGTGGTTATGTGTGGAGCTTGCATCTTTGCAAGTGTACAGATATGTACCTGCTCGTGCATGTGCCAGCTGAGGATGCACCTGTGGGCTCTGTGCTGAAGTCCTCCCTTCCTCCTCCTCCTCTGCCCTTCACTTGGGAGAGCAAGCTGGGAGGCAGTGCTTAACTCATTGGACATACTTCCAGGGAGTCTTGTTTTGTAAAAAGCCGTTAGGATGAGAGAAGCTTTACTGAGAATTTTAAGCTGTCCTATGCAAAATACCGTAAGTGTAGGTGTGCAGCAACACAGGTGCAAACTCCTGAAAATGCAATGCTCTGGTGGTATACAGGAGAAGACCATGGATGAGAGGAGATGTCTGAAAGCCCTTGGATTCCAACCATTCTTTGCCAGGACACACACATGTTATAGCACATCCAGATGTTTAGACATGAGTTGGGTCCACCTGAACCTTTTTTTAGTTGAGAGAGAAAGCTGGAAGATTCTGACATATGGAATGGAGACTTTTTTGTTACAAAGGTTTTGTCAAATGTGCCTCCTCCTCACATATTTATGTGGTGCTTTCCACTACCAGAACAAATGAATTTCAGAGCCTTTTTTTTTGAGGGTGGAGAAAATAAAAGGGAGCTTTCTTTCTGTCTAAAATTGCCCTGCATTAATTAAAGATTATGTTAATAGTATTTTTTAAATAATAGCATTTCACATTAGGAGACTTTGAGGAATAGGTAGAATACTAATTGACTGGCCTTTCTCCTTGGTCTGCCAAAGGCAAGGTTTATAGCTGCTCAAGTTTTCTTTGGAAACAGGTTAGTCAAGAACACATCTTGGTTTTAAGTAACTTGCTGCTCAATGAGGAACAGCAGTCTAAATGTTATCTTTATTGCAGGTGAATAGAAAATCTCATAGAAGTATTTCCGAGTGTTAGCTTTGTGGGTTGATTGTTGCGAAGTGTAGGAAATATGACTGTGATTGTGGTTTGCACACTGAGTGACTCTCCCCCACAACCCAAATGGCTTTCTTGTGTGTGGCATTTAAGAAAACATTCTTTTTTTGACTCTAAGCATGTGGAATCCCTGTACAGAAAGTATTTTTTTTTCATGCAGGACTTGTCATGCTTTGGACACAGCATGTCTGAAGTATAGTGTAGGAGTTTGAAAGGAGGATTTTAAAAATTCAGAGCTGATTACTGGCAGCATTTCTAATGAAAAGATGTTTAATTTGAATGTTGAAACTAAATGTCCCTTAGAGGACACTGACGTGAATTTCTTCCCTCCCCAGAGTTCATACTGAAGTTTCTGTAGCCTTAAGTCTGGACCAGATAGCTTAGCCTCTGAGTCAAAAACTGCTCCCTATGCCTCACATAAACACCCACACCCAGACATCTCATATTATCTTCCATTTCTTCAGTCCGACAATTATTTGCTACACCCAGTTATTGTGAGCTATCTTAAATTAGCTCTTTGGTGACTCAAACGTTTTTTAACTACTTCAGTGCCAGGAGCCTGGCACATGCACAAAGCTCTGGGGTCTGGGATGTTGCAACAGGATTTGTTTAGGTCATAGGTGGGTGGCTTTTCTGCACCCCTGATTTATGAAAGAGGCAGCAAGCTAGGCACAGGGATGTGGTTGGAATGTCCCTACTACTTTGAGGTCTCTGTCTGCTTGGGGCTTGGGGCTATAGACAGCTACTCTAATATATATATAAAATACGTATAATGTATATAATATATATTATATATATATAATATATATATTAAAAAATGTATGTACCTGGCCTTCTGGTCATTCTGGGGAGAATGACTCCATATGAAAGCAGAAGATCCCTTAGCCATCTCCTCTTGTCTATGCTAGCCAGCTGTGAGGGGACCCTCACTCATCCTCTGTGCCAGACACATGGAATGCTCCCCAAGAGGAGGTTGTGTCTTGTTAGCAGTGTCTCTTTGAATCATGAAACCTGAGGGGGATGGCAACAGCCCCCTACTCACTTTCTTTAAGCAGCTGTGAGCTCAGAGGTGTGACTGTGGATATTACCTGACTTCTTTGGTCCTTAGCATAGAAGTTGTTTTTTGCAAAGGTGGTAATTAGTCAGTAGACAGACTAGCTACTGAGTATAAGGCTCATTGTTTCTCTCCTTGACAGCTGGCTTAGGCTGGTTATTAACACAGGAAAAAAAGCTTTCACTTTGATAGTCTTTTTGTTCCCTTCCTCCTCCACTACTGCATTTCCTTTGGAGAAACCATACCAAAATGCGCTGCGCTGTGGCTGGGGACGTAGAGCCTCTTTAAGATGCCATTTGAAGCACTGGCTGAGAAGTCTTAGGGTGGACTAGAATCACAAGATGGAAGGGGCATATTTTGATGGCATTAGCCTCTCCGTTCCCATTGCAGACACTTCTGCAATTGTGCAGGGAAAATGTTTTGCAGGGGAAGCTCCACATCATATAACGTGCCAGCTTTCTAACAACAAAAGAATTGTTTCCCCTTGTAGTTGTTGGTGAACTGGGATTGCTTGTGCTGACTCAGCCCTGTAACTCTTTGGATGTCTTAAGTCTGCAGACTGCAAAAAAGATATCACTGTGATTGGGAAGCCACTAATGTGCCTCTGTATTTGTCACCCAAACCTTTCATTTATACAGACTTCCTGACTAATTGTATCAACCTACATGTTTTTAATACAATGTGTATTTACAGTCTATAATATTGGAATACATAAGCCCTAAAAAATATACTATATTTGACTCCTAAATTGTATGATTTTACAAGGGGTTGTGTATATTTTTGCATCCACTTTACAGTTTCACATATGTAGTATTTCCAGTTGTTTACATATGTTAGAATCTCTTGCATTTAAATAGCTCATTATGCAAATATTTACAAAATACATGGATATTTATTTTTACTGTACCCTCTGTTCAATCACTGAGCTGAGATTTAATGTCTAAATATTGTCTGTAGAGTCTCATGTGCAGTAATGAATTACGAGTAATTAAGTACTATATACAATTATACAACAAGAATTACAGATACAAAAAAATGTTAACACTACAAAGCCAAGCACTCAAATTTACAGAGCATCAGAGGTAAGGTGCCATCCTAATTCGATCCTCAGACGTGCATGTGTGCCTTACAATATAGCCTTTATTAGTGAAACTCCAGTTGTCTCCCTTCAGCCCTCGGCTGTGATGGGTGCGTGACTGTGTCACAGGCCAAGACTCCAGGCTCTGGCCAAGCCTTGGGATCAGACCAAGGCCAAATCTACAATGTTTCCCAGACGAGAACTTTTCCCTGGAATTGGTCACCTAAGCAACTGACCTGGCTCAGTGAGCATGCTTCTGATTTTCCCACCCCAACAGCAAGAGCTTGCAGAAAGAGAACGCCCTGCACTAATTCAGGTCTCAGTCTAGAGCCATACACCGAGCAGGACTAATTTTGCATTTGAGACATTTGAAAGTCCACTGTGTTCTCATATAATCCCAGACTGAGCCTGAAGTACATTTTGTTGAAAGGTTTTTTTGACCAGAATATCTTCCACCAGGAAATGCAGCTTTGTCAGAATTGAAATGTTTCATAGGAACATTTTGTTTGTGATGATATTTTTGAGAGAAAAAAAAAAAGTGAGCAATTCAAAATCTGAAGAAGGTATTTTTCACTGATGGTTATTTTGCAATTGACTTGATCTCTTTTCTTTTGATTTCAGAGCATATATTTTGTATATTTACAATTAAAGTTTAAATATTATCAAATCACTTGCACAATTACCTTGAAGTCTTTAAAAATTGCTAATGCTGACATTGACCAATTTGATTATTAGAAGACTTCAATAAGTATGGTTATAACGGTCTTTTTGCATGCATGCTTTCCAGTATTTGAAAAAAGCAAGCAAATCCCAGAAACTTGAGAATTTATAACAGCATTATAACTTGAGAATTTAAACAGCAGAATTTATAACTACCATCAGGATGACATCCAATCTAGAAACAATTAAAATAGTTAAGTGAGTAAATTTTGCTGAAGTTATAAGCAGCCAAACACATTTATAGATTAAGTTGAGTGATTTCAATAATAGATGGTATCCTTAGTTTCATCTATTGCATTGCAAACAGTTTGTCCTTGGAATTTTTTTCCCTGAAAAGAGTGATTGTATTTAATTTTAAAATAAAATAGTTTATAGAGAATTTGTAACATAAAAAGGTGATATTTGAAGCCTAAATTTTTATTGCTAGCGGAATGAGTGATTAACGTGAAGTATACACTGTCTACAGACAAAATCATTTATTAAGCTAATTTATAGCAATATGCATGCTGTCTTTTAATAAAAACTGAACTAAAGAGGAAGGCTCCTAAACTGGGGGAAGATTGGACTACAGTAATATAATTTGGCTAAGGCTTTCTCAGGATGCTAAAATTAATCTGTTCCCAAGTCTTTTATTTCCAGTTCACATAACTTCCTGAGGTGCTTATGTTAATTTCGTTGTCATTCAGCACATTCTGGCTTTGGAAAAATGTAAAACAAAACAGTGATGAAGGAGACTCTCACATAGGCAAGCTCCAGGAAATAATAGGGATCTTATTAAAAAGCAATGCTTTCAGAACATTTCCTATTGAATAAATATTTGGCTAGTGTCTGACATAACAGATAGGGATGTTCCCATCCATTACTCAGGTGCCATCTCCGGAATCATTTGGAAATAGGAGTGCTCATAACAGGTGTGCTCAGAGCATTACCTGGGCAGTAAGAAATCCACCTCCATGCAGAACGCTGCAAGAAACACTTGCGTGGCTATAGGCTTGACTGCGTTTTCCGTGAAATATTAATTATCTGGATGAAAGAGATCACCCTAGTTTTCACAGATCCGTATCCTGAGGTGGCCACAAGCCCTTTCAGGCTTTTTTACGTTCACTTTTTTACTAGCTGATTGTTGTGGATCTTAGCAGAGAAATCAGCTTCTGGTCTTCCAAGGATTGATGTACCCGAACAACCTTCCTACAGAAATATTGAGGGGGAAGAAAGCCAAGAGAGATTATGAAGCGAATCTCGGAGTGTTTATGAAAGGTATTACAGACCAGCTTTCCCTTGCAATAGTAGTAAACTGTGGTTAGCAGTTCATGAGTTTCCTTTGCTTGCCCAAGCAGACTTGTCCAAACACAAAAGGACTCGTCTTTTCAAAAGCTTCATCTTCCTTTTGGAGGCCAACAAAATCTAGTAGAGACATAGGTTCTTGATGCTACGATTCAGGCCTAGAGGTCAGACATGCCAGCTTTCACTCAGATGTCTTAGGGATCTGGTGTTTTCTGCTAGCTTCTTCTCCCAGTTGTACCTCAGTCTTACAGTTGTGGTTTTGGAAGAGTAAAGCCAAATACATGTCACAATTTCTCATCTAAAACAATGGGCAAAGCATTCCACAAAACACTGTTATAAAGATAGTGATGGGAAATGGTTATGAGATGCGTGAATAAAAATGTGGTAGATGTGCAAATCGTTATTCTAGTAAGCATGCAACAGTGCTTGGAAGGCATTTGGCCCAGCATTTCCACAGCCTCAGCTTGCTCCGGTCTAACCTTAAGACTGCCATTCTTCTCCCTTAGTCTACTCACCCATCACTGGGGAGATGCCCCATCACCCAAGCTCTGTTTTAGAGGAGAAGTGGAATGCCTTTAAAAAGAAAGAAAAAAAGGCAAAAGAACAGACACACCCATGCATTTCCTTTCACATGTGATTTCCACCAACTCCCTGCCATATAGCTACCAATATGTGGTGGTTTTATACATATAAATAAATGCACTTTTTTATCGCTGCAACTTGTAAATAGGAAATGAAGTCACAATCCTCAAAATTATAATGGCAGGCACACAAAGACACAGTTGCTGGCACGGAATTCAATTAACAGATAGCAATCACCCTTGGGTGACTGTGTGAGGTGGAAATATACAGGCATGCTAATAAGTAATATCTTAAAGCCAAGGCGTTTATCAGCCAGCAGCCAGGCATGGGCATAAGTGTGGGCAGACAGCACTGCTCTGGGATATTTAATAAAACCTGCTCTCTTCATTTGAGGATTTGTGTTTAATCATTTTAGAAACATTTTAGAAACATCCAGACTGGGAAGCTTCTCAAATGGAACTGCTTAGGTCAGAAAAAGTAGAGAATTATTTACTGATACTAAAATAGCCAAAGGAACAGAGTGGATTCTAGGTAATATTAACAAAATTCTTTGTTGCCATCTTTTTTTGCCTTTTGAGTTTATGGGGTTTGCCTGCTATATGAATCACAGCCTTATCTGGGGAACCATACAGAAGGTGTTTGTTAATACTGAGTAAGCAAATGATTGAACTTCTGTTTAAAAGAAAAATTTAACACTTTTTTGCTAGGTTGAAAGCACAAAACTGAAATAGTTTTCTTCTCAGCTCCTTGAACTTTAATTCTGGGTTTTCAAAGGTTTCAAGCAGGCCAGGATTTGTCTTCTACTGAAAGATGTTCAATTTAAACTTTCTCATCAGGGCTCTCTTTGTGCCACAGCAGTCAGGTGAATTCACAAGACTATTTTGCATGGCCTAAATATCACTGCATAGAGGAGAGGAAAATCCAGAAGCACAGATGTGGGTTTCTTTAAAAGAAGGCAGCTCAACTTAGTAGAAGTTCAGGCAGAAGAAATGTAAGGCATGGTCTTAGTATACTCATGGGTAACTCTCTAGGGTTAAAACATTCATCACATGGAAGTGGTCTGGAGCAGGAGAAACAGAACCTAGCCAGCCTAGTCATGGGAGAGGCAAGAAGCAGCATATGTCAGCCATTATCAAGGAAGGCTGGAGGTTTTTGGCCAGGAAACAAGTGGTGTTGCTGGTAGATGCTCTCACTGATTTTGGTTTCATCACTGCTCTGACTAAGCAGTCATGCCTTTGGTGTCATCAGCTCTGTCCCTGCAAGTGTGTCAGTGGCAGTGGGAAGGCAGTGGTGCTTTTTTCCCTTCCCTGAGAGCAGTATCTGCCCTTTGCCTTGATTTGAACATTTCTGATGTCCATGCAGGCTCCAGTGGTCACCACTATCTGTATACATCAGCAAAAGCATTGGGGTGATCTTCTTCTCTGTACAGAGTCTTAGTGATTTTGCTTTGTCAAATGGATTGTAAAAGGCACAGGTGGGCTGAAAAAAATGTTAAAGTTGATCTACGGACATCCTCAAGCAGGTACTGAAAGGATCTGCTCAAGGGTGCCTGTAGCATGTCCACAGGTACTCTCAGTACCTGCTCATTTCCCTGGGGAATTCATGGGATCTAGGAATCAGTGGCCAGGACCTCCCCTGCCAGCCATTTCCCACACTGCTGGAACACAGCCTAGCCTGGGCTGTGCTCAGGAAGATGTAAAGTGTCTCTAAATAGCTGCTGTGAAGCCGTCCCTGTGCTGCTCCTGTCACAAAGAGTTTTCAGTGATCGCCTGGCTAATGGATGGGTTTCTCCTATACAGAGTGCTGAACAATGCAGTGATACATTCAGGTTTTATTAGTGCGAGCTTAGCGTGGCCACATTATTCATAATGGCAACAACACAAGAGAACAGCACAGTTCATCCCAAATGGGAGAACATAAATCCTGTAAGGCACGCAGCACCATCAAATGGTGTGTTTTCACCACTTATTTTGCAGGAAAGCTATTTGTATTCCCTCTGTATGTAAACTCAAGCTGTCTTAATATTGCAAGCCCAAACTGTGTTGGAGGAGGTAATAACAACAAAAAAATATTACATTTTAGAAAGCTCAGTCATAACGCCACGATACCAAGGCTTGGTACCTGCTGCCAAAAAAAGAGGGGAGAAAGTGCTGTGGCAGGATGGCGTGCCACCTCCTGTGTGCCACTGGAGGGGCTCTGTCCTTGCCCACCTGCAAGTTACAGCAATGTATGCCTGTAGTTCCTGCAGGACTAAACAATGATGATCTTTGCTGTGAAGCATGCATGTGTGGATGTGCATAAGTGTGGGACAAGGAGAGACTTCATGTTTCTGCTCACGTGGTTGCCTTCTGGAGACATCAGCTGCAATAGCCACATGTGTTAGGTGTGCTCAGTTGAGATGCATTGGTGGGCAAAGTGCAGGTAAGTTGGTCAAAGGTTCAAGACAACTGTAATTTACTGTGAGGCAAACACAATACCTGCCTGACATAACTCGGGATGTACAGGAGTCAGGAAGCAGTTCAAGCTGTATGTCGATTTGCTGCCATGCTTTCCTGCAGAAAAGTGACCGAGGGAGCCAGTCTGGGTCACAATGAGAGCAAGCAGCTGCTCTGGAGGAGCTGGGCTGAAGCAACAGCCTCACATGGGCACCAGGTGACTGCTACAGAGAAGATGACTTTTGCATGCTTCTGCACTCGACCTAGTAACCCAGACACAGAGGGCTGCACAAGCTATTACCAGTCTTTCAGCTACTGCCTCTTGCAAAACTCTTTCACAGGGCCTGGAAGCTGGGCAGCAGCTGCCCCTTCATCACCCACAAACTGAGCACCTTTTTCTGTGATATCATATAGCACTAATTAAGAGAACAGTGTATATTCTAGATGATGAGTGTTATTAGTTGACTCAGACCCAAAAGCTCAAGAGAATTACAGGGAAGGCTTTTGTAGCTTTTACAGAAGATATTTTCTGAATTTGTGGAAATTTCCCTGCTTCTTTCCTGTGCCCCCATTGTTTTGGGCCCACTGATAAAAGTAATTAACTGTGGGCTGAGAGAAGAACCTCTGATTCCCTAAGCCTTACATCTGAAGCAGACTCCCTGTACTCCTCCAGCGTCTTCGTTCACTGTTGGTATTGAAACTGTAAATGCTGACAGCAGCTACTAAAGGTTAAGTGCATTTGCAGAAAATCAATAGCGTGATGCCCCCTACTCCCTCTCCCCTCAGCTTCTGAGGGAGAAAATGGCCCTTAGGTACATGAAGAAGTTAACATTTCTCAACTCAGAACTCATGCATTTATGCAAAACACTTAAACGAAATCTTTTACGATCCTAGTACAGAGACACTCTTCTTAGTTCAGTGCTTGGAAGAGCAACTGAGGCTTCTGCAGCATTGGTTATTATGCAGGGCATGAGGTTTAAAACGTTAAGCACCCTGATTGTCTTTCACATAGCTAGTGCTGTCAGCACTTTGCACGGTGCTTTTATGTATCTTTTCCCTCCCTGAAATACTTGTGTTCAGTTCAGAACTGATTCAGCTTCTGAAGCAATTCATTAAGCATCTTCAGTGTGCCACTTCTATGAAGAGGTCAATTTGTTCCTTCTGCCTAGTGATGCAAAACCTTGGGCTTCACTTGGTAAATGCAAGTACTGGGTGCATTTCTCGCTGCTTACCTTACACTCTCCTTCAATCTATCCTATGTAGCAATCCCTTCCTTTAACAGAGACATTTATTTTTCATAAAATGCAGTGACTGATGCTACCGTATCAGCCTGTGGCAGGCGCAGTTGGGTTGTCTGGCATGTACACTCTCCTCTGCTCACCGTCTTCTAGAGGAGACATTTTTCAAAGGAGAGACAGTAGCTGTTTCTTTCTCTCATGTTCCTTTGTCTTTCTTGCAAGGTGCCAGTGCAGTGGTGGGTTGGTACACACTCATCTGATGAGGTTCCTGGAGAACTGCCAGCCTGAAAGTGATTCCTAATGCAGCTCAAGCACAGGCTGCTGCTTACCTGTGCGGTGTCTCTGGCTTTTGGTCCTCTCTGAGATAGCCTCTCTGGTGGCTAAAAACAGGACTCTGGGGAAGGGTCCTGACCCCAAAACCAATTTTTAGGGAGATGTTATCTATAAATCCACACTTTCCTGCCCTCGCAGGGCCAAAAACCTCTCAGTATGCAGTACAATAGTTGTTGTTAGCTTTTTTATTTTTTTAATTTATTATTTCTAATATGTAAATTGACCTGGATCACATCTACACATACTAGATGAAACGGCGTTGAAAAATAATTTTTAAGTTGGATGGAGGTGGACAAAAAGAAAATTTTGCCTTCATCTTGTGAAGGTCCTAGATAAACAAGTTTTTTTTCCATAATTCTTACAATTTTTCTGAGATCAAAATTATTTTGCCATGACAGCTAAGAATATGGTAAATATCCTGGCATTTGCCTAGCCTGCCAGGTCTGGAGGGAGCACATTTGCTGAAAAACAATTGGTAAGTCTTCATAAAGTTATCGAGAGGACCATGGTAAATATCCTGAAGTAAATTAGACCATGTCTATAAGAGTATCAAATATAATGGTTAAAATGTCATCCACAGTCAAGTACGGACATACAAAGTTGTTTTTTTTCTCTGAGCAGTAATTTAATTTGTTAAACTCTTATATTGCTTATTGTAGTAGTTTTTTACAGTTATTTACAGTTTTTTTGCAAGATTTTTATTTAATGTAAGTGACAACATAATTTTCTGGGAATGTGTTTTACCTATCATATATTTCTTTTCAGAAAACTCTGGATTTTGATTTTGCTCTTTTTTTTTTTTTTTTTTAGATAATATCAGACTGCAGACTTGAGAAGAAAAACTGATTGCAAAAAAAGTACCTGTAGAGCATAAATCAGCAGGAGCTTCAGAAATAAGACTCTCAGTGCTGGCAGCTTGTGAAAACTTTGCTACTGTCTTCCTCCTGATACAATAGTATTTTCTTTCTTTCTTTTATCATAGAAAGGGTCTGTAGAAATACATACTTGAATCATGAAAAATGTCCAGTTCTCAAGGATGCTGACCAACTCATTATTCTTTATTTTCATTCAACTGAAATATTTTCAGCCCGTGGTTCATTTCCAAACAAATAAAACAAAAAAAGCCTGAGCAGTAAGTGATGTCTCACATTTTCTGTTGGAAAAGATTTCAAAAGCTCATAAAATGTCTCCAGCTCATATAATATATCACGTCATATTAATTTATGGTAGTCAATGAACAGTCGGAAATGGTGGAGGAGAGAGATGGAGAGCCTATAATATTCTGTTTTATTCAGAACAGTATATCAGAGAGCTTTTTTTTCCCGTTACACACAACTGAGGCACAGCATCTCCTCTTCCTTGCTTAAGGAAAAAAAAAAGAAGAAAGAAAAAATCCGCATATTTGTATTATATTATGTTCTCCAAGTAGCAAATCCCCTCTGCCAACTATCTGTGGGTGTGCAGCCCTTCGTCGGGAACATGCTGTATCTTCTGAGTTCCTGTGTTTGCGATATCACAGTGCTTTTGCTCTGCAAAGCCATGAATGGGGCCTTTATGAGGGGCTGCAAGATAATTAAGATTCTGAGAGGGGTAGGCTGCTAAAAGCATGTTTAGTGAGGAAATTACAAGGCCAATAAAAAAAAAAAAAAAAGTCTTTGCAAATTCCAATTGTATTCTTTTTTTCCGTGGGACTAATTTTTCAAGGTCTGGCTGGATCGTGTTGAGGTTTTCTTTCATCTCTTTTTTTTCTTCTCCACAACAGGATCTGAGGCTGGAATCTAAGTCCAAGTTAATGAAGCTGCCTCAAAGTTGAGGAAGGAGAGAATAAACCACAGCTCTGAGGCACAGACCACTGGAGATTCCTCTTTCAAACCGTGCCACTGCTGCTCACTGGCGTTATTTGATTTGGGAACAAGATAAGAATTCACAAAATCTGATTTGTAGAAATAACCCGAAGGAAGGAAAAACAGTCAGAAATACTAATTTCAGATATAATTTTCATCTCTCAGTTTCCTAATAGTGTTCTCCAGCTCTAATAGCATTAATCATATATAAAGCCCAGACAATGGGGAAGTTGTGCGCTGACTGACAAATGCATCCAAATAGCCCACAGTTCAGTGCTTCTTAGTCTGTCAATAACCCATGACCAGGGAAGGTCTGGAGCATAATTCTCTCCCAGTTATTCTTCTTCTCCCTTTCTCTCTCTCTTTTTTTTTTTTTTTTTTTTTTCCTCTGGTAGAGAAATACACCTGGCAATTCACTACGAATTTCATTCCCAGAAGTGTTATTCATGCCAGTTTATTTATGTATTTATTATTCAAGTGCAAACTATTGAAGTTCCTTGTGGTAACCTGCAAATCAAACTGATAGAGGCAGAGGGCTGGTTGTCATACCAAATGCTGCAGAGTGAAACACAGGCAGTGTGGCTGTTATTGCCCCCACATGTGGGGATGTGAAGAACAGTTCAGCCTGCATGATGTCTGGGACCACCCATGCCTAGACTAGAGTTGGTAGACAGTAATAGTCAGCATTCCTAAATCCTTAAATTAAGCAAAACTCTGGTATAAATGCCTAACTGTGGCAGTGGAGAAACTTCAACTATGAACATGGAAGGGTCTGGGTTTTAAGGGAGCTTAAAGTTCATCTACTTCCAACTCTCTAGCAATGAGCAGGGACATCTCCCACTAGAGCAGGTTGTTCAAAGCCCCATCCAATGTGGATTTGAACACTTCCAGGGAGGGGGCTTCCACAGTCTCCCTAGGCAACCTGTGCCAGTCTCTCACCACCTTCACAGGAAAGAATTTCTTCCTAATACCTAATCAATTCTACCCTCTTCCAGTATGAAACTATTCCCAGCCATCCTATCATTAGGCCCTTGTGGCTCCCCAGCTTTTCTATATGCTCCCTTCAGGTACTGGAAGGCCACTATAAGGTCTTCTCGGAGCATTCTCTTCTCCAAACTGAACAACCCAAACTGTGTCAGACTGTCTCACTGACAGAACAGTTTTCTTCTTTCCTCATTGTTGGTAAGGTATCATCGTCAGGCATGGGGAGAAAATTTATGGTTAACTCCTGCATGTGCACAGGTTTTGGACTTCAGATTTGTATAGGTTAAAGTCAAGATGGTATGTAGGAAGGCAGAGCCACTGTGCCATTTGTTCATTGCTTCTCCCCAGGGGCACTGTTTCAGCCGGGGGTTCCAGTGTAGGCGTGGATGGTGACAACTTGCAGGCAAGAAGGACCAGAAGACAGCAATTCTTAGTTGGAATTTTCCTGGGAAAACCCTAGGAAGGCTTGTGGGGTGAGTATCTGTCCTGTGGGCAATGATATGAGGGGACAGAGCAGCTCCCCAGGCTGGACACACCATGGGTATTTCCCATGGTGACCATAGTCACTCTTTCTCTGAAATCCAAGACACTGTTCCCCCTTCAAATGTTCATATGCACATATTCAAAAACTTGGCTTCAAATTCGGTGTTAATTACAGTTATTTATTAGGATTGTGGCTTAATAATTTTCTCTGGAACCTTGTTCTGCATGCATTCACAAGGATTTAATTGTCTTCAACAGGCCATTTAGTAAAACTGCATTTTAGCATGTTAGCATAATTATTTATTTTGTTAGTCTCAGAACTGCAACTACAATAAATCTATATTAAGTCTGATAAGAAAGGAACAAATTCAACTGGAATGTGGTCAATAGCAAAACAAAAAGCCTCTCTTATATAACACTTGTTTCTAATCTACCTCTTCCTATTTCTGACTTTTTCACCAGTATTTCTGATAATTTATACACATCCATGCTACATAGTCCTTTGTTACTGTGTGAAAACCTACACAAGTGGGGTTCATTGATTACACAGAGGAAGAAGTGAAATTCCTGTCAAATGCTTACAGAAACTAAATCAAGAGAGTTGTATTTTCTTTTTTTATTGGCTTAGTATCATTCCCTTTCATAAAAAAGGACAAAAATGTGATTTTGAAATTGTGTTTCCTTGCATGGTATATTGATTTCCACATTGTAGGAATCTCGGTGGGAATATGTTGATTTATTCTAGCAGAAGTCGTAGTTGCTTATTTGAATGCCATCTTGCTGTTATCTTGGTAGAGACATAATGTTCCCGTGTTTTTCATGTAACATTGTCTCATCTGAAAAGCCCAGATGCCACTCTGACAAAGGTTACTGGTGAGAAATGTCTGCACTTTAAATGGGTTCTTAATTTTGAATAGTACCCATTTTTTATGTCCTGAAAATCAGGCTTACATCCAAACATCTCTGAAACTCGAAAAGATTCAAACTTGGATGTAGACTGAATTGTGCAACTTAAACCTATTTCTCATATATAGATAATTCAGTGTGCAAAGAGAGTGTGTGCATATGCACATGCGTGCATGCGCAAACATAGACACAACACATAGTGATACATACTAACACAGATATATGTATCTTGCTTCAGGTTTGTGCTTGTAAAAAGCAAGTGGCTTAATTATCTTCCACCAGAATTCCACCAGTATTTACTATATGTCCTAAAAAAAAAAAAAAAAAAAAAAAAAAAAAAATTAAAATTTTAAAAGTTTTGCAATAATTAATAATTTCTTGGGTATCAAAAGAAGTTACTAATGGAACAACAAAGTCAAAGGCATCAACTACATTAAAAAAAATAAAAATCTCTTATTGCCTGTTAGAAAGATGTTAGCCAAATCTAAATTGCTTCTTTATAATTAAGGTATATCTAAATGTTCATTAGTTGATTAGTTGATTAGTTCCTTATCATTGTTCTGTATTGATGTCAGTATCAGATTTTGAATTAGGAAGGACCAAATTAAAGGAGGACCTTTATTCTGCAGCTAAAATAATGTAAATAATTTAAATGTTGGAAGTGTGAAGCAGTGATTGGCAGGCAGAGGGAAAGAATGTTGTGTTGGCTGGATGGCAAAGCAAGAAAGGAAAATGTGGAAATGAAACAGACGTAGAAACATTCCATTTATTTTGGAGAAAGTCAGTGCCTGATTTTTGGTTTTGCAGAAACAAAGATGTTGGCCTGGGTTTGAATCCTGTTTCACCAGCAAATACAGCGTTTAGGATCGTTTGCACAACCAGTTCCAGCTTTTGCTCACGTCTGTTCTGAATAAGCAGTTAAGCAGTTTGGGTATTTTTCAGTTCCCTGTGGGCTGGCAGAGAAAAGATATGCAGCACGGAGGACTGAAGGAGATGATTTGTTTAATGCCTGCTAGCCTGTGAGTATGGATGCATCTCCCTAAAGGCAGCATATTCAGTCAACCCTCATTCCCAATTCTGACCAGACAGAAAGTGCTTCTCTCTCAGAGGGAACATGTTAAGTGCTCAGTGCTTTGCACACCTATTTACAAAGGTTTTATATAAATAAAGTGCTGTCTCCTAAAAGCTGAGAGAGCTCAAAACCTGGTGTGGGCTCCAGTTTGGCGGAGGGGCCTGCAGCTGACACAGGAGAAAGAGGCAATGCAGCCAAGTGTTATATGCCTCCTCAAACTCTCATCTATAAACTGGTACTAAATCTCTGCTGTACCGCACACTATCCCTAGGAAAGTACCCAAATGTATAGTTAGCACCCAAAACCACAGGAGCTAGTGCAACTGACTTGCATCAGCAGATTTGTTGCCAGCAGGGGTTTTCTGGGTTTGTTTTTTGTTTCCATCTGGATGGGAACTAGGACTAAAAGCCTTTAAAGCAGAGGAAAGCTACTGTCAGATTAATTTTCTGTCTCAGCCATGGACACAGCCAGGCTTAAAAAAAAAAAAAACACCACAACAAAAAAAACCAGACTGTGAAGTTGATGAAGTGCAAGACATGGTGTTCATTGTTCTAAAGAGACAGATATTTGGTTAATGCCAGTTCTCCAAACACCAGAAGAAGACTGCATCCCCCTGGTTCAAGGTGCCCTGCAAAAACAAGGTACAAGACAGCTCCTTTCCCATGGAATTTGTCTTTGCGTTTCATAACCTGGGCAGAGGAAGGATATCATGCCAGAGGCAATGCAAGGGGTTAACTGGAAAGCTGAAAGCAGAACCCAGATCTCTGTCCCTGCACCTTACATGATGAGCTTTGCCGTGGATTGCTCATGGTTTTCCTACAGCATCACTCCACTGCAATAATTGGGATTAGCTCCCCATTGCACTTAGACTTCCTGAGCACAGAGGAAGAAGCAAATGTAGTCATGAAAAGCTAAAAAGTTGTAGCTGCTTCATTGATAGATTATTTTAAATCTAGTCAAATTGCTGCAGACACCCTTCATTATGGCCTAGGCAATTTTATTTCGAGTTAGTTTTTATCAGTTAGAAAATGATTTTAGCTAAGTCGGTATAAGAACATCTGATCAGTTCTAGAGAAGTTTGTGCAGATTCACCATGGGCCCAAGAGAGGCATTCTCCTTTTGCCTGATAGCAATCAGGCAGAGGATGTCCTACTAAAACCCTAGGTCCTGCGCAACCACTGAAGATCCTATCTCAGTCTCAGGTCCTAGTGAAATCAAATGTACAGAAGAGGAGATAAGAATGAAGTATTCTCTTCCCAGAAACTTAAGCCTATACCTAGAAACACACACTCCCCCTGACTACACTGGTCAGTGGAGGAGTCTTGGGAATGATGAGCAAGATGTCATCTTGCTAACTCTGCCCTGCCTGGGCTGCGGCTCCCCAGGCCAACGAGGCAGCAAAACACCTTGGTCTTGATCCATGTGTTTTTAATGTGCTTGTTTTCTGCCAGGTTAGAGTTTTAAAGGGGTTTGCAAAGACTGCTGGGTTGGAAGTATGGTGAGAAAAGTGTCTGGGGAGTTTGACTGGGAGCTGGTGGAGGTACAAGAAGGAAGAAGGAGCTCCACTTCTTCACAGAGGTGAGGCACTGTACGGTGAAAATAGAAATGCCATGAAAATTGAGACTTATCAATGGAGGATTTGGAGATATGACCAATTTTTAATTCTGTTTCACTTTCAGGAATATTTCAGAACTAAACATTTGCAAAGGTATATTATTCTTTTTATGCTGTTTTCCTCAAATAGATTGTGCTGATATTTTAACCATACTGTAAAACCAATACTAATTGTAAAAAGCCCACTCTGTTATCTTCAATTTGCTGCTGTTGTTTCTATCATAATTATGAGTTGTCACTGGACTCTTTATTACAGAACGTTGAAACTTTTAATTTCTGTTCTTATAAATGGTATGAACAAAGCTACCACAATCAAGGACTCTCTGCTTCTGGTACTATCAGAAGAATAATGCAGTATTTCAACCTAAGACTTGTTTACTTCATGCCAGAGCTGTTTCCTAGCTTGATTTTTTCTGTAGGTACAAGGAGTGTTAATGAGGTGTTAATGTGTATGTGAGCAATGTAGTCATAGATTTGCCTTTGATCAGTAGGTGTTATTTCCTCTTTTTTTCCCTTCTCTTCTCTCTTTTTTGTTTTTTTTGTTTTGTTTTGTTTATTTGTTTTTCCTAACATCAGAAAGCTGTGTGCACCATGAGAGCCTGTTGATTTAACAGATATTTCTCCAGGAGCTGAAAGAACCTGAGAACAATGTGCAGCATAACTCCCACTGACTAGAGTAGGGTCAGTATTGTTCCTTTGATTAGAATTGTCTGGAGAGTAAAAACGTATTCCTAAGGGTTTGCCTGCATGTAGTTTTTGTACCTCTTTAAATATAGGTTTGAAACTAGAACACTGGAAGCAGTATATAGATCCTAGCACAATAGTTGTCATATTATCAGGAGGTTTATGCCAATCTCTTCTGATCCCACAAAGGCAGAGGAGCTCGTAGTGGCTCCCTATGTGTATGAATGACATATATATTTTTTTTTTTTTTATGCACCCCTAAGGAGCTAATTTGGCACAAAGACTGGATGTATTAGGCTTGAATTTCTTGGCTTGTGATTAACATACATGAAAAATGAAAGCGAGGCGTTTTAAGTGGGAAAGCCCTGGAAAGCAGAAAATTGATGCTTTCATCTTATTGATGTGGGTTTCCTTATCCTGTCGCCTTTGTTATCACTCTTACTCACTCTTGCTGACATAACACAGCATTGCTTTGTGTTTATCTGAGCCTCAGGAAAAAACAAACACTAAGGGGGTGTGTGAGACCTTCCTGAAGTGTCCACATATAAAATAGAATTGAAAAAGGGGTTCAGTTCAGTGCTCATCTCTCTTTCCTCAGTGCTGTCCAAACAATCTACCTTCCAGGTCCTGCACGGTGCTGTGTAACTGGTCTGGCCTCACAGCAAAGGTGAAAAGGCACAGTGGGAAACAAAGGTGACATGGCAGCAGTCAGTGTGCTGGCACTGAGGTTTGGGGAGGGCCAGATGTGGGAGGTTTACTGAGAAGAAGAGAAGCTAAAATGGAAAAGGAGGGAAAGCGAAGTGAGAAAGATAAGCTGGAGAAGACAGATGCTCAGAAGAAAACTGTGCAGGAAGTCTGGAGGAAGCAGCCCACCAGCACAAATTGACAGCTCAGTCAAAACTGTACGAAAAGCTCCAGGAGCAGCTGGAGGCTCCCAATGCTGCTGACTCTGTAACTTTCCCTCCTGGCTGGGGTCTCATTCTCATTGCAGCTTTCCCCCACAGACCACATGGCAAGAAGTGGAATCAGGCTTGAATCACAGAGTAATGATTTAAATCAGCCAAGTTGGACTTCTGTTTTAAATACTACTTCAGATGATGCTTCTCTCTCCTTTGAAACTATAGAAAGTCCTGGATAGATTATGCTTGCCAACATTAACTTCTGGAAGAACTCCTTTCCCTTCTCTCCTAATTCACCTGAGAATGAGGTGGAAGTAAAGGAGAGGTGACTAATTGCATAAAATTAAGTCCAAGGGTTGTGGAGGTGTAGATCAGTTGGGAAACCAGGTCTGAGTCTACTTAGCCTCCTGAGTCCATACGCTTCTGCCCTATCTGCCTTTCAAAATTCCAGTTCTGGCTGGTTTTGGTTTGGTTTGTTTTGTTTTTTGTTTTTTTTTTTTTTCCTATTTGTTTGTTTGTAAGCATATACAAACTCCTAAAATATGTATGGACAATTTAAAGCTGCAAAGAAGAGGCATAGCAAACTGTGCATCTCTGTGTATAACTCTTGCTTATAAGCCTGAGCAAGGTGTCTGCCTTTGCAAACTGAGCTTGAGCAAGCCTGTCATAGCAGAGCCAGACATCTCGCAGGGTAAAATGGGTGGCCCTGGAAGCATTTGCTGTTTGCCGTGAGCAGCTCCGGCAACAGCTGCTATAAATTTCCTCATCTTCTATTTCTTCCTCCTCTGCCCAGGGTTTGCATTTTGTTGTTCCAGTTGGGGTTTAATGTGCTTTCCAGTTTCCTCTATTTTTCTTTTTTGAGTGTGTTTTGATTTTTTCATATTGAAGTATCTGCTGACAAAAGGTGCCAGCCTATTTAACAGCTGCCTGGAGATAAATGCTCAGTGGATGCAGACAGCAAGCGCAGTATGGGTGGCAGTGTTGGGAGCCAGCTGAGACATCGCTTGGGCAGGCAGCACTGTGTTTTCTCAGTCTCCACATTCATTTGCCCCTCCTCAGCTGCTGAGAGAGCATCACCGATGGCACTGATTTTTTGGAATGGGGACTTAGAGCTTTGGATGTGAAAGCAGTCGGTATGTTTTCACACCTGAAAGCTTTTCAGGGAGACATCTGAGATGTTTCCTTTTAAGTGCATATGTTGAACTTTCTTTGCGTGGCTTCAGACTTTTTTTTTTTTTTTTTCTTAAACCCATATGGTGATTGCTTCCAGTGTAGGCTTATAGAAGCGGGAGACATTTGCATTCCTAGTTTAGGATAGGTTGGGGACTTTACAGATATTTGATTTTGAACTGACTTGTTATTTCTAGGCCTGGCTTATTGCAACTACTGTGGCTATTGTTGTATCTCTATTGTTAGAAGATAGACATCCTGAGGAATAACTCTGTCTTCCTTTTAATTTAAAAAGGAAAAAAAAAAGACCTGTCTCCAGCTCTGCTGCTTCTGAAGATAGATACAAATATGTAATGCAGACTGGTGAGATTGAAAGTGTGTCACCGAGAGCTGTAAAAAGTTGTCATTTACTCATCGTGTCTTCTCTGTTCTTTTCTGAGGTGTCCTTGGCGACCCACAGCACCATTGCTCAGAGATGTGCTGGGAAGGCTTTGAAAAACAACTCCTTGTCATTTCTTGGGTGAAACAGATAATACATCTGAATCCACGGCTTTGCCAGTTCCAAAACTGTGCCTGACATACCCAGTCCCACCCCCTTATTTCTGTCCAGCTAGAGAAAATTCACCTGCACCCTCTGTTCAGTGGGTCTGGATAGTTTCCTCAAGCATTATCCAGAGAGGAGAGGTTTGGGAGTTGGTTTACATTTGCATCCCTAGAGCACCAGAGACCCTGAGAGTTTCTCTGGCAGCCCATATGTTTTTACCAGCTGAGGAAGGCCCTCTATGTCCCAGTGTCCGCTTAGCACAGGGGGAAAGGGCAAATATGAGCATCATGACAAACTGAAGAGCTTGCCTCTGTCATTACAGAAAATGAAACCAACACTTTGCTCCAGTTCTCCAGCATTTCTTTCTCTAGACTGACTTTCCTTTAAGGCACTGTAGGGTTTGACTGCCCTAAAAATAAAAGCAGCTTGTAGGGGTAAACAGTGAGCTAGATTAAATTCTCTACAGTGAGTGCCAACACCAGCACTTTTCTAGCAGGTCACCTAGCACCAGTCAGTATCCCAGGAGTTTACCTATGGACTCTCTGTTGCACATTTCCCAAGTGTCTCTGGGGTCTCTGCTAGCATTACCCATGCCTTCTTGTTTAAGGCCAGCATGGCCAAGTCTCACTGGGGATTTCCACATGGAGGTCTTTGCCTCACAGGATGAGAAGACAATTGTCTTTAGCTTATTCTATCTCACTCCTGCAGCTCCTGGGACTGAAAATGAGTCTATGAGAAATGGAAAACATGCTCCAAGCCTGATGTTGCAAAATCTGCAGTTGCCAGGGTACAAATCTTTTTAAAGCAACACGTTTACTATATTTCATTTCGTGAATTGATCTGATGGCTTAACTTTCTGTGAAGATACATCCTCACTTGCTCATTTAATTTTCCTTCCTCCAACATCCAAAACGTAGTCCTTTGTAAGAAAACTACATCGTTTGTTGGAAGGGGATCTCTGCTCATTCCTGCCAAATGAAACAAAATCAAAATCCTTGCTGAGCAGCAGTAAAAGAGCAATGTTTGCTGCCTGGAATTGCATGAGGATCTTCTTGCTTATGAGTCCCTGATACTGCTAGAGCAGGGAAACAAGTAGCTGAGCCTGTTCAAAAGCTTACAGATTCTTTCTTGCATTAAGTTAATTTGTGAGAAATGAAACAAGCAGCTAATACGTCAAAGAAAAGGATTAGGTATCTCATATCTTAGTAGCTCAGTGGAATTGCAAGGTAAAAGGCATCCTACTTGTTCCTGATAAGAAATAAGTGTTTTATCCTTGCTTCGATTTTGAACAAAATTTATTTTGTGCTTTACCTGCTGATGGATAGAGAAATTCAGCTTCTGAGGCAAATGTGATAATAACTAATCCAGAGAAAGTTGTGTGACTAGTTAGTGCTTGGACATAGTTCTGTCTGAACAATTTGTTTCAGGCTGAGAAGCACTGTCTTCCTGATTCCTTTCTGCACTCACTCCAATGGGAGTGAAGGAAATTCATAAATGAACACACTCCTCCCCAGCACTTAGCAGCACCAGGAAAATAAGGCAAACAGATGGGACCCAGTGTATCATCCAAACAAAATCCCACCCTTTGTGAAAATGTGCCAGCTGAGGAGGAGACAGGCTTCTCATTGGTGTGCTTTGCCATAGATAACAAATGTGACATTTTTGGCTTAAAGGTAGCTAGCAAGTACTTTGTTCTTCTTTTGTGTGCTTTTCATCTTGGCCTGGTGGTCTCTGAAGCTTAGCATATGCAGAAGTATGAAACTTCACAGAGAAAGCTCCAAGTACCCTTGGATAACTTTTGTTTCACCTAAGTCCTACTTTTGCTGCTGTGTATGTGGCTAGGGCTGAATTTTGACCAGAAAGACTAAGAAGTTACTCAACAGGATCTGAAGCTTTATTTTACATGGAGAGGATGCATTTCCGTCTGGAGCTGCAGTGACAGGTTTTCCTTGCCTTGCTGACAGATTCACATTTTCATGAACAAAACTTGCTTTTAATAGGTATTGGGATCCCTCTCCCCTTCATATGTTTCAATTGTGACATTTGGAAATACTGCTCAGGAAATCTCTTGCCATCTGGGCCCCCAGCAGCCTTAAGACCTGCACTGCTGATGCTCCTTCGTCTCTCTCAAAAGTGAGCCCATCTCTTCCCCCACATGTGTCCCCTCCAGAATCTCTTCCTCAGCCTGCCAGTAGCTGCTTCTCCACAGCAACCAGCTTGTGGATCCTGGCCAGACCTTTTTTCCAGCCTATAAATGTGATGAGAACTTTCTCCACTTGCAGTCAGTGTTCACTTTCCATCCCTTGCCATGAAGCAAAGGACACTCTTGCAGCATTTCAGGAAGTACAGATTTATCTGGATATCTCCCCAGCCTGCTTCTTGACATCCAGCCATCACTTATCTGCAAAACTTGCAAGCTGAGTGCTTCTTCAGCCTGAGTTTAGAAGGGACAGCTTAGGGCTGCCTATTTCCTTTCTCTGCTGTCCTGCAGACTCAGTGCCCATGCAAAAAGCTCTTACCCTCATCTTCAGTAGGATTTCTGCTTTGCTGTGTGTCTCCATCAGCAGTAAGCAGCCTGTTGAATAGTCCTCTTTCTCTGCTTCATCCTCCGTGGGGCTAGGAACAAGTAAGGGTGACTGGGAGGAGGTTTGCTTGCCTGTTCTGGAAGTGCAAGGTTGATCTCTTCACACGGCTCATGGTGGAGCTGGGGCCATCCCACAAGGTATGTGTACACACTCATACACTACTGCTAGCCTCAGCAGCCTGCCAGGACTTTCAATTATTGTGGTAGTTCCATGGTCTAGCTGAGCTCTTGGGCTTGTACACTGCTAAATAAAGCTGAGGGTTGGCTTAGAGCCTATATGTCCTGGGCTCCTGAGATCTGAACCTAAGGTCCCAAGCAGAGTGAGATAAGAGTAGGTAAGTCATATGTGCGATTTTAACTTTTTTACATATTTATAATTCTATATACGATACTTTAAGTATATATATAGTTATTGAGGAGAAATACTAGTGTATCACTCGGAAACCATTCAAATTGTAACACCACAGCAGAAAGCTGGATCAGTTCTACTGAGATTAATGAAACAAGAAATTAGATCACTGTCCCATTTTACTTGGGTAAAGAAGGATGCTTACATAAAGTACAGTATTTCAAAATGGTCCAAGTTTCTTTTAAGTTTGTGAAACATTGTTGTTTCAATAAAAGATGCAAAAATTCCTTTTCCAGCGGATAAGAATCACTGCCAGAGAGTTCACTAGAATAAGTGGTCCTTTCCAAATTAGTTTTATACCTTAACTAGATTAAGTGTTGTACTGATGGAAGACAGAGATAATATGGAATGAACATTGAGTTGTTCTAAGTTTCACAGTATCATATACTGAACGGGTAGACAAACTGGAAGTCCTAAATACCACTAGTGATTCCATCTAGCTAGTCAGTTTATATAAAATCATTGACCTTGATAGGAGGATAGACCTCTTTAACACAATCAATACAGGTGCAATCAGATAAGAACATTCTACTGTTTTATTAAAGTGCATCTAATTCAAAATTCAATAACTCTCACAAATCCTTAATCAGAGAAGACATCCTAGGAGGTATTTTGGTGAGTGATCTTATAACTCTTGCTCTCTCCTTGTTAGGATAGCATTTTACAGATAGACACGTCTGGTTCCTCTTTACCGTCCCTGCCATTATTTTTTCACTGTACAGTTTTGTTATTTATCATGCATTTATCAAGTCTCTTTTCCCTTCATTTATTTAGTCAGATTGAGTCAATGACAGCTTCTGCTTAATGTGTCCCCCAGCATCACTGTAGCCAAGAGTATAAATGCAAGTTGGCTCCCTTGCTGGCCATGGCAGAGATATGTTATGCTGTAGGAAGTGCAGTGTTAACCCATGTGATCTAACTCAGGGTGGCTTGGAATAGTGAAAGAAAATAGTCCATGTGCAACATTATGTGATAACTTAAGTAGAATGAGAGCTAAAGACAATGACCACGTTCTTAGAAATGATTTAAAATCAAAATGATACATACTGAATAAGACAAAATAACTACATGGTAGAGAACTCTGAGGGCTCTGCTTATAGTGAGGTAATTATTGTTCTTTCCAGGTGTTCCTCAATAATGCAAAATAAGTAGTAATTTGGAGCACTTGAGCTGAAGGCTGATTTATTTTTTTTTTAGTCATTTAAGTTAATATGTGTCAGGCTGAGGTCATTAGGTGTAAGACTGAATGGCTGCAGATGTGTAGCTATGTCTCTTGTTCCTGGCATTACAAAAACAGTGTTGAGCCAGTCTATTTAATAAAATAAGAAAAAAGCAAATGGACTTGTAGCAGTACATGGTACAGAGAGGCTCAAGTGACTGCAGTATGGAAACTGACTCCTTAACTTATATAGCCAGTGACAAGAGAAAAGGTCTGGATAGTGGCTCCTAATGGCAGGAGTCTTCCAGTTGTGCAGTTGTGATTCTTCTACTTTCGCTCCTTCAGATTTGAACAAAGTTATTTGGAAGCTTCACAATTTTTTAATTATAAAGAACTATTGTGCAAATATTCTGGGTCTTCCTCAATTTTTGTTTGTTCCTTTCTTTCAATCAAGGAAATGCCTACAAAGAACATGATCTGTATCATGTTCCTATTTCCCCCCAGACAACATCACCAACACTTGAGGTAACTTCTCAGATGACCTGGAAAGTGCTTTCCAGAAGCAGAATTCCAGGTCTCCTATGCTAAGTGGGCCTCCTCACTGGACATTTATATTACCCCTGGTAGAAACAGGACTCTGTCCTCTCTGTGAAGACTGGTGAGCTGTGATTGGTTAAAGCATCCTCATCTCTAAATTCAGTGCATCCTGAGCTCCATCCAGGATGCTGGATTGCATCTGTTGTGCTTGGCACTGAAGCTGTTTGGTTATTTTTTACCATGCACCCAAGCATGTAGCAAGCATGTTTAGTCAAGACCAACGTGTTCAGATACAGCAGTGCTGCACTGTCCACCCCAGAGCACACTTCTGAAGCAATCTAGCCTTTAAAGCATCTGATAGTTTCAGATACAATATTTGTTAAGGATGGGAGCACAACCTGCATGAGGGCAATACAAGGTGTATGGGAGAAAAAGAAGCATCTGCGCTATGCTGAAGTGACAAGACAAATATGGAGCCAAAATCTGACTGAAAAAATTATTACCTCTTAGACTGGGAATGCTACCATTAGACAACTTTTCGAAAATGGGCTGATTTTGAAGAGGAAAGACAAGAAGCTCCAAGATAAACAAACAAATAAATAAAAAATAAGGGACGGGATCTGATTTTATTATTCAACAATGAGAATGGGTAATAGCCTCTGGGCCAAGTATGAATAAAGATGGTGTTTTTTTCATCCAGATCAGCCCTGGATGTTTATTTGTGTGAAGGTGAAAGAGAGATGTGATATTTTAGTCAAGCAGAGACTGCTGGCCTTGACAAAGGGGTTACTGCTTGAAATGTTGTGGACTGGGCTAGTTAGTTGTGGTGTGCTGCTCAAGGTTTCCTGCTTGGGAAAACCTCAATTGTCATCTCTCTCTAAAAGGGAGTGTGGCCTAGGCCAAATTCTTCTGTTGTAAGGGTTCTTCTCTGTTGTCTTAGCTTGGATCCTGAGATCACTGAAGATTTAGCAAGGTGCTTTGCAAGACCTACTCTCTTTGTCATTAACACTGTCTTCTCCAAAAGGCCAAGCTGATTTATCACATTCCACATGACAACTTGGATTAAGTGATTTTTTTTGTTTGTTTGTTTGGTTTTTTTAATATATTTTTTTTTATTACCAAGCAGAATGTATTAATTATATCTTCAAAACACAATTTCAAAAGAAGATGTGGTGGATAGTGAAATGGATAAGTATAAAGGCATGCTAAGTACCTCAGCCTTTACCACAAAAGGCATTGCTGATTCAAGCCATGACATAAAAGAGAGGATTTTCACTGCTTTGGCAGCACTGCAATCTCTCAGTAGTAACTGTATCGCCTTATCACTGCTCTTCTTCAAGGCAAAATAATACATTCCTTTTATTTTGTAATCGGAGCAAATGTCCAATAATCTCTAAAAGGTGTTTCTTCTATGTTTCTGCTTTGATAAATGCAGCCTTCATCATCAGTGGAACAGAAATAAAATTATCTCTGCAGACTTCTGTGTGCTGGGCCTGCAGCTCAAAAGCAGTCTTGTTTTTTGGGGAGAAGCTAGTATATGGACATATATGGCACTTTAGATGAAGACTTAAAAAGCAAAATAACGTTTCTTAATGCTAATGGGAGAAAGGACAGCAAAAGAGAGAGAAAAACAACCCAGATGCTGCATTATGTCCACAGTGATATGTAACAATTCTGCCTTAATCGAATAAAGCCATGGGCTGTGAGTAAGTTTTGTGCTTTTGCCAGATGGGTTTGGCTCTGAAGGATTCCCACACCCAGTGGAAAAAAAAGGATACAAGAGATCTAATTAAAAACGGGAGTTTGAGATGCACCAGAAGACTTCAAACTCTTCTCATATTTAATGGAATTTGCTGTGGTGCTAAAATAGTATTCCCCCCTGTCATTCTGACATGAAAAACATTAGTGAATATTTGATTTTACTATGGAACAAATTATGGTAATAATGAGTCTTTTTGAAAGAAAAAAAAAAAGCTCAGACTGGTACAGTCTCATTTAAAATGTGCATGTTAAAAATAGAGCAGATACATAAAATGTTGCCTGCTACTTCATCAACAGACTTGTTTTACAAGATGCATACACTTTCAGCATAGTATTTGACACTTCACATTTACCTGTCTCCACCCCACTCTTCTTCAAATTCCATTTTCCTCTATGTGATTTGGCACTGGGAATGTAGGGTCGGTCAGGTTTCAGCTCAGCAATTCAAAACTTCAAGGTCAGAGGTCAGTGGGCAGAAAATCTCTGTTTTTGCAACTGATTCTCAGAATTAGGCTTTATGGTGTGAATCAAAACTGATCACATCCAGCCAAGCAGTGTGAATAGCCAAGCAAAAATTCATGCTGGATTTCTTAAACTGACCTATTTGTTTCAATTTACACTTAATTTCATAATGCTGGTGTCAAGTTGGTTGAACTCCAAGCAAGGAAGACACCTCAGAGATGGATAGATCTAGCAGGATTTCAGTACGCTAATTGCTGAATGAAGAGTCTTTAAGTTCCAAATCCAGCTCTGGTGAGGAAACTCTCCATAACCTGGATCAAAGGTCCTTTGACTTCACTTTTACTTCTTCCTTAGCAAAATGAAAATAACATTGGGCTTGCAAGATTTATCAAAATGGATGCTTCAATGAAGATAGGAAGCACTTTGTAGTACAGGGAGATAAATTTTTCAGTGAGTCCAGTAGGTCTTGTCACATTGTCACAGTGAGAAGGCGTAAACTAAGTTTGGAGATCTCTCCATGGGAAGAGGCAAAGAAATGTCCTGTCACATCTCCTAAGCAGTGATGGTTTTGGAGCTTTTGTGGGAAGAGGTTGTAGAGGGAACGTGCTGAACCAAGGAACTCTTCCTGCCTTGGCATTCTCTTCAACAGACATTGCCCACTCTCTAGAATGTCCCAGACCTTTTAGATATCTGTAATTATAACCTGAGAGAAGCGGGGCAGTAGAAAGCTACATTTTGCCCTCATTAGCTCCTCTTCATCATAATGCCCACCACAATGGCCTTAATCAGAGAACACCATCAGAAATTCCATGTGAACCTGGCTCAGCTTCTGGAAATTTCCCTGTGCATTTTCAGCATTACCACTATTTTTCTTTTGGTGGTTATGAACAAGAATTCCCTAAAGGTCATACCTCAAACAAAGGAATCACTGAGTTATTCATCAACCAGAGAGGATGATTTTGTTTTTTCTTATTTAAAAGTCACAAGTATGTGTGTATCATCTCTGGTTTGTGTCACATTGTTAAACAGAAATGTAGATATTACAGTAGAGGTACAATTTTTCTGCAGATGTTATTAAGGTGAATTTTACTCTATTTTGTGAGTCAGTGATTGTTCTCAGTATCAGTGAGTTAAAGACAAATGAATGTGAACAATGAATGTCAAATGAAAGATATTTTTGTTATAGCTGGGTTGGCTTAGTTTTATAAAAGTAACTAAAAATAAAAATCAAGCTGGGTATAAGTATGCATTCCTTTCCTAGGGATGCATCATATAAGCCCTTTGCACTCTATTGAATGGCTAAATAAAAAAGGGTTGGGCAGAGAAGATATGAAATGGATTTTTGTCACTGAGCAAGCCTATTAAATTCACTGTTTCACGCAGCCAGCAGCATGATGTTTACTCAGAGTTTGCTTGGGAGCATGGGTTATTGTGGGGCAGGCTTGCCCACATATGCAGTGCACAAACATAGGCAAAATAAAACAATAAATGTGAACTGTTAGATCTTACAAAAGAATTTTCACAAGATCTTAAATAGAATGGAGAAAGGAATTATCTTACAATCAAAGGTTCCACTGTCTTCACTGTTAGCCACAGACCCAGCCAAAAATGTAGGACACATTTAATATAATCTCTCTGTATAATGTAATCAGCCTGTCTGAGGGATATCTTATGCTGCTCTGGTAGTCAACAATCAAGTGTGGTCAAGGACAGTCAAATTGTTTTATTGTATGAAGCTTGGCAAAGGCTAAGGAAAAACGTGTATGAATTTAATGGCTCAGGGCTTTTATTACTTACCCAATAGGTGATTTCAAAAATGTACTTCCTTGCCTTCATGTCAAATGCAAAGTGAAATGGATGGCTTTAAAAATCATTAGCTGGAGTGCAGGAGAGAAAGAACAGTATTCCTCTGATGTCAGTCTGCAGATTGGTCTAAAGAGGACCTTAAGGCCAGCAGAGAAAGTCCTAGAAGACTCAGAAGAGCTGTAGAGTGTAACACTGCAGGACTTATGCCAATTCACATGCAAGAGTCCTGACATTAGAGAACAGGTCCATGGAAGGGTTAGTAACCACACAACTAGTGATCCTGCAAGTCTGCCTGCTGCTTAATGGGGCCTCAAGATTAAACCTGCTTAGATAACCTGGCTGTAGAGGTAGTCTAGATTTCCTCCCCACCTCATGTAATCTTCCTTTAATGGAGAGAAATCCCCAGGAATGTCTCAGGAAAACCAGGTATTTGCATGATTCATGTAGGAAAATGAGAACAAATGTTTGATTTGGGAGACAGACAATAGCTTTGAGAAAAAGCATTCCAATTCTATGGAATGGAAAGGATTTTTTGGTTTTTTTATTTTTTTTTCAAATTATCAGAAAAGATATAAGAAGCAAGTGAGAAATTATTCTTTCTCTTCAATTAAAAAGTCTAGGATACAATCTCAGTAAAGTGAAACGTCAACAAGTTATTTAACCTTTATTACAATTCTGCTCACACAATAGAAATACTGAAAAAATATTGAAATCAGATACAACGTAGAAATAATTATATATTGAACACTATCCTGCACTTTCAAAACATTTGTAAATGTTTTACTTTACATATATCAGGTGGGCATGCTGGGAGTGGCTAGAACAATTTTTTTGACAACTCAGAGAATCACTTACAGGTTAGAAATCAGTCTGTTGATCTGAGATGGCAATGAGAGCGAAAGGCCAGAATAAAGCCACCCAAAGCATGATTTAAACAGAAGGTCATAGCTGGTGTGATACAACACATGCATTATTGCCACAAAGTCTCTGTCAATTACTAACAACCAAAACTTGATTTTGATTTCTGTTGCAAAAAAACCTTGAACTGGGGCCCAGTCTCAGGCAAGATTTGCTATTGACTAAGAGTTGGTTGAAAAGGCAGAAGTCCATCAGCAGGAACATGCAGAGACAACCTGGTTATTTCAAAACCAGTCTGGTCTAACACTAAGTTCAACCCTGTGCATCTTGTAAAACTCAACAAGATGATGTTGAAGAGCAAAAAGGCTTTTAATGCAGGATTTTGTGGAAGTAACCAGTGACTTCAGAATGTACACAGACATATGATGTAGGTTGTCTGACTTCTGTCAGGAGATTTGCCCTGTAGGCATGCAGGAGATATTTCTTTGGCTGGCTGGGAAAAGACAGGAATATTGAAGAGTAATTTGCACTCTAATTATTTTATATTGTTTTCCTCTGAGTTTTATCATGAGCTTGACATCATTCATATGGTCTTCATAAATTTACACAGCACAGTTAAAGTTCTTTGAGGAGTTCAAGTTTAAAGTAGGTTTGAAATATTTTAAAGGACTTTTTTAATGACACATTAGAAGCACAGCAAATCCCTTGATAGCCTAATTGAATGGAAAGATTCTAGAGTACAAAGGAGTTAGACATTAATTCATGACACTTTGTGCAGGCTTGAGGAGTTCTATGTGTTGGAAATGGCTCTGCAGGATGAGCAATCTGCTGGATGGGAGAAATGTTCTCTCTCATCCTCTCCTCAGTCCCCAAAATGAGTGTTTAGAGGAGGGAAGCTTTCTTGATGCAATATCTTCTTCATTGCAGACTTGTTATTGTCAAAGAGGTTGGAGAAGGTGAAGGACATCCCTCTGTGTACTGCAAGCTTTGGACTACATATCATGAGTCATAAAAAGAACACAGAACCTAGGAAAGAGACATGTTTAAGAGAAGATAGGATGAGAAAGGTCATGGATCAAGATAAGAGAGGGAGCTCCTTTACTGGTTACTCTTACAGGCAAATTAGTCTCATCTAGAAGAAAGTTAATTTAACTTGTTGCCAATTAAAATGGAATCTGGCAGTAAAGCACAAAGGTATACAACATCTTTTCTCTCCTCTCTTCCAGGACCACCTTTACTTCAGGCTCCTGTCCTAGCTTCCCAAGCAGAACACAAATTTATTGATTTCTCTCTCCTTCCCTCTTACACTCTTCCTATGCTTTGATGTGGATTTTCCTCACAAGTTGCAGTTCTTTCAGAAATGTCTGCTCCATCCTGGGGCTCATCCTCTGACCTCAGTGTTCCATCTGCAGTTTCTCAGTCCTTTCTTCCCCTCCTCCTCTCTGGTTGTCACAGAGGCACCACCTGATGGACTCATCTGGATCCTGCAGTGGGTCTGTTGGAGCCAGATGGATATGGCTGTGTCTGGCATGAGACAACTCCTGGTCTCTCATCCCAAAACATACTCCTCCTGTTCCCTTGCCACTGCCAACTTGCTGTGGACACCCAATACAATTTTGCTATTCATAAAGTAAGGCAAATATTTGACTGTGTTTTGACCAGAAAGCTTTGGAAAAACAGATATTTTAGTTTATTGCACCGTAACTATTCAAGCCTATACAATAAATTGTAGAGCTTTTTGGTACTATTAACTAGGTCTATTTTTTTTACTGTTCAATCCAATACATTCAGAAACTCACTCATCATGTCCCCTGTATCCAGTTGTGTTTGAGAAGAGCTCTTGTTTGTCCTGGAGCCATGAGGATCTGAGCAGGAGCACTCTCTGCTTTTCATACATTAAAAAAACCCCAAAAACAAAAAAACAAACAAAAAAACCCACAGAAAACCCAAAAGCCACCACAAACAAACAAACAACAACAACAAAAAACCCCAACAGAGCTCTTCCTTAAAAATAGTATTGCACAAGAACCCTTACAAGATACTTACAGCTTCTTAATGAATGTTACCTTTTGAGCATAACCTAACTACACAGTCTGTGCTGATTGCTTCCCAGTGGTGGGAGAAAAACCATCAGGCAGCGGGTGAAAGATTTGGTGTGAGGAGAGAATAGGAGCTCCTGCCTTAGCATTTTCTTTGTTTAAATTAATGGTGCAATCTTGTCAGTCATCTTCTATTTAAAGGTCTGAAAAGACTGTCATAGTTCAGTATTTTGAACTCTTTATCAGATTATCTCTTTTATTTTTAGAGGAAACAATAGTTCTTAATTTAGAGGGAGACAAAAGCCTCATTAGTTTTGGAATTTCGAATTAACTCAATAAGACATTGGGAAGTTTTTTTTCCATAGGAACCTGAAAAGTTGCTTAAAGGATGTGAAAAACAAGGAAGAGCCTCCCTCTTAAGGGTCTCTGTGCTAATGATACCCAAATGTAAGCAGCCTTGTCCTGCTGTGAAACATCTTGGGATTGTGCTCTACCCCAGCCAGTTCAGCAGCAGTCCCTCTCTGCTGGGGGTGGAGGTGGTTTCAGAGACCACTGTGTTTCTGGGATGGAGAATCCTCTACTCAAGGAGATCTTCTGCTCTGCCCTTATCAAAGGCTCACATAACTTCAGCAGAGACCTTACAGGGTGCCACAAGACCTTGCTTGTGGCCCTCAGGAGTTGCCACTGCAGGCAACAGAGAGCTCTCAAGCCGTCTCACGTCCTACTCACGAACCAAAATATGTCACTACTAGTTTACTCAAAATCAAAACTCAGTATGAAAGGGCAGGATCAGGGTTTTGTAATTTTCTTCCTTTTTGACTAAATGAGGCCTTAGTAAAGGAATGTAATTTCCTAGCTCTCCTCCAACAGCTTTTTCTTGATTATCTCAGCTCGATTTTTGTTGTATTTTATTTTTGGTGTTTCTTTTGGGGCGAAGGAGGGAGGGAGAGTGGGGTGCTGGAGCTATTACTTGCATTTTTGTTTGTTTTCCCCTCCAGGAGATGATAAAACCACTTCCTAGCAGATTCTTTACATGAGGAAAGTTGACCTTCACCATTATGGTGTTTGGAAATTGGGGGTAATTTTTATTTTGAAGTAAAAGCCTTTGTGCTGAAGATATAATTACTGTGAAGCTCATTATTGATGTGTGATCCTCCCTGAAGTGCAGACCTTGAATGTACTGGTGAACGAAGTGGCTGCTCCAAGGGAGAGCACCTGGGACAAGGAGGACTGGGCATCTTGGTGTCCACTTAAGATCATCACATTTCCACGTGGCATTTTGCCTATTTCATGCTGCCCTGCCTGTCAGGCAAATGCTTTTTGCAGGAGCTCCATCTGCTAGCATCCCATCACTCTGTTACTGCTGAAATTTTCTTCTTTTGCAGTTTCTGTAAACATGCAAAAGAGAGAGGGAAGACAAAAAAGCGTACACTGGAATTACACTAAGCACATTTCTTTTGAAACACTAATCTATAATAATGAAGACATATAATTTTGCAATTATAAATATGAGAAATAAATCCATTAGTTAAGAAGTTAGGCTTTCCAAAGTGCTAATTATTAACCAAATGCATTTTACAGTGTTTTAATGAGCACTTTTTCATATCATGCTAATAACCATTAGCTATATTCATAGTAGTAATGATAATAATGTGCAAAGCCATTAGTTAACTACAAAGTCAATAATGGATGATACTGATTCCACATCTCCACTGCACTAAAAGATACGTACATTTTTGGTGTAGTGGGAAAGTTCACCTGAATTTTCATCTGGCTGTTGTGAATGAAGATGTTCATGTGATTAACACAGATGAATGTGGGGTCAGTTATTGACAGCCTACAGAAAAAGAGCAGGCATACCATTCCACCTCTGTCTGCTAGGAAGCAGAAGTTGTCATCAAAGATTATTACACTGATTCCTGAGGGGTGTTCTGCAGATTTCTATTCATGGACACTCTCTCAGATGCCTTGTAGATGCCTTTTTTTAGTAGTTTCTCATTAAGAAGTTCCAGCAACAAGTCTTAGTATTTTTTTAAGATAACTCTGGAATAATGCTCTTGATAAGGTACCTGAATGGATATTCAGGGAGATTGTCCTGTTATTCCTTCTTTGAAAACATTCATGGTAATTTTACCAAAAATGTCTGTAAGATGTAATCATTGTTTGGGTGATGGACTCAGACAGGAATGGTTATGTGGAGAAATTCTAGTTGACATTGAGCTACATTTGCCGCCATATTTTACTGCTTGTATTAGGAAAACATTTATCACCTTATTTGCAAGTAAAATATTTTACTGTACTAATACCAGGAACATTTTGTGCTACTAGTAAAATGTGTGCATTCTTTTAGAGGCAGTTCCTGGATTATGAAACAAATCGTATGTCTTATAAACCATAAGAGAGAAGCCTCATCGGTTGTTTCATTATTTGTCTCAGATTTAAGCACATATATTTAGTAAAAGTGTATTGTTGTTTAATATTTAATTTATTTAACCACAACATCTATTCTAGCTTTAGATATACCCAATGTAAATATCAAAAAACTTCTTTAAATCAGAAAACATATATTTGGCTTCCTCTTCACTATCTTTCATTTGCTTTATCTTCTTTTGCAGGGTGTTAACTTCCAGGAATAAACTGCTCTTGTCCTTAAAAATGAACTGGTGGTCCACATGTTTGTGAAATGTATTGAGCTCATCATGATGCTGATTGTCTGTAATTACATGTAAGATTGATGTATTCAAAAGCAACTGTTCCATGTATCTCTGTCTCTGGTACTACCTCTTTAATCTCTTTACCAGATTTGATTTTTCCCTAACATATAATTGTTGAGCAGGTGAGATTCTTCTTTCCATGAAAGATCAAGATCCAGATGGGTTGAGCAGTGTCAAGGCAGATATGACATATTAAATTCTCTTAACTTAGTGTAAGCACCAGCAGAAGTGGGTTTGGGGCAAAACTCCTGTGTCTACTTATTGTTACAGCAGGGGAAAGTCACAGCCAACAAGAAAATGGAGTGAAATAGAGCAGCCCATGCTGCATCCTCTTCACCTGATTCTGACTCTCCTTCTCTTTGTCCGCCTTCAGGCCATTGAGAGAGGGGGGATTTGAGTCCAGGAGGGTCCTTAAAGAAGATAAAGGCATTATGCAGCACAATTAGGGAGCTGAACCCCACTCCAGCACTCTGCAGAGGCTGAAGGAGTGATTCCTTGCCAGACTGAACTAAATCAGAAGTAACTCCATTAGAGCAGACAGATTAAATCCCTTCTGAAGGTGACCAGAAGTGATCCCCATGTGGGAAAACAAAAAGCACTTCAGATAATTGTATGGAAAGCAGGGAGTCAAAAAAGGTAGTGTCGTACCTGACAGAAATCTTGGTAACCTGGAAAACTAGGAAAAGTCCCTCTAATGTAAACATCTCATCTTGAAAAAACAAAAAAAAAAACCAGACAATCTCTTGACATTTATGTAAGACTCAATCTCCTAATGAAATTAAACACGGCAGAAAACCTGAACAGTGCCTGTGGGGAATCCACAGGGAAGGACGAGTAGTCAAAAAAGCAGTCCTCCCCATTGTGCTGGGAGGGAGACGGCTGCAGGCATGGGAGGCCACACTGGAGGAATCAGATTGAAGGAAAATAATCTTTTATGTAGTCCTGTGATGTCGGTGACCTGGACAGAGAGAAAGGAATTCCTTCTTAAAAAATACTTGTACAGCAGAAGGTATTCATCTCCTGCAGATCAAGAGAACACTTTGTAAACAGAATGCAAGTCTCCTGGGCTTTGGATTCTAGAAACAAATTATTCTTTGAAAAAAAGACCCTCAAGCTGGGCATAATCCACAGTACTGCCATTTGGGGACTGACTGTAGCCTGTTTAGCCCATATACTCTGTTTACAAGTACTATGCTGACAGTTCTCAGAAGTGCGTAATTAAATTCTTACTTCTCATTGAAGCCGTTGGCAAAACTTCCCCTGACTTCAGTAGTGCTGGATTAAGCTTTCACTTAATGTCATGAGAATTTGAAAAGCAAAACCAATCCAGATTTTTGCAAATGATCCCTCATCTCTAATGTGGATCCAAACAAAACCATAACATAAAAAAATAAAAAAGACTCCATCATGAACAAAATAAGGATGAAGCTTCATATTGTGTCCTGAATTTTTTTCCAGAAAATACATAAAACTGAGTCACATGGGGGACTACAGTTGTGTAAATACCATGTAGCAAAAAATATTCGTTGGTTAGTCTGCTCTTTTTGGCACATTCTGTCTGGCAGAAGAGTGTACATTTTTGTTGTTGTTGTAGCTCAAGAGCTCCTGGTGAGTAATTCCTGCTCTGCAGATGGTATATGATGTAGATGATTCTTTAGGTCCAATTTCAAGCTGTAGCTCTGTGGTTTATCACAAAGTGTTTTGCTGTAGTCTGATGGCAGGAACTCTGAGAAGCCAGTTTCCAGTGTTAATTTTCAAATAAATCCAGTTGCTTCGCAGGCATATCCCTCACTATTAATTTGCATTCAAAAACAACAAGAAATTGGAGTGCCTGACTGTAGAGGAAGTTCTTTCCTTCTAAGTCCCATCTACACCATGTGGGCCAGACTACCCATGTGTAGAAATAGGAAACATTCAGACCATAAATAAACCACAGATAGAGATGTATGGAATAGAAGGTGACCTGAGTATCCCTCAGTGGTTTAGGGGATTATGCTGGTACCCACTGGATAGATGTTTGACAATAACTGCTATTCCCAAACTTTAGTGGATTTGTCACAGCAGTGACCTCTTGTCCTTGCTGCAGTTCCCTTGGGATATGAAGGAAATTCCCTGCTTCCTACTAGGGGAGATGAAGGGTCCTTTTCTTCAGAGACACAGGAGCTAGGAGAAACAGTTCACCCAATTAGCAGACAACATTCTTGTTCTGGTGTCTTTACTGCCCTGTGACAGGACCAGGCTTTCCGCTCTTACCAGTTGAACTATATCAGTAACACTCCATCCTTCAGTCCTGTCTTTGAGTTGTCAACATTTTTCTTTGGCTTTAGTTGTGACATAATGGGCTAAGTAGGGCTCAGGCAGATACTGCATTTCAACATGGGCACCAGAATAGGACTGCAACTGCTCTGATCACTCACCAGCATGCCAGACCTGGACTGCCCTTCTCTGGCTTCACACGTTTTTTCCTGTCCCCTCCTGCCCCAGTACTACCATCTCCCCTTCCCTTGGACAAAAGGATTTGCCTACTTCTGTCTTGGCTATGCCTTTCTCTCCTTTTGCTGTCTGCTGTGGTCCAAGGGTTCCTGGTACACAACTACAATATGTGATCAAAGCTTTGGTGAATACAATTACTCTTTTCTGACACGTCTCATAAAACACTGTCAGCTGTATGTTGTTTCTCAGTAATTTTTTATTACATCTGAAGATCTGAAAACATGTATGCAGTCAAATGTTTCTACTTGGTGCATTTTACTTTCTGGAGACATTTTATCCTTGCTTTTATTCCAGCTCTATTTCCATGATTTTCTGGCAGGTCTCGTTTCTTTTTCAGTGAGTATGGGAATTACCTATCAGATTGTGCTAAAGAAGAAAACCTGTCTTTTCCAGTATTTATGGGAATAAAATAGTAATAAAATAATAATGCTATTATCCATACTCTTGATTACCGGGATTATTTTACTGTATACATACAGATCCTCCAGATAGGCAGATTATGTGATCAGAAGGTTCTTAGGGGGACCCAGGCTCAGAGTGCACATTAAAGCAGATCAAGCCTCCTTTAATTCATGTTCTGCTTCACTAATGCTCCTGCTCTTTCTCAGGAGAATTTCTGAAATATGTTATTGATTTGGGGCCCAGTGCAGTGTCCAGTGAAGTGGATGGACAGCCATTGACTTTGACGAACAATAAACTGGGGCTGGATTGAAGCAGTAATGTGTAAAGAAAAATTTATTTCACCCCTTTGGGACCAGAGGCGTGTTGGTCTTTCACATATTATGGCAGACCTTGAGTATCTCACTCTTATTTTTTTTAACATTGTTAACAAATGCCTCTATAATCTATTGAGCATGTCTCCTTCTAGCTATACACAAATCTGAGGTGCTTAAGGGAGTATAGGAGAGGGCCAGCTGTGTCCCTTAGTGTATAGACAGGAAATGGAACATGTCTGAGTGAACAGTTTTCAGGCAGGCAATGGGACTTGCTTATAAAGTGGGTTTCCAAGAAGCTGACAACTCTCCATGGCTCAGCTAGCAGGTAGCAGTTTGAGCAGTGAATAAAGGAAATCACCCTCCAAATATGCTCTGACCATCAGCATTTTTTTAAAGATACATGATTGCTTTTTGACAAGGATATATGCTCTGAATCACTTAAGCATTGTGAGAAACTTCCTCTATAGAGTATGGGAACACAATAATGCAGAGATGAAAGATTCATTTAGAATTAATGATGGGGACATAACTGAAGTGACATCCATGCTGAAATGCCACTACCTTAAAATTTTCTTTTCCACTTACTGTGTTTCTAAATGTGCCTGTGGCTCCTGCTCTTTGTCATATATTTGGCAAATAACAGAGCTAGATGTCAAGAAACGTGGAGCTCATCAGTGGAGAAAGTTATGGGGTAGCAGTGAGTATTTTACGGAATCTGAGAAAATTAAAGGCAGGGGAGAAGTGGAAATGTCTTTTTACTTAAGAAAAACAAATAATATTAAAATTATGAGTGATAAAAGAGCAAAGTATAGGTGGATAGATAAGGTGCATCAGAAGGAATAATGGGAGGAGACACAATAGTGGTGGAAAGGAGGTCCTGTGGATGGGGGCAAAAATTGCTGCACATCAATAACAGAGGTGGAAGACTTGAGTTAAAAATCCAAGTATAGGAAATCATTGAAAAAGGGCTTTAGAAGGTCATGACAGCCAACAAGAAGTGACTGTAGGGTGTTCAGTAACAGTATTTTGAAAGGATTATCCAGTGATTTCACTGGGTAATATTCCTTTCTTGTTTCTAATATTCCTTCTCTTGTTTCACGGGGACGAGGGTAATTTATAATTTATTTATATTTAAAATGTAACTATTCCACATGTGAGATGAAAATAGAGCTGGTCATATTTGGTTCTGAAGTCCATTCAAGGTACAGGACCCAGTGAGAAATCCTCTACTTGTCAGACCTCTAATATTATACTCTGACAACATTGTGCCATGGCAGTCTAACCTTTCCTGGATTCCAGTGATAGGCCCAGTTGTGATGCCCGGACACCCAGTTTAATTTTTTTTTTCCTGAACACCAGTTTTCAGTGTAGGAAGAGCCCTATGAAGCAGAGGAGCACTTGCGTGACTACAGCCTCAAAGAAAAAACACAAGTTTCCAAATCATCTTGTGAATGTCCTTTTGGTGGTCCACTTTGTGTCCTGGCCCAAACAAAAGAAACATACCATTCAAAAATACTGTCTTGGAGGAAGAAAGCAGTGGGCTCTCCCAAGGGCAAAGCTGTAGAACAGAAGCAAGTGGTATCAAGCAAGACCCTTCTTCTTTGTTTTTAATTTAACAAAAGCCGATTTGGTTAAGCTTGGGCTGGATGGCTTTCAAATGCAACTCTTCCAAGCTACTTTATGTGAACCTGATACCATCTTTGAGTCAGACTAGTCTCTTAAAATGCAGCAGGACCAAAAAAGGACTTGCGATTAAGGAGACTGCTCATACTTGGTGTCCTGGAAGCGTGCCAGGCTATGAGATGATATTTCAGTCCTTTGCATTCCTAAGAATGTCCTTTTGTCCCATGAAAGGCTGACATCTTCCTGTGTCATAACAAAATGATGAGCCAGGGAGGGAGGTGTCTGTCTAATGAATCAGACTAGAGACCAAGGGCTCCTGGTAGGCTGACTGACTGTTACTGTCTGTTGCTTTTCTGGGCTCTGCAAGGAAGGGGTGCCAGGATCCCAGGCTCATCCCTGTCCTCTGCCTGCCCCCTTTTGGCTGATCCACCCAGCCTGAGATGGGCCTGCCCCCCCCTTGTCTTACAGTATTTGCAAGGGCTAGGCACAGAGAGAAAAGATGTTCATGGAAGGTCACCACCAAGTGACAAAATCATCTTTTTGTCTCTCCCTTAACATGACAGAAGGGGTTTGTTTGTTTGTTTCCGTCTTGCCAAACTCTTTGTGATTTACATTTAAAAGGATGATGGCCATACAATCAAACATTTGATATGCTGTGCTGGAAGCTGGCAGCTACTTTCATTTCTGGTTCAGATTTTCTTACATTGGCTTTCTTGCACATAAAACTTCCTGTGCCAAAATCATAAGCATACAATTTCATAAACATAATATGGTTATAACTGCTATTAATCACCCTTCTATGAAGCAACTGCATCCAAAATTCCAGGTAGCTAAACTGTTCTGTTTAGGTTAAGCATATAGAAATGTGAATGCCAGAAGGTCTGCCCTCACAGAGTAAATTCGTGCTGAAGTGGGTGAGGACTTCAGCAAACTTACTGAGGGCAGAATTGAGACATTTCTGCAGTAAAGGAGCTCGAAAAGCTTTGTTATTTTTCTGCCACAGTAACTTACCACCCCATAGATCCTTCTTTAGAAGGACATAACTCTTCTCCTAGACTAGAGGGCCATCTAGCTCAGTATACTAGGTTGACAGGGCTACCAGTAGATGCTTAGGAAAAGTATATAAGCACAGATACCTACTGCAGGATTTTTCTTTTGGTGCCTCCTCTTACAACCCAGGGGCCACAATTTTGAGGTTTATTATGCAGAAATTGAATAAGGGCTACCACGTTTATAGTCACCGAGTGACTAACTCATTGCCTGAAAGTAGCTGTGTTACTAATACATACTCAAGTGTAGCCCTGCTAACTTTGTGAAGCTTTCGATGTCTGTTCCTAGGATTTTTTGACGAATATATCTTAATGCAGTGAACTAATCGGCTATCCTGAAGTAATTTTCAGTTCTATTTTCACAAGCAAGATCCTCATGTGCTCCTCATAGTGTGTGGGCAATTCACACCCTGAAAATGCCAGCTGGCCTATCTCACAAGGCATCTGTGTGCACCTGTCTTTCAAGAGGTGTCAGGGAATCGACAGGTTGTCCAGAATGTTGTTAGATATGGGCACAAATATTATTCCATGAGCCTTTGAATTTGGGAAGTACATGGAATGGCTGTACTGTTTTGGCCCTTCAAGTTTGCAGCAGGAGCAGGAAGAAGTCTCTTCATGGCTCTGTGTTGCAGGAATACGGGCATCTAGGTGGCTATAGAGAAGACCACAGTAACTTAGAAACCAGCCTTGCCTCTTATCTTGTTTGACTGAATTACAAAGTCTGGAAGTTAGAACTGTTTTTCAAACTCAGTTAGATTCCTGGGAACAACAACAATGCAGGGTGTAGAACTTTATCAGGCTTAAATTTGAGGTGATCCTGAGGTAAAAGGGAGCCAAGAGCAAAAATTCCGAAGTCAAATCAACAATAAGGGTGGGGGATGCAGGGAGGTAAGAACAGGAGTTGTGATGCAGAGGGAAAAGAGCCAAGTAAGAGCCTCCAGTGACTCAAGCTGTCAAATAAAGCATATTCTGTCAGAACATGTATAGGAGGCCAAGAGGGATGGGATAAATAACAGTGTTACAATACACAGTACTGCTTTCCAGGCATTCTAGGAGTCCCTTTTGCATGTATGTGCACCCGTTCTTCACTTCACCCCAAGACAGCTGCAGGCCAGGTAAGCTGAGCTGACACTCAGGAGTGATGTGAGGATTTTTCAGCAACAGTCACCTGCAAAACACAAAGACCTCTGTGGAAGGCAAAATTACTCTTTTGAGACAGGGAATGGTTAGAGAGAAGATTTGAGGCCTATGTCCCGAAAAGTCAATGGAAAAAATCACGCATGCTCTCTGTGAGCATAGATGCTTTCTGACCAACATGTGCCAGTTGCATTTGCAGATGGTGTATCAAGGGAGCCCCTATGGCCAGTTACAGCAATTCCTGCACTAATGTGAACAGAGCTTTTGATTCCATGGTTTGAAGTAAAATGACCCAAATATAATTACACAAGCTTATTAATTTATTTGTTATGGGTCGGTAACCCTTCATAGTCTATAGCACCAGTTACAGGAAGGGCCAGGGGGATTAAAGCTTGAATTTAGCATAGTCAGATTCCTATATGGAAATTGAAAGAAGCGAAGCACTAAATTGCATGTTTTATGATGATATCTTATTAAAGAACAATTAATGCCCAACTTTGAAAGCACCAAATTCATTCTGAATGGGAGTGGTATAAAAAGAACTGCCTCATGAAGGTTTGAACAGAATGGCATATACAGTGGTGATGCCCATCTATCCAGTCCTGGAAATGTGGATAGATTTTGAAAGTTAGCAGTGCAGGATGGCTATTTATGGCCAATATAACATGGGCTTTCTCTCTGCACAGGGAATTTCTATAGTGACTCTTCTGGCATTGCAGGCAGTTTTAGTAAAGTCAGGGAACTGTACAAAGCACAGCAGCTCATGTTCCTCCTGATGACATGTGGTGCTTTGTCCTCAGGGCTCCAGAAGCATTTCAGATTTCAGTATACAGAGGTATTAAGACTCCTCTGACACAAAGTGAAAAGGAGGTGGTTGGATCAGACTTCTATTTCCAGTGCACTGAGCTTTTATCATAATGGTGTGTGTGCACCAAATGAATGTCTATGGTCTGAACACACTTCACTCTATTTGAGAGCTTAAACAAAACAAAGAGACCATCCCAGCCAACTTCAAAAAGAACAGAGCTGAAGGGCACTGGCTTTTGGGCTGTCCGATCCAGTGCTGCCAAATACATGTGGGAGTCTTTTAGACAGGTACTTAGTATTTCTGTGTGCCATAGTGGAGAAGACAACTGATCAATGCATGGATGTTGAAGCATATTTTTCTGGCATGTAAAAGGTGGCAAAGAAGACACTGGCCTTATCAGTTAGATCGAGAAGTAGTCAGGATCTTCACACAGAGACCCTCACAAGAGGAAAAATACTGACCATTGTGGACTTGATTTGAGGCCAAGACACAGAAGCAAGGGCTGCATATTGACTCCAACACCTCAATCTGTCTCTTATGGGTTTATCTTACAGATTTTATCTTATGTGGTGATGCAAAACATTACCTTGCATTTCTTCCTTGAAGACTGTCTTGATATGTGTCACTCAAGAGATAAAGTGTAAATTGTTCATCAGGAATAATTTTTTTTTCCTTCTCAACATATGCCATCATATGATGGCTATGTCAGTGCTAATGGTGGAATCCATGAATACAGCTTCAGCTCAAAAGGACCTTTATGCCAGTTACAATCTGATGGCCTCCATAACATAGGCTTGCTTTACATGGCTAATTGTCTTTCCTCAGAAATGGGAGGTATGAAGTTGAATCCTTTTAGGTGAAAAGGATCTCAACCTGGATCCAGTCTCTTGGGTGAGTATTGTAAGCTGATAAGAAGGGAAAATATCTGAGGTGAGACAATGTTTCAAGTAATTTTTCAAAGTTTATACTAGATCCTCTTTTTTGAGACACATATAGCCAGTGAGAGATGGCATCTTTCAAACTATGGTGCAAGCATGATTATTTATAGACTTTTTTCCTGCCATATGATGTAATTAAGAAAAAGCTGGATAATGGTGATGTCTCTTAGCCTTTTGATAGAGAAAAAAAGCCTCGCTGTTAAATGAAATGATTGTTCAATTTTTTAGAGTATCTGGACTATTACATATGGATGTAATGCTTTTTCTAAATTGGACTAAGGATGATACATTTGTATAGAGCAATAAAACTGAATCCTGCAAGTGATTATTTTATTGGAATTCATAGAAACTTATTATAGAATTGTAAGAAGGAATCAGGGCATCACTTCAGAAGGAGAGAAAAAAACCTGAACTGACCCTAACCTCTTAACACTTAAAGGAAATCCAAAGTTATTTCACATTAATTTTATAGAAGGAGTCTTATCATGCTTGACATTTTGCCAAGTTCTTTCCCTTACAGTGTTTTTCTCATAAGATACAATGAAATTTATCCTTCATAAGTCTTCTGGGGTCTCCTCCAAAGTCCCAACCCATGATTTCAGGACGAGATTTCCTCTTTCTGAAGATCCTGTTGCTGAACTCAGATTTTTGTCAGTCTATAGCTGGAGTCTGCCTGCCATTGCATCCAAATGCCCCACCTTCAAGGGCAGCTAGGTTCAGCATCACAAAACACAGTGAACAATAAGTTTGTCAATGGTGGTGATAAAGGGCATCTAGAGAAACATGAAGACTGGTTTACATCTCAGTGACTTTTGTACAATATAGAAGAGAATCAATTACTTTGGAGAAGACCCTTAAGACTGTCGAGTCCACCCCTAAACTTAACACTGCCAAGTCCACCATGCCCCTAAGAGGACATGCAATATCCATGAGTAGTCCTTTACCTTATTACTGTAGTTAGCATAGATAAATGAGCATTACACTATGAAGCTCAGGTGCTGCTCAGTGTAGCTGCAGCAAGGCATGGATTGCACCTTAGTCTGGAGGGGCTGAAGTGGCTCACACTAAGATCTGTTACACCAGCTTCACACATTTGGGGTACATGAGCTATTTATTCAAAGCTAGTTTAGATCTGTCTACATGATCTCTGTCTTTAGTGCTGCTGGTCTGTTGCATTAACATATCCACTGTCTCAAAAAAAAGAGTGGGGAGAGGGATAATAGGAGTAGCTGAAGGGAAGACAGCCTTCAGGTTCTGGTTAAACATTGAGCTAAGGAATCAACGTAGGCCACAAGCTATAATTTTCCCCTGACTCTTGAGACATTCAGTGTTACTGAGCAGCTTCTATGAAAGAAACTGAAGGAAACCTCTTTGTGAAGAGTGAAAAAACAGACCCTACTAGACTCAGGGTTTGTGTTGGCAATGGTTAGGTCAAAACCTCACTCTCAGGACTTGGGAGAAACCCATTCATCATGGTTGCACTACAGGACTGGTCATTTTAAAAGTGAAGTTCTTATGTGGTAGCCTTTCCACGTTTTTTTTTCCCTGAAGCCTGCAAGTGGCTTCTAAATTTCAGCTGATGTGCTGGTGCTGGTGTTGCTGACCCCACAGTGTCACAGTTATAACTCTTCTTTCTGTTGCATTATGTAAGTCCTTATCAAGACCTCATGACTACTATGTCAGGATTGAATTAAAACATCATAAAGAAATCTTTGGAGAGCTGGAGACAAGATTATTCTGAACACAATGTTGAATCACAAGAGAAATGTGCCTCTGACAGTAGTAGGTACTCAGGACAAATTCAGGTAACCAAGAAAGGGTAGCCAAGAGATCTACAATCAGATGCTATACAGTAAGCTTGGTTACCCTGAAATAGACACAGGGCTGCTAAATTCTGCTATACTTTTGTGAGCAGTGTTGCTTGAATTTTATCCTTGGTCTGTAGTGAAATGAGGCAACACCCAGGTGCTGCTAATCCCCAGGCAGTGGGTGTGAGCCTGCATTCAGCCCACCTGTGCCTGGTTAGGGCTGGCCCCAACTGCGCAGGGGCAGGATCAGGAGGCCAATAAAAGGCCTGGCCTCCAGCACAAGCTCAGCTCACTTGCAGAGCAGCCCAGAGGAGAGGTTGGTTGTGTTGGGAGCACCAGCACTGACCCAGACTGACTGACCCTGAAGGCATCAGCTTCTGCCAGAGCACCGGTCTGACTTCAGAGAGTCATACCCCAAGAAAGGTTCATCTTGCAACATTGGTCCACACCAGTTAAACTGGGTATGTACTGTCTCCTAGACCTCTGTTTCTATGCTTTATTCCTCAAAGACTTGATTCACCACTGGATTACTTTTCCTTGATTTGCCTGAAAGCAAATACTGGAGAACAGAATGTTTTCTTTCTTACCCCAAACTAAGGCTCATGGCCAAGGTTTAAAATATACATATTTTAATAAACCATTTATGAAACTCATCAAACCAAATCTTCTCTAATAGGAAAAATCAAATCTGTGGAGACAATATTTAATTTATTAGGTTCCCACGGAAAATAAGGGGTAAGACCTGCAAAGATGAAGTTGGCAGTCAAGGCTGAGTATAGACTTGAAAGAATCGCATCAATTCCAGAGGAAATGCAAATTCTTCAAATCTTTACTGGAAGCTGTTTAGACATGACTAACATTGTGAATGTTTGGCTGTACAACTGTGCCTCTGTTAGAGGTTAATAGTGGTTTCAGTGGGTCAAAGGCTTGATATAATTACTGCACAAGTTCAGGGTGTGTTAGAGGGCATTTCAGGTCCCTTATGAAGCTTCTCCCATGCCACAGTGATGAATGGCTACTTGACTTTCTCAACATCAACAGTGCTTTGCTGCCATCAGCCAAGGAACTGTTTCTCTGCTCCATTGAATCTGAAGGATTGAAAGCGGAGGCTTTTTCCAGACCTCCACTAAGTGGAACGCATACAGAGATGCCTTTCATCTCCCACCACTTCATCGTAAAACATCACTGGTCTACCCTTCTTTCATCATATGAACCTCCCTTCCCAGTGCCTAGGTTCCTTGGGTCTCAGGCAAGTGCAAATCCCAGCATGGGTTTCCAGAGGGTTCTGTGCCATCTTGCTGCTATTGCCTTCATCAGGCTTTTCACTCATCATCAGGCTAATGACTGTGATGTTTTTTCTGATGCTGTAATATGTAAATTTGGGCATTAAGTATTACATTCACTATTAGGATTTTGTTCTCTCCTTTCTTACCCGTGTCCCTTTTCTGCAAGATACTTTTAAATTTTTTTTTTATAAGAGACTTTGCCTCATATTTTCTTAGTCGTATTACTGTCATAGTTACTAGGGAATGTTAATTATGTTAATTATATTAACATAAAGATGTATAAACATATATCCCTTAACTGCATTTGACTTGCCTCTAAGCAGAGGTTGGTTTTATGTGTTCCTGAAGGAATATATCAAAGGTGGGATTTTTTTAGTTTGCTTGATTAATTGTTTTGGTGGGCTCTTTTAATAAGCAGAAAGGAGAAAATGTTTTCTCCATCAGGCAAGTTGGCTTAAAGAGTAAGAAGTCAGCAGTACAAGCACTGCTTGCTTATCCAAATTCATAATTAATTCTAGACCAGAGACATCCATCTGTCTATATTTCCACCCATCTATTCTTTGCCACATATATTTATTTTGTGCTATTTGGAAAGGTTACTATGAACAGTTAAGTGGCATGATTTTTTTATTCTTCTGACAGGGTTTGACAGTCAAAGATGGATGCGTAGAACATAGATGCTTAACCTCCTTTGCAGCACCCTTCTTGGTCCCTGACGTCTGATATTTCATGTTTCTGAAAATAGTTTCAAAATTACTTTCTGAGATAATCTGTTGATAATCTTTTCCTAGATATTTTTGTTTCTGTGTGTTTACTTGAATCTGCAGCTGTTTAGTATGCCAAAGAATAAACAAGTCATACCTGCCTGATCTTCCCTCCCACCCTTCTGCCCTACTCTCAGGATATGTCCTTCTTTCTGATTTTTGCAGGAGTACAAAGGACATGGAGAGAAACAGAAGGGGTTGCACTTTCTGAGACAAAAAAAGAAACCCCATATTTAAGATAGAATAATGGAATAACATGGTTTCTCTTCTGCATGTGAAAAGCGATATGGATCATCCATCCCCTGTGAAACTATTTTTTGTGACCTCTGAATCTTTCTTTGGAAAGGTGCCTTGAGGATAAATATGATGCTGCCACAGCAGTAAGCAGGTTTTGTTTCTAAGCTTTAGAGTCCATCGTGCCAGTTGAAGGCCAAACAGTGTAAGAACTTCAGAGGTGCTGACCATCAAAAGATCTTGCTGGCTTCATTTGCAGCCCTGATGCTCCAGGGACAAAACTAGCTGATATAGGCACCAAAGTCCTCAAGTGTGTAAACCCTGCACTTGAAACCTCAGCTCCTGGTGATTCCAAGTCCTCAGCAAAGCTTCTCCACATGACCTAGAATCACAGCAACTCCAATACTAGAAAATGAGACTAAAAGCTGTCTCTAGATGCTGCTAATGCACTGGCCACTGCAACAATCCACTCTCAGCATTGAAACAAGTGGAAAGGGTTTGCCCAATATTCTTTATCATCCAAACTTTTTGCTACTTTAATAAAAACCACAAAGGAATATAACATAAATAATGTTGAATGTTGGTACAAATTGAAATATAAAATCTATTATACAATAGATCAGTGATAAAACTGAAAAATAACAATCAAAAAAGGTCAAAAAAGAGAAAACATAACATATAAAACTGGACTTGGTTAGATGTTACAGTAATCTCAAAACAAACAGTGTAACAAATATTATATTAATGCACTGGATTAGTCTTTCTGTTTTTATGTGAAATTACTACTTCGAAAACCCTGTTGACGTCCTGCCAGAATTAGGCACATGTATTGGATGCTAGAAATTCTATGTTGTGAGTATACAAAATATTTTTTTTATATATTCTGCCCATACCAAATTTTATTTTGGCTTAGGGTAAGTGTTCTCAAAGGAAGTGAGCATTAGGTCCCCTGAGTGCTGTAAATTGCCTTCTCTGCACAAGTTTCCACAGGAAGAAATGCCCTTGAAACCTTTCAACCAAAACTAGTGTTGGACCCATTTCATGACCTCATGAAGGACTGAAAGACCTTCTACTGTTCATCCTGGTTTTATTTCCTTAGGCCAATAAATGGTAAACAAGAATTTCCTTCTCTTAGTCCTCACATTTTCAGTGGACTAGAAACTCAGATTCCTTGTCACATGTTTTTTTCATGGATTTTGTGTGCAAGGCTTTAAGTTTTAACTAACTTAAATTAACTTTGGCACAGTGACACAGCTTGAGATTGGAGAAGGATGGGAAGTGCTCTGTTCCTACACACAGAATTGAAGCTAGGATAAAGAGGTTAAAGCCTCAGGGTCAGGGCATTCTCCAGAAAAGTGCAGAGTGAAACCCCATCTTTGAGCCTCTCACCCAGGATGGAAATGGTAGTTTTTACTGCTGGAGATGCAGTATTTCCAGTGTCATTAGGGTTTCTAATAGACACTGTGTCTATTCACACACATCTTATCACCCAGCTCCAGTGCATCAGAGAATTAGGGCCCTGTCTGCTCCTGTCTGCACACCATGGCCTGAGAATGGGTGGGATTTCCACACCAGGGGCTGTGGGAAAATGCTTCTTGGATTGAGTGGTGCTGCTGACTGGTTAGGGTATTTCCAGGGTCAGAGGGACTGCATCACTCCATGATGTGCTGGGGAAGGGAGGGAATCTGCTGTTTGCTCTACTCCAAAGATGAAGAAAAACTCTAGAGAGAGCAGAATTGACCTGGCTTCTCCCTGTCTATTCATATAATATGAAGCTAGATATTGTCTGTCAGTACTTGTAGATCTCTCAAGCAGAGCCAGATGCCTTTTGCATGCTAGGCAGATGCTCTGAGTTTATGTGGATAAAAGCTCCCTAAGGGGGGACCATGGCCCAGATCCGATAAAATATTCAGGTTTCTCACTTCCCACTTAAATCAATGATCATCTATTAACTGCCAAGTATTTCAGGAGTACTCCTAGTACCATGGAGAGATCAAAGAAGAGCAAGACCTTAACCTAGTAGTGAGATGTTTGTACAAGGAATGAAGTATTTCCAGAGAGCAAGACACATACAAGGAAATAAAATAGGCATACTGAGCACAAAGTGCCATAAACTAGATTTTGGAGTTAATGCAGTAATTCTGTGCATCCAAGGTAATATCTGTGCAGACAGTGGTTTGAAGAGGAACAGCAAGAGAAATCAGAATGTCAGTTCTGGTTTAGTTCTATTATATTCTTGCATGACCACTGACAAGTAACCTGAATGTGGATTATCAAAAGAGCTCAACTCACATTTAAGCAGATGAACCATTTGTGTAGATGGGCTGTCAGAGAAGGGGAAACAGAGAGTTTGGCTGAAAAGGAATAAAGTTGGTGGTCGTCTTCATGGGCAGAAGTTATGAAGCAAACACAAGTGCAGTCAAAACATGAGGGAACAACACATGAAGCTGCAAATCAAGGTCATTAATATTGAGGGCAAAGTCTCAGATGAAAAAGAACCAAGAGAGTTTAGAGTCAAATTAAAGGAGAAGACTTATGAAGAGGACTCGGAGGAGTAAGAGACAGCAGTATGGATAAAGGAGAAGTATCAGCTACAGTGCTGTGTGGAGGATAAAGAATGGGGAAGAGAAAAAGGGAGGGCTTAAAAGGGAAGCCCAAATTTTCCACTACAGCCAAAGCCAGGAAGAGAAGGAGAGAGGAGGAAAGCCTTCTGTAATGAAGGTGGATGTAGACAACATACAGAGACCTAATCTTTGATGGAGTGAGATTTTCATGGCCTCCCACTAGAAAACTGGAGAAGCCTATTTCCTCCTCTCACGAAGGGCAAAGGAAGGGAAGGAGACAGGATAAACTTATCAGCATCTGTGAAGAACCTAGATACAAGCTGTTAGAAAAGTTATGAAGGTAAAGAAGGTAGATTATGTTCCTAAAGATTTTCTTTCCAGAATCTAATTAACCACATTCACTGCAAAGCTGTGAGAGATCGAAGCACAGAAAAGAAGTTTTCAGGAGAGACTACTTTAAAATATACCTGTCAGGAGCCAGGTCTTAGAAAATAATTTTAATTTCCCCTGATCTTGTCTGGATAGAGTTCAAAAGCTTTTTAAATCTTATTTTGGCCTTTTGCCTTCATGGCTGTTTATTTCCTATGACTTATATCCACCTCAAACTTTAGGGACAATTTCTCTGAGCGGATTCAAATTTATCTGGTACATCCCTTCTTTCTTACAGCAATATCTTCAATGACTAGAACTTTGTAATGATATGAGCTGTTCTGTAATAAGTGAAAAAAAGGCTGGTTGCTTACTAAGAGCCTGGTGCCAGAGAAAACAGTCCAACCTTTAGACAACCTTCAAGCAGAGCTGACGGAAGACAGGACTTTCTGTCCCGAAGGTTTTTGCAGTACTTCCACATGTGTTTTCATCCAGAATCAGGACAACAAAAGCATTAAAGAAAAATTAAAACTTCATATATAAGTACATTTCTTAAAAAAATTTCTGCTTAGTGACACATCTGTCTTCACAGCTGCTTGAATGCAGTAGAGTTTCATAAGGGTGGCACTTCAGATACCTACATTTGCCTGCCACTGCTTTCCTGCTGGCCTCCATCCCACAGCTCTCCTAGTCCACTGGAGCCCACAAGGCATGGCAGTGCTTCTGCTGTGAATGGAATTATGCAGCTTCAGAAGAGAGGTTTTTATAAGTGTCATGGTGGGGAATTGTTGGTACATCAGACTAGTTATGTGGAGGCCCAAGGCTATTCAAGCAGACTTTCTAGGACTTTCTAGGCCCAGCAGAATATTTTTCTGCAGAGCTTTGTAGAAACAACAGAGACAGAATGGGAATAACAGGTGACCTGGAAAAGAAAGTTGTGTCCTTCCGGACTTGTGGGGTGTGTTTTGTTTTGTTTTGGTATATGAAAAGGGCCTGAAAAATATTTAAAATTTTCAACTCTTTACATGGACAAATCCTTTTCAGTTTGGTCACTTAAGTCTATTGCAGAAAAAAACCTAATGAAATACTAAAGTCAGAAGATTCAAGTGGAGGGAAGCTGAGAACAGAAAACACTTCAGACAGCCAGTTTAAATTTCTGGTATTTTTCTTAACACCTATTTATCTTCAGTGCATTAACAATTTCTGTAAATGGCACCAGTGTCAAGGAGTTACCACCTCAGTCCCTGCAGTTGTGGAAACACAGGGACCACATACATTTTCAGTGGATTTGTCTGTTTGATTGATGACGCTGAAAGGTCTATATCAAGTGTAAGTCCTGCTGTTTTTGACTGAAGCCTGTATGAAGGAACCTTCCTTTTGGCACTGTGTAAGTTTATTACTGGCAGTGAATTGATTTATAATGAACTGGAACGTTCATATTAGCATTATTCACACCAGTCTGCACTAGTCCGGGAAGCAAAAGATGGCTAAGAGAGGGTTTCATTGTCAGAGTAAGCTCATTGGAGATTATCCTGACATCAGAACATATAGGTTTGCCCTCTGAAAGCAAGGGCACAGTATGTGTCCAGGGCTGTATGCCCTTTTGGTGGCAGCTTAATCATAGACTGGCTTAAATCAGTCATGAAACAAGAGTCTCCTAGGTTTTCTTTAGTCTTTGGATTTTTACTGCATGGATAAGATCTGAGGTCCACTGCTAAAGCCAAGCAGAAGATATGGTATTGACCAGTCTTTTTAAGGAAAAGAACAAGGAGAAAAAATTGCCACAAGGAAATAAATATCCAATTGCTTTATCTCATAAAACTGGTTAGAGACATCCTTAGTGGACTGTGTTTTGACAGAAGCACCTTCCAGAACTTTCAGAAGCACCTCAGGAGCTCAGGAACACAGGTCCTCTCACAAGGTCAAAAAGGGGAGTTTCAAACTGTAAGGCTGGCTGCAGGTGATTCAGTGAATGTTTTGAAGAAGGCAGAGTTTGTGCTTGCTCTTTTAAGTTCTGGCATTAAGGTTTGTTTTTCTTTTTTCAGATGACAATTGACATGGTGAAGGTAGCTCCCTGTGAAATCCTGTTCAGAGATAGGGAGCCTGTGTTTAGTTTGAGGTAGCCACAGGCCTTTCCTTTTTAAGGATAGAAAATGTGCCTCCTGTCATATGCAAGAGTTATTTCACAATATAAACGCAGTGAAGGCAAGGCTATAAAGTTATACCAGAGTAAAATTCACTGAAGTTAGCCTCACATGGGGCACAAGACTGATATTAGTGAATTTACCTTATGGGAAACCTAAAGCATGTTTCCTGTGTTGTGTTTTTAGCTCTGGCTACACAGATATATTCCTGGTATGCATTGAGAGTGTGGCCAATAGGTAAAGATAGGTTATCATCCCCTCTACTCTGTCCTGGTGAGGCCACATCTGGAGTATTGTGTCCAGTTCTTTGCTCCTCAGTTCATGAAGGACAAGGATCTACTGGAGGCAGTCCAGTGCAGAGCCAGTAGGATGATGAGGGGACTGGAACATTAACCATATGAGGAAAGTCTGGGAGAGCTGTGGCTGTTCAGCTTGGAGAAGAGAAGACTTAGGAGGGATCTCATCAATGCTTATAAATATCTAAAGGACGGATGTCAGTAGGATGGGATCAGACACATCTCAGTTCTGTCCCGTAGCACAACAAGGAGCAATGGTCATAAATTGGAACTCAGGAGGTTCAACACAAATATAAGGAATAGATTTTTTACTGTAAGGGTAACAGAGCACTGGAATGGGCATCCCAGAGAAGTTGTGGAGTCTCTTGAGACATTCAAAACCCATCTTGAAATGTTCCTGTGTTATCTAATCTAGATGATCCTGCTCTAGCAGACGGGTTGGACTAGATGATCATCAGAGGTCCCTTCTAGCCCCTATCATGTAACTCTGTGCTTGTTTACGGGATAACAGAATGCACCAGTATAATGACAGTTTAGATGAAGTCAGCAGTCTCTCCTCACCTATTTTACAGCACAAAAAGGCTGTCTTGGTCTCTGCTGGTATTTTTGCAGCAGTATTGTGAATTTGTCTTTATTATCCATCAGCAAAAGTTACTTTTTTTTTTTTTTTTTTTTTTTTAAATTTCATGTTTTATTTATTTATTTTATCTATAATGATAGTTAAAATGAAACAGGGTTGCAGCTGAGGCAGAGAGTAGGAAAGCCTCCACGAGGGAATTGCTACTAAGATGCTAAGACACACTTGTGCATGCAGCACGTAGATCTGCATTCTTAGACACATTAGCGTCAAAAACCCCCAGCACACTGGGAACTTAGTGTGGGCTAAGCTGTAATGCTCACTCTCTGCGCCATGCTGTTATCCTATAATTTTGCCTCAGGACAGGCTTAGCCAAGCCTGCATACATTTATCTGTATGAATAGCAAGTATTTCACAGAAAGCAGGAAGCTAACCAGGTGGGCTTGTCAGCCAGGGGAGTCATGATTTTATTTACAAGGAGTGAGTGGATAGAGAGTGCCTCACTCCATATTCCCTTGTTACTTAAACATCCAGATGGTTTTCTTTCCAGGGACTGCTGCTGGAAGCCTACATGTTGCTGACATGGGGAAGCCTGGGATTGTGGGCCAGGATGGATTGGAATATGTCAGCTTAGCTGCTGTTTGCCTGCTACGGAGAGTAAGTGCACTTAGGAGCCGTCTCCCTCTTTCACCCCTCTGCTATTTTTTTTCCCTTTTTGTCGAGGACAGAGGAGCCTTTGAAAGCTTTTGATAAACTTATGTAATTGGGTATGTTTTCCAAAGCACAGCTCTGTTCTTTCCAAGGGCTTAGCTAAGAACATTATTCCGATTCTTCTCTAGGCCTTTAAAAGTGCCGATCCTTTCAAACATGTGCAGTGTGAAGGATTACAAATTTGTTTTTCAAAGGACCCCAAATCCCTGCAGCTTTCATCAGTTCCCCTCCTTGTGCCCCCAGTTTTCCTTCCCCCCCACAAACCTTGTAGCCCCAGGTCCAAGCCACAAGACATTGACACTCTCTCTTCTCCTGTCCTTCCACCTCTCACTTTTTCATCTTACTTTCAGCTCCCAACCCTGCCAGGCCCACAAATATTTTTTATATGCAAACAAAAGTGCAGAGAAGAATTGCCATGGCAGCAATGCCACAGTGGGCCCTCGCCTCCGTGTGGATGCGAGCTCTAAACTTTTAAAATAATGGCCTGAAAAGAACAGGAAGGGGACAGCTTGAGGCACAGAAAGAGAGCGAGAGAGAGTGCAAAAGCAATGAAAGTGGGACAAAACCATTGGAAATGCATTCAGGCTGACATCACCACACTTTCCCACAGTGGTCATTCACTTAGGAGGCTCCAGTGTCCATTCACTGTCTTAAAGCTAGCTATCTAGAGCCCTGGGAGACCATCTTTCCCAGTCTGAATGCCTTTTTTGTTGTGAAACAGTGAACTGTTTCTGAAACCCTGCATAAAAGGTTGAGTAATTCACTGCAGTTGCCAGGAAGTCTGAGCCACTTGTGAGCTAACAATAGTTAACTTTATCTGCCGGCCCAAGCCCCCCTTCCAGCTGTAGGTCCCGAATTCTAATAAGGGCTTTACTCATGCCTCTGAGGTTATGGTAATATTTTATACATCTTTTTTCATTAAGACACAGTCATAGCTACTGTTGAGGCACCGGAGGCAACTGCTGTCGATTGACGAGGGAGGGGGAGAAAGGGGGGGGGGGGGGAGGAAAGAAAATAGCTTTTTATATCAGGAAGGCAGTTTGGCTGTTTTATACTAGAAATATAAACTTGGTTTAAGGGGAACCAGGGAATGTAATTTAAAAAAAAATCGCATTAGAAACCCCAGAGTCAAGCGAGACCTTATGATTATTTTCTGTCTGTGAAACAGCTTCAGCTTTTAATATTTTGGGTTTGTTGTGTTTATTTTTTGCTCTTCTTCTTCTCTGTCCCTGTTCTGAAGTCACAATGGTGACAAGGATATGTGTGAATCGTGAGGGAAGTAAATGAATTTGTTTGGGTTTCCCTTTTAATCCAGATTTAGATGTTGATGATCAGAAAAATTCTGCACAGTGGTAACACAGCTGTGTACAAATGGTGACACTAAACAGTAATTCAAACAGTGATCCTGTAATGCTTATAACCATGGTGAGCCTTTGAAAGATGTTGATAATATTTTTCTTCTTTAGCTTCTGAACTAGTTGTTCTCCTGAGAACTAATGAAATCAAGCTCAGTGCAAGAAAAGTTCTAAATTACCCTTTGGCCTCCAATGTTTTGGAAAAGAAAAAAAAAAAATTGCTTATTCCTCAATTTTAAGCAAATGATCACTCAAAGTGGAATTTATTTCAGAGCATCTATGTGAACATTCTTGTTCAAGGTAAAAGATGGCACAGCTTGAATAACTCTTCCATGTCTTTGGTGTACGTGCCTTGCTTGCTGTGGCTGGAGAAACTGCATTAGAAACGCCTGGATGAAAATCAAAGAACATCTTTCAAAGTTCCACTCAATACTTTATTAATGTTTATTAAAAATGATTGAAAGATGCATACAGGTTTTGTGAAACTAATCCACAAGATGTACTTGATATATTCCCCTAGCACAGCAATACTGTTTTCTTGATCTGTACTCATGACATCAACTGATGCCAGTGGGAGCTGCATATGTTGCGGATGAGGTCACTATGGGGTCTTTGCATAGTAAATAAGTTGCTTGGCTTTTTGAATAAGTTCAAGTATTGAATTGCTTTCATATCTTCTCTCCAAGTGACCTCTAACAGGGGGGAATACTATGCTCTGATGGAGTGACAGATTTGAACAGGCTCTTTTCCTGTCTAACAGCAATGACTTCTGAACTTCACTGTGGGTTTGTCTTGACAAGAATGAAAAGCCTCTTTCAGAAGGGAGATGGCTCACAAGCTATACGTTGTGTGCATGCACACTCAGGGGCACGTACATCACACATACACACACATCCCCTGCCTCCAAATACTCTCACTTCCCCTAATCCAGATGAACTGCTAGAGCAGTCAGACATCAGAATGGCAGAGCCCATAGGGAGCAGACAGAAGTGAGAGCAGGGATGTGGGAAAGCCATTTTACAAAAGACGTTTATTAATCATGAACTAACTGTAAAGTATCAAAGCTACCCCCTTGGCCCTGACTGAAAGCTCTGATCTACTGGTAGTGTGACTTTCTCTCAGCACGGATCGTGTCTGCTCTTGAGCTGAAACACATGAGCTGGAGCTGACTGTGTTGTATTTTGACAACCCGTTTAAATAAAATTAATTTATTTGCAAATTCTTTGAGGGAAAGGAGTATAAATTAGAAGGAGTAGGAGCATATGATGGAGGGAAAAGGAATCTAGCTTTTTAATTTACAGAGACCTTCAAAATAAACCTTCATCACCCTCAAGTGAACATTTCGTCTCATTCTGGGGATAGGTTTTGATGCATATGTAAAATCTGGCTGCTTTTTTTGCATGCCCAAATTCAAACCAAGCTCTTTTGAAAGATTTGACCTGTGATGTGGACTTAAAATTTGTATATTTTTTTGCCATATATATCATGGAATCAGCAGGGTTGGATAGGACCTCTGAGATCATCAAGTCCTACCCTTAATCCACTAGTGCTGTGGTTACTAGACCATGGCACTGATGTAATCCCTCTGTAATCATGCCCTCCCTCTAAGAGCACCATAAATACTCTAAGACACTGTATTCTTCAACTAGATGCAATGTGATTTCATTCTCTCACTCCACCAGGCTCTCTGTCCACCAAAATACGTGATTCTGAGGAATCACCATCAAATTTGGGTGCTATAGGGTACCATGTAAAAACAAAACCAAACCAGAAAGGGTTAAAAAATACAGTAGTGGTCCTGTAATCCAAACTGATAAAAAGGATTTCTTCTGCAAAAATAGAATGATTGAGATTTTTTCCTGTCTTAGATAACCTGGTCAAACATTTTATGACTTGTGTTGTGAAATCTCAAAACCTCAGCTGCAGACTTACTTGAAATGGAGTCTCCACCACTCTCCACCACTTTTACATTTTACTTGTGCTTTCAACTTCCACAAAGTCTCTTTGATCTCAGTGCTCTACTCAGTACCTTTTGGCTCTTACTGCTTTGTCTTCTTCTTTTAGTGACCTACCTTTCTTCCTTTCTTCCTTTCTTCCTTTCTTCCTTTCTTCCTTTCTTCCTTTCTTCCTTTCTTCCTTTCTTCCTTTCTTCCTTTCTTCCTTTCTTCCTTTCTTCCTTTCTTCCTTTCTTCCTTTCTTCCTTTCTTCCTTTCTTCCTTTCTTCCTTTCTTCCTTTCTTCCTTTCTCCTTTCCTTTCCTTTCTTTTCCTTTCCTTTCTTGTCTTGTTTGCTCTTGTTCACACCTCCTTCAAAAGCTTCTTGATTTCCAAGCCTCTCTTTGGCTTTCTTTTTATTAGGAATTTCTGTCTCAGAAAGTCTCAATATCCTGACCATGTTCGCTCCTGGTAGGTGTGTCCTACAGCACTAGACATTCTTGGGGTTACCTTGAGATCCATTTCTTCTTCATCTCAGTGAAGAACAAATAGCTAATAGCACACAGCTTGCTCAGACAGTTGTTTCTCCTGACAGACTCTTCCCTGGAATTAGTGATTTGAGGGATGCTCCATATACACAGTGTAGGTTTGACTTGCCATAAGAGTCCTGCCTGAGATGATCCATCAGCTTTTCACTCATTTATGTCTTTGGGACAGCATGAAAGCTCAGCAGGTGATCTGTAAGAGTAGACTGCAACTTGACTGGCACCTTTTCTTCCACCACACTGCAATGGTTACCCAGGCTTTTTACATCTGTCTACTCTAAAGAGACTTCCCTGTGAAACCAGAAATGTAGGGGTACAGTTAGCAGTCACATCTGACTCTGATGGCCACAGCATTCCTCCTCACTCTTTTCCTCATGCAAGGGCTGAAAAAAGGTAAATGTTGTGGAAGCTGTAAGAGAGCTGCCTATGAGAATAAAGGGATGTTTCATCCCTATGCCAGTTCTCAGTTAGGATCCCTATTACAAGATAAAGTTGAAGCAGGAGAAAAGGCTTTTCCTCTTTTTACACCTTTAGAGACTAAATCTGCTAAAATAAAACTGCAGAAGAGACAGTAAACCCAATGCAAGTCTCTCTTATACCCAGTATTATCATACCAAAGTCATCAGCATGAGCCCGAAAGTATGGAGTTTGCCTGTTCATTAGCTGGTTTACTCTGTTTGGATGATTCTGGTTCAGCACTGATGTAACACCTTCAGAGTCAAACCCTGTGAGCCCAGTTTGAAAGACTGTAAGCATTTCCTCCAGGTGGCTAGGCAAGCAAAGCAGAATGAAAGCTGCTGGTGGGTGAAAGGAGTGAAAAAACAGGCTAAGACAGTGGGGTATTTCTCAGAGACACACTGGGGACACTGCAGGAATCCTAAAGAACACAATCAAGCTGAAAGGAGAGAGCAACAATTTTTTGGTTGGAACTGGTACAAATTATTACTGTGCAAGCACCGTGGGCAGGACTGCCTCCCTTTCTTAATGGCTCAGGGAATAGATTTGGTTGCAGGGCAACGAGAGGCAACTCTTTTTTCAATTTTTTTAATTCTTGCCTGTTTCTGTAACACAACCAGTTTGGCACTGGAAAATGCCAATTAAGAACTGAGCCACTGGTTCTTCATTCAGAAACATGATTTTTGCTCAGCTGTTATCTCAAGTCATCTTCGCCAGTGAAATCTAATTTCAACTGCATGTGTGTCTTTATCTTTTCTGAAGCAGGAAATATTAATCACTAAATCTGATTGGTCTCACTGCTGCTTACCCCAGGGCAGCTTTTTTAGCTTATGAAAACTGGTGTCAGTTGACATTGTCATCCACATGGATTGATGAGTAAGAGCCAAAGCTGAGCTATTTCCATTTTAACTAGACAATAAAGCAGAGAAGCTGATAAACACTGAGGTAGGGTGGATTTCAGCAGGGAGGTTTTATGAAATGAAGTTTTCTCATTGGCCTCATACCCATCCTATTACTGGAAATGGAGCTGCCTATGCTCATTCTTTTAATGCTTTTATTAAGAGATCTCATCAAAAGACAGGAGAAGACTGTGCAGCCAACTGAGAAAATTAAGGGGGGAAAAGGCTTACTGTTATATAAATTTCCCTTCCTCCGTCTTTTGCAGAGCTGTTCTTGATCCTTTCAAATCAGTCCAACTTCAAGAAAAGATGCTGTTAGCTCAAATCACACAAAGAAAAAATTACAACAGTTAGTTTTCTATAGTAATATTTTAGTACATTAACACCATTATTATTTATCCAGCACAAACTGAATGCTAGGGGCTTTCAGATAGCAAACTGTGTCCTGGTATACAGTGAATAGGGGATACATGCAAGTGGATGCATGAGTCAGCATCCAATTAGGTGCTGGCCTGTTCCTGAGGAGATGGGCTCTGGGATCCAGCTCTGCAGCACAGGGATAAGCCTCACTGAACACATTGTTTGAGGATGCTCAGCTCTCAGCTTGGGTGTGTAAGGCCTGATCTCTCAGTACCTCTTTTTCCCTCCTGGTAAAAGCGAAGACATTATCCTTTGTTGCTATGTCTTTAGATTGCAGAAGGTGTCAGGAAATGCAACTTCCCATGTAGATCAGGATTACTTAGCATTCTGGGACATGTTCTCATTAGAGGCCTCTATCCACTGATACAGCATGATATCTCAATAAATGCATTTCTTCCTCTGCCAGAACACTTTGATTTTCTTTATTTAGCTCCAAAAACAAGAAGTAAAATTTCATCTGTACTTTTAACAAGCTTGCTACATATCTCCTTTATAAACTCCTTTTTTTTTTTTTTTTTTTTTTTTTTTTTTTTTTAATTTAAAAGAATGAATATTGTAAACTAAATAGGAAAGGCAAGGGGCAAGCTGAAAGATAGGGGCAAGGCTTATGATTCCAAGGATGAAGTTCATGGTAATTTTCTCCAGTTTTTTTCCCTGCTGTGCTTCCTTGGAGAGAAGTTTGAAAGGAAAGCCAGGTAGAGTTTATTCTTGATTTCTCTGGATACCACTGTAGAGGAAAATTCACTACACTTAATTGCCTAAGCAATCTCCTAAGCAGGCAATACTTTCTGCTCTCAATAGATAGGATTTTCTAAGCTGATGCACTCACCTGTCCTCTAAGAAAGTCACTGAAAACTGGAGATAAGAGGCTGATCTGGTCCAGAAGGTATCCTCCATTTTGAGTGGAAGGGCTGAGGTAAAACATCTGCATAGGGTCACTGCTACACATCAACCATGTCACTTATGGTGATAAAAAGAAGCAGATTAAAGGCAGAGCAGAAAGGGAGAAGTAGCTTTGTTTCTTCTGACCCTTTTCACCTGCCTGAGTTCTTGTTTATGCCAAAACAGAGGTGACAGGGGTGCAGTAGGAGGGGTCTCTTTGCTATCTGAGGAGCACCAGGGCTGTCCTGATGAGTTGGAAGGAGCCTTTCTGTGTGTCCTGGGACATTCCATGGCTTCACAGAAAGCAAAATGCTCAAAAGGAATGTTCCTGAGTTTGGTTTTCACACAGTCCTTACTGAAGCCAAAAGCCTTCATTGTGTGTGCTAAAATCTATGACATTAAAGACTCTGAGATCCAAAGTCCTCTGTAGGGGAAACTGTGGGCAGCCTTCACTCACCTTTATGCCAGCCCCCCTGGGGTTAGTTGCTCACCAGGAGGTATGGGTCAGGGAGGACAGTGGCCCCAGACACAGCACCTCTATATTGGTCTAGGAAACACAGGCATGGCACATGTATTTTGTGTTATTGTATGGCATATGTAGTTTGTGCCAGAGCTGAAGATCTCTGAAGCTTCTGAGTGTTTTGTGCAATTTTAAATACCGTTTAGCTCAAAGAAAGAAACAGTGAAGCAAAGAAGTCTGTTTTGGGACTCCTGCCTAAAGCCTAACTATCTTATAGTTTTGGTCCAAGTCTATCTCTCCTGTATCTCTGGCTGCAAGCCTAACCCTGCTTTATGCATAGCTTACTTGTGCACACATGGACAGATGCAGAGGGGTCTCTGGAGAAGGCATGCAGGCAAGTGGGGAATCCTGCACATTGGAAGCCCCCACAGAGCTCAGATGATGAATAAATAAAGGAGTGCTGGCTTCCAGTGGTGCCAATTTCTTAACCTTTGGGATCATTAACAGCTTCTCCCTTCCACAGGAAAAAAAGCCAGCAGTTCCTGCATTTTTCTGAGACACAAGCAAGGCATTTAGCACCACAAATAAGCTCATAATTTGACAGGCAAAATGCCAGGAAAAGTGAAAGCAGATTTCTCCCTCTGAGGTCCTGAATATATTAGTGATCCTTTACTTGTTTTTCAAATGCTTTTTCCTTTCTGTTTAATCACAGGTTTGGGTCAAGACACTCTTCAAAATATCACGACCTGTCCATGTGTATTTCCTTAACCTTAGGGATGCTCGTGCTTTGCCAGCCAATGCAAACGCAATGCTTAAATACCTATCCACATCCAGAGTAGTCTCTGAGCACCTCTTATTTTTAATTTACCTACTGATGGATGTACCATCCATCCATATATTTTTTTCCTCATGAGCAAAGCCAGCATCCAGAGTTGGCATAATAAGAACTGCAGAAGATCTATTTGCTGTGCAACTCATCAAAGGGCATTAGCTACAGTATGTGAACAATAACTTTAGATACCAGGGCTAAAAAAGAACTGAGGCTGATAAAGGCCATAGGCAGGCAGGCAGACTATTTAAGCCCCTTGAAAATGAAATCATACTGTATCTTCCTCAAGAGACTTCCAGCCAAGGAGCCCAATGGGTTTTCACAAAGGCTGGGGAAACCTCAGACTCCTTGTTGGAGAGGAGCCTTCGGGTTCTTCCTTGGGACTGATCTGAGAAGATGAGAGTGTTATCCACCCTCTACCTGCTCTCTGAAGGACCAGGCTTCCTCATCACAGCTGGCTATCCAGTCTGGCAGAAACATCATGCTTGGCACTGTGGGTGTCCCTGAGCTCTCATTGTCTAAGGAGGTGGTTCAGAGAAGCCAGTTACACTGCATGGGGCTTCAATACCTTTCTGTAGGACTATTGCTGCATCAGAGCAAGGTGATAGTTGCAGTATTCACATCAGGTCTCAGTAAATGAACTTCTGTCTGAGTATGAGAGAAAAAAGACCACCATGGGACTGGTTCAGCACTGAATTAAGTGTCCAAGTGAGGCAAGGAAATTGTTGAGACTCTCAACCTTCTCCTCGTTTGTTGTTACCAGTTCATCATTGTGGCTTATTGAGGGGGGGCACTCTTTCTTTAACCTTCCTTTTCTGTTTTATGTGCCTGTAGAAGCCCTTCTTGTTTTTCTTTACATCTCTTCCCAAGTTCAGTTCTAGCTGTGTCTTGGCCCTCCTGACCTCATCCCTACACAACCAAGCAATGTCCCTATATTCTTACCAGGATACCTGTCCCCTTTTCTACTTGTTGTGTAGGTCCATCTTGCCTTTTAGTTTGATCATCAGGTCTCAACTCAGCCATGCTTGTCTCTTGCCTTACTTGCCTGATTTTCTACACCTGGAGATTGAGAGCTCTTGTACCCTATGGAAAAATAACCTATCACTCCACATACACACCTGATTTTGAGAAGCAGCTCACATGCAGACAGTAGTTCTATGCAAATTTTTCAAAGTTAAATGACTTGTTGAAGATCACACTGTAGATTGACAGCAGAGCATGACTGTGCCTTGTTAGTCTGAGCACTGATGTTCTGTAGCCAGAGGATGTGCTCCTCCTCTATCTCTCTGAGGAAAGGAAAAGAAAATTTCTGTGGGCAGCCTCTATGAGGAACCTGTCACCATGGTGAAATGCCAGTTGTGATTATACTATGCAAATCTTCTGAAACCCACATGTCAAGTGGCAAAAATCAACCTTAAAATTAACCCCTACCAATCACACTTTAGAAGGAGAAGAATGACATATTTAATTTTGCTTAGAATTCACCAGGGAGAAAATGGGCTCCAGCCTTGTTCATTAATATTTAATAAAAAATTTATTAATTTTCTTAGATAAAGGGTTTAATGTCTGACTTACACCTACTTCTTAGATCCCAGTGGAACCCACTCTCTTTGTTATCATCTTTTTTATTTGCTCTTGGGATCTTTCTTTTAAAAAAAAATCTGTTTGGTTTTTTCTTTTTTTTTCTCCTCTTCCTCTCGATAAAGAATCGAGGCTGCAGGACAAAGACATCGCTGCAGCTGGGACAGCTGTAAGAGTGAGAGCCGTATGCTGGCTCCAAAGAGACACAGTCCAAAGCAGGATGCTAAGGAGTTCGGCCCCTCAGGAGCTCTCTGAGCAGACAGTAACCCCCCCCACCCCTCAATGCAGAGAGGTAGCTAGTAGCACTGCCCCATAATTAATTCATTAATTAATTGTGTCGTGATGACACTCATGTCTTAAGTGACTGCTGCAGGCATGCTTCAAGGCTCTGGGAGTAAACACAAAGCCCATGCCCACTGCCATGAAGGCACAGCCTCATGAAGAAGGCACTGACCCTTTGGCCAATTCTGGATGCTTTTCATATCCCTGGGGGTGACCAGGGGATCTGACAGGGCACCCCACAGTGTCCTTCACAGAATTGAAGAGAGAGGGTGCAGGGACTCCCCCCCCCCCCCGAAAATACTGCTTCTTACTGGCATGATCTCCCTGCCCTGCATGAGGCCAGGGAGCAGTAATCAGCCAAGGGGTGTGTTCATTAATGACAAAAAAGATTTGCTTCCTGGACCGTTCTTGGCATTTATTTTGGTGTAGGAACACCCGGCCCCACAGGGAAGAGGGAAGGACTGCCCGCCTCTCATCCTCCACCACCCCCTGGCACTACCCTAATGGTCCCCAGTGGTGATGGAGCCTGACCAAAACAGGGCATGTTTTCAGTGTCTCCAGAAGATTTTATTGAAATGAAAGAAAGCACATTTTAGTGGAACAAGGGAGGGTAGGGAGATTTTTTTGGATCGGTGCACGTTTTTTGCACCGGAGAAGAATTTGTCAGTGGTTTACTGCTGTTCTGGGTTTTCTCTTTTCCCTCCCTGAAGAAATGATATTTCCTGAGTTGTGGAAAACACAGGTCCGTACTCAAGTTTTCAGGTCAGCAAGAAATCTGTGTCTTCTGAAATGAAATCACTGTGACTTTTCCCTGGTTTTTTCTGTAATACACACAGGGAATGCATCTCATGCACCTTCACAGCTGAAAGATGAAGTCAAAGGAATGGTTCTGGATTTTTCTGCATGTAGCTGGTTACTTTGGTCAATAGTATGTGACAAGAGAAATCAGAAATGATTTCTGAAGTAGATTGTATTATTTCATCACATAGAAAAGGCAAACTACAGGCCAATTTTTCTTTTACTGGATATGACTAATTCCCATTGATTTAATCACTGCTAGTGTGTGTGTCAGGCAAGGACAGAGAAGGGAGAGAGGAAGAACCCAATAGCAGGCATCATCTCTAATCCTAAATTTTCCTCACCAGAGCCACTGAAAGGCCTTGGTTACAGGATACACTTTTTTTTTTTTTTTTTTTAAATACACTTTTAAATTTTTTTTTCTGATGTAAACAGTAATACATTTTATGAATAGAGTGGGAAATATGGCTAGTCAAGACTCCCTTATTACTTCACTGCTTATGGTAAAGCACTGCAAATCCAAGTCTGGATTTGAGAGGCTGCTAGTATCATGCTGCAGGGTCTTGACAAAGCAAACAAATCTCTGCAAAAAGGGAAACACCTTCTTTGTGACAGGAGTGCCACTGCCAAGACAGCTATTGGCAGTTTGCAAAGTCCATGTAATCGGTCATGGGGATAAAGGACAGAAATATTTCCAGATGCAGCACTTTACTGTTGATTTCAGGATCACCCTGCAAAGCAATATGGCCATTTTCACAAATTCAGCTCCTGCATGTTTTCTGGTTTTTCTTGAGATCTCTCAGGAAAAAAGAGCAGTGTCTGTTGAGGACATGTAGTCCTTATTCTTTGATTTTAGGGGCTTTATTTGTGTGGCAAGAAAAATTTAGCTGAGTGAAATTGGGATGATGTTTTAATTTAGTTCTTTTTCTTTCATTTTATTTTACAATCTATTTAGGATTAGAAACTTTCTTAGGAGACATAATTCTTCTGAAATGGAGTTTCTGTCAAAAAATAGCAAGGACAAGGGAAAACATTAAAAATTTGAAACTTGTTTCAGCAGTCTTCCAAAAAGTACATAAAAATGTTTTGTTTCAACATTTTCCAAATGAAACTTTCTGACCTTTTGTGTCGAAATGGCATTTTCCATTTTAAAAATAACCTAAACTAAAAGGAAATAAAGCTCAACAAGAGAACTAAACACCTGGAAAATGAAAAGTACATTTTGTTTTGGGTTGAACGGTTTAGTCTGAATTACCCTTTCAAGAAGCACATAATATCAGAATGGTATTTCCCTGATTTGTCAACATAGGACAAAAATAATAAAAAACATCTCCTAAATTCTTCAGCTGTAAGCTGAACAAATGATTGGACACAGTGAACTTTTTAAAATTTGATTTGCAGCAACAGCAAAACCCTGAATGCTGGAGGAGCTACCTAAGATGCTTCTAATTTCTCTGGTAAGATAGAATAAGCCAGATGCAAAAGCACAGCAACAACATAGCCAGTCCCATATTTTTCAGTGGTGTAAGCACTATAGCCACAGATAGTAAAGCGGGTAGTGAAAAAATTAGGCTGACTGTCAGCCCTGAAACCATCCATCTGCAATTAAATTTCTGAGTTGAGAAGACCTCTTTTGAGCTGTTACCTTCTCTGACCTAACCACAGCCCTATGACAAATTTTGTTGCTGAAGACCCTTGTTACAGAACTGGCCACCCTTCCCTGAAACTCTTGGAGCATCCCCCTCAGCTCTGTGGCTGCTGATCCTGAAGACTAAAAATACCTCCGTTATGAATGTTGCCTCATAGCAGGAGCATTTCTTTCTCCCTACAAAATCTCTCTGTGTGTATTGTGTTACCATCCCACCTCAAGTAGCACATGCCATCCGGGATTAGCCGGCCCATGAAACTGAGACCTGCCAGGGGCTGGTCAAAACCTTACTCAGCCCCTGAACCAGAGTCCCCCTCGAGGACAAGTTGGCGACTCAGCTGTGCTCTTCTCAGTTGCCTCCTCTGGAGGTTGTTCCTTCAGAGGGGTCAGTGTCTGGTTTACTTCCCCTCTTCAGGCATAGTCGAGACTTAGAAAGAGTTGGTTGATCAATACCCCACTCCCCAGTCCCCATAGGAACTTTGCCTTCATGCTCCCTGGCATTTGAGCTCTCTCAAAGTTTCCCTGAATAGTGCTGTAGCCCAAAATCACCTTTCACATGAGCCTTTTCCTCCTTCTTTCCTTTGGGAAGCCCTTCAAATCTTGGAGGGGATGGATAGGGTCTTGGTGGGGCCCCTGCCTGGATAAAGCAGGAGATGAGTGGGTAGAAAACCTAACTCTGTGTAGATTATACCATTCAGACACTTTAGCTGTCACTCCTTACCCTGTAAATGCAGTGCAATCTCACTAGCATGAGTAGAGCTGCCTTTTTTATCTGTGCATGAGGTCAACATTGGAATAGAGTCTGTCCTTGCCATTGTGTATGTATATATGCATATGTGTGTATGTATATATATATACATATATATATATATATATGTAGTGATGCAAGACTTAGCCAGTTCATGCTACCCTTTCATGTTGCAACAGCTTCTACAATCATAGTGTGAAGGAGTAATGGGTGATCTAGGAAGTTTGTGATAATGCAAGGAGCCCTTCACCCTTGGTGTTCTGGTTCATATGGAACTTCAGGCAACAATGGCTGAAGCTTGCTCTGACCAACCACAATTTGATATTTGTGTTGTTTCTGCTTCAATTCAGTGTACAGAGGTCTCTCAAAACCTGCCATCTCCTTTGTTCTGAGCTGAGATTCCCACTGCAAAAATGCTTGCGAGCAGAGTGTTTCTTTCATCTAGTTCAGGGCCAAGGTAGACTGGCATGGCACCGAGGGCACAGCTGCATTTCACCTGCCCTATTTAACAAGGGCCTTGGGACCCTGGATATAATTGCAGTAAGTTTCATGGGTGCTATTGCATGGGCACAGCAGAAGCTCTGCTTGTAGAATGGTGCCCGCAGCACACTTACAAGGCTGGCTGGCTGGCTAAAGGCTGTGAAAAGGGACTTTTAGAAGTGTCATTGCTATACACCAGGGTACTGCAGGAGGTGCACAGCAGCCGTCTGTGTGTCACTCACAGTGGGGATTGTGGGCACAGTGGCTTCTCTTTTGGCTGTCTGTTCAGTATTATTGTCGATGCACTTAAAAAGATTATATATTTTTTCCCATGGCATAAACAAAATGACTTGCATTTTGCTATGAGAGTAATGGTAATGAGAAGTCAGGCTTCAAGGGGAAATGATGGTAAGGTTGACGGCAAGGAGAAATAAATTTTGTATGCTAAACTTGGGCTGAGCTGACTGACACTTCCGTAAGTAAATTAATAAAGTCAAGTCCCCATGTCCTTACCTTGGACCTTGGACCTCCTTTACCTTGGGGAGAAGAGGGAATGAGCTGTGACCTCACAGTGGGCAGCATTTTTAGCAGCTAATCTCCTACTACTAGCTCAAATCCATCTTCAGACACAAGCATGGTGGTTCTCCTCAGGCTGATGTCAAACATTTACCCTCTTCTTTCCATCTCCTGCCTTGAAGTAACCCAGAGATAGACATGATCACAGAGAGAGATGATGATGTAAGAACTCCTCTGAAGCCAGCCCAGTTTAAAAGGTCACTATAGGAGCAGATCTGAGCCTTCACCCCCTAGCCCATGTCACCCTTCCCACCCCCTGCTCAAGTGTATAACTGGGAACAACTAGACTGAGATAGGAATGGGGAATCATGCTATTAATAACTCTGCAATGTGACTCCCTGGAAGGTTATGAACATCCATTTGTCCTTTGTTCCCAAGGGACAACATATTGTATGTTACAGCCATTTGTCGTTTAGAGGTTTTTTTCCCCACCCAAATACATAACAGTGGCAGCTGAGCTGCTGTATGAGAATAGCATTAAAATGTGTAATGCACCATAAATAAGCAGAAATAGACAGCCAGGAAGCTGTGGTAATCACTGCTTTGATGTAGCATGAGTTATGATGTGTGTATATATGTAAGCAAGTGTGCAGAGGAAGGGGGGAGGGAGGGGTGGGGGGTTGGCAAAGGGCTTTGTGTTTCTGTCTGTGCTTGTTTTGACTCTGCTGCTGTTGCTCTGGGAAGAAAAGGAATCCAGCCTGTCACTTATATATCTCCACCTTCGCACTGACAGCTGCTGTCCCTTGATTCAGAGGAAAGGGATCTCAATCTCCACTTCTTGCTCACTTGGAGTCCCTCCCATCTCCTCCTCCTCTTTCCCCTTCTCCTCCTCCTTGTCCCCTCTGCTCTGTAGCAAGGCAGAAAAGGGAATTCTGGATGTCTCCCAGGCACTGGGTCACTTCTTTTATCACTTAGGGTGGATCCTGGGCTTCAACATCTGCTGCCAGAAGGAGCTGATGTATGTTTCTTTGATCTACATCAGGTCAGTGCGTTGTTTACCTGTGGACTTCCCACTGCTACTGGGGTAGCAAAAGAAGCAATGGACATCTTAGAGTGGGCAGGTGAGGTTAATAACAACTTGGGATCATTTTTCCCTCGAGATACTGAACATGAAAGAGGTGGATGTTGAATCTACATGTTCTGAGATCAGTAAGATACACACAATAGGTGGAAAGAGAGGAAAAACATCAGAAAAAAATGTATCAGGGGTGTCTCCTTGATTATCTCCTATCACCGTCCCAGGGACTCCTTTAGTTGGCACAGCACGATGCTTGTTTGAAATAATCTCCTGCCCATCCCCACTACAGCAGCAAGACAGCTTATTAAAACAGCCCAGATTTCTTTTTGTGCTCTTTGCATTAATGTTTTACCTGAATCCAATAGTCTCCCTCTGAAAAACTTGATTGGTCTGAATAGCCACAAATGAGTCAAACAGTGCTTAAGTACTGCTTGGGTTCAATGAATTCTCTGACCTCATGGTAATTTAGGTGTCACAGGGCACCAATAAATGCCAAAAACTGTCTTCCAGCCCGTAACTAGCTGCATAACCACTGCAGAGTGCAGTGGTGTTCAGCCAGGCTGTGAGTCCCATTAATGCACCATGAACAGAAAAGTCCCTCTGGACCCATGGCCTTAAATGCCTGCTTGTGGATCCCTGGTCAGAGGGACCATTGCCCTCAGCTTCATGTTGTCCTTCTGTCTGGTTCAGCTCTGGGGTCTACTCTCAACCCTGGAGTGAAAACATCAACTAAAAGTTGCTTTCTTCTTATACAAGAAGCCCTATTTCCCATCTGGGGGGAGACAGAGAAAGCACAGTGCTTTGGCTCTGCTAACAAGCAGGTGTCTCACATGAGGAAAATATTTAAGAACCCGGAACTGTGAACACTTAAATATTTACAAACTTTTCAGTCAATTCAGTTGAATCTGACTGGCTTAGGTAATCATAATGAACTGCTAAGAATGGGTAAGGATTTCTCAAAATGGTGATGTATTGACATAACCAAAGGCCACGCACAAACTGAGTAAAGGAGTGGTGTCTTCAGCTAGACAGTTTCAATGTGAATTTGGGGCCTAAATATCTCTGAGCATCTAAAACTATATTTTTCCTCTTGTTATCACTTAACACAGTGACCTCTTGATTTTATCATTTTAGCAAAGAGGAAAGGTTGTGCATTGAAGTCTTTCTTCATATAGGGAATTCAATGCATAAAAGTAGCAGGCAGCCATGATATTTTTCTCTGAGGAATAAAGATGCACTTTGGTAGAGCTGAGTTAAGGCTGTAAATAATCTCTCCCCGACTCAGCAAGGAACTGAAGTATAGGTTTAACTATATTTTTGAGCTTTAGGAAGTTTGTGAAACAAGTGAAGCCTTGCTACTGTGCGACATAGCTGCACACTAATGGTTGCATTAGAAAATGCTGTCACAGAGCACGTATATTGCCACACATAGTAATTACTCAAATTGCAAGACAATTATCATTTCAGTACTGAAATAGCTGACTTGCACTTGCTTCACAAATTTTAGAAACATCTTCCTCATTCAGACCTAATGCTGTATTATGTTGTAGTATCTGTTTGCCTCCAGCAACACAAAAGGCCTAAAGAGGCCAGAAATAGCCTCTGGGGAGCAATCTCCAACATAAGATGTTCATCCAGCCCATCTGCTGGCATACCACAGTGCCTCAACACTAGCTTGCTCTGACTGTCTCATAAACCTCTGCCCAGGACCCTTGTTGGGAAGGGGCCGTGTGTTTGACATGTGCAAGCAGAGAGCACTGCCTAGCAGGTACTCAAAAGCAGCTAAATTAAACTCAGTTCAGGAGGCGACAATAATTCATGACTTCATTCATGACACATCCCCTCCCTCCTTCCCCTCCTTGCCCCAAAATACCATCTCCTCCTCCCTTCCTACTTGCTGGCTATCCTCTGGCAGATCCTTCTTAGTCCTCATCCTGAGGTGCCAGCTCATGGTGAATGGGAAGAGGGTCTCAGGCAAGAGATGGAATTCCTTGTGTTGAAGAGCTGCAGCTTGTCCCTGCCTTTTGCTCGGAACAGAAATGCTCTCCTATCTGCTTTCCCAAGTTCTTTGTGGCTATGTTCTCCAGAGGGATTGGAGTTGATGGGTCTTCCCCACCATGGGACCAGGAAGATGTTGGCCTTTCCTACCCTGCCAGTGAAGTGCAGAGCAGAAGGTTGCCCCTCCAGTCTCCTCCTGCTGACCACCAATGGTTCAGATACAGGTTACCTTCCTCTTCCTTCACTTGGGTGTTTTTCTCATAATAAGTTAAATTTCTGTTGAGAACAATATTTTCAAAACCATTACATTACTGCAAAAAATGATACAAACCCACCCTTGTCTTGAGATTCTTTTCTTCCTTGTAAAGGCCAGATTTTATAAATTGGCAATAAAAAATATCTTGTCTTAAGCTAACTTTTTCTTTGTTAGCTTTAAAGGTTCAAACCATCCAATAAGACCATGAGCTTTTGAAGACACTGTCTTGATCAGAGGTAAAAATAAGTATTAAACTGCAAATGAGCATAAGGGGATTCTGCCATGCAAGACATTTAACAGTAGAAGCCTGACTATGACAAATTATTTTGTTAATTTCTGGAATCATATAAGGCATATTCAAAATAGCCCAAATATCACTATATCCAGACTTCCGAGAGTTTTTTGATATCCTTTGCATTGCAGAAGAAAAACAGATCTATTTTTTTAAATGAAAAATTATTGATACTTCAGTTCTCACAAACTTAAGTTAATGGAAGGTCTGTCATTTTCTTAAATGAAGTCAGAATTACACCATCATAGTCCTGTTTAGTGCCATAAAATTGTCAAGTTCTCAGTTTCCTGGTGGCTTGTTAATGGCTTTTTAAATGATATTTAAAGAACATAAATTATTAGTATAGTAATTTATTCTACTTTGCAATTAATTGCAGTAATTGGAATATATTTTATATTACACTGGGGTTTTATTTTATGTCCTGAGGCCATTATATTTTAATTTTTTATGGTATCTGAGAACATTGCATTTGTCCAAAAAGATGTAAGTATGCCAGTGAATGATTGCATGCAAATTCAGTGTTCTGCATTCTGTTTATGACATTCAGTCACTGTCTTTTGTCTTTGCTGCATAGAGGTTTACATTTTAAGGTTGTTGTTTTGGTTTGGTTTGGTTTTGTAAAGCTTTTGACATATTACTGCTAGATTTCACTTAAATACAATATTATAGTACTTCACATTTTTTCTTCATATTTGCTGTTTTTTCTTCTTATTTTCAAGGAAAAACAAGAATGAAATGTATATAGAAAACCATGGTGCATCATAAAGCCTATCACATTTGCTTGAAGTTACTGCTAGCATGAAAATATTAGTAGTTATAAATCAATCTGCAAGAAAAATGATTATATTTCTCTTCATACGACCAGTTGTTCATTAAGTGGAAAGATACTTTCTTTAAATTGTCTAAGTTTTAAGGTCATGTATCTCCTTTTAATAGCTTAGTCTTTGAAGGAGCATTCTTCCAGTTGTTAAACTAGCTCTTAACATGAAGTCTTTTCTACTGTTTATGTGCATGAGGATGAAATTTGTATTCATATAGAGAACTAAAAGAAGACTTATATCCTTTTTTTTTTTTTCCTAAAAATGTTTTCTCTCACCTTTAAGATGCTTATGCTCTTGAAATGTGGAAGTGTGTGTGAGCCACAGAAAACACCAAAGCAGACAAGCCTGAAGATTTTTGGTATCTCTCTATCCTTTGTATTTTACAGTCCTCATTGGGCTCCTGACCTTGACAGAAGCTCAGCAGCATTTACTGTGAATACCTGAAACTAGGAAAGCAAGAAAACATGGAAGATAAGGTGTTACTCCTTGAGTAACTGTTTATAATGTAGGGACAGAAATAGAGTCATAAGGAAGGTCAGTATGGGGGAGCTCTACCTGGGGGATGGAGTGACTGACCTTAGCATTAAACCAGTACCAGTGGCAATGAACTCCACCTACTCAAAGACGTCTTGTCTGGTAGAACTGAAAGTTAAAAGCATTGACTTTAAAGCTTTCATTGTTTATGCCCCTTTGAAAATATCCCCTCTTTCTCTATGGCAGCGTGGGCAGGAGTAGCTTGCTTTCCCTCAGCCATCATTTGTTACCCCTTAACTAGTAACCACCTGTGAATGTCCATAAGCATGCAAAATACTATCTGAGAGCCCAAGCCAAAACCAAAGCAGAGAGATTACAAGGCAGAGAAATGTGAACAGATGACCTGGTTTGATAAAACCTCCAGAGTGTCTAGAAGGCACCTCAGAGCTGAAGATCTTTCAAGTCTCGTCTTATGTTTTCACCTGAAAAACAGTTTTCCTCTCAGCTTCCAAGAAATATGTATCTAGGTAGTAACATCTGGATACTTTGCTCAGGATTGGTGGGGATATTTAAGCAATGGTAGTCAGCTCAAAAAGAAGACTTCCACCCAAAATAAAATCATATGAAATTCAGTTGTGGGCTAGTTTTGATAATTCCTCTATACCTTTCACTCTCTTGTTAATATGGCTCAAAATTAATGACATATAACAGGCTGTGATGAATTATGTTAAACCGAGAGCAGTTAATATAATCATGAATGGATATCAATAGTGTCTAAAGTGTTTACACTGGTGCAGGTGACAGAGATCTTAAAACACTCTTAGTTATGTCTGTCTGTGTCCTAGCTATAGTCAATCTAGTGTTGGGGTTTCAATTCCATAAACAATGTGGGAGTTTCCTTGGTGTTTTATAATAAATATGATTGAGTGACAATTTACCCCAAAAGTGAGATTAGCATTTATTCAGGAACACATTTCTGCTTAGTAGTTTTTAAATTAACACATAAATTAATAGGTAAGCTTGTTAACAACTCAGAAATAGAATTAGTTTGTTGATGTAAATTGTTACTCAGCAAGAAATTCAGGTCTGTGAAATACCTGCAGAGTTTTAGTTGCTGATGGTCATAGTTCCTTAGCTTTATTATTTCCACAAGTTCCATGAAGTAGCTTATAGATGCTTTTATGTAATTACATCATTTTATATTATAATGATGGTGAAACTTGTTCTTTTATAAAGCCTCTTCTCTCAGATGCAGACATCTGGGAAAATCTGAAAAGGGAAACTCCTCAAAAGCACCCACGTACCAGCCTTTAATCATAAGGTTGACATTTAGAGAAGATGATAATAAGCTTTTTAAAAAACTTCTGGACTCCCCGCTTTGGTAGCCAGAAAGAGGAATTTCTATATAAAAAAGTAAGTAAGCCATGTGACAGCAGCTGATGTCTGAATGCTGCAGCAAGTGGATGCTCTCTGAGTTATAGAAATTAAAGGTTGGTTACTCAAACACCAGTTATTTTATTTGACTTACATTGTTAGTGGCCATTACCACCTATTTCAGATGACTGGTAAATGTTTATGTAGTTTTGTTTCATGTCCCAGAGCAGCACATAACAGTCTCAATGCACTGGTGTGGCTAGAAGCAGAAGCCCCCTACACTTTCATCAAAGGTGTCATTGTAGCAAGGGCAGAGACACCTCTGGTGCGAGTAGCCTGCCTACCACTAGAAGGATGCTCTGCATTATGGGCCTTAGTGTGTAACTGCTGCCTCAGCATGTACTCATCATTTCTAGGCAGATCTATCCAATTTATCCTGAACTCCCATCACCACACTGTGGTTCTGCTACTGTCCAAACTGGTTTGCACAGTACCAGTGCAAATACGTCTATTCCTGCTGAAATCACGACTCTTCCCTTTGGGAACATGCCCACTGAAACAGGGATGCACCAACCCTCCCATTTTAAAATGCTCCTGAAAGATTTGCAAAGCTTGTGTGGTAGAGACTGCTGGCAAATTGAATTTCTCTGTCAACAGAAGGAGCAAAAACAGAGGCAGAAGCACAAGTACAGGAATAGCAGCCTCACCTATGCTCTGGTGAGTGCAGCTGAACTTTAGGAATGGAATAGAATCTAAAGTTGTGTGGCATAGATACATTCAAATGTATATTCCAGTGGATGAAAAACTGTGAACTCAAGTGCTACACTTGGCTGGTGAGAGATGAGAACAAAGGGGCAAGGCATACAAACATCTTGCTATATATATGTAATATTTGTTATTTCTTTGTTTTATTTTATTAACCATAAAAGATAAAGTGAAATAAATGATTCAGCCCATCTGCCCTTATCACAGCAATTCTTTATGGGGCTCACTAGTGATATAATTTATGCATATTTCTTCATTTACTACAATTGCCCTGTATCAGAATTTAGGTTATACCTGCTGACTAGTTCTGATAGCTGGAAATAATGCAGGGAGAATGTTTCTAAAGCAAACTATTGCAGAGAAAAAGTAGAATTTCTCTCACCATGATGGTGCTTGCAAAGGGAATCTAAATTTTCTTTCAGGCAATACTCTAACTGCTTAAATGCTCTTACATCATGAATATTAATGAATACAAGATCAGTATTACCCCTCCTGTCACCTCAAGCCACAAACATATTGATAAGGCTATATGAAACAGTAAAAGCTCAATAAGTCTAACTTAATAAGCTTCAATGCTCAGGTCATATCTGTGCCTCATGCTAGAAGGATGGCGTTTGAGAGTGACAGATGAACATGCTGGTCTTTTCTGGCCTTAAAATACAAAATCATGTCTCTCAACTCTGGGAAATTCAGCCATTTTCTTTGAGGCATCCAGAGCTACAGAAAAGCATGTCAGACCAAGTTGTTTCAGGGCACCTTGAAGGGCCTCAAGGGAACTGTGCTAACACCACAGTAGTCCTGTCAATGGGAATACTGCTAAAATGACACTTTCAGAGTTCAAAGTGGCCTGTGAAGACAACACAAGCAGAATCAGTTCTGTGTACTTTGTGAAAATTTCCTTCCCTAACTGCTGTTGACATGATTCCTACAGGCTGGATAGCTGGTCTGACTGTAAAGCTTCAAAGTGAGCACATGCCCTCGGACACATTTGTCTTTATGTGCATCTGAATTTTTTGCACTGAAAAATCTGGAGATACATCCAAAGCTCAGCCTCCCAGCCCAGGTCTGGCTTCAAGAACATGACAAGGGTGTGCTCTCTGCCCAGCTTGGGAGCCATACAACCAGCCACATGGTGGGAAGGAGAGCCCCATGGAGCTCCTGTCCTACAGGGACCTGACAGAAACAGTGGCAGACCACCTCCTTCCTCCTGGCAGGACACAGTTTTGCAGACACTATCCCAAAACAAGAGGAGATGGGCTGGGTCGGTTGAAATTTGTCCACTTCAACTGACACCCCTATTGCTACTGCAGAGCTCATAATGAACCTCACAGACCTTTCTGGACCTAGGAGATAAACAAGGGAACTAGGTCAATTCATTGGCTTATCAAGGATGCCTTACCTACCTTCAAGATTTGGTATACTTTGTTTGTTGCCATCACAGTTCATTGTAAATGATTAACAATAGGAGGGCTACCAGTTTTCCAGATATTAGGTAACACCCTTTAAACTAATTTAACCCCCCCCCCCAAAAGACAAAAAATTATATTCTCTCTGAAGCAGTGCACAGGTGCCAGGTCAAACTGTAAATACTTATATCATCTAAGCAGTACTAAAACCATGAAAAATGTTAATGGTTATCACACTTAAGTTATAAAAGTTGGAAAGCTATATGAAAGTGAAGAGAAATAGTTAAAAGGACTTGGCAAAAGACTTAATGCTTTAGGGGAGTATTCTTTATTAGAATCTGAGTACCTATATTACACATATTTTAAAAAAAACCAAAGCCCTGAAAAGATTTTGAAAAATGCCAGCATATTTAAACAGCAGAATAGAGAAGACTATTAGAAGCAATATACTCATCCATTTGAATGGTGAAATCCTGTCCAAAAGGGGAAACTAAAAGACAAGTTAAACTCATCCTGTTGAACAGAGAACTCTAATGAGTCATGGTAAAAAAAGGTTTTGAAGAACAACTTCCTACAGGCATAACAGTGACTAATAAAACTTTCTCAGAAACAGGAAGCCTGTGGAAAGTCAATGAGCTGAGAGTTGATTAAGGTGCAAATGGGATACTCCAGGAAGCTAGAGCCATGGCGAGAAATCTAAATGAATGATTTGCATCTATGTTCTCTTCAGAAGAGGTCATGGAGGTTTCAACACCTGAATTGTTCTTTACAGGGACAAGCCTGAACAGCACTCTGAAATCAAGCTGTCAACAGAAGAGATTTTCAGAGCAATTCAGCAAAAGGAACAGTAGCAAATCTCAAGGACCAGGCAGCATTCAGTCAAGCATCCTAAAGAAGCTAAAATATGAGACTGCTAAACTGCTAATTTCTGAAATCACCCTTGAAAGAGGAGAAATGGAAACTGGCAAATGTGTTGCTATAAAAAAAAAAAAAAAAAAAAAAAAGTTTAAAAAGGAGAGTTGAAAAACTACTGACCAGTAAAATTAATTTCTATACCAGACAAATTGGTACAGATCATAGAAAACAGAATTGGCAAACAAATCATTTCATACGTTTCATCGAGAAGAAACATTCCTCACAAATGAATTAACATCCTTTGAAGGAATTAGTAAGAATGAAGCTGAGGGTATGCTGCCAGGTACACAGTGTACTTGGGTTTTCAAAAGCAATTTGGATGGGACCTTGAGCAACCTGATCTAGTGGTAGATGTACCTGCCCATGGCAGAGGTATTGGAATGAAGTGATCTTTGAAGTCCCTTTCAACATAAACCATTCTGTGATTCACATCACCAAAGGGTCTTAAAGAAATTAACTATCATGGAATAAAAGGGAGGTCTCCTCATTTAATACATGGCTGAAAGAAATGAAACAAAGACTATGGATAAGCTGCCATTATTGAAAAGGGGAGGAGTGAGGCCCAGTTGAATTCCACATTGCCTCTGCTGGGACCCATGCTGTTCTGAATTAGACTTGATGCAGAAATAGGGATGGAGCCAGGCTATGCTACAAATGTAGCTTTCAACTGTTTACTTTGATCAGGAAAACAATTTAATCTGAGTACAGATTAAACAGATTGGTGCACTGGCCTTTATGATCAGGAGATCATTGCCAGGGTTGTGTTGCTGAGATACTGTGAATTGACAAGGAAGCTTGTGGAGACAGGAAGAACCTCCTCCTTCTTGGGTTAGAAGTGACAGTAATGGCAAGAATCAGGGAATAGGTCATGTATGCCTCAGACTTGAAAGAGATAGCAGATAGTCTTCATATATATCTGTCAAAACAATTAAATGCTAAAACTGCCCAACCCCAGCAAAGACATTTGTTGGCTGAGGGTGAGAGAAAAGAAATGATCTGCAAATCTGCAGGCCCAGATATCTGAATTATGGTACTACAACAAGGCAAAACTTTTTATCATTGAAACCTCAGATTTTCCCAAATTGTCACACTTAACAGAGTTTTAGTATCCTCTTGTAAGTCAGAACCCTATTTAGGCCAAATTTGGCAATCCAAGAAAGCTAGGTAACTTTTCACTGTAGGTATATTGTGATAATTGAGTAACAAAAGCTCATCATACCTGGTCACAAGTAGAAATGTTTTTCTCTGCTTTAATTAAAAAATGTGCCTTTTCAGACACTGTCAAACACCAACCCATGAGAGCCTTCAGGGAACGACAACCTTTGTATAGGCAGGTACACCTCAGTGTTCATTCTTTGATATTAAATAACTGTAAAATTTCTCCTTTAGAGACGTTATTGCCCCATTAAATGAGATGTTGTTTCAAAACATATATTTCAAGTAAACTGCACTATAACTGTTGCATACAATGATCATAAGTCTGCACTTAGAATCTGTTCATAAAGTGTGTTGATGATACTAAGAATTACATTTTTAAGACTTTTGCTTACATAACAGCTGTTTTGGGGCATGGTAGTTAAGATCTTCATGTAATTTTTACTTTCAAGTGGATACATAACAGCATAGAAGCAGGTCTCTTGAGTAAGAAATCCTGGTATCTTAATTTCAACAGAGCTGTGAGTAAAGAACAGGCAAATAAACCTGTAGTGAGATAAGGCAACACCCAGGTGCTGCTAATCCCCAGGCAGTGGGTGTGAGCCTGCATTCAGCCCACCTGTGCCTGGTTAGGGCTGGCCCCAACTGCGCAGGGGCAGGATCAGGAGGCCAATAAAAGGCCTGGCCTCCAGCACAAGCTCAGCTCACTTGCAGAGCAGGCCAGAGGAGAGGTTGGTTGTGTTGGGAGCACCAGCACTGACCCAGACTGACTGACCCTGAAGGCATCAGCTTCTGCCAGAGCACCGGTTTGGCTTCAGAGAGTCGTACACCAAGAAAGGTTTGTCTTGCTACATAAACCTTTTTGTGTTTTGGTATAGGTTGCTTACATAGACACTCTTGAACTCTCATACAAATTGAGCATCCTGGGGGGGCTGGGTAGTAGAAGGGGTGTTGTAGAAGTATATGGCAGGTACTGCATACCTGCATTGGGTAAATTGCCTCAAAAATCTCCTGTATGGGGAGGTAATGATTTCAACGAGTAAAATTAGTGAAACTCTCAAGAGCCTGCAGCACAGAACTGACATATTGGCTAAAAAAATCTACTTTTTCACTCTTATCGTGATGGTGAAGATAATAAAATTAAGGAATTGATAGTTGTCTGCTGCTCAGATCTTTCTCATGCTTCCAGTAATAACAGGCACTGCCACCAAATTTCTTCAAGCTAAGGTTAGAGCAAATCAGTTCACACCAATTGAAACGAACAGTGTTGTGACAGGTTACACCATTTGAGATGTGGAGTTAATGTGCAAGGCAATGCCAATTTGATCTGGTTTATGGTGATGGTGAGCAGCTGTCAACAAGGACACAAGTTTGTAGAGACAGAAAGCCTGGAATATCCACCACGATTTTTCTTTTATGTATCTGCATTTTGCACAGATTTGGTGAAACTGCTTGTATTTGCATGGGTGCCAGAAGACAATTAGTTCAAGTAGTACCATTTTGTCCCTGAAGTACTTCAATTGAAATGGATAGAATGATACTCACTTCTGTCAGGTCTAAATTCAGCCCATTATTGTTTCTGATGCATTTTGCATGAAATGAATTAAACAGTTGATGGGTTAAGAATAGGAAGAGAAAAAAATGTCCTGAGCCATAGCTTGTTTGAAGATAAGCAAAACTTCTGGGAAGTCTCACTGTATCTTTGTCTTGTTCCTATTAGTGTTTTGAAGGCACCTCTTTTCAATCACTGTTGAGAGAATAATGCTGGAGGAGCTGAATTTTGGGTTGAGCTGTTAAGGCCATTCCAATATACATGACGAAAGGGCAAGTCCCTCCCATTTCTCCATCAAAACTGGGATACAAAAATCTACCTTATTTCATCCAGTTCTGCTTATATTTTGGAGACATTAAGGAGCTAAAAAACTGACTAAATCAGACAGCTGACTGAACTGACGTTACTGGTTTTTTTTCACCTTTTTTTTCTTAATGTTTTTGTTAATTCTTTTCCCTGCAAGAGTACAAGAAGAAAATGAGAAGACACACTGACTTAGTAAAGACAGAATGTATCTATGGAACAGAAAAATCTCTTCTGCTTGGACAATGCCCTTACAATCTGTGGGATGAACTGAACAGATAATGAGTACAAATCTTTGTTAATGTAACCATGAAGTTTTACTGTTCTAATTGAAAAGGTCAGGCAGTGCAAAAAATCAAGGTTTCTCTGCAATCTTTAACTTGGCTGTATTCCACAGATGGAGTATTTTGTTTTCTTTTTTTTATTTTTTTCTTCGTTAAATGTGTCATGTAATATATTTCTCTTTGACACTAAGTGTGTATGATAAGTATACAGGGCATGATTTCTGGTAGAGAGAACTGTTGCTATGGGAACTTTAACTTTTGCATTTACTAAGTTTGAATCTGTAATAGTGCAATCATAAGGTTGCAACAGGGGGAATGCCACATCCCTCTGACCCATCCCTTTGCAGGAATAGCTTCCTGGGTACCTCCCTGACAGCTCCATTGTCTCACATATCTGACCACCAGAAGATCCTAAACCCAGGAGAGGAAACACTGGACTGTTCTGCCTGTCTGATTTTTCAGAGAGGCCACTGAGATCCCTTCTGATCCTGTACACTTCTAGGTGAGCCTATAGGAGATTACAGGCAAGGTCAGATGTGGCCTGTGTTGGCTTGTTTAACAAGTTCATAAAAACAAATGCTAGGCAACACTTACCTGTTCTTTAGTAATTCCAGGTCCATTTTCCCTCAGCCACTCACAGCTATAGAGCTACGATGCATCAAATTTTATGTTATGAAGGCCCAGGATGTTTACTTTATGGTAACTTCTACTAGACCCAACCAGAACCAGGAACCCTGGAACCTTCAGGGACATGAAAGTTATTTGTTCTCTGTGCACCAATACCTGCATTTTCCTAGAGGAATACACTGCACAGAAGTGTTCTTCTTTGGGCCCTCTTCCTAAAGTAGGCTTAAAATGAGAATTTCTCCCTTAGTGAAGTGCTGGTGTATTGGTGTTTGTTTATTCTCAGATAGACCTTAAATCCTGAAATATCAAAAACATGAAACAGAACTGCAGAGTGAAACATCTTCTTGGAGGTAACAAAACTACTTATTTCATCAGCCTCTGAACATGCTTACCACCTTGTGGGAAATTTTGTTACCCTGCGTTTTTCACTGTCCCGTGACCCAGAATCTCTGGGCGAAATATAGCTCCTGATGGATCTGAGTTTGCAGTGGGGAGAACCCCAAATTCAAAGTCTGTTTCCTACTCCTGTTAGCCTTTTCTGATGGAAGATCTAAGCAGAACTGATATTGAAATACAGCCTGCTAGGGAAGCGCCCAGCTGGGGAAGTGGCCTGGTTGCAGGGAGTATAAAATGCTTTGTTTGCACCTGTTTTTCTGTCCAGAGATTTTTTTTAAGTATAAATTCAGAAGACTGAAAGGGAGAGAATGGGAGAAAGGGAGACAGGGAGAAAAGAAAGGAAGAAAAGAGAGAATGAGAGAGAGAAAGGAAGAAAGCTAGTTCTGTCTCTCCACTAAAACACACACAATCTCAAAAGGCAAGTAACAGTTTCAGCAGAAGCTGAAAGGTAGCTTCACAAACAGCAACCATAACTTAATGAACAAAGTGTTTATTCTTCCTTTCTCTTGGGATGATCACCCATGACAAATATTCTGGCATCTTCCTGACTGAGCCTGCTGTCTAAATGGTATTCACTTACTCACAGGAATGTTTGTCTATGGGTAATGCTCTAGGTTATACCACTGGGGGTTGCAGGGCATGAGAATTTTTACTGCTGGAAAGAGAATAAAAGGCCAACTCCTTTCTCTGTGGGCATTCTCTCCATGCAGACTCTTCTTTGTCATTAGTCCAGAGATTGTCTTAGATCCAAGTCAACCAAACAAAAGCTGATTATCTCACCTTTTAAATGGTGAGATTATGGCAAAGAAGTTGAAACTGGGTAACTAATCTCCCAATAGCAGCTGAGGGAAATAACCCTTCAGATGAACCAGATTTGAAGGAAGGGAAAAAAATTACCAAGATACAGATTAATTCAGAGCCATAGCTCCAAGCATCATGGATGACATTTGACTCATTGTTCATGGTTATTTGTATCTATAAAAAGGGAGGACAAATAAAGAGCAATTTTAATTCCCTCTGCAGTAGCAAACCGTCTTTTTCCTCTATAGAGACTGACCATGAGGGAAACTTTGTTGCGAAGCATTAAAAAGAAGAAAAAATGCCGATGTCAATACTGACATCTATTTATTTTTGCTTCCCATAGACCTACAACAATTTTTTTTTGTTTTCTCTTAGCGACATGTATTTCATCCTATGGGTGGTGGATACCACAAAACTAAATGGGATAAAATTTAATTCCTGGAAATATCCTCCCTAGAACAACTCTCTTCTGAAGACAACTTTTTTACTAGAGCAACATGTGTGGAAATGGGCCTGGTTCTTCTTTGAATTTGTGCAATTGCAAGGTGATAATCCTGACTTATACTCAGGTAACTGAGAGGAAAATCAAATCCATTATATCCATAAAAGCAGTTGTATTATAAAGGTCCTAGAGTTTTAAACTGTCATTTCAGCCAAGACAAATAGATTTTCATGTCACCAGTTCTCACAGTCTATGACAGCTCAGAGCTCTTGTAGAAGGATTTTTGAGCTGAAGGAAGATAGGAACAAGCTATGAAAACACCACACAGTGTCTTTTTGGCATTTTACTTTTTCCTCTGGTCTTCTTTATATCATCATAATCTAGATAAGAAACACAGTATGAGCAGCATTTTGATGTCATGCCAGCTACTGAAGAAGTGGAAGATACAGCTTAGTTCAAGTGTCAGACATGCATCAGCAAGATTAATTTACAGCAAAGTCAGAAATCTGAGTATGTCTGAATTATGTTCCTCCTATGAAAATTGATGTGCCATAGTGCAGAGGTAAAAGAAGGAACGGTTTTCATTATGCTTTAAGGATAGCATTGGATTCTAGTATAAAGCCAAGCTAGTATTCATACCTAACTGTGGCATTAGAAGAGATATTTATCTACCAAAGGTAGGCCAAATTCTCCTTTTTTTTAATTGCTCTGTGAAAATACAGATTTACACCTGAAGTTAGAGGCATGAGCACTCTGCAAAGCAGAAGGAAAGATTACAAAGTAATTTTCACCACCAAAACACATTTTCCTTTCCAGTGTGAAGCAGTGGGGAACAGCAATCAAAATTGATTGTTCCGGTTAAAATTCTGCATCATGATTTTACCAAAAAAGTAGCACGATGAGCTCAGCTTTTCTGACAATGTGTTGTAGTAAATATAGACAGGAGCTTGTTAAGATTAAAGAGTGCTTTGGCACGTTATACATTTTCTTGATTCACTGTACAACATTAAACTGTCTTTTTTTACGATGCTTTGTTTATTTCATTGACAAGCCATTAAATTCACATTACATCTGGAAGGAAACTGACTTCATTTGGGTCTTATTGTGGAAAGCTCTCATCTGTATTTGTATTTCCAGTGTGGACGAATGGTTCAGATCTTAATAACAAGTAAGAAAGGTGACATAGTCGTAGACATGTTGGTAGTATTATATTTTTTGGCTTCAGAAGTTCCACCTAAAATTTTCTGTGTAGAATTTCCAAATATTTATGTAGATATGTAAATAAGGGATGACAAAAATGATAGACATTTTTTGCTCTCAATAATGTTAACATTTTATTGCTCATTATGGAGGTGCTAAATAGTCAGTAAAAAAAAAAAAAGGTATATTTGCATCACAAAATGTATAAACAGCATTTTGGATGACTGTCTAGGATGTTTAAAATTTTCCAGTGACACAATATTTAAAAGTATGTTTTTCTGTAGAAATTCCTTTCCTTCTGTGGTTGCTGCTCAGTGTTAATTGATTTTATGAGTGAAAGACTAGAGCTGTGTAATCAAATTCATTATAGTGAAGCAGAAAAGCTTTATTTGCCATTGGTTTGAAATGAAACTGTGTCACTAAGTCTTTCTCCCTTCATTGAAGAATAAGCATTTTATAACATTTAATAAAGTGCAAAGGTGAGTGCTCAATTTAAGGTTTTGTGCAATTCTTAAAAGGCCTCTAAACATGATAACAGTTTCTTTAATCAGTTTCTCACTTGTGCCCCCTGAGAATCCCCCTCCAACTTTCTCCCTTAGGTTAGGATTTGTCTTATGCAAATAGCATTGCAAGTATGCCTAGCTCAAAAATAAAGTAGTTTTAAATATTTTTTTTGACAAAAGCCTTTCTAGTTGGAGATCATTCAGACCCTGACTGGGATGGAGAAACTAGTGACAAAAATGACTTTTGATTCATGACCACCCCTTCCTACCTTTCAAAATGTTTGTTCTTGTAAGCTCTTCTGTTTCTGTCTCTGTTTTTATCACATACAGATGCCATTATGCAAGGTGCTGAGCTTCTTCAATATGGACAGGAGTCTAGAATCCTGGAGGAAGTTCACAATACCTTGAAAGATCACATTCAAGCCCTAGAAACAGTCTTACACACAGACCACTGGTGCTGCGTGACCTTTGTGATAATGCTAGGTTTTCATTTTAACATGCCAGTCATTTTGATTTATTATAATGGTTTGGTTTTTGCTGAAAGCCCAGTAAGATTCTGCACTATAAAGAGAAACCTTTTACTGCCATTACACTGCATTATTGTGTCAGGAAGAAAGAGCATTCTAAGGTTTCTTTCCATGATATATCTAGCTGTTGAACAAGACTGCAGGTAGACTAATCACTGCATCAGATAAATACCCATGATGTCACTTCAGCCTTGGCAAGTCATAACTTCTGATGGGGACCTAGATTTAGCTATACTTCTTATTCAAAGATGTTCTGGAATCTCCTGCAGGACACCTGATGGTAACTTGGAAGAAAAAGTAGAAAGTGCTTGCTACATTAAAAAGAAGATTCCTCTAGGGAAATTATCGAAATGCGTGAATAACTGTCATACCAGAAGGCTGATAAACATAGTAGTTTTTGAGATTGTCATTGATTTTCATTCTCATAAAAAAAGTCGTATATTTTCCCTAAACCTCTTAGAACAATACCCATGTTATAGTCACAGATGCCACTTTCTCCCTTACCCATGGTATAGTGCCTCTCCTTGGAAATAGTCTGGTGTATCACAAGCAGCATATTAGCAGCAGGAGCACAGTTAATGTCCTTGTCTTTAGCCACAGCACAAAGATTATTTTCACTGAATTTCAATATGTTCCCTCACATTGCTTTTATAGAAGACGCGCTTCAAACTTGGAGCTGATAGTTAGCTTGCCTTTTACAGTACAGAAGAACAAGAGCATGGTCTGAGAAGCATATCTCAAACTTACTGTTCATAGGCCAGGACAGATAGGGCATCTTAAGGTCATCTTAAGTTTCTGCAATTAGGCAGTTTCTCATTTTCGTGATGTTCCTCGGCTACACCTACATGAATGATAACATCCCTTGGCCACTGATTCAGAGAGAATCTTGAGGTATATGCCCCAATCTGAATGTGCTTGTAAGAAGCTGATGGTGAGATGCCCATCAGAATTTGATCCTGTAGCAACAAGACCAAGTTTCACACACTTGAAATCTTGTCAACGTGGCCAATAAAAGAAGAGTTTGGTTCTGTTAGACACATCCTTGTAATGAATAAGCTTAGTAGGGTTCCTGCCTCCATTCAGCTTCCTAAACCAGATGAAAAACAATAACCAGACTGCAGATCTGTCTATGTTTTGCCCAACATAGTAACAAGTAAGAGCTCTGATCACTTCTCAGATGTATATCAGGCAAACTTTTAATGTTTGGGGAAAGGCATAATTACATGTATGAAATTTTTTCTCCTCAGAGACTCAGGAGTATTTAAACTGTTGATCACACTTTGTAGACTGGAAGTATTCATCTAAAACAGTTCACCATGAGAAAGATGGCAATGTGGTATTGTGATTCATTGAGTCTAAAGGTCTGTTGATATTTCTCAGACACCTGCTATAGAAGCCTATGTGGCATCTGCATAGTACAAGAATTACCTGAATGTTGTCTCTCAAGCTATATTAAACATCAACAATACACTTACTTCTTAAATAAGGAAACCAGGACATACAGGGATGCATGTTATGGTCACTCCATAAATGCTGCCAGGCCTTGGCATTATCTCCGTTTTAGCACCTGTGGAGCATTTCCCTGAAGAAAACCTGCACAATATGCTCTCAAAGGCACTTTGAAAATTAAATTCTGTGAAAACCAATGGGTTTGACAGCTGGATATCTTAAAAACCCTAGCCTTTGACATCATCTACTCTGAAGATGCAAAATGGTCTCCAGGGAAGAGTAGTGGAATGTAACTTGTGACGTTTCTCCAGTCCTTTGAGAGTCTTAACAGCTCCTCAGAGGAAGCTCTGTGTCAAGGTAAGAATATGCTCAGGCACGCTTGAGAACAGACCTTGTTTATTGGTGTTTGGATCATTTAAAATAATGATGCTCTGAGCAACGAGCAGCTGACACACAGGCAAAACAATAAACCTTACTACAGTCTGCTTGGCTTCCTGGTAACAAGAACCTCTCTGGCCTGTTGGTATGTACTCAATGCAAATAACCTCCAGGTGCCTGGTGGTTTGCTTAGCAAATATGTTGCAAATAGTGTGGAAGAATTACATCAGCTTGTGAACCATGCAATTATTTATTTCTTTGTGTTTGCAGCTGTTTCCTTACATCCTACAGGTTTTCTTTTCATTATTGTCACCATGAAGTCTTCACTGTAGTGCTAACTGGATAGTTAGTTCAATATTGGCATGCCAATACCAGCTGGGCTGTTTTGTTGGTTGTATCTCATCTCATCAGGCCTCATCCTTGTGTCTGGTCAAGGACTGGTGGGAAACAGAGTGAAAACTTTTGATGGAGACAGCCAGGGAACAGGCTTGTTGTCACCCTTACCAGTAATTATCTCATCTTCAATATCCCTTTTCTTCCACTGCTGCTTCTCTGTAACTATCAGACACAATTCCCCTGTATGTGATATCAGACAGGCTCCCTTCAGTATTCATTAAGTGCCACTGGCACTGATCTGGAATATCATGTCAGAGAGTCAGCCTTCCTGCTCCTGCTGAGATTAATTTGGCTTCTCCTTTTTTTCACAAAATCCTAATTTGTATTCCTCCATAAGGCCATCTTCGAAGTCCATGCTTTTTAGTAAAATCACCAGATCGCAGAGAAACTTCTTAGAAGAATCATAATCCATGTTACCTGATGTTGGATTTCCCAAATATGCTTAATTTATTTTTCCAGCACCAAGAATGTACATCTTATTTTGCCACTAACTGATAGCAAAAATGAGCTTTGTTTAATTCATTGGTTTTTTTGCAAAATGTTATATTTATACTAGACTGGTGTATGATATTTATACTATGGCATGAATATTCTTGTAAGTGTACTATAAACCAGATTACATCTCCCCCTCACTGTGCCTTCACAGAAAGTTTTCTATATTTTTCTGAATTTAGTGGTGTCTTTCTATTGTTCCAGAGGCCTCAAATGTAGTTACTCACAGGAACACACACACACTTGAGAAGACAATGATGCAGATAGATGTAACATACATATAGACAGCTTTTGAAGAATGAAATCTGTTAGGAATAGAAATAAAAATTATGTTCTATTTTTTAATGTCTCTAATTCAGAAAAATAATATTGATGTAAATGTTTTGATTTCAAAAGTATATGTTTTAGAATCATAGAATCATAGAATGAGTAGGGTTGGAAGGGACCTTAAAAATCACCTAGTTCCCACCCCCTTGCACTGGCAGGGACCCCTTCCACTAGACCAGGTTGCTCAAGGCCCCATCCAACCTGGCCTTGAACACTTCCAGGGAGGGTGCAGCCACAATTTTCTTGGGCAACATTGTCTCCCCACACTCAAATTAAAGAATTTCTTCCTAATGTCTAACCTAAATCTCCCCTTTTCAAGTTGAAAACATTTCCCCATGTTGCCTCACTGCATACCTGTGTAAAAGCCCTACCCCAGCTTTCTTGTAGGGCCCCTTCAGATATTGTAAGGTTGCTATAAGGTCACCTTTGAGACTCCTTTTCTCCAGGCTGAACAACCCCAACTTCTTTAGCTTCTCTTCAAAGGAGAGGTGCTGCAGCCCTCTGATCATTTTAGTGGCTCTCGTCTGGACATGTTCCAGGACCTCTATGTCCTTCTTATGATGAGGACTCCAGAACTGGACACAGTACTTCATCTGGCATCTCAGAAGAGCAGAGCAGAGTGGGAGAATCACCTCCCTCTACTGTCTGTCTATGATTCATTTGATGCAGCCCAGGACATGGTTGGCTTTCTGAGCTGCAAGCACACACTGATAAATCATTTTGAGCTTCTGGTCCACCACCATCCCCAAGTCCTCCTTCTCAGAGATGTCCTCAATCCTTTCTCCTCCCAACCTGTGTTTGTGCATGGGATTGACTAAACCCAGGTGCAGAACCTTGCACTTGGCCTTGTTACACTTCATGCAGTTTGCATCAGCCAACTGCTTGAGCCTGTCAAGGTCCCTCTGGATGTCATCCCTTCCCCCTAGTATGTTGACTTCACCACACCGCTTGGTGTCATTACCAAACTGCTGAGGATGCATTCAATTCCACTGTCCATGTCACTGGAAAGATGTTAAACAGCACTGGTCCTAATACTGACCCTTGAGGAGCACCACTCATCACGCATCTCCATTCGAACACCGAGACACTGATCACAAATCTTTGCATGAAACCATCCAGTCAGTTCCTTATCCAGTGAGTGGTCCATCCATCAAATCTGTATTGTTCCAATTTAGAGACCAGAATGTAATGCAGGACAGTGTCAAATGCTTTGCACAGGTCCAGGTAGATGACATTTCTTGCTCTGCCTTTGTCCACCGAGGCTGTGATCTCATCCTTAAAGGTGACAAAATCAGTCAGGCAGGACTTGCCCTTAGTGAAGTCATGTTGGCTGTCGCCAATCACACCTTTGTTATCTGCTTACCTTAGCAGAGACTTCAGGAGGATCTGCTCCAGATCTTGCCAGGCACAGAGCTGAGACTGACTGGTCTGTAGTTCCCTGGGTCTTTTTTTCTATTTTTGTAAATGGAGGTTATGTTTCCCCTTCTCCAGTCAGTGGAAAGTTCACCAGACTGCCATGACTTTTCAAATATGATGGATATATTTTGATTTAGAGTTGGTAAATATTTTTAAAGAAAATTTACTAAAAAGTCAACGCTCTCTGAAAATTAACTCCAAATTGAAGAACACACTATTTCCTTTAGTGAAGTACAGAGCTGGTGTTAGGGATGTGGACCTAGCTGCTGGCTTAGGTTTCTACATTAGAAGGTAGGATTTCCAGAAGAAGGGATAGCAGAATAGGGATGCTGGTGGCTCACTCCACAGTGGTACCTGTCTGTGTTGGCCATTGACACCTTGGTGGAAGTGCATGTAGACTGTAGAGAGCACATGTTGAAAGTTCAAGCTGTCCACGTCTCATGCATTGTATTCTTGCTTGTACTGTATTTCAACTCAGGATTGAGGAGTTCAGTTGCTCCCTGGCCTACTGCATAAAGCTCACTCCCAACACACAGTTTCAATTTCTCCCTGGTCCTTTTCCTTGGTGAAATCCAAGTTCCTTTCTTTTTCTGGGCACATATTAGCATTTGATCATACCACTGATGCAGCGGTATGTGCTGTTGGGGACACACTGACAGGAGCGTGCATCTGTTACCTGAACCTGGGTTGTAATAAACCTTCAAGTGAGAAACATTCCCCCAGAACAGGCACCTCAGAGCACATGCAGGAAGTTAGGAAGACTAGGAGCTTTCAGCCTGGAGTTGCACCTTTAGGTCCCAAGTGTCCACTGTGTACAAAACATCCTAGAAGACCATTAGACCTCATCCCTGTTTGGGAACTCAGAGATCTTAGGAACTACTGTCCACAGGAGTCTGGAATTAAGCAGGATGAAGCCTATCACTCATCTCAAAATTAATTCAGCTAATTACTTCACAAGTACTAGCAGGTGGTTATAAAAATGCTGAAGTATCCAGACAAGAGTGAGCAGCATTATCTGGAAGGGTCCGTCTGAATAGAGATGACTAAAGCACACAAGCAGGAATGTTTTAGGGGTAATCTTACACTTTAATCCTGTACAGAGTTTAATTTATTAGCCTCTTTTATGTGGCAGTAGAAAAGGTAAATGAAATGCACCAACAAAATTTGTGGACAGTAATAAACTGGGAGGCACCAGAGAGAATAGATAAATACTACAGAGTGGGCTAGAGATAAGAAACATGACCATGAGAAAAAAATTAGATTAATTTTAAGAAAACCTAAGCTAGTAGGTATGAGCAAAATCAACCAGTGCACGGATACTGTAAAACAAAGAGATAGCTGAAAGCTTTTCACTGACATTCAGTCTTTGTAGAATTTTAAAATACCTGTTAATTTTTCTTTCTCCAGTGGTTCTTTTCAAATAGACACCACCACCAGACACAGATGTCCTCATTGGCCTACTTACTACTGCTACTAGAATAAGTATGTGTTTCAGGAACAATTTCCCATGCAATATCTATTTAAAAGGATGTGCCAGGCACACTAGACAGACAGATTTGATGGATGCAATTAGTCTGTCATTCTGTACTATTTTACAGTAGTTTGTGGTGTATAAATAGTATTTAGGCATCAGAAAAAATATTCTCTGTTAAGGCGACTATGGAATGTTAAAACTTTTTTTGGAATTTGATTCAAAGACCTCCAAAGTCTCAGTGTTTCTGGAGACAGATTTGGATCTGGCTTTCCAGTTTTTTTTAGTGCCTGTCTGCTTAGCTCTGAATGCAACAAAACTGTGTGTCATTTGCATTGGGGAGGCCATTCTCACAGCTAGAAATCTTTTCTGTAAAAAAGGCAGAGTGCAGAAGAGGAGGAGAAGCTAGTCTAGAGGACAATTCTGTACTTTTTGTAGAGTTTTCAGCAGTGGAGTGCATATTTTCCTTTTGTTAGAGTGCCAAATGTGCCATCTATTACACAAAGCAAGACACAGCCCACTGCTCCCCTTTCCCAGAGGCAGTTACTTGCAGTGTATGGCACTTCCTTATTATTTTGGAAGTCCTGGCTGTATATAAAAAACAAACTCCAGATCATTTCTTTAGTGTGCAAGACAAGAGCATGAGTAACTTGGCAGCACTAAATTCAGAGACTCAAGTGGAAGGCCTTGACTACATATGAAGGAGGACCAAATTGAAATGGTCCAGTGCAAATTGCTGACATACTGTGTGTGACTTAGCTTGAAATTTCTCTGTAATGCCATTTTGGTCTAACAACCAAAATAAGGTCATCTGTGGTATATTATGTAATGACTGTATAGCATTATTACGTATCCCCAGAATGTGAGAGGGACAGTAATTAATAAGCCTGATTCCACACTGCTGAAGTATGTAGGAGGCTTTCCACAGGTTTTAATGAGACCTGAAATGTGCCTTAGCTGATCTATACAGGGAAGGAGAATCTATCTAAACTATATATTTCTTAAATTCTGCAGAAGGTTATGTGGGGTCATTGGGTGGAATACACATTTCCAGCTACAAACAAAATGACTTCTCCTTTCACCTGACAAAGAATGTTGGCAAGATAAGGAGACAATAAAATAAACTCTAACCTCTCTTCTTTCAGGCTATTTGTTCTGCAAAAGCTATGAAAAAAGGGACATGGTTTGTGATATGGCCAAAGGCTTAATAACTTTTAAAACTCCTGCAATCCCTAAGGCCTTTAAAGGGAATAAATGCCAAACTCAGAGATGTCTACTCCTTCAGCAGTTCCTGGCATTTATAGCAAAGGAGCTCCAGCCCAAAGGGATCACTTCATCATGACTGGGGGCACGGGATCCCTCAGGATATTGAAACTGGGGATAAAAGCAGCAGTAGACTCCACAGTGGGTTAATAGGCAGAATTATGACAGCCATATCTCCAGGCAACAAAGGTGCAGATAGTAACAGGAAAGTCTAATGGAAAAGAGAAGAGCTGTGTCACACACAAATAAAAGCAGCTTTCTTGGACTATGTTCATAAGAAGCCCAGACTTTCAACACATACCTAGATTCTCCTTCTGCCACACCAACAGCAGTTGTGCTCCCTCAGCGAGGAGAAGGGATGGAAACTCTGGCAGGACTTCTCCCTGCCTCTTTCTCAGCCTCATTTGCAAATAGCCAACTATTGCAAATAGCTTCCAGACTCATTTGCAAATAGCCAACTCCCCTGCAACCCTTGAGTGTGTCTAGACATTGGCTAATCCCTTCCCTTGTGCCAGCTGGGTGACATCAGCATACTGAATATTGCTACAAATCTCTGCACGAGCCAGGTCCCCTGGCACACATATCCTATGCTTTTCCCATCCTACTTCGTTGGAATCACTGCAGAGGAGAGGAAGGCTGCCAACAGCTACACGTTAGGGTCTTTCTGGAATGTGAAGGTGACAGTCTCAGGGAGCAACTCAGGACATTGATGGTGGGCTCTGCAAATAGGTAATTCAACCTGATGTTCAGGTAATTCACCTCATCCTCCTTGATGAACCATAGTGACATTCTATTTCTTTGTCTGTACTTAACAGGAGTTAATCCAGCTGTTCCAAATGTATTTATATTTTTGTATTCGTTTCCTACCAAGGTCTACAACTTTTGATTACGTTCAGGTAAAGCTGAGGATTCAGAAAGTTTCTACTTGCCATGATGGCAACTTCAATGATCTCCTGCCAGCTGGCTGATTGTTTACCACTGCACAAGGCTGTCAGAGTCAAGCGGTCAGTCTGCTAAGCACCGGCTGCCTAAATGCTATTCTAAGTTCAATGGCATTTTCAGTCTCTATTTTGTATAAAAGAAACAAGAAAGCTTGTCAGAATAAAGACGTTTAGTGCATACTCAGAAATACCTTTAATTGTTTCATGGCACTTAAATACTTAGAAAACCTGGAGATCAATAGATTGATCTCACTGAGTCATCTGTCTCCCATGTATTCAAATGTTCATGCTTAGCATTATAATTATCTCAGCACCTTTAGAATGACTGTTAGCAGTATCAGAATATCAAAATGATGGCTGTGCCCCTGTTTCTAACAAAGGCTGTTGCTGTCATCTTGCTATGGCAGAGGGCTGGGAGACTGCTGCAGAGGGAAAATATTTGTGGACAAGGTCATCAATTTTTACAAGAATGAAGTATATGTCTGACCTGTTGTTAAACTGATAAAAGTTACCTTATTTTCCAGGAGACAGTGTTCATGCATGACTTACAGTACTTGCATGTTACACAAGAAAAACAGAACTTGTCACTGTCTGCTCAGCACATTGATCTGTCTAGCAGTCTAATATCCTGACTGCAAAAGTTGCCAATATTCAAATCTTCAGTAGATGAAAGATCCCCACGTTGCACCTCACCAATTGTTCAGTAATGCATAAGGGGAGAAAAGCTCCTTGTTGATCACCTACTGTGATCAATTCATGCCTTGGGCCATGGGATTTAATTGCTTTCAACATTGTGTTTAGATTTAAAAAGTAGTATTTGTAAAAGGATCTCTTAACTTTGTCTCACTCCACAGTGAGAGGCAGTGGATGCTAGAACCAGAAACAGCCACTCAAGCACTGGCCTCTGAGACAAATTAATTAGGTTTTAACTATATACTGGTTTAGCCATGTTAATAATAACTGACTTTTACATCCACGTAATAATAAAGAAATAATTTTTTGTCATCTCCCGTATTGCTACAGAAATAAAAAGCTACCCATACAGATGAGTGTGCACTGCAGTGTACAGCGTGAACTAGTTTTTTACCCCTTTATTTTTCTCAGCTGTTTCTCAGCACCAGTTATCTGAGACTTCCAAAGCAATATATATTGTAACGAACAAAATCAGGCAGATGTATCATTCACTGTGGGATTTGAACCCGTTGTCACTGGGGAGAAAGCTGATAAAGATGTCAAACCATGTTATAGGAGGTTTTGCAACTGCGTATTTATCACAGTGTCATAGGGGTCCCTGGCAAACTGAAAGTTTTCACTGTTTATTCACAGTGAAGACACTTAATTAATGACTAGGCTTAATCAGCCCATTTTATTATTTACAGGGATTCCAACATGGTCTAGCTCAACTGATATGCAAACAAACCATCCTCAGCCTGCTCTAATTAATAATTCTGAACCAGACTCACAGAGTGGCACTGTCAAGTAGCTCTTTGGTGATTAACAACACCTCCTCCACTACATTCACATTGCTTGCATGCAAATGAGCTGCCACCCCTGCAAATCCTTCATTTTAAAATACAATGTGCCATCTTGTTGACTACAAGAATGCCCTTATCTTTGCACATGACTTAATGGAGACAAATTTCTGACTTGGGCAGGTTTGTGGAGACTGTCATAGACACACACCTACACAGGATGTCATTTCAGAAACTTTTAGGAGATGGGGAAGAAAAATTCTCTATTGTCCCAGGTGCAGTTGCTGCAACTAAATTATTTCACCAAGTGGTCAGTGCCAGACTTTCCAAAAAGAGATTGAATATGGAATACCCATTGTCTTGCATGTGCTAAATTCATCTCCACTGCTGCTGAAGAGATGAAAATCAGGGAAAATGTGTCAGAGTGGATAGCAAGTTGTTATGAAATGAGCTGATTCCAACTTCACACATTGGGGCTGGGTGATCTCTCTGGGACATTATATGCCATACTGGTCTGAGGGTGGAAAGAAGCTGATTTTCTTTCATATGAAGTTAGAAATAAAACTATATATTGGGATTTATGGGAGTAATTTGCATTTACAAATTACTGAAGGATGTTTCAGACGTTCAGGTGAATTCCATATTCACAGTGGAGAAAATTAGGATAAAAGAAGGTGAACAACTCAGCCAGAAATACTTGCTGCCAGCCGAGGATGGCACCAGTGGATTCACACGACCAGCCCTCATTTTCTCTGAAACTATTGAATGCAGAGGAAAAACATTATTAGCAAAGCAATATAAACCAGATGAAAATAGCTCATGAGTGTGAGTCATCCCACTTGTGACTGCTTCCTATTCCATTGTGAGCCACGCTTGAGAAACACTGTAAAGCAGCACATCAGCAAGAGAAAAGATCTCCCTCAAACCTGTTAGCTTGGTTGCAAAATCTCTACTGTTTAGGTATCTATAAGACCATCTGTTTTGTTTGTTCAGCTCAGGGGACACCTGTGGCTTTGGGTTGAAAGGTGGAAATTCCAAACCAGGAGGCACATACACACATACATATAGTTATCTAGGTGTGTACATGTTCCCCCACAAAGAAGACTTTAGCATAAAATCAGGGGAATTAAATTACTAACACAAAATAAACTACCTATTACACAGTACTTAGCTTCCAAGTAGTCCTGGAAGACAGCACATTCTGCAGCTCATGGAGGGCAGATGTTTCTCCAGTTGCTCCACATCACACCAGGTACCCCATCCTTTACAAAGATGACACTGAAAGAATGTACTTATTACAGGCTCACTGTCAAATTGAAGCAAATCTCCCTATGCTGGTGCCACCAAGGTGTTTCCTATTCAGTAATCTCATTAATGAGATGGATAATGGAATGGATTGCATTTATTAAACATGGAGATGATACTAGCCTGGGAGAGGCTGCAACACATTGCAGTACAGGATGTTAGCTCAAGATTATCATGACAAATTGGAGAAATGGTCTAGGGAAGAAAAAAAATCAATTAACTCAGTAAAAGAATGTGTGGAGTTCTACATTTACAGTATGTATGGAAATAATGAACCACAAAAATACAAGTCAGGAAATGTATTTCTCTGCAGTAATTCCACAGAATGGGACCTGGACCTTATAGTAGACTACAAAGTGAATATAAGGCAAGATGGCTGTGGGGAGAAAAAAAAAATCATATTAGGAAGTAAAATGCAAGCACTGAAAGTAAACAGGGTTAAGCAGATCTGTCATTTTTGTCAGTTCTGGCAAAAATTTAGCTTAGCTAATCTTTTCACCTTCATCACCACACTTTGACTGGTGAGAGACAAAAAAGAACTCATAAGCTTAGTGATCTGGAAATTAAGACTCTTAAAAGACTACGGAAAAACAAACAAGCAAACCAAACAAAACCAAAAGGCACAAACTGGGCTGTGTAATTCTGAAAAGACTTGAAGAGACAGATTTTAGTCATCTCCAGGAGAAGCTTATTGAAAGGGATAAACCACATTCATTGGCACTAAAACAAGGAGCTGGTTTATTCCTAAGTGAAGCAAATTTTAAGCTAGACATCAAACAGACTTTTGACCTGAAAAGATACTTTAGCACTGGAATAGGTTTCCTGGAAACACTATGAAAGGTAAGTAAAAAAACAAAGGTCCATACTAAAAGGAGTGACTTAGGCCTAGTTAACCCTGCAGTGGGTAAGAAGAATGAAATAGTAGACATTGTGACATCCCCTGCTTCCTTGCATCTGATACAGGTTATGACAGAAAGTGGATTGTGCAAGAAGCAGAGAGCTGTTGCCAACCATTATGTGATTGTTCTGGTGTAAAGAATCAGAAAGATTTTCCTTTCACAAGCAAGGCTGACTGCAGCCAGCACACCTAAGAGTCACTGTGGGTCCTCTGAACACTTCTTCAAGTGTATTTTGAGCTGAAAAAGTGTTGCAAAAATTAAGAATTACTTTCAACTGTGAAAATCTATGCCTTGTATGACTTTTTTTTAATCTGCTGATGTGCTAAAACTTCTCAAAAAATTTTTTTTCTATGTGTGATCAAATACAGAACAAACACTTTACACTTGTGAATATGATCTCTATTTGTTATTTTTTTATGGTAGGTCATAAGCTGTAGCATAAATTAAGAGAGTCTCCTATAACTTTCTAGGAACTGTGTATGGTTTAATTCATTGATTCCAGACCTTTTGTCCAGGAGGTAAGCTTTGTTTTGGAAAGAATTTAATGTATCACTGCAAAACTCTATTGTCTGTATAACTGATAACACTGTAAGGGTGGGATTCTAGGACATCTGAGATGAACTGAAGTACTCAGCAAGAGCTGAGGAACAGCAATGAAAAATATTTGTAAATTTAATACACTCAAATGCATTAAAAACTACAAGTTTGCAATAGCATGAGGAATAGGAGCAAAAAAAAAAAAAAGTAAAGAAGGAGGGAACTATTCACGTGTACAATGTTATTTTTATTCAGAGGCTCTGCAACTCTTAGTCTAATAGAATATGTGAAAGTCATTCGGATATTTGGGATTTTAAATAATTTTTTCCATCACAGACAGCTTATGGACACTCTTCTTACATGTAGAAAGGAAACAGGGCATAACTGGCTAAAGCAGACAGGGAGTGGATAATATCAAAGCAGTATGCACGCAGATAGATAAAAAATATAAATTTGTAACTAGGCTATTAAGCCTAGTTACCATCAAGCCTCAAGTCAGGTTGGCAGTTCTCAAATTTGAGAATTCAATTTGTACTCTGCAGCATTAAATTAAAAAGTCTCCCTTTGTGTCAGTCTTCACTAATCTTTGTAGATACAACAGGGGTGTCTGGCATCAATGAGCCTGGTTCTCAGTTATTGTTCTTCTTACAACAATATTGAGAGGAAATAAAAATACAAAGATGCCACTTTTGTCTGTGATTGTTGATATTCTGAGACCATTCATTGACTGTCTAAACCCCCAATCATCCTCAAGGTCAAGTGGGGTAAAGCCAACCACTTTCAAAGTTTGGTCCTTGAGCAGCAGCTCTGTTCCTCTGTGATGACAAGACCTGAGAGGGTGACATGGGCATTTCTCTGCTGTAAAGTATCTCCCATAGCCAGGGTAGTGGACACAGAGAGACAAAATTTCTGTTCTTTTGCTACCAGTGAAGAGATAAATAGCCATATGTCCTCCAAATCCAGTATCATGACACAGTTTCCACAAATACCATATTAATTAGGGAAGGGGGAGCATAAACAAGGAAAAAGGGAGCCCCTTTCCTCTGTGCCTTTGTGATGTGTCCTCCCACAAATTCTTGAGTTGTTTTTAGTAAATTTTTAGATAGCTGATGGACTCATCAACTCCTCCTGTTTGTCTGGCAACTGATTTATCCATGGGAATAGGGAGTAGGGGAAGCAATGAAATATCAACATCACATTTGAATTTGTGAGATCTAGAGTTAGGTTTTGAAAGTGTTTAAGATCCCTGCTGGGTGTTAATGACAAGAATTACATGTACATTGAAAAAAAAAAAAAAGCTTTTGTTTTTGTACACAGAAATCAACATCTACACTGTGCAAAAATTGGCGTGGAAGTTCTATTTTGCATTGGCTTTTGCAAGGACTCCAGGGAACATTCAGTACTTCACAGAAAAGGAAATCTTTGGTTTGTGTAGGAATTACTCCTTCCTTGGGAATAATGGATCTATCCACAACAGTACTGCATAAAACTCTAAAATCTTGTTTATTTCATTACTGCTGTAATGATGCCATGCAATAGCAGTATAACAAGTTGTTAATTGTTCAGTGTGATAGTCTGCTGACCTCACTGATTGGGATTTGTCTCAAAAGCACAATTTTAAAGTGAATAGATCTGTCTGTGGTGGAATGTACCTGGCCTGGCCAGAGCTGAGCAGGGGGTGATGCCAGAAAAGAGATAAGATCTACTGGCTTGTGGACACCCCTTCTCTGAGGGCCAGCCTTCTACCCTGGGACGTCCCTCTAGGCACAATTATTCTGGACAGGGTGGAGGAAGCCACTTTGATTGTACTGATGCTGATGTATCTGTCTAAGGTGGCTAGAACTGAGCAGGGACTGGCAAGTGGTACCTGGAAGGAGATAAGAACTGATACCCTTCTCGGGAAGCTCCCCCGCCTCCAGGCAGCCTGTCTGCAATGGCTCTGATGCCAATGCCCCTGGCTTCTGTGGCAGCTGACCAACAGCTGCCCCTTTGGAAGAAAAGGGACTCAGGGGTATATATGGCTGTCCATGCTGTAGATACTTTGTCATCCCTTGACCCACCTCCATCTCTCATCGGACCCCGTCCAGGATCAGTGACATCTTGAAGCAATTCACTGGACAGCTGGACCCTTGGTGGTCACTCTCACTCTCTCATTATTTCTTCCCAGTTTCTTGCCCCTTTTTCTCTCCAACTTCTCTCTCTCTCGTATCTTCTTTTCCTCTCTCCCTCTTCTGCCTGGCTCTATCATTTTGCTTGTGTCAATTGTCAAATAAAAGCTTATGCTTGCACCTGACCCTTCTACGGTTGGACTTTATCTCGCAGATCCAAAACAAAATAAATTTTAATGTTACCCCGGACTGTAACATTAAGAAGTTTAGAAGGTTTTTGTTTTTGTTTTTGTTTTGTTTGTTTTGTTTTGTTTTTTTAATTCTAAACCCCATTAGAGTTTTATTGCATCTGCCCATGTTCTTGGCGGTCTCCTAGCTGCAGGGCAACCAGGTGACTCCTGTTAGCCTTGGGGTACCTATACTCTGGAGAGAAAAGCATGCTTTTACATATATCTTGCAGAGAGTTTGTAGCATTTTGTCAGCTACACATTGATTTAGTACACACTGTATAATCTTACCCTTGAAGATCCAGCACCTGATTCATTCACTCCTTTGTCAGGTAAACCTTCCATTCATTTCTGTTAGACTTCATTCTGAGGGAAGCTGATGGGATACCTCAGCTCTTCTGTACGTGGGCCATATCTCTATTACATCTGGTGCCAAGAGACCTCTAGAAAAAGATAGTTCAAGATCTAGGTTTCCTGCTAGAGGACAGTGGTGCAACTCCACTGTTTTCAGTAAAGCTCTTTGTAATTCTATGCTTCTATGAAATTAATAACATAAAATAAACTAGAGGAAAGCTGGGGAGGGACTTTTTACAAGGACTTACTTTACATGTATCAATAGGAAAAGGGGTAGCTGGAAGAAGATGGATTTAGGTTAGACATGGGAATGAAATTTTTTAGTGTGAAGGTGGTGAGACACTGGAACAGGTTGCCCAGGAAAATGTGGTTGATCTCTCCTTGGAGATTCAAGGCAGGTTGGATGGGGCTTGGAGCGGCCTGGTCTAGTGGGAGGTGTCCCTGCCAGTGCAGGGGTTTGGAACTAGAAGATCTTTAAGGTCCCTTCCAACCGAAACTATTGCATGATTCTCTCATTCTCCCAGTTAAAGTCAGCAGACTCGACTCATGTTGGAGAAAGAGATGAGGAAGAGGACTGTTCTAATTCATAATTCTCACAAAATTTCTTATGTGAGTATCCATTCCCACTCCTCACACAGACAACTCTGTGTGACAATGCTTTCTTATTAATTTTTAATTGAATATATCACCATTATTTCTACCAGACTATTACATATCTGAAATTATATAGAGATGCATAAATGTCTGTATACAATAAATAAACAAAAAAAGAAGACAGTAGACATTAAAAATGTATTAGCTGGTTATGGTCAAAGTTAACTTCAATTACGTCCAGGGCAAAACCATATTTAATATCACACTATTTAAATGCATAATGTGGTTTCCCAAAATAAACAGAGCCTGCATCTACAGGAAATTCTGAATCAAAGCTTTCTCTCAGCCTTTAGAAATGAGTTTCTCTTTTATAGATAAAATTCAATATTAGTATGAAAAGAAAAATTACACAGCAACCACAGCTGGGACTGTATCAGTTCTCTATTCTACTTTCCTGTGCAATGCATGCTTATAGTTACATGATTATGCTTAATTCCTGAAGAAATGTAGTCGTAATAATTATATTCTTACATAGTCTTTCAAAGTTGCATATGATAAAATACTAAAAATAATTACTCAAAGAAATGGCTGTATCCAAATAATCCCACAATGGATAATAAAGCACAAAATGGCTGGTGAAATCACAAGACTAATTTTGGAATTCCTCTCATAAGATTAAAAAACCACAATTATAATTTACATTTGTTCTTTTAAATGCAACAAAAAAATTATTTTGACATTTTAAAAATCACTCCTCTTCTATTCATAATGAACTTTTTGCCTCTGAGACTCAGGATGAATATTACTCTGAATTTAAACAGGAACCAAATCATGGCAGAACATTGCATCTTTGGAAATCCCATTCCTAAATAATCTTCTCATCTTTCTTTTTTTTTTTTTTTTTTTTTTTTTTTTTTTGTGGAACATCTGGCAATGACAGTAAATAAATACTAAATAACTATAGCTCAATCTCATTGTATTGGGATGAAGATGTAAGCCTCACACAAGAAACATGGGTTATGTAAATTTAGCAGGTACTGCTCAGTGTCTGACTGTCCTTTTGAGAGGCTGTCTAAGGAATGAAAATGGCTGAGAAGCATTTCTTGCAGGGGGAAAAAGCTCTGAGGGGACACTTTGTGGTGACCTCCTGAATAGGAAGGCTGTGAAGTGCTTTTAGCAAAGTCAAGGAGCTGCTGGTTAGAGCATCATACAGTGAGATCAAGGAGGCTTGAAACTGGAAGGATAAGAAGTGGGGAGTAAGCAGGTTCGGGAGGGAAAAAGGCACAGGTTGTAATAGGTGAAGAGACTATTAAGACCATGCTCAGCTGCAGAGCAGTCACAAATCAGTCCTTCAACAATGGTCTGTAAGCCAGTGGCCAGATAAGTCCTTGCCTCCTCCCTGGAGTCAGAAATGGCTATCAGACCTCAGTCACTGTGATGGATAACTGGAGAAGAACTTTGACTGGAAAAGACGTACTCTTCATCAGAAAACCCACTGCCTGGGACTAGTATATCCAGCTGTTGGGGACACTACTACCTGGGAATTGTTTGAAGAATGGGGAAGTGCCCTAAGAGGGAGTTGGAGGGTGATTTAAGGCATCAAACTGCAGCAATAAAGCAATTTTGGACACTATAAAATCTCAAGCTAGGAATCATTGTAGAAAAAGAAAAACAAACAAAGAAACAAAAAACTAAACCTACTTTCAAACAGTTCTGTTTTTTAATCCCTGTAAGAGAATATATTCATTATTTTGCACATATTGAATTGGTTCATCACTTGTGGGTGGTAGGAAATACACAAAATTTTGTTATAAGCTTTTTGTATAAAACCCTGATTTCAAGCACATCTTCTCCCATGAAGGCTCATAAGTTATGAGCGCTTCAGAAATTAAGATTTTAGAGAATGATGAAATGTTTGGATTTGTGTACAGTCTATTGACAAAGGAAATAAGTAACCTATTTTAATAATTTTTCATGAAGACTAGAAAATGAAACCAATATTTCAAAGAAAGGACTCAAATTATATGGACATGTAGTGGAGTAACACAGAGTTGTACAAAATCCCAGGCTCATGGCTCATTTCCTCAACAGCAGGGATAAGTGCATTATTCCACAGCAACTCATTATGTTTTCCACCTCTCTCTGCTCTACATGGTGTCATTGGTTATGCTCTCTTATGATGTTAGACACTAAAATAACACTGGAGGTGGGGGTTGTTAACTCTTTGGCTCACATTCTGGCTATCATGTGAGCAACTGAGAGTAAGCTGCTAGGAGGGAGCTGGCCACAGGAGTATAAAGAGAGGCTGCTGAGTTTTGTGAATTTCACCTGTGATGAGAACCCATGAGAAAAGAAAGCGGGAGAACGATCCTCCTCTTTTGGACAAGTGCCTTTTAGAAGCTGACTAAGAAGTTGAGACACCCTTGATCCTCCCCCCTGAGCATGCTGCTAATGGACATGGGCTGTGCTTGAGGCACTCTGAATCTGTTGTTTGCAGATCAAACTACTAGCCCCGGGGCAAAGTGCTCCATGACATGTTTTCATTGTTTGGGTTTGTATTTTAGGGAGCTTTTTCATTTCCTTGGTGTTCAGAATGACAAAGTTTCTCACAGTCTTGCTGAGGCCTTGAAGTGGAAGAAGCATATGAATCACAGATAGGAAAATGCCTAAACATGAAGACCATATGGGCATCAGTATAGTTTGTGATTTTAAAAGAGTTTTCTCTGAATAGCCAAGAGAGGATCTGATTTTACCCTTTCTTTAATGAAGCCAAGGTAATAGGGTACAAGGGCATTTTTTTCCTTAACAAAGGAAAAAGGCTAAGATAGAAAATGTGAAAATTTCTTAAAAAACACTGATAGCTATTGTGCTGACTCCCATTCAGTATTGTTTTTATCAAGATAAGCAAGATGAGTCCCCTGGAGATGGGAAGAGAAGTAATAGGCCAGGCCGTCTATATGTCTAGCTATAGATGGAACAAAAGAGCGTGAGCAAATTTCGCTTACAAAGATGTCATGGGAGTGCTTTGACTTTAGGGTTCTACCTTTTGGAGCATGTCTTTAAAAGATGACAGTTATGTCTCTTTGTCTGATGGATAAAATAGGTTGATTCTGTAGGGAGCACTTGGCCGTGAGTATTGCTGATGTTGGCATTTTGACTACATCGGGAAGCATGAAGGGTGCACTGAAGTGCACAGCACTCTGAAGCATGTCTTACTGCCTTTAAAACTTTCAGGGATCAACCACAAGCCTTAGAAGGGGAAGGAAGATGTATATCTGTTACACATTCTAGGGAACAGCTCAAAAGAGCTTTTATCTGATGAAAAGCTGTCCCTGCTACCAGAACCGATGGCTAGTCTATGGCCTAACTGATGGCCTAGGGAAGACTAAAGACTGAGCAAGGCTAGGGCATACCATCTCTGAGAGATGGCTACAATACCTGAAAACAGTTCAGAGAATTTTAGAAAAAAGCCGAGGTGCCTGAGGTTGGTTGTGGTGAAATTCATCATCTACACCAGCATCAAAACAACACAGAACTAAATTTAGGGATCATGGAGATAACAAGATGAAGTGTGCATTATTGAAAAAGGAGGTGGAATAAAATACTGTAAAAGGAAATATCTCCACATACAGAGCACAACCAGTTTTATTAGGACTGTGAATGTCAGCCATTACTCATTTGTGCATATAGCTTGCTAAAGGGTAAGTACAAACAGGGCAAAGACTTTGTGTTACCATTAGTGGTATGTTACTCAAAATATTTTTATTTGCTTATGGTTGTGGTTTGGATTATGTAACATAGAGCTGTATGCTTGTGCCTAGATATTTGATGGGCTGAGAATTACAAGACAGCAGCATACCAGCATTCTTAAATCTTTTCCCCTCCTTCATTACTTCCTGCTAAATCTGTCTGAATCTTCTCCTGCTCAAGGTATTGATACAGAAAAACAGGTTTTGCCAAGGTTATTTCCTTAATACTAATAAATTCTAAGCCCTCTAAATGTCTTGGTCTTCAGGTGATTTTTCTTCTGGCTTAAAGAGAAAAAAAACAACAGTATTAAAAGAGAAAGATGTTTCTTGTTTTGTTTGCTATTAGTTTCCTTCCCATAGTAAATCTTTTCACAAACAAATCTGTCCCATGTAGGCACCATCAAAACTGTTGGTGACAGTGAATCTTAAAGGACTCAGTACCTTCTGCTATATTTGGCATTTTAATGTCTAATCTGGGAATTTCTCAAGAAGAGAATTTTATTTGAAAGTGTCTATTCATAGGAAAAGGGCACCCAAGCACTAGAATGCCATCCCTGCTTGACCCAGAATTGTTACTGTCATATCCAGCCTCTTTAGGAAGGAGTTTGTTCCCATTTCAAGTCTCATCTTGTCCAATCTAGTTGTAGCCCAGCTGGTCATATGATGAGCTCAGTTAATATATGGCAGGTCTCCAGTTTTGAGACTTTTGGCTGGCAAAATATAATTTTAATCCAGGTCTAGTATACAGTCCAAATCAAACAGCCTTGAAACCTACCACTTCCCTGAGTGCTGAACAAAGATTGTACAAGTTCTGCAAACTTCACCCACAGTCACTGTTACAGGCTGAGGTAACATTAAAATTTATCTTTGTTTTGGATCTGTGAAACAAAGTCCAACCATAGAAAGGCCAGGTGCAAGCAGATTTTATTTGGCAATTGACACAGGCAAAAATATAGAGCCAGGCAAAAGAGGGAGAGAAGAAAAGGAGATATAAGAGAGAGAGAAAAGTGGTAAGAAAATTGCAAGAAAGAATGAGAGAGAACAGTGGAGAAAAAGGGTAAGAAAATGGGAAGAATGAGAGAAAGAAAGAGTTACTACAAGAGGTCCAGCTGTCCAGTGAGTTTCTTCAGGATGGTGCTGATTCTGTACAGGGTCCAACGCAGAACGGTGGTGGGTCAAGAGATCACGCCAGCCAAAGCATGGACAGCCATATATACCCCTGAGTCCCTTTTGTTCCGAAGGGGCAGCTGTCAGTCAGACAGGTTCCTTGGCAGACAGGCTGCCTGGAGGGGAGCAGAAGGGTGTAGTGTTCCACCCAGTCATTAATTCTTATCTTCTTCCAGATGCCATTCCTCCTCTGTTCCAGCCCCTTTAGCCAGGCACATAATCCCGCCTCCAGGGGCATCCCAGCACTGAAGGCTGGCCCTCAGGACAGGGAAGTAATCTCCACCCAGTCATCAGTTCTTAACTTCTTCCTGGTGCCATCCATACTCTGTTCCAGCCCCCTCAGCCAGGTACTTCCCAAGTACAATCAAGGTGGCTCAGTCATGCCTGGAGGGACCACCCAGCACTGCAGGCGGGGGCTCAGAGAAGGGGAGCAGTCTGCACCCAGTAGGTCTTATCACATCCCGAGGTGTCACCCCCTGCTCAGCTCTGGCCAGCCAAGTCCTCTACCCTACCTAGGGCTATTCATTTTAAAATTGCTCCTTTGAGACAATTGCAAATCAGTGAGGTCAAACTCACACAGTCACCATCACACTGACATACATGGTGCCTTAATACTCAAATTTTCTCTGCATTCTTAAGGGAATGCTGGAAAATGCTTCCCATTCTTACACTTCTATTGTTGCAAGGTAAGACTCTACCAATCAGTCAGTCAATCAATTAATCAATCAATCAATCAATCAGGTGTGCTCCTGAGAGTAGTCATATTCACCTTATGTGCATTGGGATACTTGATTTTTTTGCTGAAAACATTGACTTCTGTCAGTAGAAAGAAACACTTTAACAGATTCCAGACTGTCCTTGAACTGGAGTTTACTTTTTGGAACTAATGGAATCCCAGGTGTTTCATCAGTATTTGAAACATTGTATTTTGCTGATAGGAAAACCATGATAAGAAAAGGAAGTAAGGATAGAGGGCTTGTACACATAAAGACATTACTGTGAGCAAGGCCTGAGGCACGTACACACCTTGACTGATATTCTGCCTCAGTTTAAATCAATGATGAAGCTAACTTTGTTTTCAGCAGGGTATGGGTTTCATCTCTGCCTGTTATATATAGTCCATCTTATTCTACACTACACATTTTATTGCTGGTTTTATGTTGAGAGAATACATGTCTAAGTTCTATAGCCATGCTTTTCATTCTAGCAGCACAGGCTGTAGAGAAATCATTGTAAAAATAAGAAGGAATATGAGTCGTCAAGATAACACAGGAAAGAGATGATAAAATGACATATTTAATATTACAGTTTAGTTAAGAAATCAGATTAACATTTCTATCATGTTGTTACCTATAAACCACCACCCCCAGCAGTTTAATACCAATCAAAAATTCATATTGCTCAACAAATATAAATCTGTGGACTGGAGTTAATGAATAAGATTAAGAGAGGATTGTGATTCTGAAAATCCCATGCATAACAGTCAGGTTTTTCCTTCTGCAGTGAACATTATCAACTGGAGTATGAGAAGATCCAGATACAGGAATTCCAGAATTTGCTCATCACACTAAAAGTAGAGGTTTCTGGAGAGCAATGACAGCTTTTGAAGACTAGAACTAGTTTGGCACCTTGATCCAATGCAGTTTAGTAAATTTTTGATAGATAGAATCATAGAATAATAGAAAATTAGGGGTTGGAAGGAACCTCTTAAGATCATCTAGTCCTACCCCCCACTTCCAGAGCAAGGTCACCTACAACAGGTCACACAGGAATGTGTCCAGGTGTCTCCAGGGAAGGAGACTCCACAGGCTCCCTGAGCAGCTTCTTTCAGTACTCTGTCACCCTCACAGTGGAAGAATTCCTCCTTATATTTATACAGAACCGGCTCCACTTTATAAACATTGCCCTTTGTCCTATTGTTAGTCACTCCTGAGAAAAGCTTTACTCCATCCTCCTGGCACTCACCCCTTATATATTTATAAACATTGATGAGGTCACACCTCATTCTACTCTACTCCAAGCTGAAGAGACCCAGCTCCCTCAGCCTTTTGTCAAACGGGAGATGTTCCACTCCCTTAATCATTTTGATCGCTCTGCGCTGGACTCTTTCAAGAAGTTTCCAGTCCTTCTTGAACTGAGGGGCCCAGAATTGGACACAATATTCCAGATGTGGCCTCACCAGGGAAGAGTAGAGGGCAGGAGAACCTCTGTCAGCCTACTAAACCATCCCCCTTCTCATGCACCCCAGGATGCCATTGGCTTTCTTGGCCACAAGGGCACATTGTTGGCTCCTGATCATCCTTCCATCCACCAGCACCCCCAGGTCCCTTTCACCTATGCTGCTCTCCAACAGCTCAGTCCCCAGCCTATACTGGTTGTTCTGGGGTTGTTCTTTCCCAGGTGCAAGACTTAACACTTGCCCATGTTGTTGTACACTAAATTTCTCTCTGCCCAACCCTTTAGCTTGTCTAGATCCCTCTGAATGGCAGCACAGCTTTCTGGGATGTCAGCCATTCCAGTTTTGTGTTATCAGCAACCAAATTCCCTCATCTAGGTGATTAATAAGTATATTGAATAGTACTGGTCCCAGTACTGACCTCTGAGGGACTCCACTAGAAACAGACTTCCAACTAGACTCCATCCCATTGACTACAACTCTGTGGCTTCTATCCTTCAAGCAGTTCCTGATCCACCTCACTACCTGATCATCCAGGCCATGCTTCTTCAGTTTAGCTCCAAGGATGCTGTGAGAGATGGTGTCAAATGCCTTACTGAAATCAAGATAAACTATGTCTACTGCTCTGCCATCATCCATACACCTAGTTGCATCCTCATAGAAGGCTATCAGGTTGGTCAGACATGACTTCCCCTTAGTAAGGCCATGTTGACTGCTCCTGATAAGCCTCTTGTCCTTGGTGTGCCTGGAGACAGAATCAAGAATGAGCTGTTCCATTACCTTACCAGGGATGGAGGTGAGGCTGACTGATCTGTAGTTACCCAGGTCCTCTTCCTTGCATTTCTTGAAGGTAGGAGTGACATTTTTTTTCCTTCAGTCCTCAGGCACCTCTCCTGTTTCCAATGACTTATCAAAGATGATAGAGAGTGGCCTAACAATGACATCCACCCGTTCCCTCAGCACCTGTGGGTGCATCCCACTAGGACCTGTGGATTTATGGATGTCCAGCCTCATTAATGGATCCTTAACCCATTCCTCATCAACCAAGGCAAACTCTTTCTTTACCCTGACTTCCTCAGTGACCTTAGGGGCCTGGGGCTCCTCAGGACATAATCCAGCTCTATACACAGAGGCAAAGAAGGCATTTAGCAATCCCACCTGCTTTTTATCCTCTGTCACCAGGGCACTCACCTCATTCAGCAGAGGGCCTACATTACCTCTAGTGTTAGAGGTATCTGCTATGCAGATCTGTTTTATCTGCTTTGCATTTGAAGAAACCCATCCTGTTGTCCTTAACCTCTCTTGCAAGGCTTAATTCCAAGGAGTCTTCAGCTTTCCCAGTTGCTTCTCTGCATTTTCAGACAACAGTCTCGTATTCCTCCCCAGTTACCAGCCCTTCCTTCCACAATCTAAAGATTCTCTTCTTCCATTTCAGTTTACCTAGGAGTTCACTGTTTATCCATACTCGTCTCCTAGTTCCCTTTCTTGATTTTCTTCCCACTGGAATGCATCTGTCTTGAACTTGGAAGAAGTGGTCCTTGAATGATAACCAACCATCTTGGGCTCCTTTACCTTCTAGTACCCTGTCCCATAGGATTTACCCCAGCAATTATTTAAAAAGGGCAAAGTTGTCCTTTCTGAAGTTCTGGGTTGTGCTTCTACTTGGAAACCTGTTTCTACCACATAAGATCCTGAACTGGTGCTCAGGGACATGGTTTTGTGGTGGACTTGTCAGTGTTTGGTTAATGGTTGGACTTGATGATCTTAAAGGTCTTTTCCAACTAAAGTAATTCCATTATTCTAACTCCACCATCTTATGGTCAATGTTACCCTCAACCTTCACTGCTTTAACCAGGTCCTCCTTGGTGGTAACTGTTAACAGTTAGCCCTGGGCCCCATCACATTTCTTACAGCATTTTCATTGAAAACAACAAAGTGTTAGAGTGTGACCAGCCACCCACATCTAATACTGCAGATCAAGAATCAGGCTAAGGAAACTCGGGAAACAAGGAAGTACCCCTTTTTAAGCTCCTTAAAGCTCCTGCGTAAACAGGGTGTTCATACGCTGCTTGTTTTCATATTCCCGGTGAGAAGTGGAAAACACAGAAGAGAGGCCATCAAGACAGGAGTCGGTCCCTTCACAGTCAGCTGGGATTTTCCTCAAAAGATCTTACCCAGCAGCTAAATGTGACATCTGCACAGCTCAGCAAGTGATGGATCTCATCGGAAAGGCAATAAGCTGCAACATGCTAAAAGAAGGACAATTTGAATTATTGTTGGGTAGGAGGAAGGGGAGCAGAGAGCAAAGGGGCCTATCATAGATTGTTTCTCTATGTTCAGTTTATCTTTTTGTTCTCTCTCAAATAATGTGCTCTTTGAATAAGCCTGTTTGATTCCCTGCTTGCGAGCAGGAAATATATTGCTCATTAACTGTTCTGACAGCTTGATTTGCTTCCTTTCTGTTTTTGGATGATGTCTTAAGATGATTTTAAAAGTGGACATCTAGACACAGAACCTGTTTCCTGTTTCTGCTTGCTGCCACTTGGGGCTGGGCAACAGGGTTACCCAATGAAGTAACATACAATAAATAAAGCTGTCTCTGATGTGCCAGCCACCTGTACTAAATATCCCATTAGTAATCCATCCAGCATCTTTAATTCCAAGAAATCTGTTGCAAACACAACCTAATACACAGGAAAGCGTTTACCTACTGTAATGAAGTCAACTCTGGGGTGCAACACAAGAGCTGTAACCATTTGAAGCTGCCGAAGGAGGTAATATATCAGCCACACAGAGCTGATTACTCTCATTTTCTACACAATACTGTGCCAAAATTTCTACAGCTAAGCAAATAATATCAGACAACATTGTATGGCATCTCCTTCATGTGGGTGGCAACAAGCAGCACAGCACAAGGGTTATTATAAATATTATGAATATATTTGAAGATGAAGTCTTTTGCATTACTATTCTGAAACATATCAAGTTAACATGACTATTAAATTTTTTTCAAATCCCATTCCAGCATCCTGAAAAAGAACAAAGAAATAAATTTTTTGCATTTTGTAGCATTTGTCATATGCTGAGGTCTGCAGGCAGCTTACTGGAAATATCCTTGTAAATACTGACAGGTCTGAGTGAAGATTTTGTGAAAGTGGAGTTTGCAATTACAGGCCTGCAAAATCCTGTGTTGGCTCCACACACACTTTCTAGAGTGGTCCCATGAGGCTCAGTTCAGAGGGTTTTGCATCTTCATATGCAGGCTTCAAGAAGCCTCAGTAAAAATCCATTTAAATCACTGTATTTTTTCCTTATCTTCTATTGTTAACACGTACCCCCAAAAGCCCGGTTCTACATTTTACTTACAAGGACCTATCAGGATTTACCCTAGAGACTTTTTAATTCCCTCTCCTTACATCTTGTCACAACTGAGATTTTCCCATGAATAACTGTTGGTTCCATCCCTATGTGGCACTGTGGGGTGGGGAGTACTTCATCCACACCCTCAGAGCTGCCTCATTTCCTTCTCCTGTAGGAAAAACAACTACCCAAATTATCAGTCTTCAGGTCTTCCTCTGAGGTGGACATATGACTTCGAAATGTTTCTCTGGTTCTACACTATCCTAGGCTCAGCGAATCTCCACCTTTCCGATGAAAGTCTATACCTTAAATTATTCCAAACATTGATGTTTATGTAAAGTTAAAGCAAATATACAGTTGGTGATAAAAGCAGGTAACAGTATAACTCAAATCACAGCACTGTCTTTCATGTACTTTGTGTAAGTAAATGCTGGGTTGGGGAATGCAAGAAAAAATTAGTATTATTGTAGAATTGGTTCAGAACATCTTTCTCTTGCTGGAAGCCATGAAAACAGCCCCAGTTCTGAACTGAATGGCTGCTTTTGTCTCCTTCAGAAGACGAAGGATTTTCCTTATCCAGGAAAAGAAAGAAGTCTTTTCAGAGAACAAGACACTGTGCCAGGATCTCTGCAGGCATCATGGAGTGTTCTGAATGATGTGTAGAGGCCATGTCACATTGGTAAGCCCAGCAGGCAGCAGGGGCTGAGGAGACAGAGCATCTCTCCTCAGCTCAGGGGTTTGGCATCCAAGCTGCTGCACCAGGGAAGCACATCACATGCAACAGCTTGTCACCTCAGAGGACACAGGATCCTCTTCTCTTGTCCACTCCTTTGTTTTCTTTCACCACCTGTTCTAAACATCTCTGACAGACCCAGTTTAACACCCCTGCCCTGGTACAGTCCCATTCTGCAGGCAAGAGAAGCAAACCTGAGCTCTCTCTCGAGTCCAACAGCACTGCTTATTAATCAACCAGACAGTTCATAGCTGAAAGACATAAGGACATCCCTCTTGGGGGGAAAACATGCTGCTTCCCAGGAGCTCTATTCTACCATCTGCCCCCATGAAATCTAGGAAATGGGATATTGGGAAGCAAATTCAGCACAGATGTACAGCATGTGAAGGTCTGTTGACTTCAGGGTATAATTGCATTGTGTTTAGCCTCAGGAATTAAAAACCACAGACAGTCTTTCCTCACCTACCCATTACCACTCAGGTGTAGATGTCACTAGACATACACTCTGTCCCCTAATTCAGATTTCAGCAAGATCATCAGTGGAGTCCCATTACATTTTGTCATTTGTTATTCAGTTGTTTGCTTCTGCAAAGAAATAGTATACATGGTACACAAAAGACAGTCAACCATTTCTAAACTGTGTTATTTCACCAGGTTGAAATTCCCAGCCAACCGTGTGACTTAGGAGGGTCATTAAGCTCTGTCTGACCAGAAAATACTCTTGATGGTACTTTGTTGGCTGTATCTGGGAGAAGCTGAAGGGACTGAAACAATATTAAAAGCTCATTAGTATGAATTCTTTAAAATATATTTGAAAAAGTGTTTCTAAATGAGTTTTTACTCCATTGTGAAAAGAGACAGAAAATATCACTCATGGCAATGTCATGCTATCAAGGTCAGCATATCTCTGAGTTTGATGTATAGAGTGTCACAGATCTTTGTTAACCAGTGCTAGTTTGGAAGCTAAAAGAGGGAGACTTCAATAACTTCTCTCTCAGGCTGTCTCTTCAAGGAGTAAGAAGGAGCCAGCAGACAGTCCCTTCTTATACAGTAGTGAGGGAATGGCTCCAAGGTTGTGCTCATTTAGTCCACAATTTCTGAGTCTGCACTCAGAATTCAGACTTAATGCAAAATATTCCTCTTTCTCAGCCCTTTCTCTCAGATAGAGATATATTTCAAAAACAAGTAAAGGAACAAATGAGACATTCTTCTACTATATCTGCCCCAAAAAGGACAAAAACCCAAACAGTTCCACTTAAGGAAAATGTTAAGTGTGGTGTTCCATGCACTTCTGGAAGGAACTCAGAAATGACAGGGTTGAGTATGTCACACACACTTGAATAAATTGTGCCATAAAGACTAATTCTAAGCAAATGTAAAGGGAAGATTTTTTTTCAAAACATACTGAATATGCTGGGTTTTCTTAGCTAGTGGTTAGCACACACTGAATTAAAATACTTAGAAACTAACTGGGAACTCTTAGCTTGCTATAATAGATTAAACCCCTTTTCCCCCGCAATTAAAGAATGTGCTTTTTTCACTTTGCCAGTCCTTCAACAAAAACAAAGACAGAACTCAATGTTCTTGATAGATCTTGGACAAAATAAAGGCAGGAAAGAAAGCCTTTCAGGCTGGTTTTATGGGCTGGAAAGAAACAGGACTGAATATCTTGTCTTTTTTTCAGCTCTTAATAGCACAGTGCGACCTCTGGCAAAGTCTGCTGAAGCCAATGGAGTTGTACCAGGGATCGTTCTGTCTCATGAACTGAAACTGCCAGTAAATAAAAGGCCAGATCCATATTTCTTCTAACTGATTTATGCTAAACACCTTCTTGCATATGAAAATAGAAGAGGGAAGGAATCTTCCTCTTATGCATTTTCACGTAAGTTCCTACAAGCAGAGAAGTGTTGGGGTTTGGCAGATGTTCAGCCTAATCCTCCCAGAGCAGGGGTGGTGCAGGGCTGTGAGTGACCTCCACAAAGAAGAGTGAATTCCTTCAGCTGCTTCTTGCCAGGAGCAGATGGGAGCCAGGAACCAGAGTACCTGTTTCACAGTCTGCAGATGGGGAACATGATCACACAGCACAGCCTTCTCAGTGCCTATGACAATTTAGCTCATACTAAATATACACCAGGTGTACAAGTTGTCTCTTGTTCTAAAATAAGGATTCACAGGAGCACAAGTTTAAAAGACAACATCTATTCACCTAGGACATACTGTGCGCCTATCTCTAAAATATTTAGGGGTATTTAAATATGATTTTTGATGGACCAGTTAGCAAAGCATCACCTGATCTTTAAGAACAAGATGAGGCAACAAAAGAAGTTTAACTTCTGCAAAGCTTCCACACTGACCTGTGTGCATGACATCCTTGTCTCTAAACTTGAAAGACATCAACTTTATAGATAGACCACTCAGTAGAAGAATAATTGGCTGCTGGTCACACTCAAAGAGTTGTGGGCAATGGCTTGATGTCCAAATGAAAACCAGTGACAAGTGGTGTCCCTCAAGGGTCAGTACTGGGACAGGTGCTATTTAGTAACTTTGTCAGAGGCAAGGAGAGGAGGATTGAATGCACCCTCAGCAAGTTTGCTGACAACACCGAGCTGTGAGGTGTGGTTGACACAGTGAAGGGAAAGGATGACATCCAGAGGGATCTTGACAGTCTTGAGAGGTGGGCCACTGAAAACCTCACAAAGTTCACCAAGGCCAAGTGCAAGGTCCTGCATCCAGTTCAGGGCAATTCCAATCACATATACAGGCTGGACAGAGAACAACCCTGAAGAGAAGGACTTGGAGGTGCTGGTTAATGAGAAACTAAGCATAATCCAACAGTGTGTGCTTCCAGAGCAGAAAGCCAAGTGTACCCTGAACTGCATCAAAAGAAGAATGCCCAACAGGCCAAGGGAAGTGATTCTCCCCCTCTGGTCTACTCTTTTGAGACCTCATCTAGAGTGCTGCGTCCAGTTCTGGAGCCCCCAACATGAGGACATGGGCCTGTTGGAGTGGGTCCAGAGGAGGTCCACGAAAATGATCAGAGGGCTGGAGCACCTCTCCTATGAAGAGAGGTTGATAAAGTTGGGATTGTACAGCCTGGAGAAGAGATGGTGCTGGGGAGACCTTAAAGCAGTCTTCCAGTAGCTGAAAGGGACTACAGAAGGGACTTTTTACCAGGACATAGAGTGATAAGATGAGGAGTAATGGTTTCAAACTGGAAGAAGGTAGATTTAGATTAAGTATTGTGAAGAAATTCTTTACTATGAAGTTGGTGGACACTGGCCCAGGTTGCCCAGAGAAGGTACAACTGCCTCCTCCCTGAAAGTGTTCAAGGCCAGGCTTGATGGGGCTTGGAGCAAGCTGGTCTGGTGGTAGGTGTCCCTGTCCAAAACAGAGGGACTGTTCTGTAAGCTCCCTTGCGACCCAAATCATTCTATCAATCTATGACCTTCCATAGTTTGTTTAATAGCGATTCTGTGGGCTTTTGTCTGAAAGGGTGCACTAACACTGGGAGTGCCATATTACCTGAAATAACTGTAAGAAGAAGTAGAACAAAAGTGAACTTTCATCACCCAAGATTTATGTGTCAAAAATGCTTCAGCCCTTGTACATGTTTTATGAGGGTTAAAATAGAAAGTGCAGTCCCTATGTCTCAGGTGGTGAAATAAGCAATATTCTATAAGATTTAGGTCTTTGCAGGCAGTTCTTGAAATTCCTTAAACCCCTGAAATTATGAGTGATTGCTCCAGAGGGGTGTGAAGTCTATATCTGTACTTCAGGCTGAGTTGCAGTGGTTGTCTGTAATTGCTGTGGAATTTTTATTGCCAGAGACCCTAGGAGACTGGGCAAAAAGGAGAGAAAAGAAAAAGGCAGTTGTATTTTGAAGCATAGTTGTTTAATAAACATGCTTTTCCAATAAACAAGTCTGGGAACCTCCTCTGCTGTACTGTGCCAGTGTGGGTAGGCCTGCATTTACACATGGAGGCTTGGCAGCATGGATGCTTCACTCACCAAATATACTCTATAAACTCTGTGATCTGCTGAACTTGCCAAGCTGAGAGGCAGATTTTCTCAGCATTGCTCCTGATGAATAGGACTGTGCTCTGCAGGCAGCATCTGACTACTTGAGAAGGAAACTACTACACATGGAGAAAATTTTCCGTGTTGATCAAAATAAACATTTTAAAAAAAAAACCTGCTAATGTTGGCAGAGTTTCTTTAGAAGAAGGAGGTTTTGAACAGTCTTTGAAGACTTTTCATTTGTTTCTCACACCTCTCTCTTTTTAAGCAAGCACCTCCTAGTTGCTAATCTTTGGCAGCCATGTACTTATGCATTCTATATATGACACTTGTCCCAGGCATGCTACTCTGGCCATAACAGAGCACATGACTGTGCAGAGACTCATTTTTTAGAGCAGGACGGTACTTCAGGAGCTGTTTTTTCAGCTGCATGCGTGGGCTAATTCAGAGAATATTCAGGTTAAGGAGGGAGGGCTCAATTGACTGTCTCCAGAGAGCCTAATGTACTCCATGGCCCCCATTTATGACAAATTTCTATTCAGTTAAAGAGGAAAATTTTTCCACAGTTTTATTCAAGCTCTTCAGCAGAATTTTATGGAGAATTAGATCTGTGGTTCAGCATTTTAAATAGTAATTGAAGTTCTAATTTTAAGAATACAAGGTTGGTTTTAGTTCTATTACGATCTATGGTCCTTTTCCTTAGGACTCCTTATTCCTTGAAAATGTGAAGGTCTATTAACTGAAGGCATGGAGAATCCTCCTTAAAAAATTCTTGTACTATTGGTTCACTTGAATGGCAGAGGCTGATGGGGCAGGGCTTCATTCAGTCTGAATTACTTCAGCATGAATATGAGTTATCCTTGCTTAGGATGGTAGGATAACATTCTTGGCAAATTGTGGAAAAGTTGGAAAAACAGTTAATGAACAGCATTTATTTTTCCTTAATGGGATACATAAAAAGAAACCAAGTTGAGGCTTCATCTCCCTGGATTCCAGCTGGAAGAGAGCAGGCATCTGCTTTGCCTGCTTCATATCTCCTAATTCCCTGGGAACTCAAAATCCATTTGGTGTCATTTCTGCAGAACATGTTCTCTTGCATGTAGAAATGTAAGGTATTCTTAGATTTAAGTGCCTAGGAGATTCTTTATATTCAAAGAGCAAACACCACTGCTATCATTATGAATCACTATTCCTGATGAGTCTAATTCTGTTTACCGCCGTTACAGCAGATGCTCACATATCTATCCTCAGTGGCCAAATCAATCTTCCCAAACTCCTCATAAGTATTCCAGGAAGAATACTAGATATTATAACAGCATCTCTTGGCTTTAGCAGGAGAAGTTAGAGCTGCCCCTTAAAGTTGGCTTTTCAGACAGCTTACCTGCCAAGACTTGAGGGACACCAGTTACGGATCCTGTGCTGAACGTTGCTATTATACAGGCAGATATTCACAATGTATATTCACAATGTATGCCTATGCTGTCTTCAGTACAATATTTCTGTCTCTGTGACTATGTCTCTTCTTCCAGCTTCATCCATCTTCAAGTGTGTGAGCTCTGTTATGATCAATTGCAAACTTTAGGATCTTCTAGCATGGGTAATTTCTCAGAACACAAAGCAAGTGAACAGACATCCCCAGAAAGACCCTGGAAAACAGAAAGCCTGTTGAAATACAGTACATGTGCTGCTCAAAACAGTAGATCATTAAAAGAAATTAGATTCATTATCTCCCACACTAGGTGAATTATCTGCAAATAAAGGTTTTCTTCTTGATAGTTTCTTTCTTCCTGTCCATCTCTTCCCTTCAGTTGCTAACCATCACCACTGTCTCCTAACATGACTGCTCCTGTTTTCTTGTCTCCTCCTGGAAATCTGGTATACTATGTTCGTGTTCTGTACATGATAAGTCACAGAGAGCTAATAAAATAATAAAAATAATAACAATAATAAAAAAAATTCCCATAAACTTGTGGTTTCCTGGCCTTAATTTTCACCCTTCCTGTAACTCAACTGGATGCCTATTTCATCTCATCTTTCCTCTGCTCTTGTGTTGGCTTCTCTTTTCCGTAGCCATGAGAAAGAAGTAGTCTTACAGAACTGAGAGTTGAGACTCTTTTAGGAATGAACCTACAGAAAGGGGACAGGTTCTTGAAAATAGACAGTTCCAGGCCCAGCCAGATGTCAGCCTGTGTTGGTGAGGCTGTCAGAGGGTAAGACAGGAAAAAATATAGAGTCATTTGACTGGGGCAAAACAGCTGTCAAGTGGCTGAGTTCTTAAGCCTGCTTATTGTTTCCAGTGTACTAGACAGAACTGCATCTGAAATGCTTGGGGATAAAGTAGATGGATGAAATGTTGCTATTCAGATCAATTTTTGCTTTGTATCTTCCATGTTCTTGTGCTTTTAAGTGTTTTTCAAGGCTGCCTGAAGCCTTGAATTGGGTGCTTTTTGGCATGTAGTTTGAACAAGATTGAAATCTAGTTAAATAAATATAATGAGAATGCGAAACAGTAGAGTTATTCTTAAGATTTGCTCATGTGTAGCTATAATTCCATTTATAGAATACTTGTAAGGATTAGCACACAAGAGCCCAGGAGAAGCATATATGTTGTGAGACAGAAGTATGCTTTATCTCCCATAGTTGTTGCTGGGAGATTTCCTTCCTCAATAGCTTTTTGCTTTCCCAGGTTTTCTTTCAGTCAAAAGGGGGCCTTTGCTGGTGCCACTGGTGTTTTTGGAAAGTAATCTTACCCAGTGTCCTTCTACAGCATGAAAGGACAGCATACATACCAGGTAGGGTTTTCTGTGTGCAGCAAAACCGATTCTATTCCTCTCTTTATATATCTTTAATAAGAAGAAAGAGAACTGGAAAGCAAAGCATGGCTTCAAAGGATATTGACTGCTGCACCCTGCCTATCTCAGTGTGTACCAAGGCCTGTGCATTTACAAAGTCCATCCAGTTTAGGATGTGGCACAACTAGATGAATACCAGCACATTATGTATACCCTATGGGTCTCATAAGGGCCACTCTATGCCAGTGATCTCAATCAAATCTCCTTCTACCACAGCCGAATGTACTTTAAAATTTTCCCTGCCTAATGAAATTGCACTTGGGCAGAGGTTCCACCAGAGATAAATCAGCATTGGACATTATCATGGCAAACCTAGTATCTTAATTTTGTTAAAACACGATGCTCATCATTAACTGAATAATTTTCTTGGTTGTGTCTCCACACAGTGCCACAATTGTCTGATTGTAGAGATCAGAGGACCCGATATGTATAAGTTTGTGTTTTCTCATACTGTTACCTCATTAATTTTTCCAGAGCTATTGTCTTCCCTTGGAAAGTGAATACATTCTTGTGATTCTTGTGTTTCCAAGCATGTGTCTAGGATCTCATGGATAATGTTGTAAGGAGTGTTACATGGGACACTAAAACTATAGCCAGGCAAGTTGTACTCACAACTAAGGGAAAGATTAAAACTCATCTTTACTTGATACTATGTGTATCATATTTTCCATGGTCACATGATTGATTAAGTTTACTCTCACAATACTTTTTAAAAACATACCTATTTAGAAAACAACCTTGTTTGGAAATTTTTCACACTTATCCTGAGAATCATGGTTAGGAGGCAAGAGTTCCCACTGAAGATTTTGCATCTATTGATTTAGACATCTGAAAGAATTTTTTGCCATTGACTCTATGGAAACTTTATTGTTGTAATGCAACACAGTTTTAAGAATACTTTAAGGTTACAGTGACCTGAAAAGATTCATGACTTCAAGTAGGATTTGTGACAGGAAAAGCCAGAAATCAGGTAGAGGATGTAATGGTGATGCCTTTCTCTTCGTAAAAATGCTCTAGCCACCAGCTCATCCTGAGTTAGGTGTACTTTCAGTCTTGGGTGTTTCCTGACTTTGACCATGTAGATGAGAGCGAGAAAGAGTCCCCACCTGCTTGCAGACATGCACATGCAGCCATGTGAACTGTCAAAATCATAGCAGATGAGCTCATAATTATATGCTGGGGGCTAGAGTAACTTTTTTGTAAAGATTGGAGAACCTCCCTGTGGTATCTCTAGTCAGCTTAGCTGAGGTTATAGGGATTTCACTTCTAGACTGAGCTACACACAACTGTGTCTTATCCAAATCTCTTTGTGAATGCAGACCAAAGGCTTTCCCTGATCTAGAACAAAACCTTACTTCCTCTCAAGTGGACCAACCCCTGTCATTCAGTGCTGATCACTTCACATTACTGAGTTGTTTCAGTCACAGGATAAAGCCACCTGAGCTCAAGAAACATGGCAGAGTGTCTATGTCAAGAAAGCCATCTGTCAATCAGAAAGAGGCTGGTGTTAAAAATCAATATTTCTCTATTAATTTCCCAAGTTTGAGAGCTGAATTAAGACTGCAGATCTTAAAAATTATTCTGTGGCAACTCCTTTTTGTTACCATCAGTACTATGAAATTATCTAGTTACACTCCAAGTTGCGGAATATAATAAAATTCAAATAAATAAATATTCAATGGTCTGATTGTACCTTATATTTCTGAAGAAACTCAAACCACATAAATTTACTTCAGCAGATATGTAATAAATTTCACTGTATGTATGCAAGTAGGACCCCTTCCTCATTATTGTGGCAACCTACTAATACCCTAAAGTTTGGAAGATAATAGCATCTGTCTACAAAAGAAGTTGGCCATCTCTTTTTCAATGAGTTTATGATACATTTCCTGGGCAAGATAATAATGGACTCCGTGAAACACGTAGAATCAGCAAACAATTTATAAATAGCTTCCACAGGAAATTCACAGTAATGTAGTTGATATATATATATTACCATTCAGTATTTCTTCTTAAAGATTCTCCTTATTTCTTACAATTTTTCCTTGCCTTCATTAAAACCTGCAACCATAAAAAGGAGCAAAAATCCAGTCTGAAAACAGTATAAACCAACAACATGACGTTCATAAATTTCTACACATTCTCCTCAGCAAAGACTCTTTAAATGGGGACCATTTTGAGTCTTTACTGTCTCAGACTGTTGCTGATCTTAATCCTCTGTATGGTATACATCTTCCAAGAGCGATGTTCCTGTTCTGTAAACCAGAGAGTCTGGACCTTAAGTGGGTGCACTGACAAATCTTGAGAGCAAGATACCTCTTTCTTTGTAAAAACACAGCTCTTTGTACTTCTCAGTAATGGTATAGAAGTTAATGGAATAAACCCCAGACTTCCAGTGGCTTCCTGGGACCAGAATAAAGCCCACAGCCTGCAGAAGAACTTTTCCATTCCAGCATACTAGTGAGGAAATAAGTTTTATATTCATCAAATGTCCTATCTGAACCCAGAATTAAATAAAAATCCCCATAGTAACAATAGCAAGATATTTATATTTTTAAACTAAGAGCTTGTGTGTAGTTTCAAAATATTTTCATTCATTTATTCATGGCAAAAAAACCCTCCTAATAATGTTTAGAGAACAGATAAAGGCAATCTGTAAGTAAGGAAATCTAGGAAAGCTGTCTTAAAAACAAGTACACCTGTGAGGAACAATTGGCAGACTGTTGGGACTGCTATGGATAATTACATTACACAGGCTCTCGTAATGTCAGATATAATATAATAAATAGGCTGCTCACTCTGGTGTTCCCTATAGTCAGGTAGAGCTATCAGGAAGACAACTTTTCATTTTTCTGGTTTGTGTGAAAATTATGTCTTTTTATTGGGAGCTCTTTACTGTGCAGAACACCACACAGCCCAGCAGTCACTCAGCACAGCTGTAATTGGATTATCTCAAGCTGGCAGTGTTGAAACATTGGTGCTTTCATTGTCTCACTCAACTCTAACTCCTGAGCTCCTTCAAAACACTGAGCTTGCCACAGCGATGCCTGCTGAGGATGGTGTTGGTGATGGAAAGCAAGTGAAGATGGATTCTACCTTTGGAGGTGTGAAATACACCAGCTATCATCTCTCACCCTGAGGCTGCACTCTGGGACTGCAGGTACTTTGAGCCTTGCAGAGGGTACTCAGGGTCTGGTAAGACTGGTTACCTAAGCTGTTATTTCCCTATGGGACCAGGCAAACACTGTTGGTATTTAATTTCTATTGGTTTTTTTATTATTTAAATCAGTGTACTGCAATGAGTCACAAAAAAAAAAAAAAAAAAAATCAAAAAAAAAAATCCCCAAAACATTGGGAAATACTTATGGACCCTATTCGCATTTTCTCCCTGCCCTATCTAAAAACAGCTCATCAGATCTCTCAGAAAAAGATGAAGGGAAAAGAAGTGGCAGCTTTTGAGATTCTGTGAGCTAAAAGATTTGCTGCAGAGGCAAATCTGAGGTCTGTGCTTCTCACTGCTTGTTCCCCTGCAGTCCTCAGTGGTGGACATGCATGGGAAACAGGCATTGCTGGTCAGCCCTGCACTCAGCTGTCCTTTCCTTTTCCTCTGGGTGCTAAAGACAGCCTTCTGGAGAGCTGCCTATACTTGTAGAGAGGAAAGTGCAACATCCAGCTTCAGTTTGAGGTCAGACAGCGAGTGATGATGCTTTAACTATTGTCCAGACATGCACACACAAAATACAGAATTTGGGAGCAGAGACTGGGGTAGATTGCTGCATCCCTGCTCATCTAAGAGTGTGCTGGCAAAATAACGAGCATCAACTTCATGATGTTTTCTTCCCAGGTTCTTCAACAAAGTCAAAACAATCATTCTAGTATGAGGTCGACAATCTCTTTCCTATCAGGAGCGTCTATGTCTCTGAAATGATGATTCTATGCTGAGTCTGATGGATTAGGAATAAGATGGACACTTAAGCATGGAGAACTTAAATGCATTTCTGGAGAGAGCTGGTGCAAGTGGGTTGTTCAAGAAATGGGCTGAGGAGAGTTCTGGTGAGGTTTTATTGGTTGGGGTTTTTTTTGCTTGCATATATTTTTTTAATCAGCCTCTCCCAAATTACACCTACAAGCCAAATACCAGTAAGTGGGGCAGTTCTGCAAAAGGAGAACATCCCTAGTTTGCCAAATATTTATCATAATCTTTCTTTAGACACTAGTTATCTGAGGAAATGAGAAAAATAAATGTAGCCATATTTCAGAGTCTGCTTGAGGAGCCAATCTTTTTATGCTGTAATGACTTGTGCATTTAATAAAGATATAGAGTATTCTAAGGAAAGTAAATCTACATCCTTATCTTAGAGACATTTAGAAAGAGTATTTCATCTAATTGTGGCTCACTGCTGAGTACAATTTACAAAAATGGCAGTAAACTGCTATTGAACTGTAACATCTAAAGATGTCTAAGTGCTTGGATAATTTGTGGTTTTATTCCTCCTTTGGAGGATAGCAATAAAACAGACAAAAATAGGAAGGAAAGATAAGAGCATGGTCTTCAAAACAAACATCGGACTCAAAAGCGGTACACTTTGACCACCTTACCTTTATTCACAGAGCTGCAGTAGCACAATGATCATTAAAAATAGGTAACCCTGAGCTCTAGTGGTGTTTTTGTAATTTTTCGAGCCCTTTAAGAATTCTTCCATAGTAAATTATGGACTTAGCTTTCCTTAGTTGAGTTTCACCATGCCCTTAAAAGTAGTGTGTGATCCCTTCTGCTTCCTCCACAGACAGATGTGGAAAAAAAATGTCTGCAGTTGCACAGGCTTTATGTCCCCAGCTGAATCCTTTTATTGTCCCTTACTGCAATTCTGAGGGTCTTCATCCTGCACCAGTGGCCCTGGGATCTCCCTTTGGTCCCTGATCACCTGTGGAATTTGATTCCAGGGGAGTCAAACTAAGGCTGCTGAATTGGCTGTGACAAGGTTGCACATGCTGGCTGTAATAGCTCATAACAGAGGTGGTACAAGTGGTAGCTCCAAGATGGGAGCAGGAGAGGATTCAAACAGGCAACCAGGAGAGGAGTTCAGGAACAGCATGGGCAGCACAAAAGATGTGGGAGAAACCAAAAGGAAGAAGGAATGACATAGGAAGTGATGCTGGGAGGGAAACAGAGTCCAGAGTTTTATCCAGGCTTTTCCTTTTTATAACAATCTTGCTGGTTTGGCATGGTTATTTTTTGTTTGTTGGGTTGGGGTTTTTTTTGGAAGGGTTTGTGTGTTTGTTGAGTTTTTTGTTTTGTGTGGGGTTTTTTGTTTGTTTGTTGTGGTATGTTTGTTTGTTTGTTTTTTTCCAGTTTGTCTGGGTTTTTTACAGTATAACCTAGACATTGTGATTCAGGCTGTTATCTTTGTATCCACTGGGCATGGAAAGCATTAGTCACAGCTGCAGCAGATTTTGTTAGGTGAAGCACTAGACTTCTCTTCCTTGGAGTGGGTAAATGAAGCATTCCCACCAGTCAATGCTCCACAGGAATGTAATACTGTAGATTACAGTGCAATGCATCAGTGCTGAGATTACAGTGACAAAGTAAATTGGCACCTGGGTAACATTTGTCAAGGGTATTATGTTGAAGCACAATCCCAGGACTGTGGATCTTCCTTTGTTCTTATTAGCAGAACATATACTCTACTTCTAGGAGATAAAAATAAGTAAAGTTCATAGCTCTTAGTAGCTACAGATATGTTCAGTGTGAATATTGCACATTGGAAGTTATCTCACATTTATGGAAATTACATTGACTAGAAAACACTTATTGTCTCCCCAAGATAACAAATATATATGTAAAATATTCTAATCCAGTGATGCTATTGTGTCTAGGGAAGCTTATTACAATATGAAATTTAGACAAAGCGTGGGAGTTGAATGTTAGATGAACTTTCTAGGTAGTAATGTCTCACACTGTGTATTTGTGCCCAGGCAGGTGAATGGCAAACTGCAGAAAGGAGCAACTTGCTCTGTCATGAAAATGCTTATTTCAACCATCCTCCAAAGGCAGACTGCCCACCTCTCCCTGGATGTGCCAGCAGGCTCAAGGAAACACAATTACTTCTTTCCTTTTCCCCCCTTTCCTTTAGAATTTCATTTTGTATATTTGTTTTGGTGCACATAACGAGTTGTTCATCTCAGCCACATCTGTTGCCAAGGAATGAATAGATAAAGTGAAATGAGCTGAATGAGTTGTCTGAAGAATAGTGTGAAATTTTCTTGAAAAATCATTCAGCAGTGTTTTGAGGCAACAAAGACAACTGAGCAAAGTCAGTTGCATGTTTACAGAGGTGGCATCAGCATCTCTAGGTCAGTCTGTGGCTCCCTCCTGCTCTGCACACACACGAGTGGGAGAGCTTGCAACTGTTGCCAGGCAGCTGTGAAGCCATCCTTTATGCTGAGTCTGTGGCAGCCAGGGGAAAGCTGCCTCAGATCTCAGGGAAAAGGTTTACTAATGCCTTTTCCCAGTTTAATGTGTTAATGTGTTAATGAGCTTTTCACTTAATTTGCCCTTGGGGCTGAAAGTTCAGAGCTCACACCCACAGGCTCTGCTCTCGGGTACGATAATGCCCAGACGAGCTGCTGGGACAATGAGGAGAAATTATTCTCTCCCAATTCTTTGTGTGTGAACTGCAATATTTCTAGTGGAGATAAAAGGTCCTGGGCTAGCATCCTTGGAGAGTAAAATCCTTCACTAGTTTGTGTTGGTCCAGTGCAAGATTTCACACCAGCTTCATCTATGAGCTGTGTTTTTAGCCAGAAGGGGCTACCTCAGAGGTGCCAGAGTAATTCCATCATCTGCAGCTTATTCAGTCCTTGGCTGCCTGGAAACTCCCAGAGTTGTTAATTAATGTAATTTTTTCTTGTACTTTTTGTAATGTAGACAGCAGCTCCCCATGACTGCACTGAACCCCTCAGGCATTTCCCACAGATCCCAAGCAGCTGCCAAATGGCAACAGTGTTCAGTAACCACTGAGATTCACCAGATCTGAGACAAAAACCTTAAGAGGAAAATTTAGTACAGATTTGCAGCCATGGTGCATGGGAGACAAAAATGTTGAGAGCACTGGAGGAGAGCTGCCTTTAGCAAATAATGAAAAACAAGTGCTATAAGAAGTGACAAAAAACATTGGTTTAATTTCTAAATGCTTGCTTAGTTAGCAAACATAACGGGACCCCTTTCTTATTTGATGTTAACAAGTGAAGAACGTTCTGAATCTGGGCTTGTATCAAAGGATATGGATATTTGAATTTTCATATCAGCAAAATGGCAAAGAACAAGGACTGAAATCTTGGACTGCTGAGGTCAATGGAGTTTTTCCCCTGACATTAAATTGAGGAAATTTTCTTCCCCAGTAACACTGTGAATTGAAAATAAAGCATTAATCCTCTGATATATTTTTAAAGTCATCTGAAGTTCAGAAAATATATTTATCACTCCGGGCCCTTAACTGAAAGGAAACTCTTTACGAGCAACTGAAGAATGTTCCTCCAAGATTTACAAAAAAGAAGAAACTAGTAAAATTAGTATATATCCATGAATAATTTTGGCCAGGAGAAAAACATAAACAGAAAGTCAGGATGATGGGCAGGAACCAGAATAGTCTAAAAAGGTCTGGGAGTGAAAAGCCTGGGGAAATAATGCTGCTTCTTTCTTTTTTATTTCCTTTCCTCTCTGAACACCTGTTAACTGTTCCTTAAGATGGTCAGAATGAAAGGATGGGTCTTCAGTCAGTATTTTACCTACATTAACACATCAGACGCGTGGTCAAGAACCCAGGCTCACGATAACTTGCTGCACAGGAGCAAGTAACTGCTCATCAGATGAAGTGCAACAACCATTCCCTTCCATTCTCCATAGGAATCCAACATTGGTCTCAAGAAACTTTCTGATACTGGTAGGAATCAAGGCCAAAAGGACTGTGAGTCCTTTTGATGTAGATAGGCATTCATATAGAATGAAGACCTTTCCATATCAGTAGGCTTCAAAATCCATCAATTGCTGACTTGACATTAGTTAAAGAACGTTACATTTTCTACAAATTTGTAATGATCACCTTGGAATGTACTAAAACTTAAAAGTAATAAAGTATGCTCCCCAGTTAAAAATGACTGCAAATTAGTATTTCCCTAAAACTTCAGGGCTTAATATGAAGTTGTGTGAAATAATGAAAGTTATTCTTAGAATTAGAAAACTACAGAGTATACTCCAGCTAATGATCAATTTTTCACAAAAGATTATTACCTAAGTGCACATGAATTTCCTGATAAGTATCAGTATAATTGTAAAAGATTAAATCATATAACACACAGGAGTTATTGTAATGTAATTAACTGCTGATCACTTAGTTTCTCTTCCTCTGTTATGCATGTGTATAGGTAGACAGAACAATTAAGAAGTTATAAAACAGTTCCCATTGATTTGTATAGCTCCAGTTCAAAGTAGAGCAAAATCCCAGATGGGAAGCAAAATGAAAATTGCACTGTGGCAAAAAAAATGAGTTAACTTTGTTCTATATTTTTGCCCTACTTTTTTTCTGAAAGCCTGTAAATTAGCTGCTACTTAGGGTTCTAATACAGAGGAAGCATTTTTTATCCACTTAGCAGTGCTACTCGTCTCCGTTATAGAAAATATCTTTGATCTAAAACACAGCACTTGTATATACAAGAAATAGAACTTGAAGCTTACTAATGCATTTTCTGTGTCCCTTTTATTTGTATTGAAATAAAAATAAAGTCACTTCAGAGCAAATGCACTTACTAGTTTGTTGTGTAACTGTGTTCTTCCCAGGAGTACCTTCATTTCTTGCTATTTTTATCATGTTTGTTAATGCTTTCATTTGCTGGGCTCTTCTGACAATGTTCCAATGAAAGAATATTGAATAGCATAACGTAGCACTGTGGATTACTGCCTTTAACTTACTAGTTGTTCTGTAAGCAACAGTAGTGCTCTTTTGTACATTATTACAAGCTGTTATCGAGATGCTAGAAAAAAACTAGAAAGTTTCTGAAACCTAAATATACAACAGAGTGAGAAAATTAGCTTGGATCCTAAAAGGATGTCAGCATTCACAACTGGCAGTGCTTTGCAGGAGCTCAGCTCCCTCAGGCACCAGTCAGCTCACAACTCACCTGTTGGAGTGCACATGAATTATTCATTTGAACAACTATTTATGTTTCAAATAAACAATGATTTTGGAGGCACTTTCTGTGTTTTGTTTTGGTTTTTGGTTTTGTTGTTGTTTTTGTTTTGTTTTTTTTAATTGAAGCTTTTTTTTTTTTGAACTGCAAAACCACATTTGAATGAAGAGAGAGGATTTAAATCATATAAAATCATCCTAACTCTTGAGCTAGTTTGTATTTGGGTAGATTTTCTTCACCATTTATTTTTATTTCACTCTATATATCCTTTTAATTAAATTGGGTGCTTGCTCGAGCTGCTAAGCTGGAAGGTTTTGACCTCTACTATATTACAGTAAATGTAACTTCCACCTTATTGTCTCCTCAGTGAACCCAAGTGCTGACCGCAGGAAACCACGTGTGGTGACCCTTGCTTATGGGCTGTAAAGGCACACTTCACTTCCAGCAGACAGCAATGTGGAGCATTGTATCAATGCAGGCTGTACAGAGATTGCACTTCCATCAATGCAGGCAGCCATCAGATGTCAGCTTTGAGTCACCGTGAACTCATCAGTTCAGATGAGGATGAGGTCTGCAGTCATCCATCAACCTCTTACAAAACTGCTTCCTTAGGATCCTGTCTATGTTGGGGTACCATGTAGGGAAAGTGTGTGCCAGTGGCTAATTGTTTCCAAACAGAGGACTTGTTCTCTGTGGTTATGAAAAAAACATCAGGCCTGCTCTCTGCAAGCTCAGTTAACAGATCTGCCTACACACTTAAGTCAAGTGATTTGGATTTTTTAACCCCTCTCTTCTTTGGGCCCACTGTGAATTGTCCTACACAGCCGAGCATAACCAGTCCAAAAGGTTCCCAAAGTGCATTGATGACAACTTTTTTGCTGCAGGTGGTTGAAGAACCAATGAGGAGAGGTGCAATGATGGATCTTGAATTAACAAACAAAAAAGGTCTGGTCATAGGTGTTCAGGTTGGGGGCAGTCTTGACTGTAGTGACCAGGAGTTAGAGTTTAGTATTGTTAGGGAAAGAAACAGGGCAATAAGTAAAATCCCTACCCTGGATTTTAAGAGGGTTAACTTTGTGTTCTTTAAAGATCTACTTAGAAGTGTCCTGTGGTCTGGAGCTCTAGAAGATAGAGAAGCCCAACTGAGCTGGTCAATATTTGTAGTGAGACAAGGCTCACACCCAGGTGCTGCTCATCCCCAGGCAGTGGGTGTGAGCCTGGATTCAGCCCACCTGTGCCTGGTTAAGGCTGGCCCCAAACTGCGCAGGGGCAGAATCAGGAGGCCAATAAAAGGCCTGGCCTCCAGCACAGGAGGGGCTCACTTGCAGAGCAGGCCAGAGGAGAGGTTGGTTGTGTTGGGAGCACTAGCTCTTGACCAGACTAACTGACCCCGAAGGCACCAGCTTTTGCCGGAGCACCGATCTGACTTCAAAGAGTCAACACGAAGAAAGGTTCGTCTTGCTACAAATATTCAAACACTACTTCCTCCAAGCTCAAGATAAATGCATTCCCTTGAAAAAAATATTAAGTAGGGGAGGCAGGAGACCTGCACGGATAAGCAAGGTGTTCCTTGGATGAAGGCGGGAAGTATACATTATGCGGGAAAAGGATTTGTTTAATTGGGAAGATTATAGAAATGCTGCCAGAATATGTAGAGACTTGACAAGAAAGGCCAAGTCTCTCTTGGAACTTAATTTTGCTAGGGAGGTGAAAGAAAAGAAGAAGAGTTCTTTCCAATACATAAATGAGAAAAAGAAGTGTAGGTGAAAAGTGAATCCATTGGTAAATGAAGTGGGAGATATGGTAACAGAAGATGAAGATATGGCAGTTTCTGGATGCCCTCTTGGCCTCAGTCTTTGTTCCTAAGACCAGTCCTCAGAAATCCCAGTCACTGGAAGTAAGGGAGCATAACTGAGGAGAGGAAGACTCTCCACTGGTCAGTGAGGATTGGGTTAGAGAACACTTGGATAAAGCAAAACCACACGAATACATGGACCCCAGTGGGGTGCATCTATGTGTGCTGAGAGAGCTGGCTGATGTTGTTGCTGAGCTGCTCCCCATCATTTTAGAAAAATCATGGAGAATGGGAGAGGTGCCTGAGGACTGGAAGAAAGCCAGTGTCATTCCAGTCTTCAAAAAGGGAAAGAAGGAAGACCCAGGAAACTCCAGACAAATCAGCCTCACCTCCATCACTGAAAAGGGGATGGAGCAGCTTATTCTGGAGGCCTTCTCTAACCACTTGAAAGAAATGAAGGTTATCAGGAGTAGCCAACATGGATTAACTAAGGGGATATCTTGCTTGACCAACCTACTATCCTCCTACGAAGTATCAGTAAAGCTTTTGACACAGTTTTCCATAACATCCTCCTATTAAAACAAAAAATATGGGATAGATGATTGAACTGTGAAGTGGATTCATAACTGCCTCAACAGCAGGGTTCAGAGGGTTGTGATCAGTGGCACAGAGTCAAGTTGGAGATCTGTGGCCAGTGGTGTTCCCCAAGGAACAGTATTGCACACAGTTTTGTTCAATATCTTCATCAACAACCTGGATGAGGGGATGGAGTGTACCTTCAGCAAATTTGCTGATGATATGAAGCTGGGAGGGGTGGCTGATACACCAGAAAGTTGTTCTGCTATCCAACAACATCTGGACAGGCTGAAGAGCTGGGAAAAATTCAACCTCATGGGGTTAAATAAGGATAAGTGTAGAGTCCTGCACCTGGGGACGAATAACACCAACCACCAGTACAGATTAGGGGACCTCCTGCTGGAAAGCTGCTCTATGGAGAAAGACCTTGGAGTCCTAGGGGATAATAAGGTATCCATAGGACAGCAATGTGGCCTTGTGGTGAAGAGGGCCAATGGTAGATTGGGGTGCATCAGGAAAAGTGTGTCCAGGAGATGTAGGGTGGTTCTCTTTCCCCTCTATTTTGCCCTCGTGAGACCATACCTGGAATACTGTATCCAGTTTTGGTTTCCCCAGCTCAAGAGAGAAAGGGATCTACTGGAGAGAGTCCAATGGAGAGCTACAAGGATGGTTAAGGGACTTGAACATCTCTCCTATTAAGAAAGACTGAGAGAACTGGGGCTGTTTAGCCTTGAGAAAAGAAGGCTGAGAAGGGATCTTATTAATGTCTGTACGTATCTGAGGGGTGTGTGTCACAAAGGATGGGCCAATCTCTTTTCGGTGATCATAGACTCATAGAATGGCTAAGATTGGAAGAGACCTTAAAAGTCATCTATTTCCAACCCCCTTGCATGGGCAGGGTCACCTTCCACTAGATCAGGGGTCTCAAGACCCCATCCAACCTGGCCTTGAACACTTCCAGGAATAGGATAGCCACAGCTTCCTTGGGCAACATGTTACATCCTCTCACCACCTCCACAGGAAAGATTTTTGTCCTGTGAGGAATGCCACGTAATAAGACAGGGAATAACTGGTATAAGCTAGAAGATAGAAGTTCCACCTCAACATGAGGAGAAACTTCTTTACTGTGAGGGTGATGGAGCACTGGAACAGGCTGGCCAGAGAGGCTGTGATCTCCTTCTCTGAAGACTTTCAAAACCTACCTGGAAGTGTTCCTGTGTGGCCTGACCTAGGCTATTCTGCTTTGGCAGGGAGGTTGGACTAGATGATCTCTAGAGATCCCTTCCAACTTCTTAAAATTTTACGATTCTATGAATTATGGTTACTTAACTGTGACTGTCTTCTGTCAAACTTGGTAATCAGGGTGTACAAGTGCTGTACAAATACCTCAGGGAATGGTCCCTGCAACAACTACCACATTCAGCAAGAACAAGTCATGTTATGCCTGCAGCTGAAAGCTACAGCAGCACTTCCCTGCTTTTAGTGCTCCAACATTTTTAGTGCTAGTTAAATAAAAGCAAACTGAAGTTTTCATCTAAATGAAGCCTATAATTTTGTGGAACCCAATGGCTACATTTTTCACATGGTTGTAGGAAGGGAATGAAATCTCTGACCAGCATGTATTATCCATTCTCCTAGGCATTCATTCCATATTCTGATAAAGATCAGCCTTGGGCTTTCTGGTTATTTATCTCAGCCAAAAGGCAGACCTCTTAGCTCCAGCAAGTGTTTCTACTAATATGTTTTCCTCCTAACATTAATACTCTTTCTAATTTCAACTTCAAGAAGCAGGAATAAATTGCAGTCTGGGGGTTTAGCTTGTAAAAGCAGAATTGATCGTATGAATATGTGCTGGACAGCTTGTCAGAGCCTGCTGCAAATCCAGTTAGTTCTGGGGTTATTATTCCTTCCTTTACTACAGCTATTCTAACTGGGGGTATGTAGGGGGTGAGGAATAAGGTTGAATGACCACTCCTGTGTTATAAAAACACTAAATCTCAATTAATTACCTGAGATCCCATCAAACTTGCCTATAGTATCTGCTAAAAAGCACTGGGGAATTTAAGCTTGTAATCTAAACTTAGAGGCAGCAAATGCTCAGGATTCCACCATAAGTCAATGAAAGCTGCCTTTAAGACACAATTGTGTGTCTTAAGTGCCTTGACTGGGCCAATGCTGGCTTCCTCGTTGGGCAGGATAGTTATAAATCTGTGTTTCTTATGGTGGGCTGTTTCCCCACAGGCAGGACACCCTATCCACATGAACAATTTGTGCCGCTGGTGTTACAAACCTGGCTGGAAAGATAACACAGCCAGGAGTGTTAGCCCAACCTTTCCACACAGCCAGCAAGGAGAAAAGAGTCTGTAACCTACCGAGGGAAGGTGCAGCCTTGCATCAGAATTAGGGAAGGACTGGACTTCTGTCCATATACATGAGGTTTTAGGTTTTGTACCATATCAAGTCTTAAGCAAATCCATTTTCTTCATGTGTCCAAGCACATGAAAACATTATGGAAAAAAAAGGAGCAGAACTTGGTCACCTGTTCAGTGAGTCTGATTAAAAAAAAAAAAAAAGCAGCAGCACAAGTTCTTTTCCTCTTTTTAGCATACAGCTTTCTGAATTATTTCTTAAGTATCTGGAGGAATGTGTATCACTTCCTACAGACAGATTTAAGGAGCAAATCCCACCTTCCTGACACATATAGTTTATTATGTGCACTAGTATTATAAAATCTCAGTTAATTACCGTGAATTATTTACTTATTGTTGTTCCTTGGAAATTATGGGAAAAATATCAAGTCTAAACAATTCTTTTTGATCTAACCCCATCTGTATATGTACATATTTGAACTTTATTGAAGTTGAATTTTTCTAAGCTGTTGATGAAAACAAAAAAGTAAATGTCATTTCCATAAGGTACAGAACAAGTATCAAACCTAGCTTTAAAGGTAGTTACACAAGCCTGTAAATGACAGCAATCCTTTATTTCATTATAGATCTGACATTAGTTTTTCTAGAGGATACTAACAGAAATGTTTCAGAAGGAGTGTTAAACAAATGGTCTGGCTCTTGGGTAACATTAGCTAATCAGATAAAAACAAGGCCTTGAAAAATAGGATAAAACCAACTTAATTTGTAAACTGAATATAAGCCAAATGCCTTTTGCTTGCCCTTTATATTCTGGAGGAGTTTTCTCAGAAACAGGTTAGCCTGCTGTAGAAAGAAGACAATGAAATTTTTCTGGGTCTGTTCATATTCACCTGGATTGATATGCACCACATTTATTTCTGTTTTATGACACAATATAAGTTTGCAGTCTTGAAGTAATGGAAAGGCTGGAACTGTCTGCTGAGCATGGGCTACTAAGTTATGTCAAGGCCATGCAGAAAACATTGAATTAGCCAGCTGAAGGGCTTAGACCAGACCAGGACTGGCCACCTGTTGTGGATGAGAAGAGGCACTGGGCACAAACTGAAACATGGGAAGCTCTGTATGAACATGAGGAAACACATTTTTACTGGGAGGGTGACCAAGCACTAGAACTGGTAAACCAAGGAGGTTGTGGAAGCTCCCTTCCTGGAGATGTTTAAAAGCCATCAGAACACAGTCCTAAGTAGCTGGCTCTAGGTGGCTCTGCTTGAGTGAGGAGGTTGGACCAGATGACCTCCACAGGTTCCTTCCAACCTCAACAAGTCTGTGATTCTGTGAAGAGGGGTAAGGTCTCAGGAAAAGAGTCTGCCTCAGCTGCTGCTACCTTGGAGCTATGGATATAAAATGTCATATCTTGGCAGGGCAATTCTGACAAGAGTTGCTGTGCCATTTCCACAGCCCATACTCCGATCTCTTCCTCAGCAAGAGAAGCCAGCCTGAATATCAATAGCTCTGACCCAGGAGCCATTGGCAGAGGCAAAAAGCAGATGCTTACCTTGCCCATGGCTCAAGGCACTCCAGTCTACACCTCATTCGGATTATGTTCTTATGCATCCAAAAAGTGTTCCTTCTTAACTGACTTCATGCCTTTTCAAGGACCACAGAATCCCTCCCCCATCTGCAGATTACTCTTCTGTAGCTTCAGCGTGTACTGCCTTAAGGTTCTTTGAAATCCATTACCGTATAATGTTTTTTTAACAGAGGAGTAACTAGAAACTTACCATGAGGAATGGCACATTTTTATAACTAAAGTAACTAGAGTGAATGCTTATCCTGACAAGGTTCAAGGGGTTACTAAAGCACTTATATAATCCATAATTGAGTATCATATTTTCCCCAAACTCATTATACTGTATCTGTGAGAAACGATTTTGCAGAAGATGACATGAGCCCCCTTCATGCTGAGTTCATGCATAATACAAGTGACCCCCATCACAGCACAAGGTGTTGCAAACAACTGAATTTTTTGTTGACAGTTAATGGTGAGCTCAGTTCAGATTTGTTGTGCAATTCAAGGAATTGAAAAAAAGTGATCACTGGGAAGATGAGACCTCAAATTTACCTTATTAAAGTTCACATCCAAGGAGTTTTTCCACATACGTGTTCTCAATTTTAAGGAAAAAATAAAAGTAAAACCTGTGGAATGCTGCCAAATAGCTCAGTACATTGTTAGTATTGAATGACATCTCCAGCCCAGCCTCTTCATCATGCAGACCCTGTGCAGCTCTGCAGCCAGTCCTGCCTAGGCTAGTGTCACTGTTTAGGTCCAGCTGGTACCAACCAGGCCTCCATTCACTCAACCCCCACCCCCGCTGTGGAACAGAGAGGAGAAAATACACTGAAAGGCTCATTAATTGAGACAAGTATGCGGAGGTTTGCATTCCTCCCCATTATGGTAACAGGCAAAAGATACAGACAACCTCAGCCTGGGGAAAAAAGAAAAGAACTAATTTAAACTACAAGGAGAAAGACAAAACATGGCTAGATCTTAACATCTTTCCCTTCCTTCTTCCTGGGCTTAGGAAACACTGCTACATTAACCCAAGCCAGATGTATTCCTGACAATTAGTCCTGTCTGTTGATATTAAATGAAATATCCTTAACCTGGTGACATCCAAAATCTTCTGATCTGATCTATGCATTTCATCAGACTGTGACCTTCAACATAGGCATCTACTTCAGAGATGTTTCCACATTGCACTCAGCATGCTTCTCATGCAGCAAAAGCATTTGAGTCCATCCCAGAAGCAGGAAAATGGAATAACAAAAAATGGATAAACAAAATCTTGCTCTGTTTGCACAGTGCCCTGATTTCCGCAGTTTCACAGTGATCTCCCATTAAGGTACTCATGCAGTTAAACTTTCTAAATCTTGCCCTTAGATAATGTAAACACTGAATACTTAATTACCTTGGTTTTAAGAGAATTTCTTTAGTGGGGGCTCTGCATTCGATTTAATCAGTCTTTTCAGGAAGCCTGCGTGATACGTATACCAGTGATGAGTGAAAAAGTAACTGAGAAAGAAGATTTAGCTATGAATGTTCCACTCTTCTGCCCTCCTCTAAACATCTGATATTGGTTGTGTCAAAGACAGAATGGTGGCTTAGCTGACTCTTTGGTCTGACCCAAATATCTGTATTCATGCTGAAGAACTTCGTTTACTCAAGGTGAAGACAGACATTCCTTACTTATGGACTCTGAATTGTCCCCCAATGAATATGCAGAGGACCTGAGTGTGAGATGACTCAAGTTTGAAAGTGTGCCTCTACTGCAGGAGGCTTGAGAAATGAAGAGATATCAGAGCAGAGGAATGAATCTGTTCAGTTTGGCCTGGAAGTCTAATGAAGGTCTACAGAAAATTATTTATCCTGGATTTTAATTGGTAGCATAAGATATTCTTTCACTTTTTAGGCTCCCCTCATCCTCACCACTTTAAACTTGCTGTCAAGGACCATGAGGTAAGGCCTGAGACCTGGGTCTATTTCTTTGACTCAAAGCTGCAGGAACACCATTCATTGGAGCATAACCAAGAGCAAGGACTAAGGTGTCTCTTGCCCCTAGCCAGTGTGTCAACCAACATATTCCCCCAGGGATGTGAACTGATGGAATTCTAACTAAAAATCTTCTCTCGCTTCTTTAAGGCTACACAGCAATGAGGCAAGCTTTTCTAGCACTAAAAAATTCAGATTTGTATGTCGAAGTCTGAATGTTTGTGACTCAGTCCTTTACGGGAACTATCTCTAAGTAAATTAATTTAATTTAATTTTTATTTAAAAAGTTAACATCCAAAACCAATAAATATGAAAGATTTAACCAATATGACTTAGATGACATTATTCTGGGAATTAAATGCAGCTTAATTGTGATTTGTGGGTTTAAATAGAAAGACCTTTAAGATCTGGATAATCTGATATAAACTTGTATTGTCATTCCCAAGCACTGCAAAATGTCGAGGCAGGCTCTAAACATCCCTGATGCAGTTTCAAACATTATTAGCTCTGTTTTTCCATAAGTTACAGTTTATGTTATTTTAATTTTCTTTCCCTTTAATTGTTTTTGCCTAATAATAAAAAGCTAGATTTCCATGCTCCTCCTCCAAAATAGAGAATATGGTAAGATTTTTCATGAGCACTGAAAAGTGAATTATATTAATGGAAATCTGACAGTATGGCTCTCCTCTAAAATGGAAAACTTAATTCTCTAGCACTAGCATAAGTTCTTCAGGGAGTGTGAGGTTACCCTAACAAGTAGTCATCAGGGAGGGAGAGGGAAGGAGGGAAGGAGGGAAGGAGGGAAGGAAGGAAAGGAAGGAAAGGAAGGAAAGGAAGGAAAGGAAGGAAAGGAAGGAAAGGAAGGAAAGGAAGGAAAGGAAGGAAAGGAAGGAAGGAAGGAAGGAAGGAAGGAAGGAAGGAAGGAAGGAAGGAAGGAAGGAAGGAAGGAAGGAAGGAAGGAAGGAAGGAAGGAAGGAAGGAAGGAAGGAAGGAAGGAAGGAAGGAAGGAAGGAAGGAAAGGAAGGAAGGAAGGAAGGAAGGAAGGAAGGAAGGAAGGAAGGAAGGAAGGAAGGAAGGAAGGAAGGAAGGAAGGAAGGAAGGAAGGAAGGAAGGAAAGAAGGAAGGAAGGAAGGAAGGAAGGAAGGAAGGAAGGAAGGAAGGAAGGAAGGAAGGAAGGAAGGAAGGAAGGAAGGAAGGAAGGAAGGAAGGAAGGAAGGAAGGAAGGAAGGAAGGAAGGAAGGAAGGAAGGAAGGAAGGAAGGAAGGAAGGAAGGAAGGAAGGAAGGAAGGAAGGAAGGAAGGAAGGAAGGAAGGAAGGAAGGAAGGAAGGAAGGAAGGAAGGAAGGAAGGAAGGAAGGAAGGAAGGAAGGAAGGAAGGAAGGAAGGAAGGAAGGAAGGAAGGAAGGAAGGAAGGAAAGGAAAGGAAGGAAAGGAAGGAAGGAAGGAAGGAAGGAAGGAAGGAAGGAAGGAAGGAAGGAAGGAAGGAAGGAAGGAAGGAAGGAAGGAAGGAAGGAAGGAAGGAAGGAAGGAAGGAAGGAAGGAAGGAAGGAAGGAAGGAAGATTTGACCAGAGGATATATTTGTTTCTGGTATTGGAACAAGCAAAGACACAAGCAACACAGGAGGAGATGAAGAAAGGTGAAAGAAGCTCTTCTATAAACAGCTATGATCCTGGAAACAGGAATTCAGCATCAAGAGATGTGCAGACTTTTTCTTCACTTTCTTCTTCTCTGGATGCCTCAAGCTAACCATTCACCTAGAGAGCAAGATAACACGTCACCCAGATAACTCTGAGCTGTGTTATTGGAAGCACTTCATGCTTTCTACTAATACTTATTTAATTAGTTTCCTTAGTTACCCATACAGTGATGCTTATTTTAAATCACTTGCAGGGTATTTAAACACATGACAGCACAGCCTCAGCACTCCTGCTACCTTTGTGTTGGCTGGAAAAGAAGACTATGAGTCATTAACATAAAGGGATGAGGAAGATGAAGGTGCTTTTTTCTGTGGCCTGCTGGAGGCAGCCCTGCCATAACCTTGTCTCTGCAGGGCAGAGGATGGACTGCTTTTAGCACAGAGAGTGGGTGGTTTCTCTGCTGAGATTGCCACTGTGGCTGGTCCAGCAATTAATGTCACTGAGGTCACTAAACAGATATGAGGTAGTAATGACTTTCAGTTGCCACTGACCTGCCTGGATCCGAGCCAGAAAGCTAGAAATTGAAAATTTTTTTATTTAGCATATTTCAAGCTATGGAACAATAAAAGTGGAAAAAAAAATGAAAGATTAGCAGATGTTGCAGGGGTGATAAAGAAAGAGGAAAAAGTGGTGGCAAACTGGGCTGGCTGGCAAATGATACAGACCTAGAAAGGAGTAATTTCAGATGTCTGTCTATCACTGATTATTAGTGGCACACCCATCCCATACGGTTTTAATATCAAAAGATCATGGACAGTGTGTGGTTCTCAAATATATAGGATATTTTCTGCAACTGACTCCCTAATCTGCAAAGCAAAAGAATTTTTTTGTTGGCAATTAGTAGTGCTGTGGTGAGTCACTCCTCTACTGGTGGTTCACTCCCTCCCTTCTTCCCATAAAAGCTTCTAAAAATAACTGCTATAGAAATATCTTTCATCCAGGGGAATAGACTAAAATAGCACAATCTATCCTTAAATTTAGGATCTTCTAAGTCCTGGTTAGTGATTAGCAGACTACTAGACAAGAAAAAATAAAAGCCTCCTTAACAGTTTATTTTTCACTATATTTGTGCTTAAGAAGTACAAGACAATTTCAACACATCCATGTTTCCATAGGGAGAAGTTTTTTTTAAGATAGTGTAACACATTCCTAAGGTCAGATGTTGACACAGTTTTGCTTATAAGTAAATTATCATTCCGTCACAAGAAAGAAAAGATCTGAGTCATATTATATCCTGATTCCACCGTGGGATTTTTGGTTTTTTTTTTTTTTTTTTAATCAGTAAATGGGACAGAAAGTGGGGCACAAGCTGTGACTATGACAGTAGGCACATGTTGCTTCTGTGATGCTGCATTTTACAGTCAGCTTTGGTGACGTAATAACTCAAGTCACTCCAAACAGTGGCATCAGCAAACCTGCTAGACAAATTTCACCTGAAGATCTCAACAGACAAGCTCATTGTAAATTGTGTTTGTTTGTTTGATGGTTTTTCTACTACAATATCAATGAGAAGAGGCCAGAGAGTGTGTTTTATATAACAGAAAGAGTAGCACCCAATAGACTTATCCTATGGACTCAGCCCATCTGGACAGAAGAAGTTTTGCATGGTCCTGTCTAGCTCACTAGGTTTGACAATATCTTTGGATTCTGTGCTTTAGATAATAGGGAAGATTTGCTACAGGGATGTTTGGCCACCAGTCAGTCTCCAGAGTTCTAGAAACAATGATTTTTTAGGTAGTACTTTTGTTAGTTTGCTTGTCTCCTTCAGCAAATTTGAGAGTAGCTAGTGGGCCTGGTTTCTTTAGCTAACCAAGAACTTCAGAGTTCTCTACTCTTCCTCTGGAATTTCACAACCAAAAAACCCAGGTACTTATACATGTAATGGGACCTCAGTTCTGCTGTATGTGAGTTCAAATCTGCCTTCTTCTGCAAGTAGTTGTTTAGAGCCAGATGGAGTGAGGAAATAACCCTGTCTTCTTCTTAAAACAAGCAAGCTGTGAAGGCAGTAAAAAAGATAACCCTTTGAGTCAAAGCAACTGGAGCCAGGAGAAGAGCATATTAGATCAGAAGAGGTACAGAAGGGGCAAATGAACAAATGTGGGTAAACACATTCAAGAATATGTGCCAGCCCATGTTATTTTGCCTGCCATCTCTGCTCTACAAGATGTATGTCATGTGTTGAGGATCCTGGGCTCAGGAGTCTGTGGGAAGGTTTCAACCAGGAAAAAAAAATCATGGCAAAGAGAAACACATACTTCTGAGCTTTTTTGCTGTCTTAGCCTCCTTTGTGAACATACTCTGAATAGTGTGTTGTAGCAGCACCTGTAGTGATCGAGTGCTCAGTTCACCTTCCTGTGACTTGCTGTCCTCCCAGAAATGCTTCAGACACCAGCTGGCATCATCCTGGGCAAACTGAGACCTGAATTTAATTTCTAATATAATAATTTGTTCATGGTAGTATCGGACAGTGGTAAAGACTGCCAGTTTGCACCTTGTTGTGCTATTTGAAGGGAAGTTAAGTAATTTCTATGCTTCTACAGCTTGGCAGCCCTATTCACTGGGTTATATGCTCAGTGAGTCTAGCTGGTGTGAATTGTCAGTCACTTTGGTGTTTTGTATCTTGTTTCCTAAAGTTCGGTGCTTGCTTCTGTGAAAAATACTGATAGTCTTTTCACAGACCAAATGTGATGCTTTCTTGGTGTAATTTCCTGATATGTTGATGCATGTAAATTTGGTAAGAAAGGACTAACAGGACTGTAGGTAGCAGGTGATAGTTCCACTTAGAAAATTGAAGGGCTGTTCATGACAAGGGAAGAAAAGATCAGATGTGCTGTGATGCTGAGGAAACCTATTGCAGAATGAATAGCATTTGTTCAAGGTGCCAGTATCATCTATTCCAATAAGGGTACATTTGGTTGTATCTAGGGAGTGGAGGGAAGTACAGCCAAGGTCATTCATGTAATCAGATTTTCTGTGTGGATTGTATAGAGTTAACAGGACTCTTAAATGCTGTATAACTGCTACCATTTCCTCACAATTCCACATCTGAAAACTGGAAATTAAGACCTGTCGTTGTATTATCCCTGGAGTTAGCATTGACATGTTTGTTCTCTTTTAATTAGTCACAACCAGCTCCAGGTTGTGTCAGGGGAGATTGGAAGTGAGAGTCTCAGAGTGAGCATTTAAATCCTGTCCTGGTGCACTGGGATAAACAGGAGGATATCTCTGATACTGCATGGACTCTCCCAAGCACTAATTCCCAGCACAGCGTTTGCTACAGAGCAATACACACAGCATTGATTCAAAAAGACAGAAGGGCAGTCTGGAAGTGACAGCAGAACATCTGTGTATATTTATTTTTGCTTACAGAAAAGGTGGGCCGTGCAGGGTGTGGATATGCTTCTCCTCCCAGTTCTCACTGTGCTGGTGAAAGGTTACCCTCACCATTCCATCTCCATCTCCATCATGGTCAGGCACAGTTTCACTCATAGGTCTGTACAGGTTCAGGGGTCCTGAGGCTCTTCTCAGTCAATGGGACATAGCTCTCCTATCTCACCATGCCTGTGATAAGTGGAGGAACTGCAGTGTCAACAGGCCATCAAATCAAGGAGAGCAGCCTTTTCAGTTGGCACAGCAAATGTTGAGAAGGCCATTTTTCCTGAATTACTGCATTCACAGGAAGGTCACCTGCAACGTTGCTGTCATATGTGGGTGTTTCACCCTCCTCTGGTGGATGGGGAAGTGAAGAGGAGCTTATGAAAGCTTAGGTACTCAAATAATCTGTGAATCTCTTTTGCATGTGGCAGAGAGGGGACTGAGTAGAAATTGCCCTCTTCCTTTGCAGAGAGACAAATATCAAAAGTCACCATAGTGATTTGCAAGGATTAATAGAATATGGCTTTAGTTCATGTCCTCAAAGAAACAACTAGAAAAGTGATTTTGCTCCAGTTGACTGAAGAAGTTCATGAGCTACTGCAGTTACTTGGAAAGAACTGGCAAAGATTTCTTCAGGTTCTGAAAAAAATACATTCTAACAGTGTTTGTGTACATTTTACAGTTGCTTACTATGAATATTCTGGCAGAAAAAATTCCTGGCAAGAATATGCTTCAAAATAGTCAATATTTTAAGTATTTATTGATATCAATTTGAAATCCCTGAAATTTGCGCTGAAAATTGCATTCTCAGCAACACAGCTATCCATTAGAGACATAGAAATGTCATGTGACTTAACATATTTAACATAAACCAGCCTGATTTTTATATTTATTTTTAAAATCTATAAAAAGCTGCTCACAAACAACCTACAGTTTTGGAAATTATCATCAGAGTAAGTTAAAATGAAGAGTAAGGTAGGTAACATCATAGACTGCTCAAGGAGACTGTATTTTATGGATGGAAATGTAGTCATTAAACTCTACTGGCAACTGTATGTATGTGCAGTATTCATGTCTCAGCATGGTAGTCGGTTTAGAATTGTTCTTCCTAGTGTTTGCCAGAGAGATTGACACTTAAAGGAGATACATGGTACAAATGAATGCAGGAAAAATAAAAAATTAGCTCCCTACCACCATTTTAGTGACACAACTTTTTCAAAAGTGACCTTTTAGTCACTTATTCTACAGTTATCATTAAACCACTGAATCCCTGTTACTCCACACAGTTCACTGATCAGTGTATACTCTCTGCTATGCATGTCCCAGTTCTACCAGTTGTCCCACCATTACCATTGATTTGTCTTCTAAATTTCGTTTTGCGACCAGTTGCCCTATTTCCCTTGCCACGTCCTTGACCCTTGCCATAGGGTAAACCCATTACCATGGGTTATCTCCAACATTATGTGGCTTTGGTGTGGTTCTGTCATCATGTCCATGACGACCACATTAGCCTCTTCTCACTTTCTCTCCACTCCTTTTCTCTTTCTAACCTTTATACTGAGTTACTCTTTCTTCTTATCTAATGTATTAAAGGAAACCTATAGTCTGAGCCTCTTATTTCTGGTTCTTAATTTACAACTTTTGTTTTTCAGTTGGGCAACTGTAAAAAATTAAGAAATATAATCTTATTTCAAGTCTGACCACTGAAGAAAGGTTTACATACATAATAATACATTGTCTATCTATACCATCGAGGCTCTTTGGGCCCCTCTCCAATGTGGCCTCTGATACAGTGTGCAAAACAAGACACATGAGAAACAGGATTTTCAAAAGCAGGCAACTGGCATCCAAGCAAAGTATTGAACCAGTCAATTTCAAAAAATATATAAAGATCTGAAAAAAATATTATCTATCTTCACACACCCACATTCCATAAACACAGACGCCCACAAATTTTATCGTATATATTGCATGCTATTTTTCTGGCAAATAGTCTGGAATTTAAAATAATAAGTGAGTCGATAATCTATTTTAATCCATAAACATTCATATAGGAGGCTGGTTATTGAAACACTGATCTTATCCAGCCACACTGCAAATGCATTGATTAATTGAGTACAATGTGAACAGCGACTGCACTGAATGTTATCAATCTGAAGAAGCAGCCTGCTCATACCAAAATCGTGGAAGTGAGCTAATACAACTTTGAGATGGATAGCACAAGTCAGATGGTGTGACTTCCTTTGATACAATGGATTTGATGTTGTAACTTCTGTTCTGAAAATGACTCTGACTATTGAAGATTTTTGTGTTTTTCTGAAGGTTAAAAAAGACAGCAACAATATATCCTAGTCCAATTCCTGTTTGACTTCCTGTCTATAAAAAGAAACCAAAAGACGCCCAAACATAAAAACACACATACACACAAAAAACCAAACCAACCAAACAAGAAAAACCTTTCCTTTTCAGTTATACATTATTGCACTTTTTATTGTAAATTTACTCCCTCTCCCTATGTTTCTGTGATAATTTCTGTGCGATTTGGGACAGAGTGGGCATGGTGTTAAATAACCTCTGAAGAAAACTTTAGGTAAGCTGGCCAAAATTGAGAAGTGCCACAGAAATTAAATTCTGTGCCACTTCTGTACAGAAAAGGAGAACTTTTTCCTGCTTTGCAGGAAGCCTTTTCGAAGTGGCTTCTTGCCTTACTTGGTTTTGGCCAGAAAATTATTTTGTTCAGGGCCTGGTGTCCTGCCATATTGCAGGTAGGAAGAAGAACTCAAGTACTTCCTAATTGACTTTAGCTCTGGTTCTCTTGTTGAAAAGCTTTTATTTCCATAGTTAATGTTATAGTTGGCTCAGTTCAGCTCTGCATGCTATTCCAAGGTTTCTACAGTCCACTGGGCATATCAAATTTGATCCTGTGCCATTGAAGTCAACAGGAGTTTTGCCATCAAATGAGCTAGAAGCAGGAGGCAATCCATAATTAGTCAACTGACAGTTGGATGCAACTTGCCCTGTATCAGTCACTGTGTTATTATTCTCTGCTAATCTCCATCTGACTAAACACTCTTGGCTAGTTTATTCCTGTGCACTCCCCCTTTCCCAGAGAAGTTAATCAAATGACAAGAGCTGTTCTTTTATGTCAGAAAGAGGGGATGGGGTTACATAAACCCCACAAAATATAACCTAAATAAAAGGCTGTAAAAAGCCCCAAACTTGCATGGTTAATGTTGGGTCTCAACCCTGCCACCAGAGAGTCAGCAGCAACAAGAGCAGCTGAGAACTCCCCCAGCATCCCTGCTACCCCAGCTCTGTCTGATCACCTCCTGCCTGCTATCTGATTAACAGCCAGATGCCTCAGCCCCATGCTCCGGAGACCCTCTCTGAAAATTCATTTAAACTGAATGGGCACTCATTAGTCCCAGAGTCCTCTCTTGGTGCAGCGCAGCCTGATGCTGGGACTATGTATTATTTGGTTTTAATCAACGCTGCTGAGATTTGAGAGAGGAGACAGAGCAAGGTTTCCACTGCAGCCTCTAATGTGGCTCTAGCGAGACATTGTTATATATTGGTCTGTGACTCAGTATAGGGGCTTATTTGACAGGCCCTGTCATCATCTACCTTCAAGATTATCATTCATGCTGCTGGAAAGACAGCTTTATTGGACTAAATATTGGCATGTGTCTGTGTGGCCCACACAGGTAAAGACTCTCCCCGGGCCTCTTTGGTGTGTCTGAGTCACCGTGCGTGGGTGTAACAACTGTGCTAGTTATTATTAATCTCTCTGAAACCTCTTTATGGTGATTAAGGGAGTGCTGTGTGAAAGCAGTCTGCTCTCTCCAAAGAAGAACCACTAAGCAGATTTTGTTGGAGTCTTCAGCCAAACTGCTCTTTTCCTGGCAACTGAAATGTGCAGCAACATAGATGTAATGTCAATTTCCAGCTTTTTACTTTTTTTAATGCACTTTATTCATGTTTTTTGGATGCTACACAAACCACTTAAATCAAAGCACATTACTTAACATAGCCAGTCACTTTTCTGACGTGCCAGTGTATATAAATAAACTTGATCAGGACACAAGAGGTCAAAAATAAAAGAAGACCAGAAAAGCATGTGTGTTCTTGCCTCCAATCCCCATTGGATGGGGATGAATCCCCATGGGGTATGAAGATGGGACTTCACCAAGGGACTTTGGTGTGAGAGGAGTGACAGGTATATGCTGACAGGTACTAGACACACAAAACCATTGACCAGAACAGTTTCAGCAATTGCCAGGGATCTGCTAATCTTTTTCTCAAGGTAAACTACTAAGGGTTGGGCTTTTTGGAAGCTGTAGAGATGATCTCTTGCTGAGCTAGCTGTGAAGGAGACATCACGTGGCAATGGCCTGCAGCAACATGGAAGGTCAAGTAACCCTGGCTTTGGGTGGAAATAATGATCACACAAGGTTTTAGTGTCTGTACATCACAAAACAGGGCTGGTAGCTAGATTCCATGGATGACTCAGGAGGGTGACTTGTACTCTCTAGGGGAAGATTCTAGCAGGTTTTATCTGACCTTGAATATTATATTTTCTTTGAGCTGAGGTATCTTTTACTTCTGTTTACTCGTATATATAGGTGTATATATATATTTAAAACATCATCCCCTTTTCCCTCTCTGCATGCCCATTTCTGGCAATGGATCAAAGCCTGGGTTTATAGTTCTGCTATGTGCCTCATGACATCTTGTCCTCATACACAGGAAAAGTGACTGTCTCTAAAGCAATCTTAGGAGGCTAAGTAAAGAAGAGTAAAATAGCAGCAAACTGAAATTTTTTCAGCTTAGTCTGTCCCAGGAGGGTTAGATTGGGGAAAAACAAGGCACTGTGAAGGAAAAAAAAATAAGAATAAAAAAGAAATCAAACTGTCTCAGGAAGGGAGAAAAAAAAATTAACTTCAGACAGAATGTCAAATAGATATTTGGAGTTCAGAGTGCTACTACACTCAGCTTTGACCACCTGCAGCAATTTTTATATTACCAGCTTTGTGTCATTAAGTAATTAATGTTGCGGTGATGTGCTATTTTCTCCTGTATCATTGCACTCACTACACATCATATGGTCATCATTTCAGTTTCCATTGCATTAAAGTACTTCACAAGAGATGCTTTCTTTCTGACTTGATCTATTCTGTGTACAGGGGATGTGTTTTCAGGCGTTTTTTACCCATTGCCAGAGAGCAAGAGATTCAATATGCCCAGCAGGCCTCTGAAACTGATTTCTTCCATCAAGAAGGAAACAGAAAAGAACAGACACACAGGACACTCTTTGCTACCTTTGTTTTTTGTCCTATGCAAAATGTGCCATATTCTTCCCCCTTCGCATGCATAACCACAAAATGACACTGACTAAATGAGGTTATTAATACACAGAGAGTTATTGGGCTATATGAAACTGTGCATACTTGAGGGATTTCCAAAGAGACCCAAGTAATGAGAGTATCACCCTGACTTTACAGAAGGCAGAGGAACCATGGCTGCTCTACCACATTCATTATGCTGACAGTTATCCCTATTTAGGGATATTATTTTCATCTGTTCTGTTAAGCTGCCTCAAGAGGCTGCCTAATCATCACCTTACCATTCTCTAGTGCTCACAAAGTGGTGCACAGTCAATGCTGCAGCAGAGTGATACAGCTCCTCCATTGTGGCTCTGGTCCTTGCAATAGCAAGCAAGACAGTGATGGGTAAAAGACCTCCAGAAGGGACTGAAAGAGTAAGTTCTTTTACTGGACCTTTGGATGCATTATATTTAGACAGAAAAAAATTTATAAACATCAAATACTATTAAAGAAATAGAATGATGAAGACTTGGCTGAAGTTAAAAAAAGGTAAGTGCGTGAATGAAATCATACTCCCCAGTAACACCAGTCTTGCTGGGATGGACTGTACTAATGGTGATGGAGGAGGGGAAGTGTTAATCACCCCTTGTCCTCCCCAGTAAATCCACACTTGAAAGGCAGGGGATTAAAATGTCTTTAAAATCATGTGCTGGAAACCGAGAGAGCTTAACATTTTACTTGTGCTGATGTCAGATGACTTTCCCAGCCCCTTCATCGATTATACATACTCCAGCAGGTCAAAATAGAAGCACAGAAGTGCTGATATATTGCCTGTAAAAAATTTTAGGTGTCTTGATTTGGCATGGGTCCATCTTGCTGTCTTTGTCCAGAGACTGCTATAAAAGCCTGACCTGCCTCCACAGATCATCTTCTTCCCCATTTTGACAACATCTCCATTTTGTGAATGTGGGAGTGCACTAACATGTGAACATCCCAGATGAGGAGGCCTCTTTCAGCTTCAGAGCCCAGTTGTGCTGGGTTCAGTCAGCTCTTCTTCCTGTAAAAAGAGTAAGACTTAACTCAAGTTCCTAACTTTGCTTAGCAGCATGAAAAAAAAAATTTAAAAGAGAAAATAGAAGCCTAAGCTGTAGCCCACCTGGTGAAGAGGGAGAAATAAAAAACTCTACCAAGTAGCTAAAAAAAATTTAAAGTTCAATATTCTAAAAGGAGAAAAGATAATAATCAGAATGCTAGAATGAGATGTGTTAACAATTACAAGGAAATATTTAATAAGATTCAACAAAAATAAAATGCAAAAGAGAAATTCAAATTATCTAAACCTAGAATCTTAAGGAAAGAAAATCCTTTTGCATGTTGTTAGCAACCCTCTATAAAACCTTGTCTGATATTACAATAAATATGAAGAGGAGATAGCATTACACAAAAGCATCAGCAGTTTGCCTGTGTTCAGTCTTCCAGTAATGCAGTTATAACTTCTGTGACTAACATGAATGAGTGAAGATTTTTACAACCACCCTGTTTGCACAGCACACATCTGCAATGAAATTACCTTCTTACTCCAGAGAGACACAAAGTTTAACTTGTAGCCATCTGAGAGCTGCCTGTAGAGCCACACTTATACTGTAGAAATAAAAGAGAAAACCAAAGCAGACTCACATTTTTGGTTCACGTCCCTTAAATTCTTTTCAAATGGAATCCACAGAAACTTGGAAATGGTTATATTGTAATTATTACATAATTACAAATGAGAAGTAATTTTGTCTGATTCCTCAGGTAACCCCTCCTCTGCCATCCACTGAGTTTAAAACCAGCAGTTGGTTTCCTCCACAGCCTGCAACCAGATTCAAATCTCCATTGCCCTAAATATATTTCCAAGCTAGTACCAAATGCTCTAAAGTCTTATGAGGAATTCAGAGCACTCGTTGATCCCTTCTGCTATTTATATTATATATATATATATAAAATGGACTGTTACAGTTCTCTGGCTGGTACTTAGGGAGAGTTCTGCCATCTATAGTCACCTCTAATAGCATCTCACTACCTGAATAGATTCCCTCTAACAAATCCACCACCTCTAGGCTCTAAAACAATCTTTGCAGAAACCTAATGGGATTTCCTCCCAGTGGGGTCCTGAGCCCTCAGCCACTAGGGGTGTATTAAGGAATAAGGCACTATAATGTACAACATGCCAAGAGTACACGTATTGTATAGTAAGGCTATAGGACATAAGGCTTCTGAATTCTTCAAAGCAACCTGAAGCTCTGTTTAAGGATGCTAAATATTTTTCTTCTTTGGAAACTCAATATGGTTTGCTCTGTGTGCAAGGGAGAGGGTGGACTGGAAATGGCTTAAATTATCCACATTTTTGACAAGTAGTTTTGTCAACCACAGGGGAAAAAAAACAAGAAACAAACAAACAAAGCCAACAATAACCCTAACAAACAACACCCTAAGAAACAGCAGTATTGTAAATGGTATACTTGGCAAAGATTTAGAAGTAATTGTGTCTCTCTGACAACTATCCATCTGCAGTATCAGTCATCATCAAAAGTCACACAGTAGCAGTTTATCTGAAAATCCTTTGAAAAGCTTCTCTACTGGCACCCCACAGGAGAAGACTTGGCCCATTCTGCAGTGTGAGTGCATCACAGAGCAACCCGCACTTGTGAGAAAATCAGTGAGTGTTACTTAAGTTTCTTGGGGTGCTAACATGATTGCCTAGTGATATTTTTCACTTTACCTAAAGATGCATACATCTCACCTCCACAAGAGATCAGATTATAGCAAGGTCTTACATATAATTTAAATAGAACAAGAAATTCTCTTTAACTGAGCAAGATGGACCCCCATTTGCTAGGTGCCCAGACAACTGAAGCTTTATGTAGTGGCTCCTGCAGACTATAGGAAATGGTTTTTGGGGCCAGCCACAGCCATCTCTGAAAGACGCATGTAGCAGCACTGGAGCACTGGGCTGTGTGTAGCCCAAAGGGCTCCAGATCCATTGCCTTCCCTGCTGCCTGGTGAGGAGTGGTCAAGAGCAACCCAAATGTTCAGCAAAGCACAATGGAGCTGGTATTTTGATTGCTGTGAGGGCACATAGAGCATAAAGACCCTCTTCGTGTCCAGTACCCTGTTCTGCACCAGTTCACATCTTCAGTTCCTTCCCACATTTTGCTCTTCCAATGTACAGGAGGTACCTGGAGGAGGTAAACATTTATCACTGCTGCTGGCCTGAGTTGTGAAAGCAGACAGGAGTCTTTGTTTTCAAGCAGAAGGAGATGCACCTCTGCAATGCAAAAGAATTGTAGGAGGAGCCTTCCAGCTACAAAATTTTTAAAACTCAGTAGGACTTGCAACTATTTTTGGGGTTTATTTTGAGGTCTGAATTTCCATTTTTGCTCCTAGACCATCACTGTAATCCTACGTAATGGAATCTGTTCATGTCTTTTTGTGTCTTGCTGTGTTTCATTTGCAGATGTATGGTGTACATAGGAATTAGCTGCAGATGTACTTTTACCCAGTGTCTAGACTTTTGCATGCTTTATTGTATTTCATATGCTCCATATGCCCTAGAAAGTTGGTCAAAATCCTGATTTCCTGACACAAAAAATTACTTTGGGCTGCAAAGCCTGTCACTGGTACTAAAATGCTTGATGGAATTTCTGTGCACTTGAGTGTGCGTGTGTGTATGTGCCTCTGTGGGAGGAGGAGAGAAGGAAAACATTCTTCATATCTACCTGAGCAATTCAGGAGAGCATACTTGATGGTGCACTTGACAAATATACTAAAAGAAATACATTTGGTTTGCATCTGCCAGTTTTTAAAAGTTATCTTTTTCTGAAGGTTCGCTTTTATAATAAATATGCATATTCTCCCAAAGCAATGGAAGCAAACATCAGCAAAGCCCCAGTCTTGTGTTAATTTTTGTGATACATTTTTGTGCCTTGTTAACAATTATTTATTACCATGTTTATACCAAGAATATGGGGACAGGGGATTGTGACTGATTAAAAACTTCAAAAATTAGAAAAAAATAAGTCTATAATGTTAATAATGAAGAATATGGTCAACAAGATGTCTTTATTAAACTGGGTTTTAGAGCAAAATATAATATTCAAAGAGTCATGCTCCGTCATTTGGATTAAGTCCTGATATCACCAAAGCAAGTATCTAAATTAATTTCTTAATATGCCATGTGAAAGAAAGAAAAATTCAGTACAGCTTCCTTGTATTGGGACAGAAAATTATTTTTTAAAAAGAATTTCAGTAAACACATTGCTTTTTTTTGGTAAAATTAAAACTTCTGACTTGCAACACAAAAAATCTGTCATTTCACTGGAGCCCTAGAGGTGTGTGTGTGTGTGTAGATGTGACAGACATAAATGTAATCAAAATGAGGAAATTTCAATTAAAAAAAGAAATTAAAAAAATATATTTTATATTAAAGTCTCTTTCCATTGTCTTCCTTAATAATATTATCACAGTATCTCTACTTTCTGCCAAGGTATGGCTGGGAGTTCTCTTGAGGAACTTCGACATCCAATGCTGTCTTTCCTACAATGAACCCTCTATTTCATGACCTATGTATATTACTAATAAATCAAGAAGAAGATGAGGCCATGGAGATGACTTCCTAGGTTTCTCAATGAACATGGTGCTGAACAGTGGTGCCACAGCCAGAGGAATTCCTTCCTGACAGCCTTTGGGATGAGAGCCACTTGTCATGTCCATAGTTCCATAGGCATTCCCATACCATTCTCACCTCTCCATGTAGATGCCATTCAAGTGTTACTGGATTTGAGTGTCACAGCATCTCTGCAAGAGGAAAACAACTGCCACCTTTTCATTCTAAAGGACAAACTAAAACACAGGATGGGTTGCAGGTACAATTTATTTAGTTAAAGGTAGCTAACCACAATATAGATGCCCACTGCAAACATGGACACCCTGAGGTGGTCAGAAACAAGCAGTTCCCTCTGGGCTAAATTTATCTCACCTTGAGATAGGAGTAAAGTAAGGCTGATGCATAGCACTTTTGATGTTTCCATTTCTCTTAAGTTCTAGCTTCTGGGGAGAGACAGAACTGACCACCTCAGATGTACAGCAGTCACCTGTGGTGGGAAGGCTGCATTTCCTCCCTGTGTGCAAAACTCTCACTGAAAGTTTGCAGCCCAATTGACATATCTTGGTCTCCCAAGTCCAGTACTGCTTGGCACAGACATGAATAGGCCTCTGTACATGCAGGGAAGTGTGTTAGGAAAAAGGACAGTGATGGGAAGAGGGGAAACAGGAATATGTTATTTCAGGCACAAGATTTCCCTCAGAGGTTTTTGGAAGCCTTCGCCCAGGGGAAATGGGTGTTTAGAATTCAGTGTGTGTAACTTGGAAGCCAGGATGACTTTCCACTAGTATTTCCTATAAAGGGGAAGGAAAGCTACCCCTGGCAGCATGGCCAGGCAGGAGGAATGTCCCCGGTCTGGTACACTCACGTAAAACGAGGCACAAGCTGGTAATGCTCTTGGCAGATGATGCATGCTCCCAAAGTCCTTTCTCACCTCTAAATCATTCTCCTGTGACTCAGCTGAGATGTTATCAAGGGACTACAGTGCTGATCCCTCCACCAGTGTCCAGCACCAGCAGTCCCCATGTGCCCTCAGAAGAACAAACTTTAAGGTAAGCACTGAGAGGAAAGAACTAGTTTTAGGATTTGGGTGTTTTATTATTTTGTGTCTGTAAGAAAGCATGTTTGTCATACTCAAGCAAGACAGCTACAAGAAGTGCGCAGTTACGTGTCAGGATCTCAAGCCTCAGGCCCAAAAATGAAGTTCCCAGCTCACCCTTTGTCACTAGACCCCATCTTTCTGCTTTCTGGTATTTTTTTATTTATATACACTAATTTTCTCTTTTCAATCACTTTACTTTGCTTCTCTTATTTTTCTGTCTTCCCTGTTTCCAGTAGAATGCAAAACTTTGCAGATGGAGAAAACAAATTTTCAGTTGTAGACAACAGAAGGAAAATCCTGAGTGGGCTCATCTTTCCCTTTACCAACAGAGCAGATCTGGTAGGAAGCATGCTTCACCCTGCACCTCTGCATGAACACATCACACCTCCCTCAATCTGGCAAGTCAGTGGGTAAAGAGGCAGAAGGCAGTAAGACTAACTTCCTCCTTATCTCACATTCAGGGTAATGGGGCAATACTTCTCAGGAGAGATCAAAACCTTGCCCTCTTTGGGGTCTCAGCAATATTCTTTTCTCCCACCTGGGAGCAGAAGGAATGTTGAGGAGGCGCCAAGGGCCACCTGTAAACCTTTAGTCTATCCAGGCACTCTAATCCCTTCTGTTTTTGCAGAATTTTCTTGCAGTCATATCTGTCTACCCTGTTTTTTCTTCTCTACTCCTTTTCTTTTCTTCTCATGCAACTTTCTAGCACTTTCTTCCCAGTAAAATGCTGCACAGGGAGGCAGAGCAGCCTGGCACTGGCCTTTAAATGTATTTAAACACTAGCAATTCACTGAGCTGGAAAATTGTAAATCTGCAATTTTATTGGAAAAGGTGGTCACCCTGTTCCTTGGAGCCATGTTCAGAGACAGCAGAATAATTAATGGGCGATTATGCAATACAGAGGCAAAGAATGGAAATTTTTAATAAGACTGGTAAGATTATTTTTTTAATTTCTAAGAAACATATGTTCTGTGTCTAGTTTTGCTTATTGTTACAAGAATAATGATTGGAGGGCTGGGCCCAAAGAGTGGTATGAATGGCAGCCACTCACTGGTGGTGTCAACCATGGATCAGTGCTGGGCCCAGTTCTGTTTAATACCTTCATTGATAATTTAGATGAGGGGATTGAGTCCACCATTACAAATTCACAGACAACACTAAGTTAGGGGGGAGTGTGGATCAGCTGGAAGGCAGGAGGGCTCTGCAGAGGGACCTGGACAGACTGGAGAGTTGGGCTGATTCCAATGGGATGATGTTCAACACGGCCAAGTGCCGGGTCCTGCACTTTGGCCACAACAACCCCATGGGGAGCTCCAGGCTGGGCACAGAGTGGCTGAGAGCAGCCAGGCAGAGAGGGACCTGGGAGTCTGGATTGACAGGAAGCTGAACATGAGCCAGCAGTGTGCCCAGGTGGCCAAGAAGGCCAATGGCATCCTGGCCTGGATCAGGAACAGTGTGGCCAGCAGGTCCAGGGAAGTGATTCTGCCCCTGTACTCAGCCCTGGTGAGACCACAGCTCGAGTCCTGTGTCCAGTTCTGGGCCCCTCAGTTCAGGAAGGAGATTGAGGTCCTGGAGCAGGTCCAGAGAAGAGCAAGGAGGCTGTGAAGGGACTCCAGCACAAGTCCTGTGAGGAGAGGCTGAGGGAGCTGGGGGTGTTCAGCCTGGAGAAGAGGAGGCTCAGGGGAGACCTCATCGCTCTCTACAACTCCCTGAAAGGAGCCTGGAGCCAGGGGGAAGTTGGTCTCTTTTCTCAGGCAGCTACCAGTAAGACAAGAGGGCATGGACTTAAGCTCTATCAGGGGAGGTTTAGGTTGGATATTAGGAAAAAATTCTTTACAGAGAGTGTGATCAGGCACTGGAATGGGCTGCCTAGGGATGTGGTGGATTCTCCGTCCCTGGAGGTTTTTAAGAAGAGACTGATGTGGCACTCAGTGCCATGGTCTGGTAACCACAGTGGTAGTGAATTAAAGGTTAGACTTTATGATCTCAGAGGTCCTTTCCAACCCAGATGATTCTGTGATTGATTCTGTGAAGAAGAGAAAGGCTGTTAAAACCACCCTGTGCAGGTAAAAACACTATCACACAATCCTTTTTTCCTCTGAACTAACATGGAGGAGGAAAGCAACTGGCACTGAGGGATTAATAATGTCGCTTAAGAGTGTGTATGTGGTGCCTACCCTGAACATTATCTAGACACCTTCCTAGAATTTCATGTAACAGTATTTCAAACCAAAATAGAGACAGACAAGAGCTGTCAGCACGGCTCATTTTAGTTATGAAGTGCATCCTTACTTGATGTACTGCTGGGAAAGCTACGCAAGACACAGAACTCAAATAAAAAAAGCTTTCAATTGGGCAATATAAAGGGGGTGGCAAGAGGCCACCAAAGCGGAAAATAAAGGTGAAAGTTTTCAATGGTAGGACAGGAGTCTCTCACATAGAGGGAGGAGAGGTATAAATGAAATGAAACAGAACTTGTCATCATCCTTTTTACAAAATGTAAGTGTACTTATGTAGCTGTATTGAATTATGAATAGTGTTGTGAATTATGTGAGCAAAGTGCTACTAGACAGATGACATAACCACAGTCTGGAGGAGGAAAGGGCTACAGAGCTGCACAACCTGGCCACAAAAATACAGAAGTGATGAGACAAGAAGCACCAACTTCTTAAGGTCATTCTATGAACTCAGAGTGGAGTATTTCTTCCAGAATAACTAAATGTGCATATCTCATTTTTTGAATAAGAATATTTCAGCTGAGTTAGCAAAGCCACTTTAGCAGGAACATGGCTTCCAGAATAAGTCATCAAGCAGATAAAGCCTATGAGAAAAGAAGCATTCTGCATAGAGAATGGGGAATACAGCAGTTATAGAGCAACCTCTCGTTTGTTTTTGCTCACTTGGGTCTGTTTGGTAATTAAGATTACCTAACACCTGAGTGAAGCAATCGGCAGGGGCCTGAGCCTTCAGCACTCTTGGGAGGGGTTCTGCCAAGTAAAGATGATTGAAATGCCTGGTTATAAACAAACTTCTGCCACCCTTTCTGTTCTGCTTATTCTGCCAGCTCTGCCATTTCATCACTTTAGCACATCCATCATTCAGGAGCTGAGTCGTGTGCATAGTCTCTCAATTACACAGCAGGCCCTACAAACATCTTGCATAGCTGAAAGAGCATGAGCTAGAGATATCTGACAAAAGTAACTATTAATTCAACCCCATGATATTTAAAAATAAAGTAGATGAGCATATCAATTTGTTTCTCTACTTATGTTATACCACATCATTTTTGAATATAGCCCATGTATGAAAAGAAGAGCATCTGTTGTGAGATTGGAAAACAAATTATTGTGCATTAACATCTTTACATAAATACTTAGGCAATTTTTATATTAATGCTGTATTTTGTAAAGGATTCTCTCTCCTATCAGCTTCACAGCCTCTTCAGGTTCTTATTTTCTATGCACTCAGCTGTTGCGTACAGCAAAACAGGCCTGTTGAACCACGGGCACTTTCACACTTGTTTCCAGAGCTGGGTGCAGCACTTGGTGAGAGGAGCCACTCAGGCATATGGCCTGTAATAAGCTGAGCTCCAGCGAGTTGGAACCTCCTGCTTCAAGAGCTATTTGGCCATTTGTTTTCTTGCTGCAGCTCTTTGATTATTTCCCTCCCTTTGACAGAATGATGAAAGCAGCCACAGGCTTTGTGTGCCACCTCCACCAAATGTTGCCCATATTCCAGTAATCAGGCAGAAGGGAGACAGGTAAGGAGACAGACTCAGGATGCCCACTGAGTATGGAAGTCCTGAGGACTGAAAGGCATGTGTTCTGCTGAAAAAAGAGACTAATGTGTGTGCAGCTGGTTCACAAACCAGCTAGGGAGGTTTGTCATGGCACCTTTCTCCTGAGATTGTCCATGCAGAAACTGTCAGTCTCAGTTTTCTCTACCACACTGAGGCTGAGATAATTTTTTTTTTCACTATATTTCCTCAGTAATCATTACAGTGTTTTGTTTAGAGGCACATTATCTTACAGGTATTTGAATGCTTTAAACCATCTCACTGAAAAAATATCACTTAAAACAAACAGACAACATGCCTAGTGCAATGCCAGAATTAGAAATAATTCTGAAAAAAATAAAAAATCAAACCAATAAATAAACAGGGCTTTGCTTAATGTAAATATTCAAGGAAGAAATAAGCAGGAAGAAAAAGCTTCATTTCTAGGCTAAATAATGGCAAGTCATATAATTTCTGAGAATTCATAGGACTTTCAGCAAACTAGGCCTTGTTTCTCTCCTATATCTTGAGCACACATTTATCAAATATTTATTGCTACTGAAGATACAAGACAACAGCTAGGTTGCCTTCTAAGCCTTGGCATAGCACAGGGAGAGCTCTACATTTGTCCTAATTGGGACCAGCCAAAAAGTTTTACATCAGGCTGTTTTGCAACAGAGAGTAGAGCTTTCAGTGGCAGTGAATTTTTCATGAAATGGTTCTGCTTTCCACAGAAGATTTCAATTTTTCATTGAAAATCTGAACAGGCAAACCAAGAAACTAGATGAAATACTTCAGTTCTGGAGGTCTATCCGAGCACTTCAGAGGTCTCAAGTTCTTCTCAGTCCGGTTGTTTGCTGGGCACTTGGCTCCTCCACCAAACTATGTTGCCAGCAACACTCTGGCCTGGTAGCAGTACTGATGCACACCTTCCCATCTGCTTGAGAGAAGAGTAACATTCATTATGGAAGATTCAATGAAGTCAAGAAGTCACCACTTCATGTTTATTTGTTGCGACTTGCAATCCTTTACCACCAAATGCAGTCACCATTGAAGGTTTAAGAGAAGAGTAAAGCACAGGGCAACGTGAAAGAGAAAGAGGCGTGGATCCTTTCAGCCTTCTCAATTGCAGCAGCTATTTTGTGTAGGAAGCGAACAAGTGCTAGAGGGCCCTCCAAAAATGAACAGGAGAGTTGCTGAAGTATGAAAAACCAATCGAGTAGATAAAGAGGCCACTTGGTCTTGTTCAGTGACAGCTACAGGATGTGTCAGCCAGCTTCCATACAGAGATCAGCTCAGCATCCAGTCTCAAAGCCAGGTGGAATGAGAAGTGAATATGTCAGGGGAAGAATATAAACTCAAATAGTACAGAGAGGACCACAGTAAAGTACAGAGAAGATTCAGGAAAACATTCTTTGACATCTTCAAGCCAAAAGTGTGCACTGACAAGAAAAGTAACTCGAAGTTAACTTAAGTCAATCGGTGAATGTACGTGCTTTCCAGAGAGGATTTGCTTTTGATTTCTCCAAGCAGAGTCTCATTTGGTGTAGCTTAGTTAACTGATTTCAGTAAAATCCATGTCAATTTACTTGTGAGCCTCTTGACCTTAGAGAACTGGCTTATTATCTAAGGTGAAAAACACATACTTTGGCTGTGCTTAAACTTCTGTTCAAGCAGAAAATACCATGAGCTGGTCAAAACTGTCAATGTTTCCTCCCAGCTATTCAAAAAGCAGAGGGAAGTAGTCACTTTCACTCCCGAGATCAAAAAAGTCTGACATTTCATTTTGAAAAGAAAAACAAATCTTCTGAAGCAAGGTGCTTTTAAGCATATCAGCAAAGAGGATCAGAAATAAACATGCAAAAGAAACTCAACACATTTCTTGAAGGAAAAAGTTATGAATGATTGGATAGGTTTGCAACTTGGTGAGATGACTTTCAGGACTGAAAGATCAAGAGTCTCTTGATTAAGGAAATCTAGGAGAGGCAGAAAGAGAAGCAGAGGTGAAGGAAAATAAGCCCATAGCAAAAAAAAATCTTTATTGCTGTATTTCAGGCCCTTTTTCTTTCTGGTTAGAGCTCTGGGGAGGAAAGGACAGAGATATGTGAGTATCTGGGTAATGTCCATTAAGCCTGATAAGACAGTTTGATTTGGGCTCTGTTTGAGGAACAAACTGATCAATTCTCATCTGAGTGAGACTCGTTTTCTCATCCTTCAGTACAAGACAAAATAATTGGTGAACTGATCAGATAAGGAAATGCCAAACAAGGTACCAGATTATAGCAGAAAGCTGATCTATGGGAAGAATTAGCCCCTTGATTCTCTGAATTACATAGAAAACCGGAGAAAGACAAAAAAACTATCAGGTGCTGATGACAAATTTACTGAATTGTTTTGACTGTGTCAAGTGCTTTTCAGGGCAGTATTTTCAGCAGTCCTTCTAGTGCGTTTCCTAAAGGGCGTATCAAACGATAAGCTACCCTGGTCTTAAAACTGGGGAGCATTCATGCTTGCAAATACCATGGCTGACCCAGTCTTTGATAGGAGATCATTGATCATATATAGAATAGCACAGCTGGAGATTCATGACTATCCTGCCTTTATCCATTCCTGTTCTCTCAGTATGGTGATGGAGAAACTAGCTGTATCAGCAGAGAAGTGTCTAGCATGGCTAGGAAGGCCATGGAAGGGCACGCAAGATCCTCATGTGCTACTGAGACCTTTTACAAGGTTGATGCTGTGGGTTGATGCCACCTGACTGGCTGCCATCTGCTGTCTCCAAGCTGATGCGAGGGGCTACTGCAGATGCCTGCAGCCACTGCCGTGCTTGTCTTTGATCATCTGAACTTAAAATACAAGTTACTATTAATCCAGGCTGTGTCTTCTCTTTCTCCAAGATGCAGATGCTAGCAACTATATTAAAATTCCATTATGACTATTCCTCTGTGTGCGCACTCCGTTATTTGCAATATTTGCTTAGAAGCATTAAAGAAAACGCCTTTGTCATCTTTGTCTTTTTCTGTTTGACAATTACTGGTGTCATTTTACTTTTGTTTGTGAATCTCAGCCTGTTTGCTGCTGAGTCATGGAAGGCAACTGATAATAAATATAGCCCCTTAATAACCCAGAAACTGTGAACTGCTGAAATGGCACTCATAAAGGCAGTCTTTTGTAACCGGCAATAGCACAAAAGAAGGATCCTGTTTCCTGTGCAGATTTCCCTGTCACTCACAAGCTTTGACTGGTATGGGTTGCAACCTCCAAACCAGAAATATTGATATCAAGAGGCAATAGCAGAGTCTGCCCTCATTTATGGGAGAAGGAGAAAAAGCAGCACAGTGTTCCCCATACAGGTCCCCTTGAGCAGCTGTCTGCTGCTAGAGATTATAAAATGCAAACCAGGAAGCTAAAACACAGAAAGACAACCAAACCTTTATCATCCATTTTCTGGTTTCCAGAGGATTTATCCATGACCAGCAGTCCTTAGTCTTTCAACTGGTTTTACTGAGGCACGAAATAATGAAACCATTGTACACAGTTTTAAGTTCTATGAAAGTTCTACTATTCCTATGACCAGTATATTTCAGATTCACTGGACAACAGCAGCATCACAGGAGACGATAATTTATCCATGTGGCACTGGAGTCATTGCTACTTGATTCTCTAAGACTGAGAGGACAGATTCACATAGCATGTGACAGTACTTTTCTTAAAATAAATTGGCATGCTATAGAGTTTGCAGATACACACTACCATCCAGTTAGGTGGAGTGGGAACAATAGGAACTTTGAGCCAATGAATAAAAAACCTGAGAGTAGGACCCCACCGCTGTGTCATGGTGGAGGTCACATGGCTGTCCAGCTGGTATCTTGACAGATGGAGTGAGACAAAAAAGTGTAGTTCTTCTTCCATAGGAAAAGCTTTCTGGGACCTCTGCAGTAAGAGAACAATATGATTAATCCATAGGCTTTAAAATATCTGTCAGCCTTATTCAAGACACCATATAGACACCATTTTTCACCAACACAGACCAAAATATTTTAATCAATTGTTTTGGTCTAGAAATAGTCCCAGAGAAGTCCTGTGAGACCTATTTTCCTGGAGGAAACAGTGTTTCTGAAGTACTGAGGGGAAATACAAGAAGGATCATGGGGTGTCTCTGATAACAACAGGGAATCCGTGGATCAAATTATAAGACAGTTTAGATGAGATTCCTGGAATTATACTTTCACTACAAACACAAGTCTCTTAATGGGTGTTTTGGTTTGAAAACATCCTCTGCTTCTCATCATCAGGGTTATTTTACTGTAAAGGATTCACTCAAGCAGGCAGCAGGGTAATGCACAGAGACTTCCCTCAGGACACAAAGAGCAAGGAAGTATCACTTCCCAAACTGTGACTGGTAAATCACAGCAGCTGACAGTTGCAGTGCTAATGTAGACTCACCTATGTGCACAGCTAATAATGCAGTGTGTTTGGGCAGCTACCACCACATACTATTCTCAGCTGTCTCCTTTCCTCTGTTTTCAAAGTTGCATCACATACAACAAATTGCTGCTACTTCCCAAGACCAGTCCCCTGAGGAGATCCAGAAAGTAATTTTGTTGTTCTCCATTTTATTTGCATCTACACTAATTACTCAGGCAGTAATTGAAGGGACTTTGAATATTTATTAAAACTACAACAAAGGTGCAGCTCTATTTTCCCTTCTTATATGACCTGCAAAGAAAGAGCAGAAACAAAAAAAACCACCAAAAAACCCACAAAAAAAAAACCAAACACAAAACCAACAACAAAAACCCAACCAACCAAACAAAAAAAAAGTCAGATAATTTCATTCAAGTTCAAGTTATTTAGTCCCATAGCTTTCATCTGAGTACCATACCATCTGAGTACTTTTTCTAAGGCGTTATAGGCTGGGATTTTTTGTTGTTCTTGTCATGGCTACTTTAGTTCTCTTCATTTGCTTCAAGCATTTTGCTAAGGAGCTGCATTGTTTGTAATGAAATTGATGGTGAAGGAACATCAGCCCCTCCCTGAGATCCTATACAGGCTGAGGGGAAGTCTCTCAGCTTAACAGTCTCCTTGTAAGGCCACAAGATACACTATAGCTCATTTATTTCAAAGATAAATGCCAGCAGGATTGAAATCTGCAAGTTTGCCTGCTCAATGTGAGCAGCAAAGAGAAGATGATCCTCTGACAAGCAAGAAAGTTGAAGCAACGAGATCATTAGACTACTAAGACAAAACAGTAGACTTGATTGCAGACTTAGCAAGGATGAAACGCATTTTATTTGCTGCAAAATGTTAGTTGCAAATAGATATTTAAAATACAGGGCTGAAATAATCTCTTCTACTCACACTCTAAAAAATATGTCATTGACTCAGTGCTAGTGGAGCATACCACGTTACATATTTATCCTTTTCATGGATTTGACATTAATATAAGCACAGGACTGACAGATGATTTATTTATTTATTTAAGACAATTCTATGCACTGAAGAGAAAAACATTAACAGCAGCTGGCCTCAAGTCTTTCTAACATCTTATCATTCCTAAAAATATGTGCATTTTCTTAAAAAGAAAAAGGAAAAGGAAGAAAGTGTGGTTTTGTTGTTCAGCGCAAGCTATGATTTTCCTTTTTTATGGGTTATGGCAGCAAATTTAAATAAAAATATTCCTGAGCTCAAAAGGAAACTGAAATTACAGCAATTGAAAGTTTTTCTGGTTTCAGGTGTGTCACTGACCTCTGCCTAACTTCTCTAGGGCTCAATAACTTGCTCACTTAAATCAGTGGTTAAAAGCTCTTAGCTTTCACGGTACAGAACCAGAGCATTAGCAGAAACACTTACCATTGTCTGTTTCCACCTTCACACAGCACCTGGTGTTGTATTTTACAAAATATAAGGTGTTTAACTTGTCTCTTATCCAAAGCACACATAAATAATAGTGTATTTTGGCCTTTTCCAGCATGTGTTGTGTTAGGGCCTTGTCCTTTTCTCAGTAGCATCACCCTGTATTGTGAGTGAGATGCGTTTCATGTTACTCCATCTATGGAAAAAAGTAGACAAGGTTTCATTCACAGTATTCTTTCTCCTTTGGGAGGGCAGACCTTTCTGTTTTAAACTGTCTTCCAAAAAGGTGGGATTCATAACCTCCAGAGCTTCCTTGTGCTGGTGCCTCACTGCACAGGAGACTGAGAGATTAGTGTAGACCAGACGTAACTTTTTGGCAGTAGGGACTATAGTGGAGATGTATCCCACTGTATGTAACATGCTCTGTTGATTTTATTGGTCAGTCATTCTAACACTGTTCGTAGTCATCCTGTTTTTTGTCCTGGACCCCAGTCACAACCAAGTCTCTCACAAGAAACTCATTCCCCAGAACTTCAAAGCCATGAATTCACCCTCAGAAAACTGCACTTGTGAGTATTTCAGCTTTATCCTTTCCTTACTTCTCATGAAAAAAAAAGTCCTCTTGGGTAATTCTGCACATGCCACATTCTCTCTGCAGTTGTGTATTGCATTTTTATAGTTCATCTTTGCTGTCTGCACTAACTAGAAACCATTAAAAACATTAAGTGTTTCAAAACAAGTAGATGTCAAAAAGAAAGATCTTTTTTAAGTATCCACCTTACTAGCAGCTGGCAATGATTACTTGCAGTTACAAAGCAGATAATTTAATCCTTGTGTAGTCGTCTCCCACATTGCTAAAGCATCTCCTCCCTGATGGAGCTTTAGCTGTCCTTACTCTTTCACATTACTCCTCTTAACATACCTGGTTAAGAAATCACTCAGAGCTAAGGAACCTGACAGAGATCTACTGCTGTCAGTGACTGTCCCAGCTGATCATCACTGGCTTATAAAAGTTGCCTGAGCTTCTGTGTGACACACCATGAGCAGCTACATGCAGCCAAGGGCCTCGCCACCTCTGACTTGTTAGTCATAGGTACAGGAAGAACTGAAGCATATATTTTTTGCATCTGGTATTACCCAGGAGCAGGTGCCATGTTCCCTGAACCAACATTGTGGTTTGCAGTTTCATTCTGGTATGTTTTGTGCATGGATGTCAAAATAGGCAACTAGAAGAGAAGATGAATATAGAGACTGAAAAATTTGAAATAGTACCCAACTGTCTGCACAGGGCTGAGTTGCTCTCTTTGTATTGTAGTCCTTCCTCCCATGCTTATTTAAACTGGGGAACTTATTGCAGGATGTTGTAGCTCCCTCTCCGCTCCCACCCAATTGTTTTGTTTTGGTTTTGGTTTGCTTTTAAAAAGAGGCATTAGACAGATACCAAGAACTCAGGTCTTGTCATGACATTCAGGGAGAAATGAGGCTACAGCCCAAGAATTGGATGCTTGGGTGAAAAGTTATCTGTCCTGTGGTGTAGAGAGTGCCATAGCTGGGAGTAAATATACAAACTGTCACTAACTTAGTCTATGTGATAAAAATCTGAATGGCCTTGTGATCTCAGTTCTGGGGTTCACTGTCAGATGCTGATTTTAAATACAATTGCAGCTTTTTGGCAACTTAGGGATAAATACTATGCCGGCAAAACTGTTAGATTTACACAGAGTGGTATACATTATTTTGATTTAGCACTGCCAATAGATGATGTAGAGCAAGCCACTATGCTTCCCTAGTTGTTGACCTAATGAAGTTGAAGTACATTTGATGTATCAATCCAGCCCTCCATCTACACTGCTGCATATGTCATTTCTGCAATTGTCCCGACTTATAGTTCTAAATACATATGCACTCAAACTATATATGTGTGTATATTGATATATATATATACACAAAAACCTCTTTTTTAGACACAAAAGTATATATCTTAATATAGACACACAAACACACATATATAAAAACCTACGAGCTCTTGTGACCTAAAATAAAGAATTACAAACTGTATAGAAGATAAATGAAATTTTCTTTTTTTTTTTTTTTTTTTTCCCTGGAGTGGGTTACACATCGTGGGAAAGAAGCTATAGTAAATCATAATTTGCAGCACAGAAAGGAAATGGTTCTGATGTTTATGAATCACTACTGTCAAATCTGTACAAGTAAAACACAGTACTGTAGATACACATACACAGCAGCCCCCTTCATGTTTAAAACATTCTAGAGTTTAACAAGTGATAACCTGAGATAAAGCTACTGTTGGGTCAAAGAATGAATTAAACAAGTGTTGCCTTTAGTCTTGACATGAAAGCATTTACAGAGCCAGTGTTCTAAATCTCTGCTGGCAGAATATTCAGAGGTGGCAAATGAAAGAGCACTTAAGACGCGCAGACTCTTTCAGCTATGGATTTATAATGATATTCCTGTAGAACATTTGTACAACATAAAACCTGACTTGGGCAGTAAGGAAGTAATACCTCAGCTCGATACGTAGGGCTTGGATAAGCACCTGGAATACTATAAGAGCTAACAAAAGCCTGAGAATAGATTGCTTTCTGGGGCACTGACAGCAATAGCAGCTAGCTGGCTTGTTGACCCTCCCCTTGCCCTCATTGCTTTCTTAAATTCATACACCTCCAGAGTTTTTAGTGCTTATATTTCGGGTTCATTTCAAAACTAAGCAAGTGCCAGGCTGAAAGCTTCTAAATGGATATCACTGGCACAATGGCTACAGTTACAGTTTGTCAGAGAAACTACTTCTCTTCTGTCATGAGTGAATTAGTATGAAGTAGGGGAATTCACCTTCTATGCCTGGTCACTGAATTTTTCTAAGCAGTTTATTGCATTGCTTTCATGATGTGGATGCCTGCCAGTCAAGAGTCAGAGAACTGGCAAGGTCTGGTTGCACACTTGTTCCCAAACAGCAATTAAAAGCTGATGGATGGTTATGACTTTCAGTTGTTCTTCAGCTGATTCCAACTCAGTCCAGCTCTCTCACATTGACCGTACTCTGTCACAGTCTTGGTCTATCATATTGTATTGGAGTGAACCATTTGTCCCTTCTTGAACCCATAAGTCTGCTTTTAAATAAATTTCATTCACTTTTGAAAACCTCTGGGTCATTTTCAAAAAGCTCACAGTGTCTTGGGTCAGTGTAGTGGTATTTTGGAAGCTGGGGAGCCACAGGGGTGGCTCCTGTGAGAAGTTGCTGGAAGCTCCCCCAGTTCCAATTCCCTACCCCTCCTCTGCCCAAGGCCAAGCAGATATGGGAAGCTGGATGCACCTTCGCAAGCAATGTACTCAAGAAAGGGAAAATGAAAGTGCAAAAATACAAGAAAAGGACCTTCAGAGAAGAGGATGAAGTGAGGGAGAAATGCAAGAGAAAAGGCCCCAAGGTCAGTGAAGAAGAGAGGGAGGTACCTGAGCACAGATTTCCTTCAGTCCATGGTGAGACAACAGCTGTCCTCCTGCAGCCTATGGAGGAGCATGATGAAGAAGTCCCTGAAGAAGCATGGTGGAGCACTCGTTGAAGGATCATGGTGAAGTAAATGTGGATTTGTAGCCCCTGAAGTGTCACAGGTGGGCAGACATGAAGCATCAGCCTGGACAGGATCATGGAGATGGGCAGATGTGGATCTGCAGCCACAGAGCACCCTGTGCCAGAGGAGGTGACTGTTTTCCCAAAGCAGGCCATGACTTTGTGGGTAGTCCATGCCAGAGCAGTCTGATCCTGAGGGAGTTTGGAGTTTGGGTTCCTGGGAGTCTGGATTGACAGGAAGCTGAACATGAGCCAGCAGTGTGCCCAGGTGGCCAAGAAGGCCAATGGCATCCTGGCCTGGATCAGGAACAGCGTGGCCAGCAGGTCCAGGGAAGTGATTCTGCCCCTGTACTCAGCCCTGGTGAGGCCACAGCTCGAGTCCTGTGTCCAGTTCTGGGCCCCTCAGGTCAGGAAGGAGATTGAGGTCCTGGAGCAGGTCCAAAGGAGGGCAACCAGGCTGGTGAAGGGACTCCAGCACAAGTCCTGTGAGGAGAGGCTGAGGGAGCTGGGCGTGTTCAGCCTGGAGAAGAGGAGGCTCAGGGGAGACCTCATCGCTCTCTACAACTCCCTGAAAGGAGGCTGGAGCCAGGGGGGGTTTGGTCTCTTTTCCCAGGCAACTTTCAACAAGACAAGAGGGCATGGTCTTAAGTTGTGCCAGGGGAGGTTTAGGTTGGATATTAGAAAGAATTTCTTTACGGAGAGGGTGATCAGACATTGGAATGGGCTGCCCAGGGAAGTAGTGGATTCTCCGTCCCTGGAGATATTTAAAAAGAGACTGGATGTGACACTCAGTGCCATCGTCTGGTAACTGCAGCGGTAGTGGATCAAGGGTTGGACTTGATGATCTCGGAGGTCCCTTCCAACCCAGCCAATTCTATGATTCTATGACTGCATCTGGTGGGAGAGACTCATGTTGGAGGGGTTTGTGACGGACTCCCTTCCCCTGAGAAGGACCCTGCCTTGGAGCAGGGGAAGAATATGAAGAGTTGTCCTCGTGAGGAGGAAAGAGCGGCAGAAACACCATGTGGTGAACTGACCCTAAACCCCCACTCCTGTCCCCCTGTGCTGCTGTGAGGGAGGCAGCAGTGGAGTGATCCAGACCCAAGAAAAAGGAACAGGTGTGGGCCATGTTTTCTCTTCTTGTGGATTAAGTTAGTTATTTTTTTCTTCCCAAACTGAGTTTGTCTTTTTTTTGTCTGTTACTATAATTGGGAAATGCAAACCTCCTCATCCTTGTCTTGATTAATGAGCCTTTGGGTGGGTTTTCTCTTCCCTGTCCCATGGTGGAGGTGTGGGGTGAGCAAGCGGAGTCGTGGCTGGTACCGGCTGGACCTAAACCATGACACCCAGGAAAACCAAGGACCTAAAAACAAAGATAAAACTGAGGACAGCTAGAAGTAGTCAAGGTTCAGATCCAAGGAAAAGTCTTTCACCAGCATAACAGGCTGAATCCCAGGGCAGCTGATCCAAGCTGGCCAGCCAAAGTATTCCGTATCATAAACATCACCCTCACTATATATAGGAAGTTTGTGGGATAGTTTCTTTTCTTCTACCATGGCTGCCTCCCTGAGAAGTCCCTGTGTGTCTCATTGGTCATCCAATGCCTGAGGACTAGTCCTCTGCTTGCTGTCACCTTCATGTTCTCACAGGACCTGTTGTGCTGGTCGTGTTGGGCATTCAGCATTCACTGCTGGAAGCACACCACTAACAACTGCTATCTGGAGCCAAGAAGAGATTTGTATCTCATATTAGCATTGGGATTAACGTTACCTCATTATTACTGTAGTAAATCTATTTAATTTCAGTCCACGGATCTCTTTTCCTTCTTCCTGTTTTCACTCTGATGTGGGGTCGGGTAGAATGACTGCCCAAACCATGACAAAAGTGCAGTAGACAGAACCATAAACTGAATTTTCTTTGATCCAAATTTTATTTTGTTGTAAGTCCCTCTGTTCTGTGTTTCAGGAGAGTTCCAATAAAGACTGAAAGTGCCTGAAATTGGAAGAAAGTGGATTTTAAGTGCTTAAATCCAGAATTGCTATCCAAGTCTCCCTTTCTGCCCACACTCCATCAGTATCTTGCATTTTGTTTGCCTTTTTGTAATCTCTAGAGATGCTCAGTGTTCTGTCTCCCTGACTACATAAAAGCACCTGTCTGAGCCTCTTCAATCTAATAAGAATGTTAAAAGTACACAAATACTTGTCATAGAGTACACCTCAACCACAGGGACAGTCTCAGACACCCCACAAAAAGGCCAGGCACCAGTATTTTCTATGAGAGACAGCAGGTTAGGAAGTGGCAGGCAGAGGGGCTGTGCCCTCTGCAGCCTGCCAGGGTTCAAGCCTGTGCCTCCACAATGTGGAAGGGTATTAACATTGGCAAGAGAGGCCAGCCTAAGAAAAGACTCTCTCAGCTGGGCTTACTGTATCTGGAAAAAGAATATTGAAATTGTGGGATGAGAGGCAAAATGTGAGGAAGACTCAAAAAAGTAGGGCACTCACCTGCACTCCTGGAGATGCTGAGAGTTCAGGCCCTTGCATTCCAAGGAAAACAACAGGCCTGCTACCTTTGAACAAAAAACTGAATTTCACAAAGCAATTTCTTTGTGCATTCCTTATTTATACCCCCAGATCTACTAAAAGTGCAGTAGCATGTTTACTCCACACACCCTTTTATTTTACATTTGTAAATATCTTACCCGAGGAGCGTGTGCTTGCCAAGGGACTGACAGCTGATTACAGTAAGTGGTGAGTCCTGCAGGAGGAAGGGGCTGCCCTGCACTCCTCATGCCAAGGAGCTTGTGTCTGAATGCCTCTGCCATCATGGTGATGAACACCTCTGTCTGTTGAAATGGCTTGAAAGGCTGCTGTTAATATCTATGAGAGGTTAATTCCAGAAGTCAGGAAGGCTGATATTTTGTCTGAAAACAAACATGATATATATTTGTACTGGAAGTTGTAAACAAGGAGACATGCTGGGTAGGTAGCCTCAAGACAGGAGAATTTTTAAAAAATCCTGAGATTTGTCTTTACATTATTTATAGGCTGGAGAAGAGTCATTGTTTGTGGAACAACAGGCAGCCTTTGTGCTACATCTATTGACACAGTGAAACCTTCTTGGCTTGAAATTTGCTTTGATATCCTGTAGAGATTTCCTCCTAAATTCTGAGTTTCCTTAAGTACGCTTCACTCAAGCTCACCCCTTCCCTCTCACACGCGCTGTCTCGCTGTGTCTCTTGCCTCATGTACAACACTTCACAGTGAACTGAACCCCATGTGGTGGGAGAGAATTATCAAGGGCATATGCTATCTTTAAAGAGTAAATTAGTAAAACATTGATTCATATTAACTTAAATAAAATAACATTTCATGAAGGAATTAGCAAAGAGTGAAAATAACTGTTGTGTACATACAGTACAGAAACCAGAGAACAAAGCGAGAAAAAGCACCAAAACAATAATTCCTCCCCTGGGAAAACAAGACAAAACACTGTGTCCTAAGAGACAGTAAGGCTCTGTCCTAAGCCTCTGTACTCACTGTCATCCTTCATCTTCTGTGGCACTGAGATAGCAGATAGCAGAGGCACATGGGCCAGATTCCATTGCATGTAACTGCTCAGAAGTCCCAAGACAGTACACCACAAATTAATACAGCCCCTCTCAGACTCAAAACCAGTTTTGCATTTTATTTATTGTTATTTATTGAACTGCAGTAACCCCTAGAGGCTCTCAGTAGGACTGCTGTCCCATTCTGTTCCAAAAGCTAATAGTGAAAGACAACAATGGGATACTTGGGCACCCACTTTGATTTCAGAGAGGTCCAGCACAATCTCACAAGTCTTCTTTACTTCCTTTCCAGAGATTACCTTCACATCCTCTTCTCATATGTAACCCTGTTACGATCCGTGCTATTATTTATATTTTGATTGTGAGGAAAAATCAGCCACTACTCATAGACATTGCATGGATTTACAAAAATATCAGGCTTTATGATTTAAGCAAATTACAAAGATTTATTTTAGGGCAAGGAGACAATAACACTACCTTTAAAAGAAAGAAAAAAAAGTTTAAAAGAGGAGAGAATTTACACAAATTAGTCACTTTGGGCAGAGAGTTGTTAAGTAATAAAAGGAAAACAAGAGAGCAATTAAGTTTATCACCATCCCCCGGCCCTGGCCTCTGGCTGGAGAGAGGATGCGTAGGACCCACAGTTCCTGCTTGGCTGCTGTTCTGCTGAGGCTGTCCCGTAGCTGAAGCCGAAGTGGAGAGCAAGAAGAGGGGGAAGAGAGAGCCCACACTTTCTTTTTCTCTTGGAGTTTATATACAGCAAAAAGGGTTTCTGTCTTTTCATAAATCACTGGCACACAGACTTGCTAAAGATAATACAGATTTTGCCATCCCAGGAACTTCTCTTTTATTTATTATCATCTTTCAGTTCTGGTTACCTTGCTAAATTTATTGTCTTTGTCTGGACCATGTACCAGGAGGTGACCTGACTAACAGTCTTATCTTTAGGTCCCTGTCAGGCATGATACAAAACAGAAGCTAGTTAAGTTTTGGGGTAAAAATCTGCTAATTGAGAATATGTTTGGTATATTTTTAAAAGAGCAGAAAAAATACTGATTCGAGAGACATATTTCGTATTTGCAAAGTGTTTGCATCAAACCCTGACAAGGATCCTCTCTTAAAAAGACCTTTAAAGTTAGTGGAATTACTATTACACACAGCTTGCTGTCATCTGCACCTCCACCAGCTGATCCCAACCAGTTGAAAGCAATAATTTGCCAGAGGGAAACAATGTCTAGCCATATCCTAGGTGGGCCTCACAGCAGAGATTTTGTATTAGTCAGCCTCAAGACCTACAGATGAAAAACAGAGGAAAAAATTCAAAGTTAGCAGTACATCTGTCAGAAAATCACTGGGATACTCCAACAGGAGCTTCAGTCATTCCCCTTGGGCTGGAGAGAGTGATGTCTTGTCAGGTGGAGATGTTAAGAGAAAAGTAATTTAAAGCTAAGGAAAAAGAAAAAAGGAATCTTGTAGGAGTATCTCCTCTAAACAAGACATTTTAAATTGGTAAACACCCATTTTGCCTTACTTGAGAAAAACTTTGTCCTTCTAATCTCAGTGGAGATGCACTGAGTTCATGTTTCAACACGCCACAGTGGTTGGTGTTAATCCTCTCCAGGTGCAGGACTCTACACTTGAATTTCATGAGGCTGACATTTGCCCAGCTCTCCATCCTGGATAGCAGATCTCATTGGATAGCAGCACAGCTTTCTGCTGTATCAGCCACACCTCTCAGCTTCATACTATCAGTGACCTTGCAGAGGGTACACTCCATCCCCTCATCCAGGTCGTTGATGAAGATATTGAACAAAACTGGACCCAATGCTGATCCCTGGGGTATACCACTGGCCAGAGGCCTCCAACTTGACTCTGTGCCACTGACCACAACACTCTGAACCAGCTGAGCCAGTTCACAGTACAATCATCTGTCCCACATTTCTTGAGTTTTGTTATGAGGATGTTATGGGAGACTGTGTCAAAAGCTTTACGTAAGTCAAGGTATATAACTGCTCTCCATTCACTACCCATTTGGCCAAGCTTTGTAGGAGGATATCAGGTTAGTCAAGCAAGATTTCCCCTTTGTTAATCCATGTTGGCTACTCCTGATAGCCTTTTCTTTCAAGTGGTTAGAAATGGCCTCCAGAATGAGCTGCTCCATCACCTTTCCAGGGATGGAGGTGAGGCTGATTGGTCTGGAGTTGCCTGGGTCTTCCGAAGACTGGAGTGACATTGGCTTTCTTCCAGTCCTCAGGCACCTCTCCCATTCTCCATGATTTTTCAAAAATGATGGGGAGCAGCTCAGCAACAACATCAGCCATCTCTCTCAGCACACATGGATGCACCACATTGGGGTTCATGTATTTGTGTGTTTTTGCTTTATTCAGGTGTTCTCTAACCCAGTCCTCACTGACCAGTGGAGAGTTTTCCTCCCCCCAGTTATGCTTCCTTACTTCCAGTGACTGGGATTTCTAAGGACTTAGGAACAAAGACTGAGGCCAAGAGGGCATCCAGAAACTGCCATATCTTCATCTTCTGTTACCATATCTCCCACTTCATTTATCAGTGGATCCACTTTTTTCCTAATCTTCCTTTTTCTCACTGATGTATTGGAAGGAGCTCTTCTTTTCTTCACCTCCCTAGCCAGACTAAGCTCCAAGAGAACCATGTAGACACCTGGAGATTGAGGAGACAGGATATAAAACATTTATAACACTTTTTCTGTAGCCCTCTTTTCCTTTCAATTACAGAAACCCAAATGAACTCACTCTTTGCTTACACAGCTCTGTAGCAGAGCCTGTGGTCTTCCTTGAGTCAGCAGGGCACAAGGGGTCACTGGGGGACTCCACCCTGGGTACTTGCATAGATCTCAGCATCAAATTGAGCCCAGCAGTGAGGGGGAGGTAGGGACCACCACCTGTCTTCTGGGAGCTCATACCACCCAGCTACAGACAGAAGAGAGAACACACACTGCCTGGGCAAGGACACAAAGACCACTGCATGCTCAATGACCACATTTCACACAGTGAACCACTAGGCTCAGCCAGGCATTTGTTCTGGGTGGCAATATGACTTTCAGCTTTTCATTGGATCTAAACCATCTAGTTAGGGGCTCAAGGTAAGAAAGGCTCATGGGTTTTGCCTATATATGAACTGGAACAGAATATAAAGTAACACAGAAGGGAAGCTGTACTAATACTTAGTTCTCACATCAGTGGGTGCAATGGATGGTATTAATTAAAATAGCACACCTAATATTTTTGTTAACTCAAAAAAGATGCTGTGGTATGCTATTACTAACAACAGTGTTGCCTTGCTATGCAGATGAATCTTCAGGCCAGAGATGAGTGGTGGAGTTAATACTACATTTTGCATAACAAAGACAAATCTAGCTTTCCTTTTAGCCCCTCTATAGGGCTGACTTTTTTTTTTTTTTGTCCTTTAGCTCCAGGATGATTGCATCTACCCTTCTACCTGGAGTGACCAATATAAGTTTAGCAGTCACAATGTGCTCAGGGATCTAGGAAAAACATTAAGATCCAGACTCTATGGATCCTTTCTCATGTGTTTCCCACAAAAGGAAATATATCTTGACATAGATTTTGCATGTAAACTAAGCCAAACCTAAGCATTACAGTTCCACACACTCTCTACCCCATACACCCTCCATACTCTATATGCCTCCACCAAGCTTCATTAATATAGATCTTTCAAAGACAAATTTGAGTTCTTTCAAAGAGATCCTGTCAATAGGAGCAGAAACCATATTCTTCAGTTTGTGCTTAGAACTAGCAAATAACTACCCAAAAGAAATAACCCCACCAGCTGGTGAACACTTGAGATCTGCATAGTTTCCAGCACAGACTGGAATTCACAAGCCCTCAGAACTGACTGAACGGATCAGGTGTGCCACTGCAACTTGAAGTTGAGAGCAGCATGCGGTATGTATTCATAAATACATGTATTTTGAGGGAGTTCAGGTTTTCCTTCAGCTCAGACTGTGTAGCTAGTTTGCACAATCTGATTAGCAGGATTTGTTACTGCAATAGGAGTTTGGAGTGGTGGTTCAATCAGGACATGTGAGCCACAATCAAATCTAATTCATTTTTTCTTAACTGTATAGACTTGTAAATGCTAGTGCAAGTAAAGGATTGTACAAATCCATTTTTTTTTTTATTAAAGTAAAAGCTCTGCCTATGAACACTACACAAAGCACTCTAGTTGTAAAAGCAGCAGCCAGTTTACATTGTCACTTCCAGAAAAGATTTTGACTTCCCAAAGTGGAAGGATGCAATTCAGGCTAGCATCTTCAGCAGCAAAATAGTAATCCTTAGAGAGACGTTCTACTATTTTAATCACAGCAGTACAGTGGTATGACTCTATGTGTAGGCAAGCAATAAAATAAACTTTGAGAGCCTGTTCTGAGCTATGACATGCCTATGTTCTCACTTTATACTTTTTTTTTTTTTTTTCAACCTCTCTGAATTTGGATGAGTTATAACCTAATGTTGACTTAGATGAAGGCAGAGTTTGCAAGCAGTGCCTGCAGAGGGGGTTTAGTATTCTTTGGGGGAGTACTTTGCATCTCAGATCCATTTTTATACTTCTGACTTGTAAACAATATAACTGTTTGTTATTCAGTTTTCAAAGACAGCAAAATGTGTTGTCATACTCTGTAAGATGACTGTTGATAGGAACTTCTGGAACAGCTCATCTTTCCTTAGTGGCTAGCAAGTACCAACTACCAAAACCTAAATGTTTGCCTTTTATGTTGTTCAGTAAACATGAAAGCAAGAACAAAATTTTAACATTAGCCTCTTCCATGGAGAATTTTTTATGAACTGACATCTACAAACTTCTGTAATATTATGTTATTCTGGCTTCATTCAGTATATCACCATTAGCTGTGTGTTCTGGATAGCATGGTTAAATTACTGTGAATGCTATAGATAAATTATTTATGTTGCTTTGGTTGCTGAGTGATTGTTACCTTGGACTGTGTGGCTGGTTACAGTTCATTGCCTTTTGTCCCTGTCTTCCCAGGGTACCATCTCTAGCCAATTACCAGTTACCAAAATGATGCCTTATTGTTATTCTTGCTAGTTATTAAGCATCTTTCTTAGCTTTTCCTTTGATGTCACAGCAACAGTGCTAATAAAATCGGGACTGGATATGGAATATGGAAAGCTCTGTTTCTATCCACAGAGCAAGCTCAACTCAGCCTGCAGCACAATAGGCTTCTCTGCTTTGCCTTATCAGACTTTGGCTGAGATGCCAAAGTGGACTAATTAGCACCATTTCTGTTGCTGTCAACTACACCCAGGGAGGTAAACTCATACCACACAGCTGAAGTCATGCTATCAACTTTTACTTGTTCCCACGCAGGCCCTCTGGGTTTGAACCAGAAACTCATGACTGACTCTATAGCCTGCACAAATTCCTAGAGCTGTCTACTGCGTTTGCCATGGATTGTTTCAGCAGTGTCCAAAATAAGTCAATAAACCAGTAGACAGAGCCAGCTGGGAACTGAAATTATTGTTTGCACATTTCAATAATCCTAGTTCCCATTTAGATTAAAAGCTTTTCTTAAAATAGCCATTTCTTCCAATTGCAAATTCTTAAAAAGAAAAAAAACAGTAGAGAACCATTTTAAATTATTCTGCTCTGAATCATTTCACTTTGGTTTTATTTGGCATTCAGTGTTAAAATAGTACATTTTTAATATGCCTAATATCATACACACATAATATACCGCAATCATTTACAATACTTTAAAAAACCCATCAAAAATGGAATGCTCCAGCATTACGTGTTGAATTTTCCCCATAAAAAGTAAAAAAATGAACTTTTGCAAAATACTCTAAGTTCCACAAAGCCACATTTTTAATGGGAAGTTGGTTTTCATCTAATGCTTTCAGCAGCTGCAGGCAAAACCACAGAATATTTATTTTGCACATCAGAATACACTTAGTCATTTGAGGTTTTATGCTGCTTAATGTCTTTGTTAACACTCACAGGTTAGCCGTACACATGTATAAAAACAACAGCTACCTACTCTCTGAATCTGGAGCTTCTCTCCTTTCTGTGCTATCCTCAGGCTTGATCTGGTTGTTTTTTGGCCATGCTGGATTTCACAGCCCATGCCTCATTTCCAAACATGGGGAGGCAGAAGTACAGAGATGTCCATCTCAGCTGGCTGGCAGGGATCCTCCCAGCAGTGCCACCCTGGTGCCCAAAGAGTACATGGAGGGGAAATTGCTCACAGTGACCTCCTCTTTGCAAGGATGTGCTGATGCTAAAAGGGTTGCTTATGTTTTGGGCCCCATGTAATACCTGTTTGTTCCTTTCATATGCCAAAAACTCATAGTCATAGTAGAAGTGACTTAACCCGAAGTAATTTTCCTATATATGTACATACATCTGTATGTATTTCTTTACTTATTCATAGCTATATTGATGTAGTGTTATAAAATCCTCGTGGTATTTAGAAAATTTTGCCCATCTTTGGTATTGAGATATGATGTATTTTTGTGAAACCCCAAGATAGCTTCTTTGGTTTCCTAGCTCATGATGTTATTACTGGGTACACTTGGGAAACAAAAACTGCCTACCTCTGTCAGAACAAGGACAGCTGCAGTGCCAGGAAGAAGAACCCCAGTCTACCAGGGCAAAGAACACACAGATGCCTACTCTCTGCTACCTTAGAAAGCTATCTCAAAGCAGCCCATGCCAACCCAGCAGAGGCATCACTCCTCTCCTCCTCACCAGCTCACCTGCAACCTCCCTCTGGTGCATATTGGTCTCCTGTCTGCTCTTGGCAGGAATCTCAGCAGGGGAAGATTCTCTTCCAAGAGTGTGTGGCAGGTCAGGCTGGTTTACTTCAGAGTTTTAGCTAACACGAAAATTAGCAAAAGGCAGCAGACAGATGTATTGCCTCCAGCTACTAGACATGATCGAAGATGCACTGCTTGACATCTGTGTCCATACAAAGCTCTTTGCTCTAGGTGTTGAAGCAGATGCCAGGCCTTCTTGGATCTCTGGCAAAAGAGAAGACCTTTAAGCTTGGCTGCCTCCTATGTTTTAGATGCACTTCCTTATCATCTTGTCTCTGCAACAATTTACTGCTTAATAAGGGATGATAATAAGTTAAGAAGCTTTTCCTCTGGCTTTCTCTGCAGAATGATTGCCATGTGAAGCCCAATTTCTGTGATCTTTATAGAGCAGCTTTTGATGCTGGGAAGGTACAAGGAGACCATTTACTTGTAGAGAGATAGGAGCAGGGATTCATCTCAGAAGGAATATTTGTTTTGTCCACACCATGGACAAGAGCCATGCTGAAAAAAGGCTTACAAGATACAGATGAATTAACGATGAATGAAGTTTTCCTCAGTCACAGGCAAGAGCAAATGATATTCATTATATCTCAGTCAATCAATGTTAGGTGCTTCTTCACAGTAAACAGTTCATTCCTATCTATACTTACAGAGCAGTGCTAGGTCTGGGGAGCCATTTTGATCTTTATGGCAAGCAATATGAAGAACTCCTCACTGGTGCCAATAAAAGCACTGAGCTCTGGGGCTTCTCATGCCCTGCCTGAGGTCTCCTCAGGTGAGTCTAAGATAGAGGTATGCATGGGGGTCTGAGGAGTGAAGAGAGACACTTCTTTGTCTCTCTTCATTTTGAAAGAAAAATAGGCTTAACTTTATGACAGAAGAATTTGTACCTATCAAAATAAAAAACCAAAAACAAGCAACCAACCAACCAAAAAAGAAAACAAACCAGAACCCGCCCATCAGTGACATTTCAGCTAAATTTTACAAAAAAATATGAAGCAAAACTGAAACATTGAGTGCCATTTCACATGGAAATTGTAATTTCATTTTTACACATAAAAACTCAAAATGTATAGAATCCTGCTAATTGCCTATCATCTCGTGCCCACATACATATTCCTTCCTTAAGTTGTGAATTTCTTGCCTTAGTTCAGCCAAATTTGAAAAAGATATGGACTCCTCCAAAATAATGTTCTGCAGATTTCTTGTCAATATTCAGAAAAGCCTTCAGGTGGTTACTCAGAAAGAGTAAGGCCCTGATTGTCTCTGAGAGGGAAGAAGAGGCAGCAATGGGAGTTCATCCATTGCACATCAAAGAGCTCACGCAACAGACATAAAATATTCCAGCATTGGGAGATTTTCCATCAGAGCTCTGAACAACCATGAATTCAAATGTATAGGAAAATACTCAAATTAATTCTACAGCTTATGGAACTTCTTTTTGCCTTTTCATCGAAGATTTCTGCTTTCTATCCCTAAATGTAGTACAAAAATGAAAGGCATGTAATGCTCCCTTTTCTCCCGTTTCCTTTCTTTCGTCACAGTTTTTCAAAACTCACTCCAGAGACAAGCTTTCAAATGGAAAAAGGATGAATGAAAGTCTGTAACTGATGCTCACTAGCTTTATCAAAAGCAAGAAATGTTTGTGAAAGCAGACTTTGTGAAAGGTAAGATTTTATCTACACAGTACCTATTTTTTTAGGTTAGGAAAAAATTAATATTTCTAAGAACAGGAAAATAAAAATCCTTCATATTCAAAACAAAATTATTGTGAAAAAAGTAATTCAAAAGGTCCATATGAATTCTGTTATGTGAAACTAATTGAAAATATCTGTTTGGTGTTTTAAGCAACAAAGCTGTAATGTCCAAGAACTTGTTCCTTAAGTGAAGTCCTCATTTGCCAAACATAGGCAGAAAAATGCTCTATAGTCTATTTCTTGTGATAGGCTGATCTTTTAACACACAGACTTATCAGAGGCACCTGAAATATGTGACTTCAGCCTTCAACCCTTGAAGGCAGTTTATTAAAAGTATGCAAGTTAATAAATGCTAACATGTGTCTTAATTTTCAGTGCCCAAAAGGCACCTAAGTCTTTCTTTATAACAATACTTAAATACAGTTATTGGTTGCTAGCAGCTGTTTTGCCATTAACTTCTTTTGGGCCAAGAATGCAATGAAGATTTTAATTACTTAGGTCATTTGTGGAAAGCTTTCCCAGGGCCTGGTGCGATACATCTTGCTTATTGGAAATTTTCTGTTTTAACAGATCTGAATATGAGCCAGATTTTTTTTATTCCCCCTCCCTACTATGATGATAGCTGATTCACTTTTTGACCAAAGCGAGGACTGGTGTATATAAATAAAGGTATGCCTAATTTCTGTTTTACTGCTCTTCTGAGTGCATTTTTTTTTTTTTCCCCTCTTCTCTTTCCCCTTGGGAATATCTACTGTTTTAAGGACAACCTCAGTTTTCTGAGACCAGATAATCTGGTAGCCTAGTGATTTTATTTTCCAGGAAACAACCAAATACAGAGCACAAATGGAATTGCCTTAACAGCTAGCAGGATGGGATCTGCATGAAAATTCCCACACTGTCTGAGCTGTTCTCACTATATGTCAAATCACAGTTTCAGATGGCTGAAATAGATTCACATCTTCAGACTTAGATTTCACTGTTACAGAGCCCCATCATTCCTAAGCACAAAAACTCCTTATAGAGTCTTATACAATTTCCAGAGAATCTGGATTCATAAGCTAAAACTGCACAAAATTTCAGAAAAATCAAGGCATACATCATTGAAAAATATTGTCCTGAGCCAGCTGGAATGGCTTCTGCCAAGAACTGGCTTTTGGGAAAGCAGCCAGTGTGACTCATGGCTGGGACTCACAAGTCTCTCCCTCTGATGCTTCACTGACAGGGGGACATAAAACCAAACCAAAATAAAAAAAACAACCCAAAAGTATATATTTACGTTCTTGAGTGTCAGGTATAAGCAGTTCATCTGGACACTCTAAGTACACTATAGCCTTACAGATTTTATTTAAACTATCCTTCAAAAGAACATCCTCTGGCAGCCTGTTGCAGGTGATGCCCCGTGTGTGCCTGTCCAGTCACACAGCCTCATCTGCACACCTCTCTCAGGATAACTTCAACACCCCAAACTACAGGGGCACTGGGACCTCCCAGTTCTCTCACCTGATCGGAACATCCAGGTAGGGGATGGGGAAAAATAATGCTTCCTACCACTGAGTGACTACCTGACATTCAGGAAGCCTGCAGGATAAAGCATGTCCTATATTGACTAGATGCTGGAGGATGGCTGGGCATTAGAGAGCTCCTGGAGCCCAGGACTCCCACAGACCTCCCACAGACCTCACAGATCAGTGAGGAGGAGTGGTGTCCCAGGGACATGCCTAGACCCAATTGAGCTGTAATAGCAGTTGAGTATTGTGAGCTCCCCAGTAAGTGTGTAATCTTGGGTACAGGGAATGTGACTTGTTACTGTCCATGCAGACCCCTATGTCACAAGCTATGAGCTATGATGAGTGTCTCTTAAAATGATGGGCAAGAAGAGTCACATGAGAGCACATTCAGACAGCCCACAATAAGCACCAGCAAGCTGAAGTTTTGCTCAGCCCTGTTAAGCACTCTGCTGGCTATGAAGCATGTGAATTTCACAAGGTTTGGAGATATTTTTTTTCAGTGTCCATGTGTTTACCAGCTCCATTTCACCACAAGCCCTCAAACAGCAGTGGCTTTTAATTGCTACCTATCTGTATTGAACTTGAACCAGTGACCCAGTGATGAAAGGAAGCATTCCTGATCCCATTAACCATCTTCTGAGTCCATCAGTCCCTGAGGAATGTCATTCATTAACTGAACTGCTCTTTTGCTGACTGCATTTTTCCAGGGCCTCATAACCTACATGAAATTACAATATTTTTTCAATTCTCACTGTATATATGTCAAATGCTTACATATCTCCAGTTATTTTTCTAGCTGGCCTCATAGGAGTTGTGTAAATGGCATTATCAAAATTGCATCTCCCTGATTCATTATTTCCAATTTTATAAAATAGCTGAGTTAGTGAAGACGCTATCAAAGGGTTTTTTAAATAAATGTGCTTAATCTTCTGAAGATTAAAAGAGATAGTGTGGGTGACATATAATGATTATTTTACCCCAAAGCCATCAGAAATACAACATACAGGAAAAACACATCAAACAAATAGGCACAATACAGAGCATTTCAATGAGAATATAATCACACTGCAGGATTTGCTTCAACTCAGTGGCCTAAATATTGCCCTATATGAAAAATGAAATGAAAGAGGCATGTTAGAAAAGCAGATTTTGACACCACAGTTTGCTTTAAAAAATGAACTGCAACTAATACCTAATGTAATTTATTTAAAAACTAATTCCTAGGATTTAAATTTGTCCAATAGACAAAAATAAAAATAATTTAAGAAGCTAGAAATAAAAAAGCACAGTGATCAATTTCTAGCACAAAGCAAATTTTTATTTATGAGAGCAAAATGATTAAGCAATGTGTCTCAAACTAGATATCAAGAAAATTACACTCATTGTCTTACTATCTTAATGTTTTTCACAGAAAATGTATGGTACGTAGAAGAAATATGTGGCCTGTTAGTGTAGAAAGTCACAGGGAGCAGTGCAGATTTAGCTCTCTAGAAAAAAACTTTATTAAATGAAGCAGAAATCCTTCTGCTATTAATCTTAACTGCAAAGGGATGCCTGATGCAGAATAATGCCCAATTTTCATATAGTTCTGGCCTATTAGACGTACAGATGCTATTATGTTCTGTTCAGATCTTCTGTTGGTGTACTTGGCATAATTCAAGTGAAATTAGATGAACTATGGAGATTTACACAGGTAGCTGGGAGAAAAATCGCATATTCCTTTACAGCATGCCTGAGAAGCCTGGAGAAAAGTAATTTAAGGCCTATTGTGTTCTTTGAAGTTAGAAACCTGATTAACCCTTTCCAGCAGATGCAGTCTCTTTGTCACCAATGGCTTTACCACTGTTTAAATATTTGAACACACATTCCATAGGGTCCGAGTTTTCTGCCTGATTTTCACTGAGAGAATATCACATTTTCCCTGTATAATTGTTCTGTTAACTATGCTTTCACACATTTCAGTTACATGCACTATGGCATTTCATCTGCCTTCAAATCTTTATACAAACACAAAGAGGAAAAGTAGGAAAAAAAATCAAAAATGATACGTGGATATAGACTTGCTAACACTTTTGGGTCGTGTCTCTTATCAGCTGATCACCCACATCTGGCTTACACATAGCCTAACTTAGGAAGACCCAATGTTTTCCAAGCAGCAAAAGCCATTCAAAAGAGCTGTGGATAGCTCACACCGCTTGGGAAGGGAAGAACTTTGCTCAACCCCTCTAAAAGACTCAACTGAAATACATTCCCTCTCTCCTTGCCTCACCAAGCATTTGCTTTAATCAGTTTTGTTAAGATAGCTTTGAGGATTCTGAACTCAAACCCACCCCTCCAATATTATTTGCTTATCTGTCACTACAAAAAAAAAAAAAAAAAAAGCAAGGAGCCACCACACCACAGATTTTTAGCAGTCACTACCTATGAACAATGCATGATGTGTTCATACCAGCATCAAGAGATAAGAATTAAGTGTCCACTTCCATTTTAACTGAAGCTACAGACAAAAGATTTTTACTCTGTTTTTTCAGTCCAGGTTGTATGACAAATTCATTTCATATTAGGCAGTGGGCAGGCTTACAGCTGGTGCTGCAAAGACAGCAGTTACAAAGAACACTGCAAGCTGGTCTAATGCCTCACATCTGTTCAACAGCTCTTGGCTAGTTCAGATTCCATATTCATCTCTGCTGGGCTACCAGTGTGTTCCCTGTAGTCAGCTGGACATATTGACAGTACTAACTGAGTGTTGGATTAGGGCCCCAAATATCAAGAATTCCCAATATGTGTTTAGGCTTAAACACATATGGAGAACGTATGGCTTTTGAACATTACTTATTTTAGGTCCCAATACATAAAAAAAAATAAATCACAAAGTTCTTCAGACTTGAAGAATACTCCTTGCAATTGATGCTTTGACCACACTAAGAGTGTACTGGATATTTGATATTATCAGGCCAGACAGTTCTTGATGGCTAGTGCCTTGCTCCCCTTGTGACCAGAGTAAATAGTCCCATAAAATAGACGGAGGAAAATGGCTCTTAGTTTTAGTGCAAAAAATTTAGTTTTCCTGTTGTTCTGGAGCTGTATAGTACCAACAGTACCTCTCAAAAGTAGTAAAATACATCAGAATCTTGTTGGCATGAAAAAAAAGGAATACCAGCTGTTCGATAGTCAAACATGACAGTCACATATTTGTACTGACATAGTGAGAGGTTTTCCAGTCATTTCAATGGGAGCTTGGATGAAAGAAACAGATCTAAAGGCTTCTTCTACTGCCTTTTTTAACGCTGCCTGCAAGGTAGTTTTCTGCCTCTCCCTTTTTTTTTTTTTTAATGTATTTCAGAGTTTTTTACTTTCATGTTTAACACACTTTTTTAAAAGGGACCACTATCACTTTCTAAGGATGCTACGTAGAGGTACAGTGGTACAAAAACGCAGACACAGACTGGGAGGAAATTTTTCAAAAGCCCACGAGAGGTGACAGGGATATAAAGCTATTTTCCCTTAGTAAGTCAATCCCAGGCACCTTCCAGGTTAGACAGAGGTGGTATATATTGTATCCTTTCACAGGTGCCAGTTAGTGCTCTAGACCAGGATGGATCTCTATTACCTGTGCTGAAGACAAGCCCAATACTGTACAGTACTACTGTCATGTATCAAAATTGGAGCAATGAGTTCTGCTTTTCACTTCACAAAGCACTTGAGTTCGTTTATCCTACCTTTTAATCAGGCACCACTTCTCTTTTGACTGAAGTTTAACCTAAGGGAAAATCTGAGTACAAGCTGAGCAGGAGAATCCTATCTGACTTTAGTCAAAGAAGAGAAGTTTTATTTTTGATTTGAGGCAAGAGGTAGTTTGATCTTAATGTTGTGCTACAACCTCCTCTCAAATTAGGACACTAAGAATTCTTCCCTTTTTTTTTTTGCAGGTCTTTGGTAGGTGATTTGGTTTTGGAATATGATTAGGAATCTCTACAGAAACACCAATATAAGAACAAAAGAGTCAATTAGGGTTACATTCAGGTAAGCACGCCACTCAAATAGTAAGAATTCAAATAATTATACAGTTCAAGGATAATACATACTAGTGTCTCCCTTGAGAATCTTCAGTTCATCTCCTGGTCCTTATTTGTAATTAAACCTCGAATTCTTTTGTAGGTGAATTCAATTAACAATAGTGTAGTGTAGTGTTTAGTCAACTGGACTGTGGAACTTGCTTTTCTTTGCTATGACCAGCAGGGGTCTGAGGAAACCCTGACGTCTTCTTAAACCTTATTTAATTCTAGCAGCAGCCAACGACATGAACACTCAAACATCTGGTTTTAAACACACTGACGATACCAGAGAGGGAAATCAATTTAGTTCAATATTTCTTCACAAGACTGTTGGTCAAAAAACCATGTTTGTGCCCCTTCATAACCACATTTGTTTTCTCATGGTACTGTGACTATCCAAGATGAATATTGCCAGCATTACCTCAAAAGCAAAAAGCGTTCTTGCAACACTTCAAAACCAAAAATGAATACATAAAATAAAGTTTTCCCTACAGGAATTTAAAGAGGGGAAGGTCTTGTAGGGAAGACTGCATTTGGCATAACTCTGTATCCCCTCTGGCCTCTGTCACTCTGTGTCCACACTGTCTGTGGTGCCTTTCTCTATTTTAAAAAAAATATCTGTAGTTCAATGAAGGACTTCTGAGGTGAAAACCTTCATCTCTGTGGTTATACATTCAAAATGTGTGACTGCAGAGTGGAAGCCTGAAATGAAAGGGCTTATTAATAATTTTTTTTTATTCATACAGCAGTAAGAGATGGCTTCATTTGTTCATGCCTTGATCAATTTTTCTTTTCAATTACCTATTATAAAAGGAAGTTTAATGTCATTTTTGGATTCCAGCAGGTCTCTAATAAAAAAGGAAACAAGAAAAATCCTTTTCAACTTCAGGTAAGTTTTCCTGTCACTTTTTCCCAACCATTTTACCTAATTGTTAAAAAAGCACCTGGTATCTAGAAATCTGAATTAAGAAAAGCTAATTTTTTTCAGATCCAAGGTGACTCATGACTCCTAGCTTCCGTGCCAGTCCCCTACACTAGTTACCTATCAGGACTTCCTCTCAGTCCAAGACCTTAGAGAGAATTTCATGGGCTTACAGAACATGAGAAGCCACCCTGTCTGGTGCTCTTCTGGAGTCCTACTCTCTAGCATGCCTGGCTGCAGAGCTTGCCCCAGCTGAAGGGTTGTGTACCAGCTGTCCTCACTGCACCACCCGAGTGGTGGTAGAGCAGAAGGGCACACAGGGGCTTGGCATGAAGTTGTGGGGCAGACCAGATCCTAAATGGAGGTGTCAATCTCCTCCATTCTCCTCTGTTGTGCTGCTCTCTCACCTTCTGCCTCCACCTATGGTTTATACTCCCAAGTCCCAGCAGCATCCTCCCAGATCTCAATTCCCCACAGTTAAGTTTGCATCCCATCTTCTGAACCTGGGCAAAGCAGTACAGATTTGGTGAGGTTACCAGAATTAGATGTGGGCTTCTAAGATAAGTCAAACCTAAACTGAGAAAGGAATGCAACCTTCAACCATAACCTAGCAGAAGAGTACCAAAGAAAGGAACACGTTTCACCTATACAAGGTTGTTTTACAATCAGCCTTTTCATAGCACTGCACTATAAATATGGTTCAGAAAGATGCAAAAAACTTCTTAGTGATGTAGGTCATGCATTCCAGGACTCATTGAGAACATACAGTGCTCCAAATACCGATTCTTTCCATGATCCTTCGGCCCTGGATGGTATGGATGTTATCAGAAAAGATACTTGAGTAGAAAGAAAGGAATGCCTCCAGGTAGCTTTGTACAGAGGGTAAATGATCCTTAGAACATCATTTCAAACTGAATGTGCAGCCCAGGGCAGAACTTTTTGGCTGTTTACAAAGACAGGCTTCTCCTTTACTGTAATGTTGAAACAGATCATCAACATTAATTAATTTATCTGTTCAGTATTTATTGTCTAGCTTTACTGCTTATATGGAATTGACATTAATACCAGTTTACACATGTATTACAGGGGATCATCTATATTTTAGCTTGGAGACAATGTTTCTAGTAGTTGGGTTTGTTGAATGCTAATTAACCCCAGCCTCCAGCAGAAAACACTTAACAAAAACCAGCCTAAAAAAAAGCAAATAATAAAATATTTGTCTAATGTAAGAGGAAATGGCACTATTTTTAAAAATCAGAACTGTTGGTGAAATAATTATCAAACAGAAGCTTCTTAAATGTACTTTCTGGAAAGCAAACATAAAAGACAAAAAAAAGAGGCAGCTATAAACCTGTGAAAAGCAGCAATCATCTGAGTGCTGTAAACTCTCCAAAGAAAATCTCTTTCCCTTATCAAAGGATTGTAAATGATCTCCTGGCAGACTGGGATCAGTCAAGATACCTGTGAAGGCTCTGCAATAGGAAAATAAAGACTTTGTGGCTCTGCAAGGTATAGTATTTCCTGGTTCCTACACAGCAATTGGGAGGATAACCCATTTAGAGAAGATCTGTATGCAGTCACATGCTTTCAGGACATCTCAGTATTTTGCTGCTCTTGAGCCAAAACTCAACTTTGTACGCTCAGCTGGCCTGCTAAGGCTGCGTTTCCTAACCTCTCCCAGAAATTTGTTTTATCAGTCTGTAAAAAGTCCTGAGGGTCAGCATGATAGGGGAGAAAAAGGAGAGAAACCAGCTGATTTGTCATGGGTTATTCTGTTTTCTCTCTGATTATGCTTTGTCAAGTTGCTGAGAGATATAGTTATGGGAGAGCTTTTGATAACTCCCTCCTTTATAGAGACAGTATAGATACGGACTCTTTGCAGTAGAGTTGGTGTCCTGAAGTAGAGAAATGAGTGCTTAAGCAGCTGTCTTCACAGTTCTGCAATTTTATCTCACTCTTTTTCCTGTGATTTTTTTTGTTTTTAAATCTGATACTTTAACAAGTAACCCATCTGCTCTGTGCAAGTCAGAGCGCTATTACTTTCTGACAAAGCCAGCTGATTGCAGCCAGCCTCCTATTTCATGTCTGTTTCAAGTATTTATCCCAGTGAACAGCTATTGATACCTTATAACATTGTCTGTAAAGAAAGATATAGCTGTACATTGGATCACTGCATACTCTCTCGGCAGTTTTACTGAATCCTCCCTTACTCTCTAGTCCAGTGTGCTGCAGAAAGCCCTGATTCAATCTATCCAAACTCAGAACTGACATACCCAGCAGAGGAAAGAATCATAGAATTACAGAATCACAGAATGGCTAGGGTTGGAAGAGACTTTAAAGATCGTCTAGTTCCAACCTAGATGGACAGATTGCATGGGCAGGGACATCTACCACTAGATCAGGTTGCTCAAATTCCCATCCAACCTGGCCTTCAACACGTCCAGGGAGTGGGCATCTACAACCTGGGCTGATGTCTCACCACCCAAATACAACTCTCTGTATTGAAGCCAGTACATGAATAGCATACTCCCTAGTGCTGAGCTGCTGGGACCTCATTTCAGGATTTGTTTCCCCAGCAACAGCAGGTGACACTGCAGGCACTGGAGAAGAGTGTCGTCCAGAAGCCCTTGGGATATATACACCTTGTGTATATATATATATATATATATATATATACACCCTCCATGTCGTCAAGCCATGGGTAGACCACCTCCAGCCTATCATTTTGGGTACAGAAAAAGAAGGCAAACACAAGGATGGCAATACCACAGAAAGGAGTGATATTGTCTCTTTCTTCAGTTACTCAATTCCAACATTTTCCATGTGTTGGCACTGGTGCATAACATGCCATATGGAGACATGGATCAGTGAGTGAATATGGTTAAAAAATTATAAGATATAAAGAGAAGAAAACTAGGTTTTTTTCACTTTATCTTGAATGTGGCACATTGTGCAAAAGTTTACCCAGGCTATTGTTAATGAGTACTGGTTGAACAGGATAATTGATGCATGCAGTTTCTATGCTTAAAAGTAGCTTTTCATTTAGGCAACAAGCTTGTTCGAGTACTATTTATAAGAGTTCTGTTCTTGTGGTTAAGTGTCACCAGGAATAAAAACTAAAACTTGAGAGCAAAAAATGTCTCACAAAGCAAATCAGAGCATGGCTGTATCGTAAAAAAAATTCTTGCACTTTCTTGTTTCCTGACATTGGCTTTCATTGAAGTTCTCTGTCCACTTTGTTTTGAGGAAGCAGAGATAAATGAAAATGAAACATCAAATTAATTGCTTTGCAGTCAACAATCCCTCTACCAGACATATTGTATTATTCATTAGCTGACCACTAAGAGTCTTTGCCTTCTAAACTGCATTCCATTAATTGTAATTATCCTTATTTTGAACCTAAACCCCTCTCCTCAAGACATTATCCACTAAATAAAAAAAAAAAGCTGACATTAATCTCCTCACATTTTCTTTTTTTTTTTAATGTGGTAGTCCTACATAATCCAAGCAAGAGTGCGTCATTATGCTTATCTCAGACACACAAATCTGAATCTATATTGAATGGGAAGGTAAGATTAGTGTTCCTCATTACCATACTGCAACTGTGTTATACATTTGGGCAGTTGAAATGGCAACCTTTTTGACAGGGAGAGAAAACAGTTTAAATACCAAACAAAGCATCTGACATAATTAAAGTAGTTTAAATATCTTGGCAATATCATTAAAAATGGAATAAGTGGCTGAGTGATAGCACAAATGTGGCACTCTAAAGGGCTTCACATTTCTAGAGCTTATCTCATGCTCCACTGAAAGTCATTAATGTATCTATACTGAAAGCTGTGACTTTAGAGAAACCGAAATTAAGATTTTGCATGCCTATTTATATGCATTTACAGATTATTGAAAAGAAATTGATTTTGTTGTGCCAAGAAATTAAATTTGGCCAGATGTTCACATTCAAGCTAAGTAACTATACCTGTGGTGTGTCCTTTACAAAACCAAAGCAGTTTTATATCAGAGATTTACCGGCTCACTCAGATACTCTGCATCTCCAGTCCCAGAGTAAAGACTAAGAACTGGAATATATCTCAGTGTCTATTAGACAATATTTAGATTTTAAATGCCAGAGTCTCACAACCTCTCTGTACTTTGTATGGGGTACTAGAAACTTAAGATTAAACAAAATGGGGTCTCCTCTTGTCATGGCACTACGCACCAGCAGCAAAGAGGGAGATGCCATTTGGAGCCTGTTCCTGAAGCATAGCCTATAGTCTTCTTCCTCAAAAATCATTCATATTCACTTTGCATTTAGTATAAAATACAGAAACATCCTACAATGTAAACATAGGTGCCCAAGACTATCCCCTTTTACTGTTGTCCCATTTCTCACCTCTAGCACTACATTCCTATTTTTCATGTCTTTCTTCCCATGTCTCTTTCACTCTCAGTAAATTTTCTTGATTTCTCCTTTTAACGGGAAAATAACTTCAGTGTGACAGGCAGAAAGTACCTCTGACACCCACATGTTATTTAGGACACCTTTCACAGAGGTGGCAGATGTACTTTTGAACTTTGAGGAGTGAGTCAAAGCCTATTTGCAAATTCTATCAGTTAGATGCTGCCTTCTCACTACTGAAATTAAGCCATATTTTGCATTTTGGTGGAACCTAATACTCTTGGTGTGTATCAGATTGGTTACGGGAACATCTATCAGTCAGAACCACTGAGGCTGCTAAGGAGAAGTTTGGAGTTTCACCATAGATACCCTTGTTTTCTTTTCACCTCTCAGAGACCTTTCCAAACTAAGAATGATGCAATGCTGCCGCTCTGAAAAGTCACTATTTTGTGACTCACTTTTAATTACCACTGTGTAGGACCAAAAGTCATCTCTAAGGGTAGGGAAACAAATCTTTTGCCAAACAGAATAGTGAGAAACAGCTTTTTTATGAGCGATTTAAAACCAAATGGAAGTAGAACAAAGGGGTATTGCCTGGTGCCTTTCAGGGAAGTGCAGATGGAGATGTGGATAGATGAAATAACTAGTATAGTCATACAGGAATTAAAAAATAAAACTCAAAAATTAAGCCAACATTGAACTCCCAGGTGGTCCTCAGTACCCACAGTCCTTGTCTTATATGTTGGACTGACCTTTCTGAACCACTGAAAATCTTTCTCTGAATTTTCTGATGCTGAGGCAAAACATTTTAAAACCAAGGTAATCACAGAGCGATCCTGCCTCTAGAATCGCCTTCCAGTTTTGGGCAGAGTTGTGGTACCAAAAGAATGTCCCAAAGGATGAACTGTAACCTAGGATTCAAATTTTGGTCTCTCCCTATGTCAAGAGCGGGAAAATTAGTGCACTTTAGACTTTGCCTGGCTAAGAAGACCCATTCTGGGTGGCTGCTGTTATAATGTGGAACAGCATATTAGTTCTGCCCATGCCATATCCCACCCTCCACGCACAGCTGGGAAATGACATGAAATAGTGGCCCTGTGAGTCTCTCTCTTCTCTGCACTGGCACTTGTCACACTATTCATAATGAATCCACTGGAAATGCCACGTACCATATGACATCTTTCCCTTCTTTTCTTTGTGTTTCAGTTTTCCCATTTCTTTGGAGTGTTCTCAGAGTACTGGTGACATATGAAATTAAATAAACTTTGTAATCTCTAACAAGGATTTATGCATATATACACACATATATATTCATAATATCAATGCTTTTTATTCGTTCTACTTTATATTCCATTTGCACCATATAGATTTCTAAATCTATTCTCAAATTCTTTTGATTAGGCCTCTGAATGTCCCCTTAAACTCAAATGTCAGGGTATTTGTCCAGGCCTACTTGCAGAAGCAGCCAGTTGAGAAATGGAGCATGAATTCATTAGAAAATCATACCCACCAGAACTGACCTTACAACCTCCATGAATCAAAAAGAAACACTTAGTGGCTGACTTCTTCTGTGAAAAAATAGAGGCTAACCAGAACAGTCAAAGAGGGCAAGATTCACGAAGAACAAAATGTTAGTCTCAATCTTGTAGCATCAAATAAAAAACAATAGAAGAAAAATATTGAAAAAAGTCTCTGAGACTATTCCAGTAAATGTGACTAGATTTTAAAAAAAATTGCAGAGGTAGCCTTTATCAGTGTGGAACTGGAGAGTCACAGAATGACGGCCTACACATTTTCACTCTAGGGAAGAAAGCATTTCACAGAATCAAAGAAATTCCTATAGTGACCCAGGGGAGCTACCAATGTTTCTTGGATTCAGGCAATTAGCTAAAACAATATTGTTAATTTTGCCACAGGTTTTAAATGATCTAGAAAGCAGAACACACACTTTGTCTTAACAGACTCAACTTGGGCTCTGCGACAGAAGTGTATCTCAGTAACACCCTGCAGCAATCACGGCTGCAAATGAGAAACCATCACACCTGCAGGAATGGATATGCACAGATCTTAACAGTGCAGTTGAACTCCTTTTAGCAGGGTTCAGAAGGGACCAGCACCTGCCAGTGCTGTGATCCATCCCAGCCACCGCCTGTGTCACACCTGGTGCTGGCAGCATCAGGAACCTTCACACAGCACCTTTTTTCCTTCCTATGTCTCCCAGCATACATGTCTGAATCAAAACATGCATTACCTAAGTAAATACTAGCTCCACACCACAGATAAGGATGTAGAGGTCTGCAGCTCATCCCTGCTTACACAACAAGCCACTGTTGAACTAGATTCCAACAAAAGTGAAAAGGCCTATAACATGCAGGCTGGTGGCACTCCAACCTGAGCCATAGAGATTGAGGCCTACACACACCGTAACTCTTTATAATGGTAGTGTAATAGGCAAATATTCATGCTAGGGATTTCCTGCCTCTCACTGACATGTGCCAATCAAGGACAATGTTGTAATGGATGCTAGCATCCCCCCATGAAGGTGTGCCAGCCAGCCAGCCAGCACACTGCAGAGCTACAGCAGCAAGACATCACTTTCAGAGAGCTTTGTCTCTTTGTCAGGAGTATTAATTCTTTTCTTATTTTAACTAGATGACAGGAACCAATTAAAGTAATGAGCCACCCAAAGTATTTCCTTTGGCTAATAGCAGCCTCTATTAACATTTGTAGAAATGCGGCATTTGGGCCATAAGATTTCTTGTTAGGTGTCACTACTTTGCAAGATCTTTAAACATCCTGTGAAGTTTTCCATCTATTGGACTGGTGTCTTTGGCAGGTATAGTGACCCCTCTCCTGTTTTCCAAGGCTGATCCCATCCCAGTGCCCTCAAGGATGTGATCAGCTAAGCAGTACTGCTGTTACTGCCCAAGGCTCAGCTCCTTCTAGAAAAGCCACAGAGGTGTGAATCCCAAACATGAAGCAGTTTGTCATATGTGAATGGAGCGTAATTTTGAAATTTTTTCATTTAATGTTATTGTGCATGGGGGTGTTTTGTTGGGGTTTTTTTTGTGGGAGAGGTTTAAGCTGAAATATATAGTCCCTTCAAGTATGATGTTCCTCAACCTGCTAAATCAGTTTCGGAAAGAAAGCCACAGCTTTAATTTTTGAGATAGATTGTTTTCATAACTGTTGTAATAAATGATTATGATGAAAATTTATCTACTGAACTTGACAAACTTCTGCAAGCAATGAAAACAAATTAAATGTGGAGTTAGTGCCAAAAAATACCAGAAACAAACAAACAAACAAAACAAAACCAACCAACCAAAAATACCTAACCTAGAGAATTTATTAGCTTCTTCAGGTCCTGTTTCAGGACTCAGTCAAGCAGGTGCCATGTCACAGTGGATGCAGGCCCTGGAATATGGATCCAGGTCTGAATCTGTTTGCTTTCCAAATTAGTGCCCTTCCTGACCTGTGGCTGCACTCCAAGTCCATTGCTGAAGATAAAACTGAGGCACTGTTCCAAATTCTAGACTCAATTTTCATAAAATGTGGGAACTTTTTTCAAATTTTGATGCTCAATGTTATACCCTTGAGGTGTGAAATAAGCATCACTGAGGCTGGAGGACTGTAACACAACAGCTACCTCAGGTTCCAGCTGTAGACCTGTGGTATAACTTTTCTGCATGACTTGGGCCTCTATTCCATTATCACAATGTATTCTGGTCAGTATCACTGCCAGTGAAAACTGCTCAGACATCTTGGTGGGGAGTCAGTACAACAACAACACCACCCCAAGGTTCAGCTTTTACCACCAGCTCTTGCTTGAGGACCACACAAGAACCAATATGGACAAAGGAGAAGACATACAAGAGGAGCATTACATTTAGGAAGGAGAAGGCAGAGCACTTTAAGCATAGTCCAGCATCATGTGCAAGAAAATAAAGCTAAAAAGAAAAGAGACAAGAGCTCAGCATACTCTCAAATATCAGAACACTTGCAAGATTCCAAAAGGGCTAAAATCAGTCTGAATGTGGTATAAGGTAGTACTCTTGCTATTTTGGCGAGGCTTGCAGATTGTGCTATATTTTAAAAGCAAAGCATCCAGAATCAAGGTACCTCTTCAGAGTGGGAACTATTATTTCTCTTTGGAAGAAAACAGTTGAGTGAAGTCAGGATTCCAAATCTAAGGCTACATCACTTTGGAAAATTTGAGAGCTATACCAAACACTCCAGCTTTTCATCTCACCTTAAGGTGCAGAAATATTCTTCTATTAATCATTATTACCCCTTCTTTGTTTTATTAGTCCTCAGTTTTAGACAGAGACTTCTAAGCATTTGGAGAGATTGTTGCTGGTAAAACATGACACTGGAATTTTATCCAGTCCTCTTCTACCTTGGAAGGCAAAGGGCCTTAAGACTCATAGAGAAAATGCTCTGTGCTTGATCTTAAAGATCAACAGGAAGTCAATAGCAGCTAAAACAGAGAACTGGAGTCCTAGCAAGCCAGACAACCTTCACACCTGAAAATGTTGATATCACAGTGAAACCTTGCATTTATGTATCACTTCACTTCCAAACACACCAGACTACATGAAGTTCTTTACCTGCAACTGATCATCATGGCATTATCATCCCTGTTTTAAAGTTATTTACCAAGAACCTGGACCTGTAATGAGTGATCCAGATGACATTACCTTGACACCAATAGCAAGAGCACACGTCTCGTTGCAGAACAGATCACGCCAAAGACACAGAGGACAGGACCTAGAATACAAATTTTAACTCCAGAAAGAAGCTTCGTTCAGGAAAGCATTTAGGCATATCTTTAAACTGGAGCATATGCTTTGCTATTCCTGTAACATAATACAAGGCTCCTGATTACCAGTCTTTTGCTCAAAGCATTATTCTTGTCATTAAGAATAATGTTGTTAAAAAGTTGAAGGAAATAGTTCTTTCAGATCAATCTGGAGGGTGATTTCATCTTGGATTCTGCTTTTGCTTTTGAAGACAGTGAGAGTTTTGTCATTAATTTTGATATGCTAAAGATCAAGCTCTTAATGCACACACAAACTTTTAATTGACTAAGCTAAAAGAATTACAATATTGTTTGCTTTGCACTCACCTCAGATTTTTTGCAAAACAATACCTTTCATTTTACTTCAGGGACTGCCAGGTGTTTTGAACAGCCTGTGCTTTTCCATCTTACTGCTAAACGCAATGCCAATTACAACAAACTCTCCAGAGACATTTACCAGGTTTGAGACTCCTTTTAACAGACATTTGGTAACAGTTGCCAGTTGTTCACAACACTGAAATCAGCTACAGGCAATAATTGCTTTTATTGAAGAAAATAAAATGAACACAATTACATAAAATTGCATACTCTTATAACTGGAACTAGAAATTGGAACTGTGCTGAAAGGAACAGATAGTGCACAGATGCTAATGTAATATACATTAATACTTGAAATTAAAAGCCACAAATTACACCAGTCATCTTTACTTACATAAGCAACTATCGGTCACTTAATCATATATTAATGCTCAGACTAGGGCAAGACAGCTATATGGCAAACATCTTATGAGGTCTATTCAAATCCCTATTTAGGTAAACTAACAATATTTCACCAAGCTGAATTCCCCCTGTGTTTTGATCTGATCTGCTGTTTTCTTCAGTTTATATGCTGTTATGCCGTGTTGCCAAGAATTTTTAAATACTTTGAGATGCTGTCTTCACATCATTATAGCAGGTGAGATCCCTCCTTAGTGTAAGATAACACAACACTTTCAATGTCTAGTGAACTACACTAAGTAGCTTCACTCTGAAAATTTGACTTATTTAGCTTAGTTATACAAAAGACTTAATCACTATAATGTAATAGCAGGGAAAATAAACAAGTGACAAAAATCACAAACCATGTTCTCATAGAAACTATTGCTGAATCTCACTGCAAAGCAGGTTAATTTCTGGTATGTTTAGGAAAATAAATATTAAGATCCTAATTATAATGTCAGGTTTTTGTAATTGCAAATTTTATTTGCAATTACAACTTTAGTAGTAGTAACTTGCTGGAGAAATCTTTTTCAAACAAAACCAATATACATGATAAATATTTGAGCTGTTGTTCTTGGAGCTTGCTAGCACATGAACTCTATGAAAGATGAAGGGACTTGGAAGCAAGCTTACACAAGACCCCACAGGTCTGGAGGGCATGGAGCTCTCGCTGCATGACCTGAGGGGATGCTAAAGGCACTGAGCACCCTACAGATATAGTCTAGATTAGACTGTAGTGAAGCAGCCTTTATTTCAAGACATCACTGTCCCACACTCCAGTCTAAACTTCTCCACAATCTGTGTTGTCTTTCTAAACACACACACACATATCCTTGAATGCACCTATCACCAAGTTAAGCCACAGGCCTGCAGTGTTTCTCCTTCTGTACTGTAAGGTACATGACAACTGCATGTTATAGAAGGCCAGCCTTTTCTGATCATGTTCCCTCCCTCCTCAAATTAGCTCTTTCAAAGATCAATTTCTTAAAAAATACACATTTTCTACTATATTCCTCTTAAAAAGAAAAAAACCCAAAAACCTAACAACACACACACACACACACAAAAAAAAGCCATAACAAAAGAAAATTTTGTTAGAAAATTAAGTCTGAAGCCATGGTAACAGAGAACACAAAGTAAAAAGAGAAACCCATCAATTTCTGAATAAAAATCAATATATCCTGCATATTAAGAGAGGATTCTCCACTGTTTTTGCAGTCTCTTAATATCCCACCCTCTCTAATTCTCCTCCTATGCTCCCCCTACAGTCAGTGAGGACAAAGAGGCAACAAGCAGAAAATCCACCTCAGTTTAGAAATTTCTGCCAGGGAGGAAGGATTAGTTGTTTTTAAAGTTGTTTTTAAAGTTGTTTTTTAAAGTTGTTTTTTTGCTTGACTCCCTCTACAAGTCACAGAGGGAGCTGAGATTATTTACTTGGACTGGACAGCCAACTTTTCCTAAGTTTGTAAGGCATGAGCCCATCCCTGAGAGACCTACTAAAAGTGTTGCTGTTTAGACAAGCTTAATTTTCTTCAGAAAGGTGTGAGATAGGTACACTCCATGTAACTGGACACAGTCAGTATCATCCCACAGCTCTGCATTCTCTTCTTGTGCCTTTGCTTGGGAATGGATGTCCAGTAACATTTCTTGGTCAAGAACATGTTCCAGTACCTTTGCCAGGAGGCTCGGTTCTTCAGAAGAGTAGATGGTTAAAAAGAGCCTGTTGGCATTGTTTACTGAGGAAAGGATGCACAAAGGAGCAAATCTCTTGGTACATGTTCACACCTTAAAATAAGACTTGTTGGAAGGCTTTGCCTGCACAATAGATAGACTGTGCTATCAAATGTGAAAATTGCCTTCCTGGTTCCCTTTCAACACTTTTTTTTTTTTTTTTTTTTGAGGGAGGGAAGAGAGGAAGCCTTCAGAATACATTGGTCATGAAATTCCAATTAAGTTTTTTTCTCATTATGTTGTTTCCTTTATAACTCACTGGTTTGTGATATGCACACCTAGACATGTCTTGGAAAGACCAAATACTATGTGAAGTTACCCTCTCAAGGAAGCAATCGCTTGTATAACCCTGTTTTCTCAGATTTCCTGCAGAATCCCCAAAATCCCCTTCTTCAAAGGTAGCATTTGCTATTGATCTCTGCTGCAGCAGAAAACATATCCTAACGCACACACACAAAGCAAGCTGAAAATCAGAGCAGGCTGGAAAACAAGAATCCTCTTTTGCAAAACTGACTGAGGTAAAAGAATATGAAAAGAAATCATCCTACCAGCCAGTGGGATCTGAGATGCACAACAATTAACTCAAAATCTGTAGCTGGCCCATCCACAGCAGCTTTCTGAACCTGTGTCTTGAACGCCAGTTATGGATTCAACCCTCTCAATGCCTCCAATTACAGCTTTTCCACTTCATATAAAAAACCAACTATTTCTTGGCCCAGAGACAGGCTCAAGCAATGCTTGGATTTGGTTTTTGATCACTCACAATACAGGTAAAAGGCTGAATCATCTGGTTCTGTTTGTTGAAAACTCCAGGAGAGATTAAGAGAAAGGCTGACTATAGACTGCTGAATGAAGACACTATTTGATATTAAGAAGATGCTGGTAGAAATTTTCTTCTTGTTTAGGATCTTAATGCCAGTTTATTATATTACAGAACTTAAAGAGTGGATTCATGCAAAGGTTACAGTAAGTCCATATTTCTAAATAAGTATCCAAGACCCTGCTGAAAAGTATCCTGTTTTGTTGAATCAGTGTGTTCCATTGTAGTCAGATGTAGAGAACAGGATGCCACAATTTTGTGAGCCACTGTAGTGCAGTTTTGACTAGCCTCCTCAGGAAAATTGTGTGTTCCTGTATAAGAAAACCATACATTGCTTTATCAGTTGCCTTATATAAGGCAACTTGGATTTCTATATAAGTTGCTTATATATAAGTACCAGTGTGATAGCATGTGGTGAAAATGTCTTCTATAGTTACATAGAAGTCACCCTCACTTGTTGGGTCTTAGGCAAATGTTTTGAGGGAGTCCAGACATTGGTAAAGGAGCTATGCAGTTATCTAGTTGTTCAAAAATAAAAGAGAAGATAAACAATTATTATCTTCTGCTGCAGTCTGTTTTGGGAGGAATTTTTCTTGAGCTGAGGTGGGCTAACGCAGGGTGAGGGCAGGCAAAATTTCTCATAGTAACTTCAAATCCTGACAAAGTACCTTGGAGAACTTTAGTACCTTGATGAGCAGGATGGGTGTTAGAAGGGTTTGCATTTGTTGTTTGTCTTGTTCAAGATCCCTTTGGATTCTGATGGCTGTGGTTTTATTAAAAACTACCCTTACTGTTGTGAGGGATGCTGAGCTGATGGCCTCAGGTTGAATGCTTGCTTTTACAAGTGGCTTGGAATCACTCACTGTCACACTGACTCTTCTGTTTCATTTTCTGCTTACTGAGCACAGAGAGGAGATGGATGCTTTCACTGGGTCTGTCACCTGCAAAGCCTTGGAGGGAGAGTCTAGATATAAACAGGGTGATTTTTCTTTCTGCCCTACTGATCCCAGTGGAAGGCAACTTTTTTCTTAATCTTCCTAGAATATTCTGTGGTTAAACCAGAAACATCATCTCATCTATCTTTTTGCACATTAACCCTGCATGCATGCCATCTGCAACCCCCAATATGGAGATTGCTCTTTCCCATGACGGTGGCCAGAGGCACATTGTGCCATTTCCTGGGGACTACAGAATTTGTCCCCAACAGTGCTACTGGAGTAGTTAAGAGCCATCCCTCTGACAATGGGAACGGAGACTCACTCAGTTTTGCCTTTGCAGTAGCCTTCCCTAATTAGTTCCTCAATTAATTGTCTCATATAATTCTTTATTTGATATTTTTTCCTTTGAATTTGTGTCCTGGACACCCTTGTCTTCCCCTCCTTCCCACTGGGATATTGTACCTGTGAATGACCCTGGAGGTGTAGAGATCTCAGAGCATGTATCCTATGAGGTTCCTCTATGAAAACAAGAAAAGTCAAGTAACTTCTCTAGTAGTTTTTCATCAGGCAGTATTCATTCAAAACAGATTTTCTCTGGGTATTTAGAGTTAAAGATCTGTTCTATAAAGAAAATAAAAGTAAGAAAGCCTTTCATAGATCCCAAAGATGGAAAGAAATCATTTAACAGAAAGCACTCCTCTGAGCAATCCTGAGTGGGTAACCTCGTGATGAACAGGGCCAGGTCAGAAATTAGCCACTATTTATGCTGCCATGCTCCTTACCAAGAGGTACCCCAGAGTCCTTGGTACTGAATCTGTGGTACATCTCTGTTCTGCCCTTACTGCAGAGTAGTGAACTATTACATTTTTTCAATTTCCTTAAGCATAAAGTGCAGCCAGAAGGGGTAAATTTCCCCCTCTGTCTTTTTCCATGTATTACAGTTGGCAGAAATTTTAAACATTCCCTCAATTACACTATCTCTTTCAGAATATTTATTAATTGCTTGTTTTACAAAAATTGCATGGATTATGAGATCAGAACCCCATGATACTTCAATTTTTTCCCAACTTCCTGACCAAAAAAACAAACCCTTTTCTGCTGACCTTCATAAAGAAGAAGATAGTTTGCTTTCTATTTTGTTATTCTTTTTTCTTCTTCTATATATCATCTCCTTATATGGCAGTCACTGCTGATTGTGATGCAGGGTTTATTGGTTTAAGGTTTTCTTTTTGGTGTTTATGATTTTTATTAAGATGAAAACCAAAAAGTACTTTCAAATTAACTGTCAGGTAGATTCCCAGACTCTTGCCCTCTGAGTGGCAATTTAGAAGAAAAAAACTGAAAACCTGCTGCCCATTCACATGAATATCCAGGTCCCCTAGATACTTTAGCACTGTTTCTCAAGCTGGTATTGGTCCCAGAAAGTGCATAAGATCATCTCTGACAGCTATGGTTTTTTTCATTAAAAATAAAATTTAGATTAAAAAAGACCTTGAAAATTATTAAGTCCTACCTTTAATTTAGGACTACCCACTTCCCTGGGAAGCCTCTTCCAATGTTTGACAGCACTTTCAGTAAAGATTTTTTTCCCTAATATCCAATCTAAAGCTCCCCTGGAACAACTTGAGGGCATTTCCTCTTGCCCTCTTGCTTGTTAGTGGAGAGATAAGACCAATTCCCATCTCTCTACAACCTCCTTTCAGGTAGCTGTAGAGATTAATGAGATCTTCCCTCATCCTCCTTTTTCTCTAGGCTGAACAATCCCAATGCCCTCAGTTGATCCTCATAAGACCTCTGCTCCAGACCCTTCAGCAGCTTCATTGTCCAACTTTGGACATGCTCCAGCAACAGAATGTCATTCCTGTAGCGAGGAGCCCAAAACTGAACACAGTAATCGAGGTGTGGCTTCACCACTGCTGAGGGGACAGTACAGGGGACTATCATTTTCCTAGTCGTGCTGGTCACAGAACACAGAAGCCCAAAATTATGTTCACTGCAACTACAAAGTGGGAGATGGAGAGGAGAGAGTGAAAAACTGTTGCAGGAGATGTCTTTTAGGGCACTTAATACATAGAACAAGAGTACAGTCAAGATGATGTGGAGACAATTTTAAAAATAATCTCATAATAAAGGTACTTTAAATGTTAGTTTTGATACTTTGACTTCTATACACTCACCCTGTCCCATCTGCTTCTATTCATGCTGTAGCTCTACTGCAGCTGTGGAAGAGCAACTAGAGTCTCTCCTGCTTCATGCATCACTGCCAAAGTTGTCAACTGAGTCCCCGGCTGTAGATTCTTTATTGGTGGTGATAACATGAGAAGCAGAAGGGAACACAGCTTGACTTGCAGGACCCAGGCTGAATTCCTATTTAGAAAAATAATCTCTTAATTCATGAACTGAGCAAATGTGATAATGATCCATCAATAGAAAACAAATGGGGAACTCCCACAATCACCCCCTGTTAAGGGGTCCATCTGACTCCACAGAATATTCAGTAAGGAGTAATGAGATGAAGGATAAAATTCAGTGGGATTGTACAGCCTCCTAGTTATTTTCTATACAGTAAAATAGTTCAGAAAACTGCAGAAAAATCCTTAATTAATAGTGTGCAGTTGGTATGAGAAAAACAGTGGACACAGCTGAGATGTAATCCTGCCTTGCTACTCACTACAAAAAATCCGTAGTCAGGGATGACTGTGAGAAAGAGGCATGGAAGCTTTACCACCTGATGTGTGCATGGGGAGTTTTTAAATGAGGTAAAAAGGATGAGTCCATGTGCTGAAAAGAGCATACATTTCCAGGAGAATTGTAGAGAGAAAATCTGAACAATAAATAAGTTTATTTAGCTACAAATATAACCCTACAAAACTGTTGGATTTTGAACAATCTGAGGAACATACTCTGCCAGCATCCATGACTCAGGTGCTCAAAGTCACAGCTGAATGTGGGGCTTTAGGAAACAGAGATGGAGCAGAAACTCCTAGTTGATCAGTCCCCATTACAGAGTCAAAAGCTAGAAATCACAGGTTCCACCAACAGAGTAGTCTCTTGTGTCCAGTTCTTCAGAAGGCTCAGAAGGAGCCAAGTCTTTTGCTGTGAGAAGAGGACTAAAGCCACATGTAATAACTACATATTCTGGTGCAGAATGACATATGCAGCCATAATCTGAAAAGGCGAGATTTTGATTCTGTTTTTCAGGGTTTTTTTCAGGTTTTTTGTTTGTTTGTTTTTTATTTTTTATTTAGCTTTTCAGTTTAAAGATGGCAATTTCAAATCCATAGTGGAATTTTACTCCATCCAACTTTTCTTCCTGGAATAGAAAGTGCTAATGCACTGTTCAGTTTGTTCAGCTGCTTCTCAGACTGCATCTCAATGCAGTTAGCAGCTCTCCATCCTCAATACACTGTTGCAATACTTGACATGACAAGTTCTCTGTGGAGACCCAAAATGTCCATAGCACAGAAAAATAATCTAAAACCTCGTTGTAGTTACTTTCCAGATAAATACGATCTATCACTTATTGTGTTTTACTGGCTAACATTTGAATGGGCAAAGCTCCACACAGCAGAGAATTTCCATCATAAATCTCTGTTCTGTAGTTATAATCCCTACAGAATCAACTAATTAAAACAGGAGAGGTACAAGTTAAAGTCTATAATGTCCCACTCCACAAAGATGTCATACCCTTTCCCTCCTACATCCCAGGGCACCCAAATCAGGCTGGATGGTGATCTCCTGCTCCCCAGCTCTAGGTAGAAATTAACTATTTTAGGGATATATGCTGAATCCTGTAGTCATTATGGACAAATTGTTACTCCTTCTATAAAATACTATAAATCATATATAGAGATTTAAAGCATCTAAGAAACAGGACTTAGGAGTGAGCACTCTAAAGCTGCAGTCCTGCGTGACTTCTGATATGTCTAGACCAGCCTTTTAGCTTGGAGCAAAGTACATGTTTGAAGTCACACTGCAAACCACCCCCACTTGGCATGTTTTGCTTCACGTTGCAGAGCTTTGTTGTAGTGCACAAAGTGAATCCCCTGCAGAAGAAACTAAATCATGAGACGTGCTTCAGGAACCCATCAATTGTGCTCCAGATGCAAATCAACATTCAGTTCATAGGACTAGCATGAAATGATCCTCCCCACGCCTTTGAAAACGTGTATTGTGCAGAGGTCACAGCACCAAGAATTCACCTTTCTGCTCCTGTTGGGTCACAGTACTTGGTAATATAGAATCTTTGTGCTCCAACTTGAGCCTATGGGCAAATCTGGAAAGAGAGCTTAGGGAGGACTCTAGCTTTTCTTGATGGCAGCTGAGGATAGCTGTCTTCAAGGACAGGTGTCAAGCATGTCACTTCTTACTAGCAAGTAGAGAACAACCTTCTTCCCACAAGGTTTCAGGTAACATCCAGAGTGATAACAAAGCCCTTTACTATTTTCTTGCCGAGGATGCTAGGAGAGACTACACACACACCTTTGCAGTATAAACATGACAAGAGCATTCAGCCAGACAAATTGCTCTTTATGCCTGCTCCAAATTTTTTTCCTTAAGCCAATATAGAAGGGAATTGCTATCTGTTTTAGAGTGACTTCCTTACTGCAAGGGTAGGTCCATGTCATTGCTCCATGTTTTAAACAGGATATTTGGGAAAATGGACTTCATGCTTGTATCTTTGTGTTTTGGGTAAATCACACAAATTCCAGGCATTCCTTCTTCCACTCAAAAACAAAACATAATAGTTCTTCTAAACCTCCACAAAGCGGATGAAAGCTACTGTAGCAATTTTTAAGTGTAACAGTAACCCAAGGGTTTGTAGTTTCCCAATGAAAAAGTTAGCTCAACAGATTTTGGATTAGTTCTGTCAAAAAAACATTTCAGGAACATTACCTGGTAAATATAAATCCAAATTTTTAGTAAGGAAAACTTTATCCTGGCTGGAAGACAAAAGTACAAATTTGTGCCAAAGTAAAAAAATATTTCAGCCTCTTAAATACAAGGATCTTTTCGGTTTTCACATAAGCATTATGAAAAGATGTTTTTTTCTATTTAATCCCAGCGTGTTTGCCCATATTCCAGCCAGCACAGACACAGACAAGATCAATTCACAACTGTACAGGATCTTTCTACCTACTGTGTTTAATTTTTTCTGTACAAAGCCATCATTAAAAAAAAAAAAAAATAAAGCCCTTTCTTCCTTTAACTGTGTTCCAAGTTACAACCGTTTTCATTAAAAACAGAAAAAGATTGTGTGGGTAGGTTGCACCTTTAAACCTAGAAATTAATTACTGATAGGTACCCCTGCTGTCAAGCTCCCCTATATTTCCCTAGCTTAAGTTCAAATATCACAAAAGCCACCCAGAAGCCATTATAAAGCTGTGTTTTGAACACCTTATTGAGGTAGGTTTTTTATCTTTTTTAGCTTTAACCAAGTGCCTTATAAATTTCAATGTTTTTCTAAGTCACCTTGAAATCTTCCCTTTTGCAGAGAAAAATCCATCAGCATTAGCTTTTCCTCTCTTCATTTCTCCTGAACAAATATTACTCATGTATTTCAAAATGCCCTTTTCCAATCAATCACAAAAAAGTCACTCAAAAAGCTACAGTGCAGGTGTTCTACAACAAGCTTTTTGTTAAAACTATTTTAATTCCTTCTCTGATTCTGAGCCTTCCCAGAGATAGTTTGAGGACTAGTTTTTTGTTGTTGTTGTGTATATATATTTATTTTAATGGTGCCATAAATTTTTTAGTAGTTTCTTGGATTAACTCATTGGAGAGTTCTTCCAGTGACTGGCCCTAAGCATTTGCTATTCATTACATTTTCACTGCCATAATCTGCTTGAAACCTCCTGAATTAGTTAAGACTTAAGGCTCCTTTCACTCATGTCTGTCCCTATACAAAATATGGTTTTTGAACAGCAAGGTGCTTCCTCCCTACAGCCACTCAATTTTTTTTTAGTACTTTTCTTTGGTACTTAGGAAGATACTCCATAATTACTGGCTGTATACTGTAGATCTCCTTTTGTAGACTGTGACCAAATGACAGTGTCAGACAGTGAAAATTTGACTCATACTTGGAATGGGGTTTTCGCTAATTTCCATTCTTTCCCTTCTGCCAGAGGGGCAATTCCAGTACCATAAGCATAGCCCTCACTGCTAACTGGAGCTGGACCTCAGAGCAGAAACAGGACCCTCTTGTACCTGCGCTTTAAAAAAGACTCTTATAAGGGAACTGCCTGCATTCGTACATAAGCTAAAATAGCTTCCATTTCAAAAAGTAATATTTTATAACCTACAACAGCCTATTACTTACAGTGCACAGAATTGCAATGTTGTTTCTAACATCACTGCATGGCAAGGATGGGGAGAGGATGATTTGCTAATGACCACTGCAACATATGCATGTACAAAACAAAATGGATACAGTTATAAATGGTTATGTACAAATAGAAGGCAATTTTGAGCTTAGGTCATTCCACTTCAGGAGCTCAAAAGAATATTAGCAACACTTTACAGTTAAGAAACACAGATGACTTAGCTGATGCCACAAAATTCTGGTATCATCTTATTTAGGAGCATGAAGCTACTCTTTCCGTAGTGTCCCATAGAACAGGTTGGATATATCCTTTTTTTTTTTTTTTTTAAGGATATATCTGCATGTATAAAAGCAATGCAGATCAGGGCTGTGTCAGGGAAGCTTGATTTCTGTGCACTTCAGCTCTCTAAGGATATCTCTAGACCACCACAAACTGCCTATGGAGTGGTACTCACCACTAGGAACTGGAGGGAAGGAAGAGGGCAGCAGTAACTCATATAGCCATTTAGATCACTGTTCTTCTACAACATGCTCAGTTCATTGAGCCCTTTGACAGACTTGTACAAATCAGTAGACTAAATTATGATATGGCACAGCATCTAATCATGTCTGACATTCCAGCTGCAGCAATCTTATGATTGGAAACAGATCCTAACCAACAATTAGATCATGAGTGGAGCTATCATGATTTGGCATAACAAAATAGCTTTGTTTTTGCTTATTGAATTTTCTTTGGTTTACCTTCTAATTTTTTCCTACAATACTAACTGTTGAATACATTACCAATACCTTGGTATCTCTGAATTACCTCTACAACTCTCTTTTTTTCCCTCTTAGATATTTACACACTGAATTAAAATCACAGTAGGACATCTATGTCTTTGTGTCTACTTGCTGAGATTTAAGTAGCCTCTCTCGTCTGTTGATAGATGCATGTAGAATAATTCAAGAAGGATATTAGAAAGCTAATTCTTTTTCTTTCCCCTCTTTAAATATCTTGCCTTTTTTTAAAGGATCATCTAACTCAAGTAGCTCTTTTGTATTCCTTTACTTCTTGAAGCATGCTTTGTCAAGCATGACATAGCAACACAATTTAAAAATGAACAAGAGAGGCCATGATTAATTTGTTTTTTTAAAAAGATTAATCCACTATTATGTCTGACTTCCCCTTTCTGCTTATGGCTTTTTTTTAAGGCAGCCAAATGGCAAAATAACTTAGAAGATATTGTGAAAAACAATTAAAACAGCAAGAAATCAGCTTGTGCCTATAAAAATGTGCAGAAAGGTTAGATTTATTTGTATATCCTGAAATAAAGTGTAATTCAAGTGAGTGTGTGATATAGAGAGAATTCAGTCTCATCTAAGAATTACATGAATTGCCACTAAAAAGAGTCAAAAAATTGGAAAAAAACTATAAGGTAATCAAGTCCAACCATCAACTCAATACCACCATGCCAACTAAACCATGTCCTGAAGTGTCACTTATACACCTTTCTTGAACACCTCCAGGGATGGTGACTCCATCACTTCCTTAGGCAGTTTATTCCAATATTTGGCCACTATATCAATAAAGGAATTTTTCTTAATATCCAATATAAACCTTCCCTGGCACAAATTTTCTTGGAGACCATTTTCTCTTGTCCTATTGCTTATTACTGAGGAGAAGACACCAACCTCCACCTTGCTACAACCTCCTTTCAGGTAGCTGTAGAGAGCAATAAGCTCTCCCTCACTCTCCTTTTTCTTTAGGTTAAGCAATGCCAGTTCCCTCAGTCTCTCCTCAAAAGATCTGTGCTCCAGACCCCTCAGCAGCTTCACTGTCCTACTTTGGACATGCTCCAGCACCTCAATGTCCATCTTGTAGTGATGAGCCCAAAACTGAACACAGTATTCAAGGTGCATCCTCACTGCTAAATCTCTGATGGTCTTCCTTTCCCAGCAGAAGAATGTGAGATACCAAAACAGTGGTGGTCCACAATTACCATCCGTGCTGTGTCACTAGTGTTGTACCTGTATTTTTGGAGAGTAAAGCACCACCAGTTCAAAATGGCAGCCAATATAGTGTCAGGGTGACAGCTAGAACTACTCAAGAGGATGTTGGATCAGGCAATGTTAGCTAGAACTACCCAAGAGGCAATGTTGGATCAGTTGCCATTGGCTTTATTCTCAGGAGGTTCCATTCATGGAAACAATTCTTGTCTAATGTAAAACTGAAATGGCCCCATCAGATTTAATTTGAGATGCTCAGATATTTCTCAGTAAAGGATCTGAAACAATGAATTTAAACATGGGAATAAACAGAGGAACGGAAGAATAGATAACAGTGCTGATGTTGAAGGTCATCTAGTCCAACATTCCTGTTAAAAGCAGGTCAGCTAGAACAGGTTGCCTGGGACCATGTTCAGTCAGTTTTTGAAAATCTCCAGAGATGGAGATAACTGCTCTGGGCAATGTGTTTCAGTAGGACACTTAAGTAGGATGGCATCCTGTACAATTGCAGACAGAAACAAATAAATAGATAGAGCACCAGAAGTATTTCCAGGCATGTACAAGCATTTCTTACTCTGGGAAACTGTCCTAATTCAGACTCTAAAATTTCAGTTTAATAGTTACAAATTATATGGGAATGCCATCAGCAAATTTGTTGCTGGTCTAAAGAACATTTGCAGAGAGTGTGTTTCATTGATTCCCCATTCATAGTTCAGGCTCCAATGCTTTGATACACAACTCAACCTCTTTTTTCTGGATGATTTACATAATTCCTCATCCCAGCACAAAACCTAAATAGGAAATTTTACCCTATGTGAAGTATTCTCTCGGTAGATGTTTGTGCATTTCAGCTTGACATTTGCCTTACACGGTAATAGAAGACCTCAAGCGCTTGAGTAATTGTGAAAGATAGACAGAAATGGCTTCAAAGAAAATAATTAAATTATTAATCACAGTTAGATGTGGACAAATATTCACAGAAAAACTGATCTTAACATTCACTAAGCACACACTAATCAATGTTTGTGAAGTGTATTTGCTTATTTTGCTTTTCTTCCATTTCTGCTTCTCATAATCTACAGTACACAAGCTTATTAACAGCTGCTGCAGTTTTGCCCTGAATTCCTCCTGCCCCCCTCTTACCCTTAGAGACCTGAGTTCTGAAGTTATCTGACTTCCCAACACAAGAGTTTAGGAAGTTGTTCAGGAGTTCTACTGAAGAAATTCTCCCTTATTTTGCGGGATTAAGATATGTCCCATAAGCACTTCTGTCTGTTCTGGTTGTGTAATATAGCTATGGCTTTTAAGTTTTTTAGGCTGCAAGTTTGTTTCAAAGTGTGAGGTGATGCAGACCACGCTGCCACGTGGAGCATGTGTGCTGTCCTGAACTTCTATCCCATGGCTGCTCACAGCTGTGTGAGGCAGCACCCAGAACTCAAGGCAATGCTGCCTCATGATATTTTGGGCAAAATGTTTCCTGGCCCAGTTTCCCAACCTGTCAGGAGGACTTTTATAAAATTTAACAATGATTTCCCCTTTTGAGAGACCCATAGCTCACTGTTTTGCTGTTTGTGCAAAAGAAGTCAAAAATTATCTTCCTATCAGTAGTAATCTTTGTGCCTTTTTATGGAATTGTCAAGAATCTTTTTTTGGTTTTGTTTTTTTTTGTTGTTTTTTTTTTTTTTTTTTATAATAAATTGACTCTGAATTGTTCCTACCTCCCTTTATTAGGTCTTTTGCCACATTTTAACCCAGTGTGGCTTCTTCAGTTCCTCACATCTGGTATCTGCTATGTTCTCCTTGGATTTCCAGCAACAAAACAAGCCTGAGGTACCTACCCTGCACAAAGCTGAGCCCCTTCTGAGTGACCTCACTATATGGGGAGCCCATGACTTCTCCCTATAGGGATGAACTAAGACTCCATTCATTCTGAATTCCTTTCCTTATCTTTCATTCATGAACTACACAACCCTTCTGATTTTCTCCACCCTTTAAAGGGGCTCACTACATCATTTTCGTTCTGTTGTTTTCTCCTGCACAGTTAGAAAACCCCTCCAGTTTGCAGCTTACCAGCTTACCCACTTCTGAGGCAAAATACCACACACAAAAATCATTCAATAGAAATAAGAATTCTAAATTACACTTAAGCTAGCTAGCTAAATACATAGACACAAGTGTAGACCTGCATCCCTACATAAAATTGACACAAATAACTAAGCAATGAATTAAGTGACAAATGCTATTCTCTATTTGACATTAGTAGAAGCTGCTGGATGTTCAGATCTATGCAAACTAAGCCTAATTTTGGATATTTATTTTTGAAAAACTTGGCCAAACTCTTGACTAAGCAAGGGAAACAAAGTTAACTGAACAATGTACCTTAACAGTAACATTCCATTTTGGAATAAAACCTAGGTCACAACAGGTAGGAAGACTCCTCTGTATTTAGGGGCATACGGAAAAAAAACCCCAAAACAGACTGAGGACACTTCTTTCATTATTGGGTACTCAGAGTGCAAGTTTCAACAGGAATTTTTTAGAAGGCTTCTGCAATATTACATGGCAGTACTGGCAATGTTGACTGATATCATCTAGAGTTGACAGAGCAAAATGGGAGTTGACATTTTTTTTCTGATTTCTTCCCATAAAAATAATGCTTCTATAAATCAACAGTACATCCAGACCAACAGTGAATAAACAAGACATATTTGATATTCACTTCAAATTCACAGATGATGTTCAAGACCTACCCTGAACTATCTAAAAATTTTGACAAGTCTGGATTGGAAATATCATTAGGTCAGCATGGCTTGTGCAATTTCATATTTTCCTCTTTCTGGTCATTTTGCAAATAGGTTGTTTTCCTTCACAGCTTATTGAAATCAGTAAATTTTACACATTCTTTGCACTTAGGAACAGACTGAGAGTGAGCTTTTGCCTTGGTACTTTGACACTTGTGTTTCTGTTCACAGCAGAAACTAGGAATTATAGATGTGCAGTTACAGAGGTATCCACAGAAGTAACTGGAATATTTTGAGATCTAGGAATGCTGGCATCTAGATGGTGATTGCATGTGAGCCAGGCAACATGTCTCATTGAGAACATACAAGCAGAGCAATCAAATGAGGAGATCCTGTTTCACGTTTTGGCTAATACCTGTAAAATCTACCTAGCCAAGTTCAGCTGTTGAAGGACATGGATAATCTAACTAATTTACAACTCCAGCCTGGGGGAGCCAAGCCATGCAGCAATTCAGTCCATGCACAGATGAGACTTCTATCTCACACCAGCTGCTGCAAAAAATGCACTTACATTCTGTAATATCTTACCTTTTTCTGAGCCCCCACAAAAGAGTGAAGAAATTGCATCTCAGACACTGATCTTGTTACATGAACAATTCCTGAATCTCCCATACATCAGATGAAGCCTCATGAACTGCACAGCCAACAGAAGCTGAAGCCTCTGGACAGGTAACCCTGTTATATTCCCTTCTTACAATGTGATATAAATCCCTGCTAATGTGTCTGGAGGTAGGGGCAGACACTTCAGCATCAGTTGACTCCCCATCTCAGCCAGGTCTGTCCCACAAATGGAAAAGACCACTTAGCTTTTCTTCTCTCATTTTTCCAGTGAAACCTTTCCTCATCTGATTAATCTGTCATTAGAGAGCATATGAAATATGTTGTGCAAGGAATAAGGGAAGTAAAGAAGCAATGAATATGTGTAAAAAATAAAGGAAAAGAATCTTTTTAAATCTTGTTTCAAAGCAAAAGCAGAAAAGGACTGAAGGGAAAATGTGGTGAATGTAGAGGACATAAAATGCCGTGTTTGTGTTCATGTTCATACTAGAAAAGCAAAAAAAAAAAAAAAAGGAAAAGACAAGAAAAGAAAAAAAGAGAAACAATGGTCTATCAGGAATCACAAATATATGAGCTTAAATACTTTCTACATAGATGATTTTTCAGACCTATTGTGTAAATTTATTTCATTTCCTGGATCATTTAACAAATAAGAGTTCTGACCTTCTTTATTGTCAGTTTAGTTGCTAGAAGTGTGTTCTTAATTCACATGCTAAAAATCCTAAGGACATTTTTATTGAGTATAATAGCACAGCCATGCAGCCACAGTAACTGCTTTTATAGGGCAGAAGAATGGCTGCCTTAACTAATTGTCTCAAAATGTTACCAGGCATCAAACTTTATTAAACTAATCACCCATTCGTGTCATCACTCAAATCCAGTTTAAATTGTACAAATGCAATTTTAAAGTCTCTAATCTATAATGCTGTTTATTTATTTATTTAGTCAGAGACAGGGAGGAATCTTATAGCTTAAAATTTCAGAGCCAGTTTCTACTGGGGAAAAAGTCCTAGCATTTTTTGTTTGTTTGTTTATTTAGTTTTTTGTTTTCCCTTTTGACAATTCCCTTTATATAACACTTATATAATATAAGCCCATGATGTGTGTTAAAGACAATCAAACAAAATATAAGGCAAAAGTCTTCTTGGTAAGAGACTGGAATTATATTTACAATAAAGCAGTGGAGATGGTGAGAACACTTTCATTCTTACATCAAAATTACTTTTTTCCCCACTCCCTTTAAATTCTGGAAGAGACTACAAACTTCCCAGAGGAACAGATGATAATCTAAAGAACATTGTTTTATAGTACTTTACTGTAGTTTAGTTCATGTCACTTACTTCAATGGCTCAACATTTATGATAGAAGAAAAAAATACAAAATTTTAACCAAGGCCAGGCCCATAAATCTTCAGTTTCAGAAAGGCTTTTTGTTTTCTTGTGTCCTGGTCTCTATTTATAAGAACTAAGAAGCTGCAGATTTTTTACTCTAACTTTTATTGTGCAAGCCACCAACGATGGCAGATGTTTTATAAGCTGCAGTTAGTGAGATAGCATAGATTGAAACTCTTCCTTTTTATTATTGTCTTTGATGAACACAAATCCTATAAGAGGAATTTTAGCAATTGTTCTATTATTGCATGTCCCCTCTTTTCTTCAGATGAATTATTCATGCTTTGTTGTCATAGCAATCCTTTCTCTGTCTGAAATATTTAATAACTAGTCTTGACTCACAACTAGACAATGAATCAAGGTGTTACAAAAGCTGTATTAACTAATGTGCTCTGAGGCAGACCCATTGTTTGTCTTCCACCTACACTTGCCTTGAGCTGTTGTTAGTCCAGTCCAGTGATATTAATGATGACAGCAAAGACTCCTGTAAGAAACACCCATTATATAAGTTTTTTTTTATAGTGTCCATCTCCTTTGCAGAATGATGAGCATCTATCTCTTTTCTGTTAGCCAGACTGTCTTCAAAGCAGCAATAGGGAGCCACTGCTTTCTGTAGGGGACTCCCTGCCGTGAGAGATGTGGACATGAGCGTTAGTGGGACATTAAGAATCACAGAAAGTGTCAGGTGTTAACAAGGAGAAGGGTGACAGCAGTATTTTTCACTGTTTTAAGACTGTGTCTACATTATGTACCTGTGTTTTACTCTTTGCGTCCCACAGTGCAGACCGAGTAGTAGATCCAACTTTGCTTCAGTCACTAAAGTAAGCAGCATGACTGATATTTCACACCTGAGCACTGTAGTAGAGATCATCATAACCTTTCCACCTACAGTACACCTGAGAAGGAAAATTCTGAATGCAAGAAAGTATTCAGACAACATGAAAATTTCAACTTTTGCTACCATTTTTACAGAAGTGCCTTTTGGGAATTTAGTGGCAGAGGATGAAAATCCCCTTTATCTATCACTTTTCCTAGCAGAAAGATGTCTGCTTCTTTATCAATGGTGTCACCTTACACAGCTGAAGACATAAATTCATGTAAATGAAGACATTTCCCATTTCTTTGATGAATGTTAGAGAGTCATCACAGGAGATGACCAGTGGTAGACTGGCAGATGCTGCTCTCCTGCAATCAACTTCATTGGTTCCCAGCTTCCAAGACCTGTCTCATTCCATACCAACACATTTCCTTCCCTACACACATTTTTTTCTGAGGCCAGAGATGAGCCACTTTAAAACGATTGAGTTTACTGTACACATTGTAGTAATTTCATTCAGTCTGTAATTCCCATTATTTCATAGTCTATGGGAGCCCTCACTTTCTGCATGCCATCCCTAAATCTCAGAAGGTAGGACTATCCAAAAGAAGATAGGAACAGACCTGGTGTTTCAGGTTGATTCAGTTCAGTGCAGGTATCTTTATAATCTCTACCGACAGTTACTGATAGTCAATGGAAGCCTTGTTCTAAAAATTCAGTGTTTATCCTGAAAGAAGAAAATGCTGATGAACCTGCCTATGTACAACCCTTATGGATGAGAGGCCTGACAGAACTGTAGATCACTAGAGCTTCTCATGCTGGTTCTAACTCAGGAATATCAGGCCATTTTCTTGGAAATGGGAAATATTCATGGGAATAGCAAAGGCTTATATCTTAGGACACCAGCTGCCTTCAAGCCCGAGTAATGCATTTGGGATGAATTACATTTTTTTTTTGCCCAGCCTGCTGGGATGACAAAAACCCTAGGCCAAGTCCAGACAACACTGATTTGCTTCCAGGGAGGAATGTGGAACCAGTCATGTTACCCAGCAGTTCTGCTATGCTGGCACAACTTCCAATAGACAAAAGATGTCATTCAGGGAAGTGGTGCCAGGAACTAACAGATGACCTCCTTTTTCTTCATGTGTACATGTGGCGTGCATAGGGAAGAAAAGGAATGATTTTGCCAGAACAGCTATCAGAAGAATGGCTGCGGATACCAGTTGTTATCCCAAGAGATTGGCATGGGAGGCATAGCATCTTTTCAAATTCATACTAGCTTTGACATTTTGTTTTGGTTGTTGTTATCATTATCTTATTTTACTACTTCACACTGTATTTTGCTCATTCTGCCTAATCTTCTGGCAATGTTTAGACTCAAATTATTTCCTTCAGTATAGGAAGATCTAAGAAACTTCTCCTGAGCAGGCTCTGCCCCTGTAAAACTTATTTACTTTTCTGTCCAAATGGGGAGTAGTATATTCAATACTGTTTATTCATCCTCAGTTTGGTACATATATTTGATCTAACATGTGCTTCACCTATTCAGTGCCCTACTGAAAAGATTCACAGAGTCCTTTCCATCCTTCTGAGATGCAATTTTTAAAGCAGAATATGCATGACTGGCTTTGAGAATATTTTGTGCCACTAGTCATCATTATGGGAGGACTATGCCAAAAACTGTTACATTGTTTTAATCATTCGCTGTTGTTCATCTTTTTCCTTCATAAGTGTATAATTATTGGTCTCTGGATTAGGCTAAATTTGACTTTTTTAGTACATTTAAAATCAAAACAAGTGATGTAAAAGAAGAAGAATATTTAAAAATAATTCCTTTGGCTCAGACAAAATAATGAAAAAGGTGCAGAAATTTAGCAAAAACATCTGGGGGATTTAAGACATTTCAGGATAGTGAAGCAATCATTTTCCATGGAAAACAGAATGAATAATACAATATGCAATATGTGGCTGTGTGTCAATTTGAATAAAAATAATGTTGTTTTTTTAAATCATATAAAAACACAAATCTTGTCCAGCAAAGTGTACTAGCTTGTGAGTACCCTGGATTAATTCAGTCAGTCTAACTGAATCACCTGTTTCATTACAAGAAAGCATATTCTTAAGTTTTGTTGGCCTTCACTTACCCAAAGAGCCAACCTCCTCCTTCCCGCCCAGTCCCTGAAGTTTTTTAAGCCTTCTTCCAGGCCTTCTTTTTTTCTGTTAACCTTCTTTTTATGTTTTTTCATTTATCCCCTGCCCCCTCAATCTCTTACTGAATAAAGTACCAAAATGGTTTTACCGTTCAGTTCTTTCTCCTGTGCCCCAGAACCCCAACACAGCAGCACCCTGGTACACTGAATGGTTATGAGATTTTTGTTATTCAGTGAGTAAAAAGGAAATTTATCTTTCTTTTAAGTTAGGTTTTAAGTTAGGCACCCTGTTGCTTGCATGGGCTATGCAGTATCTTGTAGGATCACTGTTGTGAGAAAGGACTACAAATAATCTCTTTTGCAGTGCATCAGATGCAATCCATCTGTAACTTCTCCTTTGTTAATCCTCCCAGACAGCTCCAAAGCTGTAGGACTGAGCTAAGAGCTGAAGTCTGGAAGCAAGATATACAATAGTCTCACCTCACTCTGGTGCTGCCTGTGCAGTTGTCATGGATGTGAACATGGGTCTACAGTAGGGAACAGCCCTTCTGTGGCCAGAAATGTCTCCCAACACAAAATGTCTTTTATTCCATTTTTGTTTTCAGGAAGCAACAAAGAAGCCTCACAAAACAAGTCTGAAATTCATAGCCTTCTAAATGATTAACAGAAGCAAGGTACTATGAGAATGTGTGATTTGCCACTCTTTTATTCTATCATCCATCTATCCATCTATCCCATTCTTGATCAGTGTCAAACCTGACTGCAAAAATCAAAGGGAGCTCCAGGGCTGTGACCCAGGTACCTTTCTCTGCTGTGCTGTGGCTCCAGGGTGCAGCTTTTCATATGTGAGAGAGAGCCCTTTCCCTTTTTTGCCTCTAAACATTTCCTAAGGGACAACTTAGGTCAGGGCATTAAAAAACTGCTCTGGAGAAAAGCATTGCAGACTCTACATTGAATGCCTTTGTTCTTCAGATATGCTTCTGCCTTCCCAGCCTGGAGAAGAATTTTTCATCTGGAGCAGCCCCTTAGCTATGTGTGCTGGTCTTGGCTGGGATCAACTTAACTTTCTTCATAGTAGCTGGTATGGCTCTGTGGTTTGGATTTGTGCTAAAACCAATTTTGATAATACAGGGATGTTTTCATTATTGTTGAGCAAAGATTACACATCATTGAGGTCTTTTCTTCTTCCCAGCCCACCAATGAGTAGGCTGGGGGTGCACAAGAAGCAGGGAGGGGACACAGCTGGGACAGTGACCCCAGTTGACCAAAGGGATATTTCATACTGTATGATACCATGCTCAGCATATAAAGCTGGGGGATGAAGAAGCAAGGGGGAAATCTTCAGAGTGATGGCATTTGTCTTCTGAAGTGTTACATGTGATGGAACCCAGCTTTCCTGAAGATGGCTCAACACCTGCCTGCTGATGGGTAATAGTAAATAAATTCCTTGCTTTGCTTTGCTTGTGCACTTAGCTTTTGCTTTGCCTATTAAACTGTCTTCATCTCAACCCATGAGTTTTCTCAATTTTCCTCTTCTTATTCTCTCCATTTTGCTGGGCAGGGATTGAGGAAGCGGTTGTGTGGCGCTTAGTTGCCAGCTGGGGTTAAACCAAAACACTATGGAACATCCTGCTGAAAGAGATTCCATTGGTTTTGGAAGCTAATGTGTCTGGTTCAAAACAGAAATCCTGTTTGCCAAGACTTTTTTCTTAAAACTTACTCATTACTTGATAAAGGAAACCATATTGCTGCTTTTAAGAAGGCGAGAAAATAGGAACACCTTGATTTTGAATCCATTCCACACCTGTATTTCATATGCTATGAAACTACTGTCTCTGGAAGAACCAGAATGCAGACTGAAAAAGCTGTGTCACCAGTTATCTGTACTAGTGACTATAACTCATGAAGCAATGTTTTGCCATGGGCAGACTCAGCTGTAGGAAGACAACATCATCACTGGTTATATTGCTACAGGGCTGTAGGTTTGCATCTCTCAGCTCCTCTAGTTTTGGAGGACTCATAAGCATGCTTGAGCCTCAAAGAGATCACAGGGAGCAGCAGAGGACAGCAGGAATGCCTCACTGCTGCCAACCAAACTGCACTAGAGCCCCAGGGCAGCTGAGATCTCCAGCTGTGACCACCACTCAGACCCATGCACATACCTATCCCTCCCACAGAGTCTGGATGTAGACTTTCTTCCTCTCTCCAGTGTGGGAAAGGCTGCAGGCAAAAATATATTCATAAACCAAAGCTTGAGGACTAAAGTCCCTCCTGAAGTGACTGCTCTCATGGCTTCAAGCCTGAAGGATCTCTGCTGTCCCTACTTCTCTCTCCCCCTCTCCTCAAGGAAAAGCTGAGTATTTTATACTTCTCAGTTAATGAGCTGGCCTGCCTGACCTGACTGTCAGGATAAATCAGCAGGCTAGTGCTGCACCTCCATGCCATACTGACACTCACTCTCAAGTGAATTTAACATCATTTAATAATATTTTTTTCCTGCATAGGTCCAGAGGTGATTCTCTTATACCTTAGAAGAGCGAGTTGATCATTAACATTATTTCACGTAAGGTGAGTCTCATAGTCCAGTTTCAGTCTTGGTACAAGGAGGATTTTGTTCTTTGGAACAATTTGTATCAATAGATAGAGGTGGGTGGATAACTGTTTCTATCCTTTCCCATAACTGTGAGGCAGATTCCAGAGAGGACGCCTAAATTCAAATCAGATTCCTAATTGGAATTACTAATTACATACTAATTTCATGTACTGTTAGTAGTAAGCATACATAAAATTAAAGCTTAAATACTGACAATTCATATCCATAACAATGTTTTAATAATTAATTAAATTATTTTTATTAAATAAGCATTAATATTCCTATAATGCTGGAGGCAGTTCACTGAAGCAGGTAATTCAGGAGCTATGGAGTTCCAGATCTAAATCTATGAAGGTGCTTAACTAGGTTAAAGTGCTTTAGCCTCTTCTGCAACTGCAGAGATGGTATTTTCTGCATTTCTGTTTGTTTAGTTACTTCAATTCAGTTACTAATTTATTCATAGCTGAGAAATTTTTGGCTGCTGAAAGACTGGGTAGCTTATTATCTCCTTCCAATCCACAGATATAAATGAGGTGTAACAGGATGAGATCTGGTAGTTCCACAATCATGACAGACATGATGATCAGAAACGATTAGTACAATTTCTTTACTACAGACAATACTTCCACTGTTTAATGAATCGATTAGTTTTAAAACCCATTTCAAAAAATGACTGTTTTCCCTAAGTAACCAGCTATTTAAAGTGGTTTAATTTAACTAAAACAAACAACTTTATAATTTTGGATTTGTGTTTTTAACTGAATTGCAAACTCCATCTAACTGAATCTTGACAAGAGACACAAATAAGAGCAGAATCATAACAGTGTAAATAGTTAATGTGTCTTTTGCCATTTTTCCAAATTACTTTATAATCATAATCTGACTAAAGGTGTATCAGGATGTAGACTGGCTAAATAAATACAATATATTCACCTCACAAAAGAAAGTACCCTATTCAACATAGAGTTTGTATTTAAGTGAAAATCAACACATTCCTGTGCTTAGTAATCAGGAAGGTCCAATGTTCTTTTAGGAAGATGACTAATAGGAAAAAATGCAAACAAAGACTAAAATTGATTATTTAAAATGAAGTTTCCTGTTTGCTGATTTAAATGATGATTGATGATAGAAATCAACCCACTGCAGTCAACTCCTGCTTTTTATTAGAAACACAGCTTTAGCTGTTTTCCTGTGGCATAATAGATCACAAACGAAGAGAAAATCACCTTTTGTGTTAATTTATCTACATGGTAATTTCTTAAGCACAAAGGAACCTTTTATTGTGCTGGGGAAATTTGCAGACTGGAAGCTAATGGGCAAGAATCTCTTAGGAATGGCACCAATCCAACATGATATTATTCTGCTGTAGACTTCAAGCTGAATTTTAAGCCAGCTTTAAGATCATTTACATGTACATAGTTCTTTAATTACCACCAAGAGAACTTTGTAACATTAGCATAATATCCAGCAATATTATTCACATGTTTTTCATAAATACGGATGCTTTCAAATACCATTGCATACAGGAAGCTGCCAGTCACCGAGTTGTTCTGCCAGTCATTCAATTTTCTTAGCATACCTTCACAAAATGGAGGAATTTTAGAGAAGGGAATGTTAGCTACCTGCAGAGTACCATTTGAAAAACAAAGCTCTTAATCTCAGCTGTCCCCTGGTCACCTCTGTGTGGGAATCTCTTCAGCTTTCCTCTCCCTTTCCCCTTGCTCTTGTGAAGTGTAAGGCAGCCAAAGCCTTGTCAACTAAGGGCTGAAGCTATAGCACTGAAGACTGAAACCTTCTATAAACCCATCTAATAAGAATAACAGGGTTAACAGAAATTCAAGATAAACATCAATGTCTTGCCAAGAGACAAATTATATGGGATGAGCAGCTTGTTCATATTTCAGCTTCCTTCCTCAGGATGCTCAACTGCACCATATAAAAGCAATGCTTTATAAGGCAGGGATTGTTCACACAGAAGACGTAACTCCAAATGCAATACATAAGAGGGAAATTCAGCATGCTCCACTGGGCAAAATAAGAGCCATTGGCAAGGCAACCACGACAGCCCTGCTGTGCAAGGGCTGGAGGACACATTAAACAAGGAAGACACATGTGCAATATGCATAGATCCACAGCTTGCCTGCCCATTTTACCTGCCTTTTCCTGGCAGAGTGTGGGCAGCTGAGTATTTTTCCCACTGCTCCCAGGAAACCATCAGGAAGGTCTTGCTTCAACTACTGAGGGAAATCATGGAGAGAAAATCATAGTATCAGTCATGGTCTCCCTCTCCATCATGACCCTTGGTAGCCAATTGACACTTAAACTCTTCTTTCATTGCATCCATCCATGTTCTCGGTAGAGGCACAACTGCATTGCAGGAGGCAGTTCCTCTCCAACAAGGACTCAAATGCAATTCAGTGAAGCAGAAAAGAGGAAATTGCATCCTGGATATTATCTCCTTTAAATTTTCAGGAAAAATTGTTAACAATTAAATATTCTTATGTTGCAAGACAAACCTTTCTTGGGGTATGACGCTCTGAAGTCAAACCGGTGCTCTGGCAGAAGCTGATGCCTTCAGGGTCAGTCAGTCTGGGTCAGTGCTGGTGCTCCCAACTCCACCAACCTCTCCTCTGGCCTGCTCTGCAAGTGAGCTGAGCTTGTGCTGGAGGCCAGGCCTTTTATTGGCCTCCTGATCCTGCCCCTGCGCAGTTGGGGCCAGCCCTAACCAGGCACAGGTGGGCTGAATGCAGGCTCACACCCACTGCCTGGTGGTTAACAGCACCTGGGTGTTGCCTCATTTCACTACATTCTTTCTCTCTAGGACATACACAACTACACTTCAAAGCCAAGAAAACAAGAGGCTGCTCCACAACTTGCATCTGACTTCAAGGAAAGAGTAATGCACAATCTCTACTGCTCTGTGCTGGTGATATTTAATATGTAGAGTTAAGAGAAGAGACAGTTTTGTTCGGATAAACTTAAAGCCGAGTCTGGTTCATAAATTAAAAGGTAGTCTCAAGTGTCCTTTACAGTGCTAATCCAATGGGCCTAATAAAAACAGTAATGGCTTTTGCTGTGATATATGTGTCTCAGCAGGGAAGAAGCAGAAATGTTACTGAATACAAAGGATTGTGATATGATGTGGTTCTGTATGTGTCATACCATACCTAAGAAAAGAATCAGATTAAAAGCTATTTTTTGTAAACTAGTTAATCTCCATAAAAGTCTGCTTTCATTCTCTGTCTCCCATATCTTCCTGTCCTCAGTCTTATATTTAACAGAAATCTAAATAAAAACTGAACTATTCTTTTCCATAGGAAATTCCAGCATTTTGATAACTGATTTGCATATGTATTCCTGCTGAGGAAACCGTAAGGATTAAGGAAGAGTGAGACAGTGGTGCCCAGAAAGAGGAAAAGATGTAATTGGAACAGACTTACAGACAGGTAATTCAACATAAATATAAAAAGAAACACTTTACAGTAAGGGTGGTCAAACATGGACTGACAGAGTTTTCCCAGAGAGATTTCTCCATCTTTAGATATGTTCAACACCCAGCTGAACCTTACCTTGAGCAACCTGCTCTACCTTGAACACTGCTTCTGACCAGAGATTTTCCTAAGGCCCTTCCAAAGTCCTCTGCTCCAGGTTTTCAAAGTTTAGCAAGCTGCTAAAGTAAAACATCAAAATGTGAGATTTAAAATCAAACTAACCATGTCAGTGCTCTTGTACAGAAGCCTTCCAATTTGTTGAATCTAACTTATAAGTTGATGTTTTAGATCTGTTTGACATTAAATTACAATCGCCTTCTTTGCCTGTGATTATTTGGGGGTAAATTATTGCCTATTATGACCTCCCTTTCCCAGTCCATTATTTACTTAGTATCACATGTCCTGTCAACATTCACGGCTTGGCTTTGTGAATGAAGCTTTCAGAAGGGCTCTCTCCCCATGCTGATGGCTGAAAAGGCCAAAGTGGGACAGGCAGTGCGGCTGCAAAAGGCAGAGCAGAAAGTCTCCTGTGAGGGGACAGGCACGGCACGGTTCTTTCTGTGCTGTCTTTTCTCCTCCAGGCTGATTCTACGTGTGTTCCCAAAGGAGGCAGCAGCATTATGGATGGTGTTGTCTCCATGTCTCCCGACTGGAGGCCAGAGTGGACACTGCTGGCAGTCAGTATGGCCAAAGCTGAGGGATTGTTTCAGGGAGTCCCTGTATCTCCTCTTTGGGGCTCCTCTGTTGCGGCAGCCGGTGGCAAGTTCACCATGGAGCACAACCTTAGGGAGGTGGTGATCCTCCATCCTGGTGACATGCCCTGCCCAGCACAGCTCCAGCCTCAGTACTGGTGACCCCTGCCTGCTCAAGGACAAGGACATTGGTCACGTGGTCAGTCCCATGGGTGTTTAGGGTTGTATGGAAGCAGCACTGATGGAAGTGTTCAAGGAGTTGCAGGTGGTGGCAGTAGATGACCCATGAATCAGACCCATATAAAAGAGTAGACAGTACAATGGCTCTGTAGACACTGATCTTTGTACTTTTCTTCAGGTGTTTATTGATCCAGACTCTTTTATAAAGTCTTCTGTATGCTTTCTATGACTTTGCTAATCTCTTGTCCATCTCTTTGATGATCTTGGTGTCTGAGGCAATAATGAATCCCAGAGAGCTGAGCTTCTGAACTGACTTAAGCTCTGATTCACCCATGGTGATGTGGGGATGATAGAAGTCTTCCTGTGGTGCAGGCTGATAGAGAACTTATGTCTTCTTTAACTTGACTTCCAGCCCAAAAAGATCTGCAGCCTCTGCAAGGCAAGATGTTATGCATTGCAGAGCTGCTTCTGTCTGAGCAACGAGGGCAGCATCATCAGCAAAAAGCAACTCTGGGACATGGTGAACTAGGGTCTTGGTGTGGGTCTTCAGTCACCTCAGGCTGAATAGGCTCCCATCGGTACCAGATCAGATGTAAATGCTATTTTCTTCATCGAGGTCTGCCCTGGCCCGTTGGAGCATGGGGCTGAAGAAGATTGTGAATAGAGTGGGTGTGAGAACACAGCCTTGTTTCACACCATTGGTTATTGAGGAGTCAGAAAGTGCATTGCCGTATCTGACTTGGCCCTGCTGATCCTCATGTAGCAGGATGATCATTTTGAGGAACCTGGGGGACATCTTAATTGTTCCAAGATTTGCCACAGGCCCTTTCTACTCACAGGATCAAAAGCTTTAGTGAGGTCAGTGAATGTCACATAAAGACCTTTGTTCTGTTCCTTACACTTCTCTTGCAGTTGTCTGAGAACAAATACCATGTCTGTGGTACTCCTATTGGCTCTGAAACCTCACTGGCTTTCAAGTAGAACTTCCTCTGCTAGAGCAGAGTATTCAAAAGTTCAAAAGTATTCTTGCAAGGTTTTTTCCAGCAATGGAGAGCAGAGTTTTACCTTGGTAGTTGGAGCAGCTTGACTTTTCTCCTTTCTTCTTGTACAGGGTGATGATGACTGCATCATGGAGATCTGGTGGTAATTTTCCTTGTTCCCAACAGCTCAGAAAGAGCTCATGAAATTTAGCATGGAGCTCTTGGCCTCCATATTTTCATACTTCAGATGGGCTTCCATCAACTTCCCCAGCTGCCTTGCCAGTTTTCAGTTGCTGTATGGCCTTAAGAGTCTCTCCTAAAGTAGGGGCTATGTCCAATTCGGTTTTCACTAGCTGTTGTGTAATGTGCTGAATTGCTGAGCCTTGGACTACACAGCTGGCACTGAATTGAATCTGAAAATGTTCAGACCATTGGTTCAGGAAGGAGATTTTATCTGTGAGAAGCATTTGGACATCTACATTGAATAGGGGGCTTTGGACTTCGTGTGTGGGTCCATACACTGTTTTCAGTGCTTCATAGAGCCCTCTGTGGTCACCTGTAACTGCACATAGTTCAGTCTTTTCTGCTAAGTTGATCCACCACTTGTTCTGGATGTCTTGAAGTTTCTGTTGGAGCTTACTGCATGCAAGACAAAAGGCTGCTTTTCTTACATGGCTAGATGGCTGAGCAAGGTGTGCTTGGTGAGCAGTTCTCTTCTTTGTCAACAATTCTTTTATCTTTTGCTTGTTTTCATCCCATCAGTCTTTGTTTTTCTTTGAGGAGAACCCTAGGGATTCTTCAGAGGACTGCAGGATGCTGTTTTTAATGTCTTGCCAAAGCGCTTCAGGAGAGGGATCTATGGGATGATCTAAAAGTCTAGCTTGAAGGTTTACCTGGAAGCTATTTCTCACTGTATCCTTTTGAAGATCATTAATTTTGAGCCTCCTCTTCAGGATGCCACCCCTCTTAGGCTTGGGCTTAAAGTAGAGAGTAAGTTTGCACTGCACAAGGCGATGGTCTTTATGACATTCTGCACTGGGCATCGCTTGGGTAGGATGGACTTCACCAACATTTCTCTGGCACACTAAGACATAGTCAATGAGGTGCCAGTGTTTGGATTGAGGATGCATCCAGGCTGTCTTCAGGCTATCTTTTTGTTGGAAGATAGTGTTGGTGATAGCGAGCTGCTGCTCAGCACAAAATTCTGTCAGGAGACGTCAATTGTCATTAGGGCTAACAATACCATGCTTGTGTAGTTCTCCTTTCCAGGCTTCATAGTTCTTTCCTACTCTGGCGTTGAAGTCACCAAGGATTATGATCTTATCACCTGCAGGAACCTTTTGGGTGAGACGGTGCATGACGGTGTAGAATTTGACTTTTTCTTCATGGTCAGCTTGGAGGGTTGGGACATATATACTGAAGAAAACAACATGTTGCTTGTTGTGCAGTGGGAGGTGAAAGGAAATAATGTGATTGGAATGACCTGTCAGCAAATTTTCAAGTTTGGAGGCGATGGAGTTTTTAATCATGAAGCCAACTCCTGAGAGGTGTCTTTCGGTTTTGGGTTTGCCTGACCAACAGACTGTGTAGCCAGCACTATGTTCTTTAAGACCGCTTTCGTCATGAAGATGAACTTTACTGAGAGCAACAATGCCAATGTTAAGTCGTGACAGTTCATGAGCAATTAGAGCAGAACGACACTCAGGACACCCACTGTCTGCTGTATCAAGCATGGTTCTGATGTTCCAACATGAGAGTGTCAATCTGAACACACCTTTAGAGGCAGGTGTATGCCTTTGTCTCTTTCTCTTTGTTTGACTGCATCAGAAGATGCCTGTTGACTGCGGATGGAAAACTGGGCAGGGGGTGGAGATGAGCTTTGGTTAGGTCACCTTTTCTAGGCCCCCCCTCCATGTGGAGCAAGTGGTGCTCTACTTGAAAAAGGCTGCTTGGTCCCTCAGGATGCTGCCAAACAAGAACTGTCATCTACTGGGTCCAGTCTCAAACAACCAATGTCTGGAGCCACCTGCATGCAGGGTTGGGTCTGCAGCTTCCAGTGCACCTTTCACCTCCCGTTTTGTCCCTTGCCTGTCACCACAGGGCTTTAGGGGTGGCTTCACTCTTCCAGCCTGAGCTGTGGCTTTTTTAGGTGAGGCACAGTATGAGTGGACTGACCCCACCCTTTACTCCTAAAGTTCATCTGCCAGGACCTAGAAAGCTGGGGTGGTGACAGCAAAGTCCTCAGGATGTAGGTTTAGTTAGAGTATCCTTCTCTTAGATGGATGGCCTTATGGGGCTGAGCTCCATCTACCTGGGTTTGGAGTTGTCCTTCTCCTAGGATGGTTGCCTGATGGCTAGTGAGCCTATCCTGCCCATTGACACACTTTGTCTGACCCTTAAGTTGTGACCTGTCTGCCATGGGAGACCCTACTGGAGGCATATGCCACTGCCAGCAGAGCTCACAACCTCACAAGGGCACGCAAGCTCCTCCCCACAACAAGGGGGTGCCTGTGGAGGGGACAACATATATCCTGTCAACATATTGCACAGCTCAACAGTGGGACAAAAACAAACTTAAATTTCAAGAACTTGTCAAAATCACACCGTAAATATTTTCTTTTGGTTCAAGAAACTGAAGTATCTAAAATTCATCATACAAAATGATGAAAATTACATAACTTGATATCATTCCTGATAAAAAAGTAACTTTTTTTTTTTTTTAAGCATAATCGTATTCCCTCTAGTTTTCAGAAACCACACAAGATAGTAACACCCAAAACCAGGTAAGCCACAAACTGTAATGCAAAATACATGCATGAGCATTCCTTCTCCCGGCCTCTTCCTTGGAGTGACAGAAGGACAGCAGAGCAGCTGCTGCTGTCCTGATGGCACAGTGCATGTCTTCGGGCATTTTTCACTATCCTAGATGCACAGTTTCTTTTTCAAACAGCAGAAGCCCTTATCTCTGTGTTCATTACAGTATATGAAGTTTTTTTTTAATAGAAAAAATCTCTGGGCACCTCAGAGAGACAAAAAATACTCAGAAATTGATCTGTTGTGACATTTATGTATACAGTAAAGATCAGTCACCATGTATTAAACATAATATACACTGTAGATATATTTTATTCCCCTGCTGTTCTTGAGGAATGAAAGTGTTTCTGAGGACAGGTGTGAGAAATTAAAAGTGCTTGGGTTGCATAAGGAAAGATAGTTCTGAATAATGTTAAATTTTTAATAATTTGCAAGTTGTGTCATCAGCAGAGCAGCAGTAGATATGGAAAAGTAGAAGTAAGAACCACATGGAAATCTCTCCCCATGCATCACTCCTGTTAACGTTCATTTTTCCACCACCAATCTTTTTAAAGGATGCTGATGACTTCAAGTCTTCTGCTATGGTGAGTCATGTGCTGATCACCTGCCAGAGCCTGGGAGATCTCTAGGCAAGAGGCATATGCATGCTGGGAATAAGATCTGTTTGAAGGGAAAATCCAGTCTCTTTTATAATTATCTTTCCTTAGCAAAGCAAGAAGTAATGGTGATTTCTCTTTGGCAGAGCTAGCTAATTCAAATAACACATCCCTTTTTTTACTTCTTACTGTTAAGAAATATAGTACTGGTCTGCTTCCTAGTAGAAATTTAGAAAAAATAGGTTTAGACATTGATTGTTCTTGTATAACCAGCTGCTACAAATATCTTCTGTCATTCTGTTAATCTAAAGAGAAAAACATGCTACACCTTATTATCCACTACTGATAGAGAAAATGTGCACAACATGGGATGCAATATTCAACTTACACAGCTGGAGTTTTCTTGACCAGTTCTGTGATGAAGATCAGAGTAAGCTGACAACTGTTTAAACACATCTTCTTCCTCAGCTGGCCAATTATTCACAGGTACAGCAGAACAGGAAAACAGCTTCTCCCAGTGTGAAATGTGCATCTACATCTATCAATGACTTGCTGTGAGAATTTTTGGACACTGCTTTCTTACTCTGTGCCTCTGGCTTGCCCCCCCCACCCCACCCCTTGCTCTGCTAGACCAGAATCTGGTCTGAGTGACTCCCTTTTGCTGCGTGACATGGAGCATGAGACCCTTGACCTTGGTGATAGCCTCAGGGTGCTGTTGTTCAGAGTCATGTAACAAGTGCTCCTTTTTCCCTACTGTAATCTACATCATCCTTCCTTTGGGGGAAAGGTGGTAAACTGGAGTTCAAGATGAGTTAAACAGTCTCCAACCCAAAACACCTCATCTGTACTACGTGCAGCAGCTCACAAAAGGTCAGCCAAAGACAACAGGAGATGAGCATCTCAGTATCTTTATGCATTCAGTAACTCTTGAAAACCAGAGTATGAACCATAATCTATCTTTCAGCTCCTGGCCCAGCTGGAACTCTCTGCTGCCTTGCTTAACATGGCTTTCATAAATTCAACAGTATTGCATTGTTCAGCTTCTACAGTGATGACAACCAGAGGTTTAGAGGCCAACAGAAACAGTTTCCCAAATACCAACCTGTGTGTTTTTTGAAGGCCTTTTTTGACACACAAAATCTCTATTAATTCACCATAATAATTTATTGTAGTCTGACACCTCTGCAGGAGGTGCTGTCGTATCAACAGGACTGAAATCTCACATGCCTTGTATCTGTTTGAAGGGTTTGCAAAGCTCTTTATCTGTTTTATTTATTATTTAGGGAATACTGTAAGCATAAAATATGCTTTAAAAAAAACAGTAGAAGACAAGGTCTCTGACACTGAAAATCCTGTGATCTACTTCAAATACAAGACATGCAATATCAGTTTAGATGCAAACGTGTGTAAAGGTATAAGTTTTGAGGGAAAAGCAATGTACAGATTTTAATGAAAAGACAAAAAAGTCTCAAGACCTCCACAGATCTTTTTTTTTTTTTTCCTTTGAAGTCATACAATGGTATCTACAATTCTGTTTTTAAACTCATGAAATCTGGCTGGATAGTACAACTTTACACTAACAAGTCAAAAGTTAAGAATAAAAATCTATACTGAGGCACCAGATTTCATATTTAAGTGTAGTATTAATACAAAAAAAAACCCCAAAACTTAAAGAGCTTTCTTATTCCAAATGCATACTATATGCAAGATTTCTAGAGGAAACAAAAATCCTGGAGCAATTGCCTTTGCTCACTTGAAAGAGTAATCTCATGATAGGAAGATACTGAAACTGCTCTTCTAACTCCAAACCTTCAGAAAGCTCTTTTCTTTCCTTTTTTACTCTCTGCAGACACATAGATATGATACTTAATGGTTTCTCTTGCAAGAAATTAGGATTTGGGGGTATTCATATGCTGCTTCTGTTCTTCAGACTTTTTTTGCATCATCCCACAGTTTATGTTGAATACTAATTGTGAATTTGCATCACATATTTAACCCTTAAATCATGTAATTATATGTTACATTATAGAATATATCATAATAATTATATAATCTATATGCACATACATTATTTACACTCTCATCACAACCAATGGGAGCACTGTGTCATCCTGCAGAACACAGAGGAAAAGGGAAGAGTTTGGACAGAGAAACTGTTGTAGTTTCTCCTTAATCAGAAAATAATTAATGCAGTTGTTTAAACTTTTCCCTTGTTTGCCATTATTCACATACCCACTTGCTTTGCTGGATTATGGCCATTTCCATGAGAAGGCAAACTATGTGTTTACCTTGCACCAGATGTCTGATCAAGGGAGTACTAGGGCACCAGACCTGTGTAAAGAAATTTAGATGAAAAAAATCTAATTCCCAGGTACTATGTTAAATGCACACCCCAGGAGACAGGGACAGTCCTAAGAGAGAATATAAGGTATCACTTTTCTGATCTTGTACCATTTAAAAAACGAAATATTATGCCTGATATGTTTTCTGCCTCCCTGCTAAACTGTTATAATCAGTTTCTCATTCTCTAATCCTTAATTTTCTTAATAACCTCTCGTGAGAAATTCTGCCTTGTCTTAATACCATCTTTTTCATCTGCACAATTAAGATTATCAGATTTAATCAAGTCTTGCTCACATTAAGCAGATTTGAATATCATTTACAGGAATCCAAATCGAATCTAAAAACCCTACAGAAATCAATGGACTTAGGATTTTTGTAGGTGATTGATAAAAAATAAGGCCATGAGCAATCCTGACTTGGTGTGTGACAACAGTAGGCACTGACTGGTATTAGTTTTCCTGATGCCTTGAGCTTCTGACCTTGTTCATCCCACTGCATTTTGACTGGCTGTCCATTTCAGGGCTTCTGCTGCAATTAATGAGGTTTTTAAATAGCAGGAGGTTTTAGGAAGATGATAAATTTTGAGAATTTCAGACTTCAAGAAAATCTTCTTTCAAATGTAACTGACAGCTTGATCTTCTGGGAAAAAGAAACTTTTTAGAAACAGGCAGACTGAGACATGACCTGCACAACTCATTTGCTTTGTGACCTCCTTGAGCTTCATTACAAAAATTACAGGAAAGTGTCTTCATAAAATTCTGCTGCTCATAGTAAGTGGTTTAAAGGCACAGAAATCATACCAAGATAATTCCACCCAGGTCTGCAAGTGTAATGAGGAAATCAAACCAGGAAAAGTTTCTTATCTTAGTTGCAAGATCTAAGGACTGATCTTTTAACCCCTTTATTTCCTCCTAGAAAACAGAACAATAGTAAAACCAGTATTTTTTCAAGCATTTTCAAAGGACTGAGTTTGTTAACTTTGTTAACAGAATCTTTCTAGTGTAACTGAAGAATGAATTGCATTCTCTGTATCAAGCTTTTGGATCTTAAAGAAGAGCATTATAAATTTTATAGAGTTTTACAAAGACGAAGTTGAGAACTACTTATCATGTTTTAATTTCCCCTCTTAAATAACATAAGTCATGACATCAGTACTGAACTATTAAATGTAATGTACTTCATCTGGTGTTTTCATCTTTTATTATGAAGATAAAGGCCACTAGTGTGTTAATCAAAAATTAAGGACAAAGCAATCCTAGACATTCATAGTAGCATCTTATAATCACTGCAGAGATTCCTGCAGTGATTAAGCGTGCAAAACACAGAATAAGATTTCTACTGAGAAAGTATGAATTTTTATTAGATTTCACCATTTCTGTGTACCTTTTAGGGCAGTTACAATGATAACAGAAATGCAGTGCACAAAGCCTCATGTATGTGGTGAGGATGCTCTCTCCAGTTCTGAGCTATTCTGTACACAGGGTGAATGTTTGCTGTCCTCGAAGCACCAAATCTAATCTAATATCTGTATTTTGCTCAACTCCTTGTTGGCTATGATGTATCACAGCAGACCAGCAGGTATCACTAAAGCACAAAACATTACAAATTACATTTAGAGCAGTTCTGCTTTCTGAAACAGAAGTTTACAGGGTGAGATGAGATCTTTATTCTACATTATACGCACTCATTATAGTGCTGTAATATGTGTTTTAATCTGTGTATTTTATCTTGTCTTTTATAAAACAACTTGCCCCTTAAGAGTAAAAGCCTTTTCTCTAAGATGGATGGATGAAGAATAGTCCAAAAGAGTGGATGAGCTCTGCAAATACATCACTACATCAATAGCAAGGGGGAAATCAATTGACTTCAATAAAATAAACAGAAATTTAGTTATTCATCTCATAAAGTTTATGATTCCTAAGTATTTCCTTGAATTTCTCTATCCTTAAAGATGTCACATTTTCCTAAACCTAAATGAAGACTTTTCTGTATATTATTTCCAACATAGGCAAGTTGTGAACTCCTGGAAACATCTCCCATTATATTTTCATGAAATTTCCATATCAGTTTCAAGTCCAAATAATTTTAGACAAGTTCAGATATGTTGGCTTAGATGTGCTAGTGCGTATCAGCGGGATTTTTAAACTTCAGATTGGAAGGATTAAGACCTCCTTCAAACACAAATTAAAGATTTGATAAAACTGTCACAGTTCATCTTCCCAAGATGAAAGCAAGTGCTTTCCCTTCTGCTCAGCAAACTGCCAGATTTATTCAAAAGTCAAGAACCTTTCCATTTCTCACAGACATGAGGTATTCCATATCATTCACTAAACACATAAAGAATGTAAAAATATTTGCCAGAGTTGTCCTTCCCTGCCTCCAGAAAACTCTACAGATTGACTGTCCATGTGGTCCTGGACAGCTGCGTTCCCCTAGTTCGTACCTGTCACTGCAGATTTCTCTACGGACTGCAACAGAAGCAATGTTGAGTCTTAGTCTGAAGTGCAGGTACATAATACACATTTAGTGTAGGAGGTACATTTGGAGTGGGAGTGTATGCACAAATATTCCTCCATCCCTGCACCTCCCAAGATGTGTCATAAATAATGTTGTAAAAAGAGCATTGATTGAGCTTTTCAATATTTGCACCAAAACTGAATGGGTCGTAATAGATGAAGAGAAATCATATGTGCGTGCATGCGTCAAAAAGTGTTCCTAACAAACCCTTGTAAAGCAAATCAATATGAAATAGCAAGGATAGAGTTTTCAGTTCTGCCAATGCTTTAAGATGATGATCCATTTGGAGGAGAATCATGTCTATACTTCTTTTCTAGTTATGTAGTCCTTCTCTCCTGCTGTGTAGGGCTCAGGTGCTCAGACTTCTTTAACAAACATATTACATTTATTTAACATCTCTCTTACCATACAAATTGGCTGGGAATTTTGCTGTCAAGACTGTCACCCCAAACATGCACACAAATGGAAACCTTGGAAATTTCAGTCCTTGGGATTTAGAATAAGCCAAATATAACAAAACATTTTGTTGCAGTCTTCACAAAGGAAAAGTGAAACAAAATTTGTGATCTTCCTAAAGCTGAAACTTCTTTGGTTTTCCAGCCAAACTGAACTGTTTGCCTGGCATCAGTTCAGTGCTGGTCTGTCTGCTGTGGAGTAACAGCTCCTGCCAGGAGCAGCAGGATGGTTATTTGTGGTTCATATTCCTTGTCCTTGTCCAGCCCTTGTCCAGGCATGTAGGGCTTCTTTGCCTGGGCTGTTGCTTATAAGATAGTCCCATCTGCCATCTGCATCAGTTAAAATATTTCAGTTATAAAATAATTTAAACAAGATTCTAGAGATATTCAGTCCAGCAAAACACTGAAAACCACCCTTATCACAGAAGCTCAAAAGGCAGCTTTAGAAACTAGGAAAAGAACAGTATTTCCCCTACAAATAGTTAGGAAGCACCTAGATACTTTATGCATGTGTAAAAAGTCTTTACATTAAAAACAAACAAATAAAAAAAAACTACAAAAAAACCCCAAACAACAAACCACACAAAACAACAACAACAAAACAAACAAATAAACAAAAAAACCAAAAAACAAACAAACAAACAAAAGCCAACCTTGGTATAAATCTTTTGCCTGAGGAAAAGGGTTTGAATGGTTTCTTGGCCAATTTTTTTGTCAGTTAACAAAATGAGCTCTGAATAAATAATGATCAAGGAGATGTTTACTGGCATTGTTATTGTTATTTACTAAAAGGATACTTAAACTGCTGAGTTATACAAATGTCTGTTTATCTTTTAATACTGACTGTCACAATTTTCCTAATATTCATTGTGAAAGTGATTATAGATGAGTCCATGGAGAAATCAAGCATCTATTGTTCCATAGAAGTACCCTCTTTGAATACATGCCTTTTCACAAGCTTTACAATAAAATCTTGGGATTTAAGGCAACTTTAGTACACCACAATACCCAGGGCACTTCTTCCCCTTCCTCCTCCCTCAGTGTTTGTTGGTCAACATTTGTCCAAATACCTGAACCCGTTCAAAAGGAATCCCACAAACCAAGGCGACCTGATATCCTCCACCTCAACATAAATGGAGTGAGCCCTCTTATGGAATCATGGATATGATTTTCCTTTCCAACATAGCAGCTGTAGATAAATATAAAGACATATAAAGCTAAACCAGGATGGAAATCTGTCCTCAGAGTCCACATACAGAGAAGCTGTGGCAGGTTTCACCATGTAGAAGCTGGGAGCAATTGTGCTGAGCCTGACGAGATGAAAAAGCCTTTGAGAATTTCACAGTGGGACGTTGTCTTCCACTATTCCATACAATTATTCACGGTAAGTTTCTATATTAGCATAGAAAAACTTTGGAAAAAGCATTGATAAATTATTTGTAAATATTGCAATTTGTAATAATTATTGTGAAGGTATCATCGACCTGGTGACTTTAATGAAAAACACATTATGTTTAACTGAAAATTAATAATAACAAGGAAAAATACTTGTTTCCTGAATAATTTTTATTCAGTAGTGTATGCAGAGGTTCACCTGACCTCCTTTTGAAGGGCCTAGCCTTAGCTGAATAGTATATAATACTTTGATATATCTTGTAGGAACCATTCATTTTACAGAGATACTTTTCCCAGGAAGTCTGAGCAGCCAAGCTTGGGGGGTTTTGTTTTGGTTTTTTTGTTGGTTTTTTTTGTTTGTTCGTTTTGGTTTTTTTTTCCATTTCTACAACCATAGAGAGATTCTGATCTCATGTCAGACATGTAAAAAGTGTATTGGGTGTTCTTTACTTCCACCTGTCGTATCACATAGCCATGTAAGGCAAGAACAGAGCATAGGTGGGAAACACATCAAGAGATATTAACATTTTTATGATCAACACTGAGAAGCATGACAGATGTGAATTTCTTTTTGCATCTGCTTAGAGCTCACTAAGTGTTAATGTATGCCTAGGACAGACCAACTTATGATTTCACATCATGGTTCTAACTCCACATTCTCACAAAAATTCCTTTTTAAGCAAATGCTTAAGGGTGATATTTAAGGTGTACATATATATCTATCTATGAAGATGGAAAGAGCATTTTTGAGAATTTTTAAAACTCTTAATTCCTGAATGTCTTCTGAATCAATAGGAATAAGGCAGTCAGGAACTTAGAAAAACAAAACAAAACAACAAAACACAACATAACAGCCCTCCACAGGCTTATTTTCACATTCAGAAGAATAAAAAGTAGAAGCTGAGTAAAATATTTTTGTCCATTTCTTATGAATAGTGTAAAAATATGGATGACTGATTGGTCACAGATAAACAGTAATTGGCTAGGGAAGTCATCCACTTTGTGGAAACCCTGGATTCAATTTTCACAGCTTACTGAAGCTGTTTGAGACTTCATCTTCCACTTTCCAGGAGGGTAACTTGTCTGATGAACTAGGTTATATATTATTATTTTGTATTACATGTACCTGTCAACATGAGATAGAATGACCTTTTCTCTTAATGTATGCCCAATGCATGGGTAAAAATAGTGAGTCTAGGCTGTTTATCATTTTCAAGTGAAGAAAACAATCCTCAGCAAGGCAGATTGAAATAGGGGATGTCTCCCAAAAAAACCTTACAGGATCTCTGAGGGAACACAGGCTCAGAGCCTGCTGCAGTAAGAGAAGAGTGAATCAAGCATCCTTGCACCAATTGTGAGCAATTTCTCTGTGTAAAAGAGCAGCGCCAACTACCAGATACAAGACCTTTGTTTCCTTCCTTACATAAATAGTAAAATATAGTAAACACTTCAGTTCAAGGGAAATCAAGGACTTTGTCTAAAACAAAATGAAAGTTCTCAATGCTTTGTCCTTTTGAGAAAAACTGAAAACTTTTTTATTTAATCATAAGCAATTGCGTTCGGTGGAGTTCTTTTTTATTTGGCAGCAGAACTAAGAAATCAATTATTGTTCCAAGTATTGTACAGTACATTACTCTGTTGCACCACTCTAAATATACTTTAAGTTATGGTCCTTAATTTTTAAGCTAGGCTTCTAGAAACAAGAGGTTGCATTTTCCTTGCTAAGTCAATAAAATCTCAAGGGAGAAAGAATGTTTTCTGTGACAGAATTCCCCGACTGAAATCCCTAAACCCTTCCATTAATTTATCAAAGAAGCAGAATTTATGAGGTATCTAAATTGGAAATGAGATGTGTATCTTAATGGTCTGTTCCCCCTGTAAACGAATGAATAAATAAATAAATCACATCGTTCTTGTGGACAAAATGCAAAGTTACTTGCCTCTCTCTATTCCAGCCTTAAACACTTGTTTAAATCATTAGGCGAACATCAGGATGATAGAAAATGTGTCATGTGCCCGTGATGCAGTGTGCAAGAAAAAATCCATTTGTTGAGAAGAAGCATAGCAGCAAAGATCACTGCAAGGATACAAGGCTTTCACTAACAAAACACAGATTATAGAACAACCCATACTGCTTTGGCTTATGATACGGAGAATATCATTCATCAGGTGCAGAATGCTACATGCCTCAGAAATTGAAAAGCAGAGTAACTCATTATTGCCATGGGGCTTTCAGGTCAAACCAATGTGGTGTATTAAGATTTTAATGAAAATAACTAATGAATGAATGTTAGAATTTAAACTCAAGGTTTACAATGATGATGACCTAACTCATAAAAAAAAAAAAAATCACCTACTTTTAAACAAAAGTTGCTACTTCAAAATACTTGCTACCTTTTTTTTGTTTGTTTCTTTAATACTAGGTTTCCAGGAACATAATTCTTGAAAATTGGTGAAATGTAAACATGCTTCTATAACTACTCTGATTGGACCCTGTTCAAAACTGACTTCTGACCTCCACTTATGAAAACTGGACATGCTTGATTGCTCCACACCCATGCACAGCATGTTCAATTAATGCTTACATTACAAGGATTGTGCTAACACCACAAATGGAAATTAAACCTTTTCACTACCCAGCTGCATCTGAACATCCATAAATTGAAATAAGTGTAGAAATGCTGCACTCAATCAATTTCAGCTTGAGTCCCTGACCTGATTATGTTATGCATGTCAATATACATTCTCTTAATTAAATCTGGTTCAGTGAACACTAGTGGTAAGAAAAAGGAGGACTATCGCTCACTTATTGCTACCTGGATTATTACCAAATAGAAGATAGAAAGTATAGAAATGAGGGAAAAGAACTAGAGATAAAACTGTTGTGTTATTTTATTGTAATGTTCTCCTCTGCTGAAAACTCGAGCAGGAAGAAGAAAGTGTCACTATTTTTCCCTTGCTGACCAACTGTGGAGCTTAACAGCTACACAAAGGCATAGCACCTCTGAGGAAAAACAAATGCTGCACTTAACTGTGTTTCACCAATCATCTGCTGTTGCAGCCAACAGGGAGGCACCTGGCAGGAAATGCAATTTAAGAATGAAAGAGTAGTGTTGAGCCCAAGGCTTCCTACTAACCTCAGTTCTCTCCATTCCACATCAGCCTTGTGTGGTTTCTGCACAACACAGCAAGCTTTTGTTTGTTTGTTTGTTTGATTGATTTTATTTTCTTATTTTCTTTATTCTCAATTGCCTTCAGCTTCCTGGTCCCCTTTCTACCTCTTCCTTAACCATCCTGCCACAGTGACACCCACTGAAATTATCACAACGTGATTGTTGCCACACACAGCAAAGAAGTTGTTTCCACAGGGGAATACCTTCATCCGTATGATTTGGTAACAGAGGGTCCCACACAAAGACCGAGTTTGCATAGCTGCAAAGACCTGATAATGGTGTTTGCAGGCATTAATTAAGTTTCTGGCAAAGATAGCTTTTTATTCAGGGTAATGCAGGCCCCTGGAGGAAAAGAGGTGGTAGGCTACAAGTCTCTTCACGCTGACACAGGGACTGATTCAGGAAGGGAAAAAAAAAATCTACGTTGGCTTGTGTTATTGCTGTGGTATCTTTCTCTTCCCTTTTAGAGTTGGACTATGGATTACACAGTACTTGTAATTCAGAAGGAATAAAACATCCTCTGGTGTGCTAATGAGCATGTGTTAGATGATCCCAGATATCTATTCCCACCATAGCTGGATGCATGTGGTAGACAGCCTCTCATTTTAGCCCATTGTGACAAGCCAATTGACTCTGGACCCGGAAATAATACTTAGAAAAAGCACATTTCAGTTCACCATCATGCACAAAAGCAAATTAGAACAAACAAACCAAACATGTTGAAACAAGCTATTTGGAGCAGACTATGCTGGAACACAAACCTGAACTCCATCAATGTGTGACAATTTCAGTCAGGCTTGCACAAATCAACAGGATGATAGTCCTCCATCTTGCCTTCCAGAAAACCTGCCAAATCCTAATCACCTCTACCCCTTCTCCCCCAGAGCTCCTCCAGTCTAAAAGCCCTGAAGTCCAAATTAATTACAGAGCTTCCAATTGCATCTATTGAACCATATTGCCTTATTTAGCTCTTTTTCTTCCCTATTCATGAATTGCCTTCGGTCAGACTACAGTTATTTCTTGTTTTTTCCCCCAATAATTTCTGAAAACACTTATAAGCCTGAGATGTTTTATACATATAGAGTGTGATTTTCAATGAATAGCAAGAAAATTCAACACTATTTGTTTCTGAATGGAATTCAGAAAGATGGTCCCAGTTTCTACTGGAAACAGCTGCAAAAAACAGCACATGGCCAAGAAAACACAATATTATCTGTGAAAGAAGAGCCACAGGCAGTAGCAAGTAAATGAGTAAAGCTCAGGGTGTACATATTTTCAATACAGAACTATGTGACATGAAAGCAAAAACCAATAGATGGGAAAATAAAAATAAAATAAAATAAAATAAATAAACTACCAAAGGAAAGCATTTTTCCTTTTATTGTTCAATGACTGATCTTATTCACTTCCATTGTAGAAAATAGTGACCAATGGATTGAGGGGAAGTAAATTTCTATGTTAATCATTAATTGTTACTCTATGAAAACTCCTTTACTGAAATATGTCAAGACAGGAAAAGAGTAGACATGCAGGCTGTAATCTAGAAAACTCTGTTTTGGCTAATTTGGCTACTATGGAAAAAAATTTGGGTCTTCAACCTTCCTTCAACCTTCCTTTCCTTCAGAGAAATACAAGGGAATGATCATCTAACACACTAGTATCATCCACATCCCAACCCCAGCCCTTTCCCTGCACTGAGAAAAATATTAATGAAAAAATTCTAGACCTTTTCTTTGTACAGGAAAGCCACACATGACCGAGGACTTGACAATGACCTCTGTCCAGCTGCCCAACTCTATATTATGGTACAGTCTTCATTTTCTTTCAAGGGCTCTGAGTTGATGGTTGGAGAGTCAGAAAGGTCCTAGAGAAGACATTCAAAGTAATTTTGTTATTTACTAGTTCTACTGGGTCTATTTATTTTCACATTTCCATTTGTCTCATTGAATGCAGAGCAGAAAAGTAGCTATACAGATGCTTGCCTTATGTATTTTCAGTAGTTTTTGGTCTTGCCAAGGGCAGAAGAGTCATCAGCAAATACAGATATAGACCTCATAACCAACACAAGCTAGGAAAAGCCATATATTCAATCTTCAGTACTCAAATAAGCAACTGACACAGATAAATTTCCTCTAGTTCTTCAGGCTACAGGATCAGGTTAAACATGGTATTAGTTCATATGACTTCAGTTGTGAGACATCTAGGTTTCCCACCATGTAACAGAATCACAGATGTCAGGGTTTGGAAGGAATTTCAGAAGATCATTGAGTCCAACTCCCCTGCCAGAGCAGGACACTCAGAAATGCATCCAGATCGGTCTTGAAAGTCTCCAGAGAAGGAGACTCCACAACCTCTCCGAGAAGCCTGTTCCAGGGCTCTGTGATCCTTTCAGTAAAGAAATTGAATCTTCCTTTGCCCTATCTTGAATTCACTGTCCCACATCCTATCACAGGGCACAAGTGAGAAGAGGCTGTCCCTTCCTTCTTGACACCCAGTTCTCATATATTTATACACATTAATTAGATCCCTTCTCAGTCTTCTCATCTCCAGACTAAAAAGCCCCAGGTCTCTCAGCCTTTCTTGATAAGGCAGGTGTTCCAGTCCCTCAATCACCCTTGTTGTACCCAGCCCTCTGTTGTACTCTTTCAAGTAAATCCCTGTCCGTCTTGAACTGGGGAGCCCAGAACTGGATGCAATACTGTAGGTGAGGTCTCACTAGGGCAGAGTAGAGGGGGAGAAGCAGCTCCCTCAATTTGCTAGACACACTTCTCTTAATGCACCCCAGGATACCATTGATCTTCTTGGCCACAAGGACACATTGCTGTACCATGGACAACTTGTTCACCAGGACTCCAAGGTCCTTCTCCATGGGGCTGCTCTCTAGGAGATCACTTCCTAAACTGTACTGATGCATTTTGTTATTCCTTCCCAGGTACAGGACTATGTGCTTGTTCTTGTTGAACCTCTTGGCTTGGCTCTCCAGGCTGTCCAAATCTTGCTGAATGGTTGCACAGCCTTCAGGTTAATCAGCCAGTCCTCCCAGTTTTGTGTCATCAGCAAACTTGCTGAGAAGACACTCTGTCCCATCATAAAGGTCACTGATAAAATGTTGAACAGGGCTGGACCCAGAACCGATTCCTGGGAGACTCCCCTAGTCAGAGGTCTCCAGCTGGGCTCTGCACCACTGATCACAACTGTTTGAGTTCTATTGCCTAGCCAGTTCTTAATCCATCTCACTGCAGATTCTTCTATCCCACATTTCCTGAGATTGCTCGCAAGGATCTTATGGGAGGCTGTGTCAAAATCTTTGCTAAGGTCAAGGCAGACTACATCCACTGGTCTCCTTGAATCTACCCATTCAGTCACAACATCATAGAAAACTATTAGATTATTCAAGCATGATTTCCCCTTGGTAAATCCATGCTGACTACTCCTGATAACTTTCTTCTCTTCCATGTGCTTAGAGATGACCTCCAGAATGAGCCACTACATCATTTTTCCAGAGGTAGAGGTGAAGCTGACTGCTCTGTAATTGCCTGGATCTCCCTTCTTGCCTTTTCTGAAGACTGGAGTGACACTGGCTTTCCTTCAGTCCCCAGGCATCTCTGTTTCATTCATCACACTAAACCTTGAGCAACCACTTCCCAGTCTTCTAATATGACATACTTTTCCACATAAGATAAATGTCTTGCAAAGCAGTGAATTAAAAGTGACAAGATACTTCAGTCTTTGCTGATTTTTCCAAACAGTACTCTAATTAAAGTTATTTCTGGTGATAACATTTTCTTATTTACTTTGTGCTTAGTTTCTTTCAGTCAGTGTCAACGTTTAGTCACACAAAACCCAGACTAAACGCAAACAATCTTAATCCAATGCTAACATAGAGGCCCTCTTCCTCATCAGCTTTTCACAGACTCAGAACGGCAAGCAAGTTCCTAGAATTTTAATAGCTGCCATGGTGGTGTTTCTCAAAAAATCCGCCCCCTTCCTCTGAGAACTCTTCAGGCCCAGTACTGTAACTAAAATCAGTGAGTGCTCTGACAACTGAGAGTCTGTTAGGCTGGCACAAAAAAGGTCTTTTTTTCCCTAAAAAGCAGGAAACCATGCTTTTCTGTTGATCTTGCCAGGTTCATCCAAAATCAGTCTTTGCAAGAACATCTGGAGGAAATTAAATTCAGTAACACAAATCTCTCTGAATGGTTTGAGTGGATGCTTCCATAAAAGTCCTATTTCGTTTCTGCTCCTATATTTTGCCCTGTCTTTCCACTCTCTCACCTCTTTAGGGACAACAAAAGACATTACATCTACCAAAGACACTTTAGAGCTAAGGAAGTTCACCCAAACTGGCCTACACTTGTAAAGAAAAAATTCCCCCAAAACAGTGCACATGACTTAGGTAAACTGTTAGATTTTAAAACCCAGGGTTGGCTCTGCAACACAATCAGTTAAGTATCTTTCTGTATTTTCACACAAACACTTCAGCCTTGGTCAAACAGTTTCTCTCTTCTACCCTGAGTTTCCTCTCCCAGCTTATCCAGGTACCAGCAACTTTGTTCAAGACTTTCCATTGCTTCTGTCTCCCCTTCAGTCTTTTGTCTCTCTTCCTGCCTCAACTCCATCACCCTAGGCATCTTACTGCTCTCTCAGACAAATTGCATTTAAAAGTTTGAAACTTCACTTAAAAAAAGATAAAAGCTATCCAATGCTAGATGCATACTGCTTCCCCACCTGCTCATGTCTTTTCCCAGGATATCAAATAAAACTTAATTTTCTATAGAGAAAACTGATATAATCATCTAAAAGTAGCAACCCACAAAGTCAGTATTTTTTTTGTATGAGATGCATTACAAATATTATGCAGATAGCAACACAATTTCCCTTTTGCCTTTTAGGAAGTTTGCCCTTGCTTCCCCGGAGATAACAAATTCAATAGCTTGACTAGAACATGAGAGGAAGTATCTATATTTTTCTTTCCCTCTCAAGACACACAGCCACACAGAAGCTCCACCAGCAATGAATAGCACTGGTGCTATATTGTGACAAATCAAGGATATCTCAGCATTATAAATTTCTTATTTACTGGTTGATAGTGAGGCAGATGCTTGCAACTGATGGTTCCATATTTTGTCTTTAAGGGCAACTGAATTGATATCCAGAGAGAAACAGACTCACTGTTAATTTTCACAGGGATGCTGTGACATCTGGAACACAAGCCAGTTAATTTTATTCTTGGTTAATACTCCCCGATGGCAATCCACCCAAAAAACAGATCAATTACAATTATACACTTGTGCTAAAAGTCTATTGGAGGGACGTGTGAGTTGATAGTTAAAATCAACCAAAAAACAAGCCAAGAAATTTTGTTTCTGATGATGAAGTAGCAAGTCACAGAGTTCTTTCAAACTCTTTAGATATCAAAGGATATCTTTCCATGATAAAGTCTGCTTTCAGCCTTGTGGCCTTCTGGTATTCATGCTCCTGGTCAGAGGGCAGCAGGCTAATTGCTTGCCTGTGCAGTGATACATGTATTCATGCTTAAACACAAAATTTCAGTCCTAGATTTCTAAGAATGATTTGGAGTGAGACCATATATTCAGCACCACCTGAAGTTTCTTACAGGCTTTTTTCTCTGAAACATGCTGGTACCCCACAATTTTAAGCAGAGAATTTTCCATCTGGAAAAAAAAGTAGGGTAGCACTGAACAGATATCCTTGTTGATGTCAAAAGTAGTCTTTCATTGAACAAGGGAAATTGTTATTTTTCCAAAATGAAAATTTTATTACAGATTTTGGATATCAGCTAAAATTTTGCTCAGTTTTGAAGAAATGTAGTATTTCAGTTTGGAATTTCAAAAATATTTAATAACACAGTATTTTTAAACTATAGCATTAATTTGGGGTGATACATCAGCATCTGTAGAGACAAATATACATTATCAAGATGCAATTAATATTTCTTTTCACTCAAATGATGTTCTTTCACTTTGGTCTTCTAAATTCTTTTTCCATGTTCAAATTATTAGTACCTTAATAAAATGATACTGTGATTTTAAAACAGTTAAATTTACAGATATTTTAAAGGTGTTAAAATCATTAAGTCATGCTATTATGCAACAATTTTGTAGTTTGATACAAAGTGATATATATTCCGTATATTGCTACAGAAAATAGTGGAAAACAGAACATTTTATTGCATGTACATACATATTTCAAGCTCTCTTCTCTGACTGTCAAAAATGTCTGTTTGCTTCTACTTTAACTTTGAGTTTAACTATCAATAGATACCCTTCAATGGACAGAAGATTTAATTAAATACTAAACATAGAACAGTTCTGTAGAATGTTGTTCTTTCCAGTCCCTCCTGTGTTGTTTTCTGACTTCAAAATTGCCACATCATAAGTTTTGCAATCTCAGAAAGAGCTTTCCTGTATCCCCTTTAAGAAATTACTTAGACACCTACTGAAGCACAGTGACTCTGTCCAAGGTCTTCTGCTCAAGTTCTGCTAATATTTGCATTTTAGGCATGTGATTTTGTAGGCTGATGGGTCTAACAGAAGGACAGAACTTGACCATGAGTGGCCATCAGCCTTAGATAAGATAGTATGATCTTCTGATGGAAAACTGATGAACACATTTTTAAAGGCACATTATAGATTGAGAGTCACATCATGACAAGGAAATGTCAGTATCACTATTATGAAGTCAGTGAAAAACAAATATGACAAAAACATATAATCCTGTAATCCTTTGAACGCCAGGGTTCAGACCTGTTCTTTCTGAAGCCAGCTAGAACTTAGATTCAACTTCCAAATACTTTAAAGAAGTTTTATCTCCAGACAGAGGAACAGTTTATGCAACAGTTACCCCCAGATAAAAAAAGAAACAACCTTGGAAGATTTCAAAAAACTTAAAAACTGAACTGAATTCAAACATATAATTAATCGCTATCTCTTCTGCCCTCTCTCTTGAAAATAAGCACTTGAATAATTTTCATTCATTTTGTAACAGAAGCCAAATCAGAGGCTGACAGAAATACACTGGTTTGGATAGTGGTACTGGAAAAAGAAAAGATTTTGATCTTGAAAGAGACAATTTAGCCAACCATGTGGTACACAACTTAAAACTTCTGAAACAATTCTTCACCTGGAGTGCTTCAACTGAAAGGAGACATTATGAATGTCACAACATAGTTACCAAATTTAGAATGTGAGCATGAACACATGCAAAAAACGTATGGGTAAAATTTGAGACTATTCATAATGAGTGTGGAAAGTTTATACTCAAAAACATTTTATGTCTTTCCTTGCCATTCTGCAGAAAAGCTTTTGTCACACTATGATTTCTTTAATAAATCTGCCTGAAGCATATGGCACATATTGACGAGAAAAATTTAAGCTAGATGAAAACGCAGTGTACTCATCCCTTGCACATTCTTGGTTCTTCTTCCAATAAATACCATCCATCAAGCACCAAGAACCTCCTATTATCTCAGTGTTTTAGAAGCTGTTAAAGATTATTACTTTTTTTCCAAGAAGAGTTTATTATTATTGTTATTAATTAATAAGTTTCAGTGTACTGGGTTTGCAATACAATATTTATGTTATCAAGTAAATCTCAGCACTTAGCAGAGTGGAGCATGGGCAAACTGTAAGGTACTATATGAGAAAAGCCTGCAGTGAAACACTCATCTCCAAAGCTTTAACAAATAAACAGAGCAAATCAAAAGTGCTTTTCTTGCTCCTTTGTCCACTCAGTGGAAAGAAGCTATCAAACTTTTGCACCCCACTGCTCTAAGATGTATTAAAAATGTTTCTCATTTCAGAGCAAAATGTGTCAAACACCATTGCTATCCCAGGTTGATTTAAGGGGAAAGAAATCTATTTTTGTTAAAGTTGTCAGTGAAAAACCTTCATCTAAATGGTAGTTCATGCTCAAGAGTGGTCTTGTATTTCATGTTTAATGGGACAAATTTAGAGAGAACACTGATGCCAATAGCCAGCAATGACCCATGCTGTGTGCTGGCAAAAGGCATACTTGTGTGGCACTGCTTTTCTGCAAGCAAGAACACAACTTAGAGCATCTTCCAAGCTGTTTGGGATTCCTCTGTTCAGTAGTTGTAGGGTGTCAGTGCATGAAGCCAGTGAGCTCAAGACTTTTGCTCGGACACTACTGGAATTCTAAAAGAGAAGCACACTCCTGAAAACTTGAAAACCCATGGTAGGAATAGTGATGGAAATAAAGGAAGTCAGGAACTTAATCCCTTTGGCAATAATCAGCTGACTCTGAAATGAGAAGTTTCCTTATTGCTACTGCAGGACATGGCACTTACCAGGGTTATTGAAAGAACTTCATGATAACTACAATTACATGTTATTGCACCCCTGATCAGTTAGAAGCAACAAACATGCAATTGTCATGCTTTACCATTTGAGAAAAAGCTGTAAGTGAAGAGAAATTAAGGGGTGGAGGGAGAATATGACCTGAAAAGCATTAAAGAAAGTATTATTACATTACCTTTATCAGCGTGTGATGAGACAAAACCTATGCCTTTTCAGGTGTCTCTCTTTCCTTCTTTTATAGTGAAACACTGAAGCAGAGCACTTCTGAGTAAAACCTGGTGCAAAACTAGGATATTAATTCTATTCAATAAACTCTAATGTGAAATCCTAGGAGCACTGTAAATACTTATACATTCTCTTATCTAAGCTTTTCCCACAAACCTTTAGTAACAGCTGAGGATGAATATAACAATTTTATCCTAGTGTCAGTCTAAATGTTTACTTGATATGAATGCTTCACACAGAATTTTCTTTTCCAGATACCAGATTTTATTGTGAAGCTGAAACAGTGAGCTAAATATAAGGCACAGAGCAGCAAAATACCAATCTTGAGACTATAGGTTAATTTTTTATTCATATTCTTGCTGCCATCTAACTCAGAAAAAAAGGGTGTGGAATCTCATTTGCACCATGTATTTGTTTCAGTTCAATCTTTCTCTGGAAATAAGATTTTGAAATTCTTCTAATAGATTTTTTTTGTAATATGAACAGGATAAGGCATTCCATACTATTTGATGTGTTTCATTGATCGAATGTGTTAAATGAGATGTGACAAATCTACAATGATCAGAATAGTACATCCCAACTGCTAGGGAATTAACTTAATTTATCATTAAATAAGTTTACTTCTAATGTTCAGGAAGACAGGATTCATTGGCTGTCACTGCCTGCAAACAAGTATGTTTCAGACTCTCAGTATCATTAAACCACACTTAAACTGGGCTTTTAGTTGTCATGGGCATTTCCCAGTACAAAAAAGACCATAACCTCGACACAGAAGGACAAGATGTCAATGTTTAGAGATCAGTCAATGTTGTAAAAAATAGCAATCTAGTATTCTTATTTTGCATGTCTATTTTCACAGTTCTGTGCACTTCCTTATTTTGTTTCTAACTTCTAATTCATTTATTTTTATTGCCTGCTTCTCTTCTTTCTTCCTTCTCATACTCAAAAGTTAATAACCCTGCATCAAAGTCCCATGCACACGAGCAGCCACTTTCTGAAGGGACACCAATGACACCAGCCTGCAGAATATTATTGGAGGCAAAAAAATGTTGCTAGTAGAGCTCTTCATTGTTACCAAGGAAGAGGGGGGATAACATTCTAAAGGGCTACTTAGCTTTTTCTTTTACGGCCCACCAAAATACCTACTTCTAATATATAGAGAGAGTCCATCTCTAGTGCCCCTTCATTATACCTTTAAAGAAATGTCCCTCAGCTTCCCCACAGACTGCCTCTAATGTTAGGGGTGAACTCCCCATCAAGGGTTTGTCAACGTGAGATAGTTGAGACCAAGCACAACAACAATGTGGTAAAATATTTGGAGACTCAGCCTACTCAATTTACAGATAGCTTTTTCTGTCATATGGGGTACATGGATCCCTAAGAATCTGATAAAGCACCTCCTCTGACTTATTTTTCTCTCTCTTTTTGTTCAAATATTTCAGCATTGTACTTAAAAGTTCTGTAGGGAAGGACTGTCTGCTGTGCAGTGCTCCCAGGTAACATTATAAGGCAGACGGTATTTAATTAACTATGAGCATGTGCACAGAAATATCAGAAGGCAGGTCCAAGTTGATGAAATTTACATCCTTCCTTACCTGTCTGATCACATTTTATCATCACAGTAGCCTAAATTCACATTTTAACCCTGAGACTATTTAAAGTCAAAAATTGTTAGAGATTTCAAGCTGTCCAAATTTTGGACCCAAGGAATAATTAGGGAGTTTTTCATACCTACAATATCAAACAACCTTCTTAGATGCTCTTACTCTTATTTATTTGAATATACCTGGCCAACTCAGTCCTCAGAGTTAAGAGTCATCAACTGAAATTAATTAAATCTGCATCTATGGTAAAAGCAAACTACAGAGATTTGTGAGGTCCAAATACTGAAGCCATTTGATATACTGCTATAGTACTACTTCCATTGCTTTAGCAGTTAGTATTTTGGATACTACAGAAGAAATCCTATACTGAAGCCACATAGGTGCATAGTAGGGATGTGCACACCTGGCAGACTGATGTTAGAATGTTTTGCACATACTTTAGAAGTAAGCACAGAAAATAAAAGATGAATTCATTTTCAGAGGTAAAGATCATAAGAGCAAAGAAAAAGTCCAAGCTTTCACCTTTATACACCTAATCAGAAATTTGACATTAAAATTTTACAGTGTCTCCCTTTTGATAAATTAAATATGATTACTGATTGTGACTAAAAAATTGTGTTCAGTAGAAAGACTGTAAAAATAATGCATGATGGCAGTAATTTTTTTGTATATTACACACAGGCACAGCATCTCCCATATATAATCTTAGATTTGTTGTTTTAGAGCTCTGAATGAACAACAACTATAAAAAAGCAGCAACACTGAAAAAATAATATATCAGTGTGTACTCATCACCACAGCAGAAAGTGGAAAGTAGAGGAAGCAGTATCAACAGTAAGCATGTGCCTAATGGCTCAGCAGAAAAACCCTTCTGTGTCTGGTAGCTCTCCATACACAAAGCTATTCAAGGGGCCTTTGAACATATATAAAGTGTTTTCCCAAAGTAATTATTAAAGTGGCATATGGTGCACATATAAGAAGGAAAAAGACTTCCAAAAAGCACTGTCATGACCATTATAGCAGATATAAAGTTGGCCACTATTACAGAACCTGAGACAACATTTATTTAAATCAATGCAAAGACTTTGACTGACTCCACAGTGAACTTTGGATCTCACCAGAGTAAATGGAGAGTCTTGCTGAGATTCCTGGCCTCATAAAGAGCCAGTAACAACTACAGCATCAATATCTGGCTAAATAGAAATGGTTCTTATTAAAAAAAAGTCTATAAGGCATAATAGGGGGGGGAAGCAAAAAGTTGCTCTGAGGTTCAAGAGTCTTCTGAACATGAATGATACAGTTCTTACAGTATTTTAATGAACCTGTGTTATTCGATAAAGATCTGTAGCTATACCATAAAATTATATTGATCAAAATTACTGAATATGACTTACAAGTATTCTCCAGTAAAAGCTACGATAGTTTTCCACAGAAATATAATAATATAAAATACAATACATCATGTCTTGTAAAATCCTGTCTAAGCAGTCTTGAAAGAGTTTTCTGGTTACAGTGTGGTACTTATAGTCTTAATAAAGGTTCACTTTAGGGTCATCCCTAAAGAAGTGTTTTGCCATGTAGGATGTAGTCTCCTGCAAGCCCCTAGCAATAGCAGTTCATCTCAGACTGGGAAGTTCTGCAGAAGCCACAGGACTGATGTTGGTTTGGGGTTTCCTCAGCTCCAGCCTCCACACTCATGACTATGTTTCCACCAAACTTGCAGACATCCATTCAGGGAAATAGTGAGCAGTAACCCAACAATTCCCTGTCCTGACTTCCTCCCTCTCTGTCCTCTCCCTCCCTCCTGAACTCTGCCAGGCCTAGGCAGAAACAATTTTGCAGAAGCAGGCAGGTGACTACAGAGTGATTGCACTGCTTTGTGCAGCATGACAAAGCTCAACAAGTACCTTCACACCATCCTCCAGATGCAGAACAGATGAATCTGAATAGGAAGGGTGGTGAAGATGAGACAGATTGAGCTCATTCAGGACAACACTGAGACCAACAATAAATATCACAGTTGACATGGTTGAAAATGAAACCATCAATGAATCTGAGGCTGGCATTTGGAAACATTTACATTAACAAGCTTCCTGTCTGGGTAAAAACCTTCATGCACATCAAAATAATGGATTACCAAACTGAGACAACTCCTTTTTCCTCAGTTTAACTACTGCAGCTCAAACCTCCGGTTATAAAATACATACTCCACCAGGAACTTTGACTGCCACCTCAGTTTCCATTAACTCTTAAACTGCAACCCATACATTTCTTTTTCACTCTTGGAGCTATTAAAATGATGCAAAGCCCTGCTTTCAAATAGGTGTGCAGTTTTGCTCTAAGCAGCAACATTTTTCTGAACACCCTAAAATTCTGTCATAATCTCACACAACCCAATGAGAAAAAGCTTTCACAAAACAAATGCATGATGGAAACAAGTGACAAGGTACATGGGAAAGTGCAGGCAGTTAAATCTGTGAAGGAGTGTTAGCTCTGGCCTTGTCCTGTGCTAGTAGACTGGCAATCCTACACAGACCTCATATATTCCTTAGGGTTGCTGGTACAAGGAAATTATTTGATACAATCTCACCTTCACTTTTGCAGTACAAAAATGGTTTCTTCCCAAAGTAAAATGAAACTTTAGAGTATTTTGGACATAGCATCTATACAAATTACCTACTCAGAACAATTGAAAAGAAAGAAAATAGCAGTTTAAAGAAAAGTTTCTCTAAAATAAAATTTAAACAAACAACTCAAGATTCAAAGGGCTAGGAGACAGCAAGAATTGTAAACCTTCTCCTAAGCACTCATTTTTTGAGATTTCTTCGACATTTACATTTTAAATGTATCCAAGTTTTTGACACAAAGTACACTACAGCAGAACCTAGAACCCTTCATTGAGAACTAAAGTGACAGAGCAGTTTAGAGAAATGTAAATTCAGCAGTACCATGGCCAACAAATCTGACTGCACTGTGAAACACACACACAGTGCAGAGCTTCTTACATTATCCAAGCACCAAATGTTGCCAGCAAAAGAGTTTAAGTTGCACGGAATATATAACCTGGAATGATTGTACAATAAAAATAAATGAGTGCTCACAATTTTATATAGATTTCAAGAAAGCATTTGATATTGTATCAGCACAAAAGGAAAGATAGAGCGGTAAAAAGAGAGAGAAATATTGACTTAAATTTTAAAAAAGGTATCAATAGAAAATGGTACAGTTAAATTGTGCACTCTGCTTATTTTATTGTATATTATAGTCTCCAACGAACAAGCCAACACTAGTATGCAGGATAGCTTTTTTCTTAGAAAAATAAACTTCTGTATATATGCCCCCTCTTTTAGAAGTGGTGTGTCACCAGCTACTTCAACTCTTAAGTGCCTTAAAAACCTCACATATGTCTGGAAATGACAGTATTCCAGTTTCAAAGATTAAGTGCATTTTTAAAATAACAGTGAGTTCTTTTATTGCCTGCTTCTCTTTAAGGAAACTGAAGGTGACCAGGTCTCACTGACTGTGAAGAGATCTAGAATCCTATCTACATCACAAACTTTAAAAATAATTTGGACACCTAGCAAGACAGGGAACTAAATCCATATTTTTCTGCCTCAAGAAGGATGATGCCCTCTTAACCACCTTTATTATTTTCAAGATGGGCATTAATGTGCAGGCAAAAAAAAAAGTGAAGAGTAATTCTTAAAAAAGAGGTAAAAACCAAAAGCTTTAGTGCTAGTTAAGCACTCACAAAGATAATATGGAATATACCAGTCTGATTTGGTTTTCTTGTCTTATTTCTAGAACTAAGGTTATGAGTAATATTCATAAGTCACGAGGGCTGACTGAAGCACAGATGACCCAGACTGATATCCAAAGGCAGGATGCTAGCTGAATCACTTGTAACTTACCATCTGAACTTCCAGGACAGTGATAAGGGCATATCTTTCCTAACTGGGAAGAAACTATCAAAATATAACAAAAGAATGCTGTCTGCTTAGCCTCTTTATGTCACTAGTAATGGTGATAAAAGATGCAAAGAGAGAGTGACAACCCCTGAATAAGTCTGTAATTATTTCCATTTAAAGATATTACAGCTTCCAAGGCACAGTGCAAATGGTTTTGAAATGATGAGTGACATCACATACATCTGGCACAACAAGAGCAACATTAGTCAGAGGAGCTTAAGCTCTGAAAACGTCAATTTTTAGACTAGAAAGGGTTACGGACATTATTACCAGTGATTTATTCAGACAACACTCATGAACATTAAAAGGGTGTAAGTTATATTCATAATTTCCAGTGTGTCAAGAATGATAAGACTGTTCCTCATAGTCTGCTGAACAGAGAGATCTATTGCAAGCAGATGGGAAATCAAATTTGGCTGAAACAAAAGATTCTGATCTCATCAAGAGAACTTACAAACTACTGCATGAGCTCTATCAAAGTAGGAAAGCCTACAGACAAAATCTTAGCAAAAAAAATCTGTCAGCAGGTGTGCATCTGAGCTGCAAATAACCGGCTCATGTTCCTCAACATCTGTGCTTTGGGGCTTTCTCTGCACTTAAGTTTATGAAGCTTGCTGCCTCTCACTAAAATAATGATTTACATCTGCAAGACAGGGCTACATTAGGATGTGTGATGGTGCAATGCAGAGTGTTACATAGCATAGGTCAACATGAGCCTTGAATGTTAAAAAAAAAACAACCCACAAGAATAAGAATTATTGAACAGATGTAATTACTGTATAACCTATGCTCTGCATGACTAGTATTATGTTCAGACATCACCTCCATCTCTGACATAAAAAGAGAATCCTCAGGGAAAGGCACTTGCATAAGATAATGTTATCACAAGAAAACTAACCTTACTGCACAGACTCTAAGCACACTCCTCTCACATGATCCTTACTCATCCCGAGATCCAGTCATGCCTTGAACATTATAGATGCTAAGGGCTCTTTGTTGTAATTGCTCCTAGAAATCATGCTCCTTTGCCTATTCCAAAAATATCTTCAACTGGAGTGTGCTACCCAGACCAGCTTCCTAGGTCTCCTAGCATTTTCTGTCTGGAATAGACCAGCAAGGAAGCAAAGAGTTGGAAAACCACCTTTGAGCAATCAACCTACTACAAAATAATGCCTGTATGAAATATACACCAATTGAGTCATAGAACAATTTAGGTTAGAGAAAGACTTTTTAAGTCATCAAGTCCAATGATTAACCTGAACCAGAACACTGTAAAGTCCACTACTAAGTGGACTCCCTAAGCATCACATCTACATATCTTTTAAACATCTGCAGGGATAGTAAATACACCACTTCCCTGGACAGCGCATTCCTATGCTTGAAAACATTTTTGGTGAAGAATTTTTTCCTGATATCCAATCTAAACCTCTCCTGGTGCAACCGGGGGCCATTTCCTCCTGTCCTGTTACTAGGGAAGAGAAATTGACCCACAGCTTGCTACAATCTTCCTACAGATTCAATGCATGGCCCACTCATTGGGTAAGGAACTAGATGGATGGTCGCAACTAAAGAGTTGTGAACAGTGGCTCAGTGTACAAACTGAGTTGTGTGATGAGTGGTGCTCCTCAAGGTCTGCTACTCAGACCAGTGCTGTTTAACATCTTTGCTGGTGACACGGACAGTGGAATTGAATGCAGCCTCAGCAAGTTTGCTGATGACACCAAACGGCGTGGTGAAGTCAACACACTAGAGGGAAGGGATGCCATCCAGAGAGTCTCAAGAAGTTTGCTTGTGCAAACTGCACGAAGTTCAAAAAGGCCAAGTGCAAGCAATCCCATGCACAAATGCAAGATGGGAAGGGAAAGGACTGAGGAAGAGGACTTGGGGGGGGGGGGGGGGGTGGATCAGGAGCTCAACATGAGCCATCAGTGCATACTTGTAACCCAGAAAGCCAACCAGTCCTTGGCTGCACCAAAAGAAGCATAGATAGCTGGTTGAGGGAGGTGATTCTCCCCCTCTACTCTGCTTTTGTGAGACCTCACCTGGAGTACTATGTCTAGTTGTGGAGTCCACAATGTAAGAAGGATATAGAGGTCCTTGAAAGTCTCTAGAGGAGAGCCACTAAAATGATCAGAGGGATGAACCATCTCTCCTATGAAGAAAGCTTAAAGAAGTTGGGGTTGTTCAGCATGGAGAAGAGGAGGCTCCAAAATAACCTCATAGCAACTTTCCAGTATACAAAGGGTGCCTACAAGAAAGTTGGGATAGGTCTTTTTGCATGGGTTTGTAGTGAGAGGACACCTGTCTTTTGCCTCAGAAGGCAAAAGGCAATTGCTCTTTACCTGTCTTTTGCCTCAGAAATGTTCTACCAAACCTATTTAAAAAAGAAATAATAATAAAAAAAAAATGGTAAGAGCATGCACTTCAATGAAAAATCCATCTTCACCTGCCCAGCTCCATGGGGCAACATTCAGGTCAATAACCCTGCTTTGCTTACTTATAAAATAGGGTTACAAGACCTCCCTTTCATAGAAAAACAGGGTAGATGCACTTAGAGCCACTTGAGGAAAACCTGTAGGGAAAGTGTTCTAGCAATACAGAGAGCATGATCTTTCGCAGGTGCAGCTTAGCTGGAAATGAGCAACAACAATGTTTTGGACACATTAGCCCTTCCAGCACAACTACAGCACATAGCCACTGCTATGAAAACACAGTATTATAAAGCAAAGATGTTAGGTCAGACTGTGAAAAGTTCAAGACAAGGAAAGAAAATGTGGATATTATCCAGTAATATACTCAAGCAGACCAAACCCTTTATCGTGTATTTTCATCTAGTGGTATGAAAGTTACTGCATTTGTTTTCTACATAAAAGCCACTACAAGAATTTCAGAACCTCTTCAGTTATTTATGTCCACCATTTTTTTTTTTTTTTTCCTCACATATCATTTCTGGGGTAATACATCACGTTCCCTGCCCTTTGGAGCAGCTGGTGTGGTGTTATCGAATGAATGCTGCACATTGATTCTGGACTGCTGGGAATTACCGCCTGGCACAGCAAGTAACAGGATAAGTATTAAGTGCAGCAGATAGAGTTATTTCTTCTGTAGAGAGAATGGCTCCCTTCAGTTAAAAATAAAATAAATGTATTCTAAGTATTTTTACCTCTTCACATTTTCCCAGTTTCCAGGATTTCTGAACTGGATCCCTATAATTTGTCTTTCAAATGAAATATTGGCTGATAACTACTATAGAGGTTTTCCTGCTCTGCATTTATATGTCTCATCCTTAGTTTGAAGCTCTGATTTTCACAATGCTCAGATTCAGAATTGATTACTGCAATGTAACATCTTCCAAACTCCACCTACATATAAGAAATGCCATATGAGCTACACAGTATTAGGATGAATAAAGTACAGTAATCCAGGCTGAAACAGGAAGAATTCAATGTGATTCAAGGATTGTGATTACATTGCTGCAAAGCCTTTGTATGGTTTACTAACAGTGCAGACGGCAACACAAGCTTTAACTCTGGCAAGCACATATGAAATTAGATATTCTTTTCTCTATAATCTTTGCTAAGCTTGCCTCCTCATAGAAATAAAGCTATCAGAGGGCTTTGGGAGAGCACACAAACCAAGTCTTACAGGTAGTGAGAAATAAGGAGCTTTAAGATACAGCTTAATGCTATTCTCAATAAACTCCTCCTCATGCCAAATTATAACTAAAATGTTTATGGTACTTCCAAAGAAGTGTTGTTTTTCTGAAGAGACTATATAATCTGGATGTAGTGATAGTGGACACAGATCATCCAGTCTTAATGGCATCTGCAACAACACACTGGGACTGTCAGTCACAAATATGTCACTGCAAAAGAAAAAGGGGAAAAAAAAAGGAAAAAAAAAAAAAAAAGGAAGACAAAGCGCCAATAAATTGCAGTGCTATTAACTGTATAAGAAACCCTCAATTAATTGAAACTGACTGAATCTGATTATCTGATTGGCAATGACAATATTTTACTAGTGAGTACAAACACCATAACTGGAAGCTTTCAAATGGATTTTATTTTTTTCTTTTAAGTTGATGGTATGTAATTAAGGGTCTAAACTCCAGAAGATGTTTTGACCTTTGTGGAGCTTAACTGAGAAGCTGCTTCACGAAAAGTAAGAATTAATCAGATTTAAATTCAACAATGGTGAGCCAATGCACATTTTGCGAAGGGCAAAGCAGGGGATGGTGTAAGCAAAATTATGGTTAATAACAGGAGAATCTGAGCTAAAATGCAGAAAATTTAACAAACATTATGAAAGATATCAGAAATACACTTCATAATGAGTTCACAGCAAGATGTAGCTAAACAAGATGACATGTTTTTTCTGGTACATAAGAACACTTCTAAGGAAGTCATAATGCCTCATTTCTTGAAACCGGTAAAGCACATTCAGAACAAAATTGGGTGTATTTAAGTAAGAAAGTGATGTTATATATTCAGAATAAGAGGCAAAAGTTTCTAATCTGTTGTGAGGCACAAACTTTTAGGCTAGATGAGTAGGTTAAAAAAGGAAAAGGTTTTAAATTATTCCTTTTTCATTCCACCTGTTCTTTTTTACTATCTCTTTCTCCCTCCACCCCACCGGCAACCCCTCCAACAACAACCAAGCATCTCTTAGCAAAGAATAAAGGCCCTAAACTAATGTACTGATGTGTATCTTACATCACTTTGAACTTCTTAATTTGACAGTTAGATGAGGGAATTCAAGAAGGACACATGAAATAGCCCTGCAGGGTACAGTTTCATGACATAGCTCAATTATCTTAATGGCATTCTCTGACATTTTTAGCTACCAAAATTCATACCAGTCAGGTGAGTGCCAGAGCCACTGCAATCAAGCAGAGTGAAGGAGGGACAAAGCTCTTTTCACCAGTAGTTATTTAAGAGGATTGATGTAGCTGCAATGAAACATGCAATGGTTTGTGGCGGAGTGTGTGTGCTGATGGGAATGCATATGTTATGTTTTCATCCCACTTTCAGATTAACTCTCTGATGTGGTACTTCTTGTGGACTACTATTACTGGGAGTAGGGGAATCAGGAAGAGTTTTGGAGAGAAAAGGGAAGGACGATCTTTGATCTAGGTGCCTCAAAACTGCCTGATGTTCAGGAGGTACCAAAGTCAGACAGAGTGGGAAGCCCTAGCAGACTCTTGCAAGATGTAGTTGAGAAAAGCAGACAGGTATTTGGCAGGTAAACCAGTGAAGCCACTCTAGATCAGGTCATTACTCCATCTCACTTTTGGAGTTCATAGTAGCTGAATTTTCAAAGACAAAGAGCCTATAATAGACTGACTATTTGGAAAATGCATATGCATATATAAGAAAACTCCTGCTCCCTCAATGAACACTGCCCTTATGCAATGAAGCTTGAAGTTTGAGTCATTGCCTTAGCTTGCATAACTGCAAAAATTATTCATGATCCTAACATTACCTAATGCATCTACAAGATTTGTCTGGCTGACCTCCTAAGGCTCCAATTTCCATGAGGCAATGACTACTCATTAGGTAAAAAAGTATTTTCTTTTATTACCTCTAGATTTATTACCCTTTGATTTTATGGCCTGTTTTTTCTCATGTCTCTAAGCAGGTGAAAATGAGAGGTTGATCTATTTCCATTATGTTCATCACACCGCAAGAAAACAATTATACAAAAGCGAACATAATCACATGAAAAAAGCACAGAAAAACATTTCCCTTATAGTTCACTTAGGCAGAAGACGGTTTCTCCATGTTTCAACATATTTTAAAACTAGACACCTTAATGGAAGCTTTGATTTTAATTCATTAACTTCCTCAGGGCCTGCCATGGCATAAGCTGAGTGCATAAACTTGGAAAGTCTTCCCTGAATCCACTCAGCCCAACAATCCCACCTAGAGCTAAGTATGAAAACATTTGCTTGGTCTGCCAATTTGTATATCTTTCACTAAATGTATTCTCTCTCATATCACGTAACTTCACTTGACACTATATCTATAATGTACTTACGACATTAAACTATTTCACACATATGCATGCACACACATGCTCTTTCTTTCTAAATCACCTGACAATTGCAACTCTTCTGCCAAATTAACAGTCTCACTGATTTATGTAGGTAAAGAGATTCTGAAGCAATCAGCTGTTGGGGTACCAGAAGACATTGTAAACAAATCAAGGCTTAATTCCTTCAAACTAAACAGAATTCACCCCAGAAAAAAAATCATTTAGTCATCACAAATATATAAGGTATTTCAACTTTACTCAACAGAATCAGCATCACACTCATTTTACTTGATACAGGAAAAATTATTTGATGGATTAGATCCAAGTGTATTTGTACCTACTGTTCTTTAATTAGAGGCATTTTTTTGATACAGTAAGAACTCAAGCCACACTTTATTCTAATTTTACAATCTAGTAATGGATTTATTCAGCTTGGTTTAAGTGAGAACATTATGTTGCTATCAGCAAAGCCTTTCTTTCACATTTCAAAAGGAGGTTTTTTACCAGCTTAGGGTGCCTCCTGCTGATGAGTCAGGAGCCTCTGCTTATATCCGTAATCTGAATTCCTCTTTTCCACTCTGAAGATGGGTCAGGAGCCTCTGATTATATCCATAATCTAAATTTCTCCTCTTTTGCACTCTGAAGACTGAAAACAAGGACAACAAACACCATCCTTTGAAGTCTTTTATTCAGTAACTAAAAGCAACAGCAGAGCATAACAGCTTCCAAAATATTGTTTCCTTTCCTATCACCTGGCTGTATAAGCAGCTAGATAAGAACAAACATTATTTTCTCCATCACTGGTGAAACACACAATAAGAAAACAGTTCCCACTGAGCTCAAAGAAGAAAAACTGCTAAATGGGAACAAGTCAGACCTAAGTCATGTTCTGTCTTAATTACTAGAGCAGGATGGCAAGGACAGAGCCAAAGTTCAGAGTTCTGCTGGAGCCAGACACCTCAAGACCATGCTGAAACCTGTTGTAAAGATAATCATGATTTTAGGGTATTTTTTTTTACTGTCTCTGAGCAGCTTCATTAGTGTAGCTACAACTGAGCGTGCTCTATAAATGATCACTTTTGCATGGTAAGTTCTATAGCTTTTTATTGTTTTATGAAAGCTCTTCTTATGCAAACAGACATTAGGAGCTGTTTGAACACTAATATTCTTTTGTTCACTGGCTTCCTGTGGATCTTGCAGATCTGTGTGTTTTTATTTCCTCATTTATCTGAAAAAAGTCAATTCCGTTATAGAAAATATTGAGAAAAACAGTTTAAAACTCAAAATTAGTATTACTGGTAAAGTTTTTCAGTCTCCCATCCTATGTTTGTCATAGACCACCAACTTCAGACAATATAGAGATAGGTAATTAATTACACAGGCCTGTGCAAATGTGACTGAGCCCCAAAGCCACTAGAAATAGAGGCAGTCAGAAACACTCACTTTTTTCTCCTTTCTCCTTTTCAGCCTGCATCTTGCTTATATGCATAAAAGAGTCAGGTATGTATCTTGAGGGTGTGAGACTCTTTGCTTTACTTACTGAGTTCTGTCAGTTCTAGAAGCAGAAATCCAGAGAAGGGGCTGCCCACCAAGGGGCCTGCCAGCAGTGAGGGAGAACAGGTATTTCGGAATTATAGGTAAAATTCTGATATTAGAGGAAAGTCAACAAAAGATGGAAAAGAAGCTCTCTGCAGGCGAACCTCATTGTATATGGCTGAGCAGGTGTTTAAATGCAAGTTCTGTCACAATAGAGGAAAGAACTCAGACTGCTCTAGAAAAAGTCCCTTAACAGTGATTGAAAGCATCATATAAATAAACATGTTGTGCATGTAAGTAGCACATCACTTGCCCAGTGTAGCAGTGAGTTTACGTCATCAATTACCTCATCTAAGAGTTACAGAATTACATCTAATGTTTGAAAATGTGACAAGTTATGAATGTATACATTTGCTACAGACCAACACAAATGGCAGTCAGTCTGCTCATGCTGTACATCTTCCATCTCTACTCCAGCATGCCTCATAGTTATTCAAAAAGCAAGAGTTACAACACCTCATGTATCTGAGTATAGGTGCACAGTCATTCTTATTGGTCACACGTGGTCACCTCCAGGAATTTCAAACACCCAAAACCTGTATTGTGCCTAGGATCAAGTAACACAGTAATGAAAAAAAGCCCTAGAGTGAAGAAATGTCTCTGAAAAAACCTGACTGGCAATGAGAAGAGTAAGGACCCCCCAGGTCCCAGCTCACACATGGCTCACAGAACAGAGTTCTGAGGATAGAACAGGTCCTGAGAATAGACAGGAATGTTCTGAAAGCCTTTCAGCATACACGGCTATTTCTAGAACTGTGAATTCTATACTATATACACACATTTACATGCCCTGTTTAGCAACCTCTGCCCTCCCCTCTGTTTAGAGCCAGGGGTGATAACCAAGTATGAGGAGGCAGAGGCTGCAGGAGCAGCTGCTGGTGCCCCTGGATGGGCACTGCCCCACTTGGTGAGCTTGGAAACAGATGCTTTCTCTGAACAAGTCTGCCTCTGTTTGAACAGCTTTACACCTCCCTGTTCCTTTCAGATGGCCTCATTCCTGCAACAAAGCTAGATGCTTTGTATTCTCACACCAGTGCTTCAATTCCCACACACCTACTTTAGGGGGGAAAATATTTTCTCTATTATTTTGTGTCAATAAGACAAAGATCTGACTATACCTGTTTGTCTCTATTAAATAAGGGAAGCCCTGACTGCAGAATATCCAGTTCAAGCATTTTTAGCAACTTGAAATATTTTGCCTCATTAGAAAAATATTTACTGCTACTTCTAAATGACCTTTTACAAAAGATTACCTATCTCCTGTATTTTACCCTCAAATATTTTTACATGCCAGCTCCCGAAAGTAAAATAAATTGGTCTCATTTTTGCCTTATTAATACTTATCTATCAAGGTCTTCTGAATGTTTGAATCTCCGAAAAATCAACAGTCCTATTAAATGGCAAACAAAATAAAATGTTCTGAATAGATATTTTTCTCTTCCATGCTTAGGAGTGAAAATACGAAGGCAGAAGGATCTTAAAGGATTTTAAAATCAGGGTAGATAAAAGTTTAGGGAAGAGCTGGATGCATAATTTCATAATATAAAAGATTTTGAGACAACAGGGATGGTTTTCTGGTTTTATAATTTCCCTATCCAAATTAAGCCATCAGCATCAGCATCTAAAACTGCAATTCTGTAGCAAATTTGGCATTGCACTGCTTCTTTTTCTACTTCACTGATGACTCTGAAATCAGGATTTCTGCACACAAACTCTAGAACATCCCACATCTAACAGGTGCACAGGTACTTCTGCAGTCAGCACTAGAAAATTGCCACAAAGTTCCTTCTTTTCCTCTCTGAGAGTAAGGCTACAATTTACCTTGGCCCTACTCTCCACCAGCTCCAAATAAATAATGGATTTATCTTGGTCACTTTTGCTAAGACTGAAATTCGCCAGTTTAGGGAGCCTCTTGTTGAACTTATGAATTTTGCAACTCTTTACAGTCTCTTTGAAATCACTACCTTTGGACTCAACACAGCAATTTTTTGTTGTGACAAGCTAAACTTCTTTGTCTATTTCTCATACTATCCTTTTTTCAACATCTCTGGAGCTTCCTCTTTTTTTTTTTCATTTTAGATAAGATTATTTAGAAGAAGCTTGTTCATTTTGAAACCCCTGAATTTTGATGGTCAAACACAAAAAGGACAGAATTAATCTTTATCTTTGTGACCTAAAGATGCATTCATGTATGTTTAAACAGAAAGTCAGCATGCTGTTAGATATGCAAGAAGTACCAGTTTCTAAATAAGGACGTGATGGCATTTGGAAAATTGTAAAAAAGAAAAATTGTAAAAAAGAAAAAAAATATTTGAAATTGATGAATTTGAGATGACTGAGTTCCAGTGGAAGTGTGACACAAGAAAGTCTAGACTTGAGTCCTCACAAACCAGTGAAAAGTGGAGTCTAGACCTCGAAAATACCACTGTCACCAAAGAAATGCCAGCACTTCAGAGTTTCAGGGAAGGTATCTAAACATCTGCTTCACCTCACTAAGCCACTTCTCCTCCCCACTGCAAATCTCTGTATGGACTTGCCAACAAAGCACAGAAACTGGAATACCACTCATTTCACTTAGAAATTGTATATTGCAGAAAATTAGCATTAGCTGCAGAAAATTAGCATTAGCTGCAGGTTCATTATTATTCCTAAAATTTAATTGTTAATATTTGTTGAAGAATTGTGTACATCCAGAATTTAGTATCAACCACTTTTGCATAGACAGCTTTCTTAGGCCACTAAGAAAACTATTGGTTCAAGTGGGGAGAGCACAGAGGAGCTAAAAACCTTACAAAGGTGCAAAGACTAAACACAAAAGCCCATTTCAACCTTTTGCCAAGCAATACAGAGATCCTGGATGCTAATCAAATGCTCAGAACATCCTGTAGCAAATATGTAGCTGAGATTATATGATTGAGTCTCTGATAGTAAATGTGCATTCCTTTATATGTTGACTTCAGAGCTTAGGGTTTGTTTTTTTTTGGAATGCTTGTGTGGTGAGTTTAATAATACATGTGTTTGTCACTTCTGACAACACTCCTGGAGAAAAAGAGGCTTTAATCAAAGACCTGCAATTCAGACACAATATGTCAGAAATAACAGAGTGTATTAGAGACTTATTCATGGCTCAGATAGCTGATTCACCTATTGAGCTAGACTGCAAACCTCACAGTGTAAATGTCACATCTGTCTAAATTTGGCTAATTAAGTGTCGCAGAACTAAGCAAAACTATTCATGACAATGGGTGTCTTAGTACTCATCCTTGTCTCATGGCTTCAAGAAATCAATTCGAAGGTCCTGGTGAAGGCCAGAATGAGTAATACGCTAAATGAGAAACTGTCCCTCACTATAAAGGCAAAATTACAATAAACAAAGCCCATAGCCAAACCCAGAATAAATTTGGTCAGATCACCAACACACCAAATTGAGCTTACACAAGGCCATAAATAGGCAGAAAAGCAAACCTTCTCATTTTACCTATCAGCAGAATAATAAATCTAAATACCTATTCCAAAATGAAAGGCAGTTTCAGAGAAACCTGCCCAGCACTGACAAGAGATAGATCATGATGTACTACTGTACCTGTAGCTGGAGAGATGAATACATCATTCCTGTCTGAACACAGACTGGCCTAGTTTTTACCCAGATATAATTAATCATCCTTAAACTGAAATGGAAACCTACTACAGCTGCTCTCCATAGCTGCTTTCATTGCTTTGGCAGAATAAATCATAAACTACAATCACCATAATAACCTTTACTCATGGTATTCATTTGGTGCATCTTAGTGATACACATGGGGATAACCAAACCTCAGCAAACCTTGGATTCACATAAATCCAATGTTGTTCCTCCTAGCAATGACTCTACCTTTAGTATTTTCTAGATGGTTATTAATCGTGATGCGAGGGGCAGCCTCTTTTCTCCCCTTTCTTCCTAAGCACATACTATTTTTGTCCTAGATACAGCAGCCATCACTCCAAAAAGATCCAAGAAATACCAGCACTTTCAGAATCTTTTGGAAGAACTTTGCCTTCTTTGTTCTGTATGTAATAGCTGATCACAGAGTTGATTAGAACTCAAATTAATTGTTGGGGTTTTTTCCTTCAAAGCTTCGTATTTTTTAAAATAATTTAAATAGAGAATCAAATATAAATCCCAGAAATGGATAGCATTAGAAATGTGAAAACTCTTATTTCATAATGATAAATTATGTAATTTGGCATGTATGCAATTTGAGTTTTAAAAATATTAGTTGAACAAACACAAGGTAAATTCATGATCAATGTGTTTCACCACTTCATGATACACACTGGTCAGCTGAGGAACAGAAACCTACATGAATCATCCTGCCTACGGTTACACAGAAGGTAAATGGGAGACAGAAGAAAAGAGCAGCATTCTCAACTCTTTGGTGTTCTGAACACCTGAAGCACACTCCCACTGTGAGGAGCAATAGACAAGCTAATGGCTTCAGCTGCCACAGCAGCCATTGCTTTCCTGTGACAATGGCACAGATTTTATCAATATCTTGGGATCCATCATCCTTAGGCAAATAACTGAGGTTTTTATTCACCAGATAGGAAGCAAGACACTCCCTGCTTGTACTTTCCTCTGCAGTGACAGCAGAGAGGTAACCCATTATACCTGGCAGTGTGACAATCATAGAAGGCTACACAAATAAGAAATTAAATGTTCCAAATAAAATTACCATTTATATTCATAACAATGAATTTTGGCAACAAATACACATTTACATCTACTAAAGCTTCCAAGTTATCTCGCATTTCAAAAATCTCGCTACCTATTCCCAAAAACAATCAGGTAACAATAGAAGAGCTTTAAAATTTTAACCTCTCCATTTTAAGACAGTTTCTGACACTTGATTGATGGCCACAGAACTCAAGAGCTACAGTTTGGAAACCTGCTGATTAAAAGCTCACATCACCTTGAGCTTTGAGGTGAAAAGCAGGGAGAGTGGAAATCCTGTCTGAATGAACAAAAGCAGGACAGAAAAAAAAATTAAAAGTATAGATAGGAATATATTTGACTACTAAATGGCATTGATTTCTAATTCATAATTACACCAGTTCCTTGACACCTGAGACAGAAAACACAGTTCCTCTGTGCTAGGTAGTATCTTTGTGCTCCTCTGTGCACATAAAACAGCAGACAGAAGGAGAAATCAAGAAGAATCAAAGCATGAGGATTAAGCTACTGGTACTTTCTTCCTAATTTGAAGCACTCAGCTAACCTACCTAAATTAGGAAGCAATGAAGCTGCATGTTCTCTCCATCAGTGATGAATGTGAGAGGGGATGAAACAGTGCCCAGGTTTTTCTCTGCCAGCTATTTACTAAGTTTGTAAATGCAGTTTGCTGCTGATACCAGTGATGACAGGCCACAGCAATTTTTTCATATTTTTTCAGATAGCAGCGCACAAAGTTGAGGTAGGCATTTAGTTCAGATCTGCTCAGCCAGATGGTCTGTATTCATAGGCAATTTTTCTAGTAATACATTAGAATGGAAAAACTGAAATGCCAGTGGTGTCGCTCTACAGATTAATACCTACTCCAGAATGAGAATACTTTTTCCTAAATTGGTTTAAGGCGAAGCAAAGTGCAAAGTTAAACGGAAAAGAGCCACTCCTACATAAGTAGAATAATATCCACATTATAATTACAGGGCTTTTGAGTCACATCACAACTTGAACAGGCAATAACTTTCCAGCAAGATGAATTGTGATCTATGGCTTCATCCATAGGAGCATCCTTCTTTTTAAGGGAGTTATAGCAAGATATCAAATATCAAAACATACTTTCATTCTAAAGTAAAGCTAAGGACCCATTGATCCAGGTGGTAACCAAGCCCAGGCATATTTCCAATCAAGCCCATCAGTTTCAAACTCCCTCAGACTCTTGTATTGCTAGCAGAATGAATGCTGTATCCCGTTGAGAGGAAAAGAAACATCTGGATCTTGTTTTAACCATCTAAATCTGGATGAAGACATCCGGGGAACACAGAACTGATGTTGAAACAGAAAATCCCTCACAACTGACTTTGAACAGAGACAGCCCAGTTTCACCGCAGGTTTTACAAGTTTCTGCCTGCTACAGCAAAGTAAGAGTTTATATTCCAGCATATACAGTGACAAAAACCTATCATTCAGACTGCATCTGGACTAAAGTTCCCTACAGGTTGAAATTGTATATGTTGATTGCACCATGCACTGCCTGAAATCTGAAGAGACAGAAATATTTCTCAAACACCAAGGCTCAGAAACACTTCTTCACTCAGTGTCAATTCCCTTCTGCCCTCTTTAACAGCTGTACCCAAGGCCAGGGACCTCTGCATTTAGTCTTGTGTCACCAGTTCCTGGGGCACCTTAGAGCTCACCAACCAAACAAGTGAAACCAAAATGGTTTCATTTTCCCAGCCCACTCTGACCTAGAGCCCTGGTCATCCCTAAACACTGAGGAAAGGGGACAAAAACTCCGCACAAGCTCCTCAAAACAGGTTAATGCCAGATGGAGCCACCAAAAATTTTACTTCAGCATCCATCTGGAGAAAGAGCCATTTCCACAGTGTACCAGCTGAGACAAGGGAAGGCTTAGGATGAAGGAGAGGCAGAGATATTAACCTGCCTGTCAGAAGCAAAAGTAACATCACCACTCTTCTAGTCTGTAGGAAGGAGTTATTCCTCGTTGCCTTAGCTCTTCACAGAATGGACTGTTTGGGGCAGAACAGGAGATTTAAGCAAGAGAGAGGGAAAAAAATAGAAAAAAGAAATCTCTCAGTGTTCTCCTGTGTAATTCTTACAAAGACAGAGATTGAATAATCAAACAGCAGATCACTGTTCCAGCCCATACCTCCAACCTAAACACAATGACTACTCATTAGCAGTGACAACAGGAATTTGGGAAGGCAGGGGAGCCTCTAAGCAGGAAGAGTGCTGTGGGGAGAGGGAAGGGCATCTGCTCTAACCCAAGGAAAAGAGGGAACGCCAGTTCTCCTACTGTACAAAATGGGACAGAAGACCTCACCTTGCCGAGAGATTTAAGGGCTTATTAGTTAAAATGAGTTAAAAAAATAGTAGCTAAAAATTTGAACACACAGACTGAGTTCCAGGAGAAAAATTGTATTATTCATAGTACTTTAAATATTAACTATTCAATATTTCATTTAAAAAAATTTTCCAACAAGAGATCACAGAGTAATACCAAAATACAGTGTATGTTTATGATCTTTTAAGATTGCAATTTGTTTTGATTACATCAAACAGCATCTGCTGTGTTTTCTCTTCACCCAAAACACCAAGAATATGTATAACCACACTATTACTCTCTATTTTGGAATCTGTGAGTCTTTTCTGCACATTTCATTAGAAGAGAAGTCTTACAAGGCAAACTTGAAAATATATAGCATAACATTAGGAAAAAAAAACCTGTCAGGAACACCGTGTATTTTTATTTCTTTTACAAGAGTCATTCTTGCTCTAGTGAAAAACATCTGTGTTGGACCTCAGGCTCTGCCTTAACTATAGAATAGTCATAATCTTGTTTATGCCATTCATTGGTATAGTGAGACGTGAAGACGGTGGTATGAATTTTTTAATTTCCTAGGGACAACATTTTTTATTGCAACTGGCAGGTTGTTTATAGTTGTCATTTTGAGCTGTTTTTTTGTTTTTGCTCTTCAGATCTTTTATTAACATCCTGGCAGATATTTCATGACTGCCCATACTAGCTTGGTGATAATGTTGTCTGTAATGACAGGTCTACCTTGGCAGATTATGGGTATTAAATGGGCAGGGGGCAATTGACTTGTCAGAATATTTACAAATTTCAAATTGCTATCTGCACACTTAATGATTTGCACAATGAAAAAGATTGCTATGTCACCATATCTGCACTACATGATATATGGTAATAGTTGGCTAACATGGGCTGAGAGGGAGACAGCCCTCATTAGAAAAAATAGCTGTGACTGACAGCTGCGAAGGCAAAAGGAAGGCAATGGACTGGGCACAGGCACAGCTTTGAAATGGCTCAGGCAGCACTGATGGCCATGGCCTGAGCATGTATGTGGGTGGTCATTAGTCCTGTTAACACCATCAGGGCCCTGACACAGCCTTGTCCATAAACCTGGAACAGAATCTTAGAGCAACTGAGTGCAGTTCAAAAGCAACATTCTTGCCACAACAGATACCCACAGACTGTCCGTTTCTCCATCACATAACACTTTTCTGTAATACCTCACTTTTTCTCCCTAACCTCCTCAATGTAAAAATGGAAAAAAATGTCTCACTCATGGTAAAAAGCAGTAAGAAGAGAAGTTTCTATAAACTTTTTTAATTTCAGATGTTTTGCAAACTTAGCTACACTTTATTATCCTTATCTGTGCAATTTTGTGCTACTGAGAGACCCATCAGCACTCTTGTTAAAAACTTCCCCCATCCAGCCCTCATGACTCTGCAGGGGTTTCAATATTATTCTTGCCAGAAGCCAAGTAGAAGAAAGAGCATGCATCCCATAAGAGCCTAATTCTTATCTCTAGTGAGTAAGAATTTTTCCATTGTCTGAAGCAGAGGATTGTGTTCTTACTGAGAGCATCTCATGTGCTAAACAGCACAAGGTCACTTAGGCAGCAACATGATGATGATGATTGAAAAAATAACTGCTACATATCACAGTTTCATCAATAAATGTCTAGCCTCTTTGGTAAAATGGTAAGCAGCACATTAGATCACACTCTGAGATGGCAAACGAAAGGAAAGAGTTACTCTGACAAAACCAGAATAATACTTGAACTTGGGTTAGAAACCAGGTCTCTTAAATATCAAACCTGTTCGCTAGCTACCCAAAAATGCTTTTTTCCTAGTGTTTTCCTACATGCAACATTTACACAAATTTTTCATAGCGTAGGGCTTTTGCAAGTTACCTTTTTAATTACAAATTTAAAACCGTTTTTAAGGTGCTGCCAGTATTGTTTACCAGCAACATTTTTCAAAATCTTTGTAAATGTTAAAAAAAGGGGTAACAGTTTGAACAGCTGGTTTGTCATAAAATGGAACATGTTTACCTAAAAAAGAAAGATTTATAAATGTTTTTAATGTTTCTATGGAAACCAGAAAAATCACAAACCACTTGTGTCAGAGATGTTAATATAGGAATGGCACATATTTTCTCCATGTATACATAAAAATATATTCCCAGCAGAAAAAGCCTGTTTTCATTTGAGAGAAATGGAAGTGATAGGAAAATCTTTTTAAATCCAAGACCATTGCTTATCCATGGACCAACAGCAACACAAAAGAATCAGCATCATAGGACTCCTCCAAAATGCCACAGAATCTGCATCTTTAATTTCTCAGTGGCCTATTTCTTACATTTGCTATCTAACCAGCCATCACATCAAAAGCACTTCAGCATCTAAAGTACATACTAGAAACTACCTTACCTTCATCCTAGACAAAAGTACACAGTGATTTTTTTTATTGTTGTTTTTTTTCTCCCCTTCTCTCTCTTTAAGTACTCTCATGAGGTCAACAGACGTTTAAAAGTGAGGGGCACTTGCTTCAGAAAAAGTTCTGCCTTTATGAAGAAGCTATTTGGTTCATTTGATGTGACAAAAGCAGCTAAATTCATACATAGTAAAAAAATCTCATGACAATTGAGAAGCCAGTGCATAAATGAAATTACACATGCAGAACTGTACTCTAGCCTGAGTCCCATGTACTTCTGTGTACTTTTGGTTCTGCATTGGGCACAAAGTTACACCCTAGAGCAAGAGAGAAAGGCCTGGGCATCTCATGGTTCACCAGTTAGATGGAAAGAATAAGCCTTTGGTGATGTTCATCTATCTCTAATGTCTACAAAGGGAGCGTAGAGCAACTGTAACCCTGATTCACACTCCCTCTAAACAGGGGTATGGATATATTCCTCTGCGCAGGTCACCACTTGTGCTTACAAAAATCTTCTTCAAGAATTCTCAGACCTTGAAAATGCTTGGACAAAAAGGAAAAGTAAATATTCAGGGTATATGGTGGATTAAAGGCTTTAGGAAATTGTAATTGAAAGTCTAAGAGTAGTCTCTGAACTTAGAAATAAATTTCTCTTCACCTATAGAACTCTGAAGTTCACATTGAGAAATACCTGAAATTCAGAGTGCCAATGAGGCTAGTGGGTGAGTGACATTTCTTGCAGCCTAAAGAATCAGTTTATAAGCATTTAGGTAAGTAAATAGAGATGGCCAGTTCAGTTTAATCCAGTTTAGTCATAGATATCTAAAACCATTCATGGAAACTTATCTTCAAGAATTAGAACCCATTGTTTATCTTTGCCTTAATCTACTGATCTTTAATAAAAGACACATAAGAATTAGTCTTTTGAGATATATGTAAGAAAGAGCAATCCATCATCAGTAACATCACCATTAAAGAGACCTACAGCATCTGAAACCATGCTTCAGATGTTTTTAGATAAATCCATGTGATAGACATTTGCATGTTTCTTTAGGGAGGGCGGGGAAAGAAAGAAAAAAAAACGAGTGCTAAATCAGTGAAAACTAGATGAAGAAAAGGAAGCAAAAAGGGAGCAAATTCTAGATGATACACTAAACTAAGTTACTTACACATCTTACTGACACTTATATCAGAGTGAAGTACCAATCTCCTCCAAATGGTCAAATCCGTAAATATAAAATAGCATTAGTTCTATTTTATTTGTGGTTTGTTCTTGTGTTGGGTTTTGTTGGTTTTTGTCTTTTTTACTTTTTTAAATCCAGGCCTTAGCAGTTCTGAAGGATGGAATTCCCCTCACCTGATTTCATGTATCTCACAATTTAATAGTTCACTAGAGCTAGAAATATAAAATCTCTTTAATGTCAACAAAGAGAAAGAATCTAGCATAAATAAATTAGAACAAAACACACTTGAGAGCACACATCCTTTAGATGAGACTAGGTGACTAGACACCTAATTTTTAGATGGATAAAGTTAGGTGAAGTGAATTCTTTTCCATCTTTCTATCTCAACTTGATTTCTTATCTTCCAAGAGGATGAAGATCTACTGAAGATCTGCTACTTTCACTCGTATAGTAGGTAGCAATGGTAGTTTAGGTATTAGTTCCTTTCTGGCACTGCTGGAATAAATCCAGGGATTAGGGATCCAGTGGCTGATGAGGACAATGAGGGCAACGTGCTGCTCTTCTGGAGAACAAGAATTTGTACTTCCACAATCATGATAATCCTGCTGACACAGACTTCCAAAAGGCTTGCTCAGCTAGAGATATTTCACAGCTATCTCACAATAAGCATATTTTTCCAAGACAGATTTGGCTGCACAAATTTATACAAAATAATGCAAATACTCTTCCTGGAAACAGTGGCAGTTGTAAAGTGAACAAATGCTTGCTAAAATACGTCATCTACCATGTGATACTAGAGGGTTGTCACCTATCAATCAGAGCTCCTGAAAGAGGCAAGGTTGAGCATTAAGTCTTCCTTTTCTTTTCATGGTTATTTTAAGGTCTTTAAATGACCACTCTAGAGAAACTAAATTAAATGCAGATTTTTTTAATTTTTTTTTTAAACACAGCAAACACCAGGGTTCAGGAAACACATGTTCTATCTGTATCTTCATTCAGCACTAGTTTTCCTATATACATACACATGTAGCAGGTTTATGAATGGCCAAATTAACACCTCGCTCCCTAGCACTTAGAATTAATGCCTTATTAGTCCTCACCCAGATACAATACCTCAGAACTTCCAATGGAACTCTGCTACATTTACATTTATTTTATGAAACAGAGAAAAAAAAATAGCATTGTAAAAATAAAGATGTGATGATGCCATATCTCAAAATTGAGATATTGAAGTACAAAATACCATTTCAATGCTAGTCAAAATTAAGGCAAAGTTGGTGTCTAATCAACCCAGCTTTCAGATCTAAAAATAATAAATGGAAATTTTTTTTACTACTATTTTAATAAATACTCATGAACATGGCCACAAGTAAAAACCTTCACACTACTATGTACACAGGGGAGCTCATCATATTGCCACACAAAACTGCTTCATGATAGAAGCAAAACCAGAAGTAAAATTGTCCCATTCTCCCCCAAAGAAAAAAATCTTGTACGTAGTTGCATTCACACATCCGCAGATATTTTCTATATTTATTCTCCTCTCTCATTAAAGATGTCATCCTATATTATTAATTAAATGGAAAATATCCATAGCCAGTAATTGAATTACTCCAAAGTACCTGCTTAAAATGATCAATATTGATCAAACTAAAGGGTAGAAAGTACTGCTAGTCTTCTTAATGTAAGTGATTTGGCTCAAGAAACGTTTTGATCAGATTAAGTGGAGGATCTAATTAACCTGTGATTAAATTAAGTGGAGGGCAAGCTGTATAGGCATAAATTCCATACACATGGAGATGAAACTGGTAGTAATGCACATATTTACAGAAACTGCCAAGGGAAAGTATGCAATAAATTCAGCAAAGAAAAAGGTCATAGAAAGAAAGGGAAAATAAAGTATGAAGGGATTAGAGTACAGAAAGAAGTTAAATACAGCCACAGATAATGATTACCATTGGAAGAGTATTAGCCAAAGCTGGGAGATTAAAGACTGTGAGTACACTATAGTATGAAAATAAATTCTTCCAGATTAAAAACTGAATGCAATGCAAAACTCTGTCTCAGATTGAAACAGAATTCCAGATGCTACAAAACAAGCTCTTAGACAAGGGCAACTTACGTATGTCTGTAGGTTGTACTTGAGTAGCAAGTGATTAGATCAGCTGTAGCGACAAGCTTAACACAGGCAGACAAACCCAATGACTTTCCTGCATGTAGCAGATCCTTGCTGTTTGGAAACTGGGATGTTTCTGGCTCTATTTGCAAAAGTTAAGGCAGCCAGACACCTCTCCTTCCATGAGCCACTTTCTTTTAAGCACCACTGCCTTTTTTCTTTGAGGGCTCTGAATAGAATCAACACAACCTACTCCCCAAGAAGCCTGCATTTTTTCTGCCCACCACCACAATCCTAAATACAGAAAAGGTGGAATAACAAAAGTAAAGTGCTGGAACAAAATTACATGTCTGTAAAAGAACTAGCTTCAAAACATGCATCCCACTTTAAAGGAATGAGGAAATTTTAAGCTGGATACCAAATCAGACAGAAATCCCAGCACCAGTTTATATGGTGTCATCTTGTGAAGACTTGTTTTTCTTTCTGAAGCTTTTAAGAAAGCATTTTTTTACATCTCAAAAAAATATGATCTATGCCTGTCTTTTTCCTTAGACCATAATAATACATAAATCTTGATCCTTGTCAGCTGGCATTTTGAAACCCCACTTGTACTTCCTGTATAGAACCTGAGGGCATGCACGCAAGAATTGTTTAAATATTTTTTTATACATCTGAAATTAAAAGTGCAGGGAGAAATATTTGGCTATAAATTATTTAGGAACAATATATTTCAGATATGGAACTTAGTGGCACTATAGAATTCCTGTATTTCTGTCATACTTAGAACAGCAAATCATTACTAAAAAGCAGCATTCCAGAAGTGAAACTTCCATTTTGCCAAGGCACTGGTAGTTTTGTCGGACAACAGTCGACTACTTATCTTTCTGTGCTCAGGCAAACATTGCCCAGAATTTGGAGTCTCCCCTGAAGTGCAAAACAATCATTTAAATGGTCAAAGTGCCAAAGTGTTTCAGGACTCAGTGCTTATGCATGAGACACCCGTATCTCTTCCTGAAACCACAGGCAGCTATCTAAGGCTCCAACTTACATGGCAACTCTACTTCCAGATCCACTGGCAATTTTCCACAGCCTCAGTCATCTTTTTCAGGCATTCTGGAGGCTTGCAATAACTACAGCAGATAGTGAACTTAGTAGGTATTTAGCATTTTCAGCTCACATATTTAAAGAATCTCTGTGAAAGAACCTTAAATAAGGAATTTCTTTAAAAACTTCTGGTCTTCGACATCTAGGTGCACTAAAACTAAAAAGGCAGCTGTGGCTAAAGATGTTCAAGCTAATGCTAAACTGAAGTAACTTCAGATAACCAAAGCAGTGTAAGCTACTTTACTGCCATCCTTTGATTGGGGTAATTAATATTGCTGAAAAATGCAAATATAGTTTAGGTAGTTCTAAGTGGTGATACACTGTGCATGGTACGTTTCCTTTTTTTTTTTTTTTTTTTCCCCTAGATTTCCTCATTCATTAAATCAGCGGTGACTACAACTTAATTTCTGAGGTTATGTCTTTAGACAAGAACTGTCATTCAGTGGTAATAATTTTAATTGTTAAAACACAGTACTTCTTTGTGATTTTCCAAAAACATGATTAAGCTTTCTGTGCTTGTAAGTTCCAAACTGGAGTAAAAGTTCAAACACATCTCATTTTACACTGAAAAATTTTGTTTCTCCTCCATTCTACTTTGTGTCTCAAGGAAAGCTCAAGTTGTGACTGGAAACAGAAGGGTGACAATACTGTGTGACAACACATGTATTTTTGACATTTGCAGAGTTATTTGAAAAAGAGATCCCTTAGAAAGAAAAAGCAAATCCTTCAGAAACCTGAGCCTTTTCCAGATGCTTTTCAGGCCTTATTTTGTTAGTGACATAGACCAGGAAACTCCTAGATGCTTTTTTTTTTTCTTCTCCTCCCTCTCCTCTCCTTTCAACTGAGGTCCAGCTATAATGAAATTATGCACATTAAAATTACAAATTACACTTCTCTGAGTAATGGCAGCACAGAAAATACCATTGTACAATTCATGGATGTCAGCAGCTGAGAGGGGCACAAGTACTCTGTAGTACTTGTGGGGTAGGAGGGGAATTCATAATTCATTTGACACACTGGGGAAAAGCTGTGAAATCAACAAGATGAAATTCAAATCAATATGAGTATGAAGAACTACCCTCAGAAAGGAAAAAGCAAGGCACACATAACAACATGAACCAGCTGGCCAGGCAACAGGGCAGCAGAAGCTGGAAGGCTTGGGAAGACTATAAAATGTGCACTGATCTCCACTGTGATACAGCCTTGTAAACAAAGCACATCCATCTAAGACCAGGTTGTCATACTTATGACCCACAAAATACACTTTTTTCTCAGTTCTTCTCAATGCTCACTAAGTTCAACTGAGTTTAGCATATCTAGCCTGGTAAACAGTTTTTAAACATTAAGCCTAAGAAGACCAAGAAGAGATTTGAAAAATGTGCCCAGAAAAAGAAAACAATTTGTCTGGCTTTCTTTGAGACAAGAGAGAGCATGACAGAATTATAATAATCTTCCAACAATTAAAAAGTTGTGAAAAAGGGGGCATTTGTGTTAGAAAGAGAGGACATGTCTAGGTTACTGTACAGACAAGGAAGTTTGGACTGGATATTGAGATAGATATCAGAAACTTCTCTGGAGATATTGAAGAATTTCCTTCACTAGGGCATATTTAAACACAGTCTGGAAGGTAGAACAGGCCCCTCTTTACTTTACGAGAAGGAATATGATGGCTCTTTCTATATAATATACAGCATGATACCTCCACTAGTTTAATTAGGCAATTTCAAGCGACAAAACTATTTTATAAAATAGCATTTTTGGATAACCTCAGCACTTGATCCAATCACCTTAAAATATCTTCAGGGATGCAAGTTCCATACTTTGAGACTTGGAAAGTGTTCATAAAGCAGAAAAAACAGCAAGTCAGAGTCATTGTAAAATCTGCAAACTTGACACATTTTTTTAGTATTTCAATAATTAGCTAATGTGGATTTTTGATAGGTTACTTAGTGTGTATAGTGATGACTTCTTCTTCAATCTAGTAGGTAAAGATGGTCACAGGAAACTTTTTTCTCTTTTTCAATCAGATAGATTTACTTTGACACAACATAACCTGCTTTGCAACCAAAAGCTGAACTAAACAACTGGAACGGAAATTATAGTTAATAATCAATTCTAAGGCTTAAACAGCAGAATCTCTATTGTTCTTTCCTGCATACAAACTGTGATCTGTGTTACCTTTTAAGTAGCAACAATTGTGCAGTGAAGATAATAATTTTTCATTAATACATATGGAATTTTACATCTGGCTGCTGTCAGCTGTTTTATACTTCTGGAACAATTGATTAACCTTATTCTATGCTGTCAACTCTGCAAAGTTATTCACTGTATGAAGAGCATCCCTTTCCAACACAGACAATTGTAATAACTTTGTATCATAAAACCTTATAAAGCAGTTTAATCTTCTATGAATAAAATAACTTAATCTTTTATATAGGACCAGTTCTGTACAAACATTCTGTACATCTAACAGTAACAATAGCTTAATACATGGTGTGATATTTTTAACTTCCTCTCCTCCCGGTTGCAGAACTGGATGCAGCATCTTCAGTTCCCTGTGACAGTTCTATTGGTTTCTTCTCTATAACTTGTTACACCCCAAGGAAAACTGGCAGGTGCCAGGCCAACAATCAGGAACATTTGAAGGATTCCAAAAAGACCTCTGGTTTTCCTCTTCGCTTTCCATAATCATGCTTTCCATGACCTTCACAACAGTTTACTACATGCCCTAAAACAAGGGGGAGAACTAGATAGTAAAATTAAGGAAATGGCTTAAAACTAAATATATTGTTTAACTCCGTTTTCATGACAGCTGCAGATTAACATACAAACATCTCCAGATAATTTCTCTTCTATTTAACCTCGGGTTTTGTCCAGATTTTTGTATCTTAACTCCTTGTTCCTCAGAAGGTACCTACTTTTCTAACTAATTTCCCACTAAGGAACACGTAGAGCACTCTTGCTATTGATTTTACTCTCACCGACAAAAACAAGGCGTTAGTAGCTAAGCTAGGACAATAAACAGTGCATTGACTTCTCCAGCACAAAGCAGTCCCTTAAATTTTCCTTATGCATTTATTAACTCCTGTGTCTTAAACCATTATCTCTACCTGTGGAGAATAATCAGCCCCTCCTGGTACTTAATGTTATATACACTTAACACTGTTAAGACTTCATTGCAAGTGATTTTATGTTTATTCCATAAGCTATTTTAACTTGCCTTCCAGGCTCATTTTTTTCCCCCCCAAGTATGTATAAACAACTCTGTGTATGAGCAGGATGGCTGTACCTGTGCATTCTAATTCTGCCTATGTAGCATCATTTTCTTTAGGGAGTGGGAGGACCTTTTCTTGTTTGTTTCTTTTTACATATTTCCAAATATTAAAGTTTGTATTCTAAAACCAAACAAGGTTCATAGAATCATAGAATCGGCTGGGTTGGAAGGGACCTCAGAGATCATCAAGTCCAACCCTTGATCCACTGCTGCAGTTACTAGACTATGGCACTGAGTGCCACATCCAGTCTCTTTTTAAATATCTCCATTTGTTGGGTTTGTTTGGGTTTTCTTAGGATTTCCAAAAAATATGGTGGAAGAAATACCCAGGAAAATTCCAGGCATACTAGTAAAATATTGTCAAAACTGTGGAGAGTGAACAAAGGGATTCCAGAACAAGAATCCTTACCATAAATTCCACAAACAATATGTACATATGCCTTCATATCCAGATATTGCTTTTGTATGAAGACATTCTGCTAAATGAATCATGTGGTTGAGAGACACAGCAAGTAACGTGTCTCAATAACTTGTAACAAGAAGCAGTAATCCACTTGATATTAGCAATTACAATCAAAACAGTTCAGTACAAATTGATATACATGATACTATAATATTTTACTAAAAATTCCTTCTGTCCTTTCTGTTTCAGTTCCTGGCTTCAAAGAGGGAAGTCAACAGCAATTGCACATGAAGAACTAGGACAGCATATTGGCCTCTAAGGAGTCTGAATGCCCCGGGCAACCTGGAACTCATCCATCCTTCCTTGTTTTCAGTCTCTCACATAACAGCGATACTAAATGCTACACAGCTTTTAATATTCTGGTTCACACACTTCTCTAAAGAATATGTATATAATTGGCAATTGCCTTAGAAAACAAATAAAATAAAAATAAACTCAAACTCATAAAAACCATGACAGAAAACCTCAAATATTTGTTTTACTTTCTACACCTCTGCCTCAAGCAGAATTGTGTCAGATGCTAAGGAGCATGGTAGAAAGACCACAAATTCTTTCTTTTAAGATAAGGTTACATAAAAAGGTTGCCCTTCACTTGCATCTGAGTAAGGGAAAAGTTGGCCATAGAAACAAGAGTTCTCTCCTCATTATTACAGCTCTCATGATGCAATCTCCTGCAACCTGATTTAGCAAGCTGAGCAGCTAACTCCTATTTACTTGTTAAAGTGCCATACAGAAATACCTAAGCTGGTATTTCACAGAATCTCAGAACTGTTAAGGAGCTGCTTGCACACTATAGGTTATGCTAAAGAGAATGCACACACTTGGTCATATCAAAGGTACATTTAGACTCTTTCCAGTGGTGGAGAGCACTTTAAGACCATGAAAAGGCACAGGTACATAACTATTTCAGCTCCAGAATAAACTCACACCCATCAGTGATCTGGGAATATCACAATTTTGGCAAATAACCAGGTAAGAGTTGCTGTTATCCCCCTCCCCACTACTCTCACAGGGGAAGATATACAGGAGAATGAAGGGGAGAGACTTTAAGGCTGGAAAAAAATGCCATAGGTTTCATAAAATAAAAATCGTGACGTATATACAAATATGCAAATATGGAGCACACCCTCCTCAAATAGTAATAACACACTGACCGGAAAATTCCAAAAACTGGACTCAGGAGTAGATGAGGATGCCTTAGTCTCACATCGCAGTGACAACCCACAAAAAAAAATTGGAGAGACCCACCTACTTGGAGAGGCATGGGCAGGTGACCTCCTCTTTTGAACTATGGTCCCAGTGGGAAATGAGGCTTCAGGATCAGCAGAGGGAACCACAACAGACAAACAAAACCCCAACCCCAAGGGTCAAGCCCAGCTCCCTGAGGAGCCATTTCACACCAAGCCCCAGGGCTGGGAGCGCTCTGATTGGTCCATGGGGGTCACCTGACCCGCCCTCCCCTCCCCGCAATGGTCACTGTGCCCTGGGCGGGACCGGGCGGGACCGGGCGGGACTGGGCGGGACCGGGCAGGACTGGGCGGGACCGGGCGGGACCGAGCAGGGTTTCTCCTGCTCCTCCCAAACGAGGACAGGGGGTAAGAACTTTGAAGCCAGTGTATAATCTCTGCCTTCCACAGTGTTCTGCATATTTTATTTTATTTTTTTTTTCTCCTGAAAGTTTGTACGGCTGTTTTTCAAGTGACGGACAGAGCATTGCACAAGTTATCATTCCTTCGTCTAGCTATAAGGAAATCATCCTATGTGAACATGAGGCAGTTGGCTATGAAATTCCTATGCACTTAAATAGCTGCTGGCACACCCGGTATTCTAAAATTTTCATATATACATATCTTGAAAGTCAAAGCAAAAGGACAAGGACTAGGCAAGGAACTCTAGTCCGCAAGAATACAAGTTCAGATCTTAAAAGGCGGATTTATGGGTTTTATTTGTAGAGAAATGTGGTCACAAGCACATTTCAGCATTACCGCATCCTAAAGCTGAAGTATAGCAACATCAAATTAGAGGCAATGAAATTTAAAACTGTTTCATTTAAACATAATTATGTCATTAAAGGTAATTTTTGTATTACACAAAAGGTTAATATCATAGCAACTTATTAAAAGTACTTCTGTGAACTTCATCAAGAAAGTTAATAATTTAGATACTGTATGAAGTACAAGAAAAATCCCAGTGATACATTTGTCTGTGGAAAGCAGCAGTTTTCAAGGTTGCTCCTTTCATATGTCTTAATAGAGGTGAATGCTGCTAACTGAAAAACTAAATATGCTTCGAGATTCATTATTTCAGTAATTTCATCTCAGGTTCTAATTAAAAGCAAAGCCAAGAATGATATTTCAGAAGGGGATAAGGAAAGTTATTTTTTCTGAATACACGCATCCTCACTCTGCATAGTATGCATACAATCCCATCATCTAGAGTCTCCCTGTCCAGTATTTGAGAAGATGTACATGCAAGACCTCTCACAGGGAGTTTATTGACCAGAAATGCTGCCATTCCCTGCTCTGGTGGGACCACAGAACACCAACTAATTCACTACATAGTGAATACTCTGGATGGGGAAAAGAAGCAATGAAGGGGCAGACAAGCTGCAGAGGATTCTTTATTTTCTCTCATATAAAGTACACCAAAGTTAAAATGCAAAGTTTTTTCTTGTAAGCTTTAGAAGTGGATTTGGAAGCCAATTCTACAAGTATGGAATGGTTTCAGATTTGTGCAGAAATAGACTAGAAAGACAAGAAAATATAGCACTGACAAAAAGAAAAAGTATCAAGTGAAAAAATAAGTGAGAACTCAGGGAAAAAGGTCAGAGGACCCTTTTATAATTCTATAGAAAGCTTAAATTGCATTTGCTGTATAGATGGGATTCATGTAGATTATTAATCTCTGAGTGGAGAGAAGAACTAGTGTAGTGTCTTGGGTAAGTTTCCTCAGTTAGTAAGCAGTGGCATCCATTTACCACCGTGGTGTAATTTGAAAGTGTACCTGAGATTCCTATTTTCTGCCAAGGGGAATTTAGCATTGTTTCAAATGTTCACCAAGAGGACGGGAAAAAAAGGATAAGGATATTAGGATTCCAGCAATAATTTCAAATCTTAGTTAGAGGAATATTTTCATTTTGGTCTTTTCCACAGTCATTCTTTACATTATGGCAAGAAACTGTATACCTTTTCATCTCCTTTGCCTTTTCTTTCCTTGTTGCTTGCTGTAATCACCTGCAGGACAAATGGAGTTATTACAGCAGGACTTTCATTCTTAGTGGGATTATGTTTATATTTTAAAGAAATGGGTTTGAACTAGGAGTAATAATGCATAAAAGAGCAAAGTTGAAAACAGGGAGAAAGTAACAAATTAACAAAGAAGAAAGCCAAATGGGAGAGTGAAGATGACCTTTGTGCAAAAAACATTATAGGTTATTTTTCATTACTTCCTAGCCACAGAATAAAAAAAAAAAGAATTAATGTTTTTAATTTTCTTTTTCGTTTCTCAGTTCAGACTTTCAGTGCTGATATAAGCATATATATAAGCATAGGAAGTATGGCAATTTAAAAACAAAACAAAAAAAAATTTTTTAATTAACCCAATGAAAAATTATCTATCATCCATTTCTTTTATCCTCTCCTTTAGAGAATATTTTTAAAAAAGAAGTACAAGCCTCTGGTTAAAATAACAGCATTAAAAAAAAGAATATAAAGGCCAAGAAAAAACCTTATATACAAAAGTAGTACAATAGAAGATGTTACTGGAAATCCTCATCCTAATTTCCCTTGATCTTTGCCACTTTTTAAAAACACATACTGAAGTCTCTTCCAGTTATACACCTGTGTAGTCACCCCGAAGGTAACACAGCTAGCTAGGCAGAGGGTTATTATTTGACATACAACTGAAGTCAATAGCACTTTATATATGACGTGCAGAAAGCTGAACCAGAGCTCAGATGCATTCAGTGGCAGAGTAGGTGTAAGGGGGCTTTTTCATACATGGCTACTACACAGACTGATGAGACCGATTGGTGCCTTGTATTGGTTTTCTTGCTGGGGCAAACTGCAACCTACCTAAAAGAAATACCCATTCCCATGAACTCTTTGTTATAACTACAAACTTATCTGTCTGCTATTTACACCTGAAGCTGTGAGGGAAAAGAACATAAAGAAAGGACACCAATTTACCAAAAGAACAGAGCAGCCCAGTATGGAACAAAAGTGAAGTTCAGCTTGGCTTTCCTTTTTTGCAGGAGGCAACTATGTAGGTATTTATTGCAACTATGTAGGTATTTATTGCAAAAGACGTAATTAACAGAAAGTGAAAGTTGCCTAGTGCTGCTTATCCCATCCTGGTTCAACTGAATATGTAATGGACAATTAAGACTTATTCTGTTTCTTTCCATTTATTTCTCTGGGGAAAAAAATGTTTGGTATTAATCTGAACATCTAATCTGTTCAGAATTATTCCCTGTGTGCTTAATTCAAAGTTTTTTGCTTGAGATTTTTCAGTTTTATTTTATATAATGGCAATAACATGTGTATCTAGTTCTCTCTTACATGCAAATACATAATTTGAATGAGTGACCTAATAAAGGGATGGAATAATTTTTTTTTTTTGTTTCATTTTTGTAGCCAATTCATAATTAGGCTGTACATTTTCCTCACAGAAGCATTTTCAGCTGTGGGAGTTATAACAATGGATTTTTTTTTTTTCAAAATCCAGTCCCAATCTCATAGAATTCCTAGCTTCTGAAAATTGAAGGATTTCTGAAAACTGTAGGATTTCAGAATACTTTTTTCTTGAGGGAGACTGTCTGAAACACAAAAACAATCTCTCTCTTCCCTCCTCAAAATCTTACCTTGATAATAATTTAAGATTCTTTCTTTTCTCAGCTGTTTACAGTGAGGGAAGGGGGAGGCGGGAGAGAGAAGAAATCGTCTAACAACAGCATCTTGTGACACTTTGCAGATGGCAGGTACACATCAGGAAGCTGCTACCCAGCCCAGTGGAAACCAGTCCTTGGCAGGGATGTTTTGTGTTCTCATGTCAGCTACAGCACAGTGACAAAGGATTTTCCACACTAGATCAAGCCCCAGCCTCTGGCAGCAGCCAGCGTGTGGTGCATCAGGCTCGAGGGGTGCAACAGAAATACCCAGGAGCGTGGGATGCTCTATGGAGCAATCATCCAGCTGCCTTCTCCTCCACCACTGCTTCCTCCTTGGCTTTTTGAAGAATTTGCTAAATATCACTACTGTATTTGTAGTGTGATTTCTGGGTTGCTTTCATTAAATTTAGGGCTTTGTCCATAATAACGCTCTCTCAGGGTAAAACGGGGTTTTAAATAAATAAATAAATAAATAAATCTGTTTTCTCAAATATCAGGGCAGTCTGAACCACCAGACATTCTACCGGGCTTATCAACAAACATCAGGGTTTTTTATGATGTCAGTTCATTTATAAAGTGACGATAATATATTTAAAGAGAAACAGGAGAACAATCCAAGGAAAACAACAGAGCCATGATCCTGCCAAGATGCAGGTTTGTGATTTCAGATATATTGACAACAGGCCTGGAAGCAGGAAAAAAAACATTGAAAACTAAGGATGCAGCAGTAACTTGACTGAAAGCTTTTTAAGGTCTGAGGTGCTTCACAAACAGTATTATATTTTTGTACACAGTCATTGCTGTCAGTTTATTTACCCAGGATTTTTGTGGATTCGCAGCTAAAATCCACTCATCATTACAGCTGTCCCACAACTCAGTCAAAATAAAAAAGTGCTGTGAAGCACTATGAGTGAGGCATCATGTTCTTTGTATTGTAATATACCCATTTTAGACTAAAGAAGGGAAAAACAACAAGCTTCAATAAGCACAGCAATTTCTTTCCCCTTCTGACTGCTCGTGGCGTAGAGCATGATGACAGAGGAAACAGCAACTGAGTCACTAAACAACATTATTGCATTTGACAGAGACTGAGACAGTCATGTTTGACACTAAAAGATGCAGTCTAGGTGTTTCAGACTGGGATGGAATTTGGGTATCTGCAAGCCCACAACTGGTTACATTCTAATTTAAATTCCAGTGAGGTAATTGCTACTGTTTGTATAAGAACTCAAGTGAAACTCGGGTGTTCCTCACAAAGTAAGTTGTTACATGAGCCATGCTATAGTGACTGCTCATCCCACAAATAATTTTGTATGCAGCTGGTTATAGAATATGGCTATGTCAATTATAGATATTGCTGGCTCTCTGGAGAATAGAAGTTCTACAGTACTAATTCCAGCGATTTATACTCATGACAGTTTTATGGCCCACCTTAAATAGTTGCCCTCTGTAAACAAAAAAAAAAGGAGCCTGTAGTTAGAACACTGTGAGTGGTATGAGCTTCTTTGCATGTACCTCAGAGCATGTACCTCAGTGCTTACCACTAAGTATCAGCTGACAGTTCACTCTTAAGACCTATCTCAGAGCCTCCAAGGAGGAAAAAAAAAAAAACAAAACCAAGAAACCCAGCATAAAATAAATTAGCAAGGAGCAGCCTTGCAATAAATAACCTGTACAAAGACTCTTCTTCCCCACTATATAAACAACAGATTAACAGCACAGTTCCAAACAACAAAGTCATCTTAATATTTGCATGCTTCTCTGCAACTTTTACTTCTGGTTTGATTATGAGAGTCCTGTTAAAAGGGAAACAAGTAAGCTATTAACAAATGGTACTTTCAACAAGAGAAAGTAATTGAGACAGTGTAAAAACTCTGGAGCCACATTTCTTCCCTCAAACACTGTTTATTTTAATGCTTGATACTAAATACATTTTTTCCATGGCATAATGGTGATGGGAGCCTATGAATAGCCTCCTCTCTTTGAGACAGTATTATGGCAGAAAGGTCTGTAATGAGGGAAGGAAAGAGGAGTGTATCTATTCACACCATCCCATTTTGGAGAAAGGAAGGTTTGCATCTATGCAATTGATTTATATTTCAGAAAGTCGTTGTTCCAGGTCATTTGTACTAGCACTCTCATGGCACATATTGAAACTCAAGGACCATATAATAAAACTAAGGGTCAAGGGGAAGTTTCTGAACAAAGGTGATAATGAGGAACTTGATTTTCCTATGTTTTCTCTATTTGACCACAAACAGCACAGAAAATTGAGGCCAAGGGCAAAGGTTGCAGAGGTTAGGGACAAACATTAGAAGTATTAAGCTTTTTTTACTAGTAAAAACTTTACAGATGCATATTGTGAGGGTCTACGTACAAAAGTTTTACCAAGGGAACAGCCCCATTAAGTGTCTCCTTCACTCATCTTTGACAGTCTAGTTTGAAATGCAGCCTGACACGATGTGTACTGGCCAGCCAGGTAGATCTGCAGCCCATTCACATCTGAGTACAGGGTTTCAAGATTAAAGCTTTAACTCTTAATAAAAATTGGAACTAAACTCTAAATAAATTAGAAAAACAACAGAGGACAAACTCAGTAGCATAGAGCAGGTTTGCAGGTGTGCCTATGGCTTAGTTTCCCTCTAGATGCTGACTTTTTGCAGAGCTTAAAGGTTATAATGAAGCAAAGCAATTGCAGTGAATTACTGCGAGGAAAACCAATTACATTAATAGGAGAGAGGACTTGGCATCACACTCATGTCTAGCTGAGCTGGAAAGCACACAGAATGGTACAGTGTGTTAACTTTGAGTTTGTCCTCTCTGAGTAGAAGTGCTGCAATGTATTTCATTATCCAGTGATACTAATGAGTTCAGGAATATGTGAAAACTGTGTACTGTGCAAGAGCAACATACTTTACCCTGAAATCCACAATGCTTATAGAACCACTGTAAATCAGCTCTTTGATGAATGACCTAGTGACAATGGTCAAGACAAGGGATTCATAAAAGCCTTTTCTTCTTAACTTCTCATCAGATAAAATCTAGTGAATACCTCAAAGTTTTTATTACACTCTTTGTGGACTTGTTAGGATGCATGGAGGGCATCCTGAGGGCAAGACTGATGACATCTCTTCCATCCTTGCAGATGGTATCAGCTGTCTCTGGGACCAAACAAACAGCAGAATTTAAAATCAAATTTAGTAAAGCATGCTGATAAAAATACTGATTCACAGACAGGTTTGTGATTTTTTTTTTTTTTTTTTTTTTTTTTTTAAATTCATTTATATTACCTATGTTTTGCTCTTGATCACTTGGACCTTCAATCCTCACAAAAAGAGCCAGTGATCCAAGATAAAAGTGTCATATCATGCACGGCAATTTTTTTTGCCCTTCATCTATTTCCCATAATCAATTCCCTTCTAGCAACAGAGCATTTTTCTGAAATAAAGTCAAATGCCACAGGAAGCACTGACGTTTCTCAAAACTGACAGGTTACTAAACCTGTGTCTTTACCTTCATGAGTCAAATGAAATGAGGTCTTATGTACAGAGCTTTACTGGACTGTAGAGTCAATAGTACTGGTGACATCTACCCTATACACACACACACACACACACAAAATTAAATCTGAAATAACCCACATGCTCCTTAGAACTCCAAAGACAGAGAAGACCAGGAAAGTAGAATCACTGGGCACAATCAGGTCCTGCAGGGGTGAGCAGAAGCATTAGAGTATTCTAGAGTATGGAGAATTACTTTTTGGCGTGGCTGAGATGTGCCATCTTATTTTCATAGAATCATAGAAAGATCTGGGGTGGAAGGGAACTCAGAGATCATCTAATTCCAACTGCCCTCCCTGGGTAGGGACACTTCCTACTAGACCATGATGCTCAATCTCCTGTCCAACCAATTTTGAAAGAGCTTTCTTTCAGTTGTCAGCTCAATTGTGCCAGCTTTTGAAAGCATTATTTAGAAATACATAAATCTCCAAATAAACCAATTTGTAATTATCCTCAGAACTTAAAGAAAAAAAAAAAAAAAAAAAAGAAAATTTTCCATTCAACTTTTCAGAATTCTTGAGAGGACAAATAGCAATTGCCTATTTGACTCCTTGAAAATTAAGGACTTTATGCATCCCATGTACAGATACATCTTAAAGACTTTCTTTGATGTTGCATTTCTTTTCTGAAAAGTTGCCTAGGGGCTTTACAAACACCCTGTAAAGGTAAATCCGTTTTGTAACACAGGACAAATACATAACTAGATTGGCACCTGCCCTTATGCTCACAGCACACACAGCTGATCAGACAGATGCAAAATTCTCACCTTCCTTGTAGGAAGGCTGCATTGGTTCTCCCTAGGGTTTGGTAGGACTGCATGGAGATAGTTCTGTCAAGCTGCTGTTTTCAGGAACGTGCAAGCAGGAACACATACCTGGGTAATGACCCGAGGTATGGTTTCATTCATGTTTGCATAGGAACTTATGAAAACAAACCCACATCTGCATTTTGAGCTTCCCAGTCACAGGTGTCTTCTCACTTGGGGGAGATTATATTATAGTTTAACTTGTATTCCAGGGAATACCTTAGGGATACAGCTTTGCCAGTAGACAACAGAAGGAAACAAAGTCAGCAAATTTTGTGCCACACAAATAGCTCAGTCACTCAAGGCAAATTCCACAGAGGTTTGAGGTCAACACAGACAATTAAAAATTACCAATCAGTGGATTAAGGTTACCATATTTCTTGGATTACAATCATGCCTTAGGGTTTAACAGGCATTTGTTTCTCATTTCTAATTAACTTTCTTGTGATTTCATGAAGAAAAAACATCAGAAAAATTGCAAACAAACAGCTGTTTTTTCTACATACTTAAAAAATTGTAATAGGTGCATTATTAATATCCACGTAGCAGTGTCCAAAATCATACAGATACAGAAATGCACAGCAAACAATGATTCAGAGCACCACAGAAAATCCCATCCAAAACAAACCAAGAAGACACTTTGTAGTCTATTCCCTATTTGCCTACACAGTAAGAAAAAACAGCTGCTCCAAGTGACAAGGCAGGTGAAAACCTTGCAGAGCTCCTCAGAATGTACTATTATTACTTCAGAAACCCTCAGGCACAAATATTTGATAGGGAAAAGGGGAAAAAAAGAGCTCTTGATGCCCAAGAAAAAAATATTTTATGACCAAAAAAAAAAAACCAAAAAAGATAAACCAGTTGTGTCATATAAAATCTGCAGGCACTTTGACAATACTGATTAGGGCAGGAAAGTAAGATGTAGAAACAGAAAACATCTGGAATATCTGGAAGAAGGGGAGGTCTTTAACAAGGGTCCTCTAAGGTTTATGGTATTCCTGTAAGGTGATACGCAGATCCTTTTAGATGACACTTTGGTGAAAATACAAAAAATAACATGCTCATGTCCCTGCTATGGACAAGATGAGAGAAAGTTTTCTGCAAATGAAGAAGCAATAGATTTGATGCTTGGGGACTTGATAGAAACTCTCCAAAGAATGCCAAGTCCCCAATGTCAAGGTATCAATTTGCTGCTCTGCTAAGCAGCACCTGGCTTGCTCCATGAACACTTTGAAAACTCCTCTTTCCAGGAAGCAGCACAGACAGTAACAAGTAGTTCAGTTATGAGATATTCCATGAAAAATCACAATTCTATTTTTATAAAATTTACCTTTCACAGCTAGTTTAACTGAAGTAACTCATGACTGAAGACAAAAGTGCATTGTAGAAAGCAGAGATACCTGAGCTGGTCTTAAATAAACTAGCTTAGGAACCAGAAGTTGTTTACCCTCAGCAGCATGCTAACTTATCGTGCTAATGAAACTAATGATATCACGAGATCGACAAGATTCAGTCCTTTTACACTGCAATGGAATTGAAGTTGCTGAAAAAAAAGACAAAAAGCAAACCAAAACAACAAAACTCACTACATTACCTAAAATTTGAGTTTAACTAATCATCTCAGCTGTCTTTGGAAGAAGGTGACATGTCTTTGGCCCAGGCAGTAAATGAAAGGGTTATTACTAATATGCAATACATATGTTGGATGAAGTATTTGTATTCTGTAGGTCTTTGCCTACTGAAAAACCTAGGTTAACTTCATTGAAAAAATGACCTCATAGGACATACATCCATCTCATGCTCTGCTGAATTTTTCAGCCTGTTGAAATAATATGATCCATCACCAACCACAGTCTGTGCTAATGTACTTAGCTGAGAAAAGCAGGGGCACATGAACTAACACCCCCACTGTTTAGCCTTGCCTGCTTCTGGTAGCTTCCTGAGGACACGGTGTGGGCAGCTGTTGACAGTAATCACACTGTGAGTTATTGTTAAATCTACCACCACACATGAACAAAGGCTCTAATTTGGGTGATCAAACTAAACACAGTTGTGTGAATCTTGAAACTGTGCTAAGTTCCAAGCAGGGAGTTCTTCAGCTATTCAGTTAATTTTTCCACGTCACAATCCCAAAAAATTATATTACTTCATTAGTTCAGCTAGATGATTGACAGGATTTTGGAGGATGCTCCATTCTACAAGGCACATATGGATTTTATCCCAATAGAAACTATAAGAAAGGAAGAATTCCTTGTTATTCTTTACAGCCTGCCAGTGCTTTGAATTTTTTACAATACTTGATAAAAATGAAAAAGCCAGAATCCCCGCAAAGTAGATTTTCAGACAAAGCATATATAGAACATGCAAACAAATGAATAAACTCCTCTTATTGAAAAGACGCCAGGTTAAAAGGTTCTATTCATTAGTATAAGTGATTAAAATCTTGAGTTACTGTCCCCAAGAACTTCCCTGTATTTGCCCTTTGTTTTCATCTATGGTCAGAATGCTTTGTTTTCAATTCTCCAGTATGTATGCTTACATCACTACTGTAATTTCTGCATGTATGTAATAATTCCATAATTCTGTATACAATATTTGTATTCTACTTCCCATGCATACATTCTCTTCCTAGCTGGACAGCATTTCCCACAGGCTGCTGGCTATGGGCATCCTGTGATGTATTTCAGTGGAAGAAGCTTCAGAAAAGATGCAGTCTTAGTTGAATGAAGAAAAAAAGAAAAGAGTATGTCATGATGACTGAATTGCCAAGATCTCTGTTAAGCACCTTAGTAAAAAGATGATAATCATTTGCATTCCCCTCTGACTTCAAAGGATTGGATGAGGATTACCCTTAGAAGAAAAATTAACCTGCTAACATAGGCACTTTACATATTGTGGCAAATATCACAAGATACCCTGAAATAGGCTGATAATTAACCAGTGAGATGACTGCTGCAAGCAATTCTCAAGCATTTGGCTATTAGGTCTTAAAATAAAAGCTGAGACTTAGTACAAAATACCAGCTCTGACAATGTACCTACTGCCTGCAGAGATGATTCAGTCAACACAAGAGGACTATGTCATCAGTGTGCCTGTGACCACTTTCAGGTTGAAGCCAAAATTTCCTTAAGCCAGAAAAAAACAAGTGGAGCAAATTAACCTCCTGCAAGTAGAATGAAGCCCACAGGTTTTCCATAGTACAGAACAGGTCCTAAAATTAACAGAAATTCTGATGGTTGGGAATAAGTGATTGATAAATTCATCAGACAAAGGAAGAAGTGAAATTAACTTGAATGCTATATTCAACATCTACCTACAATACATAATCTTTATTACGCCAATTTATTTAGTGATCAGTCCAAAAATGTATATAGATTGCAGCAGTATACCATTCTATCACTGTTTTAACTTCTTTTTTAATATACCAATACATTCTTCTAATCCATTGATTGGTCTAAATTTCCTTACAATTTAAAAAATCCAGTGGCACTTGTATGGAAATGACGATGGGATACTCTCAGATAAAAGGGGATTAGTTGCAATTGTTGACTTTTGTCAGTGCACGTAACAAAGTAGCAGACACATGCTGCCGTATTCCATGAATCCAGGAGATTGTTTGAGCAGACAGTGTTATATTACTCTGGAGTGGGAATGAAATCATGTGGGACCAGCAAGCACAGTTCATGGAGAAAAAATAACATTTTATATTTATTATTTTGGCTGGCTTAAGTGCCACAGGAATAGACTCTCTAATTTATTTGAGTGCAGTTCCCCAACAATTTGACTCTGTTGCTTTATAAGCTATTTTTAGGAAAAACTTCAGAAGCCTGTTAAAGGTACAAGCCATCTGATTTCCAAAGGTTATTTTGATGGTTTACCAAAAAGATATAAATAACAAAATACATTGCTCCAGATTAGATTGACACTTCAAATTCAATTGAATATCAGAATTTTAAGAGAAAAAAACCTGTTTTAAACTTGCACGTCGTTTTTCTTCCATGAGCTTTAGTACATTTCTTCAGCAGGCTTATCATCATTTTGACTTTCCATTGGCAACTGTGCAGTGTGGATTCTTCATGCTTTTAAATCAAGGTATTATTGTAATGAAGCGATAGGCTTGAACATACATAACTGCATAATTACACTGTTCACAAGCTAGTAGCAAAAGAGCATAAAGAAAGTCTGTTTTAGAGGAATGGAAAAGTAGACAGGCATAAATTTGTACCTCTAAAGGAGTGTCTAATCAGTCCCACATTCTCTTCATGGAGCAGAATTCTCTACATCAAGGATGTGCTCCTTGTGTCAGTGATGAGCTGGAGTGCATGGAGCTCTGCTTCAGAATGACAGAGGAAATAACAAAAAGATCATAGATCAACCGAAAAAAGAACAGGGACAGGGAACATTAGAGCGGGGATTTGCTATAGGTCACCTGACCAGGAAGACAGGGAAGATGAGGCAGATAGGAGTAGTCTCATATTCACAAGCTCTGGTCTCTATAGGGAACTTCAACCACTCCAATATCTGTTGGATACCCTAACTCATCAGGGCATAAGCAATCCAGGAGGTTCTTGGAAAGTGTTGATGATAACTCCCTTCTTCAAGGGATAGAAGAGCCAACAAGAAGAGGTTCTATGTTGGACTTTGTTTTCACCAGCAAAGATAGGAAGTGGGAAATGTGAAGCTCAGGGGCAGCTGTAGAGTCAGAGGATGCTCCAAGTCTGAAAACTCTGAAAAAAGCCTCTTTTCCTAGCTGCCATTTCAGTGAATACTAAGCATTTTCCAGCCCACCAGCTAGCCACCAAAACTACTGCTACACTATATTTTATAAAACATTTATTTTTCTTCTTAAAGGGCACGACAGGTTCTCATCACAACTCAAAATAATTTCTGTAAGGAGTTCACATACCCTTCACTGGAATTGCCCAGGACATCCTTTGTCTGCCCTGCAAAGCCTCAGAGAGCATAGGTGTGGAAGGATCCAATAGTTCTTTTGTTGTTGTTGTACTGTTTCTACCAGCACTGGGAGAGAAAGCAAGAAAAGCATCTTGCAAAGATGTCTAGCTGCTGTCACCCTGGGAAAAACTAACCCACAACAGTGACTGTAATGCAGAGTGCAACGTTAGTCCATGATAGTTCATCACAAACCAGCAGTTTCAAATTCTGTTTTCTCTCTGAAGACTGGATGCAACAAGCAGCCAGCCCACAAGGCTTATCAGCTGAGGAGAGCCACACCAAATTGGCAAGGTCATTGAGCCTTGCAATGGACACAAACCACAATATTGCTGCTGGACTGCAGAGGCCTTAGGACTTCAGCTGTTTTCCCTAGGACAAGACTTCAAGATGGTTGTTCCCTCTCTTACAACTCAGATAAATCTGTGAATTGATACAGGGATTAGAAAAAGGTAAGCAATTTCTCCTCCAGCCACACATAGCACCATCTGTTCTTGAAAAATGGTGCTGGAGCTGTTGCGTGGCAGGCAGTTGGCAGTGAATCACACCAAGCAAATCAGTGTAGACCTCATGACTTCAGTGTGTTACACTGATTTAAGTTAAGTGTAGTTGTAATACAAAGAATTGCACAATAAAATTAGAAAACACATTATTATAGTATTATTGTTATTGCAGCCAAAGTTCCCATTGTTTTGTTAGATCTACTAACCATTTTTCCCCGGTTTTTGCACATAAAGATACATGCAAACTAACCTACAGCAAGATTAAACTCTGTGTTAAATGCTGTCCAAGCAACACTGCAGAGGTCACTGGACAGTCTGCCTCAGTGCTTTACAGAAGGCAAATCCTTCTCACTGCTTTTATTCATTGTACCATTTTGTGTAATTGGATGACTCCTTAACAAATGGAGAGGAGGTCTTCACTCCGCCTCACAAATCCAAAAAGGTACAATGTCTTCACCACTGGCATCTTCAAAATTGAATAAATTTATCAACAGTAGGAAAGATAAGGATCTTCCAGATCTTGTTCAGCATTCCAATGAGAGCCACCATTATATGACAATTCCAACACTTGCAATATCATTGACTTTTTTTGTTAAGTAATATGATATATAGTTAACTGTAAGGCGCAGGCATAGTAAATAATTGAAAAGACCTTGAAGAAAATACAACTCTTTTGCATGGACAAAATAAAAAAGTCAAGCAGTATTCATCAAAGCATTAATGTCAAGCCCTGAAAATCAGCTAAAGAAAGCTTTTAAAAATATGTCAGAAATATCTCAGATGAGTCAGAAGTATTTTCTTTCTTCTTCCCTCAATCACATTCAGATAACCAGGAAGTCCCACCATGGAAACAACTTGCAAATGAGAAAGACAAAGGATAATGCACAAATCAATGCAAAGATCAGCAGGTGACCTTGCTCTTAGAAAACTTCTCTACTTCAAAACTCCAGAAACTGCATGCAATGAGCTACAGCCACTTGCCATTTCATCATATCATTCAGGGATGAAGAGGAGAATAAAAAGAAAAATAAAGATAAATAATTGCTCCTACAATAGCACTGCCTTGGCTAGGAAGAGGGAAAGGACTCTCACATCAGATCCCTGCACTACCTTGGAAAAAGACTGCAGACACTTTTCTACATGTTTTTTTCTCATCATTTCTCACTTAATTTCTTACTTAATACTGTAACTTCAGTAAGATAGAAGAACAAAACCAAAGATTTAGAGAGGTAGGGATTGAAAAGCAAGACATGATTAGTTTCTTACAGAGATGAAATAAAGGACAGATGAGGAAGATCAGATCCAACCAAGAAAGTCATCATACATGGCAGCTCAGTAATGGTCAAATGTATATCCCTGTGAGTATTTAACTCACGGAACACAGAGTCCTAGGTTTAAAGAAAGGTAAAAGCATTGCCACATGTGCTTCATATGTAATATTGAAGAGTTAATTTTAAGTATCCAACCTGTAGACTTTTTCCCTAGCCCACAGAAATACACAATCTCCATTCAATAACACTGGCTTTTCTCTCTCATTTTCCACTGGTTCCTACCTTCAGCACTGGCTTCTGAAATATCTTGCATCCACTGTATTCTGTAGCAGAGCAGTTATTATGTTTGTCAAATTTGCAAGAGAACTTTGCAAGTATTAACTTTGCTATTTGGACAGGGTTTTCTGTTTTTTAAATTCTTTTCTTCAAGCAGAATGAAAGAAGGCAAGTGAGATAAATAAACTCAGTGGCTCAGAATCCATTTCCAATCTGATTCAGAAGAAAGGCTTTTGGTATCAGATAACACAGAAAAAAAAATCTGAGACATAAACTTAATTTATATATTTAAGTGTTTTTCTAGGCAATACTTCCTGGTTGATATTATGTGCCCAAATCAAGAGCTGACTTTTTCCACCAACTTCAAGGAAAGAGAAAAATAAAAGAATGAATTTATCTTTTGATTTAAACCCACCATTTCTTCAAACACAGCTTTCTGTAGGAAAGGCTGAACTCCCTTTTAGGTTATAAAAGTAAGTACTTGGTATTTCCTCCCATAAACAATATAAAATTCTGATCACTTTTCTTTAGTGAAGCATATAAATTTTTTAAAGATTAGAGACTTTGTGAGTTTCAACAGAGAGACTGAGAAATGTCATCTTTAAAAGAATGTTTCCTGAGAAAGAAAGCTGGAAGAAAAGCTCAGCTTCATCTATCAGCATTAAACTATGGTGGTCTTCTGTGACTGCAGGAAGTCAATAGTCTGATAGGCAACATGCTTAACTAGGGATCAGATGATGGTGGGGTTGATTATCCCTGTCTTGTGAGCATTTGAAGCTTCCCTTTGTAATTTATTTATGCAAAACCAAAACTTTTGAAGCAAAATCAAAAGAACAGGGTTCATATTGCCACAAGCTGCTTATGTATTTAGCATATCTGTACCCCTCCAACCTTTGACTTTTTTCTAAGTGTAAACCACCAGGACATTAGAGAAAAACAGATTAGAAGCACTTTTCTTCGATTCATTAAAAAAAAAAAAAAAAAAAAAAAAAAAAAAAAAAAGAAGAAGAAAAAAAAGAAAACCACATCAATTCTCTATATTTTTTATTTTTTAGTCTTACATTTGAGTACATTATAGGTTTCCGTTCTGGTCTCAGGTTGGATTGTTAGTGGAAGCATAAAGTTAGAACTGTAACAGAAGTGCTAACTAAATGAGTAACAGAAGGATCCCAGGTTTGTGCTCATGAAGCTAGAACACTACATTGGAAGCAACCATTTTTATTCCTGCAGCAGCAAGTAGTTCCAAAGCTCTGATTGACTGCTTTATTTTCAGTCTAGTCCACTCTGAAATTAAGATTTTTGAGTGCATGCCTTTGAGCACTTGTTTGCAGACCCTAACAAAGACCTTGCCAGAGCCATCTCTCTTTGATAAGTGAGATCTCAAGCTTCAGTTTTGAAATCATGTTATACAGCTTACCTGAGGAATTAAAAATCAGCCTTTATCCACAGAAAAAGGATGGCCAATGGCCCTTGTTGTGTTTGATTCATGACCTAGTTAACCAGCGCTCTGAAGAAACTTCATTTCTTTAGACCTATTTCTTATTTTCTTACAGCACACTCTGTCTTAAGACTCAGTCAGTGACATGAGCAAAACCTGGCAGTCCCACCTCCCAGCCCTTGTGACGGGATACAGATACGAGGAGGAGACATGCTGCAGTCACCATCAGTCGACACAAGCAACATATGAAATATTCCACTGCTCATACCCAGACACCAGAAACAACTTGTACTCTCACAGAAGAATTCAGACTCACCAGGTGCTTGCAGTCAGACAGCAGCTCAGGAGAGCTGTTCTGTCACTACCAGCAGAGCAAGTAGCTCATGAAACAGCAAATGAAATCTGCTGCATGGGGAAGGATGGAGCAGCAGTGCTACCTTCCTTAGCTATAAGTTTTCAGAAGGTAGTGGACATGCTGTTGCCCAATTGTCCCTGACTCAGTACTGATGAAGCAGCACTTTGGGTGTCTCAGATCAGTCAGGAATACAGCCTTCCCCACAAGTGCCACTGAACATGCTGCCATGCTCCAAACACACACAGGCTGGTTTCCACAGGAAAAATATTTTAGCTGTACAATCAGCGAGAATTTTGTAGAACTGCCAGCGGATGCAGCCAGAATCACTAATGTGATAACATAAAACACTGATGGCATTAATTCTGTTTTTTAAAAATGTGCAAATCAATTGGAAAATTAAGGAGATATACCACAGAATTCCAAAAGGGCACCCAATTTTATATACAAAAAGTACCCATATAACAAAAAAGGATGAACCTGAATCTTCAAGAGGTTTTATGAAAACCAAGAAGTAGCTAACAGTAAAAGCTGGCCAGTTTGTGGTGTTTGGGGGATTTACTTATACCCCTTTGCAGACTGCTTGATTTTGATTGGATTTTTCAGGTTCTTGGCAATGTATCCTTCTCAAAGAAAACCATTTCTTCGTTGAATGAACCTGAAATCAACACTCAAATCCAGTAGTATGGAAGCCAGTGCAGAAGGTGAACAAGCAGAGTGGTGGGAATGCTCTATCTCCACCCCAAAGCAGCAGGCAGGGGTTAAAGCCCAGTTGTTTTGACAGAAACCAAAATCAGTGCCAGTCTGTGCTTACTTGCTGTGAACATCAGGGTTGTCTGGGCAGGGACTGACCTTATTCTGACCCTGCTGTACTTGGGGTCTGAACAGGGGGAGAAGCAGAGGGCGGTGGGTGGCTGGCAAGGGAGAGCAGGAGCAGCAGACACATCCACCAGCCTTTCTGACCTGCTGCCTCCTGCTGATCAGTCCCCCAGGACACAAGAAATGATGCAGCCTCCCTGGTTCTGCACACAGCCACCTGGGCTGTCCCACTGGGTGGGCCACACGGGTACTGGCAGAGATCTCTCTATAGGCTGGGCTCAAACTGAAATCCTAAAAGGCCTGGACAAGCAACAACTCTATCTGAAACAACTTTGATTACACTGTACATACACATGTACATTTTTTTCAGGGTAAAGGTTTTACCTGTATAATAATTTGTCTGATAGAAAATCAGGATCAGATACTGGTAGGCATTGCCCACACAGCCAGCTTCTGATCCCCTGTGCTCAGCACCTGGCACTTTTGATGAAATGACCTATTCAAAAGAAGTAGAGTTGATGTTCAAGTACCAAGACTTTATGGTCAGTAGGAATAAGAAAGGAATAATTTAGAAAGAAATTAATTGCTATAAACAGTGTAAGTTATTTTGAACTCTTCATTGCCCAAATGAAAGGCTACGTAGTGCAGTCTATGGGAGGACACAACAAAAATCTGATTCTTAATTACTAAATTTTCTTCAAGGATCATATGCAACAATTTGGATATACATTAACTTTTCAAATCTATTACATAAAAGCAAGGCAGGTATTTTTGGGGTTTTTTGTTTATTTGTTTTTTGGTTTTTAGGGGGGTGGGAGTGGGTTTTTTTTCATTTTTCCATGCAGATTCAGAGCCTGTGAAAGTCAGAATCTAATGAAAGAAAGGACACAGAACATGAAAGTGCTAAAAGGATTTGGGGTTGAAATTACTGTAAAATCTTCAACATGTCATTGTGCTATTCCTACCTTGGACTCACATTGCCTATTTTCATTATCTGCCCAAATGGGCAGAGCCTATATAAATTTAAGGTTTGTCACCTAGTAAAAACAAAGATTGAGTAACTCTGTCAAAGCTGGGAATGCTCTCCAGTGGACTTCTTTTCTGGGGTCTGCTCCGAGGGGAGATGTGTTACAATGAAGCAAATGAGGACGCTCAACTCTTTGCAAAATAAAATGCTGTGATAAAGTCCTGTCCCCAGAAAACATTTTAACTGCAACAGAACTGAGTTGGAGAGTGGAGAAATAAGAATACTTTTGTTATTTAAATGAAAATTGCCCTGAGAGTACACACTCAACAAGCCTGGAAGGAGTAGGGCTTATCACTGAGTAGCAGCCATCACTGCAGCCTGGTTTGTGGGAGGTAAACAAACTGTACCTGAAGCCTCCAGGTGATGCTCAGCCTCCTGCAGGAAACCTCTCCTGATCTGCCCTCAGAAGAGCAGTTCCAACTCAGTGATCCTCTGGGATTCTTGCATTGCTGACCTCTGGATTAATATAAAGTGTTGGTAACAAAGTAAATAAAAAATCTACTTCCCACAGAGGACTGAGTCACAAAGAAAAATTAAATTTAAAAAAATCCATAAAATCAGGATTTTTTTGTTGTTGTTTTTAGTTTTGTGCCAATTTTAAGGAAAAACTAGGAAATAAAACAAAAGGAGGGAAGCAAAGACATTTTCTTTCATGAATGCTTGAACGTTGTACACATGATCTCATTGGTAATGGGTCAATGCCTCCTGCTGTGCCTTGGGCAAGATGGCTGTGATATATAAAGTACTTCTAGTGGCTGTTGACATTGCAGAAAGCTTTTCTATTTCTCTTTCCCTATTTTTTTTTCTTTGTTACATCTGTGTCTCCATCTTAACCCTATAAAAACTAAGAACTTCATAACAATCACTTGGTTGAGATAGTAATTGCATGCTACACCATATTCCACACGTAGACAAGCAACACTTGTCACACTGTTAATCAAAGGAGCTGAAAATTTAAACACAAGTAAGGATATTTGTGACACACTGTCGTCAGCAGTGTTGATGCTAAGGACTGGTTGCAGTGAATCCTCAGGCATCTAGAGCCATAAGCTCAAACCCAAGCCACCTGAAATCAACAGCAAGGCTCACTTCCAGAAAAGAGAGAAAACATTAAGTAGTGTAACAACTAAGACATTGTATGTGCTTTCATTAGCTCATTTATCAAACATTTTTTGAAAAAAAAAAAATCAAAATCAGAGCTTTTCCTATAATTTTCCCTTTATGAAAACTGCTATTTCACACAATCAGTGTCCTTGGAGAAGAACAAAACCTCAAGATGACCCAGCAGAGTATCCTAATGCCTCTAAAGAGAAGATGATGAGCAGTGATCAGGTTTTTTTGCTCTACTTAGAGAAAAGGTAGTGGTTAGTGTAGAAATGGCACAGGAGAAGATAGCAGCCAAATTGCAAAATACAGCTTCATTGTAGCAAATATATATGATCTTGATTACTAGTGGCAAAAAGCAAGTGACTTCTTTAGTGATATTTCTTCTCTCTATAAGACTTTGCAACAGAAAAATTTCGTGTATAATAGAATGACAGCAATTCTTTTGTTTCCTATACTTTCTCTAGTTAAACAATAGCCTAAATAAGAATATAACATTAATATAAATAGAATATAGCAGAAAAAGAAGAAAAATAGCTGATTATTTTGCACCCCATACTTCCAAGGACTCACTGTGGTGGCCATCACTAAATAAGGAGAGATTAGAGGACAAAAAAGTCGTCATCACTTATTTTTAATGCATGTATTACTTACCATCATTTACTTACAGTTCTTAAAACCAATGAGGGATGCCATTTAAAATTATCTAGAGGATGAGTTTCACTGCACTAGCCTCTCTTCTTCTCAAGGGAAAAAGACAGGTAAACACATGGGCAGAGAAGAATATAAGACTAGATATTGCCCAGGCTATTGAGCTCCCAAGGAAAACCCTCAGTGCCAGAAATTTCAGCAAGAATGTACCATAGAAAATACATGCAGAACGTCTAATACTAAATATTTTTCCTCATTCATGGTACATTATTAATTTTTACTGCATTCTTTCTTCTCACATGTATGTGCATGTGTGCTTATTCCACAGTACAAAAGAAAGACACCAAGGTATAATTCCCATCTTGCCAAACGGGCACAGTAAAACTCAGCTGCTGTCAGAATATTTGCTGAAGGATGCTGCTTTTCATGAAAAGTACAACTACAAACAGCAACAAAGATGAGGAGTATGAATAATCAAATTTCCTTTTTATAATAATCAGCTTCTAATCACAGAAGGAAGATATTTGCCATACCAAAGAATTGCTATCAAGAAAAGCAGAAAAACATAAGGCTGCATTAGGTTTAATAGGATCCACTTACACAGATCAAAGCAATCTGAAGAGCACTTAGTACCCCAGGGATACACCTTAAGGAATTGTCCTCACCCCATTTTCCCCAGGAATGAGACAGAAAAATCTGTCAGATGCATGAGAGCCAACCTTTCTGGTCCATACCAGCTTCACTCAAACATGAGCTGTTGGCCTCAATACAAAAGAAATAGCTCTTTGGCAAAAAGTCAGTCCTTTGGCCTGCACTTCAAAGCTTAAACTAGGTAATCTACTGACAAATTCAAGCCTTTAAAAAAAATTCCTTGCTATATTATTTGTATACTCCCTTTTTCTATTCTGTTTCCTCTCCCTCAGGCAACCGGCTACATGGCTCTGTATTTTGACAAGAGAAATAACCAGAAAATGAATGGCATATATGTTGTACCTACACCCCTCTCTCCCAGTCAGGGTCAGAAAAAGGGATGTATTAAGGGCATACATTAAGCATACTGAAAAAAACAAGCATTGGAAGAAACTTGGTATACGTTTGGATACACAATGAATACAAGGATGGTAGAGTTAAAAACAGACCCTGTATTACTACAGAAAATACAAATTCACATATTGTCTCTTTCATGGTTATCTGTTATTCTGTCTCTTACTCTTTTCCTTTCCTACCATATGCAAAGGCTGCTCATTTCAAAATGTCAGGTAGTCAAAATAAAAACAAAATACTTCTAAGCTACTGAAAAAAAATGCTCTTTTTACTCACTGGGTGGCATTTGTCTTCAGAGAATCATTACTAGCACATGATCCCCAACTACTCAGAAGTAAGGTGCAATGGATGATGGCTATGTGCTAAAAAGTATGCCCTGCTCATATGTCAAGTGAATAGATAAAAGAAAAAATAATACATAACTTTGGCTCATCTCTGTCCTCCACAGCCTGTAAAACTGCAGCTCAAAAATAAGGAGAGCACCTTGATAATGTACAACAGAAAATACCTCCCTCAGGCATCGTGATTTTGTCTGACTCATCCCTGAATTCTATTTTTCAAGCTCTTGACACCATGTCTTAATCACAGATGGTAACAAAAAAACAACATCTGTAAGAAATGCCAGCAAGATATTTCCTAGTCAAGCACAAGTAAAAATGGTGAAATCAGAGTAAAGGAGTGGTTGAAAATGCTAAACATTTAGATACAAGACAGAAAACCGAGGCCAAAAGCATGACCTACAAACACTCTGAAATGCAAAACTGAAAAAAGCAACTGTAATATTAATAATTTAAAATGAATTAAAAGTAGTGTAAGTTAAGGCCAAGGGAGTATTTTTAAGTTATAAATTTTTTATTATCTTTGATCATTTAGAGACATGGAAGGCTGTGAATACAGAAATATGTATGTAAATGAAATAGTATCTACTAAGATGTCATATATCTGAGGACTTTTTCTTTATAAACCAGAAAAAAATATATAATTAATGTAATAATATATTAAGGACACAAATAACTAATGAGAATTATGTTTAAATAACTGCTGTGTAAATAAGGGCCCAAGAGGATTAAAAATAAAACCCTGAAGCCATTTTTCATCACCATAGAACTCTCTGTAGAGTTACACTACTATGACTATCACAACCATGCATCCTTAGCTGAGCTCTGAAATTTTAAGGCATTGTAAGTACTCACTTTGTTTTGAATTATCCATAGTTTCTAATGCATTAATCGCCAAATCTTAATGGCAAGTCAGGAGAACAGGCCTGAGAGAAGGGCAGCACAGGGCTGTCTCTCAATTGTCCCCCTCCTCCTCTCCATCCTGGGGTTCACAGGTGCCTTCCCAGCTCCCACAACAGGAGTCATCACACCAAACCTCAGAAAGGCAAGGGCTGAGGCAGGTGTGGGGGCACTCTAGAGGGGTAGTCCTGATGTTTGAAGGGTTCTGAGGTCAACAATACAACTGGACCACCTGAGCTCAGCTCCTGCAAAAGTTATGCTGTTTCATCTGGGATGGAAAGGGATGGCTTGGCTTGCTAAGGAAAAGGTCTGATGATTAGAATAGAGAAGGCTCTGATGATTCAGAGGAGAGATCTTAACTACTGTGTCAACTCTCCCCTCTGCAGACTAGTGTTAGGAGGGTGCAGGAACCCCTGCAGGGCATAACTCCACTCCTGGGAGTCTCTTCATGATGTGTTCCTCACCACTACTGCCCCCCCAACCACAGCCAATATCTAAAATACTCAGGTATTTACTCATCTCTTTGAAGATGACAGACAGTATTTCATCATTACAAAGAAATTCATTTTACTGGTTGCATAATAACAGATTAGTATTTGGGACACTAGGTAACATCTTATAAAGATGTTAATGCCTCTGACACAACTGCCACCCAGCTCATGCCCAGTCTAAAAACTGAATCTGAGAAGGCCCAGGCATAAAGGATCCTTCACAAATAATCTGGGAGTTCTGAAAGGAGAGTCAGACTAAAGCTGCCACTAGAGCTGCCACCACAGCAGTAACATGTTAAAGGTGAGGTCTGAAGTCTGTCTGCCAAAATATTTAAGAAAAGTTTTTGGCAACATTTTTATGGTAGTGAATGATTGATGCTTTATAAACGAATACAAATATTTCAAGCATTTGTATAAGAAAAACCCTAAGTCAACATTATGAATCCTGCAAAAGATCCACTGCAGCATTGTTTCAGATGGGATTTACACCTTCTGTGTACAGATGTATGAGCATGACCGAACACATTTATTTTCAGCCATATATGCCAGCAGAAAACTTGGATCTCAAGTTCCATCTTAAAAATAATCCCTTTCCCCCCTCACAGCCTCATCCCAACATTACCAGAAAGCTGCCTTGGGATCAGTTCTTTCTCTTTATGCTTTCCATCCCTGCCCCTCAGGGATGCATTTTCTCCTTATGCAGGAAGGTCAAAGTTCCAGCAGGACCATGAGTGAAGGAAGAATGTAGTAATACTGAAAATAATTACTCTTTTAAGATTAACCCGGTCCATCTGAAGCATAATTTCTCAGACACCAGGATGTATTGTGATCTTAGCTGTTCTTCTAAGCAATTGTGGTACACGTAGACATTATGACAAAGCTACTCCTTGCTGACAAAAGCAATGCCACTCCAGGGAGAAAATAGCTGAAACTTCTTGCTTATCTGGCCATTCTTCTACAGAAATAATCTTTTTCTCACATACTGAAGAGTCTCTCTCACATACCTAAAAGGATTCTCCCTGGAAACTTGTTGTTATATGGGTGAGTTTGTGCTCTCTGGTAAACTAATGCTCTCATGTACCATCGTTCATGAAGTGAATACACAGAGATCTCACTCCCAGTGCCAAAAAAAAAAAAAAAAAAAAAAAAAAAATCACATTAAGACATGGACTGACTCCAACATTATTATTTTTTATGGATACCAATAATGTTTTTTAAACAAAACAAAATATTCACTTCATGTAGGTTGATGGCTTCATCTCACAGAGATAAGGAGTCATGCTACATCTATTTTTTGTTTTGTTCTCTCATGGTACTTCAATGAGTGTCATTGTGATAGTCATAGGCTGCATGTAAAGTGCTTGCTGTGGGTCTGAGTTAACTGAATGTCTATGACCTTGTGCTTTGGAAAAAGAGGAGACAATTGACAGAGTTAAGGAGAAAAGTTCACTTTACCTGAAAACATGCCTTTGTTTTACACCTATGATCTTCATATTTAAATAAATGGGCCTAGAGATAACTTCTGAAATAAAGAAAAAAAGAAAAAAAAGAAAAAAAAGGAAAAACTGCTTGTGCAGATTTAATCTGAATAGTAATGGTAAAAAACAGAATTTTGACATGTACAAAAGCTGGGTTTATTATCTCCTGGAGAGAAGATGAGTGGAGAAGCTGACATTGGTTGCATAGTGACATTTCAGGATGGAAGGAAGGCATGTAGCCAATTAAGTCTAGCATTTGTACCCTGTAGTGCTTTTCCCCTCAAGTGCTTATCTAACACTCTTTAGAATATGTTCACAGCTGCAGCTTCTATTTCTGCCATTAGTAAACTTTTCTACTTTTGCTTTAAAGGAGCATGCCCTAAACTTCCTTCCTGATTCATTCTTTCTGTCATTTGGCAGGATCTAGGACCTCAAATGAAACCCAAACTTCTAATCCTACTTATTATTTTCAGCCCTCTTTTACCTATCTCATTTTAAAATTAGCTCACTGTCAGCCCAGCCAGTGTTTCATTAGTGCCCTTAGACTTCAAGGTTGCGTTGATTAGCCGTGTTATTTCTAGTTTTACCCAAGATGAAAATACCAAATACAACATTCGTCTGTCTCATATTACATTTGCTGACTTTCTTTCACTGTAGCTGTAGCCATTTACCAGTTCCCTAGTCTTGACAACACGGTTTGAGAACAGCCGTGTGGAGAAGGACTTGGGTGTGTTGGTTGATGAGATCAACATCAATGGGCTGCCCAGGGAAGTAGTGGATTCTCCATCCCTGGAGATATTTAAAAAGAGACTGGATGTGGCACTTAGTGCCATGGTCTGGTAACCGCAGAGGTAGTAGATCAAGGGTTGGACTTGATGATCACTGAGGTTCCTTCCAACCCAGCCAATTCTATGATTCTATGAAGATGAGCTGGAAATGCGTGCTTGCAGCCCAGAGAGCCAACTGTATCCTGGGATGCAACTAAGATGAGTCACCAGGAGGTGATTCTCCCCTTCTATTCTGCTCTTGTGAGGCCTCATCTGGAATACTCTGTCCAGTTCTGGAGTTACTGATAATGGAAGAACATGAAGCTGTTGGAGCAATTCCAGACATCAACTGCAAAAGTGATCAGAGGGCTGAAGCACCTCCCCTGTGAAGACAGGCTGAGAGAGTTGGGGATGTTCAGTGTGGAGAAGAAAAGGCTCAAGGGGAAACCTTACAGCCTTCTAGTACCTGAAGGAGTCCTACAGGAAAGCTGGAGAGGGACTATTTACCAGGGCATGTAATGATAAGATGAGCCAGAACATGAAACTGAAAGAGGGTAGATTTAGGTTAAATATTAGGAAGAAATTCTTTAGTGTGGGGATGGTGAGACACTGGAAGAGCTTGACCAGGGAATCTGTGGCTTCCCCCTCCCTGAAATTGTTCAAGATCAGGTTGGATGGGTCTTGGAGCAACTTGGTCTAGTGAAAAGTGTCCTTGACCATGGCAGGGGGATCGCAACTAGATGATCTTTAAGGTATCTTCCAACCCAAACCGTTCTATGAATCTATTATTTGTGCTTAGCATATTAGCTATTGTGAGGCTTTGTATTAGCTGGCCTTTACAGTATCAGAATATGAAACATTTTCCCCTCTATGACAATGAAGTAGCAAACTACCATCTGACTTGCAGAGATTTGCAGCCCCTGCCATGCAACTTCACTTTCAAGGGTATGTAGCTACCCCAGTGCTGAAGAATCAACAGTAAGACAGGGAGACAAAGGACTACACATCCTCTGCTCATCAAGGAGCTTGTAGTAAGTCAGAAACTGAATGGCTTAACAGTTGTTGTTCTATATCATAACAAGAAACTCCATTTCTCCCTACATACACATGATATTAGCTTTGGCTGGATGACAAAGAAGGATATTTTTTTTTTTTTCCACCAAGCAGAAAAACTCTGGATAGTGACTCTATGCTATATCAAAATAAAACCAGAGCACAGGAAGGATTTTCAAGCCCAAAGAATATTTCCTAAGTTTAAATTTTTGTTGTTCTTGTAAAATTTGGCTCCAACAAAAAAGTTGTTGTTCAAGCAGATGTGGAGTACTTATTAAGAAGATACAAAATGTTGTGAACAGTTGACCTCTTCTTAAAAAATTATTATTCACCCAGAGGGATATGCAAAAGGAAAAAAGCATGTTTTTCTCACATACCTCCATACTCATCTTATTTAACCAAAAAGTGAATCCAGCTTTTGTTATTGTAACAAGCATGGCAGAATTAGAACCCTCACTGTCCTCACTTAGGAACCTATCTGAAAATATAGGCTGATAATTAGGAATGTTGTTGTAACACGAGAATGTTATACACAGCAATGGCTATTAAAAAAAAACAATTTTGTTGGTTTTTTTTTTTTTTTTTTTTTTTTTTGTAGTTCAGTTTGGGTTTGTTTCTTTTTTTAAGCCAGCTATAAAGATGAGAGAAAACCCTAGGTACTTGACTGCTAAGAGTTAGAAATGTTTGAGTAAGGGAGTAGGAAGATAGAGTAGATAAATGCTTTTTTAAGAGTATTGTGAAAGTGCTCAATAGACCTTAAAATGTATGCTGATATTTTAAGGTACTTTATAGAACATTTTGAGGATGTTCTTACAAATTGCAATGGCTCTTATACATGAAGCTGTGTCATCTGCAAGAGCCTATTTCAGGAGATTATGTGCAAATTTATTCCTACTTGTCATTGATAGTAAATTGCTGCCATTAGAGAGATTCCTACATAAAAATCAGCTGGTGATTTTGTCCTGGTATAGGCTGTGATCTCTCATTTGGGAAAGGTACTGGCAGCTGTCTTGGGACTAACATAACAGATCCATAGGCTTTTAGACTCTTTAGAGTAGCATGCAGTCTATCCACAGCCTCAGGATGCAAACACTATTATTGATATATTTTCTTGGAAGCATCCCTTAAATTTATTCCAAAGCTAAATACTTGTAAGACAAAGTACAAAATGAAGTGGATGAGCAGTTTCCTTCTTTCTACATGGGGCATTTTTCTGCTGCCAGAGGTCCCACTTTTCTATTGTTTCCTTCAGCAGATTTGCTTTTTTCCTCAGTCCTGCTTTCTTTTTTCAGATGCAGAGCAAGTGACCTGCAACAGACTGTCCTTCCTGAATTTCCTCTCTCCTGTCTCAAACAATTCTTTGTCATATGAAAAAAGTTCCCAAGAGCAAAATTCCCAAGGAAACCAATCTGTTTAACACTTATCTGAAATTCAAGGTTGAAACAAAAGTGTTTCCTGAACTTTAGCATGCAGTCTAAGGATACAACTGGTATCACAAAGACAAAGTCACTCGATGTTAATGACCCTTAATTGCTCATCATTGTTTGCTCCCCTGTGTCAAAACCTTTTGGAATTTCAGTTCAAGTTGAAGACTAAAAATAACAGAGAATGCACAATGAAATTGACAAAACAGAACACATGTTGATGCTCTAAAACATCCCAGTGGGCCCTATCTATTTCTTGTGAAAACAAGTTCATATTGGACTAAAACATTAGCACTTGCACTACAGGGACCTCCTGTCTCACTTGCCAGACACACTAAGAACAGATCATTTCTATCACCAGTATGACTGATTAGACACCCATCAGGGTAAAGAACAAGGTCAATTATGGGATGAGCCTCTAGTTTGGGCCATAATTAGAGGAAGGCCTCTTTGACTTCACCTGTACCACACTTTAGGAAAACTACCTTAGCCTCACTGTTTCAAATTCAAAGTTTACATTGGCTTTGTTGTCACCAATCTACCTGCTAGCTCAGTTATTTGTCCACCATCTTGGTATTTCCCTTATGAAAAACCCACACACATACTTATATTAACAAGAGTATTGTTACACTCCACTTCCATGTGCTTGCCATTTATTTCCTAGAGACCTGTTTCCATTAAAGCCCATTACTCCAGAGCCTTGAGTTCACCTAGTGGAGCCAGAACACGATTTCGAACTCAAACCTCAGTCCTAAAAGCCAGACAACTGCTTACATTTAGGTGAACAATAAAAGTTTAGCCTACTCTAAAAATAAGAAATATAGCAAAATGCAGGCATTTCCTTTAGTATTAAAGTGGTTTGAGACGAAGAATGTTTTTTGACAAATCTGCAAAATACCAGTTATCCATTCTTTTTTGTTCCTTAGGAACAAGGGTAAGTGAGGAAAAAAGATGATGGAACAGTTATATCTCTGGCATGTAGAAGACCTTGTCATGGCTCTTTTTTCCCAGAATTGATGCTCTCTGATGTTTTAGCTGCAGTTTGTCCATTCTTGTAAGGAAACCACAGGATAGCATAACTCTTCTCATGAAGCCCACAAAAGGGGTGTGGAGAGAAAAGGGATCCACTGACTTTGACACTACAACAAACAATTGTTCAATTTTCTGCTTCTCCTCTTCAGTTCCTATCCAGAAAGTTAGAAGAGGATTGCTGATGTGTAAAGGTATGACAAATGTCAGGAGGAAATGGCATATCCTAATATGGAAAAGTGAACAGTGAGGCGGGACAAAGCAAGAAGAAAATTTTATCTTTCTAAAAACCATATTAAAAATGCTTAGATTTTTCTTTTCAATTGACATTCATCTCCTTCCTTTAAGGAAGTGCTACTGTTGCAACAGTAGCAACATTGTGCTACTGTTGAATGAAAAGCAGTTTTTCCTTAGCCACAGAATCACAGATCAAAGTCAGGAGAGACCTCTGGATGTCACCTAGCTTTGTGCTCAGGCAGGGTGATAAAGCAATAATGCAATCTTTATGCCCCAAAGCAGGTTGCCCAGAACCATGTCCAAATACTATATATGCACATACATATATGTATATACATACATATGATAAGTAAAAATAGATAGGCAATTTACATATAACTCTCATATACAGATGATCTACATGGAGATCACATGTAGATATATACAAATTAGATATTAAAATACACAATATAGACATAAACATATTGTAATCATGTGACTATACAGAGATAAAATAGAGAGATATATAGTCATGTGCAGACCTTAGCAGGACACAAGAATCCTAGCGAGCTGCATGGACTTTCCCTGTCATCACTGAAGGAAGAGCTCTGGCGTCTTTTCTAAAAGCCCTTGAGCTGCACCTGTAGCCTCAACAGTGCCACAGACTCAGTGTAACCACAACACTCTACAGCTAGGTCTCATCATATCACATGAATACATGCCAAACACTCAGAGCCTTAATGAAGCCACTAATTTTTCTATTATCATACAGCCCTTAACAACATCACAATAAGCTGTGCACACACAGGTGATATTGCAACCCTGACCTTTTTGTAATCATAAATATATCCCAAAATCCAGAAGTGGTACATCACTCCAGCATTTTGTTAACATAACAGGTTCTGCCTTGTGGCTAGATAACTTCAGTATTAATCCATAGGAAGACACTCATAGCCTATAAGAAAATGCAAGAAAATGACAATACCTATAAAACTTCTCACACAAGTTTGTGCATGTAGTAAATTTTTTTTTTGCTTTGACACAGCCAGCTTGAATAGTCTTGACTCATTGTGATGGGTCATTTGGGGATTTGTCTCAAATTACCCTTTTCAAAAGTAACTCTTAGATCATCTTAGTAATGATCTAAGTAACAAAGTAACTAAAAAGTAACTACTAAGTCTAACTACAAAGTAACAAATGTAACATCTTAGATCAAGGGCATCACTCTCTGTGTGCCTTACCTGCTCATGTGAAAAGAATTACTTACCTATTTATCTTGCCAGCTTCTCAAAAAGAACACACACTTCTTATGGGCTTGCAGACCACTAAACTACACTTTTCTGTAGTTCCATATTGCTTTTCAAAGCTTATTCTTTCCCAGTCACCGAGACTTCATTTCTCCCTTCCTCCTGCTCTGATTTTCTTGAAGAAGCAGTTTTCCACAGCATTTTTACAAGCAGTTTGTTTGAAAAGCAAAAATTACAGCAGTGCTTTTCTTAAGAGGAATAAATACATCAGGGGTGAAATATTAATGTCTCCTTTTCCTGGTTTTCTTTGACATTGGCTTCTCATGTTTTTAAAGGTCTAGTTTATCTTGAAATGGATGCCTGGCTCCCCTAGAATCATTGTGTCTTTGGCTGTCCTCTCACACTGAACTTCAGGATATCCTCATGATCCATGCTTACATCTAACCCTACAGGCCTTGCAACCACCAGCAAAAATGGTCCAGGGCTTTGGAGAACAGAGCTACTGTGAAGATGCAAAGGCATTATGCGATGTTTTTCAGGAGGCAGAAATAAGGTGGCAGGCTCAACAAAGAGGCATGTTTTGAGCTCCTTAAGTACAGGAAGAAAATGTCCTCTCTTTTGGACACTGTCATTGTTCCCTTTCAAATACTAATGGAAAAATGAGGGAAGAATTCTGCAAACAGATCATTGTGGATTTCTTCCTCAATTGTGGTCTACTAAAACACAGTATTTCTCAGCCTCTCTTCCCTAAATACCAGCAAGGGTCTTTTGACAATAAAACTAGATATTAATAGCACTCTATGAATGGATACAAATGATACAAAAAAATTCATCCAGGTTTTGCACCAGTATCTAGGTATAACAACATTAATACTGGCATCAGTTGTAATTTTTCTGTTGTCAGTTGTTGGTATAAGGCCAATAAATATAACTGTTTATCATACTGCTTTTAATCTGGAGCTGCTTTGTAAACTTCAGCATAGGGCAAGAATTAAGGTGCTAAAATTAGCAGAAGTAACAAATTTAAAATGGCACACTCTTACACCAAGCCAATTCTGCCAATTGGTTTATGAGGTCAGGAGTACTAGAATTTATAAATTTATAACCTGGCATCATCCCTGCCCAGATTTAATGCCTGATCTGTCATCGATGCACAAAGAAGAAAAAAAGAAGAAGAGTAAGAAATCTGTGTGGTTTTGGCTCCAGACAAATATTTTAAAATTAATGGTGAAAGGGCGAGAGGACTGTTATGTCACCTCTGGCCATGAGGAACATATTAAGCTCTGGACTGTCCAGCATTTTTGCTCCTCCTTTCTGTCTCCTGGTAGCACAAAATTAATAAAATTAATGGCAGAGAGAGATCCTTTGCTGTAGTTCAGAATGACATGTTCAACATTAACTCAAAGTCTCCTTTCAAAAATAAGCACTGACAAAGGACAGAGAACTACTTCTATTCCAGTATAAGAAGTCATAGGATGAGAGAGAAAAGGAAGAGACAGTTCTTGGTTTATGGTGAGGATTCATCTTGCTAAAAAATACAAAAAAAAAACCCAAAAAACCCCCCAAAAAAAAAAAAAAAAAAAAAAGCAAAAAAAAATATCAGGCCATCCATTGTATTACAGTCTAAGAACTGCTGCTAAATTTTCACCTCAGAGGTGACAGCATCTTAGTGACGGATTAACATGTCCCTCTACCCTATGCTCAATAAATTCAAATACTTCCTGAATTAGAAGAGAGGCTGTAAACAAAAGGGTTTACTATAATGGAATTCATATGAAGAGAAACAGGAATAAGTAGATACTCTGGAGATCAGAAAAAGTTCATCAGCATTACCACCTTCTACTCTAACTGTAACCCTTGATATAAGAATGATTTAGGTGTGTTCCACTTCCACTACAGTCACTCAAAGTCATGGAAGTTCTGATTCACAGTCTTACAATGGATAATCCATGCCCTATTTAGTTCTCAGAATCCATTAATTCATTTCTGAAAAAATACCAGGTAGTTCACAGATTAAAAGGGAAGATGAGGTATTCTGGAAACTTTATTAAACTGAAGTAAAATGTTGAATATTATTAAATCCTAGGAAAAAAGTTTTGATGTAATCAAATTTAGTATTATGCTAAATACAAAGAAGTACAAACAAAGTTGCAAATCTAATGTCGAAAGTCAGCAAAAATATTTCAAATTTTAAACTGTCAGTATGTCTGTAAGACCTGATAAATTCAAACCTGCTTAAGGTCACACAAATTTCTGTAATCAGGATGGGGAAACTTAAGCGTTTTGCTGAGTCGTACAATGATGCACTTTACAGAAGACCTGAACTTTGCTACTGGCCAGCCTATTCTGAAAACACAGTCTTTCTCTCAAGGCACCCAGATTTTGAAAAAGATAGCTAATTTCTAATTACAAATCATGCAGTCATCATGGAGTATAGCCAAGGACAGAAACCACCAGCTGTCCATCACTGTGCAATAATTGGTCTAAAATTAATAATTTGAATATATTTTTAATTGAAAACTGTTCAAAAATGTTAAAGGACCCACATATAGTGATTTGGTTTTTTTCACTTCCTAATTTTAGGCAGCAACAAATAAAATAAAGGCACCACCTGAAACTGCATGCTAGAGACTAGATCTTAAGTGATAAGCTAGAAGAAAAGAATATACCTGTGGAGGAGAAAACCAAATACCACAAACCCCCCAAAACACTAAAAAACCACCAAGATATACTTCAATGCACCTACTAAGGCCTTAGCTCAACCTTAGCTTTACTACTAAAAATCCAAACATTCCATAATAATGTCAAAACCCATAATTTCTATCACAGTCACTGCACTCAAGTAACACTCTACAATTGGTATTTTGTATCTAGCATTACTTTGCTTTCATATGTACCACAAAATGGGAGTGTCATAGACACTATAGCAGTTAAGGAAAATGAAAACAACTGCACATGTGCCCATTAGTTTCTATTTTATAAGGGTTTTTTTTTTTAATTTCAGAAGTGCTTGTTCTTCAGCAATCCTGACTTTGTGTGAGATTTGGCAACCAAACCCAAGAAAATTTTAGACCCATGGAAAGCCAGGAAAATTAGCAGGAGCACGTTTTGCACACAGTATAGGCTTTGTCTTTCTTCCATATCCTATCACAACTATTGCTTCTGTAGCAGAAAAAGATTAGATTATTATGTATGCTTCTCAATAACAATACCACTCTTTTTTTCTTCCAATATTCAATGAGAGTCAAAATATGTCTATAGTACTCAGAGAAAAATGTAAGTGGTGTCCCATAGTACTGAAATTGCCCCGGCAGTGATCTCTCAAGTCAAAATCGAGCAAGCTTCCCTAGTTTCTGAGCCAGGACCGTGCATTAGGTCATAATCAGCATCTGTAATGTCTCACCATTTTCAGCAGGGCTACTTATCCTCTTACACAGCCTTGTATTAAGAAATCCTCTTTCAAGATCTCTCTGTAGATGGAGCCTTTAAATATTAGGCATTCAACATACATACAACAAGGTGTAATACAGGGCCTGGGAAAACACTCCAAGGCCTAGTATGTGTAGGTCAGCTCCAGAGGGCTGGGGACTGGACAAACATATCTGGACAGTCACAGATTTATGCTGGGAACAGGTCAGGAAATTTGAGAAAGAGAACGAGAGCACTCCCATCACTTCATTTTCCCATCAAACACACGTCACCGTTAGTTGTAACCAGGTTTTGCATAGGATGAGGAGATACTCTGTGACTGTCTGTACTGCCTCACTTAAGGGCAACATGCCCTGAGAGGGAATGAAATCAGCCCACTCAAAAGTGACTGCAACATTGGGCTTTAGAGCCTTCCTGCTGCAAATATTTTAAAATGTCCAGACCTGCATTTCTTGTAGTACTTGTAGAAGAGTCTCAGTACACATGAAATATCCAAGCTCTTGGCTTTACATCTGTAACTGAGACAGAATAACACCCCATAAGCTTCTGCTGGAATATTAATTGAATATTAATGTATAATGGCCAGCTAATAATAATAAATGAGTCACTGACAAGTACTGGAATGAACGTATGCTGTTCGTATATAAACACAAGTAAAATGCGTAGGCATATTAATGGGTACCCATGCATCTCTTGGACATATATACATATGTAAGTAATTGAGACATCATTACAACATGCACAAGGGGCATGAGTAAACTTAACTCCCACACACCTTACGGTACAGAAAGTAAGAGCCTTGCTTTAATTGGTGACTAATTTGTATTGACATGGATGAGTCTGTAAAGTTACTGCAGTTCCCTGATGTGCACTCAGTAAGGGTAAGTTTAAGGGTCACTGAGCCTTGTGCTATTGGTTATTTCTGTAAGAGGAAAGAGGCTTCTAAGAGCAAGCTAAATCTCCATGCCTAACTTTTCATCTCACTCATGAATAGTTTGGTTTTGTATCCCACATATTTTGTGACGTCTAGGCTTATTTAAAAAGCCCAAGCAGGGGAAGAGGTCGCAGTGCTATAAAAATAGTACTGCTTTTGAATAATTTATTTCTAATTTGTGCATTTTAGGACATCTCTCTGCGCCGTGGATCTCACTTTCCCCTCCTCCATTCACAAATTATATATTATTACTCCACTGTATTCTAAAAAAATCTTTCAGCAGACAGATTCCAGAAGTACTAAAGCCCCAGTTTACAACACAGCAACCAGATGGGTCTCGGGAAGAAGAGGTAGAGGGGACAACACCGCTAAATACAGAGATTAAAAAAAAAAAAAAAAAAGAAATACATAGTAAAAGCTGAATATCTGGAGAAGCTGGCAATGCAACCTAATCTTTGTCCTATTTGAGTGAATACTTTATTTCTAGCTCCCAGTTTAAAAACGTCACCATTAACATATTGATGATGATCAAACAAGGAGATTACTTCTGGCTATTCCTTGCTCTGGACGCTGCTCTGAAACATCTTTACATAGGAGTGACTGAAAACTGAGCTCCCCCCATCACTGCTAGAAGTGTTCCTTGGAGATAAAATGTGAGGTTACACAGGTTGTGACCAGTTCTGACTTTTCCTGCACTATTTATATTTCATACCTAAACATGGAAATGGTTACCTAGGCTGCTGCTCTGTCACCTTTTCCAAAGTGATTTTAAATCCAATCAAAATGTGAAATCTTTTAGTGGGTTCAAGAAAGGTGAAAACATAGCCAAGGGCTGGTGTTAAAATGTGGTAGCCATTCTTATGCCTCAGTTTGCAAAGGTGGACAGACATATTGTGAATTAACTTTCTCAAGACAGTGGAAAAATCACACTGTGGCAGAGCAGAGGAGAAATTCAGTAATAAACACCATTGTCTTTAATCTTCTTGCACTCATAGATGAAACAATGGTTATTCTCCAAGACCTTACTGCCCAGGGAGCATTAGGGAAAACGAACTTTACAAAATTAAAAGTAACCAAAAGCCATACAAGAAAGGTATAAGGAAAGAAAAAGTCAAAACCATCATCCCAATGGAAAAATAAATATGATAGATTTGAAAAGCCAATGTATATGAGAAAACAAAGGTTACTTTTTTTCATCAAAAAGGTATACAAATTATCAACATCTGTGTTTACAGGAATGAATTTTCAGGAAAAATTCAGTTGATCTTTTATTACCTGGATGCACTGAGACATGACAGATACCATTTTTAAATGTACTGTTAACACTTAAGTTCAGGGCCAGTAGGAAGCCATAGCAGGAGCCCTTGAGAATTCCACTGAAGCCCTTAGAGGCAGAGTTCTTATCAAACTATCTATTGATTCATCAACTTATCAATATTAATTTTTTTCTTGTAGTTGTTTCTCAAATCCATTCAGCTATGGCTTGACCAGAGGCATGTAACCTGATTTCAGGATGGCCCTGTAGTGTAATGTCTGAGCATTAGTGAAGCTTTCTTCTGTGGCCAAGTGTTTCCACACATTTTATCATCCAGTAGCATCCTCCCTATTCAGTGCAGCACAAGTAATAAAATGAACCATGTCCTTCAGGGCTGAGGCTTATGTGCTATCACTAATTAGCTTACAAGGTTTCCCATCCTAAGGGATCTGGGAGTCAGTGGCTTGGAGATTAAATTTATATTACTCATGCAGATGTAATATATTTATTATATATTTCTCAATATATTCACTGGAAAGTTTGAAAGAGATTCACACCACTACTAATGATTGCTTTATCTGGGCTAAGGCACCAAATGGAACAAAATGAGTATTTTAAATAGAAATTTCCCTTCTAGAAAATTGGATAACTTACAATACATAGTGGCTCCAAAGTTCAGCATGCGGCTAAGTTCCGCAAATCAGCTCATTGCTGATGATGGGCAGATGTGAAGAGAGAGGAGAAAAAGAAGAGACCAAAAGTTTGGCATGTATCAAAGCAGCAGTTCTGAGGAGATGTCATGAGTCCCCAAAATGGTTAGCTGTGGGTTTCATCACTTGGGAAGATCATGGAATCACAGAACGGTTTGGGTTGAAAGAGATGTTAAGGATAATATAATTCCCTCCCCCCTGCCATGGTCAGAGATACCTTCTATCAGATCACATTCAGATAACCCAGTAATTCCCATGCAAAAGGCTCCAGAATTTGGGATATTCCTAAACATTGACATCCTTTCCCCAGTCACCACTTTGCACTTCCACCTTTCCCAGCATCCCACAGAAGAGTCAAAGCCAATATAATACCAATCTACAGTTCCACACCAATGAAGATCTTTGCACAAACTCTTAGTTAAAAGTGCGCTGCCTTGATAAAAATCTCACCAGTAGATCTATCCTCCGTAATTTCCACATGAACTGCTTATTCTCCACATTAAAAAAACTTTGTATATTTCCACAGGAGACTTTAATTGATATTACTTGGCAGTAATATCAGATACAGCAGTATCTTTTCTAGGATAGAAAAGATCTTATTCTTCCTGCCTGTAGTACTGGTAGCAGTAGAACAAGTGAGTGTTGCTATAGGCAGCCCTACACTTGATCAGGACAAACTCTCCCCTGTCAACAATTCTCTTCTTCCAATGCCAAATTACTAGAAATTTAAATCATTTGGGAAAAAAAGTTGTGAATCAGCTTTTTTTTTGTCTAGCTACCAGCCTCCCAAAAGCCCAACTTTCAAAGGCTTCAGTGAATATAAATCCATGTCAAAAGATGCTACAGCATTAGTTTATTGTTTTATCTCTGGCCCTTTCTTCATTTCCCTGGTAATATGCCATGAGTAAAACACATTTGCCAAGCTTAGAACTGTTAAAAAGCAGTTTGCTACAGGGAGAGGCAATACTCACCTTCTGTTTGTTTTTTTATTTGTTTTTTTTTTGTGTGTGTTTAAATAATGCTCAAGGTTAACAAAACATGGGGTACAAATAATGAGAATACTTAGTGAGTGGTCTGGCCTTCATTAGGCTAGAGCCATCTCTATAAAGCCAAAGCAGGAATATTTTAGAGAACCTGAGGATGCTGTCCAAACTCAGTAGCACTACTTGCAGATTAAAAGGTTGTTCTGTAAAAACAAGGATTCTACAGGCTGAGCATGGCTGAAATATTCCGTACAGCATTTAATTAGACTGGGTTGGTGGATATTCCTGCTGATAACCTGTTACAGTTGGAAGATCCTAAAGCAGAGTGAACAGGTATGGAAGCAACTGGGTTGCACAGAGAAATTAATTCCAGTTGTTTCTGGCTGAAATTCGCCTGTTTGAAATCTCTCACCATGAAATAGAACTAATTAAGTCCTGAATGCTCCTGACTGTGGTGGATGATGTTAATTTTTCTCTCAGACAAATTGTAGTATGCTCAGAGATATGCAAAGGCATGCAGAAAAGTACTTGTGTGAGCAGGTCATATGATGCCTTAAAACCAGCTACTCATGCAGCTCCAAAAGTTCTTCTAGCTCGTCATGTAAGAAGAAAACAAACAAACAAACAAAAAGACAAAAAACCCCACAAAAACCCCACAAAAAAACAAAAAACACAATCCTAGGTTTCCATCCATAATTCACGATAAGACTAAAAAACATCTCTGAATACGAAGAGAAAGCTTTTCTAACATTAGCTGAAATAGCACAGCAGCAGGCCTTCAATGATTCCTCTGGAGTACCCAGGACAGGGCTCTGCTAACCCATACTGTTTTATTTTTCCAGCTCTGTCACTACATTCAATTTATAAGTCTAGAAATTGAAAACTTCAGGTGATTCTGGTCTCAGTTGCAGCTTACAAGAATCCCTGGGGAAGTCAGGTCTTTAGACAATATAGCATGGCTTCTTCTATCATATGTAAAAAAAGGTAAGGACAAGGGTTGCAAAAGAAACCACCAAAATGTTATGAAATATAGTTATGTGGCAAAAATATGATTACATGCAACTTAATTCAGCTTCCTCTTTCTTAATTTTTCTGTTCGATGACAGTGGCCTTTAATATTTCTGCCAGATCCAATTTTTGGTCAATGTAGGAACTGGCTGAGCAGTTGTTCACTACTGAAGAGGATCTTCACAGTATGTGGTCTGTGACTTATGACTCAAACTCTACTCCTGAATCAGAGTAATTACTTTTCCCTTGGCTTTTCTATGCACTCCCTATGACAGTGCCTGAACATGAGTTAATATTCACATCCTGCAAGTGAGGCAGAAGCATTCCTTCTATCCTGCAGGTGGGCAACAGGAACACAAATTTATTGAGATCAAAAGTTCAGACTTAACATCTGGACACTGGTTTTTTTTTTGTTTTTTTTTTCCCACTTGATTTCATAGCACAGCTCTAAGAAATTTAGTTATAGCTGAAAGAGATATATATATATATATATCTCATATATATATTCACACACACATGCATACGTATATATAAAAAGCTATAATGGCATACAGAAAACAATGGCAGTCTCCGAGGAGACCTTATTGCAAACTTCCAGTATCTAAATGGGGCCTACAAGAAATCTGGGGAGGGACTGTTTGGGATGTCAGGTAGTGATGGGACTAGGGGGAATGGATTCAAACTAAAGGAGGTAGATTTAGATGAGATGTTCTTTACCATGAGGGTGATGAGACACTGGAACAGGTTGCCCAGAGAGATGGTGGAAGCCCCAATCCTGGAAGATTTTAAGGCCAGGGTGGATGGGGCACTGAGCAAAATGATCTAGTGGGAGGTGTCCCCACCTATGGCAGGGTGGTTGGAACTATATGATTTTAAAGGTCCCTTGCAACCCTGAAAATTTTATGAAATTCCTTGCCAGCTGTGAGAAGAATATTTTGAAATCCCTTGCCTAACATTATATAGGATTTCTGTGACAAGAAGAGGAAAAAAATCCATCTCTTTAGGTTTATATATGAGGATATGATACAAGAAATTATAATTTCTCTCCTTGAAGCAGCCTATCTGATTCACTATGCACATTTGAAAGAATACAAACACCAAGGCAAGGCACTTATAGGAAATATGGCTATGTTACATTTTGACTCACTTCTCCTTGAGATAGGCCTGCCCAGCACACAAGTCAGAAATCTTGAGAAAAGAGTAATATCTGATCAAATAGTAGGCTGTAATATTAAGTATGTGTGCAGTGGAGCACACCAAAGGTATGCTAACTAATTCTGACATTTCCCAGTTTTTGTACATTTGGAAGGATTTTTTGCAACTTCTCTAGCCTTTCACATGGGTATATATGTTTATTTGCTTGTGTGTGGTTGCCATGGTTTTTAGAGGGCAAACTACAAAAGAGTGAATTTATCCCAAGGCGTCAGACTGGTCATCAGCAGGGTTGTAACCTTCACATCAGCCACACAAATCTCTGCTGTTTCAAATGAAAGGCTGATAGGAGTAATAGCCTGTCATTGTTAACACAGATCAGGTTTAGAGGTCAACAAGATTAGCTCTATTTTTCAGGCTGCTCTGAATAGTGTAGAAGAGAGTCTATTGCATGGAAATATTTCAGAGAAACAATATGAACAAAATGTTTTCTCCAACTCTAGGCAAGATTTGTTTGAAGCAATTTGCTACCTCAGTTTTGTAGACATTCCCTGATCTCAAGGAACTGTGGCTGTGCCCAAAAGTGTGCATGCACTTGCCTCTATAACGTTGTTTTCCCATGTCTGCAGATGTGCTTCTTGACAAGGAAGGGAAGGAAGAGGGATGGGAGGGAGGGAGGGAGGGAGGAAGGGAGGGAGGGAGGGAGGGAGGGAGGGAGGGAGGGAGGGAGGGAGGGAGGGAGGGAGGGAGGAAGGGAGGAAGGGAGGAAGGGAGGAAGGGAGGAAGGGAGGAAGGGAGGGAGGGAGGGAGGGAGGGAGGGAGGGAGGGAGGGAGGGAGGGAGGGAGGGAGGGAGGGAGGGAGGGAGGGAGGGAGGGAGGGAGGGAGGAAGGGAGGAAGGGAGGAAGGGAGGAAGGGAGGAAGGGAGGAAGGGAGGAAGGGAGGAAGGGAGGAAGGAAGGAAGGAAGGAAGGAAGGAAGGAAGGAAGGAAGGAAGGAAGGAAGGAAGGAAGGAAGGAAGGAAGGAAGGAAGGAAGGAAGGAAGGAAGGAAGGAAGGAAGGAAGGAAGGAAGGAAGGAAGGAAGGAAGGAAGGAAGGAAGGAAGGAAGGAAGGAAGGAAGGAAGGAAGGAAGGAAGGAAGGAACTTCAGTGTTCCCACAAGACCTGCAGGGAGCTCATGTACTGTTGAATAGGAGGGACCAATGTACCTTTTTGTGAGAAAATATTTCAATTGTATTAGTAAATCCTCCACCATTAGCAGACTTTATCTTCACCTAGAACATATTTTTATTAAATTGGATTTTTAGTAGGATTTGCTGCAACTGAACCCTAACAAGACTAGCGTTTTCCACAGAAGAGAAAGAAAAACTAGTCTTAAGCATAGCAGAAGACTAAAATTCTGCCAACATTAAGCTGACTACATTGTTTGCTGAACTGGAAACCTTGCTCATTCCTGTGTGCAGGTCCTCTTTTCTGGAGGATGCTATTCTTAAAAAACAAAACAAAACAAAACAAAAAAACCCAGAAAAACAAAAACCTAAAACCAAACAAGCTATCCCACCCCCCAAGCAAATAAAAATAATAAAAAATTAAAAAAAAAAACTTTTCCTTCCCTAAAAGCAACATTCGCATGAATTATTGAGCAAAGCTTATTTCAGCTCTACCTATCTTCTGGTGTTACTGATAAAGATTAATTACTTGACAGATTACAGTGTTTTAATAATACCCAAAATGTAATACAAACTGTAAGAATTCCAGCATCACAGCACAAAGTTGTACAAGAGCCCTAATCTTCCTTCTCAGAGAAGCTAAAGGTCAAGTCAATAAAAGGTTAAGCTGACTAGTATGAATTATTATAATATTATTCTTAAGCTGTCACAAGATCAATAGCTGGTGTTATCATTCACTTTCTAGAATAAAAGACACTAGCACTATTATGGTAATAAGAGAGAAAGAAAGTATATCAACTTCCTGACATTCTTATTTTATTATATATGGAAGTTTTGAACTCAAATAAATTAAAAAAAAAAAACAACAAAAACCAAGCAATTAAATCAAGACTAAAAGTTTCTTTTCCTAACAAGAAAAGAACTGACCATTTGAATAAAGACATTTCAATTGTAAAGCTACAGTATTTTTTGCATAGTTCAAAATACAGTATTGAAATAAACTGGGTTTTACAATAATTGAGCTTAGTGGTCTTAGCAAGAGTGTGATACCTTTCTCTTTCATTTAATTCAAGAGATTTATTTCTCATTTGGTCATTTCTCTAACTCATTAGAGGGTTGCCAGAGAAATGTTAAGGGCCTGATCCTCCAGCGTTTGCAGAGATGTAAATTATAAGAGAAAACAAGTGGATGTTAAGTAGCAGTACACCATTTTCTGGAGGTGCTATTTCTTTCCTGTTCATTTTGCTTACTGTTTTTTAAAAGATTTCTCATTCCCCAGGTGGGAATGATCTTGCTTGGTTCAAGTCAGTGTGCAGCCCAGCTAAGTGCTTACTCTCTCACAGAAGTGTCTGAGTTTTGGTTTCTGTAATGTTTGCTTCATTCTAGGTCACACAGAATCAGCTTTCTTACTTTTTAAAAGGATTCCCAGGAGAGCTGGGCCAATGCTGCCAGGGAAGACAGAGTTATATACTGTTGCAAGCTTTCTTTAATACTGTAATCCTAAAATAGTCCCTCATGCAGTGCAGGTCACAAACGAAAAGACAAAATACCAGTATCTTTAGTAGGACATACAAATGCACATTTGCATCACTTAGGCACATAGGTTTGCAAGTAGTAGATAAAATAAGGGAACAAAGGTTGAATTCATGTGGTGTCAGGAAATTTAAAAAAAAAAAAAAAAAAAAAAAAGGTAAACCAGTTCTACTAGGCTGATACTGAAGTACTATTCTAGAAGGCAATGGCATAAAAGACTCAAAATAGTGCACAGCAGCTCTGTAAGAAAAAATCTAAATGGGTCTTCATTAAAGTACTTTTAGTGTAGATGACATAGTCTTTACCATGAGATTTTGAATAAGCAAATGTGAAGTAGTGAGATATGAAAGATGGCAGATGCATTGCAGTGAATGCTGAAATGTAACAGAGAAACAAGTTCCCTGCAATATAAGTTCATACAGCAAAACAGCAAAGAGAAGCTAAGCCTGCCTTAGGAAAGTGATTCAAATTTGGTGCTACTACCATATATTTTGATGTCTGTATTGCTTTCTTATAGACTTACTCGACAAGCATCAACCTCTTTCAGGCAAAAATCCCAACACACCACCCAAACACTGAGAGAAAAAGAAGCAATTGAGAGAAAATTTAGCTTGGTAGGCTTGTGGGTGATACACAGACTGTGACGTAGCATCACTCTCCATCAGGAGTATGGCATCTAAAATAGCAGTATCAAGTTCCAAGAAGTCAAGCTGTGCAAAAGCTACTAACTGGGTAAAAGCTCTGATGTAGCCAAGTCTCTCTTAAGTTCAGTCAAATCCGGTTATTATTTTTAGTTGTCCACTAAAAAATAATTTAAAAAAATAAAACAAAAAAAATAGTTTCTTTCACACATTTGCAAAGTATTAGATTTTCCTCTCAAAAGAGTTCTTTTAATTGTTTTAAGGGATCAAAACAATTAAAACTGAAGGTAATTTATATAAGCAAAACTGTGGTGTTTTTTTTTTTTTTTAGTTTTTCCTTGTTTGTTTTTTGACAGCTGCAAAATATTTTGTTCTGTTTTTTTAAGAAAGAAGAAAAAAGATCTTTCTTAACAATGTTACAAAACCATAGTTGTTACCACTGTTATTCTGATATGTCCCGATATGACAGGTTCCACACCTGGCCTGTGTGTCCAAACTTTTTGAGATGGCAGAAATTCACAATTTATTTCATAAAATTTCAGTCTAACCCAAACATGTGATGACTTTTCTGAGTGAAGCAAGACAATGTTTACAATGGTGGTAGTCTAGAAACAATAACCATCAGTCATAATTGTTACTGCACGAGCTAAAATTGGAAAACTGAAACAAACACTCATACCTGAAGGACCTCAAAGCCCAACAATGAAATATATTTTACACTAGATGTACTGTAGCTGGACTTTAGTATAGCATTTGATATAGGGACTCTGTCTCATTAATTTAATTCAGACTAGCTTGGATATGAGCAGAGTTACACAGGCAATAAATTGGTCGGAAAAAATCTATAAACAAATAGTAGTGATAAATGCTACCATATGAAGTTAGAAAACCATATAGTGTAGTGATACAGAGATTAATGTTCAGTAAAAGCTCATTTTATTTTTAATATATATATATTGTTTAAATATATATACATATATGAGATATGCATGCACTCACATACACGCAGCAATGGCAAACTGAAAGATCTTTGGTAAATACTAGTGAAGACAGAACAATGCTATAAGGGGATTCAAAGTCTGAACAAAGATGGTACATCTTAGGAAATGAGAAGCTAATGTCAAATATTCACTACTAAGAAATATAAAATACAGAGGTCTAAAAGGCAAAGTAAAGGTAACACCAAACACTACCTTAGGAACAAATTTTCAATGCCATAAGCTAGCAACAAGAATGTTCGACAAAATCTGGAGGATGCACATACTGCAGAAATATACAACTCAAAAAAGTAGAGCCAAAGCTGGCCAAGATGCTCCTAGAATATCCCATTCAGTTCTGTGCTCCTTAGTATCTAATAATAATGAGAAATTAGTAGTAATTCAGAGAGAAAACCCTGCTACCTAATGGTAATATCTAGGCCACAATTCTACTGAAATAAATGATGGGCACCTAGATACCTTTGAGGATCAGGCCCTCAGTCTCATGTAGTAGGATTTACTTATGAAGATTAAAAGGTCTAAATATGAACAGCTCAGCTAAGCTCTGACTAAAGGGAGACGTGATAACTGCCTATAAATATTTGAAAGGTATAAACATTAAGAAGGGCAATGAATTATTTAGATTGGTACAAGGGATATAACGAGAAGTAATGGGAGGAAATTAAGGAAGTGAAAATTTAGGCTGCTCCCTGACAGCCAGGTATATTTCATCTGTGAAATAATTTACACTGAACATCATGAAAAACTTCTTCAATACGAGATGTATTAACCTGATATAGTTTCCCAATACTAATGGCAAAAGTCCTGTCTTTTGGGAGCTGGTAAAATTAGTTGAAACAGAGATGAGAGAATTAATAGGGGACAACCTATTGGCAGGAGACCTTCTGCTTGACCAAATACACCAATTTCCCTACTCCAGCTTTTCCAACTGTTAGCTTTTCTGTCAAAAAACAACAGCATTTCCAGCACAGTATTTGTAACCAGGTAAGAGAGAGAACACATTCTTGGGCAGTAAATACAATCTGCTTGAGAAAGAAGGCATCATACTCACCTTTAATTACAGCTGTTGTCCAGCAAGCATGAGGTAGAACAGTAAGTGTCCCAAGGGGAGCACAACTGGCATTTGCAATCAACATTAGAACAGATTAACAACTAAGACAGTGCTGGGATATGGGAGAGAAGGACTAGCTAGAAAATGAACTTGTACATCACATAAATACTACCATTTAGGAGGCATGCCTTTAAGGTTGACATGCAAAATTTTGCAATTTAGTCAGCTGTTTAGAACAGTCTGTTCAAGCATGTCATGCCATAAGTGAAAGCCATCTAGTGATAGCATGACCTTTTCCATTCACAAAATAATGCAGTACTGTGGAAAAAAAGGGAGTGTGCTACCCCAAGGAATTTCATTGTAACTGCAGAAAAACCATCTTCAAAGTCTAAAGAGAGATTGATTTCATCTCCTCTAGCTGTGCTCTGACAGTACTGCAGCTTGCAAAGTTTGCATTTCCGCTCTGTCCATGATGGATTTGCCATCATGGCATCACTACTTGTTAAATCAAACCCGGGAAGAAATTCAGCAAATAGGCTCTCTGGCAGACAGTAGTTTGATATTAAAGAAAAAAGCAAAAAACAAACAAACAAACAAAAAAACCCTACAAATAAACGACCAAACAAACAAACAACAAAAAAACCCCCATACAACAAAAATAACCGTCATCAGAAGGCTGCATATCTCTGAAACACGTGGAGGAAAAGATAAAAAGACTTTATGGGTGAAGAAAGATGGGAAGAATATTCAGCTATTTGAATTCAATAAGAGGAGAAAAATGGCTCCACCTGTAAATAATTTCATTACTTTTTATATTCAATTAAAATGGAAGGCAATAATATTCAGCATATCTTCAGAATTCATCTCTAAGTATTGGATACTGAAGATTTTACAGTGTTCTGCATAGGCTTGATCTTGCACTACACAAGATAGGGAATCATAACAGAATCACACCTTGCAGGAACTGAAAGGTTTAGGTTAGCTCTCTGGCATAAAAAAAATGTCATCTAACTCCCAGTTTTGAAATGTGTCTTTGTGTATATAAAGTAATTTTTATTTGCATCTCTAAATGCAAAACAGCATTTTCAAGACAACAAATAAAGACTGTCACAAATGTCCAGCAACTACAATGGTCACATACAAGTTTTTCCCATATTGGAGACAAGCAACAGACCTCAAATGACCAAAACCCCATGGTGGAACACTGCTAACTCAGACACCTACTAAGTCACAAACGTGCCTTTCGCTGTCAAACCAAATGTTGAGTAGGCTAAACACATTTCAGGAACAAGGAGTAAGGGCTTTAAACTGGAAGAGGGTAGATTTGGGTTAGACTTGAGGAAGAAACTCTCCAGTATGTGGGTGGTGGAACAGGTTGCTCAGGGAAGTTGTGGATGCCTCCCTAGAAGTGTTCAAGGCCAGGTTAGGTGGGGTTTTGAGCAACCTAAGCTAGTGGTAAGTGTCCCTATCCATGCAGGGGGTTGGAACTAGATCCTTAAGGTCCCTTGCAGACTAAACTATTCCATGATTTTATATGTGACAGCAGTGTTGCAGTTCAGAAAAATACTCAGGTTCCTAATTAATGGTTCTAACTGGACCATTAGCAGCAGTTCATCTTTCAGCTGTACTCTGTGCCAAGCAGTCAATTTTTTGTACTTTGACTACTACTCTAAAGAACCTGTAGACCAAAGCTGCTTATTAAATACAAGGTTTTCTTTCATATAATTGTAAGGAAGCATGTTGAGAGAAACACAACTGAAATTAACTCAGTAACATTTAGTTAGTTAAGACTATATATTGCAGGAAGAAGAGCAAACCTACTGAGAGTTTGCTCCTTAAAATGGGTGCAGTTGGTGTAGGTTTTGTTCATTCTACAGTAATAACTGGTATCTAGTCCTCTGACACAGTGAATGCTGGACACCTCTGGTAGTGACTTTCTCAAACTCCTCTCCTCTACTCTTCTCCTCTTTCTCCCTTTCTCTCTTTCTTCCTCTTTCTCTCTTTTCCTTGTATCTTCTCCTTTTCTCTCTCTCTCTCTTTTGTCACAAAACATATTTACCATACCTTCACAAGATTCTACAACTTTGCTTGTGTTAATTGTCAAAACTTTATGCCTGCATCCAACCTTTGGTGGTTGGACTTTGTTCTCATGGATCCAAATATTTTAAGTTACTTCAGACACTAACATTTGGTGTAGTCAGCAGGATAAGAACCCATGGACCCTAACACATAGTATTTTTTTAATCAACTACATGTGCAGGTAAATATTGGAATCAGTTACACTTGTATGAACAAAACTCATCCCAATTCATATTTATGCAGTCCCAGAGAAGTCACATTCCACTCAGCTGTACCAGCATTAATCTAGAAAACTTAAGAGTTCTCAGTGGCTTACATGGCATATATGCCTCAGAGTAACTTCATACCATATAAATAAAGATAGGACATATCTCAAGCAGTATACAGTGAGACAGAATGTTCAGGTCACTTTTAGAACACTTTTGCAGGTTTACTTTCTTATTAGCAGATTCTTTTGATTTTCAGCTTGTGTTAAAAACCATAGCTGCCATCACCTTGCAGGCCAACACAGAAGTACAGCTGATGATTTATTCTAAATTTAGATTATAGAAAGTAGGGCTGGAAGGGACCTCAAAATACCATTCAGTTCACTCTGCTCCAAGACAGAGTCTACTGTATAAAAATCAGTCCTGACACACATCTAACATAAGCTAAGAAACATCTGTAATTGAAATTATACAACCTTGTTATATAAAATCCATTTCAGTGTTTAACTGTCCTTCCTGTTAAAAATCACTTAAGCCCAAATCCACAAAAGGATTCTATATTTAGCAGTTGGATTACAATGGGATTTACAAGTCCAGAACTGAGATCCTCAGACCACTTGCCTAGCTGTCATCAACTTTAGAGGTACATCCTTTTTCCACATCAGAGTTCCCCAGACACTTCAGAATTGCATTTGTTCATACAGAGGAGGATCTCACTTTTGACAAGGCTGAGTGTCACAGCATCTGCTTTGTGCTTGCACCAGCTGGAGTCAATCAACAGGGCAGGCAGGAAGAATGGATGCAATCAGTCCTGGCATTTCAAATCAAGATTTTGGAGGCTCATCTGTGATTTCCTTTTTCAGAAAAAACATTCAACACCAAGGTGGTGAATCCCAATGTTGTTCATCCATTGCCACTTAACAGGTTAGACTATGACCATAATCAAATTTACCTAAACCCCAGCACCCACCACTACCCTTAGAATCACTGACAAAAAGCCATTCTGACACCATTACAAAGGCTTCATGAATCACAGGGGGCCTAGAAACTGTCTTTGGACCCCTGGTCCTGGGAAGCATCTCACATTTGTGACCTGCAACAACATCCATGGAACAGGGTGGTGACTGGTTGAAATAAGAAACACTGTGAGAAAGAAAAGGTCTTCTCTGGACCACAGATTTTGAAAATATTGTCAGCAAATTGCAATGACACAGAATAGGTTACACTCTCGGGATTAAGATTCAAGATCTTAAGAGACCAGCACATGAGTTCAAGACCCCAAGGCACAGCATGACTCTGAGCCTGCCCCTTCCCCACTCATACTGATGAGTGATCTTGTCTTCAAGTACAAAACAAAAGACCCCACAATTCCCTTCAGCCTGTGTGTGAGGTGTCTATTGTTGATTTTGCTTCTTGAAAGGAATGACTGCTGCACTTATGTTTTCATTATTATTTTAAGGGGCACAGGCACTTATTATCAGGACCAGTTTTAAACAGTGAGTTCCAAAAAGAGCAAGGAATTTTCTTGAAAGCAAGAGATGGCAGTTTTTTTCCTACCTCCCAGAGCTGTCTAAAACAATGTTGTCTCCAGTGAACAGCCTCTAGCCAATCCACATTTGCAGGTTTGAGGCAGCTTGGTGATAACCATCTGATCCTGATACTGATTCTCAAACCAGTTGAGAGATAAGTGGGTTTTGTTAGTCCCTATATCTCAGAAATTCAACTTTCCCAATGTGTGGCATAAGGTAGCTTGATGTCTGTTTTTAAGGCTATAGGTTCCCCTGCAACAGCAAAAGACCTAAAACATTGGTGTTACAGCACATAGATCTGTTGACAATTTCTTATTTAGGGCGTTAGCCCCTGCTGTGTGCTATAGTGTAGTGAAAGTTTCAGAAATAAAACCTGATGAAGAAAAACTCTGGACTGCTTAATTTATATTAATTATTAACAAATATTAATCATAGGATTGATACAAGAACTGAAAGCAAATGCTAAATTTTTTAAAAACTATAGTACTCCGGGAGTGCATGACTTGACCCTTTATGTTTAGAGACTATGCCTAGCAGCACACAGTAATTTTTTTAGGGAATGTTACAACACATAGCACTGATTTCAGCCACAGATGCACTATTAGCATGAAAGACTTAAGCACCACGTGAGGAACTGACACTGTAAACAGAAAATTCATAACAGGTGCATATAGGCATTTCTACAAAATGCTACAGATCTTTAGCACCCACAGATGGCACATTTACAATAACTATGTACTGATAACTAGGTTTCCCAGAAAGTCCACTGTCTGACCTCTTCTCAGGGTCAGCTTCCTAGAAGTTCGTGTTTCAACAACAAATAAAACTACTCCCTTACTCCTGTCCTTTTTTTAGAAGCCCTACAGAGTAGTAAAAAAAAAAATAAATGTTTATTTATGCTGATTTCAGGCTCTGTAACTTTTCTCACAGCTTTATTAAATATCTGAGTAGCTTGCTTCAACTAGATATCAAATGCAAAAATATATTTTCCATTTTATTTTGTATTAACTTGTGTTAATAATTTTATATTCACATTTCTACATCAGTTCATCCCTGACTCTGAAAAATCAACAACTGGGAAAAATCAGCCCAGAGAGTAAAAAGTATTAAAGTAACGATGCTAAATATTTCTCCAATTTCCAACCTGTTCTATGTAAAATTATAAGGGGATAAGACCAAAAAAAAAAAGATAAATCTTTGCCAAATTGCTACAATGCAATGAACACTGGATCAGTGCCAACAGCTCACAAGCAATCTTAGTTTAAAAAAAAAAAAAAAAAATCAGATGAAAATACTAACTTTTCTTTTAATTGCAGCTGAAACTTCAGTCAGTGTGCAGCAAGGTGATCAATGTGCCTTGAGACAGCAGACAGTATTTCCTTCCCTCTTACTCTTGTTATTTTCTTTGTCTTATGTTACAGGGATGCACTAGCTCAGGAGAATCACTGCAGCAACTAAACAATAAAAGAAAATATAACTGAAAAAACTCCCTGCCCACAGCAAAGGACAATCACTGATATGACTGGTTGGGTGCCTATCAGCTGCCCAGCACTATAATTGGCTTAAGCTCAGCTAAGGAAGTAAAAAATAAATTCAACTTCCCCATCCAGAAATTTATGTCCACTCATGAAAAAAAAACCATCCATGTCCTCCCACAAGCTTTTAAGGTGTGGCTTTGGACTCTCCCAAACCTCTACAGCTGCTGTTTTCCAAGGAGACAGCAGTGCTGTCTTTCTTGCTTCTTACAGCCACCCAGCACCAACAGCAGCTGAAGGAATGAAACGCTGACAGTATTAAGGACATAATCCTAGAGATGCACATGGCCCATGAATGTGTCTCATTCCTGTGAAAAAGAAAAAACCCAAACAATAGTGAGTGAAACATTGACCTCACAGCAGAGAGAGTTATGGCAGCCCAGCCTCAGCTGCTGGCCCTGGCTCCTCCATAGGCTCACAGAGAGAATTTACTCAGCTCAATGGCCCTAGCTTTGCCCTCTTTCCTCACCTCTGTGGAAAATAAAAGCAGTGACTAATTAACTGCAAAAGATAGAGTGAGACACAAGAGTTGAAAGGTACCTTTTAAACACAGACTTAAAGGAAAGGGCAAGCTATTAGCAAGACAACTTGAAGACCCATGAAGCAAATTAGACAATTATACATCTTTCCTGCACAATTGCTCCCAATTTCTGCAGAGTTTAAGTTTGCCAATTAAAAGCAAACCAACAACAACAGCAGCAAAAAGATCTTTTTTTTTTCTCTCTATCATTGGCAAGAAAACTGTCCTGGCCCGAAAAAAAAAACATTCTCATTTCCCAGCATTTCTGACAGAGGAGGTCCAGGACTTTGCTCTTCAGAGGTTTCTAAAGTGACCAGACAACACCTGGGGTTTTAGCACTTGTAAGGTCTTTCCCACTTAGTGCCCATGTTTTCCAGAACACCAAGAATCATCATCCCTGTAGGGGACATGTAGACGTGGCTCTTAGGGACATGCTTTAGTGATGGACCTAGAAGTAGCAGTGATACGTTTATGGTTGGACTTGCTGATTTTAAAGGTCTTTTCTAACTAAAATAATTCTATGACAGAGCAAAAGAAACCAACTGGGTTCAACCAAGGCTGTCACTGCAGCTAGGGGAAGCTCCCGGCTGAGCATGAGCAAGGAGCACCAAGCACATGCAGGAACAGTGAGAGACATAAAAATGGGGAAGATGTAAAACTTATGCTGACCCTGCCACATGAGACCATTAGCTGACAACTACTTGCAGCTACCCACTCACCTGCAGATGGCCTTGATGCAGATGGGTACACTGACTGGAAATACCCTGTCTGTCTAAACCAATATAGGGAATGTGGGGAAGTCAAGGCAGAAGTACAATATGGAGTACCAAAAACCTCATCACCATCATAAAGATTTCAGTGCCCTTCTTCTTTGTTAGAAGCTTGTAGTAAAAGGAGTGATTTCTTATCTAAACACAGCTAGACTAGTGCCAACATCATTATTTCCTAGTGGTTCACAGTTATGAAATATGTGGTATTTTTCCAAGACCTGCACATGAGAGTTGAGTCACTCGTTTTAAAGAGGGAAGGAGAAACTAAGAAAAGTTCAGAAAGGAAGAATATAAAATGCACAAGAGAAAAAAGCAAACACAACTTGAGAGGGAGAAAGAAAAGAGTACAGAAGATCAGGTGTGAGTGGGGAAGAGGAAACAATTCCAGAAGAGAATTATTGTGAAGTTGAGGGAGAAGCATTAGGATCAGGAAACCCCTAAATGTACTTACTGGAAAAAGAATAAAGAAAAAGGACTCATGCCAAGAGAATTAAAAGGCTTTAAGAAGCAACTGAGAATGAGGGGCCTGCCAAGCTACATTCATTAAATATTAGACACATTCCACTAGTATTTGTCAAATTTATTCAACAAATACTATTTGCTGCCACAGCTGGCCAAGTACTCCTTAGCAAACATATTGTTCAACAAATACCAAGGAAATTAATTTAATAATCTAATTCAGCTAGTATTTTTCTAGTTATGTCACTCATTCTAAAAGTAAGCTGCAGGTTTGTTAAATTTGTTAACTGGAATGACTGTTATTTGTAAGAAGAAGAATTTATCCCTTTGAAGGACATGTGCAGATGGGTCCTAACTGTAAGAATAAGAACAGGAGACTGGCAGCAATACAATTAACTACCATACCCAGCAAACAATACATAACCTGTTTCTTTTTTCTTTCTCTATATTATGCAGGCGTAGGTAATTTTCTGCTAATGTACTAGTCCTTTGCCTAGTAAGTGTCAAGTTTTGAAGCCCAGATTACCATAATTAAACTCCTTTGGTGATAAATTCAAAGTTGCCTTTACCAGCAGGTAATTTACCTCTCATCTGTTTAAATACATCAGTGCTTTGTCACATTAGCTTTGTCCCTGTTATTGGAAGGGCATGTGATGAGATAATTTTCACCTTGGCATGTATTCAAATCAATTTTTAGTCCTGTTAAAAAGACAAAACCTTTTCTCCCTCATACCATGTTTTTCATTCCAAAATACCTTAAGAATGAAGCACTATTTTTGAAACTGAAAAAATATATTGAAATGAAGCTTAGATACAAAGCAAACTATTAAACATTAGGAAAATGTCACATTTTATGCTGCACAGATAACTTTAATTTAGACCCCTAGTGTACATATGTTGCAGTACAATCTTTAATAAAATAATTGCAGAGGAAGTTTCTGAGTGCCCCTTCCTTCAATCATTGCACAAGCTTGATGGTGCTCTGGGACTGAATTAGCTATTCAATATTTCTTTTTATCCTCATCATTCAGCGTGTAGTCTCACCTTATTTACTGCATAACATCTATACCCTTCTCTGAATACCTAATTATTAATTTCCTCATGGGCTTTTCTATGTCACTCATCACTATGGTATCTGATGTTTCACAAACATTAATGAATTTATTTTCCAGCTCTGTAAGAAAAGCTAATAATAATTTCCTCCCTTTGCAGCTGGAGAAAGGGGAATGAGGACCATGGGAATTGCCAGCAACCACAGAGAGAAGTTGGAAGCTGAAACAAGTTCAGAGCTGCAGGTCCCCATACTTAAGTCACTCTGCCAGCCTATATCATCTTGCTGGCAGGGGTGCCAAGGACACACAGACTCCACTTGTCTTGGTCACAGCTGCCTGTGCTCATCACCCACCCAGGGCGAGCACCCAGGGCAAGCACCCACGGCTGCAGCTGGTCCAGGGAACAAGCTGCCCTACTGTCAGCCCCTGCAGCCCTGCCCACATCTCTGAGTGCCTCACTTAAAAGCATCTGCCTGACTCCAGTTTTTTTATTTTATTGGGTGAGATGGAATTACAGTCCAAAACTACTGTGAGAAAAACTGGGAGAGTAATCTGTCACTCAACAGTAATAAATCTCAGGAGCCTTCCATTTGTGATACAGGTTCACTGAAATGTCTGATCCTGGATCCAGAACCGCCTTGCCTCCTGCTTCCCATAATGAAAGTCACTATGCTAATAATTCTGCACCTGCTGCTTGGCAGACTTAGAAATGGATTCCCATAGCTTCTGTACAACTGGTACCTCCAGACAAATACAGCTAGGGGCAAGGAGAGAGAAAGTGCACATTAATATATTTGAGGAACTGAGGAGGTGGGTAAGTGGGTAAATCTTCAATTTACACATGCAAATCAAGAGCTGAAGCTATCTCCATGACTGGTTTTTTTGTGGTTTGGTTTTTTTTAATCAAAAAACTACTGCTAGAAAAACAAACCAAGGACCTACGTATTATACCATCTTCTAATGATCAACATAATGTCATAGGCCGGTTCTGTATTTTTATATTTCTTCACTCAAAATACTATTATAAAGTCTTATTGAACATGTCTATGCAAAAATATGAATCTCTGTGCACGTTTAACCCTAGCTCTGAGGAGTTCAGGCTACATTTAAACTTTGTAGAAGAGATTCTCAACATAAAAAGGGTGATGAAACTGCAATACATATATTGACTCTGGTGAACTTGCCAGCTACCAATTCAACTTTTCACCAAGGACACTTTGTATGAATGACAAACAACATACATCTGACCACATAAGGTGGATCCAGAGCAACCTAAGAGGACTAAAAATCTTATCTTGAGTCAAGCATCAAGCACACACAGACACTGCTGCACACTCCGATACCACACATGCATGCATAAAATCAATGCGTTAAACACAGTAAAGATCACTGGGGAAACAAACAAACAAACCTCAGCCAAAGCTGTGGATTCTTTCTCTAGCAAAAACCTAGCTGATTTCCACACTCTGAAGGTTTCTGACTCACACAAGGCAGAATGAAATCTTGAGAATTAGTTCCTCTGATAAACAGCTCAGCTTTCCATCAAGCTGACATGAAGTGCAATCTCTGCTCTAAAAAGCAAAAATGCTCTGTGATGGAGAGAGAGGACGAGGAGATGCATCAGCCAAGTAGTGATAGCTGGAGACATTTTTCTAGCAGAGACCCAGAGCAGGTATTATGTCTTCACAGGGTGCTGAAAAACATTGCTTTCAGCAACCAAACAGAGGCTTCCACAGTTTTTCTCTATCCCAGGAAAACTGTGTGTGCATAACCATGTACTTTCTTTATCACAGGAACACTCATGAGAAGCACTGTTGGAATTGCTCATAAATAGGTCTCCTTCCCTTCTGTGGCCTAACAGACACATTTAGCTGCCCTCCCACAACAGAACAAGTGGAAGGGTCACTTGATTGCTTTCTAAACGAGCACTCAACACCCTAGGCAGCAGGGCCAAGTTATGCTTAGAAGTACACATGAACTGCCGAAGTCCTACAGCAGCAGAACTGGGCTTCAAAACTGGATCAAAGCTCAAGACTGTCAGCATCAAAAATTTCAACAGGCTCAGCAGGCACTGGATCAGACCTAGAGAATTTTTCTTCTTCCTTTTCACCCAGGGTATCCCAAGGCCTGACCTTAGGATCCTTCAGCCCCTTAACTTGTAGCTTTAGGTTTTAATACAGCAGTGTCAGCTATGAAGGTTTAAAGACCTAAATCTTTTGTTTCCTCTAGGTGTATGTTTTCTACCTAAAGAGCTTGGATAATTAAAGCAATTTCTTTTCCCTGTGACATATTACATTTTTCTCTCATTTCCACACTCATCTCCACCTACTAGATATGGGATATTTCCAGGTCAGTTCTCATATAGCTCTAGAACTTTCTACTCCACTTGCTTAGGAAATTCAGCAAATTATACCCAGACAGCTTGCAAATGCTGCTTTACAGTTTGCTGTGGTTATTCATTCTCAGCTGAACCACGCACTCAAGATAAACACAAGGTTGGTTCTCTGCTTTAAATCCCAGAATCACTCAAAAAAATACACTGGACCTACTAGACTGTACTTTCAAACCAAACACTCTGCACCAAACACTCTGTCCTCTTCTACTCCCACTGCCAGGGAGGCAGGCACCCCTCTAAACCAGGATTTATTTCTTTATTCTTTTAATTAAGAAAAAACAAGCTCATTTACATGACAGCATTTTGTTTTAAAAATCCTCTTCTGTTGCCAAATACATAAGCTGTCCCCTCACCTATCCAGTCCCCCATCACCACTGTCCCATATGATACGCAGGGCACTCGGGCTTCTCTCTTCGTCTCTCCCACATGAAGGATGCCAGCAGCTTTTTCTCACAGAACAAAGTGTGATAGCAATTGCACATGTTACAATGTTAGAATTTTTTTGCCTTTCAGCAAAGAGAGAACTATTTCTCTCCTTGGAAAGTTTCTAATTAAAAGTTAGGTTTCCCACTCTTTCCCTTTCGAAAGTACCATAAATTATAAATAACTGACTAGCCTTTCACTGTCTCTAATGCACAAAACCTGATATGCTTTCTCCAGTTTTTCCAACTTTGCTGTCAGAGGGACTTTTTATATTTGAGTTGGGAGGAGACAGGCTGCTCAAGAAATCTGATGAAACTCCAAGACTGAAAATGTTGTGTCCCTTACCTACAGGAAGTACATTACGAAGGCAGCTGCAAGGCAATCAAAGTCATTCCACAGTATGGGCTCTTTCAAATGACTTTCCCCATGATATGGTGCAGTTTCTTTGAGTGCAAGGTAATGTAGTGTTCATGCTAGCTTAGTCCAGGGTCTCTCTGAAGCAGATACTGTCAATCATTTCAGACTGTGTGGACTGAATGTAACATTTTCAATATGGTGTTTACTGTTTTCCAGTGAAGGTAAAGTTGAAATGGCCAAAGCATTTTAATGTGTAGCACATTAGATTGCCCTTGAACTATGCTATCAATATAAAAAAGGTGGCTAACTACACTCTAGTTATTAAGAACTTGTTTCTGTATTGTACTAAGCATTGTGTCACCAGGAAGTGTAATGAAAGACCTCAGCCTCTTAGTTTAAAAACAAAAGGAGGGGGGAAAAACAAAACAAAAAAACCTAACCCACTAAAAACAAAACAAAACAAAACAACAACAAAAACCCAAGCAACCAAAAAAAATCATAACACCAAAACAAAACAAAAAAAGGAATGAAAAGGGACAGCATCATCAATGTTTAGATCCTGAAACAATTGTTCCCACCACGAGAAATCTTTCCAGAACATGCTGGAATGAGGCTGCTGCTTACAACAGGTTGTCTCCCAGTACTAGAGTGAGTTGATGGGTGTGGGTAAATGAGCCAAAGCCTTTAACTCTGAACCCAAACCAAGACACAGCAATTGGATGCAAATATATATTGACAGAAGTGACCAGTCAGTGGATGTTCAATGAGGAAAGGCACTCATAACTGCAGATGTTTTACCTTATAACTCCTCACTGTGCATCACTGAACTGGCAGGCCCACAAGAACCATCTTAGTCAGGAGATTTCTACACATCTGCACCTGGCAGTGATCAGAATAACCATCAGCACAGGCAGATAGGCCTTCCAGGTCACACCCAGTGCTTCAGCCTCCTCAGGACTTCTTGAATCCACCCATCCATGCCCCCACAGCCCATTTCTGAGGTTTTTTTCCTGACAGTATGCTGAAGGGATGCTCCATACTTCCCTGCCTTTCTCCTCTGGGCTCACATTTGAGGCATTCACCTTCCCCTTTATCCTACATTATCGCTTGGTGGTTAAAGGTGGGTTTGCACTCTCCTCCCTCATACCATCACCCCTAAGTTCCCTGCCCACACACCTTCCTTCAGTACTCTTCACTTTTAAACTTGTGAACATTTCCCTGTGCACCACAACAGAGAAGCCACAAAATCTTTTAACCAAAGTCAAGGACTTGGAACCCACTCTCTGAAGCAAAGAAACTGCTCTTCCCCTCTATTCCCATTCCTATTCCTCTGTCTCCCATCTCCCACTTCCTCCTCATGCTGTTCTTCCCCTGCCAAGACTGTCCATGTATCAGGCTGTCCCCACCCACAGCCTTCACATGAGGCCTCCTCCTTTACCACTCTTACTCTAGGAAGAGGTTGCTCCAAAACTCCTGACATGACAAAATAGTGACTTTATTGTGATGGAGGAACTTACACTTAATACATTTTTTATGATGCTTAAAAATATCTTAAGAATTAATGCAGAGCAGGAGAAACAACCATAAGAGTTGCACATTGTCAGGTCTCAGATCTCCATCACAGACAGGACCTAAAATCTTCATTTGACGAGTATCACAATTTTCATGTAAAAGATGGCAAAATTTAAGCCACAACTTCCCTGAATTTGAGTAGTTTTTAAAGACATAGAAAAAAGAACAAACAGATATTTTTTTCAATTCACAGCTTATATTTTAAGGACCTTTGTTATAAGGACCTGTTTTTCCCTAAGAAAAAAATGTGAACTGTCATAGAAGTAAATGTATCAGAAAAAGTAGCTAAAACTTCTTGCACCATCCCCACTGGGTGAGCCCAGAAGTGAAAAACCTTCTTTAGTCCAAGACTCCAAACTGTATTTTGGCACTGACCTTTTTCTAAACTGAGAAATCTTTGTGTTTTACTTTTGGCTTTAGTGGAAGTAACAATCACCTAGTACCACATACGAACCTTTGAAGAGACCTGATCTTAAATTCATTTGAAATATTTTTACCTTGAATTTGTCTGCCCCACCTTCTCTTTCTCAGCAAAAGGGTTTTTTTTAGGGAGACAACAGCACAACTGTCCTGATAACACATCAGTTCCCAACCATGGGAAGCTGCAGCAACCTCTGACACTTCTCTTGAAGATCTGTTGTTAATACACTTTGGTCTTCTGCTCAGCCTGTTGACTTACCTCCCTTAACCTCAGTATATAATTAGCAGATTTTTTGAGTGAGCTGATTTTTTAAGAAAAGGAAATTAAACAGAATTGGGGATGAGTTGAGGGATAGGGGAAAAAAAGCAAATAATTGGCACTGTCTCCTTTTTGAGAAAGTCGTCCCAAGGAGGAGAAAGAACAAAATCAATGAATTTTGGCTCAGTAGTATGGTAGTCAATTCATCAGGCAAACTGATGGCAGCCAGTCAGGCTCTCACAGGCACCACCTGTCCCTGTCAGCAAAATGTCACATTTCTGAATTTATTTCCATAGCAAGATAGCACTCCCCCTGGCGCAGCATTTAACAGTTTCACAGCTGTGAGAGCAACCTATTGAACAGAGAGAGAAAAGGCAGCTCTTCTTCCTCACCAACTAAGGCAAGCAATATTTCAAGAGAAAGGAGGCATGGACCAATCCAAAGACATACTTTTTCAAGGATTTGCTTTCTCTAAGCTCGGTTCCTAAATCAAGATTGAGTAAAGCAATACCTGAGTTTCCCATTTTCAAATCATTAGCCAAAGCAGAATGTTGCACCAGTCCCTCTCTCACCAGACTTTAACTTTCCCAGCTGCACCAAACCCCCCATGAATGAAGGTGACAGCACTGACCTCAAGTAGCTACATCAAACTAAAAATTTAGCCCCTAATAGCCCACTATAATTCTAGATGTCTTTGTTATAGCCGAGTCTAGTCATGATAGGACTGATTCCTTTCAGTTTGTTCAGAGACCACACTTTTAGTGATTGTCATTCATTGTTGAACACAGCGGTGACATAAACTTCTCTGAAACTGTCTGCTCATCCACAGCAAAACAAGCACTTACCTCTCCAGCACAAGAGGAAGAATGCTGCATACTTCTCTTTCCTTCTATCCTCCACCAGTCATTGGAGTCATTTTCAATATAAGATAGTTTCATCAGATCTCAAAAAGTGGCAAATATCTAGCACAGCTTTACTTTCAGGGATTTTATTTTAAATGTTTATAATTAGGAGTGCAACAGGCTAGACTGAGGTATAGCAGAGCAGATGTTCCAGTTGCATGTTGGACTTCAATTTTTTTTATTTAGGCAATCAATAAATCATTAGAGACAGTTTGAAAGTCTGAGAAAATGTTAAGCTTTGGGCAAGAGAGAACATTCCTTAAAACTTTGGAAGCACACTTTTAAAATTAAATTCATGCCAAAGGTTTGGATTAGCAGGGCACTTGGCCCAAATTCTCAAGATATTTCACACTTCTCTACTTCTTCAAAGGCATAACTCCACCATTTAGGTTCTCCTGACATCCTGAGAAATCATTATTTACCAGCTGTCTAACACCACAGGTTCTTGTTACCACTTCGAAATGCAGGATCACACTATGGGTACAAGTGCTCAGAGGTGTGTGGTTCAACATGCTGAACCTTCAGATTCTTAAATTTTTACATATCTATGTAGAGAGACAGTTATAACAAAATTCTCATTTCATGGCAAGATCTACCTTACTGCACTCAGTGTCCTCATTTCAGAAATTTGTAGAAAACCAGGCAGACAGCTCACAGTTTTGCAAGCATTTTAATGCTTTGGTAAAAGCTCTTAGAGTACAAATACTGCTAACTTCCTGCATAGAAATAGAAATGAAAACACATCATCATACCTGTTTAAAGTGTGAGATGACATTTAGCAGGATCTTGATCTTTAAATTTATGTTGCTAATCTACTTGTAATAAGTTACATACTGTTTCAGAGGTTTTGTGATTGTGTTTTTTTTTCAAATCTTTTTTGATACATATTAATTTTGAGTTCACAGTCACTGTATGTCTCAGCCCAGTTGGTGGAATAACTGTAAGGTACTTTGTCTCAATTATAGCACCATGATACAGAGCAGTTAAATAGCCATATAATTTTTTATTTTTGCCCTGGAGGCTCTTACTTCAAGTCAGTCTTTTCTTTTCCTATTTTTTCTAAACAAGACAATTTTTTAAGTGTTAAGAAAGTAAGGAAAATTACTTTGCCCTAGTTTCTTTTATACTTTTCTTATATTTTTATTCTCACTTTTGAAGATGAATATAAATTAGTATAGCAATGTGTCCCACCAGTTAATCATGCTTTAGGGAACTTTATTCTCTTCTCCCTCCTGCAAATTCTATTTTAAGGCTCAGTCTCATTCTCTCATTCATGAAGAAACATTAGGAAACAACTAGCTGTATCATATAGCAGTCGATTCTTTCTTTCATACATGTCCCCACCTCACCTGCTTTGCACTGTAAAACTCAAAGGAAATTAAAAATTAAATAGGTCCCTTTTTTTTTTTTTGGCAAGAGCCAAGCCTGACACAGGTAACAGAACCAAGCTGCAGTTTGCAAATGGACCCTTGGTCTCTCAGCATTCTATAGATAGATTCAGGAGGGAGGCCCTAAGCAGATATGATCATCCCAAAGCATTTAAAAAAATCAGAATTCAACTCCTTTCTTTTAGGACCTTCACAATACTTGTGTGGGTTGCACTTGTCCATCTTTGACAATACCAGTTTTGGATAGGAATGTCCTGGTTTGGACCAGGATAAAGGTGATTTTCTGTCTTGTACTTTTGTTTTTAGCTAAGTCTCTTGTAAGTAGTTGAAAGCAAAAGTACAAGACAGAAAATCACCTTTATCCTGGCCCAGAAGGCTCTGGAGGAAAGGGGGATTAATAGAGAGTATCTGTTATTCAATTTAATTGCCAGGCCAGTGTTAAACCGTGACAGGGAAAAAGCCTTCTTCTTACCAGAAAGCACTTCTGTCACTGTGTGAGAACAAGTGCCTACCAAGTCAAAAGGGAAACAACCATAAAAAATAGAAAATACCATTCTATGATACTGTAATACAACATCGTAGTAGGTCCAAGGAGTTTATATCACAACACCATTGTAGCACACAGTTTATTAAACACAGACAGAGAGGCGGTTGTTTCTGGCCACTGCTGCCCCATGTTGTAATACTTCAGGCCAGTTAATACCATGGCCAGAATTCTCATCAGCCAACAGCAGAGGCAGAGACAATTTCACACTTTTTTTTACTGCACAAAACCACAAAACAGTGGTAGGAGGAGGTAAAAAAGCAACATGGAGGTAGAAGAGCAACAAGGCTGGTAAAGGAACTCAAGCCCAAGTCCTGTGAGGAGAGGCTGAGGGAGCTGGGGGTGTTCAGCCTGGAGAAGAGGAGGCTCAGGGGAGACCTCATCGCTCTCTACAACTCCCTGAAAGGAGGCTGGAGCCAGGGGGGGGGTTGGGCTCTTCTCCCAGGCAACTTTCAACAAGACAAGAGGACACAGTCTTAAGTTGTGTCAGGGGAGATTTAGGTTAGATATTAGAAAGAATTTCTTCACGGAGAGGGTGATCAGGCATTGGAATGGGCTGCCCAAGGAGGTGGTGGATTCTCCACCCCTGGAGGTTTTTAAGAGACTGGATGTGGCACTCAGTGCCATGGTCTGGTAACCACAGAGGTAGTGGATGAAGGGTTGGACTTGATGATCTCAGAGGTCCTTTCCAACCCAGATGATTCTGTGATTCTGTGAAAAGGCAGCATCAAGGGGAGTACATTTAGCCAGTATTGCAACCAGTAAATTTGTCTTTGCTCTATCAGCTAGCATAGCTGGGTAAAATATCACTATTTTCCTAGAGACATTTTTTAAAATGTTAACAGATTTCCCAGTATTTTTGCACATTTTCACTTTGCAAAATGCATTCACAGGTTTGAGCTTTTGAACTTCTTTCAATTCACTCCTTTCTATTTTACTCCTTTAAAAGGGTCAGAAATCTAAGAATATAAAATTTAACATTTACTCTGACTAAAGGAAAACACACACATTATACACCCAAGGAAAAGTATGACAGGAAAAAAACCACAACAAACCCCACAAAGGAATAATCTTTTGTATCAACAGAATTCTTTCTGACTATACAGAAAAATTGGTTAGGCCATTGCCTAGATTTGCTTTGGACAGTGGCTATTGTTATTAATAGAGTTGCTTTTTTTCTGAGCACTGAACCAGCAGAGCAAAGCTATCTCCAAAATGACGAGCACACCCTGTCCGTTTTCTCCACTACAGACTTCCCTCCTGCAACCTTCTCATGTTCTCTCTCCACTCACTTAAAATTTTAGTGGAAAACAAAAGAAACCACATACATGAACATTTCCATGTTTGTCTTCACAATCTTCTGTCAGTTCATAATATGGTGCCATTTCTCTGTGATAATGGAAGCCATGAAAGAGAGAAGGGCTATCTACTAAAACAAATAGTCCAGCAATTGATCTGCAGCAGCTGTTAAACTTGTAAGCCAGGAAGAGCTTCAGTGAATTATCAGCCCATCAAACACTGCTGGTGCAAACCACTGCTTCCATCTGAAATGCAGATCTGTCAAGGTAAGACACAAGTCTTGCTATGTCAGTGGCAAAGCTCCTGGTGACCTCCATATGGGATTTAAAAAAGACACCTAAACTCTCAAGACTCAGATAAACAAGGCTGAAGAACAGATAGGGATCCTTGAGTTTTACAGGCATGTAGAGAGGAAGAGTGGCTTTACCAGAGGAAAGATTTTGGACTCTAGCCTCATCTGCTAAGTGTAAACCCCTACTCATCTTGGGCTCTAGCTGTATCTCCAATCTCAGACACTCTTCCCAGTGATAGTTTCAAGCACCAATGAGTGACTTTACAACAGCTGCATTGTAAAGGAAGAATACAGTTTAAAGGAAGATCTTGTCCACTTGAAATTCTTGAAACCACTGGGTTTCCCTTGCTACAATATTGACTCTGATGTTTAAATAGAAAGTTTTTTGCTGTTCAGACATTTCAATCAGCACTGCTAGATATCTATTTCTTAAAATAAATGTACTTGCCTAGACAAAACCTTAATTTAAAAAATAAAATTATTGAAAAAATATACTTCTTAGCTTTCTTAGGAAATAGTTCAGCACTTTTTTTTTTTTTTTTTTAATGAGTTATTAACATTCCAAATTACTATTTTAAGGTACTATTAGTACTACTAGTGGTGGAATTAAGGAGAGGTTTACTAAAACCAAAGTTTACTTATTTCTTTTAATTCTTTAGTGACCTGAAATACCAAAAATAGGAGACACTTGTATCAGACTGCTTCAGTGAAGTCAGTAAAGGAGAGGATGAGGGAAGAAGCTTTTAAACTTTCATTCTAGACTCCTACTTGCTTCTTCAAATTAGTCAAATTTACAAATATCCTCTTTGTTTTTTCCCCCACTGGTGATGGTTACAGTGTGTCATAGCACACACCAACTCTAACCATGATCTTTTGTCTTTCACCTACCAACATTTTCAGAGATTCATTCAATGCTTCTTTTGCCCACATGTTGCCTACAAGAAGAGGGACAAGCTAGTTTTAATGAAAAATAATTCTAACATTGAGGAGAAGAAATTAATATGCTTTGACATAGCACAGAACCCTGCTATTAGAGACTTTCTTTTTTACTATATTTATTCTTTAGCTGTTCTTTAGCCACCCTAGATCTCCAAGAACTAACTAAGAAAATTACTATATTTACTCGTCAGGTTCCAGACCAAATGCTTGAGGAGCAGTACAAACTATATGATGAGAAAGTTAAATAATGGAGAGTTAAAAAAAAAAGAATTCACAACTCACTCTATATTGTAGAGGTACTCTCATTTTTCTGAGGTTTTTTGAGTAGGATTTCAGCCACTAAGATATTAGGATGTCGTCCACGTGCATTACACAGGGACACTTATAGCCAAAGGGAAAACCCTAGTACCTTCAGATACCAAGGAATGTTTCCATGTCTGGAAACATTCCTTTCTTCTTGTTTACTGCAGGTATCTTCCAGTCAAAATGTCATTCTTTGGTCATCTTAAAGGCTATGTCTCTGTGCATGTCCTACGGAAGTTATTTCTACTGGTTTAAATAACTTATCCTTCATACTTCTGCCATACATAATATTGCTCAATTAAAGAATGGTGTTCTACTGCAAACTTAATTAATAAACATTTTATTACAATAGTTGCCTGCCATATTTTACCAACCTTCTTAAGCAAGCCAATGCCAAATGTCTGCAGTTCAGCTCTGGGCCTCTCATCTGTATTACCAAAGGTAGGATTCTTTCACATGAGTGAGAACCATGGTTTCAGAAATCAAGATCAGTAAGAAAATTCTTCCTCTGATGACTAAAAAATACAATTCAGTTAAAAATAAAAAGCTAGTAGTTCTTACACTTCTGATATTCTGCTAGATGTGTGCTGTTTCTTATTAAAAAAAAAACCAAAACCAAACCAAACCAAAAAACCAACATATTTTCATGTAAGAAAATAAGCAGACATAAGAATTTTTTTCACTTTCTATCCTTCTTTTCTCAAATCCTCAGTTTACAGCTTGTCTTCATCAAAGCAGGAGCAAGAAGCAAAGATGAGCATAGGACAGTGTTTAACCAGAAAATTAGAGAAATCAGTCTCTGAATGGATATGGTTTCCATATGTTTATAAAACCAATCTCCCAGAAGGAGCAAGTTTATACATCACACATGAGGAGCCTATTATTGTCACAGAATTAATGGGGGAATTCCCATGCTGAATTTCCCACAATTTATTATCCAGAGCTTCAGGAAAGTGTTGAAATGAGCTCTCTCAGGTCCCATTTCTGCACAGCACTAAAATACATTAGCTTAAGCTTTTGGTTTGCTATATTTGGGCTTCTAGATTGGTATCGGTCTCTACTGCAAATATTTGAAGTGATCTGCAATAAGTGCATCTTGTGTCTTTGTGATGCATGCTTTGAACCACATATTATCTTCTTTAAATCTCTTCCAGAACTTAGTTTAGCGAATAGCATCAAGAATGGAGAATCTGCAAAAGCTAGCATTGGAGTTCTAAGATGATCTGGCCAATGTGAATAAAGTGAGCTGGAAACAGAGAATGTCATTTAGCTGAAACAAGTATTACCCAAAGGAGTAAATGGGATGGAGAATAACTGTCTCAGCTCATCAGCTCTCTAGAAAGTCATCTGTCATGCTTTTGAGCCTGGCTGATAACAAAGGACCACACAGCTCCTCATTCCCTTTCCCCCTTTTCAAGATCCACCAGAATTCCCACAGGTCAAGGCTCATGGACTATGAGGGCTCCTCTCACCAGGAGAGGACAAACCCGGGCAAAAGAGATTCAACTTAGGGAAAAGAATAACTTTAATATATCATTAATCAACTCAAACCAGGTCAAAGAGAACACAAAAACAGAGCTTAATAAATTTACGGCACCCTTCCCTTCTTCCCTAACCCAAATTACTCTGTCCCAGTATCTCTACCTTCTCCCCCAGGTGGCATAGGGGAACAGGGAGTGGGGTTTACGGTTCATTCATCACACGTTGTTTTCTGCTGCTCCTTCCTTCCTTCTTAGCGAGAAGGATTCCTGAACAGTGTTTCCCTGTGGGAAACATAAGAGCTCCCTCACGGGAGAAAGTCCTTCACAATCCCCTCCAACACGAGTCTCTCCTGCAAGGCACAATCTCTCAGGAACAGCTCCAGTGCATGTGGCCCACAGAGCCACGGACTGCTTCAGGAAGAGTCACCTGACTCACATGGGGACCTCCACCACTGCAGGTTCACAGCTGTTCCAATGGGATCCTTCATGGGCTGTTTCACTGCTGCTCCATCATGATTCCCCTCGGGGTCTGTTCCACCATGGGCTGGCAGGGAACAGGCTACCATCTCACCACTGGATGTAGGAAAAAAATCTCTCTTCAGGGCACCTTCTCCCTCTTCTTCCCCACTGACCTTGGTGTCTCTGCTCAGGCATTGCTCTCCTCTGGATTTACTCTCTCTCCTCCCTCTCTCCTCTTCCCTGACCTCTTACCACTGGGAGTTTCCCCTTCTTGAATATGTTAACCCCGGAGACACACAACTGTTGTTCCTTATAACCTCAACATAAGCCAGAAGAGGAGATGGACATTTTGGAGACAGGAGAGCTTTCAACAGCCTCTTACAGGAGCCATGCCATGGGCCCCCTCACCCACAGCCTAAAACAGCATCACATCAACCCAGAGCAGGATCTGAAGATTACAGCATGCCACTAGCTGAATTGGATGACACTTGTTCTTTTCCTGAAAATAGAATGTATCTAGCTGGACTTGCACACAAAAATAGAGCATGAGAAACAGAAAACCATCCTTTTTCTCAGCACTAGAAAACTTCCTTCTGTGCTTGGGTGTCATATTTCAACAAGTTCACATGAGTAGCAATAAAGAGAAATCTGCAAAGCTTTCCCTCTAAGAGAAGTCCACGAGAATGGAGCTATCCAGTGTAAGGAAGAGAGGGCTGCAGGGTGATAGCTTTCAGAGAGATTAAAGATGGCTGAAAAGAAGAAAATAGAGTCTTTTCCAGTTTCTGCTGTCAGTGAACAGTAATAGTTTTGATCAGCCTGCAACTCTCCTGCTGTCAATCTCAGGACAATTTTTCCAGCAGTAGAAAGGGGAAAACATTCAAGAGATTGCCTGGGGACATATGCAGAACCACCACTGGAGGGTTTTTTGACCACAGGCCTGGTGAACAAACATCATTAAAGAAGATTCAGGTATTGCTGATCTGCCTCAGGGGCAGAAGCATGAACTAGGACATTTTTCAAAGTCTTTTTAAAGTTGTCACCTCCTAAATACAAAACACATGGACACATAATGAATAGAAACAGCTGCAATGCAGCAATTAATTTGCAGAGACTGGTACCAGACCAACCTCATCCCTAGCTTGCAGCAAGCTGTTCGAAGCCCAGGCTAAAACCATACGTTGTTAAATCTCCTGCCACTGACTGCAGTTTGCCTGGGCTAGCCCATGTGCTGCCTGGGCCATGGCTGTTGAAGGTTCAGGGCAGGCAGATGTTGAAAATTATTTACAATGGAGTCACACAGGTTTGCATTTTGTAATTTTGAAAGGGCCTGTATGTAAGATGATAATTTTTATACCCCTCCTAGAAACGACATGTATAAATCAGGCGTAGGACACACACCATTACAAGAACCTCACAGGAAATAAACCAGGCGATTTCTAAAGCAATTTTATAAAGCCGAGGAATGCAAAGGAACAAGCACTCTGGATGGAAGCTTAATAAAGGAATTGGATCAAGCTTTAAAATTCTAAGTAGCACTGAAGGATTTCTTTGCCACTGACACCTGGTAGAGAGTTTGGTGACACTTTGAAAATAATAAGTAATGATAATTAATTGATCACAGTGCCGATACTTTACTAGATGCTTTCTTTTTGTTTTTCATTTAGCAGTATACACGCATTTCGAAGCAAGGTTGAAGCAAGGAGCTACTCAAGACAGAGGGCAGGAATCTCTCAGAAACAAGGCTCACAGCCTCATGAGGGAAAGTGTCATCTGGGCTGCTTTGTTCTTTTCCAGGAGAGAGCACATACACTACTCAATTTCTTACTTTTGGGAAAAATGCAGGGATTAGCACATCTTCTGAATATTGTGACCTTCCCCACCCTGGTCAGTATGATTTTCTATTTCATGTGGGTCTGCAGGAATGTTTGAAAAAAAAAAGACTGTCCAAATTATCAAACACAAAGGGCAAACATTAGAATCGGTGGGCAATAGCCAATGTGGTCAATAGCTACAGTCTTAAGCAAAATGGTCACCAAACCAATGATCATGAAACCAAACGGCTTCACCAAGAGTGATACAGCCACTCCCAGAGGTCTGTCTCCCTGTCTCTTTTGCATAAGAAAGTAACACTGATGACAGAACAATTTTCCAGATACTTCACAAAGGGGGTGAAAGTGAAGATACTACTTTAGCATGTGAACAAAACTTTAAAAGATTTACAGAATATCTGCGTTGAAGATTTTTAAGGTTCAAGGTCTGGTATCACACATGGACCAATGTGTCAAGTCAGATGGCTAAAATAAAGAAGATGGTTGATACAGGAAGAAACAGAAAATAGAACAGCCATCTTAATGTCATCTAGTGCCATCCAACCTCCATTTTCACTCAAGAGCAACAAGTTCAGCTCATGTTACAACCACCTCTTCTTTTATACAATGGATAAGAGAAAATACCAGGTCAGGAGCCTGGGATTGTGTCCTGAGGGCTCCACAAGAACAAGGTACAAGACCTCACATTTCACTGCAGAAAACACAGGCTTTTATATGCAAAACTCTACAGAATGCTAATATGCTAATAATGTTTTTAAAACACCACAGTAAATATATAAAAAAGGCAGAAAGGACCTAAAGCCAGGAATTTTGAGGCTGGAAATATAAATGCTACACTTGCCCTCTGATAGCCTAGATGTTTGAATGAGTTTGGATTTCATCTGCATTGAGATTCATGGCTTCTTACTTAACTCTAATATTCAAAAAGGATACTTTGAACACTATCCCATTGTTGATACACCTGGTTATTAATTACATTTATCTGATGACCCATCTTTAACCTTTATCATTGTTTTAATGAAGAAAGATATTATCATTAATATTTTAAAGGTTTTAGTAGAGGTTAATGAAGTGTGGGAAGGTCTTTGAGGGACCACATTCCTCTGTCACAATGGAAGATACACTAAGTCATGTGGTAAACAGTGGCATGTTAGGAGTTTTCAGGTTATCAGCTAGGAGAACCATTATGGAAGAAAAAAGTTCCTTCTTGTTGTGCACTATGGAAAATTTAACCAAATAGATCAATAACACAAATTAATAAAGAGATCACATTCCAGATAAAATATCCCATGAAAATGACATTGCAGCTACTGCCTATTCTCAAGTAAAACAAGAAAATGCAGAGGAAGAACTGAGGTTGGATATATAGTTTATATCTTCTAGACAATATATAGCAAGCCATCCAGTAAAAGGACAGTCAAGTCAATTACCCATCTTTTTCCATATAGCAGTTTCTTTAAGAAGGAATTACTCTGTTTCCTGGAAAGAACTGCTTTTCAAAACTACTATGCTACACAAAAAGGTCAGCAAGTGAACTTGTCCTGAAAGCTGTTCTGATCCTCCTATGACAAATAATTTTCATCTTCCCGTAATAATAATTCTGGATTATCTTAAATTTATAAGTTCTTTTTTAATTCTGTAATGAAAATGTAAATTTATATCCTTGTTTCATACTGTAATGAAAACATACTTTTTAACGTACAAGCTTAGCGTTATAAAAATACAGTTTGCTCATTGTATAAATCAGGGAATAATCACTGAGGTTTACTATTTAAGCCAAAATTCTCTGGTGCTCTCAGAATATCATTGGTGAAAAATAGCAGATTTAGGAGAAAACAGAATCAGGATCATTTTGTCTGGGAAAGACCTTCAAGATCATCAAGTCATTACCCAGATCATTAACCCAGTACTGCCAAATCCACCATTATCTTTCAAATACCTCCATGGATGATGAATTGACCACTCCCATGGGCAGCTTGTTCCAGTGCCTGGCATAGAACAACTGAGCCAACCCTGTTACACTGCTGAGTAAGTGCTGTATATCTTGTTTGTGTTTCAAATGTAGAGTGTCTGAATTAAAATACATCTCAGCCATTAATTACTAGAACACGACTTAAAATATGGTGATTCATCAAGGTCATACAGAAAGCAAAGACACCAGCAAAAGAAAGAGCTCCTTACAAGGCAGAGGTCATGTAGAGGTTCAGTCCTAGATCTACAGTCCAGAGTTCTAAAAGCTTAAGTAGAAAAGGCTTTACCTAGGAAAACTGCAACCTGCCAAGTTCAGACAACTTTGTGCAAGACCCAGTCCCACTACTGCAAAATGAGATGCTGTTGTCTGAACAGGAACAGTGAGCAAGACACTTGGGTATGAAATTAGACCTAAACAAAGCACAGTATCTACTGAATGAAAATAAGCTAGGTGAGCTGGAGGCAGAAAAACCCACGGAATTGTAAAAATAAGGTTTGCTTCAATTTCAGTCCATTCAAAAATAAAGATCTGCTGGTGATAGTAGTGAAATTACAGCACAATGACTTTGGGATCACAGCTTAATGTTAGAAAAGGCACAGAGCTGATAAAGATCGTATATCACACAGACACTGCTGTTATCACCGAAGTACCACAGATGACTAGTGCTAGGATGAAGCCATTCATTACAGCTGATATTAGAGTGCAGCTGGAAGTCTCTTCACCTAAGATAAGAACTCAGACAATTTCAGCAGCTAAAAGTACTTTTGATCAGCCAATATCTTGTCAGATTAGTAGTTTATTTCCTCTGGTTTGTTTTCCGAGCAACCCAGATGTGAAGTCAAGATTTACCATATTTGTCTCCAACTGTATTCAGATATGGCAACCTACAAACTTTACACTCTAATAGAGGAAAACATTAATTTAGCTGCAGCAAGTATCATCCTCTTATATTCATTTTAGGAACTTGTGAAATGCATGAGGTATAGAGTGCACAGGAAATACAACAGAGTCATCCTGGGGCCAACTCCTCAGACAGCTGGCAGCATGCCAGAGCTACTCCAAGCCTAAATTTTTCAAGACTTGTGATTTACAATAATCGATATGGTTGTATCCTTTACTACACTTCTAAATAAATAATAAAAAAACAAAAAACACCCTGCCAAAAAAATCCTTATTCTTACAAGATTCTTATTGTACTTTCTATTTTTGGAAAAATATGCAAACAAACAAAAACAAGAGAATGGATGGTGATGTACACTTCCATAAGAACAAAAAATATCAGCAAATGCTCCCTGTCACATTAAAGACCTATGATTTGTGGAGGCAGACTGGGGTGCCCAGTAGGGCTAGAAGGACTGCAGCCATCACCAGTTCCACCATTTACTGCAACAACAACAACAAAACCCAACAAACAAAAGAAAACAAAGCAACAGCATGTCTAGGCAAAATTTTCTGAGATAAATTAGTTGTACACCATGAAACTGCAGACCAGTTGAGGGTCTGAATCCCTCTGAGTGCAGCTCATTTCCTTTCTGCCCAGTTTGAGTCCTGCCTAGCCAGCACCCAGGACACCAGCTTCCATATCCCAACTCAAGAACACATCAGCTGGTTGTAACACCATCTTAGTTTCTCCTTTCACTTTGACATCTACAATCTTGGCTCAGTGCAATAGGCAGCAAATGGGACTGCTGGACTATCCTCTGTACAAAAGACAGCAAATGGGAGCTTGGGATAATACCACACCTGAAGACACAAATGCTGGAGAGAATAAACATTTTTTAGAAAGCCAAATATCTGGGGAAGAATAATCTAAACACCTGTTAGAAACAACAAAATATTGATGTGAGGGGCTACTCTAACAGAAATAGAGGTACTTTCCAATACAAGAAGCCTAAACTTGTCTCTGGAAGAAGAGAGCAGAGGCAGCTGAGAGAAAATATCACAGGGACGTTCTTCAGTAATTATGCTTCCTCTTATCAAAGGCTTAAAAGACCAGAGTAATAATTTTACAGTCGAGGGGCTGATGTACAGAATGCAATATGGGCAGCATACTAAGATGATGACTACACAGTCTGGTCTGTAAATATGCTAATGGAGACAGCACCAATTTTCTTTTATTCCTTGAACTCCTCAGAAGATGAAGGTGAACGAATGATGAATATATGCACACTGTGAGAAATATAAACCACTAGTAATGACATTGTGACATTTGTTCAGTACCCTGGCCACATTACTAGACAGAAGTAGAATAAAGATTAAGTCAAAAGTGCTTCTAGGTGACTTTACTAGAAGCATGATTCTTCTCAGCAGTTTCCTTGATTTTTTCCCCCTGTATCCAGTCATGTATAAATAAAGGCAATTATGAATATTACATATAATTAAATAGATGAATTTATGGACTAATCAAACCCTTGACCATAAAATAAAGACATTTGCTGATAACAAAAATATTCTGGCATACCGTTTTCTGCAGTCAAAAAATTCCACTAATACATTTCCCAGAAACAGTAGCAGGAGTATCCTGTAGACAGGCATTATTTTCCAGGGGTCAGATCTGCTAGATGTGTCCTTTCTTCCTGAAATCTGGCAGCTTGAGTTTGCTACTCTTTTATTTTCTCCTACATTTAGAAAAAATCATTCAACCTTCTAATTAGTTGCTCCACCTTTCACCTTATATAAAGGAAGCTTATAAGGAGGACAGTGGCTTTTTACCAAAGCATGTAGTAACAGGACAAGGGGGAATGGTTTTAAACTGAAAGAGGGTAGAATTTAGTTGGACATAAGGAATAATTTTTTTTTCATTTTACAAGGGTTGAAAGACAGTGGAATGGGATGGATTGCCCAGAGAAATTAGGGATGCCACATTGCTGGAAGTGTTGAGGCTTTGAGCAACCTGATCTAGTGAAAGATGCCCATGGACATGACAGGGGGATTGGACTAGATCTTTAAAGTTTTTTTCTAACCCAGACCTTTCTATGCTTCTGTCATAATTACTATGATAAACTCTAAGGCCATTCATAGTGTAATGTTAACATAATTATCAGTTGTATATTTCTTTATAAATTGAAACATTTGTACACAAAAAATTATGAAATATAAGAATTTTTTTGCATTAAAAACATTTTAAGAGATAATCAATGGGACTTACATCTATAGTCATATTTTAAATTAGTCTTTAGGAAACCCATTGTGTGTATTTTGAAGCACCAAATTTTATTGCCCTAGGTTGGATATGGAGTGTTCGTGAGCATTTTTAACCAAGTAAGCCAGTCTGTGATGTGAGCTGTTTGGGAGAGCACACATTCTGAAGTGAGCATTCAATTTCTGTATTAAAGACTTTCCTTCTTAAAGCCTCCTAAAGGAGCAGTGATTGCTTGAGTGAACAAAGATTAGTGACTATGACAGTAAAACCCACTTGCTGCTCATAGTTTCTTCTCACAAGGCATTTAGGCCTTGTAGTCCAGCACAGAACACTTTCCAGGGCACTTATGTGCCTTTGACTGACACTCAGCTACAAAGTCAGATATCTTTGGACTTTCCCAAAGACTGTAGGGCAGGAGTGGCAGAAAGGAGACAAGCAGAAAAACCCAAAAAACTTCAATCACAGGTTGGTCTAACCTGCCCTGCCTCTACCTAGGGTAAATCTTTATCTGCCATAAGGATTCAAGAAGAAAGCAGTAGCCTCACAGTTTGCATGCATTACAAGCAAAGTTTAAGGGAATGGTCTTTGTATTCAAATACCTAGATGCTGAAGCATCTCATATTAAGGCCTGAAATCCAGTAGTGAAAACAGATATTGTAGCTATGAAAGTATCTTTCCAACTTTAAAAGAGAAGTGCTTGATAATACTTCCATTATAAAGACTGCAGTAAAGATCCTATTCTAGGTTTTACCCTGAAGGTGTCTTTCAATCCATAACAATGAAAAAAATCATGCTTGTCACTTTTTTTAGATCATCATCTCCCTTCAGGGGGGCATCTCCTCTCTGACATTACAGCTCCTCAATACCCAACATTCTGCTGGACAATAGAATATAAAAAAAATCCTTCCTTTTATATAATTTTTTACACACATGGCCTTATCTATTAAGGTATAGGTATACTTGCCTAGATACACAAAACAGCAGCAAAACATTATGGCTTCTTTCTCTTCAATTGTTTAAACATTTATAACTCCCTGTGACAATCACAGATGTCTTCTGCCTAATCACTTTGACTAAACCTGCTTAGATACACAAATTCACCTTCTGCAGCTTACACATCCCATTTTGGCTTGCTCTTCTACCGTAAATTGTAGTACACCTTAGGTGTCTCATCAAGACACAAATACCTTTGCTAGGGCTTAATGACAACTTTTCAACTGCTTCTCCACCGCCCTCCAAATTTTTCTTTATTACTATTACTTTCACAAAATGGAAGAGGCATTTTTTTTACTTTGCCAAGATAAATGCATTCTCTAATTAATTAATAGGAAGAGAGAAGACTAGACAGATCCCAATAAGGAGAAATGCTATGAAATCCATTTCTTATAGGACTATAATGGTACTGTTTCCCTTAGGTTCCTGTTTGATCTGCTCATGATCTCCTTTTTTACAGAAAATACAAACGTGGTTATAATAATAATGATTTTAAAGAGGCTTTTTAACAAGTATAATTGAAGAACTGACCACACACACAGAAAGGTTGAAAGCTTAGTGTTATTCACTTCTATGATTTTGGAGAAGTCCTAGATCTTCAGGTTTTTTCATTCCTCTTTTTTATTCTCTTGACATTTCAATATTAAACACAATGTGGTAATTAGAGGAAGAACACTTCCACTTTCATTCTTGCAAGGATGAAGCGAAGATTCCCAGATACCTTCCTTTCATATCCTTACGGGCTGAATATAAGCCAAGAACATAATCTAATCTTGACTGGGTCCCTCCATTCCATATTTTTATTTGGAACAGTCATTTGGACTAGAAACAGGGCAATTTCTTTCTATTCACAAAACCATGAGAATGTGCTTTCCATTGTATCATCTTTGCTTGAATGACACTTATGTTACTCCAGGGAAGTCAATCTGTTGTGAAGGACGTTGAGTGCTCTGCTGAGGGTAACATCCTTTGCCTGTGAGGCAGGATGAGCAACTTGAGCCTGTCCATGAAATTCATCACATACAAGCAAACAGACAATGAAATAAAGGGCACTGAGCTGAAACCACAGACCAGATGCTTCCATGGTATACTCTCACTATGGTTCACTTAATTCTGTCAAAGCCTTTATGATGGCAAGGAGAGACACATGTGAGTGCATATGTTCCTATGCACTTCTTTATCTTTTTCCCCAAGGATGAGAATACTTTAATTGGCAAATCCAGGAGTCACGAATCAGCCTGGATTTTTCATGTTTTTTGATTCTCAGAAGGTAGCCGCCTTTTTGCAAGGCATTTTGAGCACACCAAGTAAACTCCCTGGCTTACAAGAGTCAATACAGGTTTGTAAAGAGAAGCCTTACTGTTTTGTCTTTTTTTTTTTTTTTTTGTAGATAAGCAGAAACAATTACAATTTAAAAGCATTACTATGCTGTATTCTGAATTATTTTTTCAAATACCATCATGCCCTAAGAAAAAAGATGGAGGAAAGAGAACATATTTTTTTTTGGAAGGGATGGAGATACTCCATATGACAAATGTGTGCTACTTATTATACTGTCCCTCCAAAAGAAAAAGGTTTCAGTTGAAAAGGACATTGTAGCTCCTTACTCTTTGAATATTTAATCCTCATTTAAAGGAAGCATTCTGTGACCTATTCAGCAAGTTCCTGGTGCATCACTGTAATTAGATTGATTAAAACTACATTGCTTTACAGCAATGGTTTGTCTGTAGTGATCTGAGAAAAAGAACAGAAGTTCCCCACAATAATACCACATCATTACTGCCCCAGGTCCTTCCGTGGAAAGCTCTAAACATTCTACAAAAAATTTCTTCAGACCCCTCAAAAACATGTCAGAGTCCCCAGAGATAGAAACTGACCCCAGAAATGGGGAATTGTTGAAATGAAACAAAACCTTGTAACTGCTGTGTATCAACACAGACACAGTAAAACTCCCTATTACATGTTATTCTTGCTTCTTTCACAACACTGTTGCGCTATTTAAGTTGATGGGATTTTACTGTCATGCATAACCACTCTCCTCTCTAATGGGGAGGCAAAAAAGCAAGTAGCAGAGACATATACTGAATTTTAAAAACTGTCTTTTGGTTTCTAATTTATAGTTTCAAATATATTAAAAACAGAAGTAAACATCTAACAACAATAATCTGCCCGTGTACTCCTAAGACCAATAAACTCTGGCTAAAGTAAAACTACCAGGTGGTTTTGATGCCAAGACAGAGCTAGACAATCCCCTTTCACTTGTGGTATTTGTTCCAGTAGACAGTCTCCCCCAATTTTCCCATTTTTATATGTGCTAGCCTTAAAGTTTCAGCCAATTGTTCTGTCTTTCTGTCTTTGCCTTTTCCCTCACTAGGTTAAATATATATTGGAACACATTTTTCCCTATGTTTATGTGCAAACTGCACATGTTCCTGAGATAATTTTGTGATAAACCAAAACCTTAATCTCTCTCCCAGTGCACATTTCTGACTGTTCTCCAAATAGCAGTTTTATGTTTACTTTCTAAACCACCAAGGAAAGTGCTGAACAGGCAGGTCTGCACTGAGTCCTGGCACCTTCACAGCTTCATTCAAAAAAATCTCCTCAGTGACGGTCCCCTTTGTTGAATATTTTGATATCTTTCAGTTTACTAGTTCACAAATCACTTACAGCTGCATTTGTATGGTTCTATATAATTTGCCATGTGGTACTAAGTCTTTCCATTTATCTCCCACTATTCCTCACTTTTGGCAATAGCAGTCAAATTTCATAAATTAATTTTGATAAATCTGTTGTTGCCTAACAACATAAACTCACCAGTATCTTCTTCATGTATCCCACTTCTAGAATAGAAGAAATTCCTTCTACTTGCATGCCTTGTTCTGTATGTTGGCTTATAAAGCATATCTTCCAGCATTTAGTTCTTCATGAAAGGGAGCCCATTTCAGCTGTTTCTTGCTTTGTCACAGACTGAAATCAGGCTAAACACTTTAGAATTAACCCATATTACCCTGCTTGACTTTAAAGAACATTCAGAATGGCTTCACTTTTTAAGACATGTTGGGAAAGAAGCAGAGCTTGTACATACAGCTCATTTTCGCTCTACACACACAAAAATCTCACCTGTTGCAACTTTTTTTCATCAGGGGAACTCCTGACCTCAGGCTTCCAAGATACATCTGTTTGGCTCTGTCTCATTCAGAATCTGATTTCTGTCTAGAGGACAGCCCTCAAATAAGCAATACAGAATACCATACACCTCTTTCAGTAGAGCACCCAGCAATAACTCCAGTAGAAGAAATAGTAAAATATCTGTGGCATGATAACTGTAGAGGACAGAAATTATTTCCTCACACAGCAACAAGTAACAGCATCAGGCTCACCACTTCAAGCTGTGACTTTCCTATTCCAAGAGAGATGACACTAAAGGGAGACATGGGATTTCATCAGAACATGAAAAACAAGCAGGTGGCCTGCATCCCAAACTTCAACAATTCTATTTATGCACCACTTACTTGCAAATACCCTTAGGGAACACAGGGCTACAAGAAAAAGGGAGTAGGCAGAAGCAGAATTTTCCCTGAGTGCAGCACCAGTTCTCAGTCCACAGATCATCAGTAGAAAGAAGACCTGGACAAGATGCTGAGAACCAGAAAAATGGGGAGCAGGAGTGGGTTTGACATTATAAAGGAGAAGAACTCTCTTCAGACCATGTGGAACTGTGTGGAGTGCTTCACGAACAGGGAACATCCATTCACCTCTCAGTAGGTGTCTTTTCTGTGACTAAGCACCTATCTTCTAACTACAGGCCCACCAAAAAGAGACAGTGAAAGCTTTCAGACCCCAGGGGTAAAAATCGCCACAAATATAAGATTCCCCCACCAACTCAAGCCGTCTTTTGTGGAAGGAAATAATACATTCTCCAGATAGAAGGGTTTCACATGAGAGGAGGTAACAGTGTTTGCAAAACATATAACTGTTCAGAAATATTTAATGGCTTCAATGAAAAACTTCCCCTACGGTTTTGAATAATTAGACTTGAATTAGACAAAACCTGAGTAAAGACTCATTCTGATGAACTAGATAGCCCAGCAGACAGATATCTCAAAGTAAAAACTTATGCCAGTTTCAGAGATTTTTTGTTTCTGAAATTTTTATCCCTTTATGCTCTGCAATATTCAGCTTGCCTTTTTCTTTGCCAAATTTTATTTCATTATATTTCCTGGACCACCCCAAAAAACACTTCTGGTTCGTGTGGACACCCTCCAGATATTTCTAGAAATTTACTGCCCTAACCCCACCTGTTAGCCTGCACTTAGTCGGGAAACATCAGCTCTCATTTGCATCATCTCTTAAGCCTACTTTAGCTGTTATTTTCCAGTTCCAACATCCAGCTAGGCTCTCATTTTAGACAGCTACACAGTGTGCTTCCATCCAGAACACCAAGCACACATATATATCTGTATTTCTAAACTCATTGTATCATCATGAAAAAATTTGCCATAATTAACAATCTAAAACAAACATATCCCACTGAGGGCCTTTAATGTTTATGGCCCATCCAGCCTTGTGGCCTGCACTCTGCAATTTGTGAAGTGCTGTGTTAGCAGGACGGCAGAAGCCTGGATTTGGCATGGGTAGACACTGCTCTCCACCCTCCCAACTAATATATATTCTGCACAGTATTTTAAGTCTCAGACAGATGACTGTAAAATAACGATGCACATACTGATTATCTCTCCAGCCTAATAATCTGATTTGAGTTGGAACCTGCTGCAACGATGACATTTCACAAGGAAATGGTCAAATGACTTCTCTTCAGTATTTCTGTACATCAAAGGTCTCAGGAGAGAAGCTGGACACAGACAGAAACAGTTAAAATTTTATTATATAGAGTTAAAGGGAAGGCATGTAACACATGGTGGTTTCAAACACTTTATGCTTGAGGAATTATTTTGAATTTCCATGGTCAAATTACAATTTTACTGAAACTGAATTCAGTGAAAACTGGTGGGTTTCTCATTACTTGCTTAGAAGACATGGTAAGGATATTGAAAAAGATACGGTATGGATATTTTTTTTCCCCAACAAATTCTGGTTATTCTTTTTCTTGCTGGCTGATACAGAGGGAGAGCTTGGCTGCCAAAATAATGCTTCAAATGAAAACAAAAATCTGTGTCAAAGCAGAACACCTCACTAATGGTCTGAGTACTCCACATATTTCATGTGTTCTTTTGCTATTATAAACAACAACAGGTTTTGTGCCCTAAACTCAAATTCAAGGTGTATTTCCTTATCTTTACTTTGAGTTTAGTGTAAAAAAAATCCATAACCCCAAAACAAAAAAACCCCCACAAGCAAACAACACAGCACCAAAACCAAAAACCTACTACCCATGTCTTTTCAGAGGAAACATGGCCAGGAGAAAGAAAGCATGACCTTCGGCACAGCAACATCACAAAAATTTGGGGACTGTTAGTAGAATAAAATGAATCTGGATCCTTTCTCAGTGGGGTGTGAAAGCCTCTCAGAAGGGAGATTGTCAAGCAGAAGTGACAGTCACACACTTACCAAATCAAACTTTGTTCCTCAAGCCTAGTGAAATGCTTTCAAGCCAAGCAAACACATTTTCACTGTGCAATGACATTTCCTTGATTAACTTGATTCATATCACATTGCATGGAACATTTTAAAAGGTTTATATTGCAGTAAGCATTAGAGATTAAGAATTGATGGAGGGTCCAGTAATAGCATCCTGACATATTGGCTAGATGTCTCACAATAGGAGGTGGGTTTCCTTCTGTTTATTTCTACCTGGTCTCTGGAAGATTTGAACTGCTGGTGTATTTTTGCCAATAAAAATGAAATAAAATTGTTTGCCACCCCTTCCACTGCAATTGTCAAAGTGATGCTTCCACATATTTGTTTTTCAGTTATACCACCCTTCACATTATAACAAATCAGAAAAATCCCCAAATATTTGTGTTTGTATTTGTACACTGCGAAATTCTTATTTCCATTACTTCCCACAAATTATTTCCCCAAAACACTTAGAATTTTTAAAATCCATCTAGAAAGATATTGATGGGATTTGCATATGCAGTTCACCTTAAGTGGCTTTGAAAAATATTACTGTTCATTTCTCTGTCTGCCATGGCACTAAACAGAAGTACCATCTTATTACACTGAGTTCTTCAACAACTAAACAAGGGTACCTACTGAGCTAGTACAGTTCATTCCTCTCAATAAAATTCACAAACAAGGCATCAAACACTACTAGCAAAAAACACACCCCCAAACCCAAAACAAACAAAGCAAAAACTCCAACCAAACAAAGTAGACAAAAAATGTTTCCCATAGGCAACAATAATATGTTAAGCAATCTGGTTTTTCCAGTGATCTAGAAAATCCATCAGGTCTAATATTATATTTTCTTTTGCAGGTAGAAGTATGGCAAGTGAAGCTGTTTGTAACCACAGTTTGCAATTCTTCCACTACTGCTCCTCATCTGTCATTGAAACTCATCATGCAAATACAAAACCCACAGATACAGTATTGTATTGTAAAACTCTGTATTAAACCTTATATTGAAAAGGGGTTTATTTAGAGGAGTTAATTTAGGAGTCAGGAACAATTTACTGAAGATGTGACAAGTGCCGGTTTAAAAAAAAAAAAAAAAAAAAAAAAGTGGTTTAAAGTCAATGCACAGAAAATAATTACATTTCTATTTCAGTGAAGCACTGGAGCATGTGCCTATCCTTAAGTGCTGACATGAAAGCTTTGCTGAATAGAGATGAGCGTTCTTGTATTCAGAGGATAGGCACACACTGAAGTCTTTGTCTGAATCAGCATCTACTTGAACAAATATAATCTCCTGGATTTCCTCTTATTGTTTACAGACATAAAACCTGTAAGGGCAAACAGTAAAAGCATACCAAGAGCTGATTAAAGCACTCTCCTCACTGCATCAGTGGGGACTTTTGCCTTTGGAATCAACTTTTTCTCTTCTCTGAGCCCATGTTACTATTCATGACTCAAGAAGTACAGATATGCACTTCAAGGAGCTTCTTGGAAGAGATATAAGAGCCACAAGATGTTTTGGAAATTGTTGACAGTGAGACACTTGTACTGATTATATGGCCTGAAAATAAGGAAATTTTGGATGCACTACCAGTGAAGGACCCATTCACAGAAACAGAGTTCCTCATGGGCATAGACCCAGACCAGATAGCATTAAAAATCAGTGAATAAAAAGAACTTTTTTTAAAAAATCATTATTTAAAGACCACCAGGAGGAATTTGTTGGTTAAAGAAAAATGATGAGTACTGCTTTTCTCCAAATCCATCACACATCTGAAGCAAGAGCTCACAGACTTTACCACCATCATCTAATATGTGAAGTGGCAACTGCTACAGACCACTGCTACACATGGAAGTACAGCACAACTTTCTCCTGTGGCTTAATTATCTGATGCAGAGCTGGAAAAAAATGAGATGAAACATTAACCTCAGATACTTGTGGTCTCAGAATATTAAGCAAACAAAAAAACCCCAAACAAAAACAAAAAACAAACAAACAAACAAAAAAAAAACCACAAAAAAATTTTAAAAGAGGAAAGAGGAAAGAGGAAAGAGGAAAGAGGAAAGAGGAAAGAGGAAAGAGGAAAGAGGAAAGAGGAAAGAGGAAAGAGGAAAAAGGAAAAAGGAAAAAGGAAAAAGGAAAAAGGAAAAAGGAAAAAGGAAACCCAAACAACAACCTTGGAACAATTAATCTGTTACAAATTAAAATCTTAGTCCACATGAAAAGTCTCTTTTAGAGAGACAAGAAAACTCTGTCAATAAATTCACGTGCTCATGCAGGGAAGATGATGGTATTATAAGAGTGAATATGAATTAAAATATGGAAAGACCAGAAATTTTATACAAGTAACAACAGACATAAAAAGTGACTTCCTGACTAGTACTCAAAAGGTTTTTAAGCACAGCAAGAATAAAAATGTATCTCACTAACATCACATATGGACTACTAGTAAGTTATGTAAAATAATATTAAAAAGGGCAGAGGTATTAAATACTTTTCTCCTGAATTTTGTGAAGGAAAAATGAAGTATCTGCATCCTCTGAAGATAACAAAATACTTCTGATCATCTCCAGTTACTGCTGGAATGTAAGTATGGGTTTAACATTCCAAAAATAAAATCCTCAGGAACACAAAGCAAAAAATATCTGCAGTGTTACAAAGAGAGATGGCTAAGAAGCAACTTGTACCACTAAAGTAGGTTTTCAGTAGTTTCTGGAGCCCTAAAAAAGTACAGCAATACAAGAAAATAAAGTAGTGATGGAACAATACGTTACACAAAGGTAACTGTCTGACTGGTTTAACATCAACAGTCAGTGGACCTGGCACCAATACAAACAAAATAATGGAATGGCTAATTTATGGCACAGTCAGGCATTTAAAGGAATGTGATGTAATCAAGGACAATGTACATGGGTTTATGAAAACTAAATCTTTCAAACAAGCTGTTGGGTAAACTTATTTATGCAATAGATTTTCGTAAAGTATTAGATTTGATCTTAATTAATGAATTATAATTATGCAAGATCAGCATGGCATGCATTACACAAATTCAGACCTTCCAGAGCAATAGACTTTAAAATGTTGTTTTAAATGTGGAGTCACTGTTGAACATCCGCATTTCTGGATATGTGTCCTGAGACTATTTCCTGGATGTTAATCGACAGGTCAGGGGAGGAGAAAGTCATTGTATATTACAGCAAATAAATATACAGATTATACACCTCCAAAAAAGGGAGAATGGACAACAACCCCAAGCCACTTAGTTCATCCTGGGCAGTTTTCAAACACTTCCACCTCACACTTTCCAAGAACTGAATTATGCGTCTTCTAAGAAGACAGATTTCTGGGACAGACAATGGGCATAGCCCCACAAAACCTCTTGTCTAAAGTTAGAGCTCTTTGCCACAGTTTAAGGAACTGAGGCAATCCAGGAAATATTTCCATGAAACATGCTGTGAAAGAAGTCAGATTAGCTAATCAGCTCTGAAATACAGAGGAAAGAGCCAAGTCCTATGTGGAGTGTGAGAGGCAATGTAGGACAGGTCAAATCTGTCACCTTTTTAGCAAAAAGAAAATGGCAAAATAAAAGTGCTTTAGAAACAGATTAAAGAATGACTAAAGTCCTGCAAAACTTGCTTTATAAGGAAAAATCTGAGGACCTTAGACTATTTAACTATCAGAACACTAAAGTTTGTTTTGATTGTATACCAATATATTCATAGCAAAGAAATCTGAAAGAAGGCATTTCAATTTAGCAAAGAAATTATGAGATCCGCAGTATCTGGAAGCTTTATCTAGCTCTGTTCAGACTATAATGAGAGGTGTTTGAGGGAACAATGAAGATAATTAAAGTTAGTTTAATTAGCGAAGGGGAAAAAAAGGCAGAATACTACACTGCTCCTATTGCAATTCCCTTTCCTACTGTCAGTTTATGCAGTGTGGAGAAAAAAAAATAAATAAGACTATGTCTTTGACAATATGACACACATCCACACAGATGTTATGCTTGTAGTGCTTGGGTTGAGAGCACATAAAGTTTGCTGGTTTTTTTTGTTTCATGCAAAATGCCAGTCAACTATAGTGGTATAATACAAGTTTTTCTAGTGCTTCATAAAAATCCAAGCAGAAGATACAGGCTAACTTTCATCCAACAACATAATTTTTCATTTGTACCATCCTGGTATCACTGATGTAAAACAGTGAAGTGAAAACATTTGATACCCACTGTTCTCATAGAATCACAGAATCATAGAATAGTTTGGGTTGGAACAGACATTTAAGATCATCAAGTCCAACTGTTAACTCAGCACTGCAAAGTAAACCATGTCCCTAGGCACCACATCTACGTGGCTTTTGAATACCTCCAGGTGTGGAGACTGCACCACCTTCCTGGACAGCCTATTCTAACACCTAGCTACTCTTTCAGTAAAGAAGTCTTCTTGAGATCTAGTATAAACCTCCCCTGGTGCAATTTCAGGCCATTTTCTCTCTTCCTATCATTATTCACCCGAGAAAAGAGGCCATTGCCTATCTCACTACAACCACCTACTATGTGGCTATAGAGAGTGGTGAGGTCTCCACTCAGCCTCCTCTTCTCCAAACTGAACAACCCCAGTTCTCTCAGCCTCTCCTCATAGGACTTGTTCTCTAGACTCTTCACCAGGCTGGGTGTCCTTCTCTGGCCACACTCAATCAATGCAATGCCTTTCTTGGAGCAAGGGCCCCAGAACTGAACACAATACTCAAGATGCAACCTCACTGATGCCGAGCAAGGTGAACTATCCCTTCACTAGCTCTTAGCCACACTATTTCTGATGCAGGCCAGGATGCTGTTGGCCTTCTTGGCCACACTGCTGTCTCATGTTCAGTTGGGTGTCAACCAGCACCCCTAGGTCCTTTTCAACCTGGCAGCATTCCAGCCACTCTTCCCTAAGCTTTTAGTGTTGTCTGGGTTTGTTGTGACCAAAATGCAGGACCTGGGCACTTCTCCTTATTGAATCTCATACTTTTGGCCTCAGCCCATCAAGACAGCCTGTCCAGGTACCTAATGCAGAGCCTTCTTCCCCTCAGGCAGATCAACACTCCTTACTGTGGAAGAACTTAATCCCCTCATCTAGATCATTGGTAAAGATATCGAACAAGACAGGCCCTGAAAGTGAGCCCTGGGCAACACCACTGGTTACTGCTTCTCTGTGCAGTTCAGGATTAACTGAACTATCATGTTCTCCCTGGAGCATTACGATGTTGCTGACTGCTTTGCCCCACACTACTGCCAACTTAGCAAGATGTTAACTGAATGACAAATAATCACAACCTTTAGCTTTACCACTAACATTACAGTTATAATAACAGCACTTCTATATGTACAAGCTCATATAGTTACATTATTTCATATGTTAAGATTTTGGTGATTTTTTTACTATAAAAAACTATACTCAATAATAATTTAGGCAATATAATACTTTTGCCTAAATAGTATTATATTATATTATTATATTAACAAATATGACGACATTATACTATATTATTAATTATAATTACTTATATTGATATAATTAACATAATCAATATAATTAATTATAATTAATTATATTCTATTAGATATAATATATAATACGTAATATATAATTGATTATAATTATTATTATTAATGTCATTATAATGACATTATAATATATTATTATATTAACAAATATAATGACACTCATTTTTAAGTCACTGTAACTGAATAACTTTGTTAAATTATTATGACTCTTAAGTAAAAGTTAGTTTGATATTAATCTTCAGTAACACCATAATAAATCATTGCTTACTTTGTATAAACCTGAAAACATTATGAAACATATTATTTAAGCTGTAAAAAAATTTTAAATCTGAGCCCTTTAGCAAAAGTTTAAGCATTTTTTTAACTCTGATTTACAATGCACGCCATAAGTTCAGTGTAATGATGAGTCCAGCAGATTTGGGCTTTAATGAGGGCCCTGAGTAATGATGAACAGCTGGCCGTCTTAAATCAGGATGTCTGCTGAGAGTGGGCAATTTGAAAAAATCATAGGCTACTATTGCCAGCATTTCAGAAGCAATGCCAAAGAACCTAAGAAATGAAAGGAAAAAATGCCTTTACTAGGATTTAACTCTCTGGCTATCTCAGGTGCCTGGAGAGACTGACCACATTCACATAGGCAGCAAGGTATGAAATTTCACTGTTTTTTGCATGGTTCCAGTCAGTTTGGTGAGGGAGCTGAAAAGCCACAAGCATTTAATTTCTTCCAAGGAAAAGTACTGAAGCTTTTTCATAGCTGTAACTACAGAGGCTGCTGAAAGCTAGTAGAAAATAGCAGCTGTCCGCAGGTGAAAGGTGTTATCCCCTTTTTATCTCCTGAGAAAGTAGACACATTGTAGTTATCAGTATCACCTGATGTAGCAACCCATTAGAACAATTTAGCGAAGGAAAACTTTCCCATTAAATAATTCTAATGGATACAGTACATACCCTCTCAACAGATGAGACAAAGACTAGAAGACTAGAACCCAAAATCCAGAAGGATGTAACAATAGCAGACTTGCAATATTTTTTTTTGTTGTTGTTACCCTTTTTATATTTTACAATTTTTATGACCAGTTACTATAAGATCCAACACAAGTAGCCTAAGATCACCCTAAACTATGATTAACTATTACAGTAAGCCAAAGGAGAACATAAGCAAGTTACCCCATCCCTGAAAGATTATTACCTCTCTCTCCTCACCATTTTCTTTCCTGAGCCATTACATATCTCATTAGTTTTGCTACCATTCGTCTTCCATCCTGCTTTTATGCTGTCATCTCTTACAATAAATTCAACATTATTTTCTTTAAATCAATACACCATCAGCTGCGAATCTGCAGTGATTCAGCGTTGCTCTCTATTTACCCTAATAGCCACTCTCAGCAGAGCTCTCACTAAACACCACATGGAGGGTCCAAATAGCTCACACATTATGTCAGAAGAAAAAAGGTTCCTGCATGAAACCTCCTCGACAATCACAGACAGCCTCATGCATTCTGACTGCTTGTTCCAGTACCCCTCTACTCAGCCAGGGCAGCCAAGAAAGAGTGGGCAAAAGGGAAGAAAACTTCATGGTCACTGGATGAACCCCCTGTGTGTAATTTTACTGTGCTAGATCCAAATATCAGATTCCACAGGATTAACAGAGAGGACAGTAGACTAGCCCTGTATGCAAACTTGTGGGTCAATCTCACTCCAGCACATGACAGTCCTCAAACCAAGGCTTAGCCACTCAAAGTTTCTCTGTAGAAATGGCATTGGTCTGTCCTTGATAAATGTGTTATCTTTGACGTTCTAAGAAATAGCTAAAAGCAAGGGGCCTGCTAACGCTGCAAAGGAATTTCCATCCCACCCATTTTACGAGAAAAATAATCTTCCCTGCGTAATCAGCAGATCAAAGCACAAAAGGTACCTTTGGAGACTGAAAACACTTGCCCAGCTGATTCTCCAAATTAATAGAAATACTTGCTGCTTGCACAGACAAATGAGAAGGTATGGGAGACTAGGAGGGAGCTTTCAGAGTCCTCATGGCTTTAATCTGCCATTAGATGAAAAGAATTGCTGCTTGCATTTTCTTCAGTAAGGGTATATGGAGCATAAAGTAGAGCCGGGTGAAGTGATTGGTGCAAAATGGCTGTCAGGACTTATTGATTAGACTTCATCTAACCAACTGTTAATTACTAGCTATGCCTGACCCCTATATGACTTCAGAAAGGAAATGGAGGTGCACCAAGGATGACATTTGGCCTGAGGTGCTTCGTGGGCAACTAGAGCAGAAAAGCAATGATGCAAACATTAATATAGTTCTCAATAAAACATTTTATATTCTCCATTTGCAGCTTTCCCTTTAATACCTCACATTATGAGACACACTACATTTTCCCTGCTTATTACCTCTCTTAGAAAAGGTACAGAATTCCATACAGTACTTAAAGCAATTACACTTCTGAATTTGACAAAATTTATTTGACAAAAAAAAATTGCATTGCTTTAAAACTAGATATATTAAGAATGTGAACATGAGATTCTTCCAGTATTTCACAGGAAGAACTACAAAATGCTCCTGCTAAGCTGTTTGAGTTTTGCATCCTGCCCATTGTGTAGCTCATATGCCCACTCACAGGCAGTTCTACAGTGCTTGTTTTCTTTAAGTTACTGCCTCATAGTTCAGAATCAGAGTAACTGCAATACTTGTATGGCATACCTTGGAAGGATTCTGAACTGCTGCACTAGGGGAATATGGAGTTTGAATGTGTCTCCTGGACAACCAGTATTTGTTCTAAAGTGACTGAGAGACAGATGAAAGAGTCAAAAATATGGGACACAGCTGCTTCAGCTGGGAATAACTACCCTTTTTAACCTCAAGCATTTACATAGGGAAAACTAGCTGTTGCAAGTAGTATCTTCAGTGTAATTTAGTCACCAATTGGCACTTAATTTGATCCTCCATTTAATTTGATCAAGACCTCTGAAACTAAATCATCCAGTGCTTAAAAATACAACTTCCACTCCTAATTTTTTTCCTGCTTGAGTCAGGATAAATTGTTGCTTGATAGATTGATTCTTGGCTACCAATACTTGCTATTTAATTACTGGTGATGAGCATAAGGAAATGCTTATAAATAAATGAAGAAGGACATAATCCAAAAAGATAGAGCATCATCAAGGAAAACTTGTGCAATAGTTAAGCATATCTACAAAACTAAGAAAATATTTTTATAAGTGCTGTCATTCATGGACTCAGAACCCATCATTCCTCTCCTCTTACATGTATACTACAAGGATGTAATTTACTTCCAAGGAGTTCTTCTTAAGTAATATCATGCCCATTCCACAGGCAAAGACAGACTGATTAAAACTTTGTATGTGATTCCATGTGTGACACACCTGTGCCATGTCTGGGAATAGAACCATTTCCTTCAGATTTTCTGTTCAGGAGAATTGATACAGGACCAGTCTGCCTCTTTACAGGTTGAACAAGCTCCAGTCATACCAATAATACAAGAAACCTCAAATTTCAGTAAGAAGGGGGGAGAGGAAGGAATAATATTAAACAAGAAGGCTGGTATTATACAGTCTAATGCAGAGAACATTTTACCTTTTTTTTTACCTTTCAACTTTATTCCTACAGAGATTTTGCTTTTTTGCCTCCAAATTCAAATATTTGTCCCACACAGATCTGACGGAGTTCCACATTGATTTACTGCCAAATAATGTGGAAAATTGATTTGGCTAATGCAGAGAGCCCTTGGTAGATGACCAAAGCGATGTATATAGCAGACAATGGACAGTGCCCTCACAGCCAAAGAAAATAGATGAAAAACTCTGTAGCATACTGAATTGCAGGGCTCAAATATTTGTAGCATCCCAACTACACCATTTAGTAAAGCCAGATATATAACAAAGCCCTAAAAGCTCCATCATCACTGCACAGTATCTTGGTCAAGATGATACAAGTAAGAATACAAGCATGGCGAATACTGCTGTGCATCAGGCATGGAGAATACAGTTATACAGCTTTCCCAGGAATCAAGGCTTCTTGGCTCTGCCCTGTTTCCCCACCATCATGGGACATTATATTTGAGGTTCTTTTCTCCAGCCACAAAAAAACGCTCGTATTCCCCTTCCATCTTGCAAATATTCTTCCTTGCCTAATTTTATTTTTCAGGTCGATGACTGTACTGCAAGTTTTCCAATAACATTATTTTCATTAATCCATCCCATGCTCATCTATTCTGAGTATAGCTTGTGTCAGCAGCAGATTTCTGTAGCTCAGGTAATTTTCACCCTTTTAAAACCAGGGCACTGACAACTCCTCTGTTTTAAAAGATGCAATGAGATAAGATATCTGTTATTTTTCCCCTTCCTAGTCAGGATCTTTCAAAAAAAGCTCACTACAACATTTCTACACAATCTTCCACTCTCTTGCAATGCCTTCCTTCCCTTCTGTATTTCAACAAGCAAACATACAGGAGGAGGATGATAATAAGCACCTGGGGCAGAGGGGGTTAATGAGACTTGTAGTCAAGGGTTCTCATCAGGTGTGAAGCCACCTTATTAGAGTATTATGTGGATTATGAGAGTGAAGTACTGTACTTCATCTGAGCATCTGAGTTTCAGAAAATCCTATTTCAGTTTGTAAAAAAAAAAATTTAAAAAAATAAAGGGAAAAAAAACCCAAACAAATACTACATACACAAAAAAACAAATCCACAAACAAAAAATAAACAAATAAAAGCCACCATATAAAACAAAGCAAAGAACCCCCCCAAAAGAAGTAGACCTGATTAGTTATTACTGCATAAGAGTAATACCCTTTTCAACCTGTCATGAACAATTTTACTGTCAGGATTTGTGGTTCAAATATAACATGGTTTTAATTGTTCATGATGCAAAGCACTTTATGTTGACTGAAACTTTGCTAAAAAAACCTAGTTGATAGGGAAAGAAAGACAAGCAGCCACAAAGCAAAGCATCATGCTTAAACTGCTGTAAGTTTCCATTGTTACCCATGGAAGAGGATTGTCCCATTAAGGCACAAAACAGGGTCAGAAATTTGTGACTCTCTCTTGCCCCAGCTCAATAGGCTGCATCATTGCACACTTTCAGAAGAAAAGGAATGGAGCAGACAGAACTAGGAGAGTGCTTAAGAGTGGTACCAGAGGAAGTAGCCCTCACTTGAGTTAAATAATACAGAAACAGATTTTATCCCTCCCCCATCATGGCTGCATGCCTTGTCCCCTCACCATAGGACTACACTCTATTTAATTCAACATAAGCTTTAAGTAGTTTTGAAAAATTTTAAGTGTCTGATTTCCCACACAGACTTTGAAACAAATATAGTAGTTCATAGTAGCTTATGAGAAGGGGATTGATATTTTAATTTCGAGATTATTTTTATGTTCTGTGTCTTCTAATGCATACAGCATTTGGCATACTCTCAGCTACTTTAATTATTATAAAGCCATATATAAAAAGTGAAGTAAAATTCAGGCATCACCTTGGTACCTAAAGAATAATTTAATATGTACTGATTGAAGCTACTCTCCTATCCACATCTCTTCTCCATGAGAATTTTGTTTTTTAATTTTTTCCCACATTAAATTTATGAAACAATACAAAAGTAAGCTTATGAAGCCATGTGTGTATTCCTATTTGTACTGATAGTAGCAAAGGCAGTGCTCAGTCTGGAAGATAACTCTTTTGTATCATCTCAAGCGGGCTTTTCATCAGTACACCTACAAATATACTCCTCCTGTAAATAATAAATCAAAGTGCCTTACCTCCAGTTTTTTTAATGAAGATCATTTTAGATAGAAAACTATGTTATGAACATAAACAACACCCCTGAACTGGTTAAAAAGACACTGTTGAACAGAGGTTGGAAGGTCTTTGAGAAGTAGAACGGGAGAAAGAAAACAGCACCAGGTAACTGAAGCAAGAGATGGAGATGAAGATGAGTTCAGCAACATACTAGAGATTCAGAAAAAGTTGCTCATCTTTGTCTCGGGGTCTCAGTGGGTGCTCAGTGTTTCACATGCAGCTCTGTGACTGATGGATTACAACACAGCCTTTCATTCATTGTCATATAGTTATTCTCACCTAAAGAATAGAATACTAATCTCCTTTCATCCTAAATTAATTTTGCACACAAAACATTTTAGTATGTTTTGTAAAAGAATTACCTGACTGCAGTACAAGCTGAAAATGAGACACACTAGTTATATGCTAAACAAACACCTATATATATATATACATTCATTAATTTTTTTTCCCAAGTGGAAAATCAGAGTCAAAGGATAGACTCAATGCCATACAAATACATTACAGCAGTGTCAGGAGTTTGTATCCAATTCTTCTATGCCCATGCTCCAATTGCCAGTCTAAACTATTACTCATATGGACACTTTCAGCAAAGAATGAAGTAAAAAGGAGGGCAAATTTGAACTAGCCAGGAGATGAGGACAGAGAGCCTGTCACCTGCTGAATTACAAGCCATAGAACTTGCTATGGCTGCTGCAATACATTCAGCTGTTCCAATAATTTAACAGCAGCTCAAACAGGATTTTTCAGTTCCATACAAAACATGGCAGACTGAACAAGTAAATACGAGACAATTGTACTCAGATAAACCAGATGGCAGAAATTATTTAGCAATGACTTCATTAGAAGGAAATATATTACTACTATTATTATTAATATTACTATCAACAAAAAACTCAAATCAAACTTCCAAAATCTCACTACCATGCTAGCTTGATGCAGTTTTGATAAGCTTTTGTTCACGCAACACCACACATAATACTAAAAGAAATCTACTGCTACACACAAAACTAAAAATAAATCCTGACAGCAAACTCTTGATAATAGATGAATAGAAGTATACCATCATTATCAAAATTACATGTTTGAAAAATGCAATTGCAATGGTTTACCATTGTACAAGCTGCCCTTTATTCAGAGAAGCAGAAATTATATAAGATTTTAGGATGAATTTACCCACTTAATTCCAGAAAAGTAGGATGATTCTAGCAGGATTTGTTCACTAGTCATGAGCAGCTTCTAATCTGGATTTAGAGTTTAGCATGTAGAAGTGCCACTTTTCACAGTAAACTGCAGATTTAACAGTATTACTCTTTGTTAATTCTGTAGACAGAGCTTCCTAGCTCACACTTTTATGTTAACTCCTTGCTCTCCAACTGAGCAGTAATGGCAAAACAAAACAAACAAACAAAAAACAAACCCACAGCAAATTCTTTTAACAAGTAGGTGACCTTCCTGTTCAGTCTGAGACAGATAACAGCAAATTGTCATTTCTTTTTCTATAGGTGTTCTGTATCAGAGCTCTCTTTCCTCCAACTTGTACCTGGCAATACTCAGATTTCACATATCCTCCTCGTCACCTCTTTCCTACAAATTTCATTCTTCTAATACCTTAATTTAGCTTTATTTAGAATCCTTGACCCTTCAGCTCAAGCATCACCCTTACCATAACACCTGCCCAAAAACCATGACTAAATTGACTGGAGACCCAAAAATCATTGTTCTGGGGTGTGGGGAGAACTGCTATTGTGTTTGTAAATTGTCTCATTGAAATGTGTTTCTGAAATCTCAGAGCATCCAGCTGAATGCTGTTTGATCCAAATGGAGTCTCATTAGCTTAATGAAAATCAAATCTGAATACCTGATATCAGTGAAGAGGCAAAGGATAGCAATTTCTGTGTAACACCACTCTTAAATTTATGAGGACACAGAAGACTTACCCTTCATGCACAAGGATCAAGTTCATGAATGTTTAAAGAAGATGGTAGGGCACAAGGTCAAATGACTTGAAAGGATGTACCCATGAGTCCTGAGGGAGCTGGCCAACTGGTAGTGAGAGACTACCCTGAATTATCATCACGGTCATTAATAAAGATGTTGAAGAGGGATCGGTGATGGGTCTGGTACTGTTCAACATCTTTATCAATGACAGTGATGATGGAACAGAGTGTCTTCTTAGCAAGTCTGCTGATAACACAAAACTGGGACGACTGGCTGATTCATTTGAAGGCTGTGTGACCATTCAGCAAGATCTGGGCATACTGGAGAACTGGGGAGGAATCTAATGGGGTTCAACAAGAACAAGTGCATAGTCCTGCACCGGGGAAGGAATAACAAAATGCACCAGGACAGATTAGGAGGAAATCTGCTAGAGAGTTCTGGTGGACAAGAAGTTATCCATGGGACGGAAATGTGTCCTTATGGCCAAGAAGGCCAGTGGTACCCTGGGGTGCATTAAGATGAATGTGTCCAGCAGATCAAAGGAAGCCCTAGTGAGACCTCCCATTCTGGGCTCCCCAGTTCAAGAGGGACAGGAATTTACTTGAGAGAGTACAACAGAAGACTATAAGGATGCTTAAGGGAGTGGAACACATACCTTATGGAGGCAGGCTAAGAGACCTGGGGCTTTTTAGTCTGGAGAGGACAAGATGGAGAGCGGATCTTATTAATGTGTATAAATATATGAGGACTAGGTGTCATGAAGGAAGGGACCACCTCTTCTCACTTGTGCCCTGTGATAGGACGAGGGACAATGGATTCAGGATAGGGCAAAGGAAGTTCCACCTCAACATGAGAAAGAATTTCTTCACTGTAAGGATTACAGAGCCCTGGAACAGGCTTCACGGAGAGGCTGTGGAGTCTCCTTCTCTGGAGACTTTCAAGACCCATCTGGATGCATTTCTGAGTGGCCTGCCCTAGATTTGTTCCTGCTCTGCCAGGGAGGTTGGACTCCATCTTCACAGATTCCTTTCAACCCCTGACATTCTATGAGTCTTTTATCTTTGAAAGGTCATGGGAAATAAGGAAGGTTCACAAGGGCTGGAGAAAAGCAAGTGTCACTTGCAGAGCAAGAATGAAACTACAATTCAGTAAGTTCTACATCAGTTCTGGGAAGGTGGTAGAGCAAATCTTGAGTGATGAGGAGTAGTCAGCAAGGACTTACAAAGGGAAAAATCATACTAAAACAGCTTGACAACCCTCAAAAAGATGACTGGTTTGGTAAACAAGGGGGCAGGAAGATGGGATGTAAAAGATATTGCTCTACCCCAAATTTATTAAGGCTTTCACATTATCTTCCATAACATCACACAGACAAACTGAAGAATTAGGGGGTAGTTCCCAGGGACAGGAGAAGAGGCAATGGACACAAATTTAAATACAAGAAATCATGTTTAAATTTAAGAAAACACTTTTTTACTCTGAGGGTCATCAAACACTGGAACTAGTTCTGAAAAGAGGTTGTGGGATGTCCATCCTTGAAGATACTTAAAACTAGACCAGACACAGCCCTAAGCAATGTTCTGTAGTTAACCTGCCCCTGAGCCTCTGGGGGTAGGAGGGGAGGGACTGTGGACCAAATTATTTCCAGAAGTGCCTTCCCAGCTCAGGGATTCTGTGGTTCACCCTGGAATCACAAGATGGCCAGAGAGGGGATAGTCTGCAGACATCCAGTTGCTGAATATCAAAACAGAAAAAAGCAAGCAGATTTGTAGTCTCTTGCAACAAGCAGATCTTCACTTTGTAGAAGTATCAAAAAATCTTGCTAACAAGTCAAAGGCCCTCCAACTCAGCAGTCAGTTCTGTGAAGTATTCACAGCTGCTTCCAACCATGCTGAACAAAACAAATTTTCTATTAATCTCCTGTAACTGCAAGCAGCACACTAACATGGCATTACACTCAGCAGAACTACATGATCTAGAAGCAGCTTTCTGTTGTGCTTCTAAGCCTGCTTGATTGTTTGCTCATTCAACTCAGAATTCATTTATCTTAGGTTAACATTAGGCATTTTCCAGATACTTGCTCTTATCTCTGTGAGCCATCAGCACATTAGCAAGGTTGCTCTGGTGGTGATGCTTTTGCAAGTTATATTTTAACAGATGCAAATAGCTCACATGGGCACACTTCTGCTCTGGACCTCAATTGTTTAACAGGCAACACACATCAGGATGCAGACTGACCAAAAGAACTACAGAAAGCGTTGCCAACATTCTAGACTGGTATTATTCCATTATTTCTGTACTGTTGCAAGCACTAGTAACCATGTTGACTTCCTCCTAGCTCTAGTGTTTGAATGTTTTCTTTCAAGATAGTTAATGAAACATAAACCAATGGATTGGCGCTCAAACTTTAAGCAAGGACTCACAATAAAGTTTTAAGAAACAAAGAATTTCAGGTTTCACTTCTGTCTGTACAAAATGGGAAGTGCTAATTTGTAAATAAAAAGTTTTTAGACTGAATACATTCCTAATATTTTTTTTTCTAATTGAGAAGTTGAAACATATCTCCTACCTATTTCCAAAAAATCCTGGTTTCTTTTTTTTCTTCTTAGGCCAGGACCATAACTTTTAATATTTACTTACATCTCTCATTTCACCTCCATCTTTTAATATTCTTGCAATTTGAGTTCAAGTGAGTGAGTGAATAACATGGATAGAAGAACACTTCTGAGGCCTGTTGCTGGAGAGGAAAAAAAATTAAACAAAGAAAACAATAACAAAAAAAACCCCAAAACACCCCCCCCCCAAACAACAACAACAACAACCACAAACAAGCAACAAAAAACAAAAAAAAGGGGGTGAGGGGGCAAAAAATGGGAAAAAACCCAAAAACAAAAAAAAGGGAAAACATACCCAAATAAAAAAAATCCAAACAAACAAAACCCAAGGAGCACTTTTCTTAATGTTAGTTCAGAATGGCTAGAGAAATGCATGGGGAAGCATGCTGGGCTGGTAGCTTCAAGAGAGGCTTTTTTTCAGTTGCCATGACATTTTTCCCCACTACCAATGGACTCCCTGAAGGAACTAATATAGCACACATACTTTTAAATTCCAATCCTATGAATATGACTTTAAGCTTTGGAAAAGAGTAGACCAGTCTGTTGAAAACTGATCAACCTAGAGGGCTTGATTTGTAAAGTCAAAACCAGAAAGAGCTTCAGATTAAATCAGTGAATATGAGGTAACAGTCTCCTTTTGTTGTCTACATTTCTTGAACAGGGGAAGACAAGACATCTAACTACAAGTTGTCTGTTCTTAAAGAAATTTAAGTTTCATTTCATCTCATACCATGGCATAACAGCAGGACAGACTGGGACTTTCTCCCATTTTCTGGGAGAAATCAGTCCTTCAGACCTGGTTTCTGCCACAAATTATGCTACACCTTCCCCATCCCAAATAGCAGGTATTAGTTCTGCAGGGCCTTGTCCCCACTGCATTTCAGTGCAGAAAGTTTTCAGCTCTACACTTCAGAAGGCTCAGAGACAGTATGTTCTCCCATCACTGCAGCATTGGGATAGTTTTAGGTTCTGTGGTGTGAGAAAAGCTACAGAAGTAAATAGGTGTATCAGAATGTATTACAGCGAGGCTACTGGCTCAAAACAAAACAAACAAAACCCCCCAGACCGAAACCAAACAGATGCAGAGAAGAAAAATTAAAAGTGAGAGACTGAAGTACTGGTAAAACTACCTTCACAACTGAACATGGAGTCATTAATCTTTTCCAAACCCATTAAGAGCAGTTATACTCCTAAATGTTATCTATAGACCTAATATTTTGAGGCTGTCTAATTGCAGGACCATTTTCTTAGCAGATATTACAGTTCTGAATGGACTTGGAAACCTACAGTCCATGGGTAGTCACTCTGAAATGTCACTCTTCTGACACACTGAAAAGTTTCTGTCTCTTTGAACTTCTCTCTCTAGTCCAGAATTGTTACTCTTTCCTCAGTGCCACATCTTACCAATTATTGGTGTGCTGTGGAATACTGTTTAATAAACATCACTTTCTTGACAGAGCACACCTTCTAAGTGATTGATCACAAGAGTCTAGGAAATATCTAAGTACTATATCAGCTTCCTGCCTGTCCTCTGAATGGCAACCCATAGTCAGTAAACCCCCCCACCGTTGGTATCAATATGATTTATTTTAATCTAAACAGAGATTAATTAAACACACTTTATTCCTTTTGAAAGTGACAGACCACTCCCCTGGAGCCCTCTATCACCCTATTTATCAAATGGTTTCGGTGGGATCAGCAGGCTTCTCCTCCCTGACCACTTAGGTATGGAGCCTCATTTTTGTTCCAAAAACAGAGATGAAAAATCCACAGTACGAAAGTGTAAACAGGTTCAACTAATCTCAGATAATACTACAGCTATGTCAAGGGACTTCTTCCACCACTAATCAGTTCCTGCTTTTGTAACCAGATTCTATACAAAGCCACAAAACTTGCATTTAAAAAAAATCAAGTCTATGTTTTAACACTGGAAAAAGTCTATGAACATCTGTAGATTAAGTTTTGTTTAGGCAAATGAAGGGTCTGGTCCATCTCTGTGATTATTCTGGAGCACTTGTAGTGACTAAAAGTCAATTATGTCCCAGGTTTGCTGTACCTTGGCTGTAAAGATGGAGTACCAGAGGTGTCCTTCTCAAAGAATGCTGCATAACAAAACATTGCTCGAGAAGCTTCAGTCAAGCAGCTTAAGGAGATGCTGGGAACATGTGACTAGCAATAAATACACATGATTGCAAAGCCAGGTCAAGTTGAACCAGAAACAGTCAAAACTTGAGTACTTTAAATCAGCTATACTAGCATTCAATCTTCTGAGACATCCCAGAAGATACTGGGAGGAATGTTATTGTGTTACTGGAGTCAGAGGAATGCTATCAACATATGTCTAGTGCTGTACATCAAAAGCCACTATGAATGTTGGAAAAGAGAAGGGAAGAGAGAAATGGACACATATACATGCTTGCCAAAAATCACTTGGTTTTTGTTTGTTTGTTTTAAAACAACAAAATTCATTAGAGAGATCACAGTACTCAGTGGATAGCTTTTTCCTGTTTTCTCCTGGATATTTGTGGTGGGGGAAGAGCAGGGGAAAGAGGAAACATGTCATCATATTGTCGTAAGACTAGACCCCTTTACATTAGCATTAAACCAGAGTAAAACTAGAGGTACTCATAAATATCGTGAAATAATCCATTTCCTTTTCCTTCCAAATTCAACATTTCCAGTCTAATTTACAGACAAGTATCTGAAATGCATCCAAACTATTATCAAATCAGCGTGCTAGGTGGCTGACATTCACCCTTCACTGAAAATCTCTTGGAAAAGATTAATTCTATCCCAGATGTCTGAGCTTTTTAATGACTAATAGAACAGTGTCTTTCCAGGCTCACCTTTCATTTGTTATTTACTCAGCAGTATTTACACACTGTTAAGGCAAGCTAAGCCGTACAGGTGACAGACATACACAAATTTAAACAGAAGCATAATGTCCTAGTTGTAAGATAGTTGTATTACAAAAATATACTGGCTGTGCAAGAGAACCAGTCACTCTGAAATGTTCATGTAGTTCTTAAAATGGCTGTTATTTTTCTTCCGACTTAAGTGTGGAATATGCCTTGTTGCCTCTGAACCGTTTATTGCCATGTACTTCATTTCCAAGGATTCATACTGGAGGACACTGTTGCAAAGAGAGAACCAATCCTTGGAAGACCTAAGGGTACCCACTGTTCCTAAACTGCAGGGGCAGTTTTGTCCCCAGCTTTTAAATTTGTCCCCAGATTTTAAGACATAAGAGAAGAGACTAAGCCCTTCTCAAACAGAAAGAAAATTAAAAAAAAACCACAAAAAGTTGTTAGAGTGCCTGCATCTTCTAGTGGGCAGTATAAATACATAAGATTCCTGATGAAACTGTTTATGCTGCAGGAAAAAAGTCTCCTTAAGACATTATAATTGATCAGATTATTTATTTGCACTCAATATTCAGATGTGTTTAATATTTTTATTCTTCGAGGGGTAATTAAACCTATACAATGTCTCAAGTCACCCGATCTCAGGACTTCCTTCAGACAAAACGTGACAATTTAGCAAATAAAACTGCGTTAGCCTAAAGTGAAAATCACATCTTTTTGTATGTAAAATATTTATCTTCCCAGTATTGCATTCTGTGCTGAGGAAACAGTCTGTCTTGGTAAGACCATGTCCTGTGTCCCATATATCATACAGTGGGGATTTCCCACACATGAGAAATTAATACTCCATTCCCCTAGCTTCTACTTCTGCTTTTTTTCAGAAGCCACCAGCTCCCTGACAGGGTTTTTCACTGGCTTGTAGGTAAAGTTAACAAGAAACAAGCTATAGGTTATACCTTTTTCTTTTAACCTTCTTGGCCTGCAGAAACAGAAAACTTACAGCAGTGGGAAACAACAGAGGATGCTGCAGCTGAATCAGAACTTTTCCCTTACTGGATAACTAAAGAAGCCACATTCCTACTGTGCTAGAAAAGTTGTTTGAACACACAAAATACAGAACAAATTCCCTTTAGAAAGCTCTGAAAAATCAGTGTGCCAATGAGGCTGGAAGGACAGGATACACAGAGATACAAAATTTTCACCTCAGACTATGACAAGATGTTTCTTAGTTACTGAACAAATTATGCATGCCTCTCATGCTTTAAACTTTCTTCTGCAATTTTTGTCTGGCTCACATATTTTTTAACAGGAAATTTTAGTTACAAGCACCAACAAAGTACTTCCTCATAAATCTCTACCTAGGGATACATCCCAATTGTTCTCTTCCTCCTCACAAGAGGAAGCTCAGCCACCTTCTCTTGCAAATAGAGAGTGACTGGCTGCAGTCAATGCATCATCCCAGGCACTTCTACATTGCCCCATAGATTAATTTTTGGGAAAGGTCTTTGAAAAGATGCAGAAGACACAACAAAGAGATTGGCCTTGAAGTTTCTCCAAGAGAACAATACATACCAGGCCTTCTTCTGAAAGCATATCAACAGAAAAAGGAAGAGAAGGAAATCTGTGTGGAGAGGTATGAATTTTTTCTGCTTCAAGGAACAGACTGTAGTATGTTTTAGGCTTTGGAGATGCTAAAAATATTGATATTTCATGACAGGTTATCTAAATAATGTTCTATTTTGAATCACCTTCTATAGGTTACTGTAGATGCATCACAAGGAGTCATCTCTCTGGGTACAAAATTTAAAAACAACAGAAGTAAAAGGTAATACCCTGGATTACTCTACATCAGATCATTTATGATTTTGTTAAATTCATTTATCATCCTTAGGAAAAAGTGACCTATTCTTTACAGAAAGTGGCAAGGAAGAAAGGGGTAGGGGAAGAAATTTTTTCATATGAGCAGAATTCTATCTACACATGTTAATTACTGATTTAATTTTACTATGTAATCACAGGAAATACAATGCAATAATTTCTGTCAATTAAAGACTTTTACTCCATTTTTTTGTTTCTTTTCCACTTAAAGTGGACTTCAATAGCCTTCACCACAAGCAAGATCTCTTGATACATCTTACCACAAGTTAGTGACTTGGCAAACCAAACACACAACTTTCTCCATCCAGATAGTTCTCCAGACTCTGTACAACTATGAGAATTCAATTGGGCAAATTCCTAATTGGTGCAGACTGCTTTTCCTGCTAGCAGTGACCCTTTACATCATTGTTGGCATTTTTCTATCATTAATTAGGCCAACAGCAACAGATGAAACTTCTTATTTCTGTAGACTTCCAAAACATAGCACTCATTAGAGAGGCAGTAGTGAAAATACTTTCATTATGCAGTTCATATTGTACCCCAGTTTACCATGGCTAAAAGTCTAGCAGTTTTCTATAAAAGGTACTTTAGTTCTTCACCTCCTGCAACTCAGGGGTGAGAGGCAGGTAGACAAAGATAGAACATGCTGCTGCTAAGAATTCTTGTTTGGACTGGGTTTGTCTTGCCAAAACTGAAACTGAGACACAAGGAAGGAAGAATAAACCAAAGTTTTCTAAAGAATAAAGCAACAAGATTTGCATTGAAGCAACATGTACTACTGCACACAAACAGCAACCTATGCCTGGACAAAAACTTCACATGTTTTACTGAAAACATAGAAAATTCAAAATAATACATGGAAGATCATATCTTCTGCCTGTTATATTTGCAGCATTTGCCCCTTTCTGGAAATAAGGACTGATGACCTGAAAAGATCAGGAATTGAGAACCCTTACAAGTAGAAAGCATGGAAATAGGAGACAGACCTTTAAACAGTTTGAAGCAACCACAGTTCAGGGTTTGAGCTAGGAGTTCTCTATGCATATAATACACACATATAAGTTCTTTATGTATTACAATTTTTTCAGTCGAGGTAATGCTGCCTCAAAGAATTTCCACACTGAGAAACAACTACAAGAGAACATTAAGATGCATGTAAAAAAGATGCATGTTTAATATGCTTCCACAAAACCCTGACTGGAAAAGAGAGCTACATCAGGTTTCATCCAAGGAGAAGAAATAATCTTCTGTACCACTTTATGCACTACAGGTTTCCCCAACAATAACAAAGCAACTCTAAAAATCTGTAAACATGGAATCTGATGTTCCAAACACTCAAATCATATTGCTAACACAGGTCAAGACATGTTCATATTTACTACATTCAAACACCCTTCATTTTAAAGCTTCTGTAATGTAAACAAATTAAAATAAAATAAATTTAAATTTTTTTTCCTGAATTATTTGAGCTAAAAAAGTCCAGACCTCTGTGAACAGTTAACACCAGAATTATGTTGATATAACTGAGTAAAACTTCAAAACTTTACTTTTGCAAGTACTCTTTTCCAGACATTTAAAGACTAAATAAATATGTTAAGCCACAGAGTGGTTCATAATATTATATCATTTCTTGTGAGAATGAACTGAATGTGTAATAGTAACTGTCAGCATAAAATACTGATTATTTTCTGGAAGAAGTAACTGTTGAACTGAAGTGTGCACAAAGAATATTACTCAGGTCTAAAAATCATCCCACAAGAAAACTCTCCTCTTTTGATATATGTAATTCTACAGATGAGGTTTTTTTAATGTGTGGCTTTATGATTATTTTTTTTTTTAGCATTAAAAAATCATCAGGAACATCTCTCTGATTAACATTGAGCAAAGGCCTCAGTTGTGGATTTATAGAACCTAGGCAATAGGTGGAAAAATGCAAAAAAAAAAAACCCTAACAACCAGATCTGAGTCCAAAAAGAACCCATTCTCCAATATGTTACTGATTATATGCTCTCAATTAAGGGTTAAGACCCTTTCCCCAGAGGCCCAGAGGAAAAACAAATAAACTGTTTTTTACATGATACATTTTTGATTACAAAAATTGAATCTTTGATATCCTTTATTGTAGAATTTTGCATAATCGGTAAAGTAATATTTTTTTTTTATTATTACTATTTTACAAAAGGCATTTTTACAGTACAGTAATATAGATGTTAAAACAGCCAATCATGCTGTATTTGAAAGCTAGAGTCCTCAATTCCTACAAGTCTGTGCCTTCTTGCTGGCTCAGTCTTCATGAGAAATGGACACAAGCCCACACTGGATAGCAGCTCTTGTATCTGCCTGCAGGAGTGGGAGAACACTGGGAGAATGCTTTCTCTTTCAGAAACAATGCACAGGAAAGAGAAAAATTCTAGGAATGGTATCCACAGTTTCATAGCCTGCCAGCTTCCATCAGCTCCTCATCCCACAAAGCACACATTATAGTAATTCATTGACTTGTTGAAACTAAGGGATGGAACGGTCTCAGTCATCTCCTTGACTCCCATCAGCTCCAGCCTCTTTTCACATTGACTCACACTTATCTGCTTAACCTAGTTTGAATCTCAGATGGCTTCAGTCTTACTCCTGTAAAAGTCAAATCCAACCTCAGTAGAAATGCAAAATCTGAGATGTAATTCAGGTTCTCAGAATACTTCATAGTATTTTGCTGAGGTTTTATGTATGATACACATAAGAGATACACTATATGATACACTAAAGAGAAATGCAAAACAGAAAGTTACTCAAAATCACTTTAAAATATTGCAGTCCGAAAGGAAATGACAACTCTGTAGATAACATGAATCTTTTATAAGAAATTTGCTTTTACATTAAAAGATTTTATTGGGAGCTATGGATTAAAGGATTAACATTATAATAATAATAAGTAGAACCACACATAGCTACAGCATCTGATACATTTATAAAGAAGCACATATAGACCTGAATCTGACACACTGGCATACCACATGCAGCTTTGTTAGCCATACCCGAGTTAAAGAAAGAGCTATGCCAACCGTGCAGCTTCTTCCAAGGGAACATAACAAAATATCAGTTCACAGAAAATAAAATGTTTTCAAGAAACATCCAATCTCAGAACCTTTCTAATGAAATTTATCAACATATTGTCTTTCTAAATATAAAAATATTTGAAAGATTTTTGAATCAGCCACAATGACCTCTAAGCAGACTAATTCCATGAGACTAAAACTAAGTGTTGTAAAAAAATAATAGTATTTCTACATTTATTCCCAGCATCTGATTAGCCACACTACTTCCAAAGGTCCTAGGAGATGAAAGTCATATTTTGAATTCCTATCTTTCTAGTAGCCTACATTGGTGAAAAACAATCTAATGGAAGAGAGCAGTGATTTTTGAACAGAGGTATTCAAACAGTAAGGGCAAAAAGGACAAATTTTTAAAGTCATCAGTGCTTTGAATGAGTTTCACAGTCTGGCCAAAACAGTAAACTACAGTGTTCTCATTTCAGGATTTCAAGACAATTCCACTTTCATATATTTTTTACAACAGCCTTGTAGAGCAGCTGAATATAAGTAGAAATATCATTCTTCATGATATTTAATTATAAAGGTGACATGAAATCTAGGTGATGTTCCCTCCTTGTAATAAACCAGAAAGAAATTGATGCACAACTCACCACAGCTAAGGTATGAGAAATTGTGTCCAATTAGACGTCAAAGTTTTCAGCACTGTGATGCCTATTACTTGAATTCTACAAAGGGCTTGCTTTTATTTCTTCAAGGAAAATAGTTTTGTTCTTGTTTATTTTGATCTTTCTCCTGTTGCAGTCACAGAACATAGTAGTCAGAAAAATCTGGTTTTAAAGACTTGTGCTCCCGGTGAAAGAGAATGGAGGCAGAAAACAACATAAGGCAAAAATAATATGGAAGTTAGACACATACCACAGTTGCAACAAGAGTCACAGAAGTTCAATTTCAATTATCACTAGAGATCATCATCTTCACTTACCAGATTTCCACAGATAATGTGTAACATTAAGGTAGTAAAAAATCTGGTATACAGACGCAGCAGCTATGTAAACCATCTGCTGCTTAAAAAGTCAGCTGAGAGAATGACTATGGACATATGGGGATACCAGCAGCAAATTGCCCCTTTAAGGGTAAGGCAAACTCTGGTCAAGTCAAGCTCTGAAAACAAAGCAAAGATGGGGAAAGGACCATAAGCCAACAACTGCTGCTGGTTTGTGGTGTTCTCAGGGTTCATCCAAAAGCTGCCACCACCTGTTGTATCAGCCTGTCACCTGGGATAGCAATAACTCTAATTCAGCTAACTTAAATACTGTCCCTATCAGTGGAGTATCAGAGGGGAAAAAATCAAGTATCAGGGATACTCGTGAAGGCACTCTACAATGGGAAGAGTAAAATTATTTAAAACCCTCAAAAATGGAATCGAAAAATCCTTCCTCAGATTTTTAAAGCTCAGGTTCTGTTTCCAAAAAAAAGAGAGAGCTGGATCAACTTTAGTTTATATTTCTATTTTGGCTTTTTCTGACAGGGCCCAGCAGAATGTCCACTGCTACATCTATTACATCTGTTCTCAAAGTATTGGAGTCAACAAAATGACCCACTTGGGCCCATTTTGGATACTTTGCCTTCAGGTGGCAAAAGTAGTTATCAGAAAAGCGTAAGACATCAGACACCTTTCCATTTGGACATAGAAATTCTTTTTTGTGCCCTTACTTAACAATCAGATTGTAAACTAGTAGGTTAGTGTCACAACAGCTCAACAGTCACAGGAGCTGTGGCTGGAAAGGGGTTGTTGTTAATTTGCAATAACCAAGAAGAAGCCAAACAAAAGAATTTGTCCCAAAGTCAGACTTCCTACAAACTAGCCCTTTTTTCATGTGTTCAAATGGAAACAAATGTTGAAAAAGATATTACCCTGAGACCATTTGTCTAAGCTTATATTTAGAAACTAGTTTTTCCCTACTCACAGGGAACAGGGATCTCTGATATATTATTCTTTTTACAGGCCTTTTACCTAAATCTGATAGGAAACCTCTTAACTAAGAACCATGAACTCCAAAAATTCACAAAGCCTCACAGCCCTTCACTACCAAATGACACAACCTTAAAATTAAAACACTCTGAGAAATTTCCATCTCCAAAGCATCCCAGAAATACTTTCACTTAATATTTACAGAAGAAACCATCTTCTTTCAATTGTTTCATAATTTTCACATTTTAATCAAGAGCCGCGATTCTTTGGTACCAGAAGATACAAACACTGTGGAGAACATAAATGCTCCCCTACTACTTCTGATTTGCCTCTCTTGCATCTTCCTCTTTTTACCTGGTTAGAAGAAAGCCTCATCAGAGGCAAACTTTGTGTTGGTAAGGAAGCAGATACAAACCAGCTCATGGGTTCTTCAGACCCTCTACTCTTAACCTGTTATACAAAGAGAGATATCTACAGAGAAGTTGCTGCTTCCTGGAAAACCACTGCTTTTGCACTTGATCAGAAATGTCCTGAGGGGTAACAACTGGAAGAAATTCTGTGTTTTCTACCTGAATGTCCTGTCTTTGCTCTCCAATGACATCAAACAATATGGTAAATACAGGAGAACTACAGAATGCCAGAATGGTTGATGTTGGACAGGACGTCTGGCGATGACCTAGTCCAGTCCCTCTGTCCAGGCAAAGCCAGTTGCCCAGGAGCATGTCTAGACAGTTTTTTAGCATTTCCAAGGATGGAGACTCCACAAACATTTGAGGCAACTCGTTCCAGTGTTCAGTCACCCTCCCAGTAACAAAAGTTTTTCCTGATGTTCAGTGGGAACCTCCTGTGTTTCAATTTGCACCCTGTGCCTCTTGCCCACTCACTTGGTGACAGCTTCTTCAAATCCCCCAGGTGTTTATATACCTTCATCAGATCTTCCTAAGCATTATCTTCTCCAGTATGGCACTCAGAATATTGGCAGAATTTTATTTTGGGCAACTCACAAGAACGACATGCAAAGACAGAAGGCCTGGTCAAGAAATTCAGCACCCATGCTTCACATAAGCCACAAAATTAATCTCAAATTCAGTGGGTGGTAGTTACTTATAAACAAATTAAGATCCAGTATTTGCTTTAGTGCCTTGTGGATTCACCTAAACTTGAGGGCTGAGCAGAAGACACCAGGGAATTTCCAAACCAGTTCAACAGAAGTAAATCTAGTTCCTGGTGGGAATAACAACTAGCAAGACACATATTTTCAGTGAGATTCTGGCAGAAGCAGAAAAAAAAAATCCAACTCAAATACAATAAACAATTGAGATTATTCTACATTGTGCTGTTCCAGTTTTCACCTCTCAGGTTGGAGAGGCCAGACTGATGCAAGCGCAAGGAGAATCATCACTTGCAGGCAATTTTCGTTTTGTCCAAGAGGAACTTTTCTCAACACTTGTAGACAGACCATGAGTGAAAATAGTCATAGTAAGCAAGTATATGATTCAAACACCAATCTTGCCTTTCACCAGGGCCAAAGAACTCCAATATACTGCTGTGTATCCATCTGCCCAACATTTGCTGTTTGTCTAAAAAGAGACTGTATTACAGAAGCAAAGATTTGTTCACAGTAGAGTATGTTTGCTCTTCTCCTTCCTCCTGCTATCTTAACTCTCCTCCAGATGTTTTCTTGCCTTGATGCAAGGCAAACAGAGTTAAATGAGATCAAAATGAGGCAAGGAAGATAGGCCCCATCTGAGACACATTATTTTACAACAATCCAAATTTTGAATTTGAATTAAGTTCATTACCAGAGCATCTGTGCTGCCTCCTTATCACTGCATACAGGAATGGGACCAAGCTCTTCTTTTACTTTCAGTTCTCATCCCTTTAGATTCCTCTTGCCCCTTTTATCATGAGCTTTCTGAGAAAGTCCTTTCAATTGCTCTATATTTCAGTTTTACCTTTCTTCTGGTGTGCCAGCTGAGTTTCTAGTGGCACAGGATCAGCAGCTCTGCACTGGTCTCTGTACGCTCACCACATTCTGACACTTAGACCAGTCTCCAGGACACTGATGCTGAAGGCTGTCTCAGACATGAGTGTCAACGCCAGTCTACTAAAGGAGCCTTAAACTGACAAGCTTCACTCACATTTTCCTAAAACTTCCTCTTAGTCACCTAAATATCAGCTCAAGGTTTTTCACAGACCATGATCTTCTGGAGGCTATGCAGAAGAACAGTGTGGCCAAAGGGTCACAAGTTTTGGAAACCTGTGTTAAACATTGGAATACTGTTTGGGAGATCACTTCTGGTACCATCCAGGACACATCATCTTACAATTGATTTTAGCTTGGTTGTTACAAGGAGTTTGTTTTCATAAAATCACAGAATTACTGAGGCTGGAAAAGACCTCTGAGATCATCAAGTACAGTCTATGACCTAACACCACCACACTGGCAAGACCATGGCACTAAGTGCCACTCCCAGACTTACCTTAAACACATCCAGGCACGTTGACTCCACCATTTCCCTGGGCAGTCCATTCCACTGTCTGATCATTTCTTCTGATCATATCTGATCAAATTTCTTCTTTCTCTGGGCTCCTAAGAGAACAATATTTGTACAGAAGATTACTGCATCTTCTCAAAGGTTCCAATAGAAAATCCTTTTTTAAAAATTAATTATCCTTATAATCACTGGTGTTTTAATAGAGCTAGTCCTCTAAGCAGGGTGGCTTATTTAAAATACTTGCTCAGTTATAATTACAGTCTTTTAAGAGATTATTTTTAAGAGATTCTTTTGTAACAAAGATTGGTATCTTTGAGCTCTGAGATAGTACTAACAATTTGTAGCCACCATGTCTTTTTCTTCCAACAAACAGAAGCCATCCTTATTTAGATTAACATATTTGCATAGTGATTGTGCTTAAGACACGTGTCAGTCAGCAGTGCTAGAAATAATACAAACAAGTACTCAGAGTCTTTCCCCCAAGGAAACATATTTTAATAAGATAACATGAAAAACATACTCAGTTTAAAGACTTATTTTTTTCCACAAGGAGACTCATGCAGGCATCCATTGTGCAGCTCTGTGACAGCTAAAGGGCATATTTACACTATTTAAATTAAGACATCTAAGTGGGGAAACTAGTTTGATAGCAGCAGGTTTTGAAGTAATTTAAGTCACCTTCAGGAGGCTAAATGAGGGACTGAAGTTCTGGATAGTCAAAGTTAGACATGAATGCTCTCAGGTATTGAAAAAGTCTGTTCACAGGTTTAAAACTAAGTCTTTTGCCCACACTTTGGAAAGCAGGAAAGACAGACTCATGCTCAAAATCTTGTTTATGGATAATGAGACATTCTATGTTAAAGATAAGAATTAGGTGTTAACGTAATAAAACAACAACATTTAATATAATGTATAGTATATATTATAAAATTATATTATAGAGCCTCAAGGATGGTGAAGAGATGACTTATGAGGAGTTTCTGAGGTCCCTTGAGTTGTTCAGCTTGGAGAAAAGAAGGAGAGGTGGAACTGTTACTGATTTCTTCACTCCAGACCAAGGACTGGACTCAGGGAGATTGCACAAAGATGAATCAGGGAAGGTTTAGGGTAGATATCAGGAACAGGTTTTACACCCAGAGGGCAGCTGAGCAATGGAACAAGGTCCCCAGGGAAGTGGTCACAGCACCAAGCCTGCCTGAGTTCAAGAAGTGTTTGGATGATACTCTCAGGAACACGGTGTGATGGACTTGACAAAGTTGGACAGGAGTTGGACTTGATGATCCTGATGGGTTCCTTCACACTGGGCATATTCTATGATTCTGTGATAAAATATATGTCTGATCCCAGTCATTCCACAACAGGTTGCTACAGAATAATAATTGTAATGCTTTTAATACTGTTTTATACAAAGCTCTCAGTCTGTATCCTATTTCCTGTTGTTATACTAACCCTCCACTGCTCCTCTTCATCTTAAAGTTGGAGGTTTCACCCTGGAGTTAGCAAAAGCAAGGAAAATGTTTTACTATTTATTGTGCCTTTTCATACATTAGATACTAATTCTTTATTCTCTTTGTTATCCCTAAACCTCCAGGTCTAGGTTTGCGTATTTTTAGTCAAAGACTGGTGAGTTGTTAATATATGTTTTATCTCCCTAGCCAAAAAACATCTCTTTTTATTCCATGTCAGTACTCCTCCACACCACACACTGTATCTCCGATTGTCAAGGCTACTTCTTTTTACTACATCAGTTTCATTAGTCATCAGTTCACTTCTGATGCTACTCAGAATAACTGATTGATAAGTCTACTTATCAAGGTTGTCCCACACAAAGATAAAAAATTTTTTAAAAATTAGCCACAGACACCTAGTCAGTTAAAGAGCCCCTTGTCACAACTAGACAAAGTAAAGCAAACGTGCAGGCAAGTCAAGAAAGTCAAGCAAGCCTGACAGAAGTCAGTCCTGAGACAACTAGCAATAGCAAAGTTGTATTACAGCACTGCATGGCTAAAACACACAAAAATGGAAAAGTGCTTCCCAATATTCCACAAGACCTTCTCTGAATTTAACAAGTAGCTTCTTTAATATAAACACAAAGAGAGAATGGATCTCCTAGGTTATTACAGACTTGGAAACATCCAGCAATTCTGCAGCCATGCTATAGAAAGTGCCATTCAAGGAAACAAGAGGGAATATTTTGTATCTGTGGCCCTGTAACTATTCCCCATAATGCCAGCAACCCCATAAATAAGAGTCTCTTTATATCCAATGCTAATTCTCACATTTCTCAAAACTCAGAACTCTCCAGTAATTACACATTATACACTTCCAGGAGAGGCTTCATAGACAGAAGCTTGAGCGTTTTGCAGCTTGTACACTTGAAACATTAACATCCACACTTCACCTGGGCTCTGGATCTCATTATTCTTACTGGCTGCAGCAAATTCACAGTAATGCATTTGCCACATTTCCATCCTAAAGATATGTGCTTATAAAATTAACATGTTAATTTAAATTAAAAGGAAACCTTTGACCTGAACTGGACCAGCTGCAGCAACAAGAAATATAAATTCACATATCTGGGCAGAAACACCCTTCCTACCAAAATCAGTAGGCTGAATCCACTGAATTCACAGGCTCTTAATTCAGTCAAAAATGAACGGGTACAGCCAAGACACATGAGCAGTACGCATGGATTTCTGGTAAGCCTGACAGAGTAGAATACTGATAATTTAACTGGTACTATACAAATGAAAAGATTAATATCACTCCATCCTTCCTATCTAAGGAGGTTTCAAATATTAATGCCTTTTTCAAAAGTGATTTGATTGATATGATTTGTGTTAATGAAAGTGGAAATGAGTTAATCAAAACATTCACTTTTGGAAGAAAAAAAGCTTTCTGAGTGTTCAGATACAGAAGCCCAGCAAATATTCCAGGCTTTCTTACCCCAGCTTTTTACACAAAGACAAGCCCTACAGCAAAGCAAGCCCTGCTAAACACACACAGAGGACAGAGTACAGATTATGAGATATGCTGCAACTCTGATAAGTGCTACCGTGAATTTCTTATCTGTAGAAGCCATATGACAAATCACCCTACAACAAAACCTCATTGTGCCTTATTCATTTTCTTCTGACCCAAATCACCCACTGCTCTTTGACTGATATGCTAAAGATACAAAGGAGGACAGGAGGTGTGGTGGCAGTTTCAGGATCACATTAACTAAGTCCCAAGGAGGGACTTTGAAACCAGATCCTTTTGTATCCATCCAGAATTTTAGCAAGGTCCCTAGAGGTCACACATGCCAAACCACTGAATCTGTCCACTATGCCTGTAGCCCTCTCGAGGATTTGCTAAGACAAATGGCTAATTCACTACAGCCAAATGTTGCACATTTCATGATTAAACACAAGTCTTCTCAGACTTGGTTTCATTTATTTCCTCTGCAATGAAATATGTGCAGGTTTAAATATTTTCATTACTATATAAATGCAAGCAGTTTATAAAATGCTGGAGGAACTATCAAAGCTGAATCTTTCATTCTAACATGAAAATGTGCTTTGTGGTCACTGTTTTTCCCCACTATCTGCTGCCATATAACTATTTAATGGCATTATTTAATTGTGTATAAATAATTCTAGTAATTGCCAAGCTCCTTCCCTTAGGAATTCAATTAAATCTCACTACAGATCTGTAGACACTAATAGAAAGAACAAAATCTTGCTGTTCTAACTAGCTATTGTTCTAAAGATTTATATAGTGTTAATTAGCACTAGCCCCTCATAAGTCAGTAATGTAATCTTAGCATTAGCATAGCTAACAAGAAGCTCCTTGTCATATAGTATGTCATGACCATAAATGCTTGCTTAACAGCCAGTGACTTTACATGCTTGAGGCATGTGGTGTTGTTTGGGTTGAAAGGGTAGGGGGATTTTTTGTTTCTTTTAAAGAAAAGCTGTCCATACTATAGAAACCTTGCATCCAATACATCTGTGTTAAGTCTCATTCCTTGTAAGCCCAAGGCTGCACAACAAGAACAGGTTTTCTTCATTCACCACCCCACCTCAATCCCTGCTCTTACAAACTGCTACAGCAGTCCAGAGCCATTGGCTATATTCAGCTTTTTCAATTGAGAGTTCCCTGTGGAACAGGGCTCTCCTGGCAGAGAAGCAAATCATCAATTTCTTGCGGTGAAACTCCATCTGTATACAAGCCTGTGTATGCATGGTGGTCCTCCCTGGTCACTGTCTACAACAAACTCAACCCACCTTCCCAATTGCCACCCAGCCCTGCCAGATTTGCAGACACTCAGCTTGTCCTCACTTCAGCCAATAAAGGCAAGGGTTACCAAATTACATCTCTGCTGATATACACAGCAGATCTTCACTGTTCATGAAACTCAAGGCACATTACTGAAATTGCTAATCCATGTTGCATAAAAGTTGAAGAAGAAAATCTTTTTTCTGATTTAAGCCTCCACAGCCATGCAAGTACCTAACACAAGTCAAATGACTCAGAGAACTTGACCATAGCATCTCAGAGGGCCAAGCAGCAAGAATCTACATTTTGATGCAGGGGTTAACAGAGAGTTAGGTAAAAATTACTTTTTCAGTTTTTTCAAGTCAGCCTAACATCTGAATGACAGTGGCTATTGGGATCCTAGCATCTTCTGCCATCACAGGGAGGAGAGAGAGAGGTACAAGCCATGATTTCAAGCTACCAGATGAACCAGACCATGATCTTCCTTTTCACCAACAAATACTCCAAGAAGCCTAGGAGCAAGGAGATGCCTGATCTTACCATTTCTTTACACTTAATTTTTACTTATTCAGCTTCACTACATGCTACACTCTCTTTCCCTTCTCTACTCATAAATGTCCAGAGAAGGGTCTGTACCTGTCTGGGGCCTGTGCCATCATCTTGTGGTCTGCTACACCTACTGCCATTTCAGCAGGTACACAGCTGCTCAGATATAAAACTATTATTTATCAAGATCTACAACAGACATTTTTGGCCTATTTAAGGCTCACACAATCTGACTTTAACTTTTGTTTATACGATACTGACATACAAAATTTTATATTTTATAAAAAAATTATCCAGTCTTTTCTTTTTTGTGTGTGTGTGTGTGTGTCATTCTTGTGGGGACTAATAACAAGAAATAACCATAGCAACAAAGTAATAAATTGTACCTTTTGAATACCTTTAATTTTTTTAATAAGTTCTTGACAGTTACTATAGGCAAAACATGTACATACTTTTCACAAAATGCACGTTACAGTATTGTCACTGCAAGGAACAGAGATAAATTATAGGTAATTTGCACTTTTAAGTCCTGTTTCTATGGTAATATGAGCAACTGCCATTACTTCAGAGCTTGTTACCATGGTTATGTCAGGTAATTCCAGGGTTTTAATACCCTTAAACCTGAAGTGATACTTTTTCTTCCCATTTTACTGTTGAGCAAAATCACAGCTCAACTTTAAGGGCAACACAGCTCCTTCAGTTTAAATAAATAAATACAGCATATAGTGCACTTTTGGAAGGAGTGAATTACTTACCACACTGCTTGATTCACTTCTCCAAAAAGAATATTAGCCCTTTCCAACACGTATTTCTATAGAGAAAGGAAGGTGTGTCCTCCAGTGTGTAAATCTTCTAACTACCCTCAGCTGCACAGACCTTTCCTGGAGGCCATCAAGCTTCCTGGGTGAAGCTGCCCCAGTGAGATGCAATTTGGTACTGATCTGCTTCACCAAATCCCAGCTGTGAGACCTGACTAATGAGATGTCTCCCTGACAGGGAGAGTTTCTGGGGAGCCTGGGTCAGCTCACTGGCAAGGCATACAGCACTTGGATGCCTAATTCAAGTAGCTGGAGACCAAATGGAGCCTTCTAGGGTAGGGGGGCAGCCTTCACCACTCCTATGCTGACAGAAACAGCACCAGTGTCTTCACCAAAGCCCTGCAGACACCTCTGGGGGTTTGAAAATGCCCTGTTTAATTCTGCCTGAACCTTTGTGTAGAAAGGAAGAAGCAGTAGGTATAATGATCAGCATCTGAGTGGTAATAGAACTTATTCTAAACTACAACTATTCATTCTGTGATATCTTCCCATTCTCGCTGTGTGTGTGAGCTCAGCTTGCCTTTTTCAATAGTCGCCTTACTTACATCGACTGCAAGTGCTGATCTTGACTTCAGACTGCTGATACGGAGCACTTTTCCAGTCTATCTAGAGAGGGCAATTTACATCTTTCACCAGCATTTCTTTGGAAAACACAAATGAAAAGACATTACCTTAAAAAACCAAACCAAACCAAACCAAACAACTAAACATAAAAACAAAATAAAACACATACACAAAAAAAAGCACCCCAAACCACCTCAATATTTAAGGCCACATAGTTGTAGAGAAGAAACAGTAACTGTCAAGAAAATGGATCTCAATGACTTGGAAGCAGAAAAGCAAATACCCAAGATGTTTCAATGTTTTCAATTACTATTACATTTTAATGTATCTAAAAAATCTTCATACTTCAGGCTGGCAGTGTTACTGATATTTGGCTGTGGGGGTTTTTTGGGGGGTTGTTTTTTTTTTTTTATAATTAGCAAAATTCATAGTAGTGATCTACAGTAGTCTGTTCAGATGTTTGTTCATGAAAAAACGTGTTGTCAGTCCTTTTGCAAGGTTTACTCACTGATACTCAGAAGTCAGCTTCACTTTCACTTATACAGGCATGGATTTCATCCAAAAATTAACATGTCTTCAAATTCAGCCGTTAATAGCATCAAGAGAGTGTAGTCTCTTACAAAAAGGGAAAGAAGTATGTGACCTCAGAAATCTGTTCTCTTGCCAGCAGATGATTCATGGAACCTAATATTGATGCTCCACATGAAATGCACTGGTCAGTTCTAGCTATGTCTGCATACATTATCAAATACCTTGGTAAAGTCAGACAGATCCACTAATCAAAGAAATTGGTGCTAAGGCCCCTCATTAAAAGCAGTTTGTTTGTTGTTTTTTTTTTACCTCATAGTAACTTTAGCTTGATCTCCTGGACAGAACATCCTCACCACGCCTGTGCTCAGCGTGCATCCAATTTGTATTTCCTCATCAGGGATTGCAGCACGCTTGCCGCTTACGTGGACCTCCTGGGGAACAGGAGCAAATAGCACATGAACACTGCTACTCTAAACCAGAAAAGTGATGACAAAGCCTTTCTATTCCCTTGGATATTAATATAATTTTAGACAGAAAGCAAGTGGTGGGAGGTTTAATTTATACAACTATGGTGGGCTTTTAGGGATAGGGAACAGTAAGTCAGGCAATCACCTCTTGTCTTTTTCAGTTGCTTCAAGGACAAAGGTGAGTTGTCCTGAACTCTTCTCCTTCCTTTTGAGAGTTCCCGTAGGGAATCTCCAACTCTGAAAGGAGGGAGAGCTCTGTCTGGGCATCTTGTGCCCATACTGCACTCAGAAATCTGCATATGGGGAACAGATACATCTCAAACTCCTTGGAGACCAGAAGTGTTATCGCTGTCTGCAAAATTATTTTATTTTCTAGTAATACTGCAAATGCTGTGTTGTGTGCATTGACTGACCCAGTTCTGATAGCAGCGGAGGTATTCCCATGTCCCTCATTTGGGAAGTATGGTCATTCCAAGAAGTTTTACATTTTTCAAATTCCTTTATGGACAGACATGATTCATGTATGCTGCACATTTTCTAAGCTGATACACTGATGTCACCTAAGGTGTTGACATCTGCAGAGAGCAGTCCTGCAAATGGCATGGCAAGCTATTCCACAAAATTCTGTAACCTGCCAGGCCAGCTGGCAGAAAGACATGTGCCTAGCCACTTAAATTACTCAGGCATTTTCTAGTACCAGCCCTTATTTGCAGGCTTGCAACATAAAAAATTTAACAAGGCTTTCTGGAAATCCTTGGACTGCCCTTTTTTTTTTTTTTGAGGTATGTTGAAAGGCTTGTTTTTGCTCCTTTAAAATGTGGGTCCTCTATTCTTCCAACATTTATCCATCACTATTTACAGGATCATCATGAACTGTATTTATAGCCAATATCTTTTTCTAGTAGTGGCAGATTTCACATTTGGCTAATCTGTTTCATTTTCCTCTTTAAAAGGCAACCTTGGACTCCTGTATGACAAACTCCTGGTATTTTCCTAAAGCTCAATCAGGATGGGCCTAAGTATGAAAAAAACCCAGAACACATCTCACCCGCAAGTGCACACCAGTAGTCCTTTTTCCGTAATTACTACTTCTAAAGATTGTGACATTTTTAGTTGTCTCCTTTGTTCCTGGTAGTAATAGCCATATATTTCCTAATCTACCCATCTTAGTGAGATCATTCAAGGATAAACTGGAAAAAAGCAACAATAGGTGTTTTTATACATGATCCAAGTCTCTGATCGTGATTTTTTTCAGAAAGCTTAAATGTTTCCACTGTTTTCCCTTCCTGCATTTTTAGCTATTATCAAATTCAGCTTTCAGAGAGAGGAAACTAGAAGAGAGTAAACTATTCCATGCTTCAAAAAGCTAACTGCAGCCTCAGTTCAATTGCACTGCAGCAATTACCTGCTTCAATTTGGAAGCACCCTCTCTAACAAAAAATATTTTCATATCTTTCTTTAGACTGGGAAAATTTTTCAAAACTTGGTGTCAGAGAACTCAAGGAACTAGTCCCATGACAAATAGAGGCTTATTGTTTAAACTGGAGCTAGTTTGTTTTTTTTTTTTTTCTTGCCTGAGAAACATGGGTTAGAGGTGGAGAGGAGAAGCAGGGGAGGTAGAGGGTGCATATTCAAAGAAGAGTCATGAATTTAAAAGCAAAACTTCCACTGAAGTTAGTTGGTGACTTGCATGAGAATTTAAATTTCTCAGGACATGCTTTGGAAAGCTCAGCCAAGGAATGCTTTTTAGAGGTTCATCTTTTATAGAAGCTGCCTTAGTGATATGGAATTAATTCAAATTATTAAGTAGTCATCGAGAGTTTCATCTAATTTTATGTATACTACATCTATTGCTCCAGAATATACCAGAATAAGTAGAAGCAACTGACTTCTACTATAATGGACCTTCATTAATAATAGGAATAAAATTCCACCAGATGCAAATGATATTGTTGTAACACCCCACTTTCAAAAATAGGGCTCATGGGATGGACACACATCCCTGAGAAAAACGACTGTTTTTTGAAAAAATGGTCTTCTAAAATGGTCAGGACACTTTGAAAATGAAAAAAACCAACAGTAAAACCAGTCATCACTAACACCAGCAACAGTGACATAGAATACACTTTAATTGGCATTTCTGGAAATATTTAGTGCAGGCAGTGAGTCTCTGCAAGAAATTCTCATTAAGCATAGTAAGAACAGCTTGCATCATTGGTTTTAAGATAGTCCATCTAAAGTAATTTTGTGGTGTCAGGAGAATGACTTTGATGGTTCAGGATATTGTTTTGAAGCCTGTGTTCTTATTACTACCATGGGGCTAAGAGATGATGGTACATCCCACTCTTAAGTCCCTTTCTTCCCTCACACTGACCTTGAAGGACATCATCCCAGCACAGACCTGAGGAGTGACACTTCTGAACTGCTCCATGGAGTGGGATGTGAAGCATGTGGGCAGGATGCTGTTACATCAGCGAAGCAGAGAAGCAAGCAGGGTCAGAGACTCCCAGACAGCCCTGGGCAATTTCAGCAATGAACCCAGCAGAAGTGACCTTGGCTGTCTGGCATGTCCTACAGCACATCAGAGTGGGTGTGCATCCCTGCATCCAATCAGCAGCAACTGGAGCCCATTCACCATGGTCTAGGACTACAGAGGGGCAATAAAGGAACTTGAGCTTTAAAACAGTCTCTGTTCAATCTGCAGCCTGGAAAATCTAGGAATCTGAGACCAATGGGGGGAAACCATGGGGGTCAGCACTTCAAAAATCTGTTCAATTGAGATAGGAAATACCAAATCATTGATTCTAGTCACCTACCATAGAATGTTTCAGACCTGTGTTTGACCCTTCTCTACACCTCCCTCCTTCTCCATGGAATTTTCTCATTAACTACTTGTCTTCAAAATCTGCATTTTCAGGCAAAAATGCACTGACGCCAAGTGGTGGAGAAAGGTTGCAGTGGGTATTTCCCATATGACCTTTCATCTACATTTTCCCCACCTCCTGATAAAGGACAGAGATGCATTTTTATTATAACTCAACCCCAGAGAATAACAACTGTCTGAAAGAATGTTAACAATTAAACAATAATTCAGGGATTTTGAAATTAACTACCATGTGTGTGAATAGATTAAGAGAATATTGTCTATGTAATTTTGAAGAAAACCAATTAAGCTTACCATCTAATGAGCAATGATGCTCTCTCACATCTGCCAGCAAAACGAATCAACATAATCTATTGCAGGTGGTTATGTTTTCTATTCACTATGCTACAGAAATGATTCAGCATGATAAGTGATGGAACCATAATCAGCAATTGGTAATATGGGGAATCTTACCCTTTTCTTAGTTTATAGGCTCATAGCTACTATTATGTCAAAAAGAAACACTCAGATTTGTGTCCACAATTAACATCTACCTATAAAACTTTTCCTTCCTTCCTTCCTTCCTTCCTTCTTTCCTTTCTTCCTCCTTTCCTTCCTTTCCTTCCTTTCCACCAGCCCTTGGCATTTCAAGACTGCAGCCAAACCATAAAGAATAATAGAAGTTCAAGATTCATCAATTTCTGGCACAGTTTTGCTTTTCACAGACATGATCAGAAAGTCTCTAAATCCAGAGACAGATTTTCTTCTTGCATTGCAATGAGGATAACACTTTTCCTATTCTCTTTCTACCATATCTGCAGAATTGTATTACTCAATAATGCGCCCTTTTTTCCTTTGGTAAAGTTGCTCTGGATAGTAATCTCACATGATCTTCCACCAGCTTCTGAAAATTTTTATCCTCAATAGGAAAATGTTTTGGCAAAGAATTGTGTATAAAAAAACCCCAAACCCCTAACATAATGGTTTATACCACAAGCAAAAAGACTCCATGGATTTTTAAGATTTGGTAAAATTACTGCTTTCTGACACAATGGACTCTTCTAATATGAATCATAAATGCACAGAGTCCCATGATAAATCCATGAACTCCTGTTACAAAGCCACTGTACTGGGGCCAAATAAATCAAAGAGAAATGTGGTCCACAGTCATTATCCATATCTGCAATTGAAACCAGCACATAGGTAGCCCACCCCTTGATCATCTCAAAGTTGATATATGGATCAAGTTATGGGTGCTGCAGTTTCATCCAGAAGAAAGAGTAAATCAAATAAAATGAAAATAATAATGTAATTGCATTGTAACCTTCAACATGTTATGCTACTGTACAAAGGAAACTAATCTTTGTTTGAGAAAAGAAATAAAACATTTGCAATGGTTTTAGGACAGTGAATTTTCAATTCTAACACTTGAAATGGGAGGTGGACAAGGAATCTACAACATGGTAGGCCTCTGACATGTAAAAATTTAGTAACCTAAAATAGCACATGACACTTCAGAAATTAAATTCTTTTGAAGTTCATGTTAGAGACAGTTTCAAATGAAAATAACAAAAAATGGATTTCCCTTATACCCATGTTATTCTTAACATTATTTTGAAATTTAATCCAAAAAATATAATTAATTAATTATCTGAAAACCTTAAACAAACATTTTGAGGACATTTTCTATTTATATTTTTGATTGCTTTTGTATTGCAATTTGGGGCAGGGGTTAGGTATGCTATTTTTGTTCATTTTCCTTTTCTTGGGAAAGCATTTGTTTGCTTTCATTTGCAAAAAGAGTATTTCCTAACTTCCATTCAAAGGCAGTCTCTCCAGTTTGGGTCCTGCTTTTTCTTTTGAAGAAAGAGTATCTTGTCTTCACAACTATCCTAAGGTCACTAGATGCCTTCACAGACACTCAGCAGAGGGTAACAAACAAAATTCAGAACAGAACTGTGTGCTTTACACTCCTTCTATGCACACTTTAACAGCACTGAAAGAATAAGGGACTAATATTCCTCTTCCCAGCTCGCAGGTTTCCCTGTGACATTTTGACAGAGAACCTGAGCATGCTGGAGATTCTCAGGGTTCTGAGGAGCAATGTGAATAATTCAGCATTCACCAAGAGCCTTGTCTGAACCTCTTGCAAAACATGGACAAGAATACACAGAAAAAACCCAACATTCTGAAAACATACAATAGAATGAAAAGCTCCCACTGAATCACAGAGTTCTAGAAGGGAAACTGTTTTCTGATCTTAACTAAAATAGACTTCGTGATACCAGTATAATACAGATATATATAGATAGTTAAAGTATCGTAGAGTGCTTTATTATTTGCTATTTCACTGTTTTCATCCATGAGAAAACCTTGCAGATTTAATTTATTTATTTCTGGTGGAATAATGTTATTACCTGGCACCTGAAATAAAAACTCCTTCTTCCTTTACATAGGAGTCTACTGCTTGTGAAAAAGATTCTTAGTCAGCCCTATTATTGGATATAACCTGGAAACAATCAAGAGCCTGAAAAATAGAATGTAAAGATCTGCAGGTTCACCAGAACACAAACATGATCTTACTGAGTCTGTAAAACTGCAGAACTGTTATAGGAAACCTTGCAATAGAGACTGTTTCAGCTTAATCACCCTCAGCGATGAACCAGTGCTTCTATGAATATAAAGATATAAGAAAACATACCAATGTGTGACCTGTATTTACTGTGGTTAAAGAGCTCTCATGTTATCTTTATTAACAGATCATACAATATTTCTAATATTAATCTTTCTAGTAGATTCACATCTATAGATTGAACTCCTTGAGGAGCAACAGACTGATTCCATTTTCTGCCCTTCAGCTGTTCACTGATCAAATGTAATGATTTCTTCCTCTTGTACAAGAAGCCTCACACAAATGACAAATCTCAAGAATCACATTGTTTCTTATTGTTTCACAAGGGATGAAATTTTAAAAACCTCAGAAACCTTCGCATTTCCATTTTCCCAAATCCCCAGGTGAGTAGAGAATTAAACCATCTGAATTCACATTTGTTTGTTGGCTGTTTAAAACAAGACACTACAGAAACACAATATCTCCCTGACATGGCCCTAATGGTCCTCTGTTCTTAGCTATTATTAGATGTTTTGCTCTTAACACAGTTTCTAGAAACATTGTAAATTACAGCTCTTCATCTAGCTAAATATGGAATGAATATATGAACCAGTGCAAAGTGAAAACAAAATAACTTCTGCCTCAATCTAGGACCACATAGAGCATCAAGAGCAAAGACCAACCATAGTTATACTAAAGAAGAATGTTTAATTTCACTATAGGCTGTCATTTGATATAAACAACACTACAACTGTGACTCATAGAATCATTTAGGTTGGAAATGATCTTTAAGATCATTGAGTTCAAATGTAACCTTGATTAGCTCTTGGACATATCTAGATGTTGGTAGGACATCACACATCATGCCATAATTTTTTAAGCTCAGTTTTATGAACAGTTTTCAGCATGGTGTATTTGTGTACTTTGGGCATTACCTTAGTCATTTCCATGTTTGGCATCATCTCCCCATTTTTAAATGCATATTTTACCCCATAGGGTAAAAGGAGATTTATGGAACTGACTCTGGTACATTTCTTCCCTGCGCCTATGATGTAGTGCTACAGTTTTGCTAGAGCCACCCGTAGAAGCTTTACCACAAAAGGGCTATTAAAGAGAGTGTGATAACTTATATAACCTTTGCAGAGGCTCTGCCTCTGATGAATTTTTATTAATATTGTACATATGCTGTGACTTTACCTATAAACCTTCTTGTATACCTGTAAAAACCTATATACCTCTATAAAGCTATAAAGCTGTGATTCTCCATTCCACAGATCAATGTTTCTAGTAATCTGCAACAAGCATTTGTAGTTACATGTATGATGTGTTTTTATTTTAAATGCAACAGCAAAGCAACTTTAAATGCAACAGCTGTGGAAGACTTATTCTATGTAACTTGTGTTATTAATGATATAACTCAGCAAAGACTTTTCAGCATCACTATTAAAGTCATCTGTAAAGGCACCAGTAAGGTAAAAGTGAGGTTTTTCCATGAAGACTATATTGCAGTAAAGACTATATTGCAGTAATGAATGGAAATATAAGATTTACCTGATGCTTCAATTATACTTTTCCTAGTCACTGTGCTTGTATTAGGATTCTGCAAAAAATTCAAGTCTCCCCAATGCAAACATTTGGTTTTTCCAGATTATGTTTAAACTAAGAGATCACACACTTCTATAGCTATGTCCATATGACAGGAAGGAAGAAAAGGATTCAAAAAGGACTGAGAAACTCACAGGTCAGCAAATTGCTTTTTACACCATGCTTGTATGTACTGTTAGTCTCAGAATTTTCAGTCTTGTATTTATGTCTAACCAGGCACGTATGTGTTACAGCAAGCTGTTCATTTGTAAGACATATCCTCAACTTGTTGAAGCAAGAACACTGTGCACAAACCTTTTGTTCCCCACAAAAAAAGATCCTTTTGAAGAAGAAACACACCAAATAGAACAAACTCTTGTCAACACTGAGGTCAAGTTATCTTGCTTCATAACAGTAAAAAGTAGAGACTATTTCTGTATCTTCTCTCCCAGATTGGCCATCTTCTTATTAACAGCCGCAGCAAAGCAGCAACTTTGTAACAGAGTTATATGAATTTGTGTGGGTACACCAGTTATTTTCAATACCATTTTCTGAAATATGTTCCACTGGAGGGAAGCAAAGTGTGTGTGTATTACTCAAAAAAATAATATTTTTTTAATTCGGAGAACTGCAGCAGCAGACTCTGTGTAGAGTATATAGTGTATCAAATAGCAGATTAATTGTCAGCTGCACCACACAATTTGCTTTAAGTGACTGCATCAGTATGTAATTGCATGAATGCATATTGAGAAATTACTGATCCTTTGTAGTCCCGCTGAATAGCAATGGCTGTCATAACAAATTTCTGCTGTTCAGAAACAGGTATCTAGAAAAAGCTGACACAGAGAACACTTGTCACTGTTGCCCAGTACTTTACACAACAGGAGCAAACCATTATTGTTGCCTTAACATTCATTGTTCTACCAGCCATCATTAGGAATGCATTTGCCGTTCACATGGACATGATGAGTCTGCTACTCTGCAGTAGCTGTGAAGGTTCTGTAGGAAAAGTGGTCTTTAAAGGGTCACATTAAAATTCCTTGATTCTGCTATGGAAAAATATGACCTAATCTTCATTTCCTCCAAACAAATGTCATGTTTCAATTGCAGGACTGTTGGTGATAGTCCCTACTTTTTATGAAATTGAACAGGATGATATTTCATTCCCTTCTGTCCTGAAGAATGATGAGCTGAGTATGACTTAGAGCAGTTAAAAAGGTCATATCTTTGTTTCCTTGATACAACACAAATAGAGAGTTTTATATATATGTATATATATAAAAATAAAAATAAAAATAAAAAATAAATTAAAAAAAAAAGAGGTAGCATTTATCGTCTTTGTCATTCATGGCAATTAAATAATGCAAGTTCTCCATCATGCTTTCCCTAACCTCATGAGTCTTTCACTTCCTCCAAAATAATCTCTAGTTAGCGATTTTCTGGTGCAACAGTAAGAATTATTCCCTTCAAAATATAGATAGATGTCCCCTCTCACTAAAATAAATAATCTAAATTACATACTATTTTTTAGCAGAACTTGAAAGTAGCATCTTAAAGCTTTCTTGAATGGCTGTTCATAAGTGTAAAGATTACTTGAGATATTCCTCCTAATTGCCCTGAAAATAAAAATTAGATATTAACTGACTTCAACAAATACCACACAGAACTGAAGAATTCACAGGAACAGAAGCCTCACACACTTACACTAAGGATTTGTTTACAAAAAGGTATATGACAAACCTACACATGGGTGGGTGCTCACAGTAAAATCTGATTTGCTTTCCTTTTTTGGCATATCCTGTCATTTAGTCATGAAGGAAGAAGAATAAGATACAATTTTAAAAGGTCAGTTACTCAGGGGCAAATGGTTGATGACAGTCCACAGAAATAGCATAGAAACACCTCACAGGCTAAAATATGCTTGTATGGAGCTTGAGTGCTTTCAAGCAAAAACTGTTCTGAATACATTCTGATGATTTACAAGCAGCAGGAGTTAAATTGGACAATTACATATTCACTCCTAATTAACTCACTTGTTAATTGGTTTTTATTTGCTGATCCATATTCTTTAGACATGTACTACTGTGTACATATGGCAAGGTTGTGATGTCATGGAATAAGCATGAATACAATTGTGACATTAAGGCACTTAAGACCCAAATAAAAGAAAAATTATATTTTAAAAATATTATTTAACTTTTTTTTCCAGCTCAGTTTACAATTATTTTTGTTCCCTTGCCATCTTGCACATAAACTTCCTTTGTTGTATAATTTCAGCTGTTTGGTACTGTACCTTCACAAATTTGGACTCCTTTTTAATGTTAATCTCATTCTTAAAAATGTCTTGAATGTGGAATGCTTGAATTGTGATAATTAGAGTGTCTTTGTAATATATGTTTATTTGAAATGTCATATATTCTCTTAAAACACTAATTTAAAATAGCTTTTGTCTAAGCATTTGTGTGCCCGGGAGACTAAATATTTCCTACAGCAAGAGAGACCACATCACAACTTACTATATCTAGTATTTATCACATCAAAGTAGCAGGCATGTAGTGAGAGGACAAACCCTAATGGCTTTAAACCAGAAGAGGGTAGATTTAGCTTTAAAATTAGGAAGAAATTTTTTAGCTTGTGGGTGGTGAGACACAGCAACAGGCTGTCCAAGGAAGTTGTGGCTGTCCCCTCCCTGGAGGTGTTTGGGGACAGGTTAACTGGGTCTTTGAACAATGTGGTCTAGTGAGAGGTATCCCCGTTCCTACAGGGGCAGGTGGAACTACATGATCTTTAAGCTCCTTTCCAACCCCAAACCATTCTATGGTCTATGATGGCTCTATGAATAAGGCATTTTTCATTTAAATGCATTTTTTTCTGGACAAATCAGAAAAAAAATGGTTTGATTCTTCTTGCCTCATCCCCCACCCCGGAGCTGTCTAATACAACCATGAAGTATTTGCCATCTGGGTTTTCATCAGTTCTGCTTCTTGTGGTTATCTCATCCAACCAGTTCACAGTTCCTCCATTCAGTACCACTCCAGCCACACACCAGCCTGACCAGATATCCCCTCATGCCTACTCCCTACCACAATTCTCCCAGCTTCTCTCTCTTCAGAAGCAAATTTTTATATTCACTTGCAATTTCATTTCCCTCTCCAATGAGTCCTCACTTTGAGTACAATATTGCTGCTATATCATATGGAAGTTGGCTTATAAATATAGGTTGTTACATTGTGTTTGTTTGTTTGTGTTTTTCCAGCAAAACAGAAGTCTGAAACTTCAAAACCTTGTTTCCCATAAACATGAGGCTATAGGCCGTTGTTACTTTTCAGACATCATCAACACCTTATATAACTCTAAATAGAAATGCAGAAGTAATTCCTTTATCTGTGTGGTATCGATGGGGAATATTTAGCCTCTCTTTGAAACACCAAGATGGAAGCTGCTCTCCATTTGTCATTCTTTCCTCAAGATTAATATAAGTCAACAGGCATTTGGAAAGAAGGTATTTATACAGAGGTGTAGAGCATGTTTCCTTTGGGTATTGAAATTCTTAGCGACAAAGCACTATTCAGTGAGCAGCCACCCTCATCCTCTCCATCCTTAACCCAAGCAGTACTGGCACTCCTGGTTATTCTAATACTCACAAGGAAAGAGTGTGATTGCTTCAAGAAAATATTAGAGTGATAAGATTTTTCATTTTAATGTTGGCAAAACACTGAAGTTTCTGCTGTGATTTTGAGGAGGTGGGTTTCTTCTGTGAAGAAACCATCCAAAATCTTACTGATGCAAGAAGCCATGAAACCTGAGTTTCCTCAGTCCCATTTGAGGGCAAACAAGCAGTTTCTCTCAAACAAGAAATGTCAGCAATTCCAAGCTTAATTCTTTCTCAAAGCAATTGCCACTAAAACTAGTATCTTCCTGAAAGAAAGTTAAGTTTCAATATGTCTTAATTTCGTGACTAAAAGGATTTTTCAGAAAGTTTCCCCATTCAAATCTATTAACTTCATTGCATTATTATCGGTGGTCATATGCTGGTCCTCTCATTCTGAAACCCACCAGATATTGGAAGCATTTGAAAACCTAAGTGCATTGTTATATTTGAAAGTTTTATTTCACTATTTCACCCTATGACATAAGCAGTGACTGCTAGCATTAAAATATTTTCTAAGTTAAGAATACTGTCTGCAGGCTTATTTCTCACAAGCAGTGCTAACCCTAGAAAATAAATAAATAAGTCCATCTTACAACTTTAATGGAGAGAGAAGAAATATTTAAATATTTATTCCAAAAAGCTTGAAATTATTTGGCCTGCAGGATCTGTTTGAATTTGAAAAACATTTCTGCACAGATATATGCATGTTTTTTTTCTCTATGTAGAAAAGTAGCACAATCTTCAAGAGGCATACAGCATCTGACTCTCAACACCTGCAGTCTCCTTTGCTTAAGTATAAAATAAATGATCCTCAAAACTCCTTACTCGCAGTTCACAATACTGGAATTATCCTGAGCAGGAAAGTAATCTCCTTTTTTTTGTCCTTTTTTTCCTACATTTTTTTTCCCTACATTTTTTCTCCCACTGTTTTATAAGATATTTATATTTTGCATTAAATACCAAAGATTAAACAGAACTGAAAAGAAACTGCTGAAGTTTTTTGAATTGTAAAACCCAGGTTGATTGACTTATGCTTCCCATGACTAATACTCTTGTAAATCCCTGATGTCTGGAGATCCAACATATTGAAGGGAAAGTTGGAAAATTTAAAATAAGCCTGGGTTACTCAAAAGTTAGAGAAGAGAGCTTTGCTTCAGGACCTAATTGCCATCAGTGATTCACCATATGACAAGTAGCAATTAACATCTCTGCCACAATTTACTTCATTGGTAAAACAAACTGCAATGTTTCCTGTGTTGAGAATTAGACAGTGGGAGCTGCAGTTAACTGTTTTCACAATTTATAAAAAAATACATCTGGTCATTACATACCTAGTCCTTTTTCCTCCTCTCACAGATTAATGTATATCTAGAATAAAAAAATTCAAGAAGTGTCACCACCCTTGAAAAACCCCCTCATACCTAATCTTCAAGACAAATAAGATTTAAAGAAGCCAGAGATCTTCACTGCAGTACACTGAAGATCAGGATGGTCTATCTAAGTAAGAAGCTGTTTTCAGGGATGCTGTCATGCCTACCCCATAGACTTGAGCAGAGGAGTCTGTGGCAGCCAGCATAAGAACCACAATTCAACTCCAACACCAGGTTTGTGCACTACCTTTAGATCCACATCTGGAAAGTAGAGCTGTGTATCCACAACGTTTGCACTAAAAGCACTCAAGGTACCTCAGCTGTCCTGTCTAGGTAAATTCAAGGTCCCTTTAGCTTTAGAATGATGTAGTGTGGCAGTTACTATGGAAACTAGTTTTATTTTATTTTTTTGTAAATACTTCTGTCAATAGGCACATACTGTATATTGCATGTCTCAGCTGCCAGAATGACTTATGCCATCTTTGCTTCAATGTGAATACCTGTATTTATGCAGAAATTGAAAGGCTGGTTATTTCTTGTATGACAGACTGTGCTCCTTTTGGCACAATATAGTATTATGAATAGTCATGTGAAAAGAACCCACTTTTACGTTCACAATAAAAAATTAGCCTGTGTGACTCAGAGAGGAAGTAAGGGAGGAAGAGGGGGAGCAGAAATTAAAGTTTTGAGCAGTTCTGCTTAAATTCAAGCCACATAATCCCTACACACCCATGCATATGAAAAAAAGCTCTGGAAAGGTAGAAAAGAAAATTTTAAGACCTGACCGGTTTTCGGTTATGTAAAGAAATGAAGATTGAGCAGCCACACTAACATTTTGTTGCTAGATATCAGAGGATGCTAGTGACTCATTCCTCACTGCAATTTCATCATACCTTTTCTACACAAGTTTTCATTAAGGTTTAAAACAAATGAGAAGCCAATGCATTTCGGCTTACATCAATGTCTTGCTGACAAGTAGCATGAGTAAGTGACCTGCCACAGTGGCCCAAGCCAAAGCATTCTCATTTGGACAGCTCAGGAGCAAGTATTTCTCATGTGAAATTCAAAAAGGGCATGCTATATAGAAATGAAATTAGGTTTTACTTTTGCACTACAAAAGTCCATAGAGCCTACATTCACAGCTACTCTTGTTATAAAAATGAAAGCCTGAATTACCGCACACAATGGAATATAAATGGAGAGTATAAGAAACTAATACAGTATCTGATGAATTAACTGTGGAGATAAAAACAGACACAGCATAATCAGTACCTGCCTCTGGTAATGATAAAATTTGATCAAGAAAGAATAGGTCTGTATGTGGAATATTAGTCAGAGCTCAAAGGGGAATATTAGTCAGAAACTGAAAGTTCCTTAGCAAGCTATTTACGTATGACACAGAAAAGCTACAGAAGGCTACCCAGGACATTTCATGCTAAGCTCCAAATCCTGCAGGTAACACCTTATGTTAATTCTCACTCACGAAAGACATCATTTTCCTCAGACATGCAGGTAACACCAATTCTTCTAAGAGCTATTTTGGTTTTCTCTCTAACACTCCTATCCCCAGCCTGCTTCAGAGTGAGCTGGCAGACACAAACCCTCTCCCAGATCTCACCCCAGATCTAAGGAAAGTTCAGCTAAACCAGTCTGTCCAGATTTTGTTGGATAGTAGTACAGCCTTCCGGTCCATCAGCCACCCCTCCCAGCTTCATATCATCAGCAAACTTGCTGAGAGTACACTCCATCCCCTCATCCAAGTCATTAATTAAAAGAGTCAAATAGAAATCAACCTGGTTTTGTAATGACTGGGGTTTTTTTTCCCACATAGCCCTCTGAATGCTCTTTATCTAGTAACAACCTACAGTAAATCACCTGGTAGTTAACAAGAACAAGATTAAGGTAGTTATACATGAAAGCCAAGTATGTTACTAATCTTACATAATATTGTGAGCCATCTAACTCAAAAATGGAATGCAAACGAAAAGAATAGCTCTTCTCTACTAGGTAAAACCTGTATTGTAAAACCACTGTAATTCAGAAAGGTTCAAATTATTTAACTAAGCAGTCCTGGTAAAAAAAGCATATCTAACAGCTTGAATTCTAACTTTGGTTACACAGAGATAATTCTCCAGTGAGTTCTGTGGAGGTCTACAGCAGAATTTGGCCAATCACAGGAAAGTTTCGCTCTTCTGAATGTATAGTATATGCTGAGGTAGCAAATGGGATCGAACTGAAAAATTGGTAGAATTGACTTTCTCATCCCAAAATCAGCCTGTTGGCGGCAGTCTGCAAAATGAGATGACATGGAATGAATGGAGTAAGGCTGAAAGTCCACTTCATTTAAGAGCACACAAACAAGTATCTTCCAGTTGACTACCAGTTTTCTAAAAAGTGGGGCTAATTATGTCCGTTCCTGCACCTCAACATTAATAGATTTTGTTTTGTGTTAGGTTAGGCTAGCCCTGAAACTCAGACATCTGAGGAAGTGTAGTTGCCATGTTCTTAAACATACTGATCCCTGTGCACAAATCCACAATTAGTGCATCCACAGTGACAACTAATTGCTTGTAATTATATCCCCAAATCACCATATTGTCCATCTGTTTCCTTTCTACCTTGCTACAGAGCTAATAGACTTAGAGATGGGAGAGAAAAAAAGAATGGAACCTTATCTTCCCAAACACCTCAGCACACTGCAGGGCAGGGAAAGTCATGTTTGGAGGTAGAAATCTAAACACTGTACTCCACAACCTATTGCCCTTCTGAGTCTGCATTTTTCCTATTAAAAAGTGATCCAAAGTTGTCCCTTTTATGGTCATTACTGTTCAAGGTGAAATTTCCATTTTTCTATACTGGTGGTGCTTCTTTTTACATGGTTCCTAAAGCAAACAACCAAGGAACCTCAGAGAGGAGACACTGTTGTATGTGAGGCAGAGGGAGGGAGGCAGGAACATGATGGCAAGGGGGAAGAAGAAAATTAAGAGTAATCAAGTTTCCCACTAGTTGAAGGGAAAAGGACAAAAGAAATGTTTTGTTGTTTTTTTTCTCACATGTGTGAGGAATATGGATCCTGTGGCAGTTGATGCTTTTCTGAATTTTTAAGAATGTTACAGAAGAAAGCATAGAAGGCAGAATGACTGTTTCACAGATGCTACACAATTACTTGCAATTGCAGTGGACTGCAATCAGTGAGACCCTTACAGTCCTCAATACTATGATCCACACATGCTGAGCTCACCTTGAATCTCTGATGGATACCTAATTCACATTTCACTTCTCTGAGGGAGAGTTTTTCTCCTCTTGCTCTTATGAGGGATAGCATTTAAGGTTCCCTACTAACACCCATAAAAGAAGATTCATTGTGTGAGGAAAGCCACACAACTGAAAATCCTGAAAAAATCATGCACAGACTGCAGATACTAGCAGATGCACACACACACATATACCCCTATATACTCTACAGTCTATATTTATATATGCAGTCTTCCTCCAACTACTCTGATGGGATTTACCTTGTCCTGTCAGAAAGCACCTCCCAGGCCTGCTGCCACAGGAGCAGTCACAGGATTCTCAGAGGATGCTTTATCCGATGTGCTGGATGCATGTCCTCAGACCTGACTCAACCATTTAGTTAGTTAAGAGGACACACACTACAAATAAGCATAACCCTGCCAATCAGCATCTATCCTAGTAGTCTGCACTCTGTAAGCAAGATTAATCTTAAAGCATGTCCCATAGACAAGCAGAGGAATGTCTCACTGGAGAAATTCTTCCTAGGAAATAAAGCATCCTCTTTGATGCATTGATCCTCTGTGCTCTGCTACCAACACAGACTCACCACTCATTTTTCTTCCCTTCACCCCAGACCCATCTTCACCACCAGTCTATTCACCTACCTGCATCTCAGCCTGGCTTATGTGTGTGCCCTCCTCCAAAAACATCCTGTTTCCAGGAAGGACAGGGCAGGTGTCACATTGTCTGGTCATAGAGGAAGTTTCTGATAGACACTTGATGTTTTAGTAATATTATGCAGAGAATTAATGGACAGAGTAAGGGAGTCTCAGTACAGGCTCAAAACAATAAAGTCTGTCTACTCACCCTACCATCTTCACATGCTGAGGCCAGACCAAGGTCACTAGCTCAGAGGTCTCTGACACCACGGTGCTCCTAAGATAGTGTGATGAACCTGACACTTCCATGCAGGGTTATAGGCAAAGCAGGCCCTTCATAGCTTCTTCTGTTTAATCATAGAATTGTGCAGTGGGGCAAAATGTTAGAGAGATGAAGAGCCCCATTTGAGCCAGTCCTGGAGCAAGATACACTTCATGCAGAAAGTTCACAAAAAAATTGATTCTATCTTCATCGCTTGTATTGGTTGCCAGACACAGATTCCTCTTCAGTACTTCAGTGATTTCTGGGTAAGGATTAATTCCTACAGATGGAAAGGGAGAAAAACTGAAACAGAAGAGAAGCATTATTGTAGGTACCTGTTTAAAGACTTCTCTCTCCCTACCCCTTTCTTTGTCCTAGCCTTTGGTCTGTTCTTCGTTTCCTTCATTTTGCTTTCTTCAGCAGTAAACCAAGCAATATTTTAGTCCTGCTGGTGGGCTTGGATCCAGAAGGACAAAAAGGAAGTATGCTATACCCCATGAAGTGATTCAGGAGGCTACAGCTGTGCATGTGAACTTCCCAGTCCTTTGAGGGCTGCCAGGTACCAGTGAATCTGGGAGGTGAGCAAAAGCTGGTGAGCCTACAGGTGTAAGTACAAGTGCCCCCTCTGATGATCAGGACAGCCTTAGCTCAAGAATTCAGGAAGTACCTAAAAGGTTTCGCTGAAGCAGATGCTTGAAGGCACGGTCACCACCATGGCCCCAGCGGTGTACCAACAGAGAAATATAAACACATTGAAAGCCAATAGGGTATAACACTAGCTTGAGAGAAGCCTAAGAGTATGAACCAGTTTTATGGGCCTCTTATAATGTTCTTTTCTTTCTCTCAGTGTTTACAAGAGCCTTTTCTCAACCCATGCTTAAGACTGCCAAGAGATGCTATGTACTGTCATCACCAGGGGCCTTAGAAAACTGAGTCCCTGATCTCTGTATCTTTAAACTGAGTTGCCCAACCCAGCCTAAGGGTACCTTTTTAACTCTTGGAAAAGAAGAGGAACTTAGTGACTCAAAACAGAGGCAGAACTTTATGCTGTACCAGGTAGAAAAAACTGTTTCAAGAGAAAAAGCTCCAGGAATTTTGTAGAAAGAAGTTGTAACAACTCTAACACTGAATTCCCCAGCTGGAAGTGATACTGCTGTGAGACATTACTTTAATGTATATTCTTGTTCTCTGCTACATTGCCTTCTTCATATTTATAAATTAATGTTTAAATTGGCACAAAACACAGTTCACCTATGGGCTTAAAACTGCTAAAATCCAGAAACTAGATTTAAGTTATAGTAAAATTAAGCAGTATAAATTCTTCATAAGAAAGTCTCAAAGCTCTCCTATGGACATTTTTGTTCACTTAGAAAAATAAAAAATGAGCCAGAAATTTATTAATAATCTAAATCTACAATTTTCATTATGACAAGTCAATAAAATATAAGCTATGCATTAGATGATCATGCAGTATATGATTTTAAATAAGCAACTTTATGATCATTCAGAAATCAAGCAAAGACATGCTATAGCATTAATAAACCTAATTCACATCAGCTGAGCAACCCTTAGTTTACTAAGGCTTTGCTTTTGTCCCAGGAAGTCCCAGGAAACTTAAATGTTTAAGGAAGAGGTCTTTAGCTAGCACCAGCATTTCCCAAAGCTGAGCATTTTGACATTAATCAGCTAAGGCAGGATTAATGTAATCTACTTTTAGAATGCCCATGATCACAAGAAAGGCAATCATGAGAAGAAATGTGTGGTTTTAAGGCTCAGCTTATGAAATAGGGACTTTTCCTTTAGGATGGGAGTAATCATGCACAATAGAGGAATCATCCATGAGTACCTATTTATCTCTGCTGACCCCAGAGGGAGCCTAGGACATCTGATTTGGATGTAAATATCTCCAATATAGAAATCTCCATGGGGTCAAATTAAGCATATCTCCAGTGACTAGTGATGAACATAATTGTAGAGAATAAATTACCTCTGATATTTGCTTTTTTTTTCAGATCCATAGAAGAAACCAGACTCCCTCCCATTTAGTTCCTCTGCCTTCTTTCATTCATCCTCTGTGTTGTGAAATTATGTTTCTTTTAACAGCGCATGCCTTCTTGCTATTTTCAAATCAGCTATTATCTCGTAAAACACATCTTATATATCTAGGGAGAACTACAGCAAGTAAGACCACATCCACTATTTCTGTTATCAAGAAGGAGGAACACTCCTGAAAGCATTCTGCCTAATTCTTAGATATTGCAAGATTATCAAATGATCTGAATAAAACTATCTAGGCATCTTAATGAAGAGACAGCACATGGAACACTTTGTTCTTGACTGTCCCTGTATTGCACTATCAACTCTGAAATAAAACCAGACTTCTTCAGTGACACCGTTTTGAAAAAAAAGGACCACATTATTCAAAGGTAAGGAGGAAAAGAAGCCTCAAATTTGTTGGCAACAGTCTGTTTACACATTTACAAATTCATTGGGAAACTTGTCCACATCTTGGAAAAGGGGTGATAAAGAGATAGGCTTCTCTAGATAAAGAGATAGACCTTCTCTGAGATATTTCTAGTACTATTTCTAGTCCAGGAGAAAATAGTAGAAAATGCTCCAGACTGTGTTTGATGCACAAGAAGTATGAAGCAGACACTCTGAGGTGACGTTATAGCAACATCTCAATGTTGGGGCCTACAGGAAAGCTGGGTTAGGGCTTTTTATTCGTGTGTGCTGAGGGAGAACAGGGAAAAATGGTTTAAAATTTGAAGAGGGGAGATTCAAATTAGACATTAGGAAGATATTCTGTCCCGCGAGGGTAGTGAGACACTGGAACAAGTTGCCCAAGGAAGCTGTGACTGCCCCCTCCCTGGAAGTGTTCAAGGCCAGGTGCCAGGCTGGATGCGGCCTCGAGCAACCTAATCTAATGGAAGGTGTCCCTGTCCATGCAGGTGGGCTGGGACCACATGATCCTTAAGGTCCCTTCCAACCCAAACCAAATTCTATGATTCTATGAAATGGCCTTTATCACATGGGTAAAGTAAATAATTTGCTCGTTAGAAACTATCTGAAAGATTCAAAAAGGTCTGAAAACTAGACATGCAAGGAAAGAGATTCAGAAAATAATTCATACAACTGAAATCCAGCATATTCCAAACATTTTGAAGTAAAATTTCTCTTACTTTCATACTGTCACTAGAAATTCACATAGTAAGAAAAAGTAATTGAAAATTGTTGATCATGAGAAGAAATTCAACACAATTGGCATTAATTAAACCTGTGGGACCATTTTTATCTCTAGAATGTTAAAATCGCAGCCTATAACCTGTTAGGGAAAGGCTATGTAAAAACAAGAGGCTGGAAGGGTGCTTATTTTAGAAGGCAATTACTTGCTTTGAAGTTATTGCTAACTCAGAACAGCAGGACCTTGAACATACATGGATCAATAAGTTCACTAACAAAACACAAGAGGGTGCCCTGATGTAGGGTTGGTGCAGACCACCAAATCAAACTACAGCACAGGATGAACTAATCTTTAAGTACTTGTAAGAGACGGGGAAAAGTGTTATCTTTTTGGAGGCTTCAGCATTGGAGGTGCATGCTGCAAGTTTCAATCAGCTAACAGCAAATCATCGTTAGAGCTTCTGATACAATGCTTATCTCTATTCTAAAACCATAGCATGCTCTGCCCAACATGAGGCACCTATTTTATAGCAAAGCAGATAACTGAATCATTAGACTGGAAGTCAGCAGTTATCTAAAGATCAATGGAGGCAATCCACTTGCGTTCAGCATGAGCAAAACAAGGGCAGTCTCAAAGGGCTCTGCAGATAGCCAGATAGACAGGCAGTACTTTTACACTGTTAATTTCCAAAAGCTGAGAAAAGTATAGACAAAGCTAAAAGGGATCTCCAATGGGTGAAAAATCTAAGCTCCTGAAAAAATAATTAGTCAAAAGCTTAAGTTCTACAGTATAGAAAACTTGACCAAAAAACTTGGGATGCTACAAGTATGAAAAAATACCTAGCAAATAGGTATGACAGATGTCACTAAATATCAGTTGCTATAAATCATTCTAGCAAACTCACTAAGTAGGTGGGGGAAAATAAAAAGTATTGAATCCGTATCTGTCAGCACTAATGCAATGAAAAGCATTTTGCCTTAGTTTATGGGATTGAGGCTCAGCTCCAAAAACAGGGAGGAGCAATGGCTGAGGGGAGGTGGGAAATACCAAATTGGATCCCCCTGCTCTGTCTTCTCCTGATGGTGTCCCAGGAGAGACACCAGCCCACCTTCTCACAGACAAACCATCAGGAGAGGTTCTCCACAGGTCACCTTATAGCTGAGGAACCCACAGAGTCATGGGCTGATGATGGGATGCTGAGAGTGCAACCCATCTCATTTAGCAAGTGCATTAGTCCTGTTCTGGGATGTTTAGGACAAGGCCTTATAACAGGAAAAAGAAAAGGCCATGGTAGCTTGGAGATACAAGTATGAGCAAACTCCAAAAATATGTAAAAGACACCAAAAGAACCATCCCTGTGTTTGTTTACTTCTTAGCAGAGGGGGTTGCCTGAGTTTTGTTAAAGCAGTAAAATTTTGAATGCTTCCAACAACACAAAGTTGGAAGAATACTGTTTATCAATGTTCAAAAAGAAAATCTTTCAGCAGCGGTGAGCTGCATAGAGTAACTATCCAGATATCAATCCCAACTAAAACTACATAAAAAATGAAATAGGATTCAATAGATAAAGAATTATCATAGAATCACAGAATGGTAGAAGTTGGAGGGAACCTGTGGAGATCATTGAGTTCAACCTCCCCTGTCAAAGCAGGATCACCTAGGGCAGTTTACACAGAAATGCAACCAGCTATTTATTGAAAGCCAAGGGACGAAGGCTTCACAACCTCTCTGTTCCAGTGCTCCGTCACCCTTATAGTAAAAAGGTTTTGTCATATTGAGGTGGAACTTCCAGTTAATGTCCATTGTCCTTTATCATGTAAGGGTACCCCTGAGAAAAGATTGTCTCCTTCCTCTTGACACTCACCTTTCCAATATTAGTCAACATAAATACAATCCCCTCTCAGTCTTCTCTTCTCCAGACTAAAAAGTCCCAGGTCTCTCAGCCTCTCCTCATACGACAGACATTCCGGTACCCTGATCATCCCTGTAGTCCTCCATTGAACTCTCTCTGGTATATCCCTGTCTTTCTTGAATTGTCCAGAACTGGTCACGATACTCCAGATGTGGCCTCACTAGGGAGAATAATAGAGATAGAGTTTTTAAAATGGGAGTTTTTTCAAAGGAGTGTTCCTAAGACTAGCAATAGGTCTGATCCTGTTCCACATTTTCATTTTCACTGACAAAATGGAATAAAAATAACATTACTGACATCCTATTAAATCTTAATCAAAGACATGGATTGGTGGAGTAGTTAGTAGAAATCACAGGAGGACTTGGGATTACACAAACAATATGTATTTAAATACCTCCAGGCACAGAACAGTATCTCTAAAAGGAAAAGTATGTGTAGAGTGGTGTGGACCAGCATTAGAAAAAGACATAACTCCAAAAAGGCTTTTGCAAGGATAGCTGATAAGCAATTCAATACATGTTCCTTGGGCAATGTTGGAGGAAAATGGCCTATTATAATCTCTGGACATGTAAGCAGCAGAAGTAGGACTGGTATTGGTATGCTGCCAACAGTTTAGTGGCCAAATTTTGAGGAGGACATTAGAAAACAGAAGAAGGAGAAAAAAAAGGTCAAAAAAATTGACTTTGAGAGCTGAAGAAAATGTGTTAAAGTGAAAAACTTTAACAGCTCAAGCTGTTTAGCTTTTGAGATGGCAGGCTGAGAATTACTTGATTGGAGTGTCTAAATAACTTTCAAAGGGAGAAAATCGGAAGCACTAAAGGGTTCTTTAATCTAACAAAGACAGATATAACAAGAACCAAAGCTAAAAATGAAGCCAAATATGAAATTATGCAGCAATTTGTAATTGCGAAAGTGATTAGACACTGGGAAAAATATAAAAGGAAGTCCGTCTTCATCTCTTGATGTCTTCAGATCATGAGCAGATGCCTTTGTGGTACACACTGCTCCGAGAGAGAAATTATTTTTTAAATCAATGCATTCAGCTAATAGCCAGCCTGGGAATTAGATCCATAGGAAATTTCAATTTGACCTGCAGCTCTTTCCTTATGAAAGGCTGACCCTCCAGCTTGGGCAGCAGCCTTTCTGTCATCGTTCTTACTCCCCTGCTTCTGCAATGGCAGGTGGCCAGTTCTGATTTTGTTCCACAGCAGGGACATTTTTGCCATCCGCTGCTGCCTGGGGAGGGTGCCAGTTGATCAGTCTCTGTCTGGGGGGAGCAGAGATTCTGTGCTGCTGTCAGAAGGAGGAAGATGCTTGACACCTGCTCTAGCCCCATTGCTTGTAAGATCGGACCTTGCTTTACCTCTAGTAAATTAGTGAACTTTGAATGATGAGAAGGACAAAAAGCTGCTCATTTCATTAAGGTACAAAGTGGCCCATGTAGCAAAATTCTTGAGTATATATATACTCAAATATGTATAAAATTTATGTATAAAATCAAGCCTGATAAAGCAAAACTCCTAATATAGGAAAGATGGACAAATCTTTTAGTAAAGGAAAAAATAATAGAGGTTGGAAAGAAGTTGTCCACCTAATTCAGGTGCCTACAGCTAGACAGATGAGTCCCATCTCTGGGAAGAAGCCCACAACATTCTCTGTTTACTAGGCAGAGTATTCAGACTTCAGTATCAACCAGGTCATTCATCGGGCACTCAATATGTAGGCACAAGTTACATCCAGACCAGGTGCATGAAACCTCCTTTGTAGTTAGGATCCTCTTACAAGTTCTTCTACCCATAAAACCCGAGTCTCTGAATACCATTCAAGTGGTGCAAGGCTTACAGGGTGAAATATTGTATTTACCAGACCAAGTGGTGTATTACAACTGTATATCAACAATACTGTTGCTACTGAAAAGACGAAGAGCAGTGAGGGAGCCCAGTGGATCACAGACAGTCTGTAGTCTGACTATTTTTTAATGCAAACTATCCAATAAGCATTGATGAATAATGCACACACTCCTGTGCTCAGAAATTGTTCACAAATGATTTGTGAACAGAAAAAAGAGCTAAATCTGCAATGCATATTTTTTGTAATAACCCATTCAATCAGAATTACTTCAGGAAAGATTGTTCATCATTAGCTAGCCATCATACCATGTACTTTTAGGGAATATATTAGATCGGTAAGTGGTCCATAAAAAAAATGACAATTCAGCACTATAAAGTAATTTGAGGACATGCTTTTAAATATATGGTGTTTAGGAGGGTTTCTAAACATGCTCACAATTCTAAAACATGCTTCATTGTCCAAAGAGTGCTGAGCTTTAAGCTGGCTCATAAGTGTTAAACAATCAATTCTAGTAGACAAAGCTTCAAAAATGCTTCCATTTTGTCTGGTTGAATTTCGAATAAGTTGTTTCATTAGCAAAGTTATTATTTTGGGATGAACTCCAGAACATTAAAGCTTTACATTTAACCTCCATTACAGTCTAGAATTGAATTAACCTCCATTTCCCATATAAAAGTAGCTAATGCACTTTCTTTGTAAAATGCAAATGTCATTTTACCGTGTTTTGCAAAAAGCACTTAGAAAAATTCAGTGGAATTATAGTTCATAATATTTCGGTGCATTCAATTAAAACATGACATTTAAGGAAATTATTTTCTTTTCTTCCCTATCATTGATTACTGTCAGTTGGAGTAACAGGTTCTACCAAGTTACGAGCTAAAATATCATGTCAGTATCTTAGGGTAGGAACTCAACACCGTTGTGTGTGCACACACACGTTGTAGCACACACAGTGAACAAATAAAAAGGCACATGTTTGAATCTCTGCATTCAATGTGGTTAAGAAAATCAATGAGGACGTTATTTTCCTAAAATCTTACCTATCTTTGTGAAGTTCCTCCGGGCTTATCTTTTTCCTGTTAATCTTTCAGATTTAGAAGAGAAATAAGAGAAATAAAACACAAATTTGCATGTTGCTCAAAGCAGGCTGAATTCAAATTACTGATCTTGTGAGTAGTTCTACATATGATGCCTATTATTTTCAAAATCTAACTCAAAATCCCGGAACACAGGGGTTGTGTCTCTAGCCACATTTCACCATATTTTTCTATTGTTACATAATAGCCAGGATTTAAACATATTCTTGTGATGGCAAGATTTGGCTTTGCTCTCAATAAAAACAGAAAATTTCTGCACATTCCGCAAAGAAAAAATCTGTGTAAAAACCCCATGCCAGTTAGCAATTTCATTGAATATTTTGCCATTGGCTATTATCTATTTCTTTAAAATACAGAATAAAATACACAGAATAAGATTTTTAAATGCTGAACCTTAACACAGGTTATTTCAGCAGGAAATCTGTAAGTTTTTTTTTCCAGTTTACTGGAAACACAATCTAGTAGTATGTGTCACTATTAATAAACTACATGCATGGACTTAATTTATGGTTCAAATGACAACAGTGAACGCAATATTGTTCAAAACATGGTGAACTTGGCCATGAGATTATCTCAGCTGAAAAGATAAAACAATTGAGTAAACACAAGAAGAGGCAGGAACCTAGGTGCTGCTGATAATAGATATAAATTGACTCAGTGGCTTTTAGTGACGAAATGTTGTTATAGTCACTGTTAATGTGATGGTAAATACTGAATAATATGATTCATTTTTAAATTGAATCAGAAGCATACTCACCTGGTAAAACTAAAGGAGGCAGTTCTACAGGACTTGAAATCCATCATAGTTCTTCCAAACAAATTTTCTAAATGCTCATGGGACTTAACAGACAGAGAGAATTTATTTTCTGACCAGCTCTATTTTCTTGTATTCAGAAAGCACTGAAAGAAAGCCATGGCCCAGGAGCTGAATGAAGAACCGCTCCGTATTTAGATCATCCAAGAAGAATCTCAGAAGGGTCACTTCCATAGAGAGACTGGGTATATCCTCAGAGACCTTAAAAATCTTAAGGTTTTTCCCTTTCTTAAATACATTTTCTTAAAATAGCAAAACTGGGGAAAACAGACATGATGGTGAAAAGTGAAAATCTGTGTGTTGGAATAGACAAGAAAGCACCACTGAAGTATGATAAGAAGTAGCTAAGGAAGGCTGGAGTGCCATTCAAAACTTCCCCATGGTCAGCTGTCTGTACTGTCACTAATATCAGAAAGAAAATGGAAAAATGTGAGTACCACCAGTAAAGTCATCATAAAGGAACAAGGTGATTTATCAAGTGTATTGATTTAAGGATATGATTTCAGAGGCTGGCAGGTTCTTCCACTCATCCAAAAGATAATTAAAGGAATACTTTAACTTTTTTTTTACCCTCTACCTTCAAATGCAGTTTTTACAGTTTGACAAGAAATTTAAGAAAAGTCAGTGTGTAAAGCTTATTTGTTTTCCCCGGGGTTCTTTTACACTTGTTTTGAAATATTCATTGGAGGTGGCTTTCACTTTTGAGCCAAGATTCAGGTCCTTGTATAGACAGAACTTACACTGTCCATAAATCCTGGAATTTCACAACCATCAGACAGACTCTCTAAAAGCTTTTATGAGAAAATATGGTTTAGGATGGAGACAGCTGGTATTTAAATTATCCATGTGAGAGAAATCACTCTTATTCATTCACCAGATGCTTTATTTATAAATAGATTTTTAAATTAATAATTCCATAATACTTACAGCTATATAATCCTAAAATCTACTGTTTGCTCAATGGCCTTAACAAGTTTTGACATCTTTTTTTATTTTTTCCAAACAGGGCAGCAGATTTTTTTCCAGTTACCATTTTGATGAAAGATTACAACAGATGAAGGGAAAAAATTCAGTGTCCACTGACAAGATGAGTAGATCTCATCAAACTGGTATTTCTGCCAGTACTCTAGGAGCAGGTTCCAGAATCATTCAACTAGGAAAAAAATACCAGATAGTCTCACGCAATGTCTACCCCCACTACTGACAAACTGTTTTGAGATACATTGCTAAAGCCCAATAAATAGGAACCACAGACGTCTGAAGAGAACAGGGAAACACTTCTTACCAATTAGCACAAATTGGGCAAGAAGTTTGGGAAAGAAAAATAGGAAACAACAGGAATTAAAAAAAAAAAATGTTTTGACAGAACATTCTAGGAGATCATTTGAGTTGATACAGTTGGCATTTATAGTAAATATAAAGGTGGAAATGCAGCTGAACTTTCTTGCACCAGACTCCATGCAAAAAAAAATCTACAGTCTAAAGCAAAAAAAATAAAAAAAATTTATTCAGCCAAATGATGTCATTCTTCCTTGAAAACTTGAAAATATCTTTTCCTGTTCTCTTTTTTCCACTGGAATACTTGTTCATTTGTAATTCTCTCATCTGTTTCATTACAGCTTCCTTCTTCCAGGTGTCACCTCATCTTTTCCTCCTCTTGAACAGTTCTACCACTTTTTCTTCAGTTTGAATACCTGCACTGGTTAAGTTCTACACAGAGACTAGGAGCCTTGTCTCAGCCCTGAAGGCATCACACTTCTTATCTCTTCAGTATTCCTCTTATTTCCTCTGCTTTTATGTCTTCTGACACATATTAATTTTACTTTGTGTAAAGGACATTCCCTAATAATAAGCTGTGCTGATCAAAAATTACAGCATTTTAATATAAATCCTTTTTTTAATGTACTTGTCTGTGAGAAGTTTATCAGAAATCATTATAATATTAAAAAATAAAAATTAAAATGTATTTGAAAGCTACTGCAACCTCACATGTATATTATAGATACTAGAAGTCCTTTGCATCTCTAAATGGGTAAACTGCTTAGCAGTTTATTTTCTTTTAACCATACCAAAACTAAAAATAATACATAAGTCATCCCCTATTTCTCTCATTATTTGTTAAAATACAAAAATTTCTCTCTGAGGGAGCATTTCAGAAGGACTGGCTCTTGAGACACGAGGCTCCAACCACAGACTTTTCAACTTGAAAGGCTTGGAAATATATACTTGTCAACAAGTCTTTCACTGCTCTCCCAAGTTATCCCATGGACAAAAGTGGTAGTAATAGATTTTTTCATTGAGAATTCAAAACTGGCAGCTCTGATAAGAGAATGATCCATGCTTTCTAAGTGCCAGAATTCAGTCAGAAAATACATCCATGAGCCTCCACGATTCTTACACAAGGTGACTGAATACCTATCTTCCTTCAAAAGACTTAAATATTTGCAGCTAGAAATCCAGCATACCACCTAATTTCCTCTGCAGCAAGATTTAAGGATGGAAAGTAAACCTAATTTGCTTCTGCATTTCCATAAAGGAGTAGTTTAAGGTTCAAACAAACAAAAAGTAACCCATATGCCTGACCTTTCACAGAAGTTAACTCAGACTCTACCCAAGAAAAGTATATGGTCGCATTTGCAGAAGAGTGAGGTCAAACTGTAAGCAGAGGGCTTTAGGTGACCACTGACATGATGGTCACTCATGGACACAGGACACGTCTACTCCATGGAGGTCCTGCAGCTGCTGTCTCTGCTGGAGGAAATACAAGTTGATTTTCAAGTGGGTTCTCCCTCCTCGCTCTGATTTTCAACAATATTTCTTGACTTCTAATTCAATGTAGACCTAAAGTGCACTTTAAATTACACCCATCCATTCAAAACAAAGTAATTTGTTAAGAAGTGCAGAAAACATTTAGAAATTACTTCTACTTTCTAGTTCTTCCCATGTATGCTACAAATAAGTTGTAGCAGCAGCCAGAAGTCCACACGAGAACACCTTGTGGTTACTTGCAAGACCTGCAAAAGCACAATTTAAGTGAATATACTCTAGAATATCACCAAAGAATTCGCTCACCACAACCTGGGCTTCTACTTGAAAAAGTTTTCTTTGTAAAGATAACATTCCTATATGCAGTTTGAATGCCAGTACATCGTAAATGTATGTATTCCACAGCCTTAGGCATTGTGTCCCAGAATATATGAAGAGTTGATAACAGAAAACCTTTACATCCCACCTGCTGTTCAAATCACCTCTGGTTTCTGCTCCAGTTTCCCCATCCCCAACAGATGCTATGTTTACTCACCCAATGCACAGGTGTTTTATGAGGATTATTCAGGATCTAACCACTAGAATATTTAGAGTGCTATTCTTTAAGTCCAAAAATTATCACCAGTATATTTACATATGATTTTATTTATGCTTCTGGCATTTACTATCCAGATTTTATTAGAGGTTATAAACAATAAACAATAACTACTGCTGCCAGGTCATATTACACCCCACCATGAGATGACCAAGGCACTCTCAGTCCCTTCAGGCTTGTTGAGGTCATAGCCACTTAACAAATTAACTGAACTGCTTTGGATCAGAACCTTCTGTAAAAGGAGAAGTGACATTTTTATTTTACTTAGTGTTCTTCTTGGAACAAAGAATTAGTTCAATGCACTACAACAATAGCAACTTCAGTTCTTTGATTGAAGAAAGATGGAAATCTCAGATCTCTGCAGTGATGACTGCCCTCTTACTTTGCTTAAATGTATGCCTCCAGAGTACTATAACAGGATGAGTAGCTGAGTGCAAAATGTGATCTCTGATCTGATGCTCCCGAGTTCGACTGTTTTATGTGCAGTGGAAATTTTCTGTAGAGACTAAAAAGGAGAAATAATAGCTCTGCAGAGAGGGTTCTCTTGGATGATTTAGCAGACTGGTCTATTCCATTCATATGCTTTGTAAAAACTTTGATTTTTGACATAAAATAGCCTAGTTTCATTATTTCCCTGCATGCAACCCAAAGCCTGCTAGTTACAGTCATGGTCTCAGTCTTTCAGATATCCTTTGATGTATGTGTGCACATCTGGACTTACAAGTGTATGTACTGGGAGCAACAGGGAGCTGTCTTAAAGTCTGTCTGTGTTACTTTCCATTACCTGTCCGTGGAAGATAATGTTTTAATAATATTAAATAATAATAATATCTCATCTTAAATAAAGATATATTAACTTTTGTCACACATCAGTTGTTCTCTAATTCTGACTAAAAAATTCTTGGTCCTCAAATTCAAAGCTGGCTCTTTTACCCTGTGGATACAGAAAATTCATTCTCTCTGATGGCCTCATTTACATGCATACACTCACACGCAGAAACATTCACGCACCCCTGTGCTTTTAAATCACTCCAGTCCCAGGAAATCCTGTGCCCTAAACATGGATAATCATACTGAAACAGTCACAGGATATTTGGAGTTTATGAGGAAGCATTTGGTCCAAAACTGATTTTTGCAATGACAAAACTATTGGAGCTGTGACATTTCCTCTTGCACACAAGCAAAAAACATTTCCTTCTTTTCCAGAATGGAGAAGAACTGGACCAGGAAATAATGTGATTTCTACCAAGTCAGGATCTGATTCCATGTTCAAAACGTTATACTTATATTGCATTAATTTCACAGAATCATAAAGTAATGGGCTGCAGGAGGTTGTTTGATTCACACAAAAACCTTCCCTGCCCCTTAACAGTTTTGTATAAATCTATATCCACAAGTTTTCTTGAGAGTTCTTAATGTATCTATAAAAAGAGAGCCCTGCCAAGATTACGAATATTGTTTAGAATTAAAATGGAGTACATATGGAATTTTTTGTATAGTGCTCTAATATATAGCTTATCAAACAGCCAACCAGTAAAGAAGGCACATACATAATTTATCTAAATCCAAATAGGTCCTATAGCTTCTGTGAAAATCTTTGGCTTCAAGTCCTAATAAACTGAGGTATCTGCATAATTAAAGAGGGAACTCCTGGGTAAACTCAAGTGGAAGAAAAAAGCCTACAGATCATGGAAGGAGGGGCTGCCCACTTGAGAGCAATAGAAGATTGTTGTATAGGGGTGTAGGGATGCAACCAGGAAAGCTAAAGTCTCCTTGGACTTAAGCCTTGCAAGAGAAGCCAAGGACAGCAGAAAGGGCTTCTTCAAATACATTTCAAAACAAACTAGCACTACGGAAAATATAGGCCCACTGATGGGTGGGTGGATTAAGGATGTGGAACATCTGCCTTATGAGGAAAGGCTGAGGGATCTGCGTCTCTTCAGCCTGGAGAAGAGCAGACTGAGGGGTGACCTCATTAATGTTTATAAATATCTAAGGTGCAACTGTCAGGCGGATGGAGCAAGGCTCTTCTCAGTGATATCCAAAGGTAGGACAAGAGGCAAGGGGTGCAAGCTGAAGCATAGGAGGTTCCACATAAACATAAGGAAAATCTTTTTCTCTGTGAGGGTGACAGAGCACTGGCACAGGCTGCCCAGGGAGACTGTGGAGTCTCCTTCTCTGGAGATATCCAAAACCCACCTGGATGTGTTCCTGTGTGACCTGCTGTAGGTGACCCTGATCTAGAAGGGGGTTTGGACTCAATGATCTTTCAAGGTTCCTTCCAACCCCTGACATTCTGTGATTCTGTGAGCTTTCTAGTTTTGATGGTACTTGCTCACATATACATAGTTCAGATACATTTTTAGCCTCTAAAAAGGAAGTGTCACATACAAACTTTGTGTATAATCAGCAAACTTTCCTTTTACATACAGGATACGTATTATATGTAATTATGTCTTCAACAGCTACATGGGTGATTACCTGTTTCTCTGGACTTTATCAACAAATCAACTCTTATATTAGCTACTCTCCGTATTACCAACTATGCTGCTCTGGCAATCCTGTCAAGAATTCTCTGATGTCACAACAGGGACTGAGAAACATAGAATGGATCTATCTATATTATCAAGCAATGTGGTTTATATTAATGGTTTGTTAGAGAGGATAAGACTTAAAGAATGCCAGTAGAAATATAAGCACATTGATCTGGTCCAGAATATACTGGGCATTCATTCTTCCTGTTATAAAAAGCCAAAGCATGTGGATTAACAGCTATCCATTTATCTTCAAAGTCTGACATCTGCCAAAGCTCTTATTACTCCCTCAGTTTCAGACAGACATGACATATTGGTGTTTGGATTAGGATGCCATAACTAGTAGCATAAAGGAGTTAACATAGTAAACACAGGGCATCATAAGTTTGCAAACACCTACGGTGAGAAAAGCAACTCCTAGCTATATTTCTGTGGTAACCACAATTCATCGTGCTGCCCATTCACTTAAAGAACGGCTTTGATGAGGGACACTCGTTGACCTTCTGGATATTGATCTAGATGGGCACAAGTGCTCTATTAAAGAGGCTGAGAGGTCTGCTTTGCCTCAGCTTCAAACATTTCCAAGAGACTTTATTACAAAGCACTGTCCTACTTGAGAGGCACCGGAGCTTTCAGCTCTTACCTACTTCCCAACATTATTATGCCTGCCATCAAGATCACTAGCAGATTATTTCATCCAAGTTATGGTTCTTTTGCATTCAATGGGTCCAAAAATAAGTTTGCTGACATTAGTTTTCAAAAAAACAGCAAACAAAACAAACAAGAAAAAAAAAAATCAAGATATAAAAAGTGAGTCAGCCTGGGAATGAATCATCATTTTAGGACATATACACCTTGAGCTGGCAATTATATGTCGATGAGTCCAATCAGAACTGCAGGAACATTAAATACCAAACCACACAACAAACTGCTACAGACCAAAAATTATTCAGTGAATCATTTGCAGTGGAAGTACCTCTGAGAAGTCACGATCTCTTGTGGATAATTCATGAACATAAAAAGGCCAAATTCATAAAATTATTCATTATAAATTATTCACCCTCCTTTTTGGAGGTATGAAGTGTAAAATTAAGTGTTTAGTTTTGATTAAGTGAGGAACTGAACATCATAAATACAGCATTTGACTCAATAGATCCTAGGAAATTAACTGCTTTTGGAGAAAGGAGAATAAACTTTCTTTTCTAACACTCTGGAAACTTTATTAGATGTTTGCACAGTGAATACAAACACAGAGCCAGATCCCAAGAGATGGTGAGCTTGTACAACTCCCATCACCTTCAGCTGTGGTTACTTGGCACCTTTCAAGTTCATCTGCAAAGCACCATATGCAAAGTGCTTAATTTGGGGTTTTTTTCTTTGAAAAGTTCATCAACTTAAATAAAGCACTGGTGAACAGTAAGAAAACTATCAGAAGTTTCACTAGCAACTGCTTACCTTCCCAGCTTTCCCTTCTCAGGGCATCTTTGCCCTGATTAAATTGCAAATATGAGGTTGACAGCTCTTCCCACTGGTGTTCATTTCTGCATGCGAAGAAACTTTTCCTTTTGAAGAGCTGCTTTTTCCCACCTCTGAAATATTTAATTCCTCTTCCACCTATTGCCCCATACACAAATCCAAGTACAAAATATGCATCTTCAGTTAAACTAAAAAGGAACATCCAGGTTATAAGACTCCTTGAGTTTTCTTCTTTTTTTAAATAACATTTTTTGAAATTGCATTTCCCAATAGGGAGGCTTCTGAATATTTTTCTTTTATCTTTTAAAGTGTACTGAATATTTTCTTCTCCCCTGTTATTAATTACATAGTATTTGCTTTTTGTCTGTTTCGGGTGTTTTCTGGTCAGGCCCCAAAGTGGCACCATCAGACAGAATCGGCCATTTCTTCCTTTGCTCTTTCCTGCCTGCTGCTGCATTAGCTTCAGCTTTGTTACCACTGTTACCTCTCTCATGGCACTAAGATATTAATGAGAGCACTGAAACTGCACACATTAATTACTGACAAGAGTACACAGAGATCTTCCTTTTAATCTTGTTCAGATGTGGCAGGACTTGCAGCCATCTTTTAATACATTTCAGCAACGAAATGTGTGTATGTTTTTCTCATATTAATATGTTTCTATAGTTTTTGCTGACATAAAGTCATGGCAAATCAAGAAAGAAGTAAAAGTTGATGTGAATTTACATAGTGCACCACCCTATTTTGAACAAAACTGAACACAGCGAAAATAAATGAGATGTAAGGCCAAATGATGGCCATACCTTAAAAGCTGTGACACACAGGGCTCTCTCTTTGAACCCATACACGGGTTCTGGGGGGCCTAAAGATACAGAGCAGAGAAGCAGATGAAGAGATGTACAAGTGAATTTGAAACAAATGCCAAGGTCAAGGGAAGATTCGGTACCTTTCATATTTAAACTGAAGCCGTTTCCTCATCCTTTTTTGAAGCTGAATTACTTCTTTTCACACACCAGTTCTTCTAAGGACTCAGACAGTAGTGGGCAATGAAAAGAGTAGCCTGCAGGGATGAAATCTTGCTGGCAACCATCATCAGTGAAGCCCTTTCATGAAAAGGAGAAACCTGCCATCTTTCCCACCCTCTAAGAGACTTTTGAAGCCCCTCAAGGTGCTTTGACAGCCCTTCTCAACCCTCCCAAACTAAAAAGGAAACTTTCCCAAGGTTATGATAGTTAGAGTTGAGATTGATGTGTCTCATCACCCTGGGCTCAGTATTATTAAAATATGACAAAAATGAAGCATTTTCTTTCAAAATTACTTAAAAATATTACAGCTCCTAAAAGAGAGGCTGTGGAACTTCATTTGTTTCACTTATTTGTCAATTTACAACTTCTCCCCAGGTGTGAAGAGTAATCTTTCCCTTAGCCTTTTGAGGAGCAAAAACTGTAAGTAGCTCACTACCATATGTTCCACTTCACTGACAGGGCACTCTTTTGTAAACTGGTCGTTTTACCACCATCACACACACAATTTTAGCAATAAAAATTAATTCCTGTCTGCTAGCTTTGCAGAACTCCATTTCGTAACCCACCAGCTTAGGAAGCAAATATAAATGCTGTCTCCTGTCAAAAGCAAGTTCTTACCCTTACCCTGCGAGTCTGGCATCTCTCCAGCCTAGATCCACATTTAGGAGCAATACTAATTTCTGTTTCTCTCAGTTGCAGCTGTGCGGGAATAAAAAAAGTAATTTTTCTACCCTGACAAGATAAAACATGCTTTTTAATTTGTCAGCAGATTAAGTTAATGACCAAGTGCTGAAATCATTCCTTGGTATGACCTACAGTCAAACTGAAGGTAGGAGATTCATGGTTTCCTTGTGCTGGAACTTGTCTCCTCATTTTCAGTAGAGTGAGAGTCAGGTATTCTGGAGAGACCCGTACCTAGCCCTGTACTTTGCTGGCTCAGCAGCCAAACCCGTATTTCTGCATCGCTTAAGGATAACTTAAACCCCTAAAAGACAAGCCTTTCTGTGGATACCAAAAAAAAAAAAAAAAAAAAGGATTTCTGTTACCTTTCACTCAGCTCTTCCAATAGATCCAATAAGATAACCCATATCTTATTTGTGAAGCATGTTGCTGTAGGAATATGCAAACTGCACAGCAATATACCCCATACAACAAGGCATCCCAAACAAACAGGATAGCTGTAGGGAAGCAGTAGGACCACTGAGTGTTAGTGCAGATGGCACTACACACGGAAATTCAAAACCAGTCCTTAAACAATGTGTGTATACTGTACCAACTGCACCTTCAGTCTGTCGCAAGGTAGGCAGCAAGGGTAATTGAACATCTGCTAGAGTTGGGTCCCATAGTTATTTCTAATTGGGTTCTTTCTCTCTCTACACCTGAATTGATAGAAGATGTTTGGTATAAGCAGTGTTTTAAACATTTCTGATGGTTCTGGCACATCCCTTTATGAGGCACCAGATGTGCAGGTACTGAAATAGCTCCTGACGACTTCTACCTATAGGGAAAATGGAAGGCACATAATTAGAAAAATAAAATATAATAAAAACTTGTTTGCATTGTGATCATTTAACAAAATCAAACAAAGAAAAGTGGGTTAAGGAGCAGAAATCGGGAAATTTCTATTTTGATAAGCAGTTTTTTTAATTTCTCTAGGCTTGACAGTCCATCTGGACATTGCTAAATGCCTCGTTATATCAACTCATGTTTCATTTCAGTTCCCGTATTTTCCTGCTTTTAAATTGTCCTCTATAGTATCCTCCCCAGCAAAATTTTCCAAAAATTCTATCTTGTGTTTTGTGTCAGAAGCACATCAGTGAAGAATAGAACACTGGTTGCTTAGTGCACTGTCCAGGCCACCAGGAAGGCAAAGGTTGCATGTTCCCTTTTTCTGCCTTTTATTTTCTTGGCTTCCTTATCAACACCTTCCCTAGATAGCTCTGCACAACTCTAATTATATGACTGAGGATTACAACCATCAGGAAAGCAATACTTTATTTTTATAACTACTGCCACTAGTTTGCTGCTCATGTTGCTAAAGGAAAAGAGAGAAAAAAATTGCTTACAAATGTATCATTATACAGCAGATCTTAAATTGCACAACTATTAGCTGTAACTATTGACCATTGTCAGAGTTCTACTTCTGCCCATGAAAAGATCAGGCCTTTTCATTTGTGTTCTTTCTATGTGAGGAATACCAAATAATAAAACACACAATTTATTGGGCAGCTGAGACTTTTTTCCCCTAGACTGGCAAAAAACTCACCAAGTTTGAATCGTCTTTCCAATTATTCTAGCAACAAAGTGATTTTGCTTTCTTCTCTTTCCTGGCGAAAATAATTTAATTTCCCATTGTGTACCCAAAATGGATAGCCTTTATTTTCTAGGTAAGCATTATATAAATAGTTATATCTTTATGAGCTGCCTGTGCTTCTGTCCCTACAATGTCAATGCAGAGTGGGGTGCTTTTGCTCAGAGGACATGATAGAAATAATTTCTTACTGGTCTATCAAGCCAGCTAGCAACATTTTCAAAGCACCAACACTTTCAAATAAATGCCTCACTTTAACGAGCTGCAACCAAATTTAGGTGTCTGAATGAAAACAAGTTCACCATGGGATTCCTGGATTTCCAATAGTGCCCCATGTTCAGACTTCAATAAATCAACTATTTATTTAAATTTCTCAGTTAACTACATGAAATTTTAATCTTAAGCTATATAAGTCATATAAATGGAGCTATTTATACCCCTCACAATTTTGTAACAGTGTGTTTTTCTGAAGTTTAATTCTTGTTACACCAAGCACATCATCTTGCACATCAGGAAATATCATGGCAAGATGAATCTACATGGAAATATCTGCTGACCTTGCAGTTAAACACAGGGTTACAGAAAACTGTACAATTTATTTGGTCATTCACAAACTGCAACAGCAATGAGATTATTATATTGTCTCAAGCTAAAGTTCACCCAGCCTCCATGGAAGTGAACTCCAGCTGCTGCTGACGGAAGCAATCAATGCAAGTATACACCTTACTTGGCTGAAGCACAACTCCCAAACTAAGCTGGGAAGCTGCAAATTCCCATCAAATACACTTGAATTGTTCCATGTAAATACAAAGGGAAATTAATATCTTGCGATAACAAGTTTGGAAATCAAGGACAATGCAAAAACTAAGTTAACTCTTCATAGATAATAATTAAAAGGCGAAGGATTCTGGGAAAAGATAAGGACTTGTTGGAGAACTCCAGGGACTCTTTTAGCTGTGATATATGAAGTGACAAACAGGCGTTTTTCCTGCCAACACATTTCAGCATTTTGTTTTTAATATTCCATTGACAGGTTACACTTAGGCTATGGCTTCTTTCTTGTACAGTTCCTGACCAATGCTTCTCTCCCTGCTCCTGGGCCCATTCCCTTTTTCCCCTGCTCCCTTCAGGCTGCGTTAGCACCTCGTTCTTCACCTAACACTGGCAACCTACCCAACTTCTGCCAACCCATTCAAACATGATAAGCTCCATGAAAAATAAGCCAAACATTTTGGATGATGGTCCTGAGGAAGGATGAACTTAGAGATCATCATACCCCAAACACATGTCCTTATGAGCCACCGAAGACAATACTCCAGACTGCAACATACCTCCAAGATATATCTCGTGTTCCCTTCCACCATTCCTTTAGGAGGGCAGAAGCACCAAGCAAGAGGCAGGAGACACCACCTCAGTATCATCATTGTCACTACATTCAGTTTTACTAAGAAGCAATCATTAACAGTTTTGCCCTTCTCTCTACTATGCTGATTCTCTATGCCGCAATGAAGGACACAAGACTCCTGATGAAAGGAGAAGCAATTTTGTGTGCATGTGGAAAATAAACTAATAAATAAAATCATACTATGCACCAGCCCTGCTGCTTACTTCATATCTGTCTCTAAGTGTTATATATTGACAATTTATTGTTATATCATTATCACCAAGGAACTGTTGAGATAGTAAATATCAAAATAAAGTTTGACCTTAGAGGCTATGTAGTGTACACCTTTGCTTACCTTGTTTCCAGGAGCCTCTAGACATCTTTGGAGGAATGGCACAGGAATTAGACGATACATCTTGGGAATGGAAAGAATGACTTGCAGAATCTCTCAACTTCCCCAGCCTCATTTTCTGCAATTCTGTGGAAATAATACATTTGTATAGAAATAAGACCATTTCTGCTTCTAAGAGTTAATTCTTATTACAGTGTTAAATAAGATGTAAGATTGTGCTTCAGGGTTTACATTAACATGAAGGAGGTATATTTTTTTCAAAACAGTGTGGACAGAGTTTCATCCACCTCTCTCTATCTTGGCCAGGCCTGGAAAGGAGGATCAGGCAGACTGCACTTCTGATGCAGTATGAGAATTCCAGTGTTTCATATCTGTACAGAAAAGTATGGGCATTGAATACCTGTTCACACACAAAAGAGCACTTAACATTTCTCTCATTGTGAAAGGTTTCTCTATCTTGGGACATATTTTAAATATTTCATATATGGAATAGCAATAAAATTAGTATTTCTCAAAACACATACATACATGCACATATATACTTACAATATGCATACACACAAACATAATAATACATATATTTAGAGATAAAAATCTGTGTGCTTGGCACAAATGCATGATCATTTTGTTGTCAAATACAAACTTAACATTGTTTCTGAACTAACTGAATTGAACTTCAAAGGCTTTGAACACAGATTTGATCATTATAGCTGGAGTTTGATGACAACAGAATCAAACATGTCTCCCTTGAAAGATCAAAAAATACTCTACTCTTCTGGTTCAGTAGGCAGTTTAATCAGTGTCATCTTCAGTCTCAAAGAATGCAAAGCAATTGATATTTTGCACTTTAGGATGACCAGGAATTTTTTTTTTCTTGCATTTAACAGCTCTTGCAAATGCTTACATTTTACCCTTGAATAATAATCAATTACAATTCCTTCAGCCCACTTAATCCCTTGTTAGTTTACCACTCCCTTCAAAGTTGGACACCAAGAATCAAATAAATTCATGTACTGATTGTTAGCAGCCACTAAACACTGATAATAATTTGCATTTCTGATGAACAGCTTTCACATTTGCTGCAGTTAGAATAAGAAATAGTCAACTGGTGAAGTCAAGTTTACCACCACCAACTGGAAGAGGAAAAATCTAAGAAGATTTTTACTGGTTTGTACCAGCTGGATGTGTTATACCTTTTTGTAGGAAAAAACATGAGTGAATCTAGGAGGGCTCAAAAACATCTCAGTAAACAACAAACCTAAAACCTTTACTATTTCATTCCTCAACAGTGAACAACTGTTGAAGTGGCACCCACCAATTTACCCAAGAAGATGCCATATTTTCATTTTCCTCTAACTTTATGCGCAGCTTTTGCATGTCCCCTTTTTAATACTTCTCTCCTGAGAAGCTGGTATTTTTCAAGTTTGTAAACAGAGAATTGAATTAAATACATATTTTTAATAACTTTTTAAAAATGGAAAATGTTTTTTGTACATCTTCATACAGATTTCTCAGAATGACACAGATTAAAACCAAAATAAAATTTCAGAAGTTACACTGGGACTACCGGTGTAAGAAAAAAAAATCTAAAACTTGCTCTAAGATACAGGGTTATATTTTTCTCTGCTGCTTCAGCAGATGTCAAGGGGTGGGGGAGGCAAGGCAGAATACAAGGGATAAAGGAAGAGAGCTCCTTCAGACTTGCCTGATGCACATACAGCTCTCTGTACATCAGAAACCCATTCATTAAACTGAACATGGATCTCCTTCCTGGAGAAACAATGGCAGCTGCTACTTACATTGTCTAAAAGAGTACTACAAGGCTCCCTAATATTACACCAATTAAAGTGATAAGTATAAAAATCATTATAGAACAGTGAAAACACATGCAGATATAAAGTTGAAGCTCATGTAATGAAGATAGAAGAAGGTCAATCTCCTGAAACATATCCCACAATTCCAGAAACCATTGAGAGAGCAAATATTGTCTCTGTCAATCCATGTGACAGAAAAAACAATTGAGGCAGTCACAACTAGAGATAACATTCTAGTCTACATCACCACAGTCCTAATCATCTCAAATAAACATTTTCCTTTCCCGATAACTCATGGACTCAGCTTAGAACATTACAAACCTAATTCTTTGTAGGAGTTCTCCTAAACAAACCCTAACTACTTAAGAAATATTCTTCTTTGGTTCAGGTATTTTCATTTTTCTGGGGTCCATGTAGAGCTTGTATCTTTGATTGTCAGGAATTGCAGGGACATTAACAATTGAAAGATAAGAGTAAGAAGAAGCTTGTGTAAGAATAGTGACAGAAATTGGCTAAGATAGTGCTTGGAAAATAAAGCAAGCAATCATGAATCACTTATTGTCTCAACTGGAGTTTTATAGAGTTCTAGTGCAATTATGTTGAAAAAATTTTCACAGAAAACCTTAATTTTGAATTAAAATGCCTAGGGAAACAAATGCATTAGGGCTTGTATTTATTTTTCTTTAACAGCCTTAAAAATCCATATTGCAGCATTTATTATGTACTCAGAAATATTTTACTACAGCTCTGTAGAAAATAGCTGTTTATCTATTGTGTCTCTGAACTCAGTAAGGGAGTCCTTAAAAATAGAATACACAAAAGGCTAGTGACTCCCACTCCTGTCTTGCAGAAAGTGTACTTCCCTTATGGCATCAGGAGTGGTTAAGGGTTCCCATTTAATACTAACTTCTGGAGCAAAAGACCATGAGAAACTGTGTACAGATAATAGATTCTGCTGTTCAAAATATTTTGTTGGGGGTTTCCTTTTTCTTTTTCTTTTTCTTTTTTTTTTTTTTTTTTTGTAATTCATATTCCTGTGTCTGCACATAGGACCCTATCACTTGACCTTGGCTGTGAACTATTATCTTTAGTGTACAGAATACCCTAACTTACATGTGTGCACACTGTGCATACACCCCACAAAAAGCTGGAAACTCAGAACCACAAGATGGAAACTTCTTTTCTCTTGGGGAATCCTGCACTAATCTTTTCTCTTTTCTCCAGTACATGTAGTGAAAACACTCGCTTAATACACCATAACTCATTAATACTAGAACCTAACGTGTTAAGCACTGTTAGAACATCCAGCCCATTAAAAAAAGGATGAAAGCTAATCTAAATATGGAGCCTGAAACAAAAATCTATGACCTTTTTATCTTTTATTTGGTAGGTTTCCTGCTGACTTCATTTTGCTGCTCTGCTTTCCCTACACTTCGTAGAAGCCAAAAAGAAGTAAACCATTACAAAAGGCAGGACACAACTGAATGATTACATAGTACCATCTAGAGACTGCAATTGTCATAACACCTCTAAAACAAGCCTTTTCTGGACTCTTGCTAGGGTCTGTGTGCGAGAGGTAAAAAAGAATCCAGGGCTACAGAGGGGATGTTCCAGTATGATGGAGACAGGATTGTGTACTTTGCACCCTTTATGCAGGCATGCTGGTTTGAGTGCTTTGCTTTCATAGATGCCTTTTTCAGGATCCTTTATTATTCTATGGATGATCCCTCAGAGGAAAAGTGGATCAAGGAGTAAAACAGCATATTTAACTCAATAATTGTTGCACGTTGGGTTCTTCAGTCTGTCAGCATCTTTTGGAAGCATATTTTTCACCAGTCACTGCAGACAGGCTCACAGCATGTAGCTCACATCTCAACAGCACTTTCAACATGAGTAACAATTGAAAATATTTGAACTTTTGAGCCCCACCATCCTTGCACACAGTCACAAGAAGAGTGCATTGGTCTTCAAGGGTATTAGGTCCTTCCCCCTCTTCACAAACTAAAGCATTCAGCCTCTCCTTTCTCTCCCCAAAACACACCGTGAATCCCTTGTAATTAGAAATGCTCTCACATGTTCATCATCCCATCTGGTTTTGACTCAGAAAACATATTCTTCTGTCTCATTTCTATTCACAGGACCCCTGCTGAAATATGAGACTCCATAAGCAGGACCTGTGTTTTCTCTGTTTTCCTATGCCAAGGATTGAACACTCTGGCATCTGTTAAATATTAGCCATAGTAACAGGCCACTTCGACTTTGAAGGACACCTGAAATAGGAGCCGACAGATGGACAAATCCATGACCACATGTCTATTTCCTCTCATTTCCCCTTCTCCTCACTCCCTTCTATCCAGCAAGTCAGTCTTTCTTCTTGAGTCAATAACAATTTTATGAATATCTCTTTTCTACAGAGACTTGCCTAGAGCGATCAGTGGTCCACAGTATGGCAGAATTAATGCAGTTGATATGTGATAGAAAGGGGAAATGTTGGCAATATATGATTACAGATTAAATGATGCAATTTCAGGGTCAGCACTACAGAAGGCACTTATGAAGAGGCTGACAAGTAAAGATGAACGGCAATTGAATGAGGTCAGTTAAAGTATTTATTGTACATTTGCCTTCTCAGAGATCTGTAGACTCTGCTACCATCTGCTGGTTTAAGAAAAAGAGCCAGGGAATCTATTTTGGTGGTTCTATATACATAATCTTTCAGCTGTCTCTCATTACGAGTACAGTCCTTATTTCAGGTCACAGCTTACCTCCAACCTCCAGAGCTGTCAATTAGGTTCACTTGTGTTTCCCGATGCATTTCCAACAGCAGCCATGAGGAAGAATGGCAAGCAGGCAGTGCAAAATTTATACTAAGCCTAAATAATATGTCCCAGAGTAAGGCACTTTTCCAGTACTTTGCAAAAAAGAGAAAAAAAAGGGATCAATGCAATTAGTTCCAGTTTATTCTAGAGGGCAGAGGGTGAGGATAGATTGAAAGGTATTCAATTCTGGTTTTGAATGAACATTACCTTCATTATGCCTCCTTATACAACTGGATACATAAATTGCCATACTCTACTGAAATCAATGTAGCAATGCAGCCTGCTATCTTTTGAGAATATGATCCAAGGAGGATACATGCCAGGCCTAAATGTAATTTAATACAAAAGTTATGGCCAAGTTACATTTAATAGAGAAAGAGACAAAACAGGCACATATTTCCAAATGCAATATTTTGATTCAATACATTCACCCCTTATACACATGTAATAATGCAGAGACACTCACAAAATAAATTTGTTTTAAATTTGCAACCTCTTCTTCATCCATTTATCCTGCCACAACTGCCAGTAAAGAGTTAGCAGTGGTGGCAACTTTTACAGAAGAGTGGTCTAATAAATTGAATTAATCCAATTAACCTAATTCTGCGAAGCCTAGATCCAAAGAGATCATGGTGGCCACCATGACATGATGGACATTTCTTGGTATATTTTGGCCATGGCTTTGCTTTTACTAGAGTATTTTTAATAACTCTGTATTTCTATAAAGAACTCTGTGATGAGCACAAAAAAAAAAAAAAAAGAAATATTTAAATTACGTCTGATAATAAGTTTAAAACTTTAACACTCCTTAATATCATGTCATCCTGATATTTGCTTTGAGGAGGGAAAGAGAATAAGTATCCCATGAGGATAAGGCAATATGAACTACAGACAATGCACTGCTTGTCATTAACAAAGGTGGAGGATTATGGTAAAACAACTCATTTTGTACAAAAATTCAATCAAACCATCACACAATGAATTATTGATACTATAAACTAGCTGAATTGCTTCATACATTCAAGAAGCTAAGGGACAAATGAAAGAATCAGGCTCTGGTAAATGACTACCCATAACTATCAGATTAATTCAGTCATCTACAGGATTTATTATTTATATCAAAGAAACTGGGAAAAAAACATTTACAATATGTTTAGTTATATTTATTAGAAGACAGAAAAAGTGCAAAGCAGCTTTGAAATGACAGTACCCCTTTTAGTTGAGAAGAAAATTTGGATTTTATTTTTTAGACCCCAGAAGGGGGGGTAATTTGCAACACCATCAAAGAGGTGTTTGTGGGGTTTTTTGGTTTGGTTTGTTTTTTGTTTTTTTCCCAGAGAATTACAAAGTGCTGCAAGGGAGGAGGATAATAAACATTCACAAATGTAACCATTAACATAGGCTTTGGACAGACACAGCAGGACTTTGGCACACAATCAGCTTCTCAGCCCAAGAGGCACAATGATGGTCTGTGAGCTCCAAGCTCAGCCTCTTCTCTGTTGAACCTGCTTTGCTCAGAGGGGCCTAATTCATCTGTGCCCTAGGTCTAGAAAACTTACATCTATTTATAACATTACATTTGAAGAACAGAGACTGTGCACGTATTGAGGAGCTGCTACCTATAATAGGGGTTTCTAGAGTATATACCATGTAACAGGATACACTGCACTTGCCTTACTCTTTGTCATTTGTTTACATTAACAACTCCTAAACCACTCCTTTATAAGGAAGGGAATTTTCTTAGCACTGATCATTCTGACTTGGAAATAAGAAAACAGGGAAATAAAATCCAACTCCTAAGATATTTTACCAGTGAGATCGTATCAAAAATATGGTTTCATGATTCATAAACATCTAAGTGTTCTACAAAAATTAATTTTCCCAATTGTTGATGTCAGAGTCTCTGCAACATAACTATGAATTTCATCAGAGAACCATTAACATGAGCTAAAACTTATACAAATTTATAACAAGATAAATTTTCTTTATTTTCAAGCTAAAGAAAAATTAGGGTCCAGGTCATTCAGATTTTACCTACTGAAATTCTTTAGTAAAAAATATAGTTAGAGCAAAGAAAAAAAATAGTTTTTTCATTAATCTACTATTTAGCCAGTCTGTCATTTTTCTTGGGCAAAACAACACAGCAGAAATAGGAGTTCTGAATCAGAGTTCAATCCTTGAACTCTGTAGTTCAATGTAGTTCAATTCTTCATGTATCCATCTTTCCCAAAGTTAGCAGCTAAAAGAAATTGCAACTTCATCAGGGGAATACACAGATGCACACAGCACTCCTTTAACAACCAGACAGGAACATCAAAGGAAAAACAGCCTCTTTGTGCCCCTTAAAATTTCACTGGCCTACAAAGTCTTGCTTTCATATGTGTTATTTTGATATAGTCATTATTTTTTCACCAGAAAACAGGATGACAGACCTGGAATTTTATGATAAGAAAGAAATCTAACATAAAAGGTAATAATAGTATTTTCTCACTCTCATTCTTTCTCTTATTTTGTTCCTACTGTAAACTAAGAACATGTTCCTTAAGTCACCTGAGAAATCCAAGAATCAACAAAAATGTTGCCATTAATTTACCATGGGACAATTTTTATTTTCAATAAGTCACTGAAGAGCTGCTAGCAGAAAGGTTTTGTCTTCCAAGTTGGTCTTCTTCCCTGGTAGGCATGCCCTGAGTGGCACCACAGCCACCAAAATAGCCGCTTGTTTAAGCCGCTTTCCAGAAATTAGTATCTGCCTGTACTCTGCACAAAACAGATGATTTTATACATAAGTCTGATACATCCCAGACATATTCTCCCAACTCAGCTTAGTCATGTTTCATTTAAGGATTAAAAAGCTTTTCAATTCTGAATCAAAAGATACATGTTGACATTTAACTTTTTTTTTCTTAAATAGGCAAACTTTTTTTTACCAGCTTCTATAATGCACCTTCTTTTGAAGCCCTTCTTCTAGACATAGAACTAAAATTAACGAGAGTAAAGATGAAAAATTCTATGTTTGCTGTTTTATGGAAAGAGTGTTACAAAGACAACAGGTTTGCCTTCTCAGTAAAACCAGTAGCCAAATCTGGACCCAATTAAGTCAGCAGAAATCCTTCCCCTCACTTAATGAGGGCTAGTTTTTCAGTCTAAAACTTTATAGCAAGTCAAAGGAAAGAGCAAAGCTTACCTCTATAGTAAGAAAAGAGAGCAAAGAAAAGGGAAAATGGATTTTTTTAAGAGTTAAAAGGTCATTCATTTTTACCAAAGCTAACGAAACAAATGTCATTAGATGTAGGAGATATAAAAGGTCAAATAAATATCCTGAACATAGAACTAAAATGTTACAGAAAGACCGAAGGAAGAGGAGAGGCATATTTCTTCCTTTGAGGATAAAATGATTAAAGAATAAAAATAATTCTGAAAAAAAAAAACCCTTCTCAGGGAAAAAAAGTCCCCATGGCAAACATTTGAAGAAACAAGCCAGCATTAGAGAAGAAATAATATCTTTTTATTAAATATCTAAGGAACAAACAGTAGCAAGAAGCTATAGTGATCACGTTCTCTAAAGCATTAGTGAAGTTTGGGTTTGAAACCGGAGATTTCACAGAAATCATGCCAACATAAAAAGAACATTCCATCATGATGATATCTGTTGTATACAGTCTGACTAATTATATCTGACCACATGCTGAAAAGAAAACAAGAAGGAAATCCCAAAAGAAAAGAGGCAGCAATAGGAAGATTTATTTTAATTTGTCCATGGATCAGTTTACCAGAAGAGGCATTAGACTACATTGATCCTTTGACTCAGGGTTAGGTAATTTTTCCCACAATCATCCTTGTAAAGAAGGTATTTACCTCTAGTGATTTTTCATTTAAAACTACAGTTTTTTTGAAGTGTAAATGGAATACTTGTCCGGTATAAAAGGCCAAACCAAAACAACAGTCACTGACATTGCCATCAACTTCCAACAGGATCAGAGCTGTCATCCAAAAAAGAGAGAGTCAGGACAGCATTTGCGTCTAAGTTCTGCAGGTTTGGAATCTTATTCACAAAGTATTCTCTGGGTTTGTTTTTTTTCCTGTATGTTCTAAATTTTCACCTCTTTCATCTCTAAATTTAGATTCATCATTATAAGATATATGCATTATACTATTTTCCTCATAACTTGAGTACCTGTCAGTGTTCTCATTCCTTTCCCTTCTTGAGTCTCATAAGGGCCCCAAAAAATAAGTTGATGATAATATTGCCAAATACACTATGTTTCAGAGAAGCATATGTTCCAGTGAATTCATAGCATATTTTATATGATTTCCAATTTGATTATTTTACTTTAGACATCATATGATCCAAGTCCAGGTTGCTCTTTCCCCTAAATTAATGTCCTGTTTTAAACGTAGTACCCTTCTCTTCTGACTTGAAGAATATCAGCTGCTCTCCAACAGGATAAACACAACTAAACTAGAAAACATCATATTTCTACATTCAGTCACAGAGTACATGCACCTACTTCCAGATGCTAAATATTCTGCACTGTTATGCAGTAAGTGTGCAGTGGTAAAGTGTATCTGTGAAGGAGTAAAATCCAAGTGTCTACTGCTCTTAAATCTTGAGATGTCAAGGAATTTGATGTAAAAAAAAATACTCTTCATCAGATGTACTGTACATATGGGACAATTAAGCACAGAAATAGGAAATAAACTACTCAGCATCTATTGTTTCACAATTAGGACAGACAGCGTTTCTATGAGCCAGTATTAATTGTCCTTATCTTCCTTTTTCTCCCTTTGTAAGGAATAGGGCTGGACAGAGATTGATGTGTCACAGTCTGCCAAAAGTGAACAGAATTACAGCCAGACAGGCGGAAAGATGAGAAGAGAGACATCATAAAATACACCTGAAGGTGCAGGCAGAGTAACTGTGGGCTAAGCTAAGAAGGAATTTACAGTCTGGCCGCTGTTCTTCAGTAAACACTTGGCCATTGGTACGCACAAGGAAGCTCTGCCAGCTCTCTTCCACTGATGGTAAGACTACTACAAGTTATTTCTTTTTCAGTACAAGATATGTGCATGCAAGCAGTTCCTGGCTAAATATTGATAGGCTGTAAACACACACCTCACCTTTGGTTATTCAGGAATAACTAGTTGCTCATCCATAGCCCCCTGAGGGAGCACCTGCAGAAAGGACCTCCTTTTTGCCAGATCCCAAATTACACTGGCAGTATTTGCAATGCTGTTGCACACCTTTGAAACTGCTGTAGTTACTCACACACCTCTCCAGTTAGTTTCACAGGCTAAAGCTGAACTTTGATTTTCCTTAGACTGAATCACCTTGTGTTCCCTTTGGCTTTACCCACTCCAACCAGCTTCAACTTCTACCATGTCACCACAGACACTGAGCTCCAAGAGATAGGTCTCAGAAATACACTATTCTGGAGCACAAAAAAAATCAAGAGAAAACACAAATCAGTCTCCTAGGTAAGTTTTCCAGGTACTTTCCATCTCTGCAGCTATTTTGGACTTAAGTGTGACAGCCTTACAATTGACTACTTTCCCATTTGTCCACAGATGTGACTACATTACCTCAGCACAAGTAAACGGAGGAACCTTGCTTGCATCTACTACTTTGAGGACTAAAAGATTTCTGTATTGTACTTCATGCTCCCCTGAACAGTGAATAGCCATTCCTGTAACTCTTTATGGGTCAAATTGCCTAAAATCTACAATGCTGCTCTAAATTGGGTACTTAATGTTATATACACTCTTGAATCGGGTCTACCACATCATTTCCTTGTCACATAGCTCTGATAATGCTTTCCCTTTATCCAGCAAGGCTAAACTTGGAACAATTGAAAAACTCTCATCTCCCCTGCACATCCAAAAGGAATAGTGCACATATTTCAAGTATCTTCTTAATTCACTAGTAATTTCACAGTTTGTGCCTTCTTAGGTTGCCCAATCTTAGAAAACTTCAGCAAAAAACCCTCAAACAATAAAACAGCCAGTCCAGTGAAAACTTTGTGTTTGAAAAATAAACATATAAATAAATAAATTAGAACTCAAAACAAAAAAATAACCACAATCGAAAATTCACAACCCATATTTTTTTGTTCACAACAACAAATTCACATTTACCTGGAGCAGAAGTCTCAAATGTCATGCAGCATCGTGAAGAGAGTCTCTCTTTAATCCCAAGAAAATTATTATAAATTTGAAAACTCCTTCCCAGCTGCCAAAAGTACTGTCCAAAGTACTTTTTCACTCTTTTTTGCAATTAAAACATCCATGGTATTCTCTACTGGGGAACAGCTGTCACCTCTAGTATATTGCTTTCCTAATTATCCAGAGTTAATACATTTGTCCTGCTTGTCTCTGCCCATGGCTAACACAGGCTTGCCCTGCTTACATTCCATGTAGAATCATAATTTTCCTAAATCATTGTTTTAGCCATGGCATTACTCTTTGTAATACCATTATGGGGTCTGACTTCTCTACAGAATAAAAGAAAAAACTACTTAACATCTATCGCACAGTTCTACAAAGGAATCACTTCAGCTATCATCTCTAATTAGCACCAAGTGGTTGAGTGACCTCTTCACCCTTAATTGCATCTCTTCCCAGCTTTTCCCACTTCATCAGCCAGGTGTTCTTCATAAAACATCCATGAGTCATTTTCAGTCTCTTTCCTCATACCCCACAACAAAATTCCTGTGTGTTGCAAAGCATATTAAAATACTGACAATAATTAAGCTGTTGAAGTATCAGAAGTTCCACCTACCATTTTGACAGATATTTTCTCACTGCTTCTTTTTTGCCCCTTCACCTTCTGCATTCATCACTTGCACTGTACTTACACTGTAAACCTTTTTTGTACTACACTTTTATTCTGGATTTTTCATGGAACACTAAACACAATGAGACATTGGTCCACAGCTTGTGCCTAATTACTACAGTAATGCTACTTCTAGTATTAAATAGAGCTAAACTAGATATTACACAAAACTGCCATTTTCATGTGGCAGTTTGTATGCTGAGATATATACATTTGCTTGCCGCTATACACAATTGCATTTCCTATCAAGACTCTTGTTTGATATGTATTTAAAATACAGAGCTAAAGCTACAGGTAGGAACCATAATTCTTGCCCCCCCAAAATTAAATACATAGTCTCTAATGCAGCTGTTCTTTCTGATCAGGATACACTTTAATTAAAGTATGATAAATTGCTGAGAATGAGATAAATTTTCAGTTTTTCATTTACTGGTGATTGTACCTTGTGTACTTTAAAATTCTTCTTGGAAAAAGCAAAACCAAAATTCCTAATTTTCCCAACACAGGAGAAAAACTGGATGATCCCCATCTCATTTTCCTACACTATGGATGCCACAGCCTTTTCTGGGAAAGTGGAAACAAATCCATGTTTCCCCAGACCAGGAAAGGTAAATTCAGTAGACTGATAATCTCACAAAATTAATTTTACATTCATTGCTGTTCATTTCTCTAAAAGAGGATATTCCTACATATTTAGATCCAAGGATTTCTGAATTTTTTTTAATGGATATATTCTTAACATTCTTTCTACAACTGTGCCAGGGTGCTGTCTGGATAGGTCTTAGCATCATAGCACTGCTCTAGCAAGTGTTTCAAACTCTGCTGTTGGTCTAGGTGTGCAATGATGATGTATGCAATGCATTTAGTATTTTTTTGTTCAGTGGAGAAATAAACATTTTGCAAAATTCTTGTTTGGAGAAGTCCACAAAATAAATAGATAAAGTTTTACAGGTTACAGGACACAGAAGACTAAGAGATGTATGTAGCTCTTAAAATACTCACAGTACACCATTTCATTCCTAGAAAGATATGGAACAACGAAAACCAGAGCAGTTTTTTGTCTCACAAAAATATCTGCAGTATATTTAAGAAGGAACTTTAGTTTAGGCCTAGAATTCTTTTAAAAAACACCACCACCACCAAAAAAAAAAAAATCCCCTCCCAAAAAAACCACAACAAAAAAATAATCCCAGCACCCTTTCCAAGAACACACACAGAAAATAAATACAACAAATTCCAATTATTATTTATCTTGAACAGTGTGTAAAAAATATTTTTGCAGATATCAAGCTTGACAAACTTTGAAGACCTTTACTCCAGAAAAGATTACACTCATCTGCTTACCATTTTTGAATGAAGACATTTCCCCCATAACACTACACATAGCTGGGAAAAAAACATTCTAACACACTGTACAAAATATACTGAAAGTCCACTTTGAACTTATTAAAAAAAAAAACAAACCAAACAAACAACACTATATTTACCTAAAGTGATTTGGATTTGGTTTTTTGTTTGCCTTGGTTTTGTTCTTTTGTTGGTTGCTTTCTTTTTTATTCCAGCATATATTAATAAGCAACAATTTATGCAAACAATGAAGGAAACAAGGACGGAAGTATTATGAAAATTAACAAACTAATGAGTAATGCTTTTGATGTTGAAATTCATCAACACGAAAAGCTGCTATTTGGAAATCTAGTTATTTGTCTAGCAAAAATGTTGTCAAACTAAAAGCACTGTATTTAAAGAAAATTTGAATGATCAAATTAAAACTTAAACTTAGAAACAACCATTAAAATAATGCTCCTTGAGTCTGGAACCATGAATAAAATGTTTCTGCTCTTCAGCATTAAACCTTCATAAATCCTTTTATTTTTAGTAAGAAACAAGTTTGAATTAATATTTTCTAAAATTATATTATCAAAAAACTAAGTAACACCTAAAACCAGACTCCAGTAGAATATTGTACCAGATAAGATAAAGCAGGAATTAAAAAACAGCAAAATACCTGAAGCACTACATAATATACCAAACTAGTATTAGTTCACACCTCAAGAACCATTATTTTATTTTTAATGGTATAAAACAATAGAGCTCCAATAGAGCTGATTTTAACTGTACTGATCTACAGTATTGAGAATCTGGATCTTAAAATTCTCATACTGAAATAAAGTAGTTCTTGCCATCAATTGGACAATAGTTTCAATAGCACCTATAAATGTGGTAAAGACACAACAAAACTCCACAAATATCACGGTTACACATAGGCTACAAGATATTAACTAATTTCCTAGATAAAGAACTGAATAAAAAAAAATTATTCTGTACTTTTAATACAGATCAATCTATCTTTAAATCTGGTGATAAAATCTATAAGAATCACTACCCGTGATGATTTTGACAAACCAACACAAATTTTATAGCCACCAAGATACTCACTGTGTTTGCTTTTTGTTTTTTTTCCTGTGTGAAGATCAAAAGTCCTGTAAACCACCAAAATCTCATTTTCAGTTAGGAAATGGAAGAGAATCCAGTTCTTCATGTGGAGGTAAAATTTACAATCAGGCAGATATAAACAACATGTATACATATGTTCTAGCATAATTTAATGTTAATAGCTCTTCTGTATCTTAGAATATGACTAAAGAAAAACAGAATAAACAAAATGAACCTGTATTTCAAAAAGCAAAAGATTTACCAAACACCTCTTCAACCTGAAATTTACTTGGAATGCAAAGGAAAAATTTTTGCCTTAAGTTTACAGTTGGAAGATGGAACTTCTGCCTCTCAGGAAAAGTGTGCATCGTAAGAGCTTCTTTAACAGGGAAGTCAATTACTAATTTGCTGTTATTTTTATAAAACTCAGAAGTTTAGAATGTCACCATTTCCAGATTTGCTTGTCTTAAAAAGAAATCATTAAGTCTGGACAAAAAAAAAAACAACCCACAAACACAAAAAAACCCCAAAAACAAAACAACAACAACAAAAAAACACTCAAACAAAAAACCATAATTCAGAGCAGAGAAACCACCACAAGAAGAGTTAAATTTGTGGTGCTTATAATGCCAACCTGTGATAATTATCAGCAGATGGTGAATATTGGATCCTTTGGACACATCAGAGGAAGTATTTTGAAGAGGAACTCTTCAGAAAACTAGCATTCCAGCAGGACCCCTAAATTTCAATTTAACAACTCAAAAAAACACCAGACTTAGAGATGTTAAAATCAAAAGCAGCTTAATGATACACAATGAGTTCTGAACGAGGAAAATGCAGTTTCTGCTACAACCCATCTACTTAAACTTTCACTCATGCCATTTTCTTGAAAGAAATACAGATAAGCTGATTGTAACCTTCCTCACCTCCTCAAATACTTGCAGATGTTCACACTCAATTTATATATCAATATCTGTATCCCTTTATCTATACTAAATGTCTGAAAATTTCCCACTCTTAAATCCTCACACTATATGGGGTCTTTTGGAAGCATTTTGACATAACACATCATCCAGAGCAGGACTGTGTGGCCAATACAATAAAAATAGGTTTTCTGTGTCAGTGTTGCAAGTGGAGCTCTACCACAGAAGCACCACTGACAGCAAAGAGGTCCATATCATAGTTACCTCTAAGAGTTCACACTAGTTTAGATCAACTTAAATGAGGCAACACTAACATAAAACTTGAATGATTCTATAAATCAGCCTCCCCTTCCTTTAGAAGCTGGATGCCAGCTGCTAGAAAGGAGCCCAGGAAGGTAGGCTGTACCCTGTGCCTTTGCATTGGAGACCACAGACAAAACAGCAAGAGAAATGCATGACACCTCTTGGCACTGAGTCAGAAGCTATCCCAGATTCACATCTGGGATGCAAGCAGAAGGAAACAAATATTCTGTGGGTTCTATCAACATGCAGCATCCTAAATGGGAAAAGAAATTCTGCTGCCAGCTTCCATGGGCTTTGAGGGAGAAACAGAATTCACCAGAAAGTCACTGAAAACCTACATTTCTGAAAGGCTAATGCTGGCCTAGTGCTTCTCTACTACTCAGGGTTATCTTTTTTCTGAGAAAGGAGGCTAATGACCTTAGGGCCTGCAATATCTTCCTTACTAACACCATGCCTATGTTCTTCTCAACCTTAACTTCAAAAGCCTACACAGGACGGAAGTAAATCTGTTGCTTCCCACACCTACCCCAGGTTAAAGTCATTATATGGATTAAAATAATCAGAACGTTCCAGTATCTCACATACAGAAACACACAGGCTGCTACCCAAAACTTTAAATGGCAATTGCAGCTATGCAATGGCAATGGCTCCATGCAAGCCATGGTTTTCTTCAGTATTTATATGTACATCCGTGGTCACCTTTCTTCTGGAGGAGGTTGAATCTTTTAGAGAAATACACAATGCTGTGCACAATACCAGGACGGTGGTCAAGGGTTGGACTTGATGCTCTCTGAGGTCCCTTCCAATCCAGCCAGTTCTATGATTCTACTATAGAGGGTTACACAGAGTAAAACGTTCACCTCATGTTTCCTTCTGACCTCAAAAATCTTTATTAAAATTTGTGGAGTAAAGGGACTTCTGATATTACTAAAAATGTTGCTAAAAATCAGAAGTGCTGACTACCTAAGAAGCAAATATAACTGATTTTCCTCAAAAGAAATGCCTTGGATTCAAGAAACAGTCTTTTAATAACTAGATGGCAGTTCTAACCTTCTAAGGGAAGTACTGGAATTAGTTGTTAATACATAGCTCTACATACATGTGACCAAATTATTTATTAGATTAAAATCTGCCAGGTTATTTACTGGAGGTTGCTCCAGGGCTCTAGTCCTTACCCCTAGCGTCCTCAAAGCTTGTGGAAATAACTAGAGAAAATTGTTTTGAAAGAAATAATCAAAGACAATGCTGTCAGTGTTCTGGCTATATTATGTATTTCTTGTGCTATAACCAATATTTTCTTGTACATCCACACAGTTACAAGGAGTGGGTTGCTGCAGGAAAGGAGAGAAGAAAACAGTAAGAAATGACCAAAAGTGTCATATATTTAAGAAAAAGAGCTGGTCAAGGCTGATATCAGAGCTCGTAAAACATTATGCTTTGATAATTTTATTGGTTAAATATTTTGAGGAATATCTGCTTGAGGAGAACCTACCCAGCTCTCAGATATCAGTCTGCTTTCTTGCAGTATGTTAACTAATAAGATGTTAATTAATAAACAGTCCAATTATTCTAAACAAATGAAAAACAAAACATATAAACAAACCAATCAACAAGCCAACAAGGGAAATGGAAGGGGAAGGCGAAAGAGAAAGGGAAAGAGAAGGAAAAAGGTAATAATTCAATTGCATAGCAGAGTGGCAACAAAATGAGAAAATCAGCTGGTAGTATTTGCTGGGTAAAAAGCTGGTTGTATGACTGGGTCCAAAGAGTTAGGGTGAATGGAATTAAATCTAGTTGGTGGAGAGTCACAAATGGTTTTTCCCAGAGCTCAGTTCTGGCGCCATTTCTGTTTAATATCTTTATCAATGATCTGGATGAGGGCACCATCAGTAAATTTGGAGATGATACTAAGCTGGGAGGAAGTGTTGAGCAGCCTGAGGGTAGGAAGGATCTATAGAGAGATCAATAGAATGAGGCCAATTGTCTGTGATTCAACAAAGACAAGTGGTGGGTCCCACACCTGGGTCACAACAACCCCATGCAACACTACAGGCTTGAAGGAGGGGGTGGAAAGCTCCCCAGAAGCAAAGGACCTCAGGGTGTTGGTTGACAATTAGCTGAACATGAGCTCAGTGTGCCCAGGTGGCTGCAAAAGCCAACAGCATCTGGGCCTGTATCAGAAATGGTGTGGCCAGCTGAACTAGTGATTGTCCCCTGTACTCGGCACTGGTGGGCCCACACCTTGAGCACTGTGATCAGGCCTGGGGCCCTTACAACAAGAAACACATTGATGTGCTGGAGTATGTCCAAAGAAGGGCAAAAAGGATGGTGAAGGGTCTAGAAAACCAGTCTAATGAGGAGCATCTGAGAGAACTGGCGTTGTTCAGTCTAGAGAAAAGGGGGCTGAGGGGAGACCTTATCCCTCTCTACAAACACCTGAAAGGAGGCTGTAGGGACATGAGTGTTGGTCTCTTCACCCTAGTAAGAAACAACAGGACAATAAGGAATGGCCTGAAGTTGTACCAGAGGAGGTTTAGTTTGGATATTATGAATAATTTCTTCACCAAAAGGATTGTCAAGTATTGGAGTAGGCTGCTCAAGAAAATGGTGGAGCCACCATCCCCAGATATAAATGAACAATGTGCTGCAGCAACAAAGAAAGCCATCAGGATGCTGGGCTGCATCGACAAGGATATCACCACAAAAAAGATAAAGAATTCTTCATCCCACTCTATTCAGCACCTGCCACCACACACCTTGGCTACAGAAAAGATGGAGACTCCTTTTTTACAAGGACTCATATAGAAAAGATGAGGGGTAATGGGTACCAGTTACTCCAGGAAAGATTGCAATTGGACAGCAGAAGAAAAATTTTCATAATAAGAAAAGGTGGACGCTGGGCTAATCGTCACAGGGAAATGGTGGATTTGCCAGCACTGGACACTTCTAAGACTCAGCTTGACAGGGTGCTGGGTCACCTCATCTAAATTGTGTTATTACATACAACTGTTGGAACAAATCATCCTTGAGGTCCCTTCCAACCTGGCATTCTAGGATTCTGTAATAACCATGGCACAAAATTGAAAGAGACAACTGACAGTTTTTCTGTTTGCTAGAACCACTGTTATAGCTGTGATTTATTTTTTTTCCACAGTGCAGCTTTGTTGTGAGTGTAATTCCCATTGCCATCAGATGGTGATTGTGGAAAAAACAAATTAATTCAAAATTTTGGTCCTCACTGGCAGCTAATACATTTTGCTGAAAAATATTCTCAAGGTATATATAAAAAAATTCAAATCCATATTTCTAAGATATTGTACTCTCAAATGTAGAATGAGTAGATGATCTCTCCAACCTAGGCCATTCTATGAATTACAGTGAAAAGCTTATACCTACAGCTTAATAAAACTCCTGCACTATTGCAAGATTGGCACTATTCACACCACTTACATCAAAATTGTAGAATCTAAATAAATGTAACTAGCTTAAATATATTTTTAAATCATCACATATATGTGGATTGAATAATTAATCCCATAAGGAAACTAGAACTGATACTATATGTAGGCTTTAGATAGGACTGTTAGGTACAACCAAAGGAAAATGTGGACATATGGACAACCATCAGTAGAGCAGAAGTGTAGCTTTTCTCCACTTCTTTAGTAACAGTTTGGATTGCTGAGGTGAAAGGTGAATGAAACTTGATAGTAGGCTGAAGTGGGATATTTTCCCTTTAATTTATCCCTGACACTTCAGAAAGAGATGCAAGGAAACTAGTAATGGATGACTTGGAAATCATTGTAAAGAATCTTTCTCATGGGCAGGATGTGCAAGAAGCTGGCTGGATTATACACATTTTAGTAACCATGGATTTGGCGTAAGATTTTCAGTGTGGCTAAGTAAATATAAAAAGATCCTGCAACTTCTGTGTAATGTAAACGGCTAAAATTATTATTAAACAATTAAAACAGCTAAAAAGCTAACCTGAAAACCTGAAAAAATATTCTTATTCAGGTCCTATAGCACTCTCAGTTTCACATCTCTTCCTTTTCAGTTTGTTTTATCAAAGCTGTCATCTCTAACCCTTTGTGTGTGTTGAGATATGTATCACACAATGCGCAAGGCAACATAATGCAGCAAATCTCTTCGCTAAAACAGGCCTAAATACAATCATTTCTTGTCAGTGTTAGGTGGGGTTATATACCCCATGTCTCAGCGACTCCTGTGGTCATAGTTGGATCATTATGTAAATGACTACAAAACATACATGTCCAGCAATCCTCAAAGGAAACCAGAAATCACCAGTAATTGATGCATAGCTGAAAAAGAGATGAATTTGTCCCCACAGGCACTTTTTGCCCATTCACGCACCTAGTATTTCACATCTCATCTGACTATTTGAGTAAATAAAGTGACATTTTGATTATGGAACATATTAGAAACTGACAGTAGTTTTATTGATCTATCAAGACGCTTGAAGGAGTGATTACTACATTTTGAAAGTCATTCATTTCAAAAGAAGTATGGTCACCAGACAGCTATAGTCCATGGCAAGTAGGAAAGCACAAGGCCTGAAAAATCTCAATTATAAATTTAAGTCTAAGATTCATAAGTGAAGAAAACTTCATAATTTAAAGAGCCATTCCACAATGTTTGCTTACTGCAGGACTGCAGCTCTTTTTTATAGGGTCCTAGAAGATTCTTCTTTCATGCTCTTCCCTTTGTAATCTCAAGGGAAGAACAATGTGGTTACACTGAAAATTTCCTAGCATGCAATAATACATGTCCAGTAATGAAATTAAACCAGTATTTTCACAGTCAGGTGCATAACAATAATTATGTAATTTAGGTAAGTCACTTTAGGTTGGCTTCACCATTAGTCCTCTCTCTCACAGTCCTGAGTGTAACCAATGCACAGCCCTACCCCTATTCCTCTACTGCTAATCCAACAAATGAGTCTTCCTGATTTCACAGTAAAATGATGTCCATTTGCCTCCTAAATGGTGCTGCTACCCATGTCTAGTAATTTAAAGCCTCCTTATGTTCCATAAAGACCCAAGAAGAGTGAGAGGCAGAAACAGCACACACATCTTCAACACTGCAATTTTATCACTGAGACGCCTTTAAATTATAGTCTCATCATTATCAGACCCCTTAGCATAATTACCTGCAGAGCCAATGGTGGGGAGAAAGTACAGAACAGAGTGTAACAAAGAGAAAAATGTTTTAAGACATGTCAAAGTCTTCATGTAGTACATAGATGAAGTTTTATAAGAACTGAAAGGGGAGGTTAAAAAAAAAAAAAATAAAGGCTCAAGACAGAGGCCTCTTACAAGATGTATTAAGTAGCATTTCAGGATAGAAAAATGGCATGAGACAGGACCAGCATGAAACAGACCTAAATACAGAACCAGAAATATACTGCTCATGTCACATATTTCTACAAATACCTGCATGACAGAAGGAGATCTCGAGTTTCCAAACTGCAAGTTTTGGTTCAGACATGTTTTCACTCAGCTTCCTGAAGACAACAGCAGTGGAGGTTCCCCTTGAGAAAAAAAAAAAAAACAAAAACCCCATCTTTAGCCAGAACTATTGCAAGAATATAACTGTAGCAAGGATTTTTTTCTAAAACAGGGTAACTAATGGAGTAGTAAGACAGGATAAAAGAGATTAACTAAAACTATTTCCTCTTGTGAGCTTCAATCTTCCTACAGGACAGGTGAAAGTTCCTGCCCAGGTGCAGTTCATATGTGGACCTCCTACTCCTAGGACAACACTGCTTTCTGTCATCCCTTTTAGAGGATCAAAAATAAACCTTAAAGCTGCCCTACATCCAGCTTGTTATAAGGGTACTATTTTTTCTTCCTTTTCCTTGCTTTTATGGCAACTTTATATATGCACCATGTTCCAAAATCTAGAGTCCAACCTTTTTGTCAAGAGTTTGAGAGCTTTTGGGTGGGTTTGGTTGTGAAGCAAAAGAAATGTGATAAATAATGAAGACTTCTGGGGTAGAAAAGGGAGGGGAAAAAAAGAAAAGGAAAAAAACAACAACAAAAAAAAGGTGTGTGTAATTTCTGTCAGTGAAGAAGTTTTCATTGAGAATTTAAAAAAACCCAAATTTTAAAGGTTATCAGTAAGTTACCACAAGCAGATTTGTGCTCCAGACATTCCTAAAGCAGCTTATTGTGACATGGTTCCTTCTGATCCACAAATAAGCAAGGTAGAAATGCCCTCTGAATTTCCCACCACATTTATTTCTAAGAAGAAAAGCACTTCCCGTAAAGAGAGTCATACTTATTAGGACCCTCCATATGAAAAATGTACTCATCATCCCAGTATTCTAACTCAGTTTAAAAAAAAATAATTTACTTTACAGAATACATTAATATTTCTTTTTAGAAAAAAACCAGATAATACACTGGCTTTATCCAGTACCGGAGAAAATAAGATCAGAAGAAAGGAAAAAAATAGTGTTCCAAGCACAAAATGCTGAAAAGAGATGTGAAGAAGCAGCCCATCCAGAATTTAAAAATTAGGTTGATTTCTTTTTGCCTAGCTTCCTACAGTAAACTTGCTATTAGGGCTTTTTATTATTATTATTATTATTTTATTTTTAATTGAACTATTTTTAAAAAACTGAAGACAAAAACCACAATCCTGGCTGGCAAACTCTTTCTCATTTGAGGCATAAAATTGCCAAAAGCAATCAAGAGTTTGGATGGTTTTAGTCCTTTATTCAGCACATGATGTTAGAAGAGAAAATTCTATACTTTAATGAAAAGTTTTAAACACTCACCCAAAATTCATTATCAATATTTGAGTTACATAGCACCAGATGTTTACAACACTAAGGAAAGGTAAAGAAGGAAGCAAAACGGTACATAAAGCAATTGAATGGAACATGTAAATTAGCTTCAGTGTACCCAATGCATTAGCATACACAGTGCATGTGTTTCACCAGCAGTTGATTGGGATAATTTGCTCATAGACTGCTGCATCATGCTCACGGAGAAAAAAGTGCCAGGAATAATGCTTTTTAATGAAAATGCTTTGGGTAACATCCACTACAGAGGGCACACATAAAGCTACCAAACTTTTGGATGACAGGAGCAAAGAACTTCACCCACATCTATGAGTCCACATTAGGGTACTTTCATGTTCTCCTGTAAATCTCCTTACTGTGGCTGAACACAAGAGACCTGTATCTAACACTAAAACAAAATGATATCTGTAATGAGTCAGCTTGGTTTCTCTGAAAAGAAGCACAACCTTTGACGTAGATCCCAAGTGAGGTATTTAATTTCACTTGGTTCCAATGTGCTAACACCCTTTTAGTTAGGCTGCAGGCACCTGTACTATATTGCAGAGATGAAGTCAATAGATAAATGTATCAATTGTCAGTAAACAAGAATTAGTCCATTACTTTGACTAAAGGTATTTCCAAAAGAGAGTCATGAATGCCTGAAATTACCAGCAAGACAGAGTAAGCTAGGAACAGTCCAAGATGGCCATCCACACTGAAGTGGCAGTGTTATCATTCTAGTCAGGAGGCTGGAAAAGAACCTTCGAATTAAAAATACACTGCAAATTCAATGAATTGTCCCAGATGTTAAACCACACAAACCCATTAGCATAGTAATCCTAGTCCTTTAACAAAGTCTACCTGTGCTTTAGGTCCGGGCTTATATGAACATTACTAGTTAGAATTGCAATTAACTTCCCTTTTTCTCCAATTTTTCTTCTAGAGAACCTTGTCCCATAATGTTTTTTCCCCTCTAAATACCATACCCTTAACAATATTAATTATTTGCGGTCTCCAGCAAGACTTAATTTTCATTGCTTTTAATCAGCCACCACACTGAAAACGTGTTGTTCACACTTTCATTTTGAGACATGCTCCATTTCAATGGCCCTTAGACAGCCAAGCTGCAAAGACACGGCTGCTGAATACTCTGAGCCTATTGCCTAGAAGTGGATATTCAGAGAATCTGCAAATTCATTGTACCAGTAATCCAAGTTTTTATTACAGTGCAGGTCTTGGTATTTTTTAACATGTGCTTCAGCAAATCATTATACTCAGAGTACAGGATAGGTTTGTATTTGCAGCCTCCAGGATAAAGATGGGGAAGAAAATGGAAAGCAAATGGGGAAGAAAAGAAGAAGAAGAAGGAAAAAAAAAAAAAATGTGGCAAAAGTGTTGTCTTTACTGGTCACAAAGCCAGCTCTCTAATAGCCATGAGAAAAAAACTACTAGGTCAGGACAGCCTGCAGGCTGAGGAAGTTGCACGGAACTTGGAAAGAGTGGCAAGGATTAAAGCCTGCAGAAGGTGGTATTTGCACGCTTCCTTTACATGCTTCATCTGAATGAGGGAAATGGACCTTTCAGATCTTCAGAGCTCTTCTCCTTATCCACAAGTCTAACCTTAGCACCTTCAAAGTACTCCAAAAGTAAAATTAAAAAACTAATTTTTGCAACTTGATGTTCCCCATGTTCATGCCAAAATGGAGCAGAGGACTCAAACCAAGGTTTAAGCATTCAGAACTGTTTGGACTGAGCTTAGTAATAGAATTTATCCCTATGATGGTCATTAAGTTAAGTAAACTCATAGTTCTGAAACCTAATGTAAAAAAACAAAACAAAAAAAAAAAAAAAAAAAAAAAGGCATCCAAGAAGACACTATCCAGGGTCTATCCAGGGTTCCTGTGAGAAATGGAGCACACTTCAAGTGTTCAGGGGTTGCTGGAAAAGGAGAAAAGTGGACCATTAACATTTGCTAAACTAATTGAAATCCAAAAACAAGAACGATATTTTTCTTCCATAAGACTTTAAAAATCACTCTGAACAATAATAAAAATCCCTTAAATATAAGCTTCCTCAGTGATCTGCATTTTCCATGCCATAATCACCACTGCAACAAGAAAATTGCTCAAAATGTTTTTAAGACAGATTTGTCAGTCATACTGCTCTGTGCTCTGAGTAACAATGTTCTGTGCAATTAATATCAAACATTCCAAAGCAGCTCTGGGTTCTGAACATTCCTCTGTCATTGTAGAAACTGCAAAACCATACTAGACCATTATAGAAAACATGGATGGGAAGAAGAGAGGAAGAAATGGGGACAGGGGGAATAGTAAAAAGGGAAAAGTTTTGCAACCAAACAGGGGACAGAGATAGTAAGATAGTTAGGGATTGTTTTTTCACAAGATTGCAGCAGCTTGAATTGTTCCCCCCATTTTATGTTTAATTACAGTTTTTATTGCACTCGTAAGAAATACAGCTGCTGAAATAATCCAAGGTGCCAAGAACAATTCATTTCTCCCCCTTTTTCAGAAACATTCAGCTCAGCCATTATACACTATTTCTAACAAAAAGAGGGAACAAAGCACTATCACACTCTTGTTTATGTTAGGGTCTTAGATGCTATCATTATTCTCAATCTGCATGAAAATCCTAGGATAAGAAATGACTGAAGGAGACACAGGGCATAAAAAATAATAGAATACTTTTTCTCTGCATCTTGCTGTGCCTCTGCATTACAAAATTGCTGCTTACATCAATAAAACACACATAAGGCAATAATGAATGCATACAGACCTTGCAGAGGGAAAAATAACTCCAATACATATGAAACATCAGTCTCCTGCCTATGCTTAAAACTGAAAACCGTATGCTGATACTTCTGAAGAGATGTTCACTCAGTGGAAATGCAGGGATGAGAGGAAAGGTTGCATGCAACACCATTCTTAAAAAGAATTCCAGTCTGCTAACCATTAAAACTTCAAGCATAATATTTAGCATAGTACAAATCTGCAGGTACTTAATATTTGTGACCAGAGCAAAAATTAAGCCTATTACCTGCCAAGTCACATATGGAAACAGACAGGATGTCATTGAACAGGCTGCACGCATTGATCACACAGTATTTTCAGGCTTTGATCTACAACTCTGGCCATGGATAGTCATATTGAAATCAACAAAATTTATATCAATATAAGCTAGTGGAATGGGCCAGTCATGCATTTTGTGTGGTAGAAAAACTGATTACAAAACCAGTAACCTGAGTTCAAGCTATGCAAGAGAGACTTTATTCAGGAATTCTAGGGATAGAGTTGGAGGAGGGAAAAATAACTCTCCTTTACATTGAAAGTTAAAACTCAACTTGAAGTAAGGACATACACACTAATTCACTACTACTTACAATTAATTTAATTTCTCATCATTGACTTGAACATTCTCTGCAGCTGTTTTCTTCACAACGCTACCCTTAACCTTGGGTACAAAGTTATTTTTATACAGAATAGTATCAATGAAACACTCACAACAACTGGAGAACCTGGCAGGATTTTTACATCTGGTACCTTTAGAAACAACTCTCTTATCTGAAGGAACAACCATTTAATTTAACTCTGATTTGGCTACAGCAAAATTTTACCAGAATTAAGCTCTCAAGAAGTGCCCTGGATGCCACACACTTAAATAAAGAAAAAAAGAAGAAAGAAAGACTGCACAAACCAGGCAAACTAAAACTTCCCACTATGACTGAGGAAAGTGACCCTGCATAACACATAAGCAAAACAAACAAAAAAGTAAGTTCCATGAAAAATCAGCATTCAGTAATAGTAGAGTTCAGAACAGGCAGAAAAGGCAAAGATGCTCAGTTCTTCCCTCAATATCAGTCATTCAAGGACAGAACAAGTCATTTTTCTAGTGAAGAACAACCTTAGCATAGTCTAGGTAGTGTGAGAATTCAGGGAAAAAAACTGACTTAAAAGCCTTGTGATGACTTCACATGTCTTTCACCATAAAAAATGGGTACATTCAGGAAGAAATAGCTCAGAAAGTAATATTTAGGTATGCAAAAAAAAAAGTTCAAGTTGGTCGAGCAGGCCGTCTCAACAAGTGTTCAGCAGAACAGGGTTTCAACTGTCCTCCTGGAACACAAGTAGAAGCCTTCTGGTGAGACACAAGGTTGCCCATATGCATAAGACTTGAGTTTTTACCCTTGAAAGACCTAGGCAACAGAGTGAATTTTCCAAAATTTCAGATGCTTGAGAAAGGGACAAAAGACCTGCTGATCTTGCTGGTCTTATTCTTCAGAGAACTGTCAGATCACTGTTAATAATGTAAAACTTTATCTTAAGATAGTCTATCTCAAAGAGTGTTCTTTGGAATAAAAAAGAGACCGAAGAGAAACTTTTCCCTGACCCTAAATTAATGGCATCAGCATTTCCAGCCCTAGGCATCCATCTCTGCTTTTCTCACTTCCTCTTTAGCATCTGCAGGCAACCCTTGGAATAGTGGAGTTTATAAACCAAGAATCTCATCCTTAATCCCACCTGACTGTGATACAGTTTGCAGAAGATAACATTTACAATAGCATTATGGTTTAAGTCCCTTATCTTTCGAAGGCTGTCAAAGCCAAGTGGCAGAAAAACGTTAAAGATGGAGAAAGCTCAAGTGGTGCTAAGAAAAAAGAAAAAAGTCCTGGGTTTGAAGAATAAAGTGTAACTAATGAAGCCTTCACAGCAAGACTAGTTCAGCCATTCAGAGACTTGTATCACCTGTCCTGTGTGCTCTGGTGACAAAATCAGAGTGGTCCTCTGGGCATAATATCTTCCATTGCCTTTTTGCTAATACGTCTGGTCTTCCTGTTCATTATTTCAGATTTTATCTTCTCTCAGTGCATTTGATTAACCTTGAATTTCTGGCAGAAACATAGCAAGAAGCAGGATACAGCCTCAAACTGAGTGAGGCAATGGCACATTTACTCAGGTGAACAGAACACAGGAGCCTCACTACTGCAGCCCAGCTCCACCAGAGTAGTTAGCAAGCATCGCCCTCCATGCCCCAGGACACCTATATACCTGGGATGTGCATGAAGTAGATATAAATCTGACCCAAGGAATACTCATCAATGACCAGAACTTCAGAGTTCACTTCTTTAGCATTAGATTTAATCTTGTCTGTGGAGATGTTAAGTATGTTATATCATTTTCAATTTACACTGCTATGCCTCCAAAAGCCCAGTGAAGTCTTGCTCAGAAAAATTCACACTTTGTATACTTGTGTGCAAAGGTCTCTTGGGCCCGTTGATTCCCAGGAAAAACCCATCACTACCTATCTCAAGTCTTTTGTCATTTATAATAATATTTAAACAATACACCCTTCAAAATACACTTATAAAAGATTAAGTGACAATTTATCCACCTTAGAATACTCACAAGTAAGCTAGCACAAAATGCCAAATTCTTTTTGACTCTATTCAGCCTTTGATTTTGACTTACTGATAGACATTTCTCTTGGTACCTTGCCATTCAATTTAATTTTCCCAGACATTAATAGGAGCTCTTAAGACTAAACTCCTGCTCATGTACTTAAACTTTCTGCAGCATCATAATATCCAAACTTTTCTCAGAGGAAATATCATTACCTTCTATGTCCCATAAGAATTTTTTAAATCAATATGAATACTATTAAGGTGATGAGAAAATGAAGCTTCCCAGTATTCATTAACCTTGAACAGATCTAAATTTCTTTAATTGATTTAAACTTGGAAGAAGATGGAATATAACTTTATACATATAAGGGAAGACTTTTCAGCAGGCTTCCATTTATACTCACACAGAGCTACTGATTAATTTTTCAGCAGGGATACAGTAGTTCCAGAAGGCTCAAGGAAAAGTTAATTCTTTCACAACCCCTAGGTTGTAAAAGAGTATAAGGAGACACAGCTCTTCCTTTCCTTCTCAAAACAGATCTGGAGCAAAATATCTTCCTTGCTCCATTGAGGGGATGATCCCACCTTTTACATACCAGAAGTAGCTCTTGCACATCATTAAACTCTGGGGAACAACCATAGTTAAACTGGCTGAATAATCCATAGTTATAAAGCAAGAGTGTTTTTTTTCTTCCTTCCTGAGACTCACTTCCAACAGGCCAATGCAGAAGATAGCAGAAATCCTAACGAAAGCTAATAAAACTCTTCCCAGTCGCCACACTCTTTCCAGTAAGCCACCAGCTTCAGCCAGCCTTGTCTTTGTGCCACTAGACTCAGCAGTGAGCAGGGCAAAGGAGTTGTTCAGAGATTCAATCCATTTTGTTCCCTCCATTTTTCCTGTAGTAGAAATTATAGACTTTTCTCCCCTAGCCAAAACAAATTCCACCAGGCTCCAATACAAACTTAGGGTGATTAAAACCAGGGACAATCTCTCTGTGAGCATTGGCAAGAAGGATGGCATGTAACTCTTGGAACAGGGAGTAGGAATTAATTTGCTAGAAATTCATTTGCAGTCAGTGTTTCCAGGATTAAGAACGGGGGGAGTGTGTCTTGGCAAATAGAGGGTAACAGCCTCCGTTCCTACTGCTGTTGCTAACCAGGTCTCATATGTGTCCTGGGAGTCTGTCCCAGAGAAGAAATGGGCCAAAACTGGTGTTTGAATTTCTCCCTTCAGTACAAAAATGAAAATTTTTAGGGCTCAGGATATACTCAAGAGGACATTTGAATTGGTGAGAAAAAGTGGTGCTTTTTGCATTGGTAATGCACTGAAAAACAAGAATGGTCAGCTTGGGATTAACAGTTCATATGCAACCCAGATAATCTTTATTGGTTTCATGGTGATATTTTTTTTTTATAGAAAGCTTTTCATCTTCTTGAGGAAATATGAGAAGCTGTCACATACACTCTATGTCCTTGAACCTGAGAACAATAAAGAAGAGGCACCAAGCAGAAGTAGCACTTTCTTCTCCTTAGGAAAGCTAACTTGCATCAGATGTTCTTGGCCATTTGGGCTAGGCAGTTTAATCAGAGAGGCTTAAATCATTGCTTATGATTGTAAAAACACTTTCTCTAATTTAGCCAAAGAGTACATTTATATTAGATATCTCAAGATAAATTGTTTGGCTTCTTGTGGCACAAGACTTATAAATGAAGGGGAAGGATATGAAGGAAGATGAAAAGAATGAAAAATACAGTCTGGGAGAATTAATTTCTCTTCCTCAAAAAACCCTGATATAATTAAACAAACAAACACAACAATAAAAAAGCATTCCAAGACAGAAACCCAGGCTCTGTAACTCAATTCAGTTATGTTAATTTTAACATAAATTTCTTCACAAATGAGAACTTATACCTAAAGCACATTTGAAGTAGGTTTTGTTGAGGAATGTTTTTTTATGTTAAGTCAAATATTCCACTTCTTATTTTAAATTAAGAAAAGATATTTTTTAACCAGCAGTCTTTTTTAAACAACTCTCCTATTACTTACATCCTTTTCTCATGGTTGTTAGTTTCCTCTTCCCAGTCTACAGTGAAAAGGACACAAGAAGTCTGCAAGCTGTAAGGATGTCATCTAGACAACAGATCGTCTTTGCTGATCTTCTGGACGAGGCAACACTGAAAAAAATAGCAAGGAGTCTTGAAGCAGCTCCTACAGACTCTCGATCTTTCAGTCAGCTAGAAAAGAGGTTCATTGTCTTCTTTGACAAGATCCTGCTCTATTGGAACAGCTCTTCAGCACTGAAGAAGAGTCTTCAAACACCCTAACTTCAAACTTGGGACAACCGAATGGTGTAAAGCAAAATTAGGGTTGCATGTAAATGATCAGCATAGGTCAAAACTGGTTTTCTCATTAGAAGTCTGTCACCTGACTATACATGTATTACAGTACTACATGAATCTTTTATCTAACCCAGGTATATACATTTTTGTGGTTGATTCTCTGCAATCTATAGGTCAACCCCAAAGATAAAAGCAAAAAAAACAAGTGGAAACTTACAACTATAGACAAGACAAAGTAGCTAAGAGAAGCTGGAGAGTATTTCCAGAAGGGAAGCAATCTCCCAAAACAGTCCCAGAATCACTTCTGAAAGAGTCTCCACAAGTAATGGGACAGATGCATTTTCCCTACTATTCCCTGTCTCAGGCTCGTTCTTCTAGCTGCATGAAGGATACAAGGGAATCAGTGTGACATTTTTCCACCAGTATAAACTTCACATTTTTACAAGTGTGGTGGGTTTACCTTGGCTGGATGCCAGGTGCCCACCAAGCTGATTTATCATCCTCCTCTTCAGCAGGACAGGAGAGCAAAAATAATGAAAAGCTCAGGGGTCAAGTAAAACAAAGTTTAATTTCTCTTATCTTGTTAGACATCTGTTTCCAGGCAGACTGTAAGTGCCAAGCAAAGGCAGATTTAGAAGAAGAATTTGTAACATGTCACATCTTCCCGCTAGATTACAGCATTACCACTCCAGTGTCACATACCTCTTTCTGATTGATCAGACCTTCTGATATTTACAGGAATGAAAAAAACCACCTGAGCAGCTTAGGGAAAGCTCTTTCCATTATGTTAGTAGAAGCCGATTAGATACTGTGGGAACTGCTGTCTGAAAAAACTAACAGCATATCAAAAAATGTACTAAGAGAAGTAGTGTTGAACATGAAGACATATCATTTGGTTGCTCCTGTGGGCAGGAGAAACAGGTGAATAACTCATACAATCTTGATAAAGACTCAAGATGCCAGAATAAAATGCAGATAATCAATGGGAAAACAGAATAGGGCACACAACAACTGTGAACTTCCCTTTCAGTCTCTTTGGGTCTCTTCATTTACTCTCTACATTTCTGGAGAAGCAAGAAAAGGTGTCCAAAAAGCAAAGGGTTACATCCATCAGTAGAAACTGATGACTGGGAGGACAGTTTTCTATATCTGCCAGTCCTGTTTTGACTTTCACAAGTACTAACTTCCAGAAATCCCTGGAACTATTAAAAAAAAAAAAAAAAAAAAAAAAAAAAAGTGTCACTTTCGAGAAGTGTGAGTTGATTAGCACAAAGTTACTGACTGACTAAACACTCTTAAGAAAATGTCTTTAAGTTCACAGACAGGAAATTGTTAGGGTTTTAGTCAATGCTCTGTGAACCAACCCTGCCCCACTCTGGGGCTACTTTAACTATTAGAAAATGTAGTGCTGCACACTTACACACAAAATCATACGATTTCCACAGATGTATTTAGGCTATTTGGAAACTTCCTATTCCACAGAGTAATAAAGAGAAGAGCAAGTCAAAAGCTACCTGTCCTGGTGATGTGCGCATTTTACAGCTTGTCCATTTTTCTCTGTGTCATTTGGATAAGATCCGCAGGCCCTTGCTCAGATGCAGGGGTTTAAGTCTTGGAAGGTATCTTACTCTCACTAAGCTCTAGCTCATTGCCTCTGTGCTGGCAGCATACATTGCTTTGTGTGGCTGTTTTTTCCCCATCGTTTCTCAGTACACACGCTCTGGGCTTCCTGCTGCCATCTGGCAATCAATGTGAGATCACAGCTCCTGATCCCACGAGGAAGGTACCACAAGACAAGGTCACAGATAAAACAATATCAGAATATAGAAACCTTTGTGTAGCTGCACCACACACTGTTTGGCTTTCCTGTGACCCATATTTTACCTTTTTGTAGCAACTCAGTAAGTGATTCTGCTACAGTAGATAAGCACAAAATGCATTTTTCACAGTTGTTTACCAATACCACAAAACCATAAATCAGGAATTCTTGTAGGTCCTAATGCTGATCAGTTCATTTGTACTTAATCTTTGGCAGATTATTTCATCTAGCATCAAAACTCAATTGCAAGGAGTATTTTTCTTTACTCAGAAATCATATTGCTGATGTCTACTTATTCCTTCTTCAAAGTCTAACAAGAGCACTTCTGCTCTGCTTTGTTTTGGGTTTTTTTCTACTACCTAGAGAATATTACACCTCTTTTACCATTTGAACCATCCCATTTTGCATAGAGTTCACACATTTTTCAGAGAATTACTAGATTATTGTGTCTGGACCAGATGTCTGGGTGTCATTTTTCATGGTGTCATTTGTCCGCGTATCATTAGATAGGGACAATCTATGAATAGTAACAAAACTGGCAAACTCATCTGCAAATAAGAGATTGTGGTATCCTTAATCTGCACCAATCTGACATAATCACATAATCACATAAATGGAGAAATGTCTCAGCATCATTTTGGCTGTCTGGACCTGACTAGGTCAAGAGACTATTAAAGCACCAGAAGGCTGGGCCAAGTATTTTAAGTTATCAAAGACAAACTTGTACCTTAACGTGTTTTAGAAAAAACCCAAAATTTCTCATCCAGCTTCTCACATACTTTATCTTAAATTATCTTTAATCAAAGCTAGAAAAACAGAAAACCAACAACACACAAATTAAGATTTTTCTCATTGGTTCCAGCCAGCTATTTTGTTGTTTTAATGTGACTTTCTCATAAGCAATTACCCCATATGCTCATGTAATTGCTACACAATGGCAGAGAGCAGTGAAGTTCTTTGCCACGTGCAGTGCATTCAGAATTTTTCACAATATATCCAGAACTCTTACCTAAGAATTTTTTTTCTCACAGTAATTTTCAATAAAGCTCTGTGCATCTTATGCCATAAACAAAATTGATCTGTGGAATTTTTATCTAGTGTAATGGAAAGTTCAGATGAGAAAGGCAAGCCTTTTTAAACATGTCAACAATCCTCTCCCCTAAATGTTGAGTAGTCATGGAAGCTATTACTATACTGTATGGCTGAAATATTTGCTTGGTTGAATAGAGTTTTCTTAATAGTTTGTGGCTGTACTCAATTCTTAGTCCACTGTCCCTCCAGGGATATCAGGCCCTTCATCAAAGTAAACATGTGAAGTTCAGATACTCTGTAGAATACAAATCTTTCACTGTGCTCTACGTTAGTTCTTAGTTATAAAAGACTTAAAAAATATATTGAGTCTCTGTAATTTCATGAAGGCAAATATTCATTTTCAGAGTTGTTCTCAGAGTATTTCCTCTCTCTCTCTCTTTTTTTTTTTTTTTTTTTTTTTAAGGACTGGCTCCAAACAAACTCAGTAAAGACTGTGAAACCAAAGAGACAAATATGAAATAAAAGCAGAAATGGAGTTAAAACTAAGATGCAAACCTAAGTAACCCCTGTAAACTCTGAATGCATTTGGAGTTCTAAACAGTAATGATACTGATTTCTTTTCTAGAAATTGCATATATGTCAAAAGTTGGAAGAAACTAGCAAGCACCTGAGTTTGTTTCTCTGAGCTCTCCTCAGTACCGAGATTAATCTTCCCACACATGTTTAATTCAGGTACTGCAGCATTACTAGTGCAAATCAGTATCCACACAAGCACGTTGGATGTCAGTTGTATCGTAGAATCTATGGTCAAAAACTGAAGTCAGAGAAGGGGAGAATTTGCCAGCTAATGCCATCATATATTTTCATCACTACCACAGAATTTGTCTTGTATATCATGCAAGATGATAAAGCCCCAAGAACTCCCTGCAGCCAAGAACTGGCAACGGGAATTTACACAGAGTCTCAAGTGTAATAGAGTTCAATTTATCTTCTATTTCCCTGGGAAAATAACCAAGATTTTTCCCATATATACTTTATAATGTTTAACATATTTTACTGCAAAATGGAATCTTGGTAGATATATTTCCCTTGTTGCAGTATTCTGCTAGATTTAACGTTGACCTTAATCAAACCTGAGGCTGGAGATGAAGCATTTTATCTCACAAGATCAAGTGTGTGTGCAATCATGTTTGGTGTTTAGCCACTAGGGACAGAAGTCAAGCATACCTTAACTTGGCTTTCATTACTGTGCTGAAGCAGGTAAAAACATTATTTTGGTGGGAAGGGCTGTTGGGAAGACTGGGTCAAAGGAGCAAAATAAGGTGAGAAGAAATCAGAAAATAAAAATGTTTAAAAAGGGGTAGTGTTCAGCCTTGTAGCAACATTAAGTATCAAATACACCCAACAGGCCCAGTGTTAACAGCAGTGCTATTTTCCCTCAGGCTAAAAGGGAACCATTCTCACACATGTAAAAGCACTTGGCTGCCAAAATTTCACACTCAAAGGCTGCTAAGAGTTCAGATAAGATATCTTGTGAGGGCTGCTACAGGGCTCACAATCTTACCACAAACACACCATACATATGTTGCTAGTATTTAGACATTATTTAGGTAATAAATAGTATTCAGTCACCACTTTATGGAAAACAAATTTGCAGTTTAGCTCACCCAAACGAGATTTACCTACTTACCTTTTGTACATCTCATTCCATCATGGGCAGTTTTTTACTTAGCATCAGTCCTGAGATATTTTATGCTCTTCTTGGGGAGCTGCTTGTTGGAACTAACAAATCATGCAAAAGTCTCAGTTTTCATGTCCTAGAGGAACATAAAGATACTTGTGACACTGTGGACACTGAGGAAACCTTCCAAGTTTTTGCTAAGCACATCCTTCTCAGATTACTTGAACCCCTGGATTTTTTTCTATGTTTTGTTTTGCATTGTTGGTTGTTAGTTTTTTTTTAATCATGGAGTTTTCTAAATCTGATGTGCTTTTTAAAAAAAATTGGCAATTCTCCTGTATTATTTGTACCAGGCTACTTAATACAAGTGTAGAAGAACAATATGCTAGCTAATCACCCTTCACACAGCCTTCACGTGGATTTTTAAAGATGTGTTTGCTTATAGATGCATAAACAAAATTATGTGAGCTCTTTCTTCCCTACACCTGCACTATAAAAATATTGCACACTAAAATGAAAAAAAATGTAATATGATTTAGTATAAGCTATATACTGCATGCCCAAATACAACATATATGGATTATCTTTCAGCATTGGTATTATTTTTTAATTATATATTTTTGCCTAAATGACTAGGCAATTTTTCTCAACCAACAGAAAATATATCCTGGTATTAGTTTCATTCCCCAAAAAACTGAGCATGTGAGTTCCCATTTCATTTAGGAACATAATCAAGCAATTAAGAAATTCAAAGAACAAAGCTGAGGAAAAGAGGAATGGGAATCTTTACTTCCACTGGCCTTTTAAAAATTAAAATAAATTATTATAAAATGCACAATGACAGCTGCACTGTGTCAGTTCCCACTGAAGAAAAATGGGAGCTGGAATCAGCCATGTTCATTGTTAGCACAATTGAAAAAAAATTGCAAGTAAGAACTAAAATCTGCAAAAGTGTTTGTTCTCCATAGTGGGAAATTATCCATCAATCTACTTACGATGTTTTCTTCTACAGTGCTGACTTGTTATCTTCCCATATTTTACTCAATGCTTTGGAGAAGAAAAAAGAATATTTTTAATAAAAATAATAATAATAACAACAGCAATGCATATGCATCCTTAAATAAATTTATCTCCAAACCAGAGAACTTTCTGGGTTAGTTCTCTTCTGTGGATACAAAAACTCACCAATTAGCCTCATGCACTCAAGTTTATATGACAGACCAAGAGACATTCATTGTGGATCCCAGTGCCAATTAAAATTGCAGTTCTGGTAGCTACAAAACTACAGACGTAAGCATTAATTTGATCTGCTTACTGATATGAAACTCATTTTTTACTTAACAGTGAGCATAGAATATTGATTCGTTATGAGCTATGCTTTCACTGTGAAATCTGAAGTTATAGTTTTCAGCCTGGAACAAAATAAGATGTTAAATAGCAACAGCAGTTCTTCTGTGTCTAGAAAAAAAATTAAAACCCCAGGATATTAAAATGTGGAAGTGGTAAGCCAATATTTATCCTTATATTTAGAGTATTTTTATAGTATAGTGACCCTGCCCATGGCAGGGGGATTGGAACTAGATGATCTTAAAGTCCCTTCCAACCCTGAAAATTCTATCATTCTATATATTCTGATTCCTATCAAGTCTTCCTCATTATAAAACCTATTCAAGCCATTTTCAAACATAGAAGTAAAGTATTTCATGTCAATAAGCTTTTTTGCTTTAATTATATGACCGGGGAGATAAGCAGTAATAGTAGACCTTAATTCAGGAAATGACCAAATATGAACAAGAACTTAACAAGGTAAAAAATGTAGTCGTCAAGAATCAAAATATTCTGATGGGTTTAAAATCACAGAGTTTGAATTTTCTACCATGTCTCTTTATAACTTAGTTTGGAATACGTGAAAAATTAATTGCTCATTTTTCACTGATTTTATTCTGATCAAAATTGGAGGAGGGCAAATTAAAAATAGAACAAGTTTCTGTGCATAAAATGAAAACATAATTAGGATACTGAGGTTCAACACTGCTACTGCAACCAGACAACATGAAAAGTGACAGAGTATATGTGAGATCTTCAAATAAATTGCTAAATGAGAAGTCAGTCAGCAGCAACACCTAGTTCCTTACTTCTTTACAACACATAAATGACCATTTCTTGATTTCAGCGTCTGCCACCCTGCTCAGATGTACAGCAGACTTAGGACTGTAGGGATATGGAAACAAGAGCTGTGCTCTTACACTTGAGGGAATTGTTTACATGCCAGAATTAAAACATGGTGCTAAGACAAAACTCCAGTTTTTATTGTTCTGTCTGTTTTTACATGGAAGTTTTGTTGTTTTGAGATTTCAGCTTTTAGGTAGTAGGTTTTTGGGTATTTTTGTTTGACAGGGGCTTTTTTTCAGAACAAATAATTACATAACCATCTTAAAAACAAAAGATGAGCTCTCTGTAAGAGTGAACAACCTTGTGCTTCAGACACAGACCAAAGCATATGTAGTCTACACTTTAGAAACACTCTGTAGAAAACACCTTTTAGTGCCCCTGAAAGTCACTGAAAATATTTCTTCTGAATGGTTCCTAAGAATTCAGCCCTTTCATCCTCAGCTCACGATGCATTATGATGATTAAAAGATTAAAATCTAAAGTTACTTCAAGACAGATCCCTTCACTGATGATATTGCAACATAAAGGTCCTATTCTCCCATCATCTTGGCCTAGTCTAGCATATACAGAGCTTACATATTAATAAGTGTTCAGAATTATCCAGCCCTCTCCCTCTTTCCAACAGAGGCATTAAAAATGAAATTTTAACATATTTTGTTGCTACAGTGTCTTTAGAAATCAGTATCTATCCCAAATTAGAATATTCTGCCCAAGTAAATGAAATTATAAACAGGGAATCTTTAAAAATCTGACAGTCACAGAAATTATGAGAAGCTCAAATGGTTGTGACTAGCAGTGTCAAAACATTTTCTTTTCCAATGGCCAGCAGCAAAGTAACCTTAAATTAATCTCTTTTAAATTAAATTCAACCTCTTGCAAATATAATCATTTTTCTGAATGACCAAAAAATGAGACCTGAAATTCAACTTGATCCTCATCCAAACAAAACCAAGGACAATAAAAAACATAAATACCTCATTTCTTAGTTAATCTTATCAGTTGACTTCCACAAGTATTCCTTTGGATAGTAATCATTTAATCTTTTTATTCTCTCTTCTGTTAAAATCACTCTTCAAAGATTATTGCCTTTTCCCTTCTCTTTTTATGGCGTATAAAATTAAGCTGCCAGATCCAATGAGACGACACCCCTGACTGTAGCCATATGCCAGAGATTTATTTCCATTCAATTCTTCACCAAAAAAAAAAAAAGAGAGACACCATTAAGTGCTAGAGTAGAAGAGGGAAACACTCTAGTGAGGTTGTATAATAAAAGCTATATAAAATTTACCAGCTTCCACAAGGAGGCCTATGACCTGGAAGTAAGTCACAGGCAGAGTAGCATAGTGCACTGCAACAAAGCAAACAGTTATTTACAGCCCAAATCTTTACCTGTTTGGAGCATATACCTTCAATAAACATCTTCTGTGGTATCCTTCTTTGGTCATCTGATATCACCTTATCTTGCTGATCACCAAGTGATGCACACAGTTAGCAGACAACAAGGTCTCAGTTTCCATGCTTTGAAAATCCTATTTTTAAGAAGCCATATAAAAGGAGCAGCAGGGGGTGGGGAAAAGAACAATTTCACTATATTTGTTAGTGTTTGGGGTTTTTTCCCTAATATTTTTTCATAAATTAGAAAGCCCTCAAATTAAAAGATAACAAGGGGAAAGAAATCTATGATGTTTACTCATGGATTTCAGTACCAGAGATCATCAGAGTATAATTTATGTCTCTGCAGTGAACCTGTACTTGAAAAGCAGGAATTTCAGTTCTGTATGCTTGGCCAGTCTTCAGACAACTTTTTCAGTTAGGAAGAAAAAAATAGGAAAGAATAGAGAAGAATAGAAAGAAAGGAGAAAAATGAACAGAATAAAAGCATTCATTCCCAAGATGGAAACCATCAGGTTTCATCTTCTTATCTGGATGCCATTTTAAAGTCTGCATAACAAAGCCTGTCCTGCTGAAAATCTTTTTCTCCTCAAGGAATTTCAGAGGAATAGACACAAAAGCCATAAACACATCAGGTCTTATTTTCACAGTCCCCATGCTACAGCAGCTGGTACAAAGAAACAGATAATATTTTGAGGGAGAGAGACGTCTACAGTCATGAAAAAGCCCAGAAAGGTGTGTGAAGGGCTCAATAACATAGCAATGTAAGAGCCCCTAGAAAGTATGGTTCTATAGGGATCACATATAGCTGGCAAAAATTATACCAGCTCGATCTAATCTGATCTAATCTGAGGCTAATGAAGAATCTGAGGATCAGATGCTGGCTTTTTGAATAGCCACTTTGTTGTTTCAAAAATCAGATGCATCAGAAAACACAGCCCACCAGATGCAAAACAAAGATAAGATAGAAATTCTTTAAAAAGAGTAACACTGAAATAAAGCATTAGAAAGTTTTTGAAGTTTCTTTATGCTTATGAATCTTGTAGCTAAAAAAAAAAAAACAACAAACAACCAAACAAATGAACAACCCAACATATCCTTTCTGTAGATTAAAATATTGATGAAATCATTGGTAAAATCCAGTAACATAACTGATCAATTCAGTCTATTGCTGCACTACTATCTTACTGAGAACTGCAATATTTATTTATGATGAAAGTAATTCCAAATTTACACTTTATTCTCTTCCTATGAACAGTTCAAGTCCAGAACATAGGCTCAAGACTTCGGATGCAGTGCCCAGCATTTCTATACACTTCTTGTATGACACTGTGCCTTCCTCCTCCAGGCCTTTTTTTTATCTATTAGAGCCATTATTCCTTTCTCTTGCCATTTATTATTCATACATAGATCATCTGTTTCACAAGGACTGTTTATCACTTCAACAGGAAGCTTAACATGTCTAAAATACGTTCCTTTCAAATTCTAGGGTATGCTACTTACTACATGGCTACAGTATCTAAAACAGACACACACAGTCACTAAATATATTCACAAGCTTGCTCTGATGTTACTCTGAACCAGCCGAAGACTTCAAAGTATACAGTAGGAACACCAAGAAAGAAATATCATGATTCATGGGAAAGGTGTATGTACTCAGGTTTAGCACCCTGTAAACACAGTATTGTAGTTAGGTTGAAGTACATACCATGGAGACATCTTCTTGACATACCTCAGGCAGTTATCTGTCTCTGATGCTCTTTCAGTGTATTCAGCCATACCTTGCTCTGAATAGCAGATAGCCTACAGCAGGCAGGCAGTTCTCCCAGTTTTCTTAATCATATTAGATCCTTGCTTCCATTGACGTCTCTTGTCAGACAATAGTCTTCATCCCAAAGTAACAACCAGCATAAAAGCCTATTCTGGATTGACACATATTCAGAGTCACGTAAGACTGAGAACAAAGCTATAGAGCAAATACTGTTCTAAATCCCAAATAGTTCTAACCACCGACTGACTCAAAGAAAAATTTAGGCTGGGCCGAACCTTTGGTTGCCACCTAGTCCAATCCCCATTTGAAAGCAGATCTAATCATCCTTGAGGGCTTTGACCAGGGCCATGAACACATCCAAGGATGGAGTATCTCTTCACCCCTTCTGGCAACTTTTGTTTGATCACCCTCATAATGAAAAAGTTTTTCCTAACACCCACTTAGAATTTCCTTGTTCTACCTGGTTGTCCTGGTTTGGGCCAGGATAAAGGTGATTTTCTGGTTTGTACTTTTGCTTTCAGCTAAGTCTCTTGTACGTAGTTGCACTTGCTGAAATTAACAGCAAGTTTCTCAGACAGTGTCTGCTTCTAGGACTGATAACACTCAATGTTTATACTTACTGCCAGAGACTGGTGTGCAGAGCCAAGGACACTGCTCAGCTCTAAGGAACATTTTACCCTCCAGAAGGAGTAAAGAGGTCCCACCTGAAACCTTCCTTTGGGGAGGACCAGACAAGATAGATACTAGAATTGACCAGAGTATTCCATCCCATACATGTTGTACTCAGTATAAATTTGAGGGATCACAAGGTTCAAACCCTTCTTCCTGCCCTACCTGCTCTTCCTGCCCTTGCTGCTTCACTTCCTTGCCTGTTCCCTGTTTGCTTCAACATCCTGGGAAGATTCCATCCATTCCTCTGCCTGTGGTCCTGAACTGTGCCAACCTGAATCTGTGTGTTCCTGCCTCCAGCTCCCGACTGCTGCCGACTCCAGGATTCCAGCCTGGACTTTCCCAGGGCTGCCCTGCAGCCTCGGTGGTGATGTGAGAGTTATTGGGGGAAAGGGAGGAGGGACGTGGTATGAATTTTCCTGTAAATTTTTATATATTTAGTAATTTTTCCTATTTATTATGACTGTTTCATTAAAGTTCTATAGTTTAGTTTCCAACCCTTAAGTCTCTCTCCCTTATTCTCGCTCCTTTCTTTAACAGGGAAGAGAGGGGGATTAATAGAGAGCAATCTGTCATTCGGTTTAATTTCTTGGCCAGTGTTAAACCATGACACTGGTGCACACTGTTTCTCACCCTTTTGTTAGGTATCTCCAAGAGTCCGACTCCATCTGTCCTGTAAGCAGACAGTTGTAGATAGCAATAGCAGGTCCCTCAGTCTTCTCCAGGCTACCATTCCTTCAGCATTATTCATATGTCATGTGCCAGTCCTGCCTTTAAAAACTATCTGTAGCATGGTTCACTTGTGTTCCTTGTGTATTCAGTCTTTCAGAGCTTTGTCAAGGGTGTCCATACTACAGAAACAAGTAACAGCTCTTGGAAACAAAAAATTCAGACTTGCCTTACTCAAAACCCAAGCCTAGAGGTCCAGGAGGACACTGCTGGACACTGTCATAAGGTGTTATCCAGTGCCAGCAACTTAAATATTTTCTTTTCCATTTAAAGAAAAGAAAAAAAAAAAAAAAAAAAGCAACCCTCCCTAAATGGAATTATGATTTTTAGTGAAGACATTTAATTTATTTCCTTGAAATCTGCCATGACAGAAATTTTCCTTTCAAGCATGCAACAGAAATGAAATATTGACAAAAACGGCCATTTTTTTCACTCTTGATCAATCCACCCTGAAAGATGTTCTACATTACTTACCATGAGTGCACAATGGCCTAGAATTTTGGCACATTTGTCACAGAGACTTCTCTGCACCCATGGACCCATGCCCAGTTTTAAATTGCTTAGTATCCCGATTACAAGGGTTCCAAGTACTGCAATCAAGGAGATTCTACTATGCAATTTAATAATTTAAAACTCGGCTTGCTTCCATGACTATAGCTAGTTTCTGCAAGTCCTGTGATAGTGCCAGAAATATATGTCATGGGACAAGGTCTGGATACAGAACCATTTTCTCAGGGACTTTTTAAAAATCACTCTTTCATATCTCATTGCTAATGCCACATACTGAGTCAGTCAGAATTAATCCTGCAAAACCCTCTCCAAGCACAGACAGAAAGCAAGCGATCTGCTCTCATTAATTCATTAAACAGCAACTTCCCACCTGCCTAATTATCTTCTGATCTACTCCTTTTCCTAACAAATAATTTGAATATCTCCATGTCTTCCTTGCAAACAGGGGGTCTCCCACATCCCACTCTGTCCCCTTGTGCTTTCAAGACCGATTCCACAGCTCAGACCTGAGCGATGTCTCCAGCTAGTAGAGTCAAGGACAAAATACAGCTGCGCCCTTTCACTAAGCTGTCTTAAAGGAAGCTAGGTGGAGAAAACTCTCCTTTGACTAAGAGAAACCTATAGGGAGAAACAAGAAAGAAAATCTGTAGCAGCATGCCTATTACTACTGAAAGAAAAAGATCTTTTCTACTTTTCAGTACAAGTGTATTTGGTAGCCTTCTCTCACCCTGGAATAAGGATTAAAAAACACTGTTAGGATAAGCATAGGCTTTGTTTAACTATATAATGACATAAAACTCACACCTTGGTTTTCATCCAGCACTACAGTGCATGGTGTATTGGTCTGGATGCTCTAGACATGCATTTACAGCCTTACAAAGATTTTAAGGGAAACTGTATTCCCTCTTCTGAAAAGCTGCAGGGTTTGCAGTCTCTGTGTGGGAACTGTTACACAAAACAATGTATGTGCAAGGATCAGGGGAATTCAGTAACAATTCTTCTGCAGGCATTTGCCAGCCCACTCCATGTCAAAGAATCTCTTGTGCTTGAAAATAGCTGATTGGCAACAATCTGGAGCCATAACAATGCAGAGCAAGGACGGACATGTGCACAAACCCATCCCAAATGAGAAGGTAAAAGCAGTTTCTGATCTACTTTTACCCATGAATTTGTATGTGTGGCTGCTACAGGATAGCCCCGAGTGGAACTTCTATGCCAAGTAGCACAATATCAATAAACATCACATGCACTGAGGTCAAACTCTACCTGGCAGGAGGAAGTCAGCTTACTGCAATTGATGCAGTTGCCTCTGCAGCAGTGATAAATTCAAAAGACAAAAATTCTGTAGTATTAACAGAAATATTGCTGCTATGCATGGAGCTCAGGCACTCCCAGAAGCATCATTTAGGCTCTTACTGCCCATCAGCAGCTGCCTTGGTTCCTCACATCCTCTTGCTTCCCGTGCACATTCCCCTGAGCAGACAAGGAGCAGAAGCAGGTGCACCACTGTCAGTTCTGGTGCTAGCACCCAAGGCACAAATTCTCAATGGGGCATATTTACTCTTTTCTCTTCCCTCAGGCAGGGCAACTGGGTCATGGCCTTCCACACCAAAGCTGTGACACTGTTATGACTGCTGGGGAAAAACAGGGTTGAAAGAGGGATCTTGCTTTTCAGTTCCATTTCTTGTTTTGCACTATGTGACAAAGATGAAGTGTGACACTGCAATGTCACTGTTTCCTGAATATAATCTGGATGCTGATTTTTAAAGTAACATATTTAAGGAAGGAGAAACCATAAAAATTCCCCACAGCCCTGAGACAACATTCAGAAAAGGAGAAACTAAGTCTTTTATTTTCTCCATACAGCTGATCCACAGCCTGTCATATTCCTTCTCGTACTGCTTCTCTGCATTTTGGGGTAAGCTGCTAGGCCTAGAAATACCTTGTCTCTACTTGCTGTTGCTCTTTTTTTTTGTTATCTCTTTCATGTACAAGGACAACTTTTAATCCACCCAGTGTGGTCCTAGGAAAAAGGAAGCAGTTTCTCCTGCACTTAATATTTCCAGCTGTTAAAAGGAGTCAGAGAGAATCTTGGAATGTAAGTCTTGGGTGAACAGTGCTAACACTAACTGCAGAGGGAAGAGAACCCTTAATGAGGAGTGAAGAAAGAAGGAGAGAAGGAAAAATTGTGGTCGCAGTTCCACTTCCTGAAGTGCTCAGTGGTGCCACCATTACAAGTTGCAACAGAAGGGATATCAAGACAACTCTCTAAGACACGTGCTCTTGGCAGCAGCACTGGTTTTGAGATCAGTAGAACAAAGCCAAGGTTTCTATGGATCTCTACGCCTAATGGCTGAAGTTCCTTATGTAAAAAAAGGGAAAGTTCCAGTCAATGTCAGTTTTCTCCATGACTGAGGCATTTTTAAATGCTGACTGTATGTGGCTTCTGCTCCTCAAATGCTTATTTAAGGTCAAGACAACACTAACTTATTTGGTCATTTCTCTATCCAAGTACCTATCTGTTGGGTCTTTACTTCTGCCCTATACAAATGCAGCTGGCTTCCAATTTGTACAACAGAATCAATATGCAGTAACAGGAAGATGTATAACAAGCAAAGTATGCCCATGATGTCCATTTCCTAAGTGTCAAAAATTTAAAAAGTTCTCTCTGAAGACTACAGAGACTTCCGTATTCAAATTCATTTATGATAACTGAGTTTCACAAAACCTCTGTCAGACATTCCTATGTATGATTTGAAGGTGGGAAGCTGAGGTAGAAAATATCTTCCCAAGGCCAGATAACAATAATTGTTCTTATGGATAAAAAAAATGGAAATTGCTTGCTCCAAACCTCTTGTAAAATAGATACCTTGAGTTTTTCTCTACTGCTCTGCTAGCACCATTTACAGCTACAAAACTCTAACCATTGCAGAGGATAATTAAGGTCACCACTCATCAAAGTCACTTGCCATTTTCATGCATTCTATACATGCATTTACATCCTTTCAAGGATTTTAAGGGCAACTGCATTGCCTCTTCTGAAAACCTGGAAGATTTCACCCTGATTTCCAGGAGACTTCATCTTCTGTTAGATCTATTGAGCAACAAAGGCTAGGCAATAACTGGGTTGCAGAAGAAAATATTCTGAAATTGTTTTCAGAGGTGATGTTTTATTCCTATATCAGGGACATCTAAAAAGGTGCTTACCAATTCAAAGCTTTTAGTTTTCTCTAGGCTTCACTGACTCATTTAAAAATAAAATAAAATAAAATAAAATAAAATAAAATAAAATAAAATAAACTTTTAAGCTCTCTTCTTCAAATCTCTCTTAGTTTCTCTTTTTCTGTATTAGTGATCTTACTGTGTTCTTTGTCAACACACATTATATCAAACATTCAACGGTGCTGCCTTTTGCAAGTTAGACTTTTCAGTATTGCTGCATTTTGCAGAGTTCACACCATACAGAAATGCTCTGCAGAGTAACACAGCATGCTTCTAGTCTCAGCAAGATTTCCCTTGTGCTCGTCATCTGCCATGTAAGCAAATGCTGTTGGTGAGCAATGTAGGGCATGAAGGGAATTCAGCCTGCATTTGCAGTCACATATGCATGGCCAGAATGTACATGTGCAAGAAGTCATTCAGCAGGTCAGTCATATTTAAGATGGCAGAGAAAATAAAAATTAGAATTTGTTTCATTAAGGATCTGAAATTATTTTGTTGTATTGCAAAGCATTGGCTTTCATTCCACACATTGTTTTGCTGGGCAGAGTTTTTATGGAAGAAAATACCTTTTAAAACAGACAGCTTAAAGCTTTGGAAGTCTGTATCCCAGCTTCCCATGGCTTCATGCATTTATCCATGCAAGTGCTGCAGGCCAAATGCTTTGTCTCCTTCCAAAGGAACTCAATGAGAACTTCAGTTTACATGACACAGACAATCGGCTCATCAGGTAATTTGCAACTACAGCGTGGCTTTCCCTGTGCCAGTGAACAATGCAACCATCAAACCTGCTCATCAGGCAAGCCTCCAACAGGCTTCAAACTGTGCAGAATCCAGCAGTATCTTCTGCTTTGTTAAGTTTCTCCTTTACAACATGCAGCGACTGGAAAGGAGCAGAACGGCCACAGTCCATAGAGTCTCTTGGCCTTTTTGACACAATGTTTTTCTGGATATCAATTAAATACAAAAGCTCTTCTACACCAGACCTGTGAATCCCCTGGGACACCATCATAAAAAGCAAATAGACTGCTATGTATACCTAGTCTGGCATTTCCACCTAAATAAAGAAAGGAGAGCAGAGAGGTTTGTCAGATGTGGGATGGGGGTCCCTGTTGGGGGTGACAAGGGCAATCTGACAGTACCACACACACCATTCAGTTTCCTATGTTCCTGCATACAGCACCACTAATATCAGACAGGAAGACATAAACAGATGTCCTAACCTGCTATCCCAGCCACTTCCAGCATCAGCTTAGACTAACCTTAACCTCGCATGGTTTCTCTGGTTTTCTTGTGACCATTTGTCTCCTGACCCATACTCCCACAAGCTAACTCCTTTTTTAATCTTGTAGCTTTATGTCTGTGCTGTGACATAGTGTACAGTACCCTCACATGCAACAAAAAGACAATCTCTGCCACACGCAAGGGAGACTGGCAGTTCCCTTTAGGAAAAATCTGCATTACCACATGTTAATATTCATTCAGGTGAAGCCAAAGGGAGATGTTTTACCAGTGGAGCAGAAGATACGCGGGTGGTCTGTGCTGATCTTCTTGGGTGAGTACACTGGAAAGGTTCAGACCACCAGCTACAGAACACTGGTCTATTAGCCCAACAGCATACTGTACCTGAGGAGAGATTTTACCAATGGTAAATGATTTTACCAATTACCTCAGCAGTGAGGAGTACTAGATAGAGCCAGATGGACAGGAAGAAGAAAAGGAAAATGGTATCTCTCACTTCTGGTGTCTTGTATGTTTTGTACTTAGCACTTGTGACCATAGTTATATCTACTTTAGACTTCTTGCAAACAAGAAGGATCTCCATGAGCTACTCTGACAATTTGCTTGCTTCATTCTGTGTAGATATATAATACAGAGCTTGAAAGTGGAGGAGCAGTTAGTCTAAGGGGAAGAGGTACAAAAAAAGGCAAAAGAGGATGACATTAGTAAATGTAAGTTAGTAAGTAAAAAGGAACAAATTTCTCTGACTAAAATCATTGAGCGAAAGGGAGAAAAGCTGCTAAACACAGTAGAAAGATAGACACTGGAAAAAATATTTTCTAGCTAACACACTAGCATATTCACATCAGTAAAGAAGCTCTGAAACCTAAGGCACTGAACTATATACCAAGATACATGGGTTCAGCTTCCAACTCTGATAAGTCTCCTGTCTGATCTGACTGGAGCTGCCTACCTCCCTTCTTTCAGTTCTGCAGCTGCAAAACATCCTCCCCTCCTCACTACTGCTCTTTTAATGGAGACCATTTTGCAGAAGAACTGGCTCTGGACCTCCAAGGGCTGACTTGCCCCAGTGGTAGCCACTGTGCTGGTGTGCCAGTGGGGAGCAGCAGCAGGAGGTTGCAGGTCATGCTCTCTGCTTGCCACCAGCACTCATGTGCCCCGTGTCCTCCAGGGCAGTCATGGGACAACACAGCAGCAGCTCTCAAGTGCAAAACATCTGAGGCCATTTTCTTGCTCTTTGGAAGGGCTCTGAACCTTTTTTATCTAACCAGCAGCCTCCAGATGGATTGGAGCTAACTAAGGTTTCATATCCACTGTGTGGCAGCTAAAACCAAACTAAAAGATAGATCCAAACAGGTCTTGTCCCTCAATAGCAGTTTTCTGCAACCTGAGCTCAAACTGTTTATGCACACAGCGTAAACGCCTTTCACTATCTTTTTGGTCCTCCCAGCTAGCAGTCACAGCACACTGCAAGTGCTTTGGTACTTACAACTAAACCACGGCCAGAAGTGAAGGCGATACGCTGCTGCACTGCAAAGTGGTCAGCAAAGGATGTGTGCTTTCTGATCAAAGAAAAAAATTGTTATATGGATATAGCTCAAAAGCTGACTTCTTATTCTGAAGGCTTTTGCAAAAAGAGATTATTCCCCCAGGTCATACTCATTAATGAAAACTATGTAGGCATCCCATAAAAAGATACCAAAGGCAAAATGCCATCTTGTTTCACCTTCATTAGGAAATGGCATTTGCCAACAAGCCAAAGTGTGGTGTTCCTGCAAGGCATAGATCTGTTCAATAGGCACAGCCTGACCTCAACAAACCTGGCTACCTCCCTCAGCTGTCATGAATCTACTAATCATCTTTGTGGCCATCAGCCAGACTCATTCCAATTTGTTAAAATACCAGGGCCAAGCATTGGACATGTTATTCCAGATACAGTCTGACAAGTGATAAACTGAAGAGAATAATCACTTCCTTTGTCTTACTGGCTATGCACTAAAAAGATGCTACCTGCCTTTACTTTTAACTACAAGAAGTCTAAAATTGTGTTTGAAAAGTTGACAGTATCCACCAGATCTTGCTCAAGTGGTAGCTGGAAGTATTACTACCATCTCTTAAGTCTTCCTTCTATTTTTCCATTATAACTTTTTTTTCTTATTTTTTCCATTGATTACTGGTTGGCAGCATTTGGACTACTTTCTCCTGTCAATATCTATCTCAGGCTGAAACTTTATGGAAAATTTCAGTAAAAATGATTCAGCCATTTCTGAGCACACAAGTAGAAATACATTATTCGACAAATCTGAAAAAGTTTGACAGGGTCTGCTTTGGGTCAAAAAAAAATACTTTTTCCTATCCATGTGAAAGACTGCCAAAGTCTGGTTGAGTTACAGGCCTTCAAAACGTCACAGTTCATATATGCTCAGATAAAACCCAACAAAAAAAAATCTCCAAGGGTTCTATGTGAACTGGACATGCTTCATTTTCTCGCAAACCTTAGAGATCCCCAGACTGTACCAGTACAGGCCAGCTGGCTACGTCTCTTATGGAGAATCATGTAGTAGCAGCTTCAGGTGAGGATGGTTTTGAGCAAAGCTCTGGCAGAAGCTGGCTTTTGAGCAAATAAGTTGTGGAAAGCTCAAGGAAAAAAAAAAAAAAAAAAAAAAAAAAAAGAAAAGAAAAGAAAACAGAAGAACAAAACAACCAAACTCAACAGGAGGAGTCCCATGAGACAGTTTGCAAGTCAGAAATGATAGGCTGAAAGATAGTGAAGGAAAGTTAAATGTAGTTAAGAAAAGTTTATTTTTATTAGACAGATCTTAGTCTAACATTCTGTCACAATCTGACAGATGTAGCCGATTATAAGACTTGGCTGGTAGTAAATTCTGCTGTATCTTTTTGGTAAACAACTGTCTGTTCAGACTGCTTATAGCAGCAAGAGACAAGCCCGCCTTCTATTGGAAACATAAAATGCTTATCCACCACCTGCTAGGAAGGCTTTTGTTACTTGAAATTTGTCTTTTGAGCTCTGTGGAAAGCAAGTATGCATTCTAAATGTATTTTCAAATAATGAAGCGGTTTTGATGCCTTAAAACATGTTTTCTTCAAAATAAATAACAGGTTTTATCACTTGAATTGACTTTTAAATGCTTATGAAAAGGTTCAGGATGGAACACCCTAGAGAGAATAAGTTTCTCAATTCTCAGAGACCCAGACTGTAAATCTCTTACTGCCAATGGCAAAGAGCTACTCACATACTTAACACTGTGAGTTCTGGTCTGAGCAATTCCTCACTGACAGGAATCAAGCCTTCATATTTCTAGCTCATTACAGCACAAAATGGTCACCATCAGTGGATGTTTTCCCCATGACATTCTTAAAGATGTGCAGCACACATCCACCTGGAAGGATCTCCTCTCAAAAAAAAAAAAAAAAAAAAAAACACCAAAAAAAAACCCCAAACAAAAAAAAAATTAAAAAAAAAATATCACCAGAAGTCACCATTTACTGCAACATAAGTTAGGTGCTCTTTATATGGAAAAGTTTCAATACCAGGGTGCTCTGTGATTTTTTTAAAATAGCAACTTAGAACCAAACTCCTCACCCCATATAGGTAGCTTAAAATAGCAGCAAGAACAGGTGATCAGCGGTGGTCAGATTTGGAATGAAGGTGAGCCAGGCAATGTGGGTACAGAGCACCTCAAGCTCTCTGCACCAGATTCCAGCAGCCATAATCATTTACATTTTGTGCCTGGCTGGGGAGAATTTGAAAGATAAATAATAGCATACCAGCAAGCATTTGTCAACAACAGCATCATTAAAACACTGGAAAGGGACTTTTTTTAGAGGTCTTCATTGGCTCCAGCAGCATTCTCTTTTGCATACTGGCAGCACTATTAAAAAGAATAGATTTGTGGATTTTAGAGCCAGAGGAGAACATTGCTAGCAATTTTCTTTGACCTAAATATACAAAATTACATCCAAATAAAATCCTTTAAAAATAATATCATTAAGGTCACATAATCCAGCATTTAGAAGTCTCAAAATGGCAGCATTAAAGTTTCCTGCATGACCTTAATTCAGCAATGCTTATTTCAGCCTCTCTCTGTGTCACATTATGTGACTACAGAGAATGGACAATGCTCCTTAAGTAGGTAGCTAATCAGCTTCTACTTTTACCTTTGCTCAAATTGTATCTCAGAGCTAAGACACACCACAGAAACCCAGCCCCAGAAATGCCTGTCATTTTACAGTTCATTACAGGCCCAGAGGAATGAATGCTCTCAGTGACCCCAGGCTGCAGTACTCACTGGGGGATGCAGAACCAGCATTTCAAGGCTGAGACTGAAGAAATGGGAAAGGCATGAGCCAGGTATTTAGAGTCTTTTTGAAACCTGACTGTCATTTTAAGAGGCTAAATCAAAAGCTTAGAACCTCTGCATCACCACTTTTAACTTGCTGTGCTTGTAATTGGTAAAAAAACTTCTAGATGTACACAGAAGAGTTTCTGCCCAGGCAACACTAAACTTCTCAGCAGCAATCTCATAACTAAACTCCAAAAGAAATCCCATACTTTCTCTTTTCTGACCTCTGTGGTTCACTGCGGTAATGTGCTCATAAATATGTACCAAGGCCAGAGGGAGAGGCTGTGTGCCTGTCCTGTCCTTTATCACCCTGGTCAGAGCATTCACATCAGGCTGAAGAACCCTGGGTTTCAAAGTATCCTTTCCCTAAATGGGTTTGTGCACCAATTTGGGGAACAATTCCATTCCATCAAATCAGCATTTTGTTCTCAGTTGCATGCACCAACAACAGGACAGCCCACCATGACGGATTGACACACTGGTATCACAGTACCTTGTGTCAGCACAATTAGCTTTTGCTGCCACAGCACCCAACTTAACATAGACAGGTACATTCTTTCCTTTCAGACACACATTGAGATGGAAAAAAGCAAACACTAAACCAGATAAAGGGAACCCGTTGTTGGATCATCCAGAATCCCTCAGTGTAACCTAATCTGAAGCCAGGAAGCAGAGGAGGAGAACATAATAACTCATAAGATTGACTTAAGAGAACTCACTTCTGTAGAAGTAAGGCAAGTAGTGAATTGCTAGTCCTTTAAGTCAGCTTTGATGATTCAGACATTTCACATTTAAGCCTAACTTCATACAGCCCTCTAAAGAATACATTCCCACTGCACAGCATAGTGCCATGAAGACACCCAAAACTAGCAAGCCTGTAATTTTCTAATGGTAAAACAAGTTATAAACACATAAAAAATGCCAATTGCAGTTCTGGATGGAGGTGCTAGTAAAGCCAGCAGATCAAAGATTCTGCTTTTCCTAAGCATGGAAGCTGTTTGAAATCAGAATCCTTTCACTCCTTCCAGTGCCCATGGACCTAGACAAGCCAGACCAATTTTTTCATCCAGAGGGAGAGCTACACCAGCCTTTTCACAAAGCCATAAGAAGATTTTTTGCTCTGCTGGCTCAGTTCTGACTGTGTATTCGTGCAACCTAATCCTCCAGCTGCTGTACTGAGGAGGACAGGATCTGTGAAGGCTTTTAAGACCCTGGGCAGGTAATTCTAGAGGTAATTCTGAAAGAAAAACAAAGTGACAGTCTCCTTCCTGATCCGTTTTTCTAGGAAAATTACATTTTACGGCCAATTCTGTCCTTACACACTGACTATAAAATTAACTTATTAGCTGACTCAACTCCATTTTGTGTGAAGAATTGAGAAGGATTGCCTCCAGCCCTTGTCCCTTTAACTCTAATTATCAAGTGTATACCAGATTAAATTCAGAATGAAGTAGCCGGGTCAGGCAATCCACTTAAAGTTTAATGGGAGTTAATGATTCATTGATCAAACTCATTTATGTCTAATTAAAGCTTTCCTGCATTATAAAAGACAAGGGGTAAGTTTTATAATGCACCTCACTCCCCCTCTGCGCATGGTGGATTTGCTGCAGAACTGAATGGAAAATCCACAGCATCTGTCTTTCATGAGTACATGGTTTGGCAGCAGCCCTGTAGATTAAAAAGTACAATTGTTTTAGATGACTTTACAAAAGGGATGGAGTTTACACAATACTGCCGAACTATACCAATGTCCAGATGCACACAGTCAGGTTGTAAATTAACCTTGTATGCATCGGCATCAGCACACAATGGTGAAGTTCAGGAAGCACAATAATACCCAGACTTGTATGTGGCTCTCAAGCATCAGCCTCACTGCAACAAGGCAGCAGTGACGCCCAGACTGAGAAGGAGAGGGAAGTTTCACATTGCATGTGGATTCACTTCACGCACTGCTCGTGCTTCAAAACTGGCAAAGCAGCTAAGCCATCCAAAGCACAGCACAGTGTTCAGTGTTCAAGCGTAAATGAGAGTGACAGGCAACCCACTGCAGCAGTCAGGATTTATTCTTTCCTTCACTGACTGTCCCCTCTTATTAAACACCTTCTAGACATCATCTTGTGTATAAATATATGATAACGCTACAATGCCCCTATTGAAGGGGCTATACACCAGAACATTACTTTTGGCACCTTTATCCAAGATGATATAATTAAACAGGAATACCGTGGCCTACTTACATATTTATCATTCCATTACATGGTTTTAAATTTTCTACCATTCATTTGAAGAGAGAAAACCCACATTTTTTACAGTCTCAGGCTGCTGGAGTACAGAAAGAGCTTGATTTTTTTTTCCTCTATAGTTTGCAATCATTGGTCATGCAGATGTTTGGTAACATTATTCAGTCTTTAAAATTATGCTTTTCAAAATTTTTTGGTGTATAGATCCATAAAATGACAATTTCATAAAATAATCTGGAGAAACATATTTAAATGTACTGTAACAATTTACCATCTTTGGTAATCTACAGTCTTATCACTCCTTGGATATCTACCAAACACAGGATAAAACCAGCTAAGCCTTGCATGTTGGTGGATAGTTTATACGATCCTGTGTTGAAGCAAGTAATAGGCTCCCGTGTGATGGAAGCATCCAGCCTTCCCACCACACCTCCTCCCCCGCCCCACCATGTTATTCTGGCTGTATGGCATTTTGCAGATCTGTATGGATGTCTAATGACAGCTCGTTGACATATTCCTTCTGCTTCTTGCTCATTAAATCCCAGAGGAGAGCATATTTCACTCTCTTCAGAACTACATTTCTACTTTGCGTTACTGATTGTCCAATGTGATTACCTTTTATGTAACATGTATTTACACCCAATGCAAAGTTACTTTCAATGGTTGCTTATACCGGAAATGGATACCACATCCCAAAAAAAGGTTCATTTGAACTTAAGAATAATTTTGGACCTGACCAGTCATAGTCCATGCAAGTCTAATAGAAGATTTGATCCTCCATTCTTTTTTGACTGTAACTCTCTACCTCCCTTTTGAATCCTGACACATCAGACAAATGTGGTAGTTAGCACTCAGCAAAATTGCAGATAAAACAGGCCCTCTATAACATCTCTTCTCACTTCCAGATTAGTTTGCCATATATTTCCATTGCTTTTTGCAGTTTTCTTTTATAAAATTTTAACAGTTTTTAGTCACAGTTTAACAGTGGCAAATCACTGTTGTTGTGGCAGCAAGAATAATTTATATTTTATGGTAAATAATACAGACCTGACGTCAATACACTGAGGTCCATTATCTTAAATTGTGCTGTTTCATACTCCACTTCTGCCCAAATATGTTGTTTCTTTATCCACAGTAGTTCCAAGTCCAAGAAGATAGTCAGTTCCCAGAAGTCTAGAGAGCAGTGTGATTTGCAGCAAAAACTTAATTTCCTACTTTTTTCCAAGGTCTGGTGGGAATGCCTTCCATTTTCCTTGTTTCTTTTTGCTACTTCACCTACAGATTTAAGTGCAGTTAAATGAAACTGAAATTTCAATTTCATTTAACTGAAATTCATTCTAACTACACATGCAAATAATTCTAAGATCTCTGAAAGACTTGGTCAACTTTTATAGCTCTATGTCTCTTCTGGGTTTCTGGGGGCAGGTTTTAATTTCAGAATGGTCACGTGTATGCTTCGGAGGAAAAAAAAGGATCTCTGTGATCTAGGCATGACTCAACTGTCACTATATACACTACTCATATTCACTCAAATCATCTTGGTATTTCCAGTAACCTTGAAAGACAGGTGGGATTTATCCTAGCTGTCAGACTGTTCAGGGAAAGTGATGCACATGAATGCTTGTAAATCTTATTTTGCCCATTTTGTTTGCCTATTATTTTCAGCCTGTGCCTTAGGACCCACAGACATCTCTTTAATAACCTAAAATCAGAGGTATACCACACAAAAAGGGGAAATAAGGATACATGACTAAGAAAGAGGGAGAAATACAGACCATTAGAACAAAAACAGAAAGAGGAAGACACAAAATGAGTTACAGCTATCAAGGAACATAAAAGGCTCCAAGAAAAAGTTCACTGGTCGCATCAGAAGCACTTTCAGCTTTTTATTGAATATAAGGGAACAAATAGAAAAAAATAGGTGCGTAGCGCAAATAATGTATGACACAGGTAAGACTGAAACACTGACCTTTCCATTTGCTTTTTAGAATGACTAGGCTGATATTAAAGAGAAGAGGAGCATGGACCAGAATAAGGAAAGGACATCTTGAAAGTATGAAGACAAGATAAATATTTTCAGCTTAGGTCGACCTGATGAAGTTCACATTACAGCATTGCAGGAATGAGTTAAAGCCATCCCTTATAATTTGAAAGACAAGAGGGTGTCTGAGAAGCAGAGAAAAGCCAAAAAAAAAATAAATGGCAGCACCAGAGACGTGTCTAAAATAATATTCCAATATACATTACTCAAGCTAGCTCCAATTTTTAGGAAAATATAATTAAGGTATATTTAAATTATTGGTTACTAAGACAGACAAGATACTAAGCTAATAAAAATAATAATAAAACAGGTTTTATTATATTATGCCAGTTTAATATGGTACATTTGTTAGGATTATCAACACAGATGGTAGGGAGAAAGAAACAGATATGACATTTATGTGCTTAAACTTTTTTACACACTACATGTTATCCTCACATCACGAAACTATGATTCAAAGGAAATGTCAGTGCATGAATACCTGATTTTAAAACATATCCATAAATTCATTAGGACTTTTAAATCTCAAGCTGGGCTCTGGAGGAATATGCAGTGAACCCTGTGCTAGTCTGTACTTTCAATAATGACTTAAAATGAAATTAAATTTTTTTTAGAGCATCTAGTGCAGTCCCATGATGAAAAACATTGTAAGTGCCTCAAGAAAGCAAGTCAGAATGCAGAATGAGTTTGAGTGTCAGAGAAAAAACAATAGGAATATTTAGATTTAAAGGTACCTCAAAAGATATTTTGTCAAATTTCCTGCTTAAAGCAGACCAGATTGCTCAAAATTTTTTTTAAGACCTGACTGTCTAAAGCCAAGTATGGAGACAACAGAACCTGCAGTCACAACCTGCCACAGGCTATCTGTTCCACTGTCCACAGTGCAAAAATGTTTCCCTTTATATTCAGTCTCAAGCTTTCTGATTTCTACTTATACCCATTATCTGTCATCCTCTCATCTCTCTGAAGAGTGTGGGTCTTGTCTTATTGATGTTGGGGAGGGGTTGTCAGGTCTCCACAGTACTTTTGTTCTCCCATTTTAATGTTGTTCTCCTTCCTCTCATTTCTCTTTCTCTCCCAAAGCTTAATAAGAAAAACATGTAATAAAAAGATAAGGTTTTTTATGCAGGAAGAAGCAGCCAAATGCATAAAACCAAAATGGTAACTACTGAGGCAGCAGTGCTTCAAATATTGGCAGCCTGTTGCACTACATCAGTACAGGTACTAGATGAAAGACATTAATTTGATGTTCTTAGCAACTGTGGAGCTTTGTTTGGAGTCACCACCGAGTTCAATTCTGGGAAACAAATAGCAAGAAAGATGGAGATAGACTGGAGAGACTACAGTGAAAATTACATGGTTCAGAAACCTGGAAGGAAAGACACAGTCACTGGTCTGGGAAGGGGTGAGATGAAGAGAGAAAACATTGGAAAGGGGCACAGAAACAGGTTCCAGTAGCTCAGCAGGTAGAAGTATTCTAGCATCAAAAAGAGGAAAAAAGAACAATCTCCTGTCCTCACTGTGATCATGAAAAAAAAAAACAAAAAACAACACTTGTAGACAAAAAAATATTAGATTATATCCTAAGAAAGAACATCTGGCTGCAAAGCAGAGCCCTGGAATCTGTGTCACTGCAGCCTTTCAGCCAAGGTTAGACAAAAATGTCAAGTTAGGTATTGTCAGACCTGTGTCAGAGGAGAGAGGAGTAGCAGATGACATCTTGTAGTCTTTCCTATTCAAAGACCAAAAATGTATTAACAAGTTTGATTGGTGCTTCAGATAAACCTCTATTCTAAATTAAATCTAAACAAGAGCACTGCCTTATGTAATGTTTGTGAGCTTTTGATGCCATTAAAGGCAACCAAAGAAACACCGTCTGAAAGCAGAATCTCATATGATGCTTAAGGCAATGAGAATTTTCAGCTTGAGTATTTTTCTTTAGAGTTTCTTTGTAGTTCACAGCACCATGATGGCTTTTGTTTTTCTTGCTAATGGAACTACAGAACTTTAATTTGGATTTGCTCTATTATTCTTTATGCTTTATCTTTTTTAAACCTAGCTTAATCATTAATATTTTAATATGTATTCATCATTTGTGTCCTTTTTTGTAGTGTTGCCTTATTATTTTATCAATTTACTCAAGGCTTTACATAACAGTACAAAGTTTTCATATTTTTTCAGAGGGTTAGTTTAGTGTTTATTTTCTTCAAGTGCATTTAGGTAGTATTTGTACAAAAAATCTTATTCTTTCCATCATATGATCCTTCTAGAAGAAATTTTTTCTTTTCTTTCCAAGCCTGCAAGTTTTAGTAAGTCTTTTCTCATAACGCAGTTCCTTCATATGTCTTTACAGACAAATTTATGTGTACTTCTGCATTCACCTACCACTTCCCACAGATGATGCTTAATCTCAAAGCATTTCCACTTAAATTGTACATATTCTGTTCCTGGGGATTGGAATCTTAAACCTGCACAAAGGGCACTGAGATATTTTCCAGTTGCAGAAAACTATATATGTGGTAAAGGTCCTGATTGAAGACAAATCAAAGACAAAATTAATCACCAAGGAATGGGGCAAGAATGTCATTGGCTCCACCATCAGGTTCATCTCAGGGTACTCAAACAATTGGCCAGTCAAGCTCCAGTGCCTAAAGGCGTTTTGCCAACCAGAGGTCACGTCTACTACTTGGAAACTTCTTCCTACAGATTATTTTGGCTGAAGGGTGATACCAGCATGGAATTTTCCGTACTTTATTCTGTAACAATCACAAAGAAGTACAACCTTTACAGATGAATTTTCATGTGATAACATTAATTGTGTAACTTTAGTTGCTTCAGAATATCTGAAAACTTATCTTGCATATCTTTTCCACTGTACTTCTGGCAAGCAGGAAGTGATGGGGTATAACTGATATTTCACATGAGACTTCACCTGATACCAGCACATCAAGGTACTCAAAGAGTATAAAAACTTTTCCATCCATTCAAGCAAGATTCAACTGTTTTTATCAAAACCTGTTAGAGTTCTTTCTCTACCGTTACCTAAAGACTAATTGTCACATATCAAAAAAAGATTTCCTGCAAAATTCTGGAAGATTTTCAAATCCTCAAGACTGAGTATAAGCAACCTTGAAACTACCACTGCGTCTACACAGAGTTGATATGCCAGCTGTTTTCAGCTGGAGAGAAGATCACAGTAAAGTCTTCCACAGTGCTCTGAATCTTCAAAGGGAGAAGAAAATCCTTCTCACCTGTCCTTTCTGCTCCAAGAGAAAAGGCTGGAAACAAGGAGAAAACAGGAGAAAAGAACTACAGTAAGTAGAGGAAGCAATTTGCACATAGCTACCAAAAGAAGAAGGGAGTTTGTCCACTAAAATGAAGAATTATCATGCAACAAATACTGAGTAAAGAGACAAATGTCTGAAGCTGGAGTGAAAAACAGGATATTCAGTTACTAACTTTATTAAAAAAACTCAGTTTCCAATATAAAGAAAGCCCTTCAAGGAAAAGTCTACACTGTACATCATGATTCAATGAAGAGTGCCCTACATCCCCTGTGTGGTCAAACATATTTAAAAACTACTTGTCTTTTATGAAAGAAGACCAGATAGTATGGATTATTTACATACACACATTCCTCAAGTAAATCCATACAGGACTCCAAAGTCCTGATGTACAGATCCATAATATCCAAGTTAGTTCACACGGGATGGCCAATGAAGACACATCAGACTTCATCCTGCCAGCAAGGTGTTGCACCCACAAACCTCATGGGACCACAAAGGACAGCAATAATCAAACTCCATCAATGGAGGGAAGCCAGGGAGGTGAGGAAAGCGAGGAAAAAATTTGATGTACAGTGGCAAAAAGGAGTCAATATACAGCTTTCTGTCAAATGCAAAATTAGTGTGTAAGAAAATTAACTTATAGCATGAAATGCTCATTAGGTGACCACATTTCTGTTTCAGTAAGAAGGGTGAATCTGTGTAACTAATCCTGAATTAAAACTCAAACTTTATTCTTGTCCCTCTGTTCAGACCTGAAGCACTAATTTTCCACATCAAAACATTTTAATAGATGATGCATTACTGCAAAAGATGAAAGAATATAACTTGCATTAAAGAAAACTATATTTTAATAAACTTTTAATGATAATTACCCAGAATTACTTTTAAACAGCTTTCATATAAGCACGGTATCTGCTTATTCTCTGAGTAATTAGGGGGTTTTGCTGTTAAAGGAACAGATAAAATATCTATAATTCTCTTACTGAAAGTTGCAGACTTTGGCAAACATACATGGGACATGCCCAACAACACCCAAATTTCCTTTTCCCCATCATTCATGACTTAGTGGCCACTAATAGTTCCACTATAAAATGTGGAACTTTTATCGTACATCTTCAAATAAAAATCAAAAAATCAATGTTAAAGAAATTAATTAAAATTACTTTTAGATTATAACATCTTTCATAGCAAAATAAAAACAAAATAAAAATATACAGCTAATTGCTCATGTGAATTACCATCATAATATAGATGGTACATCGTCCTTACAACAGGAAAAACTATATGGATCTCTTTTAAAGGTCTCAAAAGAGAATTACAAGAGCTTTCTTTGTTTTTACATTCTATTTCAATTCCTCGAGTTTTTCAGTCTCCCTCCAGGCTCCTATCAAGGAATGTTGTTGAAATTAGTCCATTTAAAAGATAGGTTGAGCCATTTTCACATTGACATACATAAAGCCATTTCTCTATTTTATTAGTCACATTAGCATTCTATTGCCCTTTAAATGTCACAAGTTCAAGAGCATAGCTGTACATATCCTGGAAATATTCCTGTTTGATATAATAAAACAGAAAGTTACAATTTCCTGGGACAGATAAGGTGACCAAGAAAAAAAAATATAATAACAGGGCATAATAATATGGAATAAAACAACAGGTAGTAAAGCAAGATTGTTTTCAGGTCTAGGAGGAGCAGGGTTACTGTATGCAGAGATTTAGAAAGATTTAGAAAAGCTTCTTTGCATTGTCTTTCTCAAAACACATGAAAAAACCAATGAACATTCCACTGACTCTATGTCACAGAAAGGAAGGAAAATGACACTGCACTGCCTTCAGGCATAATCCCTAACTTATTAGGTACCTTTGAGAAGACACATTGTACATTGCAGCTACTTTCATTTATTAGTGGTGATTTATTTCAAAGCAGAAACCTTAAAAATTCCCTGGCTGCATGTTATCTAACCTAAAACATTGTCAGGGTTATCAAGGGCAATGTGAAAATCACAAACTGATTGGAAAGGGGTTTTAGAGATAAAATAATTTTGAAGTCTGCACGATCTGATGTACCACCATCTCCTGCCAAAGGCACTGGAAGGGATTTAAGGTAAAAAAAAAAAAAACAAATTCCAGATACTGTGAACATCTAATTTTGGAACTCCACTATATGTTATTGGAGCTGCATTATGGCTCCCCTGGTTTAAACACCAACACAAACAAGCCAGTTACTAGCAGTAGTTTACTGCTTAGAACAGGCTTGAAAATATTGCCTGAACCCTCAGATCCAGTCACCTACAAATGAAAGCAATGTACAATAAAAGTTTTTCCCCAACCTGCCATGTAACCATCTTCCCTAGGTGTCACCACAGCCCATGCTGCACTACCCACAACCTCCCAGCAAATACAAGGCCCATTATTGTGGCTTTTGAACACCTACTGTATTGGGCCACAATACTCAAGACACAATTCTGTTTCTGTTGCCAAGTGTCACAGGACCCCACAACTACAACCACCTTGCTGGATAAAGTTCTAAAAGTACCTTCTGAAGACAGGGTATCCCATGGCACAAAGGAGGGCAAACTTTTCCTCTCCTCTCACTTCCTTTCACTCCAGAAATCCCTGCCAAGCTTCTTAAGAAGAAAAGTGTCTACATCCACAAGGATGGTCTTCAACATCTACATAGCTGCTCAGCAGGCAGATTTTTATACTATCACAACTGTCATGGCACCTGAAATTCTTCCACACCAATAAACTTACGGTGACTTCAGTGGTCTCCATCTCTCATTGTGCAAATGAAAGCCTATTTATATTTTGTCAGAGAAGGACAGAGATCGTGGTTCCCTGGTGGTTGAGGCTCCACCATGAAGGTCCACTGGGCCAGGGCTCAGCTGTGTGACATCCCCTCACTGAGCAGAGGTAGGTCTCCTGGTATCCTGATTCTTGCCAAGAATCCTGCAAGCCAAAACCTCAAAGGTAGTATTAGTGCAGTCTCTGTAACACCAGCAAACAAGAGTTCTCCACTTAGCTCCTTCAAGTATGATATATGCTTTGGCCCCCACAGACCTACTGCTGTGGGAATTTCACCCAGAAGCTATGGTGAGATGAAAGACAGAGGGAGACATGATGAGGGGAGTTGCAAAAATACAGGTGGTCAGAAATCCTACATGTCTAGATATAGCTGCCTTCATGATCTATGTGATAGCTGCTTAAATGCAAGTGAGATCTTGTACTACGTGCTCAATATTCCTACCTGGTCTTCCAAGCAAGCAGGTTGTCACCACACGCCTGAGGATAAAGTGAAACAGAGGCAGGGACTGTTGGGGGCACTGCCCAGCTGCTACAAGATGCTACACTGTGAGGACTTTGTGCACAGCAAAATTCTGTGTGGCAACAGGCAAAGGAGAAACTCATCTGACATGGCGTCAGGAGGGCAGCCAACAACAGCCACCCTTGTAGAAGGACCCTGATGCATGAGGCTCAAGTGCCACTTAAGCAGAAAGCTATTGATAAGAAAGTAAAGGCTGCCGAGAGCTGGATAAGAACGCTGAGGAATGGGAATCTTTTTATGCCAGTGTAGCAGTTTCCAGGAGGGTGAGTGAAAGAAGCCACTCAGGGAAAAGGGTTTCTCTGACCACAGAGAAACAACAACACCCAAATTTGGCCCTGGCAACAACAGCCTCAACACTGTATTAAGGCAGCACAAGTGTGGAGACCATCTGGAAGCTACCGTATATCATCTTGTCGCCCTAAATAATGGAGTAGTTCAAGGCTCAGAAACACAACTTCCAGTAATGCCTTCTGATTCAGACTGTCCTGATCTACTCCTGGTTTACATTCAGCGCAGAGCACCTTAACGAGTCCAGAGCAATCCTGAACAAAGATTTGAACTCATTCTCTTTTGCATATGCTTTCTTCGCATGTAATTCCACCTCCTGAAAATACTGGATGCAAGTGTCTCCTCAGAAATTATATAAATATTTTCATGTGCAGTGCCCCTTGCAAAGTTTGTTCCCTTTTCTTGAAGCTGTGATAGCGCTTCCCTTGCAATCTGTCAGGTCTGCAACTCCAGTACTAAAAATGTGCTCCCAGGAACTGTTAAATCCACTCATCAGATGCAGTACAGCAATTCTGGTCAAAGCTGACTGTGCTTCTGGAACTGACAGCCTGCACAATTCATCCTCTGTGATAGACACAGATTGCTCTCTTCGTGAAAGCGGCTCCTCACTCTGAACTAATGCACAAATCCCACACCTTTCACTCAAATTTCTCCAGAAATTATATCCTAGAGTGTCTTCCTGCACGTTTCATTGGCATTTCTTACCTCCTTCTACACTTTTGAAATCCAGGGAGAGGAATTTAGGTAGAAATACATTCAACTATTTTTCCAAGCTATAGAAATCATGCATCATTTATGCTGCATATTAAATCAACTTGTTAAGCAACGTCCACTATCTTGTTCCAGAAATCTATTGTTCCACAAATCCATTTATGCATTCTCATGGGAATAGGACTAAGTATTTCTGAAAAAACTTATCTCCTTCATTTACAGTAGACATGTTTCTTCTTCATGTAGTTTCAAGAATTATTTTAAACTCATCCGTAATAAAGTATGCTAGGAAAGCCAACATGGGATATACTTCTCTGCATTTTCCAAAAACTGTGTTTTACATAACACTAAGATTATTCATAATGCCTTAATTTAGTTGGGTTTTCATGACTTTCTGCTTATGTCCATCATCCATATGAAAGGAGGAAAAAGGTCCAAATTTTGGAAGTCTGATATTTGAATTTCACTGCACTAATGCAGAATTCATCACACCAGCCCAAGTCAGACACCCATCTGGTCCACAATTTTGCCTTTGCTATGTCTAGGGATGAAGTTAAAATGAAAGAAAGCATGGCTAGGTGTTTCTAAGAGCACCTCCCCATATCCCAGCAATTAGAAAAGAAGAATGCTCTCTCTGGAGTGAACTTTTTCCACTGTCAATTTGTGTATAAGCAACATACTCAAGTGTGAAATGCGTGGTTACTATGCCTGCTTTTCTTCTTTCATAAATTTCATCAAGTATCTTTCTTTCCAGCTCCACATAGTGTGGACTTGCACCACTTATTATCCTCTTCCCAAAATCAAGGAAAATAAAGTCTGTTTTATCCCTCTTTGTTCAGTATCTGTTGCAAGGTCTTTCCCAAAAATGGAGTACTTTCACAGAGACCTCTAGGTTTCTGTGCTAACACCAACCCTTCCTTAAAATCAGCCTACTAACCTACTTCTTCTTATGGGATGGAACGTTACCTGGAATAATTCTAGTGTTTCATGTCTGTCCCTCAATGCATCTCTTACTCCCCCATTCTTCTCCAACCCTCCACCCTGTGTTAGATTCCTATGCAAGGAAATGCTTGGAAAGAAGATGAAAGTAGGGGGGAAGCTTTCTCTGATCCTTACCTTTCTTACATGGCAAGCAAAGGCTGAAAGTCAGGTAGTCTAACACAAGTCCCTGGCTACTACTAGCCTGGTAGAAACAAAATAATTCAGCATGAACAGTAATGTGCTAGTTTACATTGTCTAAGCTTTCTAACTGAAAGTCATCCCCAGCGTAAAAGCTCATCTTTAAAAGCTTTTTTACTCCTCACTGAAGAGAAATTTTTTAAAAGCAGATCAGGAATCTCATTTTTCTTCTATTTACTTCTATTTTACTTCTATTTTTCTGTTGAAAGGTATAACAAAAAAGCTTGCTGTTACTGGAAACATTAAAAGGTCCCAACATCTCTGCTTCCACACTGTCACTTTGTCAGGGTCTGCAGCACTGACATTCTCCTCATCTTCTGAAGAACATAAGCATAATCCCTGAATTTCACATACTTTTTGATTTTTGTGGTTCCCAAGGAAGGTGGAGGGGTTTAGGTGCCTATGGCTCATGATACAGTCTGAGGATGGAATACAGCATTAGCAGCAGTTACCCATCACCCTTTGAAAGCACAGGGTGCTTAGTAAGTCAACAGGGGGGAGCTGAATTTAAAAAACAAAACAAACAAACAAGCAAACAAACTCAAAAAAACCATCCACAAAACACAAAAAAAAAAAAAAAAAAAAAAAAGTGGCTCTTACCATCTCTAACATTTTCCAGCTGGCCATGATGCTGAATAGAAATGTCACAGCAAAATATACTTTTCCTGTAGCTAAGCAGTAGACACTTGTGCATCACAGCCCAGAGCTGAAGACATGATTTCCCTGGAATAGTATATTTTGTCCATCTGAATCTCTCCTCTGGAATCAGCAGCATTTCTGTTATTAAGAGACAGAACCTGAGTGAGGCTTATGACAGGACTGGGGTAGACTGGAAGATGAGGGGAAAGGCAAGGGGAACATTCCCAGCTAATAAAAAAGACAATCTCTGATTCTTTTGTGCATATGAAAAGAACAAGTGAAAGCTGATGCACCCCTAAAAAGGCAAGCACTGTCTTCACTGACCTTCATGGAGGATTTGTGCATGCCTGTTGCAAAACAGTCTCCTATGTTGCTCTCTGGCAGCAGAAAGACTGCTCCTCATCATCTGGTGGCTTTAGTGAAACAAGGCAAAAGCTGCCCCCTCCTTGCTCAGAAGCCAGAAAGTGCAGCCTCAGTAGCTGGATCTGATTGGTACTGTAGTGCACGGGATGTAAACAGGTCCCGTGTGCATCTCTGTCCTTGAGTGATTAGCCGTCATCATGGGCTTATTATGCCAAACACATTGAGCTGGCCTGCAAAACAGGCTTTTTGGTTTACTGACACCACATGGAGAGACTTCTTTTTTGATAACACTGACCTGCAACTGTGGACCTGCAGTCCTCAGCCAGAGCCACAACCCTGTCTCCTCTATTGCATCTGACATTTCAGAGTAACTAGGGACCCAGATACTGAAGAACTCTCTGCTCCCTCCCACCCCCTGCAAAAAATTCATGCCCATGTCTCAACAAGGGTCCTACACCATGGAGCGAGCTGCATGCAAGCAGGGCTGCAGTGACTTTACAGCCAGCAATTCTTCCCATATATGATGATTTTGGGTAATGGGGGTCTCTCATCCCAACTGTAAGCTACATAAATCCATCTTGCAATAGCCAGATCCCCAGATAATTGCCAGGGTTGAGGACATAAAAAGGACAAAGCTTACATCTATGCCCTGAGCATGGAGTAATGAAGAATCAAAATTACAGGATCACATAGACTTGCTGTTCCTGCAGCTACAAGCTCTTCATCATATTGATGCATGTTTTTCTCTTTGAAAAGACCACATAGTAGGTTTCTCATTGCTGAGACATATGCATTGGGCATATGTTAGAATTTTTTTTAAGCCTTATATAAAATAGCATAAAGGTAAAAAAATAGGTTTAGTTTCAAAAAGCAGCTTTCTCCCCCCCCTCTTTTTTTTTTTTTTTTTTTTTTTTTTTTTTTTTTTTTTTTAGGAAAATATTTTTAGGCTTTACTAAACACAACACTGACTAAGAATCATGCTATGTGTGTATGTGAGGCAGAATATGACAGCACAGGCAGAAAACAATGTTTACATTATAACATAGAAGTTGTTCATTTTCTTCACTGGTGTACAAAGGGTAAAGATAATATAGAAAGGGAGTTGAGAACTTGACATGAAATAGCTATTATTTTTAGAGTATTTGGGATCTCTAAAGAGATTTCAACATTCCTGTTTGATGAGAGAGCTGCATAAAAATAACAGCAAGAGAAAATTTTCTGCATTTTGCTAATGGTAGCAGACTGCTTGAAATATAGAGGTCACTTGTAACTGATGGGCTCTTATTTTTTTTAATACAGCAAAATAAATTCCACACATTTGTAAAAATCTACATTTCATAAAGTCAGAACAAATCAAAATGGTCCTCTGCTGTCCTCCATCAGCTTTTTCCAATCCAGTACTTCTTTCTTTATCCCTCCTTCTTTCACAGATATGCTTTCCTTTCCCCTAAGAAATCTAAATTGAGAGCTTAGAATATCACATATATTTGATTTTTTTTGAAGGTAATTGAAGTTTCAGGCTGTGAAGCCAAGGATATAAACACATCTGAAACTCAAGACCAGTCTATTCTTTCAATATTAAAACCATATTTTTAAAGTCCTTCATATGACTAAGCTGTGAATCCAAAAACTTGCTATATGCAGCCCTACACTTCAAGTAGCAGAAGGATTCCATACAAGAAACCCACAAGTTGCACTGTAAAACATAGTTGTTATTCTTAGACAGACAGCAGGGCTTTTGTTATGAAATACTTTAAAATGCATTGCAGTGATGAAAAGAGAAACTCCTGGTCCTCATTATACCTCATTACTCATTCAGCTGATAGAGAAATGCACTTTTACAGATAATGGTGCTAAGTTTACTCAAAGGAATATTTTCACTCACAGTCACATAAGCGTTTTCCTCTTTCCACTCCTATTTTAGGCTGTGATCTTATCGGAAACTTCAGGGCAAACAGAAACATGACCAGTCTCAGCTTCAAATAAACTCCAGAATTTAAATGTCAATAGATCCCTCTCCAGAACTTGATTCATCTTCTTCAGAATCTGGTTAGTAGGAAGCACACGTAAATTCACTGAATTTAGCGGGAATAACATTTTAAATGAGAACAGCTCCTCCAAGTACTAGAGCAGAGTTGTAAGCTGGTTCAAAGACAAAGCTCCTAAGCCATTTCTTCCAGTATGGCATTGAATGGGATCACACTCCAAAACCTGCAGTTCTGCTACATTTCATCTCTTGTAAAAGTTACAGTAATTTACTGTTGCTCAAAAGAAATATAAAATGTTCAAAAAACATCTCTGCAAGGGCGGTTAAGGCAATAAGGTTTTGCATAAAGGATGTCATCCAGGCCTAAATAGCATTCAGCAATTAAAACAGATGGAGACTGTCCAGATACTGGGAATACTGGAAAACACAGCCATAGCACTGTTGAAAATAAAATAATCAAGCCAGAACCTTCAAAGGCAATCTCCACACACACACAAAAAAGTCTCCCTGGAAAGGACAAGATTAATAAGGCAAACAAAAAATGCAACTCATGACGCAAATCCTGTTGCCTAATGAAAGCAAATATTCTGAATACAACACTTGTCCAAGAGCTTACCTCAATCAGAGCCAAATCACTCCCTGAAGACCTGTTCAGAAAAAATGGAAGATTGTAGTTTGAACTACTAGCATGACACACCAGTTTTTCATTTATATTAGTCAGAGCATTGTTTCGGACTCTCATATGATGGAGAACATTTTATTCTGCAAGTGGAGGAGCAGAAACGGCATGAAATAGTTCATACTAATTTTCAATTTGGGCAAAGCCAAGACGATTTGTTATGTTGAAAATGTTGCTACCATGATAAGTACTATTTGGAAAAATATAAAGAACAAGAAACAAATAACCAAACATACAACAACCACTACCAAAAAAAACAGAGGTTCAAATTCAGATTTTTATCACCTGGAAGTAAGCTTAATATCTTACCACACTAAAATGCATTCCACTTCTATTTTAAATCCTCTTATTTTGATTCAATTGTGATTCTGCAGAAAGTCCCTGAGAAAGAAAAGAAAAAAAGAAAAACTGTACACATGAAAGGTGTTAAGAAGCTGGGTGTTCCATGGCAGACTGAAAGCCTAGCCTAAGAACAAGTAAATAACAGCACTTTAACTTAAGTACCTTCACTGAAGTACCTCTATATTAAGAGACTTATTCATGAAAAATGCACTATATAGTGAAATGCTCTTCATTGTTCAATAAAGATGAAACCATATAAAGATGGTGCCTGAGGGAATAATTTGCAAAGATGTCAGACCCTGGAGATCTGGATCACCAGCTGGTAAGCTGAGCCTCATTGGTGTCTCTCCATTACTCCCGATTCTGAGAAACTGGTCAAAATGCATGTTCCAGAAATTGCATGAAGTCTTTGTGTCCTCAGGGACAAAGCCTCAATACTTCATCCACCTGCAGCTGATTTAAGGCCTATTTATACACAGATATTATACAGCTCCCTCCACCAGAAGGGAAAGCACAACTTTTTGATTTAGCTAACGAGACTAAGGAGAGTTAAAGCTGGAAAAGGTTACTTTTCCTGACCTTTTGTAAGATTTAACTCTCTATTAATGGTTTCACAGGTTGTGGCAGATTGGCTTAATCCCACATTCCCTTACAATCACGATGGAAAACTTCTTCCCAGGATTATTGAAGAATTTATTAATGTTACAAAGAAGAAAAAGAAGGGGGGGGAGGGAGAGAGGAAAATAAATTATATATATATATGATAGATAGATAGAGGTAGATAGAGGGAGCAAGGTAGGAAGGAAAGGAAGGAAAGGAAGGAAAGGAAGGAAAGGAAGGAAAGGAAGGAAAGGAAGGAAAGGAAGGAAAGGAAGGAAAGGAAGGAAAGGAAGGAAAGGAAGGAAAGGAAGGAAAGGAAGGAAAGGAAGGAAAGGAAGGAAAGGAAGGAAAGGAAGGAAAGGAAGGAAAGGAACTCTGTCTACACTGATGCAATTATCTTCATATTACTCTCCTTTCCTTGCATGGCTATGGCTTTGTATATCCCTTGAAAGCCAAACACAGACACACAGAACTATCATCTAGGAAAAAAAAAAAAAAAAAAGTATAGCAAAAAAAGCCTAAACATCCCAATATTGTTGACAAAATGCCCTAATTCAATTTACTACGCATAAGCTTTCTTGGCACAGTAAAATACTTCTGAGTCATGGCAGGGGTGATTTTTAATACAGAGACAATTTTTAGCAGGAGCTCAATATAACAGTCAAACTTTAAATTTCTAAACCAGGGTCATAAAATACCCCAACATATATGCTACTTATTTTAGAGATACAGAGTAGATCAAGGGCTGAGTTTCTCAGAGGATACCACAGAGCTTAGAGGTGTCAGCTAACCTTGGCTGAAGATATGGTCTGGAATTTAAAGATGAAAATTCTTTCACTTGACAAATATACAGGCTCTGACCATCACTGTTAATGGAAATCCATCAGCTGGCAAAATGAAAGACAACATCTGGCATTATGTTTGTCAAAAACATGCCTTTGTCTAAATCCTTGAGAAATTCTGATACTACTACTTCTGTCATACATCTCTGTAGCTCTTATAGTCTTATATACCAGCAAGAGTCATCTGCCTAAGTATCTACAAGGACTTGACAAGCATATGGGTATAGAAATTGCTGAATGCTGAATTATGACCTCGTACTTTCCTTCTCTTTTCTAAAAGCAGCAAGAGCAGTTCTGCTCTACACAGGCAAGACTCAGGAACAGATTATTTTGTCAGGAAAAAAGCAGTAAGCTGTGCAGCATTTAAATGTAATTGTATTCTGAAAAGTGACTTTAAAGTAATCTTACAGACCTCTGCATATAATCACAGAAAATTAGAGATTGAAAGGGACCTCTAAAGATGATCAAATCCAAACACCCTTCCAGAGCATGGTCACCTATAGCAGGCAGTCTCCTTCTCTAAAGAAGGAGACTCCACAACCTCCCTGGGCAGCCTGTTCCAGTGCTCTGTCACAGTGAAAATGTTTTTCCTTATATTTATGTGGAACCTCCTATGGTCAAGCTTGTACCCACTTATCCTTGTCCTGTCATTGGACATAACTGAGGAGAGCCTGGCTCTCTCTTCTCAGCACTCCCCCTTCATGTATTTGTAAATATTGATGAAGTCACCCCTCATTCTCCTCTTCTCCAAGCTGAAGAGCCTCAGCTCCCTCAGCAGGAAGATTTTCCATTCCCTTAATCATCTTGGAGGTTCTGCACTGGACTCTTTCAAGCAGTTCCAGGTTCTTCTGGAACCGAGGGGCCCAGATCTAGAGAGGCTGATAATATGTCCATGTATCCAGTTTACTGCATACCAGATTTCCTCAGCTTTTTTTTTTCTGTCAGACCTGAAATGCACTTTGGGTTCTCCTCTACCAGACCTCCATCCATTCTCCATCCTACTCCAGCCCTCATCTGCTCAGTGCAGCCCTGCATGGAAGCTTCTGGGAACTGTTTCTACCTTTACATTTGATGTTGATAAAGGTCATTCTTTTAGGGTTAACACTGGCTTTGCATAATGAGTGGTTGAACCAATACAGTTTTTGTATGAACTCTGGCTGCAGAGAATTTTCACACAATTTAGACCTGCTTCAATAACACAATGCAGTATACATTGCTTTCAAGACCTATACACCTCTGCTTACAACACAACTTGGCCCTAAAAATTAGGCCACAATGGTGTCTGAGAATTCAAGAGCAATATCTATTTTTTTATTTAAGTAACTGATTAATTATGCCACTTCTGTTGGATAGTTATGCTTCTATCTCACAAACATGGCAACTCACTTAAGAATGTTCATCCCAGACTAACTTTAAGCATATATCACTAGAATCAGTTGACATAAATGCTGCTCCACAGTGTGGATGTTTTACTACACTGGTGTCTGCACATTTAAACACTAGCTGTAGCACTGTTGATTATAAGGGATGTCATAAACAAAGACATCAGTATGGAAGGAAAGGGACAAACACAGAGACACAAGGTTAATGTTCTTCATGGAAGAAACGCTTTTTCCTTCACACTGAAAACTCATAGAAAGAAGAACCAACTATACTATATTTCTCAAAGTATCATGCAGTAGTCAACACTGAAAATTAATCTGAGATCAACACCTTTCTACTCAAATATATTAAAACAATTTTCTTGTATTAATTTGGCTCCTCAAGCTTGTCCTGACTACATTTACTAGCCTACAAGAATAACTTCAGTAGCTTCTTCACAATTCCTTTTTCTTTACACTCATTCCTCTTCAGAGCATGACTTGCCATAGCTTTTATAAAATGGCAAAAAGCTGCAAAGCCTAAGAGCAGCTTTAAGAAAAAATGAACTGATAATTATGCAAAGCGATTAAAAATTGCATATTATGGAAGAAGAAAAAAGAATGTCTCTTGTCTTGTCAAAGGCTAAAATTGGAGCATTACCTTTTCTGCTTACTTAGTCTAAGCATACAATCAGAATATTTTGGTTTTTTTCTATAGTTATTGGGTGGCATCAGAAAAGAATCTCCAATTACAGTCTTTTGGACTCAAGATATATCACTGAAAAAGGCAAATAGTTTGAAAGCCATAACTATTCTTAAAATATAAAAAAGAAAATTCTAGATATACAAAGCATTGAACAGTTAGTCATTAAATAGAGAAGTGGTGTTCTGAGCAACAAAACAGAAAAAAATGATCAAAAAATGCAAAACATTTGAGTATGTAGCTTTATTCAATTGAGTCTTAATGTAACAAACCTGGAAGAATGAAACAGGATTTGAATACATACCCTCCTTCCTCTACCCTTTAAGAGGTGCAACCTCTTCTCGCCTCTGTGCCTGCCCACAAAGATTTAAGCAGATGTAGTACAGTATATTTCCCTGCAGAACATCTGATCTTAAGGGCCAGGATTTTTAAGACAAGAAACTTAATGGAATTTAAAACAACAAAGTTTCTATCTCATGTTCAGAGTTTATGCTGTTCAGTTGGTAATGAAACATCAACATAAATTCACTCAGCTGTGAAGCAATCAAAGAAACCATATAAATGAGAGGCAAAGCCCTTTCTAAAGAGGTGAACTACAAATGAACTTGGAATTAACTCAAGTTCGTTAGCAGCAAAGCATACAGATGAGACACTCAAAGTTTAAGAGTAAAATCACCATGCTACTTTTTTATTTTACATTTCAGCAGCATACACACCTGCTCTGCAAAGGTGGATCCAGTCTGGCTACAAACAACATCTGTGCTCACACCATACTAATAGCACTTTAGTTATTGCTTGGTAATACCAAGAAACTGCAGGTTCAATATGGAGCAGAACATCTTCCAAACAATCACTGTATGCACAGAAGCAGTTCTCTCAGTACTGGAGACCACTTCTGAAGACTAGAAGATGCAGTAGACACCTGGAGATGAGGTATGATATTCCTGCTTTTGGGAGAACCTTTGGTTTCCAGCAAGAAACTCGGAAGTTGCAATCAGCACCCAATCTGTCTTCATATGTCAGTTTAGAAGATGAAACCAAATAAATGAATGAATAAGTTTGCTCCCCTTGCAGCAATCCATTGGGAAATTAGTATGTATGAGCTCTTGTTCACCTTCTTGCATTTCGGTACTGATAATGAAGCCTTTTCTTCAATCAGGAACCTACAGAAAAACCAACTAAAACCATAACTGAACAAACTTTTTTTGACCACAGGTAGTGGAAGAAAAATAGACAACATTTAAGTTCAGGAGTAATGTAATTATGGAAAGTAATCTATACCTTGAATGGCAAAATACAGTATAACCTAGTCTGAGGTTATTTTAGGGTTGTGGGAACTGTTTAAATATATTTGTATTTAAAAGTCTTTTTTTCTTGAGAAGAAAAGATTTTCAAGTCAGATACTAATTAAATAATTGGAATAATCAACTACTTAATCCAGTTTTAACCCATACAATGTCATACTTATTTTTTTCTTAAACACCAGAAGCAAAAAAATGTGAGGAGGCAGTTAGAGTAACTATTAGGCCCTGTCTTTCCAAAAGTCCATTGGCCTGAAGAGCACTGATTTCATAGGATTCCTAAGCATCTTTTAAAATGGTTGTTTTAGTCTTCATTTTTCAGTAACAACCTCAAAAGGACCGGGTAAGCCTCAAAAAGGCAAATGACAGAAATCGTCTTAATTAAAAAATTGTGAATATGCAGAAACTACACTGAGTTCAGCAGTTGCTTGTGCTTCAGCATGAATGTGATATCAGATAGTGATATCAAAGATATCAGCAGTCTTCTCCCTGAAAAAAAAAAAAAAAAAAAAAAAAAAGAGAGAGAGAAAAAAAATATAGAAAGAAAGAAAGAAAAAAAAGAATAAAAAAGAAAAAAAAATATGGAAACTGTAGATGTGCAAGATGCCTCTGGTTGTGTGTCTTTGGAGGATGTCCTGTTTAATCCAAGTCTGATATTTAGAGGTCCCTTCCAACCTGTTGTCCAAGCTAGGATGGGAAAGGAGTACCAAGCAATAAAAAAACACCATCCTCCTAGTTCTCTATCATAAAGAGAAGAATAATTCTCACGTAAAACAAAATAAATTAGTTATTGCATTGCTTAGGGTTGAAGAATTAATCTCTAGGTGAGAAGAAGCAGAAGAAACAGACAAGAAGCAGGAGTGGAAAAATAAAGCAGACAAAGCAAGTTTTAAGCATTATAATTCCAAATCAGTCAGTGTAAATTTTCCAAGACATACCAACTTTCCCCTTATATTTAGCTCTGGAGACAATGTTTATGTCTATTTTATCTGAGCATAAATGCCATTAAAAAAAGAGTGCAGAGGAGAAGGAAACACTTTTTCATATCACACTTACATGGAGGCAAAACTGCAACATTTACACACATAACAGAATGCAATTTTTTATCTGTGTTAGTATAATATTTCTGTTATCAACAAGGAAATCTAAAAAAAGGACAGGTTTCACAAGTTCATCTACTAAATCCAGACTACGTTATAAAAATTAAGATAGTTTAAAGACACAAAAAAGTCATTAATTTCTAGTAGACACTAACAGCTGATCAAAAATAGACTTAGTCTATGTTAAAAAAAATATCTTTACAATTGATTTTCTGATTATCATGTGGCAGTAAAAATTAAGTACAAAGGTTGTCAAATACCTTAGCCATTAGAAAAAGGAGGAGACAGTAAAATAATGTTGGCCATTTAGATAATATTTTAAAATCAAGTTTCTGATTGCCAAACTATTAAAGGAAAACAGACCTATTTTTGCTTAGCAACATAAAAGAAGTCAATTGTCAGCAGGTATCATCATTGTCCCACTCAATATTTTTTTAAACAAGTTTGAGATGTACGATCTATGAAGCTGTCAAGCAGAAGACAAAAGTTTCCGTTTTTGAACTGAAAGGTATTCAGTATTCACCACTATCAATTCCACCATTTCAGAGAATGAATAATGGCACCAGAAGTTTATACATCTTACTCAGAAGTTAAATTTATCTTGACTGTCTGCAAAAAATACACTTTCAGTTCAGAAAGGTCTAGAGGAAACTTAATATAGCAAGGCAAAAAGCATAGTAGAGGAGCACTTCTTCCTTGGCTCCTCCCTAAATAATGGGTCAGGAAGGGTCCAGTAAGGCCCTCTGGCCAAATTAAACCAGTAGAAAGGACTTAACAAAAGCCATTGAGCAGTGCAGTGGATGATGAACTCAGAACCCAGTCCTTCAGAATACGATTTTCATAGAACCTTTACATCATAATCATTTATCCTGGCTGAACTGTGTACATTGAGTGGCCTTTTTCTAAAGTGTCTGATGATTGCCATGGAATTATAGCAGTGAGTTGAATCATATAACAAATATTTTTTTTCAGTTGCATATTAAACTTGAGATGGAACATCTTTCATCCACAGGAACATTCAGTTTTTGTTTATTTTTTAAATGACTCCAAAACATCCTAAAAATTTTTTAAACTACTGTAATTGTTAAAAAAAAAAAAAAAAAAAAAAAAAAAAAAAAAAAAAAAAGGGACCCTAAGCCTATGTGTTTGGCTGAGGACAATAGAACAGCTAGGTTTGGAAGGAACCTTAAAGATCATCTAGTTCCAATGCTCTTGCATGGGCAGGGACACCTCCCACCAGACCAGGTTGCTCATGTCCCCATCCAACCTGGCCCTGAACACTTGCAGGGAGGGGGCAGCCACAACTCCCCTGAGCAACCTGGGCCAGTCTCATCACCCACACAACAAGGAATTTTTTCCTAATGTCTAACCTAAGTTTGTGTGATGCTTCTGGCTAAACAAAATACAGATAAGCTTTGATGTTTCATTCTCAGTCTTTAAGACACAACAACTAAGTTTCAAAAGATACAGTTTCATACACTATTTCTCACTGATACACTTTCAAAAGACTTCACGGAATAACTTTACTGCTGGTTCCACTGCAAAAGAACAGCAACAAATTGTACAAAAAGTATCCAAAAGTTATCCAGAATAACTTTTTCTGGCTGGGGAGGGCTGGTTTAGATGACAGGCATCTCTTGGAACATGAAGTCTACTGCAATACTTATTACCTGCTAGATCTATGGAGTGGAAAGAAATACATTTGCTTTCAAAGGTTTTGTATTCCAAAGCAAAATCAACACAATTTCAGCTCAGGTAGAATCTCTGGTTTTAAAAGGATCATTGCTTCACTGTTCTGATTTATGTTATGAAATCTCTTTCCACATATAGAATTTTCAAAGCATTCATCAAATGCATAATAAGTATCAGATTCAGTATCTGAATTAATTAGTTATTCATCAGTGGAGAAGGCTTTTCCAATCAAAACCCATTGTCTATCTCTTCCCCAAATGAGCATAATAGGCTACTTTCCCTTCCAATTCATCTTACTCCCACTTCCTCCCACTAGCCCTTGGCAAAGTTGCCTGTCAGGATAGCACGGAGAGCGCTGAAGATTATGACATCTGGGAAAACCTGAAAAGCAGAGGGAGATGAAAATATTTAACAACAGCAGCTGCATCCCATTCAGCTGGCTTGTCAAAGTACGTCCTGGTTGGAATAAATTACATCTCAGCTTCTGAATACTGGAGGGGAAACAAGGTGTTTACAACATAACACCCAGTTGGATCAATTGCAAACTGTGACATATGTCACACAAAGTTGCCTTGCTGAAGCTAAGCACATGTTTCTTTCCAAAGATGGAATTTGAAAAATAGCATTAAAATGCTGATTTCGTTTTGAATGGCAGCATCATCACATTAGCTCATAATCAACATAACCTTGTACAGAAATGCCAGATTTTGTTGATGCAAGAGGGGGTACATCTTAAGGAAACATGTTAGTACTTTAAAACTGAAGGAAGACTACAGAAAATTATCAAATTCCTCAAATGAGATACCAGTTTTTTTCCTCAGCTTTTATAAAATGGTTACTTGTTAGAGGAATGGATTTTGCAAAACAAACAAACAAAAAATTAAAATATGAATTCTGCCATTTGTAGAAAAAGCAGTTCAAAGCCAGACTCTGGATTCAAGTAGCTTCAGTGACATCCAGCTGCAGGCTTTCAATGCAGGTTTCTCTTTCCCTTCTCTTTAAAGTGACAAGTGAATTTTGTGAACTGTTAAAGCAAGACTAAGAGTAGAATGGATGTTAAAGCCAGAGGTTGCCATGCTACATGAATTCACCATTATATACCCCAAAACGACTTCTCGCATCTTTGTTAGACAGCTGCTGGGCCTCCACTGACCAGTACAGAAGTAGAGCTCTCCTGAATGTATAAGACATAGCTATGCCATATGGACAGAAGGACTAGTATGACCTCAAGACAGACAGATCTTGCACAACTTCAATTCTTATTTTTAGGACTATTTTACAGTATTAACTATATCCCACTTTGCAGTCGTCAAGGCTAATGATCTCTCTACACATTGCCTCTGCTTTGCACACAGACCTCAATCACAATCAGTAATAAATGAATAAATAAATAAATTGACAACACTACAAACATGCCTGATTCTTATTTTTTCATGAAATAAATATTTGGGTAGTGCATACGTCAGGCATTTTGCAGTCACACTGAACAGTAGTGTCTGCTTTCAGCAAAACATACTATTTCTAGTGACACAGAATTAAGAAGAATTGGAAAGAAGAGGGATAAATATCATGGAGTTTTCATTTCACTAGATTTATTGCACAACATTTCTAAGACTACTATGTTAATCAAAGATGGTATAACAAAACAGAGGATCATGTCCTAACCACAAAACAGCATATACCAACACTAAAATTCATGTTTCTTCTTCCCTTTGCCCATATGAGACATTTATCTGGTAATTTCTAGGCCCAAATCTGATTTGCTGGAGCATATGTACAAACATGACATTAAGGAAATGCAAATTAGTAGCACAAAAGAAAAAAAGAAAAAAGATTTTTCCTTTTAGGTCATTTATCACTTAGTTTTCTAATTGCAGAATTTAATACTAACAATATTTGTTCCAGGACACTTGAACACAAACAGTTCCACAATTTTGAAGGGCAGCTCATGGCTAAGATTGCTATCTTCCAGCAGTGTGCAGCCCAGCTGGCTGCTCTCTCCAACACCCTTCCCAACAAATAGGGAAGATTATGCAGGAATGACTGGTTTGATGCTTACTCATGTCCAGGAGGCAGTCCCTGCTATGCAGGGATAGTTTTGTCACCAGTACTTTCAATCTCTACCTCAATTATTGCATACAGGAAAATTCCTCACTGTTTACCACATCAGATGGCAAGTTATGGCAATTATCCTCTTTTCTCCCCCTCACCAAGTCTCACTCAGACCAGCTTAATAGCTAACCTCCGATCCTCTTTTTTGGAGCCCAAGCATTACTAATAGTACAAATACACCCCTTGACCTAAACCTTTTTCCTCACCTTCATCGTTGTGTTGCTTGCTTCATTTACAGACAGGCAACTCAATAAATGTATTGAGCTGTCTGCATTTAAGCAGAAAATGACACTGATTGTCACTAAATATAATGAGTGTCATATGTACGTTTCATTGGAACCACATGTTCAAATTAGCCTGTCAGAATTTGACTGTACCCTGATACCAGCCTGTCAAGTGCCACAATTAGCTTAAGAGAGTAAAGAAAAGGCTTGTCAAAGCCATCAAGGCTTTCCACTTGCTCAAGTCCCATCACTTTGCTCACTGCCTTTATTAAATCTAAATACATTTTAGTTCTGCAGATTGGTAGATGCTGTCTCTTTGCTCACTTTTCCTCAACTCCCTCATCACTGCCACTTTCTTACTAAAACCCATCAAATCTATGGAGAGGAAAAAGAAGTACTGTCTTTAAAGGTCCCTGAAGCTTAGTTTTCTTACAGTGAAAATAAATGTTTACCTGCAGATAAAACCTTATCAGTAGCTCAACTTTGCTTTTCTTGCAGAACACTAGGAAGCATTAGAATAATATTCGATTCAGAGATGAACTGAAAGAGCACAGACTTCAAGCAGAAGAATTGTCTTCCTTATAATTCTTTCTTTTCCCACCAGTGCATACAGAGGCATAGCATTTCTTGTCACAGGCATCTCAGAGACCAGCAGAAAAAAAAAAATAATTCTGGGCTTGATTTCACTTATCTGTTGCCTCAAAGGCACAGTCATGCCTAAGGTGAACTGTAAACTCACTAATCCCAAGCATGTCTAAAACTGACTCAGAGGCTTTCAATTCCAACCTGCAAAGTAGGCAGCCTGTCCACAACACTCTTTAGCAACAACACTTTCCTCTTTTCCCAAGGACCCCCTCTCAGCTCTGTCCTAGCTCTCAGGTCCTTTTTGTCCTGACTCCCCACCACCTCTTTGTAATGCCAAAGACTTTGTAAAGATACCAGCTCATTATCAAAGAGGAAAGTAGATAAATAAATTGAAATAATCAGATGATATTCCCCGAATCAGTACTTTAGTCATTTATTCATATATGCATAACTTCAAAAAAAATTAAAAAGCAATCCATGATCTCTTTCACAGACTAGACTCTGCCATGCTGCTGGTGTTTCACAAGATGAGGAATGACACTCACTGTTGACTGTGGAGCAAAGAGCATCTTTTGAAGCCCTTTGGAAGTTGCCCCAAGCTTCCAGGTGTCTCCAAGAGTGTAAGGAAGGGATACCTGTTTTCTCCTTTTTCTGTGGCAGTGGGATGCCAATCCAGCAATGCTAGTTCCTATACTGGCTTTACACCTCAGCAGAAGACACTTTACAAGCTATTACATACCCCAGAGAACTGTTTTGCCAAGGATTTTGTTCTTGTTACTGCTTTCCTCAATGGTTTCCTTTAAAGAAAGAAACACTCCAAATTTATCAGCTCCCCTTGGGACCAGCCCCAAGCAGAATCTAAGCATTAAAAACTAAGCTGGTTTTATTAAGGAAATAAAAATCAAACTTCTAGCTCTGAAACTGAAATATAGGTTACAAATGAAACACAGAACCTCACACCAAGATCCAAGATTGTGCTTACAAGAAGATACTCTGATGGGTCTTGATTTTCACATCTAAGTTTCATAGCACCAGGGTAGGAGTCTTTGTAAAATAATCTAACAGTTGTTTTGAGAACTGTGTATCATAAAAGTCACACTAACCTACACCCCATATGAAGTGCTGGTGTGGAATGCTACCTGCCAGCAGACACCAACCTTCCACTTAAATGGCACAGCAATTAGCATAGTAAGAGATTGGCTTTTCTAAGCTGATACCATAAACTTTTAGGCAGTGTTCTTGGTCTCACCCTTTGTGGGTTGGCTTTGCCTGGGAGAAGTCAAATGAATACCCTGATGATTCTAGGCTTAGTAGCTGCCTCCCCACTGTCTCCTTTGATGGATCACTGCAGCAAAGTGTGACTTCAGCTGTGCTTCCACTGCCCCAGTTTGCAGGACACTGCTCAGAGTGCCAGAACAGGGCCACCATCCTCAGCAAATCCCCCCTGTCCTGGTCAAGGTAGAGAGAAGAATGAAAGGTCCTACAGGTCTACAGGTAGACCATATACAGCTTTGAGCATTCAGGAAGAAAGATGAGAAAGAACCAAGCCACCTCCTCAGCTATCCTCTGGTTCTATGACCAAAAGGAGGTCGGAAATGTTGGCAGTGAACAGCTTGCTTCCCGTTTCAAAGCACCACCTGATCGCACACACAAGGTTTACTCAGAGGCTAATGAGTTTCTATCTCCTCCATGTTCTGACACAAAACACTGCCAAGAGAAACCAAATGCACATGTGGTAAAGATTAGTTAAATTCATGTTGATGGCCTCTCTTGACACATCTTGTGTGCTAACATTTCAAATTAGACAGTTTTTCTTCTTCTACATTCACTTTTTTTCTACTTTTTTTTTTTTTTTTTTTTTTTTTTTCCTATACAAGCCTCCAACACTAGTCTAATTCAAATTTGTTCTTGTGGTTATCATCTCAGTGATGCCCAGTGACAGGACAAGTGGCAACAGGTGCAAACTGGAACATAGGACGTATCATCTAAACATGAGGAAAAATGTTTTTACTTTGAGGGTGGCAGAGCACTGGAACAGGCTGCCCAGAGAGGATGAGGACTGCTCTTCTCTGAAGAGTTTAAAAACCCACATGGATATGACACTGTGACAGCTGGTGCAGGAGAACCTGCTTTAGCAGGGGAGTGGACTAGATAATCTCCAGAGGTCCCTTCCAACCCCTACCATTCTGTGATTCAACTCAGGTCTTGTTACAGGGGATGTTTACACCCCATGTACTCTACACAACTCTTGAATTCCACATTTACTTTTTTATTAGACAATTCAGTGACCCCTTTTCTGTGATGCCTATAGTAATTGACTTTGGAATTTAAGTTATGTGAGGCTGTATTTTTGCAGCTATCACGTAAGAAGTTTTTATCCATATTCCTCTACCCAATAAGTGTTTTTCATAAAAGTGATGTCTCCAAGGAGAATCCACCCCATCTAGCATGGGTGGCCTCTTTAATCCAAGGCTTAGGGAAGAGAGCAAATGAATAGGTAAAGCATCTAGGACTCTTTCTACATTTACAGGATGTCTGCAGGGAAGGAAAAGATAAACAGTCAAGAATCAGAAAAGGGAAATTAAGAGAAAGGTTGTCTGAAATACTCAAAAAATAAAATAGAGGTCTTCCAGTATCCTAACATTTAGGATACTTAGGCTGCTTGATGGCATCACTACTTGACATTAGTATCTATAAGGGCAAGATTTCTCTAGTGTCTGCCTGCCGCCAAGGAGGAAAGTAAATTAGCTGATAAAGCAGCAGTCATCCCTTGCAGGACTTTCACTCAGATGTCATTTTGCTCTTGAAATATCTTTTCACCCAAAGATACAACATCAGGTCTTATTTTGGTAAGGACAGGAATCACAGACAACACTGTGAGAACATGTCAGGCAGATCAATCTACTTTACATCTAGCTGAATATATATTTTATCTATATGTTGCTTAAATAACAACCAATATTTTTGCACTTTTGCACAGATAGCAATTGCTCAGTTTAAAAGCTTCCCCTTTGAATTTACTCTTAAATAGTTTAAGATGCTGTGAAGTGCAGAATGTATTTCAGCAACTACAGTTCAAGAGGACATTAGGAAACTTGCTCCAGTGCACACTTTTAAATAGCAAGACTATCTTCATTGCTTCTGCAGTTTTGCATGAAAACAGAGGTCTGGGGGATCTTTAACCCACATAATACCTCCCAAATTGTCTTTTGTATATTTTTTTGGTAATACAAAATAGCTCATATTCAACTGTAACAGAAAATATTGCTTATGAACATTCCTCATTAACTTTTGGACATGTCTCAGGATCCTCAAGTCCACATCAGGCAGCCTGTTTACTTGTTGAAGCTTCAATCAAGGTCTGCTAAACAAGACTTCAGTTGAACAAAGTAGGAAAGAAAAGAGCATAACTAGTGCATTAATGCTTAAATATTAATGAGACAGGACTGGAACACAGAAACATTTAAAATAAATGTTCTTGGTGGTATTATCAAATGTTAAATTTTATGCATACTAAATCATTTTGTAGCCTGTTAAAATATCTTTTTTCCATGGCCTAGGAGATGCATAATTAATATTTTTTTTTCCAGCCATCAGTGTTTAATTATTAAAGAGTTTGACTAACATTTAGATCTCAAAAGTATAAAAAATCCTTTTAAAAAAGCTTAACTGTCCTGGTTTGGGCCAGGATAGAGCAAATTTTCTGTCTTGTAATTTCGCTTCCAGCTAAGTCTCTTGGAAGTAGCTGTACTTGCTGAAATTAACACCAAGTTTCTCAGACAGTGTCTGCTTCTAGGACTGATAACTCTCGATGCTTATAGTTACAGGTAGAGAAAATTATTGAGAACCAAGGCCACTGCTTGGTTCTGAGGAACGTTTTATGGTCTGGAAAGAGCAAAGGAGTAAAGAGGTCATACCTGCAACCCTCCTTTGAGGAGGAGCGGACAAGATAAATGATCAAACTTGACCAGAGTATTCCACCCTATATGCATCATACTCAGTATAAATTTGAGGAATCACAAGAGTCAACCCCCTTCACCTTTTTTTTCACCCTTCTCTCTTCCCTTTTGCCCTTCTTCACCTGTTCCTCTTTGATGTGGCATCCTGGAAGGATTCTGTCCATCCGCCCATCTGCCTGTGGTCCTGATCCCTGCCAGCCTGAATCTGTGTGTTCCTACCTCCAGCTCCCGACTGGTGCCGACCCCAGGATTCCAGCCTGGACTTTCCCAGGGCTGCCCTGAAGCCTCGGTGGTGACATGAGAGTTACTGGGGAGAAAGGGGGAGGAACATGGTATTATTATTTTCTGTATATTTGCATATATATTTTTTTTATTTTTTTATAATTATTGTTTGATTAAAGCTGCATTGTTTAGTTGCCAACCCATAAGCCTCTCTCCCTTGTTCTCTCTCCTTTCTGTATCATGAAGTGGGGGAGGGATTAATAGAGAGTATTTGGTTAATTGCTGGCCCAGCATTAAACCACACTAACATTTCTGTTCGGGACATGACAGAGAAGTCATTTTTCTTAGATATTTTTAATTAGGATTTATCTTAAAATATCACATACTGGTCTCTTTAGGACATTCTGCAATCTAGGGTAAGGAAAGGGCTTTTTTAATTTTTACCTCCCATAGTTCTTGAATATATAGCACAAGTACTTTCACTTTCTTGTTGCACTGACAGACTAGGCAAGAAAGAGCCAAATAAATATGAGAAATTAACCTACAAAATAACTGGAATTTTTCTGTTTTGATAATCTTTCAACTTGATATCAGCCATAACTGGGACTTACAATAACACTTCATTGCAGATTCCAGATTATAGACCTATATTCTGTATATTCTATATTAATACCCTGTACAAAAGAAATCAAACTTAAGTTTATTAAGAGACAAAAACTGCACAAAATTGCAAGGCCAGGACAGGAACCCAGAGTAGTGCTGCCTGTTTTGTCAAGAGTCATAGGAGAATCCTGGACACAGCATAGAAGGACAAAATAAATCTCTGCAGGGCAAGTACCTAACACACAGATGAATGACACTACTAATTGCATCAGACAGCAAAAGGAAGCCACACCTATCATAGAATCACAGAATAAGTTAGGTTGGAAAAGACCTTTAAGATCATCAAGTCTAACCATCAACACAGCACTGAAAGATCAACCACCAAACCATGTTCTCAAGCACCACATCTGCATGTTTAAATACCTCCAGGGATGGCCACTCAACCACTTCCTCAGGCAGTGTGTTCCAATGCTTTACAAGCCTTTGAGTAAAGATATTTTTCCTAATATTCAAACTTAACCTCCCCCAGCACAACTTAAGGCCATTTCTTCTTGCCCTATCCGTTGTTACTTGGGGGAAAAATCAGCCTCCACCTCATTACAACCTTCTGTTGTGTAGCTGTAGAGAGTAATCAGGTCTGCCCTCAGCCTCCTTTTCTCCAGACTATATGAGAGTATATACTGATATAATGAATATCACTGGAGTATCATATCTAGTTCTTAATATATAACAAAAGCATTGAGCTAAATGATACATAACAACAAGGCAGTGGACAGATGTTCCCCAATAGCTGTGGGACATATTTGTCATCTTCACACACCAGCCTGCTGGTCACACATGTATCAGCCCATAGCACAGGGAGCTGAACAGAGCATCAGCGTTCAAGCTTTCAGGTCGGAATCCAAATGAAGGGATACATGAGCAAGGGTATGAATGCAAGGAGAAACCAGCATTCAGCATCACAGCTGATGGCAGCCTATTGGTGGTCCAACCCATGGCAGTCCAGCTCTCATGAGGTTTCTGGTAGGTATCAGAGGAGTTTTAAGGCAAATTACAAGCAGGCATTTGAAAGCAAGAATTAGGTCACTTCACCATGGTGGAGGAGAGCACTGAAGTTGGTTGCAAGCACCTACAGTGGCAGGAGGCAGCCAAAAGTACTTGCCTGAGAACATAAAAATAAACTAGTGTGAAAGTGTCTAGTACTTCTAATTCCAGATGGTTACTGGAGGTAGGAGTCAAGGTCTCAGTGCTGGGAGGAAGGATAGGTAGGCCTTTGTGAAGAGAAAAACCATGCCTCGAGTTTTACATGACACAGAGAAAAAAGCAGAGTACTGAAAAATTACATAAAATAGAAATTACATCATCAGTACATAGGATAGTTAGTCATTACATTTAGGATAGTTTTATCGTAAATAGAATGAAAAAAAAAAACCAACTACATTCTTGGAAAAATTTTAAAAGGAGAAAAAAAAAATATTTCTTTTCTTGGAAAAGAAGGTTCAAGTTAAATGGCTCTAGATCCAGGAGTGAAGATTTAAGCATTAAAAAAAAAAAAACAAACCAAACCAAACCAAAACAAACAAAAAAAAAAACACTAACAAAAAACCCCAAAAAACAAAACCACAACTGTTGTAATTTTCTTATCCCAGGCTAAAAGTTGATTCCTCATTTATTTGCTCTTCAAATTATCACAGCACCTTTATTTCATCAGAGTCCAGTAAAACCCATCCCAAGCTTGAAATGCAACAGGATCACTGCTGCTTTACAACAGACTTTCACAGAGCTTTCCCCCTAACACCTTCTGAAGAAATAAAGTGAGCTGATAGCTGAATAATGTAATTAAGAGTGATTCATTGCCTTGGAATTTGGTAAATAAGCAGAAAATATGGACTATGGGGTAATGCACTTTAGAAAAAATGATTGTATGGAAGCAGACTAGAATTTCTTGCATTAATGAAAATTTTACATACACAGTTCTAACGGTATATACTTTAGGACATACATCACTATGTATTCAAAAACATTAATGAGGATTCTGGCCAAAGCATATGAGTTTTGTTAAAAATTTTTTAAAATAAATACGAAATTACTGAGCAGGAAAGTCTAGCTCGTATCCAGAAGTCAGTTAAGGCCCAACAATTTGCTTCACTGAAAGTAGCATTTGTTCTAGTCAGGTGAAAGATCCTGCTGCCTTTACTCTCATTAAAAGCAACAGCGATGACACCTTGTAACAGGGATTATTTATCCTTTTTTTTTAGTGCCACAACTGTTATTTTACCACCCTGCTACACACTACCTGGCAGGATGGTGTTAGTGAAGGCAGGCTTTGATGCCCTCCTGCCAAGTTTTCCTACTGACACAACCTTCCCAGGAGTGGCCTGCCCTGTCACACAGCTCCCTGCACCATACAGACATCTAAGGGAAGTTCTGGAGAGGTAAAGGAAAATTTCCCCAAAAGGACAGCGAGCAGAAAAAAGCTCAGCAACTTCTAAGCAAAATTAAATGCATATGATAGAAATGGTCATTCAGGTTGCCCCACTGTCTGGCTGATGCCAGAAGTACTTCTGCCCAATAGCAATTAGGTGACAAAAGAATGCAGTTTATTTAGAAAAAGCCTAGCATAGTAAGCACATGCAAAAACAAACAAACAAACAAAAGACTACATGTTTTAAGTTATAGATTATGAATGTGATAAAATGGCATTTAAAAAGTGACATTTCGGACTATAGTCTATATATTAAAGCATGTAGAATTTGTTTAGACTCTGATAATAGACATTTGCCAATCAGTTCCCTCAGCCTCTTAACTGAAAACTAACATAGTAACACAGCATAAAGACCTGTTAAAAAAAAAGCTGAAAGAATTCCTGGTCATAAGAAATAATGGGAGGGAACCAAAAAAACAGCAAAAATCAACCAGTCAAAATCCAACAATAGAAACAAAAAACAAAGCTTCTACAGAACTGTCATAAGATCTTGGAGATTATTCACTGTGACTCCAGGACAGAATCTACCCACCATCACAGAAGTTTACACACACAGGAAAACCACTGAAAAGGCAAAAAAAGCATCATAAAAAACAAACAAACTAAGCAACAAACCAACCAAACAAAACAAAAACAAAAAACCAAACAACTAACAAGCCAACAAAAAAACCCCACAAAAACCCACTAACCAACAGAAAAGTAGTATTTCTATTTCTCCACAGTGCCCATATTTCAGATGTAGAAGCAAGTAGTCAGCAAGTAAATTTTGAGAGCAGAGAAGCAGAGGAGGACTCTGACACATCAGAAAAGAGGAAAAAATAAGGGAAATAATCATACTGTAGGAAACAAAAAAATAATGCTGATTCAGAGGGATTTGCAATGGAATTTGCCACAGTAAAGCCTGAATCTAATATGAATTTTCAGATATTTTTTAAATCTTCATTTAGGCCCACCAAAGTGAGAAAATAGAGGAAATACAAATTAAAACTGCAGAATTAGGGGCTTTTTATTGCATTCATTCTTCATGAGCATGCAACAGTGAAGGAAAATCAGATTTATAAAAGAAGAGACAGCATTTGAAAACTAAAATGTTACCTTTAGAAATGCAGAGTTCAGGTCTGATGAGCTGAAGTACTCTTTTCTGAAAGGTGCTTTGTATTACTCTGGATACCACAAGCTAGCTAGTCAGAAGCATAAAAGAGACGACAAGGGAAAGCACAGTGCAAGAGGAACATTGGAACTTGTTAAGCATGAAACTGAGGTTTCATAGATCAATATGACTCTGCTCAGAGCATCGATACAATTCATTACAAATGCTACTCCATAAAATAAGCCCCTCAAATACATTATTTCACCCTAAGCCTTGTCTTGGAGAAGTTGTTCTCTTTAGCCTGTTGGCTTACTACACTGGAGAAAAAAAAAAAAAAGTAGGCAGAAACCTTCCCACTGTGGGTAATAGAGATAACATGCTCAAAATTCTTGTATTATGAGAAATGTTCCATATCCAGAGTGGGTTTCACCACAATTCAAAGAAAAAAAATATTTCCTATTCTCAGCAATAAAATCTTCAATATTTGGCATCACAAAACATTCTAAACAAATTATACATTATATGACAGTTCAGCAACAATGCACCACAGGATTCCCTGCAGCTATCAATGACTCAGGCTGATTTAACACAAAAGCTAATATTTCTCCCTGCTAGGACTGAAAGATCTACTTCTTGAACAACATCTCCTGCTTTCATTCTTGAGAAGTATTTGCTTGCTTAATTACTAAAATGAGAAAACATGAAAAGGATGATATTTCATTCATTTCTATGGAATGGTTCCCTTGATTGTTCAAGCTAGTATTTTAACATATGAATTACATCTTCTGAATTTTAGTTTTCAAGAAAGTCTTAAAATTCAATATAAACCCAAGCACAAAATTACTGCAATATCAGCATCCGCCCAAACTTCCAAGGATAGAAATTGAAAATTTCTGGGACTTCACAGACCAGCCAAGATTTAATTCCAAACCTCAAATAGGTGTATTACTGGTTTATATTATGTCCAAGGGCAAAGATTACAAACCTTAGCAGGGATACTTCCCATGAAACCAGTTAGGAGTTTTCTTTCCAGTTGTGACTTTGAGGCAAGTCCCCTTGTAAAACAGGGTGAACAATAAATGCGATTTGTTCTTATGCAAACACCAGTCTCTGCAGAATACTAGAGTGATTCTAGCATAAAACTAAGTTATATCTTTAGATATAGAAGTGTGAACAGTGTCCTCTTCACTCCATTCCTCAGATGTCTTAAAGATTTTTGCCTACACACACTGTGTAAAGATATCCAAGCCAGCAAGATAGTTTTATTTGCTTGATATTAAGCCTACACAAACAAGCTTCACTTGTTTGCCTTGCTTAGGGAGAATAGTAATGAAAACAGCTACCAAAGGTCTGGATCCAAACTAAGCTTTAGTACCTCTAAGAGCATGAAAATGGTTATTCTCAGTTGGCACTGACAGCAGCCATAAACAGATGCCCTTGCAAGTGGTACAAGAAAAGAGAAAGCACATAGGAATCACAGCATCTCTCATGCCTTCCCACTGCTTGTGATGGGGGAGTTTCCCAGCCACGCGTGGTGTCCATGTCATTGACATCCCTCAATGGATTTCTATTTCAAGAACCTGCTCTTTCTTCCGACATCCAAGACACGCACTCATTTAGCTTATTGGTATCCTAGCATTTCCTAAGGATTCATTGTCACAAGTGGTTCCACATCCGGATTCTTACTAATTTGCCTTTCATTGAATGGACTGCATTATTACCTCTTGTAATTGGAACTCATTCAAATAAAACCAAATAACTTTCTAATAAACAGACTAGTGCAAAATACAAGTGAATAAAGACAGCTACTTAAACAGATGGCAAGCCATAACGTGGATATGTCTTTGATACACACCCCCCATCCTAGTATCTGCAGTTTTGGATGTGAAGACACTTCTGCACTTAATGAAAATACATATGAAAATACATGAGTAAAAAATTTTCAAGTTATAAAAGAAACTGTTACATTAAAAGCACTGCTTTTTTTTTTTTTTTTTTTTTTTTTTCCTAAGAAGCATAAAAATAAAGTTTTTTAAAAGGAAAATAATAGAAAAGATAATGTGGGGACAAGTTTGACACTTGGAAAAATAAAAAGTCTTTTGTTCAATATTGAAAAGCAAATAGAAGAGTTCTCCAGTCAGAATACTGGTTGACAGAAAGGTCTGAAGTTCATAACACAACAAAGCCAATACTTGTTGTATATTATCCCCTTTTTCTCTGCAGTCATGTTGACAGCAGATTCTGCAAGAAACTTTGTCTTCACCTGGAGGGGACCAGCAGTTTCCAAAATTCCATGGCATCCTCACTACACAAAAGGTCCAAAGCTTCTAAGCCTGGAGCTGGCTGGGGTGGACACTCAGATCCAGCCCCTGCAGCAGATCCAGGCTCAAATATGCTCCAATCCTGTCTACTAAAATCCACATATTAGTCACACAAGGATAAAGAGTGCATCCTGGTTGCAGCTACTGGTAGAGACAGAACTTGTAAAATGTCCTGGGAAATATTTTCACATAGTTAAAATTATTTTCTGATATTAACCATTTTTAAACGTTTAAAGCTATAGAAGACATGATCAGCAATGCCCTTCTGAATTTGTACAGTCAGTCATAAAATCATTTCCAAAGGGGAAAACAATACTGCTTTGAACCTCCACTTTTATAGAAATGCCATTAAATTACACTGGAGGGTGGCAGCAGGCTATGGCTATGAAGCTTCTTGGCAAAAAAGCAGATATTTCAGAATTCATTATAATAAAATATCACCTTCTTGCTCTTAAACTTCATTTTCCAGATACACATATACAGGTATTGGATGAGAAATTTTCTGCCTTAGTTTTTCACTAATACAAAATTCGTATTCACTTGTGAATAACTCTTACAAAAAACATTCATGTGAGGAAGTATTAGCCCTGCTTACTGCTTTATGTATTTAATTCATAACAATTTGCAATATGGTGCTAGTCACCTATTGAATTCAGCAGACTCATGGTTTTGCCAGCAAAAATTACATATCAAAGAAATAATTGTGTATAAACTAAGACACTTTTCAAATATGATGACTGTTCCTAGTACAGGGCTTGCAGAACCCCATTCAGGCTTTTTGGAGGTTCTACATGTCCAGCAGCATGGTCCTTCCCTTTAATTCAGCTTCCATTGCCCTTACACAATCACTTGGAGGGGGGTTACATACTTTCTGTCAGGGTCTTCTGCCAATGTTAATGTTTTGGCTTTTAACCGATGCCTTCAACCATACCCATTTCCAGTTGGGTACATCCATGCAGTAGCAAGAAGCTGATAAACTTCCCAAACTTCTTCCCTTCCCAAAGTGGGTCAGTGGCAACCACAGCTTTTTCCCTTTGAGGCTTTTTGTTCTCCTGCATAAGTGACCTCACTTATCTCTCTGTCTCTCCCTCATTGTATCAGCGTGATTTATTGAAGCCAATATGAAAACCATGCTTTGGGACAACTGTGCTCTAAGAGCAGGCTCTGTCACCGGTGACATGAAATAGAATCACTTTGAAAACATTACCGGTACTTTAATTTGTCTTTCTTTTCATTTTGATGTTCATTTTCAGCAAATGTTATCATCCACCCCAGGCTTTAGAACATTAAATTCTGACTTTCATTTTCAATATTACAAATCAAGTTTAAGATGAGCATGGGAAAGAACTGAAAAAAGACTTTAATTCTGCTCACTCCCAGGTCAATAGTAAGGACTGCTAAGAGCAGGTATACTAGGAGAGAAAAGGAAAAATGGCCATGGCTTGTGAGTGGTACCTTAGACCAGGAGTCTGGAGTAAAATAGTCATGTAGCCATTTCTCTGCCTGTGGAGCTTCATTTCTTTTTCACTTTTCTTTCCCTCTGTACTACTTTTCAACTAGTAACCAAATAAACGTCACACAGCATTGCCACTCAGGAGCTAGGTCAATTCTACTGCATGATACAGAAAGGAATAAGCTATTTGCCCTTAAGCTGTTAGAGTGCACATGCATACACAAGTGATGGCCATCACAGCTCTGACACTTCTCTTTGTGTTAGTCATCATGAGAACACTTGCAGTGACATTATTTCTAAAGGAAATTTCCAAGTTTTTAATTGAATCCATGGGGTTTGATTTTATATACACTAGAGAATAGACTTATACCAAGATGGGGGGTAGGAAATAAAATACATCAGAGAGCTGAAATTTCCAGTCTGCACCAAAAATGAAATTGTTTTCATGCAGATGTTGCCTGCTGGGAGCTTTAATTAAGTACCTTAGGGGGTATCCTCAGCAGATAGCTGCACTCCTTGGCCAGACTGCCTCAGTTCCCAGCATGCCCTGCCATTCCCACAATTAACAAGTATATGACCTTCATGAAAAGTGCGATCCTACTCTTGTTCAGAATGGCCATACTGGAGAAAAGTGAATGAAAAATAAAAGAATAGATTCCCAGCACATCATTGCTGGATATCCAAACAGAAATATTCAACCTGAGAGCATGCATTTAGAGGGGTATTTTTCTTTTTCTAGACAAGATTGAAGTTTCTTCTGAGAGCAGGAACTTTTTTTACACACCAACAAGTAAATGAGTCAAAAACAATTAAAAAAAAAAAAAAAAAGTTATGTCTAATACACACACAAAATATAATTTGTCTCTCCTAGAAAGAATCCCTGGGTTTTGTAGCAATATAGATGGACTTGGGGAAGGAGTGGAATATAAAAAATGGTCTGGTTTTCAGGTCTCAGGAAAAAATTAAAAACAAGATTACTCCAATGCACACCGCTGGAATAATGCTTGGACACCACTGAAGCCCTACTTTAAACTCAGCATAACTTTTGAGTCTAGAGTGGTCCTCTTCAGATGGGTGACTATAACCCTCAGTTGAGGTAATAATATCAACCAAAGGTTGATAACCCATGGTTATAACACCATCACCTTCCTCCTCCCATCCCGCTCTGTTGCCTCATCATACAATTCAGTAACAGGTGATAAAGATGACTGCTGAAATTAACTACATTAGAGGTCTAGTTTCCAAAGTGTCAGAAACAAAATTTTGCCTAATTTCATATGCCCCTGCAAATACTTCATTTGACTCTAGATGTAATAGCAGGTTTCTTTAAGCCATCTATACAGAACAAAAATGACAGTTTGTTGAAACAAATGCATGAACATCACTGTAAAAAAACAATTTCAACTTTGTTTCAGGCTCCAGTTCTGGGGAAGTTAGAAGTTCAAGAGAGCAACTAATTTGCTTCAACTTTCTTAAACAAATCTAAGTTGTAAAATAATTCCTTCTTTTTGTGACTGTAGTTTTCAGCTGGAAGTTTATTGTACTTTTTTTTCCCCCTGTGGACAGTAGTATCCAACAGGCCAATCTTTCAATTTTTTTGTTTCACAGAGTCATTCTGTGAGACTGCAGGTAAAAATTCTGTTTGGGGAATGCATCTTTATTATTTCTCAATAAATACTTTATGTACCTCATTCCCCATCCAGCAGTATTCTGGTCACAGGTGTTAATAATGAAAGTCTGCAATTATGGATGGAGGATGGCTGCTTAGGCTTTACAGCCTTAGAAGTTCTCCCTGTGGTTGCCCCAGGATGACATATATTTTCTGTAAGTGCCCTTATATTCAAATATACTTTGACTTTGCAGCAAATAGCAACATTTGCTAATATAACAGTGTGGATATATTTCAACTAGTATAAGATATATTTTAAGTTCACACAGGATTATAGTGAAATACAACACAGAGAGACTAAGTAATAAATTTTTTTATATTTAACAATGGTAATATATTCTTTAAGAACTCTTCACCTCTGTGCATGTACACACTTCAAACAAATATACATACACTTGCCCATCCAAGACAAAGAACCTGTTCACTGAGTGTTATTTTTCTCCTGGAAGGGCTAATCAGTCTAACTTCCATGCACAATGTCAAATAGCCATACCACCATAGTACAGAGCTTTCATAGGTAAAAAAATATCTGAAGCAACAGGATAATTCTTACAGAAAATCTTTTCTTAATTCTTACAGGAAATCTTAAGGACACATCCTTACTAACTCAGAGCAGTTGTAGCAGCAATAATCTTCTTGTGACTCCCCAGTCTTGTTTTTTGCCAGGTGAGATAATTTAAAATAACAATGATGAAGCCTTCAAAATGGTAAGATCATAAGGAAATATAGTGGTTTTCCACATTTTTTTCAGTTGCGTAGATTGAAATAATACATCACATCATACTAAGCAACCTCACTATATCAAAGTGATATTGGGTATGAAGTACTTTGATTGCTACTGTGCAGGCCATCTTAGTATTTTAGTTTTCTGAGTGATGAAGCAGTTTAGCTTAACTCAGATTGCAAGGAACAACCTAGCTACATAGCCTGAAATGCACAAAATAAACAAGACAACCCAGAGGTTCCTGCAGCCTTGCATTTTTCTAAATGGTTTGAAAGAGCATTTTACTGCATTACTACTATCCAAGTTCTAATCTGGCAAGCATATCCTACTATTTTCCCTCCTTTTTATCCACTAGATGACAAGTAGAGAAATACAAAGCTAAGGATTCCATTTTTTTTGATGAAACCTCAAAGCTTTGTTCTGGACAGTGCACACTGCTGCTGAACTCAGTCTGCAACCTCAGGAAAATACAAATTCACACTTGAAAGCCAAATGTGCCATTTAGGCAAACCAGTAGGTGCGTGCATAGAAGGCAGTAACCAAATATGCTCAGTAATCTACTTCGGTACCTAGGATACCAGAGGCTGCTAGAAATTCAAGCAAAAACTGAAACTTTGCTGCCCTGTGAGCTGATGGCAGCACTGCCTCATGTAAGCAGATAGGTAACTGCTTACAGCAGGAACCCAGGCAACCCAACAGGCACATGTAGCACAGTGAGAGATGTGTGAGGAAGCACGCTGGGTAGTACCCACTTTTTGGCTAAAAGGAGCTCAGCAACCACAGGCTGGGGTGAGGAGGTTGGAAAGTAGTTGTAAGTTCCATCCTCTGCCTGGACAGGGCTGCATCACACATAGCATGGGAGCATGTCCTAGCCAAGGCAGAACTCCCTCCTGTCCATTCTGATCTATTTTAATGAGATACTGAAATGTTCACCCACTGTGGGAAAGAATAGTAAACGATTGATCACTGTGACACCCAGCTTTGAATTGGGACACTTGTGTTCTGCTCTTCACACCTCAAATTATTTTGGCATTATATTCAAAGTGAAACAGTCCTCTCCTCAATCACTCCATAATATCAAAAGGCAGCATTTACAGAGACTGACTGCAAAGACACAGGGAACTGTGACAAAAATAAATTCTGCTAAATACCTTTGTTTTTACACTGAGATAATATGTAGGTACAGATACAGATGGTAACATACTTGTGCACATTCACATCCTACAGAAATCAGGTCTTAGCTTAAACCTTATAAAAACAGGGAATAAAACAACATCTGCAATTCTCCATCCAGTGGTAGTGTTAGCAGTAGTATAAACAGAAAGTTGTTGCTCTATCACCATAAACTAAGCTTTAATTCAAAATTGTTAGGTAAACAAGCAGCAAAGTCATAGTTTACCAAAACTGCCATTGTCTTCTCATAGAAGCATCCAGGAATTCATTAATTTCACACTCAGACAGAAAGCAGTCCTTCAGCACCAACCTTTCTCCCAGAAGAGATCATCTGAGCATGTGCGCAAATGAGAGATTCAAATCAGTCATTTACAGATCCTATACAACTACTCAAAACACACAATAACTTTTTAACAGATTATTCTTCCTGACAATCTAATTCCATTCAATGTTATTCATAACTTTATCTTGAAATGCTTATTTTAAAAGTATTACCTGTTCCACTGTAACCAACAGCCTAGAGCTGTGATGCTACTCTAGGAGGCTCCCAGGCTGTTTGGCATCCCACGGAGAGTCATTCAGCTGCCCCGAAAGGCACCCCAGAAGCTACTGAACGCCAAAATGTGGAAACAGCCCATGGCAGACAATGAGATACCTAGGACACCAATAACCTAGATCAAATGCAGTGGGCACACACAGAAGTCCTAAAAAAGGCTACCTCCAGAAATGCTGCAAACCAGACAAAAGCAATACACTATGGATAGTAAAGATTTCCCCTCACATGCCTTCCTGCTCCATAGCCAAAGGAAGATAGAAGCTGCCGTCTTTCAAAGCAAAATAACATGAGGATTCACAGGAAAGACCTCTTCTTGAGATTCATATACTTGCAGAACTCCACTACAGAACTACAATTTGGCCCAGGTTGGTTTGAACAACTGCACATCAAACTGGATACAACACACATAACGATGAAATGGTGGAGCACCACCTCCCCATGTTGCCAGCAATTCAAAGAACCCACCACCAAAGCACTTAAAAACAAATTCCAAAGAGAAAAAAAACATGCTTTCCTGCTTTTTGCAAAAAACTTCCAAAATCCTTGTAATGTGAAAACTTCTTGGCTGCTCTGTTTGTACCACTTGCTTCCACTCTTCTTCCCATTACGCAGACTGAAGCACACCTTATCTGCATGGGTTTTCCTTTTCTAACTTGTTTCTTCCAACCCCAATCACTTTTATAACATCTCTAATTAATGTCTTAGTAATTCTACTGTATGTGAAGAATAGCCCTCTCTCCAAGATTTCAGAACATTTTTGGATTTTTATTTAGATTTGAATTTGTCTCCTCACTCTTCACTTTAGAAGAATGAGACAGGATTAAGTGTAAACACTCTTTTTAAAACAGAAGAGCATAGACATGTACCTATTCTGTACAAAAGCCTACCTCTTCCAAAAAGCAGCTTTCCACCTTTAATTTTCTTTTTTTTTCTTTTTTTGGGAGCTACTCTCATTAGTGCATCTTGCTCTTGACAGCTACATTTTCGACATTACAACTTTTTGTAGGAATAACATACCTCTTGAACAAAATTGTTCTCCATCTTGGTCCTGTCTCATAACAACATCACATCTGCCACACATACTTCAAGGGGAAATACTGCTACAGCCATAAATATAGGCTATGCAGGCCTAACACTGGCAGCAATCACACAACTTTTCCTCTGTGTTACAATCCTCCCCAGGTGTTTGTGCCCTTTTATCTGAGACAGCTGCAGCTTCTCTGAAGGAAAGTCTTCTAGAAAAGACCCAGCCTATGGGACAGCTGGAGTCACTGGCAGCCCTAGCAGATAGGCAGAATAATAGACTGCCTCTGTGACCCCTGAAATATGGAAGAGGGGCAGAGTAAGCAGAAGGCATGTGAGAGCAAAAGCAAATGTCTGCATGGAAAAATTATAGTTTGTGGGTATCAGCAGGGGATTCAGAGCAAAAGTTTTAAAAGTCAAATAGTTGGAGGAGGGAAAAGGGGAAGGACAAGCCAGGAGGAGAGAAGAGCGGAGGAGGAGACTCAACTCACAAACCTCAAATGTTCTATTAAATCATACAATTTCTATCCATAGCTTCCTGCAAGCTGTATTACCTGTTTTAATATACTCAATGTTTCATAAAATACCACTAGACAATTCCCTCACCCAGCTCTCTGGCACTACACCAATCTTTTCCATATGCACCTCTAGGTTCTGATATGTCCAGACTGTTTCCAACCATTATCCTAATGTCAGGATTACCTGAATTGAATCTATGCCACAGGATCTTGAAGCACACACAGAAGTATTTCCCAGTCAAGTTGCTGGCCCAGAAAATAGTGCTTTATGATATCAAGGAAATAAGGATGACAGAGATTTTACTGACTTGAATTTACTCCTAATTAGGTGATGCAATATAGACATTAAGAAGTGTATCACTTTTTTTGCTTTATGAAACAGCTGATGGTAAATGAAAAAACATGTTTTCACTGCATATATGTTCAGCTTCACATGTTCTGTTGAGAATTTACTTAGGTAATAATTTTTTTTTTCTTTTTCAATAAAAGAACTACTTGGTAATTACAATATTGTACTACTCCTACCCATTTCTTACATTTCATTTACTGGAAAAAATAAAAGAGATTGGGTACACCTATTATTCTAGGTTAAATAATTTAATCACATTGGATAGTGCCTTAATTAGATAGAATAACAAAACAGAAGAAATGCATGCCATGCTTTGATTGTACATCATATCCAGATTTTGTCATGACTTGAGATAAGTATCCCATTCCTGACAGATCATAATGGAGACTTACAGTAATATTGTGCTGGAGTCACAATTATACATAGTCGGTCCCTAACAGGAGACAGACATTGCAAAGATCTAAGGAGTTGAGCTCATTTGCTTTAAGGTTGTTGAGAAAAGTATGCCTTTTTTGTCAGTAAATGGTAATTTGCTATCCTGAAAGTTACCTTTATTTCCCTTAAGAGTGGGAAACAAAGATTTCCTGACACAAATGAGCCAAACAAATCAAGAAAACTATAGAACAAAAAAACATCTATGACATTATATAGTCATGGAAGGGGCAAGCACTACTTAACATGAAAGTGTGATGAAAAACTCTTCCTGGATGGTTATAAAATGGATGAGTTGATAATCCTGCAGAATGAGCCAGAGGAGGAGACTCTCTCCACTTTCTAATGAATGCTGCTCACAAAGGTCTTCATCACTCCAAAGCTCACTCTGAGGGGTCTGTCTCTTTGCAAGCAGATGTTCTTCACATTTTCTGTGTTTACCTGTTACAGTGCACAATGTAGGAATAACTTCAATCTTCTCTCTGTATCATTTGGCTCATGATACTAAACTTGAGAATGAAATCCTAGTGCTGCTGGCATGGTGGTGAGAGTTCTGACACTGGAAGAATTCTACTTTTGTTTAAGACAAACTGCCTGTTGTAGCTTTTCTGTTTGCATGAGTATTCAGAAGCCTTGTTCATTTTTATGATTTGAATGGTATTTCACTTGGTGAAGGACACAGTCTTCTCTCCCCATCAAACTGCATGACTGAAACCTCATTAAAAGGTAATTTCCCTTTCAAAGACTAAAAGAAGAAATCAGCCAGATGTGCTCCAAAGAAGACTTCAAGCTGCTTTTCAGAAACTGTTCTAGCTGTCTAACATTCAGGAGAGTGAAAAACAAGATGAGACAAGATATAGTGGGTGAGAATCTACTTTACCCTCTGTATTTTTCAGATTTTTAAGTACAGTTTAGATAGGCATTGAGACTCAGTGAAGTTTCATGAACTTTCTTCCAGCTCACAGTTTCCGTGATTCAGGAACCCAACTCGGTATTTTGATTAAAATGCTTCACCAGTTTGAGTCTGCTGGATAAGGACAGTTTGACATAGTAGAATAGAATGCAGTAAAGAAAATAATAAGCATCTACAGCTGTGTCATCTTCATTGTCGTACAAATAATGTTGGCTTTAAAGATCATTCTTTTGACAATATAATTTCTCATTTTATGAACAGATTAGGAAAAAACTAATATTTACATGGGATTAATAACTTATTTTCAGAGTGCAAGAAAATTATACATCTGAGAAGAAAATAACATTTTTTTTGTACTAAAGAGAAATAGCTCTGTTTAATACACGAGCCAAAAATTCATCTTTAAATTCAGTTAAGTAGGTCTGCTTTCCTGGAATTTAATGAAAAAAATGTTAGATTTTTAAGGTCCTGTGGTAGTTTCTAGAAGGACCTTGAAGATTCACTAGTAGAAAGCTTTAACCATGTGGCAAAAGGGGACCTAATTAAAGACACTTTAAAAGAGGTACAAGCAAAGGAAAGACAAAACAAAAAGTTTCCGCTATGCATTAAGTTAGTATCCTAGAAGTAGCATCTGCATTTTAAAAAAAACACTATAAACACCATAAGCACAACCAGGAAGTTCATAAGAATGCCATGTTCTTATTCAAGGTGGCTTTATCCTAGTCCCTTGACTCACCATTAAGGTAAAGCAAACTGCCCAGAACAAAGGAAACAATGTTTAACTGTTCATATCCTAAATGACACTCAGTTTTCCAGGATCTGTCACCTACTGTGCTTGCATCCATATTTTAGAAAATGGATGGGATTTCTATAGTTTCCTAAACTCTTAACAGTTGCCTACATGCTCTCTTCTGCTGCTTCCAGGTCTGGGATAGATTTCTTGCTTGCAGAATGCATCAAAGCAGCTTTTTTCTTCTTTAGATGTTCAGTTAATATCCTCCACTTCAGATTGTTTACTCTTCCAAATTTACCTCTATCGAAAATCCCCTCCTCAGCTTATTCTCTCTAGCTGATGCCATTAATCTTTTCCTATGCTTTCCAAAGATAAAAATAGCTTTTTTACCTTTATTTATTTATTTATTCACTTTCAGAAAAGAGAGTAAGTACTTAATTAATGCCGTTAGCCAAAAAAGGCTTCTTCCACATGGATCTCTATCATTAGCTAACAAACTGGTCCATGCAGCTGGGCAGGTGCTGAGATTCTTTTTATACCAAGAGAAATAGACACTGGGGGAAACAAACAAACAAGCAAAAACCAAAACCAACAGCAAAAAAAAAGACTAACGTTCCTGCAGTCAAGCTTAAAATTCTCTACCCATAAAAAGTAACTGATCTAAGCATTAGAAATCAACCCTGAAATCAACCTAAACTCAAGATAAATTAACATAAATGTAAAATAATCCATTTATTGGCAGAAACTAAAGAGACAGGAGTTACTAAATTATAGAAAAAATAATAAAAGACAAAAAGAAAGCTTTCTACTCCATCTCTGAGGTTCCCATTGAACCCCCTGTTAGACATTCAGAACTCAAGTGCCAACAACTAGCTGTTTAGCACAATTAAAGGAAATAACATTTTTAAACAGAAATGGCTTTGACTGGGGACCTTCCACTTTCTGCTTCTCCCCAGACTCTCAGATATTCTCTTACAAATCTTTTTCCCATCATTTTTTCCTTCAAAGACGTCCTTTGATCCTCCATCCCCTGGCTGCTCCCATCTGCTTTAGAAACATAGGTGTCCCCTGGGTGTGATTAGATGTGGCTATCACTTGCCCAAATGGCAAGCAGTCAGCTGGTGACTGCTGTGGTGACTGACAGACTTCTAGCCCCTTGTGAAGAAAAAGGCCAACCTGGATACTTTCGGATACATACTCTTCTTCATGTTATTAATTTATATTTCTTTATACACAGGTATATATACACCTTGCTGGGATTACTGTATGTACCATAGGACTGGATTTTATAAGGAAAACGGACTTAACAGTAAAACAGTCGCTTCAGGATAATAACAGGCTTCCACTGACTGCTCACTAAGACAGTATTTGAGCTATAATCTGACACATTTTTAAATAATAACATTGCTTATTACAGAGAGAATTATCATAGTGTACCTACCCATCTGTTTTAATGATTGCCCAGCTCAGTACCAAAATCAGAAAGAACCAGTTGGCATTTTTAAATTTCATAGGTTAGTAAGTATGACTTTCTCCTGAGAGAATATCCATAGAAGGTGGAAGTTATCAGTACAGTAATGTGCCAAGTTTTCTTTGACACCTCCTTCTCTCCAGGAGAAATATTTCCAGGAACTGCCAGTAGTGTAGCAATAATTTTTCAAATGGAAGTAAAACCTCCAGTGTCATAGAGTGGTCATTCTGCCTTTATATTTAATAGAACGAATAAAGGAAAACTGAGACAATCTTTAAAAAAAATCCCATAGAACATTTTAATTATCTAGAACAGAAATGGAAGGACAGCAATTGTAACAACTAGAAGCTTTCTACTTCCACTATCAATAGGATATATCACTGTTAGGTTAAAAAGGGCTAGTAACTCTACAGGACTAAAAATTCTACAGTGAAAAATTAAAAATTATTAAAATTGAAAATATTAGTAGAAAAAGAAGAAAAAAGTAGAAATTAGTAGAATTAGTAGAAAAAAGAAGGAGTTGCAATCAATCCCACCTGAGTGAATAAGCATATAAGAATCCAAAACATTAAAAAAACAGCTCTTCATCCTCTTCGGCATGTCTTATCAACCACCACCATAAAAACATTAGAAAATGTAAAGGATTCTGTGCAAGGAAAAAATAAAACTAACTAAGGAATTGGAGATATCAATTTTCAATATGGACATGAGGGACTGATCCAAAAGCCACTGTTGTCAGTGGGAACGTATCTTAAAACGAACCACAAAATATTATTTTTCTTTTCTTGCTATCATCCTGTGCTAGCAGCACAAGAGCATGTTAGGATCAACCAAAATTGAGGATAAACATCATATTTAGCTACAAATACCAGCTCAGTATGTGAAAGCTTTATTAATATAAAGTGTTGGCAAGTTCTAGATGATTCAGAAGAAAAAGAAATGGCATATTATTTCATTAAAAACAGTCTCAAAATGTAAATAAACTATTTAGCAGCACACTTACTGGTCCCAAGTGAGGGACAGGGAGACAGTGTAGGAACTCTATTCCTCATTTGGTACATGATCCTGGCCAAGTTATTTAGCTCCTGTTTGTTTATCCATCTGTAACATGAGTGTAGGAAAAGTTATTTCCCAGATGGCAGCATGGTGAAACTTAATTGATGTTTGTAAACTTCTGGCAGAGTCCCTGATGAGAGGTGAGCACAAAATAATATTACATTCACCTTCTGGGAGCTCCTACATTTATTTCATAAATGCAATAAAGATAAATTGAGGGTTACAAGAAGACAATTATTAAAAATCTGCTGTAATAATTAGTGAGTTCAAAATGCACATTCTTGTTCACAGAATAATAATAAGTAGTTGTACATGAGTATAGAACAGACTTAGGTAATGGCTGTTTCGCTGGTTTACATTGTGACACGAATGCATACACTATCCCTGAAAAAAGTCCAAATCACTTTCCCCTGCCCCAGTTTCACTGAAATTATCAGACAGGCTCAAAACCAAAAAAGAGAGAAAAAGATTAAATATGGAATTAGGGGCTTTTTGTGGCTATAGAATTTTAAGTTACCCTCATAGAGCACATTCATGAGCAATCACAAATTGCAGCAGCTCTCAGTTTTCTCTCTCTAAAATAGGACATGGGAACTGGCACCATGGGCCCAAAATCAGAAAGCATTTTCCACAGATAGCTATCTCCAGCAGTGAGCAATACCATATGTTGCTATATGACATTCCCTTCCTACTCCACAGATTAGGTATTACTTCTGGATTCTGGCTTACTTTCAACTCTTTTTCTGTTTTAAACTGTAACTGTTAAAATTCTGACTACTCCTGTTACCCATATAAAATCCTATCCTTCTCATTTCTTGGTGACTGTCATTCTATAGCACGTTACCATAGCCAAATGAAGCCTTGGGCAGCAAATCGTGGAGATAATGCTACTTTCTCATTTCCTTTTTCATCATATTTTTTAACTGCTCTCTAGCAGCATGGTGGCAAAAGATGTCAGATTCTCTTGGAGTGAGTGTCCCTCCAATAAATGCAAATACATCCATTTGACATCCCTGGGTTTGTCTTGCCTGCTGCAAAATCTGAATATTCCCCTCATTTCCTTTCTATTTGGTTGCTTACTAAATTGAAAAGAAAAGATTCCATTGTCCTCAGGCTGATCCTGCTCAGCCCAAAATAAGATGTTCCTGCAGCATGGATAAAGCTATGCAGTTGGTATTATCTGTCTCCTTCCTAATTTTTCTTCACATTCTTTCATAAAGACAAATAGAAACAACCCTCATAGCAGAAGCTTAATTATAGGTGCTCTCATAAAGAGCTATGATGGAAGGGGGGCAGTGCCTACTGAAAACTCTATAGAGGAACACAGATATTAAACAGTTATTAGCATTAGACATTTTATAAAAATGTTATATGAAAATATTTCTTTATGCAGATAGTATAGTCTCAATATAGCCCACAACAATTAATGTGAAAATGAAATCACATTTCTGATTTTGAAGACACATTATAATATTAGATTCAGTAGTTTTTCAGGCCTGTATTGCATTTGAAAAATTTCAAGATATTAAGAGCACATTTGAAGTCTTATCTTTCTTTATTTCATAATCCTTATTTTCTTCTGGATTCCCAGAAACTCATTCTTCATTTTCAGGTGACAAGATTCCCTATATTAGCTCCCACTTCCTTCCTAAAAACAAAATCTCTGAGCAGAAACCAAAATCTAAGCCAGTGACAGCTGACACCTCAATGCAAACACAGGAAGCACTACAGAGTCTTCTCATTATGAGCCATCTAGAAGAAACTAAGACCAACATATCTATCTTAATGCACTTCATGTTGCTTATACATGTATAGATTCATCCCCAGAGGATGATTCATCAGCCCTAATGTTTTGTTAGATGACTGAAATTTGTTGGAATGGATCTAGGTAGAAAGCCACCATTCACCTGCCTGTTCTCAACTGTATGCAGCAGCTTTAGAACATGCTGTCCCATTCTGCAGGTTTCTAAAGAACAGAGACCAAGAGACATACCTTTTCTAGATCTGTTATTATGCACTGAAAATAAAGATGGTTTATACCCATTACTGGTCCATAAGGTTTTTCAGTGCTGAGTCTGGTTCTTGTTTCCACAGCACAGATTTCTGACTTCCTTTCCTACTTAGGCAGGTATCAAATAGAGCTGTCAAGACCTGACAATAAATACAGAGGGGTTTTTTCCTCATGAATATTTACTCACATTAAAAAGAACATATTACATCACATTTTGTATTTATTTTCTAGCCACATTCTGCAAAGCCTTGAGAGAGACAGTTAACTAATACAAATGAGAACAGAAAGCTAAGTCCAAAAGGAATTTCACTGCTTCCACTAGAGCTGTGGATGCAACCTTCTAATCAGGAAAACAAACAAAACCATATGACAATCCATCCATTTACAGCTAAACAATACAGCTAACCAGCTTAAACTTTTGCGTTGTGGATAGTCTTAATTTTTAAAATGAACCTTAAAAATAAGAATTTTTTAATCAGATAGCTGCTAAGCCTGGAGAAAGCACATTCTTGCTGCAGAAACAGTAGAAATGTGGTTAACTAAATTGCTGCAAATTATTTATTTAGCTGCAAACACAGGCTAAGTATTTGCCCCAATTCACTGGACAATCTCTTAGTACCTGAGGGAAGGTTCTGTTGTAGATATTAAATAAGTATTAATCCATGCTTTGCCTCTAATTAAATGTCATCTAAATTATCTTATGTGCATTAAGGGCAAAGGATGATACCATTCTGACTTCAGATAATTAGACACCTTCCCTTAATTATGCCTCAAGATGTGCTTTGATTCAGAACACTCATGCTACTGTTATTTGGTCTCCCTGATCTATCTTAGAGAAAGAGAATATTGTCAGCTCTAGAAATGTGATTCACAACACTGGGGGGGAGGGGCAGAATTTTGAACCTCCATTTTATAAAGCATCTTATTATGAAAATATTCCAAGACAGTGTACATATTTCAAAAGTTTACACATAAGCTCTGCTGGAAGCAAAATATGGGAGTCTTGCTGTTACATTTTTTAAACATTACGTGAAAGTGCTTGTGTACGTATCCTAAGGCTGACTGCTTTTAATAATTAGCATCATTAAGATGAGACTAATTAACCTTGTATTCAACTCTACTCTTCAAATCTACTAATTAACTTGATCTTTTACTTCTAATAGACTTTTGGCTGACCAATTATTCCACATTAATAATGTTTCCAAAGTCTAACTTTTCACAAAATACATCCTGTTATCCTCTCAGACAGAACGGTGCTTCGTTTTCTTCCAGGTTTGATCTGTCAAACGACATTGACTTTTACCTATTATGTCCCATAACTGACCTGCAGGTCATGCAACTCTCATTTTTAAATCAAAGAAGTACCAGAAAGCAGGTTCATGCACAGTTCTGTAATTTCTAAGCAGATGCAAGTGTGATCATATTTTATCATCCTGTTTGCACCTTTCCTGTTGTGGATGTTCACAGACCATGACGCATCAATATCTTTTTGAAGGGAAAGATCAAAGGACTTTCCTATTCATGCAGGTCCTTTATGTCATCCTCACCACCTTACCTACTCTGACTTACGTTCAGTTCCTGAAGGGAACATCTCTATCAGTAGCCAACACACTTTCATGTCATTTTGCATATAATTTTGTACTTGCCCATAAACTTCTAGGTCTAGTAGCACTGAGCTCTGGCAAAGCAGAGCAGTATTGCAAACTGAAACAGGAGGCCAGATATATGCCATTGTCTAGTAAGTGTTCTCTGTGCTGTTTGTGGGGAGACTGCTCATTTAGATTTCATGTTTTGCTTTACTCTTGCTTTCTTCCGATTCCCCCCCTTCACCTCATCAAGCTTAATGAATGCATCCATCCAGGAAATTTTAACTATATAATATACAGCAACTTCATACCATAAAGCAAGTTACTTTCCATGTTCATTAAATTATCATATATTATTGGTCTTAGATCATTAGGTAGCAGCTCCTGAATTGAGACCTATTCTCACTGCTATCCTGCAACAACAAAAGTCTACTGTAATTGTACATAGCACCTTGCAAAATATGACATTGGCAATTCTCAACTTAACCAAAGACCCACAAACAGTAAATTAACTGAACCTTAATCTTAATTTTAAGACTCCAGAGACTCCTAGAACTCATAACTTTCTTCTTTAAGCTAAAAGTTAATTGAAAAATTTTATATCTCATAAGATCTGAGTTCAGTATTCTTTTTTTTTCTAAGACTCAAGTCTTCTTTGAAAGAAAACGTTTTTCTTACTATATTGCCTTTAACAACAAATGTTGGCAATAAGATGAAATAGAATCGTTCTTTTCTAGATAAATGGATCTTGATCTTTTTTGAGTCTGTATCACTTTGGATTTTTACCAGCCATTTCAGAGCAGTGAATGAAACTGTACAGGTCACAGACAAACACAGCCAGAACCTGCCATAACTGTTCTGGGCCCCATGGCACAACGCACCACCTGCCATCCAAATTTAAGAAAATGCTTCCTTAGATCATGTTGCATTATAGCAACACAAGACAACTCCATAATGGCTACCTGGTGCCTGAAAAACTAAAAGGATGACCAAAAATGCTTTTAAGTAAGTAAACCTTTCTGTGTGTTTCTTGGGCCTTTTGCTAACCTGTAATTACTACCTCCAGCTGATAGACTGAATCATTTGCATTACACATGCAGAGGTGAACTAAGAAATTTGGAATGCAGAAAATCTAAAGAATTAACTGGATTGCAGCCAGCAACTACACAATTTGCCTAGATGCAGTGATACAGATAAACTGTAGGGGCAAAAAAGACTGCAGACAATAGCTGGGCACATGAGTGAAAGGTGCCTTCTGTTCTCGCAATAAACTAGACTTTGCAGCTATTTTACAGATATATATATATTGCAGTTCATAAGGGCCTTTAGTTATGGCTGACGTTTGCTCAGTTTTTGTAAAAGTCTACTGCAGGTAAGAAATGCAAACCTGTGAGCAGCACTACAAACTCACAACCAATCTGAAGCAATGCAACATGTATTAAAACCTATACCTATCTCAGTATGTGCGTATTAACAGTGGATAAATAAGAATCATAGAATGACAGAATCATAGAATGTCAGGTTGGATGGGACCTCAAGGATCATCTGATCCAACCCTTCTAATATTATTTTTTATATTATATATCCAGTACCCATCTAGCTGACACTTAAAACTTTCTGATGCGGGGAAATCCACCACTTCCCTTGGGAGACTATTCTAATGTCTGAATGTCCTCAAAGTGGAGAAATTTCCTCTTGTATTCAAACACAATCTCCCCGGGAGTAACTTGTGCCTGTTGTCCCTCAACTTGTCCATGTGACTCCTTGTCTCCATCTTCTTTGTAGCCACCCTTTGGTGGCTCTGGAACACTCTAATGAGGTCTCCTCTAATCCTTCTCTTGTCAATGCTGAATAAACACATCCTTCTCAACCTCTCCTTGTATGGCAGATGCCCCAGTCCTTTGATGATCCTCATGGCTCTTCTCTGGAGTATAGCAGGATGATGACTTCCTCTTTTCCATGCTGTTTCAACTTGGATGGTTCCACATCCAAGGCTTTGTAACATTTTAAAAAAAAAATAAAAGTTTACAGGAAACAAGCCTATAAATCTCAAGCCAGTTCCCATTAAAAAAAAAAAATGTCTCTTTATGAACAGTAGTGAGCAATGTCGGAACAGACAACAGATTTTACTCCTCCACATCATGTGTGAAAAAACATCAACAGGACACAGTCGATAAACCTAAAAGGTTTTAACAAGTACCTAAAGAAACAATTCAAGGAATCAGATATGTTAATCAAACATTATGCATAATGTTAATTTTTCTTATTTAACGCTCTGGGCCATATCAGAGTAAAATCTGTATCTGATCATGACTCCCTGCTGCTACTGCGTGTGTTCTACAACCAGCACTTGAATACAGTTGCTATTAATAACTAATCTGTCTTACTTCAGCCTAGCAAGTTATTACAACAGGCATTTCCATCACTAATATTTTCTGTGTAACCACACTGACATAGATATTTGAACATTTCAGAATCATCTTGGATTCTCCTGAGTGATTCTCACCATACCTAAAATTTCTGAGGTATTTCTTTTGACTTCCTGTGAAAAAGATAGAAATTTTGAGAAACATTGAAATATCTTTCAGTACATAAGAAAAATCTGCAGTGATACTAATTGGCAACATGTCTGTTCAGCATTTAAAATACTCCAACAGTTTTTACTCCATTAACCTTGACATAAATTATAGTAAGTAGTTCCTGTGTGACAGGAGTTTAATTTAGCACTACATCTCAAGTTACACATCTTTGAGTTTGACATAGAGCCTCACTTCTTGGCAGTTTTTGTACCCTGAGGGAAACCCAATAGACAGTAAAACCAGGTTTTACAACGTAAACAAGGAGGGGTGTTTATAGCATTTCTTTTGATATACCAATTAATTCAATATACATGACATGATTTTGTCTTTCAGCATACTTGTCCATTTCTGGCTTTTATGTTGAGTTGTTAGATTAAACTCCATTTGGTTGCACAAAGCTTTTTACATCACATTTCAGTAACATCTGAAATGATGCTTGCTCTTTTGGCTACTTACACAGAGCTTCAGGCTTAAGAACGTACAGCAAAATATCATCTGAACTAAAGATTGTTTTATTCAATTGTTTTATTACTCATTTTTCTTCTCTTGAGACATCTGTTAGTCCCTAAATTTTATAGAAGCCCTTTTCACTGAGCTGTTCCACAGATTTTATATGCTGGAGTTACCAACCACAGGCTCCTTTACCTCATTCTATTGCCTTCAGTACAGCAGGAAGCAGGCAGATTTTGCATCTTTGATTTATATATTTAGATCAAAGTACCCTAAAAAGCTCTCCACAGTAGTTTAAAATAATAATAATAATTTTAAAAATTGAAAAGAGGAGGTGGAAATGTATGTGGTAACTTTCTACTTAGTAATTGGCAAAGCAGAGTAGGCCTAATCCGGAACTTGCTGAAGCCAAAAAGCAGCTTTACAGTGAGTCAGGATTAGACCTAGTGAAGGTAACTCATGTATAACTAGTTTGTATTATGTCTGAACCATAGCAAGTTCTAAGGAAATTACTTACTTTTACTTGTCCTTGGGGAAATATGTTTGATGAGTTGATATTCGTAGTTTCAGCCTGAAAAGGCAGTTAACAGATCAGTTAAATTGTCACACAGTATTCCAGCAAAAGCAACTGTATCAGACCCACTTATCTTTTTTAAAATGCAATCTGTGTGGGAAAGAACATGTTGTACTTATGTAGCATTACGAAATCATGTTTTTTAAAAGAATATGGAAATTCACTAGTTTAATTAGATTGCTCCTCTTAAAATTAAAATGGGCTTCCCTTTCAAATGAGCGGTTTTACATGTTGAATTGCTGTTACAAATACTAATAAAAATTCAGCGTCTACACAAGCACTGAGCTAAAGTATACTTGGAGGGCCAACTCTTCAATAGCCCGAAGGGGCTACTCCGTTTTCTCTCGTGGCTACTTACGAAGTATCAAAGGTTTCCCTCCCTTGCTGATGTGGCTGTCTCCTACTGGAACAACTATACAACATTGCCATCTGCTGACTGTCCTTTTTCATTGCAGTACAGACAAAGCCCAGCTCAAAACCAACTCCACTCTGGAAACCATCAACTTAAAGACATTTTGAATATTCATATTTAAAAAAAAAAAAAAAAAAAAAAAAACAAAGAGAGGAAATTCTCAGAGTGTTTTTTTTTCAGAGGACAAGATTTCATATACTCATTATTTTACTCATTATTTATCGTGATGTGGAAGCATATGCTTTACAGAGCGTACACAAAAACATTTCAGAAGGCACATGGAGCATAAGATCTCCTGCTTGTAAGAAATATAAAAATAAAAAAAAAAAATAAAAAAAGGGAAGTAGCAAATTTCTGCTATTTAATTTTTTAACATCTTGTAAATACCAAGTAAATTTTTCTAAATTAACCAAGCTTTCACCTCATCTCCCAAAGCTCTGTGATGCTGAAAACCTGCTAATTGTTTTAGAAAAAAGTGACAGACTTCTGTCCTGTACTCAGGTAGCAGTGCAAAGGGTTGGTTGAAAAATCTGGCAGGAAATAGAGTGGGTTTTAATATTGCATTTAATGTAAAGGTGGCCAAACCCAGGACAAGAACACAATGGCTGTACCTATACCTGAGCTCCTGAGGAGAGAAAAACACACTTTGGGTGCTCTTCATGTTATGTGGTATTCACGGGGTTTTTTTCAGCTGTCCTGTGACTTCTCTGAAAGCTCTGTTTTATTCTCAGTACAATTAATTATTTAATTTGATGTCCTATTAACAGGTATAACTTTTCTCCAGAGGACAGAAAGTTTGGAGGAATGTTTGACCTTTTAGAAGCTTAACCAGCCATAAACTCTACATAAACAACTGCTGTTTGCCCACCATTAAGAGTGACACATTATTCCCTGCTCATGCTGACTGTACTTTCAACATCTATTTAGCTGTATGAAATTACCTTCTCACTTCACACAGCTGAAACACTTATCAGCATAACCAGTGACAAGGACAGGTTACAAGTACCTTTACTGATATCATGTGCTATTTCTAGCTGCATAACTTCCATCAGAAAAGGAGTACTGTTTTCAAATGCTGAATGTACTAATCCTACAGTAATATACAAGCATCTAACTTTTATAGTTTAAGTGATCAACACACAGGCCACTCACTATATGCAAATTTTTACACAGTTAAGTTTGGTACCCGGGACTGCACAACATTCAATACAAGCCTGTCTCTCACTCTTTGCTTTGTACAACTTCAGTGTCAATGACATTCCAAGCAATAATGATTGACCCTAACAAATTCCAAAAAAGAAAAAATAATACCATTATTCTGTAAACAAGTGTTCATGTTAATACTTGTAAATTTATTAAAAATTATTACTGGGATCAACAAATCTGCATGGAGCTCTTTTTCAATCTAGACTGAAACCTGACCTTCCCGTCTGTATCTGAAATGTATTCGCAGCAGTGGTCATTTATATACCCTAGTGAATAATCTGCAGTAATGTTCAGTTAAATAGGCATCTAGAAATAGGATTTCAAAGGGAATCAGGACTGTCTTGTTCCTCCTCCTTTGAAATTACTAGGCAGTTCAGTATTTATTTCAAGGGCAGATGATGCCAACTTGGGATACTTGAAACACCCCACCCAGAACCATAGCATTCTCTAGGATGAGAAACACAACAAAATAAAAATATTGATGCTGTTAGTTGTTTAATATATTTGGTTACAAATCCTCAAACTCATAAAATGAATGCATAAATAACCTCTATGACTGTATACCATCATTTGACACAGTGGGGATCAACCTCCAAGCTACCACTTGAGGGGTCAGAGGCTGGACACTAGTGATAATAGAAGCACTCAGACTCGGCACAGACTATGTTCTCTGAGGAGAAAATAAAGACTGCTCAATGTCTATCTCAGTGATAAAGAATCCATCATGTTAGCATCTGGAAATCAGAACTTCTTGAGAAAACCTTGCTAGGACACATTTAGAATTAATAACTTCTTGCCTCTATTTCTTTAACAGTTTTCTATGACTTCTATCACCCCAGTATAAAAAATTGTTCCTTTCTTCTCAATCTCCAGTATATTAATTTCCGCCCATTTTCACCTCATAGATTCAGGGTGTTCAGAAATGAAAGTGATAGTCATGCTATCATCTTTGTCTCATGTCTGCTGTAGGTTTCTGGAAGTATAAAAATACATGCACAATTTATATGACATAGGTGGCAGTGGAAATCACATCCGCATGTAAGGTTGTGTCCATGGTGCTTTTAGTAGGCATAACTAAGTGCAAGCTTCAGTCAACCAAACCAAGATGTACAGACCAGAAGCACCCACAACATTGCCACCCGTTCAGCTGGTACACATACTCACTGCACCCACGCTGTGTTTCTACTGGCACACAAGCTATGCCAGTCACCCATCACAGTCACTCAAACCAAGGCCCTCTAGCACTTTATGCAAAAATATAGTCAGGCTCTAATTACAAACAGGAACAGAGCCAAGGAGGAAATTACTGCATCCCAGCATGGGAAACAGCTAAGAATGCAAGGAGTGGAGCAAACATGCTGTACTCCCTTAGGAGAGCCCAGAAAATGCACTTTAAAGCCAACTTCACTGACACTTTACTCATTCACATCACTAAAACAAGTCAACAACGTGATGCTACATGCCCAGCTCACACTCCTGCCCAGCCAGGGTCTCACGTGAGTCAAAGACCTTTTCAGCTTTTCACAGCTTGTGAGTGAGCTCATCTGCAGCCTGTCAGTGTCTGTGCTGCTGCAGACAGAACTATACTATGGGGCCTTGCCAGCTCATCAAGGGAATGAGGGCACTGCATGCACAGACTAATAGTGCCCCTCGCTTCGAGGGGCACTCGATTCATGGACTAATGCATATAAACTACTTTCTTCCCTGGTGACAGTATAGCTCAGGGTCATGCTGTTTTATCTGTCTACCACAGCTTTTGCTGTCTGTCAGCAAGGGGAGCTATGGAAAGCAAAACATCCATGAAAAGGAGGCAAGGTGCAGGAGGTTAAAGGAGGGAGGAACAGCACCTGTGAAGGGAGTGGGAACAGGGAAAGAAGCTGTCCGTCTCTGCTCTGTGAGAGGTTCTAATGCTGTGGCCTGGCTTGTCTGACTGGGGCAGTGAGCAGTTCAGGAAAATCCTGATGACTCAGAGACTGCCCTGGACCTAGGAGGGGATTTTAGAGACTGCAGCAGTTCATTAGCCACATTTGCAATGTAATGGCCTTGTGCCATGCTGTCAGACTCAGGACTAGGCAACTGTGTTGGCTAATGTCAATGTTTCAACAATTAAAGACTGCCTTTTCTGATCCCAGGATACCTAAATTTCTTACTCTTCAAGCAGCCTGTCATGGGCAGCCTCCTCCTCCCTCTGGAATGTGGTGCAGCATCAGTGTGCAGTCAATAGGTCCAATGAAAGCTGACAGCTTTGATGAATAGCAAGGCAGGCTGGAGGAAGAGAGAGAGAATGCAACTTGAGTAATGCTCTGCTTCATGTGGGGACAGTGGTTCCTGCCACTCCTAGTACTAGGGGCTAACAGCTGTGAGCCTCTCAAAAATGCTATGCTTTTGTATGAGCCACTGAAAATGTTAGAGAGCATAATTCCCCTCTGTAGATCAGGGTAGCTACTGGGACTTGCAGAAAGTCTGCCTGGAGAGAAGCAAATAATGCTTTATTTTTTAAAAAAAGATTAAGAAAACATTTAATTCTGTTTTAAAAAATAATAGAACTCCAGTTATTCCTCTGGAGAAACTGTAAAGTTCTCATTTTGAGTTAATTTTGATTTTAAATGCTTAGTACCGCCACCCCCAACCCCCCCCCCCCCCAAAAAAAAAAAAAAATCCAGACAAACCACCCAGTAGATATTATTTGTTCCCTATAGTGCCAGCACAAGTTCACGCATTTGCCCCAGATTTCTTGGCTTGTGTTTCTAGATACAGCTGTAAAACAAAAAGAACAGCAGCATTTACATCTTTCTGACTTGGTTGGTTTTGATTCCTCAATGTGTAACTGTAGAAGGTTGGGAGGGGAAGTTGGAGGTTAACTGAATAAGTACTTTTTAAATTAGTACCTGTAAAAGAGGAGAAGGGAATAAACCTTTACTCATTGTTTAAATGTCTTTTAGCTCATTTTATGCAAAATCATTCCTCCGATATGGCTTGGCCTGGAGAGTAGATTGTTTTATTCATTAGTCCTGTGGGAGACTCGGAGCCAATGACTGATTTTATGGGATTTTTAGTGGTTGTCTGCAAAGCCTTGGAATTCAAAACTTGTACCATGCTGTAGAAACAAACATAATCAGGACGGATACGTTCAGGCATGCATTCATTGACAGGAAGACAATTACACCAGAGAGGAGTTTGGGATAGTTTTGTTGCCAAGGAAAAAACAACAAACCAGAAAGCTGGTTTGATTTTTCAAGTGTTTTTCTACTGAAGTTGTGCTTGTAAAACTGAGTTAGAGGCCAGTAATAGGAGCTGCTCCTAGTGAAGCTAACAACTGGTCATAGCCTGGAGCAGGACACTAGGATACTACACAGAAAGTAGATGTAATTCTTATTTCTGCGATAAGGAAGCACTGAAGGCATTTCATATCACCACTTAAAAAGCTATTTCCTTAATTTACCACATTGTGATTTGCTAACTGGTATCTTCTCATGCCCTGGAAGAAAACAGCTTTGAGTGCAGGTTTTCAATAAAGGCATAAAATGCAGGTGTATTTGGGTCAGACTAGGTATTTCACAGGATATCCCAGTTCATCATCAGTCAGCTTTTCTTTTTGCTCTTACATAGGTTTCCAGATTAATGTATTTAATCTTACCTGATGTAAGGTCTTGATCTAAGTTCCACTGATCGAAGGCATTATCAAAAGACACTTGTTTCTCAAGAAGTACATAGACTGTAAACTTCATTGCTGCTACTAAACCACGGTACACAGGATGGATCCCAGGGCAAGTGTACTGTTGTATGGATAGCTAGTATCCAGGACTGATACAAGCAAAGGTTGAAAAGAAGCTTAGAAAGGACATGTGAAAGCACATGATTCAGGGCTTAACCTCATAAGTATGAAATCCAGTTATCACATTCCTGCCAGCTGAAGGGTTTCATGTACCATCTTTGACACATCAGAGTGCTGTGACCCTGTCAGTGGAAGAATCAGTCAAAGATTCATAGAGATGACTTGGCACTTTGCTTGGTTTCTTCAGCATTAGAAAGTCACCCACTGACATCTACTGGCTTCTGATAAGGCCAAAATTAAGAAAGATGTTATGTACCTGATTTCATTAGCACATTTTTGATCATGCTAACAGGAAAAATCTCAACAGCTGAGGTAATTTTTTGTTGGTTTTCTTTCTAACCCTTTAGAACACCTTATTACTGTAATTTATGCCATACTTCTTTTCTGCTTGACTCAGAACTGTTCTACCACTCACCAGTTTTATCTTCTGAAGTATGGCTCAACTGTAACACTATTTCTAATTCATTTGTTGGTCTAGAATGGAACAAAAAGGAGCAACAGTTTCACAAATATCTTTTCAGGATCATATAAAGTCAGATGCGAGCAAATAGTTGTTATATATAATGATGATTACTACACATGGCCATAGGTCAAATGTTACTCTGACAGGCACAGAGCAAATTCAAGCTCACTGAGCTATAGGAAAGTGTCTCCATGCTCAGTTGATGCAAAAGAGAGAATAACTGACTCTCTGTGTGGAGCTAACAAGATTCCAACAATCAGCCCCCACTTCATTAAACTGCAACTTTTTCTAAGAAGGAAAACCGCTTGTTCACTGAATGAAAATACTGAAGAAATTTACCGTACTTATTGTCACAGTTTAGGTCCAGCTGGTACCAACCAGGCCTCTGCTCGCTCACCCCACACTCCCACCATGGGACAGGTAGGAGAAAATCCACCCAAAGGCTCATAAATCAAGACAAGGATGGGGAAGTTTGCATTCCCTGAGTACAGTAACAGGCAAAAACCACAGGTTCAACTTAGGAACTAAAAGGAAATAATTTAATCTACAAGTAGAAAGAGAAAACATGGACAGATCTTAATACATTCACCCCTCACCCCCTACACCTCCCTTCTTTCCAGTCCCGGATCCCTTCCCTGCTGCCTCCCCCTCAGGGCACAGGGAGGGGCAGGGGGGGTTCAGGGTCAGTTCCCCACACGCTGTTTCTGCCGCTCCTTCCTCCTCAGCATGAGGACTCCTCACAGCCTTCCCCTTGCTCCAAGGCAAGGCATCCTTTCCCTTCCTCTCATGAGAGAGAGCCCTTCAGGAACCCCTGGAACACGAGTCTCTCCCACAGGTGCAGTCCCTCAGGCACAGACTGCTCCAGCCCAGGCTGCACACAAAGTCATGGTCTGTTTCAGGAAAACTGTCACCTCCTCTGACACGGGGTTGCAGATCCACATCTGACCATCTTCACGATCCTGCCCAGGCTGCTGCTTCACGTCTGCCCACCTGTGACACTGCAGGGGCTACAAATCCACATTTACTCCACCATGGTCCTTCAAGGACCGCTTCACCGTGCTCCTCCAGGGGCTGCAGGAGGACAGACTGCCATCTCACCACGGGCTGTGGGAGTCCTTCTTCACTAACCTTGGTGTCTTTTCTCTGGCATTACTCTCTCATCTCCTTCTCTCCTCTGCAGGCCTCTTTTTCATATTTTTTGCAGTTTGTTCTTGAATATGTTCCTTGCAGAGGTATATCCAGCATCCTCATATCTGCTCAGCCTTGGGCAGAGGTGGGGCAGGGATTGGAACTGGGGGAGCTTCCAGCAGCTTCTCACTGGAGCCACCCCCTTGCCCCCCACCCCACTTCCAAAACACTACTGCACTAACCCAAGACACATACACAGAAAGACAAACAGGTATCACAGTAACGTAAGTGGACAGCTCAGTTCTTCGTATATACTTCAATATCCTTATTTCCCCTCTCTTCATCAGATCTCAAAAATCCTACCAGATATTCTAAAATTTACTAATTAGAGTATTTTTCAAAAGACATCTCTCTTATATGGAAATCTTTTCCTGTCTGCCCTCCAAAGATTGTTTCCCTATACAAAGTGAGGCCTACACATCATCCATGTAAAGAAGAAAAATTCAGTCTTAGGCTTCCAGTAGCAACTAATGCATGAAAATACCTCAGATTTTGATTGTTAGATTTCATGCAAAGCTAGAAAGTTAGCATTTGGATAACGCAAGTTCCTGGGCTTCTCTGGAACCATATTGCTATCCAGAAATGAACAGTCTGATAGAGTATAGAATTTTTATACCTACAACTGTCAAATCTCTCAAAGACTCCTTTAGATCATTCACAGATGCTTATCATTATTCTCTTTCAGCCCTTTGGCAGAAGACAAAATGTCATCTTTTTCTCCTTCTAAAATTATAAAAGCTTGTACAAAACACAGTCTCTGTAACCGCGATAAAATTTGCATATGTGGGCTCTATAAATACTCCACTCCGTGTCCCCAGCCCATTTTAAATTCAAGTTTGACTTTGTCCCACAGTAACACATCATGAATTCTCTCTCTGTAGGCAAGTATAGACATGTAGAGTACTGGGCCACTTTAATTATCTTTCTGTTTACACTAGCAGAAACTAGCGAACATAAATCTCTTTCATACTCCAGCTTCTTAACTGCAGAATCATCTAAACTCCATTTTGAAAGCACAGTGTAAATATTGCAGTGTGTACACACTAAATACACTGGAAACAACAATTGCAAAGAGATAAAAGACCTCTTAAGTCATCTAGTCTAGTTAGAGTTACATTTAAAAGAAAAAGGGATGGGTATAAGGGGAACCAGCTTCTCACTGAAAGAGTGTCTTCTTAATTCTTCAGGTTCAGACAGTAGAGGGGCAAGAATTGGAACGCTGGTAGGTAAGATCTTCTGCTAGCATAGCCTTTAAGCCTAAAGGTTAGAGGTCTGTAATTAAATAACTATAAGGTCAAACACTGAGGCTAGTAAGCTCAGATCAGAGCTTGGAGCGGGAGTACAAAGATTTGTAAGCTGTGATATAAAATATCAAGGGCATACAACAGAGGAATGGAAACACTGGGACAGTCGAAAGAAGGCAGAGCCTCAGAAAGTTTGAGAATAACATAGACAAAATAAGGAAGTCAAACCAAGTCCTGCCTAATCGAAGGCACAGGCTTTGTTTCCTCTGTAACAGAGAACAAACTCAAATCCCAACAAGAGACACAATCTGAAATTTAACATTGCAGGCTGCAGTCTGTGTGGTCAGCAGTTTTCTCTGTGATGACAATATAAGGTCTTTGCTAGGGGTCAGTTTGGAATGGCAAAAGAAAGCCTTTATTCTGCTCAGAGCTAAACCAGGTCTCCCATTGTGATTGGAACATAAGAAGGAGGAGAGGGGAAGGAGGCAGGCAGTGGCAGAAGGATTTTAAAAGTGTATTAGCAAAGGAGAAAGATTTTTTGCCTAGACCAGGCCAACTGCAGGGCCTAATTTCTTGGCCTTCTCTCCAAGACCTGACATTTATATAAACTTCAAGAACTCTATTTACTACTTTCTGCTTTATCCCATTAACCTGCTTGCTGACAACATGTGCAAGACTCACTCTGTTTTTCCAGAGCAGTTAGGGCTTTCTTCATGAGAACCTGCACATAGAATGATACAACAGTAGGGGTTAGAAGGGACCTCTGGAGATCACTGAGTCCAGTTCCCCTGCAAAAGCAGGATCAACTAGGGCAGGTAACACAGAAACACATCTCGACAGGTATTCTGTGGGCAGCCTGGGCATCTTTCCAGACTGCAATATTTCTGGAGCCTTTGAAGACTTTGTTTTCATTCCTTTGACATGAGCCTTCAGAGCCTATGAGAATGCATGAAAAAGAATAAAATGTGAAGTCATGTCATTGAATATTTATTTCCTTTGCTACAGGTTCTGGCACCATATTTTAAAATTACATTTTCAGTAAATTTAAGTTCTGATGAAAACCTCTGACTGAGCTGCTCTTGAGACTAAGAGTTAATATAGCCAGACATGAACAAACCCAAACCAATGGCAGATCCTAGAGTCACCTGAAGATCTTTCCTTTTGTAAATAGGTGGAAAGTTTTTTACAGATAAAAATGAATATGGAGAATTCTCTGCATGTCACAGTCAGTAAATATGAAGCTTGCCTACTTTTGGACAGTCCTTTCAGGTGTTTTGCCACTGAGCAGCGTGTTACTCATCCTAGACAAAGTACTTATGCTGTCAACTGTGCTACGTTTGTCATTACCTTTCGTTTTCATTTCAACAGATTGTCAATATCACAAAGCAGTTCCTAGGCTCAATGCCAGGGGATAACTGGAGTGAAATTCTCAGCGCAAATCCAAAGTATTGGCTGAGGGTCGATGGAGAAAAATGTCTTGAAGTGCTAACAGGAGCAGAAGGGGCTAGTTTTGGAGTCAGGAAAATAAAAAGAGGAAGAGTACCATAGAGTCAGCTAAAGAAAGGAGCAGGAAACACACAGTTCCAGTCTGTGCTGAGATGGTGCCCTGTGCCACGGGCAGGATAGGAAGAGTCTCCAAGTGGGTTGGGCTGGGATAGTCAGAGATGGCTCTGCCCTCAGGGCTTGATCTGCTCTGTGCTTCCTTTCTACTTCTCATAATGGAGCACACCTTTCCTGGCACTTCCTTTTGCCAGAAAGAAGGGGAGTGTGGCAGTCTGAGGCCAATGTCACCCTCTGTATAGTTCCACTTCTCCAGAAAAGCTGTCACAAAGCCTGCTATGGCCCTAACAAAAACCTGGATTTTGCCTATGTCAAGATCATTCTCAGCACAGTTCGTTTACCCAACTAGCTCCTCTTCCTCAGGCATTTATTGCTTGTAATGCCTGCATCTTCCCTTCTCTTGCCTACAAATGCAGAATTTTAGTGGGTAATTATTTTGTCAACCAAATAGGGAGGAAAGACAATTTTCCTTTCTCAGTTTTTACTGGGACATTCAATGTAGAATTTCTACCATCACTAGCAAAACCTCACAGTGTACATGATCAGAGCACAGCTATTTTAGTGATATTCTGCATAGAAATCACTGTCCTGAGCTCCCAGGAGGCAAAAAAAAAACAAAAACCAAACCAAACCAAACCAAAAAAACAAAAAAAAAAACCAAACAAAAAAAAAAACAAACAAAAAAAAAAAAAAAAAAAAAAAAAAAAACAAAACAAAAAAACAAAATCCCAAATAGATTTTGTGTCCAGATAAAAGACTTAAAATGTCAACTTTCACAATGGAGGGGGGGGAGAATAGGAAACTACCTGATAAGTCAGGTGAGAATTACCACTTCTCATGTGTAGCTGTCAAACTGAGAAGTGGGAAAATAATTCATCAGTAAGTTATGGCCTGACTGTTGTTCTCCCAAACATATTAAAGATTTTAGAACTAGGGCTAGAGTTTTAGGGGGAAAAAAAAAAAAATATATATATATATATATATTACTGAAGGTTAAGGTCTGTGGGATTTTTTTAGTAATGCTTTTATCAAAGTGGTATCCAGATTTTGGTGTCCATTTGTGTAGCTCACACAGTACATTAGGGCAAACCTGGAAGAGAACTCATATGTCTTTCACAAACTGTCTGCCTTTCTGTCCTGACCATACAAATTCAAGCAAGGGCAAAAGCAAGAATTTTGTGTGTGATGCTGATTTCTTGTAACTTCCTGTGCACTGCAAGAAGAAAGAGTCATGGTTTGCTGCTATTAAGTTAATTAAAAGGCATAAAGTCACAGCAGGAACACTTTTGAAAAAAAAAAAACCAACAAAAGAAACCAAAACAAAAAAACAAAACAACAAAATGAGGGAAACCCTTAGCACACACGTGGTGATGGTCCTCATTTCAATGAATTAAAGCAGTGACTGAAAATGTAGCCTGTTCCTGAATGACTGAATATGAGAAGTTTCCAATTCACCTTTCCCCCTAGTGCTGTTTGCTCCATTTTTGAGGCCTTTGCACCTACAGATGATTTGCAGAGCTGTGCAATCCCTTGTGATTTCTCCTTTTTCTATTAATATGATCATGCTTATATATGGGAATGGTGTCAGCTGAAATCACTGAGCAGACTAGAAAACCCAGTTTCTGTAGGGGCATATCTTTTAACCTGTGCTCTTGTTTGCTTACTTCTGTGTGCTGAGAGAAGCAAAAATGAGGAAAAAATCAGGCATCCCCTTGGAGGCCACAAGTGACTGGGAAAAAAAACCCAAAACAAATTTCACTATGAACTCATGAAGTCTGCTGAGTCTGTTTAATTCAACTCAACATGAGAGCAATGGAGCAGAGAAAGGTCCCCTGAAGAATATAAATACCCAGGGGAATCACTTTCCTTACTATAGATAAAAAGGGTTATATGTCCCAGGTAAACTGGCAAAAGGCATTGGTAAACAATGCATTCAAAACAATAGTTAACATACATGTATCTATGTTGTGCTAAAAATTAGGAATATTTCTTACCTTAATTTCCTTCAGGATATCACCAGGTATCAGGATATCAACAACCTGTAGTCACTTTAAATGCAGGGGATTGCAGCCACAGATTTTCTGGAGCTCCTGTACAATCATCAAAATGAGTAACTGCATACTTGCATGTGCAGAAGGGTCTCTATTTGTTAGTGTCAGAATGTATTACATACTGACAGTATGCAGTAAGAAATGCCATAACAATCCAGATCAAGTCATGGTCATAGCACTAGTTCTGTATTTTGATCACCAGTTAGAAGAAAGCTCACATTCAACAAGACAGGATGTATTAACCATCAAAAAGACTAGTAAAAAGCAAAGAAGACAGAGATTTGTGCAGCAGAAGACAATTACCACAATGCACCTTGAATTATTGTTAAATATCTTGCTTGCATCTTTACAGCCAGTCCTTTCATAAGAATAAACGAAGTCCTTCTGTCTCTACTGACTTCAATAGACCACCTCCACGTTTGGAAGAAGAGGCCTTTGGAACATATTGCATCTCTTTAAGTAACTGTTGGTTCAAAAAGTCATCATTAATATATAAATAAGCTGATAAACCCTAGCTAAAGAATACAATTAAAATCATACACTTACAATCTCATGGTTACACATACTAGCTGAAAGTAATAAACCTAGGAGAGAGAAATAAACAGTCTCCTAGGCAATCTATGCTTCTTCGTCTGTCATGGGAACTTTTTCCCTGGAGTGCTGCTGGCCTCACTTCAAAATGCTCTGTTCCCAAGATTATCTTTTCCACAACAAACCTCTTAGGTAGATAATTGACTTAAGGCAGTTCAAACCAAGGCTGATAGAAATTTTGACCATTTAATCAAAGGGCAAAGATTGCCATCACTTAGTTAGTATGGCTTTCTGCTAAACTTTACCAGAGTTACACTGTCTCATAAAAATTGTACTGATGCAAATTGTTTCTGGGGAAAATGTTTTCTGGGAAAAACTGCTTTAAAAATTACAAGATCAAGTTTTTATCCTGCTACAATATTATAGCATGTTGCCTTCTCTGTTTTCCCCCATCCCTTCTTCTTTTTAGTCTGGCGTCTCAGCCCAGAGTCGTGGGAGGAACATTGTCTGAGGATAGTCACCAATATGCAATGTAGGCAGATAGGTATAAAAGAAAGACCTCCCATTATTCGTTTGATCATTTCTTTGCTAGTTTCTGGTATACATAGAACTGCTATTGGGATGGCAGTTTCAGTCAAGCCTGACCTCTATTTTCTCTGTCAGCAGCCATCTCTCCCCTGGTCCCTCAAATACAACTGCTAAATTCCTTGTAAAATGTCCCAGATAAATCAGTGCTGGAATCTTATAAAGAATGAAAACCTGGACACAAAGTGAGTAAAAAGGTGCCAAACTAGTTCAAAAACTACTCTCATCTACATGAAATGCCAGTTCTTCTCCAGCCCACACTAGCCCAACCATTTCTTAGTTTACCTACTCCCAACTCTATCACTAAGTTCCATCCCTAATTTCTATGAATCCAGTATTTTATTCTCACTTCTGCATTTGGCTTTGAGTGTTGATGAGCTTGGTAATGCTTCCCCCGGGATAGTAACTCAAGCAACACAAGCAACTTCTGCAAAGCTATGTGCTTGCCTCAGCAACTTCGCTCCCCATCCCACCTTTAATGAGAGGACAGGCAGAGTGCAGCAGCGGTCTGTGTGTAAAGAGCTCACAGCACACAGACAGGGAAACTTCTTTTAAAAATCATCTCAAATGTGCAGTTGGACAAGACTCTGAATATGTAGTTTCCACAGAGATACTGACGAACAGTGATTTTTCCCATACCGATCGCCAGCTTGCAAGACACCGCTTTACTGAGTTGTCATGGTTTAGACCTAGCTGGTAACAACCAGGCATCTGCTCATTCACCCCTGTCCACCCCCACTGTGAGACAGGAAGGAGAAAATCCAACTAAAAGCTCGTGAATCGAGACAAGGACAGGCAGGACACTCACCAATTATGGTCATGGGCAAAACAGACTCAGCTTGGAAAAAAATAAATGTATCACCAATCATCTCAACACAGGAGAAAGAGAAAACAAAACCACATCTTAAATACCTTCCCCTCACCTCTCCTTTCTTCCCAGGCCAAATTTACTTCACTCCTAATTTCTCTACCTCCTTACCTTAGCAGCACAGCAGCATAAGGAGTGGCTTTTAGTTTATAACAGATTGTTTTCTGCTGCTCCTTCCTCCTCAGGAGGAGGATTCCTCCCAGCCTCACTCTGCTCTCCAGTGCAGGGTTCCTCCCATGGGACACAGTTCTTCATGAACCCCTCCAACACGAGTCCCTCCCACGAGGTGCAGTCCCTCAGGAACAGACTGCTCCATCATGGGTTTCCCACAGTCCTGGCAGGAACAGTCACCTCCCCTGGCATGGGGCACTTCATGGTTGCGTTTACACCTCTCCCCCATCGTGGTCCTCCATGGGCTGCAGGGAGGACAGCCTTCCATCTCACCACAGGCTGCGGGTAAGTCTCTGCTTGGGTACCTTCTCCCCCTCCTTTTTCACTGACCTTGGTACCTCTTCTCTGGCATTGCTCTCACCTTCCCCTCTCCATCTCCCCTGCAGGTCTTTTTGCAGTATCATTTTCCTCTTAAATGTTACTCACAGTGGTGCATCCACCTTCACTAATCAGCTCAGTCTTGACCACAGGCAGGACCAAATTTGGCACCAGGGGAGCTCTCAGCAGCTTCTCACAGGACCCACTCCTGTGCCATCCCCACATGCCTGCCCCCCAAAACACCATATCCTTAACATTTCCACCTGACAAGGGAGGGAAGGGTAAACAGAGGCATAGAACTTTGGGCTCAGGATTTTGGAGCAAATCGCAGATGTGTCTGACAAGTGTGCAACTAAGCAAATCCATATGAGCATCTCTCAGGGATGATTTTGCCTAAACCCATTCCATTTTCCTGAAATACATATGACCAATCCACCTATAAAGATAATAGAAAGTTTACTTTTCCATAAACCTGGAACTCTTTCTTACCTTGGCCAGCTTTCTTTCATGATGCTCCAATATTTTGCTCCCTGCAAATTCATTCTGAAACAATTCATACTTTGCTATTAACTCCATCTGGAAATGTAGGAACTTGTTAAACCATTCCGTTTTAGTTACACCAGACAAGTATGAAGATATGAGCTGGTTTTCCTTGTTGGCAAGCTCCATAATACACTGTTGGCTGTTCTTAACTTGTTTACTTTCCAATTCCATAAACTCTTACACATCTATATCATCTTTTTTGAGACACGTATGGAGTTTTTAAGTTCCCTTCTTTCTTTTTAAGCATTTTCAGCTTTAATACTTCCAGTGGAGTAGAAAAATCTGCTGAGGCACTAACACCAGTCACAGGTGATTGTGGGCATCTGTTGCTAAGAAAGGAAGATTCAGCCTGTGCTGGAAGCAGAGGGATGGTGGAATAAAAACTACCTGAAAATCTTTTCATCTTACTTCCTCTGTCATTTTCAGCTGGGAATTGATTTCTCTATGTTGTTAAACAAGTTTGTTTCCTGGCTGAGTACCATCATCCCAGTTTCATTTTCTCTGAAGGCTCACAAAGCTTGTTACGGTTTAAGTGGCCAGAAGTTTGAAGTTTAACATCTGTTCTGTAGGCCATTTTCTTACTATCTAAGAGATGAGCCATGCTCCACACTTGACAGTTTCTCTCCACGATGAAACAGATTGTTGTAGCACACACTTAAAGAGGAAGGACAAAAAAAACACTTAAAAAAAAGGAAAAACTTTGAATGACAAAAACTTTCAACACAGAACAAAACTCTTGAACTTCTAGAGCAGAATATTTTACATAGACATGGCCTACAAAAAAACAGTACTGTCTTGTCCACAGCAGTGTACAAATAGTCAGACTGACTGGAGACACCTGTGGCTTCCTGAGAAGCTCAGCCTCTGCCTGCACTTCTTGGTAATACAGTCTCTGGCTTTTTCCCCCAGGAATTCTGCTGCTTGAGCCAGAAGCCTCTTCTGCCCATTTATTATCACTAGGCCTAAGGTTGGTCCCTTTCTGAGGTACATCAAATAATCCCTTTCAGAAATTCTTAATATTCTTTTTGGTGTGTTGCTTTAGAAATTTAGTCTTTCAAATTTTAAGCTGAATTTTGTTCATTATCACATAATCCTTTGTTACCTGCAAATCCTGAGCCAGTTCTTCCCTTGTAATCTACTCTTTTATGCCATTCATAGAGAAATATCATAGCTTCTTTCATCTTTCCTCCTTTCACCCAAGATCAGCATGTGGTATTTACAAATATACTTCATTTTGCAAAGTAGACTCCCCATTCTTCTAGTAATTTCAATAATGGTGCTTTGTTCCACAGAGTCACAGAATGGTTGGCATCAACAGGTGTCTTTGGAGATCATCCAGTGCAACACCTCCTCAGACCAGAGTCAGCTACAGCAGGTTGCTAAGGGCCACATCTAGTCAGGTTTTAAATATCTTCTGTTCTGACATTTGACCACCATCATAATGAAAAATGTTGTTTCTTGTGTGTAAATTGAACTTCCTATGCTTTCCTTTGTGCCCATTGACTCCTGTCCTGTTACCACTGAAAAGAGCCTGGATCCATCCTCTTTGCTCCTCACATCAGATATTAATATTCATTGATAGCACACTGAGGAGAAGACTCCGGGGCTTTTCTCTGAGGCTCTCTCAGCCTCTCCTCATACACGAGTTGCCCCAAGCCCTTAGCTGTTTTCATGGCCCTTCACTGGAACACCTCCACTATGTCCATGTCTCTCTTGTACTTGTGTGGCCAGAACTGGACCCAGCACTCCAGAAGTGTCTTACCAGGACTGAGTAGAGGGAAAGAATCATCTCCCTCCACCCACTAGAAATGTTCTTCCTAATGCAGCCCAGGATGTGCCTTGCCCTCTTTGTTGCAAAAGTATAAAGTATGTTTGAGTTCCCCTCTCCTGAACATAATGGGGCAGAGCCCTACTCAGCATTTACTCATGTTCCCATTTTTAAGTGAGCCACTTGGAGTAGTAGTCATAAATTAAAATGACTTTTGGTTCAAAATGGAGCTTACTTATTTGAAAAGAAAACTAAACCAAAAAATACTTATGGGATGAGAGTAGCCTTTTCTGCCAAACTGTCATGGCATTTAGATCAACACATTAGATTAGCATGGATCTGCCACTGCCAGGACACCATCAAGGACACTCCTGGAGCATATTAGCCAAGGAAGGGTACTCATACTTAAGACTAAGATGCCTCAGGTTTAGACTGTAGCCCCTTTGGGATGAAGATGGCATATTCCATTCTGTCACTATCATGACTCAGAGGGATTACAAGCATTGAATCTGATAAATAATTGACAGTTGTGGTGGTAATAATTTTGTCATCAATTTACTCACACAGCATGATATAGATGCTACCAGGATTATCCTAACACTTGAGGAAAATGGTAAATTGATTTTCCTAGCTTTTTTTCACTCTGGTGTATTTGGAAGCATTCAGGCTTACAAACACAGATACCTTGGTCCTGCAGGACCTTGATTTCCTGTGGGGTGAAGCAATGAAATGCCACAGAAGAAGTGTTAGGAAGACAACAGGTTTACAAGCCAACTCAGAGGCAGGAATTTGAAGGAAAACAATGCCTCCCTTCAATGCTGCACTGAGACAAAGGATCAGGTGGCAACTGAGGAGCAGGCTGGTGCTTAAACTAACTCTCTGTGCCTCGGGGAGACGGACAATACCTTAAAACAGCTGCATGCTCTGGCAGACACACACACAACATATGAAAGACACTAGAGCCTGCAGAAGGCTATGCCAGAAAGTCAGGGTACAGCCTGACCTCCACATCACACTGCCCACACCCAATGGCAGCCCATGGGAAAGCTAATGGGAAAGGCAAGAGTACATTTGCACTAATTGCCAGTGTATGCCAAGAAGCCCAGCTGGTATTCACTCTCAGTGATAGTAACAGGCAAGGCCAGCTTCAATGACTTCATATTTCCAACAGTCTCTCACTTTTACTCCCTTAGTACAGTTTGCTTCACCTCCTCAAGATGGTGACAACCTAATGTGGCTAAATCAGGTTCCTCTTTGCCCCTCCTATCTCCCCAGCAGAGCTAGGTTTTCATGTCTGCTGTATCAGCAGCACACCAGTGCCGAGTGAGTGAACATGGAGGGCTGTAGCAAGAGGATTCTTTGACCCAGTAAGCCAAGTGCTGTTTCAGTGAAAACCAACATCCAGCAGTTCTGAAATGAAGGGACATGTTTCTCCATGAAGTGATACAGTCCCTCCACAGAAACACATGGAACCATGCCTCTAATTTTAACACCATAAGTTGAATGCATTAACATTAATTTTTAAAAAAAGCAAAGAAATGTGGACCCCCTGCTCAATATGGAAGGGTGAAGATGAAAATAGGCTTTTCCTTTCAGTCTTCATGGAAAAGTTGAGCACACGGCTGGTAAAGGTAACATCAGCAAAAGAACAGTAAATAATGTTAAAAAAACTTACAACCTGAACAAGCAGATTAGCCATCACTTAAAGTAATGTGTTGCTAATTTGGCTGAACCTGGTGAATATCTGTCTAGCACATGTGAAAAAAACTCCCTTAAACAGTCTCAGATGCATTAGCAGTTACTTTCAAGCAGGACAGCTGGGATCTGGTGAGCCACCATCAATGCAAATAGCAGAAATACAATGGTTTGTGTCAAAATAAGTGAGGAAAGGAGACAGAAGACAATTAAAAGCTCAGCAACTTTATCTTCAGACCTCCAAAAGATAAAACATTCTGGAAAAAAAGTAAACTTTTTTTAAGCACCAAGATGAAAAGGGGGAAAAGCAGCAGCTGTGACATATTTTGTCTTTACTTACCCTTTTGTCATTGACCTGTGTAGCATTCTTATAAACAAGCAAAACAAAATGAAACAAAACAAAAATCATCTAGATGGAGATAAGCTAGCATGGATGAAAAATAAAAACAAAACTCTGTAAAACTATATTCAGTGAATAATTACAAAGGTTCCTCGTCAAAATGGAAGAGGTATCAAGCAGTATGACACAGAGATTAATCATGATTCTGCATCTATTCTTCCCAGCATTTTTTTAATACTATGGATGAAGGAATACACAGTATGCTTGTAAATTTGCAGATGCCATGAAATGGACAGGAGATGCAAATATTCCTAGAGACAGTAGTGGAACTGAAAATGCTCTTGATAAATTGGAAAATTCTGAGAACAGCTGGATTAACATCAAAATCAGCTGCCCAGCAGTCAGTAACAGCTGTCTCAGTAGAAAATTATTCAGAAAATATCTGGGATATTTTCTGGTACTATGGTGGATGACACGGTCAGCACAAATCAGAAGTGTCAGTATGGTGACCAAGATAAACACTATTCTGGGATACACAGGATAGTGTTTCACACAGAGCAAGTGCAAATACTCCTGTCAGCATGCCCAGCACAGAGGAAGTTTCAGACAAGTGGCATGCCCATTTTCAGGCACTACTCTTTAGGAAACATTTAGGACAACTGGAAGATTCCAGAAGAGAGTGAGTTGAAACCACAAAGGAGAAGAAAATATATGTGGGTGAAAGAATTTAATTTAGCCTGAAGAACTGACTAAATGAGGGAGGTATAGCATAAAACATGTTTGTAACATGACTGCAAAGATTTTAGGAGTCCAGGTATGAAAAAACACCTTCAGTGCTAGAGAGCTAACCTTGTTTTTCCCAGTTTTCAAATGAACAGCCTGCGGTGGCCACAAGCAGACCTTTACTGCACTTGCTACCCCAAAAACCAGACTGGGAACTGATAAACCACAGGCAGAAAGTCAAATCCTGACCCATCAGCATAGACAGCATGATAATCCACAGAATTTCCTCACTTGTGTTATTTGAAGTGAATATCTAAATGTGATGCAGTCAGAGACTTCATTTAGGTATTAAAGAGCAATAAATTTAAGGGAGATTGGCTCATTGGAAGAAGAACCACTGAGGAGAAGTAGCAAAAAGTATGTGAATATGAGTAGCTTTTAGGTAGCACAGAGTAAATTTTATAAACTGCTATCTAATAGTGAAAAACTTTATTATTCCATCAACAAGATGATACAGGGAGCAAAAGGAAGAGAGGAAAGCACTTAATTTTCCCTTCCTGCCACTCCATTCTTATCTTTGTTTCAGTTTTAATTGTCACTTCTAATTCCAGAACTGTTTAATTGTTCCCATGATTGACTTGTGCTGGAGGGATGGAAATGAGCATAATAATAAGCTCGTGATTTTTTTTCATAGAAACATGCAAGAATGAGCATATTGCAGCATGTTGAGTAGAGAAGCAGCAGCTGCTACTGAGAAGGATCTGCCCAGCTGATTACATTCACTTCTCTTTTCTGTCATTAAACAGACACAAAACCCTCTTATGAAGATCAGCATTATTTATTCTAGAAATATAACAGTAGGCTGGTTATGTATAGGGCATAAAAGCAAACTATTTGTGTTTTCCCATTTGGAATGTAGCCTGGGATGGCCCAGAAAGGAAATCTGGACCAATGTTGGGGTAAGTTAATACTCAGATGCTGTCCTTTCATTTCCTCTCCAGGAAAATCCTGCTAGTCTAAAAATCTAAACCAAAAAAGCAGCCCTGAATTCTCTCCTTTAAGCTGAAGGTTTAAGGTCTAAGTGGATAGGAGATGAGGCAAAGCACAAGGCAAGGCCCAAAGCAAAAGCAAGCAAACTGTTATAAAATGGTTTTCTTTAACAGTTGAGGAGCAGGAATTCTCTAATTTACCTTTTTAATGACTCAGTCAATGAGCAGAAAGAAAGGTGAACACCTCAGGGCCTGTGTTTCCTACAAGGAGATAAGTGTGCATCCTATCACTATCATTTCTGGTAATATGTGGAAGGCAGTTAAGAAAGTGAAGTTTCCATAGGCACTGGTCCTAGGCCCTTCCCTTTCCAAGACTCTCTTGACTGCAAGAGCCAGTGATGCACAAAAGAAAACACTGCTCTAAGGAGGAACTTGATCTTTGAACTTGTCTTTATAGCATAAACACAAATACAGGATTATGGGAAACTACATGCTTAACAAACAGTAAGGGATAGAAAAAACAGTCTGAGACTTTGACAGGCTGGAGGAATGGATGAATAGAAACCTCTTGAAGGTCAAAAAGTGGAAGTGCAACATCTACAGCTGGGATGGCCTTGCCCCCACATAGCTCTCTATGGCTAAGGAAGAACTGGATAGGCAGCAGGGGTTCTTTGGGGTAAGTTGCACAAGAGACAGTAGTGTAGTTAACCACATATTAGGCTACATATGCAAGTGAATAGCCAGCAGAAAAAGTAAAGTCCCCTCTACACCACACTGGCAAGCCACACCTGGAACATGGTGTCTCATATTTGAGCCCTATAGAGCAAGCAAGACATTGACAAGTTGCAGAGGAACAATGAGATTTCTAGAGATGCTGGAGCATGGGCCATTCCAGAAGGAACATTTTTATATAGTTCAGGGATGAGACCATTAAGGAGAGTCAAGAAAGACATTGCAATATCCCCTGAAATTAGTGGTAGAGGAGAAAGGGCCTCTTCTCAGAGGCGCACAGCGAAAGGGCCACACCAACGTGTTGCAACAGGGGAAAAATAAGTTGAACCTAAGGAAAAAAATCTTCACAGCAAGAATGATTAAGCACTGAGCACATACCCAGAGAGGCTGTGAAATCTGCATCCTTTGAAGTGCCTGCACTGGATGAGGTCCTGAGAATCCAACCAAAATTTCTTAGCCTAGTATGGAGGAAAGCTGGACTGGACGATGTCCAGAGGTCCCTTCTGACTTATTTTCTATGTTTCCAGGAACACCTTTAAGCTTGCCAATGAAAAACTATAAAGTCAGAAAATACCCTAATGTGCTTCTGCTCATCCTCTATCTTTTGCTTTCAAGCTGTGCACTGCAGGTGGCAGAGAAGTAACAGGAAAGAGGAAGAAGCAACATTACTGCAGTCACACTGCCTGAAGGATGCAAGCAAGGCAAGATCTGTAGGAAGAGGTAATCTCTGTTATTAGACTGACTGATACAGTTAGAAAAACTTAGGCAGGATTTCAGGCATGTAAACGCTTCTTCACCCCCAAAATAGAACCAGCCCACTTCAGTGCTAAATGCAGGTTAAAAACAGTTACTCTGAATTTAGCTGTCTATATTTATCAACTAGACCATCTAAGAAAAAAAATAACCACACATAATTGGCACTTGTGGAATAAAAAAATATGTTAACTCCATTTTCATCTTCTTTCCATCTACCTCCTGAGGGAGGCAAAGAGATATTTTTGCCTACAGAACACGAGGGTGCAAGTTTGAAATGTGGCAAAGCAGGTCGAAACAGCTGAACACAGTTTCCCAGGAGCTGGAGAAACTTGAGCTGTGCACTGTGAAACACGTACATGTGCCAGAGTGGACAAGGCCACCGAGCAGAGGCAGCCTCCACAGCATGTGCCACACCAGTGGCACATTCATCAACATGGACCATGCAAACAATATTCAGCTTTTCCTGCTGCATGGAAAACCAAAGCATCAGTCAGCAGGCTGGACAAGGGCCTTGCCTGCTGCATCCCTTGTGGCTTCTTCACTGTACAACAAACACCTCACCTGGCCTCTCAGCCACAGCTTGACACGAACCAGCACCTCAGTCCTAAAGTGCCTGCCCAATCCTCCTCCTTCTGCAGGGCCTGGCAGAGGTCCAGGGACACACTTGCAGCAGGGCCTGTTATGGCTGACCCCATATACCCCATTATGGAGGGGGAAAGGCATTTTTTTCTTCTGGCCTCTCCTGTTCTTGGTAAATTTCTCCCCACTCCCGCTTTCTGTTCCATCCATGTCTTCAAGCGTAGTTACTTCCAAAATTTGTCCTGAATGTCCCTCCTGTAACTAAAGGCCAATTAGTCTGGATGCAGTGCCTCCCTGTTACTTCTTCCCTTCCTTCTCCTCTGCCCTCTCTATCCTTGAATATGGACGCCAAATGTGCTGTTTTCCAGTTCACCAATTATATCTTTCATCAGATGTCCCTTTATAAAAGGCTCTCAGGCTCACAGGATACACATACATATCCTTCTGAAATCCATGCACCAGAACTGCTCAGACTCCCCAGAGATAACCTGAGTGTGGATGATCAGTTGCAGTTCCTCTTCACACTAGGCTGATTCTTTTCCTCTTGACTTGGTCACCACAACTTCTCCTCCTGCCTCCCTCTCTTCATCACTCACCCCTGTTTGCTTCCCTCCACCTAATTTAAAGAAAAAGCTGTGGAAAAGCAGGCCCAGGTCAGGGATGCTCAGGAGAATGGTAGAAAATCTGAGGTACCCAGCAACCATTTCTGATGAAATGTCTGGCTCCTAGGATGTGCACACATGCACGTGCTGCTTGCATATCTCAATATATTTGGTAACTAATCATAAAAAACAGGGACAATGGCACAGAAGATAGATCCAGTTACCTGAAGAGCTAATGAGTCCAAAATGGGATGTTGTCCAACAGCTTGAGTTTATTCACCTAGTTTGGAGGACCCGGAAAATTAACCATACTACTACCTTGCGAAATGGCAGGGAAATGGTAACTAGATAGCTGTGGTACTCAAAACCATTAGCCACTAGTCCTCACATAGAAGGCAGCACAGAGTAAAAAAAAAAATATATTAAAAAAATTTTAAAACATAGTGTGTTTAATTAAAGGAGTTTGAAATTTTTTAAGATTTATGGCACTGTGACAGTTGAAAAGTTGTTAAATATGAAAATATATGTACCAGCCTGAAAGTTTGCACTGCAACTTCTTAAGCTTCTCCTCATATCTGGCGAAGATGGAAAGGGAAGTATTGACCCATACTACTCAGCAGCAGCTTATCTGAGGGCATCACAGCCCTCTGATATTTGTCCTCACCTGGGAAGAAAGTGAAAACCATGGTGTCCATTACACCAGACTACCACTACATATATTTTGAATTCTGGTCTGTATGTAAACCAGGAATTTTTCCAATCATGCATAACACACAAAAATAGTGTTTAGAGACTCAAGTAAGTTAACAAAACCCATATCATGCAGTGCTGGGCAATTTGCACAAAGTCATAATGGAAATCTGTCATGGAACAACTTAGTTCAGTCAAGTCCATATCTTAGCAGATGTCTATTGTCTTTCCAAATGTACAGTAAATATTCTTCTCCACAACCTTCAGTATAGTTGAGGACAAGAGGAAAGGCACATGTCACTGGCCTTTTCCCCAGGCTAGTCAGAGAAATTACTTTTTTTTTTTTTTTTTTTTTTTTTTCCCCAGCATGTTGGGATTTTCTTTGTCACAAGATGTAAAATATGCACAATATTGAATACTTTCTTTCTCAAGTCAACAACAGAAAACAACTTCTGCTTCATTAATCAAAAACTAATGTTAGTTATCATACCACTTCTCTTTATGATCAGCTTAGCTATCAGCACTACTTCCTAACTACCCATATTTACTGCTGCCCCACATTTACCACTGCTACTAACATTGATAATAAAATTTTCAAAGGCTTTTGACACACACTGACTCTCTTGTGTGCTTCCAAAAGTTTCATTTTTTGCAGGGCTTTTTTTTTTTTTCTTTTCTATTTTACAAGTCCTATTTTTTTCATTTCTATGTGCTAATTAAATACTGCTTATTAACAACTTATGTTGCTTCCATACCCAGCATAAATACAGCTCAAGGAACAGAAGCAGCTCTACAAACTTTATATTCTCACCTATATCCACAGGGCTTATACTGCTGTAAGAAAGAAAAATAACTAATGTCAGCTAAACAAACAATGTGGTGAAAAGCACTTAGCCCTCCCAGCAATGTTGCAAGCCAAAAAAACATGAAAGGAAAACTTTACCTGGTATAGTTCTTTCCAAAGTTCTTGATTCTTTGGTTTCCCTTTTCTTAAGGTTTTTAAACAGGTCTTACCTAAACACAGACTACCTTCTGAAGCACTTCCCTGCAACTCATTCTTGACACAAAAATCTTCATCTTAGTAAGCAACATACACTGTACAGGTAGCTCTTCCTAGAGAACTACTGGAACACATTGAAAAAAGACATTTCTCCCTAATCTGGAGAAGAGAGACTACAGACTGAGGAAGGGGAATTTCTCCTTAGCAATTGTTTTCAGCAAAGTAAGTATAACAAAGTAATTTCCCAGTGCTTGTGCTCTGTTCCTTATCATTGCCTCAAATAAGCAGAGGATCTTACAGAGCACTTGGATACTTTCAAATAAGCCTAATTCAAAGATCCTCAAAACAAAAAGAAATATTACTTTCTTCTCCAAACTTCAATGTGCTTTTGCATTTATATTTTCCAGTATCTGCAACCCTTGAATATTGATTTTTGTAGATCTCTGATGATGTTTTTCAGTAACAAAGTGATAAAGATGTTAAGGAAAGCATACAGACTGGGCAGTGACCATCAATGGCAAACACCATGCTGTGCTACAAAAGCCAAGTCTGCATAACAAGCAGAAATGTATGAAAAGGAATGTGATTGACTGCCATCAATTTGAAAGTGCAAACTAATTGATTTCAGCCTATAGTTACTTGCAAATGGTATAGAAACAGATACAAAGGATCACATTAACAGTATTCACAGATACATTCCTCTTCTATTGCACACCCTTAAAATAATGTGGAAAGTTTTAAAACTTCAGCCCTAGAAAATGCATTAAATGACATTGCAGTTTCTGTTTTATTGCGAAAAAGAGCCCTAGCAGGATGTCCCTTGCAGCAAATGGAGTTTTCTGGAAGGCTTGGTCACAACAGCACAAACCCAGAATTCTAAAGCTTGTTTACAACAACTGAATGCAATAGTTCAACAGAAACAGTTGCCCTAGAAACCTCTTTCTGACCAAGTCATCCTAGAAATGCTGAGATTCCTTCAGAGAGGAGGCAGATCAGGAACATTTGGAGGTACTGCTGAGAAGCAGAGACAGAGGTGAGGTTGAGCTCTCCTATCTTTCTCTGTGAATGAAGGGGTCACTTTGAGGTCTATAAATGGCAAATAACTTCTTTACTGAGCATGAGCAGTGCAAGACATCTTTAAACCAAATCAGTGTATTAGGTAGATAAATACAGGGGAATTTTTTTCCTCACTTTATAAATATCTGATAATGTGTTGTTCAGAATTTTGTTTTACTGTTCCCTGTTTTTACAGGGTATTGCCAGGTGTCAAAGTACTATATCACTCTAAACTAGCAAACCTTTAATCTTTGGGTACAGAATTATTTTTCTACAATTCAACATCTGAGTAACCTGACAAACTCCTCAGAAGTAGCAAATGATCCTTCATTAGCTGCATTGCCATTTGTGGCAAAGCAAGGACCTGCTCTCTGGCAGCAGGAGGACAATGGGAAAGGGGATCTCTTTGCAGTCCATGAAAATGTAAACTTGTAATAGGTGGATGGTGACCCAATTTTCTTTTTTCTTTTTTTTGTTTTTTAAAAGATGGAACTTATGTTAGGAAGATACACCATAGACAGCAAACTACAATTGTAGACACAAACTTCCCAACCCTTACTTCGACTCCCAATAATAGCAAAGATAAACATGAAAAATAATATTAAAAAACTCTGTATTCAGTAATATTCACACCAAAGTATATGTATAGATATATCCATTAAAATTATGAACATTTCTAAATATATTTTATGTATCATACATATATTTATATGTATAATTACATATCCACAGAAGTAGTCTTGCTGTGCTAAAGCCAGCAGTAAAAGCAAAAACAGGTTTCACAATAGGACACCCATATATGCATATGTACTGGCTGTTTGGTTTGTGAATTTATTTACAACTTAACTATATCATAATAAATGCTTACTGTTCTATTGTACAAACGTAATAGTAAAGGTTTAGGTTTGTTTTTTAAATACAAAGACTGCAAATGAATACATGAAAAAAATTACACACCATGTACAGTATTTATAATTTATAAATGCAAAGTTAAGACCTCTTTAAATTATTGCACTTGCATATTTTTTTGTTTTTTTACAAAGATAGTTTATATGTATCATATATATATATATACGTGTGTAAATATATATATATAAAACAAATTTTCAGCTCACTAAATGTAGTAAAGTTGAATGTTGTTAACCTTGAAGTTCTTTCTTCTTCACATAACAGCCCAACCTGAATTTTGAATATATATGAATCTACTCAACAAATCAGTTTGATCTACCCTAGAAAGCAGTCCATTTTTTAGGTTTTTTGACAGAGTATACACCCGTATTACAATCGAGCACAGTTTTTGGTCAGAAAGCAAAATGAGAATTATGATGTGCCTTTGCTAGATTGGGATATATAACCTAAATTTTGAATGTGAACTTCCTCGTAATTGTGTGCAGAAAGCCTTTTCTGTGTTTATAATGAATAAATTAATTGTTCCACTTCACAGAACTGTTCTTATATCACAGTGTTTGAGGCAAATGCATTATTTCAAGAGGGTCATAATTGTTTTGAGCATCTAACAATCTCTACTTCTTAACATGAATGGTGCTATTTGCTATCCCAACAATTTTAACACTAAATGCTCTAAATGCAGTCACAGCAAACTGACCACACTGTTCAAAATTTAAACACATGTAAGGAGTCTGCCACATAAAAAGATAAATTCCAAACTGCATGTCCAATGTAAATATTTTACCATATACTTCAACTAGAAAAAAAATATTACCATTCTCTAATGTAATAACTAAATGGCCAGTTGTGAAAAGAATATTGTCATGAGTTGAACTATTACAGCAGAATGTTGAATGACTGTACAAAATTCACAGATAATTTTAACGGTGGAGTTTCTGTCAGTGCTGTAGTAATACATGCAACATGTCAGGTAAGTATCATGCTATGTCAACTATTTTTCTCACCTAGTGCACACCTTTCAGGCATCTTTTTATAATGCATTAGAAATGCTCAGATATGGCTTCAAACAATCATTTTACATTTATCAAGCTAGGAAAGGAAAAGCAATTGGAATTACTAACAAAAATAAAACCATTCTGGGAGTATCAAGTCTAACATTTTAGGAAAGGAGAGATTTTTGGGTTTTTCTACACTCTCATGAACAAAACCAGTTTTAATAGTACAAAAATGCAAGAAAGAATGGCTATTGGTAGTTTAACCTAATGAGCCAGATGCCTTAAAAGACATAGATGTCTTACTGCTCTATTTGTCTGTGTCTGGTCAGTTCTAGAATTTTGAACAATTAAATCTCAACATGTAATTGAGCCATGAAATTCAAGACTAGCTTCAAAGTTTTAAGTTTTGGTGGGTTCAACTTTGGAAGCGTGGGCATAAGTTTATTTCTACAGAAAACTGACACATCTGAATCTGTACTCTAAATTCTAAGACACACTAAAATTTGCTTAGAAAAGACACCCCATCATGGTTATTGCTGTTGGTCTGAGTGCTAAAAAAAAAGTAGCATTTTGTCATGAGTTTTCTTCTTTTACACACCTGGAAACCAAGCCAAACAACAACCACTGTAGCTTAAATTCTTAACTCTAATGGAGAGTATTTTATAGCAAACACATTTTTTATGTGGTGTGGATAGCTTTATGTTAGAAACAATACCTTAACTTGAGACATTAATAGAACAACTTATTGCAAATTCATTAGGAAAATATGTTCTGTATCAGTACTTATAAACTTCAGAATATAAAGTGGGGTACTGCCAATTACTTTGAATGGTAAGTAACAGAATTAGGGAAGTTATCTTGAGGGAGTAAAAGATTAAAAAGGGGGAAAATAACCGTAGATATACTTAGCCCATGAATAGAAAATGTTATACCCAGTAGTTTGGGTTATCAGAATTTACGAGTATTTTGGTAGCCATCAGACTTTGGATAATTTTCATGCAAATAGTAGGAATCATGGATTGTGCCTGAAGTACTTAGATGAAATGTAGCATCTACAAGAGTTAGAACTGCTAAGGAGTAAAGCAGAGGACACAGCATGAGATACTACTACTCATTCTACTTGGGTGCAATTGTTCCTGCCATTTCTTTGTTATTCCCAAAGAGTTTGCTGTGGTTAACAATGAATTTCTGCACTTGGATTGGCAAAAACTGAAAAAAAATATGGGGTTGCAGCTTTGTAACCTGTATCATACAAATGAGATAACTTCATATTAAGTTCTCAACCTCTGAGATATCTATGTTCTGCAAAGGCTTATGTGCATTTATACATTATGGGATTATGTATTACAAACTGCACACATGTACAAATACTGGTATGTGCTCGACCATAACAGAAGGCAAAACTCAAAGAGTCCAAGTCATTTACATGAAACCCATAAGATGGCATGCTTATTGGAGCAAAACAGCTCAACAGACACAAGATGTAAAAAGAACCTGTTTTCTAAGTCACTACTATTATTTGTTGCTATTACACAAAAGGCCATGTTACCATGGAACCACTACAAGAGTTAAAAAGTATCTGTGAAAAAGTATAGGCTGTATGTGAGAGGTATGCAAATATTGTGTTTTCACCTATCATGGATCAATATGCAGATTTTTTTTTTCTCATTATTTTAAAGAGAAAGATGAAGGCAAATTAAGTATTGTTGAAACATATTTTGTACAACTGCACTAAATTTAAAAGAGTGACATGAAATTTAAGGTCTTAAAGCCTGTGCATCAGTTTGTAAGGCTGAAGCCTAAGTCAGCACAGAACTGTAAACACAGCATTTTAGAGTGCTTTTCTTCAGTCAGCTACTCTTTCATTGAGAAAGGCAGTTCTAAGCTTGGTAATTTTGATGAACTATGGGAAAAAGCAAACAGACAAATGGAGAAGTTTCTTAATTTCACTCACCTTGGGATGGGAGAAGAAAGCAGTAGAAGACATGCAGTGTTACTGTGCAACACAAAAGCTAACCAATACAATAACACTTCTGACTTACTGTGATGGTACCACAATCCCTCTTATCAGACCTGACTTTTCTGACAAGGCTTTTGTTCCCAGCAGATAGTATTCTTCAGGTATGTCTCTAATATCTTTTAAAATAGAACTCAGCAGGTAGAACTAAAAAACATGACTTCACTGAGTTGTGAGCTAGGTAAGGAAATTTTTGCTGTCTCATTTAAATTTTAGTCTGATACTTCTGTCACTATGGATACAGAAATTCCAACCTGAAATTCTTTCTTGTATATCAGAGATAAATATCCAATACTTCCAGTGTTTTAAGGGAAGAGTTGTCTAGGTTTATAAATCAGTCTGAAGAACAAAACATCACCACTAAATTCTTTCACTGTTTGCCTTGTGAGTGACAGTCAATTTGCATTACGATGCTTAATGAAGTATTTTAAACCTTTAACCTGAATGTTGGTTTTCCTTTAGTTTGCAGCAAGAGAATTCACTGTAACCTAAGCATGAATTGTAGTCTCCAAGATTTCTGCTGGAGTTCAAACTGATTACAAGTAGATCACACATAAACATTCACAATAGCAATGGGTATATTGTTCTATTTATAGCCAAGAACCCCCAAGTGACACTGGTGTTAAAGCCAGCCACAGTACGGTATAATAAAAGTACCATTGAAACCCTTACTAGAAAGATATGATTTAGAAGTACCCCCCCTAAGATTTTTCCCCTTCCCATAAGTTTTAAATTAAGGCCTCAGCAATGTAGCCCATGAGATAAGGCCAGTCTTTTATATTCACAAGTTGTAAGTTCTCCTCTGATAGCTGATTCCAAAACATCTGGGTTGTCGCTTTACTTCTGTTCATTTTGTGTCACTGGTGTAGGTCAGGAGATTGGCTGCCAGAGTCATTTAGCTGAGGTAACTCTTCAGTGTTACCCTCCTAGGCAGATCTGCTAGCATTTTGTAGCTTTTCTTTTTCCTTTTTTTTTTTTTTTTTTTTCAAATAAAAATAAAGCAAAACAAAAAACAACCTCCAGAACAAGAATGGATGCTTTTCAGGTTAAAGCAATCTGTTGCTGCTGTTCAGTCATCAATCTTCACAGGAAGTGAATCTGAGGCCCCAGAAGCAAGAGACTGGGAGGGAATCCACACAGAGGCTTCTTCACCTCTTGTTACTTTCTCCCATTGGTTGAGATTGTCCCTGGAGGTGGAAAAAAAATCAAAGATGTAAAGCACTGTTCATTGGCATATTAGGATTTTTTCCTAACTATACTGTCCACTGTACCATACTTTGAGATACAGTTTTATGCTGTATGTAAGCACCTACCTGTATGTCATCAGGCTGTTATAATCTTTACATTATTTCATTATTTGCCTTCAGTTATTCCACTTTGTAATAATTCTTTATGGCTCATATACATGTCGACTGTATATAAGCCTGCAGCATATCTTCTCCAGAACAAGCCCTGGAGCAAGAGGCCAGCAGCTATTTCCATTACGAATTTCTAGTCCTCATGGTGGCAAAGAAGACCCAGCTATGACCCAATAGAGTAACATCTAAAAAAACTCTGAACCACAGTCTGGAGACAAGCTGCCTTCATCATTGCAGACTTCAGGGATTTTACCACAGCATACTTCAGCCCTTTTAAAAGCCACTGTACAGATCAGGACTTTTGCCAGGAAACTTCCTTCACTGGAAACCACAGAAGCACATTAACATTTCTGCAACTCTTTCACATGGGCTACCTGACAGTGTATGAGATGTTGCGTGCCAACATCATAGTATCAACTTTCAATTACTAAGGCAGTAATCATACTATCAATATACTATACTATATCATACTATCATTCAACAAGTGCCCGAAGTCTAGACTTTGAGTTTTATATAGGCTGAGAGAGAAGTATTTTTTTTCCATGTCTCTCAGCTTAGGTAAACCCCAAGTCCAAAATTTGGTTCACAATTAGGCTGGTAGTATTCTAATGATGTTTAGGGAGTATGGACCCACAAGTGTACTTACTGTACACTGGTACAGTGACTTGGAAGTCTATTGATGATACAAAATTGGAGACCATACTTGCAACCTATGGCCAACTCTAGCACTCAGTCTTCAATGGCAGAGCAAAAGAGAGCAAGTACAACTGTTTCTGTTTAATACAATCAAGATACCTACTTATTAAATCAACATTTCTTAGATATCTTCAGTAAACAAACACCATGGTGAAATCATGACTGTCTTACACACTTTGTGTCATCATAATACACCAGAATTTATGTGGCAGAACTCTTCTGATCTTTATGTCACAGCTTTGCTGAAACAGTTGATAAAACAGCTGAAAGCATGATGAACAAGTAAGAGAAAATTATTTGTTTCCTGCAGACAGAAGGCGGGATATGATGGAGTCTACTGAAGGAAGCTGGTGCCCTCTAGAGGAAAACCTACACCATTTTCTGCAGGCAGATGGAAACCTGCTCTGTCTGTCCTCCAGGCCAATTGGTAGTCACGACGCCATTGGTAATATGGAGCTGAATTTCAGCTAATACAATAATGCACAAAGGATATAAAAACTGTTATAATTTCTAGGTCCCTTTCCTGAAACTGGGGAAAGTAATGAGGAGAAATGCAGCCAAAATGCTTTCTGAAATATAATAAAGAATTTAATAAAGAACTGAGAGACCTGAAAGCACATGGAAAACTCTTTAAAATTATTTGATCTGAAATAAAGAAAAAAAAAATCACCTTACACTCAAAAGAAATATAGTAGCCTATATTTACCATCTTGGTATGCCTTCTGAGTACTTGGACTATGAAACACATAGAAGACTTATTCCAAACACTGACACAGGTGTCTGGTAGTTTTGATCTAAACAGTATGAAAGTAATATATTAAAATTTAGAATAAATTACTGAACAAGAAAACCTTTTTCTCAGCTGCTACCTAACCTCAAGGAAATGAGTGACTTTTTTGGTTTTTTTTTTTTTTTTTTTTAGATGAGGATAATACGACTCATTTGCCATTGTGCTCCCAATGAAACCCTGGCTCCTAAGTGTCTGGAGTAAGTGCCCAGGCACTCTCAAAATAAAAACTTTGGTGCTGACAAGCAGCCTTGGCTCCGTCTGCTGCTATTATTTGCACATGGAGCCTGTGTTCCAAACAACTCAAGGACAAGGCAGTTTAAACACTGAGTTCCCAGAATGTGCACTGTTGGTGAAGGGGTCGTATCAAAATCAGTTCAGTCAGCAGCTGAGGCAATAACAAACAGGAATGAGACTATATTACTCTCATCACACTTGATAACAGCTACCCATGAAAAATAATGGAAGAAAACCCACACAAAACCATCAATATGAAATATTCTGGAGCCTAAAGCCTAAAATAACATACATTTTAGTAATTGGGAAGTTGAAATCTGTGTTCTCAATTTACTACTCTGCATCTCCAACCTGAACTCTCAACACTTCCTTCTCAACTCCATTAGGCAGCAGAGGGTAGTGTCAGGGCTAAGCTTAAAACTATCAAAATGCTCCTCAGAAGACTTTACACTAGGATGTGGATTTTCAGGAAGGTCTTTAGTCCTACGGAGATCTTAAAACACATCCACTCATCTATGCCCAATTCTGTATCATTGCAATCTAAAGTAAGGAACGTAGAAGAGCAGGATGGGGAACTGAGTCTGTACAGAGCTGTCTGCAGTCACGACAGTGCCAGTGTAGTTTTCACAAGTATCAGTAATATAACTATAATTGGAATTCCAAGCAATTCCAAACAACAAACATACTTTCTAGAATTGAAAAAGTTCATATAATATCTGTTAGGAATCTGACTGTTACTACTTCAGACATCACACCCACTCCTGAAAAGATTTTATGCTTTATCTTCAGGAGCGTGAAGAACCTTTCATCTAGAACACATTATGTATATGACTGCCTCATGCTCTATAATTTAACTTCACATCTCCTCAGCTGAGTACTGAAAGATGCATCACCAAAAAATACAAGACATTTTTGCAAATAAGTCTCATTTGGATAGCCATGTGGCTGGAAACCAAAAGATATAGGTATTCCCAGAACCCTGCTCCTGAAAAAGATGCTGTGCAGTATTAAGCACTCAGCCTAGCCTCTCTAAGCTTCAGGTCCCATTAAGCAGAATAACAATGCTGATTCTTAACAAAGATATTGGCATGTTTATGCAAATAGTTCTACAGTAAATACAAAGACATTTTTTAAGACATGCCATTTGATTGTGCTAGTAACAAATTTCCTTACATCCAGTGTTGAGGTTACTTTCTTAATCATTCAGACTCTGCACAGCATTTTCATGTGAAAAGCATATAGGTACTGATTTGGGGAGCAAAAGATGTTGACAAATAAGTAATACAAAAGAAATAAAAAACAGATACATAAAGCAGTTTAACAATATTTGTTAGCTTGGGTAGAAACAAATAACTGGAAATATTCAGGATAAGTATTACTCAATTTCTAATGGTGAGTATTATAGTAAGTGATGTTTAGTCCATGTAAACAATATAAAGCTATGTCTGACTGAAAGTATGGCTAATGCAAAGGACAATGTGTTGCAGTTACATGACCATTTAGCTTTTAGCTACATGCATTCAAGCAAGAGAAAGAGGTTAGAAAACTTCTGAGATCTCAGAGTATCTCTCAGTAAAGAAGCTGGGTCACTCATGACCTTGTAAAAACTGGAAAGGATTGCAAGCAGTTCTGTAGTTTACTTCACGTTCTCCTATTTCACACTGAAAGCAACTCCTCTTTCTTTGTCAGAGTACACATTATTCAATGGATGCATCCAGTCCTTGGATGCAGGATTGGAAGGAATTTTAAGTAAGTCTGTGAATGTCACAAAATTGGGAGGAGCAGATGACTTCCCCAAGGGCAGGCAGGACCTGCAGAGAGACCTGTACAGGTTAGAGAAATGGGCAATCTCCAGCCACCTGAAGTTTAACAAAGGCAAGTGCTGAATTCTGCACCTGGGATGGAGCAGCCCTGGTGGCAAGTACAGACTGGGGAATGAGTGGCTGGAGAGGGACCTGGGGGTCCTGGTTGAGGGCAAACTGAATCTGAGGCAGCAGTGTGCCCTGGCAGCCAGGGGGGCAACGGGGTCCTGGGGTGCACCAGGCACAGCATCAGCAACCGGACAAGGGAGGTGATTGTCCCGCTCTGCTCTGCACTGGAACAGCCTCACCTTGGGTACTGTGTGCAGTTTTGGGAACCTCAGTGTAGGAAAGACATCAAGCTGTTGGAGAGCATCCAAAGGAGAGCAATGAGGATGGGGATGGGTCTGGAAGGGAGACTATGGAGACAGTTTAAGATTTTGATCAAGTCATTCTCTTGGGCAAACTCAATGCCTTATGTCAGTTTATTCAGTCTTTTACTACTAAGACTTCAAAACATTCTTTAAGCTATTGCTTCATCTTCTCCTATTTGCTAATGCCTTTCTCTACTCTTGGCAAAGCACAGACACTAAATGGGATTCCAGTTGCATCCCAATTGATGTAATAACTCCAGAGGTATAGTCTCTAATCCTGCCTAATATTTTCTCTAAATCTACCTAAGGGCTGCACAGCAATGCCGAGCAGTGGTACCTTCTAGGCAGCTCACTACTTCTGATGGCCCCTAGGTACTCACTGTTTTTCATAAGATGGTATGGACCAATGTATTCTCATAGCTATATGAAATAGTGTGTGGGTCTGAATTAAACTATTTTACTAAACACTACATTTCATTTCAAAATGGTTTGTTTACAGTGTTTTGTTTACTTTCTGCTACTTCACATAGATCATTTAGCCCATAAGATGAGGAAAGTGACAAAGTAGATAGTTCTGCCATACAGATTCAAGAAAAAGTTCAATGATAGGTACAATTTCAGGAGTTCAAGAGGAAAAAAAGATTCTGAAAGAGATGGCAGTAAGAACATAGAAAACCAGGCCTCTTTTCCCTGGATGTGACTAAAGATTGCTGGCATTTTATGAATCAACTGGTTTTCCTCAGAGAATACTGACGAACCTGAAACCAGAACATTTTCTTGAAACCTACTGGTGTTTCAACTGAAATTTTGTCAGGAAAGATTGCTAAGGTCCGGGATAAAATTTTGGAACAGAACTACCTACAAAGAGATCCACCATCATTCCAGGGTACAAGGAGCCAATTGGTTAAATACCTTTGACTCTGGTCCTGAAGGTTCCAGTCTACATCCCAACTGACTGATAGGAAAATGATACATTTGCCACATCCCAATGGTACTAACCTCATGTTCCCACTTACTCAGATATTCTGAGGATTTTTTTTTTTTCTGCTTTTAATAAAAATATTCTGGAATTAATTATAACTACCTGCTGAAGCCACGTTTTTTTCCATGAAACAGAATTCTAGGCAAGCTTAGTTGTGAGAACCATTTTAGAAGTAAAAAGGATAGAAGGAAATCACACCGAACCAGCCTAGATTTGGAGGCATAAGCATTGATCCTGTTTATCTCTAAATGATTTTGGTGTCAGATACATTTTAATCAGCTGTGTCAGTGGATCTGCATATGATAGTCCCAGCCAGTACTTATTGCCTCTGGGTTTGTGCACGGATTAAAGGAAGATGCATATCCCCTGCATGCAAATGCTAAAATTAAGTCTGTATTTCCAGACAAACTTGCAAAGCATGTTTGGCTTTTATTTAACCAAGCTACATGCTATGGAAAAAATTATGCATTTACTCACCTGCATGCTCGGAGTAGTGGCCCAGTTGGTGGAAAGATCTGTGCAAGTGTAGTGTAACATGGGATGGCTACAGCATTGTAGAACCCAATCTATGAAAAACAACAATGAAATAATTTAGTTAAATGTTGATGAATTACAATACTGAAAGTTAACAGCACACTAAGTAAAAACTGTCGACTACTTAATTCCTACTTAGGTTAGTAGTTCTTACTTCTGTATCTCCCCTGCATCATAATCTGAGTACTTTAAAATGAAGCACCAACAGCGAGGTCTCTGCTAATTACAGGTTTCTTACATGTCTCTCTTTTATGATTAATATGGCTGCTTCAGATTGGATTTTCTTTTATTATTCATCTGGTTTGCTTAGCATCTGCCTGGCTTTTTGTGGTAGGAAGCATATGCAAATGGCAGAGCCATATCTACAAACATTATTCTTGTGATTAAATTTTATTTATTTTAAAACTCAAGGTTAAGCAGCATTGCCAAAAATTGGTCAGATTCTGAATTGCTTTATGTCCTCCAGCATATGTATTCCATAGCTCAATTTACTTGAGATGCGAAGGGCTTTGCACATTTCAAAAGTTTCTAAAATGCATGCACTGTGATCTATAATTGGTTTGTGATTTCTTTCTTTCAGTTCAGTGACAGATTTTTTACCATTATCATGTAAATCTATTCAGAGAACACCAAATGAGTAGCTTGTCAGTGATATTTGATTCATACAGACTCAGAGGCCTATGACAACTACTGTGTCATAGCTGAATTGTCATGACATGAGGGAATTTTTAGAAAATGCTACTTATATATTAGCAAGGATTACAGGTTAAATTCAGACCCATTATAACATCACTCATTTATCCCAGACTCTCATGATAGCTACAGTAGTGCACTGCAATCCCTTTCTTTGGGCAGAAATTTTATTCTGACCTGAGAATCCAACAGTCTGAGTTGAAGTAATGATGTAACTTATAGAAACTGCAGCTGGTGAGAAGGCAAAGCTGCACACAGCTGTGATGTCTGCTCAACCACAAACATTTGCTCTTTTGCATAATGCTCTTTTGCATTGTTTTTTTCCAGTGTCTTTCTTTCTTGCTTGTTCGTTTTGTATTTTATTTCACTGTAAAATAGCAGTGTGTCCATAGCTACCAAAAACTAAAATGTGACCTTAGGTACAGTCACACTTTCTGGCTCAATGAGAGCTATGTTGCCATTGCAAAATATAAAATATTTTTCCACATATGTTTTATTAACACTATAAACAATATATCTTTTTACAGAGACAGGATAGTTCATACCTGACCCTGAGGGACTTCATCTTTTTTGTCTCTGTCCATCATAGGAATAGGTTGAATACCTGTTTTCTTCATTTCATCACCCTGTAAAAAAGCAAAGACAGAGATTAGGGAAACAAAAATGAAGGCCACTGGGATGCAAATTGGTTTCCACCTTCTATTGTATGTCAATCTAAAAATTCAGAATTTAAAATAATGTCTGGTACCAGTCTAAGGCAATCTCAAAACTGCCTAAGGATCGGCTCATTTTATGCATCTACCTGAAAGTTCATGTTAAGAAGCAGAGTTTGGGTTTAAGTCAATGTACACACATTTTCCCTGTTTCCACAGGCATCTGTAATAAAAAAACCCTAGAAGAATAAAACAGAAGAAATCAGTTCATTCTATCCTGTTCTATTCATAGTTAGTCTCAGCTTTTGAAACATTTTCAAACCTGTTTTGAAACCTACTTAAAGTGCTACTGAGTTTGTGTGGCAAGGTTTTGGTGGGGGAGGTGCTACAGGGATGAACTCTGTGAGAAGATGCCAGAAGCTTCCCCCACGTCTGACAGAGCCAGTGACAGCACTGATACAGAGAAAGTTAACTCCATCCTGGCCAGACCCGATACATCTTTAGTGAGAAAGTTTATGCAGGATAACAGCTCATACAATATTTCTATATCTGTGTCCTTTAATGTGAGATTCAGTTTATGGAGGTTTAGCTATCTGAAAGCTTTATCCAAGTCAAGTGCCATAAGTTTCTGAAGAAGAATGATGTAAGATACAGTGTCAAAAGCTTTACTAAAGTCCAGATAGACAATGTCCATGGCTCTTTCCTCATCCATTAGGTGAGTCATCTTGTAGAAGGAGATCAGGTTAGTCAGACAGGACCTACCTTTTGTAAACCCGTGCTGACTGGGCCTGATCACCTGTTTGTTCTGTACGTACTGTTTGATGGTACTCAAGATGACCTGTTCCATAACCTTTCCTGGCACTGAGGTCAAACTGACAGGTCTATCCAGACCCAGATCTTCCTTTCATCCCTTCTTGTAGATGAGCATTACATTTGCTAGTTTCCAATCTACTGGGACTTCCCCAGTTCACAAGGACTATTGATAAATAATGGAGAGTGGCTTGGTGAGCACTTCTGCCAGCTCCTTTAGTAGCCGTAGGTGGATCCCATCCAGTCCCATGACTTGTGCACATCCATGTGGCACAAAAGTGCACCAATCATTTCCTTCATGGGGGCTTCATTGTGCTCCCCATTTTGGTCTTCCAGTTCAGGGAGCTGTACCCTCAGGTAGCAGCTGGCATGGACAAAGACAGAGGTGAAATGAGCACTCAGAAGTTCAGCCTTTTCCTTGTCCACAGTCAGAAGTTTCCCTCCCATGTCAAGTAGAGGGGGAAGATTCTCCCTAGCTTTTCTTTTGCTATTTATGTACTTACAGAAACAGTAACAGCATCTCCAGAAAACAACTTATTACAGCTTTCTTGCAAGATTTTATCAAGCTGCATTTCAACTGCTAATGTGCCCTTTCAAGGGAAGATTTTGGCAGCTTCATTTGAAGACAAGTTTGTAATATAATAAATTGATTCTGGTCTGATCGGAGGGCCTTTCTGCTTGACTAACTTGCAATTACCTTGAAAGTAAAAATGAGGGGAGCATCTAGAAGTCAATTCACCCTTGCATTTTTGGCCTCAACATCACCTGTTAACTATGATCCTGCTCAATTAACCAACAAGATAAAATCAGGAAGCTAATTTTTAATTGTTGTGTGTTTCATTCTCTCATATTACGTATTTCTTTCACCAAGTTGTTAGAGAGGCTAGAATCTAGTCATTTATTGATGAAAGAAACAAAAGAAAGACCTCCTTCCTCAGCTGACAGGAAAAGATACCTATAATAATTACAAGTACAGAAATTCAGTGTATTGTTATTCAGGAAGTATATCAAAATTTGGTTTCATTTAATTTTTTTCCATTTGCTTGAGATACTGCAACTGACTGATTCTGAACTGTCTGCAGCTACCATAGTTTCAATTATAAAAACTTCAACACTAAACCATTTAGCACCATATGATTTTAAGCTCTTTGATTAACATAATATTGAGTGCTCCAGAAACAATTGCAGTCAGGGCTTTGAGAAAGCTGATCAGCCTCTGACCAATTATACCAAAACTGAACAAAGCTCAGATTTATGTTCACCATTCTACCTCAAAAGAAAAAGGTATCATAGAATGGGCTGTGTTGGAAGGGAACTCTTGGGATCATCCAATTCATTCCACACACTAACCTCAGCAGCATTAGCTACAGCAGGTGATCCAAGACTGTGAAAAAGTTTTAAATATCTCCTGTGATGGAGATTCCACAACCTTTCTGATTAAGGTTAACCTGTGCCACTGGCTGACCACCACAGTGAAAAAGTATGTTTAGATGGAACACATGCACTGGAAACACAAGTATGTTCTTGAGTTCAGGATGTGCAAATACCTATGTGATACACTGTGGCAGAAAATACTGGTTTTATCCCTACAGTTATGCTCACAGTCATTAAGTTAAAGATGAAATTTTAAGCAAAGAATTGTGTCATACTTGCAGTGCAGCTGTAATGAGTGGCCTGTGAGTCTCTTAAAATACACTGTAGAAAGGGTTTAACAACTGCCTGGTGTCTCACAGAAAAAAAAATACAAGAAAAATGTTACACAAGCTTGTAATCCTATATAATTGATCAGCAAACATATTATTTTGCCTGAGTTGTAGCACTGTGGGAAAGCTTCATGCAGAGTGATATCAAGGTAAATCTTAGCTGAAAAGACTTGTAATACTGGGCTTCTTTCTTTCAGTGACTTGATCTAATGGGAAGTGTCCCTGCACATGAAGAGGAGTTGGAACTAGATGACCTTTAAGGTTCCTTCCAACCCACACCATTCTGTGATTCTGTGAAAAATAGATCAATGTGACATACCAACACAGGTGCTGCAACACAGACAAAATATTATGAAGTGCTCTCATTAAATAATCGAAGATACTAACATTATGAACACAAACAGTGATAAGAATTAACATTCTACCCTACTTTTAGAACTGTAACATAGACATTCAATCTAGTCAAATATACTTTTCTGGAGGTTTTTGTTGGTTTTTTTTCCAATTAAGTAACAATTTCTGCACTGAACACAATCTAAACTTTCTATTGGTTTATAGGTCAATTTCTGGAAGCGGCTAGCAGTATTTGTCAGCCTCCCTGACTGGCTCACAACATATGCACTTCTGCTATGTAGCAATTAATCTCTTCTTAAAGAAGATCCAGTAAGACACCAATGACATATTTCAATTTCTATCGATAACTTATTTTATATGTGCTCCATGCAGCAGCAATATAACAAGATCCATCTTCACTAAATCATCCTTGGATTCAAGCTAAAACCTGGGCAGGTACAGTCATATCCACAATTCCATCTTTACTGTTGTTGAGTAGGAAAAAAATCAGTTTGACCATTACTTTCCCACTGAGTTCACAAGATTTGCATTAAAAAGGCTTTTCACTTGTATGTAAAAAAGTTGAGTACATAATGAATGAGACACATCAACGTTATACCTCCATTATATCACTCATAAGAACATGCACTTGCTGACATTTTAGAAAGTGAGTACTGAACTAGACCTTTGAGCCTATACAGTGTGCATTTTTCAAATATTTTATTGTAATCCAACTTTTTCATGCGATCATGTGAATACAAAAAACACACACAAGCCATGCACATCTTCAATTTTATAATGAACATGCAACAAGCAGGACAAAAACCTCCGCTCAATATGCATGCTACATCAACTCTGGAGCCCTGATTCCCATTTTACACCTGTGCAAAACATAAATAAGCCCACTGAATTCTGCAGAATTCCATAGGGCACATAGCAGAAAAGAACAACACAATACAATAGACCTGTAGTACTAGTTCTGAAAATACAGTGTATCTTTGAAGGCTAAATAATTTAATTCCATGCAACACCTTCACAATGTATTCTTTATTGCCATCACTTTGGTTTTAAAAATTAAACTATTGGAAAATTAATTCCTCAGTGTAAGATACATGAGATTCCATCACTATTTATGAACAAGATTACGTTAGCACAGCTCAATGCCTTGTTTCAGTTCTCAGGTATTGAATGATCTGATGATCCATAGAGTAAATTTCAGTATATTAAAAAAAATCAGCCTTCTCTCAGACCCAGTTGTTGACCTGGCTCCAAAGAAGATACAAATAGTTAGAGGAGGATAACTATAATGTCTGTCATATCTACATAAGCATTTCCCGGACTCATACTTAAGATTTATAAGCATGTTTCAAGGCAGCTGACCTAGAAGTTGGTTTCATATTCTGCATTTTTAGAATACAAATGGATCCTTCACAAAACCACAGTTAGTGACTAAAAAAAAACTTGTGGATTTTCTTCTGTGTTCTGTTGTTTGGTCACTTTGTTAGGACATACTTCCTAAATTCATCTTCAATAACCAGAAAAAATGCTGCCTGAAAATTGAAAGCCATCTTAGGTCTTTAACCAGTTTCAGAGCTAACAACAAACCACATGCATGCAGCTCTTTAAAACAAGCACATAAAGACTGAAAAATACTTACAGTTGTGGGGTTTTTTTGTTCATGGATATTTCCATTTATAAAATAACATAAAAGAAACAAAAGAAACACACATACCTCTGCCCAGAACTCCGCATATATATCATTGGCTGTCAGTCTTGTTACTGGCCACAATTTTGTTACAGAACACAAATCACAAGCTGTCATCATCAGTCCAATCACTCTATCTCTAAAACAAAATTACATTAAACTTTTAGTTTGGTAAAGAACTAATGATGACACTGCAAATTTTTAATTTGCCCTTCCTCAGTACAACCAGCAGTGAAGTATAGATAGGACAAAATTTCTCCCACCTTGCTTATTTCTCCTACATTTGCTTGTGATTCATTCATAAGGCAAAACACAGACTGTGCAGTATAATCCCTGTTGTATTCCCTGCACTGTTTACAACCAGAGTTCATTGACCATCCACTGCACAGTCTCATTCGTAGAAAAATAATCAAGGATGCCACCTGGTAAAATGCTCTTATATCCCTCCTTAATTTCCTAAAAATACAGTATGTCTATAAAAATAAAGAAGATACAACCTATTGCTGTATTTCTTTTTGTTCTTTACACATGCTCCAAAAGGAGGACAAACTAGTTCTGAGTCTATCTCAAGGTACTCTGTCACTGCTTTGTTGGAATGGATTCGTACCCTGATGGAACAATAATTCTAGTTGTAACCCTGTCCTTCCTGTACACTGACAACCCTGATCACTGAACAGCACCAGTAGTATTATAACCATTATTAGAGTAAGGCACACACAAAAATCTTATTTTAACAGTTTTCTAGCAATTGTCTACTATCTAAATCTATGGTCTATGAATCCGAGTTTTATGAAAAAAAATGGAGAATTCATTAATGAATTAATATTTTCCATCCAGTGGGGAACAAGATGAGACTTAAGGACAGTTGTATCTGTTTTAGTAATGCCTGTTCCATGAACAAGGCACACAAGCATGCCAATTTGATGCCAGTCCTTAAGAGACAACTAACAGTCAAATATACCAGGAAATACACAAATTACACAATGTAATCAATGGATAAATGGTGAAGTGCACTTCCCCTGAGTTAAGAATGAGGATTCATCAGCCACACAAAGGCCAAATTTAGTATTTCATTGCATGTACACATACTAACTGGAAGTTCTGGATTCTTTAGCCCCATTGCAATATCCTATCTTCAGGTACATAGTTTTGCACTGAGGGCAGGTAAGATAACAAAAAAAAAATACATAAATAGAATATTCAATCACATACTAAATAGTTGTTATCCTGTTTAAATTTTATAATCATTAAATACAAAATTTCTGGTAAATTTCATTCTGATATTATCATGATTTACCATATCTTTGACTTCTTAAGCTGCTGAGGTTTATTCAGCTCTAATAAGCTACAGTTCCATACTGGGAAATAAGCTTTATAAAACTGCCCTTTTCTACACAGCTGTAATAATTTATTCAAAACTACTGGCAAAAACCTCTAAAACTCCTCAAAATAAAGACCCCAGCACCAAAGCTACTCCTGAAAAGACATCAGAATCATGACTCAGTATTTTCCAATATCACCTCTCTAAATTGCATTAGATTAATGACAGGATCCACTTTCCAGCAAAGGAAAACTGAAGGGCTTCATTAGCCCTTTAATGAAGCCTGTTATCAGGCACACCCCCACCTAGGGTGCTCCATGTTCTGCTTAAGTGGACAGTCATGTATTTGTTCCATATGAATACATGCACTTGTATATTTTTAAAAATTAGAGCTATCCTAATTCACAAAGATTTTGATCTGAGCAGATTTCTTTCCAAAAAAGCATGTTGAAAAAAATAATTAAAAATATCTACATAAAAGTAAAACTAAGTAATTATTGCACTATAACTTTTTCCCCACAACCTGTCTGTGTACTAACTTTCCTGTGCAGATGATCTGTCATTGAGCAGTGCAAATACAAACCAATGGAAATCCTTTTACACACAGCTGGTCATATGTAAGAAAATTACCATATACACAGAAGGTTTTTGGGGTCTTTTTGCAAAAATTACATTTCTATTTCTAGGACCACTGCCATAGTGAACTAATACTGGTTTGCTGCTTTACCTGTGTGCTTGGTTCTTAAGGTTTAATGCTCCTGTATGATGCAGCTCTTCAAGCTGTTTTCTGTTTCCAAAATAAAGAGCAAGGTCTGTGGCAATGATGGCTTTCCGAATGATCTCAAGTACTTGCTCATATTCACTGGAGCTCAGATTGGAGAAGACATTGTGCCCTTCCAGCTATGAAAAAGTAAAAAACAAATAAAAAGCACAAGCTCTAATTCCAAGATATTTCAGTCTTTACTTCATCAGACAGGTTACAACAGTTCTACAGCCAAATGACTATTTTCAGTGAAAATTCAAATGTTGACAGCCTGAAAATCCCATTTTTATATTTCCTTTAAAAATACTGTCATGAAACCTATGACTAAGCCAATGATCTCGTTTGCGGACTACTTCAGAGCCCTAAAGGTATTAATAGAGAAAAATGCTATTTTTTTTCCTTCTCTGATTTATAACCACTACAGACACAGCACTTCCAGACAGCACTAGCTTGGTGACTTATGATTCAGTCCTGATCCAGAACACTGCACTTCGGAGTTGATAAACTGAGTGCTTCACTCTGAAGTATAATTTTGATACTGCATAATACATAATATGGATAAGGAAATATCCAGGTTGAAGTATTAAATTAATTAGGTTTTCATAGTGTTCCAAATTTCCTGATACGTTTTTCTCTATAGAAATAAAGATGATTATTTTAATTAAATTACACTAAATATTTTAATGTATATGAACAAGTAGGGGAAAAAAACTGCTTTGTTCAACCATGAGTTGACTGACTTGTAAACTAGACAATGGTTTCCACTAGGGAGGTTCTGGCAACATGCTACTGTCATCTCTTTTCATTTTCCACTATGTATTATTGCGCATTCAACTGACAATATCCATGTACTATGATTGCTCATGAGGCTATATCACATTTTGAAAGTCAACACTATTCTCTAAGCTTTGGAAAACAACTTGTCAAAAGTTTTCCTACTGTTGAGAAGAAACAGAAAAATAAGAACAAATGAGCCAGACATGTCAAGGTGTGCGCATTCACAAAAAGAAAATATTACTGAAATATATTAAATGCAGATGTTTTGACATTTAATTGGTATTTGGACTCTAGCTCATTAAAAGTTTCCCTGAGTTGTGTCAAGCATTTACATAATTTGTTGAAAATAAATCCTTCATGGTACAAAAAGACTTGGTTTCTCTCACCATCCTGAACATGAACATAATTTACCAATATTTTTACTTGGATAAGTAGATTTATTTAGAATAATGAATAGAAAACACAATCCATTTTTGTCTCAATGCTCTAAGTCATAGAAAATGATGTTTAAAAAAAGTTCAGAACATTTTTACCCATCATCAACACTTTGGGAGCAGGAAGTGACTACAGCTACTTCTCATGACTTAAGATCTGGGGACACCTTCCTTGCCTAATCTATGAGAACAGGCTATTCTTGCTAATATTGAAATTATCCTCACATCTATTCTTCCGGCTTTGGAAGCTACAGAAAGATCACTGTGACAGCTTCTGTTAACACTACTGGGAAAGAACCAATTCTGTTAAATACTGATGAAAGCTGTCAGTTCTGAGCACGTCACTTTGCTTTTTGAGTAGCACATTAAGAGAACAACTTCTAAGATTCTATTCTTTCCCTGCTGACCTAAAGCTAATGAATTGACTCCTCTGTATTCACAAGTATGGTGTACACTACAATTGAAGGTGTTTGGGCAAAGCAGCTATCAAGTTTCAAGCAGTGAAAAGTACTGCAGCATACATTAAATTAAAAATCACCAAGTTAAACCCTAAAAGGCTTGGTAGGTTTGTTTTTTTTTCTTTTGGTTTGGATTTTTCTTTGTTTGTTTTGACTTTAATGGGTTTTTTCTCAGTTTTTCTGTTGATTTTGGGTTTTGTTTAATTTTGGGGGTTTTTGTGTGGTTTTGTTTTGTTTTATTGTTTTTCTCTAACAGCCCAGGAACTCAGTTAGAAATTTGATTCAAATGAAAAGTCCAAAAGCCTGCTCTAATCTACCTTTCCTGCTATTCATCACCCATGGGCACCTGGGTAGGCAGTGTCTGAATTCACTCTACAGCCCTGACCACCTATCTCTCCTTTTACTCACACAGAAAGCCAAGGCAAGGAAGTAGCAGGGAAGCTAAAAGGTTATCTACCTTCTTGGTAAATGGGATTTTTCACTGATTACAACATTTTTGCAGGAAAAATGCAAAACAGTTTTGATGAATGACTGAAATCTGCTCCGTGCAGTCACAGAGGGCCAGAGAAGTGTTAGTGACTGAGGAAGTTGCTCACTGTGCAAAAATTCACATGAAGAATGAACACTAAAAATCTGATGCCATATCACCATGAAGGATTCAATTACACCCTCCTACATGGAGGAGCATTCAGAGATAAAGCTTCCATTCTCTGATGAAATGTATATGATACCTAAAACCATAATCACAAGATGTGCTTCTGTATACAATAAAGAATATGTATTTTTCCTACATGATGATTAGGTATTTAAGAAAATAAATATCTTCCCCCTGAAAGACCAGAAAGAAAGAAAATTTAACAACAAATTAGTGGCACAGTAGCATGGTGAGGTTGTGCATGGTAAACTAAAATGAGAGAGTACAAGTATGTTATGGGCTGGCAGTGATTTCATCAGTGAGAGCTCTCCTAATTCAGCATGAAAAAAATTTTCATTGAGGAGAAAACATCTGTTTGTAAGTAGCACACTTGGATTTCCTAAAATGCTTCTGCATGCTCTTAGTTTCCTATTCATTAAAGAGACACATTACCTCACATTAAGAAATCTTTTTCACAGAATATTATCTTATTCAGGTTTTGTTGTTTGGTTGTTTTGTTTTTTTTTTAAATCACCAATTTCTGCATAACAAAAAAGCACATGCTAACAGAATGGAACAAGTCTAAACTTCTATGCGTGCAAAATTGACATTTTCTCCTTCATGCCACACGTTGACAGAATTTATTACAGCAGGTTTTCAAGTGTGTGGGTCATGCAAACTTTTGCTAATAGTTGAGTTTTCAATCGGAATTTCAGGATAATTGAAGACTTTGCTAAAGCACGTTATGTGAGAAATATCTAGGATAAAAAATGTATTTTCATTTTCAAAGTTCGTATACCATTTGGTCACAGGAAAACCCCTCATTGGGGTTTTGACTTTAGAAGCTAAAAGCTCCAAAGGGAGGACATAAGCAAAGATCTTCAAATACACAGATTTTTTAATAATATCAAGATGTTGAGAAAGCTATGTTTTCCACTGGTAGTGAATGTTTGCATTGCTAATTTTAATACCAGCTTGCTGTAATAAATCTTCTGTTGTTCTAAATGAGCACTACAATGCAGAGACTAAGCATGCTTGAGAAAATCTACTGCTTAATAATGTGTCTCCTATTTCCACCACTAGACTCCACTACACAGAAAATACAATTTCCATAATCCTACCTGCAGGATGGACACAGTCTGTGAGAAATGGTGCTGTTCCATTGTGGACGTGGAATAGAGAGCAGCTAAAGGGTGATCAAATTTCTGAAGATAGCTGTTGCTGTAACCTCTGTGATCCAGGTCATGACACAGGCATGCAACTAAAAGACCTTTTCGCTAAAAAAAAAAAAATAAAATAAAATAAAATAAAATAAAATAAAATAAAATAAAATAAAATAAAATAAAAAATATATATATAAAGATGTATTTCCTGCCCCTAGATGTCACTCTCGTCCCAAAAAAATGTAAAAGTTACACTGTACTTACACTGCCTTTGGAAAATACATGGAGAAATTTGAAGAAACACAAAAGTGAGGATGTGCTAAAGCAAAAAATTCTAGATCCAGTTTTAATTCAAATCTTTTTTATATTTTGACTATTAAGAACATCTCAGTTTTAAACAGATAGTCTGGTTATCCACTGAATCCTTACCATGTTTATTTAAAAAAATTAAAAATACAGTTATTAAGGGAGTGGAAATACATAAGATATATGATCTGGTGAAGGCAGCTGCACCAAAGTCTAATGCTAGACCTACCTCTGCAACACTCCTTGAAAACACTGAACAAGTCTCCCAGGTGAAACTTTTCCTAGGAAGTCACTAATGTGAGCCACAGAAAGAATGGTAATTGCAAACAAGGTAACACAATAATTGATTTCTTTATTTAATTATTTCTTAATATCCTGAAGAAACTGAGTCCCTGAAATCTCTCTCAACACACAAAATACATGAACACTTGAAAAAGTTTTTTCCCACAGAAGGTGTGAAAAGCAGTCACTGCTGGCATGAGGTATCACAAAAATGTCTTTATAGACTTAGCAGCTCTGTCTAATAGTTGGCTATGATGAACGTTCAACAGACAAGAATAAGGCTACACTAAGCTGGTATCCCTTTTGACTACTATGAAGGGGCAAGACATGTGGCTTGAAAAGCAATTTCTAACAGCAAAAGAAAGATGATTCACAGAATCTTTTGTGCTACGTATTGGTTCTAGTGGATATCAGCTTTTCTGTCCTTCCCTCAGAAATTTAATTCACCTTTCACATTCTTTACAACCTATGTTTTTTCCACTCTTGCAATTCTCACCTATCCATCCCTTGTACCAGATGGTTCTCTTTGTCTAGTCTCAGTCCTAGTCTCCACATACCAGAAAGTTGTTCTTGTCTCAATCCTTCAGGATTATACAATCATACAAGGCCTAATCCCAGCGCTCTTAAACTCTTTTTTATTGTCCCTGCTTGGATCTTTGACCACTATAAACTGCTGAATCTATTTGACTCTAAATTAGAAACCCCTTTAGAGTTGTATACTTCTCTTCCCATCTCTAAGCCTATTGAGGTTCTTTTCCCCATCCCTCACCTCTGACTAGCCCAACCTAGTTCCCCAAACTTTTCCTTATCAGTTACCAAATCCTTGTTGGATTTATTGAAGCCAAAAAAGGTCAAACAAAACTGTTTAGAGACAGTGTACTGTCTCTAAATAAGTGTCTGTCTCTAACATAAGTGCCTTTTCAAATGAAAGATGACCAAATTTTATTTTACTATTTCCGACAGAACAAAAATTTTATTTCTCCCAGCATGTTCTTTTAAAAGAGCAAAACAATTTCGTCTGAAATTTCCACTAATCAGAAGAAGTCATTGAGCTTCAAAAATCACAGCCCAAATGGCTAGTACTTGGCAAAGTTACATACAATTGAAAACAGTTTCTCCCAGTCAGATATTTCAGGTAGTATTATTAATAGACAGCACTCCCAGTTGCACCTACCATAATTCAGAAAAAAAACCCCATCAGGTGACAGTCCTTCATCGTGTATATTAACATTTAATTGTTCTAAGCCTTCAGTTTTATTATTCTAACTTTTACGCTTAGTGATTTATTCAAAGTTTTTTTTTTTTTCTCATTGTTTAAAAAACTATGCCTTTATCTTTAAAATATATATATGCATGCTAAGGAAAACTGTTGTATAATAAAAGTTTATCAGTGAATTCACACTTTGGACAACTGTTTTCCTTCCATCATTTCTATTCTCCTTTATTCACATATATCAACCATCTCTACAACACCAAGCCTTTCTCCCTACTCAGGATCTCCTAGACCTCACAGGGTTCAAGATCCAGGCTGTTTTCCTCCTCTCAGTACAGGTCTGACAGCTAAATAAAATAAAAACTGGGGGCAGGGAGAATCTGAAAATGTGGACATGGACTTACAGCAAATCTGCTACTGCTTTTCCAGTGAGCAGACCTGAAAACTTGAAGCAAACACTAATCTGAACAATTATTCTTCAAACTTTCTATTCATGGGGACCATTAAATACACTTTGCCTGAGCTGACAGCAAAGTAAATGTACTTCTACAAGAGCTGTTACTTCTGATGAGGTCCAATAATTTAATTATCTCACCTACCTCTAGATCAGTGAAAAGCCCCTGGTTGTTCTGAAGTATGGCATACATGCAGTGTGCAACAGTTACTGCATGCTTCCAGTTGTGGTAGGGCACACGGCGATAATTCTTCTTTACAGACATAGTAAATCGGCACAGCTTTTCAAGTTCAAAGCTAGAAAGAAATTAATTTGGGTAGAGACAAGAAATAAGAATGTAAGAAATAACCAGCAGAGGAGAAAATACGCTGTTTGGTTTACTCTCCTTGCTAGAATTGACTCTCGTTGCAGATGATTCATTGATCAAAAAAGTCATTCAAGTTTGGGCAAGGACAGAGGAGTGTGGGGGACTGACAAGGCTCTTAGTTTAATCTGTAAAGTCTGGAACAGAAGTCAAGCTACTCAGCTCAGGTAACACAACTGCATAACCTTTCCTGCTCCCAGAAACCTGAAGTGTGTTTTCTTCAAATTATTAACTATTCAACCTGCCAAATAATGAAACTGCATCTAACAGACAATTTGAAAACAAAATTTGTGATCAAAACAGAAAATTAGGGGTTTTTAAGCAACAGACGCAGAATCAATTGTCCTTTTTAAACTAGAATGTCAATGAAACATGAAATTGTTTATAATTTCTTGGGTATCTCAGGGAAGCAGTGTTGATGTTCACATTTTGGAGTACACATGGGCTGAAAAAAACAAAGCTGAATATCTCTGACCTACATGTTAAAATGTAAACATATGTACTATATGAAGCCAGTTACATATAAAAACATATTTCTTTGGTTGTGTGTCATAATCCCTCTTTGCCTCAGTCTGACATTATTAAAAATGGAGGCATATCATCTTTCAAAAAAGCCTTAGGGTTCCTTTTTTAATTCTAGAGCGTAAAGTCAGGCAGCTCTAGAAATGTTAGAACTACTGTTTAAAATAGTACATCCTAATTCAGAATATCATAATATTCATTGTCATCTACATCTAATAGCAATGATTACATGGGGACAGTACAGTTGCAGACAAAGGGAAAATCACTATCTCAAAGTAGAATACTATTACTTCCTCCCCTGCTGTATTTTGTACACCTGATGAAAGCAGTAAAAGATTTTTCGCTTAATGAGAGCAAAGAATATGTAGTAATAATCACAGATTTTTCTCCAAATAAGGGCAGTTATACTTTACATAGAAATATTAACTGAAGATCAAGAAGCTGGGAGAAGTTTCTTTTACTACAGCCCTGTACAAACCAGACATAAATAAACCCCAAAGAAATCAAGACCTTGAGTTAGAAAATAATTATGTCAACATTTCCTAATTAAGAAGCATAAAAATTAAACACAGATTAAAGCAATAAATCATGTACTTCATACCAGGCTGTCCCACAGGACTGGTGAACCATGTAGACAAAAATGGCAGGCCAGACGTCCTCATACGGGCTGATATCAAAGTGATATCTAAGAAGAAATTTTTAGCTTAGTAAGGACAAGCACCTTTTCATTCTTACTAATAGCAAGTGAAAATGACTAGGTAGTGTGCATCCAGCACTATTCAGTTGCTTCTGAAAATATAACAGAAAACTGACTTGACAGGCTATATTTTTCTGCTTATACTTAAGCAATGTGAGTGTATTTCTATTTAGGCCAATGGAACTAGCCTTAAGAAAATCATTTAGGTTGGAATAGAGCCTTAAGATCACCAAGTCAAACTGTCAGTCTTTGGTTAGTGTTTGGCTTTTAATGGTTAATAAAACATAATGTAATGTACAAATATCTTTGTTGTACAGCGATGAAAAGAGATTTACAGACACTCCTAAAATATTTCACACTTCCCTCCCAGGAACTGTAAAGACAGTGTCTCTGATAATACACCAACTGTCTTTTTTCAATAATTTATGTCACAAATTCTGTGAAAGTAATTCTAATTTTAATAGAGAAAAGTAAACACTTTTACTGGCTAACAAAAATCAAGCCCAACCTTCAAAAATCAAACCTTCAATACCACATTTTTTAATGTTTCGTTAGCTGAGGACTTCTCTCTTTTCCCAGTACCAACACTTAGGCCTAATATTAGGGACCTGTTCAGCAGAATTGTTTGTCCTTCGATTGATATCTATATATAATAATAAATATATTATTAATTAACCCCCTTCCCCGCACCTGCTGTGCTGCAAATCTTCTATTTACTTGCCATTTAATCCACCTCAAAGCTTGCAGATACGTGTCCTACTGAACAGCACAGCAGGTGCAAGAGAGCTGGAGGCAGCTGAATTGCTTGAAAAATGGTTAAATATATTCAGATTGCTTGAACTGAAGGATGTTAATAGAATTTAGAATGAAGCTTGTCATCTTTGCATGTTAAAAGTTACTTTTGCTGAGGAGGTGGGTTATATAATATCACCTAACAAAGCCCAAGAAATTGTATTGCAAAGAATAAGCTTCTATGAGGCTATAATCCTGCAAGCTGCTAATACTCTCACTTCCAAGCAAATCACTTCAGCATGTAATGAACTTTAACTGTCAGAAGCCCCTGTAAGGCACACGTTTCCATGAATTGCTCACTCAAAGGTACAGTGCTCAGAGGCTGACAGGAGAGAGTGAACTCTGGAGATGCTTCACAAAGACAACTTAGTCTTTGAGACTCTGTATCATAGAGTTTTGATTTTTAGAGCTGGGTCACTACAGCAGAAATTATTGTCCTGGGGCAGAAACTGAGGAAAAAATTAGGTGAGTCCCACTGTTAGCATTGAGTGGGGCCTGACTGATAAAAGACACATAGAGGTACATCTTCAGCATACAGCAGACACTTGACAGCTGAAAGCAACTGACTTATTTGAGAGAAAGCTTAAGAGGAGTGGTTGGGAAGACTTCGTCCAAATTTAGGCTGCAACTCTAAGCTCTAGCACCTGGAATTTATAACCCTGAATTATCTTCAGAAGTTTAGACATCTGTAACCACTTTGCCCTCCTTCAGGAAATACAGGCACAAAACACAAACACACACAAAAAATAAAATAAAAGGTGAGGAGACAAAAAAATCACAACATCCCCCCTCCCCCCCCCCCTCCCCCCCTGCCAAATCCCAACTTCCTCCCACCCCAAAAGCTGAACCAGAGATACACAATGTAAACAATCCAAAGAACAAGCAGAATCTTTTACTCTAAACATATATAAAGGGATGAGATCATGCATTTGGTCATAACTACTGACGTTACTTCTCAGCCTCCTCTCTGTCTCTGAGCTGTTGGTGTCTTGGGACTATCAAAAAGCAAGCTCTACAATCCTTACATATAAGGCTTAAAGCATTGGCTTAATGCTGTAGCTACCCATGCTTGAGGAAAATGCTACCATTGAGAGTTGGTATTATTTTACATTTTGATAGATGGGAGATGGGAGAGAGTTGAACTAGATGATCTCTAGAGGTCCCTTCCAATTCTGATAATTCTGTGATTCTATGAGATGATTTTTTTTTCACAGGTGATTAGGTATGGCTAAATATAAGAAAACCAGAGATAAGCCCCTACAATTTGGGGATCCTTTAATAACAAAAGTGCTTCCTATAAAAGTCTCCCCTACACCTAGGGAAAAAAAATAAAAGTCATCTTTTTCACAGACTGATACAAAATGCAACTATCGCTATATGAGAAAAATGCTTACAGTTCAATTTCTTTATAAATATGTGGAGGCAGTGTACAGTGCATGAGGTTTTGCCACTCTTCTGCTGTACAAACACTGTGGTAGGATAGCTTCTCCATCGTTACACGGTATATACACTCTGAATGGCGAATTCTGTGGTACATCTGAAGATAGAAAGTCCTTCATTAGTATCAAATTTTAATAAAGGAAAAAAACATTTCTTTTCTGTATTCAATCACGTGTTCTCAAAATCATGAGAAGGCTCAACACCGCACATTAGAAAACCAAGAGATTATACAAAATTCAGTACTTCTTGAAAACACTGTTCTATCAGCCACTCTGCATCTATTCAGCCAGGAAAATACCCAAGGCTCGGCTGATTTTTTTCACTGAGTCTGAGCTCTCCCAAGAAAAAAAGTTCACAAGTTAGAAAGAGAGCTCAGCCTCTTGCAACAGAGGAAAAAAAACCCAAACTGGTAACAGGGCACAATTCATATTTTGGGCCGCTGCATAAATACAGCTATCAGTTGGTACAAACAACTGCTATCCATGCACAGCAAGAAGTACACAAAATGTACAGTTCAAGATTGAGCAGTTCCTACAGCTGTTGCTGCCCTTGTATACCAATAGCGGATAAAATGGTGTAATATAAATAATCCACCTTAAACAGCATAGCGTATCTTACTTCCAAGAAATATGACAGATTTCTTCTCCATTGCATTTTTATTGCATTTTTTTGCATTTTTATAATGCTATAGCAATGATCATTAATTTGCTTATGCTTCCCACAGGAATACTGTGAAAAGGATTTCCAAACAAAAGTAGCTATCCATGCTTATCTAGAAGCATGGATAATTATGAGTATAAAGCACAGTACAAAAATGTATAAATTAAGCATATGGAATTGAGGGAATACATAACATCTTCATTCTGCAGTTAAATTTGTAAAATGCAATCTGAATATATAAAAATAAATAGGAATCCTACTTCCTAATGGAAAAGAGAAGACAGACAGTTATCCTTCATATTTCAAACCTTGCTCTCTCAGCTTAGCTACATGAAACTGAGGTATCCAGAGTAAAATTATTTCAAAAAGCAAAAAATGAATCTCTGCCATCCTCTTAAAATATAATAATTCAACAAAGAATTCAATTACTCCCATTTTCTTGTTAATTCAATGATACAGGCTTATGAATAACTAAAAATATGGAAAATCAAATTCCTTGAATAGGATTCTAAGTCTTTACAGTATAATGAGCAGCTTACAAAACTGTACATAGAACTTACATTAGCACAGTGTAAGGCTAAAGCACAAAAGACTGCAAACATTTTAAAGTTGTTCTCATCGGTTTTAGAGAAGGCACTTCCACTTATTTTGTTCACCATCTGCACAACACCTATTACACTTCCTCGGCTTACAATAGGCATGCACAGGATGTTTCTGGTTGTGTAACCTGTGTAGAGGTCTACTTCTCTGGAGAGACAGAAAAGAGAAAGATAAAAAAAGAAAATTAATATAAATTCTGTTGATTTATTTTTTTTTTTAATATCTAGAGTTCTCAATTCTCAGAAATGTTGATGTACAATATATTAGATTTGAAGTAGTTGTAATTAGTACCTGCAAGAAGTTCACCTGCAAAGCTCTAAAATATTTCCATCTGTTGTGTCATATTTTAAAAGATATTTTAATCCTTTAATCTCCATTTCCAAGATAAAGAATTAGTATTTCCTCAAAAGTACAGCCAACGTTTTCATAAAATTAAATAATACATTCAATTACTTAGGCATGATATTTGTTAGTGAACCTCTTTTTCTCCCCTGAACCTAATCAGACTGCCAGGCAGAGTAATAAAGAAAATCAGGAAAAGTCAGCCTAACTGGGCAAGGTTCCGAACAGGAAAAAATACTTCCTTCTTCTGCATCATGTTTACATTTATTAAAAATAATACATTTTTATTTCTACCTTTAAGATATTTCCAATGGCTGAAGCATTTAAATAGCTATCTACAGATTGTCTCCTAATCAGAGGATCACAAAACCATATATGCATCTCAATATGAAATTTGAGTAGCAAATTTAAGTAAAGGGTTCAGTGAGCTAGCTTCTCCATTTCCCATGAATTACATTGTACCTGTTAAAGCGTGGATCTGCATAGGCATCGGGTATGTTAAGGACTTCTCCTGTTCTTGCCACTTGACCAGCTATTCCTTTTTCTATAGAAAATCTGCAGAAAATAAACATAAGTATTAGTCACAATATGAACAATTTGGAAAACATTTTTCCAGTGGCGTATGTCTTGGGATGATAATGGAAATCTGTTCCAAACCAGAGTCATTTTGATGCTTTTAGGAGAAAAATCTTACAAGACAAAAACTGGTAGTAAATAATGAAACAAAAAAAAATTGTTTAATACAAAAGATTCCACAAGATAAGCACTTCAGTGAAAAAATTCTAAGTCTTAATAACCCTGGTGGGCATGCCTACCAACCATGACATTTGTACAGAACCTGAGAATTGTGTTTATCTTTACACACTACTAATTTTATTATCACATTTACATATGGTTTCTTTAGACACACCAGAGGCAATACAGAGATTGTTTCTTCAGGGTGGGGGAAAAGCAAGTGAGTTTAGTAAAACAAACTTCAGAAAAAAACCCAACAAAACAGTGGAAATTTCAAAGCTAAACATTATATTCATTTGTCCTGTACATTTCAGAACAACTTGCTAGGTCTATATCATGATATGCAAACAATGCCATGGTACTAACTATATCCCTTAATCAGCACAAGAAAGTTAAACACAACAGATATATTCTGGAGTTGAATCAGAAAAATCTACAAGAGGAAATAATTTTCAGTTCTTCGGCATAAAATAGTTATGACATACAAACACAACAGAATTTGTGGAGAAAAATATGTAGAAAGAATCACATGTGGAACACTTTCAAACCTAAATCTAGACAGGTAGTATCCTGCCTCTGCTGAAGTTGGTGGCAAATCTGACAGAATTCACCAAGCACACCGATTTTAAGTTATTTGCTTCTGCTGCTTGTGATGATACAATCATCACGTCAGCTTAAGGCTCCTTCCTGAGGAAGTCAGTGTCACCTTCTTACAGAAATTTGAGATACTTAAGCTGTACTTCTTTTTCAGTACACAGTACCCATGAAATAGTTCACATCCTTGCACTTAGAGTCAACATTTCAATAATTTTCATACAGAAAAGAAAGATGTAATGAAGAAAAACAATTAGAAAGAAGGAATATATAAGTACATGTTAAAGCAGGCCACCTTCTTTAATTTACACCACCTCCTTACTTGTCAGTATTTAAATTACACCAATTTTGACTCCTTCCATCCTCACTCACACAATGGATTAAGTGGGAGTAAGTTTGTCTAAAGGATTCTAAGTGAAGACATAAATCACATCTCATATTGACCTAGAACTTGAGAAGTATAAGGACTGAAAAAAAATCCAAGAAAGTCTGTGCCGAGTATTTTCATAATATTTCAGTGCAAGATATTTAGTCATACTTTTCTTTTTCAGATGCTGAAGGTTTTAAATCTGTGGGTCTTTGAAAATCTAGATCTTTATCTATTAAGGATTCATAATTTTTAAAAAGCAAAAAATGTTATATTTATTTAGTTGTTTTGCCTCTTGCATCAAAACAAAAGTTCATATGTGTCAAAATTATGTATTTGTGACTTAAAGCAGAAATATCCGTCAGTTTTAGGCAGAGAATCCTATGTATTCACTACAAGACAAGTAAGCTTCAGAATCCCATTTATTTAAAGGTTTGAAAACACCCTGAATTTAAATGAGAAAAAGTAACTAAGTTACTGGACTTGAAAATTTAAAAGCCAATGACCAATCCATATTAGGTTCTGCATCTGCCTAATCTGTCCACAAGACATAGAAATTGTGATTTCCTTACTTTGGATGTGCTTGAATCGCACAAATTTCAATTCCTCTTGGGAAAAAAAGTCCCATACTGTCAGACTACAGATTAGGTGCACCTTTACCTGCACCTTTACCTACCTCAGAACACCTCTGTTTTTTTCCCAACATGATTTCCAAAAGGACCGCCTCCGGAAGACGGCATTTCCAGGAGTGACGTTATAGCTTCAGAGACGCTGTTTCGATGGCACTGCAATGTCATTCCCAGAAGTACTACCTTCTGGAGGCGGGTCCTGGTGGGAATGATATCAGAGTATGACAAGTATTGTCAGGGTACCTGTAGATAGGCACAGAGACTGGGTAATTAAATGCCTGCACATCCATAGTTAAAACGAAACTGCATTCTTCTTCTAGCTGCTCTTACCTTATTTCTTTGGTCTTCTTGAAGACTGGTTTCCCATCATTTTCTTCTCCAATATCAAAGAGGTCTGAATACAACTCCTTATTTTTGTGGTCAACCTGGAAGAGTGCACACCTATCTGCATTCACCAGGTTCTTTGCATATATCTATAGACAAAAAACAAAACTAGAGTTAGCGGTCATGACTTAGATTCTCTTCAGTCTTTCATCTGACAAAAACCTAAATCCCTAGAAGATAAAAGTTTTGAGAAATTATAAAGTATGAATAATGTTTGAAGGAGCATCCACCTTCACAGCAATCTTTAATAGTTAATATTTAATCATTAGAAACAAAATTGTGTCTTTTATTCAGTATTTTTTATAGTGCTCCTCTCATTGACAAATTAGTGAACTTGAACACCTGCTAATATTAAACAAGGCTGTCCAGGGAAGTGGATGTCATCATTCCTGGAGCTGTTTAAAAGATGTATGGATGTGGTGCTTAGGGACATGTTTTAGTGGTGGACTTCATAGATGTGTTTGTAATACCTAGCAATGAACAAACAGAAGATCAGAATTGTCACTATGCATTGTCCTATGCAGTGACACATAAAATGGCTGCACCCACCTGATGATAAAGCCAGTTCTTGCACTAAAGCTAAAATTTAGTAGTTCTACATTAACTAGCCAAAGCTCACAAGGTACCACCTGTCGTCAAGAAAGTACCACAGAACAGCAACAGATTTGCATGGTCTCTATCATACTTTGGACCAGCTAGTTATATCTTAGCAAAATTAACTACCAGCCAGCACTGGCTGACAGAAAAGTATTTTGTCCTTGGAACACAGCAGCCCTTCACTGAAAGGTTTCTGACATAGGATGGACTTCTTGAGAACTAGAGGAAAAAACCAAAGTTGAACAAGGATCATTGTGTTAAAGATGGCATACAGTTTGGTTCAAGATCCATCTCCTATGTTTCTTACTGCCCAGAAAACATAATAACTGCATGATAGAGCACAATCTGAGGTGGATCTCCGACAACTCTTTAATATTGTATGTAATAACTATCTGGTCATTCGTTCACAGAAAGAGGGTAACTACTTAATCGTGTACAATGCATGCAGGTGCCATGTCTGGAGAATTCTCAAGACTTTCATATGAATGAATGAACTTGCACCCTACTTCCCTTCTGGCTTTAAAAAATATAAATAAACCCCTAAAATATTTTATTTCAAACTAAGGCAAATAGAAAAATGTTAGCCCTCAGCAGAAAACAACTGATACAATAAATCATTAGTTGGGAGGCTCTAATCCTATGTCCTATGAGCTGTGTGATGGGAATTACACAGAAAATATCTAGACCAACTCTACAGAACTTGGAAGGCACTCCTGTACAAATGGAATCTACAGCTGGAAAGATTCAGTTGCTTTCTACTCCATTTGCTCCATCAGAGCAGTAGATAGTCAGGGAGACTAGAAGCTAAGAGGTAACTTCTGTGAAATATTTCCCAATGAGAGCATTAAGATGTTTAAAGATCTTGACCACTCACACCCTTTTTTTCTTTGCTCAAAATGAAGTGATTATAATCTGTGCCAAAAAGGACAAGGGGTCCAGTAAATAATTCTCTACACCTGTTCAGAAACTGTATCAGTTTTCTTCATAAAATCAACAGCACAGCATTGATTTTATTAAATTAAATTTTTGCGTTCTAATGCAATTGAATACATATGATTCAAGAACTTACCTTAGTTACAACTCCTGCTTTTCAAAAACAACTACATAAACACTACTAATTGAGAGAAGTAGTTTATATGGGAAAGTCTCCCTTGTCTTAAAGCCTGAGCTAGAATTCAGGACAGTGGCTGAAGGGGAATATCACTAGAAAAGTTATGCTTTACATTGTCAGTGGGGAGTCCAGGGACAACCCATTGGGTAGGTTGTTTGTAACTATTCAAGCATACTGTTAAGAAAATTTGCAAGACAACTTGACCTTCTGCTTCCCCTCCCTGCATCTATATTAAAAATACCTTTATACTGCTAACTTAACTCAGAGATTTTAATGAAAATAAAATAGAAAATAATACTAAAATCCCTGTAGGTTTTTTTATTTATTTATTTATTATTACAGGAACAAGTCAAAGCTTAAGTGCAATCACCAAGGAGGAAGTAGTGAGGTGAAACTAAGTTCCATCCTATTCTCATTGCGAGGCACAGAATAAGTCACATAATGATAAAATCACACTCTTATAAAATGGCAATAAATGTACATATAACTCAATTCATTGTCCCAAGAAACGGCCAACTGCTATAGCTTACAAAGGAAGCTGAGTATGCAACATCCACTCAGGTTAAAATGCACAATCCTATTGCAGCCAAGTGATGGAAAAGAAGATGAAAAAGCACATTTTACTGCCAATTGTGTATTCCACCAGACCTCTATTCAAAGGGATGAACAGAGGATATCAATATTTGTTCTCACTGCCATATGTTATATTACAACAGTTCCTTTAAATGCTAAGCTATTTTAAAGCAGCATTTAAATTGGAAGTCAATATTTAGAAATGTCTCCTATGTAGAGAATTTCTGACTGTGTACAAACTAGAATAAGACAACCAATGCAGAATATTTTCCATTACTAATTCAAGTTTCTAAATAAAACCCTATTAAAGGTATTTGCATTCTGATTTTGGTTTTGAATAGTCTAGCTAACAATATACTTCAAAGATGGAAGCAAATATCAGAATACTGTTGGACAGTAAATTTTTAAATATGCAAATTGAAACAATACAACCATAGTCCTTAGACTTACATCCAGGAAAAAGAACTGCAGCATAAAATAAATATGCCTAAAGCTCAAAAGCCTAATTCATATATCAAGCACACAATATGTGCTACAAACAACTAGTCCAGATGTATTTCTAAACACTATTCAGGAAATAATTCTGAATTGAAAATTGATTTAGAAAACTTGAATCTGTTTCTAATCAATGAATGTAAGTACAGTTCAAATAGTCTTAGTTAGTCCCTTGGACTTGGCTGTAGTGGTTTTTATAAAACATGATTCTATCGCTCCAGTTATGGGTATAAACACTTTTACAAAACAAACAATACTTTCAGAAAGGGGTGTCATGTCTTGCACATTTCATTCAGCACCTGCAACAAGCACTCTGGGAGTAATGTTTCACCTGTAGTCCCTCCTGCAGACAATAATTACTTCAGAAGTTCAGAATGTAGCATATTGAATTTAGGAAAAAAGAATCAATACAACCTGAAATAAAACCAGATGTGTTTCTGTTGCTGTTTTCAAATCTTTTCTAGAACACAACTGTAATAATTTAGTTCAGAGACAGTCACATTCCATTACTCATGAAAGCTCCAAAATGAAGCTGTGATAATGAAATTCAAGCTGACCTTTGCCATCACCTTCTATATAGAGATGTTAATACTGTTTGCATTAAAAGTATTAAATGTTATTATAAACATTATAAAAGGCTCACATGTTTCAATGATTTAATGTCTTACTTCAAGGAGAAGAGATCAAAGGACTTTAATAACTAAGAGTAATAAACTTACACATGGAAAAGACAACTTACCATTATGTGTTCAAGTAGAGAATCTATTGCAACTATATTGTCAAAATATGTTCTGTAGAGAAAGAGAAGTCAGTAAATATTGGCATTTAGTCAAATACTTTTTAATGTCTGCCATGGGCTCTTGTTTCACAACTTGAGTATGACAAGGTGAGGACAAACATCTGCACCTTGAAAAATCACTGACTTGCTTGCCTATAGCAAAAGGGAACTGAGAAACTGTCCTAGCTCTGTGTCTTTAAACCACTATTCTGCAATGACAGCATCATAAAATATTCTCTATGATATGTGGAAAAGGCTACTAATATCACTTACCATGGGTTGAATAGATTCCTGCTGAATAACACCAGGAATGTATCAAAATGCTTCAGAGCCCTTTATATACTGAAAATTTTAAAAGGAGAAGCAAAAAGGAAAAGAAAAGCAATCTAGAAGAGCAAGAAAAAAAATTTCTTCTTTCTCTCATACATACTATTGTCAAGCTTTCAAAATATCTCATTAGGTTTATGCATAGAGACAGATATGTGCTGAGAACTACTGAAAACTATGCACTGTACCTAAACTCACACCATATTATCCAGCTCTTAAGGCTATTTAAAAGGTAGCAATTTATATAACTCCGAGTCTTCCCTATAATCCAGGTGTAGCATGTTGAAATTACAGAAAAATGCTGACCTTATTACGTAAAAAAAAAAAAAAAAAAAAAGAAAATGTATCTCAGTTTCACAGGAAAGTGCTAACTGTCTAAGGACAGTCAAAACCATCAAAAAATAAATGTCAAACTTATTAGCAATAGAAGTCTAGACCTTCCACATGCCAAGTCTTAATATCTGTTAGATTAAAACGTTCCTAGCGACAGAAAGACATTGACCCATGGCCTTGAACATCTATACAGCTCAGTTCCATTTGGGTCTAGTGGAAAGGAAATACACAACATACTAGTCTTACATTATCAGGGACATGAAGAGATGGAGGGCATACTATGCCCTTTCTAAAATGTTACAGAACATGTCCTATTGACATTGCATGCTAACAATTTCCTCACTGAAGAGGAAACCTTTCCATGTAATAAAAGGTACAAACAACTTTAAGAAGGATACTAATTATTTTCTTGCTAGTGCAAGTCTTCACCTACATGAAACTCATAAAGTTTTTATTAGATTATATGCTAATTCTGTGGCTCAAAACATAGGGTTTATTTTTTGTTAAAACTAAAAAATCCTAGCAGTTAGTAGTTCTGTATGAGAGGAATAATTATTATATATTATTTATATAAATATTGCATACTTGCAGCATTTATTGTAAATTTTAATTTTTAAATGTTAAAATAATTTAAAAGTTAAGACAATGTCACTATTATGTACCAAGAGTAAATTGACAGCCCATAAATTTGTATAGATTAATCCAGAGTAAACTAGCTCAGTGCAGATTTTAGCAAAATAAAAGCACTCTGGAATGCAACATAATTGTGGAAGACATTGCAACAAGTAGGTATCTCTGGCAAGAGAATGATGAGTGTCCTTTAGGAGACACATACTGAACCTAAGCTAAAATTTTTAAAACAAGGTCATCCCTGAGGAAAAAAGCTAGGAAAAACATCTGGATATAACCAGCTTGCCCTCCCTTTGGTGTATCACTCCCCATTCCAGCCTGGTCAACTTGGCTGTCTGCATTCCTGAGCTATGACAGGAATCTTGGATGTCCACTAATCTCATCAGTTTAAGAATTGTTCATAAAGAATCACAGAAGTGTTTGTAACAGCAAAACTCTGAGACATCTAATTTTCCATAGAATCATCAGTCCTTTGTGATGCACTTCAGAAATACTTCAACCAACTAGCTTGATAAAACACTGTTAAGCACCTTAGACTGTGATTTACCAAAAGTAAAACTTTGGTTTGTCTTTTAATTTTTTGGCTATTTCTACTGATCAAAGATGTTAATAGCTGCAACAAAGAAAAAAGGATGGAGGAAGAGCAGATCACCTATGACAGTAAATTGACCTTGCAAGTCAAAATCCAAGCTTTCATAGTCTTACTGTGTTTTCAGTTTAATCTTTTATTTATTGTGATTAGAAATTTAGATAAAACATCCTACACTACACACAACCTTTTAAAATTAAAACAGCCATCAGAAAATGCAGAGGAAGAACAATTGCTTGCTAGTCTTGATTCTTCATATATATATCCTTTAACTGTCTATACTTAGGCCTGTGTGTGTATGAACACATATCTGTCACAAAAGAGGGGATGGGAAGCTGAAACAAGCTCACTAACTTTTCAAAGTCCTTTCAAAGCTTCTAGAACTGGCCATGAAAAGAGGTGGCAAGCCTATTTACCATGTCTCAAAAGAGGGCAATGTTTAACTCTGTTAAAAGCAGTGGGGAAAAAAGACAAAAAACTCATGCAAAAGGCCATAAGAGTAAAAAAAACCTGGTATGCGTAATTGGATGTTACACATTCCTCTGCACCACGACCAAATATAATTTTAACAGGTATACACCTCTGACACACACATCATTTGTTTTCTCATCTTCCAAGGTATGCCTTCACACCTATTTGTAAGCTACAGGGTAAAACACATCTAGATTAGAAGAGCCATGTCAGAAAAGTTCATCAAGATAAATTCATGAGATTATAACGCAAATAACACTTACTTTGATACATCAAGCAAGAAGTCATTCAGTTCTGTCTGCTTGGCAAGACCCCGGCACACCTGGAACCAAAGATCATGTAATCATTTCCTCCAGAAAACTGAAGTCAGAGAGAAAGTGAAGTAATGCAGTCTTGCCATTTAATTTGTAAGAAAAGAATAGCATTAGTAGTACATACATACATACTTCAGGCATAACAACCTTTTGCAGCACTACAGGCTTTGGGAAGAGTGGCTGGAAAGCTGCACAGATGAAAAGAACCTGGGGGGACGTGTTGGTTGGCATCTGGCTGAACATAACCCAGCAGTGTGTCCAGTTAGCCAAGAAGACCAACAGCATCCAGGCTATTATCAGAAACTGGGAAGTCAGCAGGCCTAGAGAAGTGACCGTGCCCCTGTACTCAGCACTGGTGAGGCTGCACCTTGAGAAACACATCTTCACTGAAAGGGTTAACAGGCACATAAGCAGGCTCCCCAGGGAAGGAATGAGGGACATGGTTGCTTAGGGACATGGTTTAGTGGTGGACTTTGCAGAGGCAGATTGACGGTTGGAGTCAACGATTTTAAACCTCTTTTCCAGTCAAATGATTCTATGATTCTCTATAAATCTTTTAGCTGTGTTTTCACTTCACTTAATTGCATACTCTATGTCTAAAGTATAATTGTACACCTCTATATTACTATAGTAAAAGCACTGATGTCAAAAAAGAACACCTCTATTGGTGTACAGTCCAATGTCAGATCATCAATGTATAGGTACAGTCCAATGCCAGATCAAAACTCTTGCATTCCTGTCATGCTAAATCTTGGGAAAGGCAAGCCTTCTGCTTAGCAGAAGGGAGTGAAATAAAAATTTGCAATGGACAGGCTTAAACTGGACTTCCCATGTTCTGTTTTGTAAGGTGTGAAAGACTTTTCAGTTACAGAGGGAGCCATTGCAATTAAGTGAAGCTACAAATACACACAATTGCAATTCTACTACTATACAGTAGTCTACATGAGCCAATTATGCCTAAACGTGCACGAGTGAATGACCATACTAAACAAAGCCAATGACTTCCAACAACAAGGTGGCAAATAATAGAGCCTAGAAAAGAAAAGCAGGAAGCTTTGTGCGAATCTTCTGCCAAGTGTATGAAAGACACCTTGACAAAAAGATTGCCACGAATTTCCTTCTGTGAGTTGACAGAAAACCCTATTTTTAGCATAGTCTCTGAACTGAGAGAATATGTTTAGTTTCAGTGTTACCATCTGAAGCATTCAGTTTTACTATTACCTGAAGGAACAAAAACTTTGAAAAGCTGATGCAGTTTGCTAGAGCAGCTTGAATTGTGTGGACCTTCATTAGGCACTCGAGAAGGGACAGCATGAAGCATCCTTAGTGAGAGTAGCTACAGGGACATAAAGCAGCTAGCAAGGATGGCTTAGAGTAGGCTTAGCCAACACCACCTAAGAATCTCAAAATGAGTATCAGAGCAGGTGAAAAGCAACCAGTCAACATAGTGGTGCCTTCTTATATGAAAAAAATAAACAAGCAACAACAAAAGAACCCACAGTGAAGTTGTTTTAATTCCAGTTTAACAATTATTTATCTACTTTATTAAAGTTTCTTTTACCTTTAGTAAAACTACTGTTCATTATTTGATCCATGGTTACAACTGAATAAAACTAGTTCAATGAAACCCAAAATGTTAACATATTTTTCCAGGTTGAGGAAAGGGGCTTGAATCAATGTTTTAGTAGTAAATTGTATTTAAATTTTATCATAAGCCATGTTCCTACCAATCAAGTACTGGCAAAAGGGTTATACAATGAAAAAATTACAAACTATCCACACTTACTTGTACTTGATGTATTGCTACTGAAGCCCATGCAAGATTTGCTGTTGCAACCTGAAACAAAAGAGAAGAAACTAACTGAAGGCATCTTGAAAACTGCATATTAGTTAGGTGCTTTTGTTCTCTATCAAGCTGCTTAATAAATCAAATGTGCTGTTCTAGACTGGAAGGCAGTAATAATTTCTGGATAGACTTATTTAGTGAAAGTTTCAGTATACTTTAAAGTGTTTCAATTTTAGTAATGTGCATTCAGTCACAAGAGAAAAATCCTCAATTTTTTTGTATCAAAAAATGCTTAACAATGCTTTTCAGACGGTGTATTAGGAACCCATCAGCTCAGAAATTCTACGTCAAAACAAACATTTCATAAGCCAAGGGCTTCAAAAATTACATTATGTGTATTGTTGAAAATTGGGTCCTACCCTTGGGTCACAACAACCCCAGGTAATGCTACAGGCCTGGGGAAGAGTGGCTGGAAAGGTGCCCAGAGGAAAAGGACATGGAGGGAGTGTGTTGCAAATCTGTCTGATCATAAGCCAGCAGTGTGCCCAGGTGGCAAAGAAGGCCAAACAGCATCCTGGCTTGTATCAAAAATAGTGTGGCCAGCAGAAGAAGGGAAGTGATTGTGCTCCTGTATGTCTGCACTTCGAATACTTAGTTCAGTTCTGGGCCCCTCACTAGAAGAAGGACATTAAGTTGATGGACTATGTCCAAAGAAGTGCAACAAATCTGGTGAAGGGTCTGGAGAGCAAGTCTGATGAGTAGTGGCTGAGGGAACTTGGTTTCTTTAGTTTGGAGAAAAGGAGGATGAGGGAAGAGCTTATCACTTTCTATAACTAGCTGAAAGGAGGTTGTAGCAAGGTGGAGGTTGGACTCTTCAACCAAGTTACAAGTGATAGTGATAGGACAAAATGAAATGTCCTCAATCTGTTCCAGGGGAGCTTTAGAATGGATATTAGGAGAAAATTCTTCACCAGAAAGGTTGTCAAGCACTAGGCTGCCCAGGGAAGACATGGAGTCACCATCCCTAGAGGTATTTAAAGATGTGTAGATGTGGAAGGGACATAGTTTAGTGGTTACCTTGGCAGTGTGATAGGCTAATGGTTGGACTTGATGATCTGAAAGGTCTTATTGAACCAAAATGATTCCATGAAAGGACAGTGAGTAAATCTTATCTCACAGAGTTGGGACAGGCTAGAGAGACCAAACACATCGGCTCCTAGAAGCTAAAGAAAAGGCTGATGCAAAACAAGCACATAGAATCATAGAATATTTCAGGTTGGAAAAGACCATTGTGATGATCAAGTCAAACCATCATCCCTACTTTATAAAGTTCTCCTCTAAACCATATCCTCCAACATGACAATTAACAACCCTTAAACACATCCAGGGATGGTGACTCCACCGCCTCCCTCAGCAGCATATTCCAGTGTCTGACCACTCTTTCTGTAAAAGTTTTTTTCCTAATGTCCAGTCTAAACCTACGCTGTTGAAGTTTGACTCCATTCCCTCTTGTTCTACTGCTAATTAGTTGTGAGGAAAGGCCAGCACCAAAATCTCTAAAATGCCTTTTCAGATAGTTGTAGAGAGTGATGAAATCTCCTCTCAGCCTCCTCTTCCTCAAACTAAACAGTCCCAGCTCCCTCAATTGTTCTTCATAGGATTTATTTTCCAGGCTCTTCACCAGTTTCATTGCACTCCTCTGCACTCACTCCCACACCTCAATCTCTCTCTTATATTGAGGTAACCAAAACTGGACACAATCCTCAAGGTGTGGCCTCAGCAGTGCCACGTACAGGTGGACAGTCGCCTCCCTGCTTCTAATGGCCACACGGTTTCTAATACAAGCCAGCATGCCATTGGCTTTCTTAGCCACCCAGGCACACTGCTGGCTCATATTCAGCTGCTTGTCGATTAGAATTCCCAGGTCCTTTGGTTGTGAATGTAGAAAAAAAAACCAAGAGACACAAGGACTCAACAGCTGGCACCCCTCATCTTCCATGTTACTGTAAGGCATCTTGAATACACACATCTTTGTGCATGATTCTTGGAAACACCACCTGGATACATATATATTGGTGCCCAAGAGTGTGATGTAAGAATGTCAATGCAAAAACATAAAATCTCTCTTGCTTCACTTATGTTTTAAAATAAAATCACTTCTTATACCCATGAGACCTAGCACTGAGATTTGCTATACTGTTGCTACAACACTGCAATATTATTTTTTTATAATAGGGATCATTCACTGAGCATCAAAGATGTCAGCTAAAAAAAAAATTAAATCATTCCATAGAGTAAAATAAAGCTTTATTGGAAAGTTAAAACCGAGACTCAGGATAACTAAGTAGTGTCATTTTTCTATAAAGTGATCCAGTTTTTTGACATTTGATCTACACTTATATTTCATTCACCTGCTCTGTATTAATGTCAATATCTACAAAGAAATTTAGAAACCACTTCTTCAGAAAAGATAAAATTACTGAGAAAAGGTAAAATTACTGAGATATCTTTGTACAGATATTTGTAAACTTTACCTCCTGTGACTGAAAAAACAAACCACTTCTTTTTCGTTTTGTTTTGTTTTGTTTTTTTTTAATAAAGTAATATTTGATGAAATAAAAAATCAAGTATGAAAAAGGTAAAAACACATGAGAAGAGTGAGAGAAGAAAGACAGGGGAAGGAGGGCAGGCGCTGAAGGTGCTGACCATTGCACAGAAGTGGGGAAAGTCTGGGCATAAGCTCACCTCTTGGTGACTAAGATGGAAAGCTTCCTTGCCCCAGTGACGGTAAAGTTCCAGGATACCAATCAGGTCACCAATTGCTGTGACAATTGGCAAACACAGAACAGATTGGATACGAGTCCCCGATTCCAGTCCCGTACCTTTGGGAAATCGCTCATCCTAGAGAACGTAAATACAATCTGATAAACTGTAAATATCATAACATTGACATCAAAGATACACTGACATTTTCCTCCTCCTGACTAAATCTGCATCATTCACTAAAACTCAAATCTCAGCCTAATTTACACACAATAATAAGACATCTACAAAAAATAAATAAATAAATAAATTAAAAAGCAGTAAAAAGTTTCAGCATTAATACATGGATACATGTACAGATTACCTTACTGATGCAAAGTCAGAATTAGCTGTAATATTAGACACACCTTTGGGCTTGTTTTTTGCAAATAAAGAAAAAAGTTCAAAATTACTAACCCTAACCCTATCCATCCGCCAACTTTATTATAAAAGTAAAATCAAAACATACAACCCTCATATGTAAAGATACCATTACATTAATTGGAAATTATGAGTAACAGTTTTAACCTCTATGTGTGACTGAAAATGCCTAAAAAACCTACAATCTTTACAGTCCAGGGGTATATAGAGCACTGCCTGTTAACTGCAGAGAAAGCTTATTCTACATTTTGGTTTTGTGCTTCTGCTTAAGTGTATTCACATTAGGCATTTGGTATTTTGTTTACAGCCTGTGTTTGCCCAATAAAGGTCATGCTCTTTTAGCAAATGTTTTTTAAAATAGAGACAGCAATGTCTAATTTTGGCCACAGAACCCAAAGACTGTTACTTTGGACAAAACTCAAAAGGATAGAAAACACTGAAAAGAGAAGATAATTTAAACTTCTTTAGTGTTCTCAGAGTAGCTGATCATAAAATATTGTCATAAAGTACAGTCTAAATACCAGTTTCATACAAACACATGGCCACAACTAGGGGAGGTAGTTTTAAAAAACAATTAAAACGAACAGCTATACAGAATGATAAGAATTACTATATCACCTTATGGTTTTCTAAATCCTTTGAGGGACAAAGGCCTGAATTTTCATATAAGTTACAAATAAGTATAGTGTACTTTTCATGTAAGTCTACTGATATTATAAGTAGTCTAGCTTTACATAAATGTAAGCAGAGATCAAAATCCCGTCTAATGGCAAGAATTCTGATTGACATTCTTGTCAGTGTGAGCAATGTGTCATAATTAAATCAAACTTTGATTTGCTATATGGAAAATTGTCTTGTGTGGGATTAGCACATTATGTATTTCAAGACCAGGAGGATAGGAGCTTGATAGGTATTTTCTCTCCAGGTGGCTATGGTACCATTACTTTCATTATCTGACAACCAAAAAAATCTTTAAAAGACAAAGCCCCATAATCTTTAAACTTATAAATAAATGAGATGTTCTGTAATTACTCTATTTAGCTAATCCCAACTCAAATGTATTTTCTCAGTAGCAAGACATGCAAATTCTATCATTATACATTCACATTCAGCTTAATAAACATTTCAGCATCAAAATATTCATTCTAAGAACATGCTGCAATCATCTCATTAAAAAAAGAAAGCTTTTTACCCTCAGAACATCTTTTACTAACAACGTTTTTCTGGATCTGGCTACAAAAGCAGATACTGTAGTGCCATGGGCAATGGGCCCTGCAGGAATGAGCCGTGGTTGTCCTTCTTTAGCTCCTGGTGGTGTAAACACGCACAGGCTCTAGTCAAAAGGAAAAGGAAAAAAAACAACAGCAGAATGTAATTAGAAAACATGGTTACCTTTATGGAGTTGCTTGTGCTAGCTATGTAAATGATTGAATAAAGTAGATAATAGAGAGAAACGCATCTCTTGACAATGAAAAGTAGTTGGATAAATTCCCCTTACTGTTTTGAAATGTTAGGAAATCACTCTCAAGTGACCAGTCAGTGGGTAATTCTTCCACTGAGCTCAGTCATCATTGAAAGCAGGGTTGGATTGCATTTACCTTGAACACACAGTACACCACATGACTTACATAGGACAGTACTACCGTGTAAGAGACAGGGTTTTTTTCTAGGATGCTTTTTTTTTTCTTTTTCTTTTTTTTTTTTTTTTTTTATTTCAATAGAAAATACTCAAAAATGTAGAGATAATCTTTAAATTTCCTGTTCATCTCATCCCAAGGAAAGGTAATTTCATTATCCTAACACTGTATTTCCTGAAATCCAAGACTGCATTTGTCCACTGTACTAGAAGAAATATCTACCTTACCTGCTGCCTAACTAAAACTATCTAATTTTTTGAGAAGTCAGGTATGGCAATATTCACATCATTAGACTCAACCAGAAACATCTGATAATTGTTCTGTAAGAAAAATACTAAACAAGCTACCACCACCTGAAAGCATGGGAATGCAAAAATTATTTTATAACAAGAATATTACATATATACAAAAGAGGCTGAACCTGCAAAACCTTCTATGTGCAAAACACTCTTCAAATCCAAAATCAAATCAATTTTTGGTTGAAAAATAAACTTTATGGAACAGTGTAATGCTGAAAACCTATGTCCTTATCACAGTCACCTTAAAATTTTCCTTTATTTTTCCCCTCCTTTTTCCCACCTGAAAAAAGCAGTCTGTTATTGACAACTGATTTTAAAGTCATAAAACCACAAAAGAATTCCACTGGTCTCAAATACAATTAGCAAGAACAGTTCATTTTACAAGCAAAAATCTTCATCTTTTGTTTAATGTTTCTGCCTTTATCTCACTGCATCTGTCAATTTATGTGTTTCCTAATACTACTGAACCAGAGACTCCCAAAATTTTAAAGCAATTATACTGTCACACCCAATTCAGCATGAGAGCTATTATGCTTTTAACAAAAAAAAAAAAACCAAAAAAAAACAAAAAAACCACCAAAATTAAAAAAAACCCCACACCAGAAAAAGCCCACAAATCAACAAACAGCAGAAAAGCTAAAAATGATAAATTAATGGGCTTTATTCATTGAAGAAATTAAGTGAAATCTAGGCAAAGAGAAATCAATGGTAGTTCCCCTATTTTGTTTCCTAGACCTAAGATATCAGGGATATCGGGTGACACCCGAGTACCTCAAAATCTCCATTACTGCAAAACTCCTGTAAATTGGGTGGTGATGCTATCCTCATTTTACAGATGGAAACTACAACAATTTTGCATTAATACAGTTATTTTAGCTGGGGCTTCAATCCCCATTTGAGCACAAACTTCACAGGTCACCAGATAGCCTGCACAGTGCCTGTGATATGACTTAGAGCAGTATTGCAAGCCATGCAGATGACAGGACCAAGAAAATACAAGTATGAAAGAAAAGAGACACCAGAGATAGAACGTTACTGATTTGGGACCTGTGCAGTTTGGTAAAATACTGAACAGAGGCTGTTTTCTAGCATGGATAGAGGTACCATTTGCATGTGAATATTCAGGATCCATTGGCAACTGCAGAAGATGAAGTGATAATATGAGATGTATTCTGCCATAATTAGAATTTCTTTATTCTGCAAATGCACAAAAGCACATCACAAAACATACTAAATATTTTCAAGAAGAACATACTGAAATGCTTGGAAACTAAGGAGATGCTGATTAATGCATCATATGTAGGTACAACTGCAGCAATGACAGTACCTTGTTTGTAATGGATTCATAATTTTTTGGAAGGAGAAAGTTGGACTTCACGCTGTAGGGGAAAACAATGGTCAAAGAAAAGTGCAGAATTCATAGCCCAGAGAAGAATGAAGTTTATCCAAGATGAATTAGTAGCCTAATGATTAGGGCATTTAGTGAGTTCAGAAGAAAAACACTCTAGATTCTGACAAAACCCAGTAACTGAGTATTTGTCTCGTGCTAAGGCAGAAAGTCAGGCAGGTTCAAAAAGCTGAGCAACACAAGGAAGACAGTTTTCCATCCAGTTATTCATTTGCTAATATTGCAATACAGAGGAGAATTAAACTACCTTAAAAGCAAAAATAGAGCTGCCACATAGTATTTTAGCTCTGACAAATCATTTCAGCATATTTATTTCATACATCTTATACAGTTTGAAGGAAAGATAATTCTTCCATGGAGTATTTTTTTTCTGAATATGCCTGGTATTACTTCATTTTGATGTTTTGCATTATGATAGAAGTGCATGAAATCTTGAAATTTTCTGCTTATTCTGGTGCCAAATCTCAGCCTTATTCTTCAAACCTACTTACACCTACAGCTTCTTATAAGAGTGGCCTTTAACAATGAATGACATTAAAAAAGTTATTTCGAGATTTTCCATATGAATTACAAGAATGTGCTACACAAACAAACAAAAAAACCACAAAAAACCCATGCACACACACAAAAAGCCAACCAGCAAAACCCAGTAAATCAGTACATTAAATCTGCCAGATATTTGGGGCTCACCTGCTCTCTCCTTACCACAAATTTCTTCTAACTTGCAAATGCACATTCAAATCATCCTTCAGCAGCTCAAAAAGTAATTAAAATTGTTCCTATGCAGACATATGGCATACAGCTTCAGAAGTAAATGAAGAAATGGATGGATTGGGTCCTTTCAAATTACTTGCATTTCTTTAGTGGGTTTGACTATCTTACTTCAAAACCAGTTTGAATTTCTAGTCATGACACTAGACAGCTATTAATAAGGAAATAGTGAATTTTTCAACCACAACAGTCAACAAAGAAAGGAAATGTGAGAATATACAGTCCCATAATTTCCCAAATACTATGCTGATTACTCACAATGCAGTAAAAGGAAAAGATTAAGATGACAGCAAGATGCCTGTGTATTGCTCACAGTATATTTTATTGCTATAATAACTTCCTGTGAGAATCTTAGTAGTAGAAGCATTAATAGCTCTTTCTGATATTGCAATGTCACTGTCCATCTCCTGGCAGAAGTTAAGTAAAAGGAGATGTCTACTTGTAATACTCAAAACCTCCCTGGACATGTTTGTGTGTGTTACACTCCAGGTGATGCTGCTCTAGCAGTGGGGTTGGAGTAGATGTTCTTCAAAGGTCCCTTCCAATACCTGCCATTCTGTGATTCTGTAATAATGCAGAGAGAGCATTAGATACCTCTGCTGAGGGAGATGGCAACCAAGATGGGAGAGTCATTCAGGGTTTGATAAACTACCAAAAGAGCAAACACTGGCTTGGAAAGTGAATCATTTTGAAGCTCCCAAGTTTGTGCATTCTGGCACCCAGCAGCTCAAGGGATCTTGCAGTTCTGTATTTTGATATGTTCCCCTCCTTCCAGGAACAGATAGAATCTCCTTACATCAAACTCAACTACCTTATTACCATTCTTTTTCCCACAAGTTCCATATGGAAGAAGGTGGACTTCTTTCTTTAAATGTAGTTAGGCAGGGAGCACTTAAGTCTGACACCAGAAACTTCCAATACCTTGTTGGGACCTCAGAGTACATGAAGTGCTTTCTTTCCTGCCTTCTGTGACATGACAGATTGTTCCAGCTGAGCCCAAAATCTTAAAAATTACTTCTTCCCTCATAGTTTAAACTCTTAATTGACTTTGAAAAAGTCTTTAACAAAAAAACCTCCTATTAATTTTCACTGATATTAGAGTATGGTTTGGAATCCAGTGATGACCTCACAATGACCACAGAGAGCAAGAGGTGCTTAAAAAAAAAGCTGATCCAAAACAAAAAATTAAAAACAAATTACAACAAAGGTTCAACCACTGGTGAATGGAAACAAATGTAACAAAATTCATCCTTTCAGGTCTGATTGGCACTTTATGTATAAGCAATATATCGCAATCTCTAATGGCTTTTAAAAATGGTAATATATTAATGCTAATGTATTAATCAAGTCTTCCAGTCTCTAGGAATGCAGAATGATGTATACTATAGTCAGTTCTCAAGGGATATTGATATTCTCAGTCCACAGCTAAACACAGCAAACTTGGCTTTCAGATACATAACAAAATTAGTATATATATTTGATAAGCCACAATACCATGGCTTTTGGTGCTCTTCTTGGTTCCATGCACACAGTCTGTTGAAATTATGAAGTAATTTATCTTTAACTTTCACTGTGGTGGAAAAAGCCCTCATTACTCCTTATCTGTTAAATCTAAGAGCATGCACATGAAGAATTACTGATGTTCATCTTGTTGTTCTGTCGCAACTTAGCCCCAGAGTTGTTTTTTTCTACTAAAAATGTCATGTCTGACAGAGGAAGCAGATAAAAATGCCCGTAAAAGAAATGATGAGGAGTAGCAGCTCAGGTTTCATAACACAATACCATCAGCACCTCTGCTAGATAATCTTACAGTGTAAGAAATTACTTACAATTTTCAGGTGCCTTCAGTCGTTGGCTCTTCTGATGATGAGGTCAACTACAGGTGTAATTGGCACTATTTTTCTAGTGGTTGGTGGTGTGTAGCCAGTCAGAATCTGGCACAACACCAAATTCCAATCCACAAAGGCCAGAAACCATCCAACTAACTATATAAAGTTTGCCAGAGGTAGATTTAAGCTGCAAACATGTATTGTTCACACTGCAGCAACTGTTCAGTTGTCCCTTTTTTTTCTTTATAATACTGCTTACAGTATTATGGATCCTGATCTAGTTTCTTCCACAGTGATTTTTTGCTGATAACACTGGCACTAAAAATGCTTAATGGAAAAGAATTTAATATTCACCTGACATAAAATGAAAGTCTTAATACCAAACATTGCTATATGACTTGATGGTTGGGGAAAAAAAGGAAAATAAAAATAAAAATTAAAAAAAAATTAAAATTAAGCAAGTTGATATTAAGTGAGCTTAATGGGGTTTTCTGTTCACATCCTGTTCCATGACAGCAATGGATAATGGATTTCTATTCTTGTTAAAGGATGGAACAACCTACAGGTAACACCACACAGCCTAACGATAACATAATGATAAAATAAAATAGATAAGTATAAATATTGTTCCCTTCAGCCAGATATTTTTCAGGAATAAAACTTATCACAATAAGAAGTGATGAACCAGAAAACCAATGAAAGAGAACTAATTTGGAAAGTGTCCACAGGCAAAAACCTTGGATATGTAAACTGGCAAACCTGAAGTATTAGCCCAATACCATCATACTGAAGTTTTAAAGAGCTATAGGAAGTTATGTCATGGATTTAAACACAACTGCAGAAATCCTACTGCATGAAGCACAAAGGGATAAAGCAGAAAAAATTTCAAGCAACTACCTCTGTTGTTTATAAAAATTTCATATATCCTTCCTTAATAACTGATAGTGTACTTAAGAGAAGATTTGCAGTTTTAAACTACATACGATGTACAAATGTTGGATACTTAAGACAATTGTGCACTTATATTCCATAAAACAACTGGAGTATTTTGGGAGACTTTAAAAAATGTGTTCATCCTTTTTAATGGCATCAATTTCAAACTGCACTTCATTCCTGGAAACCTTACAGATGATTTACTCAACTGAAAACCACAATTTATACCAGTTCATTGACATAGAAAACTAAGTTAACACACCTTTCCTCCATCCCTTCTATTTTAAGGCAAGGTCAGCTAAGTGTTTTTCTCAAAGATGTGTGTCTAGACAGTTCTCAAACAACACTGGCAAAGAGGATCCCTGACCTTTAATTATAGTCATAACTAGGGAAGTTTTACTAATGTCAATTCAAGGCCACTACCTTCCTGCCCTACATGCTGTAGCTATGGAGAAGAATCACAGAATTATTCTATTTGGCAAAGACCTTTAAGATCATCAAATCAAACAAACATAACTCTACCAGCCATTAACCTAACTCCACCAAATCCAGTGCTTTAACCATGCTCCTAAGCACCACATCTACACATCTTTTAAACACTTCCAGGGATGGAGGCTGCACCTCTCCAGGCAGCCTACTCCAGTGTTTCATAAGCCTTTCAGTGAAGAAGTTTCTTCTAATGTCTAGAAGACTCCCCTGGTACAACTTGAGACCATTTCCTCTTGTCCTGTTGTTTCATACTCATGAGAAGAGGCCAACCCCCACCTTGCTACAACCTCCTCTCTCCAAACAGATTATTCCTTTTCTCTCTGCCTTATCAAGGTATATCTTCATCCCTCAATTTATTTTTATTTTTTTTAGACCAATCAATACCAGTTCTTTTGTTTCCTGACCATTCTCCCTGCTCTCCCATGGACTCAATTCAGCTCCTCCAGTTTGGTTTTTTTTAAGTGTCATGCTTAAACCAGATATATAATTTGACTGGGAGCCTTAGCAATAGATGGAGGAATGTGAAATTATTTTACATGAAGGCTCTGCTCATAGAACAGTGCCTTCTTTTTGCTACAGCAACAATATTACTGACTTTTTACCTTAACTGAAAACTCCAGAATCTTTCTCAAAGTCATTAAGCACCTTACACAGAGGTGACCTATGGAGAGTCCAGAACCTGTCCACACTGAAACACTGTCCAGTTTCTTCTAATAATTTTCCCAATATAATTTTGAATTGAAAGCTGTTCCTACAAACACATTTGCAGTGCTTTCCAGTTTCATGTAATGTGCAAATTTAATATGTCTATGTTCTTCCTTAACACAAGCATGAATAAATATACTGAGCAAATCCAGATAGAGGAGAAACTCTTGAGGAATTATTGAAAATACCCTCCCATTCTGATAGTGAACAACTATTCTCTATCTAGTTTTCTAACCATTTCTAAATTCTAACTAAAGTATAATCATGCTTATCATATTCTACAAATCCATTTACCCAAATATTAAATGAAACAGGAACAAAATTCCACTAAAATACATATTGGCAGATATTTATCTAATTTCTTTCAATTTGATAAGTTACTGACTTCAAGTTAAACTCCAACACTGTAATTCACCAGCAGCTTTTCCTCTCTGTTGAGCATCACTATTCATAGGCAAATTAAGAGAGCAAGAAACTTCTTCCTTCATATACATATAGTATGTGTTGTCAGAACTGATTTGAGGATCAAGAACAACATTTTCTGGATTGACTTGCAGGTGGAAAGCTTTCACCTGGAAACACCTTTAAAAGCCTTAGATTTCAGAGATCATGGTTTTGCATTCAAAATAATCTACCTCAGTCCAGTACAAAAACCTGAGACAGCAAGCGGTGGATGTTTTTAACTTCTTATAACTGAAATCACCCACCCCAAAAATTCACTAGGTGGCACTGCACATCAAGCTGCAATAATTTCTGCAAGACCACAAATTCCAGACTAGTTTAAGATACACCCTGAAGCACAGCGTGTGCACATATTTGTGGCCTCACATAATTATTTCTCACAATAAAGCTATTGAAACTGTCTATCTGAGGCAAGGATGATCTGTTTGTCAACAGAATTTGCAGTTTCAGGAACTAAGTAATGCTCATAAGACCTAGTAAAAGCTACTGTCTATTATATTCAAAGTCATACATCTTTATGTAGGAATCACAATGTAATCATGAGGTGAATTACTCACACAAATAATGACTATAAAGAAGATGCATCTGAAGAATCAGATAACATGATAATACACTAGAAACTCCATAGATGTGATAAGTATTTTAGGAATACTCTCTTGTAAAGATGTTAGCCTATGGACTTCAATTCATTCCCAGCTAGCACGGGACTTAGGCACATTGATATACACACACTAACCATCCAGTATTAGGATTTCAGTAAATCCTTTAAGTCATGTCTGCAGATGATATTCAGTTAAGGTCATAAGAATTGTGAACCATATATTCATCCCCATAAGAAATAAAACAGAAAATCGAAATAAAGCCAAGTCTTTTGCTGGAGAGTTCTGAAACATTGCTGTTTGATTTGTGTTTCTGGTCTCCAATATACTGTGTTTGCAAAATATCTGTTTTGTACATTAAGAATAAATCATTTTATTTGCATAACTGCACTAATCCATAGAAGAAGAAAATTTCTTAGATAAGGAGAAAGTTCAAGAGTTGAAGTCAGTGTGGGCACAGGGCTGTTGAGATCACTGGACCCTGATGAGGAAGCTATATTGTTTCTAGTACCTGACTATTTTGAAATGCATTCTACCATAGGTAGAGAATATGCAAAACCAATTTCTGACACATAAGTCAACTTTATGGGGGAGGAAGTAGTTGATCATGAGAGTGGTACTTGCCTCCTTGGAGGCAATCATTTAAAAAGTAAAACCTTACTATCAAAATACCCTTAGAAAGGAGTGGGACTCATGCTAGTGTCAGCCAGAACAACCAGAAGGTTGCTGAAATAAGCCCAATGGCCACACACATTCTGACTCCAGTTCTGTGTAATACTTGAATAAAGAAATGCACTGTACCTGTAATTGGTATGGCATCTTCCATTTCAAGCAAATTCACTCAAGTGAAGGTCTTGAAGGCATTTGACCTGACAGCACAAACTATCTTGCCCTTGTGCTGCTTACCAGCTCTTAATAAAAGTCAAGATTTAGTTTTGTATACTTCAACAGAGAGAAACAAAATAAGACCATAAAGAAACTGCATAAGTGGATAGGTATTTTAATGAGCACTTGTGCTGTTAAACTAAAAAGGAATTTTTTTCTCAAACTAGGTCCTCCTTTAAAAGCTAGAGCATCATCTATGTCTTGTAGAAAGAAAACTACCAGCTAATTTAGAGTTTTTATTCACCTTAAACAAATTTAATTTCATTTCTAATATAATTTTCATATAAGGGAAGTGCTGCCCATAGTAAAAACTGCACCAAAAAAGTATTTATAATTAATCCCTAGTAACGCATGAAAAAACCCAATTGCAATGATACAGCAGCTCTCTCGATATTAAGAAATAAGAGCACACAGGATGCAGTAAACACTTGATAGTTTTCACTTTGGAAATATCTAGAATTTCTGTAAAAGAAAGTTATCTTATACCCTAATTAGAAACTCACTATTTAACCTAAAGGGAGTTATGGAAATAATAATTTGTGCAAAGCATTCCAGACTGTGTGCAAAGCACTTGACACTGTCCTGCATGACATTCTGGTCTCTAAATTGGAAGAATGGATGGACCATTCATTGGATGGTCACACCCAAAGACTTGTGCTCAATGGCTCATTGTCCAAACAGAGGTGAGAGGCAAGTGGTGTTCCTCAAGGGTCAGCACTCAGACCAGTGCTGTCTAACATCTTTGCTGGCGACGTGAACAGTGGAAATGAATGCTCCCTCAGCAAGCTTGCTGACAATGCTAAACTGTGTGGTTAAGTCAACATGATGGAAGAGAGAGATGCCCTCCAGAAGGGCTTCGGCAGGGTTGAGAAGTGGGGTCCTGAAACTGAAGTTCAACAATGCCAAGTGCAAACAATCCCATGCACAAATACAGGTTGGGAGGAGAAAGAACTTAGGGCAGCCCTGACAGAAAGTACTTGGGGGTGATGGTGGACCAGAAGCTTAACGTGAGCTGTCACTTGCAGCTCAGAAAGCCAACCATGTCCTGATCTGCATCCAAAGAAGTGTAGCCAGGTGGTCAAGGGAGGTGGTTCTCCTCCTGTACTCTGCTCTTGTTAGACCCCACCTGGAGTACTGTGTCCAGTTCTGGACTCCTCAACGTAAGGACCGAAAGGTCCTTGAGCATGTCCAGAGGAAAGCCATTAAAATGACCAGCAGGCTAGAGCACCTGCCCTATGGAAATAGGATGAGGAAGTTGAGGAGGCTCTGAGGTGGCCTTATAGTGGTTTCACAATACCTGAAGGGGGCCTACAGGAAAGCTGGGGTAGGGTTTTTTGCACAGGTGCATAGGGAGAGGACAAAGGGAAATGGTTATCGTGTGTCACACTTGTCAAATTTGGATTTCTTTAAACAGGCGCAAGTTTACCTCCACATATTTACAGAGGGAGCTGAAATAAAGTTAGTACTTTTGCTTCAGTTTTGACCTTAAGTTCCTTATAGAATATACAGAATATAGCCAGAACACACATAACTAAACATTACAAAATCGTTTGGGAGAATGTAGGTATCTACTTATCAACAGGATTCCTCCATTCTTACAGAACCCCCTCCCAACAACTAATTCTCAAAGACATGTACACACACCCCAGAAAAGCTGTATTCAGATACAAATTATTTCTTTGAAAGGATGGTGGAAAGAAATGTAGCATCAGGTCTTGCTTTGAAACATGAGGCTGCTGACTGGATAAACACAAGCAGATCTGTGTATATTTCTCAAGGTAACAAACAAAAAGCCAAGTGACAAAACTGAACAAAAAAACCAATTAATTCATGTAACTTAAGTCACAAACCAAGCATCAGAATGTTAAGGCACAGAAAAATAGAGGGCATTTTTCAACATGTGACCAAAAGTGTTCAACTACTTTGTCTACACTAATTGCAGGTTTTTCTTAATTTTTGGAACTTCATCTCAAAGAATTAGCTCCTTTCTGCCATTTATGCTATGCATTCTTTTTGTTCCCATTTTAAAAAGATACTTCATGAAAATAAATAAAAATAGTTTGCCAATATATCCTGGAAAACAGTTAATCTCACTTGGACACATCCTTCACATTCAATATTGAAGAGACAAAGATATCCAAATTGATTTTCAGTCACAGTTTCTTACAAAAAGTAGACTACTGCATTAACATTTAGTTAAAAGATTATAAACATGAGTCTGGCCCAAGGCCCAATACTGTGAATGGAAAAACTCACACTAACTTCAAAGGACTTGGGATCAGTCACTGTAATAACTACATGAAAAACATTCCATTTGGGGAGATACAGCTACATAGTACTGGCTAATAAAGTCAATGTGTGTGTTTTCAGTGGTTGGAACTTTTTTCAGGAAAGAGTTATACTGGGAAGCAAACAGAGTCAACTGCCTAACAGATTATTAAAAATAATAATAGTAATAATAATAATGTTCCATGACCATTTGCATCAGCCCCCGCCCATGACAGTGGACAGTCACCTGCTACTGAGAACCAAATACTGCATTCACAAAGAGTGACCAACATGTTACTTAAACTGCACACCTTGGTGAAATGGCTATTTACAAACACATGCTGTTTTCATACTTACAGAACTCATTCAGGGCAGACAAAATTTCCAAATAGTAAAATGGGTTACCTTTATTATATTAAATAATCATTAAATGTAAAGAAAAAAAAATGTAAAACCCATTTCCATTTCTTTTAGGAAATTTCCACATCCTTTAAAATAGACATTACCTTTTTGAATAAGCAAAAATTTCTCAGGCAAAGCTCAAGTCACCTGCAGGTTTATACATCTTCATTTCTATTTCTATTATTTTAAAAAATTATTTCTTACCCTTTTTCAGAATGCAATTATTTTACAAAGAACAAAGAATGTGCTATGCAAAAATAAGCTAAAACTGGCTGTTTAAAGCAAGCAAACAAAATACAAACAAAAAAAATATTTCCCTCTCTCATCATTTTTCAGTAAGAAGAGTTTAATCTGTTTCTTGAATGTAGGAAAGTCATAATATTGCTTTAAAAATCTGAATTATTTGGAAATTACTGAAGTATAAACTGTATTTCCTTCTTGGTAGCCATTCAAAGTGACTACAAAATCTTGTATAATGGTAAGTGTCCAAATCAATCCATGTAGAAAGAGATGGAATGCATTCTAAATGAGATATTAAACCAGCAAATATTGGACTCACTTTCAGACAATTTTTTATACCAGAAACTGATTTCATTCATAAATTTTAAATGTAAAATTCATTTTAAGCTAACTAAAAACTAGATCTGAATTTTACATTATCTCACTATCAAGGTTCTGCTAGCAGTTTAACAGAAGAACTGATAACATTAAAATAAAAAAATAATAAATATTTAAAGAGGTAACTAGATGAAACAGGTTATGCTGAGGGCAAATCCAAGTTTCCTGTTTGTTAAAGACAATCAGTAACAGGGATAATCATGAGTTAAGTTGCTGCAGTCAGAGAAACAACAGCACTACTGCCAAATCTTATAAAAAATTAAAAGGCTAAGGATCTAAACACAGGAAATATTTTTTCATTACCACTATGTTCAATCAACTTTTATTTTACAGAACTAATAATAACAAAGCTAACATTTAGCACCCAGATAATATTTCCTGCTAAATGACATGCAAAGTAAAATCAAAATCAAAATATCATTGACAAATTGGAAAATGTTCTTGTAATTGCACAGAAAAGTAGCATCTTAATCCAGTATACTTACATTATTGCATTCTCCCAGGAAATACAGTGCAAATCCATCAGCTTTTGTAGCTGCCAAAGCAATAACAAAAGAAATAATTGTACTCACAGGGGGAAATCAAACTTACACAAGACCTCTGAGGTGAAACCACAGATTCAGTTCCATTCGGGAGAAACATTTACAATTCTAAAGGTGGAGTTCTATTGCTGTCTCTTGAAACTTCCCAGACCCTACAAAGTTAGAGGTATGAGATAATTCTTGTTTTTCCCATTGTCATTTACTACATTCTAAGACATAATTAGGAACAACCTCTTTATACATCTTATTCTTAATCCAAGGCCTAATGTCTGTAAATTCAAAAAAATTCATGACAGTATACAAGTAATGTAGGAACATGTCTTTACAATAAAATCAATGAGATAACATTATCATTTCAATGAGTAAAATAAATACCATTCACAGATGGTAAGCTATATTAGTCCCTGCCTTAAGACAGAAAATTACAGAAAAACAAAACATTGCAAATATTGCCATAAAAATGTGTTTCAAAAAAAACCTTTCTATTTTCTGCATCTGCTCCATATTAAAAACATGGACACACACCGGAAAGTTTATACTTGTCAGATTTCTGCCAGATTCAGATTGTTGTATGAAACAAAGTCCAGTTCCTTAAACTCTCAAAAGTTGAAAGTCAACAAACCATTGTAACTTATTGCTAACATGAAAACTCTCACAATCAGAAGAGAAGATAGCAGTCTAATGTTTTGTACACTGTTTTACACCATACACTTTGATTTTAAGTCTGCTGGTCTTCCTAACAGTTCATAAACACTAAAACAGGTAAATGTACATAGCTGCTACTAGTTTTTTATGAATGAACACAAGAACATATTTAGAACATTTCAGGCAAGTAATTATACTTGTGTGTAATCAAATTAACTGTCTTTCTGCATTTCTTTGACAGAAGGAAAAAAAATCCCATTGTGTAGTTACTTGTTTATTGTCAACTCTGTAACATTAGTAAGAGAGTTCAGGGAATTGTAATTTACATTCAGGTTTTAAATCCTTCACCTGCAGTAGGGAAACACATTGCGTTATGAGGAAAATGGACACTGTAAAGGAAATGTATTTTTTAAATGTCATCTGCTTTACAAAAGAAAAAAAAAATTGTAAAATATAAGCAGAACCTGTCTCATAAAGCCTCTTGCTTCCTGTGTATTATAAAATACAGTCTGATTTGCTCTGACATGGGCATCAATATCCAAATAAACATTTAAGCCAAATCAGTGAACAGAAGCAGTCCTTTCAAAACATCATGTATATATACCAAAACTAGTATTCATCATTAGAAAACAATAAAGTAGCAGGGATTTAAAAACCTTTCTAAAGAGTTGACTGAAAGCTAGACTGAACAATCCTACTACTACTTCCTATTGAATTCTTAGTACATCCACTCTGTCTAAAATTAGACTTATATTGTTACTGCAGATTTTTTTTGTTTTATTTTTTAGCTTTTGATCAGGTATATTATTTTCTTACCACAAAAAGTACTTTCACCATATAAAAAAAAATGGTTAAACAACTGAATGTAATTTGACAACATGCAAAAGATATGCCCCGTTTCAGTAACATCTCAGTTTGGCTTCAAGAGTTCAAGTATGCAGTGATATTATCAATAGGTTGTTGATTTTTTTACTTTCACATTGACATTGTAACATCATCATCACCAGAATAGTTTATTCTTTAGTTCACCTAACAGGGGACTCAAATTTGGGTATTGGATACACAGCTCGCTCCAAAGATGAAGTTTACTTCAGTGCAGCCAGGGATTCACTGAGGGACAGAAGGTGAAGGACTGAGAAACATCCAAAGAAAACACTATTTCCCTCAATACCTGTCTTCATTGATTAAGCCATGTAAGAAATGCACGATAAACTGATGCTAAGTAACAGCTCAGATGCCTGATTCTCTTTCTTACCTATTTTAATGATGCTGCTCAGTTCATAAAGAAGTAGTTGGTTATCTCCTCCTGTATCCAGGCGCTGTTCTATGTAGCTGTTCAATTCGTACACCACACCTTGCATATTCGTATCCTGGTACTATGGAAGCAAAACCAAAAAAGAGCATTTTAGAATAATTCAGTTGTATTTTGCAGATTTTAAACATTTACATTAATTTAGAATACGTTGAGACCACAATGAAGAGTCAGTCACAACTGTCCTAATCCAGCTGCCTGACAAGTTGGGTCACTGCTGAGCAAGAGGCAGAGAGCTCCACTCTTTGCTCCGTTATTTGTTCAAAGCGTATCAAGTACACACTGAGCAATTAGTAGTCATCTAAACTTGGCCCAGGTCACATGACAATGTCTTAACGAGAAATACAGATGAAACAATTATAAGGTAGGTAACCTTCTTTTCCTGCCTTTTAAGCTCCTACTCCACCATGAAAGGTGGAAACTAGCTAGCTAGCTTCCACAGCATATTTCAACTCTAATTCATGAACCAGATGCGGAACTGTGCCAAGCACCAGAGCTTCGAGGTGGCAGCTCAAGGAGCTCAGCTCTTCCACAGCAACAATTAACACCAAGAAATCAAAGCACAGAAATTGCAGTAGTTGAAAACATGCTAGTCACTTTGGCCTAACAGGCATTTGTTTCAGCTAAAGACAGCAGACAGCCAGCAAGAGATTACAAATCAGTTAGAATGTTTAGATGGGACCAATAGAGTGCTGACGATGAAAGAGTATGACATGGCTGAAATCTCATAATGAGATGCAGCCTCCTGTCAGGGGCCCAGCTGCATTTTGTTATCCTGAGTCCTGAAAACAAGTCCTGCAGGGCTGACAAAACTGGCAGTAAATGTGCATGTGTAGCATGACAGCATCATGAAGAACAGTTTCACAGAAAGCAAGACTTGGCAGTAAGTAAAGATTCATTACCCTGCCCAAAACTGGTAATGTGGTAACTGAAGAAAGTAATACAGTCAATTACTTATTGAACTCAGTGATGCAGTAAATTATGTTGCTTAAACTAAAAATGAAGCCGGTGATATCTAGATGAAGTAATGTTAATTGAGAGACTAAGACTTATTTCCCTGCTCATTCATACTTCAGAGTCAAATGTAATATTGACCAGACTAATGTAAACTGTACTATGGAAAACACCATGAAGGTTCAGAGTACCACAGTCTACCCACCACTCTCATGCTTTTGTGCTTATACATAAGTCTTCTCTCCAGATCTTCCCTGTCTGTAAATTCAGGTAAGCTTGCACATTTACTGATGGATTAAGCCCACAATTTACACAATATATTCCATGATATAACTTTTATTTCCACTATTACTTTCCTTTGTTTCTACATACAACACATTATGTCATGAATAGAGAGGATACATCTGGCTTCTTAATCTCAAAAAAAATCTCACCAACAAAAAACACAAGTCCTTACTGATAATACTAATTAATTTCTTTAGATTAAGCAGTTCTTAATCTTGACTTTAAAAAAGGTTCTGAGAACATACAATCTTTGCTATGACCCCTTCTTAACTCATGGTGTTTTACTAATCTATTGCTCCAGATGGACATATTAGAACATTTGAGACCAAAGGCGTCCAAAATGTTCCTAGTGTTTAACAAACATAACACTTAATAATTCTTTCTATAAATTGATGCGATGATTATAAATTTTGACAGCAGTGTAAGGTCACACTGCATATATGCATAAACTGCTGTAAGTCTGAGGTTTACAATACAGCATACCATTACCATTACCATTATTAGCACCATATGGCACCTGGTAAGCTTCCATTGACTGTCCTCTGTTGTGTCCCACATTTACCACTACATGATTCCTCAGTAAGAAAATACAATAACATAGTTTCATAAAAGTGGAACTTTTGATACTTACAATATAGTAGTAAGTAGCCATACAATAGAAAAATAGCAATCAAGAGATTATATTATTCATACAGGTTAACAGACCTGTAAAGATACATCTATCCATGTATCCTAAAGCAACACTAGCCAATCAAGCACGCATGCATAAAGTCTTTATCATGCAGAAAAACATCTCCTCAGAACCTGGAAATAAATACATAGCTCTTCACCTGTGATGCACAGTCAAAGTTTAAAGTGAATACATTAAAAGGGTACATCACCAGACCCCAATGGCCTAACTGCCCTAGCAGATTAATAACTTTGCCTGTAATTAAGCAGCAGTTCAGTGTGCATAGTAATTTCAAAATAAGCTATGTGCCCATTATCATAACCTCTGTAACATATTCTTGCAAACATTTTCAAAGCAGGACAAATCATTGCTTGCATCCGTGTTACTACAAAGATGGTACCTGCATAGTACATACAGTTGTAATACTGCAGATTTCTATTGCTGACAATCTGTGGACCCACAACTGACCAGAGGAATAGAATTTGTCCAGATTCACAGTTAAGTAATTCTGTGACTTTGCTCAATCACCAGCAACAAATTACTCCATCATGCTGGAAAATGGTTTTATTTTTATTACAGTGAAATAAAAAAAAGCTTATTTATTTGGTTCTAGAACTTTCAGATTGGATAACCACAATTATGTTTGGTTGAAAAGCCACAATATTCTTTACGAAACCATCTATTTAAACACTGAATACGTCATCAGTAAACATTGGTACAAGCACTATTCATCGCAGTTGCTAACAGGCCTGAGCACATTTGGTGTAAAACTTATTTTAGGAAATTAATTTCTCAAAAAACTTCAACTCACTTGGTGGAAAAAGAGTATCTATTTGTCATTAGATATAGCATAAGTACTCTCTCTAAATTCTTACAGTATCTTAGTTTGCAATTTAAAAACTATTAACACTCAACTCCTTTTACTTAATACTTTGTTCCCATTGCTGATTTCCTACTATTTAAGACTCAGTGTCAACAGGTATTTTGGTATATCTACTACAAAACTCTGAATTCCAGCAACATTGCATTTAAATAATTTAAGTGGACTAAAAACTAGTTTAGTGCTATCATACTGGTATCATATTTCTAGCAGCTGCATTTTTTATATCAAAAAGAGATAACAATTGAGAAGGAAAATGCTGTTGTAAATACTTATATTAAAATTTATAAATATGAAAGAAGAACATTTTTGCAGGATTTATATAAAAATATTTGTACGGTTATCTGTCTTCAGAATATTGTGGTAAAATAGAAGACAGCAATCCCTGACAGAAAATTTAAAAATAGTGCTATAACTTAGATCTAAACTAAAAGGTTGAGAATCACTAACATTTCATTTCATGAAAGCAGATACTAAAATATCATAGAACGAGATGAACTTTAAGCATTCATCATTCTGAACAATTAAGCCACACAGAAATATTCAAGGACACAATTTAATATCTAAAGTAAATCTTATGTATGACAAACTGAAATGAAAATTAATTTCCATGCTTTCATGCTTATAGGATAGCTGTGCCAGGGGCATTTTTTGCTCCTGCAGAACAGAAGAAGCCCTTCTGTTGCAACAAAAAGCCTTTATTAATACATCACAGACTAAGTAAATGCCAACATAATCCAGAAGTTGATTTGTTTTCTCTAACTACTTAAAATGTCTCCTGGAGAGCAAAGATAATAGCAAGTTCCTAGGTAATACTTACTCCCTGCTACAGAGCTCTTTCTCCACAGCAACAATTGCCTTGTTCTGCAACAGATAGATGTCTTTTACAAACCTCATAGTGTATGATGTTATCACAGGCAAGAGGGAGTTAGAGCAAATGAAAAGCCCAAATCATATGTAACTTGGAGAGGTATGTCCAAATATGCTTAGGGGATGCAGAACTTCATGGGTTGAGAAAAAAAGCCACAAACATAAAACCATAAAAACAACCAAACAAATCAACTGTGAAAACCACAAAACATGGCAGAAAGTGGCCACATCCAGAGAGATTCATTTTGATGTTGGTTATTTTTCATGTGCAGGCTGGTTTCAGAGAATGTCAGAGAGAACCACAAAAGAGAGATTCTTGTCAACTGCTGCAGGCAGCCTCTAGCCAACTGCAGGGCTGTGAGGGCCAGAGATGTAGTTCTCTGGGAGGTGGTTGTAAAGTCCTCTTTGGGGAAGGACAGCACAAGTGTTTTGCTCAGGAAATGGGAAAAAGTGCTGACCTGCCATATGAGTATGCCTCGGAAACAGACTTGTGGGAAAGCAGGGCTCAATTCTTCCAGCAAGCACCAAGAATTTTCTTAAAAAATTTCAAGGCTCCTTACCAACCCACTCAAGTGTTATCAGCTTGAAGTGCAGAGAGGCCCTGGGAAAGCAGTATGGATCTTCATAATCAGTGCTTCAGGTCCAGTCTCTTGTGCTATTAGTTTGCTATTGTGCAGGACAGAGTGTGCAAGGAGGACATCAGCAGTGCTATGTGAGCTAATGTAATATATGTTGGCTCTGAAGAAAGGCCAAAAAGATGATCAGTTTCAAACTGAAAGAGGGTAGATTTAGGTAAGACATCAGGGAGAAATTCTTTAGTCTGAGGTTGGTGAGACATTGGAAGAGGTTGCCCAGGGAATTTGGAGATGTTCCCTCCCTGGAAGTGTTCAAGGCCAAGTTGGATAGGGCTCTGTACAACCTGGTCTAGTGGGAGGTGTCCCTACCCATGCAGGGGGGTTTGACCTACATGTTCTGCAAACTCTTTTCCAACCCAAAGCTTTCTCTATGATTATATGTTGTGTCTATCCAGTGCCACCCTATCCATTTGCAAGGCACTCTAGAGGTGTCAGACGCCAAAAGTGTTATCTTAGACATGTAAGCAAGCAAAAAGATGAAAAAAAAATAATAAAAAATTTATATATACACAATCCAACAGGAAAAAAAAAAAAAAAGGCTCAAAAAAGTTAGGACATGAGACCAAAATGGAATTAATTTCTTTTTTTTAAAAAAAAAGACAAAACCATCTGTTCAGATAAGAAGCAATTCCTGGACCAGGATTAGGAACCATTGGACAAACAAAGGATCCTGAAAGAAAACTCAGTTGTTGAAGGGCTCTAAATCACTAAGAACAAAGAATGTAGCTAGGCATGTACATAGGATGTATGTCAACACAGGAGTTTAAAACACCTATTCTCTCTTTGGTTCCATCAGGTAGCATTTCAGATAACCACTTAATAATTAATCAAACCACCTAAACAAATCTATCAGTGAAAACACTAAGACTTGCAAATGGTGAGTCCAAGTAATCGTGTATAGCAGTTTATTAAAAAAATTAAAACCCCATGTCCTTAGGCAGGGATTGGATTTCACCAGAAATTATTAGGTCATGAGAACTGAAATGTGACAACCTGTACTCAAACTTCAGTCTTCTCTTTAGAATCACAAAATGTTAGGGCTTGGAAGGGACCTCTAGGGATCATCTAATCCAACCCCCCTGCCAAAGCAGGATAACCTAAGTCAGGTCACACAGGAACACATCCAGGTGGGTTTTAAAAGTCTCAAGAGAAGGAGATCACAACCTCTCTGGGCAGCCTGTTCCAGTGCTCCATCACCCTCACAGTTAAGAAGTTTCTCCTCATGTTGAGGTGAAACTTCCCATGTTCTAGTTTAAACTCATTTAAACCTATTATTCCTCGTCCTATTACTGGGCACCACTGAAAAGAGATTGGCCTCATCCTCTTGACACACAGCCCTCAGATATGTATAGACATTAATAAGATCCCCTCTTAGCCTTCAAGGCTAAACAGCTCCACTTCTCTAAGTCTTTCTTCATAGAAGAGATGTTCAAGTCCCTTAATTCGTAGCTTTTCTTCCTTGTCTCTCTTGAACTAGGGAGACCAAAACTGGATACAGTATTCCAGGTGTGGTCTCATCAGGGCAGAGGAGAAGGGGAGGAGAACCTCCCTACATCTGCTGGACACAATTTTCCTGATACACCCTAGGACACCATTGGGCCTAATTTAACTAAGAAAATCTTCACATAAAAAAAAGAAAATTATAAAAGAGCTCTTGTTTGCAGTCTTAATGGTCTGAATGTTTGCTTGATATTTGATTGAGATGTCAATCTAAACCATTTCCTGCTAGGTATGCTCATATACTGGACCATATATAAGAGATTATAAAGGTATAAAGAGATTGATCTTAAATGTATAAGTTGCTGGTGTCATTGCTACTTGCTTTATAAAAAAATTTCCAACAGCAACACTTTTGCACATCTTAAAAACAAGCACTGTAGTACACAAAAATAAACTAAATTGTCTGATAACTCTTGTTGAAACAGATGAACTTTCCCCTTCCTTTCAGGTAACATTATGGAAAAACCCAGTTTAACAGTTACCATTCTGATTTAAGAGACTCACTTTTATAACTTCTTTTCAGTCACGTCCATAACTTATCTTCTGGAAAGCTCATCAATATTCAACTACAGTATCATTTTTAAAAAGAAAACCATATTTCCTTTAAGAATGTTGTGAACATTACTTCATTTGCTCACATAATAAGCAGAATTTTGAAGTTAAGTATATTATTGTCACTTTCCTTTTTACTTTCTTATGACCAATGCGTATAAAGAAATGCTTGTAGAAAAAAAAAAAAAAAAAAAGCCAAAATATGTAATTAAACCAATAATGAAATTGGGAAAAGGATACAAACTGTTATTCAGGTCATTTTTATGTTTACACAAGTTAAGTTGTGTATATGTTTAGTTAAGTATACTTTTGTGTACTGCTTCCTTCTGTAGGCCTGGTAATTTCCCTGTCTGTGGAAAACTAAACTGTCCCTGTTGGATCTAGACTTCATTAAAAAAAAAAAAAATACAAAAAAGGAATAAAACTGCTTGCTTCCTTGCTTCAAGGTGGAAATGATGAACTAAAGGACATCAAATCCTCAGACTGAAAAATTAAAGTAGAGAGAATGTGGTAAGCAACCTTACAGTGCAGAGTTGGCTTTTAGAGAAGCAGCGAGCTTGGAGGGGAAGCACAGAAAAATGTCTCTGCTCCAGAAAATCAGAAGAGGTAACCAGGGTTGACTGCAGTAACCAGTTTTGTTTAAACTTGGACACTGGAATGCAAGAAGCTATAAAGAACAGACTTAGCTGAGGTGATAAATTTTAATGCTTGTACATAGCCTCAGAGAAAACTGCTTCTACACGCATTTGCCTGACATCTATTCTTCTTGTTTTGACTGGAGAGGACATGGGTTAGAACTTGCTCAGTAAACAAAGTTTAGCATCGCAGCACCATATGCAGGTGTTTGTGAATTGTTTGTTCACACATCAAATACTGTTCACAACAATGCAGAGAAGGGAAAATATGAGATGGCATCTGGCGTGACAGGCCCTATTATGTCAAAAGATGCAAACCAGCTCTCACTCTGCACAGAAAGGGTTCTCTGATTTTGAAGGCACACGTTTCCCAGCCTGTTTATGTAGCTGGCTTCCAGGCCTTGGAGATATAGTGAACACCTGCCCCAGGAGAAGCTTACCAAATAGTCCTCATTCCCTGGCATCCAGTCCTCAAACTTCCATCAGCTCCTTCCCTATTGCCAAATGGTAACACTGAAATAAATTGCTTCAGTAGTAACAGGAAAAATACATAACACAACGTAAAGGTTTGGTTTAAGAAAAAAGAATGTTGTTGTTATTATTATATACTAGTAACCATATAAGTTGTTATTAATTGGAAGGCTCATGAAATTGCATAAATATCTCAAAAATATCACCTCTCCAGATTATATAATAAAACAGCATAATGAGTCTAATTTTAACCTGACAAGGCTGAATACTGTTCTTCTTTTTAAAAAGAGCTTTTTTTAAATCAAATTCTCTCCCAATACTTGACTTGCAAGCACTCTGAAGACACGATGTACAAAAAAAAATTAAAAATAAACTTCCTCATTTTCCTACCACTGTTGCTTATCACAGTATCCACAGGATTTTCTTTATAAAGAAATTAGCTTATACAGGCCTCTTTTTCTCATGACAACGGATGCAATGCCATTCACTTCGTTTCTGAAGGCTGAACATATATATGTTCTAATTCTCCTAACTTCTTGATTAATTTGTAGCACCCTAGCTCCGGGATTGTGCGGACACACTTAAATCCCACCTTTAATAAGGAAATGCTACGAAGAATGAGCTTGCTTTGTCAGTGTTGTCATAAAAAGACCAAACTTTTATTATCAGCATTTGCATGGTGATGATATATGCAAATACTGCAACGACTGACTGAAAACACAATTGCTAATTCAGTAACTGTCAGTGACATACTGTGCTGGGTGCTGGTTGGTGCCAAGGCAGCTGCCAAAAGCTCCAAGCCCAAAAAGGGGAAAAGAGTGGATTAAAGTATTATTCCTGTTTCCAAGAATAAAGTACTGTAAATGAGCTAGTCACTTGCTTGGTAATATTTTTTCTGGTTGTTTACATGGTAAACTTGTGCAAAGTGAATTGCTGTTGGCATCACTGGAGTTTACAAAGCAAATGTACTTGCCAAAAGGCAGCTTCACTGGAAGTACAGCACTTCAAGTAAACAGGGAATGGAAAGTCATTAAGCAAAATGAACAACAGCTAATTTTGCTGTGATCATATCAGGAACATTAAATATTTTTGTTTAAACTTCAGAATCTGAAGTACAAAAGAGCACACAGTGATCATGAGAAAGCTAGCAGCACGTAGAGCAAGATCCTGGCTATAGTTCTTCAAGGAATGGGGTTGTTTTTGCCAGCAGAAAAGAATAACATGTCTCCAATGCATGCTGTTTTCACTAACAGTGTCAAAGAAACATATCTTTAGTCTCTTCAGTCTAGACATATATGAATACATGTGCACCCAGTGCTCAACCTCACACTCCTCTATTTTAATTTCTTTTCCAGATAAAAGAGTAAAAAGAAAGCATACATCAAAACAGTTCAATAATTTGTTTCCTTCCCAAAGACCCTCTGCCCAGAAAACCACTTGAGTAGCTAGGATGGATAGGATCAGCCAACACACATCTGCACAATAAGTAAGCATAAGAAACTCAGCATTTCCAAGGATGTTCCCAATACTTTATCACAGGAAAAGGAGATTCTGTTCCCAGTTATGTACATTTCATAAGTACTGGATTCTAGCACACAGAAAAAAGTTCACAGGAAGTGTTTGGTAACAGATGCGCATGAGGTTTCTTGTAACCAGAGCTGGTTGATCTTATGCCAAAAGTGGTCTACAGGAATTGGGAAATCCTTTTTTTTTTTTTTTTTTTTTTTAATTTTTGTGTCTTACCCATCAGCTGCTATGTCAGGCCAGTCTAGGATATCTTACATTTACCTTCTGAATACCAATATCTTAATGAAATTGCAATTTCCAGACCAGATTTTAAAATAATAATTTTTGAAAAGCTTATTTTCTATTCTAGAAATCTCAAAATCTAAAATATGTAGGAGGTTTCTTCCATTTTCTCCTTGTTTTGAAAACATGCAATGTAATGCTGATAAGCCAAAATTGCTACTTTATTTTAATTTTTCTACTAAATTGATAAAATACAGTTCCTACACAGCATTTCTCAGAATTTCTTCAGTTTTCAGTGTGAAACTGCAACGCAAACACTTGAAAATACCAACATTTCCTTCCAATAATTAAAGAACTAAAGTACTTTAAAAAACAAAGAAAAAAAGCAAGAAAAAAAAATCCACCTTTAATTTCACTGCAGTTTACTGATAACAAGACAAAAAGGCAAGCACATGAAAAGTTGAGTCTTTAGAAGCCCTAGAACATTATTATAATGTTTGTTTATATAGAAAAAAGAGAGATATTTTGGAGTGAGAAAGAAGTTAAATAAATTTAAGAAAAAATAATCTTCCCCAATTTAATTCTGTAGTCCTGTGTAAGCATAACACGATGGGAGTGTATTGAAGCAACTGATACTACTGATTATGACTATGAATGCTTTAACTCTGCCCAAGAATGAAAAATGGAGAAAAATAAAACCAGCTCTGGTTTTAATACACATTTTTCAGTGTATTTCTACCTTGGTTCCTAACTAATATTATTATTTAAACTAATTGATGATTCAATTCTGTAATAAATTTCCTTTCCCTATCCTTTATTTTTGCTTTACTTATAATTTTTTTCTTGGAGATATTTTCAGGAATCAAAAATATAGCACTTAATTACTTTAAAACTTGTAATTCTTCAGTCACCATGAACATGTCTCCATAACTTTCCTAATTTATGTTCAGATTTTAATTAAACTGGCATTTGTTTGAGCTGCCCCTGAAGAAAACAGATGTATTACAGTGGTCTACATTACTACATTACAGTATTTTTCAAAAACCCTACAAGCTAACCAACTCATTCATTTGGTGCATTATTGAGGGCCTTCAAATACTGCACTATAAAAAAAAAAAATAATAATGCAACACACTGACTCCAGGACTTGAAGGGACAGACCACCCAACTTCAGGAAAACACTAAGCTCAAGGCCTGGGACAAGTGCCTGACAGACAGAGGGGATGAGTGGCAGGGTAGGCTAAACAGAGTTCAGAGTTTCCAGATCTTGTTTATTTTGCCTTAAGTAGCTCAAATGTGTAACCTAGATTTGCTTTTTAAATCCCTTTTACAGAGTTTTAGATGTAAATCTATTTACCCAGCTAATGACAACTAAAAGGAACTTTTTTTCTACAAAAATACTTAGGGATTCTGAGATTTTTTTGGCAGATCTTGAATTAGTTTGAAATCAAAGCAGTATAAACAGACAAACTAATAACAATAATCTTTGGTTGCACTCATAGGTATCTACTCTACTGCCAGAACTTTTGAATTCCAAGGAAAAATGAAAAGACATACACGAATAAATTATTTATATCAGTTTTCACCTCCATTCTCTACACCATTACACATCCAGAGCACACCACATTTGTAGAAAACTTCTACTTAAATAACCTCATTTTAGACATCATTTAATCTCTTTCTCTAGGCTTGTACATGGTAAACTTCATTTTCCCATTATGCTTCAGGGTTACCAAAGTGAGGTTTACACTACCAGCCTGTTTCCACCCCTTTCATATCCTAGTATTCTCCAAAGGGCTTCTACTGAGAGCAAAACCACTCAGTCAGCTTTTACAGTCTTTCAATTAGCCTTATTCTCCATATGTGTCTGAAGCTACTGTGTTTTTCCTTGGGAACATGGAATAGTTCGTGCAAGACATTGAAGAAAAACACAAAAAAGGACTATAATCCCATCTCAGAAAGCTGTAATTAACTCCCTCATATGAAGCAACAGTTGGATGCTTTAGGATGACTAGACACATCCAAGGGTAACAAATCTTCCTGTCCTGATTTTCTGTCATTCCCAGCATAGGCACTAATTTCTAACAGATCCCCCTAACTATTCTTCAACCATGGACTGATATTCTGCAGGACACAGTGTCAATCAGATGTAAGATTAGATCTGGGAAATTGCTTGAATATTTTTTTTTAAGATTTTACAGTAGAATCATAATGGTCACTGTGAAGTATTTCAAACTGAAGAATTTACCTCATCTGTGCCATGGCTCATTTCAAAGGGAGTTATTAGATAGGGCATATTCCTTCCCTTCTTTCCTCTTATGCTTGCCACCTCTTGAGGCAGTAACACTGAGTAAATAGTCTGCTTGTTATGCTCAAAGTCCCATTATTTTCCTTGTTCCTGTGAAGTACCTTTTTAAAACTGGATCATGAAAACCACACTGTGAGTACTTGTTAATCCAAAACATCCTTCAACTTATTTACAGCCAATCAAGTGTTCTTAGTATTTCTTTTCCTTGTTCATTGTTCCCTAGTCAGTCTGTACACCTGTTTTGGTTTTTTATTTTTTTTCCTTAAGAGATCCACTATGTCTAGGGAATAGAATCAAATCTTGATCAGAGACTGCACAAAAATCATCTCAAGCAAATAGTGGACCTCAGAGACTACACTTATTTTCAAAGGGGACAGAGAGTAGCACTTACCCTGCTGACTTCTTTAGGAGTTGATTCATCTAAGAGGAAACAAAACAAAATAATTAGGCACTCAGGGAAGTTTCTAGACTGCATGAAGAACAACATACCACATGCCAAACAATTTTTGCACCTTTATACAAAATTTTTCTAACATGGTGCAATAACTGAAATATCCTGAGACTTAAATGCACTGGTGTGCATTTAAAATCTTTAAAATTCTAAATCTAAACATTAATTAAAATTAGGATAAAGTATTCAAGAATTCTGTCCTGACTTAAGAATACAAATTTCCCTACAATTCAATTCACAGGCAAGCTAAACAGAAGTCCTGTATATTCTCTTACATTTATATTCTAATTCAGTAAGTCAATTGTTAGCACTGCACAGTATGAGAAGTAAAGACATCTTGCTACCAAATACATGACAACATACATATATTCCTGTATATAAAACCAAGCTAGGGAGTACACTTAAGAGTTTCTGTTCTGAATATTAAAGATGCTATTCCTCTTGACTTCTGCAGATATAGAAAAAAAGCCTTGCAGCCATACGAATAGAAAAGTATCACTGATGTGATCTAGCAAAACACATTCATTAAAATCAGTATTTTATATTATACATACACAGAATAATTATTTTGTCTTTCAAATACAAACAGGCTCTCATGCATTTTTTTAAATTTAAATATTTAAAAATAAACATAGGTACAATAACAGAAAAGTGGCTGAAACACTTGAATAGTGTTTCTGAAAATAAAGTGCTTATACAAGAAGAATGCATCTGCCACAGGAAGAATTTCCAGGTTCCTGTTCAAGCACATAAAACCAGCTTAAACACATCCTAAGTAACCTCCAGTTGGATGTTTCCAAAAATGGAAGGAACAATTTTAAACTTTTTATTTGATACAAGGAATCAAATTATTATGCTCTGGAAATTAATTTTATGTTACCAAATAGGGTCAATCTCACAGAGACAGGTCTTATGTTTATATTTTTGGACCTTAATTTAGACATATTTTGATACATCTCTATTAAGTGAATCTTCAGATGTTTCAGACAGAGAAAGTATCACGTAGGCTGCTTAATAGTAGATGCACTACATTTTTTTCAAAACCATCCACAGGTAAAGGAGGGATCTGAAGGTCCCCCTTGAGAAGTGCACATTTACAAGTACTTCAGGTATTTACTGTTATCACCAGTAAGGCTCTTTATAGCTTGCCACTTTTAAACAATAAATGTTGGAGGGGGGGGGGGGGGGAGGGGAAACCAAAATATAATGTAGAACAATTTTACACAAAAAGGATTTGAAACGCAGTTTCCAGTGTAAGAACTTTCTATCATCTCCCAAAAATTGAGTGACACCACAGAAAAGAATGCATTTCACAACTATGATGCAACAATTGTCTTCTCTTACCCCTAATCAAATGATATACCATTAATTTCCACACATACAGAACGTGGACATAAACTTAATTGAGCTATTTAAGGTATTGCTGCTATTTGCAATACAATGCATAACAGACACTTTGTAATGTTCAATGATGTTATAGTTCTTCACCAAACATATCTACATACCAGTTACAAAACCAGCCAAAGCTGGACTCCCTCCCCCCCTACTACCGAGTTTCTCACAGCAAGCAACAGAAAATGTGAACAGAAAAATGAAGATTAGTGTAAGGTCGGCTTCCCCTGGAGCATACTCTCAGTTTTCAGTAACCAATGGATCACACATTTCTTGAATCACTTGGTAACACTTTTTCTGTTTAGAAGACTAGGATGGAGTTTTCTTCTTCACACTTCCAGGGGAGAGGAGGTGTGTTAGACCATGTTTGTTTTTAAACCCAAGCCACCATCCTTCAGCATTCATAACATTCTCTGAGTTCCATATTAAATCCATATTGTGAGAAAAGTTCTCTATTGAGAAACTGAACATTATGAATTTCATCTGATGCCCAGTATTCACCTGATCTATGGAGCCTGTAATTCTACAAACCTCTCAGACAAGTCCTTCTCTGCTTCACACACCATCAAACCTTTCCTGATTTGAGAGGTCTGGTCTGGTTTGCTGATGGTTGCAAGCAAGCTACTTGGCACCACTGGTTGCTCTCACCACTCCTATTTCCTCTATCCCATTGCATCCTTCCAGGATGGGAAGTCCAGAACTACAATACTGCACTTTAGGAAAACACAACAGGGACTTACAGAATAATACAGGGATGATTTAGGGTTCTACTCTCTATTTGAAAGGAATAATTCCTACCTTTTTACTTGTTTCCTGATACTAAACATCAGGCTAACATTTTCAAACATCTCCAGAGCACTAAGAACTAATTAGGAGCCCACTGCTGTCTAAGAAAAATTAGAAACATCTTCCCCCATGTAAAGCAGTCAGCATTTATCAGTGTTAACTTTTTCAACTGTGCTATCTCCTGGTTACTCAATACTTTTAGCACCATGAATAACTTCACACCCTAAAAGAAAGACTTTAAAAATATCTCATTTTTGAAATTAACTGTAACCCTTCAAACTCTTACCCAAATGATTTTTATACGTGCTGAAAAATACGGGTAAAATATACTAATAAATTCCCTATACTGGAATAAAATTAATATATTGTAATATATCCAGTACAAATTACTACCATTACAACCCTATGGCTTTCACACCATTTAAAGACATAACAGCCAGTGCAGTTTTCAGTGAAAAACGGGATAGATTAAGTGGGCTAAATTGAAAGATTACTGTACAGTATACAAATCTACATTATCTATATCTGAGACAAAATTTAAGAAAAATTTCAGTGCTCTGATATCAGAAAGAGTAATTAATGACTTTGAGATACTTGAGATACTTGAGTTCTTTGCAATAATTGAAAATTAAATCCCATAGTATGAGGAAGATGTTACAAATCCATCAACCCAACATGAAACTTTCCACACATATATAATACTGTGCTTTAATTTCTATAACATGAGATACACAGGTACACACTGAATAATAGGATGCATGTACACCTCAGTGCTAGCACCACATTGCGGTGGTTTTATCCATAGCACAGAGTAAACCACCTCCCTTATAACTAAGTTTCTGTGAACTAAATACAGGCAAAATCATTGGAACAGCACAAATTATTCCCACAAATTATTCTTGCAGCCAAAATACAGGATTAGTTAAAATATGAAAGTTAACAGGGGGCTGATGAAAACTACTCTCAATTTGCATACTCCTGTTTATTTTAAAGCCATGAATTCCATTTGTTTAAATGTATAAACATACCATTCGTAAATCAAGTTCCATTCCTGTAAAATATGAAGCTTTTAAAGAAACAGATTAGCCATTAAGATAAATTCAGAGACATTGAGTACATCAATAAATAGGGGCTTGTATAGAGTTAAATCTTGCAGAAAGATTTTGCTTCAACATAAAGGTCCCCGTTTATTATGGCATACTCTGTGGCAAAAGAGCCAGATAGGGGAAAGTTTCCTGTTACTGTCTGCACTGAGGGATGTAAACACCCTAGGAGAAAGCAAGTGTTTGTAAAAGAGATCATGCAAATGCTTCAAGCCACTGTAAACTTTTCAGTTAGAGTTCACTTTTCTTTAGACATCAAATACAACCAACTGTGATATATGAAGAAGTGTCACAGTCTCAATACCGTTTGTTGGTAGAATTGTTGTTCACAGAACTTACAAAGGTAAAGTCAATTTTTTGTGATACCCAAGATAGTCATTAACACAGAGTACAAAAATCAGGTATGATTTACCTCTGGCACTCTGTTTATGCCAACACTGTTTTTAGCAATTTCACAAATAAAGTGATGAACTCTTGAAAAGAAATCACTGTACACGCATATATTAATTTGTCTGCACTGCCCAATCAAGGCTTTTTGCAAGCTGTGTTTTTAACAATTTTATTCTCAATGTGGCCTGATGCACAGTGAGGTAGATAGTCAGCAGCAGTGAAATGGGAGCAGCTCAGAAGAGCACACAACCCAAGAAAGAGGTAATTTTGTCCTCCAGAAGCACAAGGCATGCACCAGAAATCTGGCAGAACACTCAGGTTTAGCTGATACTATAAACTCCTTTATGTTAATGTCTTGTTAATTTGGGCATAAAAATGCATTTACACCAAAAGTGGAAAAACAGGAAACTGTGGGAACAGAACTAAATTTCAAAGGCTTCCCTGCCTCCGTCCACCAAGTTTGCAGACCAAAACCCTTTCACAATTGAAAATGATGTTCTGTCTCACAGTGAGACAATTCAGCCCACTGAATATCTAAAAAATGGTTCACTTTCTAAAGTTCCAAATCCAAATCACTATACTAGAGCATAAGAATAAAGTTACACTGTTTTATCTTGACAGCTTTGCAAACAGTACTATTCAAAAAGCTCTCTTCAGACATCAGTGAAAGCAGAAGGAGGCATGGGAGAATGAGAAGAATTCTGTGATGAGATTTAACTCTCAAGAAAAAAATTGTAATTTAACAGACTGTAGGTCTCAGCTTTACAACCTGTACGATTCTAATTAACAACTGCACAGTACACTAGATATGCATAAAAATCAGTATGGCAATTAAAGAGAACTATCTAGGAAAGCTCCCATGCTAAACTAAGACAAGAAAGGAAGGAAAAAGTAGAAATAATAAAAGGAAATTATATGGAAAAAAATTCCACAGAAGGTATTGCATTCGGCACAATACAAATAAGGCCAGGTTTGGTATTTGGCAAAATATACACAAGGCCAAGTTTAGTTTAGGTTGGGTATCTCTTTTTAGGGGTTTATGTGAAGGGGTGTTAATTTGTTTAATCGTTCATTTATCAGGAAAAATTTGGATTTTATTTTGCATATTACAAAAAATAAAATTTCATACTTGTATTTCAATGTATGCCTTCTATAAAAATAAAAAAAAAAAAAAAAAAAAAAAAAAAGAAAAGATCTGACAGCTGCTAGATGCCAGTCATAAAGGCAACTTCAATGCAAAGCAAGCTTTCAACATCTCAGATATGCTACTCTGACACACGCATCAAGGAAGTAATAATTCTAAAGCCTAGTTAGTTTTATCACAGGAACTCTTTTGGAAAAAACAATATTGCATGTTCTCTCTAATTTTACCGTGTTCTTGGTTCTTTGTAGTTAAATACTACTGGCAGGGCCATCAATGTTGCTGATGACAGCAAACAAATGCTTAGGATAAGTTCTGTTTATGAGATTCCAGATAGCTGTACAGTCACATTTTCCCAAGGAATGTTTTCCCACAGAGCAGATGTCAGATTGACCTAATAATTTTCTTTTCAAAATTTGCTTTAGGCTTTCTTTCCTGCAGCTAATAAGACAGAAGGTGTTTGGAATGCAATTAGACCAGCATAAATATCTTTGCTGCTTTATTCCCTTGAGGAGTGTCATACACACAGAGACATCAATAGAAATTCCACATCAATAAATGTAGATTGGCTAAAGATTGATCTCACCACCATGAACTAAAGTTTGCCAGGTTTAATTTTTTCTGCAGAACAATGGCATCAATCAGATCAGTTGGTCAGTCTATTTTAATTGCCAATTGCATCCTTATTCTAGACACCTTACCTCTAGCAGCTTGTGCCTCCGCTGAATTTGTTAGATTTTTCAAAGGCTCCTTAACTGAAGGTGAGTTTCCTAAAGTGGCAGCATTCACACATATAGAACAGAAATGCTATAGCCATCACTCAAAAATGTTCTTGCTTTTTAATGCACAGTCTCACCGAGAGCACCTGAGCAGCTCTCCTGACTTTCAGCTGTCTGGATTCATTTTACAATTCAGAAGCACCTGTAATGTTACTTCACAGAAAACAAATTTAGACAGTTTTTTCAGAGATAAGACTTAGACATTGAAAGGGAAAACTCATTAGTATTGATCCCTGGTGGCACACTAGGTTTCTCTCCTTAAAGCATGACAAAACATGAATTTACCTTTTTTTACATCAACAATAAGATCCACATTTTTTAAAGTTCCAGGAAAAAAAAAAAAAGAATACCAATTCATCCTCTTCTTAAAATAATAAGGTAACATGCACCAGAGAATAAATAAGACCTGATCCAAGACTTCTTTGCAGATGGTAAGCAAAGAGACATATTGTCTGCCAGGTGTCCTAAATTTTTCATACATGCTTTTGCATAAAGTCAAACAGGGCACTGCTCAAAAAAACATCCAGGATCCAGTGCGCTTGATTCCATTTCATTAGAGACACCTAAATGTTTGAAAACTCATTGTCTTATTTGGTCCTAGCCCTCATAAAACTGATGAAAAATTTGGAAATATTTTGCAGAACAATCTTTCCAGAAAGAATTATCTCTGAAAATATTACCAGCCCTTGTGAGAACAGAAAGGCATACCAAAGATCCAGACTTTGCTTTTTTCTGAAATTGCTTAGTAGCACAAAGCATACTGATAGTAGCTCCACATTTTACATATCCATGGACAAAGAAAATCTCAGCTGTATACTTGATGTGACTATTGAAGATAATCTAAGCTCAAAATTATTATCAAGAAAATGGCTTTACGATTAACATAATCTTACCTTCTTACTTCTGCTTAAATAGCAGGATGATGGGTGTGCCTCTGAATTTGTGGAATAATAGATTCTCCAGACCAGATAAAAGCTTCATAAAATTTTGTAGAAGTCTCTCAAGTTGAATATACCTCAACAAAAAATATGTTGGAATGTGGTTTTTGATCACCAGGAAGAAACTTAATAGTCTCCAGCCTGAATGTACTTCATCAAGAAAGTCATAAAATTATGACTTATGGTAATTACCCTATGACTTTATATCCTACACAACATGACTGTTGAATGAAGAGAGTGTGAAATTGGTTAGCTCATCTATCTCATCAGTCAACAAGGTGCAATCACCACAGTTTATTACAGAAATATAGACACTTGACAATGGGCTGAGGAGCATGAATAACAACTTGTAATTTTTTTCAAACATACCAGTTCACAGCTACAGTTTTTTGCCTGTACCTACCCATATCTTGCCTTACACTCAGTTCTGGTTGGAATGAACTGAACAGCTGCTGTAGGCAGCTTTCTTTAAAATTGATGACAGGACTTGCTATCATGTTTTGTGAACGAAGTCTCTCATCCAGTAGTAAAACTGTTTCAGTATCATTCTTGTCAAATCAGACTTGATTTTCTCCTATTTTTTGGTCCCAGAATCCTGCTGGTTGCCAAGTATAACGTATCCTTAAAGTTTACTGAACCTGATGTATTTCGGAAACAGCATTAGCACTACTAAGATGTTATCTAACTACAGAATAGAGATCTTCTTTCACTTTTGAATGTGTTTTCAATGAGAAGGAAAAAATTACATCACTGTTGGCTCAAATACTACTCAGACATATACCTTAAGCAATTCCATTGAAATCAATAGAATTGCTACAGCAAATGTTGGAAACCAGAAATGCTTTTCTGTATTAAAAATTGCAACATCATTGCTAAGTATAGTGATCCAGGGCTGAAGGAGATGATTAAAAGAGAACGCTACTCCAAGCAGGTCCTACAAAGCTCCAACAACCTGAAAAAGACACAATGGATCTTCTCCATTGCAAAACATTTGGATACTTTAAAAACATATCTTATTACACATACTCTTAGGACATTTCTGGGCCTCTTCGGTTTGGCTTGTTCATTCCTAGTCCATTAATACCTCTTCCTTACTATCAGCTGTCTGGAGGATTTGAAGGACAGACACTTCCTCCTCCTTCCCCACCATCTGTTTACAGCCCATACTCCAATCTCAGCCCTACAAGGCAAATGATGGGACCACAGAGTGCACAAAACTCAGGGCCATGAAGTTCCCGTCCCTGGCATGGAGTTAGGATTAAAAGGCTCATTGGCCGAAAGAGACCAAGAAATTTCAGCAGGTTCTTGGCTTCTGGAGCAGGAAATAACTGCATATGGTGCAGTGACAGAAAGATAATTTAAAACTTGATGGAAAAAATGTTATCTTACAATTACCTTGGGGAAAAAGAGGATCAGACACCAACATTTTACTACTTTTTTTTTCCCTTTAATTCTTTCTATCTTGTTCTCATGTCTACCTTTAATTCCCATCTCTTTCTGTTTAGAAACATACAGGATTTTTTAAAGTAAAATCATGTCCATGTAATCAAACTGCAAGCTACCACAATCTTATAAAAGTTGTTTAAAATTTTCAGATTCCAGTGTTTAACACCTATAGAGAATCTAAAGTAGAAAAAGAAGCTTCTTAGCCTGCCTGATTTTCTTGTTTCTGTGTCTCTAACTACATTGAAAACAAATGTCTTGTTACTGAACTTTGCCGTCAAATCCTCAACATCTGCAGCAAAATCAAGACTGAGCATTTTCTTCTCTAGACCAGCTGACAAAAGAAACAAAAGAAAATGCCCCAGAGAAATAGTTTGCAAACGTCAACAAGGGTAAGGGATCATTAGAGCCTGAGATGATAGGTTACCACATGGGAGGGTGTAGTGATCCAGTGTGACACATATTTACGTCAGGGGAATCATCTCAATCCCTCTGAAGAAAGCCTACAGTAACTACAATATGCATACGTTTGTATCAGAGAAGCATTTTATCCATTTTACCCTGGAGACTGAAAACTAAAAAACTGAGAAAATATTCAAATGAATCTGGATAATCCCAGAAGAAAAAGTGGCAAATAAGATCTACAAATTAAGGCTTTTTGCTTTTAGGATATGTCAGATGATTTGTTTGTAATCATAATCAAGCTCTCAGTGACTGTGTGTTGAGTGTTACAGAATAATGATGTGTAGATAATTCAGGACTTTGCAGTCTTTGAAAAATGACATGTTACACTAACATGACAAACAGATTGCAACAAAGATGGAACCATTTCTTACTTATCAGTATCACCACCATGAAAGAAACATTTTGCTTTCAAAGACTTAAAAAAAATAATTATAACTTCAGTAGGTGCAAATGAGCAGAATATATAACTACTAAATTACAGACAGCTCTCTGTGAAAGATGACAGTACCATCTGAATGTCTAGAGTTTTACTATTAAAAGATTTATAATGACAGATAATTATATCCCATAGGAATTATACATATAAAAAAAAACAAAAAACAAAATTTATCTTTTTGACTGCTGTGCAACAACAACAAAAAAATCCAAGACATTGTGGAGTTCAGTATTCTTATACAGATATTTCAACAAATGCAAAATTTTAAGTTCTCTTATAGCAAGTACAGTATCAAAGATACTGGGCCAGACTTATTTTCAGGCAGTAATACATGCAGCACAAGTCAGGCACCCAATTTCTTGCAATGAAAATAAGTTAAATACCCCAACTACGAGTAATGATTTACCATAACTCAAGTGAGAATGATAGTTAACTCAGTTGTGGATACTCAGCCACTTGTGACCTTATAGCATCATCTGCACTGTGTAATAAAACTTCAATTTAATGTATGAAATAATTCCTGAAGGTTATAGTATTGGATAGTGAGGTCACAAAAAAACAACATAAAAAAAGTGACACATACCAGTTGTTCCTGGCTGAAAACAACGATGTTCCAAATGAAACTGTTTACATACCTCTGACTGGTCTTGCCTAAACTTCAAGAACATGCTGTGACAGACAACATCAGACACCAGCACCAGAACATATTGCAAAGTCACGGCACCTAACAGTACACATACATCTGGAGCTGTGATCATTAAATACTCTATCAGCATCAAGACCACTTTTATCCACAATGGTTCTCCAAGAGATTCCAGAGAAGTCAACAGGCCTAGTCAATAAACTGATGAATTTCTTGTTTCTGTATTTGCCTACCAGCACACCCGCATGCTCCACTATGCCAACAAATTGACTGCATGCTGACTTCAAGTATAGAAACTTTGATACAAGCTTCACACAGTCTTCTGGCTGTATTATCAGGCACAGATGGTTGCCCCACTGTAAGGATCTAGCTGACCAAAACATTCAAACACAAGCAAGAGAGTTAAACCACAGTACATCTGCATAGTTAGGAACCCTAGAAAGATTTGGTGACAGCAAGCATTCCTTTTAGAGGCTAGAAGACAAACATGCCTCAGACACACACCCATACTGAGAGCAGGTTTTACTGGCAATTTCAGCAGGAATTTTCTTCTCACTGCCCACCTGACAAATAGATAACAAGAAAAAGGAAAAAAATAGTTCTAGAAACATCAAAAAAACCTACCAATACAGACATGCAAGCTTAGAGTGAATGAAGAACTAGATGTGTTCATTCAACAAAAAATTACTTTCATGTGTTTTTTTATTTAACTAATAAAATCCAATGCAGATGGTAAAATAATTGAAACACTAATAAGAACTCAGGAAGTATATAAAGAAATCAGCCGGGAAGCTAATAAACTATATCTAACACAGCAGTAAGAGAGGGTGGAAGTATCACTTCTGTTGGGGGAATAAAGGGAACCAGAGCCAACCATACCTCTTCAACATGGCTGAAGTTGCCACCTGCTGGGATAAGGAGCTGTGTCTATCTCCCAAATTGTCAATCTAAGAGAACTGTTAATGATCCCACACTGAGAGCAGGCAACCAAGTGAGAAATCTATTCCTGCAAATAAGAAACAGGTAATTCATAATCTAAGCCCCTTCTCCACATGCATTCAAAATGGTTTTGGAACAGTCACAACTGAGGAATCTTACATATTGTCAGTTACAGCATCACTCTTCCCAACCTCCTTAGAATCATAGAATCATAGAAATTTAAGGGTTGGAAGTGACCTCAAGAGATCAAGTCCAACCCCCCCTGCCAAAGTAGGATAATGTACAGCAGGTCACACAGGGATGCATCCAGGTGAGTTTTCTAAGTGTCCAGAGAAGAAGACTCTACAGCCTCCCTGTGCAGCCTGTGACAGTGCTCTGTCACCCTCACAGTGAAAAAATTCTTCTTAATATTTATACGGACCACCTATGCTCCAGTTTATAAACATTGCTCCTTGTCCTATTATTAGTCACCTCTAAGAAAAGCTTGTCTCCATCCTCCTGTCACTCTATCCTTACATATTTGTAAACATTAGTGTGGTGACCCTTCATTCTCCTCTTCTCCAAGCTGAAGAGATCCAGCTCCCTCAGCCTTTCTTCATAAAGGAGATTGTCCACTCATCTTAATCATTTTGGTCGCTCTGTGCTGGACTCTTCCAAGCAGTTCCCTTCCTTCTTGAACTGAGGGACCCAGAACTGGACACAATATTCCAGATGCAGCCTCACAAGGGCAGAGTAGAAGGGGAGGAGAACCTCTCTCACACTACTAACCACCCCTCTTCTAATGCACCCCAGGATACCATTGGCCTTCTTGGCCACAAGAGCACATTGTTGACTGATGGCCATCCCTACATCCACCAGCAACCCCAGGTCCCTTTCACCTATGTTGCTCTCCAACAGCTCAGTCCCCAACCTATACTGGTTGTTCTGGGGTTGTTCTTTCCCAGATGCAAGACTTTACACTTGCCCTTGTTGTAATTCATTAATTAATGATATTTTAAAAATTACATTAGTGACAATCATTCATCAGGCCTACCATATGGTTCTCTCAACACCAACATACCTTTCTTGCACAAGCAAGCATCATATAGCTACCTGGAAGAATTGGAAAAACTACTCCATGATGCAAATGCCCCTTGAAATTTTTATTTATATTCTGCATCTACCTTGTCATGGAACACCCAGGCTGCATTAGTTCATCTGTTTGGGTCTCACTTTCACATAGGCAGGTATAAAAGGCCATCTGACTTTCACAAGCAATAAATGGCCAGCAGCTATAAGGCACTCAGGATCTACTAGAAACTTGACCATTTCTAAACATCAGGCCACATGTTTTAACACCTAATTGCAGGAGTGAGATGAAGTTACAGAACAGCACATCTAAGAGAACAGCTTAGTAACTATGTGATGAGCTCATGGTTTAAAAGACAAACATCCAAACAAAGACTGCAAGTGGAAAAAAGAGACACAGAAACAAGATTCAAAACAAAGAGGAGGAAATGCAAGGGCAGAGGGACAGAGATGCAAGGATGAGTAAGAATATTGGATAAAGACATCAGAAGGCTACTGATTGTGATCTACTTTACTGACATCTCTAGGATTACTTTTACTTTCTGCTATGGTAGAAAAAAGTTCTACTAAAAAAAGAAAAAAATATATTATTTATTACTGATAAAAATCCAAAATGCATATGAAGAAAATAATCCATGTAACTCACAAAGATTTTAGCTAAAACGTATCCTATAGCGTTCAATCCTACTGCTAAAAAAACCCCAGAAATTTAAATTTTAAGCTTTAAAATACAGCTGTCAAAAAAAAAAGAGTTGCTTCAGTGTGTTTTTCCATTTTCCATCAAATGAACAGATGGCATTATTAAAATTCTAGTAGAATAAAGTATTTATAAGTTCATCAGACAAAACTGACTATATAAAAAAAGACAGTAATACTGAAAAAAAAACAAAAAAACAAAAACAAAAACAAACAAAAAAAAACCAAAAAACAAAAAACAAAAAAAACCACCAAACCCAGCAGGATTCAGAATAACATAAAAGTACATATAACTGTTATAAACCCTCACTTATGAGTTAGTATAGAAGAACAATAATGTCAAATGAAACAAGAAATGCATTAAAAACTCTATAAAGCAGCAATTTATTTTCCAGACTAACTTTTAAGTTACTCCACATATTCTGAGCCTGAATTCTATATAAAAAGTTTCAAGTTAGACAGCTTAGAGGAAAAAAGCCTGTTGGTTTTGCTACATTTACATTTCTTTTAAAGTATATGTAAAATTCATAATACAATATGCAATAAGTAACAATTAAATTACTCTAGAAATAATCCCAACAGAAATTTCATTCTTATTCTTTGTGATTATGATCCAAGAAAATTTTAAAAAAGATCAGCCAAACGCATGTAGAACACCTGTCAGTGCTTTTAAATGCTGTGCCAGACTGGCTTATTTGATACCTGAGATGCTTTCTCTGCTCTTCACTTCACCATCTTGAATTATTATCCTACAGAGAATTCACTTAGGAATTGTATCATTTCTAATTACTTTTCTTATTTTCTACTGTCTTTCTTCCAGTCCCATCAATGTCTTGACTTGGTAAAGAGCTGTCTAGTCGTCTAATTTACTTGAAAAAGATGCAAATTTCTGTCACCTTCAAAATGTGACAAAATTGTGCACTATAAAAAGAGTTCAGCTATCACTCCAAACTAATCTATATCAGTTCCCATATGTGCTCATTTATTCAGATGTACACCAGTTCTCTCTGAAATTTTTATTAGTAGAACTTGCGTTAAGTTTTAACTCCTTCAAGCACTCTGAGAATAGTCTATCCAGTCTAACATGTCATTCTTGTAAAGTCCTCTCTTTGATACCCAAATGGAAAATTATTCAAAGAGGGGTGTATGTTTTTTCAAAATATGTATTCTTTCCAGAGTTTAAGGAAAAAGTAAAGCACTACTTTTTTTCTTTTGATAGATTTATTACCTTTAAACCTTATCCAGTGTTTTGCCAATGTGTACCTATTACTTAATCAAATATAACTGATGCAATCTCAGATGAGGATATCTGAAACTCTTTCTTCCTGAAAACCAGAGCCTATCCAGAGAAGAATTGCAAGGAGCAGGTCCACACCAGGAAAAATCAACTTAAGCCTGAGTTGTCACCTCTGGACTCCTCCCGCTGCCTTGGGGCATTTTTCAGCTGCAGCAATTCAGTGAACTGTAGATATAATCTCCAATTACATAAACACAACTACCAATGCAAGGGAAAGGCTGAATATACACACCCAGGGATGGAAGCTGAGGGCAGGCAGTGCAAGCTTAGATAAACCACAGAGCTATTTCCTGGGAACCAAAATGTTCTGGCTTGAATGAATACTACTTGAGCAGACAGGACTCATTGACATCTGTTTCTTAATGACTGGGCTATCCAAACTGGTGCTTTTTAAAAGAGCCTGAGAAGTTGAAGACTCTTAAGGAGGTATTGCAAGTTGTCTTTCCCAACATGACTGACAATTGTTTTTTAGCATAACAAGTTCACCTTCAGGCAGGAGACAAACAGAGACATCCTCTTCAGTGAAAAGTAGCAGTTGCAGAGATGTCTAGATTTAATGGGTTCTTTCTTTTAAAGAGTATGATGGTCTACATCAAAATTATTTTCTATTTATTAGTTTCCTCTAGCACATTACTGGAAAGAACAAGAAGTTTTAATGTTTTAGATATCTGCACTGGATGCAAAGAGAAACTTTTGTGAGAATTCATACTATTATCTTCAAATCCTGAAACACGTTTTAAACATTCAAGAAAAACACAGCTAAGTCATACAACTAAGCAGGGTTTGTTGGTCCATCCTACTTTTAAATGGTTTATGATCGACTCTTTCAATGAGAAGATTTTTAGGAACAGTCAAAATAGGGAGGGGTTAAGATTTAGAATTATTGTTAGCTTCCTCCTTTTGAATTATTTAGTCACATCGCAAGAAGAAAATGAGCACAGAGAAAAAATCACCTTGAAAGAATGGCAGATTCCCTACTTTCAGTCTAAAAGATGTCTGTGATTAAAGTTACTGATTTATGCTGTATTGCTACTTTCTTTTTTCATTATAATTACAGGTATAATGAAAGAAGGCAAAACCACTCCCTAATTTACTTTTAGTTGTTTGCCTACCATAGTATGGTGATGAAATTGGATACGGTATGCCTGCGATGTCAGTAAGAGGGCATGAAGTGTCAATTTCCAAGAAAAATCCTAGCTAGGGACTGAAATTTTTACAAAGAGACTTTAGGAATGAAATTAGTCTATTATGTTTCAGCTTTGACTTGGGAAAAGGATAACCTACAGGGCTAGAGAAAAATTAGTTCTGAGAATATCTAATAGAAAAGATTACCATAAAATAAAAAGCTATTGCTGGATGCTGTAAAGAGGTGGATGCAGCCTACCATACAGTAGGAAGTCAAAAATAATAGCTGGCAAGTAGTGCAAAGACTGGGCAGTATGCCATGTGGTGAGACTGGGTTCTGTCCCCAAAGTCAAGTTCACACTGACAACATATGGGGAAGTTTATTTGGACACTAAAGAAAAATAATCATTCAATTTAATCTATCACTTGGTCAGTGCTAGTCATAACCATATTGTACAAAATCTGATCCAATTAAAAGAGCACAACAAATACTCAAAAATGATTACTTTAGTTTCAAAATCCTATGTTCTTCTACTAAACATCACTTTATAATTATCAAAACAAGCAAAAAATCCTGGCTAAAGACTTCATTTCTCCTTTAAAATATTATCAGTCACTAGATTTATTTCTCATTCAATATATTTTAGTGAGAGTGTCCTTTAATTTGACATATAAAAGGAATTCCCATGACCTTGGAACAAGTATATGACTGTAGGCATTCTTTTAGAAATTCTAGGTTGTCTGCTCAAGTTAACAGCTAGTATTAATATAAGTAATGTTTATTACTTGAATTGCAACTATTTGTGTTCTGGAAATCATGTCCTCTTTAAGCTCAAAGAAACCCAGGCTCTATAGCATCCTACCTGATAAACCTACTAACATCTGGGAATGAAAACAAACAAGAAATATTCCGTATTTGTTGGAACGTACGTGCTTTTCATTAGTTGAAAGGGAGGAAACTCTCAGTGTGCCACATCAACACATTATTCAAGCCACTCCTCCATTTTCTGTTCCATGTGTATCCACTCCCCTTTTTTTTTGTCTGCTTATCTGTCCTATGCTGCCTCAAAGGGCTCCAGTTTCAGTACATAAGGCAAGCTTTAAAGCAACTGCTAGATAAAATGCTTCATATTCCTATCTTTAGCAAGTATGCTAAAAAAATAGTAGCCAAGAATGTTTACAAAAAGCCTGAGTAGGATAAGCAGGTAAGTTTCTCTGCTGATGGAGCAGTTCAGTTTGACGTGTGTTATGGCACAATGTCTTTGAAACACTAATCTGCAGAGCAGTAATTTTTCTAGTAAATGCTAAACCTGGTAGTGGAAAATTTATAAGATACTAAATTTGTACAAGGACTCAATAAGGAAAAGATTTACAAGCAAGCCCAGAGGGTTCTTCAGATACACATTCAGTATGAGAGGCAAGAGTAAATACTTGGGTACTGACAATTTCTTTAACACAATTACTCTTCACAGACAGTATCTTTCTGGACAGTCACAGACACTTCATCTCTATGTGTGTTTTAGCAGCAAAACAGAAAGACCGTTGTATCACCAACTCAAAAAAAAAAAAAGCCTCATTGCTCAGCACATACTCTGCAGCATTTCAATTTCCCATGAGAAATTCCAGATATCTTTCACTGAAAAAAACTCATTCTGCTTTTGCATAAACCTAGACATTTCTGGAGCTATGTATTAGTTTGGTTATTTTTTCCTGTCTAAACCTAGACATTTCTGAAGCTATGTATTGGTTTGGTTATTTTTTCCTGTCTGTATGGATGCCAATATTTGGAACTCAACATGTGCTTTGTGGAATCACTAAAAGGAAAAATTGTGAAGATTAAAGATGTCACTTGGAAAAAGTTTAATTAAATATGATCCCTCTTGTAACTAATCAGAGGTACTTTTAAAGCAGAGGTCAGACTGAGATGAAAACAGGATTCCCAGGAGGTCACAAGAGAAATTCAACAGAATTCACAGCAGAAACTCTCTAGATCCCTCATCTGTTTTCTGAAAGAAACACAAGAGTTACCAAGCCAGTTTTCACTAATTGCTTCTCCAGGTTTGGATCATGGACATGTTAAAAAAAAAAAAAAAAAAAAAAAAAAAAAAAGTGTTTTCAAAAACTAAAGGGATATCTGATGCAAAAATGCCATAAGAGGCCCCAGTAAGAATCAATAAACACCTGCCCTTCTATCATTGGTTCTCCTTATGGAATTGTGTGTTCTTGCCATTTACCACAGCAATGATCCTCCTTATCCCTTTGAGAAGTACAGATGAAACCAGGCAAATAGTAATGATAGGAATATTTATTAAAGATTTTTTTCTAAGAGGTAAAAGTTGAGTCAGAACTCACCAGAGCTTTAATAATGAAACTTGATATCAGTCAGAAAGCCCCTGACTGCCTGGCTTTGAGATAAATCTCATCTAACTGCTGCACAAAGGGCTTTAGACAAGTGTCTCTGTTTCTGCACTCTTCAAGAAAAGTCATCTTCAGAAAAAGCAATGAAAGACGGACAGCCATATCTGAGGGATTTTGGGGAGGAATATCATATCAAGGGAGGAAGAACACTGAAATTGAGTGAATTTTTCCATCACTGTGACCTTGAAATGAAAATCTACTAGAAACTGTGTATAGTTGTGTATCTCTCAATAATCTTAGAAATATATAAATATGTTATTAATTTACATATAAAAAAATTAAAAGCCTAAGGAGGCAGGGGAAATTAAGAAACATCAGGCTTTAACTCTGCCCATTTATCAAAAGGCCTAAAGTGCCCACTTGTGTATTCCTAGAAGTGTTCTAGAAGCACCTCCAGGTAATTAGCTGATAGACAGCTCCATAAACTAGCAAATGACAAGTTGTCCCCATAAACTAGCAAATGACAAGTTGTCCACATCTATGAACAGAAATATCATGACCACTGCAAATAAAATGTTCAAATAACCTACACCATCCAGGAAAGAAACACAAGCTAAGTGAATTTCTTCCAAGTGTGCTTAAAAGCATTGTGTTTATGTCCCTAAATCAAAGGGTAAATCTTGAAAACATTAAAGTAAATCTGCCAGGAAAGAGACTCATAGTATATATATTCCAAAATATGAGTTTATCCATTCTCAGATCAGAAAGATTTATTTGTCTATTTGTCAGTATTCATTTCTGAAAGTGGTCAATGAGAGATGCTGGACTGGCCCATGCCAGACAGTAGTATTTCTGAGATTTCTTACTTTTTTTGGATTCTCTATCGTTGCTCTGTTCTACCTATTGTGAACGGAAATACCAAATATAGAGATGCTTTCAGACCTACCAAAACCACATTGATTTATAATGTGATAATTGTTATTAATCAGTGAAACCAAGGGTTTTTGATAAAAAAACCCCCAGAACTTGATAAAATACCTAAAATACCCTTTTCCTATATTATTTGCTGCCACTTTCACTGTGCTTGGTGTATAAATTTGGCTGCTACAATAAGTACCCTGAACAGTCAAATATATCAGACATTTACTGTCACTGATGACAACCTCTAAGCAATGCTTTTTGAGGTACACAAGTATGTTGGTAGAGGGGACAATAACACATTATTCTAAAAAAATGTTTTTGGCTGGAGAACAGTTGGTAAAGGCTTCCTGGTAAGACACAATACCTTTTGTAGAAATAAAATTTTGCAGGCAATAGGGAAAATGTGAATGAATCTTAAAGCACATCTATATGATATACATGATGGTAAGCCAGCAGGTATCAGAATGACCCAGATTCCTAGGTTATACAGTGCAGAGAGCACATTCCAGTAATTTAAACCTTCAAATGAAGTAACTTCCTCTTGTTCTAAAGAGGCATTCACTGTGTGGGTCAAAACAACTCTGATGCAAAACTATGAGTCATTGTGTAATTAGTAGATTTAAAAGTTGTTTTGAGAAACCTCTGTGTGATACAGTAAATCTAAAATCATTGCCCAGCAAGTCCCCATGAATAGACATATCTTACAAATACCTGATGCACTGCATGAAGATGTTTCTGAATGTTCACAAGAAACCCATATGAACCGAATTAATATAATTGTTGTAACTTGCCCACCCCAGTCACCAAATCCTAATGCCATTGTTACACCCAGTTACTATAAATCTTTCAAAACCTTACACCCATTCCTTCTGTCCCACCTATTATTGAATTGTCTCTTATTTTTTTCCTCACCTTTGTTTGTCATCAACACAATTCTCTCTTTCCCTTTCACTCCCCATATTTATCTAAAGAGAAATGAAACAAAACTGTAGCCCTTTGGGGTGAGGACCAAGAATCATGAAAAAGAGTTCTCTTCTGTTAGCTGAATAACCAAACAAGCACACAAAACATTCTAGCCTTAAAAAATTAAAAAATAGAAGAAAGTTACTCTGTTGCTCAGTGTTAATCAGCAATTTCAAATGGACAAAAATAAACTTCTTCTTCTACAAGCAAAAAAAGTTTCACAATCTTATCACTTACGGGTATATCTGCATAATGCACATTGGAAAAAAAGAAGAAATATAAGCTCTGTACTAGAGCTAAGCAACATGAGTCTGGAAAAGGTGCTGTAGCCAAAGGGTTTGAATGATGCCTTAATGTTAAAACTGAAAAGACTTCTTGCAGCTTACCTAAAAAGATCCATAAACAATGTGCTATAATATAAAAACACAATTTCTTTTTCAGCATATTTAAATGTGTTATTAAGACAACTTGACACACAAGTCTAACTATGGATAGTATTTAAATCCCAGAGAGGCAGCAGAAATATAATGATAGAATTGAATGCCTCAACTCTGCTAAATTAAAAGTCCATCTAATTGAGTTAGCTGTCTACAGCTCATTTATGGAAAAAGTATGAAGAAGCTACACTATATGAAAAGGAAAGAGAGTACAGAGTACAGATGCAGGGAGTGTACTTATTCTGGTATGTTCTCAGAGCAATCAAATGCTTATGAATTTTCTCAGCTGGAGGCTGCATCAGGATCATAGTACGTAACCGCTTTTGATGAAGTATTTTTTCCTTGGAATGTGTCTAATCATTTTTTGAACCCATTTACATTTTAACATTTAAAATATCTTATGCTAATGAGTTCACAATTTAGACATGAGTTGTGTGAAAAGGGACATCCTGTTGTTTTAAATCTGTAGCAAGTCATTTCACAGGGTGCCCTTCAGTCCTTCTGTCACAAAAAGAGTAAATCTGTCAAGTGTCTTCATCATGACAGTCATAATTATAAAACTTCTGCTACAGTTCAGGTCTTCTGCAGAATGAAGAATCTTCCTCTGCTTTATAGCAACATCATAAAAGTCGTAACAGTGTGAAGATAACAAGCAAAGCAGGCTTTATAAAGAGGTAATGGTGTTATCAGGAGCTTGGTGTTCATGTGGCAGAAATGAACAAGACTCAGCAGCCAGTGCCAAAAATTCAGACCTTGCTAAGCTCACCCCACCACAACATTAAGCCTCCTACAGAAGAGCACAAGACCTATTGATACTAAATGAATATCCTCAAATGTCAAATACTACGTTCAATAGGCAAAAACTTCTTCATGGAATTAATAAAGAAGAGAAACTCAACATTATTGTCAAGAAAAGATTGTTCTTCAAACAACTAATTCTTTTTTAGCTTTTCTATCCTGATGCTTAAAGAATTCAAGTCCTTCAAATAAATTTACACCTGTTCCTAACCCAACACCAGTTGAAACCTGTTTTATAATTCATTGTAACTTCCCACAGAACCTCCTTACACCTAAGCTTTAAGTGTTTCACATGAAAAAATAAAAGATCCATACCTCTCAGACCTGTAGAAGACTAAAATCTACGTCTTCCACTTCCATAATCTGTAGTCACTAATTTTGCTTAAATTGTCTAATTGATTAAAATACTTAAACTCTGTTGACTATTAAATATATTCTCCATTGATAAAGCCAGGTTAAGTGGTTCCTCCAGTCCTCACATGCTGCTAGTTGAACAGTTCATTGCCCCATAAGCAGTGCTAATAGAACTGCTAGTTTGCTGCATGTTTAAAAAAATACAAATCTACATGAAAAAAACATGCTTTTTTTTTTGCATGTTTTCTTGCATGTTTTTCAGACTTGCAGAAATACTGACTTTCACACTTCTAGCCATCTTTGCTCTTCTATGCATCCTGAAAAGGTGACATTATTTGTACAGAGAACATGAACTTCAAATTAATCACAAATTTCCCCAATGATGTTTCCTCTTTGGTTGTATTTGTCTTAACTACCTGTTCCTAAGATGAAATGGCTGATTTTCCCACAATGTTCACAGCATGTCTCCTTGAGCTGCATTAACTAATTCAGGCTAGACTAAAAGAAGAGAGAAAATAGAGCTGAAGACTGGGCTTTAACATCACTGGTACCTGATTAACTTTTTGCATCCACAGCATGGCTCAGATGTCACAAATTTGCACTTTCCCAAAACAACATTTGGGCTCAGATGAGATGACTAGCACCTGCCCAGGACCATTCCAGGATGTAGGCTAGATGCAATATCATATTTGAGAGGAAGTGAAAAGCAGTTTAGCCTTGTAGATGACTTTTGTCATGCTACTTGGCCTTAAAGGCAAAGATGAGTCAAAATTTCTTTTTATCTGATATGTTATTCTTCAGCTACTCAGCCTTAGGGGGTTCTTTTGAGCCTTTATACACCTGGTTCTAATTTTCAGTACTCCTGAAACATTATTATCCTGGTATGCATCCATTTTTCCAGTGGGTTTATAAAAATAAAAATCCCTCTCAGACTACTGAGATACTTCCATGATACTGATGACCTGTGTAGTGAATACTTCAGTGAACACTGTCTAGGCATTTATATGGTTTACTTCACAGTTTTTAGCAGTTTAGCAATCTGTAGGAGGAATTTTTCTCTAGTTCCTGTATCCCTGAGTATCATTGAAGGAAGTTCATCTCAGCACTCTATGGTTTTGTGTTTTATGTGCTTTTTTAAAATTATCTGAAACTTGAGCAGAGCTTTTGAACCAAATTATTTCTATCTATATGCTTAATATTGTCAAACCATTTGAGTAATATCTGAGAAATAAGTCTTCCTTCAACGAGAGCTTCTAGCAGCTAAACAGAGGTAGCAGTGTTAATTTATGCACAGCATATGTCTCTCTCCTATAACATACTTAAATAAGTTTCATCACCTGAAGCAATAATTTAGGGAATGTTATAGCAGTAAACCAATGGGAATTAAGTCATGCTTAGTCCTTCCACTTAGTGAATGAAGTGGGAATGCATTTTAATATGCATTCATAAAACATTAAAAAAAAAAAACTAGTTTATGATAGATTGGTTGAAAGTTCATTGACAGTATTAAATTCACATTGCATAGTACGAGGAGAAATTTTTGAGGAGTATTTTTGGAGAAAGCTACATCTTCAAAGCATTAGACATACCAATGACCACCAGGACAAATGAAGTGAGTGTCTACTACTCACCATGAAAAGTGCTACTCTTTGAATCATCTGCCTTACATCTGATAGCCAAGCAAAGGACAAATAGTCTGAAACTCTTATCTAAGCACAATACTTTGAAAGATAAAGTAACTGAATTATCATTATAAGCTACCGGATGACACACTGAAAAGTGATAGTTTCCATTAAGACTGTACTATGCATATACTAATGTCTGTACTTTACTTTTTTGGCTTTACAATCTGAATTCAAAGTCTTAAGATAACATACTAGTTTTAGAAGTAAACTTTCTGCTGAAAATCTTTACTAAGAGCCAATATGAGATTAAGACAAATACCACTATTTGCTTTCACCCACAGAAACCTAAAATCATCCATTTACAGAGTATCATTTATATCCCATTAGCCATCTCCACAGTAAAATATGAATTTTCACTTATCCTCAAGGCTTATAGTACTTTCTGGGAGATAAAAATGATGGCAGAATTTTTAATCATGTATTGCACATGGAAAAGGTATCAAGAACTTTGCAGAACTGAGTTTTCTGAGTTTTACTGGCATACAGAAAATCCATGAATAAACATGTTACCCATCTTCTATTTGTGCACATGTAGTGTAACAGACTATTAAGCTACAGGACCACATACTGTGTTTTAACCAAAGATGCAAGTTTCATTTAATGGACAGAACAAAGCAATCCTAACATATATTTTACATTTTGTTGTTTTAGCCTTATTGGTCAGTGTTTGATTACAGGCCATGTCTAGCCAACATTTCCAAGTTAATACTTTCACATTTGGAGTAAAAAGCTACTGTCTCATGAAAGTTAATGACTATTTCTTTGTTTTTATTTACTGCTTTCTCAGGTAACAGACCATGGGAATGTTCCTACTCCATTTTAATGCAGGTAAAACAGGTCAGCTTACATTGCCATAAACAATCATTATTAAAAGTGTCAGCAATGTGGATATACAGCCTCCACACTTGATCGCAATGCAGCTTCTCCATCAATTAGTAAGGTTTTGTCTTTTTGCTTTTGGTTCCTTAATTTTTACTCTAAACCCAAGGATCTCATAAACAGGGGGAGAAACAACCTGAAAGCAAAGAGCAGGAGGGCCAGGAACCATTAAGGAGTAATCCCTAGGAGAGAAATGCTTTTGTACTGCAATACTATCTCACTTTATAGAAGACACTGATAATCTGGAAAGGTTCAAAATGTAAACCGACAAGAAAAAATTGATCTTTGTTGATCCTAAAAGAAGCTACATAACTTAATTTAATTGAAAGATTAATAAAATCATGAAAATCAGAGTCCATTTACTTTCCAACATAGCTAACATATACTAGCAGAAAATAATTCAGTAAAGCAAGGCTTATAAATAAGAAGTAGTATTTTTGAGTAGACAGAAAAAATAATTAAAACTCTTTATTCAAGCCTAAAAAATCCCAACAAACATCAGTTTAAGAACATGATGAGAATAATTTCTCTAGATATAATGTGATTAACATAATTAAATCAAGTGGGAGCTCAGACCAAGTAGTGACGTCTACTTCCTAAGGCCAAACATCTCAACAGTGAAGGATTACCTTCTGCAAATCTCTGACAATGTAAGCAATTCTAAATATGCAGACAAGCTCAAGAAAAACAGAAAAATAACCTCCTTCACCTGACCCACTCAAAAAATAAAAAATAAAAAATAAAAAAAAGAAAAATTCAGACAATAAACTCTCACATACTGCAGCAAATTAGAAGAAAACAATCCAGAAAAAAATTTCAACTAATGTACCAGGCTTATTTTTGCCACTGTTTGGAGTTTGTTAGTAATAGCCACCCAAATAACAAGGAATAAAATCAGTAAATGCTTCAACATCGCACACATATTGAACAAAAAACTTTATTACCACTCAAAGCCTCAGTATTACCTTGCAAGAGGCCATTGCTCAATATTTCTGATAATAAAACATTAAAAAATTCCTGATCTATCTGACCTATATTTCCTTTCCACTAACTTTTTTTTCTGCCCAAAAGAACAGCGTGAGAACGCAACTCACTCGCGTGAGAGAAACACTTCCAGTAACTCCTCACTATTTTCACAGCCAAAACTAACCCGTTTCTAAGCTGGCTTGCTTCTGATTTACTCGAGGAAAACAATTAAAGCTCCATTGAACAGGACACACACAGAAGAAACAAATTCACCTTGAATTATTATACTGCTTCAGGAAATGATGCAGAGATAAAATATTTTTTTTTTTAAAGCAATGGCACAATACATCGGTCTCTCCAGAATCAGCATGAAAACTTTTCTGTACTTGTGACAGATGTACACCATTTTAATCATCTAGACTAAAATGGCATTACCATTTTAATCATCTGGGCTAAAATGGCTCTCCTACAGCTCTGGGAAGTACCATCAGTTCCACTGTCTGCCTCTGAAATACTGATGCACGAACATAAAATTTCTAGACACGTGAAAAATGGCAACCTGTAAACTACTTCACACAAAAGCCTACTGATCAGTTTTTTCTCTGTTAAAGACTATACCAAATACATGGAGGAGCAAGTTCTATCTGGGGGCAGTGAAGCCCCCAGATATTGTAGCAACTTTTTCTAGAAAAGCATCCACAATAAAAACAACTTTTATCAGTCTGGATATTGCCCCAGAAACACAGCACCTGTCACCATCATAACAATTACATTGGCTCAGGCCAACAAGACCACCGAGCTCAACATCTTGTCTCCAGCTGGCCATTAGCAGAAGGCAAACAATTAGTCCACTTGTACTGGAGGGAATGGGACAGGAGGATACATCTTTTCTGTCTGATTTCAGGAAAAAAAACCAAAAAAACAACTCCAAGAAAGCATCAAAATATATAAATAGTGAGGCAGTGCGGTTTGGTAATAAGCAGCATTAAGGCTATGGTGTCAAGTGTGCAAGCCATGCATTACCCAAATCATTCCCACATTCAGTCTTGCTTTTTGGCAAGCATTTGTTGCCTGCTTGGGAATCTAAAACATAAGCACAGCAGGGATGCACCGGAATGAAACAGCATGTCTGCAGCATCAATGAAATATTATGACAGTCTAATTATAAATCAAGGAGGTCATTAACATGCTGCCATATCAGTTCTTCTTGTCGAGGTTGGGGAGATGTCAGATTTGCAGCAAGCTGTGGAGTATGTCAGCAGTGACAGTCTCCAGCTTCTCAGTATCTTTTATCTAAATCCTTCATTCTACAACTAGTACCCTATGTTACAAAGCAGGTACTTCTGATTAGCTAGAGTGGAAGTGCCAAGTCCTTAAAAACTAACAAATCAAGCATAGTCTCAATGATTTTTTTTTTTTTTCAATTTGGCAGCAAGCTGGTATATTTAGCATATACATATATATATATAACCTGCTTACATTTATCTTTTCATATATTCTACTCCTGCTCATGGAAATGCATGTTAGCCACCCTTCATATATATAACAACCTTAGTCAAAGTACAAATAACGTTCCTCTACACATCATAATTCAAAAATATGAGTTAATTACCTATTTACAAGAGAAAAAAAGGTATAACTATGATTTATTGTGGAACTGTGTACTTCAGTATTGCTTAACAATAAATACCTAACTACAGCCTTCCTCCCTGAATAGAGCCACACACTGACATCTCCCCACGATTCACTGCTTTCTCACAGGACTGTAGCAAACTTTAAAGCACAGCATGTTGATACATTAATATCCAAAACATTAATATCCAAAACTGCAGCACCAAGAAAGAAACAGTTTTCAGTCTATTTAGAATCACACAATCTTTTTTTTTTTTTTTTTAATTTTAAATGATGCAGCCTAGCATAGTTTTTCTTTAGTATTATCCTGAAAAGACTGCTAAACAAATTCTCTCTGTGCATATAGACTCAAAGCCTGGGTATGATGAATTCTTTTCAGAGAATTGCAGAAATGTCATTGCTGGAAAAGACCTCTAAGATCACTGCATCCAGTCATCAACCCTTCCCCCAAAAAAATAATTTTAAAAAAAGCACCATGCCCATTAGAACATGTCCTGAAGTGCCTTATCTACATCTTTTTTTAATACCTCCAGTGATGGTGATTGTACCATCTCCGTGGGAAGCCCATTTCAGCATCTCACTACTCTTTCAGTAAAGAAATTCTTCCTAATATCTAGCCCAAACCTCTCCTGGTGCAACTTCAGGCCATTGCTTCTAGTCCTACTACTATTCACTTGAGAGAAGAGGTCAGCACCCAACTCACTGCAACCTCCTTTCAGGTAGTCATAGAGAGTGGTAAAATCTTCCCTCAGCCTCTCTCTTTTATATATAGTTTATAGATTATATAGATTATATAGATTATATAGATTATATTCTTCCAATCCCTTCTCTAGTACAAGGGGAAAAAAAAAATAGACTTACTTTTCTAAAGACCACAGAAGGTATCAGGCTTAAACAAACAGGCTCGGGCACCAGAGCCATTTCAGTCATTGAAACCTTCAGCTCAGCACAGGCAGTAAAGTAAGAAACAAAAATGTGTTTAACTAATCTGAACTAGCTGTACCCTTTCTGTGCTCAATTAGCTCACTGAAAGCTATCAGAGATATTATTAAAAAATTACATATAAAGGTATATTGGGAAGACCTAAAAGAACATGTGGGTGAGGGACTTTATGTAGATGTCTTTCCCCATAACCCCTACACAATTTTCTACCAAAGGGAAGCTACAGAGATTTTCCAGATGGATAGAATGAGTGTACACAGAGACAACTGCTTCCAGTTTTCTGCCAAACTGAAAGCCATCCAGTGTACCAAATCTGACTGCCATCTGACTACCATCTTTGCCCACTTGTAGGGCACATGGTAGAAAGGAAAGGGAAAAGGCTGAAACAAAAACAGCTGAGCAAAACAAAAAAGGACAGAACCAGCATTTGATCTGAATTCTGAACCCACAAACAGTTGTGATACTGCTTGACAAGAAACAACACAATAATCAGAGATGCCATGAGAAAATTATGCATTCAAATGACTAATGAACAACCACATTTTACACTGCAGACTGCTTACAGTAATTACATGAAAGGAGCAATGAACACACCAGTTGATTGTGTAATAATAAAAAAGAAGTATTTTGAATGTTCAAAAATGTTCTTTAATTGAAACAATCAAATACAAACATAATAATTCGCATATCAACAACACTGTGTCTCTCAAGTAGCACATATTTCACACTTACATTAAAAATAATGGATAAATTAAGGAAAGCACAACAGGAAAAATCAACAATCCACAGAAGAATATATGTAAAATTGCTTTAAAAGTTATTCCATGTTTCTGTTTACGTAAATCTGCTGTTGATCAGCAAATCAACAAATATGAGGCCACACCTCAAATACTGTGTTTGGTTTTGGGCCCCTCCCCAGGACATCACAGTGCTGAAGTGAGTCTAGATGGGGCAGTGGTGCTGGTGAAGGGTCTGAAGAACAAGTCTTATAAGATGCACTGAGGGAACACAGGTTGTTAAGTCCAAAGAAAAGGAGGCTGAGGGGAGAGCTTATTGCTCTCTACAGCTTCCTGAAAGGAGGTTGTAGCGAGGTGGGGGAGCAGTGGAGGACAAGTGGAAATGGCCTCAAGTTGTTTCAGGGGAGGTTTAGATTAGATATTAGAAGAAATTTCTTCACTGAAGGGTTTATCAAAGACTTGAATAGACTGCCCAGGGAGGTGGTTGAGTCACCATACCTGGAGGTGTTCAAAAGATGTGTAAATGCAGTGTTTAGGAACATGGGACTTGGCAGAATTAGGTTAACGGCTGGCAGAGTTAGGGTATGGTTAGATTCAATAATCTTAAAAGGTCTTTTCTGACCAGAATGCTTAAGTTATTCCGAACACATTACACAACATATTGTCTTCCTGTTTCAAACTTAAATTAATCAATATCACAGCAATATTACACCAACATTATACTAAGCAACTAATTCTCTAATTTCTTAACTTTTTTTTCCTTTTTATATATATATATATGTTAAATTTTGAGGTCTTGTTTATGCAGCAAGTCTGCTGCACTTAATGGACAGTAACTTCTGACTGTGTGTAATCCATGTCACATTACATACTGAATGAACTGTGCTATATACAATTTTCAACTTTAAAAGGTTTTAGAAGTTGTGTTATAGAATTACTTAAAGCCAGTACTTGCATGGTGGCAAAGCACCTCAAGCTCCACTATAAATAGCTTTACACGATTCTGGCAAGAACTAAGGGAAGAAAATAATGTATAAAGCTTTTCTTGATGTGTCCCACTTCAGCTGTAATTAATAAACACATGACCATGTACTTTGATGAACACGAGAGACATTCCCTTAGGGAAGTGATTACTTTGCTCCCACGGAGAAATAGGCAATAGAGGCAGCTTTCCACTTATAACTCTTTCAGTACACTTTGTCCTCTCTTCCTGTACTAAAATGATCTTTAAAAATTAGGAAACACCTTTGAAATTCAGTATCAGCCTGGGCACATCTCACAATCAGTGGGCCTTCAGACTCCTATTGTGTTAAAACTTTGAAAAATATGATTAAGTTTGGAGATCATAAATATTTTTTCTGAGAAACTTGTTGGGAGATGAGAATCTATCTATCAGGGCTTCCACAATCTTATATCTCTTCTTACAATCTCCTGTTGCTTTTGTTTGAATTATATGGCAGAGGACAAATGGAAAATGACTTATGCATTCTGTAGTATACCAAGCATCTGGAAAAGAAAAGATCTCCTGGAAAAAAAAATATATCTTTTTTTTCTACCAAGATGTACCTTTAATGAATCTTTAAAGCATGATCATATATCTTATTGCTATAACTCACACCACCACCTCAAATGAGATTATAGGAGCAAAAGCACTTTTTACTGTACCTATATGAAGATGTTTTTCTGATCTATAAACTTCATAAACCATCCCATGAGGCCATAATGCATGAAATACAGATCAGATCCCAGACTACTAAGTAATAGGCTTACTATGGGTACAAGTTTCTTCTACAGCTAATACATAAGCAACTTTCAAGAAGAGTTGAAATGAACTATAAAATTTATAATCAGTTTCTTTAGTCAAGAAACCCTCTTAGTTGGTTAAATTTTGTTTGCAAAAACCAATCAAAAATACTTGGCATGAGAAGCAGTTCTACTTGTATTATAGTGTCATTCAGAGTCCTGCCTAACTCAGACACAACCTGGATATGAAAAAATTAAAAAAAAAAAAACAACAACAAATTGGAAACAAAACAAAACAAAACATCTAACAACCTCTTAGAATCTAGAATCAGAGGTACATTACAATCAGCTTGTCAGGAGCAACTTTTAGTCCCATATTTACTGTGATAGATGCAGCATTTATCCAGTATACACTGACAAAAGTATTAATATTCTTTGATATAGTCATACCTCAAACACTGCTGTACCTACTGATTTCTTTCTTTTATAATACTTTGGGGTGAGTTTGGTTTGTTTTTTTTTAAATCCATCTAAACTAACTCACTCAATGAATCTCAGTCACAGATAATTTTTGGTTCATTTAAATCCAAATCAGACATTTCAGTTCATGTTCATGCTAATGAAATTCAGATAAACTACCCTGGCTACAGGCCCATTGACTTCTGGCTGGAGAGTACACCCAGCTGGATGCCTGCAAGTCAGGCAGGACACGATTTCTGCATATAGGTTAACGACTCTTTTGCGTCACCAACAACTAAGAGTACAGACACAAAGCCTGAGATTTCAAAACAGAATTCTGCCTGCCTGGCAGCTTTTTAATAAAAACAAAGCTTATTTTTCTACATAATATTACATGATGTGAACACTTGCAAAGGAGATCACACTAAAGCAAGAGGGATAGAGGGAAAATTATACCCCTGTTGATGAAAAGCAACTTAGGATACACATTCACTTTAACTCATAAATCCATGCTGACAACAAAAAAAATCAGTTCCACCAGTTCCATCTTTCCAGCTTCATACTCTTACCTCTTTAGACCAACAAAAACGTAATGCCATCTCAGTATCAGATTTACAGTCATCACCACCAAAAGTCTGGCTCAATACATCCTTTTCTGTCCATCATCCACCATTTTCTTTTTTTATAACTCTGCAGAAAATACTCAGTTTTCTTCCAGGAAGCTGTAATAGCCCCTCTATTTAAAATGGAAATTACCACCATAACTTCAATTCCAAGCACCTTACAAGTCAGCCACAGAGTAATGCACAAGCAGAGTAGAATCACTGTTTCCTTTCCTCACTTTCTTGATAAACTACTCTTTTGTATTTTATCAGGTACATTCCAGATGAATTAAATTAATCTTATGTTTGCACATAATCTCTCAAAATTTAAGGTCATTACAAAAATTTAGTATCATTGTGAACCCAGGCTGACTCATACTGAACAGCTTCCTGGGTCTAGTAAGTGAGGGATTATAGCTAAAGCAACCCAACAGAAATACCTCCAGAATTCAACACATTGCTTTATAACTTCCATTGGTTATAAAATTGGTATCTAAAACTGACTTAATATATGGTGCAAGTAGGAACTTTTAAGATGGTATAGCCAGTATTTTACTGAGACTTACAGCCCTCACATAGTGCATAATTTTAATTCAAAACTTACTAATTTTAGATCTAAGAAGACCCAAATATGTTCTCAGAACATATACTAATATAACAGAAAGCAGAGGTTGGTGGAAGTGTAGTTGCAATTCAGAATGGGTAATCAGAACATCCAAAACTAATAACAAAATAGAAATGCAAAAAGGCTAAAAACATTTTTAAAAAATTTTTAATCTCTTTTGACTTTTAAAAAATAGGGAGACCTAAACATAACAATTGTAACAGTGAAGCTTTACCAAAACTAGTTTTTGTTTTTAAATCTACAAGAAAGAGTTGAGCTCTTCAAAGATAAGTATTAATCACAAATAAAAAGAACTTACCTTCCTGTCTGTTATTTTTCCTTTTTAGCCATTTTTCCACAGTTTCCACACTCACACTTTCTGACACAAACTCATCCAGTACCTGGGGGTGAAGAGAAAGATAGGCCTTCACTTTTTCATCTGTTAAACCTGAAAGACAGAATATCAATTGATTAGATTATTGCAGTGAAATTCCTCATATGAAACATGCCCAGATGCCATAGCAATCAATATTCTTATGTTTAGCAGTTTGATTGAATACACGACTATTTAAATTGTCTCCCCTCAGAGAGAAAAAAACCCAGTCAAAAAAATGAACTGTCATAATGACAGTAGTAGAATTAAAGTCTATTCATGCAAGATACTGAGTACCAAAAGTTCCCTACAGGAGTATACATAAAGATTACATTGAAGAAATAGCCAGGAAGAGATTTATTACTATGATCATGACTTTAATTACTTATTTTCAAGATATGCAAGATGATATATTGATAAAGAAAATAGGTGGAGGGCGACAGAAAGGGAACCTGTATTTCTCACATAGCATCAAATCAGGTATTCTCCCTGCAAGAGTCAATTAAAGCAATAAAAACTATTGCACAACACGCTATTCAAGTTCAGTGTTTAAATACTGCTGTTACTTCAAAACAACTTTTGAAATAGAAATTCCTTTCACATGTAGGCTTCCTTAGTAGTTCAGTTTTCAACATAAAAGCAATTGTGGACAAAAGGCCTCAACAACACATGCAAGAAAAAGAAAACTCCAGTACACATTTCAGAAAAAGCAGCAAAATTCAGAATCTCAGAACGATGACACAATCGTAAATCAATTCCCAAATTCATAATATTACAACCTGATCACAAATCACCCAAACAAAACCACCAGCTGCAGAGAGGTGAACCCAAGAGTGCTGAGGCTTTCCAAGAGAGGGAGAGACAGAAGCCCCACATGTCCATGTCCCAAGGGGCTAAGCTCCAGGCTGCCAAACATGCTGCACATACACCAAGTACAAAAGCCTTAATGAGGTCTGAGGGGAAGAGGAGTAACAACTGCTGTAATGACTCTAAATATGCTTTCTCTTTAGTGGTGTGTATGAAAACATAATTGTAAATTCTCCACAGAAAACAGCCTGGGTGCAAAAGAGAAACTCTTCTCCAAACAACTCTGACCTCGTTTGGAGAGTATTTATACTATAAAATAAGATCAATTTTCCTATCTTATGCTTTGCACAGTACCAGAGCATGCTGAAAACAGCTATAATGTAATTTAAATGCTAGTCAATGACTGTAACCTTTAAGATGTCCTACAAATGTTTACTACGAAAGCCTTCAGGAAGCAATACCAGAACGCAAAGCATCAATGTCTACTTGCCGAGCTCCAACCATATATGCCATTCTCTCCACACCAGCTGCATCATATCATTCTCACCACCAGCCCCAACCTGGTTTAAAACACTTCTTCTATTAATCCTCACAGGCAGTAGTTCCCACAGAATATCATAGCCTCAATAACGACTTACTCACTTACAGTCATGAATCTCCAGATCTGGACCACGTGAACACCCTGACTTTCATTAGTAATGAAGGAAAAGTTCTAACTCCGTGTCCTGGTTTGGGCATGTTGTCTTTGGACTACAAATGTAACTTTTTCTTCTAGTAAGAAACTAGGAACTGAAAAGCCCTACTGAAATTCTACATGGGTTGATTTGTGTTTTCAGTGAAAATAACCTTAAGTTTCTTATAAGTGCAGTCTGCGTTTCTTGACTTCAATGGAAATACTTAATGCAAACTGTTATGGCTTGTGGGTTTTGTAATATACCAATCAAAATTCAATAAAAATGCCAATTTCAAATTTGACTCCAGTCTTTACATCAGGAGTTCAATTTCCATTCCAGATAGCCCACAATTTCAGCAACCTGAGCTGAAGACTCTGCTTTAACCTTATACAGAAAATTCAGTCATGAAGATGATGTAAGAAATTCTACAAGTCTTTAAATTACCCTACTGTATTTCACTATAGGTACCTGTGCAGATACTCTTTTTCAATATCAGATTTGTAGATGTGAACACACAGAATAGGATGCTTCTTTTCATGCATTCCCAGGAAGCTTCACCCCATACCTGGAGTCTGCCTGTCCTCCAACAGAGCTGTGGCAGCTATCAAGAGGCAGCATCACTCAGGACAGCTGAACTCTCACCAGCAGCCTAGCATGCAGCAGGACAGGAAGCAGAGAGACTGGAACAATCCTAATGCCTCTGGGACTTGAAGAAGGAATCTGGCGTTTGGGATGAATGTCCATTCATTCCATTTATGCACATAGAGTTTGTCTCCTGATTCACATATGTGTATATATTTCTCCTGTTTAATTAAAAACACACACACACCAAACCACCTTTCTGTCTTGTATTCTTAATTTCAAGTGAGAAACCCATGTTTCAGGGCTGATACCTTCCCGGTGCAATTTGCTATTGCTGTGTTTCATGTATGCATGAAATACTTGTTCTGGATTCGTGATTAAATAATGAAAATTATAATAAAAACATCATGGGAAAGGACAGACAGGTGTCAGATAAGCTGCTCCTTTTTTCATTTCCCTCTGAACAAACTGCAGGCAGAGAAAGATCTCAGTCTGGCTGCAGCCTGTGCAAACTCAGCAGCTCGTCACTTCCCAACCAGCATGCCTGTTTAGGTTCTTGTTAGTCATGCCGTCTGCTGCTAAAAGTTCATTCATACGCATGGAAAACATTCATTGTTTGCTTTTATTATTTCCATTTCTTGACTACCCCCTGTCCAAAAAGTAAATGGAAATACAGCTTTTCAGTAAATGATGGCTTTTATGCAAGCGTTTCACCTTATTGTGTCTTATTTAATATAGGGTAGGATGATATAAACTTTGCAAAGCTCCATAGAAAGCAGAGAGCAGAAGACAGCCTGCCCCAGCAACACCACCCAAAAGGCAATTTCTTGATCAGCAAAAGGCCTTTTTACTACCACAGGCAATGGTCTTTCATTCTGGGGCATTAGGAGCAAGAAGGGTGAATCAAATGATAGAAATGAAACAAGTGTATTTAATTACAGTACTTCTACAAGCTGATGTATCAGTGCATTCTACCAAATAAACAATAGCCCTGTTTTTCCACTTTGCATATGCCTTGAGGCTCAAGTTGTTCATCTAATTTTAATAGTTCATGACAGCCTATCAAAATTTTGGGTTTGAGTTTTTTGGTTGGGGCTTATTTTTCTTTTCATGTTGGTATTTGTGTTTTTCTTAGAGTAACTCCTTCCTTGTCTTTCAATGAGGATGTAGAAGTGTTTTGGGTCTGTTGTTTTTTCCTTCACAGACTATGAGGAAAAGTTTCTTTTTTACTGCATTTTATAGGAGAAATAGATACAGTTGAAGACAGAATTATGAGTGGATTACTTTCCTTTCTTATTTTAAGAAGAATTTTCTATGGTAAATAACAGCGCTGTCAACACTTTAAAAATAAATAAATAAAACCAGAAAACACTGTTACTACTATCTTAAGGGAGAAACTGCTTTTTGAACAGATGTAACAAAGTATACCAAAGTCAGCAACTTAGAAACTCACTATACTAATATAAATTGTAATGGCACTGCAAGCAAACACTATAGGTTTGTCTACACCATTGAACAGAGTAGGTCTAGGGCTGTTCACTGACCTGAAACAAAGTAGCTTCTAATTTCCACTGTCCTTAATATTAAGCTTCCTTAACCAACGGCAATAAACATGAGGGAAATCTGCAACAGGAATACATGCTGGGAACCATTCCTGTCCTGACCTACTCCAGAGCAATGCATGGGATTTGCCTAGGACATCACAAGCTGGTTTTGGCCAATACTCTGCAGAGAACCATTCTAACAGTTTAACAGCATAAACACACACACAAAAAAAAACCCAAAGAGAAATCCAAACAAAGCAAACAAACAAACAAAAACCTCAAAACAAAATAAAAAAAAAACCAATGCATAAGAATGCTCCTTCGCACTCTTTGCTCACTATCCCAGATATAGCATCGCTGGATTAAAAAAAATAACTCAAGAAACAAAACCTCCTTCAAACATCCATTACCAGTAACTAGCCCTTGCCTTTGAGCCAGTCCGCAACAACTATCTTTTCAACAAAAAAATTACTAAGAAAGCCAAAAAAAATCACTTGAAAATGAGATCTTTGCTTTCAGCTTTTTAGGCTGCCTAAAATATTTAAAACATTTATTCGATATAAAATAACCTGTGTGGTACTGAATCGATTAATGGCTCCACTCTTTGATTCTTAATCTATGTACTGTACCCTCCTCTGAGAATAGCTTCACTGAGCTCAGTATAAAGCAGAGCTTACTGTGAATGAGCTGAAAGAATCAAAGCCTAGAGCTATATTTAAGAATCTGCTCCATTTAGCAACATGAGTTAGTCATATCATTAGCAATTCCTGCAATTTTTTCATTAGTGTTGTGATTTTTGGACTTTTTTCTAAAACCACTACCTTAATCAAATGTCATAAACAGACAACAAGTTTAGTTTCCAATTAAAGTTTCTGGTTCCCAGGCTGGAGGACGTGTGGGGATGCAGGGGAGAATGGTTAAAAACTGATGGGCCAGCCTAGTATTTATACCACTCAAGGCTCACCATTCTATCCTAGAACATCTACAGTCTGACAAAGCACAGCCTCTGCTTCCCTCAAAACCATTGCAAGTGTCTGATGCATGATGTACCTCTCACCCAGTTAGACAGGATCCAGTGTTTGGAAAACACATTGTGAGAGTATACATTGGTCAATACAAGATTAATTTAATGTACTGAGAAAGCTTTTTACTAAAAAGATGAAAGGAAATAACTACAAATGTTGTAAATGCTGCGTCAACATTTTAAAAAAATACCAAAAAATTAAAATAAAATATAATACAGAAAGAAAACAAAAATTGGCATGTTTGGTTTAATAAATAACGTCTCTGAAATTAGAGGGGCCACTGAGTAACACAAAATGTGGGCAAAGTAACCCAATTTCTTCAAGTAAGAAAAAAAAAAAATAAATAAAATAAAATAAAAAAAAAAAAAAATCATAAAAGCTTTCCAGATAAGGTATTTTCTGAAACAAAATCTGAAACAATCTTACCACAAATACAAGTAAAAAATGTGTATTAAATTTTCCAGATAAGGTATTTTCTGAAACAGAAAATCTGAAACAATCTTACCTCAAATACAAGTAAAAAATGTGTATTAAATAATTACACATTCCGATTATAAAAATGAAGAAGACACATGATCATAAGATCACCTCTTTTGTGATCACAAAAGACAAAGATCACCTCTTTTGTGTCTTTATCTGTGCCTTATAAATTATATTTGTAGTTATTCTCAAAAGCATTCAAGGCATGTGTGTACATTGCTTCATTTGGATTAAGCATTAATCCCATTAAATCAATCCCTTCTTTGTTCAAAGAATCGGGATTCAAAACCACAGGCACAGTCAGGTTTGGAATACTCTTTTGGAGTCAGACTTTTTATCTTAATCCATTTAAGTATACAGGAATGTAATGCAACCAAGTGCCCAAACTCTGTGAAATCTGGCATTACTGGTCTGAGGAAAAGCATTATCACTAATAAGAAGAAACCAGAATAATCAGAACTCATTTTTATTTCTCTCTTCTTGAAAAATTAATTCACAGCCTCTTCTATTAGCAGCTCCATCCACCTTTTCTGCCACTCCTCCTCCAACTCCTGCCCAATGCAGTACACAAAAAGATGACACTGTCCACTTTGGTATTTAGAAAAGACCATACCTTTGTTTCCCATACAATATATTTTATTATTAAATACTTCAAATAGTCCTAAACAGATGATTGCTTAGTTGTGCCAGCCTCCAGTCACTGCATAAAACTGCAGATTCTGTTTATATTTAGATCACAGCTTCACCCACAAACAAGTGCAGTCAAGTGCAGTGGCTACAGCAGCCAGCAGTGTGTGATATACTGGAGCCAAGACAGCAGCAACACTTCTCAAGTTTTAGAGAGAGAAAACAAAGACCAACTTGGCCAAACAGAGCTGGACATGCTTATACAGAAAGAATACCAATAACCACCTCATCCTATAATGCCAAATCCCTTCTTTCTGATGAAAAAGCCATTGATGTATCATTGCATTTGAACATGCCAGATGATGAGCAATGCATGAACATAACCACCTTTAGTTTCCAACAACCTCCATGATGTTTCTCTGATATTACCAGCCCCAAGACATCTACAGATATCCAGCTGGTTATGTCTCCCAAAATCTAGCACTTAAAATACGCACAGTACTATCGGGTCTGAGCGCTTTTTCAGTATGAAGTTAAAAAGCAAAAAGCCATTATGAATGCACTTCTCATCAGCTAGAGGTAAAAGGCATTCATAAGAATGATACAGATGCTTAATGGAGAGAATGGGTGTTCCTAATTTAAATAATAATTTTTCACAGGGCATCAATACACACTTCAAATTGAGTGGCATAATGCTGCTCAGCATGTATAGTGGTACACTGTAATAACATCCATTATTTGATGTACGGGGTGTTTTAAAACTCTGAATGTTACTTTCCTGGTTTGATAGTAGCTTCTCTCCGGTCCTAATTAACGTTTTAGAGGAACTCTGAGGGATCTGTAACAAGCTTTGTTCTCCTTCCAGCAGCATGATGGGACCAGATTTGGGGATGTATTTAACAATCAGCAAAATAACCTTACAAATATAAAACAGAAATGCTTTAGGAGTTGCAAATTGCAATCAAATTAATCTCAAATCTTCGCTTGAGGAGAAAGCCACATACAATCTTAAGGTTACTGACAAAATCATTATCACCACACTCAAAAACAATGCATCACGCTAAAGCAAGCAGAAACTTGTTTGCAAACATTTAAGGAATATCTTTGTATGACTTGCAATTTTTTCCTTTTTTATGTTGTCTTGTGCAGACACAGAGCTGGGGTACCATGATGCCCAAAATATACCTACCAGCAATACTCAATTTAGCAGTTGCAAGGACCAAAACACAGTTCATTTGCAATTCATTATGAAAATGAAAACTGAGTTTGTTTAGAAAAGGGTGCTGAAGGGAGACATACCTCTCTACAGCTATGTGAAAGGAGGTTGTAGCGAGGTGGGAGCTGGTCTCTTCTCCCAAGTAACAGACAATAGAAGAGGAGGTAATGGCCTCGAGTTTTGCCAGAAGAGGTTTAGTTTGGATATTAGGAAGCACTTCTTTACTGAAAGGGTTTTCAGGAACATGAACAGGCTGACAGGGAAATGGTGAAGTCACCATCCCTGGAGGTATTTAGGAGACATGTAGATGTGGTGCTTAGAGATATGATTTAACTTGGTAATGCTGGCTTAATGGTTGGACTTGACAATCTGAAGGTTAATTTATGAATCAGGACTTGCACTTACTTAATACCTGGAAAGACTATATGCAGATGTAAACTAAACTACTTCAAATCTAGCAATTATAAAAGGTAGGAATACTTTACCTTTTCCCTCCAGCACAGGTGTTGGGACAAAGTTCCCAATTTATGAGTTATCTGATAACACCTTCTGGCTGATGAACAGTTTTCCTCCCACCTGACACCTCCTGAATAACTCCCTACGAGTAAACTTTTCTGGTTCAAGAACAGTCTGACTGCAGACACCTAAGATTTACTGCTAACGTTTCGACGTGAGCTCTCATGAAGAAAGTTCTGTAAATGTTTCATAATATACTTTGCAATATAAACTTATAGTGCTGTTCCCTAAAGAGCTACTTCAAATATTCCACAAAAAATATCCAGTGTGATGAAACCTTCTTTGAAGGATGCTAAGTGCCTGTGCCAAGTCACACTCTCTTATTTTACTGAACAGGATACAGAGAATGTTCTTGTTTTTAAAGGAACATTCTACCTCATCCTGATACTTACATTAGTAGATGTGTTAGCACAGTTTCCCAGGGCATAGGACTTTTCTTAAATAACAGCTACACACAAATAACTCACTACTTGCCAATAAGACCAGACATCTGACTCTCTCTACTTTGGTAGTATTAGGACCATATCTGCAGTACCACAGGTAAGTATATGTCATTCCTCTTTAATCCCCTCCAATCTTACAGTCTTAGGAGGCTTAAAAAAAAATGCAATCACCACCCTTTACAAAATGAGAAGATACAAAACTTGGTAAAATCTATCATTAAAAGCTCTGTTAAGAAGAAACCTAACATGACTGCATGCTGAAAGGTTTAATTGGGTTCAGGGGAAGTGAGCTCTTCAAAAACAAACAACATTTTTCTAGATACCATGGATAAAAAAAAAATCTATAAAAATAGAAAAAATAGAAAACTATATGTGTATAGTTACAGTTGTCTTTTGCAAATTTTGTAGCCATACTATGTGCAAGCCTGCTGAGTGTATGAATGGAAAACTTCAGAGGATGCAAGGTGCAGGCTGCAAGGTGCTATACTTACCTGACCTAAATCTCAGCCATGACATCTCTGGGACAGAAACTACTGTTGGTAAATAGTAAACGGCTGATTAAAACAAAGAGTGTCACTTGTTAGCTGTACATTAAGTCTAATAAATTGAAGGCTGAATTAGTGCATATCTTTTAAAAAAAAAAATAAAATCTGATTTTACATTAAAAACTTGAGCTGCAGCAGAGGTTAGCAGTTTTCCCAGTTAGTTTTGTCAGCTTACTAGTGAGTACTAAATGAGTGTACTTATTAAAAAATAAAAAATAAAAATCACATTGTAATTCTAGTATCGACTGTTCTTATATCTGCTTCCAGCAATTAATTTTTTTTCGCATTTTAACATTAGAGATAATAATCTCTTTGTAAAGTTACCACTACTCTGCATTAGTAACATCTGTCCTCTCTACAAAATGTAGGAAGCTCAGTTTTCTAAATTATAACACTATTTTTATAGCATTTCACAGTTCCATAGATTCCACTCCAATTCTTTATTTGCACTATATTACAGTAATTTCATAAAAGTCTCTAATCTAACTCAGGTACCTTGACAAAATTTCAACTATTGCAACTACAAAAGAAAATTTTATACTTCCAGAAGTCATCAAAAAACTTTTTTTTTTTTCTTTAATGTTAGAGAGTAAAACACAGTCTTTCCTCAACCCCACTAAATTGCTACAGTAGATGTTTTATTGAAATAAATGAAGTTAGTATCACGTAAATAATCTTGGAAACTGCTTTTTTTACCTTGCATTTCCTCTGACTGTGAAATACAGATTCAAGATGCTTCTTTATTCAAAATTAAACTTTGACTGACACTTAAATTTAAAAAAAAAAAAAAAAAAAAAAACAACAATACCAACCTCTTTAATTCTTTTGTGGGGAAAAGACAGCTTACCTTCAGACTAAGTCTAATTAAGCACTGAAAGTAATGCACTGACTTCATCAAACTGTCAGGGAAAAGTTAGAAACTCCAATTTATTTAAAACACAATAAAGGATGAGAATTATTTTCTCTTTTTCTGCCAGCCCTTTCTTTTAGCTCTTTAAATGAACAGAAAGAACTATGACTTTAGAGATGCCATCTCTGCTCAATTTTACAGTGATGGATGTAACATTATCTCTGTGTCAGTAAAATACAGCTTAGGAAAAGAAGTATAATTTGAGATATTTAAATGTATATGCTACTGAAGTAAAAAAAGTTTGAAGTGATAATTAAATACAAGTGTTACACACACTTGTACGTTACAAACAAGGACACATTGTGAAACCCTTACTTGCAGTGGTGAGCACTTAGAGTCCTATTGACGTCAATCAGACTACTTATGTGGGTAAGAGCTCACTAACATGTGAAGAGTTGTGCAATAAAGCCCCAAACATGTTTCACTGCACACAGTTTCATGCTTTGTTCCTCAACCACAAGTTTACTCCCTAATTGTGTTAATAATACTATTTCATTAATGTTACCATTCAGGAAAAATACGTGAGAATATACAACTCAAGTATTTATAGACACTGCTAAGTTCCCTTTAGGGCTTTTTTCTACAGGTTGAACGGTCCCAGTCCCAATCTACTTTATGGCCCTTCACTGGACTCACCCTAATATGCACATCTCTATTGTTCTGGAGAGCACAGAACTGGACCCAGCACTCCAGACTTGAGTCTGGAGACTTGATGAGACACTGTCTCATCAGAGTTTGGCAGAGGGGGATGATCAGCCCCCTCAACCTTCTTTTTAATGGAGCCCAGGATACTCTTGGCTTTCTTTGCTGTGAGGGCACACTGCTTGTGCAGGTTCAACAGAAAGAAAACACAGGACCCAATGGTACAGGGATTCCTACTTTCTAGCAGGTGAAATAAAAGGAAATACCTTCTACTGACTTGCATGCTCGCACCACAGAATAAAAAAAAAAAAAAAATAACACAAAAGGTTGGCTGCTTTTCCAGAAGCTTTCGCTGGTGTGACAACCCTCTACTCTTGTAATCTCATCTAGTAAAATATCTTCCATCAATATTATATAAAAAATAATTCAAATAATGTACTTGGTACTATTTTAACATTTTTTGTTGGCAACCACAGTAAAACAAAGATACACTGTTTCTGCCAGGCCCCTATTTTTTTATCACAAAGTTTAAGCAAATGCCACAGAATTCAAGGCTAGTTTCAAAAATTAAAAAGGAGCAGCTGCATCTTTTCCCTGTCCTCCTCCCCCTCATCATCTCCCCACCCTCTTTTGTTTGTTTTGGATACAGTGTAGTTCACTAGCATGTGTTCACCCCCAAAGAACATCCGTAGAAGAAAAAGGTGGTGAAAGAAAAAAAAAAAAAAAAAAAAAAAAAAAATTAATTGGAAAAAGCATAAGTGAAAAGGGAAAAGATAACAGGACGGATGAAAACTAACAACTGGTGTTTGTATAGGACTCAGAAACACCTTAAAAAAAATACAGTCTACATTCTACATTCCCCCTTTCACAAGATGTATGTTCTGCATTGTGCCTTTCCTATAAGGATTTATGAAAACTTTTCACAGGCAAGAATAACAAAGTACTCAGTGAGAAAAAAAAATCTGGCAGAATTACTTCATGTTTCAATGTAATTCAGCTTTGTAATAAACTGACTTTATCTAAAGCCTACTTGAACTTGGCTACATTCAGAAAACACTTGAAAATTATAAAGGAATCCATAAGGCAGACACTCTAATACAGGAAATTAAGCCACAGGGCTGCTCATAAATTTTCACTTTAGTGTGTTATAGTCATGGAAGCTGAGATTCTGATTTCTGTCCAGCACACTGATTGACTGAAACAGTCCTCATGAGACTCTAATTGGCCCATCACAGTACTACATAGAGTGACAAAACAAAAATCCTAAAAACATACCTAAAAACCACATTGATGGCATTTGAGTAGATCATAAACTATAAACTGTCAAACAAAATAGCCAGTTAAAAACCGTATCATAAAATTCACAATAGGAGAAGTAAACAAAGAAAAGAAAAATCATATCAGACAAAGAGATTCAACAAATAGGTAGCTTTTAACATTTTTTAACTCCTTCATTCTGGGGAATCCTCCAAGACTGCAACTTCCACAGGCTGGACAACATGCATGTTAATACTATTCAGTTTAACTGATAACAACATTAAGGATCTGGAGAAAAACCCTGTGCACCCAAGTTAACTAAAAAGTGACCCCATGTTTTACAGCAAGAAAAATGGCACCGGGAGACCTCTTGGGGACATAGTATCAATGATAAAAAGCAATCATAAGTGACAGTATATTATTCTTTCTCCTTTAGTACCAGTGTTAAATTATTTTGCAGAGTAATGACTTAGTAATTTTGTCAACAACAGTTTTGTGGACATAAAAGTGCTGGTGCTTTGTTCCTGTGAGTTCACAAGCTAATATGAGTCAAACTCATATGAGTCCACTGGTATTCCTTTCAGACAAAAAAACAATCCCCTAATGTTTACATTCAGATGACAGTGACACACAGACTGTAACTTCATTGCAAGATAACCTAGCACCCTGGGGTCAGTAAACAAAATATTTTCATAAGTAAGCTGAGTGTGCTTAGCATGAGGGCATCTGAGGAAATCTTCATCTGCAAATATTCTTTTCTAATTGCAGGGAGAAGGGGGTGCAGAAATTGGTGAAAGGAATGAAGAGGCAAGCAAAGGGCTGTTGAGAAATGCATTAACTCAAAGTTTTTAGACACAATTGTCTTCTCTTTTGATAGGAAAGCTCCATGGATACTGGGTATCATACCAGCAGTAAAAGGTCACAGGGCTCCATCCATGACCAAGAGTTCATCACAGAAAAATGGGGAGAGTAAAGCTGGGAGAAAGCACAAGAGAAGATAGAAGTAAACTTGAGGAGCATGAGGATAATACAGGTCAGAGAGAGTACAAAGATTGTATTCAGGGGGTAAGAGAATGAAGCTTCTGTGTGGGTAGGCACCACACAGGACTGAAATGAGGAATCCACAAGGAAAAATGTTCAAAATTAACGAGGGGAAAACAACCCACCTAAAATCCCAGACTAACAGCTTTTGCCACAATCAAGTTAACCTGTCTACCTGTGCAAACCTTTGTGTTTTAGAAAAAGAGTAGGCAGCACGAGGGAGGGAATAAACAGCCAGGCTTGAGGGAAGGCAGGATGTCTTAGAGAAACATTGTTAACTTCCACTGGTTTACAATGATCACAGAGTCACAGAATGTTAGGGGCTGGAAGGGACTTCGATAGATCATCAAATCCAACTCCCTTGCCAGAGCAGGGTCACCTACAGGAGGTCACACAGGAATGCACCCGGGTGGGCTCTGAACGTGTCCGAGAAGGAGACTCCACAGCCACCCTGGACAGCCTGTGCCAGCGCTCTGTCATCCTCACAGTGAAAAAATTCTTCCTAATATTTATACAGAACCACCTATGATCCAGCTTGCACTTGTTCCCTCTTGTCCTCTCACTGGACATCACTGAGAAGAGCCTGACATCCACCTCACACTCGCCCTGTACATATTTATAAACAGTGAGGTTGCCCCTCAGTTTCCTCCAAGCTGAAGAGCCCCAGCTCCCTCAGCCTTTCCTCACAAGGGAGATGTTCCACTCCCTTAATCATCTTGGTTGCTCTGCGCTGGACTCTCTCAAGCAGTTCCCAGTCCTTCTTGAACTGAATGGCCCAGAACTGGACACATTTCAGATGTGGCCTCACCAGGGCAGAGTAGAGGAAGAGAAGAACCTCTCTCAACCCACTAATCACACCCCTAACACACACCAGGATGCCATTGGCCTTCCTGGCCATCATGGTACATTGCTATCTCTTGGATATCCTCCTGCCCACCAGCACCCCCAGGTCCCTTTCCTCTATGGTGCTTTCTAATAGCTCAGTCCCCACCCTGTACTGGTACCTGGGGATGTTCTTTCCCAGATGCAAGACTACACTTGCCCTTCTTGTACTTCAATGAACTTCTCCCTGCCCAAATCTCCCACCTGTCCAGGTCCCTCTGAATGGCAGCACAGCCTTCTGGGGTGTCAGCCACTCCACCCAGTTTTGTGTCATCATCAAACTTGCTGAGAGTACACTCTGTTGCCTAATACAGGTCACTGATAAATATACCGAATAGTACTGGTCCCAGTACCAACCCCTGAGGGACTCTACTAGAAACAGACTGTCCCACTGCCCACAATTGTCTGACTTCTGTCCTTTAACCAGTTCACAATCCATCCCACTACCTGATCATCCAGACCACATTTCCACAGGTCAGCTGCAAGGATGCTGTGGGACACTGTACAACATTTTTACCTGCTGCACAGTTTCCATACCAACAATTATAACAGTAGGCGATTTTATTCTATGTAGTCTATGCTCTATGAACGTACTTTGAAAATCTTTTTTTTTTTTCTTTTTTTTTTTTTTTTTTTCAAAAGCAGAAGTGTCCTAACCTTGAAAGCCTGATTTGAGGATACAATATAAGATCCCTCCTTTATAAACATAAGAAATACGAGTTTTAAAAAGCTAATGGAAACCGTGCTAGAAATTGCCTGAACAGCCTTGGAAACAAAACCTCTCCAGGCATCTGCAACACAAGAACTAGATAATGCAAGTATCTCTAAAATCACCTGATTTACAAGGGTCGTTTACAAGTGTGAGAGCAAGGTTTGCAACAATGATTAGTATCTTTAATCTCTTTTGAGAACTCTTTTGTTTTGTTTTTTTACCAAGGACAATCTAGACAGATGAAGATTTCAGCTTTTCTCCAGGAACAGAACAGTATAATCTAAAACCTTTTGATGAAATATAAGTCCCAAATATCAACCATGGAAAATGAATGTTTTTACTGATTTAAAGAATAAATATCTTGATTAAAAAATTGAAAGAATGTTTTCCATATAGTCCAACAGCTGCTAGGTAAAATTAGTCCTTAGTTGCTTCAGTTTTGCAATTAAGTACAGGAGTACAAAAACATAAGATAACTTTTTTCTTAAAGTAAAAATAAATGCTACAATTAGCAAATTTTATTTGTCGGAGGCTCTACAGTCAATATCAAATCCATTTTGAACTTAAAGAATTCTGACAAAGAGTACTGACTGTTTGTCAACCATAAAATTTGCAGTGGATACTTCCCTAACTTAAAAGGAAGATAAAATGTCTGGGGTTTCACGGGGTTTTATGCTAGATAATAATACAAACTTAAAAAGCATTCATTCAAAATCTATTTCATTAAACAGCATTTTCCTTATCTGAAAGAATTTGTGTCCCAAATGTTCATAAAATGTGTATACATAGCACAAAAGTTGTACAGAGCAGAAAAAAAACAAAACTAAAAAAAATAAGATTAAATTGTAAGTAATTCCTATAAGAAAATACCAAGCAAAGCTGTAAGCCTAAGTCATCAAGGTGACATACTGCTTTCCCCTGATGTGATGTGGCATGACTTCGAATTTAAAAAATAAATTAGTAGACTAAGGGCCACTATTACATTAATTCAAGTTGTCATAAGTACAGTATGACAACTTAACTGGTTTCCATTTTGTTGTCGTCTTCAGGTATGTACAAAAAAACCCAAAAACAAACAAACAAAAAAGAAACAACAACAAAAAGAAACACAACATGAAAATCCTTGGCAAGAGATCGACTGCTAAGTGATTGCTTGAGATGTATCCGGAAATACATGTAAATGGAGCAGGCATTTCTCCTCTTATCCAAACTGAGAAAACAATTTTCTGCTCTGTATTAAGAAAAAAAAAAAAAAGTTTGAGCTTTGCTTTCCTTCATGCTCAGGGCATACATCTACTATATTTTCTGGCCTATCTTAGTCAGAAACACACACAAGAAATCTCAGTGCTCTCACTTCTTTTGTGCCCAAAGGCTTGCAAAGGGATTGAAAAGAGTCTGCAACTCACTATATTATTAATATAGCCAACAGAAACAATCAAAAATCACCTCTTTATATAACAGCCCCATAGCAGGAACACCTACGGAGAAGGTAGGATGTGTAGTATCATTATCCCCAGCAGCCAAAGCTACTCTTAAATCCCTGTAGACTGATGTAACTAGCAGGCAGTCAGGAGATGTAGCTAGAGGCAGGTGAAAGAGTAAGGTAAGTTTTTTGAAGCGATTCACAGTCCTTCCAGATGTTAAGAAGTGAGAGAGACAGGAGCAAAGAAACAGTATTCCAGAACACAGACCACAGAACTCAGAAGGCAGCCAGGGCATAACCTGGTCCTGTTCTTCTGAAACTATTTCTGGTTTCCAAACAGTGACTTTTAACTATATAATAAACATAAGAGGCAATGATACAGGGGGCTTTTTACCTTATGTGAGCCTAGAACAACTCACATCTATGTTGCACACACATGCTTTTTTTTTTTTTTTTAATTTGACCCTTATTTTAACAAGTAGCAGGAAATGCTACTGAACTACTGTATTATATAAGGACTACACTTCCCACTTCCCCAGAAGAAACATAAAGATCATGCTGGAAAGAATCTCTGAACAATCACATACATTGCAAATCCAGAGATAAAATTTTACTACTTCATTCTCGGGACATAGTGCTCCCCTTCACCACCCTCCTCACCCCCCTAGAAAAGAGAAATTAAAATTTTTCACTGTAGGAGGCTACTGTTTCAGCAAGTTACTGTACAAATGTCTAATGTGCCAACCGTTCCACACACACACTGCAAGTACTCCCTTGACAGAACTTTCATGAAATTGATAGAAATCTATCAAGGATTAATATCCTGCTATGACTAAACATACGTATGTTTGCCAAATTAATATAACCTTTGATAGTTTTACAGATTTACCTGCTTATTCTATTATTAAAATGCATGCAGCTCATTTTATTTACACTGTTAAGCAAGAATATTAACTGAAACATTAGAACTAGTTCTAATGTAGTACATACACATCATGCACCTGTCCGATCATTTAAAGAAAAAAAAAAAAAAAGCCATAGAAATGGAAATATTCTGGGCCAGTGTGATAATTAAATCATGGCAACTGAAAGGACAGTCAGCAAGATGCTCACTCACATTAGCATAACAGAAGCTTTTATTGTGGATTTCATCAATAAATTGTTAGCTGTAGAGAGTCCCCATTTGAGAGAATTTTTGATTTTTAGATGAAGTAGTAGGCACTCAAGCAGCTTCCTTAGGGGAGCAGCAGAAAGAAGCGAAGCAGCTGAATTCAGTCTACTAGTCTGTCTCTGTCTATTATGAATAGAGAAGCCTCAGAAGAACAGAGGTACTTTTGTTGGAACATTAGAAGTGAAATAATTCTTTCTATCCAATCAGATAGAAGAGCAAAGGAAAAACATCAAAAGATATACACTATTCTTATGTCTGTTACAGCACTTATTTCACCTAGCTTTTATATGCCTCTGTTCCTTTTAAATAGCATCATGAAAAAAATGTTATTGAATTAAGACAAAAATTACCACAGCACATCATGCAGTCACAAAGAAACAGCCCATATCATGGTGCCCTGATACAGAAAGTTTTCTACTTCAAGACAATGATACTGAAATTAAGAGAAGTGCCTCTCTCTTTAAATTACTAGCATATTAAAAGCAGCATCTTTAATGTATCCTCAGTTTTTCTTCACAAAAAAAAAAAGAAGCCTCTTAAGACAGAAAAAATATTGTTGCAGAGGTTTGTATACTCTTCAATGCAACTCTTTTGAACAACATTATTTGTCATAAACATTAACTAGTTCTTAATACTCTACCTTTCTGCATGTCCTATAATTTTGGTGTATCAAGGTGTAAAAAAAAAAAATGGATATACTTAGAATTTATCAGTTAACCCCACTGGCATTCAAGAATGTCAGTTTTAGGAAGACATAAAAGAAACAGAGGTTAAATTATTTCGGCACTTGGTTTTCTTATAGGTTTTGAGGAGTCCAAATTACTATTGCTACATCGTATTAAATTAATTCATACAGACTGAAAAGCTTATAGTATTCCTGACAGTTGAAGACTAAACCACGAAAGTATTTTAGTCTTAATCTTTTAGCTATGCATTCATATCAAATAAGAAATATCTCAACATCAATGCTTCTTACCAGAAAACATATTATTTACAGGTCCTAAGACAATATCTAACAGTATTTAGACTCATGTACACAATGACTTTTCTCTACATATCCTGCATAAACATTTTCAAATGCAATTTATGCCAGACCTTTTTAATCATTTGAAGCACTGTCTGTCTTCTATATTCCTAAACAAATAGCACAGCTAAAATATTGGCTGCTCATAAGCACTCATTTCCATTAATTTAACAGTATGCTGTTGCTGATAACATGAGTAAAAAAGGTTCCTGCACGCAGCTACCAGCTGGATTACAAAGCTCCAGCACACTCTGCCTCCAGCCAGAAACGGTAGGTCCTGGCTTTGGTCTTGAGGGTAGAAGAAGGCTCTAAAAAGCTCACTGCCTCACTTCCATGTGAAAATTACCTGTAATGGCACTCAGCATGGCAGAGGTGAATTTTCATTCTTTGGCTTTACTTTGTTTTGTTGTTAAGTATAACAGCGAGCCTGAGCCCAGGCTTCAACACTCCCCCATCCTAGTTAACTTCCCTCCTTCAAAAAAACTTCATAATAGACAACCATTTCTTTCAGTCATTTTCTTCTACCTTCCACAATATTATATAGGCAGTATTTTATCCTGATGGCTCAACAGCAGTCAAATCATCATTATGGATGTCAATTCTCAGTAAAATATAGAGTTCTGTGAAAAGATGTGTCTCACATTAAGAGAAATGTAGCTTTTAAAAATGGTGTGTGAGGGGCCTAATTGTTATGGTTCTAGCATTTTAAGACTTTCATCTGAGTAATCTAATTTTCAGAAGTGCAAAACCTTCCCATTAACTTTCACTGAACTCAGTGGGAGTTAACTGTAGTATTGCAATGTCCTGAATGGGCAGTCCACTTTTTATGTACTAGTTCTTAAAAAAAAAATTAGTTAAAATATCCAGAGACCAGTGATTTTTCAGGTCACCTATAAACTCCAAAAACAATGACAAGTTTTCACACTTTCCAGTTCACCGTAAAGGTAGCAAAATCAACTTAGCCTGAAATACAGCAACGTTTCTATGGAAGTCTTTAAAACCATGTTGTATGGTATCTTTTTGCACCAGATTTTCCACCACTCTTCTTCCACCAGACTTTCTACAGCCACTGTCAGGGTGACATGATGCTTTCCAGAGTTTCCATAGTCAAATTCTCTCACTTGCTGAAATTCAAATATCCACCTAATCTCTCTGCCAGCTCATTTTGATTCTTCTGTCTTGGCTCCTTTTCTGTCTTCATCTTGTATTTTTTTACAACTGGGAACAGAGACAATGAACTTTCAATTCTCTTTAGTATGCATGCACATCAAGAATGCTTTGTCCCTCTCTAAACAAGTTCCTATTTGAAGTAACATGTAAGTAAACACTGCCCAAATTCCTGCCCTCTTCTACATTATAAATGCCTTCTAATGGATTTTGGAATACACTTTTATAAAGGCAGTATGTAAAAGCAAACTGAACTGCTTAATCACATTAATTTAACGACAATATAGTATTCACGTACCAAATTCTATTTTGGAAGAAGTAAAACAGCTGTGAAAGAAATTTAAATTATTGTTCTTTGTGAAAGAAAAAACCAGGAGGTTTCTAAAATCCCATAAATTTTGAATTTTCACATTTGTTGCCAAGATTAAATGGTGAAAGTTCTGGTGACTCACAAAATGTCTGGTTTTTTTAATTAGTGAAAATATAAAGCCAAAATTTTAGTTTTCACTATTATGAAACTTTTGGATTTAAATCCTTATTTTTATACATTCAGAATTCACACAACAGAGGTGATAAAAAAAAATACTCAATTACACAGCAAATGTCACAGAAACATAAAAGAGGAGATAATCGCTAAGTCTCTCCCCTCTGCTCTGAATCAAGATCAAATGAGTATACTTCTAAGCATACCCCATCTCAGGAATCATTTGAAAGCTGTTCCTAAAAGTGTATGTTAGCAAGAATTGCAGTTTATATTGCTTTACTGTCAATTTATTTCTTATTATTTAATCATCACCTCCCTGATTCTCTAAAACTGACAGTTATATTCTGTATCTCCTTCTTCAATCCATCTTCACTTTCCTAGATAGATGAAAATTTATTTTGTTTTCTAAATCTCTTGCAAGTTCTGTTGCCTTCCTTTGGATGCTAACTTGCTCCTGTCCCCAGAGTTTGGCCTTCCAACATAAGCATCTTACTTTGGCTACTGACACACTAGTGGTCAGCAGAGGGGATTAGTTTTTCTGCACTTAACTTGTAATGCTTCTGTTGGTAACAATTCTTACATACCTTGTTGACTTCTTCATTTTGCTACCCGTTATTATCCCTGTATCTGATTCTGCAGTACTATACCTACCTATTTCTGATTTTACACTTGCATCTATCATAATTTCTCATACTTTGCTTGAATCACTACAGATCACTACTCCGTCTTATCAAGACTTTTGAACGATGGACATTCTCCACAACTTCTGTCTTGCAGGCAACTGAAACACTGTCTGAGAGGGTAAAGGCAGCCCCTGCAGAATTAGAGCCTTGAACAAAGAGATCAAGAAGAATTTCATCAAATCCTACTGCTTAGGCTACACCTGACTTACAGAAATGTTCCTTGCCTGGTGTGTTCCTACTATGCACTATTAATACAGCTGTATAAAATGTTTGGTCACAGTTAACCTTCCTGCACTGCAGCCTTAAGAGCTGACTTCATTTATAAGTGCCTTTTGGCTCTAATGGCTACACTTTTTCTAAGGAACTTTTTGGGATTTGTTTCACAGAATCTGTAACTCATTTTTCATCTCACCATTTTGAAATTTTTTTTTTTTTTTTTGAAGAGTGGTACATTTTTGCAGTTACTCTGCATAATTGAATTTCCAGCACCATATGAAAAAGGAGGATGAATGTCTTCTATTAAGACTACAATACATCTAGAACATTAAAAATATATTAATAAACCACCCTTCACACACAAAAAATGTTTTATTTTTGAATAACTGAATTAGTCTAAAAGAGGTCTTATCAGTGAGATTCAGTATCTGTTTTAAAGTTGCTTTTACTCAAAAAGAAAATTTCATGAATTTTAACTAATATAAGCAATACAAAAGTCATTATAGTAAAATCAAAATAAAAGCTTGGTGCTTCCCTTAAAGACAACAAGATCATGCTGCTGACTATAATGAAATCCATTTCAGCCTCCAAATTGCTAACAGACCAAAATTGTATAATTACTCACATTAAAACACAATTATCTTTTCATGCTATTATTAAAATGCTGCTGATAAAATGAGAATTTAGAATTATTCTGTATTTTATAAATATTAATATTTCGCCACTGTAAAGTAGTTAGAGTCACATTACACAGGAAATTAATACTGTGCATGATAGCTTCCCACTGAGGACTAGTGAAGTGTTTTTGACTTCAAAACAATCATCTTTATTCTTTCAGAAATTATCTGGGGATAATATTTTTTTAATCCCTAGGGAGAGGCATCATCGTCCAGAAGCTGGATGGTCAAATCTGGCCTATAATAATTATAGTATGTACCTGTATTTCCTCTTGCAAAATCCAAGCAGGAGAAAAGATGTCAGAGAAAAACTCTCTCTAAATGTGACAGTTGTGAAAATATATAGGAATTTGTACAGTGTTTGAATCTCACATTTTATTTTATTTTTGTTGTCAGTAGTTAACTAAGTGCTAGCCCTTTAAGTCATCCTAAACAATATATTCTCTTTAATAGGATTCTACAGTGAACACCATCTCTAGAAACCAGAAGCAGCAGATGACTAAAGGATTGACTTTCCCTTCTCTTCCATAAAGAGGATCAACAAAACACTTCATAAACTTTATTTTGAGAAACAAGTATACAATAATCAGAATAAGAAGGAACAGAGGTCTAAGAAAAACCCTCCTGAAAAACTGGGAAATAATGCCAGGAATTACGGGAGAGAGGAAAGGAGATAAGACTGTATTATTAAACACTGTATTATTGATGAAATTCACTGTGTTTTTACACAATGATTTACCAAAAATTCTGAGCTGCACAAAGTTAAAACCATGGTCCATTCATTCTGGCTTCTTATATAGTCAAAAGAAATACATAAAGAGTCACCTGATGCCCAATTTCATTTCAGGATGACTTAGATATCTCTTAAAACAACTACATAGTTGAGAAGTAACACAGTCTTTCACAACACATAATGCTGTATTCTCTTCTTTGTAAGAGACTGCATGAATTACCAATAATATGAAGACCCGTGTTTCTGTATCCAGTCCCTACAGAAATGAAGCATATTCATGTTTTAGATTTGTGGTGCATCCAATCCAACTCAGAACCAAGGCACTAATCCTGCAGTCTCTTCCTGATTCCTGAGACACTTTAAAAGGGCATGTAGAAATAAGACAAGGGAGAATGGTTTTAAAGTGGAAGCGGGTAGATTTAGGTTAGACATTAGGAAGAACTCTACACTTTAAGGTTGTTGAGGCAGTGGCCCAGGTTGCCCAGACAAGCTGTGGCTGCCCTCTCCCTGAAGTGTTCAAGGTCGGCTTGGATGCAGCTTGAAGCAACATGGTTTAGGAGAAAGTGTCCCTGCCCATTGAGGGGTTTTGGAACTACTTGATCTTTGAAGTCCTTTGCAACCCAGATCATTTTGTGATTAGAAATTCAGCTGAATTTTTGTGAGCATTGCCTACACAGCCAGAATACAAGCGCCAAGAGAAGTACTTCGAGTGGCACCAAGAGGGAGTGTCATTCTGCAATTGGGAAATGGCGTTTTGTATCAACTTTGGCATTTTAAAGAGACACACACACACTTGTCAGGCAATTTCTTGTCTATGATAAATGAAGTTCTACAAATGTATATCCATATGACTTTATACACAAAGTAGCCCAAACCAAGTCCAAATATTTTAATAACTTCTCTAAAATATCTGTAAAAGGGGACACATACCTCATGCACTGATGTTCTCTATCATCACGGAAAATAGCGCGTTCAAGTTATCATCAGCCTTGCACTTCACAAAGCACAGACATATCCTCTTCAGTTCAAGCAGCACTAAAAGTAGAGCCCCAACAGCTGTAGAAGATATTCCTTTAGACCATGAAGCTTCCCAGAAAGCTCCAGCTGAGAGTTAGAATTGTAAGCCCAGGTTAAGCATGTTTACCACTCTGCAGTTGTTTCACTACATGTGGCAGCAGCACTTCAAGGCTACTGCTAGCAGCATTACAGGGACTTCAACAAAAGTGGCCACTGCAGAAGCTACCCAGACCACTCACTATCCTGTGATTAATCAGGTCATCTTGGCATGTTTGGTTTGGATTTGGCTTTACAGGAGTGTAAAATGAAACTGTCACTTTATACTTCTGTAAGTGCGTCGGCAAGTCCACCAAAGTGCTAAAAAATGAACATACATATAAAATTGCAACTAGCAGCACAAATTTTGAAGCATTCATACACAGTGTACCATTTTCAAACAAAAGGCTTACACAAATACACAAAAATCTATGTCATTACGAAACACATTCAGTTTCCTATTTTAAAAATACTACAATTCTTACAGTTTTGAAGTCATGCAAGCTAATGACCCCGCCTTATTTCTAGAGGTTCTAATGTCCTGCAATATTTAGCAAAAAGTTATTTTGTCAAGAAAAATTAACAAGAGAATATATAATAATTTCAAAGCAGGAGCACACATCTTTCAAAATTTGAAGTATAACACTACAATGTAATACACAAGGTCAAACAATAACTAAAGAAGCAAACAGAAACAATAAAAAAGTTAAGGACTAAAAAGAGTACTATTCTATGTTTATTATGAAATAATTTTGATAATTAACTCATTTTTTAATCATAAACATAGTCTTAAATTTGTGATTTTTTTTTCATTCAGTTCCACAATAAGGTTCTAAGTTATTGAAAGGACACTTCACATAGCTTTAAACAGCACTGTAACTTGGGCTTACCTATCAAATTCTATAAGCACTATGCACTGTATTGTGTATCTGATGCTGCAAATACAGTCAATTATATATCACACATGATGAATTAAAACACACGTTTTTGAGCGGACATCTATTCTTGCCAAACAATTCAGAAATAATACTAAATAGTTTAAACAGACAGAACTCTGGCCTGAATTCAAGAAAAGCAACAAGATGTTAAAAAAAAAATATCTCAACAGAGCTGCCTTTTCCAGACAAAGAGCCTTTTTTTTCCCCTCTTGGCACAGAGGTTTGGGACCAGAGCCAAGGTGCTACTTATCAGCTGTTTGACATCAGGGGAGGACTGCGTGCGTCAGTGGACCCAGTAGGGACCCCTGGCTTATGGCAATGCACCATGTGGTTCTTATCTTATCAGTTTGCAAGGTCTGGCACTTCAACTGCTGCAGTGTGAAAAGGAAAGAAAAAAAAAAAAAAAAAAGGGTTGGGGGGGGGGGGGAAGAGGAGGAAGGAAGGTGTGTATAACTGGGAGGAGGTCAAAGGAGACTTGTGAGCCAGGTCAGGCTGCAGAACAGAGCCCAAGTTATGTTCTGGCCTGAAGCACTGCACATGGCTGAAAAAAACCTAAAGGAGATTTTTCCCCACACACCTGTAACAGAAAGGAACTACTACTTCTCATTTAATTTCATTTCTGAGAAGGCAGAAAAATGTGTGTGTTGGGGAGACAATGCTGCCTTTCATGTACAGCTGATAGAGGGGGCTGCCAGAAAAATGGGGAGTTTGATATTCTCATGAAAAAGCTTAGCAAGGTAAGTGTAACCTCAGGAAATCTCAGAACCCGTGCAGTTTCTTATTGCAAGAAAGATTTAAATGGCTTGGATTATTTCTTCAAATGCACAGTTTCAGGAAAATTTATTATAAAGAATGATTTTAGGGTGCAAACAAGACTTATGATATAGTGCAACTCCAAGCTTAAAACTTGATTACACAAATGAACCTTTGTATCTAGTACTAAGAAAAAAAAAAAAAAACCCCAAAAACAAACACACTAACCAGGAAGGCAATCACCAAGTAAAACATCTGCTTTCCAAAGTTTATTCCAACTGACAAATTAATGTAATTACTCAGAAAAATATGATTTGTCTTACCCTAACCATCCTACACAATGTGTATGAATCAGACAGCCAAAGAAAAAGTCACCTCCTTCAGATTAATTTTCTGCAACAGTATGCAGTGCAGTAGGCAGGAGTATAAACTGAGCTCTCTTCTGCAGTTCACGTCACAGCCCTCTTTTGACTTCCTCACTCCCAGTTATGCAACGTTCTACCTCTGAAAATTCAATACAGGGTATAAATCACAAGAAAAAATGAGAAGCTATTAAAGTATCTGTAGAAATTAGTGGGTTTGTACCCCTGGACCAATCTCTACAATTATTTCCAGGTATATCCCTACAAAAAACTTTTCCTTTTATAATGCAGGGAACCAGACACCAGCACAGAAGAGAACTGCTCAGTGCTTGCTCAGAAACCTTGTTTGCTAAAGATTCAGCAGGGCTCTAAGATGGTCTCCTTGCTCAGGACTGGGCATCTTGTCCTGGACATCTGTTCACTCTAGTAAAGGACTTAGTTTTTTTACTTCAAAACATTATTTTCATAAATTGTAATATCAAAAATTGTTATGTTTTGCTGCATACAACCATCCTGTGTTCCAAGTTGCATTCCTTATATTACATCAGCTTTCTGAATCACAATAATACTGTGTAGTGTGGGGGACATTTGTTCATCTGAAGCCCCAGTATGCTTTTTATGCACCAGCAGAAATGAAGAATTAATGAAAATACATCCTAAGTCTTTGTCAACATTGCCAGTAGGAGCATAAAATCTCCACTGTGAGTTTAGTGTATTTTGGGAAACTTTCCAGTACAATTAATATGCTTTCTTCTCTAAATATGACCTGACTACTTATTGGGTAAATACCAATAATGTATTCTTAAATAAAACACACACAAAAAAATCATTTTCAAGGATACTGACACTTAAAACACTTGTCTATAGAGTAAGATACTATATAACCACCTTATAAAAAGATACGTTCACATAGGATCATGTGTCTCAATGTGTCACAAGACTTAGAGAAGATACGTTTCTTAGATTGTTTCATTATTTCAAGAAGCACTTTTTGCTTCAAAACACAATTCACAAATGAATCATAGATGTAGTTACAGATCTATGACACATGTATTGGATGTGATGCTTCATTGTCCACAAAAAATAGACACGCATGAAAAAATACACATTATCTCTGAAGACCATATACGTCACATTAAGCTGCTGCTTGCATACAAAAAAGGGCCTACCTTGTATCTGCATTATTCAGCTCTCTGTTTTTTCTGTTTGGGTTTGGGTTTTTGGGGAGCAAGACAATAATCAAAATCTCAGTTCAAATATACAATATCAAGTAACTTTATATAAATCAATTTACATGCTAAACTTAAGCTTAAGTCAAATACAAATGTTTTGCCAGCTGTCAATAACATACACAAAAAAAAAATTACATCATTAAATCAAGTTACATGATCTACACAGTGCATATATAAACTATATACTATGGCTTGCTTTAAATATGAAAGCTGAATTGTTTTTATATTAATGAAAATTCAAAGCAACATTCAATTCATATTTTGCTCAGCTGCTCAAGTATGGAACCAACTTGAAGAATAAACTAGATGGCACTACTTGAACACTTTGTTCAATTTTTAATGCAATATTTATTTAAATTCCAATTAATTAATATGTTCTCATATATACCAAAGATTTGACTTCACAACTGGCACATTCTCACCAAGCTCCTACAGTTTATGTTGTATTAACTTACAGAGAAGGACCTCAATTTTGTTTTCAGCTTTCGATTTCAACTTTCTGCCAGACACAAAGAAGTTGGTTAATAATTTTGCTGGGTTTTTTTTTTAAGGTTTATTTCATGTTTGTGTTCAGATTTTTAAGGGATTTTTGGTTGTTTTTACAGGGAGAAAGAAAAGAAAATAAGAGGTGAGGGGAAGGAAGAACAGAACAGATTTTTTTTTTTTCTAGAGAATAATAGAAAACTCAAATTCAAGTTAATTACAAGGAAGGGGTTACTGTTCATGTTGTTCATATGACAAATCAAGTAACCTCCCCCACACCTCTAATTCTATACCAGAATATTACAGAAGAACAGTTATAATACTTTCTTCTGGGAAGGTTTGGGACTGGGACTCCAGATGCAGATTCTGAAACCACAGTGGAGCTAATCAAAGGAAGGCACCTCAGTCACTTCTTACTGTTGCCAGATTCCTTTTTAACTGAAGAACTGTACTTCTGCCAATCACAACCCTAACCCAGAGGAAGAAATTCTGATGACACATTGGTCTAACCACCAGGAAGAATTAAAAAATCTGTCTGGCTGGTTGAGAGTGTGACCTGCCAGAATCACACAGATGAGATTACTTGAGAGGCACAGTACTGCTAGTGAGCTCCTTCAAACATGGTCAGTCTTTCAACACAACTACTTGTAGCTGCAGTCCGTAAGGAAGGATTGCCAAATTTCACAAGGAAATGAAGGTAATTTATTTTTAAATTAAACTATTCCGAGAAATTTGTTGAAAAGCAGTACCCAAGCTGACAAACGAAGGATATTACTTTTCTTCGGGTACAAATATTCATTTTGTTTCTGATATAATACAAGCTTATAAATATAAATTCTGATTTAATATAGTAAAAGATGCCACATTAATTTATCTGAAATTATAAGGAGTACAAAAACAAGAATTGTTTTGTATTCTTTGGTTCTGAAACAGAACAAAAATTACAGATGAGTAGCTAGGGCACTCATTCTTCCACTCAGTTGACAAGCTATATGAGGATGTAACATGTTATTTATTCACTCAGCTACTGAATGTTTCAAGCAACAAATTCAAATTTCATGCTTAGAGGAATAGTTTTTTGGTAACCAATAGCCTCAGAATCAAAAAAATTAAGATTCAATTGCTAATTTTTGCATCTGACCATGGAATACTACTTCACTCTGCAAACTTTTTTGTACCTGTAAAATGGATAGAACTCTCTGCATTCGGGCTATTTCTTCTCTTAGGTTAATATCCCAATACTTGCATGCTATTTTTACTCATGCATTTAATATAAAGAGGTCAATAGAACTTCTTCACATTTAAATATAACCACATTTGTTGTCCTCAGAAACCAGAACATCTGTTTGTACCCCACACAACTTGAATGTCCTGTTTAGAATAGTGTGATCTTGACCATGCCTGCTAAAAATACTGTAATAAAAAAAAATAAAGCTAAAAAAACTCACTTGCCATTGATCACTCTTATGAGCACTGTTATGGATTCCTTTATTTTCCAGACTGTTTTCTTGAGTTTTCAAACTGCTATGCAAACCGTGGCTGAAAGTAAAGCTTCCCACATCCACGTGAGAGGGATGAAGTGATCCCCAAACTTCCCTATCTTGTGAAAGAAACTCCATCAGACCTGGAGGTAACATTGCTTTTTGGACATTTTTTTGTAATTCAGTTCAGCAGCTTTATGTAGGAAAACATTCAGAAACCAAAAATTGCCCAAAGAAGGCAAGTCAGAAGGAAAAGGATTATGTTAGCTAAAATTACCAAAACAAAGGATTAATTTACCCAGCCAGCTAATGAAGTGCCATGAGAAAGTTAACAAGCCCATCTAGTACAAATTGTTATCTTATCCAAAGATAAGACATGTCCACAGCTAGGTGAATGATTCAGCACAGGCTGAAGGAAAAATCTGTTTCCTCAACCATACGAAATTTCTTAAAATACCTCTTAGCATAATATCCTTCAAAAGATCAAACCTTGAGCAAACACTATTTCAAAAACCTCTAGAATGTGCTCAAAATGTACTGAGCACAATGTAAGATATTGAAGCATAAATGTGTGTCCTCATTAAAAGCAGTGTAGGTTTAGAGTTTCTTTTTCTGTTTTAAGTCTTCATATTTTAATTACAGAAATCTTGGTCTACTTTAGCAAGACAAGTTCAGGGATGTAAAAAGATTGAAATATTTTTGTGTGTATAGAAGGAATTTTGAGTCTACGGTGACCAAGTTGTACTTGTTTTTAAATATCAATTCTGTTAAAACACCTAAGACAGGGAATTACTGAACATATCACTCTTCTTGCATCCCATCATAGAAAATAATACAGAAGCAGCACAAAAGTCTACTGTGCTATTATATTAACAAGTCTGGCAGCATGAAGATCTACAGAAAAATAAAATTTAAATAAAGTAACATTTAAAAAGTCTTTTATCCAGAATCTGTAATATCTATATAAACTTATGTTTTTATCTTCATTGAACTACTAAGACTACAAGACATAGTATGGCAATTTTTTTTTTTCTAATGAAAAATGTTATAACATACACATGAATGCAATAAATCTTTCATTAGTCACTATTTAGGCAAAAATACTTATTCCTTCAGAAAATTCAGTAGAACTACCTGTATGGGTTACTTTCAAGACATTAACAAGTACAATCACTGTTTTTAGTTCTAATATGAAATATTTTAGTTGAGTTTAGATTGTTTAGTTCTCATTCCTATTTTCTCAAAGAGAAATATACTTTATGAGGTTAAAATCCCAAACTAAACATTCTGCTTCAAGATAAGTTTAAAAGGGCTGTTCTAAAAGGACTGAAAAGAACTCATACCAAAAACATTAGCTGTTAAGCATCCTGGTAACTCATTTTTTCCACCTTAACAAAATCTCTTCTAAAACAAACAACCCTGTCTTCACCACTGTCAAGTAACAGATATGGTTCCAGATCTACATACTGCACTAACTGCCTTCACATTGCACGTATAAATTATACTTTTCTGGAAATGTAGACCATGTGCACCCTATAAAGTTTGGCAAAAAAACATCAACTAAACTTTACTAGCAAAGTGCTGCAGCAGAACATTCCAAGCCAACTGCCTTTGCTTGGGCTGTCTTTGCAACATCAGGTCAGCTCAGTCTCTGGCCTTGTATGTGGCTATTCTTTCTTGTGCTGCCAGCTAACTTTTCCCTTCAGGAAAAGCTTTCCCAGGACAGCCAAAGCCAATGCAACACACAGCAGAGGACACTTATGTCCTCTCAGGGAACGGCAGCCATTTGCAGTCAAATACCACAAAGCTCTGTTTCTATCTGCTGCTTTTTCACCTCATCTTTACCTTTGTGGAAAAACAAACATCCACAAAACCATAAACTCTCAAAGAAAACTCTCCAGACATAAACAGTCCCTACATATGCATGAGGGAATAACAAATTGTTTGGCATTACTAAAGCATCTCTATTGATTGCCCTCTATTAATTCCACCAATTAAAAGTTCAGTTATTCAGGAAGGACAGTCCCAACCGATTCTTAAGAATTTTCAGTGCTTGGCTGATCTGGTACTATTTTTGGGCTATTTTTATTTCAATTTTTTGCACAGAAGCTCCAGGCAAACTACAATGCTTCATCTAGTACCTTACTGAATACCCACACTAGTAATACCATCATAATTCAAAATGACACTGAGTTGCTCAGTTCAGGGGCAAAGTGCAAAGTTAAAATTTACTGGCTTGCCCTTCTGAAACCCACACAGATATTGTACTGTTCACAGTGCTTATCTGGACTGAGAGTTTAAGATTTATCCAGAACATTCAATTCTTCAAGGAGACTGTGTTGCCTGTTCATCAATGGAAAAAGAGTTTTACTGACACAGGTACATGAACATTTCCAGCACTAGTACACTTATAAAGGCTTCACTTTATTCATAAACCTGTCAGCAGGTTTGCCAGAAAAATCTAACACATTTTTTTAAGAACACCTTTGAGCGGGGAGGTACAGGAGATGATGCTTACAACAGAATAAAATTTTTGCTCAGAAAATGTTTCTTGTGTGAAAGCCTATAACTTAAAACCTGAAAACATGTCAGTATGCATCCAATTTTTATTATTGATTTCAGTAGGTATATTCACATATCTAAGAAATTTTTAAGTGACTCCGATGCACAAATGTCTGCAGCAACACAGAAATTGTAAAAGAGACCAAAACTCATACTAACATGACTTTCCATCTTCAAGTTTTGAAATAAGAAAACTTTCCAGTCTTTTAAAGTATTTTTAAAGTAGAGAACATAAGAATTTCACCTAATGAGATCTAGCCACTGCAAGGTTGTAGTTCTGTAACAATACCAGGGCTTGTTTGTTTTTAAAGGAGCCTTCTAATTAGAGGAGTGTAACATTCAGGAGTCCACCTGGTTTTGGTTGGTTTTTGTTTGTTTTGGGTTTTATTTTGTTTTGTTTTTTTTTTAAAGAAAGTTGACCCTACCTCCTGGATCAGCCAGGGACAGATAATCCAAAATCGGACGAAGGAATGGTTGGACAGATTTTTCCCTGAATGGCATTGCCTCCCCCTACATTGCAGTACCTCTCTGATTCTCTAGTTAGACACTAAAGCCTTGTATGCAAGAGGCTTTCAATGGTGTCAGCCTTCCAGCCTTAGTTAAATAAACTAACCTTTAGCCTTTCAAACCTGAAAGTTCTAGTGTTTTTCCCTTTGATTTGTGGGTTGTTTTTTCAAGCTGAGTGACAATTAGGTAGAAGTAATCAACACATTTGTCATGCGCGTTTCAAGTAGCCACCCCAGGCTCAAGTGTCTGTGGTTTATCCAAAAGGATTCCAAGGCAAGCCACAAGTGTTTGTAGCTGTGAACAAACATTTAAAGAGTGTCCAGATGATTCTTTCAAATGTGTTGACAACCTTGAGAAAGTAGGATGTAGCGACTCAAGTTGCAGGTCTGGTGAGGACAAAGGAGAACACAGAAAATCGTTCTCAGAGACAGTCGCCAGTAATTGCTTGCACCTCACTGTAAGAACAGTCATGCCAGTGGTGAAACTCCCAAAAGTTCCCAAAAGAGCTCCCAAAGGTTCATGTGAGCTTTTAATAGATGCTTCAAGCTGGTCACACCCTTGATTTCACATGCCAACTTGCTCATTCGTTTTTCAGCCACAGCCCTTTACACAGCAGAAAATACATTGTGCTAAGAAGCCCTAGGCTGACAAGGGGATAGCATGAGAAGAAAAAAAAAAAAAAAAAAGTGTCCTGGATTTTAAGAAACATTTCTTTTAATATTAAAGCTATCAATATTTTTATGTGAACAATGGGGAGAGAGCTGAGGTAAATTCAGGTCAAGTAGTGCAATAGCAGTGCTCAGCAATTCCATACAAATGAGTCGAAGGTATGCATACAAATAGCAACAGCATCCAGTTTCAAGCACTCCAGATTTGACATAGGAGACAAGCTTTAATTTTTAGGTTATTCCTTTTTGAATGTAACACAAAATAAAAAATGCTCAGGGTGTGAAATTATAGGACCTATATTCGATTCAAGTTCACGTCATTTAAAAGAGTGCAAAGCAATTCCATAAACTGTTAAATGGTCTGTTACACAACTGACAAATTATTTTTAACTGTTCAGGCACTGAAACTCCAGCTAACTGCATGCCTGGTACCATGGTGTCCTTTACAGGTTATGCTCAATACTTACTCTTAAAATAAATTCCATACTTTCTCTCTTTGTTCTTCCCATTTTCTCCTCCTTCTGTAACAGGTGGACATCTATTATTACCTATTATATGGCACAAACAGAGATTGACTACTTAGAAAATGTGAAAATTTTACAAAAGAGGACCCTGGTATGGACGGCAAAGCAAACATACAACTGAGTAGGTCCAGGTGAGGCTGCAGTCTGACATGGATTCCAACACCTGGAACACTGAGGTACAAAAAGAGACATCCAATATTTGTGCAGTAGCCACCCATGTAAGTAGTATCTGATGCTCCATTGGGCTAAAGAGGCATCAAGTGGAATACACCAAAGTTAACTGTTCATTAATACAGCTCAATCATTTATTATAAAGTGTATTTTCTGTGCAATTCTAAAACTATAAAAATGACAACATGGCCCATTCGTGACCTATTTTATCTGATCATTCTTATTATGACATCATTTATGAAGCCACAAGAAAACCATCTCTGAATCCTGCCTTGAAAATTGTATCAATACAGAGAACACAGCAAATACAAGAATTTCAAGAGCCAAATAGAATTAACTGAGGTAGCACAAGCAAAGGCCAGGTTTGGTTTTCTAGAAGCAGCAAAAGAAGTGATGTACAGCTAACTTTTAACTTTAGCCAAGTTGTATGCTTCTTGCTTTTCCAAGCCCAAAACTTTAACACAACTCCTGTATTGCAAACACTGCACTTAATCCAAAATAGTTTCATTTCAGCTCATGTAATATATGTAATAACTTTCAATTCCAAGCCTAGCCTGACCCCAGCCCCAAGCAAGGAATGAAAAACTGCTTGTTAAACATATATAAGTTTGTTACGTATTAAGCATATGTGCTTCGCTACACCAAGACACTTTTAGGCTCCTTTTAATCACTCCTACACAAATATTCCCACTTTCATGCAAAAAAAAATTACCTACAGCATGTTAAGAGACAAAGATTATTCCTAAATAAAACTCTGCTTGTCTTTATGCATTTTAAAAACTAAGAGAAGGTTCTTCCAACACTAAAAAATATACCAAGTTATACTTTGACCTAGTCTATACTTGATACCAACAATGCATCAGCTTACATTCTTAAGCTCTCATATTAACCAGTCCTGTGAAGCATTACTGATAATGCTTGCATGAAAATAATACATGTATGTTTTTGGAATTAAAATTATGACTAGAATAAAATAGTTTAAAATAATAATTTCTTATGATTACTATTTTGTGAATTTTCATTTCTGGAGTTACATCTTTAACAGGATAATATATAAAGTTGGAGTCTACCTTGACCACAGTGCTGTTCAAATGTTTGCAAAAATCATAGCTTAGCAAGATGCCTATAGAGGACACACTGATAATATGGGCCTGATTTCTTTCATTTTTTTTAACTATAATAATTACTATCTGTAACTCACATATTCTCACCTTAGTCATATCATATTTTTATCTTCACAAGAATGTTCAGGCTCCAAATCCAGCAACGACTGTTCTGTAACTGCAAGGCATGCATACATTTTCAGTCCCATAACTAACACTAGGTGCCTACTAAATTTCTCACACAAGAATGACTTTACAGTAGTTTTCATTTTTTAAATATAGTATTAAAAGCTCCTATTACTAGAATTCCTATTAATACTCTCAAATTGTGAAGGTTCTACAAAGAACTTAGTGTCCATGTAGAGTATAGCATGCTATACTGTAGAGCACTGTGGATTAGAAGGAACAATCTCTAAAAGGTTCACTTTAAAAACACTGGCAGTTTCTCTACAAAATGTTAGTACTTCTCAGCTGACATTTCTAAGCCTCCACACATGAAGCAGTAGTGCCCAGCAAGTGCAAAGCAAATCTGAGAAACTATACATTTTAAATCTTAAATACATTTTCTGCTCTGATCCATAGGTCTATATTGTTATGATTAAATCCACAGTCCCGTACAGAAACACATCTTATCCACACTGATTGGAAAGAATTGCCAATAGATCACAAGAAATTGAACATAAATGTTCTTTAAATATTTTAAACATGAAAGAAGATATCAATTGAAGTTTCCATTTATTAATATAAAAGAGAAATTATATGACTCAGAAATGCACATTGTCAATATTTGCATTCAGGTCTCTGGGTTCCAGTGCTTTCCTTTGCTGTAATTGGCAGCATCAGAACTTCTTAAATCAGCAGAAGAAATGCAATTCCCCATAATTTAGGTGTGAATGATGTCAACAGCTATTAGAGAAAAAGAGTAACCCTTCAGGATTTGCTCATGTGAGGAAAATCCTTTCAATTAACATTTAAAATTGAAAGCTGCAGCAGTATTTAAATAAAATAACGTAGCTATTTGGCTCCACTGCGACTATATATTCATATGCATCCTTCTTATACCATAAAGAAAAAGGAAAAGCATTTAAAGCACAAACATGACACAAGCCTCAAAATAATTAGGAAGATCAGTATTTTCAGTCTTCTATGAGAGCTGAAATTATTTCCAGCTCATTAACTTGAAATTAGATCCAAACTGATAATTTTTAAGATTATTTGTGTCAGAAAAAGCCCTTTCAGTTAGCTGTAGTTTTCATTGTTCAAGACAAGTTTATGAAAATATTTGCAGCCAGTGAAGATGAAACATAAAATAAGTAGTTCAGTTTGTTTAAAAAATGGTTAAATAAGTACTCAACTGAAGTACTCACAAATTGAATTTTAGTTTCAAGACAGATCTACATTGGTGAAAATCTGTTTTGCATTTGATCAAGTTGAAAGGTTTTAAAAAAATAAATCACAATATACATCTAGTCTATTTTTACCATTAGTAAGTGTAACAGAAGTGTAACAACTTTAGAAAACACTAGCATAACGTTAACCTTTTTCAATATCGGATCTTGAGATATGAAGCATGAAAACATTCATTTGTAAAAGACAAGACTCTTGAAATCTGTAAGGAGCAGATGCCCTCTGGCTACTCACTTTATACACTTAATAGAGCTTCAAAGCTTCCTGACATACGTTAGTTTTCAAAGCTTTTACAATAGTCAAATCAAAACCTAAAACTCTCCAACAGGTACCTCCTTAGTAAGTACAAGCTTCAATAGTCAACTCAAAGTTTTGCTTTAATTTAAATAAAATAAAATAAAAAGTCACTGTCATCATTCCCTGTCTCTCCTCTCTCTCAAAATATCTAATAATGCTAATTCCCAAAATAAGCATTCTCAGAAGAAAAGCCTGGGAATTGCTACCTAAAGAATATTAAGCTTTAGAGAGCAATGAGCATTTTAACCATGAACTTTGACTGGAAACCATGATGAAGACTTAATTATAACATTTTTGTTAATAAAAATAGATTTGCTCTGGAGAACAAAATTCTGTTTCCCCTTCTGACGTCATTTTCCCATGAGATCTTGAGGAAGTTATAAAGGCCAAACCACTCAGTAGAAACCAGAAATTCCAGATGTCATGTTCTGGTACCCATCAGAGACTTCTTCAGCCTGATTGTTAGAAGCGTTAGTTTGTTTTCATTTGAGTTCACTCTGTGTTATGAAAGCAATTGGAAAAAGCCAGGAATTTTCAGGAGACATTCTAGCACAGAGAACTGTAAAATTTGTGGCTATATTTCACAATACATGTCTAAACCTCTCAATTTCCCACCTGTAAAATGGCCTTTGGGCTAAAAGACTACAGTAATGAGCCTGACCAGAAAAACACACAAAACAAAGAGACAGTTATGATCTTTACTGCTATTCACTTATTTTTAGAATTTTTTCTTGGAAGTCTTTCACATGGAAGAGTGGCTGTCGAATACCATGATTAATCTATGGTGAATAATTCCGTTAGTTAATCAACCAAGCAAAAATATAAAAGCAATAAGAATACTCAAATAAGCTGTTACGGAATCAGAATGTAAAAATCACTGTCATACTCAGAAGCTTAAAGTTAGATGAGTTATTTTATTGCCAAGAATTTACTGTTTCTCCCTTTAAGAAAAAAGTCATTAGCCTTTTAAACCTAGGATATTTTGTGATAAGTAAACAATGATCAACTGCTGCTGTTACAGCACAGATTAATTCTATCAAAAAAGCTTCACGCTTGATTCAGTCTCCTTAGATACTAAATAAAAAATTTTAAATACACATTATTACTTTATTTAAGGTGGTTTTCTCAAGTACTTTTTAAAAAGCTAACTAGACTCAAATATTTCATAGATGAAGATTATGATAAGAATAATAATAATGAAATACAGAACTGCCCAACCAGAACTGCTCAAATACACTAAACATTAGGTTATTTAAGAATAACTAATATAAAAACTTTATTAAAACATGGAAAGTGTTTTCCCTTTTCACTTCTTACATGGCCTACAAAATTCATAACACTGGTGTAATTTTAATTTTGAGCAGCTGAAATTGTCTGGCTATCAGCTTTGAGTTTTTTTATTAAAAAAATAAAAGAATTTTAAAAACACAAACGAATACCAAAGACTGTTACTAATCTGCTAGTTTGTACACTTGGTGACTGAAAAGAAGCAGCATTTGTCTAATAGGGCACATCTGTTTTAAACTCTAGGGATTAAAATATAACAGTGACCTTATAATCAACGGGATTTATATTTTACTTAAATTTATTTGACCTAACGAATATTCCTCCAATAACAGAAAATATAATATTCTACTGTTCCTATTTTCTTTAATATTACCCTTAGCAATGCATATTGTTAATGGTTGCTACATACATACTATAAGACAGCAATCTATTCAGTAGGTTCACAGGAAAGTATCTATACCTATGTTAGCTCCAGCATGTAAACACTATTCTTTGTTCTTTCCCTACCCATTGCTCAAAAACTTTCAGTCAATTCAAAGTGCCACATAGTCACAATTTACCACTGATCTTGCAGTGATCTGCTTATGAACGATCTAAGCATGGATTCAGAGTTAATTTTGGCTCGCTGGCCCTGCAAGGTCTGCCTCTGTGAACAGTTTTGGACAGTATTCTTTCTGTGGCCATCTGTAATTAATTTCATGATGCAAGGCTGGGGGAGTGAATTGTGGCATCAGTCCCTCAATGAACTGTTTGCATGGAAGTATTGCTGAACAGAACATGAAAGAAAATCAAGTACCACCATATGCAGTCGCACAGGTGTTACTGTGCAACTATCAACAGTCACAGAGGGGCAAGGGGACCTCTAAAGCCTGTTTCAAAAGAGTCCTGGAGGACACAGACAAACCAAACTGGAAATCCTCAGAAATGCTAGAGAAAAGCTGGGGCTTTAGCTAGTAGATTAGTCCTCCTCTCTTAACAGGCACTGAATTAAGTATGCCAACTTAGTTTCCACAGATGTACATATCATTTAATCTTAAAAGTAATTCTCTGTGGAAAGTGGTTAAGATTCTCTCCAAAATACCACGAAGAGAGAAAACTGTAAACCATCAATCCATGAAGTATATCTACATAATCAAAGGAGCCCAATTACAAATACTTATAGCTACTTCTCTCCAGATGTAGATTCAACAAACACTAAATGTTTGTAAAATACAAACATACAAAGACCATTTATTGATACTCTTGTTAGCGAGGCTTAACAAAACATTATTTTACATTCTGTTTCTATGTAATGCCACTTTTTGTTATAAACTACAGAACGTACAATACTAACTTTTCAGGAACTTAGAGAGTTTCATCTATTAGTAAAGAAAGAATTACCTGTAACTTTGCATCAGATTTGATGTGTAGGAGTGTCCCTAACTGCCACCAAGCATGTAATTTGATGTGTAATCCTAGTGGCAATGCCTAGAACTGTTTATACTGTTAGTGCAGAAACCAGAAAAACTGAAAACAAATATGAAGGCCATTTATCCTCTACCTTATATTTTAAAGCAGTGCAGGCTATACTCGTCCTGGTATCTCAACACACACTTGGTCTTTTTTACCTCTTGCAGTTACATGACACCCATGACCCTTCTAGAAGCCATCAGGGCTAAGTGCCATTGTAGCAGCACTAGTACAGCCATTCCACTGCTCATAGCAGTCAGTTCAAAAAGAAGCATAATATAACCACTGTTGAAAAAAGTAACATGAAACATAAAATAAACAAGAGCATTACACAAAAGCAGTAACAGATGGAATTGTATCTATACTGCAGGCACAAATTAAGCAATATTTTTCAGTATACTCTTAAAAAAATCTTTTTTCTGACTTGGTAATGTTCCCCCCATGGTTATGTTGGGGTTTTTTAAACAAAATTTCCTTTCTGCTTTCGCATTTACACTTGCAGAAGGTGAGCAATGAAAATATTATAAAACCTCAGCCATAACATTCAAAAGCTTCATCTTGCCCGCAAAACACCACTTTGTCTATACACTTTCCAAAATCCATCATTTGCTTTCTCATATATTTAGTACTGTTGTTAGAAGTTTATGAAATATAATATTATAAATTAAAACACCAGTGGTGTTCAGTTTTGACCAGAACAGAATTTGCAATCAATAAATTGGTGAAAAGGGAATTCTACATGATCCTCTTGATTATCCGACATTTTGGGGTTTGCATTGCGTAATATCATCTACCTCAGAAGTGCAGTAGAGCCCCCCAAGAGACACATCTTTAAGGAATTTAATGTTACTCTGGGAGGAAGACTTTCAAAAGGAACAATACTCCATGGGTTGGATAAACCTAAGGGGGAAGAGGTTGCCTTCTTCCTCCAATACAAAAAGGACCAACTAATTCTACTGCGCTTCTCCTAAACATAGCACAATGAAAGTGAATTGTATTTAGAGGATTTGTTCTACTGCCAATTTTTTCTGCCTTTACCCAAGAAGCAAAACTGGAATAAGGAATTCAAAATTTCTTAGTCAATACTTAAGCTGTTGCCATTGTCAAGCTGATAATGCTAATTTGTTTTATTACTGCTAACCTGCCAGACCCCAGCTGTTTTCTTAGTCAAAACCTGAGTTTTCCAATAACTAGGAATTGCAGCTGCTCAGAATGGGTCACCAGGGATTTGAACCACCACAAACATTACTCATCTGGTCCTGCCCTGATCAGACTTCTTTGGCCAAAAGGCAGGGTCAGGCCTGCCTGAGATTTGAGACATACAAATTGAAAGCTTTTTTTTCCCCTGCTCTTCATAAAAATGGTATTTTTCATTCAGCCTTTGAAAAGTTATCCACAGTTCTTACCTAACATTCACCCAACCTAGCAAGGCCTGCTTTTTGTGGATAATCTAATTGGCTTTTGGGGAAAAAAAAAAAAAAAAAAGTCATTAATTATAACTGACAGTGTCTACTAAGTTACTGTTCCCATCTATAATTCTGTCAGTGCCAAAAACACAAAACCAAGAAAATATTATTTATTTCAAATGCCTTTCCTTAAAAAAATGGAGACCCCAAAGTTTCTACACTATATATTTGCCATCTGCATGTAACAGGTGTAACCATAAACATTAGAAAATGCTGCATTTTGGTGGGCAAATTGCCAAAGCACTGCTAGATTTAAACAACCCAAATCAGAATTATTTTTGTTTTAAAAATGCTGAATCATGAAGTACTTTCAGCTGAGCTCCAGAACTTGTGGGAAATGACTATTTAATGTTTAACATTTCACTGATATTTACTGTTGTTTTTACTTTCATATATTAGTTTCAGATGGGAATCCTCGCCAAAAAAAACCCTAACTTTCCATTCCTCCAACTCTTAACTGTTTCTGTTTGTATTACTGATGTCACACATCCTAATTTCTTCCTTTCCTTTCAACAGGTTTCTCTCCAAAAACACAATCAAGCTGTCCTGCTCCCTGAGCTCTGCAACCCTCTACTGCTTGTCCTCCCTCCTCCATGTTTTCTTTCCTGTTATTCTGGATATATTTCAGAATACCACTCTCCTTCCATTTTTCTACCATTTCTGCCTTGTACAGTACACTAAACTTTCCTGCAAAGTAGAAGCACTCGTTAGCAGGCAACTATCTACCTGAAGAAATCAATGTAGCTTGACCACCTCAATGAACATACAGTTTCAACCAGAGAAACTGTATAAATAGGTATTTTCCCTGTGGCCTTGAGATACACCTACATTCATTGTAAAAAGTAAAGGCTAGAGACCACCCAAAAACTGGAGCCAGAGGAGGAAGAGCTCCTCCCATAGACCAAGCACTGAGCTGAATTTAGTTGAGTACAAGCACATTGTTCAGAAAACAAACACACTTAAATGCCAAGTCATACAAACATTTCTTACCTAATGGACCGAACCCTTGGTTTTCATCTTAGCAATTTCAATATTCAAGAGCACACTAGCCTTTCGCATTACGGTAAATTCCTGCTCCCTTATAGACATAGTTTCTTTGTTTCTCTTACTTTTTAAAGTTGAAGTGGAAAAACATGAACAAGTAAAACTTGAATAGCAAATCTGAAAACGCACCTTTCATTGACCTTTTAAAAACTGAAAGAGAAAAATTTATAAATGCCAAAGCAATTGAATTGCTTCCTGCAAACAAGAACTGAACCCTCTTCAAGCAAAAAAATCTGTCAGTCATAAATGAATCAGGGAGGCATGTTTATTAGCAAACGCTTCTCACTTCAAGTCTCACAATCTTTATAAGCGCTGCCAAAATTTTTAATCCTAGAAAAGCGGATAATTCATCCCATTCAGCTGACCAGCTCTACCTTTCTCCCTCAAAGGAGCTAACACCTTCCCTCTCCCATAAAGCTAGCTAACCTTTCTAGGAGAGGCTGAGGCCATGAATGGAGTTACTCAGCAATAGCCTTTTTCTCCTTAGACAGAAGACTGACCTTTACATCCACTGAGGTCTGCCTGGCTCTATGTTTTTTCTTTCCCTTTCACTCGTTCTTTCCCCATCTCTCCTCACTTGGCCTTGCTTTTGGCTTGGGATGTGTCTACCAACTTCACTGCTGAGGCTAACTACCACTGCCACTAATCTCTGGCTTCCTCACAGCTACTGAACTTGGGAACTTTAAAAGCAAGACAACTTGAAATGAGACAAGTGAAAATCAAAATCTCTCTTTTAAATTCACAGAAGAAACTCAGGACCTAGAGAAGCTTCTGGGAAGAAAATATGAACAGCCAGCATGAACTTACTTAAGCTAACAGACTTCTGTAGCCTCTTCTCATTGGTGGCAGATGTGCTGATTTTAAAGCCAAGAAACGAACCAACCAAACTGCTGAAAGAATTTTGAATACAGTTAAGTTACTCCAGCCCACACAGGCAACAAACGCAGATAATGTGAAAAACAGCCCTGAATTTTGACATGAAAGCTTTCCCCTCCTCAGCATTCATTTTCCATCGTTCTTCCCTCAATAGGACAGCCATGCCCATTTGGTGCTGCTCACAAGCCCTGGCTCCCAAGCTTTTATTCCTCACCCATTTCTCCTTCCTTTTTCTTTTTTGTCATCTTGCCCATGGATCCAGGTGTCACTTTTCAGTCCTCTGTGACACACTTCTTCACATCACCCTGGTGAATCAGGGGTCAAGGACAAAAATGCTGCATGCTGCATCAGGGCTGGTGCCACACTCGGGTCACTTAGCTGGCAGCAAGGATGAAGGATGGGGTGCAGCAGCAGTGCAGAGCAGCGAGCATCCTGCCTCTGGGCTGCTGATAGGCCATGCTGGCACACAGCACCACTGGTCTTCAAGCCATCACCACTCTCTGGAAGCTTTCACTGTGGGTCTTTGTGAAGTGTCTGCAGCTTAAGGCTCAACCTTCCTAGGAAGGGCCAGCACCACAATCCCTGCAGCCTACCACAGGCATTGGAGGGAGGGAAACTTGAAGCAAAGTGTTGCTAGAAGATTCCAGAGGTATCCAAAGTGGTCTTTAACAGCTGTGCCATAGCCACTGTATAGGGTGATTGTTAACACACACTCTTTTCCCCTTTGAATCCCCTTCTCAGCACAATGCTCGCCCTCTTTTCCACATTTCCTTCCCTGAAACACACATCCCCTCCACTGCCCCATTCCTGGTGTTATCACTACATACCATCCTGGGAAGAGTCCCAGGCACTTCACTGCACTACTTCTGAGCACTGTGACTCCCATTTTTCATCAGTATTTTGGGAAATATAGCAAATCACAAAAAGCTTTTGCCTGAAAGAGCACTTTTTCTCTAATACAAAAAGCACTGAAACAATAGTGTGAATGACAAATGAAAACAAGATTGCAGATAGACTTACCTCTCAAGTCAACAATTCCAGTCCATTTGCTCACATATTATACAAGTCCTCAGAGAGTCACATGTACCTCTTGGTACACTGGGTCACACACTAGAAAAGTGCATTTTTAACTAGTCATACTGCAACACTCATATCTACTCCACATCAACAGTCAGTCAGTCTGTTGACTTGCAGAGTTTGGCACACCACCTCTTCAGGCAAGAAAGCAGTTACTACAAGTTGTCCTGCATCTTGAGATCAGGAATACAAATGCCACAACATGGGAGTGTAAAGCAGAGGCAAGATGAAAGCATCAGCTCTGCATTTGCCCCGTTAGATTTCTGCAAGTCTGGAAATATCCTGTGCAAGTCAAAGCTGCTGCAGGAGTCTAGAGGATAAAAAAAGCAAGCTCCACAGTTTACACACCTTGAGCCCAGTTCCTGTCTGACTGGCCGGAGCAGCAACCTCTCTGCTTTTGTCCCTTAATAACTTCTGGGCTTAGGAGCCAATTTCAACTATAAGCAACACAAGACAACAGTTATCAAAGGGTAACTACATTCCTGAATGTTTTATGGGCACCGGCAATTGGATAAGTGGCCTGCCCACGCTTAAAAATCTTTTAACTTTTCTCTTTCTTTGCCAGGGTTTAGTCAATTAGCACACTGGCAGCCAGTCAACCTACACCAGTCATGTCACATCTCCACGTGGCTACTGCGGGAGGAACGCCATTTGGGGACACAGGCCAAAACTGCTACAGGGGGGAAAAGGTACCTCTAGAGATACAAGGTTCAGAATGTGTAATTAAGCTTCATGTGAAACAACTTTAGTTCTGAATGTTTTCCAAAGAGAAAAGCAAATTTCATAATCAATGTATGTGCAAACACATATATTTATGTAAGAAAATATTCTGTTCATTTTCACATAAAAATACTCATCTTTTCAGGGCTTTAACATATTTGAGATCACTGTAGAATACTTGTATTAATGATTAGCCCTGTAGAAAAGAGGGTGTATCTGTACCTCCACTGAGAAAAAGGCTGCAGCATCAGCAGGATGTAAATCCTTACAACATACAAGGACATCTACAGAGGGGCATCAGCCACATGACAAAGCTTTATTAGTCTCACTCTTCAGTCTCATGGGGCTACTTACCACTTTTTTCTCTCACTTAGGAGTCGACCAACTCAAACTTTTCCTAGCCTGAGGCTAGCTCAACAGATAATGTCATCTGGCATACATCAGCATCTCAGGAGCACCCCTTCCTCTTCTCTCAACTATTCACACCTTTCAAAGTCTTGTCAGTTGTTCTTAGGCACACCAACACACTCTCTCCTAGGGGAAATGTTTTGCCTTACCCTCCCTTGAGCTGGCAAGCAGAAGATTTCAGAAACACCAGCACTGACTCTTTTAGCTGTACTGTTGGCGTGTTCTGGCTTGAAGTATTTGTCAGACTAGCCTAAAACATCAAAGCACAAGGTCTTGATGGTCCAACTTTTTTTTTTTTTTTTTTTTCATATTGGCATCATAGAACTTAGATCCATTAAGATCATAGATCTTAAGGAACACAAGCAGGCATCACACCTAATTATTATTACTACAATTACTGCTAAATCATTAAGCACTTTCTCAAAGTGAAAATAAAATCTACAGTAAATACATTTTCCAAAATGGATGACTGGAATAACAGTGTCTGTCTTTATAGCTAAGACTACCCAACACTATTCTTTAAAATAATCACTTCATAAAACATAAATTCACGGTTTTTAATAAAAGTTTTCCATGACTGGTTTTAATTCAGTGGAATTTACATTGAACACAAAAATGAAAACCACAAAGAATTAGTTCAGAAAACAGTGACAGAAAAGGTACAGATTTGCCCATATTCAATTAATTCTACTCATTCACACACGTGTCTCATTAGTTCTAAGGGTCTCATGGGGTTAAAAATAGGAACAATGATAACAGCAGAGGTCACAGTGACACATAGCTATGCATATAAAGCCTTCAAATATGCTTAAACACTAACCAGACTGTTATAACTGACTATGATCAGAACCTCACCACTTGATATTTTACCTGCATTAAAGAGGTTTCTAAACTGTGGGTCCTCTCAGGAAAAACATCCAGCTCCACAGAAGTCACACTAAAATTGGTAGCTCTGCGCTTTTATAAGTATGTTATTTAGCATCACAGAATGGTAGAACATATTCTCTTTGAAATCTGCACTTCATAGGTTCATAGAATATTTTGGGTAGGAAAGGACCTCTAAAGGTCATCTAACCCAACCCCCTGCAGTAAGCAGGGACACTGTCAACTAAGTCAGGTTGCTCAGAGCCTTGTCAAGCCTCACCTTGAATATATCCAAGGATGAGGCGTCAGCTACCTCCCTGGGCAACTTGTTCCATTTTTCTACCACCTTTATGGTAAAAATTTTTTCCCTACTTTTTTCTAATTTAAAACCATTGACCCTCATCCTATTACTACAAGCCCTTATAAACAGTCCCTCTCCACCCTTCCTGCGGGCCCCCTTCAGACAGTGGAAGGTTGCTATTAGGTCTCCCCAGAGCCTTCTTTTCTTCAGCCTGTACCACTTCAGCTTCTTTTCACACTTGCTTAGGTAGAGACTTCACTACCTTTCTTAACAAACAGAGCCACATGCTGCCAAAGCAAGAGGTGCTGTTTTACGATTTGGATGTCTGAGTATTTGTTACAATGGGAATATAATTAAATTTTTCTGATGCTTCAGGTTTTTTGTTTGGTTTTCTTAAGGGAAGTCTAAGACAAAAGCACTGTTTTATGTCATCGTTTCACACTCTTGAAATGTCAGAATTCAGAATACACCAGCTTCAGATTCATCATTCAAATCTAACCCCATTTTCCTGTGCATAAGTTGTATCATTATTGTCATTAATTACAAGAGCATATACTAATCTATCCTAAGAATGGTCTTAGCGAGCACACAAAGCATGTTTCTTTTAGACAGAGACAACTGTGCATACTTATTAAACTCTATGAAAGTATGATCTCATCATATACCATGCAACAGTTAAATAATGTAAGGGATGTGGAACTATTACTTTCTCTTGATATTTTTTGAATTACATTTAAAGAAAGAAAAAAAAATCAAGATTTCAACAGAAATGAAAATCAGTGTCATAAACAGTTCCCATATATTCTAATGTCTTTTAATTTTATTTTTTTTTCACATGTAGCATTGATGTTCTATACAGCACTGTTAAGCACAGCAGTCCTCCTTCTGTCTGAACAGCTTATAGCTGTATGCTTCCAAATTTCTGCTGGAAGAAACATCATCGAAAACCAAACACGCTATCACAGGTGAAGCTTTCAGATCTTGCTAGGAAGGCAGCCAACCTGAGCTTTTTTTACCCTTTCAGAATTAGAAAGTACAAGGTATACAAATCATCAAAATATACAAGTCACCAAGGCTACATTACAAATTAAATGTCATTATACTGTAATGATTTAAGTATGTATTTATTACAGCATCACTCCTGTAAACTCCTTACAATAGTCAATCTGCTTTAAAATCAGTGTGTACAAAACAGACTTGATCTGAACTCAGACCGAATTAAATATCAATCATCAGGTAAGCTAACCTCCCTCTTATGGTGGGAAGACGCTTAGATAATAACCTATTATTTTGGTCATTATTCCTTTTTTAACAACTCACAGAAAAGAGCAACACTTTTTTTGTGCTTACGTTTATTTTTATGGTAAACGGTCAAGTTCAGCCTAACACCTCCATCTTCTGCAGCTGACAGCAAGAACTGCTTTGTCTTGGGAATGGGGTAAAAATATCAAATAAAACATGGGCTCTACAGAAACTGACAGATCAAACACACTTATTTTATGTGTTGGTGGGTACAGAATATAATGCTGACAAACCTGAATGAGAAAATTAAAGAACACATGCCAAGTCAGATTCTTTCATCACCACCATTTATCTTAACACAGTTTAAATCCCATTCAGTCTCTACCATAACTTTTCAGAGGGGGGGGAGGGATTAAAACAATAACAAAAAAAAAACTAACAAAAAAGTAATTCACCATAATTTTAGCAGTTATTACAAATGAGAAAATAATTTGCTGAAACAGATTACTACTGTGATAGTTTTTTTCATAAAAAAAAGAATTCAAAACACATCTACGCTGCACAGATCTTATGTGTTACTATAAAGGTAACAGAAACAGACAGATTGATCATTCATCTTAAAATGACATGTAAGGTCAGTCACAAACTCTTCTTGGTTTACATGTTATATGCACAAGTATATTTGCTTACACTCTTTCATCACATTCATTGCTTCACAGAAGCACATTTAGGAACTACACTCCAGCTAACAGTAGCACAGCCTAGAACTCTGTGTAAATAATTACATCTGTGACAAATGTATCTGCATTTTTCTAAAATGTTCTCAAATACAGACAGCAAAGACAGAACTATAATAAGAAGTACCAACACAGTACCAATTCAAGTAACATGGCACAAAAGATCAATTAATAAATTCACCTTACCTGTGGTTAAAACATTGTTGCCAGAGTCTTCCATGTGAGCTATAAGGCACTACTAATATTCAAAATGCCTAGCTAGTTAGCTTATATTGTTGGAGTCGAAGGCAGTCTTGGATAACTTAGCTAAGACCAGTATAGGTACAGCATTTATCACACAAGAGTTTGTACAGTTTACTTCCTAAAGCAACTTCACATCAGAATCTCAGGATATCAAAATCAAGTGATAAACAGCTAATGTTGCCACAGTGGTTCTGAAAATGCTTGGCTTAAAAATACAAAACAAAAAACAACCGCAAAAACAGACACACACTCACTGCCTAATGCTACAAGGACCAAGCACTTAAAATACGTCAGTGCATGCAATACTTCCTCAATGCTCTACTGATTTACTATAAGAAACAGTGAGATAACAGCAAACTTTAATATGTTTTTGTCAGTGTAGTGTTTGCAATTGAAACAATTAGTGTTACTAATAAAATACATAAAATTGCAAGGTAGAATAATGATGTGTTATCAGTCAATAAAACCATAAAACCATTGGAAATAGTTGTGACCATGGTTACAAAAAACATCAGCACTGGGAGAGCATGCTGCACCTGCTGAAGGTAAAACCTGTGAATTACTGAGAACAGAAAAAAGAAAAACAGTATTTAAGAGTAAAATCAAATCACAATACATGCATGATTTTTTTTTTTTTTTTTTTTTTTGGCATTTCAGCAAATGTAACAAAAAGGCTTCTAATCAAAACACAAATCATTAAATCACAGTAAGATAGCTAGCAACTTCTATGAACATCTCTCTCCATGCCATGTAGAGAGAGCCAGGAATGGTCCCAGTGCTTCAGACCTGAGAGTAGTCACTAAGGGATTCATTTTAGCTCTAGGAAGTCAGGGCAAGCTTCTCTATAAACTTCAGTGAGAGTAAGGTACAGCTCATGCTTATTATAAAACTGGTTTAGTGCTTCATTACTGAAACATACACTTTCTTGAGAGCAAATACAAACTCCTGTATGACTTATGTTACAATGATCAATGGCATAAGATATCAAATCAGACTGGCCTTAACACGAACAGGAATCAAATTAAAATGCTATCACAGCATTGCCCCCAGCAGAGGATGCAATGTTTGCTTTTATTTAATTTTGCACACATGGATGTTCCTATGGCCTGCCAGTGACACTGCACCCATCCAAATGAGAAGTCAAGGTTAAAGCTCAAAATTGGCCTTTTGCTTTTCAGCTTGGGAACATGAAAGCAGGTCCAGTATGTGATCCAACTAGACAACACCTCAAACACTGCACACACTCTCTTCCAATGCCTACTTTAAAAAAATGCTTTGGATGATTCTCCTTTAGCTTACTTAGCCAGAAATTACTCTAAAACAAAGATAAAAGAATGCAAAGGGAAGTTGATTTATATACAAAGGACAGAATCCAGATTAATAGAAAAGATCTATTTAAAATTTAATTATACCACTGAGAACAAGCTCACTGGAATTTTCTGCACGTGAGAAGCAGCAGATCAGGATCACACAGTTCACAAATGTGTGTGTTTAGACCCTTCTGATTAAGTCTATTTCATTTTTAACTAGGTTGGGAAGGGGAGCAGAAGTTTGTCTATTAGCCATTAGGAGGCTAGGAAAAAATGCACTTGGCTAGACACACAAGAACAAGAAAAATAAGTCAAATAAACCACAAAAAAGACTTACAACTTTTGCCAAGAAAACTCATTATATGGTTTAAATTAGGCCTCTTCTATCAAATTCAACATTGACATAAATACAAAATAAATACAAAAATAACACTCAACAAAGGATTAGTAGTTCAGTCTATGAAATCACTTGTAAACTAAAAAGATAATTGAGTGGCACACAAAGTGTGGGGAAGAATGTAACGTTTCTCCCATCATTAGTGTTTTGAAATAATACTGCATTTATTTTTTTTTACTTCCTACTTCAGATTCATGGCATTTCATAACCACACTTATTTGAACTTTCCATAACTATATTGGGCACAGTGCATAGTGCTGTTCTTGGTGAAATAAAAAATCTGATTGTCTTTGCAAGTAGGCTCAGTTTAGCAGGATCAAATTTATAACATTAATAAATCACCAAAACCCAAGATAGCATCCCAAAACAGTGTAATATATAAGCCTTAGCTATGTTTTACAAACACATTAATCATGGACAGATTGAAAGACCCATGGTAAAGTGATCTTTCACCCACATCTAATTTCCTTTCGATGGTTGATTAAATATTCTTAAAGCAATATTCTGCACTATTTCTACCATGCTTTACCTAAGCTCTTCAGCAGACCCAGATCTTCAGAAGTCGTTTTCCAAACACTTACATACAAGTCAAACATCAGTCAATGCATGACGTACACCTTGGGTCCCCCCATACCACCACCAGCATAAAGGATTCCTGTGGCACTATTGGATTTTCAAAGCAGAGTGAGCTGCAAATCAGACCTGTGCCTACGTTGAAACGCCTGCCCAGGAATTTAAAGCTTGTAGCAGTAATGTGAGAAGTAATGGTTTTGAACCAAAAGGAAGATTTAGACAATGTATAAGGAAGGAATTTTTTACAATGAGGATGGTGAAACACTGAAACAAGTTGCCCAGAGAAACTGTAGAAACATTCAAGGTCAGATTGGATGGATGTCTGAGCAACCTGATCTAGTTGAAGATGTCCCTGCTCCCTGCAGGGGAGTTGGACTAGATGACCTTTAAAGGTCCTTTCCAACCCGAACTATTCTATGATTACATGAACTCAGCATTCATACTTTTAATGGTTTGGTGTGTTTTATTTCAACCTAGATCTAATCTGGTCCTATACACCAAAACCTACTTTGTTAAGTAGAATGCTGTGGCTCACATGCCAGTTTTGTTTAGACTGAAAATAATCCAGTTAATGAATGGATGCTCTGTTGGACTATTTTCTCTCCTGAAGCAAGAGCTAACGAGAATAATTAAGACAGTCATACCAAACACACACTTCTGACCTGAACACATGTGGCCATGTTCCTACTTACACTTCTCCACTTAATGTTAAATCTGTATGTCAGCCAAGGAGGAACAATCCGGCAGACACTGACTTCAGAAATGGGCAATCTAGTATGCAGTCACCTTAAAACAGTCAGAACTGAACCTCTCAGAGGAGAAAATTTTCAGTAGTTCTTCATACTCTGACAATATTTAAAAAAAAAAAAAAAAAAAAAAAAAAAAAAAAGAGAAGATTCCTGCCCTTCTCTCTCTCTGCTTGATTGTATGATTCCTTAGACCTAGGCTGAAACCACTTCCTCCATGGCCTTTCTCAGTTGGCCCATGGCCTGAAAATTCCCTTCATTAAAAAACTCCCCACTGACTTTGTTCCTTTTTGCCTTAAAGTAGCTGTAAGTACAGTGGATATTCAGCATGATCTCTCACACAGGCTTCCTACCAAACTGCACAATCTCTCATTCTTTCAAGCCGAAACTGAGGCTGCAGTAGACCTGCACACCCAGCCCTGAAGTACAGCACTGATGCTGAAAGAACAGATGAGGAACAGGATTCAGCCTGTGCTGCCTTGGAAAAGGAAAAGGTCTTAAGCTTTTTACTCTGGAGAGTGAAAACCTTGTGTGAGTTCAACAGCAAGAGAATGGTTTGAGTTGTGAGTGTTGCAGATGATGGGAGGGAGCACTGATCTACCTGAGGGTAGGAAAGCTCTACAGAGGGACTTGGACAGGCTGCATCAATAAGCTGAGGCCAATTGCATGAGAGTCACCAAGGCCAAGCATCAGGTCCTCCATTTGGGCTACAACAACCCCATGCAACACTACAGGTTTGGGGAAGAGTGGCTGGAAAGCTGCCCAAAGGAAAAAGACCTGGACATGTTTGTCAATTGCCAGTGTGAGCCAGCTGTGTGCCCAGGTGGCCAAGAATGCCAAGAGCATCCTGGCTTGTATCAAGAGTTGTGTGGCCAACAGGAATAGGGAAGTGATTTAGCCCCTGTACTGTTGAGGCCATACCTCGAATACTGTATTCAGTTTAGGGGAGGCCACTACAAAAAGAACATTGAGGTGCTGGAGTGTATCCAAAGAAGGGCAACAAAGCTCTGGAGAGCAAGTCTTATGTGGAATGTCTGAAGAAACTAGGGTTGTTTAGCCTAGAGAAGAGAAGGCTGAGGGGAGAACTTACTGCTCTCTACAACTACCTGAAAGGAGATTATAGTGGGGGTGGGAGTTGGTGTCTTCTCCCAAATAAGAAGCAACAGGACAAGAGGAAATGGTCTCAAGTTGCTGCAGGGAAGGTTTAGATTACACTCGAAGAAAAACTTCTTCACTGAAAGGGTTATCAAACACTGGAACAGGCTAGGGAGATGGTTAAACCCCTAATCCTGCAGAAAGACGTGTAGATGTGGTGTTTAGGAACATGGTTTAAGCACTGGACTTGGTAGAGTTAGGCTAATGGTTGGTAGAGTTAGGTTATCATTGTACTCAGTGATCTCAAAGGTCTTTTCCATCCAGAACAATTCTGTGATAATCCCATAACCATGAGTTTTATTTATGCTGCTCTCCAGCATCCTGTCCTCAAGTCCATAATCTGATGAAACACAGAGATAACAGCATTCCAACCACAGCTAAAAGCAGCTCATTTTGTGGTTGTTTAGGATCCATGTGAGAGAAAACTGTTTCACTGCTTCCACACACACACACATACTTTGTATTTCATAGTCCCCCTGAGTAAAAAGAAGGGGGGCCATACATAAACACTAAATTTTTTTAATAATTAGAAAATAACACCACAATTCTGCAGCCAACTCAAGATTTGGCTGGCTGTTCCTGCATCTCCTATGTGGTAATGGTCAGCCTGATCCTCCAAGTCATCAATGAATACTATTAAACATTTTCACACGATGATAAGCAAGCAGTCTACTGAGCCAAGGTGGTCAAAGATAGAAATATTCCTTGTATTTAACTTCCCTTAAATTTTGTTTTCCTAGTCTTTAATCTAAAACTAAATAAAAAGGCAGTGAAAGCCTACAGGTGTAGTGAGCATCAGCATCAGTCCATCTCAAATCACAGGCTGCCAAACAACGAGGGTAAATGCAAACACACTTAACATGATTAAGATCCATAGCTGCGATTCCCTAACACACTTCCAGGATACAAACCTAAGCCTGTGTTGCTTTGAAGTTCATTTAGAAAAACAACCATCCATTATTTTAAGCTAAGCCTCTACTTGCAAATCCTTCATTTTCCAAAATCGTGTAACGTTCTACTCTTTCCTGAAAGGATTGTTTTTCCTCAACCCCGCAAAAGATATATCCATATATGGACAACCCTGAAGACAACAAATGGCTCTTTTCCCAGTCTATTATCAAGCCAGGAAATTAGACTGCCTGAGGTACTCCACCGTACTTACTCTGTTCAGAGCCGAGAGAGGAAACATTCATGAGTTCGTCAATCACCCAGTTTCACACAAAGGTGAACGGATGCTTTTCCTTTACAGCTTTAGCAGCAATCACCACCACCAATTATATAGAAGATTAAAGTGCTCACACAGCCCTGTGAGATAACAGAGCGCTAATGATGACAGTCAAAGCTAGAGGGCAGGCAGCTGTGTCCCCCAGGGCTTGGTGGAGAGGAGAAAAAAAAAAAGTTGGTTTTTTTTTTTAAAGTAATTTTAAAAAAATAAATAATAATTTTTACAATCAATAAACACAGCAATACAGAAAGGGTGTTACTTTTCTAGTAAAGTCCCAGAAATTTTCTTGCCATTGCAAATATTTAAATCTATTTCTACATGAAATCTGAAGAACACTATCGATATGAAAAACTTTGATCTCTGACACTCAGGTGTCTGTAAAGTTTTTTCTTTCCACATTTGATTTGTGGAAACTCAGTTCGCCCTTGAACTCAGTTCGCTAGTAAAAAACATATACACGGAATCTATACTCTGAATAGCTCTGAAAAATAGGCTCAAGGCACAAAGAGGTTAAGACTTCATAAATAGCTAAGAAATACCACCCTTGTCTCACACTGGCAATCCTGCTAAGAAACCCTTCTCATAGAGTCAGGTCGGCTGCCTAGAAAATTAGTGGCAGGCCAGTCTTTGCCTTTTTAAGCTGCAACAAAGGAAATTATTAAGGAAGTATTAAAACCTAAGTGCAAGGCATTTACCAGAAAACTAGCTGCTATTTACAATGCAGAACATGCATTATTTACACTATAAAAAAACAATCACAGTCCCCATATCTCCCTAAAATACATAGGGAAAGAACATATCAGAAGAAATACGAAGAAAGGTTGATATACGTCAGCTCCTCAGACTGGCAGAATTTCTTTCAGAAACTTAAGTAGGTAGGACTTGATCTCCTCAATGGAAAAACATGAACTGCTGTGTCATACTCTATTTTTGTTTTGTTGGGATTTTTTACATGTTCCTCTTCTGCCAGAAAATTCCCTATTGCCCCTTACATTTCTTGATGTCTCAATTGTCTTTCTAGTTATGTTTATTTTCTGATTGGCAAGGAAACTATGAAATTATATCTTGTTTCTTTTATATGCTTTCTTGCTCTCTTCCGTTTTCCGCCTATTAACACATCCTGCGTATGTTAATCTTTCAAAGTATACTTCACAGTAGAATCAAGCAGTTTTTATGATGCCAGTGTTAGTAAAGAAAATAAATAGCTCAAAGATGACTACTTACAGCAGTCAGAGAATTGTAACCACTGGCTATCTGTTCCTGATATTACTCTAAAAGATTATGGGTATCTTTTAGATACCTGAGCAGCGGCCTACCTGCTACATGAAGGATACGTAGGAATTTGACAAAGGTACATTATATAAGAAAAAATATAATTATCATAAATCTAAAGCATAAAACTGCAAATCTTATTCATTAGACAGCCGTTCTCCTTTAGTAAAGCTGTCAACATGAGGGAAGGTGTTGGTCTTTCAGAGACAAGTCTCTTCTGAAATAGAGGAATTGTGATGGGATTAAACAAAAAACAAAACAAAACAAAAAGCAAACAACCAACCAAACCTCTCTTCCTTAAGATACTGCAGATAATAAGGGGCTGTGGTAGGAATCATTTAGCAAAAGATGTAAGTTGTTTGGGAAGGAGGAAAGACTACTGAAAGCTTTCTCTCACCCTTTCAGCAGATAACCCTAGTCAGGGAGAAACTGCCATCATTTTTTTCCACCAGGAATCCCTCCTCTGTATTTCAGGGGGATATGAGGAGATCAGTTCATGTTTTTAAAAATACTACTGCTAACACCTGGTAGTACTCTATTTGCTTCCCTAGCTTCCACCAGTTGTCCATCTGCTACAGGAAGGATAAATAGGAATTTGACAAAGGTACAATCTATTAGTAAAGAAAAAATAAATTACCATAAATCTTAACCATGCACAGCAAAGACAGCGAGGGAAGACAGCAGGTGACTAAGTAAAACCACAACAGTTCTAGCAGTTTCCAGTTTAACAGCAGCATTTAAAGGCATTATTTCCCCTTTCTCCTTCCCCTTTTCGACCATTAAACAAAGCAGATAAAGGGTTACTTCATCTGGCCGTCACAGCAGCCCACTCAAAAATGCCACAACATTTCCATCCTTTCCCTTCATTTCCATTTTCTTTATAAACACAAAATGCAGTTCTGCCCTTCAGCTTGTGCCAGTGTATGATTTTATAGAAAGGCCATGTGAAAAACTCAGGGGTTAAATATGATTTAAATGACAAAAAAATATACAAACAAAATACATTAAAAAAAAAAAAAAGAAAAAAAAAAAAAAAAAAAAAGGATGAGAGTTGCAGAGTTGCTTCAGATTGGACTGCTATGAAGGAAGAACCAAACACACCAACATCTGAAAAAAAAAAAACAAAACACCAACACCAACTCTCATTACTTCAGACCACCCAACAGTCTCCTTTCAAGTTCATTTCCTGAATGTTGAATCTAAACTAATCTTCATTTAATTCACAAATGTGTTTAGAGACACATCAACCCACTTAAAAGAAAAATCTATTTAAGCAAAATCTGTGTACTATTCTCATCTGTGAATCCAATTCATGTTTAGAAAGTTTTATTGGGATTTGAGTTGCAAAAAAATTATATATTTGCATCTTAAATCCCAATAAAACTCTCTAGAAGACCATAAACAGAAAAAATATGTTCAAGATGTTACAAAAACATACTGAATTTTACAAAATCATTTTACCCTACCATTTTTAAACCACTTGTATACATTTTTTCAGCAAGATTTAAGCAGTTAAATGCATAAAAACATGACCATTCAGTGTTCTGCCCTACAGCATACAGAAAGAAAACCATCTGTCTAGTTACCATTCCCTTCCTATCAAGGCCGCCACAAAATCAGCAGCTTGCAAATTTCCTTGAGATCACAGGCTATAAAACAGCACAAGAAATTACCCATAGCACAATTAGTTACCATTATTTTTAATAATACGGAGCAATCAGAGAACCATTATGACCAAGAAAGAGCAGAACTTTTGATAGTAGTAATTTTTTGCTCCCATATTTGTGTACATAAGTAACTGATAAAGTGCCCAAAAAGTTCTATAGAACATTACCACGTAGGTCTGGCTAAATTCTAAAAATATCCCTGTGATCAAAATGTCTGTACATGGGAGGGACTTAGAACCTTCAAAATTATTTTTTCCTTGACTGTGCTTTTCCACCCCCTGTACTACCATTACCTTAGATACAGAAAAAATACAGTAGTTAAAGTTCCTAAGCATCAAATGACCTCTACTCTCTGCTATGATCCTCATGAAAATGAAGGATAAACAAACAAAACTTCATTTCCTTTGGAGTGTTCTTGAAGGTTCTCCAGTCACAAACTTGTTACACATAATTATTCACTTTACAAAGTATTACCATGGCAAATGTCTGTGTATTGTATTCTAACAACTGTGACCCAATAAAAACATTTGGACACCCCAAGCAAGACAATCATAATTTTCATGAACACTTCAGTTTTGAATCTTTGAAAACATGCACGGTAATGAAATAGTATGTGTTTCTACTTGAGAGTAAATGAGTTTTTAGGCAAAACAATTAAAATAGCATATAAGCAACAGTTTAAAACTGAAAGAAGGTAAGGTTAGATTAGGTAATAAAGAGGAATTTTATTTTGGGGGTTTTTGTTTGTTTTTTGTTTGTTTGTTTGTTGGGGGTTTTTTTTGTTTGTTTGTTTTTTTGTTTGGTTGGTTGGTTGTGGGTTTTGTTACAATGAGGGCAGTGAGACTGACCAGGTTGCCCTGTGAAGTTGTGACTGCCCCATCCCAGGAAGTGCCCAAGGCCTGGATGGATGAGGCTGTGAGCAATCTGGTGGAGCAATCTGGTACACTGGGAGGTGTTCCTGTCCATGTCAAGGGGGATGGACCTGAATGAGCTTTAAGGCCCCTTCCAACCCAAACCATTGTGTGCTAACACAGCAAAATGATTTGGTTAAACATACTGTTGCAGCAGACAGGTCCGAGGTGATACTGTTTCAACTTAACGCATTTTAGTTTCCGAGGCAGACTAAAACAACACTCCTGGCAGGAACAGTATGCATTAGGAAAATATTTCATCTATTTGGAAAACTTTATCTATCAAGTCCATCGAGTTTTATGCACCTAGCCCCCCTTGCTGTATCAGTTAGGTCAATTCCCTGTTTTAGCACAGTCCACAGAGGAAGAGACTAGAAGTTGCTGAAATCAGATTTGGCTACACTACATTTAAAATTTTTCTATGAAGAACTCTTCATTAATAAAAACCTTCAACACTGCTTTGAGGGACTGATGTCAGAAATCTGATTCATAAAGCATGAACAACTTGTTACAACAAAAAGATCAAATTATCAGAGTAAATATCATGGTAAGTGAAATTAATAACAAATCTTGCATTAAACAGAGCAAAGCTGCAATCTTGTTTTGTTTCCAGAAAACACAAATGCATTATATCAGTTGAGATACACTTCCCATCACGATGACTTGATTGCACAGTCCCTTGGTAAATTACACTTGAGAAGGAAGAAGCTACTGAAAACATCATTGACCTCTCCCCCCAGAAGCTATGTATCTCTGTCTTGTGCATAGAACATTAAATATTTTAGGAATCCAAAGAAATTAGAGAAATCATAGATAGAACCTCAACGCTACTGAGAGAACTAATAAAGGTGCAACAAAATACCAACACATCTTTAGCAGGTCAACAGAAACATGACATGAAATTCTCTTACTGGCTTTTCAAGTACAAAATTAGAAATACATTTTGACCTTACGAAAAACTGCCATCAAATTTGAACAGTCCATGTATCAGATGAGTTCATGAAAACCAGCAGCTAAGAAGACCATAGAGGCATGAACATGTGGCCAAAAGAAATGGATGGAGGAAGCAAAGAGGGAAGAAGCAGCAGGAACTTCCAGACCCAGACTTCAAGTCTAGTGCCCACTGTATTGCTTGGACTTTAGAGATGAAAAAAATCGGGACATGCAAAATAGGAAAACAAAATTTGGGGCAGTACCAAAATTCAGCATTGCTAAAAAAAAATAATCCAAACAAACAAAAACAAACAAAAAAACCCTCCACCACATTATGGGATTAAGATGACAGTAGTTCTATTATAGTTTTACCAAAATAAATAATAGATACATAACTAATAGATTTCAGAATATCATTATTACCAAAACATATATGGCATAGAAACAAACACCTAAAAACTACATAAATAAATCTCAAGCTTGAATTCAAAAAGGTTCAGTGACCTTTGCATCAGCTGATCAGTTGATAAAAATGAAGGGCTAAATTTTCATATACAGATTATGACAGCCAAACAATATAGAAAACACCACATTACTGCTATTACTGCTCCATATAAAAAAAAAAATCATTTCATAAAATTACCACCAGTAGAAAAGCCCAATTCTATACACTGTGGAGGATCTTCACTATATAATTAGAAAGACTCATATTTCACTCAAAAAAAATACATTTCACACAGAAAAAAAGACTGATACTGAATAACACTTTCTGTGATCAACACAATGCATATTCTGGGCTAGAGAAAAGTACTGGGAAAGCAAAGAAAAAGCGCTTGGGAGGACAAAAAGCAAACAAATAATAAGCAAAACAAAACGACTAACCAAGTATGCAAGTAGAGAGCTTCATAAAGCTGACTTGCAAGATGGCAAAATCTGTGTCACATAAATCATACTATTTTCCCATCTCTGATGGATGCTTCCACCCTAAATAACATATTTTAAACATATTTTAACTTCCAACTTACATTCAGAAACTTACGACCCTTATAAGGTATCCATCTTCTCCCTTTTTAATGCTGGTCTGTTTTCATTAAGAGCAGCTCCTCAATAAAGATCATCATGGGGACACACAAATATGCCTGCACAAAGCAGGGTACACATGTATAGGAAGGAGCGGTCTTAAGAAAGAAAAATTTGGCCATTTCTTTTAACAAAAGGACTTATGTGAACTTCAAGAGACCATCAAGCTATGGTATAAGCATATATAGCGATATATGCTGTATTAAGCATAGTCAAGCTGATCTAAGATGAGCTGCTACTATCTGAGGCTATCCTCCCATCAGCTCCCCGCAGCATGCTGACGTGGCTTGTTTTCCCAGGAGCACTGGTGACCCTCTGAATTCCCCAGTGAACTTAATCAGGAGTAAGTAAGGCTCTATTCTGTCCCTCAAGTTGAGGCTGAGAAGACTGGGTTTGTTCAGCCTTGAGAAGAGAAGGTTTAAGATAGACCTAATTACGATGTTCCAGTACTTAAAGGGCAGCTACAAAGAAGATGGATACTCCTTATTTACAAGGAGTCACAGGGACAAGACAAGGGACAATAGGCACAAGTTGCTCCCGGAGAGATTCTGTTTGGATACGAGAGGAAAATTGTTCACTATGAGGACAGTCAGACATTGGAATGGTCTCACAGGGGAAGTGGTAGATTCCTCCACTTTGGAAAGTTTTAAGTCTCTGCTCAATGGGGTGATGAGAAATCTCATATAAACAAAAATATTAGAAGGGTTGGACCTGAGGATCCTTGAGGTCCCTTCCAACCTGACATTCTATGATTCCATGAAGTTATCCAGCAGAAACTTACCCTACATCACAGTGAGTCAATAGGCACCTACTATCTCCACTCCCTGGAACACCTTGCTGTGGGGTCACACACGTTCAAACACTAACAAGCAGAAAGGGGAAGTAAACAAGTAAGTGTAGTTGTTTATGCTGTCATTGTTCCCAACAGACCCTTGCAGCCTGCTTTCAGAGAAGGACCCAAGGTCACCTTTGCAATTTGTTCATCAGTCACAGCAGCCTGCAGTTCAATATATTAGCAGAAATTCATCTCTGCATGTATCACAGGTTAGGAAGTTAGACAATGTGCTTGAGACATTCGTCTGCTACCTCTGCTGAGCCAGTAGTGAGTTTAAGCAGAGAAGTATAGGTTAGGTATGTCCTCTGTCACTGGAAGACCTGCCAGACCTCATCACAGAGGTCTAAAACCTAACAAAATAATAGTAGTTTAAGCCAACATAAAAGACTTTATATAGACTTCAAAATCAGCTTCACAACTCAGTTTTAAGTTCCAAACTGAAGTTAAGCACAGGACATTTCTATATTTAAACGCAGCTTAACTCCCTTTCCACTTACTAACTTCTGTTTTAACAGAAGGATTTCAATATTCCAATATTGCTCAATACAACTGTGTAACTGTTCTGATGTTCTCTGTTCAATTTTGATATATGTAGCAGATTTCAACTTTCTTACTATTCCTCCCTTAAGCTCAATAAACACCAAAAGACTTGTTGACAAACAAGAAAAACACAAACCTCCTTTCACAAGTGGTAGGGGAAAAGTATTTCTTGGCACAGCAGAAGGGCTAGTTGCTTTGATTCAAACACAAGTTGTTAAAACAAGATGTTGCAAAGTGCTAAGAGAGTAGCTCAACATTTTTTTTAAAAAGGTACACACAGCTCAATGAACAAAACCAAACAAAAGTTAGCCTTGCAGCCAAACTAGAAGGTAGCAACCAAAACACCATCTTGTAAACAAGAATCTAAGTTTGTCATGGCCAAGTAAGAGCTCACCATCAGCAAAGTAACCAGCCACAGTGATGTTAGCTATACTCACAACATGACTAAATCCATCCTAGACAATTCATGTTAAGATATGGAGAAGAGGCATGTGCTTTAATAAACTGTAAGAAAAAAAGACAAGGTGAATAAGTTATTAAATTACAAATAAAGCTAAAAAAAACCAACAAAAAACAAAAAAACCACCATAGGTTAGATCAGTGTAAGTTTCTAAAGTGGCTTACTAAAATAATGCTAAAAGAAAAGGCCAGTTGGCACACATGGGAGACTGTCAAGTAGCAGTTATCCAATCAGTGAAGATAACATTAAACCACAAAAAGTGAAGAAATAGGTTAAAAGGTTATCTGTAAGTACATTCATAAAGTACATGAGATTCACTGGGCACCATTTATGTCATTTCCAAAGATAGGTAAAATATTAGAGTTAAGCATAAAAAAAAGCATTTCTGACATTAAAAAGAAAAATAACCCACACACTTAAACACCCTATAATTTTACACTTCAGGGAATAAGATTTCTTCAAAATTTGATGATTTGATGAGAGATATTTACATATCAAGTCTTTCATCTACCCCAAAAGAAACCTCTCAGAGTTTATAAATAGCTTTCCCTATAAGGATGAACATTTTCTTCAGCTGTAATCGCATTCCTTTGAGCAATAAAAATGTTAAACTTATCTTACCATTCCAGTCTTCTCCTTTTTCTATTTCTGATTTCTGCCCCTTCAATACTACTGCCATAGATGGATGGATAAGCCTCCACCATTTTTCATTAACATAAAATATATGATAGCAGTACACACATCCTTGTTACCTGGCAAAATTTGGGTCTTCTCATTCTCTTGTGAACATTCATTTACAAATTTTAGCCACAACTTGTAAGAAGCCTTCCAAAGCAGCAAGTTCAGGGAATAAGGACAAACAATCCCACAGTCAGGCAGCAAGCTATGTCCTCCAGCCATGGCCCCTTATTCACCAGACACATCTTTCATTCAAGACCTTGTAGAATGTGGTTTATTTGCTAGGAGAACTTGGACTGTATAGAAAGGTCTGCCCTACTGCCACAAACACTATAAAAAGTTCCTCTGCTAGTCTGTATGTCTCTATACAGGTAAATAAAACAGCCCAGAGCCCCTTCTCTAGCCACAAAGTAACAGGGCATGGCCCAGCTTTCATCCATAAAGCTCAACTCTTCTCCTTATACTCGGCCAGAAGAGTACCATTCCCACTGCCTTTTGGGAATAACTCCCCCTTTCTTTCTCTCAGCATACAAGCAGGCAGTCAGGCATGGGTCTAAGCTGGATGAAGGAACACACTAAAAATTAATAAGAATGGACAGGGCTTGAGCTTGAACAGCTATAAGCATTGCATAAAGTTCCAATAAAAGTCAAAAAAAGGTTAGAAATAAACAGCCAATCTACGAGAACATTCCTCCAACAGCCTATGAAAGTTCCTACAACATGCCAGTTGATCCTGTTCTCTCTGCCACCACAAGAGCTGAGCCAGCTGTTCTATAAATATTGGGAGACTGCAGTTCACCCATACCCTTAGACTTATTGAAAGCACTACTCAAAAGGGCACCTCTAATCCCAAGACCCTCTTGCATTCATAATCATGAGCTGAAGGCCACAGAATTACATTTAACACTCAAGATTCATGAAAAAGCAAATGCTCAAGGGTAGCATTCTTGGGAGTCTGAAGAAACAGGAACAGTGAGACACATCCAGACAAAAGCAATTTGCTCAGTAGAGTGAGACACAGGAGCCTGACACGATGAAACCTGAGCATACTGGCTAAGGCAGTGCCTGTTTTGAGAACAGATTAGTTCAGTTTCCTGTTACATCAAACAGTAACTTTCATCAGTCCTACATTTGCTTAAAAAAAAAAAAAAAAAAAAAAAAAAAAAGCAGTAAAAAAATAATCTCTACTGACATCACACTTGGGCTGGGCAGACAGTGGCAGATTAGGAAATGCAATGAGTCACTGCAAATACAGAACACATAGCAGGAGTTTTCAAACTGCCATGCAAAATTTGATGTTAAAAAAAAACCAAAAATTAAAAAAATAAGCAATACAACTGAAGTGAACTACACAAAAAGAACAGTAACAGCAGTGCAGTGCCTTCCCAGACCAAAGGAGTTGAGGAAAATAAGAAAACTGTAAAAATAACAGCGTAAGACACAAGCCTACTGCAGGAAGGAACAAAATCAACACAATTCAGCAATCAAGAAGGAAACATCAGTTAAAATAAGATGATGAGTGGACAAGGAGGAACTAATATTGAGCCAAAAATACAGATATACAACTGAAAAAGAGAGAACACCGTGCAAAGAGAGACTGCCGACAGAGCTATGTTCTGAGAAAGAATTCACTCCAGAGAAGTTGCCAAGGTATCTGTATATGCACGAAAGAAAATCAAAATGTAAACATAAAAAAATCCCAAAGTAACTAAAATAATGAGTTACAATAAACTTAACTGCTATGTGTTGAGGGAAAAAAAAAAACATTAATGAAACACTGAGGCACACTTTATAAAAAGTTAATAATTCAAAGACTCTTAGAAGAGAAAGTAGTAGCTTTAGCCAGTTTGGAAGTAAAATAAGACACTATGGAAAAAATACAGTGAGGAAATTAAAATCAGGCAGAAGAAAAAAAAAATAAATAAGATGCACATTTAGCCACCATAATTCATGTTAAGCATCTTATTCTCTGAAGCAGGAGAACACTCCTGTCTTGTAAAAATGCTACTAAAATATCAAGGGCAAGCAAAGTGGCATCTTTCCTGGCAGTTAGGAAACTTCCCCACAGTGTGAAGCAAAGTAAACAATATTATTAAAGTGAATGTGGCAGTGCTTGTCAGCAGCTAGAAATATCTGCTATATGGGGTACAGAGGAATTAGAAAGATTAGAGATGTGCGGTTCCTGTACAAATTTGTTAGAACTTCAGATGCAAAAATTTTATTTCCTTAGGAACCATTTGTGCCTTAACATTAAGCAGTTTCTTTTTGATGCAAGTAGAAGGGCAAGAGGAAGGAAGAATGTTGGAATTATTACCAGCTGAATAAACTTTGTTAAGAGAAATACAGTTCAGCTGCACGATGAAGTTTGTTGGTAACACAGAAACAAGGAATCAGATCAATAAGTGCTAATGAAAGCATTAAATCTTCATTTTCCAGGTGGATTAACTGGTCTCAGATCCTGAGAATCTATTCTTTGGGTCCTAGCTTCAAAGGTTAGATTACTATGGCTGCTCCTATGTCAAGGCTTTTTTATATTATTTTAATTAGAAACTACAGTACAAGTTCTCTAAAGGCAATAAGTAACATCCAAAAGCTTCTCTTTTGGTATCCTTGAGCCAGAACTCCTTCAGAGAGCTTCTAGTAGCACAAAGACACAAGTTCTAGCCCTGTTAAACCAGAAGATTTGGCTTATCTTCATGATGCTACATCTTATTGTTAAAAATCTCGCTCACATAGACTAAAACGTGGTATCCATGTACTTTTCCACACAATATAAAATGTGGAAGCACAGTATTTTTTATTTCTTAATGCCACCTATGACCAGGTGCTCAGGAGCTCCGAGTTAAGAAAGCTTCCTGTGGTGACAAATCACTGGGAACAATGTATATAAAAATAAGTCATAAATAAAGGAGTTCCTTGTAAATATGGAAATTATACACTTTTTTCCAACTAGATCATACCCTTGACAAGTTATGGGGTTTTTTTCCCCCTAAGAACATAATTAGCATATGTCCAAGTTGAAATAAAGCATTCACAGTGTGCACTAGCAGTAAAGATGAATTCTTCAATTTACCGTTACAATTTCAAATGTGTTAACTAGACCATCCTTCTCCAGTGTAAAACAAACACATCGTGAGCATTTGGGAATGTTCATTTGTGAATAAAGTCACAACTGTGAGTCTGTTCCCTGCCTTTTGAACCACCTTGTTCAAGTGTGCAACCTATCAATACACTGTCTGGCACAGCAGAAGCCAAAGTCTTCAATAAACATCAGGCAAGCTGGTTCCTCCCACACTAATTATGACAGCTTAACAAGAAGTGATGATGAAACCACAGAAATATACCACTTTCTCACTAACTTTTAAAAGGGGGACAAAAGGAGGGGTAAGGGAGGGCAAAGCCCACCTCCCAGGACAAAAATTCTGTTTCCTCACCCTGAAGAAACACATCAGCAGAAAAAAATGCATAATTTAGTAGAAAAATTCAAAGCTGAGGCTTGATCCAGTACAGCTCCTGTGTTCAATCACGTCAGCTTGTCACATCCCACTAAACAAGGGAGGCTGAGCTGTGAGAGAGCCTTCAGATGGCAAAGGAACAAAGTACTGCAAGGACCCGTCAATCAGTAAGCAACACTCTGCATACTGACAGTCAGAAGTCAAATAGGAGCACAAGTGAGGACAGGATGACATACCAAAGTCTGGATCTTCAGCAGAAATACCAGCAAGAAATACTGAGCAATTCTAACCATAACTGACACCCAAGGAATGCAATGGTTTCACTTCAATAATATGTACAGCAATCTGTCTATGTGACTTCTGAAGTCCCTAAGAATTGTAATCTTTGAATGCTATAAATATTTTGGATGAACACTACTATATACTAGTGTACTAACACCAGTATCTTAAGAAATTATCAGTTACATCTGCAGAATACTTTAAGTTTAGCCTTGTAAACAATTATGTAGATTTGTCAAACTTGTAAATTATAGTTTTGGTGGAGGTTCTGTTTAGCATAACAACACATGATTGTTTAGGTTTCACCACAGCTATTCTTCAAAGCTGGGCTGTAAATTCATTAAAATGATTGGAGTACGTAACTAAATCTTTTGAAACAATGCAGGAGCTGTTATTTCTGTGATAGTCACTAGTGAAGATGTGGCCGCTGAACTAAAGATTAAACTGTTTTTAGAGTTCAAATGAACATAAAGTGTTAAAAAAATTAAAACATTGCTCCATAAACACATGTAAAATTTTCAGTTCTGGAAAATAGTGTTTCTTTGTTTAACAATTATGAATTATATTGTATTTTTAATACAGATTGAAATCAATACACATTACTGCTCATTTGATAAAACAGTAACAAAGTTCGAGTACAGGTACTTGTCATTGAAACAGCCAGCAGAGGGAGTATAAAAACATTAAAAAAACTTCAAGTAATCCTTTTTCTTTTTGTATTTTTCTTTTTTACTTTTGATCTTAGCTTTGTTTTAGAATATTACAGTAGTACCAAAAGTGCAAAACTAGAATATTGTAAAAACAGACAAACAAAACAAAAAAGCAAAACATTAAATGTTAAAGTTTTAAACATGATTAATTGAAAGTTAAATACTTTTTAAAGTAGCTTTAAAAATTTAGCTTATATTAGCCTCACCAACTGAAATACAGTTTTAATCACAGACAAGGCTGACATCAATCAACAAGCTGCATAAGCCATTTCCAAATTAAAAAACACACACAGACTCAACTAAATTCATGATTTGAGAATACTGAGAAAGTACTAGGTTTGGATTAGAATAGAGCACAAAATCTTACAACTGAAAAAAGTACTGTTGTACTTATATGTACAACAGAAGATTTAAAAGCAAGTAAGCCATGTATATGACCTAGGTCACTAGATCACTAATGGAAATAAGCACTTAAGACTGTTTCAAAAATCAAGTCACTAAGTCATATATACACTGAAATAAAAACTCAGCATGTGCTTAAATATGAGCAAAAGGAATAAGGACATGAACAGGGTGACTGAAGCCAGCAGTCATGTGTAAGTCATCAGCTTGCATGAGCTGCTATCCTTCTTGCCGAAGTGGCAAAAAATTCCCAACTCACCTACACTATCCCACCAGGCATAACCATGCCTTCCACACGCCTTACACAAGGAGCAAGCTTACTGAGTTAACTGAAGGCATTACCTCCTTTTCTCGAGGCCTATGCAAGTTACCTCCAAGCCATTGGGCAAACATGGGCAGCGGAGCTAAGGAGTCAAAGGGGCAGAGGATTAGTTAGTTCAAATGTAAACTTGCATTCTTTATAGGCAGCCATTTGTAAAAATACCTGAGTAGGACCAACAAACCCTCCTTCACTGTTAACTGCTTCTGCCTGCATGGTTTCCATTCCCTTCCCATGCCATTCCTTGCTATCTGCCCTCTGTGTTGGTCCTGTTACCTCTCTAAACAGAACAGCAACACTTCAGACCAGGAATTGTGGTGTTCCTCTACTTTAATGCAAAATGTGGCAATATGAAACACCCGTCCTGATGGAAACAGCTGCATCACTTACCACCATAACTATACACCACTTTAATGATAATTCTGTTTTCAATTAAAGCAAAACCAGAATCCATGGGTTGAAAATCAAATGCAATTCCATTTTCTGCACCAGCATCTAAATTTTAAGGGTGATTTATTTACAAAATCAAACCATTTACATGGGGAACTCATTGCTAAAGATCAGCATTTGGCTTCAAAAAAAATCCCGATTGCAAGTAATAAATACGCAGACCAGAAAAGAAAAAAAAAAAAAAAAAAAAAAAAAAGAGTCAAAACAAAGTTAACTTTCCTGCTAGCACAGTTAACAAGAATACTTTTGATTTTATTTAAACCTTAACTGCTACTTTCTTCCACAACTACAGACTTTGATACATCTACTCTTCCTTAGAGTACTACTCAATCAGAAGATTTTAGCATCTGTCAGATAACTTTGTGAAGGATAACTTTGCTGCATTGAGGAAACAAAAAATAAATTTTTTTAAAAAATTAAAAGCCAGAAAAGTGGTAATTCCGCATTAAATACCTATATGTTGATAATACCCTGATGAGCAGAAAGCTCCCATACTGTAAAAAACCCATACCTGTAAGTAGACTCACGGGGCAGATGAAATGTTCTACATGTACATCTTGAGAGACCTTGAATGTAGAAGGAACATGGGATGCTCCCCTGAACATAAGACATTTCACAGAAAGTTGGAATACATGGCAGCTCACAGTATCCTAAGTATGGCGGAATTCCACTGGAAAATTGGTCCAAGATGTTAGATACTATGAATTTTTCAAAACACTATGTAATGCACCAATTTACAAATTTTAAACAGTTAAGAAAAACAGCACACTACACAAAGTTCAAATTAGCTTCTGCAGTTCAAACCAGTGCTTTATGCAATCTGAGAACAGCCAGATACAGCACAAACTGAGTATTGCAAAAACTAAAATGTTAATAATATCACAAACCTTCAAACTGGAGAGCATGTAAATCCTTACTGGAGAGCATGTAAGTCGAAAGAGCTCATAGGAGAAAGACTACATCTCTAGCAATTTTATTATTTTCTGGTCTTAACAGAGGATTCAGTTGAGTAACTTTTAAACCTCCCTTCCAAAAGAGCTCATCTCAGTTCTCTCCCCGGGACTCCTCAGTTTCCCTGTAAAAACATTTAGATTTTTTTTTTTTTTTTTTTTGCTTTATCAGTCAAATGGTGTATATGCGTAAGATTTAGAATCTAAAATACAATTCAGGAAACAAAAACTATGAGATGCAGCACATTATCTTCATTATTCTACATGATCTCATCCTCTTCAAAACAATAATAGCCTTCCGGCTACATTGTAACCAGGGCTGAGCACAGTACTCCCAACACTTGGACAAGTGCTTTTTGCAGTAGCTGCACTGGAACAGAACAGTATCTTGTTTGACTTCCCTCCACTCCTTTTTTCAGCCCGGTTTCCTAAGGAAATCAGACTTATGCAATCACTCGGGGAGGGGGGCAAACGTAAGCATATGTACATAGGCATGCACGTGGATGTATGTCCCCCTGACCTCACTAGTACCTTTTGAGCCCACTGGCCAGTTTCAATCACATCTAAAAGAGAAGTAAAGATAGCAGACATTTGAGTTCTTGAAAGTTTCATGAGAGCGGTCTGCCGAGCAGAGAAAAGTGTCTCCACAGAGAGAAGCTGCATGTCTGCTCAGACGTCAGTAAATTCACAGGGGAAAGAAACATTCTGCTCCTTTCCTGCCTGCAGGAAAATCTTCAGCCAGAGGTCAATCAGTCAAAGAAGACCAGGTTTCTTGTGTTCAAGTGTTCATAAAATAGCTTAGAGTTTACTTCACCACTGCTTTTAAAATGGTATTTTGAACAGAGCTGGTATTTTCCACGTCACCTTTTTCTTGGTCTAGCATATGAGAGATTTGCCCTACGTGACACACATTCACTGGCTCGATCCCTTGCTCCAAAAACCACTTATTTGAAAACATCAGAGTTATACCACAGTGACGATGGCATTCTATCTCACTCAAACAAAGATAAAATAAAAACTGGATGAGCTAAGAATTTCTTTCAGGACTCAAAACTACACAAGCATGTGGTTCTGTAACATAACCATCTATCTAATAAAGGTTTCAAAAAGACATTGCAGCAAATTCATCTTTATTCACCTCTACTCTAGAATAGAACAAGTACTACCACACTTGGGGGCTATTGTGCTAAAGAAGGCTGTAAGTCAGTAAGACAAACAATGAGGTTTCAGCTGACATTTCTGTAGTTCTTCTCACATTCCCCCAAGATAGATATGTGTGTGAACTACATACTATTCACCTATATCCAAAAAGCCACCAAATAAAAGTATGCTAACAGAGTAATACGTAAGTTTGGGGACATTTGCATACATGAATCTATTATGTACAAAACTGACAAAAAAAAAAAAAAACAAAAAAAAAAAACAAAAAACAGCTGACTAAAGTAACAGTAGGCATCAAAACATCAGGCGAGCAAAAAAAAGATTCCGATTAAAAAATATCTATTTCAGCCCTGATACACGCTCCGCTTGGAAATACGTGAATCCCACGACCACAGTGAAGCCCAGCACATTTCCCGGTGGAGCGCAGGAGTTGAGGGGCTCTCGGGAGCCAGGGCAGCCCGACTCCGGGAGGTTTCATCCCTAAGCCCCAGGAGCTCCGGGGAAGCCACAGCCCCGGGGATGCCCACCCGGCGGAGCATTACTGAACCGCCTCGGAACCGGGGGATGGCGGCGGCAAGCTCGGGGCTAGAGAGACACTGGAGGGGGAGCCAAGCCGCCTTCCTGTGAACGGGGAGTTTCTGCCATGAGGAGCCCTCTTCTACCTCTGACAACCAGCCCCAGCCACTCGGGCGGGCCAGCGGCCCCTGTTGCCTCTGGGCTCCCCCGTCCAGAGCGGGGAGGGCTCCAGCCGAACCTCGCAGGGAGAGGCCGAGCCACCGCTCTCACCCCGCTCCCGCCGCCCTTCCCCCGCCTTCGGGGTGAGGTGGGAACCGGAGGGTTTCGGCGGCAGCGGAAGAGGCTGGCTGTGGAAGCGCCCTTCAGGGAGCCCTCCCCGCCAGCCGGTCAGTATCCCCGGTACAGCGCCAGCCCCCCCATCCAGGAGCACATGTTTCCTCTCCGGCTTCTCGCCCGCCTTGCCACCAGCCGTGGCCAGAGGAAAGAGGCGCCGAGTACCAACGCCGGATCAAAGCCATGGAATTTGCAGGCGTGTGGCTGATCTGACGCAGACCGAAGCTATAGGTTTCACCCTTTTCGGTCCCCCGCCGCCGCTTTTCTGTCAGCTGCCGGTAACATAACGCTTTCTTAATGCGACTTCAAGTAAGTAAGGGGTAAAGTCTCCATTCCCTGACGTATCATTCCGGAGTAAATTAAGCATGCACCAAGCAAAAGGCTGACACACATACACGAAGAGTTGTCTGATCCCGAAACGCTGCTGAAATCCCCGAAGCGTGAACAGCCAGCTCCCACAAAGAGCACTCGAGCATCCCCTTTGTCCGTGCATCCTCAATACACACCCGGCCGCTCCTCCATGCGTCCACGCACGCCCCACGTATACAACCCCTTTGTGTCTTCGCCTTCCCCTCACTCACAAAGAAATGCCCTTTTCTCAAGACATGCACCCAGCCTCGGACACAGCCCTTAGCCTCCCCCCGAGATACGCGCGACCCGCCGCCGGCCACGGCGCTCCGGTACCTACTTGTGTTCAAGAAACAGTCCGTAAACCTCCTAAAACAGCTTGCAGAATTAGATCCATCTTCCATGTCTGGCCCTAGAAGCAGGGGAGAAGAGAAGGAGAAAAAGGCGCCTCTCTGCCGCTGCTGCTGCCGCTTAGGAGTCCTGCTCCCGCCGGGGCCGTCGCCTCCTCGGATCCCGTCGCCGCGGGCTGCTGCTGCTGCTGCAGCACCGAGGGAATTGCAGGACCACGGGCGAGAGGCGGCTGGGGAGAGGAGGAGCCGGGAGTGGTGCTGCCAGGGGCCGCTGGCTGCGGAACGGAGCAGCAAGCCCTGGATGGAGGGAGAACAGAAGAATCTCCTCCTGCCGCTGCTGCCTGGATGGGCGATCAAGTGAGCTGCTGCTGCTGCTGCTCCGCCAACATCTCTTCCTCCTCCTCCTGCCGCTCTCACTGCCTCTCCTCCTCCTTCCCTCCCTTGGAGACTTGTGAGGTTAAAGGAAGACGAGGAGGGGAAACGAGGAGGCGGCGGCAAGAAGTAAAATGAAGATGGAGAAGCGGAGGAAAAGGAGGGGATTGGAGCGAGGAAAGGAGCCGCTGCTGCTCTAGGGACGATGCTGGCGGAGGCGGCGGAGGAGGCTGTCCCTGCAGCGCGGCTCCTGCTGCTGGTGGTGGTTGTTAGGAGGAGCGAGAGGGAGCTGCAGGCAGCCGAGCCTCCTCCAGGAGAGGAGGGAGGAGGAGGAGGAGACCCACCGCTGCCTCCACCTCCGGCGCTCTGGCCATGGGAGTGGAGCGGGCGGCTGCCGGAGCCGGGCTTTTCCCCGGGTGCTGCAGCCAGGGGGGCCGAGGGGCGGGATAAGATCCGCTTCTCTGGGTTGGACATGCTTCCGCTTTTCCCTCCCTTTCGCCGTAGTTTAAGGCAGGACGTCTAGGAGAAAGACCGGAGTAAAGCGAAAAGGGAAGCCGAAAAACGACGGAGCCAAACGAGGGGCAACTGCTGTTCGGTCTTTCGTTCCCTCCAGCAACCCCTGGGCAGTATTTCCTCTGCACCCCGGCTCCCCGCCCTCATAAAATCTTCACATTTCCGTTCCCCCTTTAGGCCGGGGGGAACAGGGCGCTACCGGCCGCCAAGCGGTTCCGATCCCCTTTTAAAGTCCGCTTTTCGTCATGCTCCCACCTCTCATTCAAAGCAAGAAAACGGCAACAATCTGTATTTTCTTCTAGAGAGGCAAATATTGCCCCGAAGGTGCGTCCGCGTCTGCAAAGAGGCAGATAAAATCACTGCAGTGCCGCTGCCGGCACCAGACACGGCCGCCAGAAAACGCCCACTGGCGGGGCCAGTGCGTCCCAGGCTCCCTCCCTCTCTCATCATCAGGCACACACACATACACACACACACATACACACACACACGAGCTACAGCACAGCGGCTACCTAAATGGAACGCAGGCAAAGGGAGAGACACAAGAAAAAAGATCCTCCCTATGCGGCCTCATTATTTTAAACAGATATTTCCAGCCACCCAGATCAAAAGGCAGACGCCCTGCAGCGCCTGGGATGAAGAGGCTAGAGAGCTGCTCCTCGGTTACTGTGGGGCATCAACACCCCCGTTCCTCTACAGAGATGCACTGTCCCTCCCCGAAGCCCCTCATCACACCTGTTTGCTTCACCTCCCTCACACTCACACCTCTCATCCCTATTCGACACATCTGCAGCCACCTACCCCTTACTCCTTGTCTTCTAAGCCGTCCGGTTCCCCGAGGGGCTACCTCAGACTTTCACCTCAGATACCGAGTGGCTTCGGGGTCGCCACCGGCCTTGCTCCGCGGGCAGAAGCAGAGCCGCTCACTAGCGGACGCTGCCGACACCCTGACTCCCCTGGTTCCTGGGGAATCGGGGGTACCACCCCACAGGTCCCAAATAAGAGCGCTTCCCTCGAAGGAACGTCCCACCACCGCCTCTGGCCCCTCGGCCGACGCCTCCTCACCCCATCCCGCCATCCCGGCTGCAGCCCGCCCGTCCCCATGGCGCCTCCGCGGGCCGCGCTACCGCGTCTCTCACCGGGGAAGACGCCGGGGGAACGCCCGGCCAAAGGAAGCCCGAGGGCGACCTCGAAACGTGGCTGGGCCGAGGGCTGCGCTGGAAGCCTTCGCTCCACGTATTTCGTTTTCGCCCCGAACTCGCCCTGCCCTGGGTGCTAAACACCGCCAAAAGGTGGGCGGGTAGGTTCGATGCTACGGGAGTTTGCCTTCGGCAGTGAGGAGAGAGGCTCAGCACCCCCAGAGGCCGGCGGGGATCCCGTCGGACCGACCTCTCCGTCCGGGGCGCTTCCTCCGGGCCGGGCGGGATGCGGTCGTTCGGGAGCCATTGCCCCGCGCCGCCGGTCAGCTTAACGGGACCTCCAGGGCCGCGGGCAGCCCGCTGCCTCCAGCCTCTCCCGCCGCATCCCTGTCGGTGCCGTTCACCGTCGAGGATCGTTCGTCACCCGGGCGGCTCCTAGAGCCCCCGGTGCCCTTGCCCAGAGGAGGCTGCGGCGCGAACCTGGGCTGGAGCCGCCCTGCTCTGCGCTCCCTTCGCCCCTGGGGCGGCTGCCGGGCAGCGGGGCTCCTCTTCCTCGGAGGGGACTCAGAAGTGCGAAGGCTCCTGCCCTAGCGCCGGGCTCCCTTCGGGGCAGCCTCAGCACCCATCCCTTCATCAGGGGACGCCTCCCGGGCCTCTGTGGTGGAACTGGGCCGACCCACGCCGCAGTGCCATCCCGCCACGGCGGGCCGTCTCGGCCGGGGCTTCCTCTCCTTAAAAGCCTAGACGGGGAGGAGGGAACCGCGTCCCCCAGGTGGACAGCAGGTTCTCTCGGCATTCCCGCCCAGCAGCGGGTGAAGAAGCGGCTGTCGCGGCGGTGCACACCCGGTCGGGGCTGTCGCCGTGTCCCAGCGGCAGATTTGGTTGCGGTGCGGCGGGGACTCGCCGGCGGGGGGGCTGCCCTTCCTTCGGGGAGATGAGAGCTGGGACTGCGGACATCGTTGCAGACGCTGACGGAAAAGCTGTTTTTACTGCTGTTGCCAGCTGGGAGTCCGAAACGCGGGATATTCTGTTTTCCTTCTCTATCTTTCGGGAGATCAAACCTCTGCGCCGTCCGGTGAGACTCCAGAGGCTTTCCCAGCGGGATTCTGCGGGAATCCCCATCCCACTACCGCAATCTTCCCGTTTTCCTTCAGAATTAGTCTCGGCTCGTTCGATTTTTGACTCCTGCTTTGAAAACAATATAAACCTACTCTTTTGCTTCTTGCTTTAATTCGTTCAAATATTTTATATGTGGTATTTCAGGCACTCTTTGAATACTAGAATACACTCTAACTCCCGTCAAAGTTAGAGTCTTTGTGTGTCACTCCGAATCTGGAAGGCTGCAAAAGAAGTTATTCCTCTAGAATTATAAGGCTTTCAAATTAAAATGTATTTTCGTCTAGTTGAATGTTAGGAAACAATCCAGTGTTTGCAATAGTTTTAAAACATTAAAGCAGATCAAAGGCTTGTAAAACAACAAAAGAACCCTCCCACAAAACAAACAAAAAAACCTCGCAATGGGACGTTTTACCGAACTGTTTTCATACTTGCAACCTGCTTTTGCCTAAAAAATCATGGAATAAAATGCAGAAACCTGCTTCTGTAATCCATTTTCTTGTACATTTTGTACTTTTATCAAAAGTTTCATAACTTCAGTTTCATGTATCGATTTGTGTGAGGTGCTTTTATTTTCCTACGTCCAACCATTACTTACCTACTTTACATATAGAGCTTTTCTCTCATGACTGCAGCAGGATGAATAGAAACCCAGCAAATATTTTAATTCTCTGAGAAAAAGCTTAGCTAATGGAAACAAAACTTCAGTGAATTGTTTTGTTGTTGCAGACTATTTGCTTATCAAGTTCTTATTAGAAAATCATTCACTAAAATGTTAAAATTGAGATAATCAGACTGAAATGTCTGACAAAAAAAAACCAAACAAGAACTAATCACTTGAAAAACTGAAAGGTGCTCCTTCAGACAGTCCCAAATTGTGTCAATATCGAGAGTAAATTACTGAAACTTTACATCGTTGATTTATAATTGTAGAAATCTTTTTGTATTATGCTAATTTATGCTAAATTCCTTAATTGTCGTTCATCCATATTATTGTTGTTCAAATATCACTGCCTGAAACTGGTTATCTGTGTATTTGAACAAGGAATGTGAATAGTGCTTGTAGAAATATGTGTGTGTATATTCAGCAAACCAGTGAAAATACATTTTGATTTGTAAGAAATCATCATATATTCTAGACAAGCAGCTTTCAGGTTAAGGGTTATTTACAAACTGGTTATTTGATAATTATTATTCATTAGCCATTGGCAATTCATACCTGATTGGTCACCTGCTTCTTGGCTGGACAAGCAAAAGCAATTACAGAAGAAAAGTTAGATGACAGTGAAAATTAATTTCCAAGCTCTTTACATATATATCTGTAAAATATAGAGATTTGCAGACAAGTCAAATATTCTTGGTGGCCACCTCAGTACCTGGGTATAAATTAGTGATGAATCACATTTGGTCATTCCCCAATGTATCAGTCAATATAACATTTCACTGCTTACTCAGGTCATGACAGTTTCCATTGCCACCAAGTAATGACATCAATAATGTGACTGTGGTGCTAACCACATGCCCACGTCTTTTACTGGAAAGGTCTTGCCCACTCAAATAGGATTTTTTAATGATCTAAATAGTCCCAAAAAATGATTAAAACACCCAACTCTGAAACACAAAGAAATGCAAATTAAAATACTCTGATGCATCCACTATCATCAGATGCAAGGGTTCTGGTATGAATGCACTGTGTCAGTGCAACGAGGAGCAAAAGGCTTTGGGTTTTTTTGCACTGGTAAATGTGATTTCACAAGAGTTCAGAAGAGGAGCGCCCACTGAAGCCACCAGGAGGTCTACCATACATTGGACTTAGAGGAACAGGCCTGGTTTGAAAGCAGCAAATAAATCTGCTTGTCAATAATTTGGCAATCTTAATCAAAATACTTGAAGGAAAACATTGTGGAGAAAAAGTAAAATCAAGTTGTAACAGTGGCAGCTTGGTATAAAATCCAACTGAAAACACAACACCTGTTCTGTAGCAGCTTTGTCTGCTACATTTTAACAAGGACAATGACTCATCTTTTATCTGGTCTCACTCTTTTGCCTGGCAAATCCTCTTATCTCCCTCATCATCCTTATATCCTAAGAGTCCCTTCTATGATGTATCATTAATTCCTTGAAATAAATATGGAATAAGACAGATTATGGAGAAAGGGACTTCAGAAAAATGTGGGATGATGTCAGTAGAGGAGCTGATGGAACTAACTACCTGAATGTGGGTGAGGCAAGAAGAGCCACAAATACAGAGAAGGCAACCTGCTGGAAAAATAGAGCAGGAGGAGCAAAAGGATAAACATAGCTAAACCCCAGGCTCTAGAGATGAGTAAATACAGCCCCAAATTAAACCCTTTACAGAAAAGTCATGGACAAGTTCATAAAAATTAAAGTGTGAGACTTTTTTTTCCCTAGGGATTTTCTGCCAAGTGATCTTACAGAATATAGTCATTATTATCCAGCTACTGAATTGCTGTCACAAATTAGAAACCTACAGAAAAGACCCAAGACCTTATTTTAAAAACCTTCAAAGTAACCTATAGAGAATCCCATTTCCTGAGGTTTTTTTACAAAGTATTGTTCTCAAACACTGTACACATGCAAACATTAAATTTTTAAAGGGTATCAGCCATTTTCTTTGGTTGCCACAAACACCCAATACAAGGTACCACTTTTCCACAAGAATATACCTGCAGGTGTTGATAGCATTCAGACGTGCTAGAAGCCATCTTGAAATTGGTTTTGGCAATTGCCTAGTTCAGCTGCAAAAGAAATACTGTAAAATGAGCTGCAAGTTCTTCAGCAAACTAAAACAACATTTTTTTTTTTAAGAAGTGCAGGTCTGTTCAGAGATAACTGATGTACAGAAGGGGAAAAAAATCATTTGCTTTCAGTAGTTCGCTCAGCTCTGCTTACATCACTTTACTTTCTGTTCTGCAAGCTGAAAGTCTATGTAGCTGGAACTATAAATAATAAAATTTTCTCTGTAAGTACTGTGCCATGGGAAGTATAAGGGTGAGTACATTAATAAAGCTGTGGAGACCAGGTCTTTTTCTGGCAATTTTTTCCTTTTAAAAACACAAAACTATGAAAAATTTTCACCATTATTTTCCAGAAAAAGATTGCAGTTATTTATGGAAAGAAGATAATTTTCATGCAATGGTTAGAAGTTTGGTTTGGGGTTTTTTTATCTCAAAATTTCCAAGTAGACATATCACATTGTAATAAAATAATAAAATACAAAATACATTTTGTTTTTAAAGGAAAAAAGCTAGTGACAATGTACAATGGGAAATATTCACAATAACTGTGGTTAGATTTGTTTCCTGTAAAAGAAGCTGAAGAAAACCTTATGATGCCATCTACCATTTTGTGCTGTCCCACTCAGCAACAAGATCAGATATTTATTGTTTTATTTAAAGCGTGTTCAGAAAAGGAAATGGCTGTTTGGGCTTAGGTTACTTTTACTAACATAGAGGACCCCCCTCCAGAGAAACTATAAATAAAACTCCAACAACAGCTCTCTTTACTCAGATGCTATATTATAAATCTAAATCAACATGAAGACTGTCAGCTCTTTGATGCACAGACCATCTTTAGAATCATGTCCAGAACAACAGGATCCTGGCTTGGAACCAGGGCCCCTTCTTAGGTAGTAATGAAACACAAACAGCAAACGATGTGACAGTTGTCAGGGCAGGCAACTGTTATTACCTAATACTGTTGGAATAGCCATTTTTATTGGGGGGAAAATAAAAACCAACAAACTTTATTGGATTTTTTTGTTGTTTTCTTTCTGTTTTCATAATGAAATCTAGAGTTAATTTGTAACAGAAGAATGTTGTTATAATTTCCTATCTGCTAGAGACAAATAATTTAGTTATTTCAATACTATATTCAAGTGGAAGATGGAAATTCCAACTTTTACATGAATTAAAGTTGCTTTGTAAGTAAAAGATTTAAGAAAAATTAGTAAAAGTTAATACTTACATTTTACTTCTTCCCCATGAGCTGTGCATCTTTCTAGCATGTAGCACAGACCATATACTGCTACTGTCATAATGAGGATGCCAAGTCTGCCCCATAACTCTTTCTTTCAACCCCGTTCTTTACTTTTCCCCATTTTGCAACCACTAATAACAAGCAGACATTTCCCCAAAACAGTTTGCACAGTTCCTGAGAGATTGTACTGCCCCATCACTGGCAAATTCTTTGAAGGAACTATCAACCTTGGCTCTGAGTTCACATGTAAGGCTTTGTTCTAGCTTATGTCTACAGCTGATTTCTCTTTGATATTAACAGCAGGTATAAAAATAACTTAAGAGACTGAGTCCAGCCTTTAGAATTATCTACAAAGAACCCAAATTTATGTTGAATTCAAGCACCTTGTTATGATTTGAGCATCATTCAGAGGGAAACAAGTTTATTTTTAAAAAAATGCTTCATCCTTTTCACTTGGATTCCTCCTTTGTTTTACAGTTTCTGACAAGTCCCATTTTGCTCAGTTTCAGTAACATCCACGTTATGCCCTAGGAGGAACAGGACTTTTACTCCTGCTCTATCTGTTAAAAAAGTCAGTCCCAAAACTATTGCTGTTGACAGCAAAATGCAGTCATTAGCCTTAAAATTAACATTCTGACCAAAGAGTGCAAGGAGATCCACACCTCAAGAAACCATAGGCTGTTTCACATATTTTTTTACAACAGATTGGTTTCAAATCTATGCCCTGTTTCTATGTAGAAACATACGTTTGCAATCCTGAAAACTAGAAAGCTTGACTTTGAAATGAAAGATTGAACTCTTCAAGCTTTTGCACCCACAGCCCTCCTGTGTGGACTCTCAGGCTGATTTCACTGTAATATACATTCATTCAATACCACAACTGAGCTGGTAAAATTGAGAGAAGGTCATTATCTAAGCAGCTTTTGCCTATCCCACCCTCACTTTTGGCACCAAGAAATTCAACCTAACTTACTCCTCCCTACAGCAGAACACATGCACACACTATGAACATGTATCTGCTGCCTTTATACCCTTTCCTAGGATACACTTTTTCTTGCCTGTTTTTCAAACCTGTCCCTCTCTTTTTTTTTTCTCCTCTTTTTCTTTCTCCCCCCTCCCCCCTCTCTCTCTCACAAACACACAGACAGTATTTCTCTAGCTGAAGAATCAACATAATGGTATGAAGTTCCCTTGGAAAATGCTTTAAACCAACACATGAAACACATCACATAGAAAGCTGGGGTGTTATTGCCATTGTCCCTGAACAAATACTGTCTCACATATACAACCCTAGAACCATTGCAGACAGGCTTATTTGATTCAGTACTGTTCCTCTCCTCCAGAGATAAGGCACCACTGTCATGTACGTTTATTCATTCTCTTTTATCTGTCTATTTATTCCTCATTATCTCCTTTGCCATCATCCAGCAGTCCCTGTTTTTCCAACATCTTCCTCGCCCTCAGGCACAATCCATCATTCCACCCTTCTCCACTATTCACCATTTCTCTATGAGCTACTACATCTGCCACATCTCAGCAAAAATACTTCAAACTGGCAGCATCCCTGCTGTCTCAGCTGCAACACAGCTATTCACCTGTTTTCCCTTTGCTTCTTCCAAAGTCTTTTCCCAGCAGAAAGCACCTGCTCCTGCCCTTCTCTTGGTAGCATCCCTTGGAGAGCTCTGATACTCATGGGGGGGCAGACTCTTCCTAAGCCATGGGTCTAAATAAAGGTCAGCTGGTAAAGCAGAGGAAGAGGAAGGACAGACACCCCTTGTGCTCTACTAGAAGCCTGGGGCTCCCTATGGAGGAGGCTTTGGGATGGTAGAAACGGAGCACCATTATTTTACTGGCCTGGTCACAGAGACAAGGTGTTGCTCATCTTTCCTGCTTGATATGGGTTCCCAGAATGAATGACTGAGAGACTGAGGCCATTCCACCAAGCTCAAGCAGAACAAATAGGATACATTCTATTCCCATGATAGTACAGGATCAGCAGATACTACAAAGGAGCCCAGAAATACAAAAAGCACAAATAATTTCTTTATGAATTTTTCTTAGAAAGTAAATAAAGTTATATTCCATAGGTATGATTGGCAAAATTCCTGTCCAGGCTAGGAAGTTCTGTATTCATTCTAGGCAAATGGCATGGGGATTTTGAAAGATATTTATGGCTTTATAATATAGAAAATAGATACAACAGTATACTGCAAAGTACTGCACTCACATTTGGAAAGAACAGACCTAAGTACCTAGCAAAGTTTTGCAAACTCTTGATTTGAACTGATTTATTTATTTATTTTGCAAATCTCCTGCACCTTTAGGACAAATGCAGAAAAGCAAGCACAAGGTAACCTACTTGAAGCAATCTCTAGAGTATCCTCAGCTCAGCTCTCTCTTGCTGGTTACAGTCTGCTGTAATGTAAATACTTGCACCTATGGATGTGACTGCTTTCAAGACAAAGCAGAAATGAAGCTCCCACTGAATCCATAACTCAGAATCCCTACTCTGAAAAAGCTTCTGGCAAGCCCTATAGTTTGTAGATTGTAAGAGCAGAAAAAGTAAATTACACAGTAGTCCAAACACAGAAGTTACATCAGACTGTCTCTACATCTGATCTGGCTCATGCACACTCAGATATAATTATCTATCATTACCTTTTTTTTTTTTTTTTCCAAAGTACAGATTGACATCCAGACTAAACAAGCCATTAATGCAGGAGCAACTCTGGGTTTATTTCTGGAGAAAGGGTTCCTTTGTGAGACTGTGAACCTACCATTTAACTAAAGCTCTCTGTGGGGGTTTTCATCCATGGTTGTTCTAATCTAAGTATCTAAGTTGTGGTTTTACTAGATTTGGCTTCTCAAAATAAAATATAAAGAATTTCATTAGAAAAGCAGATTTTTTTTGCTGCCAATAGCTTTTGTTGCCTGTCAATCCTTGCTCTGAACATGTCTTATTACAATACAGACTCAAAAATGGAGATCATATTTCTCACCTACAAAACTGTCCCAGCTGATAGAGGTCCAAAATAATAGGCTACCACTAAATGCCACTTCAGGTGAATTGTGAAGCAAGGTTTTAAGTGAGGGGGTGAGGGAGCCACCAGAGCCTTTAAAGGGGAAAGAAAACAAAACTAAGACAGTGATGCAGAACTTTGGTGTGAGGGGAAGACTGGGAAATGGCGTGTGCCACAGGAGGAGAACTCCCCCACCATCCCCTTGCCTAGGAGATGGGCTCCAGATACAGGCATTGCCACATGGGGCCTGTCACTCTCTTCGAGGTCAGTGGAGCTCTGAACCAGAGGCCTGTGAGGGATCCCCTGACATCAGTCCCTACTACCATAGACTGGTCACACATCCCAAAGTCAGTTACACTGCTCCCAGTGTCATAGTAAAAAGGTCATCAAGAACCTTACTCTTCCTCCTCCTCATTTCCAGACAAAATAAATGTATAGTCATTTCTTTTGGAACAGCTTTTTTCTTTTATACCTCTTCTGCTTTCTTGACCTTTGGTATTTCAAAGGAGCAGTAGTATCTTCTTCAGACTTTCTTTTCCTTGACTAATAATCTTGTAGTTCTTTCATATCACAGCATCTCTGGTCTCAACTTTCAAGCCCTTCCTTATACTTCTTCCACTTGGAATTCAACTTTCCTCCATACAGATGACTACAGTTACAGACACATTCTTACTATGGTTTTACAGATGGCTTAAACACTTGCCCGGTTCTTTTTGAGAAATTTTACCTAATACATCATAGTTGCAATTCAGGGGGGTGGGCAGGGTCACTTTTGCCCAAATCATTTTGTGATGAACACAGCCACAAAGGTTTTGTTCCTTGTTGGTTGTTTTCAGCTGATGAGCTCAAAGACAAAATTCATTTTCATCCCTAGGTGAATGATTTTGCACCACCATATTTCATTATCCATCCAGTAATAAAGACTTCAGAGCTCTTGAATCATCCCAAAAGCTGCTCTAGTCTCCCTCTGTGCAGACAATGGCCTCTCAAATTTTGTAATCTGCAAACTCAGCTAACACACGCTTACTTGCATACAGCAAAGAAAATATGAAACCAGTTAAGACCACAAACAAATTCTTCACAAATTCAGTGCTGCCTTGCAGAGGAAGAAAACACTGAAGTTTTTTTTTCCCTGAAGTTATTCAGGAAGTTTAAAGAAAAGCATTATAAAAGATCATCCAAAGAATGAGAGAAAAGCACTGCGGTCCCCCCTCTACTCCTCTGTCTGCAATATTACCCTCTGTTTTCTCATCCATCACACATATGAGGAAAGAGTCCAGGCTGGGGCTGGCTTCAGGCAGCAGCAAAGTAAGCAGATCCCAAAAGCTGCAGAGTGCCGGAGGGCACCTGGCTGCCTGCTCTGCCCTTCCAGGAAGGAAAGCAGATGAGCTCTTCCAGCAGGGTAGCCACCCAAAGAGCACAGCTCCAGTCCTGCCTAAAAAGCCTCCTGCTGTCTCAGCGACCAGGGGTATGATCACAATGCATGGCTTGTCCTTAGTGCCTGCTGTCCTGCTTTTTTAAGGGAAAAAAATTTCTGCTGTTCTTTGTTTTCCCTCTTCCCATGGTCATTTTTCTTTGTTATCCGTGACACTAAACAGTTTTTGAAACAAACCCTCACAGTCAACAGATGTGTTAGTTTTCAAAACTGCACTCATTGCTGAGATCCTTGGTTATGAACTACCAGCCTTCTATGCAAGACCACTCTGCCAAACTTTAAATTACACTGTAAATAAATGGCTTAATTTGATCTGAGAGGAAATTTAGAACCTCCAAGCAACTCTAACCGACCTGTTATTTGGTTTAAAGAAAAAACCAAACAATCCTCTTGGTTTGTTTGATCACAGTGAGATGTAAAAAGCCCCCAGATCCTCACCTTCTTGTGAGAATTTGCTCTCTGTAATCAGGTATCTGGCCTGGCTGGGATCTACAAGGAAGATTCCCACCACAAGATGAATGCATTGTCAATATTAACAGCTTTCATAAGATTGCTGCATTACTCTGCCAAGTGAAAAAGATATTTGTTTGATCTGCATGACCTGTGTTGAAGCTGGCATGCAGTTTGAAGCTCTTATGGAGTTTCTTTTAGATTTGTCCAAGAGCTGATATTTCAGGCAGCAATATGAACATAGCTGACATAGGAGCAGCTGCTGCAGTTGCATTGACCTGCACTCCTTTTTGGGATACAAATGACCCAACCACAGCAAGATTTATTCCAGCTGCTGCTTCTGTGTACTCTATGTGTCAGATTAGGTTTTTCAAAATATATTTTGAAATGGCTGTTGTTTTGAGCAACAACAACAGCAAATGTTAATTCACACTGTTAGTTTTCCATAGAAACCAGCATAGATATGTTTCAGCAAAGATATTTCTCTATAGAGGAGATCTCAACGTCTACTACTTCCCCAACTCTCTGTTGAACTTTAAGGAAATGCAAGAGTAAACATAGGAAGAAATGGAAAAAGATCTAGAAATGTGATGTAAGGAAGTATACAAAAGAAAAAGGGAAAAAAAAAGTGTTATCAGATGGCAGGTTAACATTCAGAAGGAAGGAAATTTAGAGAAAGGTAATGGAAATGTAAGTGGATTCAAGTGGAGTCACCATCTTAGAGCTCTGAGGGAGCCCTAGAGAAAGGTGCATCATCTTCACTGGAAAAAGCAGAACATGTTTTCAGCTGTTTAGCTAGTCTTGTCAATCCTACCAGACCCTTGCAGTAGATTCAGGCAATCAGAAATATACTTGTCTAATGGACCCTACATGTTCTTACTCCCCAACCTATAAAACAGTCTTGATGAGAAGTTAAAACTCAACAATGTTAATTCACTCATTTACCCATGAGAAAGACTCTGTCCTCCCAATGCCTGAAATCTCGTGCCTGATTTTTTCTACTTCCTGCCAGCATGAAGGCACGGAGTTCAACTTATTGAGTTATTTCTACCACAAGCAAACAGAAAACTCAGACCACATGTTTGAGGCCTTTCCTTCAAAGCCCTCCCTTGCCTGCCTGACTTATTCACTCTTTCTAATACTTGCTTTTTTCTATTTCAACTCTGGGTCACAGGGTTCTGCCTGATATGAGGTTCTCTCTATGCTAGAAGTGATATAAGACTTATGCTGCAAGTGAGTACTTGATGTAGTTATATGTGACAAGGAGTAGTTCTGTTTCACAATGAGCACTGGAAGTGGAAGGAAGTTTAGGAATCCTCATGCAAGTAACACTTTGAATTGTGTGAAATGAGCAACATCAAACAACTTCAAGCCTACCACTTCAATTAGATGAATATATCAGGTGGAAAACTACTTTAAAAACTATCATGACTGTCCTGATTTGATGATTTGTCAATATGCTCCTTCCAAGTATGTCTGGAAACAAAACAAACTCAGAAAACCAGGGAAAGCAGAATTAGAACAGGGCTCTTCACATGAGACCAAAACAAACTGCCCACATTTATAGACTCAGACTTCACTGGCCATTTAGATGTAAGGTAAATTTTTCAAGCCCTGCATTAACTGTTAATGAAAGGGATTTCTTTATAGTTTTCTAAAATAACTATATTTTAAAAGATAAGCAGGTGAAATCCCATTTGTACTTAATACACCAAAGAAATTGTTTAAGATTCATTACTCCCTGGTAATGGAATCTGTTACCCTGCCTGATTAGGTAACTCACCCTAAGTTACAATGGGGAAAATTCTGACCTGGCAGGTATCTTCAAAACAATTATGTCCTGCTGTTTGGCAAATGCTTTGTTTACTTGGAAAAAAACCTTTTCTGAATTTATTTTTGGTATAATTTTTTGTATTGTACTTCTCATAACAGACCAATGGAATGGCTGTTTGACTCCATTGGTACACATGATGATCATGGTTCTGTTGGAGGTTTGCATACTCCAAGCATAAAGATCAACCAGCCTCAGCTGACAGGTAATTTTAGGACATACTTAATCCTTGGGCCATTTGGGGTTTGTGTGTTTAAGGACCCTGTGAACACTGTGTTTGTACAAATGGTTATGCACACAGAACTAACTAATTAATACTAAATATTGAAGTATACCTAAGCACTTGTGTATGGTGATGGTACCTGGCTGTTTTCAGAAACCTGAAGAGTCAGACTAGTGTAGTTAACTAAAAGGGTTTGCTTATTTTCCCAGAAATGCTAAAGCTGGTTAAAAATATTTAGACTATTCAGTGTGTTAGCATGCTGTTGGAATCACTGCTATTTAAAAAATTAGGTGCTTACAGACAGCTAACAAGGTTAAGCTTCGAATTAGAAAAGCAGTTCACTTAAGTTTTAGAATACAACTCAGCAATTCAATGAATGAGACTTAAGAAAAATCCTCTCCCATGAACAATTCCTTCCATAGCTGCCTTCACTGAGATTTCTTACAGATTGTTCCAAAGTTTCTAAGAGTTTTGACCATCTCAAATCACAGAATAAACCACTAGACAGGCTTATCTGTAGTGGTTTATTCTATGATTCTAACAAGCCTAACTGCTGGAGAGAAGGAGGATGCATGGTTTAACCAGAGTAATGAAACACTACACATGAAAAGGAATTTGGCAGAATGCAAGATGAATAAGGACTTCAGAATACAGACTGACAAACAGACTGCATTCCCAAACAGTACCTGGCTTGAACAGTTGGTTTAACTTGTTCCATGTGATATAACACTACCTAAGAGTAGGAAGCAATCTAAAAATATTAGTGTTCATATGTTAGCTATGGTGTTTTTGCAAAACATTAAAATATTTTCAGAAAGTAAAGATTAAAGAATGCAGCATTAGTATTGTGGTTGCCAAATGTCTCTGTCCCATATTGTTAGAAACTCTGAAACACGTCTATTCAGAAATGCCTTCTGGACACTGATTTTCTGCCTCACTGTCTCGCTCCTTCCCCCACCCTCAGTTATCAGTTTTCCTTTGTGGCTCTGTGAATCACAAAATTCAACACACTCTGAATCACCCCAACACTCATCCAAAGGTAATTCCCCAAGCAACAATTTGCTTGATGTGGTAATTGCAAACAACATATACATGGCTGAGGCACACAAAGCTGCGTATTACCACCAGAGAGCTTTGGCCACCAAAGCCAGCTGGGCTCAGCTGGGAAAAAAACTCCATATTTTAGAAAGTTAGCTATTTCTCTCTCAGCCCCCCCCTTGATTTTTTTCCCTCCAAATGAATGCGTTTAAGAAAAAAAAAAAAAGTTGTTTTAAAGCCATCTGGAATAATAAAATCTAAACAAGAGACTAAAAGGAACACATAGGTACACAAGGATCCTCCAAAATCTCCTGAAATGTTATCTTTTAATGAGCCTGTCCTCCTGTTCAAGAACTTCATGGTCATTCTGGGAGACATTCTTGTGACAACTTGTTACATCTAAAAGTAGATAGATAGATATTTTTATTTTGGTTCCACGAATTGGAACAGGTTTAAAATAAAAGTAAAAAAAAAAAATAAAAGTTTACTTTCTCTCCCAGTAGGGCAGTCTCTCTTGGGGGTGGATGGGCTACAAAAGCATACTCAGGGAACACACAGGGCACTCATGGGCTGAGGATAGCACTGTACTCCAGAACCTCTCCCTCTGACAGCATTTCCTTCCATCCCACAGGAGAGAAGTTCCTCTCTATTGCCCATCCTCATTGTTTTGTGTCCTATCAAAACCCTGCTCTCTCCTCCTGCTCTCTGCCAACAGGAGAACCATTTTTAGCTAGTTGCCAGACTATAAATAGTTTTGTCCTTTTGCCTCTCCCTCCATTTAGTAACTGGTTGCAATGATGAGGCAAAATTTACACTGCCTACCCCTGGTTCTTAAGATGCTTTAAGAGGCAGGCATCTACCAGGACACAGGACATATTCTTCAGCAACAGGTGATGGAAGTTCCTTACAGCTTACTTTTCTATTGGAAACCTTTTAGGTATGTCTGCTCTCCATTTCTGTAGGTGTGAGCACTACTGAGCTAATTTGATCACCTTGTCTGGCCTTGTCTTTGTACATGGAGCTTTTATTTCTCCTCTTTCAGAGATAACCCCTTCTGTCAATTTTGCACGTTTGAGTTTCTTTGAGCTGGTGTCTTGTTTCATTTTAACATCTTTATGATGGTGTTTGAATCATGGCTCCAATGTGGAGCAAAGCAATGAAAGACTCCCCAGAAAGCGCTTAGATAAATCCCACTCCCTGTACATATAAAGACCTTCATCCTTTCTCTCCATGCACTTACTGCAGCTCTGCAGCAAGCCCTTGGTATCCAGAGGTGCTGAGTGAATTTTGGCCCTGGAAAGAGGATTCAGTAACCTCCAGACCCACCACAACTTGCCCAAGGTGCTGAGTTTTGCACCATCCCCTGCATTCAGCACCCAGGGGCTCCCTATGTTCTCCCATCCCCCACCTCATAGCAAATGCCAAACTCCTTATTTTCACTTTCCAGGGTCACTTTACAAGCAAATCCCTTCCTGCCTTCCCTCATCTGCTCAGCGTGGCCTTCTCCAGTCTTCATGCATCCCCTCCTTCCAGACCCTTTTTGTTCCCCTCCCATGCCTGCTTGTAAGCTCTTTTCATGCTGTCTCTGTGTCTGAATTTCTCTTCCTAAACCCCAACACTGCCACGCATTCTCTTTCTCTCACTTTATAACAATTTTTTAAATTTAAAAAATTTTTTTTCAGTGAAACTTAAAGTGTGGCCTCTGCCACATTAAAAAAAAATAATTCAAACTTTTACTGGAAAACTCACTGGCATCAGTCACTTGAATTAGTTTTTCCAGTAATTATGCTGGTCTCACCTTCTTTCACTTTGTCCCCTCTCACCCCCTCCCTGTTTCCCTTCTCTCCTGTTTGTCCTCTTTTGAATTTGGGCTGGAAGCTTTTCAGGACATCTTTATCTCAATTGGAAGGTGCCATGCATGTTGATGAAAGAGAGAATTGAACTGAATGGAACCAAAATGTCTTGCTAACTCCAGCCCCTGATGGAGATTCTACATCGAGCTGTCTCAAACCAGCCAGAAGGAAGAGTTGAGAATTTATAACTAGAGCTTTGGCTTCTGATGAGAAGTGATTTCCTGAGGTAAAGTATGATAACCCCTTCTTTGGAAAAAAAAAAATGTTTTGCTCTCCCAAATGAAGGCAAGAGAATCTACCAGGAACTTGTCAGTGTCTTCTAGCAGACTGGAGCAGCACATAGCATAACCCAGGCTCCCTGGAATTTCCATCCTGGCAGCAGGTGACCCTGCATTTTCCATGCTATCCACATCACCATGCCTCATCTGGCATTCCTGTCCCACAGGCACCAGCTGCTGAACTTCTGTGCTAACTCAGCATCAACAAGCATTGTGCTCAAGTTTTGCAGGCAGGTAACCACACCTGTCTGCCCCACCATTTCCAAGCCAAATTGGAGATAACATATATATAGCCAAAAATGAGCTATAAAGACTATTTTTTTTTCCATCCTAACATAGGGAAGAGAGTAAAGATGTGCAGGATACAATTATTTGAATAGTGGTAGCACTCTGAATGGCCTGTGGGGGCCCAGACACCGTGTAACCCCTATTCTGTCAAGTCTGTTGCCCACACCCTCTAAGGATGTTCCCAGTGTGGGCAATTACACTGCTGGGAAAAGCACAGAGGGCAACAGCAAGAACAAGAGGTGAAAATGGATCCTGACCTCTTGTGAAAGGGGAAGAAACCAAGAATCCCGTGACAGTGGCACAACTGACTCTCCTACCTATTCCGTGAGTAGTCCTTGATGGTGATTTGATACCATACAATTAATGCATAATCAGTTCCATCAACAGAGTAGTCTAGCAACAAACCCAAAAAGCAGCATGTATGCATGTTGGCAGTGCACTGAATTAGTATCTCCAGTAATAAAAAAGGGAGAGCTAAAAGATCCCAAACAAACTGCTTTTGCAGGTCAGAGAATCAAAATCAGTGCAATGGTACAAAACTAGAGTGTAATGGATATCTCAGGAGTCTTATAATAACAGCATTTCACCTGCAGGCTGACCAGACTAATAATTGAGTTATTAATGTCCTAAGACTCCATAAAACATTCTTCACCCTTAAGAAAAGGGGTCTCATTTCATTTGCAGGGAGATGTTTCTGTTAAGTACTGCTCAAACCCTCCTCTGTGCTCTTTTGGATTTCTGGTTGCCTGTACAGTATTAATGGTTGTAATTCATCTCTGTAAAAGGGAGAGCAACCACACTTCAAAAACACAGCTCTAGAATGAAAAATTATTAACAAGCCTTTTCAGTAGTTTCAGCGGAAGAGGCACAGGGCTGAATTGGCATAGCTGATTTAACTCCCCCCATTCATTTCTAAGAGTCCTCCCAGTCAATGCAGCAGAAAACAGGGCTGTGACATTGCTCCTGTGCCTAAATCTCAGTGTGGGCCTGCTAGTCTCAAAGGTATTCATGAAGAGCAGATGGAGATTACACAGCTGGAATGCCTTCAGCCTCTTGGTGGCATTTCCATGGGCCAGTGTTTCTATTACAAAGAGCAATTCCAACCTCTCATCCAAAAACGTAACTAGCTTTTTTAACCTTGACAGGAATCTCAAGGATCCTCCTTCCCATTTATTGACCTTCATTTCTCAACCAGTTGTCAAGATTTTTCATGAAATCTTATAAGAAGGTATAATAAAGCATTTGACTGAAGGAAAGTGCTAACACCTACAAAAGCTAATTTTCAAGGACTTGTAAAGCCTCATACACCTTTTTAACAGCACTAGATATGTCTATAGCAATAACCCAACAACCCATTCTTCAGTTTTTATCTCTGCTAGGCTGGCAGAACCCCAGGGACAGTCCTGGAGTTTGATAGTCATGAGGTCAAACTGTTTAACAGCCATCATACATTTCCTTAAAAAAAGTCACCAGAATACTACTGCAATATTTTTTTTTTCTCTTCCACCAAAAAGAGCCTTGAGTTGTATAGCTATGAAGTAACCATTGCCTGAACCTAGCTTCACATGGGTGTCTTATACTTCATCAGGCTACGTATTTACCAGTTAGCTTGTTAGGACCCTGCTTGTCCCTTTGAAGCAGGGACAGTCTACTCTTCTGCATTTGAGCAGTATGACAATCTAGCACAACAGACCTCCATTCTAGGTTACTCCAAGGTGATTCTGGAAAAAAAGTAGCATCTGTTCAGTACTGGGGACACAAAGTAGCTTAAAAGCACCATTTTCAATTGACCTTTCTTCACTGCAGCTTAGGAGCAATCTCTGTCCCTGGAATGCAAACAGTAGCACAGTGCTCTCCTCCCGGTGTCTACAGTGCCATAGTCAGAAGACTTTGGCACAAGCAATTTTTTGACAAGGGAATACTGGGTCAGAGAAATACTTCACTGGTCTTCCATGCATGTATATACAGTGTGCATGAATGTCAGGGCACAGGAGAGTTTAATGAAAATCTGATTAAAAACACCTTATTGCTTCACAGTAATGGTCAAAAATTCTGTAGCCATAACACAATTCAAAGATGTGGTGGGTTCAGCCACTGCTGCAAAAGACTAAGTTTTATTTTGGTGCTTTTTAGTAAGAGGGAAGGAAATGCCTCACATTGCTCAGCAATGATTCTTTTGGGCAATTAGGAACGACATCAACAGGCTAGAGGGAGGATTGCCCAGAAAAATGAAGGGTGCGGGCCAGAAAGCAACAACAGCAGACCCTTGGAGGTTTGAAAGTAACATGAGGGATACCCAGAGGCAAGACTGGGAACATCTTAAATCAGGGAAAACAGCAGTAGCTGCATAAAGCCCATGCTGTTTTCTGTTTTCAGGTTTACAAAAGCTTCTGCAAATGAGTAAGCCATGGTAAAACGTTAAAAGGTTACAGATAAGATGTGGACTAAACTCAGCTGTATCTGTGTCACAACCAGCAATATGCTGCATTCCTAACTAGAAGATCCTGGATACATTTTGGAAGGGACTCAAGCTGCCAGGCTTAGAGCCAATACAATCTGTGGGTGGGTGCTGGATGCTTGCCTTAAATCCTCTCCTTGCCAGCTAACCCATAGAGTAATCATGGCATCAGTTTTGGAGGGAGATTTCATAGTGTTTAAAGCTAGATAGAAGAGACCACAAGTTGGTCTACCAGGATCCATGCTTATCACTGGTCATTAAATTTCACTACTGCCCTTTTTATTGAGAATAATGATTTTGGTTATAATAAAGCAATTAATTCATTGGTCAACCAAGCTACCTGCATTCTGCAAGACTACAAAGCAGGAAGGGAAGAAGGAGCTCAAACACTTGCAACCACAGGTATGGTATGACCACACATTCCTCAAAGGTGATCCACATATCTACCCTGAGACAAAATCAAGATGCCTCCCAGGTCTCAGACCAGGACAGCAATTTTTACCCCTGGCTGATCCAAATCTGATCAGCAGTTTTCTAGAAGATATAAGACCATGAGACACTAGAGAGATATCTTAAAATGAGAACTGCTTGACTATACACCCTATTTGGTCTCTCAACTATAGCTGCAGCCTCTCTTTCAGGAGTACAAAGAGGTGAAGAAAAGCCCCCCAGAGCATATCTTGCTAATTGTGTATCAAAGGGAAATATCCTTCCTAAACCCAGTGGGCAACCAGCTGAAGCCCTGGAGCATGAGACTTTATTTTAATACCAGGGTGTCTTCCAGAAAGAAAATGAGGGAGGACAGCAGGATGGAAAAATGAACTCAAAAATAACAGCACTGTCCCTACTCCAAGTAAATCTGCCACCTTCTGACTCCAGTACAGTATATACAAGGTGGGCATTTTCAAAAATCACACTCAGAGGAAAAATCATGTTATAAACTCCAAGTTTCTTCTTCCAGCCTTATCCAGCTTTCTAAAAGGAGCAGCATAAGGAATTTCTAAAAAGAAATAAAAACAAGGTAAGCTAAGCCCACGGAGCTGATAGTCCATGAGAAATAAATATAACAAACACCTGAAAAATGAGAGAGCAAACTAGGCTCATTGAGAGAAAACAAAGCAAGAATTTATTTGCAAGTATGGAAGAATGAATCAGGTTATTCCATAAGTAAGGAAAAAATATTAACAATGCTGACAACACTTTCAGGTGAACTAATGAGGGCAAGGAGCAGAAAATTGGTTGTGAATGAGAGGTAAGCAAGCATATTTTAGGCATAGAGGGAGATGAAGGACTACATCAGCATGAGTTACCTAGAGATGAAAGGTGAAAAACATGACTCATTCACTATTTGCAGAAGTATTTTCCAAGTATTTGGAAACAGACACCATAGTTCCAGCATTTAGCAAATAAAGATTCTAGAAGACAGGCTGACATTATCTTCCTAAAAGACTAACACCTACATTTTTTTAATCCCTCTGAGATATTTATGAGTAGCCAGGGGGTGCACTTGGAATTGTGAAATTTAATTAGTGAGTCACTACAGAATTATGAAGCATAAATCAGGTCAATATCATTTTTATGCATTAGCTGTTACTCTTGATTCAGACGAGGAACCAACAGATCCAACCTGACATATTCAGGAGTATTTGCTTATGAATTAGGTTCCATGTAGACTGGATTACCCAATAATCCACTTATTAACAACAATTTTAAGGAATGAGCCTGATTCTGTAGCCAGCATGTTAAAAAGGCCATCAATTATCACATTTAGGAAAGTTTTTTAACTAAAGAATGGGAGCAAGGAGGCAGAGCTTTAAATCTGAAGGGTTTGTACCCCACCTTGGAGCTGCTGAGGAGAATACAGAACACTGACAGAGCTCTATCCTCATCATTTGTTGACCCCATTTACATCAAATACAAGCACTTCACTATCCCTTGCACTGTACTTTCCAGTCAAGGCTCTCCTAGCACTTCCCAAAGGCAGCTGCTACACACAGAAAACCAGAGCTGGAAGAGGGTCAGTGATTTATCTCAAGTCACAGAGCAAGTGCCAAGGTATGTGCCAGGGAAGAAGTCATGGTTTGGCCAACAGAAACAATGAGCACAAAACACAGAGAATTTCAAAGACCTGGTCACTTGTATCAAGGTCATGCTGAGTGATGTTGCTAACATCATTCCCACTACTGAAGCAGCAGAATTTTCTTCCTCAAATCTCTCACCTGTTTCTAAGCTCCTTTCATGATGAAAAAGACTAATGTGTTCCTATTCTCATCACCAGAAACATTTGTTTCTGCACCCACTTTCCCTGTGCTCACTAATCTTTTCACATCCCTCTCCTAGTCAATCCCTGATCTGATGATCCCAGCAGGTTCTGCCTCCCATTCTCTGCTCAGAGCAAAGAGTATTAAAGAAGGCTAGCAGCTACTTGTTTGCAACAAAGACAGCATGATTTATAAACCCAAGTACTTAACAAGAGTAAAACCAAGTAGCATTCAATCACATTCTGCTGTGGTTGTCTGGAATCAAAAGCGGAAACGTATAAAAAGTCTGAATAAAGCAAGGGTTATTTCAGTTTTTCATATGTCCACTTGGAACTTTTGCAATGAGTACAGCAACTGAGAGTAACTGCTCTAAAAATCACTAATTATTTGTGGTTTTCATTTCATGCAGCTGACAGTGGTTGCTATATGATTATCCATTCTTCTATTTTCTTTTGACCATAAACACAGGAAAAATCCCCTTAGTCTGCTTTATTGTTTTAAAGTTATGGTAAGACTGTTTGAGCTAAAGTCTGAAATTAAACAGTCAAGCTTTAAAATCATGTTAAACTTGGTGATCCAATGGACATTGTCAAGAGCATAAGGCAGGGATATTGGGATATAAAGTGCATGAAACACTACCAAAAAACAAACCAACCAAAAAACCCTGACCCACAACTAAAAAAAAAAAAAAGCTCTATCAAAACCAAAACAAACAAAAAAACCCAACAAAAAATCCAAACCAACCCCCAGTAAACAATATTATTTTACACTAATAAATAATTGAATTTTACAGTAGTGTATTATTAAAGCTGACACCCCTAGCCGAAAGACAGCAAGTATTTATACAAAATCTGGAAGACAATATGGTCTCTACCAAGAAGATACCTGCCAGCAGAACACAGGAAAAATGCCTCCCTTGAATATTTAGTAACAATTGTTCAGTTCTACCACCCAGCCCATAGCCTGATGCCTGAAATATTTCACATGGCAGTTTCTGCAAACTTTCTTCCAGAGATGCTCTAGACAATTTGACTTTCTGTTGATGGCTCATTTTACTTCCTGGCTACAAGGAGTCAGCATTTAGCTTAGCAAGATTAAAGGGAACATTTTAAGTTTTTACAAACCTCATTCCCTGAAAAATTAAGACTTGAAAACTGTTTGTGTTAAGACTAGTTTTGTAAACCAAGGTTCTAAATGAAACTCAACAACTGCTTGTCCCCAACTTATCCAGAACTGTTTTTTTTTCATAAATCTTTGTAATCACTGCTTTCAAAAGAGTTAGAAAGTTATAAGCAATAGTCACAAACTAGAAGGTAGTTAAACCTCCATACTTTACTAGACCAACACCTTCAAATGCAACACAAAGAATCCCTAAGGTATTTGCATGATCAGTCAGTAGAAGATACCAGAATTATGTCAAAACAATTGAACAAATTAAAATAAATCACTTGAGAACCCTGTGTTTAATAAAGGGCTGTGGGGAGACTGTGGTCTACATTCTCAGCTCCTCTGTACATTTTTGTTGCAGTGAAATTAATTGAAGGATGTACATTCCGGTTCAGACTGTAGCAGACAAGCACATTCACACATTCACAGTGAGAAACTTGAAGGGTTCTTCAGATTTCTGGAGATCCTGCTAGGACTCCTCTATACTGTACTATTAGAGTGGTGGGGGAAGATACTACCCACTGGTTGACCAGGGTTACCAACCACACATGCTTACAGGTGATACAGAAGATGTTTAGGTAAAGGCAGGAAGGGTTATCTTGTCTCCATCAGCACACAGGAATTCAATGGTGAGACAAAACCCATGGTAATAGCTTCCTTTGCTCCAGTGAAACAGACATGGACAGTCTTATACTGTAGAATTCTATGTTCTGCAGGAGCTCTGCAGGGTACATATGGAGAAGGCAGGAGCACTACATATGTAAGACCTTTTTCTGATTGCCAGCTAGAAGCCTGGGGGAGGAAGAATAACAGTTTTATTCCTACATGTATTTGCTTAGGACTGCCATTTCCTCTGCATCACCATTAGGTGATATTGTCAATTTCATCAGGCAGAGGGATCATGTTAAAAGTGGCAAGTGTTTTAAGTTTTTCAGAAGCACTTCAGGTGGAAATGGCTTAGAAGTTAGGGCACTAAAGAGAAGATAGGTTTGACACCTAAAGCCTCAAACAGGGTCCAGTTAACAGATGCAAGAGACCTCCAGTATAATTTAATCCCTCTTATGACACTTTACAACCAAGCTAATGGTACTTATCAACCTTGTGAGAATGATGTCGGGAATAAGCCTCAAGTACTGAAGATACTCAGATTTGGTGATGATGATGATGAGCTTCAGCAACTTCCAGAATGAGTGACAACTGGCAGTAAAGAGCATGCACCTATGTTTTTACAGAAATGATATTAAAAAAAAACCAAAACAAACCCCACAATTCCCTTTGCATTAGCTCAGAATCCTTAAATGATTGATTCTGGATTTCCATACTTTCAATACACAAAGTCTAAATAGGTTTCATTCAGCTTAGAGGTCATGAAAGTACATCATGAAGTATCAGAGGCAAATATTGCATCAGGGAATGAAAAAAAAAAAAAAAAAGAAAATACCTCAGAAAGCTGAGCTTGCCCATAAACCCCCCGCCCTTCCTATCTGGAAACTAGTAATTTGTTCTCCCTTTCTGTTACAAATTAAATTGCAGGTGACCTGACTATCTTCTGCACTCTTAACCTCAAACTAAACTAAATTAACTAAATAACATTAGTTATTTCCCCTTGGCCAACAATACTTGCAGTCCCAGCAAACCAGCAAGTGATGATTCCACATCTCCTACACATGAAGGCTGTGGGGTAATAGGACTGTGCACCTCAGTGCTCACCACTTTCCTACTTCCCAGTACATGATGGATGGAGCTAGCAGAGTACTATCTCTTGGGTCCCTGCAGCACCTGTCCCCTCCCCAAGACACCAGTGGCATGCAAGGAGCCAGTATATGCATTTTCCATCTCAGCTAGCTCTTTTACCTTGTAAATTTCCTTTCATGGGTGACTCTTTGACTTATTGTGTGGCTCATTGGAACAGCTAGCTTGGAGATGCTGGTTGGGTTTGTTTCTTGAGTCAAGTATTTCAAGTAGTACACTGCAGCATTTTCCAAACAGCTCAATAGAAGTGAGAATTTTTATACAGGATGTCTCATTACCTCATAGGACAATACTACAGAGGGGAAAAAAAGGACAACGCTGAACTTTGAAGGAGGTTTCAGTCCTAGATTTTCAGTTACACAAGAAGAAAGTTAAATAGTGGCTGATCTGATATATTTATTTAACTGGTAGTGACTGGAAGTGCGGACACATTTTTAAGCATCTTCTGGTCTTTTGTTGAGAATTTCAAGAGGCGGGAGCATTAAAAACAGTCTTTTTCTACAACTTAAGAAAAACTCCAAAACAAAACCTCAAAGACAGCAAACAAATCTGAACAGAGGGCAGTTTGTGATGGTCCTCACTATCCAAAGCCTAACATTCAGAGGTGAGTTTGATTTGCCTCTTGCACTCCTGATCAGGGAAGTTCCAGATAAATGCTTTTTGAAACAAAGAACTTTACAGATAGTCAAAATAGTAACTATAAAGAAGAATGAAGAAAATAAGTGTCATAAACTGACAGATTTTCTGCCTCCTCCTTTGGTTGAAAGCTGTGAACCTTACCTACATCCCCAAAAGAGACTTCACTACATTTTTTTATTTTAACGTGAGCTCCAAGGGATTTTCTGAAGTTTCATGAAATCGGTAAGTCTTCAAAGTATGTGAATCAGATTTCAGAAGGATAAAAACAAAAGAAGGAACTGATTTTCACCCTCTCTTTTTTAAAAATACTATCATGTTACTACACAAATCTGAAGAAGCTCAAGTTTCTGGAGATCACCCCCTGTGGATGAGGGAGGGGAGCAGGAGATGGAGAGGAGGTCTCCATGCTACAGTCCATACACGGGACAGCAGCTCTTGCAGATGCAGCCAAACTCCTCTGAGACAGCCTGCTCAGGGACCATCTGACAATTGCTGCTGCCCAGAATGCCCTGTTGAGAGAGGGTGTGCAGGGGGTAGGCTGCTGCACAGCCAGCATGGGGAACAATGATAAAGTTCTGGTCACACAGTATTTATCACTGGGAGTTTTAGGCAGCATGGAGAAAAGCAGTATTATTTCTGCAGGTGTATCCAACGTACAGATAGTGATGAAAAAATTAACTCTATTCCAGCCAAAACCAGTACAACATCCTAGGAGGCAGGGGATGAAACTGGCCTCATTTGAAAACCAGGGAAGCAAGCAAGTCCCCTGAACAAACTTCTATCTCTTCCCTATCTACTGCTTCACTCCAACTATCAGGGTGCCCAGCTGACTCCATAAGACAATGTGCATCACTTGTGACTTAGGTTTATAAACAAGGATATTGGGGTTATTCCTGATATTTGGATAGGAGCTTGCTATACACATCCATAAATATCAGTAGATGCCAGTGCTTCAGTAAAGCACCCTGGGACAAGAAATCATATCCAGCCCTAATCTAAGGCTGAACTGGTCAAATACTGCATCAGTTGGTATCAAGCCATCATTATGGTAACAGGGCTTCATGGAAGAGTGTGAAAACTCTCTTTCAGTTCAGTGAAGATCATGAAATACTCACTATGTTTTCTTTTAATTTTCCAGAAGGCTTTTCACTGCTTCTCCTCCAGACAACATTGAGAAAGGAAAGGTCATTACTTTAAAAAAGGACACAAAACTTAAGTACCAAGGAGCCATGTCATATAAGAAATTAGAAGAGTGGGATGAAATTGAATTTCCTTTAGTGCTTACCCATTACCACCCTCAAGTCCACTTCATGCTTATTTGCTACGTAGTATGAGAATTACTGGTGAACTATAGTTAATATTTCTGCTGATGAGTTAGGTTACCAGGGGGCAGCATGCTAATCAGTTTCATACCCTCATAAGCCGGAATAATTTCCCTGCAAAATTGTTGAGAATAAAACCAATGACAAGCCTTGTTCACAAAATATTGTTTGCTTATTTAGTTTCTTCTCCAATACTACGTAAAATTCAGCCAAAAAAACTTACAAACAAAAGAATTACATGAGAAAGGAGCCTATTATTTATGAAGACTGTTATACATATAATTACTTTTTCCCGAAACAAAACACAAGTCAGCCCTGGGATCAGCAGACCATCACATGGGTGAGCAGACCTCACTGACAGAGGTTACAGTAGTGACATAGCAGAGGAGAAACAGGCAAACTCAAGTCTCTTTAGTTCATTAGAAAGAAAGCAGATCGTAACCTGCACAAGAGAGATTCCTGAACCATTAAGCTGTGGTTTAAATAGGGAAAACACCCACGGCAACAGTAAACAGGAGTTCACAATTAAAAAGGCCAATTACTCACTGTTCAGGAACTGCTTTTTCATAAGAAAATACACAGAAATACAATGCTAGTGATGTGCAGCTGCATGCAACTCTGCGGGCACCACATATACAGCCACATTGCTCTGCCTTTCCTCCATAGACAGAACCAAAACATTTCTCTTACTCTGTAGATTTTTCATACAGCTTTGGAGTTTAAAGCCCGTATCACAGTTTGAAAATGTGGTTCAGCCTGCCCTGTAGGAAGCAGGGCAGACAAGCACAGAAGCCTTTTGGCCTTTATCAGCTATGAATCACCCATATGTGACAGGACATTACTGCATTTTAGCCACAGGGAAGCATGACATGCACTTTGTACAACAAACTGGAATAAAACACACAAAGCAGCTTAGCTCAGGCTCACCCTATATGCACACAGGGACACAAAGTCACCATGAACAATACAGGCACTGAAAGGTGCCTTTTTCCTGAGAGCCACACTGAATTAGGATCTGGAGCCATAATGTTGTAGAGTTTTTACATATTCACCTTCCATAGATTATAATATTGACAAAATCCATGTGTTTTCCAGATATGGATTCAGCACACATATTTTATATGAAGATATGACCATACTGCTGAATTTAGCCATTCCCTTTGTTTTGTCCGTATTTTTTCATATGAGGCCTTCTAATTTGGTCTCAAGATGCTGATCTTCCTCCAGAAGCACACACTCCGTGCTTCATTAACCTCCCCTGCTCCAACAATAAAAGTAAGCAGAAGTTATGGTCTGTCTTCCATCTGGCTCAAGGGAGAACCTCAGAGAAAGATAGAAACCTCATAGATCTGACAGAACAGACTTTCTACAACAAGGTCTTCTTAAAATACTTAGAAATACAGAAAATTTTTAGTCATAATTAACGTATTCTATGAAGGGGCCAATTTTATCTTCTAGTAAAAGAGGATTTATGGAAAGATGCATTTGTATTAGTAACTCTACTATAGCCCCACATTCCCTAACTTGACCCAGGACTGAAGCTGCACAACCTTAGCAGGAAACAGGGTGGGAAGGGAGGGAACAGAGTGTACCATTTAGTATTGCATCACATGAAGGTCTCCCTCCAAGGGCCTATGCTAACCAGGGAGACGAAGCTCTTCTCCCGCCAGTGGAAAATCTTTGCCTGATGTAACCCTTCTTGCTGACCTGCCTTTCCCTAAACCCAGGAAATTATCATGCACTGTGAAACAACAATCCCCGTGCCTTCAGCATTGCTAACCCAACCACCTAAGCAATACACACTTGCTAAACATCCACCTACAAGAGGGCATTTTACTATGAACACAAGCATCATGAATCACAGACCACAAATCCTAGTCCCAATTCTGCTCCACAGCAGCAGCAGCCTTCCCCCATCCAGTTACCTCTTGCTCCTGCACACCATCCTTTTCTGCTGTAACTCTGTTGTAGCCAACATCCACCACTGCCTGTGTTTTGTGTGAGTAAGAAGGAGCTAGAGAAGTGAGTGCAGAAATGTAAGCTATCTCTCTTGCAGTTACGTGCATGGAGTTTGCTGTAACGGTGAGGGAAGGACTTGTAGGTGGAAGGTATGCACTGCTTTAATTTTCCAGATTCTTCCTTTTCCTTAGTTTCTGTCAGCAATGCTGCATGTACATCAGCTTTTGATTTTTATGCATTTGTGGCTTAGGACTATGAGGGTTGCTATATACACACAAACTTTCAGCACAGCTGTTTCACAATGAAGAATTTTGTGCATTAATGCCACAAAGAGTTTGCCATCAGAATGTGGTTCTATCACAGAACACCAGTTCTATCACAGACTGATACAAGGAAGTGTTTTTTAAAACACAAATAACAAGAAGAAAGAATAGTAACATAAAGAAGAAGGGAACAGCAAAGTCTTTTGCAGCTATTTTTTAAACAAAAGAACTGCTCAGATGTACTTGTCCAAATTATTTTCTGATGTAAATTTGTAGGTTTCAGAGGAGGAGTGAGAATGAATAGATCTGCTCTTGAAATGTATCATCTGTCCACCATACTCACACGGGTGAAAAGGTTACCTTTAAAACTATAAAGATTTTTTTTTCATTAAATTATTGGATGCAGCTCACTCAAAATCAGCTAGTATACATTAATCTTAACTTCTTATAAATGAGTCACTAGAAACAGAAAGGTTCATTTCATGGAATTTTAAAAATTCAGGCATGATTCTAAAATTCCATAAAGTTTCATCTCAATGATTCAGACTGCAAAATTGGGCTAATCTTGAACTTTTCTGGGATGCCATTCATCATGGCAGACAGAAGTCACCAGAACCACATGGGAAAAAAAATTAGTAAACCTAGTCTCACATGCACCACTCTTCTCATTTGCCTTCATGAGAAAAGGAACACTGGCCACACTGGGTTCTGCTTATTTTTTCTCTTACTCAGATTTGGTCATGTTTCCCTAGTCTTGAGAAACCTGATTGAGGCTCAGTGAGGAGTATTCAGATCAACAATGAAGAATTTTAAAGACTGTCACTACAAATTTGTATTTGCTCAAGAGGACTGTCTTAGAGAAGGAAGACCAAGGAAAACTTAACAACTAGGGCTACATAGTCTGAGAACTGAATTGCTTCTTATTTCGTTTCCACATTGCATGTGACAATGAGAGGTTGTGACATTCTAAGTGGTTCCAGACTCCATCAGGCTGTCCACAATGAATTAAAAAAAACAATAAAATCCAGATGCTTTCTCAAGTAAACACTTCCTTTCTCAGCAAATCAAACCAAATGCAAAGGATATTGCTGAAAGTTTTCTTCTAGCATATCTAATGGTATCTTATACTTCACTGGCACTTAAGTGTTCTCCTTCCAACACGCTAAAGCCCCTGGCACTCTTTTCCTGTATTTCTGGTGTTGGAAGCCAAATTCTTGAGAAAATATCTCTACTTACATGAATTATTTTAAATTGCTTGTAGATATTTAATGAAGCCTACATCTAAATTAACACTGACAAGTTAAACAGACTCCTGGAGCTCAGCAACAATGAATGAGAGTAAGATAAAAACATTAGTTCTTTAAACAAAATTTAACTTTAAAAGCACAAAGTTTAAAGTTGTGTTCCAAACAAGGAATGTGAAATTGCTTACCAGTAAAAGAAAAATGTACCTACTTCTTATTAGCAGGACGAGAAGTGAAAATGCAAAAATTAATAAGCCCACAAAAATTACAAAGTAAATTCATTGTGTTAAACCATTTATTATAATCTTCCAAATCATTTTTCATAACACAGGTAAAGACTTTTAAATGAAGTATAAATATTATCCCTAAGTGGAGCTGTGTTCTTGACAAAAAACTTCAAACATGAGATTGTAATTGCAATGCATTTTAGTTTTCTTAATAAAAATAATCCAAAACCACATCAGACACCTCTAAATCCTGACTTGCAGTTGACAGCAGTTTATCAAACCTGGGCGTACCTGAAGAAGAATATAAATATCTCAGTGTTGATGCCCTCAATACCTAGAACTATTTAGAGACATATCGTCATAGATGCTACTTTGAGTCCTCTTTCTTTTCTGTTGTGAGCATACTTCTGTTTTCACAGCCCTTCCAGTGCTCCTGGTCTACATTAAAAAAAAAAAAGAAGTTGCTGACTGTTCGCACAGCCGGTTTCTTTCCATTAAAGACCAGCATTTCCATTAAAGACACAGCAGACAGACACATCTAGCCTTTCACAGCAACAACAGGGACCTGTTTCTCAGAAAATGGTGGCTTCATTCCTTTTCACCATACAAATGGCTTTCTGTAGATCCCCTCCCAGACATCAGTGAGCTTCCGCAATGTCTCGGTGGAAGGCAAAAGTGCTAAAGCAAATTTATTCCAAAATACAGTTCTTATAAGGACTGTACAAGGCATTACTTAATCCAGAAGCACATCTGAGAGATTAAACAACTCTATACCTATTTTATATATATATATTATATATACCTATTACCTAAAGCCCCCCCCACCCCTTCATCCCCTAATTATATCCCTAATCCTGTCATCTTGAAAGCCAATGGAAGATTTCAATACAAAATGATAAAAAGCATCCAACTGCATTTAATATAGAGCTTGTATGCCAATATTGAGGGTTATCCTGGAATTAGAAAAAAGGAAAGCAGAGCTCTCTTTTTCATGATACTTTTTGTTGCCTTTGGGGAATAAATGGAAAAAAATAAACTAATAAGAAATCTAAAAATAAAACCAAAACCAAAGAAAACAGAACCACACAAAAAAAAAAAAAAAAAAAAAAAAAAATTAAATACAGAAAAGCATGAAAACCAGCAATCATAAACAAGTGGAACGAGGTAATCCTTGGCAATAGCTGACATTGTGATTGTAAACTGTTGCTTCACATTTTAAGATGTTAGAATAGCTGAAAATATCTTTGTATGCTAAAACCTGATGTAGCTCCACTTTTTCTGGTGCAGTTGCCTTCACTCCCTCTAATAGCTGATCACCTCCTCACACACATCTCACTTCCTCTAGCTCTGGGTAGCCCTGAGACTGGAGGGTCCTCACCTCCCTTCTGCCTCTCAGAGCCCAGGGTAACTCCACAGAAACCAGCAGAAGGGTGCTGGATGTTTACCTCTCAGGGAGGAAACAGGTATCAGTCACACCACGACTTTAGGATGAGGAGATTTTCAAATTACTTCATGTTAGCTGTTACATACTCTTAGTTCTGAGAAAAGGGTGGTTTTTTTTCAGTCTTGTAAAATGTTGAAAACATAGCCTTTTAACTTATTGTACATTCTGATACAGTGATTCAGAAAACCTTAAAAAAAATTCTTTAAAGGAAAAAGGAGGTGAAACATTCATTAAAGACAGCTCAGATAGAAAGAATATAAATTTTTTCTGACCAGGCCACATCATAGAGGTTTACATGATAAAAGCAACATGCTGATTTATTCCATTCCTTTCCCCTGCTGCCCAAGCTGTGAAATACAGACAGATGATGCAATCCCTCAGAGAGAGAGGGGGAAAAAAAAAAAAATACCAGCAAGCAGGCAAAAGACTAATTCATAGCATAGTGTTTTGCTGGCATGTCCAAAATTACGTAAGCTGTTCCTGAAGGGAATGCAGGAGCTCCCGAGTTCACTGCACTGCAGGCAGGACTGGAAACAGGGTGTTCCAGACTCCTCTGGCCCTGGGGGGTGGGGAGAACAGGACAGGACATGGAGCCCACCCCAGGAACCACTCTCCTCTGCCTTCAGCCCAAGCAGGAAAAGCATCCAAAACAGACTGACAATCTTAAAAACCAAAGCTATCATCAACATTTGTATTTATTAAAAACAGAAAGAAAACCAACACTGGTGATTTCTTCTAATTAAAGATTAGCAGAAAGTCTTTGGTTCTGATGTCTGAACTCATCAAACATTCTTACCCTTTCAAAACAAAACACCACAAAACACAAGCAGAGGCAGGAATTCTAGTATCTCCTCAAATTGGGTGTGTTCCTTACCAATTTCTGCATATATTCTCAAGACTAGATCACTAACGTTTACTCGAAGTCCAGACCATTCTTTCTGTTTATAAATTAGATAATAAGTCAAGTGCCACTTTGCACATGACATAAAATTATAATTACAAAGTTAAAGCATTAGATGATTTTATAACATGACAGCTTTGTTTTTTCAGTGAAGAAGTTATTTTAATACAATTCATGTATCTGTTTTCTACACATAATTCAGATCAAATTCCCTGTAAAGTCTGAAAAGGCTTGCTTTATTTCAGGGTGGCTTTGAATGAAACAATATCTAGGGCATTGCTAAATTCTCCCATTTCTCCCATTCTCATTTTATTGTAACTTGAATGTCATGATATTTAGCCTTTTAGACAAATTTTCTAGGTTCTAGTTTGAAGGAAACAATTTAGGACACTCAGTTTTATATTATATGAATTTAAATAAAAGCTACACTAGTTTTTCATCATCAGGGCTTTACTTAAAATGTATAATAGTTCAGTCCTTAACTTTCAAAGACCAGAAGATAAATTGAAAAAAAGAAAAAGCAGCCTCCATTTAAAAATTATCACCAAGTTCTCTATAGTACATGAATCGTTATGATCCAGATCATTCATTTATTTCCAATTTCAAGATAAGTACATTAATTTTAAAACTGTAAGTGTCTTCCTAGATTACATCTTGCCTGTCACAGTCAATTAGTCAAGGACAATTATACACAAGGGCTGTGCATCATGAAAAATCAAGCACTGGTTATAATGGCACATACATAGAGGAACAATAAGATCCGGATACCAATTATGCCTTCTCTAAGCTTTGTACACTCAGGGATCATCACTTGGTGGATATCTGATCTGTATTGAGAAAACACAACACAGCAGCCTGCAGCAGGAAGCCAAGGAGACCTTGGTCAGCTGAAATAGGGAAGGAAAACAAGGTAGAGGGAGAGTAGCACTCAGCAACATTCTTGCCTTCGAACTTCATGCCAGAAGATCATGACAAAGCACATAGGTATGTCCTAGGTTGTCTGAGAAAACAGTATAATGCCAGCTGTGGGCTAATACTTTATTTTAGAGTGTATCTTCTGACAGAGGAGTCATCCTAGATCTCTCAAAATTCCAACCACTGGAGAAGGTGACTCAGGAGGTCTATGGTACAGATGTTCACTTGTTCAGTAACCACTCCTGCTTCATCCCAGTCCTCCCCATTGTAACCACTTCTTTAAAATATCTATAATGCATGGCAAGAAGCTTTCATGGATGAAACGCCAGCTGAAGTCATCACATCTGATTTTACTGAATGCATAAACACGGTGGGCTTCAGATCTTCTCTTTGAATGGAGCTAGTGGCCAACATCCATGAATCCTGACTAGTGCATGTGCTAGCTCAAATAAACCTATCTTGAGGAATCAAATCAACAAACAAGATAAATAAGGGGTCGTTGAGAGAATGCATGATAGTGGCTGAACAGGGGCATTGTGAATTCTCTACTCATACCTGATTTGAGCTATGTTCTCCACTGATAGTGCTGTTCAGACATGTCTGAGCCTTTTTGGAAGTACAACCAGAACAACGAGCCAGAACGTAGCAGGGGGAAAGCCTGTGCCTATGCTTCTGAAACACTTCTCAGATCTGGAAAGACCAGCCCTGCTGAATCCATCTCCAGACACCAGATAAACACTGTAAATTACTTGCCACCACCCTGTGACAGAAGCATTCATCATATAATCACTGCAGCAATTCCAAAAGTCTTTGGCACCCAAACAGCAGACACAACCTTAAATGACCCTGCCCTGACCTCTGCTACCTCTGACTGCACCAGGAATGAAATCGCTTTTGGTTGATGCACTGTCTGACTTGAAAGCTTGAAGGAGGGGTTTTGTTCCTCTGCAACAATACAAGGTAGAGGGTATTGCATGCCCAGCCACAGCCCTCCCTCTGGCAGTCAAGAAGCTGGTGGCCTTCCAGAAGCTAGTAACACCAGCAAGGATGCCTGAAGATGATACGTTTGCTGCACCCACAATGCTCAAAGCAATGCTCAGCACCACAGACTATTTAGACTTTTAAAAAAGCTTTAGAGGCCTGCAGAACATGAATTTCTCTCTGTTTTATAGACTCCCACTCTGAGATTTATGCTCAAATTTTACTTAAATGAACAAATTAACAAATATTTGATGCTTTGATTTTGCAACAACAGCCTAAGAAATATAGAGAGATCAGTGGTAAACCTGTGAAACCCAGTTTAACAATGTTTTGAAGATTGGGATGCCCTCTGAATAGATGGTGCTAGACGTGGACAAAGTCGCATCACTACACTGCCAATGACAATCACTGCCAGTGAAGTCCAAACCAACACATATCCACTGATTTAAAAAAAAAAAAAAAAAAAAATGCTCAATGCCAAGGATTTACATAACAGGTGTAAAAAGCAAAGGAAATACTTTGGCAAACCTACACACTTAGTCCAAAACCCATCACCAAGACAATAAAAAAAAAAGAAAAGAAATACTGAAAACACCCTGACTACAGTGTTAAACAAACACAGCAAATTACTTTGTGAATTGCCAAGTCCTATACTAGTAGGTTTCCTCCTGCACAGTGTCAGTACCGCAACCACAGGTCTGGTTAGGATCACTGCTGTGAAAAATAAAACTTGCGAGGTAGACCACACAGTTTCTTTGAACAATAAATTATATCTTCAGCCTGATTTGATCAGCATTAAAGTGTATACAGAATTCAACAGGGAAATTTCAACTCCCTCAAAAGTCAATGACAAAAATCTCACTTGTGTCAGCACCATCAAGTTTTAACCAGATCCTGTTATGCTTGTTACAATGTTAAAAATATTGATCTTAGATAAAGCAAGCAAAATGGCAGCATGTGCATGAACAAGACAAGAAACGTCCTCAGCCTGGGAAAACTCTCCTTTAGAAACCAGTATTTGTGAGGTCAGACCATGTTGTGCTCTATTCCCAACATTGATCATGGACCATTCATTGCAGTTTTTCATGTTTCATTGATGACAGCTGCAAAAGGGGGGTGAAAACACCCCCAGAAGCACTTTTTTTAAAAAAAGCTTATCTAAATTGAGTAGAGAGGGAAAGTTATATCCAGAGCTCTAATACAGTATCATTAAGTGTTGACATGAAGTTTAATATGACCAGCAAAACTTTTCCACTTCCACTGATATTTTTTTTCTTCTCTTTTGTTTTACAGCCTGCTGAAACAGGGATAGTCCACATCTGGTTAGTGTCTGGTTCGGGACAGACACCAAATAGAAAAGACCATGTCTGGGATTAAAGAGACAATTATTCCTTGCACAGGGCAGAAGAACCATTTAATGCTTTTCTGCACAGCATCCAGGGAAGTAAAAGTGTGCTGTAACTTTGGGGACATTTTGTTCTGCTTTCTGAACCCCAAACATTTAGTTCAGATTTAGTTTTCTCAATCCTTTTTTCCTCTGAACAGAGACTAAAAGCCAAGTAACAAGTGATGGAACTAGAGGAAATGGCCTCATGTTGTGCCAGCAGAGGTTTAAACTGAATATTAGGAAAAATTTCTTCACTGAAAGGGTTGTCAAGCACCTGAACAGGCTGCACAGGGAAATGGTGGAGTCACTATTTCTGGAGGTATTTAAAAGACATGTAGATGTGGTCCTTGGAGAAATAGCTTAGTGGTGGAACTTGGCAGTGCTGGCTTAACCGTTGTACAGTTGGATCTTAAAGGTCTTTTCCAACTAAATTATTAACCATTCTATAACAAAAGCAATGAAATACACACTAAGGATTAACCTATTTTAAATGTTTCCAACAGCAACCGAACAACACAGATACAGGAAAAGCATGAAACAAGTTCTTCAGTCTTTTTCAGACCCATAGGTGTTGCTAACTAGACATGTTAGGTCCCCAGCAAGCAATGGAAATAACCATCATATAGGCCTGCCGTCAGAGTGAGATGCAGCAAGGAAGTGATAAACATTGTAGCAGGAATATAAGCAGAGATCAATGAAGGCTAAAAGTGAGGGCATTACCCATTAAAAATAGTAGGGGGGCAAAAAAAAGCAACATCAAGAAGTATTTCTGAAATTTCCCTATCTCCTACATTATCAAGATACGGTCTTTAAGCATCACTGTGATCAGTTTACTTACTGCAACAACAGATGAGTAATTACTTAATGCTGTAATGGATTGTATTAAATGTCTCAGAAATGTGATGAGTCTAACATCAATCCAGCATGTAAAAAAGCATTTTTAAAAATCCAGCATAATTAGCCTCATTTCTGTAAGGAATCAGAAACAAAGACAGCCTCCTCCTTAAACACGGGTGCAGGTTACCCTGTGAACAAAGGCCCACGCTATGCTTGTGAAGGAAATAATATCTTTCAGTGACTATTCCTGTGAGAGATGGATGTATGACCAAAAAACCTGAGAGAAAAAAATCTGAGCAAGCCAAACCAAACCCCCACAGAGGCAAACAAGCAGAGGCAGCACAACATGACTAAGCACTGGGCTCAAGGACCCCACCCCCTCAGGGAGCACTTTGGTTTTCAAGTAAATAGCATCTATTTGGAGTTCTGTCCCATTCATTTTCTCTCCACCATCCTCCCCCCACCCTCACCCCAAATACACACATCCCCAGTGCAACAATTCATGACTTTGCATATTCTTTGTTGACATACAGTGCAGTGGCACAAATACACAACTCACATCATCATTTGCTTGTCCTCATTAGTGCAGCTTGCCTGGCCTTGAATTTTTTCTCAACTGTTTTGAGTCCAAGAAGGCAAATTTTATGGTAAATGCAGAAAACATGCTCAGAAATGTGAAAATTACAATAAACTGAAAATGTTTCATATGCATTATGTTAGTTAGGGGCTAACCTTACATGTCTGAAATGTAGGTCCTGAATTAAAAAAAAAATCAAATGCAGCTACATAACACTTGATGTGCTTAGAAACACAAATCATTATTTTAATACATCTACTAAACACATTTTCTTCTAGGTTGGGATTACAGGTACTTGAAGAACAAATGTGGCCTTAAGACAGTACATCTCTGGAACCTTCCTACTGCTTTACAATGAGCAGCACTGCACTATATTCACAATTCTCCATTGTACCTGCTGACTGTGATCCTGTTAACATCACCATGCTCACAAAGAACTTAACAGAAAATAAAATGAATTGCAAGAACAAAAAAATCCCATGATAAAGGAAGTGAATCCATAAGAATATTCAATATTCTGCCTGTGAGGACAAGAACTGGGTCAGAGTTTCTCCCAGCGATATACCTGTCAAAGCTATGTTACAAATACATAGCTATAAAATGAATTAAGCAATCAAAAGAGACAAGATCTAAACCTTGTTATCCTTGTTTCATCCTACAATGGAGAGAAGAATGAAGGAAGAGATTGATGCTACTGAATCAGAGGCACGTCATCTCCTGCATTATTCTTCATCATGACATACCACAAGCAGAGATTAAATAGAAACCCAAATAAGTTCAAATGATAGTCATCAAATTTAGGTGTTTCTAGTAGGCCCTTCACAAGGGTTTCAGGTTTATTAAAAGGAAGTAATGCAAAGACTCTAAAACAGGTGAGAGAAGAGAATCAAAGAAAAGGAGCTGCTCTGAATTTCTTAACAGGATACCCACAGGAAAACAGGGATAGGAAAGAAGAGGCAAGACCAACATTGTGTTTAGTTTTGTCTCCTCTCAGCCAGCAATGCACATAAGGACTGATTAATCTCTCCTTCATATCAGTATAAATGATCAGAAACTCCATAGAAGACCACAAAGTTATACCAGTATAAGTGAAAAAGAATTTAAATTGGTCTCAGATTACTCCAGGTTGTCTAAATTACATTCATGCTGAAATGAAAGAGACTTTTCTCCACAGGGGTGGAGAAAACTTCTTTTTTATTAACACCCCATTCTAGCCACGATCCAGGAGGCCTCTGCACAATGAAGCAGGAGGAAATCTGGGTTGCCACCATATTAGTACCTTACCTGAAAGCAAACATACCCTCCACCTATAACCCTTATTAGACAGCTGAGAACCTCCTAAGATACAGTGCATGCCTGGCCTTCTCCAAAGACAACTCCACAGGGAAACAGTCTTCATTACTGCAAGAGCTGCTGCCTGTGGATCCATATGTCCTTTTAAAGGGGATGATGTAGGAGCCCATTCAGAACCATTATTCTTCCTGTCACAGTCACTCTTCACTACTGCTCCCACTCACAGGCAGTAAAATAAGGGGATGCTACTGAGCTCCTGGACATGAGGAGAAAATTAGCAGCAGCCTAGTGTTTAATAGCTACCCCGTTTATAACATCATATGTTTCTTTCTCTGTGACATGGGATTTCTTCAGAACAGAGATCATAAAGCATCGTGTTTGTTAAAGAACCACCACAGTAATAATAATAAAAAAATAATACAATCAAAAATAAAGATAATAGTGACTTCCATTCACAGATCTAAAGTTTAATGACTCAATCCTGGAATTACCCTGGGAGACTTGAAAAGAGGTTTTCCTAGCTGTTAGAAAAGGGCAAATGAACACACACAGGCAGATTAAATGTTGGTGACTTCAAAAGCAGAAGCATCTGGAGGTGAGGTGGATAACCCCCCACATTCCAGGCCAATTGCCATGATTTTAGATAGTACCTAGGTGATAGATGCTCTTGGTTATTCCCCCACTACCCTCCAAGGGGTAGATGAAGAAAGGAATAATGGAGAGAAAATTTAAGGTTGGAAGAAAAAACTGCTCCCCATAATAACTGCCACTCCAATAGCCTGGCAGTTGCTGTTGGTGTCCCAGGCATATTTTTTTTTCCATCCTGGTCCTCTCAAACCAGGACACCAATGGTTACATGGTCTAAGTCGTATTATTTTATCAAGCAGACTGTATTACTGGGTGCCTCTGTCTGTGCCACCCAGAAAACCTATAGCAGCATAAAAGAGAACTGAGTTAGGCAGAGATATTCCAGTGTGACTCCTGGAGTTAAAAGGCTCTTCTTGATTTACTTTTGTCATCTGAAGAAAATTCATTATTATACTGGAATAAAAGCATCTACGCAAGGCATGATGTTTCTAATCGTCCTGCTTTCATAATATGATTATGACTGGCAAAAGTTCCCTATGTGAACAAACTCCAACAGCCTCCACTAATATGTTCAAAGAATTGACTAAACAGCCACATTTAAATGGGAATTAAATTTGTTTCCAGTAACTTTTTTAGCAGTAACTTTTTAGCAGAGGGGCCTGATTATTAAATGTTTGCCATTGATGTGTTGCACTTAATAATATCTTATATGAATACAATATATTATATAGAGAGTGCCAAGAACCACTGGCAACCTTGCCAGCGGGGCACCTTGCTTGTCCTTGTGGTCCAATAATACTGCTTTCATGAAGGTGAGCTACTCCAGAGCAAAATGACAGGAACCCATTTCCAGATCTATTTCATACTCTGTCCACAGTGTCAAGCTTTGGCTGTGACTCCATTTAAACTCTTCTATTTAGAGGTATCACTGCATAACTTACTGTGCTGCGAGTCAATCATGTGTGGGGCCAACTGATGGGAAGCTTTTGTGCTCCACTGCTAGTGTGCAACAGCCTGGGGGAAACTGAGGGAGAGGAAGGCCAGGGAGGATAGGCAGCTACCTGCAATGACAGGGGCACACCACATCACACTATGCCATGCCACCACCATCACTCTGATACTTATCCCAAAGGCCTTGTGGCAGCTGCAGGGCAGAGCAACCCAGATGCTCCCTCAGGGGAAAACCAGCCCACAGGTCACCAAGCCAACAGCACCATGGGATGCTCATTTTGATCCTATGTATTCCTGTCCTGCAGCTTCCTCACCACATCTCTCTATCCAGTGTCCTACAGAGCTGCTCAGCTGGACGTTACTAGGGGAGAGGAAGATAAAAAGTGTTCACAGCATTTGTAGGATTTTTTTTTTTTTTTTACTTTTCAGTGTCCTTTAAGCATAGCAGTGATATCTACCGTAGGGAACTGCAAAATCACGTTCTGCAGATGCACATTCACCCAAGCCATGGATTTGTGGGTCAAGAGTCCTGTTTTTGCTGGTTTTGAAACCAATTAGGTCCCTCAATACCAAGGGGCTGCATGCATTACCTGGCAGCTTGGTCTTCAGCAACTAGACCTGCAACTAGACTTTGGAAAACATGGTATGCTCAGGTAAGGGACTGGGATTTCAGGAGTTAGGAGCCTCACTGTTGCCTTCACCCAAGCTGTGGTGAGCCAACAAAGTGTGAAGGACCAGGGGAAAAAGAGTAAAGCTCACATCCAAATATCTGCAGCCCTGGACTTTGAAACAAAAAGACCCTGATACATTAAAATGACTAAGAAAACACACCTGTGACCTCTAGCCTTTGGAAAAGCCAAGATAAGTAATTGTACAGCCTGTACTGTTGACTACTAGTTAGAAAGCTATGGCAGAAACTCATTAAGTCTTAAAGTTTCTATTCTTAGACTGAATTTGGATGCCCCTCTCTTGTGCACACAGCCTGTGGCTGAGAAAGTTAAGTAAAATGCATTTCCTTATATAGGAGAAAGCTTTTAGGCTACAAACATCCTATACCAGAAGGATTTTCAGCCTAAAAATTACATTATGATGACAATTCAGACACTAATTCTTTGTTTAAGCCCTGTAGATTCAGCAGCTCTTAAAAAAAGTTCTTTTAATAAAAATAATAATGAAAAATAAATCCATGTATATATGGAAAAGGATTATGGAAAGTCTCTCTTTAAGACTGAGAAAAAGATTTGAACATACTTTACTGAAAACTTACAGTATTTTATAGTTCATGGTGCACATTTCTATTTTTCTTTAAGATTATCCTACAGAACAGTGGAGACTTTGTCCCCTACCACTGTGCATGGCTCAGAAAATTCTATACCATTTCACTTTTGTATAATGGTTCACCTTCCATGAAAGCTCATTAAAAAAAAAACACAGCTGGATAAAAAACAAAACCAGTCCACTTTCTAGACTTGCAGCTGAGTGTAGAAGGTCATACTTCCTACAACACCAGGAAACACAGTTTAAGTAATGCTTTTCTATAGGATGTACCCACTCAAGTTCAGTAAACAGAAGGAACAAATATCCTAATTAATCTGCAGGTCACAATCCCCACCCGTTACCCACAGACTTGTTAGGGCTCTTTTTTTTCCTTAACATTGATATAGTTGACAAAGTGCATCAGTCTGACTGAACAAAGGCTGACCTGAGAGACCTGACAAAGTGCTTTTTCCTTCTCTGACACCTTTATCCAAAAATCAGAAGATCCTTCCAGAACCAAATTCTATGATCCCTGTTTTTAAGAGGAATAATTAAAAAGACACTGAAAGGTTAAATAGTTTGCTCACATTTTTTACAGTGAATGAAGAACAATCTAAAGCCTGACTTCTTAGTCTCTCTTCTATCCACCACTTGTGGGTTTATTCAGTAAACCAGAGTGGTCTCACAATTATATTTTCACCTGTGAGTGCACAGTAATAATACTGCAACAGTCTGTAAAAAAACCAAAAAAATTGTAAAAAACCAAATCAAACATGAGGACAACTCCACATCTTCATTAAGAGAAATGCATATTGCATTTAACTCTGAGCACAGGAAAGTAATTTTTAAACAGTTCTACTAGAGAAGCCTAATCTGCAGATACATTTCCTGTAATAATCCTGACCCAATGCTTTCACAAATGTCTATAGTTCCACACAGCCACCACCAGTGCCTGTGATGCTAAACTGCAAGGCCAGTCCTGTCAATGTCTTCAAAGGCAAGAAAAAAAATAAAGGAAAAGCTGTGAAAATAAGACCTTTGCATTTCATAAGGTAGCAGCAGAGGAAAGGACACCAGGATAATGTCTTCACACACTAGCAGAAGAACTTTGAGCCAGTTTGCTTGAAGCCACCACCAAGTGTATGTAATTTACTTCTGGCTATGTACTTTTATACTGCGAGGCCAGCCCATGACAGACACAGAGCACAGCTTTATGTCCCATTACAGACCAAGGTATTCTCTCCTACGATGTCCATCATCAGCAGTTGCACAGGAGAATCCTTTGTTTGCGGGACAGCTTAACAACCTTTTGCCAGGAGGGAGCAAAAGAAACCTGAGAAAAAAAAGTTTCTGAGGAACCTTAGAAAGCAGCATTAAGATTTAGCACTGATTCATACAGACAAATTTCCTTAATAAATGCAAATCACTCAGTCTGAGATGAAGCAAGACACAGACTAAGGGACCAGGTTCAATTTTTTGACAAAAGGATATACCTGGCGTATTTGGAAAAAATCAAGATCATCTTAAAATTATGACAGGCACTTAATTATTTTGGTGTGGCAATTACACACCAGATGAAATGCAGAGTTCAGCCATAATGCCTTACACAATGCTTGAGGAAGGCATGTAGGAACACTAAGGCTAATTTAGAGGGAATTTTTTAAATTTATTTTTAACAATTTTTATTAAAAGAAACAAATTAAAAATTAGGTGAGAGAGTTTAAATCCAACACTGCAGCCTTATTGCAGCATGGGTTAAATATATATAATTTTTTAAAATTGCAGCTAGCCTGTTATCTCTCATAGCATCTGTGAATTTTTTACATTGCCATTTCTGCAGACATCTGAATTGGTCACTGGAGGAGGTAAATAAAATTATTTTCCACAGATGTGAGGAACCGAATCCCAGAGCTCCACAGAGAACAAACGAGAGCTCTGTTCAAGCCACAGCAGAGCCTTCTTTCCTCCCCATTTTGAGGCCAAACGCACCCACAAACAGCTGCAATAAAGCCATCACATCAGTTACGGCCCTATTGCTGCTGAGGAACTGCACAAAGTTGCATTTACTTGTTAAAAATGATTGATTTAAGTCCTCCCTGTATCCATGCTCTGTGCAATCCCCCTGCATGCTGTACCATCTGCTGTGATTCTCCAGGTTGGCTTTGGCATACCATGACATATGAAAATCAATCAAAAAACTGCTCAATGCGTCAGCACCCAAGGAGGAAGGGCCACATGTGCGACCTCACCATTTGTTTCGTACTTCTGCTGCCTGCCCAGCTAGTCTGGAGACAGTACATTTCTCCCCTTTCCAACAATATGATCTTATCGCAGGCAGCTGGCCTGCACCCTGCACTTTCATTTTTATTGTGTGGGTTCTCAAATGCTGATGCAAATAGTCTGCCGAACATCCTCCCTCCACGGCGTGTGGCTTTTTTTTTCCCTCTTCAACCTCCTTCCACGCGGTGTGCTCCAGCGTCAGGCTGGCTCCGGCCAGCTCCCATTGTTCACATTGTTATTTTCACGTCAAGGGCGTGAGAGGAATATTGTACTTTTTTTTTTTTTTTAAACAAGAATGGCAATTCAAAGCCTAGGCCTTGAAATCACACTTGCCTTTTACAGAAAAACAGCTATTGGATTCACCACAAGGCCAAAGATGAAGGGCAGACCTACGTGGTTAAAAAAGGTGGTTTCTAATACATATTAAATCAGGACAAAAGAAAGAAGCCATTTGCAGAGGAGGATGAAGACACCAAAAATTTAATTTGCTCTGCAGTGGCCTAGATAGAAGAGGAGCTGCCACAGCAGATTAGATGAGCAGTCCACTGAGGCTGCCGTGCCAGCACTGCCTGGGCTATCTCTAAAAGCGTGAGAGAAACGATGCGTGTGACCAGGAGTGACAACTGGGAAGAGGTAAGTAGCCAGCTAATTGTGCAGGGCTGCACATGTGTTTGAAGAGGAACCACCTCCCAATACCTGCTTGTGAGCCATAGCACCACATATTTCCTCAGGAGCTACAATTCAAATGTTGCTTTTTGCTGCAAAATTGCTGGTCTTGGCAGCAGTGCGTCCACAGTGTTTATTTCCTGTGCCTCCATCTCTTGCAACTGCAGGCTGCAGCAGTTGATGAGGTGTTGGGAAAGGAAGTATAGCCTTTAATTAGCTCTACTAAGTATAGATGATGTAGATTATACTACTAAGTGTATAGATACTATTTACTATAGCATCTATACACTTTACAGTATGGAGTGCGTGAATTTTTTTTTTCCCTTGGCTCCGTTCAACAGGAAAAACAGGAGGAAATGAACGTGTTGCACTATTACCCTTCACAGATTTTTTTTTCCCAATATTTTTAGATGCTGATCTCCTTCACAGTTCAGAAAGCCTCAGGCCTGTCTCCTAAAACCTTTCTTCTTTATATTTTATGCACTGATCCTGCCTTCTCCTGCGACCACTTTTGTCACACCTTTTCCAATTGCTGCTGCCAAAGGAGACGACAGTCTTTCACATGCTATTCCAGCCTGCCCTCAATTCTATGCCATACTATTTTACATCTCTAGCTGAATTTGAATCCCCTCTTTAATATAGCTGAGTATCCTAGCAAAGCCAGTGGTTACTGTGGTTTACCCAACCACCCCCACCAGGTTTACACCAGGAATCTCTGAGTGCTTGGAAGGAGGAAGCCCATGGGTACCTCTGAACCTTTGTGGGGTTTTCAGCTAATATGAAATCTCTCCTACTTCCTTCTGTACTTTCAGCACCCTTCGCCCTCCTTCTCCTCCTCTCCCCATCTGCACTGGTATTTGCAGCCCTTCAGGTGCTCCCTATCCTCTACGCTTACATTTTGACCTGAAGCCTGAGAGAAATCTTCCCACTGATTTCATAGGGCCTCAGGTCAGTTCCCAATTTAGTTTCTACTGCCTCCTCTAAATCCTTCAAATCCCTACAATGCTCTTGGTTCAGGTACCAACTTCTCCTAACTAAAAGTTCCCACTTAACTTTTCTCTGCTCTGAGCCAGTCATCATTATTCTGTGGCTTTGGAGCCTGACCCTTGTTCGACATAGCAGATCCCTATACTTCCAAAACTTACCTCATCAGATGAGGACAAATTCTCCTTGCGTAGTACGACTGTATTGTCTTTCAAAGATTCTTACAAGGGACTACACCAAAAAGACACTAAAAAAACTGAGGCTTTCAAAGATTCTCACAAAGGACTACACCAAAAAGATACTAAAAAAACTGAGGTACTTGGCCAGGAATGGGTTCTCCAGGAGCCTACACTGGCCTTTCCTCTCCTAATTACTCTTTCAAGTGTATCAGCAACTTCAGGCACTACAACAACAACAACTTCCTCTCTCCACAAACAGCAAGTCAGAACTTCCTAAGAACCAGAAGTTACACATAAAGCTGCCTTATCCTTTAAATAAAACAGCAATTCTATTTATTAAACACTTGGGATATTATTGGCTATCTGAAGAAGCATTATGACACTCCTCTGGACTTCACCAGGATTGGAAGGAAACCCACAATTCATTATTTTTCTTATTCCACACTATTGAAAAAAAACTTAGATGTATACCGGTAATTTTTAGTCCTGGTAATTTATTGAACTGCAGGTTCTCAAGAGGCTTTACATATTCTTCCTCAGATACTTCAGCCTCTGTTAAACAGACAAAGGTTAAACTTGTATTAACCATAGTCAGCGTTCCTCTCCCTATAGGAAGCAGCTACAGATACAGTACTTGGACCTTTGGATCATGTATCATACTTTTTTGAAAACAGCTTGCAGCCAGATCCTGGCACATCACTATTAATGGTCATGTCAGACTGTACACGTACTGAGCTTAACATTTCTCACCTCCATTGGTAACACATGGAACTAGACTACTGATCTCCCTCCAAAATGGGCACCTGATGCATGCTCTTCCTCCACCACATCCAGCAAACTTTTCACTCATGTTGCATACATCCCCACACAGGCTCTTCTGGGTGGCAGCCAACAGGTCTATGGCAATGGTACAGAGGCTGGCAGCTGGAGGTAATACAAGGCTTGACAGGGTACAGTGGCTAGATGGCTCCCAGTTCTGCTCATGGGGCCACCTGAGACAAAGAAATGATCAGCCTTTGTTGCACCCAGTTGTTCAGTCCTTCTGTTGAGGAGGGAAGGATATGGTGGGTATCTCCCTCACTACCACAGGATAGGAAATGTAAGTTTCCATGGCTGTGGGGCTAGTCAAAAGTAAGGAACAACAGAGGAGTCACCCACCACCAGTGTGCAGCCACCATTATTGCTACAGTTGTGTCTCTCAGAGAAGCCTCCCTGCCCATGCTGTCCTTTTACCCTGCAGAGCATACAAAACCAATGTCATTTTCCCCCAGACCTGGAGCTACCAATGCTCTCTCCTAAAACTTTCCCTACTGGTGAGAGGGTGACTCAGAGACTGACTGTAGGAGAGGAGCAGCAAGTCTTGGCAAAGTGCTTTGCTAAGACCAGAAACATAATGAGGGAAATTGAATTCTCCCAGAACCTGAAGAATTTATCTGATGTGGGAAGAGATCAGGTCACCCACCTCAAATTAGTATGTGCTACACAGTCTTGGAGTGAAATGCACTGAGACAGCAAGGGAAGCACCTCACTTTAAATGAAGGCTATAACCACATGCAGTTTGCTCTGTCATCAGTCCTCCAAATGCTAGAACCTTTGTCTTGGGCTTTGATAAATAAACCATTGCTTTATTTTACTGCTAGCCCTGCCTGACACTGTGAAACAAGATGAATTAGGGTAGAAAAATAATAAGGGAAGACGACAGCTATGACGTAGGAATGATGTGCACACCAGAAATATGCTCTAAGAGCTTGGGGCAGGAAGATGGAAGGGCAGGAAGGGCAGGGGGAGCAGAATGCCTTCTCTTTGCTGTAATAACACTAATCTCATATAGCTTGTCCCTCCTCTCCACATTCTTCCAGCAACCTGAAGTACCCCTTACACGGGTAAGAGCACAGAGGTTCTGAGGGCTATCTTCATACCCATTGCTTCATGTCACTTGCTACATACCTGGCAGAGGCAGGCCAGGACATCAATTCATGTCCAAACGTTAATGAGGGATAGATATATCTTAGTAAGCATCAAACCAGCTGGCTTTCATGCACCTGGTATTGATGACATTTCTCTGATGGAAGCATGTCAGGGACACCAGCTCTGCCACACCCTCTAAACCTGGTACATGTGTACAAAGGAGGTGCAGACTCTACTGCCCTATTCCATTCCAATAAACTTTTCTGTTTCTTTCAGCCTTATGATCTGTTGTTCTCATAAAATTCAGTTATAGCCAATATCAAAGTTTCAGTAGTTTTCTAACAGTAATTAACCAGGCTAGCACTAGCTGCAGGTCCCCAAAGAGCCCCCTCATTTTAACTCATTTTGGACATCAACATCACTGAGGAGAAGCTATTTCCCAGTAAAGATGGCACTAACGCTTCCTGCAGTTTCATTCGCCCCTCTGAATTTTGACCACGCAATCAATCAGATTGGAACAAAAACCAAACCAAAACAAACACTAAAAAAAAAAAACAGCAAAAAGTCTGAAAATAATTGATTTAAAAAAAAACCAAACAAGCAAACAAAAAAATCCCACTGGATTCCATTTTCAAAAGTGTTATTAAATACTCTTTGGATTTTTCATCTCTCCAGAATAGCCTGATCTAAAAATTTTGCATTCTTTCTGTTTGTGCTGAGGAATGGTGCCCTTGGCTAGTCTCTTGTGTATTTAATTTTTTGTGAGGATTGCGTGAAGAATTAGACAAATTTATGAACTACCTAAAGAACACAGTATTTTACTCACAAGCAGTATAAATGACACATTCAATCAATCCTATACATTCACTGCAGAGTTATTCTTGTCTAGATTGTTCTTGGGAGACCTAAAAAAGCAAGAGCTCCCTAATGAGTGAAGACTGAGGATGCAGTGGAGGAGCACCATCCCAGGATTTGGAGACAACCACTTGATTTCCTAGCAGGGCTGGATTTCTGACCCCTAAAGCATATTTAAGGGGAGAGAATGTGAAGAAAAGGGTATGAGCACAGACTTGACCTGGTAGATAAGGAAGTTCCTATGGGAAGCCAACCAGCTCCCTACTGGGGATTTGTGATTTCTTCCTGGTCCCCCAGGAAACACAGTGCTATCAGAGGCATGGTCATGTCTCTCTTTAATTTGTCCTTCTTTGATTCAGAAGTAGACATTTCTTTGACTTGCTTTCTTAACCTCTATGTTTCATTAACTGCAGGACTTCAAAGCAGGTTTGAAGACTTGATTTGGAAGGGTTAAGTTCCTCTGTTACAGATGCTGATAGAAGTCTTTAAAATCATATCCAATCCTTAATTGCTAGTGGCAAGGACTATTTGAAGCACACAAGGATGCCAGGAATACCCTTCTGCCCCAGTGTTGACAGCAAAGAAAACATTGGTCAGCAGTGATAGTTTTTCTGTGGCACACTTCACACACACTGCTTTGACTGATGCCACCAGGGATGGTAACACTGATGAGAGGGGTACACAGAACTACCTCTCCCTAATCTAACCTAAAAATAGAAAATCCATGGCCAGAATAACTCCCTCCAGATACTCCATCCCCATGAAACTGAGGGAACTGGAAGGCATTGAAGTAAATGGCTCAGTCCCACCTTTCATGAGCCAGCTGCTAAGATGGAGGCATAAGGGTGGAGAAAGAAGGGTAAAGAAATGGGAGAAGGTATGACTAGGTATGCAGACTGGGTGGTCAGGGCTTTCTGGGGATACCTGTTGGGCAACCCTATCCTTGATTCTCACAGCTGGGGCAGAACAACACACCAAACCTGCTTCTCAGAGCATACCAGCCTCATCAAACCCACGTCTGCCATCAGGAGAAGCAAGGGGATCCTGGCTGCCTTCACTGACTAGCAGGAGATCATCCAGGATGGAGAGAGCAAGTCTACCATAGCACCAGTGCCCATCCAAGGCATATTCCTGGCAAAACCACCTGGTTTTCATTCCCCTATTCCTCACCAGGGAAGCTGACCACTGAAGGCATTATCATTCTCATCTTCCTGCAATCTTTTGTCTGAAATGAAGCATCTTGCCCAATAAGCCTCAGGGGATATTGTAGATATGACCATATAGCCTCAACACAGCCACCAAGCAGTACACGAAAAGAAAAAAGAAAACCATTTTTTGGCAACATTCATCCTTTGCAAAATTTTATCTTGTTTAGGAAGTTCCTGAAGGGACTTGAGCATACACAGGAGCCACCCCCTTTCTGTCACCACCATTATCCTTCAGTTCCTATGTCATGTCCACCGCAGCCCCTTTTAGAGCAGGCTAATGCCTTGCTTCCAGACAGACACTCCATATACTTGCAGCCTTTGAAAATGCTCATTAATAAACTTCCTTTGCCAGGACCGTTCTTTGTCCTCTTACAGGCTTTTTCTGACCTCCTTCATTGCTTTTAATCCTCACGGCCTTCACTTTCCTCTTCCACAGCTCACCAAAGAGCCCCCATGTCCTGAGTGAAGGCCTTTTGTATCCCATTACCAACCACGGGAACCTCCTAATCCCTGGTACTCACTTTTGAGATCACATGGTAGAAATGCAGTCGGAGGCCTCCCAAGGCATCAGACTAAACAAGGTATCCTCTGTCTTTCAGCTAACCTTCCACTGAGCAGCACTGTAATACTCCCTTGCAGACACTGTAAGCGCAGAGCCCTTTTTTAATACTAATAAAAAGAACGTTCTTTTCACTTCACTGAAAATACTGAGGATTTCCAGAAGCAAGTCAGACAGACAGCCTCCCCTCTACACCCACTCCCACAGGCGTTCATAGGGAAGAAGCTCACTTTCTGTCATTCCTCCAACCCTTCTCTCTTCTCTGATACCTACAGAAACTTTCTTATGCTTTTTTCCTGGATGCCGTCCCTCTTTCAGAGCTTGACTGAACCTCCCATCCCAATAACAGGCCTCCACATTCAAGGTGTAACTCAAAAAGTAAAAAGAGCATATTTTTATAAGGCCACGGTAATGTGGCCTGGCGCAGTAAAAGAACAGACTGGTCAGCCTCTCTGCACCATCACAAATTCATGTTAAGTGATAAAACCATTCATTCATTACTACATCCTCTGACAAAGACTGTGTGACAAAATTATTTCAAGGAATGCCCCATTACAAGCTGGAACTCACTGAATTGTTTTACAGGCCAATGTACATCAATTTTGCATGGGCTGTTTTGGTTTTAGAGACAATTTCTAATCCTAACTCACATCATAGACACCTAATTCTGCTTGGATTAATTCAGATCTCAGAGGAACTTCTGCTCCATTACCCTCTGTTACTGACTTATCAGAGAGGCCATGAAGTAATGCTCTTAATGATAATGAGGGGGTTATGTTAGCCTTTAATACCATTCCTGCTTCCCGTGCCTAAAATGCAAAGAAAGAGACATGGATATTTTGGGGAATGAAGAGAAAATCTTTGCTAGCCACATGGCACTCTTGAGTGGCAGATTCAACCCTTCAGCAGGTGACCTGTTTTTCTCTCCATAATGAGCAATTTGATCAGTGATTCCTCACCCTTTAAAATAGTAACAGGAAAGGAGAGAGACCACTGTCACCCAAATCAAAGGGAACAGACCACCAGGAGCAGGAACTCATTTATACCACTAATGACATGAAACAGCTCTACAGGACTGAAAGCAATAAGGGTCAAAGAAAAACAGAGCTTTCTTTGAGCGAAATGAAGGAAGATGCTAACAATTGGAGACATGAAGACTGTGCAGATGCTGCAGGTAAGTACAAGCAGCATGTGGGAAAGCACTGAGGAAAGGCTCCAGACCAAGTGAGTCCTCCTGCAGGGACTTACCAGGCTGCTCAGCCCCCTCAGCTGAGAGAAGCCACTCAGGCTGATTTTACACAGCCAAAGTGAAAATACCCAAGTCATCTGTGACTCAGTGACCAGAAAAATTCAGCAAGGTGGGTAGCATAACATTCCAGCCTCCGGAGAGGCTAGCAAGCCTCTCACTGTTTGATGGGACAGCCAGCTCCTAGCAGAAGGCACCAGGGGAAAGGGGGAAAAGCCGAGTTACAGCAAGAAGGCTGGATTCTCAAAGGGGCCCAAACAGCCAGTGTTCTGGCTCTCAGAGCTATTCCTTCAAATTTATTTGAATAGGAACCCCCAACCATCCCATACCCACCACAGATTTACCATAAACAGGAAGCAGCAGTGAAATTGATAAAAAACTTCAGCTTCACAGCACCACAGAGGGGAATCCTGGGATGTTCTCTCCCAGGTAGTCATCTTTCTGCAAATATCAGAGACCTGCAGACTCTGGGACGACAATCTGTATTTGCAGGGGACAAGTCCTTGGTAAACAGATACCTTTTCCCTCAGTGTGTCCCCTTCACTGCCTGCTTCTCTCCAGCTCCCAGCATTTGTCCACAGTAATTTTCTCATAGAAAATTAGACTATTGAAAAAAGGTTATCCTTATTTTAAATGGTTTATTTAATCTCATCCAACCCCAGTTTTAACCATGTCATTTTTGTAAGGTTAAGCTGCACTGGCTAGCCAGAAGATTTTGTCTTTTACTTACCCGCAACATCATCACACACAAAATTATACTGTCAAAAGCAGGTCTACTTCCTTCCAAAAACACTACAGAACTAGTCAGGTAGCTCACAGAAGGATTTGCCCGGGGCTTGTCTTTAACATCCAGGCAAATTTGTCTCTGTGTTTTATACTAGTTGGGCAGAAATGTAAAACAGGAGTTAACTTCCTGCATGTCACACAAAAAAAATAACAGAACTAAGAATCCCAGACTCTCAGAACCTATAAGTGACACCAGAGAGGTGAGCAAGACATGTAGATAAGTGTATGCAACACCAAGCCTATAGGAACAATATCCCACTTAATAGTTTGCACAAGTTTTCTGAAAAAAAAAAAAAAAAAAAGTATACCTCAGAGAGCAAACTTACATTTACCATTTTTAAGAGATTTTTAATAGAAGACTGTGTAAATGACTCAGTGCCCTTGTTTCAGATTCAGGAATAAGAGTATTTATGATTTTTTAATGAAATACCATTGGTGTACAGGGGAAAACTTCTCTCAAGTTAATAATATAGGACAAGAGGAAGTGGCCTGAAGTTGCACCAAGGGAGGTTTAGACTAGATCTGAGGAAGAACTTCTTTACTGAAAGAGGAGTTAGGCATTGGAATGTGCTGGGATCACGATCCCCGAAAGTATTTAAAAACTGTGTAGATGAGGCACTTCAGGGCATACTCCAGTGAGTGATACAGAAATGGATACATACATTTTATTCAGGGGTGGAGAATGCTGACAGTTGGATGTGGTGATCTGAGAGGTCTTTTCTAACTGTGACAATTCTGTGAACATTTACATTAGTAGCTATTGAACAGGAAAGCTATAATCCATAGCTATCTAACACTTCTCCACCAAAATTTCTTTGCTATTGAAGTGAAGGGGAATTTTTCCCTTGCTGAAGCCCTAACCTGTCTGGATTCTTCAAAGAACAGAGAACTGGCAGAGTTGCTCTGGCTCATAGCATGAGCAAGATAAATATTCAGTTATTCACCAGTACAAACTATTTTGTAATTGAGATGGGCTTGGCACATACAAGTAGAATCAAATTAATTGAATCTGATTGGGTCAAAATAGCATTCAATCTGGGCCACTAAAAGGAAAACCTGTTTACATTTTACAGAGTGCAACCTGGAGGTGAGATTTCCTTCCTAGCACTGCTGAGATGCAGCACCCTGCTGACCCAGTAAATGTTCAGAACCACATGGGACCTTCCCACTGCTTCCTGAGGCATGGCTAATGAGAGAACCACTGTGTTACAGAGCTGCCAAAATATAATGTCCTTTACTCTATAGGACTGTTTCATCGATGCTGATGGCTGTGACTTCTATGTCAGTAAAGACAATGACTGAGTAAAGACAATGAAAGATGAACCCATTATATTTGCAGAATGCTGCTGGCATTCATTTGCCCCCCCACACAGTTATTTCTTATCCACTTCATAGCCCTGAATTTTAGCCAGAACCTCTCAGTGCCAGGTCTCTCATTTTTGATCCTAAGAAAAGTTAACTTGTAAGAAAGCTGTCAGGTAACTAGGAACCTCACAGGAAGGAGCAATTCCAGGAACTATCTGCAAAATAAAAACACATGCACACAGGTAGATGGTGATTAACTTCACACCCTATGGACCCTATACAATCCATATGAAGCAGCATGTGGCAAACACAGTACTATTGATCTTTTCATGGAAATCCTCTCCCAGCTTATGGGGGAGGCCTGAACAACACCAGGTGAGAGTTGAGCTTGTTGTGCATCAGTGTATCAGCCCTTTCCAAGAGAGGAAAGGCAAGGCCAAGATTAACACAGTGAAGAAACTGCAAGGGATCAGGCAGAGGAACTCAGTGATAGATTGTCTATGAATTTAAATGCCCTGTGCATGTGCAACTCAGCAGGGCAAAAGAACCACATCCACCTTTTCCAGATTCACTACAATGATGCCAATTTCTTACATATATTGTGACAAGATGGCTCGAAGGAAATGCAGCACAGCATTTCCTTCCTGGGATTACTGCCATATTGTAAGCAATCAGCCTTGCTTCCATTATATTTCTACACAGACAATGAGATTTTTTTTTGTTTTGTTTTGTTATTTTAATAGAAGTGTAAGTGCTCTATTTTCCATTAATTTCTTTAGAGATGGATTTTCCAGCTGCTTCTGATTATCACCTCTTCATTAAGATCTTCTCAAAGACAAGATTACAACAAAAATGCTATTTATTGTCCCCATGTTTACAGTATTTCTAAAGCTGACAGTTTGTTCTTCAGGACTGATGAGGGGTGAGGAGGGTAGGGAAGTTATATGTTTGTTTTCAAATGAAAACAGACAGTCTTGAGGAACAGAGAAGATAAAATCTCATAGGGTTTAAGCACACTTTAGAAATTCCACAGAATCAGTTTAATAGCACCAAAGGTTGAATCACGTAATAAATAATGCATCAAATGCATATAGTTTTCACAGTTACATCAAGAGCTCAGTCTACATGTATGTCCTCATGCACAGTCAAAACCTTCAGTGCAAATAAGGCTGAGTCAGACTGCAAAAAAGGCTGTTTCTTTCTCTAACATGAAACATATGTTAAGAGCATGTTCTCTTTACAAATTTCAGCAAAAACTCAGAGTACATTGATTTAGATACCAATATGAATTCTGACAACAAATTTGTATCTTTTAAGCCTGTGCTCTAAGTGGCTACATCCCCATAAAGAGAAAATGCAGTGTCTAAATTCTGAGGCTGAAAGTTTCAAAGTATTTAGTAATTTTAGATGCCCCCTCTGAGATGCTTTGGATACGCGAAAGTTGCAAGATGAGAGCTCAGCATTTTCTAAATGTCAAGCTCTCTCCAAATTCAGATGTAATAGATTAGGCACCTAGTTCTATATTTGAACACATTCAAATTTAAATAGTGACAGTTCCAGCACATAGTAATAATTCATACTTTTTCCTGAGATACAGATTCCTATAGTCAATATAGTTTAGTCACTTAAATGTTAGCAGTTTGATTTCTTAGGTATTTATTGGCTTCTCTTTCAGTTGCATTTGCTCACCCCCTCTGAAAATCAAACTGTTTTCATTTAGGAGTCCAAAACCAGAATTAAGTGTAGCATGATGTTTAACAGTCATAACAAGTGCTACTGGCCAGAGGTCTCAATACTTTGCAACAGTTATGAAGTACCACAATGCTTTCATAAATAGGAAAACTTAAGTGAGAAAGACATCTTATTCCAATGCAGATGGTCTAAAAAAAGATAAAGAAAAAAGAAGAGTACTTCTTTAAATGAGAAACATACAAAGACTGCAGTATTACAAGCTTCTACAAAGCCAATACATTGGAGACCCTTCAATAGCCAAACATGTTACCAAAGTTAGCCAAGAAACTAGCCAGATACTTAATAGATGCTTAGAAGACTAAAACAAGCTAGATTTTTGTAACAAGAGATCTCATTATTATTTAAAAGCAAAATAGAAAACCTTAAACAATTAACCTTCTGATAAGTGGTCCTAACAGGGAATTTTCCCAACAGCAAACCTGTGGACCAACGGGTGGTGAGCCACTTCAGTGGCTGATTTGGGAAATTTATGCCTTTGATAGCCATGGTGTGCAACGCCAGGCCCCTACATGGCTGAATGTTAGCTAGTCCTGTACAACCCCAGAGACTCTGATTTAAGAATCTAAGGATAAAACATGGCACTGGGAATTCCCCAGAAGTGGGCAACCTCCACTTTCAAAAAAGAACCCCTGAGATAGTCATGATTCAAACAACTATTTTCTATGGCTGCATATAAAGCAGCAGTCAAAGCTTCAGATCTCATGTAATGCTATGCTGAAACTATGCTAAATACAGGTTAATTTAGATAGATGATTTTGCTTTCTGTTTCTATTTCCAGTTAAACATGAAGATGTATTTTTCAAAATTCCTCTCCTGTTCGATCTCTTGCATACATGAATTGCTGGGCATCACATCACAGCAGTTGTATCTTTCTTCCTTTCCAACTCCAAGCCATGGTTCTGTTTGCAAATGTTGATAAAAATGCTTTTGACAAGAAGTATAAAGTGCAATATTAAATGAACAGGAGCCTGCCATCCTGATGAAAATTTACAAACCATAAAAGTAACTAATAGAACTTGGCCAGAGAGGCAAGACTTACAAACATGCCTTCAGTAACAGCTACATAGGGAGTTGTTTGTTTTAGTTGAGGGTCTTAAGAATATGGTAATTTTAAAGCTGCATATTTTATTTAGTTGTCAACAGTTTTCTGCTGCTTTTTGTTCTGTTGCTGTTTTGTATTATAAAGAGTGATTAGTTGGGGAAAAGATGCACTTTTGGGTTAAAAGAGGATGCCAAGTGCCTGTGGACTACATAGGAAGGGAAAATAATGTTTTACTTGTAACTCTCTGCAGGGAGAGATTGACAGGTGGTTCTTGTTTCTGCTAACCTTATTTCCTGCATCACCATCATACCAGTGCAGGGACCCTTCCACCTTCATGGGCTCCATATGGTTCAGCACAGGATTAAGTTTTGGCAGCACCAATGCCAGGCCATCTCCCCACACAAAACAACAAATTCAGTTTTTAATTGGAATATTTGAATCTAGACTAACTCTAGGGATCTCAGCAGACTTACTTAAGAGGTATGATGACAAACGTGAATACAGGATCCCTTGATCTACACAGGTAAACAATCTGTTAAAAAGAATGTAACAAACAGGACATAATGCCTTAATTGCATTTTTTCCACGTGGGTCTCCACCCTTCACAATAAATCTAGCTCTGTCATCTAACTGAATAGTTCAGCCAGGAACCCAGGTAGACAGGTTGGTTGCTTGTTGGCTGGCAATCTCACTGCTGTGTTTAAAGGTCTTTATAAATTAACGTCAATGCTTCACGTAATTGTTTTTTCAACCTGGTCAGGTTTCTGTGCACTCTAATTGTTCTATAGCAATGTGGTAAACACTTCCTGCAGACAATTTGTTAGGAAGTTTGGATTTTATATAACCCAGGAAATGAAGTCACCAGACCTGTGGGTTGTGTGTAATGATTCAGTACCCTGGTTCCTGCAAAAAGCAGGCACTTCAGACACAAAAATCCAGAGGCAATGATAACTACTGGAAAGAAAATGGGTATATAACAGTTCCTCCATTCACTATATTCAGAAACTCAGAAAGCTTCATAGAATGTCCCTAGACTTCCAGCCATTTAGTTTTTTCCTTGATGCCAAAATTAAAATCAAATTCTGATCCCTCTCATCCTCTTGTATTCCTTGCATTTGGGAACAAAGGAAGACACAAAACATTGAAGGAGATGGAATTTTTCATCCATATCTTTTCATTGAAGCAGCACCGTTTTTTTTCCTTACTTGGCATTTCCATTGGTTATAAAATACACGTGTCCCTTTCTATTAACATCTGATTTTGCATCAATCACTTCATCAGTGTTCTGGAAAAAAATGCTATATAGCTACAGCTAGTGCAGCTTTCCTTGAAATGGCCCAAGGGCTCTGAAAAACTCATAGCTTTCTAGTTCTAAATTAACTTGGATTTGAATACCTTTGGAGATTTCTGCATCTTTTGTTTCAGAAAGCCTTCAAGGAAATTCAGGGAAGTGCCAGATGCTTTATGACTTACATTACTTGCATTTTACCTGAATAACTGTTTCCTGGGAAAACGGATAATAAGATCAAATTAAAGTGCGCTGATATTTCCGGAATATGAAGAAAGCAGCAAACTGCTGGGATCCTCCAAATAAGTGCATTCTTAGAGCACACCAAAATAATATCCACATAATTTTTCCAAGCACTGCCACAGTTTGAAACTCATTTATGGCACTGTCCCTGTACAGTTGTTTAGAATTAGATTTACGCTTCTGTTACTATTCCACGTCTTCTGCTTCACATGCCATTAAAATGATCTTTTTAAAGTTTGTTTTATATAGCAGAAATACTCATTTTTTATGTAATACTCTTTCTTGAAAGTTTTTTTTCCCTATCTTTATGAAATGTAAGATGTCTTCTTTGCTGTGAGTCAATCTCCTGAGCCATGCTTATTCTGTGGCTCTGCAAGCTTTTGCCTAACCTTCATCACCATGCAGCTGTGGTGTGTGACCTCAACACAGTCTTCTCCCTAAGTCCTCTAACTGCATAAGAGGAACCAAAATATTAGTAAGCAGAGCAACGTTTCCTCTCAATGGCCACAACAAATGCTATTGCAAAGGAGGAGGAAAGAAGATAAAATGTAAAAAGACAAAAGGGATTTCACATTGCAGACAAAGGAATAATCCTTGACTGCCTAGTATGCTGGAAAAGATTCCCCATTTAATAAAAATAAGAGCTGAAATCAGGAAGTCTGTTCAATCCATATATGTTCAAGTGGAAAGATTGAACCACAAAATCATCTGCTTCCAAATCGACTGGTTTTGAAGATAGTGGAACCTGAGGTCTTCTACAAGTCTCAGCTTTCTACAAAGACAGGAGTGATTGCTCTGCAAACTGCTGTCAGTTCTTCTTTAGCACAGCAATTTAAACACTGTATTACCTTCATTGTTGATGTGGGTGGGCACACTTAGGTATCTTCCCCCTTATCCATCTGACTCATAGGCAGAGGGTTGAACTGGTACAGCTCCTACCACCCTTTCTCTGTAGTCCCCTCTTCTCACAGAATTATACCACATCTGGAAACCTGGGTCTGCTGCTGGCTTGTACAGTTTAACAGAGTGCTATGTTATCTTCACAATGCTTCAAACACTATCAGGGCTTAACACAAGTCATTATTTGCCTGTGAATTCTGAGTCTAAATTCAGCAAAATATACCTGTCCCCATATCTGGAAGGTTTCTTTTCTGGCAGGGACACAGGAAAAAAATCCGTTTTGGAGAGGAAAAGGAGGAGAAATCTGAATGATCACATCAAGGTAAAACATTGGGAGTGGTAGCAAGCAGATGAGAAGGGATAAGGGAAGATCTGAGTCACCTTTCGTGTACTTGAATCCTGACTGGACAGATCAGGTTTTATGCTAGCCACATTTAAACACTGTGAAGGGAATAAGTAGAATGAGTAGAAGACAAGTACTTTTTTGAGTTTCCTGGAAAATACCAGTGAAAGGAGAGTAGAAAAACAGGTGGGCCTAGCATGTGTGGAAATAGAAAACAGGTAGTGAAAGATACAGCAACAAGTCTCAGGGCAATGAGAAAAAAAGAGAATTTTGGTTCCCCCATTAGAGAATATAATCATCTACTATTAGATGCTGCTTAGTGTTCTTACCCTACTTTGATTAAATGAACCTAGCTTCTTTCCTTTTTTTTGTCTTTGATGTTTCAAAGCTATTAGCTATACTGCAGAATTTACTTCTTCTTTGGTCAATTTTGCTCTCACTGAAGTTTTTCTCTTCAAAGGTCACTTGATAATGAAGCTAATGATAAAATTGATCTTCAAAAGGGGAGTGAAAATGAAACTAGGGTTAAAAAAAAATTCTTGTGGAGAGCATCCTACTGACAAACTGTGCCGCTGATTTGATAGGAATACCCCCTGGAAATTAAGCAAGCCTGGTTTATCCTTCCATTACCCTCAATACTGACATTTCTTACCTTCCAAGCATAACAGCAATTCTGTTGCATGTTTTTACATATTATACATGCACTTAAGCTGCTAAGTTCTTCACAGTTGGAAAATAGATTCAGAGCTCCAAATGGGTAAGAGAGGCAACAGTTGTAAGTAAAACCCAAGAGAGAAATAAAAGGACTTAATAGCAGGCTATTATTAAAGTCTATTTGATATATTTAAAAAATCACAAGGAAGCCTCTCAAAAAAATTACCGTGATCAAATAAATTACAAGGCAAAGCTGCCAGTCATGTCTTGCAAACTGGTACATCAGAGACACAACGGGAAATAAAATGCTCAGAGCCCAGCACAAAATCAGAATTGCACTCTCAAATGCAGGCCTGTCCTGCTCACTTGCCCATCCTGCCTCCAGCCAGCCAGCACCAGCTGCCACCTCAACACCTTGCTCTTCTGCACACCTGGCCAGCCACACAGCAGCTGAGGATGCTGCAGAGGCTCAGTGCTGGATTGGAAGCCCCACTCCCACTTTATTCCACCTCCTCCCCAGCAAAATGGTTCTTCTCCTCAGCTCCTCGTTATCTTCTGCCTACGCACCCACTGTATTCACATGTACTTTGCCACTTTGCAAAGTGCTCTTGGGATTACTTAGGTACTGCGTCAACCCAAAGTTGCTCTGCTTTACAGAGCTGCAATCCTGGCTTTATCAAACTCAGTCTCACAGAGCAAACAAGTGCCAGAGTGATTAACTTTGAAATGTTCCCGTTAAAGTTCACAGTATATCAGAACCAGTATTTTTTCAAAAGCCATCCCCTCTTCAAGAGGTTTACCCAATGAAGCACCTAAGGTGCAGGCAGAGTGGAATCCAAGGCTGAACGTGCAGTTTCTTCTCTCTCCTATGTGCCCAGTCAGGACAGTACCTCCCAGATGTGACTGTATAAACCCAAGTTTCTCTTTCTGTAGTCTTTCATACATGGCATTGCCCAGAGGTAAGCTACTACAACTATAAAACAGTAGCAGTATTATAGCCTAAAAACATATCAGCACAGTGGAGCAAGGTTTGAAGAAGCAGCAGTACTTTTCCAGGTCAACTGACAAAGCTGGAGAAATGGGAAAAGCATCTGGACACCCAAGATCTTTACCAGCTTTTAGGAAGCTAAAGACTGCACCATGGGACAGAGAGGTAAAAGAGAGTTTTTTAAATTCCAGTTTGTAATATCAGTGTAATCTCAGGTAATGTTTTGCCCTTCATTACACTTGCCAGGCTTTGCTTGCTTGACTGTTTCCCAAGTGGCAAGTTGAACATCTGAAAAACCCCGACAAATGCTAGCCAAGAAAAACCAACCAGAAGCCTAGGTGGCTCCAGGGCATGTGTGTTTCCACACCTTGGTGTCCCCGTGCAGTTGTTAGCTTTTTCCACTTAAATAAAAGTTTATAGAGCAAAAACATGGCTCTGCTTATCTTTCCAACTTCTTGCTGGTCCCCGAAAAGCACTGCTTCAATTTAAGGGGCATAAAGATCTTCCATTTCATTGTGGTTTGGGTTTTTTTCCCTCAAAGTCTAAAATCTTGATAACCTCTAACCTAGCTGTCAAATCTAGTATTCTTTAGTGAGAAAACCCACTGACATCAACAAAACTACTCACATGAATAGTTACAGCTTGATTTGTCCTTAAGGCTTTAGATATATTTAAACGATTTAGATCAGTTCTAGGCCTCTAATTACTTTTGAAGTTTAAGCCATTTAAAACAAGAAGCAGGTCACAGGAGGCCACAGAGGGAACACGGGAGAAACAAGGAGAGTTGCCACTGTTTTATTCACCACGGAATGTGGTTTGTGGCAGTCCAGGTGCACTGAGACTTTCTGAGACTAAGGCTTTCTGTACACAACCTGAAAAGCCCTTCTCCCAAGGCAAAAAGTCAGACAAATCAAACCCGGCTCTCCATGTTCAGTCCACAGTCATCCTGCAAACACTTCTAACCAATTATTTCAAAGCAAATAGTGTTCGTCAACTGAGCAGAACTCACAATGTTCTCAGAAGTGCCAGCTCTGTGCAGGCTGCTGGGAGTAAACCCGTGGCAATAAGAAGCTGTGCCAGCAGAACTGGGATGGAGGCCCTCGCTGATGCAGATGCTCTAACTTCCCACTGCGACAACAGCTTCTATAAAAACTAGCTATCTTCTCCCAAGGAAAGTCAAGAGGTTAAAAATAACAATTATAATAAAATAAGACACTCCTGGCCCCTCATGACTGGTGGCCTAATCTTTGTGGGAAAGATGGCATAATACATCCAGCATGTGAATCACAACCATGCATGAAGTGGATGTTCCATTTCAGCAGTCCCACTGGTAACAATATATTTATTGATCAAATCCAGGCCAAAATGTTAGATAACATTAAACTCCTAATTTGCACTATGTAAATGGGAATGTTTGTACCTTGGCCTTTAACAGTGAAGGGTTTGAACACAAATCTGTTTTGAAGAGCAGGTTCTTTTATCCTCACTTCCTTCATTTGCACTGAGCTGTCAAAACTCAGGACAACTACTGTAATCCTTTAAACAGCTAGCTCACTGCTGATGGGTTTGATGGAACATTACACAGAGAACCTGTCAAAGTCCCTCCCAAAGAACGTTCAGGACACTAAATGAGTGTACTTGTTGGTAGAAAGGCTGTTTTGCCTCAGGGTTTTTCCTCCATCCATCCCTCTTGGCCTCCATGTTCACCTACAGCACCTGTGGCACACAGACATTCACTAGTCACTACGCAACCTGGCTGTCACCTGAAAATTCAAGACAAAAAGGTAAAGCAGAATGGAAGAGAAACTGATAAGTATATGGCATATCTGCATGGAATATGTGTATTTCCTAAAAGTAAAAAAACACGTTAAACACCACAACCCTAGATCACTCTGCAGTCAGCACAAACACCATATATGGGAAAGTGCAGACTACATCCCTACCCGTCACCTCAACATCTCACTCCTGCAGTGCTCCTCTATACCTCCCAAGCCACATCCACAGCACCCTCTGTCTTCTCCCACCTCATGCACATCCTCCCATACACACTCTCTCCCATGTCTTTAGCCTGTCTCTGGCTCACTGACCAGAGACGAGGCAGTACATGTCATGACAGACTCACAGCCAAACACACAACAATCTCCTGGTTCCCAAACACACTTGTGGTCAGCTCTACCTGGCTGGTAGGGAAGCCCCAGGAAAAGTAAGTACTAAGTCCCCCTTGTGCCCCTCACAACTGGGTATTATGGGGTGTTACGATCCGTGCTATCATTTATATTTTGATTGTGAGGAAAAATCAGCCTGGCTGGTAGGGAAGCTGCAGGAAAAATAAGTACTAAGTCCCCCTTGTGCCCCTCACAACTGGGTATTATGGGGTCACCTGCTGCAGAGTTCTGCAGGGACTACAGGAAGATACTGCTGCCAAACTGCTTGAACTGAAAAACAATCAAGTGTCTTATACAATGAGAGAGAATCTTATTCTGAAAGCCTTTTTTCCTTAGGCATCCTCCTTGGAATTACAGGTAGATTTGCAAATTATCTGCAAACAAAGCACTGCAGAGCCCAGAAATGCTCAGCTAATTCACTGTATGTTGAGGTAAAATTATGTTAATGTATTTGACAAATATCTAGTAATAAAAGTGCAACTACAATATGCTGACTGCTCAAAGTAGGCCTTGATGTGATCCTAAGCAATAACTCTGGGATGATGATGTGGACATCCTTGTGTCAGTACAGGCCAGGTGACATAGGGGATTACAGTGACTACCTCAAAGAAAGTTCAACACCATTGCTTCAGCATAATCTCTGCCTGAACCTATCATCACAGAGGCTGGGCCATGAAGCTCTAATTTAATACGGTCTTGCTGAAAGGCATTCTTCTATTCACTTCCTCTTGTTTATTATTCTTTCCAATATCTGATAAGATACTTTTCAACTGTGGCTATTCACTTTCTGTTTGCGTAGGTCTTGGGTTCATCACAAGCTACAAGGTCAGCATTAATCTAGACAATGGCTGGTTGTGGGTGATTTTGCCAAGTGGAAAACACTCTAAAGGCTAGATTGTTATCATCAATAGGGCAACAAGCAGGCGGGAGAAACAACCTTTACTTACACGCGTACGGATGAAGCAGAGCTACTCAGATACCAGGTCATGGGTGTAGCACATGCACAAGGAGCCAGGGCTCCTGCCCCAGGGATCCTTGAGAAGGAAAAGTAGGGAGAGGAGAAGGAGCAGCCACTCTTCTGCCCCAACACATCAGAGTGCCCAGCTAGCCAGGCACCTGTGAGGAGGATGGAGGAGCCATCTAACAGGTGCAGGAAGCTACCTGTCTTCTACCTGCAGAACACACTTAAGGCAATGAAATATCTTGCAAAGCTTGCCTTTTCCAGCTGTGCTCAACACTGCCATCCAGCTCACAGCAAGATCTTTTATGAGCAATGTATCAATAAAATTGCCCTGAAGAAATTTGAAAAAAAAAAAACCAAAACTCAGTAAAACAAACAAAACAATAAATCTGTATGAAACCTTTAAAAGTACTGGACTGTTGATTGACAGCAGATAAAAATGAGTAAAGCTCTATTGGTTTGTAATATTAAAATATTATAACTGTATTTACAGTTTGGCATTTGCTGAGCCAAAATCTTCCAAAACATACTCCGCGAACCTGGAAAGCATGCAGTTTCTCTCTTGTCCTTTACACTCCCTTCTACAAAACACACCCCTTCCTGCAATCTCACCAGCAGTGACTCACACAAACCTAATGAAAAAATTTAAATCCCAACAGTAAAAAAAAAAACAACCAAAACCAAAACCGATGACTACTAATCAAGTCCTGCTTATGCAAGCAATTTCATAACCCTGTTTTACACTCTATTTTCTGTAGGTCGTCTCCTCATGAGATACACTGTGTTTCTCCTCACCTACACGTACATTTCTCAAGTTGGGACTAAGTATTATGAAGACTTTAATGCTAATATCCATCTATTACTATTAATGGAACAAACTGCAAGTGATACTTGTTCTTCAGGTTTTGTTTGACCTCCAGACTGACAGATCAACCTTTCCAGAGTCCAAAGCCCTTTTTAAAGCGAAGGTAGATACAAGCTGTGGCAGTACAGGCTGCCAAAGAGTGTTAACCCTGACTCAGGAAAACAGCAGCTCAAGAGCATAAATCTCTATGGTGAAGTAATTTTTGGTCTCCAAGAAGAATGGTAGCTACCACTTTTCTGTGATTGCTATTTTGCAATGTGAGCCAGAAATCCACTAAATAATTTCTTTCCACTGCTCAATATTCATGGTTTGCAGGAGCTGCTACCTTAAGAGAGATCTGATCTAGAGGCCTTCAAGGGAACCATTCCTAATTCTCTTATTAAACATCTCTAAGATATCCTGTTCTTTATATTACTTTTATAAACACCTGAAGTAAAAATATTTACACTATGAGTTAACTATTCACTCTGATTGTGCAGTAACCTTGGGCTGACAATCTGTATTGTGTTTTTTTTTAATCCTATTTTGTTCAGTGATTGTTCAATACACAATGGTCTGATGGCCCAGCTGCAGCCAAGAAGCACACCACAAAGCCAAGGAAAAGCACAGGCACCCAAAACTGATTCTCTTGCCATCGTTGTGCCACTGCCCAGCTAGAAAGGCCAGTTACCTAAGTCCCTCTCAGTCAGACCAGTTGCCACCAGCTCCAGAAGTTCAAAAGATCTGCTGGGGATGGCAGGGCTGAAGGGACTCCACTGAGGCTTCAGCCATTGTTAGGGTGGCAGGATTGCAGCTGAGCATTTAAAGCTGTACAGCCATGGCAGATTTTTACATGTTGAGGTAATCCTCCAAACCAGCCAAGGATGAGTGTTTAGCCCTCGCAGCACAAAAGCTGTTGTATTTGATTATTTTGAAATGGTGAACTTCGAAGGGAAAAAGGTGAGGGGCTGACTCAGTCTTTATTACAAGTAGAGTTTGCTACACTTCAATTCTGCAGCTATTCACATATTCACATACTTCTAAGCACACTCACTAGTATCCTACAAGGATATCTAATCCTGTTAATCAAGAACAAGGTCAATGAGAGAAGCTGGATTAGATATTTCAAAAGACGTGATAATTGCCTTTTGTTGCCACAACAAAGAAAGGTACTTTAAATCAACACTGCTAAACTGAATTCAGATTTATGCAGCCCTCCCAGGAGAAGAACCAACACCCTCAAATGCCTCTCTCTTGTTACAAGATGCGCTGCTGCAGTCAGGGTTACATCACCACTATACATGGCCTTACCCCTTAGCAACCAGCTTAATTTTATTGATTTTATAGTTGATTATATAGCAACAAGCTCAATACTTACTGTTTATAAACTTTTTTAAAGGCCACCACGAAAACAGAAATAAAAGCTGTTTTTCTTGACTATTTTTGTGGCATGCAGAACCCATGAAGCTACTGGAAAAAAACAACAATGCAACCAAATGGGAAGCCTAACCCCAAAAATCCCTGGCTGTGTCAGGGATACATATATTCTCTTCTCAGTTCTGCCATAAGATTCCACAGTAACCTTGGATGGGAACTGGGTCTCATACCACCATTTGTCCTTTAAAGTCTCTTGTTCTCCAGTTCTGTAGAGCTTACCTTAAAGTTATTATTTTAGAGGTTTTTTTTGGGCTAGGATTAGGGTTAGGGTTTGCTTTGTTTTGAATCCCAGGAAGAGCCTATGGATAACTTCTTAAAAAGAGTTAGGAAGCAAAAGTGAGTTTAATGATTTTAAAAAGTACAGGACTTGGACACACACAGTTGCAGGATTTCATCATCTGGCAGAGAAAGCCCTCCCCCAGCTGCAAAGATACCCAAGTGAAAAGTGTGTGACAAGTCTGCATTACCCCAAAAAACAATGATCTGGATTTCAAGTCTATTCCATAGCTCTGACATGAAGCACAACACAAATTATACCAAAGAACTACAAGATCCCATGTAATATTTCTGTTCCAACCACTCAAAGCTGATACTTCTTTGACAGCACTGCCAAAGCATACCCTGATACCACCAGCACGGAGTCTTTCTTAACCCCATAAGACACACAACAACAAGTTTGTAAAGTAAGCAAAGAGCAGACTATGTAGTGGCCAATTTTTTCTCAGAGATTTATCTGGGAAGAATTCCAACTCATGTGATGTGCGAGACCCCATCTTATCGTTAAAAGGAAATATCACTTCACAATATTTTAAATTTCCAGACAGAGAATAGCTAACTAAACATCAACATTTTCAAATAAAAGAACAGCATTTCCTCTGCTTCATCTCAAATATTCATAGGTAGGCTCATATCACTCATGCTTTCATACAGTGTTCTCAGAAAATGCTTTGATACTATTTGAGAAATTAGAATAATAGTTAGTTTTACACCCTCATTTGAATTAGATCTGTGTTAGCAAAATACTGCATTTCCTGAACATCAGGAATATTATCCTTATGAATGAATAAACTATGTCCAAATATGGATTGGAAAGTATTCAGCCACCAGCTATTTGGAAGAGCAAGCATCAAAACAGGCTCACAAGTCTGATACAGATGTCTAGGACTCAAGAAAGCATTCCATCCAGTCAGTCACTGGATTTAGAGTCAGTCATCTCTCTGAGTCATTCATTTCATTGCTATTCTTCACTTGTTTTGGGTGCGGACTCAAAGCAGTTGCTCTTAGTTCCTGAAAACTCGATGCTGTGAAATTCCCACACCCCAAAGCAAAAGAAATAGAGAAAAAAAGATCATAGTTTTCTTCTGCAATGAGCCTGCTCCCTTTATGCAGTAGCTTCTTTTCCACATGCCCTATTCCTTCTATGTACATGGCAAATGCCTGCTGCCAACCAGTAGTGCCCATCTTCTGACCTTCCCAAGTTCCTACTTCTCTACTCTACTCAGTAAGAATTATTTATTGCAGAGTTTTGTAGTGGTGCCTATGACCGTAGACTCTGGGGACTTAACAAATGTTAACTGTTCTCTCGCTATGATTCCCACAGCAAACAAAAGGCTTGAAAGCCTCCTTTTTTCCCACTCTTTTCATAATTATATTCTCTGTCCATCATGGCTCATATTTTATCCATCCTATATCCACTATAAGTTCGAAATCTCAGCATTCCAAAACAGCATTCCAGACAAGACTCTCCAGATATAAATGCCATCTCAAATCAATTACCAGGGTATTAATCCTTCACAATAACATCTCAATTATATTCTCCTCCTATTAAATTCAAATACTACACTGCTGATATGCTTTCAGGGTTTATGGCAGTGGTGGCCATAGCAAGTTAAAAGAATCATGCTTTTCAGGTTCCTTAAAACTTAAATCTTAAGCAAGAGGAACAAGGAGCATCTTTTTTTTGATAGTTGCGTATGCTGTACATAACACAGAAGTGCCCGACACACCCACAAGGTGCTGCCAGGATGCAGTCATCATCAGACAAAATCAAATTCAGCATGAGAATGACATTTCCATTGGAGAAAATAAAAATTTCACCTTCATTTAGCCCTCCCTGAATCACATTACTCAAAAACAAATGGAGACCACAAGAGAAAACTCGACTCTTAAAAAAGCAGCAGGTCCAATAAACCATCGGTAACCAATTATTAGTTATCATAATTAGCAGTTTCAAGATGCAGAGCTTTTTTTAATTAAGGGGTGGATATTTTGAGCCACAGCAAACTGATGAGAAGATTGAAGAAAAGAGTCAAATAACTGTTTGTCCCAAGAATCTCCATTTAAGTAACTTGAAGCACTTTGATTATGGTTGAAAATTTGATAGACAGAATAAATGTTTAAGGAGGTCAAACCTGAAATATTGTGTTATACATAAAATAACCAATCTCCAGCTCTAACATGCTGAACATGAGCAAGATTATGCAATAACTCATCCATATAGGTAACACTGGGATAACAGCTAAATTCAATTTTCTAAATACCTTCAAAAAAGTTTAACACATTCCAGACTGTAACAGTCATGCACATCAACTATGATAGGGTATACCAAAACCGTAAAGAAATATATGCAGCCTCCAAAACCACAGCCTGCTTCATGATTCATTCTCCCTTATCAAACCTCCTTTCATTTCTTGCCTTTTCCTACTGTTTCCATCTTAAGTTGCAGCCCTTCACAGCCAGGATTTTGCCTTTACTTGTTTTGCATGCCCACTTCTAATACAGCCCTTTGGCACTGAACCAACAACGACAACACAAAAACAAATAATAGAAAGTGCTGATTATAGACATGTTTATCAGACCTCCAAGTCCAACATTCATTAACCACAGTCTTCTCTGACACTGTCAATATCTGCTTTTAGGCAGCCAAAATGATATCACAGAGATGCTGCAAAGACCACATCATGAATCACTTTGCTGGTTCACACAGATGATGTGTTTGGGAACACAGAAGTCAAGTGAAAACTCCAGCAATGAACCAGCTGACATACGGCTCATGAAGTCAGCCTATGCTACAAAGGCCTCAGGGCTACCACCCAGTAGTTAGGCATTGATTTCTTCTGGTTTTAATTCTGTGCTCTGGATTAAAAAAGCAAGCCTTGAGGAAAGGAATGTGGAGTTTTCTGGACAGGACTTTACACTTCCCTCCCTAGTAGGAGAGTGTTCACAACTTATATTGAAGGTGGATGCATTGCTCCAAAATGCATTATCAAAAATACACTTATTTGTTTATAGACTATGATATTATCATCGCATGGAATAAAATGCAGGAGCACCATGAAATACTCAAAAACTGCCTTCTAAAATTCCAACTTTCAGGTGAACTCAGAAGTAATTTTTAAATGGCCATATGGTATGTCCTACATATTTCAAGTATTTGAACTGCAGACATGTTCTGTTTTAGAAGAAAAATTATTAGTTGACCCAGCTTCCCTCTCTGCCATAATTTACCATAATTTTTTGATATATTAACTGCACTTTTATGCTTTAATGTCCTCTTTAATTCCCATTTCCAGTACCAGCAGATTTGGCTTCTCTATCCAAATTACATTTTCATTCTTGAAAAATTGTAAGTTAAAGGATTTTATTTACAAAATTCCAAAAGAAAAACAACCTATAAGAAAGTCATAAAACACTTTTAATTCAAGAAGAATGTTGCAAAAACTGTCAGCTCATGGCCCATGATATAAACTGTTTTAAAACTTTTCACATGGTATTGTGAACACATTTTATACGGTATGATGTGTGCTATTGTCTCCTAGAACTACTTTATTTTACATTTATGAGAAACTCCTCAGAAATTAAGCCAGACCTTAATCAATTTGCTGAAGTAAATACAGATTATTTCTGAAGACAGATTATTTCTGAAGAAGTTTTCTACACACCTGCAAAGAGTTCACCACATTTCCAATGGGCAGACTAAGTAGTAATAAGCTTACATTTTAGCAAGAAAGATTCGGTCTTGACATTAGTAAAAAATCCAAAACTGAGGCCAGTGAAACATCAGAGTAGATTACCTGCAGAGCTCATCAGATATTTGTCATAGAAGGCACCGAAGACAAACCTCCATCAGGATTCACTGCTCTTGGTGATCTCCTGCCTTCAAAGAGATGGCCCTGGTGGCCTCCAGCAGCTCCTACCCAATCTTTCTATGAACCTATGACCCCAAGAAGCACTTTTACAAAAAGAATTAATGCACCATATTCCTACACATTTCTGTTCTACAACTCCCAATGCTTCCCTGCTCAGTCAACTCCCTCCTGCATGCCAAGTGACTTTCTGTCTCTGCACATTTCCCCCTTCACTCCATACTTGGCTAAGCCAAGTGACAGTGCATGCTTTGACCATCCTGAAGCTACAAGTGTTCACCACTGCTGACCAGGTGTCTAATGATTAATCTTCAATGGGGTTGAATTTGTTAAAAAGTTTTGAAATCTTTTTCAAACTAAAAATTAAAAGAAAAAAAAAAAAGCAAGGAAATATTATGATACTAACTTTCCTGGGTAAAGTTTTTGTAAAACATAGTGTCTTAAGTCATCACATGAATCACTGACAATTTAATCAGCTTCTGGGAGTTTGTCATCCCCATCAAGGTTTGAATTTAAGACCTTCAAATAGTTCTCTCACTCCATTTATGAACTGCTGCACCTACTGATTCAGCCACCCACACCACATTTTAGACTACCACAGATTCAGCCAAGAATACAGAAAACTAATATTCATCTTAGAGGCTAAATTAGCTCATACCATGTAACCCCTAGGTCTCAAGAATAAGCAGGCTCTATTCCTCAGATGGAAGAGCTTTAGGAAGTCACTAATTCTCTAAAATGGAACATCACCGGATGAGAGCTCTTTTCACCCAAATGCAGCAATCTACACATTTGTTGAAGACTTTATGTGAGCATCAGTGGGAGACCCTCATGCATTGCAAGAGGCAGAGCAGGTGCAAAATCCAGTGCCAGATTCATCCCATCTGCCCTAAGAGCTCTTCTGGAGAAGAGCTGTCAACGTGCTTAGGCCAGGAGTTATTACTTAAAATAAAATTACTTAGAATGAATGCATGTGGCACATAACAGGAATAGCTGCTTGAAACTGAAGTTCTGTAGGTCACAATCTGTTCCTTTTGCCAAATGAAATGAATACTGCTATCATTGACAACAAAGACTGCAGTTCAATGTTCTGGGGATGAGATTTTCAATCCCTAAACCAGTACACTTCCTGATTCTTCTTCAGAGTGAAATAATAGCATCAACAGTGGGGATGTCCTATTTTTAACCTCCTTTATTGGCTATGTAATTTATAACTGACAATTTCTTTGCAGAAAAGTCAGTGTTGAGATTTCTTAGCAGCTTTGGCCAAGGAATCATAGTAGGTTAGCTATTTCTTTGGGCTTCTTTTGAAGAAGTCTTTATTTCAGCTTTAAACAAATGGTGACCCTTTAAGTTGAAGAAGTCATGCAACTGCAGCATTCCATGGTTCAGATTTTTCTAGAGTCTGAAAAAAACTTGAGACTTTTCTAAGAGAAGAGTTTGAGTTTAATTTAAAAGACAAGGGCAAGGTGTTCAGTACCCCATCATTTGAGTACTTGGTACAGTGTTATTCAGCTGCCTGCAGATTTGTGGATAGCATGTGATTGACATTTCACTGAATGAGATCAACACATTTGCAATATCCCATTTTGGTTTTTGTTCCCTGACTTTTAGTGACATCCAGTGGAGACACACTCAAACCTCTTTCAAGAGCTAAAAAAACTACTTTCTTGTATATCACCTTTAAGTTAAGTTACCAATTAGGTGGAAAGCCTGCCTTGAACATGGTCTGCTTTTTGGAAGGTTCTTCCTCTTAATCTGTTCACAATATACATTCCCTTACAAATTCAAACTTTAAAATGGTCTCATTATTTTCAAATACCACTTTTTCTCAGTTCTGACAAAACCATTCTTGTGGTTTAGTTTCTATTGCAGTGGTACATTTTTATATACTTCTTATCAGCCTACAAGTAGAGGAAAATAGATTAGAAATAACATCTGCTTCAGAGACTGTGTCCTCATCACTGTCAAATGAAGCCATCTCTGTGCTCTCATTATCATTGGAAAGAAGGCCAGTGTATTATTTTTGTATGTGTGAACTCCACTTACTGACTGGAGGAAGACTGTGAATACCATAATTAAACCTCCACATAAATACACACAAGACACAGATCCCAACAAGGAAGCATGTGGGATTCATTAACCAGAATAATTTTAAGAATAAATGGAAATTAAAAAATCTTACCTGAGCTTTTTTCTTATCCTTCTCAACTAATAATAGTTTCTAGAATCTAGAATAGTTTCTAGATGTTTGAAACATCTAAGTAATCCTACTAAGTTCAGTGCAGTGGATTTGGTCAGGCTGAGCTGCTCAGCAACACAAAGCAAACTAAAGCCCACACTTCCACATCCTAATCCACAATACTGACTGCTACTAAATAGTATATTCAGAAAAGCAGAGGTGCTCTGAGATTTACGTAATTCCAAATGTCTACAACCCTTTCAAAAGAAAGAAAAGGGAAACATCTCCAGACATGAGAATGTCTGATTACTATAAACTGTATCCACCTGTATCTCAGGGTGGAACATGCTCCTCCTTTAATACTTGCATGTAAATCCCACTTAGATTAAAAGGGAGATCTGGACAATGGAGAGAGCTGCTAATACAGCCTCCTATGAAAAGCTTGTGCTCAACCATCAAATAGGGAAAAATCATGACAGAACTCATTACCCATGGTGAGTAATTTTTTATCACGAAGGGTGTTCTTTGCCTTGACAATTGTTAATTAACAGTAGTAGTGGGAGAGTTAATCTTCTTTCAAAACACTTTTTTTTTTTTCTCCAAATATGTAAAATGTCTTTATATTTTGGAAAGGTTTGTTCAGTCATCAATTTCTCAGAGAAGCAGTTCTGACCTTGATGCTTAGGTTACAAAGAATTTATGTAGTTTACATGGCTATATGAACCATTCAAAATCTGGATCAAATGGCTAGCAGCAACAGAAAAATCAGCTCCCACAGTGATGCCTACAGACCTGGAGAGACATGAGCTCACTCAGTGTGTAATACAGGTTCAGTAAACTGCAATTATCTTTACAGTGAAATTATTGTTAGTTAACATGACTTGGTGGGTCCTTCACTCTCTTTATCATAAAAATAATAAACGGAGTAAGAACAGCAACATCAAGGATATGCTGAACCAGTTCAATACTATTGCTCATTTCCCCAATTCCGACAAAACTCATTTATGGCCATATGTACAAACTGTGTGGTTTAGTTGCCTCTCAAGAAAAAGCAATTCTACTAGATTCTGCTCATCTAAGGAAAAACAAGTGGGCAATTCTTGTGTATCTGTGAACACAAGAGCAGGAATACGTTCACTGAAATATGTAATCACTCCAGAGACAGTGTCCTGGTATGTCTCAGGTAATCCATATGACCTCCTGGCCTGTACCTCAAACAGGAACGCCTTCTTTGTTTGTTTTCTTTGGTGTGGATCTCCTTCTTACTTCACCTCTAGTTTAAGCTTCCTGCTTGCAGAAAGTATTTCCCTAACAGACAGAGAGTGCTATCTGGAAAGGTTGGATGCCCAACTTCTCCTTGGGCAGAAAAGAGTGTTTTCTGTAAAGCCTGGGATTGTTCAACAAGGTAACTCCACCAATCCTGTCCTTGAGAGAACTCCTTTCAGAAACAGCTTCACTGATTTTCAAGGGACATAGATATCCTGATCTGTAGAGATGCCATCTCATATCTATTAATGTCAAAATGACAGCAGGATGTGGCCCTGACAAGGACTGGTAGGCTCATTAATAGTCAATCAGTCAAATCATTAGCAGTCTCTGCACACAATGTTGTTAGGCTCCCTGGGGTGCTGCAGCTTGGATTCCTCAAGGGAAAGACTGATAGGAAGCAAGCCAATAGGATGAAATCATGATGCAATTCCAAGTTAGGCTTTCCATGAAACAGGATGAGAAGCAAAAAGGAAATAATTTCTTGCTGGTTTTGGAGGCATCCACACAACCATTCCATAGAAATCTCACCCAGATGCATAATGAAGGTTTAGAATCTGCATCTATTTCATGCTTTTCTCCTACTGTCCAACATATCAACTACAGACCCAGCCATGACATTCTCTCCAGCAATAAGCTAAGTAGCCATCACCTGCTTTTGCTTCGGGCTGGTTCATGCTGTTACTGTTATATCCTGTTTTATGGTACAGCTAAGCTCTCCTGCCAACTCTTAAACTGAGCGGTTTAAATGATGTTTCAAACAACAACAGGTAAAGATGTGATACCGAAGAGAACAGCAAAGAAAGCTGCACAAAGCTTTTGACTGAAGCTTGCAGATCAAAACAGAATCCCTCTTGAAAGACAACTGATTTTATTTTATTATTTTATTTTAAATATTATATTTTATTTTAATTTATATTTTATATAATATTATTTTATTTATTATAAAATCTTATTTTAGAATAATATTTTAATATTATAAGATATATTATTATATATTATTATTTTATTTTAAATGTGTTCCTATACCATTGACTTTGTGTCCTGTGATCACTAACTGTGTTAAAACCCTGGCTGACTTTTCAGAGCAGAAACAACATAAGAAGGCAGTAACACTCCTCTAGTTAAAATGCACAAGAGCAAACAGAAGCAACAACGTTCAGGTTCCACCCTCAGGACTCCAATGTCCTATACTCTCAGCAACTGACTTGAAAAGTCAACTGAACCCTCCTTTTGCACTCCCAAGCCCTTAACATGGGTATACAGTTAGGGTATTTAATTTTTCTTTAAAAAAGGAAAGTAAATGCTTCTAAAATGTGACCTATTACAGACAGAGAAAATTACATTGTTCTGATGTGTTTGTTTGTATATTAATCACAAGGTAATGAGAACAGAGGACAATTGATCATTACTTACCTTCAGCTGCCAATTACTGGGAGAGAGGGTGAAGAAGTTAAAAAAATAATCAAATTAAAAAAAACACAAAACTAAAACAAAACAGGCAAGCCCATAAGACTGTCTTTCAGAAAGGACAAAACCAAATATTTATTAAAATACTCATCTTGCCCACATACTTCCTTGATGTGTACCATACTTCTCTGTGTTTCATCTCATCTGAAATGCCAACTGTAAGCAGTACCCTAAATACATTGACAAGCTGTCTAATTTCATTTTACATGCAGCTCTTTGTCTTTTGTAATTACATTCTTGAAGACTTTCTTCAGTTTTCTCAGTGAGTTATCTTAAATATGCCTACCCTTGCTGGAGAAGTTTTAATGAGGCACAGCCTACATCCATGATTTTGTTACAAATGATTGATTAATAACACCTCTCTTCACAAGCAGGACACCATCACAACAGACTTAAGAGCAAATTGTTACTAAGTGCCTCAGCTTACACCTTGAAATACAAACTGACATTTGGATTACATTTGGTGTAATTCATAATACAAAAGGACTCAACCTTGTGCTTGAGTTCAGATACCAGAACATCATATGAATGTAGTAGTTTAAAAAGAATTGTTCTGCCTACTTCAGATTTGGGGTCCCAGTTTACAATCTAGATCTTAGAACAGTATCAGTCTACCTACCTGAAAACTTCAGTTTGCCAGCTTGCCTGAGCATCACGTTCTCAAATACTACGTATGCTAAATTAGCATAAGCACTTCAGTAAATATAAAGTCAGCTAACTCAGACAACAACACGCAGGCTAGATGTTGACAGAATACTTAACTCCCTGATCCTGTCTGAGAAAGTCCTTCCACCTAAAAGCCACAGGCTGATCAGGCATTTGCCAATCAGAATCACAGAATTCTCATGTTTAAAAAAGACTTCTAAGATCACCATGGGCAGCAGTCAACATCCCATCTCCATCCACACCCCCCACCCCAAAAAAAAAAAAAAAAAAAAAAAAAAAAAAAAAAAAAATCATGCCTGTTACAGCTTGTCCTGAAGCGTCTCATCTACACATTTTTTTAGTAACTCCAGGGCTAGTGAGTCCACCACCTCCCTGGGCAGCCTATTCCAGTGGTTGGGTACTCTTTCAGTAAAGAAATCTACCTCCTCTGGTGCAACTTCAGGCCACTTTCTCTAGGCTATTGTTATTAACTTGAGAGAAGAGGCCAACACACACGTCACTATAGCCTCCCTTTCAGGTAGTTGTAGAGAGTGATAAGGTCTCCTCACAGACTCCTCCAAACTAAACATTCCTTCAGCCTCTCTTCATAGGTCTTGTTCTCTGGACACAATCCAGCAGCTCAGTGTTGTGTAGTGAGGGGCCCAGAACTGGACACAGTACTCCAGGTGAGGTCTCACCACTGCTGAGTACAGGGGCACCATCACTTCCCTTCTCCCAATGGCCACACTATTATCTAATACAAGCCAGGATGCTGTTTGGCCTTCTTGGACACCTGAGCACACTGCTGGCTTTCCAACACGGTCTCCCCCCAGGTCCTTTTCCTTTGGAGAGCTTTCCAGCCACTCTTCCCCAAGCCTGTAGCATTGCCTGGGGTTGTAACTGAAATGTAGGACCTGGCACATTTGTCTGTGCCATGACCCACTACCTTCTCTAGAAGAATGCTGTGGGAGACAGTGTCAAAGGCTTGGACACTTAACCACTGACCACAACTCTCTGGGTGTGGCCATCCAATCAATTACTTAGGCACTGAGCAGTCCATTTGTTAAATCCAACTTTTGTCAGTTTGGAGACCAGGATGTCGCATGGAACAGTTTCAAATACCTTGCACATTTTTCTGCAGAGGAATCTTATTTCCTTCATAATCGGTATTCAAAGCACATAACTACAACTAATCCTTATTTCTAGTACATGCAGACTGTAGTGGGATGTACAAAGGAGCTGAAAAGAACTCGCTGTTCTTCCCCATCCTTGGCAGGTGCAGGAGAAATTAAACAATCAAGGGATTACTAAAACATCTGCTTCTAGGATGACATCTATGTTTAGGGCAGAAAAAAGCTCCACTTTAGTTCACGTCTGTTCTGGCTCCTCCTAATAAGAAGGCCAGAAGATGGAGAAGAAACCACTTGTCATAGAAGACAACCATGCTACTTCTAGCAGTTTATATCCCCAAAGACTCCCATAGGCAACTTCTGATGAATAACATTCTTCTGACCTCTCTCACTTGATATTGCCTCAGACTGGGTTCAGGAATACCTTGGCTTGGGAGGAACAATGAGGCTATTTTTTTATATAAGCCCCATGAGTACACCTATTGCAAGAAGATGAAAACCCAGAGAAACTGTGGGTATAAGCAGCTGTCCCACAACGCTCTGCTTCACGACTATAAATACCTCTGCTAATCACTTGCTGTGCCATGGCTCAGATAAGTGAGAACCATTAAAACATTCTGATCCATGCATAAATAGCACAAAATGTGTTAAGCAATACAGTTAATTATCAGATCCTCTTAAGATAAACTAATTATACCAACAGAAATATAAATTCAGCAATACCTTAACACAATAGTGAAGTATCAAAGCTGTCTTTTCCAGTGTTCAGTGTCTTTTTCACTTGGGCTGTATGTTACAAATCATGTGTGACATTAGGTATTAGCAAGGAAACTCAATTTTACCCTTTCTTACAATGCAAATACTGACAAGTGCATGTTCCCCAGGAGATTGAAGCATACTTGTGCTACCACTAGCAGAAGTGTGTATGGACTGTACACCTCACACTGTTTGATGTAGTTGCAGTAGTGCCTCTCTTCGACATAGATCAGAGGTGAGTCTGTCCACGACAGATTAAAATCCTCAGTGTGAAAATAAATTAGTAGCTACAAGACAACTTTTAAAATCCAAACTAAATTGATGTAATTCAAGAGTCAAAAGTGTCTCATGTTTCAATTTTAAACAATCTTCTAAAACAAGATGTGTGGAAGAAATGACTTCCTGACACCTAAAATATTTAAAATATAGGGCTGCAATCAATAACAAACAGCGTGATACAAATATAAAATGTAAAGTCATCATGTGCATCAGGAAAGCAAACAAAAACTGATGCTTCAGGTGAGTCAATACAGACATCAACTGGAAGAAATCATATGTGCAGTACAAGCCAGCTAAGGGCATGCCGTGCAGGTTTTGTACCATACACAAGCAATACCAATAAGACAAATTTGGGTCAGATTCATATTAGAACAAAAATATATAAGAAAAAATACACAGTAAAACCAGAAAAATTGTTTCCTCATTATATTCTTGCTAGAAATAAAAGGCAAATGCTGCTTTTCGTTATCATAAAGAAAATCCTATTAAAGAATTTTTTTTTTAATTTTTTTTTTTTTGTCATAATAAAACTATTCAAAGCTAGGTCACAGCTGGTCTTTGCACAAATATACAGCAAGTAGAAAACAGAGAAAAACCTACTGTAATGAACACACAAATTTAGCTCCTGTTTTAAAGGACAGCACCAATTGCTCTATCCTAGAGCGTGCACAGGAATAAGCACACCCCACCAAGAAATTCACATATATTCAAGAGCAGGAGATCTTTCACCAGAATCACTGAAATATTTCATAATGCTCTGAGTTAAAGGGAGATAGCTTGGACAGTGGAGAAGCAGCCCTGAGCCTGAAAACTGACCCTAGATGCAAGCGGAAAATGGGCACAAAATCTAAACAGAGAAGATGATTAAACACTGGAACTAGCTACCAAGAGAAGGTGCAGACTCTCCAGCCCTTGAGATCCCTGAATCACATCTGAGCACCTCGCTGGAAGATCTGCTTAGTCAAACAAATGTTTCACAGTACAAGGCAGTTGAGGTGGGTAACATGAAACTGCCTCTATTACAAAACCACACAAGGTGATCTAATGTCCCTTCTGGCCTTACATCCTGGATTGTTCTATGAATCACACACAAGAATCTCAGAAGGGTCAGGACCTTGGACTGCAAGTTACCCATAGAAAGAGAAATGCCTTCATATTTTTTTTAAAACATTGCATACATAAACATATAGCATGTAAAAGACATATTGTCTGCAGCCATTATGAAAGAACATGGCTCATCTGCTAAGGTCTTCTCTGACTTTTAAGAAGCATACTGGAAAGAAATACTTCTTTATTTAACTCTAGGGAAAAATCAGTTTTCCCACTTATCTACCAAAATGCTCTTCTCTTAAAATCTTTAGATGTTACTTTAATGCAGCAATTTTTGCTTTCTTCCTGTAGTTTAGGTAAACAGTAATCTCCGGACATTTTACTTGGCTAGTTGGGTTTGTCTCATGATGTTACAATTACAAACTTAATAATGGGGGATAAAAAGTCCTGTCCTCATTATAGTAAACAAATGCTGAGTAAAGCTGTTTAAGGTTAGGGATGTTTTATTCTCAGTTCAGTTGTTTAATAATAATAATAAAGAACCCTCTTGTGTTTGGATTAAATGAACTTTGAGATCCATTCTTTTTTCTGTAAGAGACAGAGGTGAGGGAAGACAAGGAAATTTCCATTAAAATAAACCCTCCTTCACATTTCCAGTCTCTCTTCCTTGTATTGAAAGAGAGAATACACCGCTCTCACACACAATGTAATTGGTTTTGAACAATTACAGGAGTGAAAGAAAGCAAGCAAGGGCTAGATTCACAGTTCGTAAGAAGTCATCACCCATCTCTTCATGCAGTATCAAACTGGTCAGAGACTGGCCACAGCATCACACACACACACACACCACACTTCAGTCTCTGTACCCAGTTTAAATTCCCTTTACTGCCCAAAGTGACTTGAATACATTTAACTTCTCCTTAAGAAAAGTGTCCAAACCTCCCCTCATGGAACATCCATTAAAATATCTGCAACATCTCTTGCTAGAGCTGTTCTACAAAATCAGCTATACGCGAGAAAATGACTGTATCACAGCACTCACATATTTCAGACCTGTGTCAGACTAGGACAGCTTCTGCAGGGGAGAGTGCATGCTCCCTTGCCTAGAACATCCTCTGGTAATTTGCTTACATTACTCTTGTAAAATAGAAAATAAGAATTTTCAACCCTTTGCATCAGAGAATGTCTCTCATTAGACTTAGAGATAGCAAGGGAATGAGTAAAACAATCAAGACCAATTAATCTCCTTTCCTTCTCCTCTTCCCTACCAGTAAAAAATGGGTTCAGCATTTGACCTCTGTTTTCAAGTTGTCTTAGGACAACAACTTAGAAGAAACTAGGTTCATTTGGTGGAAGCAAGTTTTGGAAGGACAGAGCAAGTCAATGTATGAAAAGCAGGAGGAAAACCTCCCTTACCTAATTTAAGAAATAAGTATTTTTTTCTGCTCTAAAACATAATTGCTGAAAAATTTGACATTTTTAAAAACACATACAACTGGAACCTACAAAGTTCTGATTTTCCTCCTGCTATCACTTATATTCTTATTTTTTCCCTCTGGATGCAGCTTGAACATCCTAATTTAACCTCCCCATTTCACTAACACTTAAATTCACACTTAATTTTGGTACAGGTTTTCAAACCCATTTGTCTAAATGGAGGGATTAAATTCTTTGAACTCTGGCTTAGCTGTACTGAAGCAGAAGTAAAGCTTCCTAACAAGCCTTTTATATAAATAGTCAGCTTTACAGTTTCACTCTACAGACTGAGGAATGGATGGAGAAAAAGTGCCAGAGTTCAGGAAAAAAAAAAACAACAAAACAAACAAACCACAGAACAAGCCTTGCACCAGGGGAAAAAAAAAATAATTAAAAATATGGTTTATACACTTATATTAGGCTTTTGACAAAATCAAGATTCAGGAAGAGGATAAAACAGACCTCATGACAGGTGTATAAACTGTACTGGAACATGGCAGGAAAGTCATTTGTCTCCATCAGTATTCTTCTTTTGCACATATAAATCAGGTTAGGTCTTTTAAGAAACTACAAATACAATGTAATTGCACACCTACACATGCTTCAAAAGCCAAAGGGAGCTTTGCTACCAATATTCATGGCATTGGCAACCATGCTTGGAAAGTAAATTATGTAAATCATATTTTAAGGAATAGCTTTATCTAAAATTCTCTCTCTTTTCTTTCATGTTAAAAAGCATTGTAGAGAACAAATGCAAGAGAATAAAAAGTCTTCTTGAATTTATCACAATAAATTTTTTGAAAATTGAATAAATTCCTACATGGTATATATCTAAGTGTGGACCAGTTAGGTAAACATCTGTCTGAAGAAAAGTCTGAAGAATTAACAATAGAGTAGTAATGATCCACAACAGTTGTGCAGCATATTACAAACCTTTCCTTTTAAATTGTTCAAGATTTCATAACAGAACATCCATAAAAATGGTATGTTCTTTTTTTTAAAGGCTTGTTTCTAAACTGTTTCCAAAAGTTTAAATAATTTAATAGTGCATGACTGTGAACTGAAATTAGTATTATAAACATTTGCAATAGTAGGAAAAATACCAGCACCTGTTTGCTTTCTCCAAACTCAAAAGGAGTGGAAAATTTCTAAATCTCGTTTACAAGTTTTCAAGAAGAGTTACTGCCATGACAAGTTTATCATGTTGCTGTCTTGTGGATTCAGGTTAATTTCCTATTCCCCAACTACAAAATATACTATTTTCTAAGTAGGTTTTTTTTTTACATATATATCTACAGCATCATTGAATTTGATGAAAGTAGTTTAATTTACAACAGAAGATGTAGCCTTTACTGCTGGTCAATGAGAAGTTAAAAGCCAAAATAGATTTAAAAGAGATAAGGATCTAAAAGAATTAAAACTGGAATGTCATTTTCCCTTGGCAGACAATAATATGTATATCTGCCATTACTTTTTTTTTTTTTATTTAAAAAAGTTTTTAAATAACATGTTTTAATATTATCCTCTAAACTAACTGGCACACAGTGCTGCATTTTTATCACAGCTGTTATAACAACTTTATCTTCAAGTCCCAGCTCTCAGTCAGGTGAACCAGGTGATCGTACAAGTATCTGAAGAGTCGTTTAAGGAAATAATATTTTTTTACTTCAAGTAGTTGCAGAGAAATAGAAATCTTAAGGCCTGGTTCAGTCATAACCTAATGACTCAAAACTATGTTACCATACACAGTGAGTTACTGGTTGAATGATTCTGAAGATCCTTCTTAGTTACAGGTTCTTAAACAATGGCAAACAGGCCCGTGGCCTTTGGCCTGTGTCCAGGTGGATGCCCCAAACAACAGGAGATTATTTTCAACATACAAATGTTGTACAGGAGAGAAATACACATAATTACAGAGAGCACAGAAGTAAATCCTACAATTTCTCAAGCTATTTATACAAAGATGTGGGGAAAAAATGAGGAACTTTTCTTGTACCACTAATTTCTTGCAGACTTCTGAGAAATTCCTGTATCAGGACACTTGAAAATTAAATGCATTCATCTTGCCTAGTTCCTCAAACTTGCAAAAGAACTACTTTAAGTATAGGTTCTCACCCAGAGAGTAGATGTTTCTTCTCTTCGCTAGGGATTTATAGTCCAACAAGATTTGTATTTGACTGAAATGTGGTCCTTGCACATTTTAAAAACTACTTCATTGAACTGTAACTGCATAAGGCAAAAAGAAAGTGACAGAAAAACATCTTTCATTTCCTACACTTTAAGTAAAGCAGTTCTGGTCTGCAGCCTCCAGCATGAAGGTATTTATGTATTGTTGAAAAATTACCACAGAAACTGAGTCATGAACCTCATTTACATGAGGTTATTCAGCATCAAAGAGAACCTTTATAGAAATCCCAGGGGGTCCCATGCAAGCTGAGAAGTCAGCAAGAACAGTTATATACAAATATAATTTATGGGCATTCTTGGTTCTAATGTTGATGTGACAAGTGAGAATGGCACTTAGTGACAGCCATGTAGTATACATTTACATAGAACTTGCTGGGTCTCAGTGTCCTGAACTGTCAAAGCAAAAGAAGCACATTAAATTAAAAAACTAGCTTTCAAAAGGCATCTCACTGAAAGCAGCAATTCCTCTGTTATAATAGAGCTATATATATATTTATTATCACAGAGGGTCTCAGCAGCTGTGGTGAAAGTTAAAATTATGCAACAAAAGGAAAAGCTTTGCAGAGCACAGCTAAGTCGATTATTGTAATTCATATCTGGAAGTGAAAACACACATCCTGAAAAAAACCTCCATCTGGCATAAGAGGTGACAGCTTGTTCAGCAACACAGATAACACTAAACACATCATCTTTATGCTCGCACTGAATACTTAATCCCACCAAAGTCAGAGTGGTCACATTCAAAGACCTTCACGAAATCTGGCCAAAGGAATCACCATTTGATCCAGACTCATGTCTGTCAGTTACATATTACTAGAAATACATAATTATTGACCAATAACAAAAAGATAAAGGATTCACCAGAAAAAGGCCTGAACACAATCCACTCCCAGGAGACAAACAAATGAACAATAATTCTTTCTACTCCCCAAATACATGGGAGTCAGATTACTTTCTGAAAGGTGTCTTTCTCACCTGTAAATACATCAAACTAACCACACATTAATATTTACATGCACAACAAGGAATTGGTGAAATACCTGTATATGTTCACAGGCAAAAGTTAAGTCACACTCCAAAGTGTCCATTGATTTCTCACCAGTACCAGTCCAACAAAAAGAAAATTCCCCAATTACAAACACACTCCATTGGAAGTATTACTTGATGTTTAATGTAGATAGTTTTGCTGTCATCACCAGTCAGGCTGATGACCGTACCAGTAGTGTTAATTTATGCCATTAGGAGATAATGCCTGCTCTTGATTAAAATAGGTAAGGCAGATTATATACACAATTTCACAGACAAGCTAGAAGCTTAACTGCAATGCAGGTCTGAACTGAAAACCACTATTATGAAGAGAAGTTAAAAGAACAGAAACCAGAAAACATCTAAAATGGAAAGAAAACTAAGTGTGCTTGCTCCAGTTTTGCTGAGTAGAGACTGGGGAATATCTGTCCCAGAACAATGAAACACCTGAAATAAGAATTTGCAAATTTAGGAGAATAAAATTTTAATACAAAAAATTCCCTCTAGAAACTTCTCTACAGAAAGACAGGAAACAACATCGCTGAGGAATAAGAAGTATAGCATCTGCATTTAAAAAAGTTGTAAGCGTTGTTAAATTAAAACAAAAATTGCAAATTAGACTTGAGGCCTAAGATTACATTAGCTTGTTCCTAGTAGTATAAAAATCTTTAAAACCAACATAAAATACAATCAAAGATAAAGACAAAATGGTAATTTGATAACATTACCATTTATCAAAGGGAGGTAGTTCTTTCAGAGGATAGCTAATTTTCTGAAGAAAAGAGAGTAGATCTTATTTATTCATATTTATATAAAACATTTGGTGATGTGCCACAAATGGAAATTGTTAAAATGGAGATTGATGCTGAATTATTATGTGGGGCAAAGTAGCTAAAGTGGTCACTATGAAAGCCTTACTCCAAGCTGCAGAAGGTCTAATAGCGTTCCTTCAGATCTAATTCCGACAGCAGCATTTTGTATAACTTTGACACAAAAAAATAAACACAAGAGAATGAAAGCTGCTGGAAAGACCAAGCTCTGATTTTCACCAATATCAATGTGATTGAAGGATCATTCAGGAAAAACTAGAGTGGTCAGAAACATGCTGAAACATAGTATCATGAACATAAAGTGATAAACTTCAGACCTACTTCAAAAGTCTACTTCAATTGTTTGAAACTGACACAGAAGGAGAGGGAGGTGTATTCAAAGATAAAAGGAAGCCACCATGGATCAAAGTGTCTGAAAAGGGCAAATATGATATAATAATGTGTTGAGTGATACACCTGACACACGTATTTCATCATCAACGCTGGACACTGATGTTTACTCATGGAAGGAAAAAGTCAAACAGGAGAATGGTGTTACAAAAAGCAGAGGAACTGGAAAGCTTACTTTGCAAGAGAAGGCTAAAGAGAGTTTGGCTTTTTTAGCTCTGCAGAAAAGGAACTGAGAGGAAATATGATTAGTCCCTGAATTTATATTTTTAAGCAGCAAATTGGAGAGGGAGAAATAGTCTTCAAGATAAAAGACAGGACTGTGAAGCACAGTCCAAGCTGATTCGTTTTAGTCCCTGATGGCAAAGAAAACCCCCTAATCCATCATGTTTAACATAAACTAAACTTATTCTGGAAATCACCACAGTAGAGTGAAAGAGCACTAGCTTCATTTCAGGCCAGTGAACTGGACTCTAGACAAACCCTAGCTGATTTTGACTATCATAACCAGTAACAGAGCAGACTCTTACACCACTGCAGATCAACCCCCATGTTTCTGCAGAAACTGCCTAACAAAGGAATTAACCTCAGCAGCAACTGCTAGACAAGTGACTGTTGTGAGGTTAGAAATAATGTACCTAGATAATTTAAATTTACCTCAGAGGAACAGAGTATTCAAACATCGCATGAGGAGCGCTTCTTCAAGTCCTGCAGAAGCTCTGCTTTCACAGCAGTCTGAGCTGCAGACAACAGAAAGCAAAAGAGAGTTTTAAAAATGTTTTAAACAGCAGAGATGAACTGAGAGTTAGGGACTGTATGAGGATCAGAATTTGTCATCTAATACACTTCTTGAAGGGCATTCAGCTAGAAATATGAATAAAATGAACTGTGTAATCTGAGAATTACAAATTAAATAAACTGGCAAAGCTTGTTAGTGATATACTGATAAGATGTTAAAAATTTGTGAAACTTTAAGACACGATGAAGGTGGCTCAGGGAGTGTGTACCATTATGCAAAATTAATCACAATTTCAAACTAGTTAAGTCTGAGTGACAAGTTGGTTACATTAATTGCAAGTAAAAATGGAGCTCTAAAAAAATGCAGGGAGCATAAGACTACAGCATTGTTACTTCTAAAAAGAAAAATAAAAGGAATGTAACGATGGAACTTGAAGCGCACAAAGGAATAATGAAGAACATAGCTAGGAACATTAACAATAAGGGGTTTTTAAAATATATTGGAGGTTTGAAAAATGCTAGAGAACAAGTAGTTCCATAAATAAGGTGACAGAGTAAGAAAACATTTGCTATTGGAAAGAAAGTTGAAAAGAATAAGTCATTCCTTATTTTTTTTTTTTTTAATATTTGCATTTCACAAGCAGAATATTATTAAATAGAAGACCTTAGAGAGCATATTGTGGTCATGAGAAATTCTGAAGACTGAGATTAACCTGCCAGGTCCACAGACATTTGCTGTCACTATCAACATTCATTCAGAAAGGATCCTATTAGGAGCAGTAGTAAAACACCATCTGTTGACCACATTAGAGAATTTTGTGAGAGTCTTTAATAGCTTCTCTAGACTTTCCCCTGAATAAGTCCATTTCTCTGCATCATTCCCAATTAGTAACAGGAGAAAAAAAAAAAATACTATATTGTACCCCAAATTATGATTATTTCCGTTTTCCTTGGCAGCGTTAAAGGCAAAAAAATATATATAAAAAATAACAAAACCACCAGAAGTGCTTTCTTGCTGCCTAAAATGCAGTTTCTTCCTGCTGTTCAACTTCTTTCAGTTGTGCCTCCTGGGCACAAGCCAGTCACTGCTAACTTTCAACCTCCCGCTCCTGGGTTTGGTTGCATGGCTTGCAGGCATGGCAGTGGGCACCAGGAATGGGATAGGGAATCCCACCAAGTTGGGAAGGAAAACAGCATGTGTGCTCATTCACATAATGTCTGTTACTGTCTGTTATTTCATGTTACTGTCAAGCACACAGATGAGCTGGCAGAACTGAATTCGCAAAGAATACTCCCTCCTAAATTTTCAGATATAAACAATACTTTTACTTACAAAGGGCTTGGTGGCTTTGTTTTTTCTTTCCTTAGCTTTTTCATGTTTAACAGTAAGAAATGCATAGGTAGAAAAGCTACAATGCAACATGAGGGAGCTACCTGGAAGATGGCAGAATCAAAATCTTCCTCATCACTGGACTGAGCTGGACAAGAGGGACACGGCTCAATGTAGGGGTGAAATTCATTCAAAAAACTGACAAATGCAGAAGCACTGAACAACAATGTAGCTGTTTTTAAATAAAAAAATTTTCTTGATAATCAGCAAGAACTCAAGGTAGAATACAGCAAGTAACTCGTAGTTGAGAGTAATCAAATGGAATGCAAGTAAAGAAGCATTGAATGCTTATATGAGTTGTAACAAACTTTAGTCCATTGCTTTGGACTTGCTAATTTTGCTTTTGGAGAGACAGATGAAGATTACATTTCCCCTGACAATTTTCTTTACCCTCGTATTCCTAGGGGTGGACAAAGAAATCACCTTTTGAGGAGTTGATGTTTTGTTTTGTTTTCCTAGAATAAATAGTTAATAAAATAAACCAAAGAAAAAAAAATAGAATGCCAAGAAACCCCAGCCAAAGCAAAAGCAACCAATCCCCCAAATCCTAAAAAAAGTAAGGATATGGGGTAAATATTGTTTGCAGTTGTTCCTCAGACGTATGGCCCTTAGTTTGTTTCTCTTCCTATGATACACTGGGGCTCATGGCATCAAAAAAAGGCTGCTTTCTGAACCATTAGCATCCAAAAAAACCCAAACATAGCAAAAAAATGAAGGAAATAGAGACACTGAGCCATAAACACTCATGTTTTAAGACAATGAGTCAAGCAGTTCAGAACGTGAATGATTCCCCACATATCCAGGTACAGAAAAAGCACGGGGTAGTTCAGAAATCTACACGGATATGGGATTCTGAATGTTTGTAATAACCCTGTAGCGTATCTGGGGGTACGTCTTCAAACCCCAGGACAAAATTAGCCTAATGACTAAATTACTTGGTCATCTTCTCCTTGTTAGCTCAGCTAGCACGTGAATGAGCTGCAGAACAAACACACTGGCTGCCTCCCCCTCCAGCTTTCACTTCAGCTCTCTGCCCTAACAGAGAATGGATAAACAGTTTCCATGCCAAATAGTAGTGGATTAGCCACAGCAGCGGTGACGACAGCAGAGTGTGAGGAAGGATAAGAGTTACAATAGATATTCCCAAAGCAGTAACGAGAGCCGGGATAAGGCGGGAATGAAATGTCATCATCTCGATGAAAATTTACGCGCTATGGAAATGATGACTGGTATTTGGATTGAGCAGAAGGGCGAATTCCACGTCACAGCAACTCCCAACAAAGTTTATCAGGCAAAGGTCATATATGCTGCACTTTAAGCCCGTAATCCAGTTCTCCAGTTTGAATGCAGACTATGTTGCTAAAATTCATTCTATATACTACAACAAATTGTTAATACTCTAATAGTTACACTGTATTGCCTGTAATTGGAAATGCATTGTCTTTGATAATCTTTCCATCTGAAAGCCCTGACAACCCTCAGAGCTTCTCCAGATAGAGAAATTAACTGAATGCATAGCTGAAAATAAATAAAACTCCCAAGATTTGAAGGTGCCCGGAACAGTTGAAGTGAAATCCACAATTTGCTACACATACAAAGAAGAGCATTGCAACATTATATCTATATATATGCTTTTAATGACTTAAAAATTAATACAGTGTTTTGCAAACCAAAGACAGTTTTTTATGATCTGGTCAGTTCTGCTACTTCTTTATATGTGCATTAGTGTAGTAAAATTACCTTCCTACCACTTTCTGAGCTGGAGCATATGCATTCCAGTTTACTCACAGTAAGAATAACTGAATCACAAACGCTCCTAAAAGCACCACCTAAACAACATCATAAAAGTTCAAGCCGGTACCCAGGCCAAGCACAAATTTTTTATGTGTCCAGATGGTGTGTCTTGTTTCCTATCTGAACCTTTGGACAACAACTGGTATGGAAAACTATACTCTGAATTGCAAGGAGCTCTGGCATTGCTGAGATGGCAGTGGAAAATGTCCCCAAGAACCTTGTCCAAGGTGCCAGAGAGACCTTAAGGCAGACACTAGACCAGAAGTAAGTCAACAAGCATCAGCCTTACAATTTTTCAGGAGACACTTCAGTTTCCACCTCGGAAATGTCCATTGACTGGTATAATTCTAAGTATTAAAAATTCATTGGTAACTCCTGTGTCATAGCATATTACCTATTCCTGAATTAATTGACACAGGGAACACTCTGGTTCACACCACGTCCTGTGATTCTGTAAAGTTTTGTTAGGAACGCTTCTTTAATATGTTTATGGGGCCCATTATTTACTTCCATCATGTTCAATGAATTTCTACCTGTCTCTTTACGGGATACCCTTCAGCTCTTCCCTGCAAACCACTTATCCTTATCCTCTCAGCCATTTCTGGTGCTTACCCTTTCTCTCAGTCTCCAGCAAGTCTGGAGCTCTCTCTGGTTCACTGCTTGGGTTATATTTCATTATGGCTGCCACATTATCTGCAGCAACCATCATTAAAAATGCTGCTGCATTATCACTGGAAAGGGAGCAACATTTCAACAGCTTTGTGTGGCAAATGTACTGGGGCAGGGTTTCTGCTGCCGCTTGCCAAGTTCCCATTGCTTAACTTTCCACATTGGGTCTCCTGCTTTGTAGTTCAGGTTCTGAATTTATCTTAGGTCCCCTCTGTTTTGCTCTCATTAGGAAGGCATTCGGGTAGTATTTATTGCCCTTCATGCTGGAGAATTTGTTCCAGGTCATTGCTGAACTGTAGACAATGTCCTTGAACCTGTAACCTGTAATGAAATTAATGATTACCCAATTGGCTCCCAAATTTTTCATGCAAGATTCCCCATTCCAACGGCTCCTCACTTTTCTGTATGGATTTTGAATAGTAGGGGAAAGAAAAAAATGTAACTATGAAATTGGAACTGTTCCTCATCTTCCAATATATGTTTAGGAAATCATCTTGGGCAAGCCGTCACTTACCAAAAGTGTTTGGGCTTTGAAAACTACAACTTAGCTCTGCTATATACCCTGCCTTTGGCAGTCTGAAGTTTTCATGACTGTTTCATACCAGTCATGTGAAGATGTCCTAAATTCTTAGATATTTATCCAGTAATTATCACTAGAGAAAAAGAATCCTAGAAGTATTAGATCTACCAAAACTGAAGATTATGTCTCAGGAGTGTCACAGCCTAATTCATAGATGTACCTGCTTTAAAACAAATGTCTGTTTCTAGCTATCCCCATCCAAACTCATGATGCCATCCTCTTCTAAGCCCAAATCAAACAGCTGTGATCTTAAAAGAAGTGAGTTTTCATTCACATAGTATGGGTTAACAAGGGTGTAGTTTGAAAAGTAAAATTATTCAGCCCTACAGCGCATCCTTCCTGAGCATTCTTGGTTACACCATTGACAGCCCTTCTTGATCAGACAACTCAGAGAATCCCCACAAGGCAGCAATAGAAACTGCAAACAACATTCAGTGTGCTGCTGCAAGTAATGTGAGGGTATATGAACAAGTAATATGGGGGATATCTTGGCTGCAAAACTCCTTGGAAAAGGAAAAAAGCAAGGAGCCTTCCAAGACTCCTCAGCCAAGACTCATCCAACCTATTACTGGACATATGAACCAGAGAGAAACACTGCTGCCGCACAAACACAAGCAACTAGTTTAGAAAAGGGGATTATTATTAGGCTCTGTATGCTGTACACGTGCTAGGAAATTCTTCCCCAGAGGGCAATTCGGAGCAAGAGACTAACCCTAAAGGAGCAAGGCCTCAGGCTGGTACCTAAACTGAGATGGCAAGATACACACAATTTTCTTCCTTTTGTATTTTAACTTCGATCAACACAATCTCTCCTCATTCCTTTATTCTGTCTCCAAGGTTCCTCTGAACCTCTACCCAAGCCATTAGGAACCTGAGACATTAGGAACTTGTGTGAGGGAGCTGAATCATGAATACATAACCTACTGATCAAAACAGCTGAACATTTCTCCTTCAGCACTTCTGTTGTCATGGCTGAAACTTTTGGTCTTATTTGCCTCTTCTGGAAGGACACATGCACAATGAAGGCTCCAAAGACTATATGCCAGCAAAAAAGCAATCTTGTTTCTAAATCTGCTTACTTCCTTCAGCTCAACATTGAACACAGCCCAACCAAGAAAGGGATTTTTCAAAATTAGCTGTGGTCATTTTTGTTTTTTAGTAATGACTACCTTTCAGAGATACAAGCTTTGACACTTCATGGGTCGCCCAAAAGAAAGCAGGTTCAAGCATGCTGCAGCTGTTTCTCTGCAGCATTTCTCTCCCTATAAAAGTGTTCTGAAGTTAATTTTGACGAGGTTTGAAAGGAGTAGGCTTGTGCGCTGAAAATGTTTTCAATTTGACAGCTCTGTCGTTGTGGGGGAGGGAGAAAGATCAGTGATATCTTTAAGTTATGCAATAAAAAGTTAGTTGTCTTCTTTGAATGCAGATTTCTATTGAAGCTTTAAATAGATCTCTTCACTAAGGAAAAGACTGGAAAGGTGGTTAACTTAAGTAAGCCAGAGAAGCCTGCTGCTGTTCCTGTAAATAAAGCTGACCTTCTGGAGTAGTGGCAGAGGCTGCTGACCTTGTTTTCTCCCTTGCACCACCAACTGCATATCCTTACATGAGTATCTTATTACCAGCCAAACAGACAGCTTTCACGTATGGCACTACAGAGAAGTACACAGCTCTGACGTTAGCTGAAAGAAAACTTTCTTTTGGAAAGACTCAAAGGGCTCAAGCTTATGCTGAGCTTTGGCTGACTAAAACTTTCCCAAGGGATTTTTCTTCCCAAAAAGAAATAATCACCAATGCCTGTGCAACATGTTCCAGAAAACACAGGCCATGAAAAATATCCTGCTGTAACTACAGAAGCCATACTGTGGGAAGACATGCTTTTACCTTTTACATGTTGTTCTGTGACACTGTTTCAGAGTTGTAAGGAGAAAGAAAGAGTGTGCTTGTAAGTTTTTAAACAAAACTATCCACTGAAAATCCTAAAATGATCACAAGTTTAAATTAGTTCTCTTTAACCTTCTCCCATCATTCAGTAAATGACCTTCCATTCACAGTAAGGCAATTCCTTCAAGTATTTTTTCTTCTTCACAAAGGTTTAGAGTATAGAGCTAGTACTTCAGCATACAATGAGACTCTATACATAGATTTGTGTCACCCCACCAATGCAATATCAGCACTTCAATCCATCACATGAACGAGCTGTACATCAGTGAGGCAGATACATTTGTCATATTTTACAAGGGAGGCTTCAAGATAGCCATGATTTACCAAAATCATAGGTGAACTCTGGGACAGAGGTACTGTATCTGACTTCAAGCCCAAACCTTCCCTCTTTTGCTAGCAATACATATAAGACCTCCCCTTTCTTCCTGTTAATTTGCTCCTCCACAGATCTCTGAGATGAAGTCTCCTTTTTTCTCACTGCTAGAAAAGCAGGTAGGAAAGGCAATATCTCCTATTCCAGCAGGAACACTGAAGATCCAGGGAGGAACCTGGTGACTTTTCCCATCACTTCTGCATACCTCCTCCACCTTTCTAAGGCCATGAAGAGAAAATCTCACCAACAGATGTAGAAGCCTCAGATTTATATTCCAGACTCCCTTAGAAACAGTAAAGAGAACATTGCCGAACCACTGCAGGCAAACAAGTGAGGTATACTGACTACTTGGGACCAGAGCTTTCTATGGATAAAAGCCCAAAGGAGCAGGCCAGAGCCTGCATCATATGGTAGCCCAGCCCAGAGATCAGGGAGGACAACACTCAAACCAAACGCACAGCCTCAGCCCAAACCTTCTGCTTGGTAACACATGACAACCCATGACCAGGTCCAGTCATCTTTCACTGTAGTGACTACCTTGGACCTCCACAGTGGTCAACAGTATGAAAGTAATAAGGTATTAATTGATGTCATTGTGAGAAGAAAACCTTTTACACCCAGCATGCTTACTGAAGGCCCACCGAAGAAAAAAAGAGACATTTGGAGAAGAATAAAATATTCTCTTCGTTATGAAAGAGATGTATTTTTAGACATTAAAAATTGTATTACTTCTACATGTCAAGCTTTCAGAAATTTTCTATAATAGATACCTATTTCAAATGAAGTGATTTCATTTTGAACGTTTCTATATTGCACAGTTCCTTTTCCTTTTTTTTTTTTTTTTCCCTTTTCTCTTACCTTCCTTTTTTGGACCTTTATCTTGTAGACAAATAATATGTTGCAATAATCACATTATGGTAAGTGTCGAAATTATCACATTTCTTAGTGTTTTTAAAATACTATTTCTGAGTCCTTTCATTTTGCTTACTAATCAACACCTTTGATACTTTCTATTTTCAGCACTATTATTCCTCCTATTTTCAAAGTCTATCAAATGACAGAAAAGCACTGAAGAACCTCCAGATGCATCAGAACTCCTTTAACTTGAAATATCTGTAACTATTTACAAGTCAAAAATTTATAGCATGCTATTTTTTAAATAAATCTAGTAGTACTTTCTATGCAGAAGTAATGCATGGAAGACTGAGGCACACAGTGTAACTTCCAAGTTTGGCCTTGTTGAGGGGAGGTTGGACCAACTGACCAAAGAGGTCCTTTGATACTCCAATTTAAATAATGACAATTTTATCTGAATAAGCAAATAATTGCCACAGATATTTTCAGGTTTTCTCAGTATTTTTTTTTCTTGCAAAAACATTTGAGGAAGCAGAATTTTCCCTTTAAAGTGTCCAGCATAATGGCTCTGTAATCACCACCTGTGCTCTAAGTCAGAAAACATCCAAAGAATTCACCAGTTTCTAGACAGAGTAACGAGAAAAGAAGAATTATAATTCCAGAAAGCATCCAAGATATTTTTCATTCATTTGCACCTCACCAAGGAGCTTTTGAAACACAGTGTAACAGAGATGTAGTTACTGACAGTATGCATGCCTCATGTGCCTTGCCTTTTCGGGGGGGATGGAGGGGGACTGCTCTGCCAGTGAGTGACTCTTCAGCTGTCCTCATGTGCTCTGTGGAGGCTGGGAGGGACCTTAGGAACACTGCCCCTGCATGACACGAGGAAATAAAGACCCCATCCCTTTGGACATACTTGACAGCCTCTACCTCACCTTCTCAACACAGCCCCTTTATTAACCTCAGAGATGGTTAATTGGAAAAAGTGCCACCAGCCAGGCTCCTTGGAGCACAGGAGTGTGCCTGAGGATGTGCTGCAGCCTTGCAGCTTCTTACTCTGATGTGATTGTGACTGTATATTCACCAAATCCTTTGGTTAGGATTTCATTATGATGCAAGGAATGTTATCCGCCATATTCATTAAGGGTGATGGGCTTGCTCAGAAAACACAGCAGGAGCAGCCCAGGGAGACACAGCCCTAGCTGTGGTACCGATGATCCTCTCTCACTCCGTGTCTGACATCTTGCTGCCTATGCCATTGGGAAGAGAGTCCGAAAAGATTAAATTTGTGTTTGGCAGAGTGGAAAGGGTGGTACGAGGAACCTTCATTACACGACAAAAATGAAGTGCTCTGGCTTACACTGAGTTAAAAATAACTGTGTATAAGAAAGCATGGATTTTTTTAAAAAAAATCAATAAAAACAAAAGAAAAACATCCTCCTATAGTGTCAGGATTTAGACAATTCCAGAACATCTTTGTTAAGGAGAAGTTTAACCTTCTGAACTCTTAGTTTTAAAGCTTAAAAAAGCACTAAAAATCCAAAACTTTCAGTGACAGAAAAAAAGCCTACTCTGCTGTATTTACTTCAGGCCTATAAATTGATAACCTGAAGTATTATTAGAAAGAGAGATGCTTTTTTTTTTTTTTTTTTTTCTCTCTAAGATTCAGTCACCCAGGCAATTGTCAGTGGGGAGTACAGACAAGAATGCAGTGTATTTGGCTTCCCTTACCCAGCAGAGTCCTATCTAGCAGACTTTTCCCCCTCCAGCACCTCCTCATGCCACAGCCTAGGGCATACAACACCCTACCTCATCTTTCTCCTATAAAACCTCCAGGCTCCAACATGAACCAGAGTGCCTGAAGTCACATAACAAGAGATCCTCCCCAAAGCCACCACTCTGACACTAATCCTAATGTCTTGGTACAACAGTCACAACAGGCTCGGGGCCTGTCTCTGCATAGCACAGAGATGCTGGTCTGTGCCACTTGGTATCAGGGCCAGAAAACTAGCCACAGAAATTCTAGTTCTAGCTTAAATTTCAAATTAGTTTTAAATAGTAAAAATTAATCTATATAGACAGAACCTCAGTCAAGCCTAGAGTTAAATCTTACTCTGATGTGATTGTGACTGTATACTCACCAAATCATTTGGTTAGGATTTCATTATGATGCAAGGAATGTTATCCGCCATATTCATTAAAAAGAAAAAAGAAGTATTCCTCCCCCAATTTATTAATTTCTAATAACAATAAATTTCCTGCAGAGTAAAAGATGAACCTCATTACAGAATAGCATGACAGAGGCTAAAACAAGGCACACTTAAGAAGATATTTCCTACATAAAACTACACATCATATAAATGTACCACCATAGTCTGAGGTCTTCTGCTTAGGTATTTCTTAGCCTGGCATTCACAGAGACAACATTTCATAGGCCAAGCCAAATCATCCCATCTCCTGTAAAGCTTTGCAGAAGATTTCAGAGTTTCTAAATGAGTAATAAAAAAAAAGACAACTAATGCAGGCTAGAAGGAAAAAGATAAAGAAATATGCACTCATTGCTAACTGTAAGCAATGCAATCTAATGCTAATCTAATTGTTATTCCTTAGATCTACAAGTCTAAATACCTAGAAATCAATTTAAGACATCAAGTTTCTATTGCAGAAAATATTTGGAAGGAAGCATCAATCTTTAAAGCAGTTTTTTTTTTAAGTACATTTTGTTTTACCATATCAACTTGAAAACAAAAACTTTTCTTAAATACTTAGAACATTTAGATTAAAATCTGTTCCTAACGTTGTAACCTAACTGAAAGAATTTGGTTTAAAAACAAAAACCTGCATTTTTGAAACTCCATGCATTCAACTGCAGCATGAGAAATAAATGATCTTTGCTAACATCTGTCAGCCCCATTCACTTGATTTCATTTAGTCAAATACTTTTTGTAGCTTTTATTGTTAAATGGTCCAGTGACTGTGTAAAAATTCCACATATAGTACATCTCCTTGCATATGTTCATATTCAAAACAAAACTAATATGCTTTACTGGCAGAAAGTTTCTACTCCTAGCAGTCTCAAAAAAGTATTTTTATCCTTCTATATGCATCAAGACTATCACCAACTAATTATACAATTATACAGTATAGAAAAAGGATGCAATTACTTTCCAGATTTTAGCTGAAGGTGGCAAATCAACATTATTTTTGTGTGTGTTCATGCATCTATTAAGCTCCATGAAAGCTGAAAGATAATAGCAATCCATATCCTTTATGCTGAGTATCTAAAAGAACTGAAGTCTAGTTTGCAGCTAAGAAGAATGTTTGCAAACATCAGACGTAGTTCACAGTTAATTTTTTGAGAAACAAATCCAAGTGGGCAAAATCCTGTATTCTGGGAATACTATTCAAATAGAACCACTTGCAAAATATCATCTCAGACTATAATAGTACTCCAAAAGCATCAGAAAAATACATTCCTTGTTTGTCCCATAAATATAACAAATGAAGGAAAAATAAATATTTACCTAACCAGGATTAGTATTTTCTTTATGCAGGAAAAACACCCTGCTGCCAAACCCCCCTGTACTAACAACAATTATACAATAAAATATAAGTCTAATATAATCAGTAGCACAAAATCTTTGAGGTCATATTACAGCTCCAAATGTCATTCTTTTAAATTTATTTGCAAAAAGAGGTAGAATTCAAATGTTCCATTTTAGTCCATTGTATTATAAGCAAAAAATTACCCCAAAACTTTTATTAAGCAAATTTAACTGAGATACTTTGATGTCCAAGAAACAAGGTGGAAATATACTATCAAGCATGAGCTACCTGAGATTTTGAGAACTCTTTTTATAACAAGATTACATAAAATCTGTACCTTAGAAACCCAGAGAAGTGCTTTAATGAGTCTCCTTATACCTATGACAAACTTGAATACGCCTGTCTTCAACAAAATCAGACCTTCCATAGAGATTTTTCCTGCCCACACCCTCCAAGTAAGCCTCTAGAAAAAACAAAGTGTTTCTGAGGTAAAAAGGAAAATACCAGAACAGAAAAAAGATAAAAAGATACATGGTTTAGGTTTTTATATGCTGTAGAACATATCACAGAGGTTTTCACTCCCCCAAAGTAAAAGCCCTGCTTGCAGTTCCTTTTGGCAATCACTATATGCTGCATCTGAATTTACAGCTGCTCCAGACTCAAAAATCAAGAAAAGTTGTATTTTTTTAAATTATGCCACCTGCCTTTTTGCATTACATGCCTGCTGTCTGCTCTCCTGCAATGCACTTCCATATACATTCATATTTTCTCATTTCTCAAATGAAATGTTCAGATTTCAGAGCCATCTACCACTCAGGAAAATTTACTGACAAGTTGCCCAAATAATTTCAAACCTTCTATGCACATATGATTAAACATTAAGTTATCTGAAGCCGAAGCATAACCATGTTATCTAGTTAATAAAACAGTTGTGAAAACTTTCTAGTTCTCAAACAATAAATAGGAATTTAATCAAGGACTGACTGTCTGATTGAGAAAATTTCTTCACTTGATTTGGTTACTTTGCACTCTACATAAATTATCCAAGCCCTAATTTTCCTTCAAAGCAAGCCAATGTTTCCCTAGCAGCAGCATGTAACCAGACTGCTGCTATAAGACACTTACACAGCATTCATAAGCTCTTAGCTCCAGAAGAATGAGATTCTCAGTACCTGGGAAACTACTAAACTACCCAGGTTTAGATCTGTTTAGGACACTGAAAAAAAAATCATACCATAAATGGAATTTCCAAAGTCTTTTGTGCTTGTTTAAAAATGTGATACTTACAGAAGACAGTTCTGGAGACTGTAGCCTTTTGATGAAGCCTGGGTGACGGCTGAACAAATAAGCTTTTGCAAAACTTATCCTTACTTGCTCACAGTTCATGAGGATGAGCCAGTTTGCAAATGGACTATCTAATGCATTTGGAAAAATAGCTAAACTTTGATCCATATTACAGAATTCCATCATCTATATCAAAAATCTTATTATTCTCTATGTTTCTATTATATTATATATTTCATAATCTTGTGTCAAATGTCAATAGCTTTCAATTTTTTGAGTTCTTGTCCCAGACCTAATTTCCCATGCACAGATAGTCACAACTGAGTCAGAATTTGACTCCGAGCTTTCACTTGAGTTTCTGTCAGAGATATGGAATCTTTAAAGGTAACAACACATTTTGTTATTTACATCCAGGCCACCATGTTATGAAATCCAGAAGAAAACATCAGTGTTGTTCTTAACCTTAAATTGTGACCAAATTTCTTCTACTGAGCAATGAGAGTGGAGAAGGGCAGTACAAGTACTGATACAGAACTGGAAGTGTTCCTACTATTAGGCATATCCCCAGCCTTAGGACTGACTGGGCCATCTGAATTTCATAATTGCTGAGGAAATATACTCCTAAAAAATTTCAAATAATAAAAAATTTTTGGCCTAGCATCCACTATGAATTACAATTATTCAGACATTTATTTCCTGTTCTTACTTACCAAAAAACACATTAAGCATCTGAGAAAAATAAAATATGTAAACCATAAGGTGAAAAAGACTGAAAAGCCAGAGAAAAGAGTCTTAGAAGTAAAATAAACTAACAAGCAACAAACTCCTATAAGCATTATTCCTTTCAGTGCATTCTCTGTTGCTTCTACCAAGCTTCAGGCCCTTCTGCACACGTCCCACTGAAATATACAGCAGAATTGGTAGCATTTAATTCTCATGCTGCAGCAGCTTTTGCTACCAGGAAATGAAAGATTGAAACATTTTAGTTACATTTGTTTGCATTTTGTGAAAATTAAATGTAATAAACACAGTGTTTGGAATTTATTTGGTATCCTGTTTAGGTTTTAATATTATGAAATATTTTAATTTTTTCATGCAGCTTTTTTTTTTAACAAAGCAAGCTTCTCAGAGGCCAACAAGCCAACCAAACCAACACTTTTTTATCAGATTTTTCTGCAAGTCAATTCTGAATGTCTTTCTGAGGAGTTGCTGCAGCAGCAAAGTTACTGACTTGACACAGGAATTAGAATTCTTTATTTGCCTTATGCAAAAAAAAATGGATTAAGGTATCACCCTAATGATCTAGCCTTAAAAATGAACAATGACAGCATAAATATTTCCTGGTATTTACAGATAAATGAGTCAATCATCTGTAAAAAAATACATAAAAACTGCTGAAGACTTCTAACAGTAGTTTTTAACTGTAGTGCATGGATGTATAGGACAATTTGAAGCAGCCCACAACCACAAGCCCTGAAGAGTTGGGTTCAAATATCATGACAAAAGAGTGTGCAGCTCTACTTGTATATTTTTGGAAGTCCAAATAAAGCCCCCTTGAAAGCCACTGATTTTAACTGTAGGAACGGACACCATATTTCTCCATGAGACTATGTAACACTTGGGGTTTTATAGCATTTAGGTTTATATACCTAAACCTATAGCATATAGGTTTATAGCATTCAGCACCAGGTTCAGCATGTCTTTTTCCATGTTCTACCAAGGCTTTGGCTAGTCCTTTGTCTCAAAAATCTCCCTACTTATATTGTGTTATTCTCCTAGGGATGACCACTGCATTTTCTTTACATTACATGAATATTCTTTTTTCTTTCCTTTCTTTTTTTTTTCTCCTTTTATTATTTTTTTCTTTTTTTCAGAAGAAAAAACTGTATTTGAACAAGATAGCTGTGCAGGCAATCTCTTAGCATGGGAACAGGTTGTCCAAAGCAGTTTTGCAGTCACTTGATGGAGCCCTGAAGAACCTGGCCTCACCTGCTTTGAGCAGGAAGTTGGACTAGGGACATCCTGAAGTCCCTTCCAACCTGAGGTATGCCATGATGCTACAAAACATCCAAGTTACATGGCCACGTTTCATTTTACTCCTTTCACTCCCCTCAAGTAACATAAGAATGTTTTGCTATATACTTTTTTTACTTATGTTTCCTGAGACTTTTGAGCACACTTACATCATGCTTTTATGTACTTTTATATAAACATAAGGTTATAAAACATATCTTTTATTTTTTTAAGGAATGAGACAGAAAACCTCACCGAAGTTCTTGATTCTAGGAAGTCTTCAGGAAAGCCAAGTTAAAGAGTCTTGCAGAAGAAATCTGCAATTGGTAAAATATTTGTGCAGAGAAATCCAGAGCAGGTTGTGCTTCATCCCCATAATTAACATCCATGTTGGTTTTTAGAAGAACAGGCTAAAAATTCCACAGAAAATTGCTGGGAGATCTGTTTGCAAATTGATTTGAAATGTTTAATGGAAAAAAAATTGAATAGTAGGCTTGTCTGCATTTATTCTCCTTGCATCTTCCTGCCCTTTCACTTTTCAGACTGAAAAAGCAAATTCTCAAAATATTACAAAATTCGATAGTGCTAAAGAAGGAACAACACCTACAACTGAAATACAGAATCAGAATCAAGCAACTACATAAACACTTAGCAGAAATCTTTTTACTTTAACCGCCTCACTCTGCATTTAGGGGACAAAAGATTCAAGAGGCTATTCTGTTTGTTTGCCATAAAGAGAATGAATACAGCCTTCTCATAATGTCTGTGATTTGGTAAATGTCCCTGTGAAGCACAGAAGCCTGCTTGTCTACTTTGCATGCCCATGATTGCTGCAGCCCCATGGAATAAGGCATGAGCTGCCATTTTGTGGCATTCAGGTACTGATTCAAAGCCTTCTCAGAAGTCTCATTTTCTTAGTGTTTCTGAGCTGTACAAGTTTTTTTGCTTTCTCCTTTCACAGGCTACCTGAGGGTATTGTTTCATTTTGAGGCAGCTTGTGGGTCTGCATTTCTCCCCAGGTCACTCCGCTTATTTGGATTTAGTTGTCAAGCAGCTTACTGGACTCATGCCTGTCAATTGTTTATGTTGTGTAATATTCAGCTTCAATAGCTCATTTCTTCCATTTCTGTCTGAATTTGTCAGATGCACTATAAGCAAGTCTGGTTACTTTACACTACTTAAAATCAGCTGCACAGCCCTACTGACCTGCTCTCTCACTTACTCTTATTTGGTATTTTAAACCCACTGCTGATGCATGGTCTGTATCATTGTGTGCTCGCCTTGCTTCTTTTGGATTCCTATGCAGTAATACTTCACTCCAGTGGTTGTTAAAACAGGCCATGCTTCACATCGTGGACTACGTCTCACCTACTTCCTGCAGTATCCCGTTTCTTGTTTTTCTTGGTACAAGCATGTATTTTTTCTATTTCTGCATTCTTTTTTTTTTTTTTTTTTTTTTTTTTTTTTTATGTGAATGTTAGGCGTATTGAAAGCTTTTAGAGAGAGTTCAGAGAGAGCAAAAGCAAGCATAAAGTACCCTTTTCCTCCTACTGCTTCTCTCCAGCACCTTGTGGTTGCCCTGAGCAGCCCCCCTGGGGAGCAGATGAAGTGCCCAGAGGTCTGCTTAGCATGACGAGGGCATTCTGTGATGGTTTGCTAGGCCAGACTTAGAAAACTAAGCCATCTGTGACAGCAGAGGCAGAAATCAGAGATCACACCCCATGTTGCCTCACCAGCTCCAAAAGCTATACAACCCTCTCTTCTTTCTCTCACTACTTTGCACGAAGAAAAAAAGAAAACTAAAGCTCTTCCCTCCCTCCCTCCCCTGCATCACTAAAAATTTGTCTCCTCCACTCTGGCAGCCAACTTCAGTAAACTGTACGGATACAAGCAGTGAAAAAAATCTAGTTAAGCATCTCTCCGCAGTCTGAAGGAAATATATTGGGTCCCTGTGGAAGTCCTCTTCAAACACTGGAGGTTGCTGACTGGCATTTTTCTATTACAAGGTGCTGTGATTTGCAGCTATTCTTCAGATGATTTTGACATCTTTGCTGCCCTACCCCCCTTCTTTGGGACAGAGGACAAGCCCCTGGAACCCCTTTTCTAAACAACAGTATTTTCTTTCCCCCTCAGAGGCCAAAATGTTACTGCAAATCCACAGCAGGAGCCCTGACATTTCCAGCAGTTCCTCTCATGATGGAAAAGGTTTCAGCTTACATCTAGCCTGCACTCCCGATTTAATTGCAGATAGCTGGTGTCTCTTGAACCACATCTCTGGGAACCTGCCCGCCTTGGTGGCAAAGAAGGGGCAAGGACACAGACGAGGATCTGTCAACCAATGCTTAACCTGCAAGCAGCTACAAGGTGGGGGAGCTTGGGAAGGGGAAGAAGAACTGCATGCAAACAAAAGGTGCATGCTGACGTTAATCCCTGCTAACGAAGCCTGCACAGAGCCTCTGCTCTGAGTCACCCTGCTCAGCAGCACACAGAGAGAAACCTCATGAATCAAACCTCCCCACCAGAGCGATGTGAAGCGGCGTGGACAGAGGGAGGGGGAGACACCAAGGCAGGGCTTGCATCAGACCCACAGATGCTGCCTCTGGCTGCAGCTGCCCCTGCCTCTGCCCCCTCACAGGTGCTCTTACCTGGCCCCAGACCCTGGATCTTGAGGCCCTGTCTTAAAATCACAGCAGAAGGGGTGCAGTAGGTCTCCTCGTGTTCATCCTGGGGCACAGGCACACAGCACTTGAAGACCACTTTTACCCCAGGGCAGCACAAGAATAGGGAAGGTGAGCACCTAAAAGTGTGCCTGGCACCAGAAGAGGGCTGTGAAAATGGGGGCCAAGTCTCTTCCATCATTTCGTTCATCTAGGTGCATATGTGCAGGTAAGATCAGAGGAGAAGCAACTAGCTATGGAGAGTGGGCCCTAAAGACCATTTTTGCAGCTTCACTAATGTTCAAAACACCAAATGGCATGAGTAAATACATCCAACTGACCCATCATGGCAGCTCCATACAGGTGCAGAGACTCCCTTCCTCTACAGTCAGACAAAGACTCAGAGAGGACAGGAGACTTGTTGCCGAGGAATTGGTTTCAGTTCTTTTATACAATCAAATCTAAGTCTAGTTTCAAAAGCGTGTCGGACCAGCAAAGAAAACCATCTTCCCCCATACTGTGTACAGCAAGCCGTATGTGTCTGACCATAACCAAACAAGTTGGTGTTTTTTTCACAGATAGATCTAGAATCTCCTTTTCTGTTGGTTGAGTTTTCAACTAATGCTTTCCAGTGGCAGGGCCTTGGAGGGGTTACAATGTGGTAATTTCAGGTGCTAAAGCAGTTCTACACCTCTTCACAAACACAGTCCTCAGATGTTGCAAGGGGGGCCAAGGAAAGAAAGCCATCTCTTTCCAAGCTTGCAAGAGCAAAGGAGCCATCTCAGAGCCTAGCTACTTGGGTGCTCCTGGAGGGAGAAAACCAGGATAAGCTAATAGGAGGTGCATTCAAAGCCCATGTGCCTTGCAGAGCTGGCATTTCTTTCTTGGGAAAAAATGAAAAGAAAAGGGGAAAAGAGGAGAAACAAAAGAAGAGAAAGAAAAGAGGGGAAAAGAAAGGAAAGAAAGGAAAGGGAAGGGAGGAAGGGAGGGAGGAAGGGAGGGAGGAAGGGATGGAGGGAGGGAGGGAGGGAGGGAGGGAGGGAGGGAGGGAGGGAGGGAGGGAGGGAGGGAGGGAGGGAGGGAGGGAGGGAGGAAGGGAGGAAGGAAGGCAGGCAGGAAGGCAGGCAGGAAGGCAGGCAGGAAGGCAGGCAGGAAGGCAGGCAGGAAGGCAGGCAGGGAGAGAGAAAGAGAGAAAGAGAGAAAGAGAGAAAGAGAGAAAGAGAGAAAGAGAGAAAGAGAGAAAGAGAGAAAGAGAGAAAGAGAGAAAGAGAGAAAGAGAGAAAGAGAGAAAGAGAGAAAGAGAGAAAGAGAGAAAGAGAGAAAGAAAGAAAGAGAGAAAGAGAGAAAGAGAGAAAGAGAGAAAGAGAGAAAGAGAGAAAGAGAGAGAGAGAGAGAAGAGAGAAAGAGAGAAAGAGAAGAGAGAGAGAGAGAGAGAGAAAGAAAGAAAGAAAGAAAGAAAGAAAGAAAGAAAGAAAGAAAGAAAGAAAGAAAGAAAGAAAGAAAGAAAGAAAGAAAGAAAGAAAGAAAGAAAGAAAGAAAGAAAGAAAGAAAGAAAGAAAGAGAAAGAAAGAAAGAAAGAAGAAAAGAAAGAAAGGAAAGAAAAGAAAGAAAAGAAAGAAAAGAAAGAAAAGAGAAAAAAGGAAAGAAAAGAGAAAAAAGGAAAGAAAAGAGAAAAAAGGAAAGAAAAGAGCAAGTAGATCCATCTTGCTGAATGGCACAGAGGGACTGGCTATACAAACTCCATAGTGAAGCACTGCATGGTCATCAAAATGGTGTGCCTTGGCAGTAGGAGAAGCACAAGCTCTGGGCTATTGTTTCTGAGAACCTCAAAGCCCAGTAAATGCTATCTGCTCTTAGAGGAACTGTCAGGGAGGAACACAAGCTCTCTTGAGTAAATGCAGTGCTTTGTTTGCTGCTTACCTGGAAGATGAGTGTTTTTTGTGATGACAAGCAAATATTAAAACCTTGTCCTGGGGATGTTTACTTGATAGATATTAGTTTACTAGCACTTACAGATGAGACAAGGAAGAGGGAAACAGACTGGCATGAAAAAAAATCTTCTATACAAGCATTTGAGAGTTGTTAAGACAGTGCCAGAAGACAATCATCTATCCAAGATCAAAGAGCTCCAGTGATTTAAAAGGGCCTCTCTCCGAGGGGAGAGGAGTTATAGTTGCTCAAGGAAAAGAAACAAAGATGACAGGGCACATAAGCCTGCTTAAGTTATCTTCATAGAACAGCAGAGCCTCAGGAACACCTATTCGTGTATACATTTTGTCTTTAAATGTCTGTTCTCAGTGCTACATTTCAATATTAAATAAATGACCCCACACAGTCATTACTTGAAGCTCAATTTCTTCTTCAGAGAGCCATCACTTCAGACTGCCTGCTCCTGAGTTCACTTGAGCTTGCTAGATGATGCTTGGTTCTGTTATTCTAATGTCAAGCAAAAACCCATATGTCCTGCCTCTCAGACAGGTCTATTAACTGGGGCTCAGAGACTCACTGTCACTATGCAGCTTTCAAGGATAATAAGCACATCTGCCCCAAAGATACTGCAGGACAGATGGGTCCTCTTCACTGCAGATCTCTTATTATGCATAAGAGAACAAACTGCAGGTGTCTGAAGCTCACTGGACCTGACGGATCAGAATTGACCTCTAGGTTGGATCTATATCTATAGGCCAGGGTAAATGAAAATGTACACTAGAGGGAAGTAAAAGGCACAAAAGCCTCAAAGCTGACAAAGATGTCATTCAAGGAGAGCAAAATTAACTACAACTGAAATTTTAAAGGATTTTCCATATCTTAAAAGTTCTGCAAGAGATCAAAACTGTTTCTTCCAAGTTTAACTGTGACAGTTTATCCAAGTTTTGACACTTGGAGACAGAGGTAAAAATAATTGAGCTGCACTGACTTAATAAGGAAATTAAGTATTCAGAAAGCAAAGGTAGTCAGTGCCATTTTCCTGGCTCAAAATCCTTATCATCTTGAAGCTAATTCTGCTATTCCTCCTACGGAGTCACAATTTTTACTTAGAAAATTCATGTTCTGTACCCACTTCTGCACTGAAGCTTTGAAACAGAAACCTCCAATCTCTAGGGCTGGAGAAGGCCTGCAGCTTTCTCTCAAGCCTGGTTTCAACAACCAGGTTTTGTCACCTTTGCAATGGTAAAAGCTGAGAGGAGAAACCAATGAAGAAATTGTCCAAATGTGATTTCAGGAGCTTATAGGGAACTTGTTTCCTTGTTGCAATCTGAAAGTGAAACTGCAGACCGGTGGGAACAGGTGTTGACTGAATTGCTGCCACTATTTTGTTTTCATCTTTTAGTTACCATGTATTTGGTAATTTCACACCAGTAGTTCATTAATAAATTGGCATTCCAGCACTGCTGCAACAGCAAGGCACCCTAAATACAACAGCTTTCTCTGTATGAGGGGAAATGACCAAAATAGCTATAGCAAAATAACTCTCCAGCTTTTATTTTGGTGCCACTGCTAGAAGCCCTGAGGTGGGTTTTTGACTCCTTCCCGTGCACATAAGAGCCTAGTAGGTGGATAAAGCTTCTCCCTGATGCACCCTGGCTTGGAGGGGCTGGGTTTCTTTGCCACCACTTGCAAGGACAAGCACCCAACCAGAAAAGTTTTCCTGGTTGAAAAGGAGGTACTACACACAGTAGTTTTAGCCCCAAACACCAGAGGCTTGCAAATACATTGACTTCACATCCCTGGCATTCAAGCAGTTAAACACAACTGTGAACTCTGGAAGCTTTCCCACTCCTTGCTGAAGCTTCTATCCAGTACACTGGTAACTGGTAAACAGATGGTACAACAGATATGGTGTCAGCTCCCTCCTTGTTGGAAATGCAGCTATCCAACATTTAGTCAACCTGCCTACAGGGACAAGTGACTAAATTAGAACTAAAACATGCTTTCATTTCCCTTTCACTTTTAACTACGGCACAGACACAGCCTGTGCCTTTTGCATCCCTGAGTCCAAAATTTCTTTTTTTTTTTTTTTTTTTTTTTTTTTAAAGGGAATTTTCTCTCTGCAGCTTTCCCATACTGGATGTTGTGGCGAAAGGTGGTAAAAATCTCCCTCTCACTCAGTCTCCTACAACCAGTCTAGGATAAACAGTCATTCAGGCTGGCAGCATTTTCCTCCTCAAAGCTGCATCCAAGGAATAACATAGACACTGCAAATAGTATCATGAACTCCAACGCTCACAACCAGCAAGGCTGCTGGGAGCATCTAGCACTATTTCAAGAAGATGTTCTCACTTTGTCTCAAGTTGGGCTCCCTCTGTGTTTCATGGCTCTCTCTGACTTCCCTCCAGCCCTTTACAATAAATTCTGCTCCTTGATAAACACCTCTTTCAGCCTTCACTAACTCCTTCACTCTCTCCCATGAATCCCCCCTCATATTTCTGAAGCTGTACCCATTTCTCTTACCTCCATGTAAGGCTTTATATTCATTAGTACCACACTTACCTCATTGCCCTCTTCCTCCAAAGCTCTGCCCTGGAGCAACACAAAATTTGCATCTTATTCTGAATTTGGCACTTCTTTTCCTTGTGAATGCTTTATATCAGAAAGCAACCATGATTTGGGACAATTTGCCAAGAAAATCTCCTCTTTGTCTACCAAGCCACTTATACGTCCCTCAACATACATAAAAAGTGCAAGGTTTTAGACAGGCTCTATTATTTTTCCAGCGGTGACTACAGAAAGGTTTGGGGATTTGTGTGTGTGTGGTTTTAGTTCCAGGCTGAGTCAATATATTATGGAAGGCAGACCTGACTCCAGTTACCTAGAGACTGCTTAACCAAACGCTCATGTGACACTGTAAAACCACTTAGCAGGAATGCCATTCAATTGCTCAATTTGGCAAACTCTGTTGATGGATTTCCCCCGCTCATAACTCTCACTTGTCTATTCATTGTTTCCCATATTGCATATGGAAAAGAAAAAGGGGGGGAAAAAATTATTTTATGAGGATTTAGATGCTAATAAGGCTGAGATTTAAATATGAAATCAAGTCAACAGAAGTAAAAATTGTTTCTTCTGCTTTCATTCTCTTCTCCATTTATTTCCCCATCATAAGCATATGTTCTCTCTCTCTCCTATGAACTCTGTCATCAAGCACATGTGCATCAAAAGCTTTGTTATTTCCAATATGCTGCTCTAATGTTAACTTCAGGAGCTCAGCCTCACCCTTCTGTGATATTGCTAAGTATTTATCACTATTTTTACATTAACTGTGTCCCCCAAGGGGTAAAGTTATTCTTCTCTGCTTGGGTGTCTAAAGCTTGGCTCCTTTTCCAGAGGCCAAATGCCTGTAAAACCCCTCCCTTCTCAAGGAGCTGCACCTCTGCAAAGTAAATAACACTCACGTAAGAGTCTAAATACAATACCCAGTGCTTGTCTTTAGGCACCCAAGTTTGAAAATGTTGGTCTGAGTGAACAGGCCCAGCTTGTGACATGAATCACTCTACAGAGTAAGGTTAGGACAGAGAATTTACTGATTCTTAATTTAATTATCTCAACCATCCTGCTGCTTAAACAAGAAACCCAACTGGGAATCTCAATTACAGTAATACACTCACCAAATATATTGTATTCATTTTTTAGAATTGCTTTAGAAATGGCATCACTATCCAGAACAAAACCAAACGTGCACAAAAATGCATCCTAACCCCAGAATATGGTGTAAAAGTCTTTGTAATCCACTACATTTGGATCCAAGGGCTCCAGTGGGTTTCTTTAGCCACGGAGCCCCAGTAGCAGGCATCTAACAACACCGTGATGCCAAACCTACTCCCTTTCTCAGATTTTTCTTGGCTAGCCCTTCTGCTGCCTGCATTCAGATGAACAAGAATTTAAGCATGAATTATCACCGTCGTGGATAAGTGATTTTATGCCCTCAATTTCCACTTCCCTGCTGCCCAACAGGTCCCTTGCTCAGCCACTTCAGCAAGGAAGGAGCATGTCAGAACTGGCATTCCATTTGGGCTATCCTTCATAATCCCTTTTTTGGCATGACAGGGTGTGAGGGAGATCTTTTCGCCTTCCTCAGCTCTTTCCCTTCTCCCAGGGGATACAGATGAGGAAAAAATAGTATGGCAACTAGCAGAAGCTCTTTGAAAGAGCTCAATGACAGCAGAGGCAGGGCTGCTTTCTTAAGTTTCAGCCTCTCTGTGTGCAGCCGCCACAGTGACAGTCCAGGGCCAAAAGCAGTTCACTTAAACAGCAGCCATCACATAGTCCTCCAGGTAAGAATGCACCAATTATAAAACAGACATTCACATTTGCTAGGAAAAATGTAGCAAATCTAAAGTTAAGACTAGTTTTGTTTTTTCAGTTTGAACTGGCAGCTCCCATTTTGTCCAGGACCTGCCTTTTGGGGATGTCAGATTCCTTTTTTCCTTGCATCTTCAAAAGATAAAATCCGCAGAGAATAGTGAAATGTTTAAAAAGTCTTTGAATATAGCCCTGCCCATAAAGAAGCTCCCTGAAGAGTCCAGAAGGACAGACTAAATGAATGATGCCATCAGTTTGCCAGGTCTGATGAGGCAACACAACCACTTGGACAGGACTGTGTTTGTCTCACTGGTAGTGCAGCCCTGGATCCTGCTGTCACATGCCTCTGGGCACTTCAGGCCAGGGAATGTCTCTTAAGATTGTTGGTAAATTCTTATCTGTTAGTACAGTTGCAGAGGTGACGCTTGCAGACGTAACCCTGAGCAAATCTAAGCCAGGCAGTAACCCTGGTAATTTGGAGGGGGATGGGAAGAACAGCAGCAGCCAGCTGGGAGCTGATCAAGATGCCTCACACACAACCCTTTGCCTTCTACAGCTGCTAAGGCTCAAGCTAGGACCTGTAGTCAACAAGACTGGCTACAAACATGCAAAACTGTGATTGCTGCCCAAAAATGCTTCTTGTACCCTTGATACTGCAAAATAAAATATTTCTTTTAACACCATTTTCTTGATCTGCACTACTCACCGCTGCTACAGTGGGTCTCGATTTGTACATATAGTAAGTTGAAATACAGGATGAAGCAGCACATGGGGAAAATATGCCTTTTGTGTTCATTTCAAAACTTACTGACCAGTTGTCATGGTGGCCTTTATTCACATCACCCCTACAGGCCACTGTGTTTCACCCATAGGAAGACCCTCCTCTGATTACTTTGATGCACTCCTATCAGCTGAGTGTGCTTGCCACAAACAGTCACTAAAACCCATTAGCATAAACCTCAGTGAAAGATGCTTAGGTAAATTTGTCTCACCTCAGCCTTGCCTCAGGCTACCAGATCACTCGACTACTTTCCAGAGATTGGTTAATGTGTAATAATTCTTGCAGGTCTCATAAGTCAGTGATACACCCAAACTCTGTCAGGACTAGGTGAAATATTTCTGACTTTTCACAATAAACATACAATCCACAAGACTGGTCTGCATCTACATTACCTTATTTTCTCATCTTAACTAGTTTTTCATTCCTGTGCCTACATACTGCTCCTTAACCTCAAAAGATCTGGAGTGGAAGACACCTACACCTTTTTCTTTTTCTTTTTTTCTTTAATATTAACAAACAGCTAAACTTGGCCAAAACCTATAATTTCAAGGGAAAGGAGAGAGGGGTACAAACACAGAACCATTTCAAGTCACATCTTGTGAAAAAGTTTGGCCAGAAAAGTGTTTTAAACAATGTAAAGTTTTATTTCAACATTTTCTGACCGTGATAATTTCAGAAATGCCGAAATTTAATTTCCACATTATTATCCATGTCAATGTTTTGCTATAACACAGAACCATTTAACTGTCTGAAGTTTAAAAAGAATAAAAGAAGCTAAAAATATTAAGTAGATTGAAACCTGAATATTAAATCATCATTGCCATGGCTTGGCTTCATGAACAAAGATTTAAGAAGGGCTCTACCCACTCTTGCACTGATAGGTTGAAATAAAATAGATTGAAAGTGGATGTTTCATTTAAATTTATATAAAACATTTAGAATTCTCACTGCATTATTTTTCAATTTGTCCCAAATTTCACTTCAGCAACACCGGTTGTGGACATGTCATATACCTCACGTTGTCTGTTTGCTGAAGTTTTGAACTGAAGATGGACTCAAAGGGTCTGTTGACTTCTCTCTTCAATATTATCAACTCCCCCCCCAACTTATTATCAAAAAAGCCAACAGAACAACAAATCATGTGGTTTTTACCAGTTCACCCTAGATGAGAGCCCACAAACTTATTTCATCCATACCAGTGTTGATGTTTGCACCTGTTTGCACCTGGTCCCAAATCCAAGCACAAGCTGTTTTAGAGCATTGCTTGCTTCATACATCTTTGGAGAAGTAATCTGAGAAAGCTCTGCTGGGGGTTTCAACCAAAAGAGAAAATACATCACTTAGTAATACTCGCTGGTATGTCAGGACAAAGGACTTTTTCACCAGTTGGGACCCACTAAGAATTATTACCTTCAGTTTGCTCCTCAACAAATAGGCAAGGGATAGAAAAATCTCCCCTCCCTACCTAATAACCTATGCAAGTCTGTCCAAAGCAGGCAGTGGATATTATGAAATGAAACTGAGAAAAGTTCACATTTTCCCGAGCTGCTGAAGTACAGTTTTAAACATGTAAGAGACAGTTTGCCTTTAACATTAAAAAGCAGAATATACTGTCTTGATACCCTCTGAGCACTCACCTTTAGACTTCTATTAACAACCTCATTAGCAAGAAGAGCTATACAGTATCTTGGTTTATGAAAAGGATCATAAATCTGTGCTTTTGGGAGCTACTGTATGTCTGCCTCTTTGAATTATGGATTCTTACTGCAGGTAATCTAATCAAACCACTAACAAATCCTTTTTCATATGCTCACAGAAAAAACACTGCACATTAAGAAAAACAAATGACAAGCAACAGATACTCAGAATATCTTTTTATGCACATTAGAGCAGTGCTGAAGACGACATCTGTATTCGGAAATGAGCAACAGCAAAATCCCCAGACATGCCTGCAATCAAGAAATCACAGTCTAACACTCACTGAAGCTGGTGTTAGTATCTCCAGTAGCTCAAGTGGCTTTAAAATGAGTTGTCAATCAACCCCTTCTTCATCCCCACTTATTCTGAGCACGCTTCTTACACCAAGCAATGCTACACAAATGTTAACAGCTGCTGAGCACCCAAAAATCAAAGTCACATAAAGCAGAAAGGGATGCTTTTTTTACTCTTGGTACCTAACCACAACTAGCTTTCCAAGACTATGGACCTCTTCAGTGAAGTGTTGTTATAGAGGACATTGGGGTAGACCAGAAAAAAGCTACCGAAATTGGACACTGCAAGAACACTAAGCCCATTACCAGTCTGCTGATCACAATAATTTGCAATTTTCACTTCCTTGGTTCATTGCTTGTGTTTTTTAAATACCTGCTAATCTGTTTTCCACATTTTTCGGTACTGCATATATACTGCATATACTTCTCTTTTGGGTTCTTATTTCTTCCTTGTTTTGTTCTCAGATTATCATTTGCCATCATCAAAAAAAATATCCTGAAATTCAAGGGAGGAAGATGCTGCATGTCTTGAAGTTTGTTATCCAAAAATACCTCAAATCGCTGGTGAAAGTAAAGGGGCAATTTTTTTGTTTGGATTTTTAAATCTTTTCAAGCTTCTTAATTGAAAAATTCATAAAAACTAGTGTATATTTCACAGAATTGTCACAGTTGGAGAAGACTTCTAGGATCATGTCTGTCAGCATCGCCCCCCCCCAATAAAACATATATGTGTGTATGCATATATATATTTGTATCAGTGACTAGAGCATGTCCTGAAGTGCTTCATCTACATGGTTTTTAGATACTTCTAGGAATGGTGATGCAACCACCTCCCCGGGCAGCCATTCCAATCCCTATCTACTCCCTCAGTAAAGAAATTCTTCCAAACTTCTAGTGGAAACCTCCCCTGCTGCAATTTCGGGCCACTTCCTCTTGTCCTATCACTGTTCACAAGAGAAGAGGCCAGCACCCACCTCCCTAGAACCTCCTTTCAGGTAATTGTAGAGAGCAATAAGGTCTCCCCTCAGCCTCCTCCAAACTAAACATTCCCAATTCCCTCAGCCTTTCTTCACAGGACTTGTTCTCCAGACCCTTCACCAGCTTGGTTGCCCTTCTCTGAACTCACTCCAGAGCTCAAAGTCTTTCTTGTAGTGAGAAGCCCAGAACTGGACACAGTACTCCAGGAGCAGCCTGACCAGTGCTGAGTACAGGGGCACAATCACTTCCCTCCTCCTCCTGGCCACACTATTCCTGATAAAAGCCAGGATGCCATTGGCCTTCTTGGCCACCTGGGCACACTGCTGGCTCATGTTCAGCCAGCTGTCAATCAGCACACACAGGTCCTTCTCTGCCTGGCAGCTTTCCAGACACTCCTCCCCTACTCTGTAGTGCTGCATGCAAAACTTGCATGTTTTAATTTTAAAGCACTGCACTTAAAGGCCTAAACATCATAGGAATGAAAGGCATTGTTTTTCCACCATAACAACATGAAGACTAAACTATTTCTCTGAATAAATTTAGGGGGAAAAATTAGCTCTTGAATAGGAACACCATGTGTGAAGTTCAAATTCTCTGCAAATCAGGATTGCAAAATTGCCCACCTTTGAAACAACTGTATCAAAAGGAATGCATCCTTAACTGGGACATTGAAAATTATGCTGCTAGGACATATTGCTAGATTTAATCAGTCCTGTCCAGTATTTATAAGTGTTCTTAAAATACGAGACCTGAGCAGACATCATATGTTGGGGTATGTTTGTTTAAAGTTAACGGTTGTTTATTAAATGTTATTTATATGCTGTTAAACCTCAGAAGGAGAAATATTAAACATGTCTGTTATTCACAGAGTACACAAAACAGGCACTAAATTTTACAGTTTGAAATACAACTTCCTATAGTGTATAAATCTACCAACATCTGCTAAATATGTAGAAGATTTATTACATTTTCATAAGGTTTACTTACTACATAGATTTCATGATTTGGCAAAGAAAGCCTGACTATGGGGAAAACTTATTTTGTTATTTTAAACCCTTTTAATACACACTTCAGAGGATGCATGAATACCCCCTTACCACCCTCCCTGTCTCCTGATGAGGGAAATGGTCTCTGAGGCATAAAGTTGGCTGAGAAGGAGAGAATTTGTGTCTCACATCTTGTTTATAGGATGGAGTCTTTGTGGTTCTCTCAGCAGCTCCCAAAGCAAGGTACAGTCCTCCATATTATCTCTCTCCAAAACTTTGCTGGCAGACTCAGAGTCAACGAAAATCCTAGAACAGTGCAAAAACCCTCCCTCCCCCTGCGGGAGAGCTCAGAAGGCTCTCCTCCCAAGGCATAGTGAAGTCAGACATTTGTTTTGGCATCCAGACACTCTTTCTGAAGACTGCATGAAACTTGGTAAGTTCCCATACTCTGGGAATCTTCGATGAAATAGTGTATTTTTTTCAGGCAATAATGCTCTGTGCTGGGAACAGAAATGGAAAATTTGGGCATAATGAAATCCTGTTTTCAGGAACTCAGGGAAATCCCATTGTCTTCATATAAATGAGCAGTCAAGTTTCAGCAGCAAGAGTTAAATGGGTTTCCCTTATCTTAGATAAAAACCTGGAAGTAGATGTAACTCAGTGCAGAAACCAGAGAAACCTGAGATTTTCCCTATTCATTGCCATAGGTGAGCATCTCCAGCACCCACCAAGAAAATGGCTGGAAGTACCTAAAGGAGAGAAGGCTACTCAACAGAAGCCAAACTTGGGGTTGCTGTCATTTACTTCACCACAAAATGAGGAGCAGCTTTTTAGCCCAGGAATTATTGTAAATACAGATAAATATTTCTAAACATAAAAGATAATTTCCCTTCTAGTAAGCTCTCCGTACATATATCACTACTGATCTTGTGATAATATATCATTTCTTTGAGATGAGAAGACTTACATAAACTATCCTTCATGACTTCTTTCTGACTCTTACTACATTCCTTTAAACCTTCTCAAAAATTGGGATTCAAATTTAAGGGAAATACTTGTCATCAGGAATTTACAAATGGCTCCAGCAAGAAGCAGAATGTAGGTACAGGTATATCTTGGAAGGAATCTAGCTATATAGGATAACACTTAACAGTTTAGCCAAAAATGCTGATTTACTGATGCAGACCTCCACTTACAGAATTGCTTCTTTCTGAAGCAAAATTATTACAAGACTACTTGACTCACTGTCTGCTCCCAGCTATGTGAATACTTAATGTAACATACATTCAATTCTTCTCTTATACCCTTTAATCCAGCTGTATCCAAAACTTTAAGTCATGATTTAGCATTCTAAGTCACTATCTGAGCTCTCCAGGACAAAGACCTATTTTTTTCCTTTTGTAAACTTTCACTAGGTTCTCTGTGGTCTGAGTTGTGTCAGAGATCAACATACAAGTATACATGCTTATATAATACTTGATAATATGGATTGCCTCCAGCTAACAGACTCGGCATCCTGGTGGAAAAAAAAACCATGCTGTTCAATGCATGAAGCACTGGTTCTGTTACTGTATTTATTATTTAACATTTGTGCGTTAGAACCACAGATGGGCAAGTGACAAGCAATAGCTATTGGAGAAAAAACATTATTACTCCTTGTACAAATACATCCCTAGGATAAGTTACAATATTCTGCTGCCAAAATGGAGCAGTTAACAATTTTTCTGCAGTCTGAGAAGTCCCAGATCACAGATGGCTAACTGAATAGGGGCTCAAGTAATGCTAAGCAATGAACAGCTGCTAACAATGAGGAAAATTGTGCTTGTAAGGCCTCACTCAATGCCCACAGTAGTCAATGAAAATCATATAAACAGCAGTGAGTGCCCTAGTGGCACTATTCTTTGGCAAGAAGTCAAAAACCAGATAAGAAAATATTGTTACATATACTCACTGACTTTACAGTGTAACTGAAACTTTGATCTCCAGGCAAGCCTAGAAGCATCCTGGTGAATGCAGCTGCATTTAAAATGCTGATGTACACTAAAATAAGTGTATTATATACCTTGCAGAGGATTAGGCATTTATTTAGAATGGGGTTCCATTGATTTTGCCCCAGATTACAGGCACATTACAGAAACCCAACACTTAATTTTGATAGACCATCACCTCCAAGGCTCTTCTGTAAATAAATGCCTAACTATATTAACAAATGGCAAAACCTTTGGTTAGATTGCCATTGCTACTGCTGTTCCTAATAAAACGCATCTACAAAGCATGTATAAGAAACCAAGTGCCTGCCTGAAAATATTTTGTAGCCGTTGTCACTGCCTTAGCTGGACTAGTGGTGGCTACCAGCCACCAAGGAAGAAGTTCAGAGAGTTAGGGACTGCTCACATCTGGAACAGCATATGAAACAGAAATCTCTGGTGGGTTGCAACAACTATGCAGCGACAGATATCTAATTTTTAAAGTCTTCAGAAGGAGCAATATCAAAAGCTTAAACATGACATGTACAAACTTCACATGACTGTCCTAACCTGAAGCAGTATGGATGCAGCTCTGTAAGCCCATGGAGAGAATTGAGTACCTTCCCAGGAGCTCAGGACAGCAAAGAGCAGTCCTCAATGGTTGTGACAGAACTGGAATACAGAAAGAGCAGGGCACTTGGTCTGAACAAAACAGAAGGCTCTTTAAAGCTTAGAAAGAACTCATTAGAATTCAGAGATGTGTTGCTGATGAATAACATCAGTGTTAAATGCATCTCTTTGTCCATTACCTCCTTGATAAATACACTCATAAAAGAGCCACTGAACTCAGGGAAAGATACTTCTTACAATCACTTCCCTTATTTTGCACAGTATTTTTTACGATCTGATGCAGGATGAATCTTAGCTGCTCTAAAAGCAGAGGTACTACTTAAAAAGATGCAGAGTTCAAGAAAGCTGTTTCTAAGGGGAGTTGGATTTTTTTCTTTTTAAAATATTCCTGCAAAATGTCTAGTAACACACTCCAAATTTCTATCTTATGCTTGTTCAAATGCTTGTTCAAACACCCTCCCGGGTTCCTTTGTGGTCTCAGAAACAGAGCAGGTACTTTTGTACTGCTTCACAGATTTTCCATTCTGATGCATTCTGTTTATGTTCCATAAATGCACAGGTGCACACGGCTGTACATAAATGGAGTCTGGTCCTACGGAAGCAAGGAATTGCTTCTCCTGCTATTTGCATAGGCTGGAGGCAGGCATAGTGCAAATAACACATTGCAGCTGTACCAACACGCTCCAGTCTCTACTTGCACTGTCCAAATGATCCTGCTCTGAGGCACTTCTTCAAAAAGAGCTGCAAGATGTGGCTACTCACCAGATTTACTAACAGTGTTGCTACAAAATGTAAACGATTGGACTGGGGACAAAAAGGGACTAAAGGAAGCCTCAAGCAGTGGTGGGTGTGACTGAGCTCAGACTCCCCAAGGGAAGCTATTAACCTTAATAAGGTAAGAGAAGGTGTGTCTTAACACCAAGGGAGCCCTGATAGCCCTCACCTATCCCACCACTCACAGCTTGAACCTGGAACTTCTGCCACCTGGGTTCCTCATCTGGGACTGACAATTTTGGTTCAGAGCCAGCTTGCAAGGACACTCATGTTGGGGAGCTCCTCCTCAGGGAGCACACGGAGTAAAAGCTCTTCTCCTGATGGTCTCATACTCCCTGGCAGGAGCTCTAGAAAACTCCCTGCCCAACACAGAGCTGGCCTGAAGCCTTGCTGCCACCACCACTGCATCTTTACATCCTGCAGGGAGAGCAGGATTTTTCCCAGACTGGAATATTCTTCCCCAACTGCTGGTTTAGGCTGGACAAAAAAAGACAAAGACCACAAGTCAGAAGCAGTGGCCTGCTATGGCCACCAGCTGCCATAGAGGAAAACACACCTTCTGCCTCTCTGGCTGAGAGATGGGCTGCTACAGGCAGCTCCATTTCTAGTTTCCAGTCTGCCGTGATCTGTCAGCAGCCTGCCATGATACACTGAGCTAATCATATCCTCCCCAGAGGCTGACATGCAACCTCTGGCCTATAGCATCCTAAATGCAAGTGCTTGCCAGGAAAAAGAAAAAAAAAAAAAAAAAAAAAGAAAACCACCAGCCAAGCCCCACACCAAAAACCAGTTCAGCAATCAGTTATGGATTATGTAAGTAAAGGCAGCCTCTGACGCAGGGCAATGCAGACACACACACACCAGCCTCACCAAATGCCCAGACAAGGATTGCCGCATGGCCAGAACAGTTCAGGTTTTCCACATTAGCACAAACTCTTTTACACCCAGCTAATGCTGCACAAAAAGGATTTCTCTCCTGCTCAAACAAGCTTGCTCAGACCTCATCTTGAGAGAGCCAAACTTATGACAAGCACCCTGAGTAACACTTTTCGGATATGTTTGGTTAACCTAAACTCTACCCAAGTTCCTGAGTTAATCCATTCTGAGCACGTTAGGCCTGAAGCTACAGACAAAGCCTGGGTCTCCCAGATCAGAGATACACTTTGGGACCACTGCACCAGCCCCACTTGCTGGTAATTAGAAGTTTAATGGTATTACTGAAATTGCAACCAAATTTCACTTACTTAAACCGATCACTGTCTAATTTTGAAAGTAGTTACATGTTCTGACAGGATGATTACAGCTTTATTCACCCTTTTTAAACTCAAATTTAAATAAAATACAGTGAGATTGTATCACATGATAAATTGCAGTCAGCTCTCAAGTCTATTTCTTCCAGATTTAATTCTGACATTGTAAAGTTGACAGCCTCACACAGCTCAAAAGAGGAATATTATGCTTTCCTACAGCAGAAGCATGACTAAGGAACAGGTAACACTTGCTTTGAGGCCCAGAAGGTCCCAAACTACTGGCTCTAATACCACAGGCTGAGTACTGATTTGCTTTAAACATCTGTTGAAAATTCAAATGCATCCGTCTGCAAATTTTCACTTGCGTTCTTAGCTAAGAGAGGCTAACATAGCAATAATTTTATGCATAGTTTAGAAAAGCCTTTAGATATAGTAATAATAATTTTTCCCTGCAACTCTGTGCATGGCCCTGAGGCCATGACAACAGAAGTACCCAGTTTAACAAGTAAAGACACCCCAGCAGTCAGGTAGGTAAAGAGTTCCAAATGGTCCTCATCTTGTTTCTAAGATGACATTTCTACAAAACACAACCTAGAGAAATAAATGAATTTTATATAGAATCCTTCTGATTGTTGCTAGTTCAGAATGACCTGGTTAATCTATGTTCTCATTCTTACATAAAGCAACTCTCACAAGCATACAGTGGCAGCACACTGCTAACACATCACCTTGCATTAAAAAATAAACCTGTGTGCATCATACCACAGCCCTCGACACAAGTTCCCCTTATGCAGGCATCCCACACGAGTCAGACTTTCATCTGTACACAGAAGCTGCTACCCACGGTGACTTTCCCTTCACTTTCCCAGTGAAGTTTCGTGGTTTCTTTCCCAAGCCCGTTTTTATTTGGCCTTGTCGAAATCACTGTTGGCATCCGCAGAGCCGGGAGAGGCGGCTGGTTGGAGAATTTGTGCCCTCTGGTGTTCAGCGGTGATACCGGGTCCCCAAAAATGTCTCTGCTTTGTGCTGCTGCATCGTCCTCCCCTCACCAAGCCCTGGCTGCTAGCAACGCAGCTCACTTCAACAGGAGAAAGCTTTTAGCCCTCAGCTGCTTCATTCTAGGAGTGTTCTCAGCAGAATACTGGCCAGACACCACTCTCTCCTTTTAAGACCATCTGGATAATTTACATGCAAGATTTAAGCTTTAGGGATGATTTCAGTAAGATCTACACCAACACGGCAGTTTCCAAAACCAAGGAGGACTCTGGATGGGGCACGCCTTTACGTTTCCATCATTACAAGTCAGCAAAAAAGTATAAGGGATAACTCTGAGTCAAGAAGTGATTTGATTTTTTTTTATTTAAATCTCCTGAGTCTCAAAGCTAAGGTTATATTCTTTAGGCTATAGTAAAAGAGAAGCTCCCAACAGCATGGTTTTCAGATGGCTGGCTGGTTCACATTTCCTGTTACCCTGCCTGCAGTAAATTCTTCAAAATCCCAACTAAAAACCAGTTTGTGGGCATAACATTAACACTCTGTTATGCCCACAAGCACTAAATCTTTGCCAGAGATGACTCAAGTACAAATTTCAGCAGGCCAATTCTGAATAGAAAGCTGAGCTTATTCTCCTGAAATCCATCCAAACTTTCTATAGCTCTCAGAGTAACTAAAAGACACTCTGATGTGGAGTTGTTCACTATGGGGAGTTTTAAGGTACTTTGCAAGGCTTTTAATGATAAAACTGTTCAACCTGCAGATACCTGTGGAGACACAGGTCCAATGTCTAAGCAGGTATACCTGCTGTGTTACTATTTCTCAGGACCTCTAGTTTCAGGGAAAATGTCCAACTCTGCATCTGTCCCTAATGTTATACCAGAAAAGTTTACCCCTTACCACCTGGGGCATCCAAAAGCCAGCGACAGCTGAGGTTTTGTAGGAACCCAGTGGCATCTACATTTAAAACCTCTCAAAACACTTCAGCCATGCCTACATCTATGAAACCACTACAACAGCACCTCTACACTTTGCACAGCAAAAAGATGTTTTAAACTCATATTGACTTAAATAAGTTCTTTTTATTTATACTTTGGAGGATCCATTTTCCTCCAAATCACAACCTCCCTCAGTGCTCTGATGGAGCCATTCCTCTTAGGGTGTTGGAGAAAAGACAGTCCTGATGTTGACATTCAAAACAGTAAGTTACCGGTTTCCATCACTACAAGGAGCTATGCTAAGGAAGAGAAAAGCTCACAGAAATGCAGGAGAAAAAAAAAAAAAAAAAAAAGTGAACAGAAGATCTGGATTCAATAAACTGTTTCAGTGGAAAGTTAGGAGCCTATGCACTGAGCCCGAGCCTAATAGTCCTTCTCTACAATTATATTCATTTGAATGTTGAGCGCTGTGTCATTAGACGACTGCATTCAGACAGTGCACTGCAGTAATCATTCACAAAGTGTTTACATTTCAACAAAGCCTTCTCTTGTGTGTTCCTCTAACCATAACAGCGCGTTTAGACATTGTATAAACATAGCCGATTTGTTTTTAATTAAGGAATTTCACAGCAGTGAGCTCTGATCACTTAATATTTCAAATCTGAAAACATCACTATTACAGTGTGTTAAGAGATTATTCGCTATATACTTTATACCCTGTATTAGTAACATTTCCCCCTAAATGCTACAACATCGGCCCTCCCTGCAGCTCAGTAAGGAAGCTGTACCTGTGGCTTGGGAGAATATGTGCAGGGACACTGCTTTCAGGACCAATCACAATCAGCTTCTGCATTTCAGAGAAATTCTGTATCTTTTAAGCAAAGCTGAAATCAATAGTCTGCCAAGAAAAGTGGAGAGACTTTGCTTTAGTGCTGTGGGATTCATTTTCATGACTGTCAATCATATGGCAATTTTTACAATTCCAGCACTGCAGTCTAACAAGTGCAATAATCTGTGGCCCAGATTTCTTGACAAGCAGAAGTGATTTAAGATGAAAGACTGGGACTAAGGAAAGGAGGAAAGGAGTGCATGTTTCACCCTATTTGACCAGTGTGCAATTTACACTTGAAAGAAAAACTGGGGGAAGCTCGATCTGGTAGAAACTGTTGGCAGCAGAGCCTGTTTGCAGCTAAGAAGCCAACAGAAGGATTGTATGGCAACAAGACTTCTGGTTCCTGCATGAATTTCAAATCACAGCGCTATGTTTAATCTCAAAACATCTGAAAGGAAACAATGAACAAGCAATCACCAATTGGTCATTATTTCTTGAACAGTCCATGGAAAACAGAGATGCTGGGTCAGATCAGAGTTTTGGAACTACTACGTAGGCAATGGGACTTTTCTCAGCCACCTCTGGCTTTTTGTCTCCAGCTGGACACATTCTGGATGTAGCCTACATGAAAGGTAGGAGCCTTTACCCTTTAAGGGAATTTTCAAGTGTTTCTGCATCAACTGGGGCACATGCCCTCTATAGGAACCATAAAGAGTAACAGAAACACCTCATCTCCAGGAGCACTTTTTGAAGGAATACCCTTCTCACCACTTCACAGGCAGAGCAGTTTATAGCTGCCTTTCACCAGAGAGGCTTGCAAGCATCCTCAGTTCCCTATTAAATTTATGAGCTGTCAGCAGCAAAAAAAAAATGAGGGAGGTCAAGAAAAAAAAATCATCTTGAACCAGTCTCAATAATAGCAATATGAAATGGCCTTTTGTGGCTTTACACCATGCAAATAAAGAAGAGAAAGAGCTGCAATGAGCGTGGGTGAGACACAGCAACCAGACAGCACCCATAGCCAAATACCAAGCTTAAAATACATTTTTAATATATCCCATATGTATTACACACACTCCCCAAACACTGAGGGCAGGCCTGAAGTATAGGAAAAGCTATGTAAAACATTTAGAGTTTTAGCTATTTTAAAAAACATTTGCAGTCATTCTACCTTTGCCTGGTGCATTTTCCTATAAGCTCAAAGATTTCTGCTCACCTGTTCCCAGGGGCAATCAGTAACCCCTCTAGCAAGAGGGCTGCTTCCAGTGCCTACCTGGCTACAAAATCAGTGGGATGTCATTCACTTTAGCCTGCCCTTTGCCATTCACAAATGTTTCCTACCCAAGTCTTGCATAGTTACAAAGAGGCTTGTTCAAAGAAGACTGTGGAATCTTTCCAGATATTTTTAAAACCCAATAGGAAAAGGACACGACATGGAACTTCCTTGAATCAGTCACTCCACTGGGAACAGCAAATATGAAACAAATCAACCCCATGCAGCCTGTGAGAAACCCACAGGCTAAAATTAATTTTCAGAGACAGTACACCATCTCTTTGACAACTTCTATCATTGTCCCACAATTTCAACTTGCTTAAAGGCTTTAACGATACATTTGGCAAAACTACTAAATTTAAGCTTAAGCTCATCCTTCAGTAACACAAATGGCTTATTTGACATTTAACATCAAATCAGGATATCTGTGACTTAATGCATGCCTGCTATAAAGTCCAAGCACTGTATGGACCAGCATGATACTGACCAGAATCAGGACTCTTTGTTGGGATTGTGCAACTCTGTGGTAATTTAATCCTCGCTTCTGTGAACCTTCCCGGGTCTGAAAACTGCCTCTGATTATGAGGGCTGCAGGAAACATGGAAAACAGAAGGATACCCCAGAAGCACAATGACAGCAAATGTCTGCGTCGCTGCTCAAAATAAGCATGTACTGCTTATTGTATTATAAAATTTAATGGAATATAATATGCTGTAAAAAGATATTTCACATATAGTGGAAAGTAAGTATATTATACATGCTGGAGAGTAAATAGAGTTGATTAAACTGGATAATATTGTTAAATGATATTTACTGCTAAAACTAAAGATTTTTGTTAACCTGACATGCAGAACTGGCAATGCCTCTTCAGGATATTCTTGTTTACAGACAAAATTGTGTATTACCTTCTTTTTTTCAGTGGCTGAAATGACCAAAGTACCACAACAGGTTTTTTCCAAAACAGTAAAAAAATGCTAGCAACTGAAGATACACAATTGTCTAACATGCAAATCACGTATGTCACATTCTGCAACATCACCTGACTACCAAAGCTCACGAGATTTTCTGTATCCACTGTCATTCTGGCTGTGTTTGGACAGAAGTTGTTTCTGTAACACTTCAAAGTAAATCTGTTCCAGGAAGATTCTGGAAGAGGCAGTATATCATACAGAATCTTAATCACACATTTTTTACAAGAAAAAGAAATAAATACATTAAGAAACATAAAAAACACAGACAATCTGTTATTTGTGACAATAGAACACACAAAAGGTGTACTATGGGATCTGAAATAAGGTATAAAATTGCCTAATCTCCTCTCTCCTCTTATGCAACAAGATACAGAAAAACCTTCCACAGACCTCCATCTGTAAAATGTCAGATCCAAGGAGCCTGGAAGCTAGCTGCCCCTGCTATTGCAGAGCCACACAGAACGAATAATATCTACAGAGGTCTCATGCCATGGACATAAAAGCAGATAAGCTGCATTTCTCCAGGGATTAAATTGTACTTGCTAATACACATCAGTTACCTATACAAGTTTTGTTGGTTTTTTTTTCCTCACATCTAGCTGCAAAAATCGTCCCATGAACTACAGAAGATTAATTTTCTGTTAGCTTGTGTCCTTCATCCTGTAAACCTTCCTCACTCCCACAACTCCAACATCGCTGAATGCTCTTGACAAAATACCTCATGAAGTTTGCCCATTTTTTCCTCTGTCAGAAAAGTAATGTGGGTTTTTCTCTTCCACCCCCCGATGCAAAAAACCTAATTAAACTAATGCTAGTTTTAACTTCTATCTCTTTATAAATCTTGGCTAAATTTAGCATGGGAGACCAAAACTCTCTGAGTCCCAAAGTTGCCCTCAAGAAAACAGAAGAGGAAAGCACAAAGGGAGGAGACCCAAAGAGACTGCAGCCCAATTTCCTTCAGAAACCAAGCTTAACTATCACTGGTTGCTTCTATGCCTGCCATATGTCACTGCTACTCAGGGACAATTCACAGGTATCTCCGTCAGATGAGTATCACCAGGTGACTTCTAATGGGAGTATCCACCCTGAATAATTTCTCAGCAGCAAAGTGCACAAATCCACAAAAGTGGACTTTCAAAGCAGGACACAGCTGCTAAAGATGACATCCAGCAGCAAACCAAACCTCACATCAAAGCCTTTTGTGGAACAGAAGAACACAGACTTCACACTGAGCATCTTGGCAAGTTTTCCTTCCTGGTGCCAAGCCCACAGGAAGGTAGGGAGAGGAGCCCATGGTCAGCATGCAGACACACAACAGTGGAGTCAGAGTAGGCACAATTCTCCCACCAGCTGATTGCAGAGTATATGATGCACCAGCTATGTTGTGAACTAATGAGGCTCAGCAAAAGTATCCCAGAAAGAGATGCAATTTAGCCTATAAACAAACAATGAGCAAGCAAAGCTATGGTGAAAAGTTAGTTACGCTTGCAAACCAGACTAAAAATTCATCAGTAAAGGAAAATTTAAAGAAAAACAATGTTTCTTATTAGCTTTCCTCAAGTTTCATTTTATTAGTCTATCCCTACATGTACAAAAATAAAATCAAAGTATAACGAAACAGGTCAGCTCTACAGTTTGGTCTGTATCTCAGAGCACAAGCTGATTACACCTGCATGGAAAATGTTCCAGGGAAGGGCTTTCACATGCCTGTATTATTTCAAATCATAAACTGATTTTTAAGGTAAAACTGTACTACAGCAGCTGACTCCAGGACTGAAGGTATTCCCCCCCCCCAACAAAAAAAAAGCAAAATAAAACAACCAACAAAAAAAACCCAAAAAAACAAAACAAAAACCAAAACAAACATAAACAAAAAAAAACCCAACAAAAACTACACACCACAAATTGTTAAGTTACATGAACTCTATTAACACTATTCAGTGTGGTCTCCATGATAAAAGGCAGAAAGAAAGCTCTGCTCTAGCAGCTCCCAATACAGAGAAGGGTTACAAAGCCTGAATCAGGACGGTCCCCAAGAATTTGCTCTGCAATATTGTCAGCTAACAGATAGAAGGGCAATAAAGCTATGCTCTATTGGAATTACCTATAAGCTTAAAGGTTATAGTAACTAATAAACAGAGGCATTTTACAACTGTATTTTCCAAAGTACTAGTGGTACATCCTACACCCCACCTTAACTGATTTCCAGGCATATTTTCCTTAAATATGCTTAAATACCTGTAAGAGCTTCTATTTTGCTAGCAAACTCATGCGTGCAAATAAGAAGCCTTTACCTTTCATCACTAATGGGGTAGGACGTGCCATGAACACCACAGGACTCCTAAGAAACTTCACCTCTCTGCATTCATAGAATCATGTTTCCATGTTTGCAGTCCACATACCACTGAAGTAAATAAAAGAAGTCACACAGATTTTATTGGGTCTCACCTCAGAACCACTATTTTTTTTCAGTATTCATTTAAGCAAGCTACATAGCCTATAACTGTGAAATCTCTCCATTCCAAAGGGATCTATAGAAAGAAGTGATAGCTGTTCTGTTCAAATATGAAATAACACAGACAAAACAAGAGATACCTAAAATATTTTTGGAGCCTTCTACAAAGGCATACTTCTGGAAAAAAAAAAAAAAATAAAAAAAAAACACAAAAAGAAAAAACAAACAAAAAAAATAACCAAACACGAAAAACACCCAAACTGAATACACAACAAAAATACCACAAACCACATACTGTCTTCCTCATCCCTTCAGCTTGAGCAGCACACCTAAATATTTACTAAATTATTTCTCCACCACACATGTACAAGTGTTTTCTGTATTCTAAGGATGCCTAAATTATTTTTTCATGTTTTTCAGTAAAATTCTTCCCTTACACATTGAAGTAAACAAGAACAATGCATGAATATTTATACAACCATCATTGCAGTGGTTACCATATGATACAAATAAAGAATGAGGAGTCTACAGAGAGAAAAAATTACAACACTTGAGTCCAACCCATAATTTACTCTCCCCTAGTCAAGGAATCTCCCAGGGTATCTGACTTTTGTTTTAAATGCATTTTGGCAGAATGTGAACCTTACGCTGGCTTCAAAATAAATCAGAATCTTAGCTGATGTAGTTCAGTATAGCTCCACATTAGACTTCTACCTTTATGACTTGAAACACTTCCTGATATGACATGATTGGTAACTGATGGAGCACTCTCTGAACATGGCTGAGATGGCAGGCAGAGTGGAAGAATCTGCCCAGTTCTGAGGTACACTGATATGTTTCATCTTTCTCCCAAAACTTAAAATCTTTTTATCCTGCCATGTATGAAATCTAGGCTTATCTTATCCTCAGGGCAAACCTTCATCCCTCTGCATAGTCATCATTATCAGCCCTACTGTTAGACAATGGCCCTTCCTTAAGTATAGTCATACTCTCAAACCAATGGTGGGGACAGGAAATGACCATCCAGCAAAATGTTGGTGCATGTGGCCCAATTCTAGCCCCACGAGACATGAACTAGCAAAGAATTAGCCAGCTGAAGAGGAAACAGCGTGTGCATCGGTTTGAGACAAAATCTGAAGTCTTGGAGAAATTCACAAACAAGTTTCCAGCTCTTTGAGGACTGCCTGCTCTGCTATAAATGGGCTGGTTTTCTAATGTCCAGCTACATCTGGTGCTCCTTTTGACTCAGACAATAGGTGAACATAGAAGAACTACTACTCAAATATAACAGCCACGACAAAACTAAAGGTTCTTCAGGAAAACTGTCTTAACAGCAATATTTTTGCTTTTGTGATAACCATCTGTTTGGAGACTTGTTCAAATGCTGAGAAAAGTCAGAAAAGGAACAAAACTTGCTAGAAAAACTCTAGCATCAAAATAAACAGCTTACCAGCAGTTATAGTTTGGGAGAAACTAATTCTTTAATACTCCAATTACTCTTAGAAAATTGAATTCTTAATGTAATATGAGGAGAGAACATATCCTTGACCAATACCCAAATAATCCACAGGAAAAGAGTCCAGAAAGCAAAAACAACAATACCACTAAATAAGTGACCACAACATTATTGCCATTTTCCCCCTGGAGAAATTCACAGCACTTTTAAGAAGCCTAGAAAGTATTCTGTGGAAATAGACTGATTAAAACCTTCAGGAAGTAGCAAAATGAACCTTGTCAGGCTCTAACTTCAATGCCAATTTAAGTTATACTCTCAACCAAAGAAGCTGCTGCACCTTTCAGCCCAAAGGTTCATAAAGGAGTTTGTATATACTCATAATACTTTTGAAAAGAATTAAACACGGGTAGGGAAAATCCTGTGCTGAATTCACTATTACATAAGTTAGTATACCTCATTTAGAAAGGTGTGACTAAATAGAGTTAATACATTTATTTGTATGTGACACTCTTGGGATACAGTAAATGTAAATTATTTTTTTCAGATGCTGAATTAGAAGTTGTGCTGGTTTTGGTTATGACAGAGTTAATTTTCTTCATAATAGCTGGTATGGGTCTACGTTTTGGATTTGTGCTGAAAACACTGTGTATGATACAGGGATGTTTTCGTTATTGCTGAGCAGAGCTTACACATCACCGAGGCCTTTTCTGCTTCTCATCCCACCACACCAACAAGTAGACTGGGGCTGCACAAGAAGCTGGAGGGGACACAGCTGGGACAGCTGACCCCACATGACCAAAGTAACATTCCATAATATATGAAGCCATGCTCATCATATAAAGCTGAGGGAACAAGAGGGAGGGGGGACGTTCAGAGTGATGGCACATGTCTTCCCAGGTAAGAGTTATACATGATGGAGCCCAGCTTTCCTGGAAATGGCTGAACACCTGCCTACCAAACAGATGCAGTGAATTAATTCCTTGTCTCACTTTGCTTGTATGTGCAGTTTTTGCTTTAAGCTACTAGTTTCTCATTATTACCCTTCTAATTCTCCCCCCTCGTCCCATTGTGGAGCACCTGTGTGGGGCTTGTTGCCCGCTAGGGTCAAGCCACAAGAGAAGTGAAAGATAGGAAGCTGAAATACACTATGCAATCCCTTCTCCTAGTTTAGAAAATTAAAACCTCCTTTCAAAGAGAGAGGAAGAAAGGGAGAAAGTGAGGAGACTACACTTTTCCCAACTAGCTGGCTTCATATCCTTGCTTTGAGTATGGGATAATATGTTCAATTAATGCGGCTCATCATCTGCTCAGACTTATTGCCTTTTCTAACTATTCATTTTGAATAGCAGTCACTTGTGAAAAGCTAATTTAACACAGCTCTACAATTGATTCCACCCTAAGGAAGCAGTAAAACAGTAAAATTAGAAGATGGGAAAGACGACGAGGTAAATATCCCTTATTCAGAAAGGATGCTTTGAATATAGTGGGAAGGCTTACACTTTTTTAGCTCAGTATTTTTCAAACTACATAAAAAAAAACATTGCACAGTTGCACAATGGACTACTTTCATGGTTCCAAAACCACCAGCACAACAGCATCCTTATCCCATAGAGGGCCTTAGAGGCTATCAGCATAAAAACAAATTATGTCCCCTGTGACATTCACAGGGGAATCTTGTAAGTCTGAAGTTCTTTCAACTGGTTCTGTTAGTTAAAGCTACTGATATGAATATATGCAACATGACCATATTTAATTGTTGATATGAAGTTGTAAATTAAAAAGTTTAAAAATATGTTTCCACAGATTTTGGAGGTCCTGCTATAATTAACAGGAATGAGAGAACATTCATATTCTGCAATAATCAGATCTGTATGCACACTTCTAAAAATACATTTTAAAAACCACATCCCTGGTGGCAGCAGAAGGCAGCTCATAAAACACTTTGTGTCTATTAAACCCATTTTCAAAGAAGATGCTGCAAAACTTTTTACAGTACTGGTCAGGATCAACCTGGTACCCAAAACAGAAATTTACAGGCAGCAGGAAAGAGTCATCACTTTTCTTATAGCTACTCCTGTTCTTTAGGTGAATTACTCACATATTTTCCACTAGTGATATACATGGTTAGATTCCTCAAATGAGCAGAATCCACTGACATTCAGATCTATATCCCAGGGGTTTGTTATCTTCAAAAGGAATATAAAGACACCCTAGTTATTCACAAAACAAAGAATCACAGAATTTTCATGGTTGGAAAAGACCCCCAAGATCACCCAGAAAAAAAAAAAAAAAAAATCTTTCCCACTAAAGCATGTCCTGAAGTGCCATATTCATCTCTCCCAGACAGGATGCAGAATTTCATTGTCTGTTTAGCTATTGATTGCATGGCCACAGAACATACAGGGACAATACCTCTTGAACACCCAGTCACAGAAGTCACCCCTTCTGCTAGCCCAAAGTATCACGTAATCCTAATAACCATTAAGTAATGATGGTTAGATTTTTATTTTAATATTCCCACTTATCTTTAGTATGGGATCTTTAATAGTCTTCCCTGGGGACCCTGATCCACTGTTCAACCACTTTCTGAGTGAAAAACATTTTCATTATAACTAACCTAAACTTCCCCCAGCACATCTTCCTACCATTCCCTCAGGTCCTATCATCAGTCGCCAGAGAGTCTTTCTTTTTGTTCCTATGAAGAAAAATAACAGGAGAATCAAGTTTAAATAGTTAAATTAACCAGGCAGAAATAGAGTTTCCTGAAGATCAAAGTTTTTAAAGTTACCTTTGCAGGTTTTTTGTTCATAATTTTTAGGTAAAAATGCTACATAGCTACATAAACTATGTAGCTATGATCTTTTTCTACCAGCAAAAACAGCAAGGAAGTCCCAAAAAAGCCAATTCATGTTTATAAAGTACATCAGAAAGGGGTCCTGTTCCTCTCACCTACCTTTCTGCCTGCTACAACTTCTAACATAAAGACTGTTTGGCTGAAAACAAACTTTTAACACAAACATGTACAAAAGGTGTCCCAGTAAATTTACGATAGTAAATGACCAATCTGGAAAGGAAAAGGTGAGTGTTGCTCCAATTTAAGGAAACACAAATTATTTTAATGGTTAGATATTTTAGAAATGAGAAATCACTGCATGCCAAAATAAAGTGCTCTTAGCTCCCAAGGTAGTTTCCTGAAAAAACAAGCATGACATGCTTTTAGCTGCTTGCAATGAGCCCCTTCCTGGTGTGGAGCATCATCAAAACCACTGAAAATGGTGCAGAGAAGGACACTCTCTAATAGCAACTGATGTAGTATCTCAAAGAGAACGTACAAGTCATAACTAACAAGCATTTGTACAGCCTTCTCACAAGCTGCAATACTCACTAGACATAATGCAAATGACTACTTTTGATAAAGTAAATGACAGCACTCTGAAATGCAGTGGAAATTATTTGGGGTTTCACGGCATTTGTTTCCACAGGCTGCATAAATCCCTACCTAGAAAAAAGCATCCTGAGGACTATTTGCAAGGTTCCTTGTAACTAAGAACATCTGCAGCTTGAAAGCCAGGACTGCCTTCTCAAATATAATGCTTTGAACAGGTGGGAAAATTGGTCTCGGTACAAAACACAGTGTCAAGTCTTCCCTTCCAGAAGAGAATGCGGGACAGAGGAAAAAAATGAAAGAAAGAAAGTGACCTCAGAAAGCAAGTAAAAGAAACTCCTGGCTTCCCTGTATTCTGAGAAAGGTATTGCTTTGCTGAAGAATTTCAGTGGACCACACAAGATGTTAGAATAGCAAGAGCGTCAAGGTGTTCAGGAACTTCTATGATTAATATATTGTCCAGAACATGTATGCACTCTAGACATCTTTTTGTTATCTGGATCTAATGCAAGCAACTGTCCAGTCTTACAAGATAGCGATGCACAGCTTTGCCTAGGATTCCTCCTCAGAGTAGTATTCTCTCCAATTAGTGTTGGGAAGGACAAAGATGAATAGTGAGGTTCCTTTATGTGGTTCACAGGATCAAGCCCTGCTGGAATGAAAGCTTTACAAAGATAAATGCCAGTCAGTGCAGCCATGAAGATAATCAGAAGCCATGTCCCTCCCATCTTCTGTGCCAAGGGTAGCAGAATTCAGTTCATTATGGACATGGCAGACATTTCCCCAATGTCTTTGCATGATTGCACAGACTATAGCTTCACAGCCATGATCAAAACCACTGGAAGCAGACTTCCAAAAGTGAAAGGAAAAAGAGGAAGGAAAGAGGAACAAAGACATGAGAGAGCTGATTTTCTCGGTGGGAAAAGGCAAGCAAGGACAAAGATAGCCTTTATGTAAACCCCACAATGATACATAAACAAGCAGGAAATGGCGAGTTCAAATGATGAAGACAGATCATATCACCTGAATTCAGAAAACTTGTTTTTCAACTCCCTAATTTAAATTGTTTTGCTTTTTAGTACAATAAAATCAATTGTTTGAGAAAAAAATTCTTACTGAGCTTTAAAAGACAGAAGAGATGTGGCATAATACTTCCAATTTACATTAATGTCTATATACTATTATCTTACTATTATCTCCTAAAGATTTTTCCAGGCATTTAATTAACATATGACAAGATACCCAAGTTAGCATGAAAAAAAAACAGTCCCCATTTAGTACACTATCTATAGCCTTTCAGAAGTTAGTTTCCCATTGTTTTTCCTCCTAATGCACTACCCAGTGCACATCTATTATGCTATTTTAATAGCAAGGCTCTGTCACAGAAATAAAAGGCATAAAGTTCTCAATGTACCCACATTACATTTGCTAATTTGACTCCAGCATAAGTGGCTTTCAAAGTCAGTGAAACACAGGTACAGTTTAGAAGTTTTCACCCAAGGACCCTGCCGGGATGAAGGCAGCATTAACTTTAACTGAGCATAGCACTGACAAACAGCCTCAGAACATCTCTGGAAAGGTGGCAGAGCAACTACCCAGGCCCCAGGGGCTCCCTGTGACCTGGGGGAGGTGAGGCTCCTATGGGGGTCTGTCACAGGACCTGCCTGCCAGTACCTATCCCACCCCCAGCCAGGGGCACTGCAGATCTTCAGTCCTTTCCACACATACCCTAGACAAACATCACTGTCCTTCCCCACTTTCAGACTTCCAATTCTGCCAAAAAAAAAAAAAAAATTACCCTTGAACAAGTGGAAGGATATATTAACATGTTTCATACTTGTATTTTATATATCCCCTTGCTACCAAACTCATGAAGCACTCTGAGCTGCTGCTCTGAGGGACATTTGTGGGTTCTGCTTTACTAACGTATCAGGAAAAGCCTGCAGCAAGAAGGAGAAAAAAAACCAAAAACAACAACAAAAAAAAAAAAAAACACCACAAAAACAAAACACAACCAACCAGACAAAAAACAAAAACAAAAAAACCACACATGCTAAAGAATAAAAGGATACTGTTCAAAACAAATTCTCACATCCAACAAGAGTTTCTGTTTCTTAATAGCCCCACATCTAGTTCCTTTTGAAGCATAAAATCTCTCTTGGTTTGGGAGGTTTTGGGGGCTGTTTGGTGGGTTGCTGGATTGTTTTTTTTCCCCGAAAAAAGTGCTTCTGGAAGCATCTGCCTATCACTTAGTTCAGCAATCACAGAATCTCAGGACAGTGGAAGACCTCTGGAGATCATCTAGTGGGGTCTGTAGGGTCCACTACAGGAGGTTGATGAGGGCCATGTCTAGTTTGTTCTTTAGTGTCAGAGACTCCACAGCCTCTCTTGGCAACTTGCACCACTGTTTAATCTCCCTTAAGATTTAGGAAATGTTTTTCTTACATTTAAATGGTAGTTCCCATGTTTCAGTTTGGGTCAATTGCCTCTTATCTTCTTGGTGGACTGTCCTGTCTTCTTTACTCCCCCTCTGTCACTTATGGATGAATTTTGACCACATCCTCCAGGCCACACACTCTCATCTCTCTCAGCCTCCTCTCAGACATCAAATGCCCAAGCCCTTAAACACCCTCATGGCCCTTTGCTGGGCTCATCTCAGTATGTCTACAAGTCTTGCCTCTCAGAGATAAGACCAGAACTGGACATGGTACTCCAGATGTGTCTCATCAGTGCTGCACAGAGAGCTGGTATTGCTCTCCCTGATGCGGACCCTTTATGTACCAAGGCTCAGGACCTTTGCATTAGCTTTTGCTGAGGGTCATGAGCTTCCTGTCGACCCACATCTCCAGCCTTTCTGAATTGCAGAACCTGGTGCATCAACCACTCCTCCCAGTTTTGTATCAACTGCAAACTTGAGGGTAGACTCTGTCCTGACACCTAGGTTCATTGAGGAACTACTATTAAATAGTATTTAAATGCTATTAAATAGTATTTGCTCCAGTGTCGATCCTTGGGGAACACCAAGTGACCATCCCAGCTGGATTTCATATCACTGGCCATAACCTTTCAAGCTCAGCAATTCAGTCAGATTTCATTCCACCTCACCATCCTCTTATCTAGTCTTTACTTCATCACTTTGTCACTGAGGATATTATATGATAAAGTTTTAAAAGTTAAAATAAAGACAAGTAACATCCAATGCATCCTCTCCCTACATCCACTGATCCAGTCATGATAGAAATTTATGCATATAATATATGGCATCGTTTCCCTTTCAAGAATTCATGCAAATTACTTTAAATCACTTTCCAAATCACATATCCTTAACATGTTAGGAAAAGGCTCCCAGAAGGATCCAGGACACAAGAAGAGGTCCTCTACTCTCTAGTATGAAAGAAATATCTGGGAGCCCTGTCCAGGCTGGCCCCAGATATGAGGCTGAAGTCTGGACCCTCAGAAGGCACAGAGAAAGAATAGGTGAGCAAAGATAGAAAAAGACAGCCACTCTTCTTTGTTTTCCTCCAAGGTATTTCTTTGATTTCAGACAACGAGTGTTCCACACAACTTTGAAACATTTTCATAAAGAAATATAGACATGACTTGCTTGATCAGAGTTTTTATGTTAAAAGGTCTGTCATCAGACTATGACAATTTTCTGAAATCAAAGCTCTCCACAAGAAAGACCCAAACCACTCATCAGGACAGTATCTCAGACTGTGGGTGAACTTCATTGTTAAAAGCAACATGAAAATGTTTATTCTCTGTCTTGCTTAGAGTACTCATACTCCTGTCAAAGATAACAATCTACAAGACCAAAAAGACCATGTGCAAGCCCAACTGGTCTGTTGGATCTCACACAATCAATGCAAGTACACAAGATAGTAAGATAACAGCTAATCTAAAGCATTACTAAATCCTTGCTCAGTTTGTTCACAAAAACTGGTTCTATATATGCCTTATAATTGCAGATCAAACCAGAATAAAAACCTGGCTTTCCTGCTCAGCAGCCTTTCATGAAACACCCTTCTTCATAGCACTGAACGTTTTTTTTCAGGCATCTGGTGCCTGACAGCTCTTAAAACATTATCACTTTAATAGCTAAACAGTAACGAGTGAAGTTATTTGAGAATCTTTTTTTATTTTTAAAGAAGAATTCCCAGTTAAAAATAAAAAAGCCAAACCTCAGATATCCTTAGCACCTTTAGTGGAGCTACAGAAAACTTTTCTCCATTCTTGCAGTGAAATATAAGTCTTCCCTAGCATTTCTGTGAAAAAGAGCTCCATGCCACACTGCCCAAACTAGCAACAAGCCAAGACTGTTTGCTTGCATTTTCTGTTCTCAACACCTCTATGGCTTCCTTCATTCTGTATGCTTAAACATTGTCCATTTATATTACTATATCAAGGTTTGTGCATGTGTGCCGCTCTCTGTGTACCACAGGATGGCAGCAAATGTTAGAATATAAAGAAAACAGCTGAGTAAGAGACAAGAGTGTTCTAGTTGATTTAAATAAAGTTACTGTATCCTGAAACAAAAAGGAAAATTCCTAAACTGTAATCCAAGTTCTCAAATGTGTAAGCAAAGACATTTTCAGGCACATACAGTAATGCAAGAGTCCAGATCATAGCAGGTCAAAGGCATTAAAAAATATACTCCTTAAGGGAATCAAATGATACAGGATGTCACTGCAAAAAATCTGGAGTTAATAGGATTTTTTGAGCCAAAAAAAATACTAATCAGAAAATATGAGATGGGGAACAAGTTTGTGTGGAATGACAGTAAATTGTAACTAGAAGGATTATATTGTTTAAGTGCATTATTATGAAAAAGGCATCCATAAAAACTAAACCAGAAGGGACAAAAGCATTCAAAAGTAATCTCAAAAGAGAAATACTCCTTCAGTTTCAGGTACATCTAAAATATTATATAAAATAGTAACCATAAATGTGTTTATCTGATTGAGGGCACTTGCTGCAGGTAAACCAAAAGACATTGATTATTTAGAAATGAGGTAAATTGTGCATAAATCTTTTGTGAAGTTCACAATCAGTGCCCCATTTTTTAAGGTCTTCTCAGTTATGAGGAGCTCAAACAGAACACAAGGGAAAAGAGAAGCAGCATATGGAAAAAGGACCAAATAATTGGATAGTGTCTTCTTCAACTTTTCACATGAGCTGTAGACCTCAAAAGCTGGAATATCAAAGTCTGTATTAATCATTATTATTAAATTAAATAATAACAATAAAACTTCCCCAGCCAACAAGAATATTTTTAGAATGGGACAGGATAAGGATTTTGTGTAATTTCTGCATTTTACTTGAAGTTATGAAGTAGTTTCACAGGAACTTTATCTACAAGTTTCTAGCTATTGAATCCTTTTATAAAGGGATGCAGCCACTGTGCAAAGATATTCTAAGACTTCAAGGAGTTAACTTTTACAGTAAAATTAAATTATTTATTTTTAATACAGGCAACATTTGCTTCTGTTCATCAATTTTTCCTCTTTCTTACTACATTACCCTTTGCTTTTCTGTCCAGTGCTAAACTAACCCAGAAAGATGGTAGCATAGTTGGCAAGTCATCAATATTTTATAGCTGTAGGCCATGTCAATTGTTTGCAATGCACCTCTTGCCAAAAAGATCAACCAGCCTCTTTGGAAGAAGCCATAACTGGCATGACTCTGCTTGATTCCCAGCTAATCAAACTTGTAGTCTTTGCACTGTGATGGCTAGATTTGACTCTTTCTACTAACTGCTGTTGAATCTTCTGACAGGGTGATAAATTGCGTTATTACATTAAACACATTCTGAACAAAAAATGAGGGAGGCACAATAGTTCCAAGGGGATCAGGAAGGTATGTGTAAAGGAGGTAAAGATGCTCATACCCTTGTGTTAAGCACAGAACAACTTATGTGGCAGACGTTATTGCTGCCCAAAGAAAATTTATGTTGTTTGGACTACTCAAAAGTTGGACTTCTTAAAAAATAATTTTAAAATATCATACCTGATGCATGTGAAAAAAATGACTTCCAGATGCTACTGGCAGTAGTGCATCTCTACTTTGCCTGCTTGTGTTAAAACCATGGCCTTTGCCTTCAGAAAATGTGACGACCATTGTAAGTGATTGTTCTCTTCTAATCTGCTGCCAACTTTTGGCCATACAGCAAGGTAATTATAAGGACACTGCTACTAGCCAAGTCAGTACAGTATTTCTTCCATTCAGGCCACTGTCACCCCACAAATTCGAATAAGGATCTGGAAAATAGATGTTTTCTATAGTCTTCTGCAGTCTTCTTGCAGTAAAAATAGATTGCAACCATGCTTATGTCATGTTGTTGCCCAGCAACCTTTTTTTCTTCCGCTTAATCTCCCTGTTCTCTGATATCTTATTGGTCTGCACCATGATCAATCTGCAAACTATGACTCACTAGTCAGCAACAGCACTGACTGCTAAGCTTGCATGACATTCTGCCTTCCAATAATTACATAGGCTTAGGGAGATACACCTTAGAGTAGTCAGAGACAGGATGTTGACCTAGGGGGAAAAAAAGCTAATGAAAAACATGGGAGATAGAGGGAGAAGAAGTGAAGAACATGGTCCTCCATCTTAAGCTTAACAAAAAAAAAAAAAAAACAAAAAACAAAAAACAAACACAAAAAACACCAAAAAAACCCCAAATAAAATATAAAATAAAAATTACATCTCCAATCCCTTTCCTTGCTGTCAAGGTCATCAAAAATAAATCAATAACCTTATAACAGTCTTTCCTTTTCTGGAGAAGGATCTTCCTTTGAAAGGAAAATAAGGACTATTGGGCAGAACAGCAAGGTCTTGCATCTCTTATAGCACATGAAAAACCTATTATTTGAGAGGTAATTACAGAAAAGGGCAACTTGCAAACACAGCTTTTGCAGACGTAGTCATTTGTGTGAATGGATTCCAGAGATGAGCATCCAATAGAGCACTGACATCAAAGGGTGAAGCCTAGACCCAGAGAGATATTTGGAGGGGGAATTCAAGTTCTTAAACTTAAGTATGCATGAGCATTTGAGAAGGCACAGTCTGGCTTTCAGCTTCTGCTCTAAAAGAGAGGGGGTCTCCTATAAACCCCAAATCACATCTTTCACCTCTTTGCCTATGTCACAGGTACCACAGGTACCACAGGAAATCTCAAATTATATTACAGGCGCAATCTGGTAGCTTGATCACTCCTCAAATATCTGGCTTCTCTTCAAAAATTTTAACCTCTATTGGTTTTATTGAATGCTTAGGTGGAACACATATTACCCCAATAAGTCATGATTAACATTACTTCAGATATCTATATTTAAGTCCCTGACAAAGGAGGAACATACCTTGCATGTGTGCAGTTCTTATTATAACATTAGGACTCTACTATCCCACACAGTTCTGATCATTGCCAAACAGAGAAAACTGTTCTAATCTACTGGCACTTGCCATCTCCTAGGGTAGTTAGAAACCTAGCATGTATTTCAAATCATCCAAGTGTTGGGCTACATAAGCACACCCAAATTCTGCAACAAAACTTTCCATTTTCTCTGCAAAGAAGATGGAAACCTTAAACTTATCCAGTGGCCCTTGCGACCAATCTGCCATTTCATCCCTCTACAACCTCACAAACCTCAATTGACTTGAGGTCACAACCAAGAAATTACCTGAAAGTGGATATATTAGTCAGCACCTTCTGAATCAGCAGCTGACGGGAGCGCTGCCAATATCAACTTTAGGAGCAGAGTTAACAGTGAGGTAAGTACTGAAATGCCTTTATGCTGACAGAGGAAAGATTCTTCCAAAAAGAATTTGTAAAACATCAAAAGATGTCACATCATGACCATTTAAAGCAGCAGTAGTTTTAGCACAGACTATGAAACGCTGCAAGTCCCCACCAACTTCTCAACATATAGGAATCAACATCTATTTTCATTCATATGTTACGGATAATCAGTTGATTCAAAATGATGTGGCACTATGCGTAAATTTAACACACACACAAAATTTCAAGGAATGGAAAACCATGAGCTATTACAGATTGTTTTCTTCCAGAGTACATGAGAAGTTTAATTCTGGCATTTTACAGTAAAAGACATACAACACCTCACAGTAAAATGAAAGGTTTTATTCAACAGTATTAGCAAGGAATAATAATATTAATAATAATAAACCTTTTTCTCATGCAGTTAAAAGCTAAAGATGACAGATACAATCAGCTACTCTGCCCTCTTCAGCTATTCAATGCAATAACAAAAGCCAAATTTAGATTTGCTTTTGGTGAGCAGTAAGGGCACTACAGAAAATCTGTATCTAGATTATGACCTCAGACAGAAGGATCGCAAGAGGTCCCAGTTTACATTTACTGGAAATACAAAGTACAACAGATTTCTAAAAGGAAAACAGAGAGCTTTGATAAATTGTTAGTAAAAACAGGTGGATTGAGAACGTCAGGGACTTGATTGTGAAGAAGGTCTGCAATTTCTCCAAGAGGTGCTCAGGATATAAATACTGAAATTATATTTTCAGTAATTAGGAGGACTTGTGTTATGGGGCATCAGATCGAGTTGATGAATAACTAGCTGAAGGAGGATACTAACAATAAGCAGAAAGCCTATCAAATAATGAAAAAGATTATGAAATGGCAAGGAATGCAATCTTCCTAGTACCAGAGATCAAGAAGAGAAAGGATAAGTAAAAACTATCAAAAATCAAGCCAAGATATACTTTGTTATGTGTTGGGAGAGGCAAGTGAAGTTATTTTGGTATTTAAAAAAAGAGAATGAAGACAGAAAAAGGGGCACATTGCAGATGGTGCAGTGCAAAAACCAATGCAAGTATGGTCTCAAGTGTAAGTGAATGTTTTGTCTGAGTTACCAGTAAGTATGATCAGGAAGATGTGTTATAGAAGGATGACTAAAGAGAATGATGATATGGAAGCAAATTTTGCAAGCAATCCTAAAGCTGAAGGTACTCACAGATATGGCAGTACACACAGGGGAAGGGCACAGGTAAACACACTTGGACTCTGAAAGACTAAAAGGCTCAAATTGCCAGTTCAGCTTTACCCTTTCCTAATGAAGTCAGGCACGGGGAGAGATCAACTAGAGAAAATCAGACATAGGACACTACAGAAGCAAGTGTGGGGAGGAAGCAAGAAGCCATACAATCTACTTTTATGCAAAGATTTATAATAGTTCTCAAAACAAAGGACAAAAGAAGATATGGAGCTGAAAAGAAAATAGGATAAGGATAGTCTAAAGATAAGACTGTGGCAGTCTCACCTTTTTTAAAATAATCTTCTAGGACAAAAGCCCCCCAAAATATTAGAAGTGGTACTTCTTATGTTGCTGAGAAGTGCTTGATACAATGCCACATAGGAAATAATTCATTAACAAAAGAAAATGACTGCTGGTGGTACTAAAAAGGGTGGAGAAACAGCTGGCAACAAGCACTGCTATCTATAGAAGAGAAATTGTGTTCTGCATAGGTTGGTCCTAATGTTTTCACTGAAGAGTTTAGTACAAAGAAGTGGGAAGTCCTGATGAAAATGTGCATAAAATACAAATCTCAGAGGCACTGTCAACACCATCAAGACTTGAGATAGAAGAAAAGACACCTGAACAAGCTGAGAACCACTGTAAAGAAATCCTTCCAATGCATGCAACCTCACTAACATCACACAGGTGTGGAACACACCCCCAGAGAAACAGCAGCAAGTGCTGGGGCTATAAACCCTCAGTGCTGTCAATGAGCTCTTTCAGAATTTATTCCCTAGGAGTCCATTGCTCTGAGAAGCATAAGTGTCTATGCAGTTCACAAGTGCTACCAGTAGGACTGACGAAAAGATCTGGGCAGGTAACTGAAGGAAAAAGACCGTGGAAAATAAATACTGAAGAAATGCTGCAGACAGCATATAGCAAGCATGTCTCCATGCCTATTATCATAAAATGAAGGTTTCATTTCCCATTTATGTATATGATTACAAAATAAAGATATGGTTTACAGCTGGAGACTTTCAGAGTGATTCAAAGTATGTAAAAAGGATCCAACAAAATAATTTCAGGAGCTATCTGATGATTTAAGCCAAGTGAAGTGCGTTACACTTCATTAAAATTACCTTTCACAGGATCTGGAACTATTTTAGTCTTTTAGTGAGTAAAACATCCTTTTTTTTCCCCCAAAGGTTTACTTCCACAACACATCTTGAGTTAAATATATGACTTTCCCCTGTTTCACATTAAATAATAAAGCACATTTATTAAGGGGAAAAAAAAAAAAAAAAACCTTGGGGTGGGGGGTGGTATCTGATGAGGCATTTTTCCAACTGTCAACATTTTGAAGCTGAGTAATAACACAGCCTTGGGGTTGCCATGGGAACATGTTTCATTTCCTAGGTGACAGCAAGTGTATGTCGTCACCAGTGAACCACACTGACTCTGGAAACATGTCAAGTTTCCTTCAGGCATCCACACCCCAAGACTTCCTGCTCCCACCCCAGGTATGGCCCCGGCTGAGCTTGGGCCGGCACCTCTGGCCCGATGCAGCCCCCACTGGACCTGGCTGCTCTCCCTCTCCTGGAAAGGACAGCCTGGTTTGGCTAGGGCAGGGGTAGGCTTCTAGACATCTTGAAGACCCTAATAAAGAGCAACACCCCTCTCTCCTCTTTGTAGACTCTTCCATTGCCTAACCAACCTCCCACAGGCACAGCTTCATTCGCACTTGTTCATGGCTTCAATTTCTTATCCTTTGGCCCTGGATAAGCCCCGTCAGCAGGGCCTCTTTGTGTTAAAAACCCCAAGAAGCCTTGTGTCATGCTCATAATGGGCATATTATTTAAATCAGCTATTTCTGAATCACCTGCAGTAATAATCAACATCTAAAAATAGCCATAGAGCTCAAAGATGCACTACACTAAGATGCTATTTGGTTATTTTTTAACCTGAAGTCTTTGGTTATATTACTGAAGGCCTCTCTTTGCAGCACCTATGTTCCTCAACACAACTTCAAGGCCACCAGCTGCACAGTATGACCAACAGGATTCACTTGCCTGTGAACATGAGGGAGGGCAAATAAAGTAGAATAACTTCTCCATAACAGCTCCTTAGTGCTCATGCAGTAGTCCAAAATCAGCAACTCTGATTCTGTAATAATTATTCTGATTTGGAAGTAGAGCGATTATTTTATTCTGGGATAATTACTCCATTTCCAAAGTGAAATAATTGTTACAGAATAAAATCAGGTTTATTATGGAATATTTCATCCACATGTGGGAGTTATTCTGGAACAGCTAAATTATACCCTAATAGCTAGAACAGTCCTGCCAGTCAATTTTCCTCACACAGGCAAATCCTTAAACCATAGTGCTACTAGAAGGAACAGTGCAGAAGATTTCATTACCCAGCTGGGGACCTCTACTGTTTAACTTCAAGAAGAATCTGCAGTCAAAAGAACTATGGCACATAGTTCCCCCTAAATCATCTATACAGAAGTCCATAAAGGAAATCACAAGCACATAAGGGATTTCCAGAGCATGCTACAAGTATTACTGACAGTAATACCTCACCACAGTATATGAAAATACAATCCCTGCCACTGAATGCCTTCTCCTCTAGGCTCACATGGTCAGAAATTGTTGCCAAGAATGGTCCTGGTCTACACCAGGCAGAGGTAAACTTTAACAGATGTATGTACCAGCATATGATTTCTGAAGGAACTAAGGGCATAGCCTGGACTGTGCAGCTATTATGCTATCTGTTTCAAGGTAACTAGCTTAGATAGAAGTGAAATTTAAAACGTTTTACTTGAAAAGACATTCAGAATCTCTTGACTTTGCCCACTGTTCTCTATTGTTACCCAATTCTCAGGAGACTAAGAAGGGAGTTCAGTGCTACCACCATTTTTACACTGCAAAATTTTATAATTGGGCATTAAGCTAGGCAAAGAAGTCAGGAGGCTCAAAAGTTTAGGTTCCCACAGCAACAGTAATTCAGCCATGTTTAAGACATAATACAGAGCATAAATTAACAGTTATTGAAAGCACTGCATATGTGCAATGTGGCCATGTTAACATTGCTATGGGAACCTTAACTTTTCAGTAGATAAGCATTCTACCAAAATAAAAACCATACAAAAGAAATAATCATTCCAGATTTTGCTGGAAAAGACTACAGCCAATTCCTCATCTGCAATCTGTCAATGAAGAGCATAAGGACATTAAAGCTTCAGAAATCCAAACAGGTGTAAAAATCATCACTAAGAACAGTGGGTGTCAGAGCCATAACCACAGATGACACTAATGCTTTAACTTCACTTTAAATTTAAATTTAGAGCCAAACTATGCAAAATCATTCCAGAACTTACAACAGAGGAATAAAAGGAAGTCCACGTACAGCTATCACCTTTACCTCTTTTCCTCTCATATTTTTCATATATTTAAAAATTTCTGAACAGATTGTAAATTCACTACGGACTTCAGTCTTTTTCAGTACTTTTCAATTAGAAAAAAAAATAATTAAAAAAAAAAAATCAAACTGTTTTATTATACATTTATGTAGTAGCAGCAAGTTTAGATTGTCTCTCATATTATTCTAACTAAACCGAAAGAGTGCATTCCAAAATAGTTTTATTTGACCAGGTCTCTTTAGGGAAGGAATTCTTTGTATTTTTAAATTAATCTAATGACAGTAGGTCTGCTATGTGGCCTTACTCTTCAATGGACTGCATATTGCTTTGAAGCAAAAGAGCAGCCTTCTGCTCCTGGTTGGACCACACCATCCAGTTCTCTGTACTGCACGATCTTGGGCCAGCCAGGCTCACTTTGCTACACTCCCCTGGCTTAAGCTGTGAAGCAGGAAAAATTACACTCACCTTCCTTCTTATGCACAGGTCTAGTGCTTTAACGAAGCGAGTTTCCTCCTGTTTTAAATAACAATGAAATCTTGAAGGCAGTCTTTCTACAGTACTTGGAAATAATTACAATAGCATCTAAAAGAATGGCTCTGCAAGGAATTCTGCCAACTTGCCACCAAAATACTAAATAAAAACAAAATAAAAGCTCCTTTCTGCTACTCCACCCTTTTATTACTCTGTGGTGTATGTGTTTAGCCCCAACCAAAATCCTGTTGAACAAGTTTCTTCCCCAGAGTGACTGCAAGATCACCAAATATTTTGAACCAATAAAAAAGTAAGTTCCAGAGTCCTAGAACTTCAGAGGCAGGTTTCTTTATTTATTTCTAAATAAATAGCGTTCCCCAGTCCAAGTGAGTGTGACAAGTTCCCTCCACTGTTCTGGCATGCTTGCCTGGAATTGTACCGACATCAGCAGGATTTCCTTGCTTCATAGGAAAAGCAGGATATTGGCTCCAAAACAACCCACACGGTTCAAAGTGAACATAATTTAAATTATTTGAGGTAACCCCGATTTCTTGGCATTTATAGCATGGACTTTATGGTGGGCACATCACTGGAATATGTTTTCTGAGTATCATTAAGATTTTACTCAGGCCAGAAATCAAGTTTCCCTAGTGTGATTTAGAAAAAAGAAAACAAGCTAGCCCGGGTCAGAACAGTGCTGCATTTTTACAAAGACAGATACACACTTAAAATAAGTAGCAAAATCCCTCACTAATAAACGGGAGACAGACAGATAGAAAATTTTGCCCTGTAATGCATAATTAAGCTTCTCGCAGCAAACAGCCACTGCATTATTTGGTCAAAATGCAAGTTTAATCTCCTTTATACCTAAAACACAGATTCCTTGTGTTCTTCTTCCAGATACTCCAGTAGGAGTGTAGTATTTTCTAGACTAGAAGAAACAAGATTGATATAAATAGAGTCTGTGAAAAACATAGTTTAGGCAGAAGAATTGTGTTTTCAAACTGTACTTCTGAGGCTCCCTAAGAACAGGAGGAAGCATGGGTTTATTTGAAGCCCATCTCAGAATGTTTGCAGCTACCCTTCATCAAACTGCAAAGTATTTTGATAACAAACTGCCCTCTGTATTTAGTCATCCCTCATAAACAGTAACTCATACGTATTTCAACCTCTATACCATTATATCTAGTACCCCAAAACCACTCTTTTACTCTAGCCCACACCCTTACTATTTCTGCTTGGCTTGACCACTTCCCAGACACCACAGCATGAAGGACACATTTATCTGGACAGCTTCCACTGCTCTTCAATTCCGTCCTGAGACAGTTCCCTTCCTAACTGCTCCTCCTACATGGCTGACCCCAAAGTCCTCAGAAGCTGTACTGCTGTACCCCGAGTTCTTTTTATTCAGGGGTTACATCATCTGTAATGAAGTCCAGTGTTAGTTCAGTCAGCCTATGGAGAGCAGAAAAAGGCATCACATTTGCTAGTGCAGCTTATAAAGAAGTTACCTTTTAGTTATTTAAATTGTCTTCTGTTCATCAATAGATAATAAGTGAACTTTTTCAGACATGTAGGTGGTGAATTTTTGAAGAAACGTTTCCTCATCTCACGAGCTTCACCCTAATGTATTGAAAGCATCCCTAGACTTAAAAGTCTTGCATTTATAGCAGGCAGGAAATACTTAGCTTGTTTTTCTTGGACAGCAACGGAAGTTGCCAACCAAGATCGTCCTGCCGTGTCCTTTGTGTCTGTTTGCCAATACCCACCAGTCTGTGGTGCCTATAAAAACCACTACTGCTGTTCCAGTGTGTTTTCAGTCACTACCCACACTCCTTATCTCCTTGGACACTCTGTTCTTAGAGGCATCTTCTGATGATGCTTTTCTGATAAAACACTTGTCTCTGATGTCTGACATACTCCAGAAAGTATAGAGTACCAAAGCCATCCTGGTAGTCTACAAGCTCCCTATTCTCTTCAGCATCCAGTGCTGATACAACTTAATCTTCATTTATTTTCTTTTTTAGAACCAAGTGTATGCATTAAATCTCATCTAGATTCCAGCACTAATGCAGCACCAACCTCCATTCTGTACATAACATTGTGACTTTTCATAAAAATTGTTTCCTATTAGTTGTTGTTACCTCAAATACCCACCACAGAGCATTAAAACATTTAAAATAGACAACATAAATTTCTCTTGTGGCTTTAATTATCTCTTTCTTTTCAACCCTATCAATTGCTAAATGCAAGCTAAAAATAGTTTATGATTTTTATTCAAGATATTCTCTGCTTCAATGACTTTACATAGGAAGGGTTAGAGCACTGGCAGTGAATGACTGAGATTATATATGCAAACATAGTGCTTCCTGGCTCGATGCAAATGAGCTTCATTTATAACCTGATGCCTTGTCTAAAAGCTGCATATCCTGTATGCAAACCATTGTGCTGATTTTTTTATCAAATATCCAAATTCATCACTCTAAAATGTTAAAAAAAAAAAAAAAATCTGTTTCTGAAATCAGTGACATTAAGCTCTGCCTAGATGTTTTTGTTTAGATAGAGCGAACAATGACATATCTTAATAAACACAAGTTCTAATGGACACTGGAAACTGAAAACATCTGCATGTCACTTTATAGGTGACTCAGTGCAAGTTTGTTTCCCTTCAGGTCTCATTCCATATTGCTTGTTAGTGCCTCTCCCATAATAGCATTTTGTTGTTCTAAAACACTTTGGAGAAAACAACAAGGGTCTCCCCGAAGTACAGGTAAAGTTTCCATTCTGCATATCACTTAACCATATGCTGCTTCCATCACTGACATGTTGAATCTCCTTTTTCTTTTGTTGTCAATGCCAATGTTTCTTTGCCTCCTGATCTACTTTTGTAGATGGAAGCAGCAAATTCCAAAAATTGCAGTGTACAACTGGAAACATTCCCTGAAGGCTCTAACTCACTCAGACTTTCAGACAACTGAGAGAATCACTGAGACTTTCAGTGTAGCCTCCTTAATGTTTAGTATCCAAGTTTCTTCTTTTCCCAAGTGCCAAAGAGTTAAAGAAAAGAGAACACAGGAAATTCACTAAAGATCTCAACAGTCATACACTGCCTGGATGTTACACGATCCCAGTCTCAGGAAAAGTTTGGAAAAGATGCAGAAACAAACTATTGAGAGATTTTGATTGAAAAGTTAAATTATGTTAACTTATTTACTTATTAACTTATAATTATTTAACTTATTATTTAAATTATTGGCTTTCTGCCACTTCAAAGTTATGCCACACTTCTTGCATATAATGTTCAAGACAAAATTTGTTTTCCCATTTTCCTTTCCTATTGTATTAGGTACTTGTAGCTGTAAAATAGTAATTAAAGAGGACATGCATAGAAATACACAACTAAAACAATTATGCACCATCACTGACCAAAGTCAGTCCTAAAATCTGCTACAAACCAGGTAATGGCAGCTCTGCAGCAGCATACCATAAATTATGAAAATCAGCTTGCACAACAAAATTAACTATGCTACCTACCATACCTTAGACAGTTAGGCCTGCAGACCTTTACCTATTACACATCTACTTGATGAGAAAAGGACCCGAAAGAAACTTCAGATGTGACTTTGCTCTCTGCTTTATTAAATCTTATGCCATTTCTACTGTTATTGAAGCCCTCAAGACAGTCCATTTTTCTCAGTGTGATAGTCTAATCCTCCCCTGCATTTACAGTGCTTCTTGAATTTCTTCCATCATCCAATTTCATCATTACTTTCAATTTTTGTACCCAAGGTCAAAATCAAAATATTCCACACAGAAGGGCTAAGTCCAGTCCTCAAAGAATTCCACTAGTAGATCCTCAATCAGTAAGTCTGGCATTTCCTTCTTGATCTCTGCCTGCCACTCTCCCAACTTCAGTTACATTCTACATATCGTATGTTCCTGTATCTCATGGCAAGCAGAAGAAAATAAGTTCTTTGTGTGGTAGTGTACTAAAAGTCCAACTTGACTGCCTTTGGAGAAGCAGAAGTATTTTCCTCTCTGTTTAGCGTGCTTAGATATCCATCTAGCCACAGAAGGGGACAGCTATCAAGTGGATTAGCAGATGGGAAAAAAAATTCCCAAACAAGGTGCCCAGCCAAATGCTACTCACCAGTGACAGCTGCCACCTTCTTCCCACTCTTACAAAACGCACCCTTTCTTGTCCTCTAGGGAAAGCTGCATGATGCAGCAGCCCCCAATAAATGAGCAGCTCAATGTGTAATTATTTCACACCTCTCCTCCCCCTCAAAACCAGAACCCAAACCTGCAAAGCAGCAGAGTCTAGCCCTGCCCCTGCCCAGTATGAAATTACACCACCTCCAGGCACAAGTCAGTTCACAGCAGCAAGCCAGCAACCAACAAAGCAAAACTCATCTTAAAAAAAAAAAAAAAGTTGATCCTGCCCAAGCTACCACTAAACAGGGGCTTGGCTTTCAGTTCTTTGGGCACAAGGCAGGATCAAAACCACAAAATGCCACGTGAAAACAGCAAGACAGTTATTTGGATTCATTTACCTATTAACCCTCTTCATTAAAAACATTTTAAAGACTGGAATATATGGCACTGACCTTGCCACGAACCACAACTTGAGTAAATTTCCCATTACAGTTATATTTTCACTGCCAGCGTCATTTTCAGAATCCTTTTATTTTATTAAATGTTTTGGCTTGGTAACATCTCCCAAAGAGAATCTTCCAAAACCATCGTGTATAAGTACCACTTGGAATAAGGATAACCTGTTTTACCTTGCATAAGTTTACACACACACACACAAAAAAAAAGTCTCAAAACATCAATTTTGCAGGATGTTTGTTACGTATTAAAATCAGAAAACTACTAGATAAACACACAGAATACAAACCTACCCATCCTACAGAGATGTTTCCATATGTTTATTTAATATTTGGAGTGTGAAAGCATCCCTCTTTTGATTACAACAAAGTTAAGCAACAATCACAGACTCAAGCAAGCAGGCAGCATGCCTCAAAAAAATATCCTAAGTCTGTCCAGTAGATGGCACTGACATATACACACACAGAGTGAAAAGTTGAATTTGAAATGCATGCTTCTAAAAATAAAATACCAATAAAATCAAATAAATATATTTGGAATTTGTTTTACCTAGAATATTTCTTTTCAGGATACATAGATTTATATCCTCCACTTTAATGGCCCAAAGGACTTCAAAATTATATATTAAAAAAATGATGTCTTTTACAAAACTGACAAGTATCTACACAGCAGTAGGACAGCTTTCTGTAGAACAATGTATCTTCATTTTACATGTGACTGCAGGAAGAATAATAGAAGTGTTCTTGCCCCCTTCACCAGTACATATTTTAGTCAGAAAAATCCCTTTGCTTTTTTTAAAAAAATTGGTCCAGAAGGATACTGTTAAAGCACTTTCTTCCTACCACACACTCATCTACTGCAAAAAATGCTCACTGCCATTAAATAAGATATCATGTATACATGGCAACAAACAATTACTAACAATCCAGAGCTTCTTCAGTGGTCTGCAGCACATTCCCATGACATGTAGATACAAAGTGGTCAGGGGCCAAAGAACTGAACCATTCCTGCCAGGCCCTCACAGACCCTAACAGTGAGGTAGGACTGTAAGTAGTGTCCAGCACCCCTATTTTTGTTTTTTTTTCCCCCAAGGATAGGAAAGCCCTGCTGGAGAAAAGGGGTATGATAAAAAACATGATGGATGCAAGTTAAGCATCTTTTCACACAAGCCATAAGAGGCTGTGGTGTGCCTACTTTCAAACACGGTTCCATCATGTTACAGAGGCTCCTAAAACTTTCCACTGCAGAGCTTGGTATGAGCTCAGGTCTCATTCCCAGGCTTCTTACCTCCCAACTGCAGAAATAGAGATAAACCAGCTGTGAAATATACCCCACTAGCAGGCATGAAAATGAGAAGCTGCTCACAAGTAGCAGAACATTTTCTGTTTTGTTTTTTTTTTTTTTACTTTTTCATTCAATATGGCAATGAATGGTTCATATCAACACATGTCAACATCTGAACAATTTTTTCCAGAGGATCCAACTCACTTGGCTGAATATTGTAGTTGCTAGGACAGCTGCTCAGAACTCAGAACTGAGGTTTTTTGCTACAAAAACTCTGCAATCCACTCTCCAGGTGGAAGGAGGAAGAAGCCTCCCAAAGCCTGAGTGCACTGGCTGCTGCCAGAGTTTGCAGGTAGTTGGCAAGAAGCCTCAGACTCCTGATATCAAGACACTGATCTCATGATCTGGTTTCCCAGCAGCTGCCACAGCGGGAAGTGGGAAGGAGTCACTCAGCCTGGAGAAGCATTTGTGGGGCAGCTGCCCAGTCTGCCCGGTCCAGAGCATGGAGGTCCTGGAATCTACAGTGCAAACCAGCAGGAAACATGGGTTTCAGTGAAAGGTCATTAGATCTGAAAAACTCCTAGGACAGCCTTGTGTTCTAAACAGTTTGGATCTCACTCCAAAAAGGCATTTCGGAAGCTCCACAACATGCTTTGATTCACACCTCATGGAGTGACCATTGCAGGTGGTATGGCAATCCCTTTCTAGTCGGTTACCTCATATTTTTTTGTTTGCTTCATCATGAAGACACTTCAAAGGTGTTTCATTTTTCTGATGAAAAAAGATGCTTGAAGAACTTCATCTTAGTTACAGAGATGTATAAGCTATGACTACCTACTTACATGCTAGGTGGTTTAAAGCCTTGGGTATAATCTCTGTACAAAGCACCAGTGGAATTCACCAACTGACAGTTAGAAGAATTATTTTACTATTAAAAATAACTCAAGATAAAAATTTATTTTTTATAAATTCTTAAAAGAATATTATTTGAAATAAATCCAAGCTCACTGAAGAATCCACCTCATACAATCTCAGAAAAGATATTTTGATAATTTTTTTGTTAGATGGTGACCAAATATAACTATTTTAAGATCAAAATAGTTTGCTTGGTTATGGTTTGTTGGTTCTTTTACTTTGTTACTTTATATATATATATATATATTTACATCTCCATTGAAGTAAGATGTATTTAAAGCTTCCCATGAAACAGATCTTAACGTGATTTAGCTATCAGAATGCTAGTTTAGTATAATCAATAACCTAACTCTTGAAGCAGGGAAACCCCCCGTTTTAATGAAAATAAGTGTGCTTAACTATTCTAGGCTCATCGTGTCAGGAAAGTAAAGTAACTAGATGTATGTATAAAGTGTATATCTAGAAACAGCATATGATCCCCATCCAGCTTGAACCAGTTTATCTCAACATACAGAGGGTTTCTGTATGCTTGGGCTTCTTTAGGCTCAACTTGAGGAAACCCCTTCAAATTAGGCAAAACTAACATTTCAGCATTTCACACCTGTACCACAAAAGCCCCTGCATCTTTTGCTTGTGGGTCTGAATCTTTTTTGTTAGATGCTATGAAAAAAAAACAAAACAAACCAAACAAACAAAAAAAAAATCCCACCAAACATCAGATAAAGCGCCTACCTCAAAGAGTTTTTGGAAAGCTATTAAGACAAAAAAACAGCAAATAAAATAGGTTCTGTGATACACAGGACCTTGTCAGATGGCACCAATAAGCATGAGGTACAACAACTAGGCTATATTCACCAGGTATGGAATTAAGGTACAGAGCACTGCACCACAGGCAGCATGTGAAAACCACATAAGAGGAATTTCAAAACATAGGTGACTCATATAAGATGGCACAGAGCAGAGCTCAAGTTTGCCTGTGTGGAAGCCTGACAAATACACAGAAAGAGTGTACAGCAAACACACTCATACATCACAGGAGGTTCTGGACCAGGAAAGTGAAGAGTCACATAAGGCCTTGAAGGGTAGTTTCAGTACTTTCATTTAATACAGGTGGGAAAAGTTAATGTCATCAGCTAAATAAGCTGTTACAAGAATGGAAATTTTTGAACATGCTAAAATAATTCTTCTACACTTCCAGGAGAGAGTAGTCCCCATGAGATGGCTGTATGAAGTCCTCAGGTCCAGCAACAATCATTTTTCCCTGCTCCAAACCTCAGTGAGCCATCTGCTCTCCAAGCAAAAGTATTTCCTGCTAAAATTGACATAGACCAAGAGAAATTTTCCATACCTTCTAGTGAAGCCATTTATTTCCCTAATTAACAGTAATGTGCTAACATAATTGACCTCAAAAAGTTAACTTCAACTAAACCACACCTACAAGTTCATTTCCCACCTTTTGGAAGCAAACATACAACAACCCTCAAAGTTCTGGTTCCTATCTCATGGCAAGGCCTGGGCATGCATCCCCCCTGCCTTCGCTCCTCCAGGAAAAGAACCCAGGTATACAGGAACTTAAGGAATCAGAGCCATACACATCCTCAGTCTTGGCAATCAGAAGGCTCAAAACATACCTAAGGCATAGTTTATATGTGACAATGTTGACAGTGTTTTGAAGATGATGAAAATCCAGCTCTGTTGGGCATAAAACTACAGATCTCACCAAGGCAGGTGGTCTTTACACAGGCTAGCAAGTGAGTAGCCATACAGGTACAGTTTTCCAGAATGGGTTTTTTCAGCCAGTTTGCCTTACAGCCTCAGAAGCTGAGTCACATCGTATGAACTGTATAGCTTTGGTGAAAATGAGACCCCCCCATTTTCTAGCCAATCTGAAAGGAGTCAATCACATCCACTACTAATCAGCTGAGACTGAAGTGAACCTAAGTAAACAGTCTCCCCTTTCTGAAGTTTGTTGCCTGAGTTGTGAGCATCCTTTTAACACTCCAATGGCTTTGCAAGGTCTGCCAAGAGCCCCAAGCAGTGGCTGGTGCAAAACATTCTTCCTGGGGCTGATTTGAGCCCTTAAAAACAGATTCACAGATCCACTGAGAAAGGTAAAAGATCCAGGTTGCTTAAAAGAGTACAAACATTCCTTACTTTTAACTTCTTTATCACTTACTTTATCCCACCTTTGAGTATAAGATACTAGATGGTGTTGCAGTGAAGATCCATAGACATCACAGTCACGTCTTAGGAACAAGACAGAACTTGGAAATACATTAATCTGGACCTGCATTTTAAAGCATGATAATTGCCAAGTCCTGAAATAACTTGCTAGCCTTAGCTATTAATGTCTAAAGAATCTATTCAACTGCTTCTCATCTTATGCTAAAGCTGAATCAACAAGACTGCAGAGATATGTCTGAGATCAGAGTAACTGCAGAGCTGAATTTAGCCCGGTAGTATTTTTGTTCAAAAGAAAAGCTCAGAATGGAGAAACACTGTCCTCATAAATGCTTTGGACTGCATGAAGGACAAACTCACTAGGCTGAAAAGTGAGTCAGAAATTCACTGAAAAGCAAATTTCTATCTGCAACTAGTAAATATAAAGATAGCATCTTAACCAGATTATTTGGAGGTTCATTTAGTAACTACTGCTTTTTTTTTGACAGCCGTATTGTTGTATAGAAAGAACGAACATCTCAATTGAAATACACAAATATATGAAGTGCAATATGCCTAAGCATCATATTTTCACCAGTTCACAGAACTGTTTCTCATTCCTGGCACTGTATTTTACACAGGAAAATACAATCCCTCTATCTACCTCCTCATCCCAAAAGAAAAAAACAAAAATAATTTTAAAAGATGAGATGAAGTTGCTAAATGGAATTCATAGGATCATAGAACAAGTCAGGTAGAAGAGATCTCCAGGGGTCTCTAGACCAACCTTTTGCTGAAAGCAGGGTCAGTGAAAAGCAGACCAGTCTGGGCTTTATCAGTTATGTCTCAAAAACCTCCAAGGAAGGAACCTGCTTCACTGCTGGGCAACCTGCTTCACTGCTTGACTCAGTGAAAAATCTCTTCACTGTGAAAAGGAGGAGCCCATCTCCACCTTCTCAGCAGCCTCCTCTAGAAATGGGGGAGCTTCCACTAGGTCCACATGAAGTCACCTCTTCTCTAGCCTGAACAAGACCCAAGTCCCTCACTCTCTCCTCACCAGCCAAGTGCTTTGACCCTAACAATCAGGGTAGCCATTCTCTGAACTCACTACAATTTAACAATGTCTTTCTTGTACTTGGGGATCTAAAACTGAACACAGTACTCCAGGGTCAGCCTTACAATTGCCAAGTATAGAAGGATAATCACATCCCTCTATCTACATGCTATTAATATAATTCAGAGTGCATTGACTGCCACCTTTGCTGCCAGGCCACACTGCTGACACACATGCAGTTTGCTGTTTGCCAGGACCATCAGGTTCTTTCTTGCAATGCTGTTCCCAGGGCAGGGTTTCTTCCCAGATGCAGGACAGAGCATTTATCCTTGCTGAATATCATAAGGCTGTTGCTGGTTCATCCCTCTAACCCATCTAGGTTTCTCAATGATAGCTCTGCCCTTGAGTATATTGACTGGTACTCCCTATTCAGTGTCATCTGCAAACTAATAGCAATCTCTCCATCACCTCCTGCGGGTCACAGTCTAAGATGTTCTCCAACAAGTACCAGGACAGATCCCTGTGCTACTTAGCTCAACCAGAAACATTACTGAGAACATATTCATCTGGTACATCCAAACTCTGAGCATTTAATAAGCAGGCAGGGTTTCCAGGGCTTAAGATTACAAGTATAGCCGCATATCCATATTTAACATTTAATCTAGTCACAGAAATCAGCTTTTAGGGAGTTATTTATGTGACCCAACAGTAACATTAGAGTCTGGTAACCACAGGTTTCCTTTATAGTGATCAAAGAAAGACATACAAAAGAAAAAAAAAATTAAAAGGACGTCCATACAACAGGATGTTGACAAACTGGAGAGAGTACAGCAGTGGAGCACTAGATGACCAAGACTAACTTAAGCAGCTGGATAGGCAGCTGGAGGTACTAGGAAATCTACAAGGAGAGGCTAGAGAAATTGAGTTAGAACTGGGTTAGGTTAGCTTGAAAAAGAGAAGGCTAAAAGTCAATTGCTGAATTCAGCTAGCTAAAGGTGACTTTTAGAGTAGGTGGCATTAAAGTCTTCTCAAGGGTAGACAGCAAAAGGGTAAGAAACAATGGTGACAAATTGTGATGCAGGGAATTCAGATCAGAGATGAAGAAAAAAAAAATTAAAGTAGAAATGCTCACCACTGAAAAAGTTGCCCCTGTAAACTCTCCATCTTTGAGTATGTCCAAAACTCAACCAGATAGGCTTGGAGAAATATGATCAAAATCAGAAGTTAGTCCAGATTTGAGCATATCAGGTTGGACCAGTGACTTTGAGAGTGCCCTGCTGGTCTGAATTTTTCTGTGATTCAATGAGAAAGGCCCATTCACTGGGTGATTCATCATGTCTTAAAATAGGTGTCTAAAATAGATTAGATGAATCACCATCTGGTGGTGCCTGTGTCTCACTGAAACATTCTCCACCGAATACAACGGCAACCTAACCTGACTGAATACAAACAAATGTCTTAAAGTGAGATGTCTAAATTAAGAGAGACAAGAATCACCACTAGTGACTTGTGCCCCAAAATGATAATGTTCTTGCCTTTTTTACAAGAACTTATTTACTTATCCTTTTAGGGCATGAACCACTTTCTTAACAGCCAATCTCTTTACTGTGGGAGAAGGTGGACAAGACCCTTGTATAACACCTACAAACCTAAAATGAGAATAAATTAGAATTTGATTTACACAGTTGACTTGAACATCTGTGAGCATCTCTCTTCATAATGCAATGGCTACAGCATTATGATTGGATATACAGATATGTCCATCTGTAGTAGCCCTTGTCCTTAAAGACACCTGTCTAATCAGAAGCTGACAGCACACTTTTCCCTAGCATTAGGATATTTCTGTTTTGACAGTCTTAAATATTAAGGCCATTGTGGATAAAGACAAGTGGGTTTAAATGTTCAGGTCATCTAGAAAGGTTTGTGTTTTTTTAAATTATTATTATTTTACAGACAGTAAATGCTTTAAGAGCACAATTTAAAGCTGCAGTGTATGTGTAGCCACGGTACACGTTTATATACTATAGCAAGATTTTAACTACCAGGTATCTGAGAACCCAGGAGCCATAGTAAATCTTCCCATCAAGGAAAACTAAGTATAGAAATATATAGCATGTGTTAAACTTCATTACATCTTTCATTAAAAAACTGATACACAACACTTTGAAGAGCATATTTATTTTGAATCTTAAAAAAATAAAAAAAAAAAAAAAAAAAAAGACATTCCTGAATTTACAAATGCAACTCTATCTAACAAATAAACATACAGGGACACTTATATGCAGGGTCATGCAGTATTTATCTAAAGTGTTACATTATCAGTCACAACTTTCATATTAGCATCCCAAAGGTTTCAATTTATATGTGGCTTCCCCATCAGTGGATGAGACTACATGCTCCAACTTAAAATTACTTTTAAATTTTGATCCCAAACACACAAACCCCACTCCTAACATTGACTCCTTTCTTTTCAGAGGTACCACATCAAATCAAGATGGTTGTTTAACAAAATGCATTCCTATAAACATGTCTGGGGAAACAGCAAAATCCTAGCACACAGCACATGTATGTGAGCATGTGGGTATTTTACTAAATAGATGAAAATTCAGCTTGGAATTAATGAATAAGCTGAAGAGGGTGGGGATGAGTCTCTTTGCCCCAGTAACAAGTGACAGGATGAGAGGAAAATCTACTCAAGTTGCACCAGGGGAGGTTTAGATTGGATAGCAGAAGAAACTTCTTCACTGAAAGTGTAATTTAACACTTGAATAGGCTGCCTGGGGAGGTACTGCATCACCATCCCTGGAAATGTTTGGAAAAAGTCATGTAAATGTGATGCTCTGGGACATGGTTTTGTGCTGGACAACAACCTTTCTCACCAAAACAATTCTATGATCAAGGTGACAGAGTTAAGAGAAGCCCAACTTGAAACCTGTTTATAAGTCAGTTTTATATTCAGAAAAATACCTCCAGTGAGCTTCTATAAGACACATGTTCAGCTTTGTCCACCACTCCCTTTTTCCAAAGAGCTTACTGCAGGACACAAAAGAACACCATTTGCTCCTCATGTGACAGCCTGCCAACACTTCTGAATTAGCTATTAACTGTATTAAAAAAGTAAAAAGTTAAATGGATTACAGTTTTGCCAGAGCAAACCCAGAGGGAAAGGGAAGGTATTTATCATGGAAAGGTTGAAATGTTTTGAAGGAACCATGACAATGCTTATGGAGAAAGGCCCATGTGCTAAAAGTTTCTACATAATATTATCCTCACTGTAAAATCTGTTAAATTAATTTAAAAAAAAAGCCATTAAAAGAATATTTTCTACTAAACAATTAATGGTGTCAAGTAATGTCTATAGAACAGTATTTGTTACACATTTAATAAAATCAGCATAACTTTTTCCTAAGTGAAGTGGCATTTTTCTTGCATATACTAAAAAAATCCCCTTCTCCATGTTCCAGAGATACTCCCAAAGCCAGTTCCCCTTTTGCTATCTAGATAGCCAGCATCCAGCTTTTTGGGACAATGCACAGCATAGAGGAAGTTCCTTGGCCACAAAGAACAACCCAAAGTTAGAGCACAACCATGAAAAACTGTGGTTGGAGGGAATGGAAGGAACAGAAGCAGTAATTTTTGTTACATATGTTATTTGGTAGCAGAAACAAAGATGGGCTTTGTCAGGCACTCCAGGATGTGAGCAAATACAACGTGAAAAGACAACCTCATTTTCACCATGCAGCTGACAAAGTCTGTGAAACCATCTCACAGCTCCTCCTTGCCTGGAGTAAAGTGACTCAACACACTCCTGAGCAGGAGAAGAGTGGAGTGGAAGGACACAGAGACAAGTGCCAAACATGCTTCCATGGGAGAAATGGTTCTAAACCTGACACAACCTCTCTAGGCAGCCTATTTGGTAGTTTAGAATCCAGCCTCTCTCTGTAACTGCTTCCCACAGCAGTGGAATGTACCCAAGGACAAGTGCTCATGCCTTACTGGGACTTGGCCATCGCTAAGAAAAACCATGTCCTAAGTGTCTTGTAGGTGTAAGTTTTTGGGACAATGGCAATCTTAATCAAAAGTTAACAAAGCAGTTAACTATTAATAGGTTCAGGAACAGTCTACACTGACTGATTAAGGAAAAAAGTGAATCCTACAGAAGTCTCTGAGAAAGCCAAGATTTTACATTTTACTGCTGGTTCAGAGCTACCATTAGAACTTTTAACATTTCAGCTACACAAATATGAAAACTTTTTACAATTAACACATACCGATACTCATGCTTAATCATTGTAAGTACCAGTCTGTACTCCAGAGAAATTACATTGGCTAATTGTAAAGTAGGAAATTGCTCAATATGAACAAAAATATTTCATAGTCTAAAATTTATTTTAAAGCATTAATATTTCAATATTGACACATAACAGATACTGTCAGATCATATTTTTCTTTTCAATTGGAAACTCTAAAATATTGTTTCCCATGAAAGAACATGCATAAGACATCTGGTTTTAAAAGAAGTTGACCATAACAAGGCCATATCAAAAACTACAGGGACACACACTTCAAATTTTGAATGAGTTTACAAATATTTTCAAGCATGTTCAGGCAGTCAGTTTTAACCCCACATTCTGGGGAAAATATTTTTTTTCCTATATTGTTTCTAGTACTTTGTGTTGACAGTTCTCACACTTCATTATATTTCATTTCATAGAATGGATAGGGAAGGGACCTTAAAGATCATCTGGTTCCAACCTCCCTGCATGGGCAGGGACACCTCCCACCAGACCAGGTTTCTCAAGGCCCCATCCAACCTGGCCTTGAACACTTCTGGGGGAGGCTGCCACAGCTTCCTTAGGAAACCTCTTGCAGTGTCTCATCACCCTCAAATTAAATAATTTCTTCCTAATCTCCAACCTAAATCTCCCCTCTTCAAGTTTAAACCATTTCCCTTTGTCCTCTCACTACACACCCATATTAAAAGCCCTACCCCAGCTTTCTTCTAGGGCTACGTCAGATATTGGAAGGTTGCTACAAGGTCACCTCAGAGCCTCCTTTTCTCCAGGCTGAACCACCCCAACTTCTCTAGCCTCTCTCACAGGGGAGCTGCTCCAGCCCTCTGAGCATTTTAGCGGCTCTCCTCTGGACATGTTCCAGGAGCTCTGTGTCCTTCTTATCCTGAGGACTCCAGAACTGGACACAGTACTCCAGGTGGGGTCTCACAAGAGCAGAGTAGAGGAGGAGAATCACCTCCCTCCACAGGCTGTCTGTGCTTCTTTTGATGCAGCCCAGGACAGGGTTGGCTTTGTGAGCTGCAAGCACACACTGACAGATCATGTTGAGCTCACCCCAAAAATGCCATCATAAGTTGCATGAAGTTTTGAAAGCTCAAATCAATCAAATCAATATTCATCATAGCTACAGTAAAAATCACCATGTATTATGTTATTCCATAAGAAGTCCCTGTTCCACCCGAAGAAAAAATGAAATCAAATCAGTTAGCCATAACTGGAAAAAGGAGAACTTTTCCCATCATGATCTCATAGATAAATAGAAAATCAAATTTAGAACTTCCTTATGACTTTTAATGGTTAAATATTAACAAGATCACAGTTCATGCTGTCCAGTGGGGACAAGTTCGTAACTTCACTTGAAATCAAAGTCATCACTTTTACTTCATCAAATTTTACCAGTCCCGATTGTGACAAAAACAACTGGCTCAATTTGAAAGTGAAAACATTTGTTTTATCAGGCTTTGGAACATAAAAGTGGTGGAGAACCTCATTCATCAGACATATGAAAAGTAGATAACACTGTTGAGCAATAGCTAAGGAAATACAACTACCATTTATCAAAAAAAACACAGACAGAAAGACATCTACAAAGGCATTTCAGAATGTAAAAAATGTTTTAAGCCAAAAGAACTTCAGTTTTCTTTTTACATGTTTTACAATAAGGATTTATAGGTAAAAGAAGAAAAAGAGCCACCAGATTTTCAAAACCAGGGTCAAAAACAATCTGCATAAAGTCCAACTGCATATTAACATTCATGACTGCAACTTGTAAGTACTACTGACATATAAATAAAAAAACACTGGAAGCACCCGGAAGGCACAGACTTCACCCTCACAGAAGAGGGTGAATCAGAGACAGAGCCATTCAGTAAAAGCTTTGATGATTTTCAGACCAAGTCCCTTCTACCCCACCCAAACGCAGATCTACACCAGGACTTCAGTATATCTTTAGGTACATGAAGGGGTACAATGCTACAGCAGAGAATCCCAGAGAACTGGGCTACAACATTTAGATGTCTGATTTGTTACATCTTCTAACCTTCCAACCAAAAATTTACTTAAAAACTTAGGGAACAGAAACTTGCATACTTTCCAAGGGGAGAAGGAAGACAAGTCAGACCCCTACGAGGCATCAATCTTCCAGCAGGAAACACTACAAACATCACTCAAATAAGGTATCATTTAACTGTGCCAGGCCACATGCCACTAATCACAAAACAGTAACTCAACACAGTCAGAGACTGTAAGCCAGAAGAAAGAAACAATGAAAAGATTTTTTTAAAAACCTGAAATTAATTTTCCATACTAGCAATGACGCAATGGACTGGGGGGAAAAAAAACAAAAAACAAACAAAAAAGCAAAACAAAAAAAAAAAACCACAAAAAAAAAAAAAAAAAAAAAAAAAAAAAAAAAAAAAAAAAAAAAAAAAAAAAAAAAACAGAAAACCAGTTTACTCCTACTTGTTCTGCTTAAGTTTCCTATAGCATGGCTGAACAGAAAATAATTTAGCAATTAAGGGTCAAAATAACTTTACACCAGAAGAATAAACCAAAACCAGCTTTTCAATACCTCTCATGTCCTAGTAAGGCTTGCAGTATGACATGTACACACCACAAATTCAGAGATACATGGAAACATCGTAACAGATTCACAGAGTCCCAATTGCTTTATAGCTGTATCATTGAAAAACCTGAAATAAAAATTTTAACACTGATGTAAGATTTTAAACACAAACAAGACTGAAGTTGCTCAGCTCAGCTTATGGCCTTCAGCTGAGCTTTCAGACAAGCTGAGCTTAGAAGATATAACAAAAAAAGCAAGTGTCTCAGGCCACAAGTACTCTCACATATCCCCAGCAGCACCTGATAAAACAGCTTTTTATAGCCACAGACCCTAGTGCAATCCAAAACCCTAAAGAAAGGTTGTAGCAATAGTAAATGTATAGTCATATAAATTCCATTAACTCTATTAAATTGTCCTGAAGTGTTTATAAGCAGCTATAGAAGGAATGGGATGTTTAGAGAGACAGATTAATATTTCATCAGATATGAGACCTTTTTTAAGACAACTGACAAACATTGCAGTGCATATTTCAACTGTTCCCACCCATCATTTTAAATAACAGTGTCTGCAATACACATATTCCTTCCCAACTACTTCAACATAAGCAATCAGGGTCTGATTCAAAGTCCACTGAAGAACTCAATAACATTTCTCCATTAAATTTATTTAATTAAAAAACAAACTTACCAGATGTGCTTCAGCACCTACCAAATTAGAAGAAAAAAATACTCACTTGCAGCAGCTTTTGTGCGTAGGGAGGCAGGACAAAGCCAGTTGCTATTGATTGCTAATAGCAAGTCAGTTTTGAAGGCAATAAACAAGAAGGATGTCCTTTTCTTCCTAACTAAAAATGGAAGACCAAAATCATTTTGAAACCATTTATAATCTCAGCACTCCTTCATTCTTCATCAATTAAAGCAGACATTGTGTTACTATAATTGCAAGTGAATTCATGTGCTCCCAACTAATCAGTGAAAGCTTGTTTTGTATCTGGGGTTGCCTTCTGTGGCAACTGACAACAAAACACCTGATAGCACTTCCAAAATCAGGTTGAGTTTGGGACCACACCCAAAACACCACCATGGACTCTAGCAGCCATCTCTGATCAGGTGCCTCTTCCAGTATGCGGTGAGATGCTGCACCTCTGTCAACATGGAGATAAAAGAGTTACCAGAGGGACAGTGAGAAGCCAATTGTTAGGGGAAAAGAAGGAAGACAGTTCTGTGTCACCCACCTCATTTTAAAATAAGAATCTGGAAATAAAAGCTTCACTGGGGCCTTGTGGTACACCTGTAACAAAAAATGCTGAATGCCTCAACAGGCCAATACCAAGCACTCATCTCTAGTCTATCTTGCTCCCATTGTAAGTGATGTGATAGGACAGAATAAAAGGCTGAAACACTTTAGTAAAGAGATAATATCAGGACAGAAACATACTGAGGAAATCACAGCCATGTGATAGCACCAAATGCCGTGATTCTTTCTTTAATGAACCTTCTCTTTTTCCCATTTCCCCCTCCCTTCCCCCACCAATGCAAAACAACTGGACAAGCTCATTCTCCACACAGTTGCAATGAGGTCATCAAGAGTTTAGTATCAGCCACAATCAGTAAAGGAGAACAACAAGAATATTCACTCAAACCAGACAGGGGAAACCATTCTGCTCCAGAGTACACAGCAATCCCCTGTGACAGGTGTGAGGAGCTGCCCCTCTAGTTCTATTTCCCCACATAAGAACACCTTGCCAGTTCTTTGGTAGCATCCAAGACCACCTGAGACTGCAGAGTTAGATCAGCTGTTGCATCTACTCTTTCATCACTGAATAGTTGAGACCTTTCCTCCTAACTCTCAACTACAGTACAATTTTTCAGTACCTGACTGCTCCTGGCAGTGTGTAAGGGCACTCCTGTGGCACAGAGTGGAATGTACAGACTCCCTTGGGTGACTCCTCCTTTGTACACATTTCTGATTTGGCAGTTTCCTACTAAATGGTTTTATCTGCTTAGCTGGGTAAAACTGATGGGGGAGCAGTATGACTGCAGCAGAAAACATTACCCTAATGTGTCAGACTGTCTAATAAGTTAAAAAAAGAATAGCTTAACTTCATGCTCAACACCTCTCTCTCTGGCTGTTCTTGGCACACTATTTTTATATATATGAGAATAAAAAAAGTTTACAATGTGTTCAGTAAGCTGAGAGCCAAAGTGAGGCCATCCTTAAAAAATGTTTTAGTTTCCTACTCCCAACCAGCTGCTTCTAGACTAATGTCTGCAACTAAATTGTTACTACCAGGATGCAGTTTTAATTTTTCATAGATTTCTGTTGCAGGGAGCTTGGACTGTAGAGAGACAAATTCATCAAAGCCTGCCCTACAATAAAAATAAAAAAAACAACAACAAAACCCAAACTAAACTACAGAAAAAAACATAATGATCAAAGGACAGGTTGTATTATACTGAAACAAACTTAGGGACTGCAAAGAAGAGTTCACACAGTGAGTTCAATGCACTGATCATGAACAAGGAGAAAAAAAAACACAGCAGATCTGAAAAGAATGATAAAACATGCAAGAAAAAATATAGCAAAACAGAATAACATCAAACTGATTTTGCTAAAATTCTTGTGCAAATTTGATGCATTTGCTTTTCCTCTTCTAAAGTACTCTGAACAGCGAGTCTGTGAGGCTGTTGTAAAGCTGTGTTACAATTCTGACTGTTCACCACCATGATTTTTAAGACATAGCACTACTGTCCAAATCTTGATTTTTATTTATTTGCTAAGTAAGCTAACAAAATTAAATACTACTATGATCGGCTATACTTTATAACATGACTGCCAAATTCTGGGTAGATAGAACCACAATTTCCTGACAGATTGTCAGCAGATTCTTGTCTATCATACCAAATAAATGCACACACTTTACTGTTTTGTTATTGCAAAAGTAAAAATCAGCCCATAAAAACAATAAGTGTGTTCAGGAAGTGCATTTCAATGTGATTACAATTCTTCCTGGGTAAAATAAGTCACAACCTTTGGCCATAATATGACCTAAAGTATTCCGTAATGGTCCACAAATTAAGTGCCTTCCGTATGTTATGATGTAAGTATGTACTGGGAAACTTGGCTTCATCAAACTTTGAAGAGGAATTTTTATGTCCTATGACAGAATGCTTTATTAAAAATAATGAGGACTTATAGTATTTGCAGGAAAGAACACTTGAGCAGGGAAATACATCTTTGTAGCATTTATAGTTTTACAGGGAGGCAAATTTCATCAGCTGTAAAAAAAAAAAAAAAAAAAAAAAAAAAAAAAGAAATCACTCCAAAATGTAGCAGCCTACACAAATATGTTCTGGTCCTCTCTTACTACATCAACATGAGAACCCCCCTTGTGTAGGCACAGACACCAGCTAGACAAGTTCTCTCACAGACACGTCCTTTGACACAAACACTCCTGCTTCTGCACACTTGCACACAAACGCTGCGCTCACATGTTAAGCTTCTTGCACGTAATCAATCCTCCAAGCTCTGGCGCTGCCTCCCACAAACACAGACGTGCTTCATACCTCCTCCTGCATTAGAAAACCATGTGAAACCATCTGTCACTATTTAATCTCGCAACCCAAGTCAGCCAAATACGCCCCATCTCAGCCCCAGACACCCCAGTAACCTTTCTAGCAGTACACTCCTCACAAATAGACCATTCTTTTTGTTACTCCCTACCTAACATTAATTCCTTTTCTGCCTTTCACTGCCATATGACCCATAGAATGTGGATTTATATTGCTGCTCCTTCCAGCAGTCAGGCTTCAAGCAACCCAGTGTTGTACACGGCACAGTCAGGGCCAAAAGGTATTTTGCAAAGTGCAGCCTACCACAAACCAGCCACTGAGATCAGTGGGCACCACAGGTTTCCCTCTTTGCTATTAACATCACAGTTCACTGATGATTGATGAGTGTTTTGGTAAATGAGCACAAAGAAAGAATCTTTAAAAAACACACTCTAGTAATCACAGGAAGAAAGAGACATGCTCCGCAACCCTGACTGACTATTCTTTCATTTCATAGGTAAAAAAGGAGGAACAATTTAAACCATAGAATCATAGAATTGGCTGGGTTGGATGGGACCTCAGAGATCATCAGGTCCAACCCTTGACCACTACCTCTGCGGTTACTAGACGAAATATATATTTGGACAAAACTCCTCAAAATGCAGCCCTAGGACAGAAGGGTCTAAAAGGGACACAAAAGCTTTGGTTCCAGTGTGTAAAAGATAGGCCAGCCAAAACACATTAGAAAAAAGAAGACTTCGTTGTCAGGGATCTCAGAAGTGCTGATGAAGGCAACATGCTGGATGTGGAAGGAGCAGGATCAAAAGCAAGGCTTAAGTTCTTCTGGCATTTCAGGGAATGTTACAGTACACCCCCAGTCAGTGCAGAAGGTTGCTATTACTCACAAAGATGTTTAAACTCTATGAGACCTCTCACCTTTAAGTGTCTCTTTAAACCATTTCTCTTCCTTTTCCCAGATGCAGAACTGGAATCCGCATCTACCCTTTGTACGACAGCAATCCCTCGGTACCTCTGGTGGTGATACTGCCACAGAGGAACTTATGCCAGCCCTGAAGAACTGGTACAAATTCCTACCTGAAGTCAGAACCAGAACATAAACCTCAGCATCTCAAATACTAAAAAGTCTCCAAATTCAGGACTATACCACAGTCTCTGCTTAACAGAGAGTGAACCAAATCCATATCCAGTCCTAAGCGGGAACCAACTCATTTTGTTGCTTTCATCTTATGATTAAATTGGGATGCATTTTAATAAAGGCCTAGATATAACTAGAATCTATCTCCACTTCAATATGTTTTATTTATAATTTTTATATTTATAATTATTAATTTTTTTTGAATCTGCAAACTCTTTGAAAATGGGACTGTTATATGATTTCTGTTTGCACAGCATGTAGCATAATGGCACCTTCCAGGACTCTGACTTAGAGCAGAGAGTTTGGGGCCACAAGATTTGGAAAAGGTGGCTACCTCCCTGTTTTGGGAAATGGAGGCACAGCTGGGGACCTCTGCAAGGAACTAGGTAATTTTATTAACAAGTGAAAGAAAATAGCTGCTAGATAAACTACCATTCAAAAGTCTGGAAACCATACATTTCCAGTAGGACCAGCAAACAGCCTTTTGCCACTACTGCAAAACATTGAGTTTTAAGGAAAGCCTAAACTTCAAAAAGTATAAGACAACTCTGCATGTCAGACTTTGCTAAAAGTAAAGTCCTAAAAATGAGCGCTGTCTTCAGTATATACAGCAAGTGCTATATACAGTGGCATGAGCAGACTCCAGCATAGGGAAATGTGTCTGCTCCATGACCACCTTACCTCAGTGAAACTGGAGATCCCATTTCTTTCTTGATATCAAACTTCTTTCATATTTCACACCACACTTCACCTCTCACCTAACTGTAGCTGATGTCTGTGCCCTAGCCGAAACTAAACTGAGACAGAAAACCTGTGTAACTAACAAGGACTGGTAAAATTATTAGTGAAATAAATTGCATGAGGACTGCTAGGAGCAAATGAAAGAAGCATTATTCCATTTTATAGTATTTGGGGCCCCCTTAGTTGGAATGTATTTTTGTAAGCTACCATAACAAATATTAATTTTGAATTGTGCATAAGCTTTACAAGAAAGAGATCTTCAGGAGGAGTTTCACCATAAAAAGCTATCAGCAAATGAAAGATTGTTGGACAGTGGCTAATCCCCATATCCTGTCCTACCACTTCATTAGTAACAATGTCCCAAAAGCTTCCACTGGCAAATTTTATACATTTCCAACACAGAAGGCCAAAATGGAGCTATTTTCAATGGAACAGATTGCTACAGAGAGATGTCATTTGTGAATATTGCTGAGAGAGTATGCTCTTTGGCTTCAACTTAAAAATTAAAAGGGAGTGGACCATACTCTTAGCAAAAAGCAAGGAAAACATTTGCCTTTTACAAATTTCCTAAAAGCTTTGCTCTCAGCTTTCTTTTTGTTGGAACACCATGGAAGCCAGCCCACCTGCATAGCACTTACTCGTTCAATGAGCCCACCAAGAAACACCAGGTAACGTTAGTCAGGTTGTCTTTAGTGTCTTTTTAGGATACAGCACAGACCTAAATAAGTTGAGAAGCATACAGTCTTCTCTTTTCCTGTGCTGTCCTGCCATGACCCACCAACAGAACCTATCTCTTTGATCCACACAGAGATACGAAATCATTAGGGGAACAAAATCAATACAGGCTGACTCTTCTCTTAAAGCAACCACAGCTTAGTGCTTTAATCATTGATAGTCCTCCTCCAGCAGAACCTGATGCTGGGAGGTAGTTCCAGTAAACACAACAGAAGACATTTCTCAAACTTTCATTTATTTCAAAACAAACAATCCCACCTCCAAAAAAAATGTTCCTTCTCTTACACCCCAAGGCCATCCAAAGGATTTTCCAAGGGGAAGGTTGTTTGTAGTAACTGTCTGCTGCTTAGACAAGAAAAACTCAGTAACCTTGACATAAAACATCTGTTAAAGATACCATAAGGCAAAGGATCCAGAGGCAAAAACCCCAAACAAACCTCAAATAAAAAAATTTTTTTAAAAGTCTGGGAAAACTTAAAAACTGGACTTTCAAATAATAATTGACCCCCAGAGTAATGTGAAGGTAGAACTGCCAAAATAGAGAAAATGGGTGCTTGCAACTCCAACTAAAGAAAGAAGCCCACACACAACAAGGATAATTTGGATAATTCACCTCCTGCTGTGAAAGGACTATCACAGCACGTGTAAGGTGTTTGAAATGTGACGCTTCCATGAAAAGACAACAGACAACATTTAAATGTCATAGAAATTTATTAGAAAAAAACATGTTCAGCAAATATCTTTTTAAAATTATTACACACTGTCTTCAAAAGTGAGCATTTCTTCCAAAAACTGGTGTTTAGATTTTCATACCACACTCAATTTAATCGCCTTAAACGTTGTATCTGGAATTTTCACAGCAGGGACCTCACTACCTCAAGCAAGGGTAGGAACAGTGGATGGACATTCATCCCAGTCTCCCCAAACAGCATCAATTTGCTGCTCAACAGTACTTAAGCAGAGGCCAACTGTACTGGCCAGTGCAATACCTTTAACAAACAACCTTCCCTATGTAAAGATGTGGCTTAAAGGCATGTACCATATTCTGTGCCATGTCAACAACAACAAATATTATTCCAGAGATAAAATTCTAATCCTACCTATGCTCAGATGCAAAGTACTGCATTTAATAACATAAATTTGTGGAGGAAAAAATAATAACAAAAATTTCCACATATGCCTACATCTAAAAGTACCTTTTCAGGCAGGTAGAAAATTCTGGTCTGTAGTTACCAATACCAATAGTCAAGGTGAGAAATTCTGGGATGAAAGGAAAAATGGCACAAGCCACTTTTCCACAAAGACGTTTCAGACTTCACAAGCATAGCAAATTATTTTTATTAGTATCTATCACTCCACTCTTGTAACCATTTCCCCCATCCTTTCAGTGCATCCTTGAACTCTTACTAAATATCATCTCCTCCACCTTGATAATTCAGCTGGCTTTTTTAGAGTAGGTGCTTCATATCTTTTGCTACCTGACAAACAGACTCCTAAGTTATTTTTAAAATGCAACAAACCAGTGTTAAAAATAGCATGATTCAGTCTGCAGAATGAGACAGAGATGACAGCATAACTCATCTCTTTTTCTGTATTGAGTCCCTAACCCCACTCCCTAACAAGTCCCAGATATGGCAAGATGGTGATCATTCCTGCTTTAGAAAGCAAAATCTAAGCAGAGCAGATTAGATTTAGGAAGAGGATAAGGAAGGAGAAGAGTTGTTACCAGGAGGATAAAGCAGAAGAAAGCAAAATGGACAAAGATAAATACACCTACAACATGTAGGGAACAGAAAGAGACATTTGTGTTTGTCCATCATTGCCTTGTCTTTATGCTCTTCAGTGACTGGCAAATTGTGAGAGAATATTTGTTTTAACCATTGTCACTGAGCTGATGAAAAAGCTGAAGAAGTTAATAGCTTCTGACCCAATCTGAAGGGCTGGTCATGACAGCAAAGGACCCATCATGTCTGGTCATCATTAAAATAAAAATAAGTGGAGGCTTGTGAGACAAAACTTGACAGTTAAAGCTACCTACAAAAAAGTCAAACAAAACCCCCACAAGCCAAAGATGCTACTAACACTCTGTAGGCATGTCATTAAAATATTAAAACTTAAGCAGGACTTGACTAATAATTTTTAGTGAAGTTTTTTGGGAGTTTTACAAACACCATGCTCTAGACATATTTCATCTCAGTACCACAGCTGTACAGTTCAGCACTCCTAGCTCCACCAGCAGGGCATTCCCTTTTATGCAAGAACATAAAGTGGTGAGGAATTACTTAAGATCTCTTACTATTTTCTAATAAAATGAAAATTTTTAAGACAACTAAAAGTTACAGAAAAGCAGAGCTGTGCCAGCAGTTTTCCAGTTTTTCCTTCATGGTTTTTCCTCCAACTGACATCCAAGTAGTTCTGTAGTTTATATAGTCCAGTCCAGCACTTATTTCAAAAGTGACTTTCTGTACCTTGTGGTACTCCAGAGACATCTGAAGGATGGAAGAAAATGGTTAAGGAAAATCATTAGCTTATACATTATCATAGCATTTATTTAGGTTCTCTAAATTAAGCATAAGCCGTTGGAGAAGAGGAAAGTACAAACAGTGTCCTGCAAGAGAACCTAGAGGATTATTTTAGAGGAAAATTCTAAAAAGAAAAGATCCAACATGAAACACCAGAAATATAGTGAAGGGAGCTGTGAAATGCAGTCATGGCATTCCCTGCTTGGAATCTTTTCCTGGATTTCCATTCTCAGTAAATCTGTGTAAAAATCTTTATTGTGTCTTCATTGTTAGGAAAACATGTTTGGATGACACACAAAAAACCCAATCGCCCCAAAAAAAACACCAATAAACCACTCTCCCTGATCACCAGATGGGCTTAATTTCCTTTCCACTACATTGGGGCAGCAGCAAATAAACAAAAAAGCTCAACCATCCTAAGGCAATAGTCCATTGTGGTAAACAAAAGGTACCTCTCAATATCCTGAACAAGATTTGTAAGGAGTGAACTACCTTTTTCTCCTCCTTGTTTTTTTTGTTTGTTTGTTTTTGTAAGAGACAGACTTTTCACAGCAGAATAAAATACTAAGAACACGTTATTTATTTTAAAGAAAATTATTTTCAAACAGATAAAAGATGATCAAAGAAGAATTTGAAGGTACCTAATATCCTTATTTTAAAAAAAACTGACTTTTGGCTTTAGTAAAAGGACATGGGACATTACGGTCAGTGAAGTGTCACCTTCAAACAGCAATACAGTGTAAAGGACCACCTTACCATGCAAGAATGAACCAGGAGCTATTTCACAGTTTAATTTGTATAAACTAACTGGTGTCTTTAAAACTGAGTAGCAACAGGCTTGCAATGACTTTAACAGTTGATATGTACCTGGAAAGAGGTCATTGCTTCAAAGGTCACCAAATGCCACATAAAACATTCACATGGTTTGCTATGACCATGAACATATTACAGTAAGGTGAGACATTTGTTTTTCAGCTTTGTAGGCTTAGAAGTCTTGAAGCTAAACATTATGGCCAAATCCTGCTTGAGTTTGTTTGACTTTGATATTTTTCTCCCACCTACATGCTCCATTCCATGCTGCGGTTTGAACACCAAATTAATTGCTTAGCACAGATGGAGCTAACTATCAAAGAGAAGTGGACTTATGAGGAAAATGACAATAGCATCAGAAAGCTGTAAATGAAGGAGAAAGTAAGAGCAAGCAGAGAGATCTTCCTTGCCCATCCTTCCTGCTCTCTTCACAGGCCTACCAGAAAATATTTTCTGCCCTGTTGGCTGCTTCCCTTCTGTTGATCTCATGGTTGCTTTCACAGGACTTGATAGTATTTCTGTGAGGTAAAGAAAAACACTTTGCAAAAAATTGGCTTGCTGGAGTATTGAGACAGGGAAGAGATGAGTAAATAGAGGCACGTAATGTAGGAAGAGCTCAATGACTTCAAACAAACAAACAAAAAAAAAACCAAACTCAAAACCCATAATATGACAAATTTTAAAAAATACAGCCCTGTGTGTGTGTTCCAGATTTATTAGATTGCAGACTTTTTGGAGCAGGAACCATGCAAGACAAGGTGCTTATTCAGTGCTCAAGTGCAAGCTTGCCATCAGCTGAGGCTGCCTTTGGACATGACCTCATTGTAAAAACATTACTCTTGATCACAGTGGTCCTTGAAAACTGCCTCCTGGCTAGTTGATCCTTATTACAGATTTCACAGTAGTTATTAGGTATATGTGCATCTGTGATTAAAAAAAATAAAAAAATAAAAAAAAGAGATACCTGTGGAGTTGCAGGGGGGGGAGAAGAAAGAAAACCACATCTGAACAGATGATCTTTACAGTCCCCCCTTCCTGCTGCTAGAAGCTTCCCACTCAGCTTCTGCTCCTATTTGTTCATCTTTCTCTGGCAAGAACTACTCTTAATCGTGTTAATTTTCCTTTTTGTGGGTTAATGTTGGATAAGGCAGCTGCAATTGCCCTCAACTAATAGATTTCTAGTGACTGACTTTACTGAACTCCTGGCAGTAAGTAGGGCAGATTTCTTAAACCAGGGTCATTTTAAGTGACTCCAGAAAGTACCTTCAGACATTTCATGGCTTCATTTAAACAGCTACTTTCTTGGTTCTATGCAGGATTTTGAGCAGGACAACAGTACCTTCAAAGGGAGGTCACTCTAGCATACTAAGTGAGAAACAATTCAAAAATTCGAACAAAGCATGAAGCATGACCTTTTTTCATTTATTTATTTAAAGCTAAACTTGGCAGATATGAAAATATCCAGCTGTAGTTAGACAACCATGATCTCAGCCTCTGGCTGTGCAAAGACATCTTAAATCTGTAGGTCCTGTGCAGATCCAGGGGATTTTTGCCAGAATGTTTCCTGAATAACATTAAATACTCCTTCACATTAAGTTTCAAATTTTTCTTCTGCCTTCCTTCATAGTCCATTATAATCCCAAATTAAAAATATATAATGCTTTAGGATTAACGGTGATTCTGTAGTTTCCCAGCCAAAAAAGAACTGCTATCAATCTTCAATGATTCAAAAAAAGATTAAGTGTCACACACCTTCCTTTAAAAAGAGTGAGGTGCAGCCTATTCCTAATAATTCCTAATAAATTCTCTATTTACCTGTGACTGATACAGGGAAATGGTGAGAGGACATAGTCCTACCAAGGAAAATGTTGGAAGCACCCAAGGCCCAAGTTGCAGTTGCAGAATGAATGACATCTTTCAAGAGTGTTCTGTAAGGAGCTGCATAGCAGAAGACACTTGCCTCCTTAGCTGCAAAGGCCTAGGCAAAGGATCACCGAGGTGCTTGGGCCCTTCAACACCAAACAAAATCATTCTATGCAGCATATATATGCATAACTACATCAATTTCTTCCCCCTATTAATCCACCCCTTCCTTGGATTTGGCAGCTTCACATCTTCATGGAAATCTTTTCCAAAGCTGCACATGCAGCATTAGCAGAGGTATATATTTAGATTTCTTTGCAAGTACTAGCTAACCACTCAGGACTGAGGCAGGACAGAGTAGACAGGAAAAGATGACTACTTGTAGCTTTATTCCTATCTATGCAGAGTAACTGCAGTGGGTCTCTCCTTCCTCATATGTGGCAGAAGTAAACATGTGGCTAAGTCACAGCTTTCTTCCTATGTAGTTTTAAATCTGTGGAGCTGTATGCTACCACTGTGGATGTTCCAGCTGTAAGCTTTTCATCTAGTCAAATGCTTGTGTCTTGTGTGCACCTTCAACTCCCTAGCTAAATCTCAGCCTGTGATTCTTGCCTATGGCACTGAAATCCCGAGTGTTTTCAGACTTCCTCATGCTAAGGTAAGCATTTACAGTTTGAAGCTAACAGCCTATGTGGGTCAAAGGATAAGTGGTATAATAATAACAAATGTTCAAATAGGACCTTCTGCAGAAAGCTATCTAGATCTTAAGAATTAGTCTATTTCAGGAATCATAACCAGAACTCAATGGAATACACATGATTTACCCCAAAACCCTCCATGGGCCACAGCAGCATCTCCTGGAATCTGAAGTTCCATTGAGGAAAAATGCTGCAGGACTTCACATATTGTAAAGAGAACAAAATAAAACAAAAAAATTCACCAACATCTCTAAAACACTGGACACAAGGGCCTTGAGTTAACTGATGCAAAGACTGGCCTGTGCAGTATTTCTTGCATTTCCAAGAAGGTACTGAGCTTCATAAGAAGCCAAGTCTTCATTACACTGAGGAAGAGAAGCAGAGTAGAAAGAACTGTCTACAGCTCCCTCCACACAACAGAGGATAGTTTTCATGGCCATGTTCAACTAGTAGTTACTACTGCCCAGACAAGCCACGGTACAACTCTGTAAGCCCTTTTTTGATTTGGCTGTGGAAGAGACTACAAGCACTCATGCAGTCTTAAACAGACTGCAACACACATCTGAAAAGCAGAAGGAAGGCCATTTATTGCTTCTTGACAGACTCTAGATGCGAGTGCTCCTGGTCCCATTTCTGGCGAGGTCACACAAAGTTGAAGCCACCTGTAACCTACTATTTTTCCCAAGACAGCGGGACATTTGCATGAGCAAGTTAAAAGAGAGACCTACCATCTGATCTTACTTGTTTGCAATCCTTAGTTACAAAATGTAACATTAGAAAGTGATTAACAATATACAGAACAGATCTGCAAAGCTTGAATAATAATTACAGACAGCATAAACCCATACTGGCAGTAGCCATGCTAAAGGAAATATGACAGAAAAGTAATGCAGATGAATAAAGACTAAAAGTGCAAAATAAATTGGACTTCCCATGGGCAAGATCTAGAAAGCTAACCTGATCACAAACAGAACTGAGCAGTCAATTTGCTTACCTTGCACAGATATTTGTTTGTTTTGCTAACCTAATAGCTACATAAAGATCTAAACAATTGCTTAAAAATTGCTATGAAAAAGGACTATTCTTGAAGATAGTGTTTTCCTACATTTAGCCTATACTCCTTTAGAGGTTGCCTTCCCCAGATGGCTTGACATCTTCACTGTCATTTTTCTGCCTTCATCTCTAAACTGAAGTAAGCCTTCCCTTGAAGGCTGGAGAACTATTAGTGCTTTCCAAGTACAATGTGAGGAATATCTTCGCTTCCCATCTCACTTCTTGTAATTTCCATTTCATACTGCTGTCATCTATGATTCCTCCATCTCTGATTTGTATTATACTGGGTTTTATTTTTAATTCTCCTGTATTATGACTGGGCCCAACATTAACAAAAAAACAGTGTAGGAATCACTCTATTACCAACTGCCTCTCAGCTGAGATACAATACTCAGCTAAAACACGGTATGGATGGCTTTAATACAGCTTGACACTCAAAATACAGCTGCTCATTCCACATGTTAGCACTTACTAGGAATGAGCTCAGGAACACAAGCTCAATTACCCAATAAGTAGGCACACCCTAAATGTCAACATTATTACCTGTCACACTGCGACTGAAGCGATCAGCACACAAACTGACTGTATTCCAGCCCGTCAAACCCAGACAGCACCCCTCTCCTCATCCTCTGGCATAAAGCCACAGTCGCTGCTCACTGAGCTGCCAAGGTTTCTGCGTTATCACTAGTAACTTAAAACCAGAATTATGCTCAAACAGTACAAAAACTTTACGGCCACAGGGTAAAAAAGCAAAGCAACTTAATTAATTAAAAAAGCGCTTCACTAGAAAGGATTAGAGTCTCTGGGTTTGCATATTAACAACACTATGCCTTTAAAAACAAATATATCTTGGTGCTCGGCTTGTGCAACTCTCTTTTCCTGTACAGAAGCACTAGACTCAAATAAGTTCAGAACCCGTGGCAAGGTGATATCAATAAAATGCAGCCTTCTGCCAACAGTGTGTTATCAGTTGAATGTGGACACCATAACATGGAGAAAGGGATTCTCCCTCGTATGTTTCATAGTAGGGGTAGACATGCATTCCTTGACTGACCAGGAATAGTAAGGCAGATTCATTTATTTGCAGAAAGAGGAGAGTGGCTAAGAAAAACAAACAGAAACAATAAAGCACCTGGGAAGTAAATCCAGGAGATTCACACAGATTCCCATTCTAACAGAAATTAAAGGAATCCTGCAAAGTTTTTCCATTTTCAATTTCACTTATTTATAATCCTCTCACCTGTATGACTGTCCTTCCTATTTAGCTTTTTCTGCAGGTTTTAGAAGGCATCCTAACAGCCTGTATTCTCCGTTAGCCAGAGTCTACACTACCCAGAGGCCGAAAGAACCTCTACAAGTCAGGGGATCACCTGGGGACAGGTGAGGGCTGGGCTCTCCAAAAACTAGTCCAAGCCCCCTCTAAGAAGCCTCTCAGGATCCCAGTGCAGTCAGGGAGATGTCACTACTGAAGCTCCTTTTCAGAGCCACTCTCTTCCCTCTGACTCTCTAGGCAGGGGGTCAGCAGCTACTAGGTGTGGATGCAGACAGCTGCACAGCTTGACTCCATTTAACAGCATTTGCTTCCTGGAGTTAACACTGGTAGTGGAGCATCACCATCTGCAAGCTGGGGCCAGCCAGGAGGATGGACTTGCACTCACAAACAGGTGGAAATGGGGCTACAGCACCATCATCACACTAACTACCCTACAACTCCACAGAGCCCAAAGCGGTGTCTCAAATAGTTCTTACAAAGCTTCAAGAGATGCTTTTCCTGGAAAGGCTGTTTATTTAACCAAAGTCACACTTCTGAAAGCCACTCAGAAGACTTCTCCACTGCTTTTTGCTGAAATTTCAATTCCTGACTCACTAGACATTTTTATAGCATTACCATACAGACTACATGACCAGCATCAGTGAAATGTCTAAGTGCCCACAAATAATTAAAAAGTCATCTCCATTTTAAAAATCTTGGGATACATTTACTTATAGGGCAAATCAGTAATTCACACACAGTCAACTTTCCAACCAAAGTAACTTAAAATATCACCACTTTCCCTTTGGCTCTGCCTCATGACATCAGCTGGGATCACTTTACTCCCCTAGAACACAAACAGTGACCTCACATCTTTCCAGCAGCAGCTCAAGACCATGCTGTAACAGGCAGTACTGCATGGCTGGGCAGAAAAGTCCTCTCCTACACACAAATAGCAACTCAGCAAAATGTTCAAGCATTGGCCTTTGCATTTTACTTCAAATAAGGCCCATAAACTTATACCCAGGCACACATTAACATACCTTTCTGAGACAAATGGGAACAGAAAAGTTCCTCAACAGGCTTTGGGAGACAGTGGATGGAAAGGCAAGTCAGCAACAACAATAGAGGAAGATAATTTTTCCAGGGAGTGCGTACAACACTATTTCACAGCATATATACCTTGACCCTGCTCTTTCTTCCCAAACATTTTGAATTTTGCTTAGTTTTATATCTTTCCAGTATTCTCAGTTGGCAGCTTCAGATGCATTGAAGTGAGCTGGTGAAACTGTCTTCCTTTTCAGTATGTTGAATTTGATCCTCTGAACCCAAAATTTAGACCCCAACTTAGGTTCAGAGCTTCTGGCAGGCAGATCCTTACTTGACTGTCTCAGGAGAAAGAGATCAAAAAATACAAAATTAACACAGGAAACTAGCAGTAACCATTGAGGTTATGAACCCTTAAAAAGCTGTTGCTACATTTTTTCAGTGTAAAAAGATCACTTTTTTTTCTGTGCTGCTACAGTATCAACACGAAACCCAAGCTGTACAACAATTCCCTTCTCATTTTCATATGCCTTCACAAATGGATAAGCCTCTCTTGCTAAACACTTCAATGAGTAGCCAGCTCTTCCAGAGTGGGATCCAGGGAGGGCTTGTTTTTTTCAGGGATCAGTAGCAAAGTCGAAAGAAAAGAATGGCTCTGACACAGACGATGGAGAAAAGAAAGTATGGGAGAAACTGAAGCCTCAGATCACACACAGAAGTGAAGAACTTTCACTTCTTTCACCTGTATCAGAGACTTATGAAGAGCAACAGCAGTGCAGAGCTCAAGGGAATCCCAATAGTTATTTGCATGATAAAACAACAAATGGAGTAAAGACTAATTGTATTGATGAAGACTGAGCATCAAGGGGGAAGCTGTAATTCAGGAGCAGGGTTCAATTCTGATTTCCATTACATCAGTGTAAGCCTTGAACAACAGGACAGAACTTGGTTTTCTATGTCTGATTCCAAATTAAGATGTAGTAACCATCAATAACTTAATACCAAAGTTCAAGAGGAACATGAATGCTAAACACTCACACAAATCATCTAGTATAAGTCAGAGAGAATAGTATAAACTGCTCCCCCTGGTAATTACTAGGGAAGTACCCTTTGTATATAAGTGACCCTTCAAGAGTGCTTTGGTAAAAAATAACTAAGACTCTCCAAATCCTGCAAACATTTCTTTATGCATACAATTAACTTTTATATACATGGACTGTCCCATTGAGCTCAAGGAAAGTAATCCCACCTTAAAAGTTACTCCTGGGCAGACAGGAGTTCAACTTTGCCTCTGAAAGAGTTTTGCAACAGCCATCCCCTTAGAGACCAATTTTGTAAAGTGCAGAAAACTCTCAACTATCACTCAGATATGTGACAATAGAGGCCATTCAGCACTCTGAACAACTGGATCATAGGGCAGTTGGAAGGAGAAATCTATTTATTTATTGTCACGCGCAATCCAAGCAGAGAAAGAGCAGCCCAATGAGAATTTAGAGATTCTTCCTTCCCCAGTTCCATCATGCTCAAAAATCTCTGCAAGAGAATTTCCAAAATATTGTATTATACTACATCCAGGAACTGCTGTATAATTGTGAGCAGCATTACTGAATAATTTAGGCACAATATCATGTTGCATTTTGTCCTGAAAAGTGTCCATGTTTTATTTGTCTGTTTTTAAAACAACACCCTCCATGTTTACATCTTCCACACTAGCTTTCAACACGTTCACAGAGAAGAGGATCCTTCTTCAAATCTTTTGTTCTACAATTTTGAGCAAAAGGGCTGTTGCAGCAAGAGAAAACATCTGCTTTAAATCCAGCTGAAAAATATTTTCGCATTTGACTTGCACTGAAGCCTGAAAGATGTGGTCAAAAGGCAGGAGTCATCTGCTGAAATACAGTTGTCTACATCCATGCTAGATGTTTGGACTACCTTTATATTCAGTTGGCAGAAACAGCACTTCTCGGATCTGATTCTGCTGACTAAATGTAGACTTCCACTTCAGGAAGAGATGAATTGCTTCCTAGAAATGTTCTGCTTCCTGACTATAAAGGGAGGCCAGAGAACTGTGTTTCAACAGATAAATCCCACCTTCTCCACACTGGGTATCACACTGAATGACCATATGGGGTCTCTCCTAAGACCCTGCCAGCTTTGCTGAAGTTTCTGCCATGGAGACTGGGACAAGTAAGCCTCTCTGGTTACCCTAGGCTCTGTGCAGTCAATGGAAAGGAAGGGGCACCTCCAAGAAACAATTCAGCTGACATAAAAATCTGAATTCTCCCCACAGATGCCACTAAGTTTCCACCAATTATGGGAATGATCCTTAGGAGCTCATATGGTGAAGCAGTGAAGTGCCTTGAGTTAGACAGGTTCAGGTGCTCTCCCTGTTGAGAAGGTGGGACATGCTGAGTACTCTCATCCCTGATCTCCTCTCCACACCAGTGGGCATCGAAACATACAGTTTCAGACCCCATAATAAAAGACAATGTCATAGTATAGATTACAGAGTCCATAAAATACTTTGAAGGGGAGTAAAAACAAAAGCATACCAGGGAAGTTTGAAAAATCTGTATCGTGGCCTACATAGTGTCTGTCCACCCACAGTTTTGCCAAGTAAGGATAAATAAGAGCTGAATGAAACTCTGCAAGCACTCACTTCTGTTGGCCAAATACCCAACACAGTCTGGAACAGCTATGAATTAGTCTGCCCTCTCAAAATTTAAAGACAGAGGAAATTCATCTGTTAGCAACACATGCCCTCAGCTGACGAGGTGACACAGAGACATAAGATGGCAGACCTGGGTCCAGCCTCTTGGGTACTCACACTTCCTCCTTAGCTGAGGGCAGCAGGACTTCTGCATTTGACTTCTGCATGAACACAGGATTTGACAGCCTCCAGAAACCCGAGCTCCCTATTTTTCTTCCCTTCGTTTACTAATGCCCGTTTCCCCTTCTCTGCCCCCCTGCTCCCAATGGACACACATTTTAATGCTAAAACCCAGGAGTTACATGGCTTTTCCATACTTCTGGGCAAATATTACACACTCTCCCTCTGAACTAGCAAGCATGCCTCCTCTACAGAGGTAGTAAACCTGCTGGAAGACCACAGTGCTTCACAGTGAAATACTTCAGATTAATAAAAAAAAAAATACCTGCACATCGCACTTAAGTAAGCTTCTCATCCACCATCTCAGACAGAAATACACTCCCTACAGCATTGTGATACATTGCACACTCGCAATGGTTTCTACAGTTACATAGTCACAGAATATGTAATTAAAAAAATAACATTCCTTCCTGTAAAATAGAAGGCAGAAAATAAAACAATAAAAGTTAAAAAAAATAAATTTGAGCTCACAAATAAAACTACATTTTTAATTTAATTTCCTCATTTATTGTGTCAGACAACACACGCCTGGACTACTAAGGTGCAAACAGAGGTTTTCAATCAGTTTGATTTACAAAATATTTTGTCTCCCCTTACAAGGAAAATGATACCTTATTTACTCTTTTTAGATGCACACCAATGCTTTATTAAATATTTTTAAACTTTCCCTTTCATTTGTTTTGTACACATTGAGATCAAGAAAAAACAGTTCTGTTTTCAAGTTACATTTTTTTCCTGATTCTTGTTACATAACCAGAAGTATTATAGGAAATATTATTGTGCAGTTAAAACAAAAAAGAAAAATTAAAAATAAAAAAAGAAAACCAGGCACACATCACTGCATCATCATAATGTGTAAGGTGATCCTACACCCACTATTGGCACACATTTAAATTAAAATTATATGTAACCTGTAGCCAACTTTCAGGCCTCTGCTGAATGCCCTTTCTATGTTTAACCTCCTCCATTGCTGACAAAGATGTAAGATTTTCCAGGTTTGTAACAGCAAAATTCCACATTGCAAAAACACTGAATGCTGCCATGCAAATAAAATCATTCACAGGCTCTTTAAATGTCCCTCCCCTGCCAGGACTGGTCTTAAGCAGAGAAATTATAAGAAAATATGAACACAGATCTTATTTTCTTGTGGAAGAGCCAAACAATTTAAAACCAACAACCACATAAACCCTAAACCATATCTTTTGAGGGAGATGGTAAATCACTATGTGTGCTCCTTTCTAATGAAACCAGAAGTGCACACCAGCCACCGTGTTGGAGACATTTCCTTGCAAAAAGCAAAAACATCCATGGTGGCAAGTGAATTTCATGATCTGTGTGACTTGTGACATTATGATCCTTCACATCCTTTTCAAAAATGGGCCACAGACTCCATGTTGGAGAACACACTCATTCCATTTCTCTCTCTTCTGTGTACACCTGCCTGGGCTAAAGCACCCCATTTCTGAACTCCAGCATGCCCAGAGACATATTCACATTGTCATCTGAACCCACCACACACTCACCATCTCCCACCATAGCCCACCAGAACCATCTGCAACTGCCTCAAACACTTCTCTGAATCCAAGCAGTGTTTTCCTCTCCTCTCTGCATTACATCCACCAGCCCAGAGCCCTGTAGCTCAGCTTTGTTCATCTGGGCCCACTTAGTCCAAATAAACACAAAGGAAGGGGACCCACTGGGCTGGCTGAATGACAACAAGAAATTTCGGCTGCAGAACTCCTTCACACTTGTGCGCACAGTTGGTTTTACACCACCCGGCTGCTACATTGATATTATCTTGTCAAAAAGTACAGAGCAGCTTTCACCACAGATACTCGGAGCTTGAAAATTACAGCAAAGCAGCAAGGCTAGGGAAAAACCAACTTTAGCTGGATGCAGAGTGCGCTGCAAGTGCAGCATCTGAAGCCTCAGTGTGATGCAACCGTAATCATACGAGGGACCAGGGCTTGCTGAAGGAATCTAGACCCACGCAAAACCACAACATACATATTAGATGCCTATAGCTCATTCATTGCCCGAGCACCCTGCACACGCAGATGTACAGAAGCTACAGATCAATGAGGCAGAGTGGCTGTGCCCATGCCAGCAACAAAATGCATCGGGGAAGGGAACCTGGACCCCTCAGCAGACCCACCACCCTCCTCCGCCACCCTCCCTCTCCCCTTCCCCTTAACCCTTCCTCTCTCAGAAGTTCCACGTCGGTGCAGTGGGAGCAGCCCTGCAGTTTTCAAGCCCGGTGCAGTGGGAGCAGCCTGGCCTAAATGCCAAAGTCACCCCGGTGTCGGTGGGGGCTGAGGCACCCCTGCAGAGGGGCTCCCGGCTGACAACCGCCCGGCCACCTGCAGGCCTCCGCCACCCTACCTTGCTCCTCGCCGGCCCCAAAGCAGGCTCTGGGGTCCTCGGGGGGGAGCCGAGCTCCGCCGCCCTCCAGGGCTTTGCGTTTCTTCGACATCTGGTCGGTGTTTGGGAGTTGAGTTTCTCTTCTCTCTCTCTCTCTCTCTCCCGGGAGATGAGTGTTATGTGGAGAGAGAGGGAGAGTGTGAGGGAGAGAGAGACACAGGGAGGGAGAGAGAGAGATTGAAAGAAATCGCTGCTTAAAGAGAGGGGAAGAGACTTTGGAGTGGCTGGAGAGCAAGTAGGAGGCAGGGACTAAGTGGAGAAATCCTACAAATCACAAGCCCATCAATTCAGCCCCATGTCTAAAGGGGCTGCTGAGGTCTCTCCCTTCCTTGCTCATTCATCTGAGTGTAGTGAGTGAAAATTAAGGAGAGAGACAATAGCCCTCTGTTGTTTTTCCAAATGTTAGCGGGTGGTGCTTTTTTATTTATTTATTTATTTGGGGGGGGGGGGAGGGGAGAGGAAGGAGGTTGCTGCTTGATATTATTTCCCCCTGTTGGGATTCCTTCTGGTTAAAAAGAGGAAAGAAAGAAGAAAAAAAAAAAAAAAAAAAGGCAAAAGCTGAATGGATGGAGGGGGAAGCGGTGGGGGGGGAGCCGGGGGATGAGAGGATTAAAAAGAAAACCAGGAGCAGAGGAGGAGGGATGAGAAGAGCCTGCAGGTGCAGGGAGGCTAAATTCCCTGCAGGGGTCATGTGCTCTGGGAGCCGGGGATCCTCGGCTCCCCGGAGGCTGCCGGGGCCGGCCGAGGGCAAGGAAGGTGCTGGCGGCGGCGGGGAAGAAGAGAAGGCGGCGGGGATGGCGGGGGCGGCTCGGATGGCGGGGGCTGCGGCCACCCCGCCCGGCACCTGCGGGAGCGGCGGCGGAGAGGAGCGGAGCGGTGCGGCGGAGCCGGATGGGAATATGCAATGAATAACTCGCACCTTGCAAACTCCGCCGTGAAGTCAGTAGCCCTGCAGTCAAGTCTGTCGGTCTTTCTCGCTCCCTCTGTAACCCTTTCAGTTCTGCGTGCGAGATGTTCCGCTCCCCCGGGGAGCCCCGTCCCGTCCCAGCTCCTTGGGTCCCCCGTACCCCGCCACCTGCACCCCTTGCTTGGAGGATATCAAGGCTCGCTACCGGGTATTTATTCGCGGGGGGGGGGGGGAGGGGGGTGAGGAAAGGGGACACAACTTACCCTCCAAACTATGCACAATCTTGTCTCTGCTTTCCCCTTCAGAGCAACTTTAAAGAGCAGATTCTCAGTCCGGGAGTCAAAAAAGGCAGGGGAGGAGAGGGAAAATGGTTTAGGAATTGCGGCTGCCAAGCGGGTGAAGTTCAGGGCACAATCCCGGCTCTTCCACGCTCCAGCAGCCCAGCATCTTCCCGGGGTCTGGAGAGCAAGGTGCTCAACAAGTCTTCCTTGTTACCCGAAATTGACTGATGATGGATGGCTTTCCCGCCGGGCTGTATTTAACAAAACGCCGCAGAGAGCTACTCTGACGAGCAGGAATTTTTAGAGGAGCTTGCAATATAGCTGCAGCTTTAATTTATTTTTCTCTCTCTCTCTCTCTCTACATACGTACAAACACACATACACACGCACACCTGTGTATGGGTGTATGTATTTATAAATAAAAAGATATAACTCTATCGATACAAAGCTGGGTCCACAGGCTCTTAGAAAAGCCTGCCTGTCGGCTGCGTGGAAGTTAAAGAGTTTTTCTTAAGCGAAAGGGGTTGATGCTTGGACACATCTCACGTCCAACAGGAGGCAATGACGTCTGTAGCTTCATTGCTATAACAGCACCAGGGCTGCAATTGCCATTCACTGAAATGATAAGGGGCGCTCAGACGTAAGCAGTCTGGACCTCTAGCAAGAGACTGAAGCGAAGATGATTTTTCCCCTCCCAAAACAAATAATGCTAAAAAACACCTAAGGAAAGAGACGGGGGAGCAGGGAAAGGAATCTAGGTCTTGCAGTCACACGCTTCTGCAACATGATCCTCTAGCTCCAGAAACATTATTTTTTTTTTCAGCTGACTAGACTTTGGGAAATTTCAGTGTATTATGATTGCTCGGGCGGGGGGGAGGGGAGGTATTTTTATAATTATTATTTCTGTCTCTCTTCAAGCAAGCATTGATGAAAGCCGGGTAGAAGTGCCCTCCCCCTATCTTTCCAAACATATTTAGGCTCGGGTACTTGCTGAAGTGTTTCTGGTGTATGGCTAGATCTTCTTAAGTGGCAATTTCTTGCTATATAGGCTGTAATTTTTTTTTATTTTTTTTTTCCCCAGCACTGGAAGGTGCTTACAAAGGGGAGGGGGGGTTGGGGGGAGGGAAAGCCGATGGGAAGAAGTCGGCTCCTTTCCGAGTGGGGTCACACTCCCACTGCCACGGTTTTGACCGCAAATGAGGAACCGCTGCCGCGCTCCCGAACCCTGCCAAGCCGCGGCGGGGGCGGCAGCAACAACAGCAGCGGCGGCAGCGGGGGCTTTGCTGGGCGCGGGGGCGGCCGCACCGCGGGGCTGCCAATCTCCGCGGGAAGGGGGGGGGTGGGGGAATCTTCCCCCCCCACACACACACACACACCCGCCCCTCCCGTGAGCTGCTTTCCTAGAAATGACAGCCCGGGTGTTAAATAACCCCACGCCAGCCCCGCGCAGCTCCCGGTACCGCCGCACCTCTCCCGCCTGCTCCGGCCCACGCGTGTCCGCGCTGCCGCAGCGGTGCCACCGGGCGGGGCCGCAGCCCGGCGAGGAGAAGCTGAGCAGCCCCTTCTCCGCGTGTTGCCGCCGCCGGAGGTGGCACCCGGGGATGCCGGTCAGCAAGGGTGCCTTCTCCTTTTGTGGGGCCATTCAGTGCTGGTGTGGCCGGGCTCGTATTTTGAGCCCATGCCTGCTGCTTTCTGCCTTCTCTCTTCATTTCCAGCCCCACACGTAGTGTTCAGATCTGTCCCTGTGCATCCTCTAAATTATTTCATGCAGTAAGCAAGATACTTGCCCCAGCCATCAGTCCAGTTTTAGATATTGGTAAGTGCTAGCACTGCAAGCCCAAATCAGGTTTGCTGTCAGCTGGAAGAACGTACAAGATGCTGGGTTCTTTCTCTTTTCAAAGTTTGTCTTGGTGAGGAATGAAAGACAGGGGACAGGAGTGCCAAGTAGGGAGGCATAAAGACTCCTTTGCTAGCACAGATGCTAAATGTGGTGTTCATTACGGCCTTTGATATATCTGCAGTGATAATCTCCCACACAAGGCTTTGGGGAGATTTGGCTGCAAAGGAGAGGAGATTTTTAGATCATCAGCAGGAGGCGCTTGCATTCTTACACAGTCTGATTTAGCAAGGTTTTCATTTTTGTGAATGACTCGTGGAGCTTTTCTGAACCTAGTAGCACATCCCTTTCTTTCAGAGAATATACCCTAAATATTTACAGGGGACAGAACTGGATATATATGTCAAGCTTTAGGGGCAATCCTATGCTATGTTGTTAATTTTATCTTAAGTACTACAATTCTAAATGTTGGGGTTTTTTTTCACTGATTCAGGTAACAGAAGTTACAATGTATCACGATATAAGACACTGCCTTACCCGCGTCTATGTTTTAGGAATTGCCCATCAAGATCTGCCTTTAGACAAGAGTTTCCACTAAATTATTAACATGCTGACAGATTATGTTTTTATTACAGTATTATGGAAGTCAGAGATGGAAATAGAGAACAGATCATCTCCTAAGCAAGGGGATATGGGGTGAACAAGATAATTCCATAAACAATAATCTCTGAGGCTGTACCAAGACAAACTTAACATCTAACTCCCTTTGGGATTTTATTCCATCCTTTCTAGTAGATCTTGCCAAAGGAAAGCTTTCCATCCAGTTACTTCTAAGCACTCTTTTCAAAATTCCTTCCCACAGCATACAAGATTTGGACCATCTCAAGAAGCTACTTTCTCCATAGCTAAACTCTTTGACATATACAACAGGAGAAGGTAGAAGAAGAAAAGGGAAAGCAGTACCAGTTTTCATGTTCTGTACCAATGCTGCCTTTCTCTGCTCACAGTCTGTAAGCAGCTCCACACTTCAAATCACTTTGGGACAGTCTCCGAGGGAAACGGAAGATGGGGAGAAGATGGCATGTTGCTGGTTGACTGGCTATGGTCCAGGAGAAAAAAGCAAAGAGAAAGCTTTTGTGGTGGGGATAGTACTGGTCTGAAACAATTTACCAGTGTTTGGGGTTTCTTGGTGTATCACTGTTACTTACCAATCTTTTTTTGAAGTAAGAATTCTAGTACTTCGAACTCCCAGACGAATGCTGCCTTCCATCTCTGCCTGGCACTGTGATTAGCTATCACTCATACAGGTCTCAAGAAAAATAGACTAATATGCTACACAAGAGCTCAGCTATTAGTTCATTTTTAATGCACTGAATAGTAACTAATTTCTGTGCTATTACTCACTTAAATGATATACACCTTCAGTGACCTCAAGAACTTCTTTTGGATAGGATTACATGAACCGTTTTCTTTTGGTGGATTTATGTCACCCAACTTAAGCAAGAGGCATTCATTTTTCATTAGAAAAAAGTCCTGATCTAAAACTTGTGAAGGTAAACTCCTTACGCCATGCTCGGTGACCCATTACTGTAGGATTCCAGAGGTAGGTGCTGGGACCTGGAGTGAAGGGCCTACTAAACAGAGTTTTCCTTGGAGACAGACTGAAGTGTTTCCAGACTTCTGGATTTGGACTAGGTATTTACCTCACACAGTCAATAACTGAAATTATCAGGCAAAAAGACTTTCAATAAACGTAGCTCAGTTTGCAAACACTTTACTTTTTGCTTTATTTTTAAAAGCATTACCAGCCTATCCTGTCAATCATGTTCACAAAGGACCATTCACAGCAGTTTTCAGTGACTAGTCAGTCTGAATGCAGCATATTTTAAAGGGATACAAAATTAAAAGTTCAGAGGAGCTAGAATTAGCATTGGTTAAGACAAACCCACCTCTCTACAATACACAGTCCACAGCCACGGCAAATAACAAAACACAACAGTAGTAAGACCTAGAGAGGTCCTGCATTGCAAGTTTACTTTCTCTTATTTTTTTTCTCACATGGCCGACTCAGTTCAGAACAATTTGGCCCAGCAATACGTAACCAATACCTAATAAACAGCACAATGAGAGAATCAATTCTCCTTTATGTAGTGCCATACTATAACTTTTCTCAAGCAGTTTGTATTTTTTTCTTTGTATTTCTTTATGAGGTGACTTAAAACACAGTGTTCCAGATATTGTAGACATCTGTATCATTACAGCCTAATTCCTGCAAAAGCCCTCTCCCCACTCCAAGCCAATATTTTGGTATGTGTCCCTAAACTGCAAATACACTCCTGCACATGTTGGCAGAATCCTTAGCATTTGTACAGCATTTGGTTTTGTCTTCAAAGTGATTTGCTAGCATGAGCTAATGTATCCATACCAACCCCAGAACAGCTGGTAAATTTTATTAACCCCATTTTATAAATTGGGAAACAGCAGCAGAGAGGTGAACACCTTTATTACATCTTATTAATCCCTGGTTAATTCTACTGCTTTCAGTGTGAATTCTTGCACAGATATTATTCAGTATCACTGAAAATCATGGTATCTTCCACTAAGTGATTTGAGCAAGGCCTTGGAGAGAGTATAGTACAGGTTTAGAATAGAAGATTCTCTCTCTCTCTCTTGTCCACACACTCAGACTCATTTGCTTCACTGACTTTCTCAATGTAAAAACAAAACTGAGAACTTACCACGGCATCTGTCATTTTTCCACACCACAAGCTGATTTACATGAGTTATAATGAACAAGTAGCCCCATAGCACTGGCATTACATACAATTGAAGTTGACACATAACACAAAGAAAACTCAGAGGACTGATGCAGTTCCCAATGCTACAAAAATGCCCACCTTTTTTATATCGTAATTTAACAATTCAAAGGAGAGGGGTGAATGGCGCATTTAAAAATTTCGTGTGAAATTCAGCACTTCAGGAAGGTGGTACTAAGTCCATTTCAAGACAGAGAGCCATGTATTGTTCTTTCAGCATAAAATGTGTACTTCAATTGCACAGCATTCATCTCTGTATTTTCACAGAACAGATGAAGATCTCTATTTAGAGATTAATTTGCTCTGTTAAGTTAGAGGGAACTGGGTGTTCTCAGTTTCAAGACTAAAGTTATTTTGTCCGCTTTTCCTTCTGCAAACACCTCATATTTGTCCAACACATGCAACCACTAAGTCCTATCCATGTGTCCTCTTATCTATCTATCCTTATCCTAAGCCTTATCTATCATCATATATCATGTAGTGGCATCAAGGCACTTTAATTGTAAAAATACAGCATCTCATTTTACACAGTTTGAGCCTTTACCAATTTTTAGAACTGTGGATTGGTTGAATGGATTTTCAAGCACCTCTCTGCTAAAAAGGATGGAAGTGTTCAGGGTAGCAGTTACTGCTCAAGGAAAAGAAGGGGAGCATTCAGAAATTTAGCCCATCTCCTGATGTCATTAGCTGTGATCCTCCAACACGTTTCCTCCCCTACCCTGGCTTGGCTGCATCCCTTTCTCCTCCTCCTCTATTCCTACAGCACGAATTTCACAACTCCCTCGTGAGGTGAAATCCAGTGTCCTGCACCAAGCTGAAAAAACACACACCTGCCTTTCCAATGTCTACAGCACCACTGAGGGGAAACTGTAACTATATTTAGCACAGTTACATAGCGGGTCATTCTGCTCACAAGTGTCTAAGTACTTTAAACACTAGCCCAGCACTAGAAGGTCAGTACTTAGAGTTTCCATGATGGGTAAGTAAGAAACAATAAATGCTTGAAAAACAGTTGGAGGTACCTTGGTTAACCAAAAGGCATGAAACAGGAGAAAAGAGCCTGCAAAGATCTCTTATCTTCACATATTGTTGCTCTGGACTTTGTCCCTGCTATTTCCCATGAAGCTTCCTCCTAGTCAAGGCCTGTTTTATTTCGTTATTTGATTTATTTACTTCTACAGCCCTCTTCCTTATAGCCTCCTTTAAAGACTCATGTCTATACTTCATGGCAAGACACAGAAGCCCAGCCAAGGCCCCTGGGGGATGATGCCAGAGTCTGTGGCAGGGAGGGAGCTGCCCTGTTGCCCACTCCTGGTGCAGCATCAGGCTGCGAGGTGGGCCAGGGAGGTGTCCTGTGGCAGTGCCAGCCCGGGCCTGCAGGCTGAACTGGGACCACTCTTTAGCTAGAGAAGCTGTTGCTGCTGGGGAGCATCAAGGTAGTTTACCTGCTCTGCTTGCCTCCTTCCTCTGGCCTGCAGGTTTTGCAGCTCAGACCCTTCCTTGGTGCCTCTTGCACTCAAATGTTTTGACCAGTGAGGTGTAAAACACTCTAAATTCACCTACACAAACCCCACGTTTGATTAATTTTTATAGCAAAAAACAAAAGCAACTGCTGGTGAGGTTCTCACTGATTTTCAGTAAAAACCTTCATTTGAGATTGTCTCGGGGGGGAGAGATATTTTTGCCTAAATGAGTAATTCCAATATTGTAAAAATCATACTTTCCACTTACTGCTCATTCCATTTCTATTCTGTTTTCCAGCTGCCCAGCCATCCCAGTGGCTCACAGGAGTTTTGCTTTTAAACCCACATGGCAGTGTCCAACCTGCAGTTTTTTGGGTTTTTTTCACTATTTTTTTGTGGAAAGAGCAAAAAAAAATCAATTCTAACCGCAAGTTTCAGCAAGATACTCTTCAGTCTATGTTTCAAATTATTTTTAACCCTTTATTTAAGGAACCCAAAATAAAATCAAGTGCTATCAGAAACAAGTGCAAGTCTATAGCACTATAGCAAATCATCTTCCCCTACTAATTTTGGCTCACAGAGAACAGTTGTTGAGTTTCTATCTGAATATATTTGGTAACAGAAAGAAAAAACAAAGCAAAATATGCACTAAGTGTAGGATACTGACAGAATACACTGTAACTTTAAAGAAGTAGTTATGGCAAAGCATTTATCATCTTTGAAATGCAATCCAGTGACCAACACAAAGAGGTTTTGCTTTAAAGGTGCATTTTGATCCAACAGCACTGGTGTCTCCTCTCCCTTATCGTAGAATCATAGAATCATAGAATCAGCTGGGTTGGAAGGGACCTCAGAGATCATCAAGTCCAACCCTTGATCCACTACCGCTGTGGTTACCAGCCCATGGCACTGAGTGCCACATCCAGTCTCTTTTTAAATATCTCCAGGGACGGAGAATCCACTGCTTCCCTGGGCAGCCCATTCCAATGTCTGATCACCGTCTCTGTAAAGAAATTCTTTCTAATATCCAACCTAAACTTCCCCTGGCACAGCTTCAGACCATGCCCTCTTGTCTTGTTGAAAGTTGCCTGGGAAAAGAGACCAGAGATGCTTGTATAGAACAGGAGTAACTGTGTTCACTTCCAGAAAATACAAAGCTGGCATAAGGGAGACAAGGAAGTATCTGTCTCCTACTATTCAAACCTATGAACCAGTGGCAGGCTGCTAGCTGTGCTCTAAAATTTCAGTGCATGAGAGATGAGGGTAAGTCGTGAGCTGAACAACCAAGCCTCATCTCTCAGCAGACCCTGTTTTGAGCAGGAGTTTGGACTGGAGACTTCTGTGGGCCCTCCCACCTGAACCTGTAATTCTGGTCAGTTCTTCTCACTTGCACCTCTGCCCATGAATTTAATGGGAAAAGATTCATGCTTTTCTAAAAATACCTGATTTTGTTGTATTGCTTTGGGTTGGTTGTTTTTTTTTTTTAAAATCAAAATGCTATGCGTTCACTGCTTTTTGTATGACTATCCAACTAAACTAAATCTGTCTGAAGGAAGTGTTACACTAGTGCGATTCACACTGCTTTGCTACTTGTGTCTGTGTAAAAGTGAAATGGCAGGAGCAGCAATACCAGCACTCATAGCCACAAGCCCCAGAGATGTTTCAGAGAGCATTTTTTATTTGAGAACTCCATAAAAACCCTCAGCAAACCTATTTCTTCAAGGACAGAATGTCTTGCAGAGGCTGTGCTTTTGCAAATTTGGTAACAAGGACCTGAAACACAGAATAGAAACCTCTTTGGGGAGAGCAGAGGAGGAAAGGATTCTCCTTTCCCACCAGTGCTAATCTACATATTTGACCAAAAAAGGCCCTCAAATTGCTCAAACAGATGTGAGATACCATGTACTCATGCTTGTTCCTACCAGCATCCTGCCTGATTGAAAAAAAAAAGTGCATGGTTTAACACCAGCCAGGACACAGCTAGCAGCAGCCTTCTTCAGACTGGCCATTGACAGATTCTGCAGCTGCTTTGGCCTCCAATTTTTTAGTCAAGGCCTGTACATTATATTTTTTGCTTTCCTTTAGAAATCAACCTGCTTGACAGAGGAGAAAAACTCTTCCCTATGCTGTCCCTTTGGTAAAGAGGCTGTAGTGAATACAGAGCTGGAAGTTACCAGACTGATGACCCCAAAATGTGAGGTCCTTTCTAAGTACTGTTCGGGAACAGCACAACATCAGTCACATAGACAAGGAGATATTTTCAGGGTTGCTTAACAGCAGTTGGAACACCAAAGGCAGGGAAGCACAGCAAAAAATTTACCGTATCCACCTGTCACAATTTTATGGAAAGCCTTCTGGTCCTGAAGACAAATGATGACGTTGTAGTTGCAGAGAAAAGCCTCGGCATAGGAGAACTCAAGTTCTCCTTTCTTAACAGAGAAAAAAAGTCAGCTGCAAAGACAAGCAACCCCTAAGCGCTTGTATTATCAGCAATACAATGATTGCTTTCTTCAGCGTCTTAAGCGGCTGTGTGGGAAAAGCCTCGAGAAATTTTCAGGAGAGATGAATTTTCTCCTCCCTAAAGGCCACAGTCCCCAAACTCCCTGCCAGCTGCGGGAAACCGAAGGGGCGAGAGGGCGTTTTCCAGCAGCGAGCACCAACCCTCGCTTCCCAGGCGGTAGGTAGTGTTAACTATCAGAAAATCAGCCCTTCCCACCCTCACGGTCATCCTTCACCATCCACACAACCAGCCGCTGAGGTAACAACCCGTGAGGCGGGAGGGACACAGCCCCTGCCCTTGATGGGGCGGAAGGGGCTTTAGGCAGGAACACCGCCCCGCACCCATCTCCGAGGTGACCCAGCTCACCAGGGCTTTAGGCAAACCAGAAAGACGGGCGCTTCCCCTTCCCCCCGCAAAAAAACCCCCTACACCCGCCCGCCCGCCGCTCCGTGCCCCTCACGCCGGAGCCTGACAGCAGCACCGCGGGGCTGAGGCGGGAACCCGGGCGGGGGAGCAGGAGGAGGGGGGAGGTGGGGGGGGCTGCCCCCTCCCCTTCTCCCGCCCTTCCCTGCGCGCGCCCGCCGCTCCCATTCAGCCTCGCGCCGTCCCCGCCGCGGCGGTTGCTGCCGTCAGAGCTGTCTGCGTCAATGCTGCCTCAGTGACACGCACCGGGGCTCTGCGCTCCCACACCCCCAGCCGCCCCCTCCTTTCTCCCTTTTTCTCTATCTCTCTCCTTCTCTCTCTCTCTCTCTCTCTTTTTTTCCCCCTTTTTTTTTTTTTTTTTTTTTTTAACCTCAGTGACGGGATTTTCTTTCTTATGATCCCGCTCATAAAAAAAGACCATCTGCCTGGTGCCGTTGGAGCATAAGCAGTTAACAGTTCCTTTGTGTGTGTAAAAGGGGGCTGGGTGTTCCTTCCTGCCCTCCTATTTTTTTTATTATTTTTTTTTAATTTTTAAGATAACTTTGATGAATAATTCCTGTTTTATTTATTTCACACAGGTCACCCGTCACACACGGGTCTTCTCAAGTGCTGACAGACATGCACACATACACTGGTCTCCTCATCCCTGTGGTGCTGAGGGAGACTGGAAGCAGGAGGCCATACCCAGCACGGTATCAGCTTACTGTATGATAACAGCTTTCCTTTTCTCCCAGAAAAGGAACCTTTTTTTCCCTTCCTTTTTAATAGCCCACTTGTTCAGCATTTTTGCATTCTCCACACACCCTCTGTTATTTCTCCCATTCCCGCTATCCTCCCCCCCATCCAATTAATCATCAAGTCCTGGGCTCTAAAGAATAATGGTATATAAAATGGTTGCTGTGTGCCTGTCTCCAGCTGCACGGATAACCCCAGCCTCCTGTCTGTGTTTCTCTCCTGCTCATCAAGGTCAGAGGGAAGTCTTGAGGTCACAGTTAAACCCAAAACATATTTATTTACATTTTCTGCCCGACTGTCTCCTTCCTTCTCCTTTTTCCTCCAGAGAGTCTGATGGCAAAGCTCCCTGGATTTTTGTGGGGTCAGGCTTTGCCCTATTTCAGAATGTATCTGTGCTTAGCTCTGCAGAGAGGACAATATCCTGGTCCTATTAAAGTCAATGGGAATCAGTGAATTCGAGCGTCACTGGATTTGGCTGGCAGAGCTCGCAGCCACGCTCTGGCCAAACCCTGCCCCGTTTCAATTCAGCTTAACTGCAGCAGTGCCAAGCTGCTGCGAGGTTGCCTTGTGCTGCTGGCACAGCACAGCGCTGCCCTGCCGTACAGGAATCCTTGGTGACGTAGAGCAGCTGGATCAGATCCCATACCTCCCTGCTGCCGCCATGCAAGGAACCCAAAACTAGCTTCTACATCCTGGCACCTCCCCAGCAGATAAAGGTCTTTCGAGGTCAGGGATTGGATGGATAAGTCAGAGCAGCATAAAGACAGTATTAATTTAGACTGCAAACCAGCCCGGTGCCATCCGGGTCCCTGTGGTACAAGGCACAGCCATTTTTATATCCTCCCGGCTGCACCTACCCCTGCTTCCTTCCAGCTCAGGACAATTGATGGTAGCAATGCTTGCTTTTTTTTTTTTTTTTTTTTTAATGCAAAAAGCAACAGTTTGGTTCAATAGCACCAACTACTCTGAATAACCATTTTGCTTCAATAGAACAAGGAAAAATATTTTTAAAGGTCAAGCAATTAGACCACAGACTAGATTTTTGAAGAGAAAAAGGAATCTAACAACTGAATAACTTGCGCACAGCAAGGGCTTCACTGTGCATTTGAAACCTATTATTTGCATTTTTTGCACAAAAAGGGAAATGCAAACTGGTATCATAAAAACAGTGCTGAATAGGGATCCCTACGACAACAGGAACGCGCTTACGTGTTTTAATACCCAGCTTCTGCATAAAACTGCATCTACATTACCTTGCGCTTAGCTATATTTTACCTGACTGTTTCAGTGGGGATTCTTCTCAATAAATATCCATTTAAGAGACAGGCCAAAGAGCCACACAGGACAGCATTTCAGGGAAATGACCAAGCTGGTGCTCACCGTACCAGATACTAATCAAGCATCTGAGCATCTCAGCAACCTGCACTAGCCAGAGGAGTGTGAGGAAAGGCAGGCAGACATTGGGAAAGGCTCCCTCAGAGTCCCAGCCATGGCAAACTGCCCGCCTTCACCCACCGTCACTTACATCCTGCCACAGCGACCACACTTTCTTATAAATTTTTTAACTATTTCAGTGCAGTACAACCAGTCTTGAGATTCACTTGTACATGTTATGAATGATGCAACACTCAGTCTCCAAGCACGTTAAACGGGAGATGGGATGAAGAGCACACGCTGGTACATACTAAATAAGGGTGACTTTGCTGTTTATTTCCCCACGTGGAAAGCTGATCTTGCAAGAGCAAAGGAGCTGTTGCCGGTGTCTGCCATACGATGCCTGTGGAGCAGGAAGGGGCCTGCTGTTTACACAGGAACTCTTTCCTGTCAGCGTGGCAGAGGGGAGCAGTGCCTGCCGAATGGACGGGGGGCAGGTCACTGCCTTTGCACAGAATAAAGCACTGCATCTGCCCTCAGAGAAGCAGGTTTGGAACGAGTCAATCTTTGCTCTGCCTTGGGAGTTGCTCCACGTCTTCGTCTGCAGATTGCAGTGCTAAATTGAGACCATTATTTTGCATTGAGCTATTTTCATCCCAAAGAGCTTTAAAGGCTTAGCAGATATACCGGCTATGATGCTATATGCAGAGAAATCACTCCAGCCAGTAATGAAATGCAGCCACCTATTAACCAGAGCTGTGTTATGCCTGGTCCCTGGGTATGATGACTGCCAGAAGATTTTGTTTTATCCATCTGAGTCTGGTTTTTAGTTAGTGGAACACCTCATACCATTTGAAAGGGAAAACTGGCAGGATCTTTACATACAGAATAGAAGTAGGTATAAACAGTTACACTCAGCCCTGGAATTTGAAATCCCACCACTGAGACAAGATCTTTTTGGGAGACTTGCTTTGTTCCAGCACCTACATTCAATATTTATTATCAAAACAGTCCTCCTTCCCCTCTGTGGTGCAGGGAGCTAAACATGAACATCCTGGGGCAGCCTTGCACCCCTGGGGTAATTATTCAGAAGTCTCCAGGGCCAGATGTGGGCAAAGCACCAGGGTATTTTGGGGCTCTACAGACAACTCATTAATAGTTACACTGCAGTTTCTCTTGGACAGGTGCCTGCACGGGTAAAGCACCACAGTCACCTCCACAACTGGCTTTAACTCACACTTGACTGTTCCATCCAGAAGAGGCAAGAAATCTGGATCACTGCATATTTGCCATTGGGGAAAATTAATTTTTAAATGCAAAAAGCAAAGTGAAACAAACTGTATGCCTAAAATTAGCAATATAATATCCAGTCATTAGTGTGCATACACCTTTGTATAGACTGCACACCCTGCATTAAATAAGCACGCCTCCCTGTCTCTAGTTAGAGAGGGAATTGTGTGGTGAAAGACGTAATTTGTACATTAGGAAGTCTCTGTTGCCAGATCAGCAGCAGCAGCACTGACGTCTGTACTCTCTCGCTTTGTTCCTGCTGCTATAAATCAAAATGACTACAGTCCAAATGGCTCACTTTTTTAACTATAAAAGCACTGCTAGTCAGAAAAATCCACGCCAGGAGGGATCTAGATAACATGCATATACTTTGAACAGATTAATCAGAGAAAGTCCAAACAAGGACAAGGATAACCTTTATAAATTTACTGTTTCAACAACTGAAACCTTTAAAGGGTGGAATCCAGCAGAGCTGTGAAAATTCTGTGTCTACAGGCACTGATGTATATGCTAAATGAACTATCGAATTTGCCTTTCTTAATGTGGATTTTGTTCATTTTTTTTTTCCAGATTTATGCAGTGTCTTTAGAAGCCTATTTACCCCTGTGTACCCATGTATTTTCTCGCTTGGGTAAACTAGTGGAAAGCAGATTAAAACAGGATAGATGAAGTGGGTCAGGTTTCACTTTCCTTGGTTTTATATGCCTGTGCATTTATAATAAAAAATGCAAACATATATATCATTTATTTGGAATTTTAGAAAGTTAAATATCTCCTCTGCAGATGAAATGAACCCTCAAAGCCTAAAATACCACATAGATCCTGTCCAAGTTTTAAAAGAGGACTCAACAGTTACATAAAACTGGTGGTGCCAATGCCTGCTGCAAACCTGTTGGCTTGGAGAGAGCAGGGGAACTCTCCTACTACCTACCAAGAGCCTGTAATCATTATAGAAAAAAACAGCACAGTTTCCTGACTAAAAGGAAAGGGGAGAAGTTACAAAGGTAACTTTCCAATACCACCATTAGCTCAGCTGAGCTGTAAATCCTGTGTGTTGAGCAGCATAGCCAGAAATATGTTGAGCTCTACTTCTGAAGAGGAAATAACAGGTTCAGAGAACAGCAGGTGAGCACACATTGTCAATGCCACACTGAGGCTGCTGTTGAAGCCGCTGCGTTACAGTTCCTGAGACCACCAAATTTTTACAGGAAGATGTTCAAATAGTATCAGTACGGGAAGTCTGAAGGCATTTGTTTTGCAGAGGCTGTCTTCTTAGGTCTTGGCTAATGAATTTGCAACCAGATGTTCATTTTAAGATCTGTTCCAAAATGCACTGAAGTAAATGGAAAGTCAATCGAAAGTTCCAGATTACTGGAAAGAAGCTACTGTAGAGCCAATATTTAAAAAAATAAAAAAGATGTAGCCATTGGTCATTCAGCCTTGTCACTTATCCAGAGCAAAACTGTGGAAAAAAAAAAAAGCGCACACACAGGGCCACTGATTACCTGCCACCAAAATTATCATAGCTTTAATGCAAATGGATTAAGACTACAACAAATGGAAAACAACTGGATTTATCTTGCCCCTTTCTGATTTCTGGCCAGCCTAGCCAATATTCCTTCTCAATTGCCACTGATTAAACCCATGTACACATGATTACTGTAGCTCAACTGGTACAACTGTAAGATTTTAGGATGTGGTAACTGTGTGAAATGAAGGAATCTAACATGATCAATGCCACTTACCATAGCTTTTAGAAACAACCTAAGAACTGGCTTTGTAAACAATTCTTCAGGTTTTTTTGTTTTGTTTTCTTTCAGTTTATAAATGCATATGTTGAAAGAGAACCATACTGAGGTAAACAAGGCTTCTGTAAGTCTTTTGTATTCAGTTCCATGTAATACTGATTTAAAAAGTCAACTATGAACAATAAGTAGTATAATGCATAATGAAGAGTCAGACTGGGATCCAGTGACTGAAAAATGAAGCTAAGCAAAATCTTCTGTGTTGCAATTAACCACTGCAACTGCTTCCCCAGGACACAACCCACTCTACAGTTTACTAACTCAAGACTGGTTGGATATCCTTCAGGAGATTATAATCTTCCTGTAGAAATTTCTAGTTGAGATTCTCTAAACCCCACTATATAGAAGTCAGGTTATCCTAATGGTCCTTCTAACTCCTGAACACATGGCACCTTGGTGAACAGTGAACAGAGATCTTACACCCCTATACTATTATACCTCTTAGGTAAGATTTCCCTTAAGCAAAGTTTAGTTTCTTCTTTTGTGTACGTTAATATCTATACGATATGCACTCAGATCTTAAAATTAACTAACATTATGCAGAGCCTGTGTATCACAGGTAAGCTGTGGGTTGTTGAACCAAAGATGAAAGTTGCAGGTGAAAAGAGAAAACATGAATTCTATTCAGGGAGTTTAACTTTGGTTTGGTGCAGTTCTTCACAGACATGGGATTAGGAGAAGACAAAAAAAAAACAAAACAAAAAAACCCAAGAAAACAGGAGAGAAAAAAAAATAAATTACAGAATAAATACCCATGGAAAATCTGGTGAGAACTGCAGTAGAGTGGAGACATCTAGCTGCCTTCTGTCTACCGACAGTACTGATGAACCAGGGAATCCTGGCTCTAGAGTATAGGTGCAGAATTCTTCAGTAGAAAACTAAAAAGCCCTTCCTTGCTGAGGGGGAACATAAAACTAGGATGGAGAGAAGATTGCATGTACTGTTTACATTTACTCTTGTTCTCTCTGGAGCCTTCCTGAACAAAAGCTTATTTAATTCCTTAATTTGGTTTCTTAGAAGAGCTTTTTATTTTGGTTATGTGGTCTTAAAAAGGAGCTTTGGAAGTACAAATTGCCATGAGAAATAAAGCTGAAAATACCTCCTTAATCCAGAACTGAAGAAGACCAAAGGGCATTCATGAAGATTGTGTGACTAAGCCTGACAGCCATTGTCCAGGCTGCACCCCGTCCCTGATTAGAAAGTCTAAAAACAAGAGCAGTACATGGCTACTGTAGTGTATTCTCCCTTGCACTGTAAGCAGAGCCAGGTCCAGGGTGCCTCTACATCTCCAGAAGCCCAGCAAGCACAGAGGCTCCATAGCAAGGTGGGACTGCACACAGCATATCATACCTGCAGCCCCACAAGGAGAGACCCAGCAAGCTTCAGGGTATCCTGTTCTGCAGATGTACTTTTGGAGCTCTGTCCTTAAAGCAGAGCCTGCTAAATGACTGCATCCACGCGTCCAAGCATAGATTTAAACAAACACACTATCAGCTGAGGAACTGAAGACTAAGATAACTTGCTGCTTCTGTACTTGAGAGTTTCAAAACATCAGGTGTGGCCACCCCTGCAGCAGGATGCTACAGTAAGGCTACAGCCTTGTTCCTTCAGCTTCTCAGCACATCTTCTAACTTCAGCCCATGCCTACTCTCAGTGAATATAAACACATGCTAGCTCCAGCAGTAACCAGGCTTTCTGTGCTCACAAGTTCTGACTCTATACATGGGGAGCTATCCAAAATTCCAGTTGGAGCCCAGCTGTTCCCTACCATCACCCAATAAACAAAGGTCATGCAACTCTGCATATAACCTTCTCCAAGAGAGACAAGAACCAGGCAGCTCTGAAAAGGCCTTGCATAAGAAAGTACAAGGATTGTACTAGTTACAACTGTCTAATCACAAAAGAAAATAATCCCTTTGACTGTGGAGGCGAGGCCAGTATTCAGATAATGACGTGCATCTAAAATGAAATTGGAGATTTAGGACATTAGGACAAAGGAAGGTTAATAACAGTAAGAATACTGGCCTAAGCTCAAACACTAATGCATACCAAACCTTGATATGCCCCAACCAACCACTGCTTGAGGGGAGTGGTTTTCATTTTCCTAGGGAACTGATATCAACAGCGGAACAAAATCTGCAGTGTTATTTTTTGGTAGATGAGTTAGCTTATGTTCCAAGGCCCATACCTGTGTAGGAACTACATCAGGTCCCCAGCGCAGACCAGGGAAGGCACCTCTAGCTCACAAATGACTGAGTTTGCAGCTTTCTCACCAAATGTGAGTGTCAAGGTCACAGGTGCAGGAACAAGTACTTTTCTGCTCTAGAGACCTCCTCTGAGAATGGGTTTGAGGGTGCACTTGAGGGACAACCTATCAAGCAAGGAAGTCTGGACTGCATCATCCACTGCTTTTTCTGTCAAAGAAAGACTTCAGCTTCCAGGGATGTTGATTTGGTTGTGGTTCTCCTGTTCTCTTTTCCTCATGTCAGCCCAAGAATAACAAGAGTCAAATAAGCTCTACCAGCTCATTCAGTCTCTGTTATCAACACTCGGCCAGGACTTTCCAGCCTTTGCCTTTAGCTTTAGGAAATGTTAAATGTTTCTCCAAGTCTCAGGGTGGTCTGAAACTGCTTAGCTCCCAAGATCAAGTGCATTCATTGCAATATAAGTGAGGTTTAACTCTTTTAACTAGAGCTAAATTTAGCAAAGTAATCATGAAGGTCATTATTTTGAAAGGGAAACATGAGCATACAGACTAAAATTTACTTATAAATTTTAAGCTGAACATTTGTCTCAGTGAGTAGGGTAATGAGAAATTGAGGGCTTTATTTTCAAGCTGTAGAGAGAAACATTTTGTGGAGGATTCTCACCATTCAGTATACAGGTGCTAATGTGAAGAACTATGTGCTTTGCCAGTGAAATACAGGTAAATAAATTATAATGAATTTGAGTTCAAGACTTACTTGTGTAAGATCTCTTATTGCCATAATTCAGTTTGGCAGCCCACCACATGAGATAAACTCAATGGCCCAGCATAATCCCTGATCACTGAAGTTAATTGAGGTTGAGACACTCCTGGAGCAATCTTGCCATTTCATTCATTAATGAGAGAGAAAACTACAAACTCTACATAGATCCTTTCTATTATCTGGGGCAAAGTGTGCTAAGACATTTCTAACTTAAAAACACAAGCCTTCCTTCCCTTCTCCCTAGAGGAGAGAAATGTGATTTTGTAGAAAATTCAGATCTAGTCAGTCAAGTTATCCTAGAGCCTCAAAGTTGGTACACTACCTTGTCACATGCCAGTTCATCTGTGCTATGAATGAATCATCACCACCTGACTGAATTCACACTACCTTTGTCCTGTACCTGCTGCACTACCCTCAGAAAATTAAAAGGTACTTAAGCTTAGTCTAGTGTAAGACATAACTGTAACACGGACAATACCCATGGTAGCAACCCGAGGATATTGGAATAATGACCTACTACTGCCTTAACTTTGACTCAGTGCTTGTGCCTCCAGGATACTTCACTTACTGCCTTGAAAATGCCATAGCAGTGAAGGATTCCACACAAAAAACTCTTGGAAAATGAAATTAAGGCTTTTTTTTTTTTTTCATGCAGTGTGTGAAACAGCATTCAGCTTCATGAGAGAAATTCCTCCAAGTATCTTATGTTTCTGAAGAACAAGAACTGCTTTGTTGTTCTCATGTTAGTTAGCCCCAAAGATGGAGTTACAAGTCTACCTCGTAATTTGTCCCAACTGTATGGATTAGGCCCATGTTCTTCCCAATCTGGGATATTATGTTAGTTATTCAGACACCTCAATTAAGAAATTGCTTCATATACGAGTTCTGAGGTAGCTCCAACTTTAGGAATTCTGTAATCAACAGTGTCTTCCAAGGAGATACCTTTGGTACTTGACTGTAACCCAAAAGAGCCACAATGCTGGGGCTTCACATCAGCAATGTAACTCCTCTATATTCTTATCAGTGATTAAGTATGCTAGTATCTTCAAAATTATTCATGTTAATATTTTGCTGAAGTTAGGAACATAAAAATAGGAGCAGTTGTCTGGTTTTTTTAATCATTATTTTTTGTTTTGTTTAAATAAATATCTGTATTCCAGAAAGTCTTTGGGAGCAATCAAAGTGAAGACCTAACCTAAACGATCCATCCCAGGTTTTACTCCATACTTAACTGCTTCTGGAACAGGACATTCTAGGTGTTTTATCAGTTCCTTGGAAATATCCAGCCAGGATGTATGGACTGAATTAAAAAAACAAAACAAAAAAACCCACTCAACAAACAACCTTCAATTTACTTGCTGCAGCAAAGTACTCGGGTTAGCTCTTTACCCGAAGTAATAAATTAAAAACAACCCATTATCTGGTTGCAATGCAATTCATTCTTCTTTCTAAGGCCTGACATTTACAGTAGAGGAACTCTTAAATATATAAACATTTCCCCCTTTTACTAATACTACTAATCTCCTAATTCACTTCAACCACAAATGATTTTAAGTAGCCAACAGATCTTTAGAATCACTTTTACTTGCACTTCTGGAATAGTCATCTAGTGTCTTGATTTATCTACAGTGAGGGAATATATCCTGAATATAGTTCTAAGAACAATTCATTAAAATGTGAAAACATTTGGAATTGTTCTAGTAAGATTTATGTACACGAGCTGTTTCTATGGGCTGAAGCAAGTGTCATACTCAATACTAGAAAACCACCTTAAAAATATTTACAACTAACTGGATTTTTCAGAAGAAATATAATGAGGACAGAGTCAGGAAAGTTGTTTGTTTTTAAACGAAGACTAATTCATTCTGTAGTAGGCCAAGATGGATTCTCATAGAATGTAGACAGAGAAAGAATCTTGACTATCACGTTTTCACAGTTTCACACAATATCCATGCGTACTGGGACACCAGCACAATCACTGACAAACATATCTGTAGTGAGAGCCCACACTTTGCGTGTCAAGAATATGCAGCAAAGAGCACAAGAGTTGCTTTCAGAGACAATTAGGAATTAAATCTCCAGTGTTACAAAAAACCCTCATAGGCATTTTTGTTCCATGTACAAACAAACAACTGCAGTTTCAAACGTTCTCGCAAACCAACAGTGAAAGTAGTTCTCTGAAAGAACAAACTAGCACAATCTGTTCCATTTTTATTTAATACCCTTGGTCAGTTGCTATGCTTCATGGGAACAGTAGTTTGGGTGCCATTAACCTTCTTTTCTTCTACAACCTTCCTCATATGCCCTGTCAGCCTGTGCCCACAACAGGGGAGCCAGTGAGGCCTGCGCAGGAGAGGGAGGCCAGGAGTAAGAAGGAGCCGACCAACTGCAATGGAAACCAAAAAGCACAAGAGACTAATGACGAGTTCAGAAGACTTCAATCAACACTCAGGTAGACTGCCTGCACTACCTCTTTATCCACATATTCACCCTGAAGTTGCAGTGTCTAACTTTTCTTGCCATATTAACTTGAACAACAGGATATTAGAACTGGGTTATGATTATAGAAAAGTGGAGGGAGTGTCAAAAAGTGGAAACATGTCACTTACTGTATTCTCATCTAAAACCTTATGGCTTACCACCCTGAAAGGAGGTGAGAGAGCCAGCAGCAAAAAAAATCTTCCATTGTGAAAGGACTGACAGGTCTAATCATCATTTCTGCTTCAGGAATTTTTGAAATGCTGCATGTGAAAACATGCTGACCCATGGGAAATAAGTGGGACTGTTAAAAATAAATAGGTTCCAGCTTTTCAGGAAGAGCAGATTCACTACAGTGACGTAAAAACACCCAGCAGCTTGTTCCAGCCATTTCCCATGAGATACTGCTGATTTAGGAAGAAACAGCAACTTGCACAGCTGCCTGGAAATTTAAATGCCAGGATTTTACTTCTTAAATCTCTTATTTTTTCCACAGCTCACCTTTGACACAGTGACAGTACTTGCACAGTCTTTCCATGCCCTCAGAAAGACCCTCTGAAGACTTAAAAAAAAAAAAATAATCTTTACAGAACATCCCATTATGTCCCAAAATACCTTAAAGATACTAGTAGTCTTAGGAACATCCTCCTACTTGTGTGAAAAGTTTTATTTTCAAAATAAAATCTTTCATATTGTTCATTTTAAGGTTTTAAATTTTCAGTTGAAAGGGATTATGCTTCCCAAGTACATTTCAGGTATTGTGTCCATGCACTTGCCAGGAAAGGACCAGAGTTGTGGTATGACACTTTTGTGCAGAGGTGCAGCAGTGTGGCCATCCTGAGCCAAGGCACGGAAAAATAAAAAAGCAAATGCTGGAAGAGAAGTTTCTCTCTGAACAGAATTAATGATTTACAGCCACTACTACCCGTTACAGTAGACTATGTGATACTATAGCTGCAGGCTTGGTAGTGACAAATAAAAAGTCTCTCTTTCAGAGCATAAATGTGCATCTTTAATTTGAAGCGGTTCATTTCAGGCCCATGTGGAGACTGCCAGGGTAAAGTATTAAGTCATTTCAGTTAGGAAAATTGTTCTTCCAATAAACATTTCGTGATCCATCTGTTTTCTCTCGTGTTAATTCATCAGGATCTAGTTACTTTTCTGTTTCCTTCTTATATTTCCACACATTTTTTCCGCCAAAATTCTATTAAATCCTAACCAATGCATTAGACAGAACACATGAATTAGTGTTTGTTTATAGAAGGAATGTAGGGGTTACATGCTGGAACAGATTCTTTATACATAATTACTTCAACACGTGTCTTTCCACCACACTTATAGTAAGACTGCGAGTCATGTAAACATCCCTGCAGCAAAAAAAATAGAGCAGAGGTATAACAAGCCAACCAGCAGAGACAAAGGACGTTTGTATAGCCTTTAAAAGCTAAAACTTATAGAAAATACGGACTCTTATGTCCAGAAACAGAAGGAAGACTGTAACATCTCAATAGGTTCTCCTTGACAAATAAGGAGTCAGATAAATAATATCAGGCAAGATCCAATCATCTTGTCATCTTGCTATTTGCCCTGAATATCCATTGCTAGACCAGGATTCAAAACCCATTTCACAGACCGGGACCTTTCACAGAAAATGGTCTTTTCAGAGAATCTCTAGCAGCAACACTCAGTATGGATAAGCCCCAGTTAAAACCTCAGAGACATAATGAAGTTGCACAGCTTTGAAGAGAAACCCTGTGGCCTAAAATTTTTATAACAGAATGGAAGTCATAAACTCGAGCAGGTCATCATTCATACAGGGAACCAGAGGGAGCAACAACCAAACAAGACCCTGTGATTCCTACCCCAGATAGCTTCCCTTTCCCAATTCACCTGAAACCTTCCCTTCCTAGACCTCCAAATCAGAGAAGGGATTCCCTTAATGACAAATCACCATCTCTGTCACATGAAGGTTAATATTATCTGCATTGATTCAAATGCTTGCTCATTCCTTTAGGGTGACAAGAAAACCTCGGGTGAAACCACACACAATGGGAAGGGTATCAGAGCCTTGCTGTTGGCTTCATTGTGGCCAAGATGGTTTTTTGGCTGTTCTGTCACAGCATAGGAGCTATGTCAACAGTGAGATGAGTGCAGCTTTATTCACAGAGTCATTTGCTGCCCCTGCTTGTCTGAGCAACCAAAGAACTCTGAGGAGCAATGCATCTCCATATCTGGTCCAAAAAGTTCTGCAAGCAGCAGGGATAGCTAAGCCTGGTTTCCTGCTAGTGCACTGCAAGCATTGCTTCTCAGCCACCTTTCCTGGCAGCATCCCACAGCATCAACACCCCATCCCATGGGACAAGAGGCAACCCGTGCTGCATCCAGTCACCTTCTAGGTGACCAGCAAGCTGACCAGCCTGCTAACACAAAGGGTCCTGGGCTGTCCCTGCTCTTCTGCTAGAGGGGCAGTAGTAGCAGCTCTTTCCTCAACTCAGCTACCCCTGTCCCCCAGATCAGGGAGAGTTTAATGATCATTGAACCTTCTTTCACAATTGGCACAAATTGAGCAGTGTGACTAAAAGCTATGAGGGAAAGGAGTGAGGATGGATAAACAGTCAATGAGCTCACATATGTCCCGTTTCCTTCGCAGTTCAGGCTGAAAAGGAACATTTTATATTACATATATAAAGGCTGGTTAACTGGCAAGATTCTCAGTATCAAAAGAAGCCTGGCCCTGCCTCAAGAAACCAGAAGTCTATTTGAAGTTTTCTAGTGTGCTTTTTTTCTCTGGTAATGACTTTAACAGTGTTCTTACTTTTACTAGCCACACTGGGCACTAGTCCATCTTACAGACTGAAGCTCTCAGTTCTCCAAGAAACTCTGCAGACCCAGTAAGACTACCCACTGAATTCAACCAGAGATGCTGCATTCCTTCCTGATATAACCCTGTTGCTTGGGGCTGAGGGAGAGACTAATCTGAATCAGAATAATCTTCTCAGCAAAGACAGAATATTGCTCACAATTTGAAAGTATCCCTTGTTTTGCCCTGCTTCAGGTGGAGACAGTCCAAATCCACCAAGATGGCCATTAATAGGAGCAGTTCTACTGGAAGGGGCTTCAGTCATGCTAGATGCCAAATAAAAATGTTTTCCAGGCCTGCAACACAGCTGGAGCATTGAGCTTTGAAAAGTCTGGCTTTGATTCACAAAAGGGTGTAAATGTCACAACATTCACTACTGGGGCCCCTAGCCTTTTTGATAAATTACTGGCTCATCAAATCTAACTTAGAGGTAGGGGGCAAATAAGTGGGTCTGGGATTTATTGCAAAGCTGGAATTTTAAAAGGCTAGTTTGAGGATGAATGAGCTATTTCTTTACTTTTCAGAAGCCCACTTTTTTCTGATTGCTTTAAATTAAGTATATTCTTGAAATAAAAATCCTAAACATCAAATAGAAAATTCATTTATAGAATTAGTTAGCTTCAGAGAGAACAGAAGCTGTTTGCCACATACAATGCAACTTCATGGCTAATTCTGATTGACCCAATCTGATAGAGCAGGAAAAAGTGAGAATGGATCCATATCTCCTAAGTGAGTATGTGCTTATCCTAACAGTTACTTCTTCTGAAGTTATCTGTATTAAAAATAGCTGTATGCCAAATTTATATAGTTTGTTATGCATTTTTTTAATCATACAGGCAAGAAATCAGAGTACAGTATCTTTTACAGCAACTGAGGTCCACAAACCTCAAATTAAGAGAATGTTCAGAGTCGTAACTATGTGGATTTTCTTGTTCTAGTGCAGACACTGTGACACAAATTGCACTCCTTGCTTTGTCACTGATGGCACATATGATTTTCATGTAACTTTCATTCCCATCTTCCATGCTTGCAGCTTATCATCAAGCTTTAAACTTTCCACCAATTGTAAAATAGCCCCAGGAGTTTGTCCATTTCTATTTACATTTCACAGATGATACACTGAACCATTTACTGTAACTAAACAAATTTTAACTGAGTCCTCATTAAAGAATTGCATACACAGTGATTACATAAAACAGTTTCATTTTAGCTTCCCCTTCTCTGAGGGAATTCAAAACTTTCAAGTTGCCTGCAGTATTTTACATAAAGAGCACTCAGAATGTGCAGGATCTGCTCTATTGTGTTACAAATGCAGTGTTATCCAGCTCAGTTTTCATTCTGTATTATATTGTCAATGAATCTGCCTCAGGAAGAAAGCACCTGCTGTTTCTGCACTAAATTTTACTATTTGTGAACAGGGGCTGAAACCAAGCTCTGGTGCTAAACTCCTTATAAGCACACAGGCACCAGAATGAAAAGCAGCATCTGGATTTGGAGTATTAAATCTAGAGGAGCTTTTATGCTTGTGCAAAGAAAAAACATAAAACAAACAAAATACTGTATTAGGATTTTTTTCATGTAAATCCTGATTTTTCTTTTACTCTTCTAGAAGATGAAAAGTAAATCCAACTGCTTTCTCTTCAGGATAAGTAATTAAAAAAGTCAGTGATGTTCATCTGAAATGTAAACTGAAAAGCATTACATTTACAATAAAAACTTAAATATAAAAGAATTTCCACCCTACATCAGACCAATCAGGTGCTGAAGGGAAGCCAGAAAAACCTTAATAATCAGTTATAAACTAACTTGCTAACTGGATTATTTCTCTTTGTCATCAATAAGCATTTAGCTCATGTCCATTCAGATCCCTCTTACAGGTTTCAAACGTTAAGCTTTGTAAAAAAAGAAAAAAAACAAAAGGGGGGGCATTTTTCAAGTTTCTTTTAAAGTCAAGTTACAAGTGAAGTATTAGCCTATGGCACAAGAAACAAGCCTATTAAATCTTACTTCAAAATGCAAAAATTAGTGTATTTAGCTCTGTGGTCCTGTTATCCAGTTCTTGTGGGCAACAGAGATTATGGTCATCAGACAAACACACAGTGAAGTGAATTCCACCAGGATACCACAAAGCAATTGACCTAATTTTATAGTCAATGCAAGCCAACATTGACTTTAAAAAAAAAGTCCATTTTCCAGCCACGCAGGAAAATAAAATCCAAACTCTACTGTGTTTTTATAAGTTAAACTCTCACATAAGTAAGCACTCAGCTCTTCTGATATCAGTGAATGACCCACAGCACTGACTTTGTAGCTTTTGCAAGGCGGGTTTGCTTTTATGCTATTTTGTGGTCTCCTTTTACAGTTATGGCCTCCTTTTAAACTTCTGGCACTATTGCTGCCTTTAAAGAGATACCTGCTCTCCTTCTCCTTACTAAAATCCCAGCCAGATCTGACATCTAGACACACACATTGCTACAGTACTGCACTCAGAAGCCAGCTCTGAAATGCAGCAAGAGTGGGCGGTAAAGACCACCTTGAATTAGTTTTCATACATGTAAATGGAGAAGCCTTAAGCTGTGGCTAGAGACAAGTTTATTAATCTTTCTTGAAGAAAGTCAGCAATTACAAAAGCATTAAGAATGTTTCATGGGTGTTTCTTATTTTGTTTGCATTTTAAAACATACTTAAGTACAGAAATACTTAATACTTACTCATGGGAGGGATTATCATTGTACCATCATTAGCTGACTTATCATTAATCAGTGTGCACTGTGGGAAGGCAGCAAAGGATAGTTCACCCTTACATCACCCAATGTGGTCAAATTCTGCCTGAAAACAGAACTGCTGATCCAATTGCAAATACTGGAAACCTTAGTGCTGGATCAGGCACCCATCCACCATATGTCCTTCAAATACAGTGCAGAAGGTCGACAACAGCTTACTGAGAAAGTTCAATCCACAGAATCTATACTCTCTTGTTAATAATCTGTTTAAAGAATATTCTGCTCCCATTGCTATGGTAGACAACCCACCAAAACCCACCTGAAAGTCAATGGCAAGCCAAAACAGCAGCCAGCCAGCTTGGACTGGAGAATAGTTTAATATAACAGAATCGTCTTCCTTGCCCTTCAAGGTGTCTAAGGAGTTTCTGGTCATTGCTATTATGACACAGTTGTAATTGTTTCATCACCAGTGTGCACAGCAGAAACATCAGGCTGAAGTGTCTGTGCTAATCAAGTGATTGACAGATGAATACTATGACAAGATGGCTTGCAGCCATGACTGCTGGGATAGCAAGTGAAAATTGCAAAGCTCAGTGCTGTATGGGTTGCATTTACCCCCAGCCAAGAACAAGAGCTTTTCTCTCACTGCTATTGAAAGCTTCAGCTGCAGTGACGTACCAAATCCACAGCCTATGATTTCCTGGCCAAAACATAAAACATTTCCATACAGTTAGCAAAAAAATGTACAATCTTTTCAGTGTACTTCTGTTGCACAAGCCCCCTGCACATAACCCATTGAAATCAGACTTAAAATCACAGGAGGCAATGCCTGTTGTACAGATGGAGAAGGGGTTCTAGGTGTTGCATAACTTGTAGGATTTGCCTGAAAGGATTCCTCAGGTAACAAAGATTTTTAGTATCAGCTGTTAAAAGCAATCAAACTAAAACATCCCTAAAAACCTTTTAAACCAGAATCTTATCAGAGACACAAGCACAAAATCCAGGTATTGTTCTGTGGGGGTACTCTGAAACTTTGCTCCTGTCCTTATTTCCCAGTCTGTTGGTTACAGTTAAAAACACAACATGTCTAAATCTGCCTTAGTGTGTCTCTTTGTGCTGTAACTTAGCAGAGTTTCCAGCACTAGAGAAAAATGGAAGTAACATTAACGTGTTTCATATTCTGGTTTACAATTTTGATACCTATTCATGTGCAGAATCTCCAGATCCTGTGAATCTGAGAAATTCAAGTCCTGCCATGCACTCATAGAGTAAAACTCTTGAAAGTTGTGTGTCTACTCACAGCTGGGCAATTTAGTTCAGGAAGTCAACAGAAAAGCTCATCTCTGAAGAATGACCCACAAAGTGTGAACACAGGGTAGTGAGTTACTTGACCTCCAGTGAATGCCATGGTACATATCTAGGGGCTTTCTGAATCTAACAACTGTATTTGGCCCCTAGTGTAGGCACTTCCAGCTGTCTGACTCCCAGATCACCTTCTGGGATTCTGCATTCATCTCAGATAGTCTTGGTCTTGTTGAAACAGAGCAACTGAATCCAACTTCAGCATGACAGTCTCATGGTTAAAGCATCTGACTGGGTGTTTCCAGGACTGAATACACATTTCAAGCTACAGAAATAACCCTGGAAGTAACTGCTGACACTCAGCTAAAGACTTATGTTGATTTAGCTTGACCATCATTTGATCTCATTACTTCCTTGCAGCAAAACTAGTCCAGAGTCCAGGTTTAGCCTGGACAGTTTCCCAGCTTGTGAATTAGGGGTATTGCTGGAAAGTAGGAGATAGACTACAGAATTAGCTGAACCCAGAGCTATCACTTCCTAGGGAGGAGCTGCAAACATCTGCCAAGCCACTATGCAAGAGGCAAACATTGCTTCCGTCTGTGCTTTTTTGACAGTAGCATGGGCAGATGTTGTTTCCTTTGTGCTCACATGTGCTCTGAGCATATCCAGCTGAGTCAGCCCCTCAGGAACATTCAGTCACAAACACTACCTCAGCTGTGGGTCATAAAGTCACCCAAGCTGTCACAAGGGACCAAGTTCCCTACGCTTAGCTACTTGGATGTGTTTGTGCATCCAACCATACATACAGAACTTTTGGACAAAAAAGAATGGCTGCCCAGCAAGGGATGTATAAAATTAATGAAGTTCCTTTGAGTGTGAGCTGTCTAGCTTGCTGTCTTTGATCTTAGGGGGAAAAAAAAAAAAACCAAAAAAAAACCCACCAAAAATCCTGCTTACAGTGTCAAAAGAAACCTTCAAGATCTCCCTCCGAGAATCTTGAATCAATGGGGCTTTTCCATTTCCCTTCAACTCACTTTGTAGCATCTGTCACTAGAGAGGGAGACTTTAAGGCAGGTATACAGTTCTGTTAACCTTAAGATACAATCGTGGTAAATGGCCAATAGCTATTCTTATTTCCACTTATTGACATGCTGAAATATCACCAGGACTGGTTATGCAATATCTGAATAAGATGCTGAGTGTTTATCCTACTCTACAATAGTCACAGAATTGCTGAGTTGGGAAGTGACTTTTGGAGATCATCTAGTCCAATGCCTGTGCACAAAGCAGGGTCTGCTACAGATTACTCAGAACTGGGTTTAAGTATTTCTAGATGTGGAGACTGTACAACCTCTTTGGGCAATTTGTTCCACTGCTCAATCACCCTCACCATAAAAAATATTTTTATTATGTTTAAATAAAATCCTTTGTATTTCAGTTTGTGCCCACTGCCACCTGACTTCTGTTGTCTTTCAAATAAGTAAAATTCAACAAGTCAAAGTTCACATTTAACAAGAAATCCATATTGTTCCTATGGGTCTCTGCACTGGAGAGAGGAATATCAGCAGGGCATTGAAAGCTATGCACAACACTGCAGAAAACTCATGCAATTGAAACATGCAACTGCCCTCCCCAGGGCACTGCTGCAGAACCTTCATAGCCTCTGAAAGGCTTTTCACACCACCAGCAGACAGTCATCTGTGTGTCAACACATGAGCCATGCTTTCTGCAGCCCTTCTGTAGCTTGGTGGGTGTGTACAATTGCCTCCTTCTGAACAGGACAAAGCCCTTTACTCCATCAAATAAAAACAGGACTTGAATTTCCCAGATTCCCATGATATGGAGATTCTGCACATAAATGGATACTAAAAATGTAAACTAGGATATGAAAAACTTTCAGTGTTACTTTCAGTTCTCTCCAATGCTGGAAACTCTGCTAAGTTAGAACAAGAACTTCCTCGGGTGAGGATCCAGCAAAAACCAGAGGTTGAATGTCATCTTATAACTAAAAGTGCATCAGCAGATTAGCATTTCGTCAACAAAAATTCCTGCTTACTTACGGAAGTTTTACCAGATTTCTTTGGTGATGCAGTTATAGTCCCTGAAGCGTATTCCAACATTTTTGTCATCCAATCAGCCCTGCATAATTTACTCAATAGCAGATGTGTGCACTTTCTTGATACTTTTCCCCCTAGAACAGTAATATTTTTCATAATCCCTGGAAAAATTTGGGGGGGTTTAAATGTCTTTTGTTTCTTTCATTTCTTTACACTCATCCCACACTGCAATGCCAGCTGATGCTTTTGCCTAAAGGAAGCTCTGCACCTTTAAAAAACAAGAAGCAATTCTGCAACTTTGTTAAAACTTCAGAAAAAAAGGATACTTGCTTCTGCTATAAGAAACCTGAGTTTAATTTAAACTGTGCCACAAGTCTCCAGTTTAATCTTAGCTGGACTCATCGAGCCTGTTCTTGTCCAATTTTTCTGGAGAAGTATTGGGAAAATAAGATACCTGACAAATATCTTGTGTAAATCCACATATCACATCATAAGCTTTTTCCTACTATAGCTTAGCACATTTTTGAGAATCAATTTCCAAACTTTTTACAAAAATATTCTCGAAGATGGCAATAAAATAGACTTCTCTCCACAGAGCAGGTTCAGACTTAAAATGGCAGCTGACATTATATAGATATCTATTTCAGTGATGCTCATACTGGGAAAAATCTGAGAACAGCACCAGTGGAAGTGAGCATATCACCTGTAGAGTTATGTTCAGTAAGAGTCTCTCATGGAGTTATACAGCTGGTGACCCAGCTAAAGCAGAAAGAATATTGCAAACAGCATGTGCCTTGCATGGAAGAGTCACCAGATTGTAATATGGGCTATTCCTGCAATTGTTGTACATTACAAGTCCCCCAAATCATCCTACAGCTGATTAACCTGAGAGGAAAGAGAACAATGGAAAAGTTAATTTGTTACTCAAGTTTCTTGTACTTTTTTAACCACTTTCCCCTTGAACAGAGTATCTGAAAGCAATATCCTGGCATGAGTTTAATCAAATTTAAGTAACACAGGCTAATCTTCTGATGCCTGTTACACCCATGAAAAGTCATTTCTTTCCTTAAGTCCTGCTTCCCTTCTGGAAGTCTGCTAGTCATGAAATAAGCAAGCAGCAGTGTCTGAGGCAGAAAATACAGCAGTCACGCCCCATCCAACTTCTGCTTGCTGCTTCCCCAAAGAATACAACATCAAATTCCATCAATGAAACAGCTCTTTTTTTCCTCTGAAATAAAGGGTACCAAAAGAGAATAGTTAACAACAAGTGGTAACCATCATAACAGACAGGCATTACAAGGTTTTGGCAGTAATTTTCAAATGCTGGAACCAGAAGTTGAGCATTTAATATAATTTGAGTGGTCCAATTTGAAACACAATGCTTTTTTTTTTTTTAAAAAAAAAAAAAAAAAAAAAAAAAAAAAAAAAAAAAGCTTTAATTAGCACATGGATCCACATCCATACACTGATATACATCTGGATTTCTGGTTGTTAAGTGAAATTCATGGAAAGTCCCTAAAACCCCTCATGTTGCCCTTGGTTTTTTTTTTTTTTCTCCTCTTTACCCACTGAGCAGGATCAGAGCTCTTTCATTACGCTCTTTTCTCACTTAAAACAATATCACCTGCAGAATTTGTCTTTAGTTTCTTTGCTTTTCCTTCCGGGAAGGAAGGCTGAATCCCATTAAGTCTACAGCTCTTGAGTGAGCGGGTGTCTTGTTGGGCACTCACAGCATACACATTAATTTTCCACATTCCAAGGCTCAGTAAGACACTGGAGCCAACTTCAGAAGAGCATTGATTTGTGGTTTTCAAATTTAAGAAGCAATTTTATCCTAGGCCTAAAATTGCATCTCAGTACTATCAAATTCTCTCATTTAATTTTAATGTGATTACTGAAGAATGTACCTCTAAAGTCAAAAACAGCCTAATTAAGCGGCATGGTAAATGCATCTATGAGCACAAAAGAAGATATCGCTGTTTCCTACCACATGTTAGTTTAGAGGACTCTTCATGCTCCACATAAATCCAAGTGCATAAAAAAAAAATTCAAGGCTGGCATGGGTCTGCCACAAGCCTGAGGACAACTTAAAACTCAAAATCAAACCTTCTGCAACTTGGGCGCATTGTAGTTCCAGGCTTGGAGCCATTTTTAGTGCAGAGATCTCCTCACTGCTTTCCATGAGAGATCACCACACAGAAGAGATTACAAAAATGAATCACCGGGGGAACAGGGAAGGTTGTTTCCAATTCCTTCTCTCAAGCTGCTATCAGTGCAATGGAATTTTATGCAGGCATAGTTTTCCCTCCTCTGAAGTTTTCCTTTATTCTTTCAGTTCCAGTTCCTGGGCTTTCTATCCTGCTATTTTCCCCCTAGGCAGGATACTGTGAGATCATCTCCTTTCCTCTCTCAATCTGTTGCACCCTGCTGAGAACATTGCAGGAAGAATTATAGGCAATTCATTTGCCTGCCTGCCATTAGAAGTATAGTATGTCAGAGTCAATGAGTAAATACCAATAAACAATATGACAGCCATCCAGCCCACTTGACCCTCTGACAGTTCTCAGTGCTTTCCAGTTTATTAAAATGAGGTATTAATAGAACAAATATGTTTCAAAGTACTAAAGTGCTTTGTCTTGTGAATCAGAGCTGAATTTTACAGCCAGGAAAACAGATTCTTTTACATCTTTCTTTATGCCAGACACTGTTAAGCCACAAAGTTTTGAGGGCATTTATTTTAGTATTCTAGCAATAAAATATTCACACTGGTGCACAGATACCATCCCAACTCACACTTTTTAACATTTTGATTATGAATACTTGTGATGATACGTAGTATCAAACATATCATACTGGTATGATACATAGTATCAAAAAGTCCCAGGCTTAAAATCAGAGCGGCCAGGTCCTCTTGTAAAACACACCAGTTTAGAACACACATTGTCTATAGATCCGAGATATAAATAGGAGGAACAAGTCTCTCCTCCAAAGAGTTAGCTATTGAAAGCCCCAATGCCACATTGTGCATAATGCCAAGGAAATGTTGCTTGCCCAGGAACACTGTTATTTAAAGACGACTCAACAGGGACACAGAGGGCAACTGCACACTTCTCAGTGTGGTGCTGGAACATAAACAGACTACAACTTGGAAAGCACAAGAAATCCGACATATGGTCTCACAAAGATCTCTCTCGTGGCATGAGACACAATTTGAAATCATTCATACTCAAGCAAGTTAAATATTAACCATTTAATATGCAATACAAACCGGTAGTTTTAGAAACTCTTCACTTGAATGCCACAATTTTCTTTTGCATGCAAATAACCTTATGCTGCATCCATTTCTTTTTCACTGAAAAATATTTTTACAGTTATTTACAGATTGTGCATATTTGAATGTCCATCCTTAACATGCATAACTGAATTCCTGGGAAAAAGCCAATCAGATGAGCATGAAGCAAGATGGGTATCAGTATCCTAAAAGACAAATACTCTTTTCCAGAGTAGGGCTGTATAACAGAAGCATCTCTTTGCAGCAGTTAAACTGGGCAAGTTTTAAAACGCGGTGGCATGAGCAAATAACAAGTGCAATGCCTATTGCAAACAGTACTAAAAAATGCTTCATGAGTTTGCAGCAAGTGACAGACCACTCTACCAAAATTAAATTTGTCAAAATTAAACATGTAATCAAGTCAGGACACCTTGCTGCTTGTTGGCCACAGATTTTTTGGATAAAAGGAGATGGTTACTCCTACCCCAATTCTTCTAGGAAGCACATGCAGCTCTTCCCATAAATATTCCTATTCAAGTAGGATGCTAACACTGACTCACTACCAAAAGATCAAAGTTTACCTACAGAAGCCTTTTGCCTGTCCCTCTGAGTTTCTCCCTTAAAGACCCTTGAACTCTCTTTTTCCTAAAAAGCTTTTGTACTGTGAGGCACAAAAAACAAACAAACAAACAAAAAGCAAAACCCAAAAGCCACCCCACACACAGTATTTCTGTGCCAGTTACTCTTCATCATTTGTACCAAGCACTTTGTCCCTCTCATAGACATTGCTGGAGCTGTCCTTCAAACATCTGCTTTGAAGCAGCATGCTCTGGAGCCATACAGCCCCAGAAAGAATCACTGCCCAACAGTTCAGTGAAGCCCCACCTTCACTTTCTGCCCCAGCTCAGCCATTCCTTCAAATGAAAACCTAGTGTAAGTAGTAATTCCCTAAGAAGGCACACATAATCAATATCTACCCACAATTAATAGAGGAAAAACATGTGGTTAGCAGACTTCCCTAATAAAAGGAACTGAAAGCTATATTAAATACAAATGAATAGATTTGACTTACACTTATGGAACAAGTTCCAAACCACGATTCTCCCTGGAATAGGGATACATATTGCAAAGCTTTCATTTCATCCTTGCCTACACGTTAAAGAGATTAAAACAAGCCACACGCTAGGTAAACCATGACTGCCTCACTGTGGACTAAAGCAATGCTTGCTTCCAATAGATTGCTGTTAGTACCAAAAGATTAGTTTTGTCTTCATTCCTCAGAGAAAAAATAATTGACACTTTGTTCAGGTGAACAATCCAAGATATTTCTGAACATACTGTCCTGGTATTTGTTGTCTGACAGACAGCTTGCAAAAGGTGAAGCTGAATAAACAGTTGATCTTGACTCAAATCACAAACAAGCATCTCAAGCATATCTGGAAGCTCGAGTTTCTGCTATATGTGGATTTAGTCTCATATTTCTTTCAAAACTATCAGTAGCTCTGTGAAAAATCTGTTTTAATAGATTGAATACTGGACATCATGTAACTATTTTCTTTCAGATATGTTTGAAACCTACCTAGCAACTTTATTGCTGTCCCTGAGCTCACATTTCCTTTCTCTGAATTTTCTTGCAAACTTATCTTCTTTAGAAGCACAGCCTGGCTGAGATTCAGCATTGAACTTTCTGGAAAATGTACTTAAAAGTACCAGTTTGCATCTGATCAGACAGACAGCAACAAGCCAGGTTTTATTTTCACAGGAAAATGACCTTCTAGCTCTCAGAGCATGACCCTTGAACATCTTGGGACCTATTATTTACCACATGTAAGTTTTTTGAATCTGGTTCAATTAAATAAAAAAAGTTAAACTGGAGTTGTACCAGACTCTTTTTACCAGATCTTTTATTGTATCCCTCTGTAGCATCCTAGGCTGCATGTGGTAAAAAAAATCAATGCTTCTGAAAAGCAAGGGCATCATCCTAAAAGCAAGGACATCATCTTATACAGAGGACACCAGTACCTTGTGATGTACTAAACATTTTGTATCTTATTTTAGGCTTACTCACCATTATACCTGGGTGTTGTTTAGCTACTTGAGTGATTTCACACGATTCCAAAAGAATCATTCACAGAATAATCTGAATTATGTAGGCTATGGTACTGTTAAACACATCCTTGTGAATTCATGTGTATGGCTTCTGCATGGAGACAATCTGTTGACTGAATGCAATACCTGGCTACATCAACAGCTATAGTTACTGGCTATACCTGGTTACAGACAGATTACTTCTGCTGGTATACAGGCCATGTTTCTCAATCAACAAACTTATTTCATCATCTTTTAAATGATATCTGTATTAATAAAAATTAGATGTCGTATTATTTCTCCTTCTATCACATTATTTTCTAGCTCTCCCTTCAGACATAGGCCCTACTGCATTAAACAGCCAGATTGTCTGCTCTTTCATTTGGGGAACTGTGCTTGTGAACTTAGATCTTTGATCAGTTTTGGAGAAGTTCCCTATGGAATGGAGAATCCAAACCAAGCAAGATTTCTGCAGACACTATCCATGATTTAGTTTGGGGGGTTTTTCTTTTAATATTTCTGTTCAAAATTGAACAGCTGTATCTAAACCAGGAGCCTTGCAGTGGGGCTTGGCTGGACTGCATTCAGGAGCTGTGGCACTCCCAGCATGGGAGAATCCTGTCAGGCATTTAACCCCTGGGAGAGTTAAGCACAACCTCCCTCCCAGGGAATTATCCGTCATTCATCTGCACACCTCCATTTAGATAAAACATTGTTCCCCACACAAGCAAAAGAAAAAAAAAGCTGTTTTATCAGTGAATTCCTGCCCAGCCCCCTTATTGAATGGTTTCCATCTTCTCAGTCTGACCCTCATGAACAACCATTTCGCTGGAGTTTAAAAGCATCACAAATTTAACTTTCAAGTTGCTGTATAGGTTTCAGCTGCTTATTAAGTGATCTTCTCTAACCAATAAGAAAGCAGCATATAAACAGTGAAAAAGTATTTTATATCCCAAGAGCTGTTCAGCCACATAACAAGACATGGGAGAGCCTAGAAAAAGTCACAGGCAGAAGTTCCAGAGTGACACAAAGGGCAGAGCCACACGGGAAATACTCCACGAGTGCTTAAGCTAAAGATATTTATTCAGATGCAGTTTCTCTCCTTCAGGCTCTTTCCCAGTGTCTGTAAATTATTATTGTTATGGAAAGACTTAAAGAGCAATTTACATTGTTCTCACATTGAACAAGTCTAAAATTTAAATAATCCCACATTTATAATAATTTTAAATAATATCCCACAACTTCCCAGAGTGAAGTTGTGGGATAAACAAACTCAAAAGCTCTAGTAGCCCCAGAAACCCAGAGACAAGTTGGTGATCACCATTTGTATAAGACAGTTATGGCTTTATTTTGAAACACTGAGTGTCAAGTGTAAATCTTTTTAGAGAAGAAAGGAGGAGGTAATGTCACCTTAGTGACACTTGCAAAAAGAACCCAACACACGTCTTAGTTCTCTGATCTTTGATTTTTCTTCTATTTACCTCAACTTCAGTGAAATCTATACCCTTTTGCCAACTAGCAGAACTACACATTCTCTCTACCTATCATCTCCTTGACTTCAGAATCGCTTACATGAGTGTAGAAAAAGGCATCTCACACAACACTGGTAACTCGTGCTGCACAACAGAACTAAGCCAGTTTCAGACAGATCCCAAGCCCATGAACCTACACCCTCCTTTTACACCAGGTGTTTCTGCTTACATGCTCCAGCACACCCAGAGGTGCCTGGTCAACACACACAGGGTGTAAAAGAGAGGGGGTGTTGCAGCAGCTACTAGGTGAGGAGACCTACTCCAGGTCTTCTACCCAGTGAGAGTGTTCCTTGGTTCTTGGTTGCTTCCTAACCTCATGACATTCCTGATCACATGCAACAAACTGAGCAATAGGTTCAAAGGCTTTTAGCATAATACTGGTCAGCAGATAGAAAGGCAGGCAGTATAGCCCCACCAGTGCTGCTTAGAAAATGAGAATGAACATTTGGGAAAGGTTGTGCTGGATGGCTGGATCTGAGAGACTTGATGGGAAGAGAGAAGAATGTGCTTGAGAACCATTTTTTGTTCTTTGATCTTGCATATGTTTAGCAGCATTTCTTGCAATAAATCTCTTACTGATTTTGAAAATTCACCTTCATTCTAACTTTTATATCTTCTCTATCATCCAAGGAACACTAAATTCATAAACAGCACTGCCACTAGAAAGCCAGTTCAAGTCTGAAAACCAAGGTTCTCCATTCGTGAGCAAACATACAGTTTTCCTGCATATGCCAAGCATCTGTGACTGAAACAGATCCTGAAGAAAGCTCGGGGAGGAAACAAACACTATGAATCAAAGCTACAGGAGAGTCTATTCTTCTCGGAAGGTTACAAAATCTTTTCCTGCCCTTTTAAAAAAGAAAATGTAGAACAAGAACAATAGATGCTCACTCACTGTGAATGTAAGTAAATCTCAATCCAGAGACATTTTTCCCTGATGTGCCTTGCTCCTCCCCCAACCCTTAAGGCAATGCCTGCCTTGGAAACTACCACAAAAGGATTGCTGACTAAATTTGCTTTGTTTCAAAAATCCTAGCCTGTTTTTCAAGAGAAAAGGGGGTTAGTTGACCTCTTCCATGGACAAATCATTGCCCTGGAATAGAGGCTAAGGGCTCACAGACCAGGGAGCAGCACATGGAGCCATACAGAGAGGAAATGTTGAGAGGACATGGGGACAAAGCAGGGATGAGAAAAAGCCATAGTAACCATTACACATAGAAGATGGGGGCTTTTTGTGGGAGAAAAAAAAATAAAAAAAAAAAAAAAAAAAACAAAAAAAAAAACAAAAAACAACCATATGTCTAACAGCTTGTAGAGCAGAACAAGAGCAATACACAGTCACAAAGTTGTCTATGGTAGACTTGATTTTGCTTTTCCCCCTGCAGAGACTAGAAACAACAGTTTCTTGGGAAGGCTGCCAGTGACACAGCCAACTGAACCTTAGGTCAGCTGTTCCAACCTTGTTACATCAGAATGAAGCAGTACCCACACTATGTGCCACAGGAGCTCTGAAGCAGTACCATTTGGATTTACTTTTGTCAAGGAGGTTATGCTAAACTTCAGGTTGTTCCACCTTAGAAGAAGAGAGACCTTACTCAGTCCAGGGGCACTATGGGGTGGGTGTGAGGCAGAGGAGTACCAAGTATCCCTAGGCAGAGGTGTAATACCTGTGTGACCTACTGCTGTCATCCATCTGACTGCCTAGACAGATATCAGCAGTTTTATCTCCTAATGCCCTTTTCTCCTACCAGAAAGTCAATAAACCTGAGCCCACCATAGGTCTCACACAGCACCAGTTCTAATCTCTTCCCATCTAAAACACAGCACTAAGGGCTGAGGATTTTTCCTCAAGCAGCTTTGAGAGCTGGCAACAGCCCAGGAAGCAGGAGAAAAACCCATGAGCATGACATTAGAAAAAAACTGCAGTGTAAACATGAATTAGAAAGCTAACACTGCTTTCTAATGATAACCATCTGCTATAACAGTACTGATACAGATTTTATATGTTCATTCATTACCTGACTGCTAAATGCTGCTAGGACAATTTAGTTCATATAATCTTTTTTCAACTCGAGGTCATCAAGTTGATGACACAGGGCAATTTCTTCAGCAAAAGCAGCTGTCACTTCTCTGAACAGTAAATAAAGCTGACTACAAAATTAATACTAGGTATTACATAATATTTCAGGCTTCCAAAAGCATCTGCTCCTTTGACAAAATATTATTTTGGAAAACCTGAGACAGTTTTAAGAGAAGCAGTTTTTAAACTAACCACATAGTTATCCAACACAAAACTATCGGAGTTATTAGGTAAGTATTTTAACTAGTGTCTCAGCTGATTCACTATTCATGCTTTTTTTTTAAAGTGCTTTCGCTCTGAGGAAATAATTTGTTTCATAGCGTATTTCCCTCTGCAAAAATAGAGAAAAAACCTGCATAAATACAAACGTGTCCTTTACTTACTAAGTCTTAAATCATCAAGCTCTATATGAAGAAAGCATTTGCTAGCAGAAAACATCAGTTCTCCCAGTCATGAATTTCTCACATTGTCAGGGCCAGCAGAAAGCCTTGTATACTCTGAGACTAGAAACAAGTTAGAAAATTTCACAACACAAATTGCAGTTGCAATAACTCATTTCTGCCCCATAGCTCCCTGTTTAAGTGTAACAACATTTGGCGAGGTGGTGCCTTTACCTTTTGCAAGAGAAGGATTCCCATCTCGTTAGGCAACAGGACCCATCTGAAGCAGTATAAAGAGCTGAGCTGGCTGAGGACCACCCCCTTCTCATTGTCACACTGCCCTCCCCATGCCTACAAGCTTTTGCATAATTGTTTTATTATTTATGATTATTTTTAAATTATTATTTCCGAGATGTTTCTTTCAAAACTAGATAAGCCTCCTGTGTAGCAGTAAGGAGCCACAGAAACCCCTTGTCATTTTCAGTGCCAGACCAGAGAGTCCCAGCCCAAAGGAGTACCTCAGTCTCCTCTCCTTTGGCTTTTTACAGTCCAGGCAGGCCAAGAAATGCAAAAAGAAAGGACACATTCTAAGTGCACTTGATTTAAAGTAAATAATCAAAAGCTGGAAAGTTCATGTTTATTAGCAGATAGCTGGTATGAGTTGCCGCACTTTTCTGCCTTTATGTAACCCAAAATGCTACCCTCTGTCCTTGGCTCAGCTTTTCTCTTCAAAACTCCACTCAGAGAGAGAATTAAATGGTCAAGAAAAACAAACATAGATGCCATTTAAGCAAAGTTAGAAAGGACAAGCCTTTCAGCAAGGCAATCCTGGAAGCGCTGCCTTAGGTGCTGAGCGGCTGTACAAGTAGCAAAATGACAGATTTATTGGAGTCCATGGGGTACAAGTCAGCAAAGGAAGAAAAACATGACCCAAGCAAATCTGAAGTTCCTGCTCTTGCAACTTTTATATATGCACTTTTAAAACCAAGTTTAGATTTGTTTTCCTCTGTTACAATATCCAAAAACTTAAACACCGCTCTAAGAATCAGTACCATTTCAGCTGCTAAAGCGCAACATATTATAAACAGAAAAGAAGTAGCAAGTGACCACCACAACGTGAAAGGCAGCTTTTAAAATTTTAGTTCTTCTTTGCCAAATCCAAGTGTACTGATTGGTTTCTCCTGCAGCAGCATTTATTCATGAGGCCAGTTTGAGGTTGGTTCACACAACAGAGTTACACCCCAGAGAAGGCAAACGGCTCAGTAATTAGCACACATTACATGCTTGCCGAGCACTTAATTTATATCAGTCGAGAGCTGTGCCAAGCCACTCATACCACTGAACACACATCACACATGCTCATAGGAAAAGAAATCTGTCCACAAGAGGGAGATAGCAGACCAGCAATAGTAAAGTTTTCCCCTTCACTGCAACCTGGAGAGGATCCTACTGGGATGGAAAGGGAATGTCAAAAGGTTGGGGGGGGGGGGGGGGATTGGCGGCAAGGCTGGACTTGCTTGCTTCAGGCTTCTGAAACTGGGAAAAAAACCAAGCAGGCATATACAAAACCATCTCAAGATATCTAGTTTTTTTTTACATTATCATTTTTTGTTCTTGGCCTAGCAAAAGCAATTTTGATTGTGTTGAAGGAAGGCAAACAGAGATGTTTGGGCTATGGTTGGTGAAATTCACATGGAGCAGCAGCCCAAAAATGAGAGCCAGGCTCTTTACTAGTCAACAGTATCTAATTTTAAGTAAAAGATACTGAAGAATGAGCATTTATGTTTTGAGTGTTTCCTTGCTGGCGTGGCCCCAATGCTCTGTTAGAGGGGTCTGAGCACAGGAACTGCCTCTGCTCCATAGATGAGACCAGAGAAACCTTTATTAGCACTGCCTGCTCTCTGAGAGGGGGTACTTTGTCACAAACAACCTGCCTGATCTTCTTCTAGATATAATGGTGACGTTTTGATGGTCACTCAATGACCTTGACACCCCTCAGCAGCCAGAAAATCTCAGGGTTCCATTCCTCAGAGGAGGAGAGCCAGTGCTAGAGACTGCACCCTGACCACCCACCCAGGTGCAATGGGCCAAGGAAGGGCTCAGTTGCCACGCTTGTTTTTAGGGACAGATCACACAGATGAGCAAAAGCCCCACAGAGCCCAGCAGGCCCATTAGCAAATGCTGCTTTGAGTTTCCACACAGCAGTGCAGCACTCCTCAGGAGCAGAAGCTGACTGCTCCTGCCCACCTCTGCCATTTCACCCACACATGTGTGTGCAAGTCAGATTTGCCCCCCAGAAGTACCTGTGGACCTGTTGCAACATCCTAGCCCTAGGATACAGTTAGGATCTTTCCCTTTTGCTTTGGGAGCACAATCTGACCCTGACACAGAAGCCTTCAGCCAAGCCTCAGCTCATCACACATGCTAGCACATGCATGGAAACCACTCCACAGCAGCACAAGCATATATTACACTAGTAGAAAAGGAAAAAAATACATATATATTTAAAGATCAGCCTTGTAACTTTTAACTTGGAAGAGGGTTCTTGAATTTCAAGCAGTGCCAGTACATAGAATACTTCATTATCACCTCCAAATTGGAGACAGATAAGGACAGATACAGCCCAGGCAGTGGCAGATTATCAAATTAGGTTTCTACCTCTCACACAAAGTTATTCTGAAGCTGCCTGAAGCCCAACTGGAGAGTGACACAATGATGTCATTGGTGCTCCCACGCACAAAGATCTTTTCAGACCAGAAACCTCTAGGTTTATTATCTCAGGATCAGCTTTTCAGCCAATTTTTTATTTGTTTGTTTTCAGAGCCATTACCACACGAATCACCTTAAACTTTCTAAGTGCCAGCAGTGGCACACTGAACCATATAGAAATTTGCCTTGAGAAAACAAAACCCAAAAATGTTTCCACAAATATTTCATGATGATGCAGTCTGCAGAAGGAGGTCCCTGCACAAGGTCAGTTGTCCAAATCTCGATTTTGGTTCAGATCACTTCCCTGTAGCAATGCACCAGAAAGCAGCACAGATGCTGTTGCAGGCAGGGAGAATGGGGCTCGGCACCACACACCTGGATACTTCAGGGGATTATCTCAGCAACAGCAGCACACCCTAACCCATCTTAGAGGGATAGGTAAAGAGCTAAAGCAGGCAAGAAAGTGTCCATCATGGTCTCTGAATTTCTTTTAATAATAATTTTTAAAAACTAAAATAAATTTTAAAAAAGAATTGCAGAATCTTTTACAGCACTTTACAGCACAAATTCAAGGTTCAGTGGGAAGGGAAAAAAATCCACATTTTGGTGACAAATTTCAATCCTTATGTTAATTGACACTACCACAACCACATGAATCAGAGTTGAAATAAAACGAGAGGAGTAAAAATTCTTTGGTATGAAGTCTGTCACAGCAAATGAGACTCAACTGGTAGCCTTTCTGAGCATGGATTTTTTGCGAGTCATCAGTCAGGCTCCACTACTAATTCATATTAAGAATGAGAGAAAGGTGCACCCCTCAACTTGGCTATCTGCTGAAAACAACTTCTTAAACTCTCTATGAACTACAGATGAAGTTTGTAGTATTTAATTTTATAGGAGTAGAAATCCAATTTTAAAAAGGTATTCCTTAAGATAATGAATTAGTAGGCTGGAGGAATTCAGTACACCTATAGTATAACTATTCAGCAGGAAAGAAAAAAATAGCAAGTCAAAACTTAAATGTTATCTTTGTTCTCTGTCACTTGTTAGTTTGAAAAAACCTACAAATTTAGTCTTCTGACATGCAATTTTTCAAGGGCTGTTTAATTGCTACCATTTTCTGACAGTCAGCATATTTGCAGAGTTCCCTGGCATTCCCTGACAATGACTCTGTGGTTTTCAGAAGAGAGTGCTTTTGAGATGAGCACCATTCCTCACCTACTTAGTAAAATGTGCTCCCAAGTTAAAAAAAATAAAAAGTACATAGAGGAGAGACTGCTGCTGCATGTTCAGCTGACGAACTTCATCTCTTTTTACTTATTCTGTAATGAAGGGAGTCATGACCCTTATATCCAAGTCAATGTCCAATTGCTGGGTATTTTTAGTGAGCTAAGAAATAATCCTGCCTTGGGGTAGTCACACTTACTCTCATTAATTTAGTGTTAACTTCTGCACAAGGAAAACCCAAGCAACACTGTGTCAATGCTCTTTATGCACTGTGGGAGATCACTGCACTCACTACAAATAATCCACTTAACATTAAAAAAAAAAAAATCATTCTGTAAATAAAAAGACTTCAAAGCGTCAGAGGACTCATTCTTCTCAAGTTTCCTGACTGAGTGCTCCCTTCCACCTCTCTATCTCACCCTGAGCCTGGATTCTCCCTTTCTCTGCACAGATTCCCAAGCTCTTGCCCTGGAAGCACCATGGCAGCAGCTGTACAGCAGCTGAACCACCACCAAAAGGTTACAGACTCTCTGGGTCTCAAGAACTTAAGAAAAGTGTGCATCCAGCACATAACTATTTTGTATGTGGTTTTTTTGGTTGGGCTTTTTGAGAGTTTACATGTGTTCAAACCAAAGACAGAGAAATAAGCCAGAAGTTTCCACTCACCCTGATGACTGCATTTCATTTTGTAGAAATGAAAAATACATGAAATACAGAATACTACTCTTGGGGTGAGCGGAAATTTCTGTCTTTTCCCTCCCACCCACCACAGTCAACATATATCTAGGCAATGAAGAGGCAGATAATGGAAACTTATATGAACCTTCCAGATACTAGTAAGAGAGGGGCAACCAGAAGGCAGAGCTATCCTGGGTTACAAATATTACAAATGCATCTCACATAGACCATAAACACCTTTAGGCATAAAGTCAGACAGAGAACACAGAAAGGAACACCACTTCTAGTGATTTGAAACAGAAGTTTTCACGTGGGAAGTTCTCCAAATGATTAAAGTTTCACAACTAACATTATTAATGTTTCATTAAGGTGAAGGATAGCAAGATACATCAAAAATTAAGTTGCACACATTCAGTACAGTGCCCAGAAAATAACTCAGCTCCCCCAAGCTACCTCCAAAACAGCGCCAATGATTGGGCAGGGAAAGCAGCAGCAGTTTCTTTGTATCTAAAATAATGTGAAATTAAATCAAGCCAAAACTACGAAAAGCTACCAGGCAATATCAGCTTTTCTTAAAGAAACATCCCTTTCTGAGAGGCATCAGCTTTCTAACACTGATAAGAGTGTACTATTGAAGATGGGCAGAGCCTCCAGGTCCCAGCTACCACCCAGTTCTCCTTCACTGGGGTTGCCTCTTCCTCCACAGCCCTAGCAATCAGCAGCCCTTCTACTCTCTGGTTTCTGCAGAAAAGGCAGAAACCAAGCATTTTCTCCACCCCAAAGGCAAGAGATGCCTGCTGCAAGAATCACAAAGGCTTTAGCTTTCAAGACCACAAGCTTCTTGGCAGAAGCAAACTCAAGTCAAATACATAAGTGAGCACCAAGACAACTCTACAGCAAGCTGCTCCTCTGGAAGCTGAGCACCAGGACAGCTCCCAGAACCAATCTGCAGGCTCTTGTAGCCATCCTGCCACCAGGGTACAGCCAAGTAGCAGCTCTACCCTAGGAAAACAAACTGAAAAAAGACTTCATCGGCCCATAGCAACTCATTCACCTCAACACGATGGTACTTCTGTCCCACAGCATAACCCAGCCCAGAGACCCCTCTGCACTTACTTGCAAGCTCCAGGCTAGCTGCTCCGAAGACCAAGGACTAGCTCAGTATTGTCCTGCACAACCCAAATATATCTACAGTTCTCTCTCTTTTCCATTGGCAAGCCAGCCTCCCACAAAATCAGCTGGCCCCTCCTCCTTCAAAAACCCCACCTGTGCCCACCCAGACTAGCTTCACCTGCCTCCTCTGCCCTTCCTCAGAGGTGGGCCAGCAGTCGAAAGGCTAGGCTAGAGAAAGGCTGCTAGAGGACTTGGACCTCTCTTGGTTTAGTACTTATATTAATGTCTACTAATACTTTCTGCCAAAAATGGGGGTTATTCAGCAAAAAGATAGCTAAAGAAAGACTTGGATCACCACGATCGGTTGGTCACTGATGTAACTCTAGCTAATGAAAATGACATTTTCAAAGTTATCAAAATGACTCATTTCAGTGCATATAAAGAAGCACGTGCCATGGCATAGGCTCTTCTGCAAGCCCATGCACTATACCAGGTACACTCATGTACCATCTCTCATCGAGCCATACATGTACAGAAGGCTGGAAGGAGAGGGAAAAATACTGGGTAAGAAGAGAGGGGGGTTATAACCTGTCAGAAGAGCCAGAAAAATCACTGCCTAACAATACATATCAGCTTAAACACTACTGAGGGAGAACCTGGGAATAGGTTTTGGCTCAAGTACAACTTGTCATAAAATTATTATAGATAATTTATAATTGTTATAGATAAATTTTAGCTGGTGATTAAAATATCGTTCCTAAGCACTGTGGGGCAGCGGGACTATAACAGTCTCCAAGCAAAACAAGCAACACCACTTGTTACAGGCACACACAAAAAACTCCCCAAAATCCCATCATCTGGCTTTAGTGCCTTCCTAAAAGGTCTCAATAAAGGGACTGTCTATAATTAAGGATCTGAATTCTGGAGGTCCCTTCCAACTTCTGTGTGGTACAAGTCTAGTAATTATATATGATGGAGGAATTATTGACATTGATGGAATGACTGTGGCCATTAATTGGTTTACCAGCATCAAGAAACAGTAACCTACTTTTGTAGTGCAGCAAGACTGGGAGAAGAGAGGGAAAGGCAAGCAAAAAGCTGCAAGCTGCCTGCCCCAGGAGGTACTGACAGCCCTCTACAGGAGAATGTTCTCTCCTCTGGTCATATACCAGAGACAGAGCTCAGAGACACATCAGGAATGCAGGGCTAAAAGTGTATTGAGATTACTATAAATGTGACATCCGTAAAAAGGAGGAAAAAAAGCTTTGATTGGCTTGGAATTTGAATTGCAGTGAGCTCTGTGACCATACAGGGGATACACAATATGTATCAGCCCCAGCATACTGCTATGTGCTCCACACTGACTCAAGGCTGCAGACAGCCAATATCCACCTCTGGGAAACTGTTGCTGGGGATGGGCTTCAGCACTTGCCCTTCTCCAGCTGGCAGTGTAGATATTTGTGACATGATAAACAGAATAAACATGATAAACAAAGACAACACTTAGGCTAATTCTGTCTGTGTATGGACACTTGGCTGTTGTTCCCAGGGATAAAACTAGCAGCACCAGCTTGGGAGAATAAGGGGGTGCAGATGAATACAAAGGACAGAAGGACAAATTCTATGTGTGGAAAAGCACTGGTGGCTCCCAGAGGAGACCCCTGAGAAACCCTGTGGCTTCTCTGTTTACCGAAGCAACTGTTCTGCCCAGCCATATAACGTTGGCCTTAAAAGTGTCCAGACTCTTGATACCCCAGTGGTATGTGCAGTGGGGGAACCCCGGTTTGGGTTTATTCTTATCTTCTCAAGGAATTTTTGACACTGGCAGAAATAAAAGCATTTGTAACATCTTATTAGACTCTATGGGAAATACTAGAAATGCACCATGCACTCCTCAGACTGGGTCCTTCATTTTCTTTATCTCAGTTTCCAAAGGCATGGGAACCCAGGAGCAGCTGAACCCAGACTCTTTGAAGAGGAAATTATTTTCTCCACAAATCTAAGCCCTTTGAATGGGTTTGTGTGTGATTTAATAAATACTTACGTTTCTGCATATTATTTTCCTTACACATGCCTAAGATTATGTGTGGGGTTTCAAATTTTTGTTTTGTTTTTAGTTTTTAGTTGAATTACATTTACTACTTTAACTATAGACATCAGTGATGCATTCCTCATTTAGCTCACAAACCTAATTGATATCTACGTGGAAGAGTCAGGCTAGAGACAAATATGGGAATACCCAGTCTCACATGGCTTTTGCAGACAGAGCAAGGCATCCCTGTGCCACAGGGCTTTGTAGGGGTGTAAAAAGATTTCTGCAGCCAGCAACTCTTTTTTACCCAAAGAAAATAAAGGAAGAAAAAACAGCCATTAGCATGCTGTGCTGGTTAACAATGGAGATTTCTTAAGAATCCTAAGCATTCACTGATATGAGCATTTGGACTTCTCCCACCCCTCAGTTGTCTCTATCCCAGGGTTTGTTTGGGATGCAGCATGGTGGAAAGACTGGTAAAGAGCCACAGCCACAGCCCTTGCAGGGAAACCACAGAGCCACAGTCCCTTCCCAGTCCCCAGCCTTCCTCAGAATCTGGAAATATCAGCTGTGTTTGTCCCACCTCACCTCCACAGCCAGCTCAGGGGTGCACTTGCATGAAGCTGAAGAGGACAGCACAGTGCTCCTGTCACAAGCCCACGGGAGAGAAAATTCTCTCCAGATAAGCCACACAAAGTCCACACGGTTTTCATGCTGGCTTGAGTATGTGTAGAGTCATCTGGGTCTGACTGCCCAAATCCTCCAGTAACCACAACCCTGACAGTATTTGTAAGATTTGTCTGGGGTGCCATTAGTAGCTCCCTGGCCACACAAACCCAGCAACAAAAAAAGGCACAGCTTAGGGAGAAGACATTGGAAAAGCAAGTTGTGAAAAGATAAATGTTGCAGTGCTCTCTCTGCTTTAAAGAGGCATGCAATTTGTGTTCAGTGGCATGAAAGGTTTCAGTTTCTTTAATTTGAAAGTATGGGAGAAGAAAAAAAAAAAAAAAACAAACACCAAAAAGCACCAGAAAGGGTGATTAGGTCAGATCTGATACAAGCATTGAGTTGCCTGGAGATGTACAATGCTGCATCTGTGAAGGCCTTGCATGTGTGTACATGTTCTCATTCTTCAGGCTCAGAAATCTTTTAATAGCAATTAATTTATTTTAATGGTAATCTGATTTTGAGTCGTGACTGACCTAACATAAACATGCAGGTATTGACCAGCAGAGAATCCACCTGTGTGATGCTGCCAAGGTTCCTCATCTGACAGAACATTTCTATTAGCAGTCAGGCATTGGTTACTGAGGATGGGTATTTATTCAGAAACACTTGAAAAATCTGGTTATCGAGGTAGAACACAACAGCTGCCAGGCTTGCATCCAGCTCCAGCATTTACCCTACAAATTGGTTATGAGGAAAAGAGCTTTCATGCAACACGAGTTGCGGCTTGTACCTCTGACCACCAGTCAGTCAAGGTTTTACCAAAAGGAGGCAGAAACAAAAAGAGGGGGAAAAGGGAGGGGACAGAAGCAGATGAGGAGAATCACGAGATCTTGTAAGTTTGTCATGACTAAATAATCATCAATTTGGTTATAAAGAACTCTTGAGCCTTCACCCACAGCCAGAAGCCACTGTGCAGCAGGAACCATTTGTGAAGCCACTCCATGGAGGTCAACTTACCATAGATTCAACATGTCAGATGTACATTGGTTTCACCTTCCTCACCACCCACCACAAAGTGAACATTAAGCATTGAGTTTAAGAATCTTTACTCTTTTTTTTTCAACTTAAATTATGCTTCCAAAATACAGGTTAAAAAAAAACCCACAATGAAGTAGGTTGCTAATTTCTACAAAATAGTCTAAATAATAATGCACTCACATCATTTACACAGTTTACGTTCACAATAAAATAGGAGTGCTTAGATCAATATTTACATATTGACAGAGAATGCAGTTGTGCAGCCACCTGGTGCTGGTGCTGTCTCCTGCTGGGGTACCTCCAGGAGACCACAGCCTGCAGTTGCACACAAATCCTTCCTTCTGCAGGGAGCAAGCCCTGCCAAAGTCTTTCTAGGTGCAGGGACCTGCCCGTAGGGTGCCAAAGAGACCAAAACGGTGGCAAATATTTGCTTTTTCATCTTAAACCTGCCACTGTAGCATGTGATGACACATCAATGAGTTATTTAAGGAATTCCCTGATAAAGAATTTTGCTTCACTATATTAGGCACTTCGTTATGGAAGTTATTTCTTATGGCTTATGCAAAACAATTCCTTTCCTCAGGATATGTACTTGCCAGAGTTAGTGGGAGAAAGAGACATGTCCAAGGGCACACTTTGAGCCAATGTTTTGGGTTAGTCTGCATTAGAAATTTAGATAATATTACTTAATATCTGTCCTGAAGGAAGTATTTTATCAAGAGCTGATCTTTCCAGCAAGTCAAGCAGTCTATTTTAAAGCTCAGTATATCTGCACTTTTCCCCAAGATTATTGGTAACTAGAGCTTTCCTTCTTACAATAAGTTAACTACTTACATCCCTGCTCTTCAATTTGCCATTGGGTGACATATCCCATGTATGATTGTCTTAATAGAGTACACCGTAGGTTGAGGGATTATTTACATATCTTAACATGTAGATAATAAAATTGTAACTTACCAAAAAAAAATAAATATAGATCAACAGAGTACCATATGGAATAAAATAAATTAGACTGATTCTCCAGATGTTGAATTCCCTCCCTTAAGGCTTGAGACAGAGACCATAAAAGAAAAAAAGCAGTGATGCTTTTTTGATGGCTTGAAAAGGTTTTACATAGAGCTCCTTATCAGACAATTGCCGTTTGAAATGAGATGTTTAGCTAAGCTGACAGGTATTTGAAATCTCTATGATCAAACAGCAAAACTTACCTCTAAAGGGAGTATTTTTGGTAAAGAAATTTAGATCAAACATTAATACTGCATTTATTAGGAAGAATATAGTTCTTGCAGATTGTCTTGACATTCATTCAGCAGCAAGGAAATAAGCCTACAGTTAAGAACACAACGTATTTGTGAGGCAAATACGTGCTAGTGCACATGATTTTGAAAAAATTCACTCGTCAGCTACAATTGTGCATCTTTCAGAATGCTTCTAACTAGATGGTTAATAAAAGTCTTCTCATTACTATAGCTAGGTCTGCCATTAAAAAAATTAACTGAGAAATGGGAGTAACGTACTCAAGAACAATGCCAAACTTCAGGTCCAAATATATCAGAACACTGAGAAATCTGGAACCTTAGTAAAAAGCTTAAAACTTAGATCTATCAAACTTGGGAGAAAAAGAAAGGAAAAAAAACAAACAAACAAAAAAAAAGATTAGAAGCAGTGAATCTGCTCTCAGAATTGCACGCTCACCAGGTCTGTAAACTCTACATGAAGTCAATGACGCACTGTTCACTAAAAGAGGTACAACGTAGATGCTCTATGCAAAGCAGTGCAGATTCTTTGACTGTAATTTACTTCATTCCTCCTTCTTCTCTTCCTTTAGGATTAAGCATTTAAAGTAATTCAGTAGACAAAAGGTCTGTCTTACAGGAAAAGGTCTGGGTTTACATGGAAGGGGGGGTGACTGGCGTCCACGTGGATGCTAGCCTGGCATGTGCAGAGGCATCGTACTGGCTGTCGGGCAGGTCCGTGGGTGCCCCCCCATCATACAGGGGAGAGGCAGAGGAGGTGGCAGTGACTGGGTGAGGAAGGGCAGTGTAGTGTGCTGGAGAACCACGTAAAAACTGGGAGCTGAGGCCGTTGGACATCCCACTTGACTGAGACACCGGCGTGATGGTGCTGTTACTCACAGACCATAAGTTGGGGTACTGACTGAAAGAGGGAAAGTGATAAATGGTTATTAGTGAGGAAAGTTAATGTGATAAAAGATTGTAGTGCCTCTAGGGCCTGCTGGAAGTTGCTTAGGTCACAACACAGCTCCCGGTCTGGCTTCATTTGCTGGAGACAGGGAATTTCTGTAGGAGGGTCTCAGCTACTGCAAGGTAGGAAGAATGCCCAGGCAGGAGGTCACGTTCATGGAACACCACCAGTAAATTTAACCTCCTTGTTTTCCCAGTGGCAGGTCCAGCACTGGGTATGCTTGCATATTTTAAGCCAAGCTGAGGAATGAACAAACTCGCCTGAAAAATGCAGAGGTCTGAGAGCTGATTGCTGAGCCATGACATACCCTTTCCTAAGAGAAAGGACTCGTGAATGTGGCTGGACACAGGAGCTGCTGGACACAGACAGGTTCAAACCCATTGCCATGAGTCTGTCAAAACCCTAAACCCCCTTGAGTGCCTCTGTAGTCAGAGAGATGCCTCCAGACAGCAGTTCAGCTGTCTTCTGGAACCCTGTTCATCAACTTGTGTTAGAAAGGGAAGAGCTAAATCAATGGCAGATTGCACTGATACTACAAAATGGGCTGCTTAAATGGAAAAAAACCCTTGTTAGTATATTACAGCCTCTGTGTATGTATATATCTGGCAAGCTGATTTTAAGAGAAACAAGATCAGAAAGGTTCAGTCCTGCTGTGCAATGCTACACAGCACTTTCTACCTTTCGATCCCAAGAAATTTAGCAGAAAATATAAATATTCCTCTTACTTTACAAATAGGGGCTTAGAGAACAGGGATGGCAGAAATCCCTTCCTTGAGGTCCCACAGTTCCAGTGTTAAGGGTTTTATCTACTAGACAATGTAGAGACCGTAACATCCACCCTTGTAACAAGGGTTTTAGAAATGGATGGGAAAGTGGCAACTGGCCAAAATGAAACAGATCAAAAATAAACTTAGACATCATTTTGTTTAAAATGACAAAAAAAATGGAGTTGCAGCTAAAAAAAGCATCCTCAAATTCAATGGATGTTGGTCAAAGTGATTTGCACTCCTTCATCTATCAAATACTGCTGTCACAAGTATCTATATTTCCGAAACCAAAACATAAAAAGATAGTTTTTATCTGTTACTTCAACCTTTTCTTTGTAAATAGTTCTCCCAAGTGCCCCCTGCCCCAGGTGGCCAATGAATCACACATCACCATAAGGATGTGTAATTAGCTTCTTACTCTTTCCCTCCTTATTCAGCCTTCTCTTCCTAGATGGTATCAAGATAGCGATTTGAAGGCTGCTGAGGGATGGACTCCTACCTGGAGCTGGTAGCTGTGCCAGTGCTGTGACTCATGGGCAGCATTGTCGTGTGTGTGGGAACTCCTAGAGAAGACCAGTTTTCATGGGACTGCAGCATGGAAAGGCAGGCAGAGGAGTTATCGGCATAGGCTGCTGAGAAAACAAGCAAGCATTTAAAATGCACTCAAATCAGAGCAGATAACAATCACAGACTCTTGTGTTCATATGCAATGTATAGCTTTAAGCCACCCTCCCCATTACTGCCTTGCAAAAAGCCAAACCCTAGACACCCAGAAAAATTAAGTCAGCTACCAGCTGTGTCGAGTTCACACTTACACTGGCATGCCCCTGCTGGGGTGTTGTTTTGCTCCACTTACAATTGCAACATCCTATTCCTATGAAGGCTCCACAGCCAAAAAAGCTGTCTTCAAACCACATGATAATTCAGTCCATTCCTTATTCCGTCCGTGGGAATAAGGCAGGCTCCTTATTTACACAAGATCAACCCCTCCTCCCAGGCATCTTCTTTATCTCCATCACTACATTGGCAGTAACAGTCTGGCTGCCCTGGACAACAAGCGTATCACTGGATCATGCATCCCAGTTTTGAGCTGAGCATGCCACCATGGGCTCTCAAGTCTGCCTTAGGCACCAGCAGGAGTGACTGGACTGGGGCTTTAACTACTTGGCTTGTGACCAATGCTGTCTGGCTGACATGGGAGAGACACTAAGAAGTTACAAAAGGAATACTATACAGCCATCCATAGCAAAGAAAGTAGCTGCTGTGGCAGCTGGCTACAGGAAGGAGAAGAGGTTCCTTGCTTAGGATCAGGGGAAAAGAAGGAACACCAGATGTGTTTTGTTCTTTTATTATGTTTCAGGTCCCAAAATTTGCATAGAATTCCTAAGATGCAAGAAAAGTCCACAGAAAGCTAGCTTTCCACTTGAAAACGAACAACAAAGCTACATGCAAATTGGTCAGGCTGCATCTAGAAGCCTGTGTATTAGTTCACAACTTAAAATATTAGGTTTTCCTTTTTTAAAAAATGGGAACCTTCAATATCCATATAGGCTGAAGGGCAAAAATTGCCAACAGGCTTTTGCCAAAAGAAAGAAAGAATAGAAAAATTGGACAAAAAAAAAACAAAACAAAACAAAATCCAAAACCAAAAAACCACTCCATTAAAAATGCCTTTGCCTCCTCTCCTAAGACTCACTATGCCTTTAGCTATTTGGCTCTTTCAGAGCAGAACTCTTAAATAGCTCTGCAGTTTATTCAGCTCCATATTGTTTCTGTGTATCCAGTTCTGACACATTGAGAGCAACTTCAACGCACTGACATTAAGCAATAGGAAAGTAAAATTGACAGAATCAGGCCCTCAATTATTATGTGTTCATAACAAGCAACACTAACAAGGTACTATTTCATTTCATTGTATTACCTTTAGTTAATGATTAAACCCCTCATTTTCAAGCTTAAAAAAAAAAGTAAATTTAAGCCCACTGGTTATGAGAATTTGAGAGCACAAGACAAAGCCAGGACAATGGAATCTAATCGATGAGCATGAGACAGCTCTACACACCCTCAGTTCTTCCATCATAAAGATGGGAGACACACACTCATCCCTATTTCTTTGCAAGACTGGCCCCAAGCCTTCTGTACAAACTGAGCTAGGTGGTGATCTCAGTTTCTGTTGCATCACTTGAGAAGCCCACCACTCAAAGCTCACATCCCTCGGCTCATTTCCCATCTTTTTACAGAAATGCAACATGAGACTTACTTGGTGAGTTGTTTCTATGGGTGTAGGGGTTGGGGTAAGGGGCAGGACGGTGGTTCCTCAGCGATGAGTACCTTTCACAGCTGTGAGCAGGGGAGAGTGACAGGGGGGCTCCAAACTGAGTGTGAGGATTGGCAGGTGGGCACAGAGTCCCAGTCCCAGGAATAAGCCAGCTGCCTACTGTAGGGGGGCAAGAGGTGTGTAAGATGGGGACATAATGCAGACAGGGAAAGAATCACAGCAATGAGATAAATAATCAATCAGTCAGAGGCAACTGTTTCAACGTGGCTGAAAAATATGGCTCTGCAATGTCATTAAAAAAAGAAGGGAAATCGGAGAGAATCCTGTGTCAAGCTAACATTATTTCTTAAATTACTATTTCATTACATTCTCAAGAAAGAAAAGCTGAAATGGTTAAACCCTCTCTTATGTGGGTAGTATGTGCTCAGCAACTGTTAGTGCAATCTTCAGTTTTAAATTGCTGTTTGTGGGTCTCAAGATACAGCTAAGCTCAGAGGTTCCTCCCATTGCTAAGAGCGCTTGAAAGTTAAGTATTTGCACAGAAACTAAATAATTCCTACTGCAACTCAACTTTCCCTCTGTACATGCAGCAGATGTTTTTTGGCAATAATGTTTAAACAGAAATCATGAAAACACTTTTACTTCTTATTCATTCAGAAAAACTTCTTAAGCAAATGCCCCTAATAAGTACCTAAGTACCATTTCCATAATTTTCTGTTGTATTTTGAAATAAAATTTTGTCTCCGTATCCGTACAAATACTGCTGTCCTTGTATAGAAAGATGGCTACCTTTTGTGACATAAAAGTCACTGCAAGATTCTATTAAAGTATTTTGAATGCAACACTGAAGTCTTAACCACACACACATAGATAATGTTTATAAAATCAGAAACTTGCATGACCACAGTCATAATGACTGGTAATACTATTCTCACTGTGAACTAATAAGCCAGCTAGCAAACACTGTTCTCAAAGTTTTGGTTAATTTAATAGATAAAATGGAAAAAATCAAAGTTATGTTCATGATGCAAAATAAAAGAAAACATACACTGAGAATACCCAGACTGCTGGTTGTCTCCCACTTCTTCCATCATGTCTTTGTGATCACTTCTGTTAAAGAAACCGTGTTGTGTTAGTTATGAATATGCTTTCTGCAAACTAAGTAGAAAATCCACACTTGAGAATTGAGTTAAAAGCTCTCACCTTTCTTTTGCATCAAGAAACGCCTTTGCAAACGGATTGTATTTAATTTTTAAAGCTGTTATCTAAAAACAACAACAAATACCTTTATTTGCAAGTATCACTGTTCATTAACATATAGATATTAGGATCTGAATTAGGACTACCCACAGAAGTTAGTGAAAACACAGGTTTTTTTTAAGAAATAACATCAGGCCCATAATACCAACCTATGAACATCACCTAAACAGCCTCCGAAGTCGGAAGTATTATCAGAGGCTAGGAATTAGTTCTTCTGACAGATTCTAAGAGGCTGAACTGCCAGGGTTTACTGATCAGCTAAGGAAGTAGCTAAGAAAGATAGTGTCCTAAAGAGTCACAAAAAGTTTCCACATCGCAACCCAGAAAAGACTGGGCATTAAAAAAATCTCCAAGAGACTGGTAATTTACAGATTCATTAAACACAGACATGCATTTTGGCTTACACAGAAAGGCTGGTTTCAAAAATGTTACTTCACTGGCCAGGTGAAAATATGTTATCATACTTGTTTGCCCCATAGAATCTTTTAAGAATTACTCTGCTCCAATGAATTTGTAGTACAAATTGAGACAGCATCAGAACTTTGTGTTATTACACACTCGTAGGGCTTTTATATGTCTCACTTTTATTTTTTATATTGAGCTTCAAACAAAGCAGAGAACACGAAATGAGGTAGTTTTTTTGCTCTGTAACATGCACTTCACCACTTGAAACCTCCTGGTACTTGCATCCTGTCTTCCCTGCTGTGCATACCTCCTCGTTCTGGTAGGCCGTCACGGCTATAAACTGGGTCTCTGGAAAGGAATGGCTAGTGATCATCCGCTGTGGGCCACCCACTCGCACTATATGAATCCTCGGCTCATACTTGTGCAGAGAGTTCAACATGATCTGCAATCAGATGGATAGAGCAGGTAAGCAGTGACAGAGTGGCAGCACCGGCAGGCAGAGGAAACACCCTGCTTTAGGAGTATCCCATCTTTCCAACAGAGGAGAAAGAGACAATAAACCCTAAAGCTGCGAGAATAGGAAAGCAACGCTGCAATCACACACCCCAAATTTTTGCCTCGTTATTCTCACCCCTGATACCCCACAGGGCAGCTCGCACAGGGACAAACACATCGGCGGTAAAACAGCCAGAAAGTTGCACCTACTACACCGCTGGCATTAACCAGACAGGGAGACTAAAAAGACGTTAAAAAACCAGAAAAACAAAACATCGAGGCACCCGTTCTCGCTGGAAAGCCCAGCAGTATAAAAACCAGCATTAAGGAGGAGAGGGGACCCGGCAGGAGCCCTTGGGGTGGGTCAGGCCCTGCCCGTCTGAGCAGGGGGAGGGCAGCAGGGTGCCGGGGCAGGCCCCAGTGCTTACCTGCCCGCCGCCGTTGAGCTTGTTGGTGAGTTTGACTTTGCTGAAGGAGACGGGAGCCTTCATCCAGTGTGCGCCGAAGTTGGGCGAGTCGGGGTGGATGTAGACGCAGCTGGGCGCCTGCGGTTCGGGCTTCCCGCCCGGCACCCACTCCCCGTTCACGTACTTCCAGCGGTGCCCGTCGGCAGCCACGAAGTCCAGCAAGAAGGAGTACATGGCGTTGGGGTCCAGCCCCGACACGCTCACCTTCAGCACCGGGAACATCCTCCTGCGCGGAGACACGGAGGGGCGAGGCATAGCGGGGGGCAGCCCCAGCCCCAGCTCCCCCCCTCCCCACCCCGAACCGCCGGGACATCCCCCACCCACCCCTCCACACACAACCCCCCCCTCCCACGGGTGGTGTGCGTGGGCCGGGGGCGGTGGCAGCGGCACCTTACCTGCCGTTTTTGGTGACGATCATCTCGTTGGTGAGCTCCTTGAAGCGCAGCCACAGGTCGTTGTCCTCCAGCGTGACCCGCAGCTCCCGCTCCGTGGGGTCACCTTTCTCGCTGCCCGCCTGCAGCTCGCTCTCCACGGCGCTCAGCAGGTGATCCACACGGTACTGCAAGGGCTTGCCCGCCCCCTCCGAGCCGGGGGAGCTCATCCTGGCCCCCCACCCACCCGCCCGGCCGGCCGGAGGGGCCGGCGCCCTAGCAGAGCCCCGAGCGGCGGCGGCGGGGCCCGGGTTGACTCCACTTGACCTCCGCGGCCCCAGCGAAGCGGGAGCGGGACAGGGGGCCGGTGTTATACCCCGTCATAAACACCCCCCCGGTGACATCACAATGCCGGCGGGGGGGTGGCGCTGATTGGCGGATGGCCTCTTTGATCTGGCCGGCCGGCTTTTCCCATTGGTTGCCCGCGGCCATATCACAACGGTGCCCGGGGAAGCCTGTGATGTTAATTGCAGCCCGCGGGATTAAACGCGGCTATTTTATGCAAATCTGCCCCCAAATGTTTGCACCTCTATCAAAGCCGCCGGGCCGGGGCTCCGGCAGCCGCGGAGGAAATGGCCCATCTCGGCAACAGCCTCATAACCTGCGTGAGGAACCCTCCCGCCTCCCCGCAGCACTCAGCCACGGGGACACCGACGCCCGCCACAGCAAGCCCGAAGGGTCTGGTTTTAGGCAACAGGTCCCGGACAGGAGACACCCCACACACCCCCCCGCCGTGGGATTCATAATTAGAGAAAAAAAAAAAAAGGAGGAGTGGGGGGAAGAGGGGGGGTAAGACCCCCTCTTCCCGCGCCCACCCCGCAGATCCTCACGCTCCCTGGTCGCACATTGCGGCTCTTCACCCCTTCAGAGAAGGGTGCGGGTAGCAACGCCAGCCCTGGCTGGGAAATGTAACCAAAAAGTTGAAACCGCCCTGGAGAGCGGCTGCCCAGAAAGTTTTTAGGGCCACCTCCCCGCTACCGTCTCTCCCCAGCTTTTAGTCACCGCAAGAGCCCATCCGTGAGAAAAGGCGAGGTTTACCCCCCCCCCCCCCATCGCCAGCACAGGCAGTGCCTTCGCACAGAGATGTTCGGCCAAGAGGGTTTCGAGCCATCCCACCTAAATAAAATACATATATATTTTTAAAGTAAATATCTAAAATGCTGATCGATGGCTGCGAGCAATCCCACTTAACCAAACCCATACTTCTAAAAACCAGATCGGTGGTTAAAGGCTTCGTTTCGCCTAACAAGGAGAAACCCCTGCGAGTTTCTCTAGGTAAGAGTGGAGCGTGAACCCTTCAGGGGCGAAACTTTGCAAAGGGCTGAATTTCTTTTTAAAAGTGTTTGGCCCAAAAGCGAGTGATGGGGCGAGGGAGAGCCGAGGACTGTTTTGAAACCCTCCCGCCCGCCGGTGTTTTAATAGTTTGCATTCTCCGGAGCTGCAGCGGTCTGTGGTGTGAGGGAAAGAGTTTATTACCTTTCCGTGAGAATCCCTGGATAGAGGGAGAGGGGGGAGAGAGGTGACAATGAGCAGGAAATAGTTCAATGGGATCTCTTTAAACAATAACAAGTTCTTTAAACGGGAGCAAAGGAGAGGGGAAAACGAGCGGAGCGGTGTAAAAAATAGGTTCGTGGGGGTTTGGGGTTTTGGGTTTTTTGTTTTTTAATAGGTATCTTTTCTCTCCCCAGATCCCGTGCATCAGCGCTGCCGGGGTTTTAAAGATTTTTGGGAAGTGCCGGGGGTACATGGGCAAGCTGTCTGGGAGAAGAAGGAGCTGGAAGCCAAGACTTCCAGGGGAAGGAAATCTGAAAGAATCTCTTCTGCAGGATGCAGACGGGAGTTCAGTCCGGGCAGAGTCTCCTTCTGTGGGCAGGCACCCCCCTGCCCGCACCCCTCTGCCTTTCCATTCTCCGCACACTGCGGAGCATCTAACCTCACATAAAGTTTCCTTGTTGTTTAGAACTACGGCTGACAGCTGTACTTTTATTATACAGCATCATGGGACTCATATATCCCCAATTTACTCAACTCTGCAGATCTAGAGCTTTTTTTCCCCTTCAACCTGACTTGTCAAATTCCGCATGCCAGCTTTCTCCAACCACTGTCCAGAAATACGCGAAAAAATTGGTACCTCTTCAGATTAATTCCTGCGTTAAAGTTTCGTAAAGTATTTTCTACCTGAGCATCTAGCGCCCGCTTTTAGCCCTCTCTGGAAGGGGAAAGCAGCATCTGTAAAGCAATTGATGGGGGAAGCTTCCTAAAGTGATAAGTAGTCTCTGAGTTAGTCTTTTTACTACCGTGTATTTATTTAATTTACGGTGTTCCACTCAAGTCTAACAACACGTCCTGGCAAAAGCCGGGGGTGCGTGCAAACCCGGAGAGACCACGGCAAGATATCCGTCTGGTAAGCACCAGTTTACTCGGAGTTTGGATTTTGTCAGATACATTCCGAAGATCTGAAATCCCGAAAAAGCCGAGCACCAGAAGTCAGTCCCAGCGAAGGGCTGGCAGGGACAGTCCCTCACTGCGTGCAGGTGAAGGGGAGAGGGGTGGTGATGGGTCCCGTGTAGGGTAAACTCTTCTCAGAGCTTCCTCAACCCTACTTCACCTGACAATGAACGTGTTGGAGTCGAAAGCAGCAGAACCAGCCGGAATTAAAAGCGACGGGGGTATGGGGTGGGAAATGAACGGTTCCGAAAATGAATTCATAAATAAATAGAGCTGACACATACGTGCAGAGAGGTGATCCCAGCCCTAAAATCACTATTGTGATTTATGTTTCGGATGGATGCTTCAAGGAAGGGCTAATTCCTAATATTTATATGTATATATATATATACACACACAATATACATGCACACACAAGGGGAAGCAACCTTAATCCCTTCTGCAGCAGATATCTGTGTGGTTACCACATTTTGCACTGATAGCTATCTTTAGGGAAAGGGGGTAGAGTTGAAGTTGAATTTAATTGTTGTATTCACGTCTTACTCAACACCTAGCAAAAGACCGAGCTGCTCACCCCAGACAAATAATGTATGTGCTCAAATTTAGTTGATATTCCAAAAGAAGTCTACACCGCTTTAAATTTTTAAATCACTGCGAAAAAAAGTTTCCAGAAGTTATACATAGTCTTTGGAACGGGGGAGAGAAACAAAACAAAACAATAACCAACCAACCAAAAAAAAACAAAAAAACCCACCCACAAACCAAACCCTCAAGTTTTCCTCGCCTTGCATTCCTGCCGTCTTTATTTTATTTCCTTTTCCCTCTTTCTGATCTTAATTGCACCTTGGTTCTCAGGAGAAAGGACTCCCCACTTTCATAGCCTTTTCACCAAGAGCTGCAGTGCATGACGGTTTACAGCCAAAAAACTTCCTCCAGACCAACAGCTATAAAGCTTCCCCATTTATAGCAATACTTTCCTTCTCGCATGGGGCGAGTACTAGCCTCCAGCTACTACTTCGGGTTCGTAAGACGTGTCCATCATACACAACCCTATTCCCCCAGGAGAGAGCAAATCCTGAGCCCCTCCCGAGTGGGAACAAGCCCACTCCCGCACCTCTCGAGCACCGCCTGACCCCTGTGGAACTTGAATCTCCTGGGGACGCCGTGAAAAAAATGAGAGAGTGGCGAGGTATTGGGGGTATTTGTTTAATTATATTTCAACTTGCAGTTCCCTCCCGCCCCCACCCCCCCGGGGAGCAGCACCTAGCAGGGCCGGCACTTTCCAGCTCGGGGGATGAAGATGAAAAATCCACCTTTCAAAGGCCAAAATGTCCCAACCCTGAAGAAGAAACACCTATTTTCCCATGGCCTTTCCCCCCACCACCACCCTTTTTTCCCCCCTTTTTTTTCTTCGTTCCATGAAAAAACAAATACATTCAATGAGATATATATGTAAAAGGATATATGTATCTACCTGTCAGCTGCTTTTTTCTGGACGCTAGAGAGCAAGGTCCTACTGATAACTACTGCTGAGGCATTGATTGAGGATGTAAATGCCATTTTCATCAAAAGCTGCTGGATTTCATCTAAATCTGGCACATCGTTTTCCTTATATACACGGCTTAAGCAAGAAGCAGCCTAAAGTTCATATCGGGAAAGCTCTTTATAACAGCTCAAGTTTTGCTTTCTCCCTTTAGCATTTGGGAGGGCAAGGCAAAGGCAGAAGTGCTACCCCCCATTTTTTGGAGGTGGCAAAACTCCCGTTGACTTAGTCAGATCCTCACTTGAGTACTGCTAAGTACCCTCTCCATCTCAAATGCTCAGATCCTGAGGTTTCCCTCATGAAAGTCAATGATCAAACTTCCAGTGGCTTCAGCGCCTGCTGCACTAGACATCACCAACTGGGGAAAAACAACAAAATAAACTTAAGCTCCCATGAAAGCCCTTAAAGTAGAATCTGTCTCAAAAATAGATGAAATCAGCAAACTCGAGAACATAGTACTTTGGATTCAGACTTCAAATTCTGATCTAGAATATCGTTTTCAATATCATGATGATATTGCTCCAAACATCACAGCTGTTTAAACAAAGTTATCCTGAATGAGCTAGTGGGAATAAATAAGTGACACAAGTAAGAACCATCCACCACTCTTAACAGGCCATTTCTTTAAAACCTGCAGAGGGACAGGCGCAATGGACTACTGAAGCTGCAAAGACAAGTAGTAGAATAATAGATACTGTTTGCTGCTTTATCCTGCTCTAGAGGATAACCTTAACAAAAAATCAACCAAATGAAAATCAAAACAACAAAACACACACACCTCCCCCAAAGATGAATTTTGCTTCAAAGAAGAACCATAGGAGTCTGATGCCAGAAAGTACTTGCCTCATCATAAACATCCTAGCAGGAGTCCTGTTGAGAGACTTGACCATAAACACCTTTTCTTGTACTTCAACCCAAAGGGCACGAAAATAAATGTGACTTTTCTTGTTGAGATGCGTCAGGGTAAGTTAAAAAGTTAATGCTAAATTGCCAGGTAGAGAAGTCCTCAGACTTTATGACATTATCATTAAGAAATACACCAACATATTTTTACTGGGAATATTCATCTTTGCCCTGAGCATTCTCTCTCTTTATGAAAGTTTGCAGTGCTAAGAACGAAACAGGTCATATTCCTTTTGCAGTTCTTTTAATATCAAAAGATTTAAGGCAGCTGGGAATCCACAGCTCCTCCTTTCCCTCTCCTTTGAACATTTCATGGAAATTACTGCAAGGCTTAACACAAACTGGGTGCTTCACAGCTACATAATATTAACACTTCTAGAAAAAAAATATTCCAGTCCTAATTAGTAATTGCAGAATTTTTACAAACAAACAACTTTTGATTGTACTTTTTTTTTCTTTTTTCTGTTCCCTTACTGTCTTAACACTTTTCTTCCTCCTCCTCACTGCTCTACATGAAAGGTAAATATACAGTGTTAATGAGTACTATTTTAAATAATAGAATAATATTTTGAATATTCACCTGGAAACATGCGTCTAAATTTAGCTTCTGTCATGTCCTGGCATTAGTAATTGCCTTGATTGTGGCCTCAAAGCCAACAGCCTCTTCCAAGCCTTTTACTGCCAAGATTATTTCCTGATTTCTTGCTCTAGGTAACTCCCTCATCCATATGAAGTAAAAGCACTTGGACTGCTTCAGCAATGAGGGGTTACTGAAAGCAAATTCTCTGCCTCTCATCAGCATCCATCACCTAATAGAAAATTGCTTTCTACTTTACCTCATTTGAGTTAGTCTCCATTGACTGATATTAATAGTTGTGCATAACAGTGGATGCTGTCGTCACATCTTGATATAGCTGCCTTGGAGGAAAAGATTAGAAGTTAACTCAATCTGGATATTATTTGAACTTCCAGCAGCATACCTTTACAGCAACTGAGCCACTTTTGATCAAGCTTCCTCCACTCTCCTCTGTTACACTGCTCTTGAATCCCATTAACTTCTCTGTTCCTTCATCTTACCCACACTTGCTTCACCAATGCCTTTTCCACACCTGATGTAAGTATTTAAGAAAATTAAAAACTTCCAAACAGATCAAGTCATCACTGTATTTTCCTGTAAAACTTTCTTCCATTGTGTACACAGCATTTACGTTGTGCACCATCCTGCACAGGTCCGCTCAGAAATAAAGAAATGGTAGAAGGACCACACAGAGTAGAAGAACAGGACTGTGATACCAACATTTTTAATTCTGGAGAAGAAATAAATAAGCGACTTTAAGCAATTGCAGAGAAAGGAGAAACTACTGACTCAGCAGGTCCTTAAAGAGGCTCTTGTTGGGTTTTCTGAAAGAGGCAATGGGTGAACTAACATCAGCTTTGTCCTGTCATACAAGGCTCTGACCTGAACAGCAGCTTCTGGGATGTACAGACATGCTTGTGGTCCTCTGCTTCTTGACAAGGACTGCAAAATGCTTTAAAAACTTCAGCCTTTCTGAGGTACCCCTCAAGCTTTGACTACCACAAATGTTTCCTGTGTTTTCCTATTTTGAATTCACTAAAAGTTAACTGTATCCTGGACACTTTTTTCTGTCTTACACCACCTAAGGAGATTAGCTGTGGGAAGATGGCTGATACAGTGTACAGCAGAAGAGACTGTAGGACAGGAGAGCTGGTTCTGAGCACCACTGACTCACCGTCTCACTTTGAACAAGTCTTCAGGATCTCCCTTTTGGTAAGCTGCTCTACTTCATAGAAAAATACTACACAGAAATTTTCATTGCTCATATCCCATCCTTATTTTCTCTGGAACCACCTGTAATGAAAGTAAGCATCATATAAACTAATAAGGCATAATAAAAAGTAATTACAAAACAAAAATTCACAATCTTTGTTCTCTGGTAACATAAATCTGGTCTGACTCATCAACAAGGGAGCTTTCTGCTGGATGCTTTTTGAACACTTGTATTTTAATCAAACTCCTTGCTGCACTGGAGTCCAGCACTCTGCAGACATAGGTTCATTTTGTATTTTCAACTCATTAAAAAAAAAAAAAAAAAGTCTACAGAGTAAAAATGAACTATTCAAGCCCTTCCTTTCTGTCTAGCAGTCCATGCTGTCAGTATCACATGCAGATACAACAGTGATGGTGAATGAGCAGCACATGATGACTGCGTGGGGACCACATCATATAATAATTAGCAGTGCATGTGCCACAGGAGGCAGTGCCAGGAATGCCTTGGAAAAGGTTCAGTCCCCCAGGCCTCTCCTTGACATCTCTGCTTGGTTGACACTGTCCCAGAGCCAGACAATATTTCTTGCCCTGCTAAGAACATGTCAGCTCTGACCTAGGACCAGTGGTTTGTGTAGATTGATGTCCTGTCTAACAGTGGTAAGCTGCTACAAAGGAAGATGTGACCCTTCAGATTATTTTGTAGCGTTTCAAGTCCAAGGGGCATTGCCTTTGTGGTTCTCTTGACCCACTTATTCCACAAAGTGTGAAGATTATAGCTGTATTTTTTTTTATAAGGCAATTCAGCTACAAATGCTTTTCCTATCCACTTTCTTTCTGAGCTTTATACTAATTAAAATTGCTCATTTCTATCAAACTACTTTTTATGGCTAACCCAGATGAGCAGATGTTCACTGCATTCCTGGATTATCATAAGTATTCTTGCAGCTTGCTAAGAAAAACGTATAGCCCTCTTGACTACAAAAATCTGTGCTCTTTTCATACTGAATCTCTGCAGCCTCATTTAGTAATTAACTAGATTAACTCTGTAGAGGCACATGTATGCTAATGCTGTGCAATATGTTTCTTTCTTTTAAAAATGATCCCAACAGCTTATCATCAAATTCTCAGGTAACACCAACTAACCAGCAGAGGATCTAACTGGGACAGGTATTTCCTTTTACTCCCTTGGACCTGACAAAACTTCTTCCCCAAGCCTTCTCTCACCATCTCATAAAAGCTCTTATATTCTCCTGTATAACTGAAGGAGGTGAATAATTTCTTTTAAATGTTATTAATAAGACCATAGGATAATTCACCCAGATGTCTAAGAGACAGAATATGAATTCAGGTATATTCAGCTTTATTGTTGTTAGGAATACAGTTGCATAAAATCTTCCAGCAATAACAACTTTGTCCCCTCTTCATCAAGTGCAAACTTAGGAATTTTGTGAGAGCTGGATGGTCTGTTTTATGCTGTACACTTACACCAAGGTAACTCTCTAACCAGCTTGCCTCAGTATTCTCCCTGTACACAATGCTGGACATCCAAGTCTTGCCCTGACCTTTTCTTTACAAATTTGTGTGCCAAACTTCCCTGTGGGAACAGAAAAAGACATTGATCCAAATCATGTCAATCTGTATCAGTACTTTTGGTAGCTTCTAGTTTAAGAGGTATTTTGTCATTTGTCCCTGATGTTGTTCAGCACCGTGCCATGGGAATGTCCTCCCAGTGAACACCAGAAACTTCTGACCTGACCACAGGGTCACAGAGTATCACGGTCAGTATCCTAGACATGAATGAATAAGCAATAGCCACCATATAAGAGGTACCAAGCATTTTACATCTGAATTACAGTTCTGCTTTTTCAGAGGTACTCTAATACCTGAGAAATTCTCAAACCTGAAATCTGCTGATGCTACCAGCTGTGGTCAGTAACACTGGCAGGGTAATGTCAATCACAGACTTTCCACTTGCATCTTTGTTAATGTAATGCATTAACAGTCTTGCAGGCACATTGTTTCACCTTTTCCAGCATTTTTAAACAAGATGTTAATCTTCAGTTCACTTAAAAGAAATCTCAACCATGTTATAAGTATTGCTGGTTTATAGTAGCAAAGCCCTCACAATGACAGCCTTCTCCAAATCTACCTCTTAGTCAGCTTGTTATTTGCATTTAACTCTGGCTATGCAAGCTTTATTTAAGAAACCAGAGGGAAATTTTCAGTATTGTCTGTGTCTTTAATTTAAGGAGCATTTAACTTTCAGAATCTTGTGGCAGATGCCATGTATCCCCAGGCATCAACTCCTGATGCTGTCTTCCCAGATGTCAAGGACAGGGTCAATCTGAGCACTAGAAAAAGAGATGCTTTACTTTCAAGGGATCTTCCTTTACGAAAAACAAAACAAAACAAAACAAAAAACCACCCAAAACCAAAACCAAAAAAACCCCACCAAACCAAATAACTTAAAGTCCCAAAGCATTGACAACTTTGATAAAAACAGAGTTTGATTCAAGACTTCATCTTCAGCAGATGCCTTGTCTCACACGTTAAATTGCGTACACTTGTAGTTCAAATAGCAACTGCTGTCATGCACCTTAACGTAGCCTTCAAGGTGAATAGAGTTTTGCCATCTGAAAAGTTGTCTCCTTGTTTTACATCTAGAAATACAAATTTATTATGTGTGAAACTGAATCAATATTAAGTTAAAAAGTCAGGTATACATTTCTGATCAAGAAATCAGAAACATCCACAAACTCATTTTATGAATGAACTTCGATGCTAAAGTAGCTCTTAACATCAGCTAGATTCTATAGTTTTCACTTGGCAAAATATTCTATTGAAAGCATAGTAAGTTTTTCCATGAGTGATCTATACAAACGTAAATCTGAATACCCTATGAATGCCTCCATAGTTCATATGATTTTTGCCCTCAGAACACTACAGAAAGTCGAAATACTCTTATATTAAAAGACCGTGTAATGACTTGTGGTGCAATTTTAATTTTGTTTATATTTTTAAATTTTTTTATTAGCACCATGACTAACAGTGAAAAAGAGGTGTAACATGATAGCATGTACACACTACAACTCTTCCTTCAAAAAATAAAGGATTGAAATCAATCCAGTCTCAAAAAATCTTTCAGTGATCCTGACTTTTCTTTAAAAAACCATGTCTTGCCACAAGGAGGCTTTGGCAAAGCACTTCTTTTGGGAAGGAAGGGGGGAGGAGAAGGAAGAGCAGAGGGAGGAACTTAAAAATCTCCACCTTTTGGCTGTCTCAAGTACTTGTCTGCCTGGAAGCTCAATATGATGCAATTAATGAAGAGCAATCCTCCAGCCTCAGTGCTTCCTTTCCCTTTTTCGAGACAGATGTGCTGACAGCATGGCACCTTGTTTAAAGGAACTCAGTTTTATGGAAGCTGACCTCTCAGCAAGGCATGAGTGGCTACAAGCTTTTGGCTACACCATGTATTTGCAAGAAAAATCACAGTGTTTCATGCCAAATATCCAAATATTCTATCAAATAGAGATGAAAAGTGTTTCTCTGCAGGGTTTGGCAAAGGCCTCCTTTTTACCCAAAATCCTTTCAAATATCCATGCATTTTCCTTTGCTTGCTTTGGAAAACTCTCCTATAGACAAAAGTAACTCACCTGGAAGCTTTTTTTTGTAACATGCTGCACACATTTTATTCTACCTGGTTCTCATCCTATTTCTCCTAGGTATATCTTCATAAGCAACCCCAAATCAGTTCTCTTCCTCTTTGCTTTCACATCTTACAAGATACAGTACACTATGTTCTCTTCATTTATATCCAAATTCAAGAAGTAAACCATCTGAAAGCTCAATACATGTGCATGTTTAAATCTAAACACCTAAGTAAGTAACCGCCCTTGTTAATCAGTGATGCTAAGTGCCCACAATTCCTAGCAAGGTCAAGAACTTTTGAAAATAAGGATAGTTCAGGCCCCACAACCTGCATTTCCCACTTCTCCCCAGACACGAAGAGATATGCATGTTCTCAGCTTTATTCACTCAGTTAGTTGTATTAGGCTCAATCACACTGGACAAAGCAACTGCAGAAGTCAAGTTATTAAATTGGATTCACATACCTGAATTGGGCGTGGGACTCTATGATTTCTCAAGGCCACTTCCAACCCCAAACATTCTGTGATTCTGTAAATTTGGCCACAAATGTTTGCTACTTTTTTGGCCTAAACATTAAAGAAAGGTAAAAAAAAAAACATAGCAGGAAACAACTTGGTAGATGCACATAATCTTAGTCTTCTTGTGGGGGAGGAAAGACCCAGAAAACATTATGAGTAATTCCCATATGAAACAGCTGATGTGAGAAGAGGAGGAATGGCACAACTGTCTTCTCCAGTCTTTGGGGTTCACATCACCCTGCAAAAGTCATCTGAAGGATGGAAACAGAATTGCCACAGTATGTGATGTTAGAGATGAAAAATCTTTTAGCTTAACCATGAAAACTGTATTACCACCCCTAGTAGGACCTCACCTTACACAGCTCCAGTTAATAACAGATTTCCTCTTAAACATGGAAATCTCTTGAGTGTATAGGTAAGTGTTGGAATGAACACTGACTAATAAGGATGGCTTTATACTTTAGAGTGTGTTTGGGTTGCTACAAGATCCCCAGACACTTTTTTAATTACACACAAAAAGAAAATCTGTAAAGTTCATGAAATATGAATGTTTGTTTCCCTACCTATAGGTTCAGTTTCATACCAAGAGACATAAGAGAGGAAGAGAGGAAGGGAGAACAAAAACACAAGAAATCAGTCAAATCCTTCTAGGTTGTAATACAAAATAAAGGAGGACAGCCAAGAGAGTTCAATCATACTGTAACTATGCCAACTTAAACATAACTTTAGCTTAACCAACTTTGCAAACTTAAGCACACTTGCTATTCTAATCTTAATTTTTAAATGAAACTTAATTATCAAATTTTTAAGAAACAGGTGAAGTGTTCCATTAAAACAATCTGGAAAATACATTTCTGGAAGTAGTCATAGCACTTGCCTAGAACAAAAGCAAGATCAAACCAGGTTCAGTTTTCTTGGGGGGTAGTACAATGTTATGCTTTCAAATTCAGCCACTGAACAATATGAATTTTTATACTTTCCTCCAACACCTTCATTAATTTAATATCATACTGGGGGTCAGACACACCCTAAACTTTCAAAGTACATTCAGACTTTTGGACTGTGGACATCTACCCAATCTTCTCCTTTTAGACTCCCGATTTTTCCCTCTTTATACTTATGTGAAATGCAGATCAGCAGGCATAGTCCAATTGTCATGCAGGACAAAAGTTTACACAGTTTAACTAGTCACAAAGATGTCAGCTAAATTTCAGCTTCTTAATATTGCTGGTGTTTTAACTTGGAGAATGATAAAAGGAAAGCAGGGATATCCAGAATATTTTAGGTATTTGTGGAGATAATTTTCTGTTCATCCCTGTAAAAATTTGGGTTAGGCTTCAATTATTATTCCAAACCAAGAACCACGCTTTTGAAATATTTTTTTTAAAAAGACAAAATTTTCTATAAATTGTCTCAGAGTTAACAAAACAATATAATATGAACTTCCACAGAAAACAGATGTTATTTATAGAGAATATAACATTCCTTGTATTAGTACTAAGCTATGAAAAGTGAAGTTTCAACAGCTTTTTTTTTTTTTTTTTTTTGGTCTGTTGATTCTTGTGAGTTGTATATTTTTATTTTCAGGTACATCTCAGACCAAGTTGAATTTGGAGTAACAAGGTTTGCTGCCTGGCAGGGCTTCTGGGGATGATGATATGTAGAAGCTCAATATATGCCTGCATGAGTTCAGGAATAAGTCTTACATTTTCAAGTAAAGTGGGGTTTTGGCTTTAGTGACTTTATTAATAAAATGCAACAACTACTACCCTAAAAACAGTTAGCAACCAGACTTAGAAATTCTTCTGCACAAAACCATACACATATACACCAGGATAGTATTGTGTGTGTTTAAAAAAAAAAAAAAAAAAAAAAAGGTAAAAATTATATGCGTCTACAATGATCTCTCACATACAGTGAGATGTAACACAGTAGTTAACACTCTGGTTTACAGAGTTGCAGTACAGTAAATGAACCTGTCCTTTTGCAAGTAGGCTGGTATTACCTAGTTACTAAGATTTTCCTGGTCCTTAAGCACAGAAATACTCTGCAGTATCAGATCCCAACCTGTCTTATCCATCAACATGTTTAACATCAAAACAGTGTAACACAATACCATAAGTACATGACGCTCTAAATCCTCTCGGAGGAACATCCCTCAACCTGTGGTCAAGAATGTAAGTAAGCAGTCTTCCTTAAAGGTCTAGCAAAAAAGCAGAGAAGGTAGATATTCCCCCCCAAAATTAGCTAGCAGAGTGTACCCTTGCCCTTCATTTTTTAAGTGACCTTTTTTAAAACTCTAGCAATACGCATTAGTAAAGTATCTCAAGCAAATGTTTCTGAAAGCTCTTTGTGAAATATCTAGTACTGAGGGAAATTAATGTACATATACATATATGCTCAGAAGTAGCAAGGCTGTGATTTGTTTACTGGACAACTGCAGTAAGGGTCCTTCTGGGCCAGCAGAACTGTGTTAGACAATTAATACATAAAACAGTCTCACCAAATTTCCAGTTATTTAAGTATCTCAGGGGAAGGATGCTAAGATTTAGATATCCGGTTTTGAAGACAGCAGTGGTAATGGCAAAGCAGGATTTGAGAGTAGATACACATAAGACAGTAATCAAAATTGAAATATATATATAAAAAAATCACCCCCAAGCATACACAATTTGTTTTCTTCGTGGTTCTTAACAAAGGCTGGCAATTTCAGTGAATTTTGTTTTGGAACATAATTTGAAACAATGATTTGTGTTTGTCACTTATTGATATCCCAGCAAATATTAAGTTGGTAAAAACATCACAACCTTTTGAAGACAGGACTGACGTTTGAGGTATTTTCCTGGTGTTTACACTACCTGATTTCTCTTACATTTTAAATTATCTTTAATTATATGCAGATAAGAAAAAATACGGCTTGATTTATCTCCCTTTAACTTATGATTGACAGTCAAGCAAAACTTTTTACATTTGATCAACTGCTTAGTATGAAATCAACCCAGTAATGACTTTTTTAAAATAACTCTTTCTTGAGGCCTTCATTGTTTTGGAAAGATCACTCTGAAGTTCTTCAGCTCTTCCCTAAGTTCCTGAATATTTATTTCTGTTTTAATAGATTAAAACTACAGATAGACTTGGGGCAACCCAGATCTGAGAAAGGGGATTCCTGTATGTCCCAGACAAAAGCTGCCCAGCAATTAAATTTCTGTCCTATATGGAGAAAGGAAGCCCCTTTTGGGGAGCAGCCTAATCCACAGTTCAGCTGGAGTAAGTGATTTTAGATTGCCCCTATAATAAAAACTTTTAAGTTACTATTGTAGCCTAATGGGGCTGCTGGTGTGCATTCACACAGTCTTACTGAAATGCCCTCCTCATTAAATGGGTTATTCAGAAACCAAAGTCTGCACTGACTTTGGTTTCTGAATAACTTTAGATCCAATGTCAGGGTCAAAAATGTAGCTCTTGAATGTTTTCAGGATAGCAGAGTAACTGATGTTGGGTAGGATTTGTGTAATGCAGCAATGGCAGGGGAATCAGAAGATGAAGAGCTGTCTATCTAGGCAGGTTGCTTTGCAATGCAAGGTCCTCTCCTGTTACACTGGTGTACTGTAAATTGTTAGGGAATTGCTGGCAAGGATGACAGCATTTTGTCACAGTTGTGATTAAGAGACCGAATCCCTAGGGCCCCTTTAAATTGCCTCTCCTGGTGTCCTAATTCAAGTAGAATTTCACTGCTTTCAATGTGTGGGAGGAGGATTTGGGTGAAAATACTAATAAATTTCTCTTCTATCTGACAGGGGTATGCACACAAACAGCAGAAGTGAACTTCTAGAGAAATTATTTTACTATTAGTGTCCACAAGTTTTCATAGATCCACCAGGATGCAGAAGAATTCCCTTATAAAGTAACTTTTGTGCTGTGCTGCAGAGCAACAGTTAACTCTTCTGATCTCTGATATTGGGGATAATGAATTTGTAGGCACCTTCAGCTTCCTCAGCAGCCATGCAACATAAACAGACTGCCAGGCTGGTCTGACTGCTGCTTTTTCCATTTACTTGGTGATACGTAACACATCATGATTATCTCAAAAATCAACTGGAAGCAGGCAGGTTTTCTGAAACTGTTATAAGGACCTGATTAAAAAGCAAAGGAGCTTAAATTTGCAATTGTACCTTTCTTAAAAAAGGTGAAGAGATGAGAGACAATAATTTTTTAATTTCTTAAACTTGTTTTCACAGTTATTCTTCTAATCATAATAGGGTGGTGATGAAAGTTGGGGTTTGTGATTTTAATGAAAAATTTGGGATATGCCCTTCAAAGCTACAATCCTCTCACACAGACCACCACCATATGAGGCTAATACTATGAGGCTTTTCTGTTCTCTAGTACAGATATCTAGTTCCTTGCTAAATATTGATTTAGCAGATGATCTTTGAACACAGATTTGAAAATATACTCATTACTTCTGTATTTAAAAGCTTTCCAAAACCCTTATGAAAACAACTTCAGTCCAAATTGACTCTTTAGCTTAATTTCTTTCTACTTTCCTTCACAGGTATAAATGTGCTCTTAAAAATGTTGTTAAATATGTCAAGAAGGAAACTCCTTAATTCTGTACGAATGGCTTAAACAACAATCTGTCATCACAAGTTGCATGCAGCCTTTCTGGGTACTTGTGTATCTTCACCTTCTGAAGGAAAACACAGCTGTGTTTTATGATAGCATTTTCTTGAAAAATATGATGGTTCCTTCTTTTCTCTGCTATCATCTTGTCTGCTGTCAATGGGACTTCCCATGTTCCAGGTTTTGCCCCTGAGGGAAAAAAAAAAAAAAAAAAAAGGAGAAAACAAACAAACAAACAAAAATCACCACAAAAAAACCCAAAAAAACCCACAAAGAAAAAAAGAGCTGGGCTCCTGCTGCCCATCTTCAGAGCTGTGTGGGAACAAAGAGCCAGAAAGTGCTGGGAGGGAGGATGGAAAACCAGTAGAAATGGGTAGGAGACAGGCAAGGCAGTGGGGGAAGGGGCTCTGGGGAGAATGGGAGCAGAAAGGAGCCAGACCTGGTAAGCTGAGGAGAAGCCCAGTAGGAGAAACTTCTTTGTTTGGAGGAGAGAACAAAGGGAAAGGGGAAGGAGAGAGAGAGGATGGAAGAAGCACATCTATCGGGTTAGAGGAAAGTTGTTATTCCTATCCTCTCTCAGTCTGCACCCAGGAAGGGGGGCAAACCTAAACACAGAGGGAACTGATTAACATTAGGAAAAGAAACAGTCTCTGGTAGTGACAATTAACATTTTTCCCCCCCCACTCTTTTGGCACTTAATTCACCTTGGAAAAAAAACAATTTGATATAAAAATGTAAATCTGAAAATTTAATAATATGGCAAGGCTACAGATAGTAACATAGATCTTGACACATTGATCCAGATACATATATTTTAAGCAAAAGTCCTGGCTTCTCCAAGATGAGGCTGACTGCTGCAAAGAAAACTAATTTGATCCACAGTGATTTGAGTTTCCTCTAAATCTAAAACTTACATCCTGGGGTACAAGAAATTTAGCTGGAAGAAGCTGACATAAAACTTGAAGCTTTAGCACTGCTTGTGTATGTAACTGCTCTGTTAGGTTAAAAATTCCTAGTATAAAGAACTGATTTGTGGAAAGCAGAAACACCAAATCTTCATGGGAAATTAATACATATCTTCAGTCACCAAGCAGACCATCTAAATTATCAAAAACAGAGCCATACTTACCTTTTCTAAGTTAACTGATATCAGTTCTTTACTTTAGGACTGATTGCTTTCCTCCTAGCAATATTACAGCAGAGTAGTCAGCATTTCAATGTAATCTGCACTACAATGCCCTATGTTAATGCCGACAGATACTTCAAAAACAGAACAACATGTTAATGGTCCCTCCCATATAACTTTTGAGCCTAACAATTAGTAGCCACTTTTATTAGCAGCTAGGTGCAGAAATATACCATTTAAAAATCTTACAACTTTTGTTCTGGATTTTAGGCGACTTCAACAAAAATGTGTCTCTACTAATCCCTTTTATAAACTTTCATGTCTGTTGTAAATAGCATTTTTATCCCTCAGCTTGTTGCCTGACATATAAGGCAAAGAAACAGGACACCTCATTTTGCTAAAACTTCTGGTTTCTTGTAAAAAAATATTTTCAGAGATGAATAATGGCTGAGAAACTTTAATTACTGGTCATGGATTAAATTTTTTTCCAGTTCTAAATCTGCTGCAATCAAAACTCTGAAAATCATTGTTGGATTAGCATGTCTGGGGTTAAACTCTGAATTTTCAGCTATAAAATTGGAATAAACAAACTTATTGACCAATTCTGAAATAAAATGTCTCAGAAGAGACTATTACCACGTTCACATATTCTCATTAACATGAATTGTTTATCAGAATAGCCATACTCTTGCAAAGTAGGTTGGCCAGTCTCATTTTGTAATTTTTTAAGTGTCATCACTGGCTTCACCTTTCACACATTTACCATTTCAGCTGCTTCTGCTTTAAGACATGTTGGTTGTGTTCTGTGTAAGACAGACAAAACCAGACTAAACCATTAGCAGCCATTTCTGGAAGTAAGAAACAAACTTATTGTCTCTGTTCTTCTTCTGCATTGAAGTTAACACTGTCCTTAAAAATTGATCCCTGGCCCTGCTGGCAACTCTTCTGCATGGCTGTAGTGTGATAAATGCCCTCCAAATGCTTTCTTGCTTAGTAGTGGCCACTGATACATGGTCTTTTAAGACTTGCTGTCAGGCTCTTCTTCCAGCAGCTGGGGGAGGAAGTCGCTGACACTTTGACTTCACCCATGCTCAAACCAGCTGAGAGTTGGCCAGTCCTTCTGGACCTGGCAAAATTTGCCTTGCCATTTCCAGCTGTGACAGGAAAACCAGTTTGTCCATCCATTTTCTGTTCTAAAGAGTGAGGGATCAAATTTTTACGTAGTTAAAAAATTGGGGGGGGGGGGGGAGGGTGTTCTGTACAGAATGTAATGGGGTTTACATATTTCCTTCTCCATAATAAATTGTTTTCTTCATTTTGCTGAAAATCTTAGTTCTTGGTGAAGTGTTCGAGTTTAAAATACTTATCTGTGAGTTTTTTTCTTTCCCACTGACCTTTTTTGATTCTCTGCAGGGTTCTCATCTCTCCCATAGCAAGAGTTGTGTTCCCTCACACAGCTGAGTGTCTTATCTCTGTTATATGAATCTGTGGTCTCTTTACTTCCACAAGCAGTTACTGACAGAGTATAAGACAGTCCAGTCACGTGAGGTACAAAAGTCTTTCATAAAAGGAAACTGAAAACTGTTGTTTCTTGTACTTACTGGTACAGGCAAAGTCTTACACTGGCAAACATGTTCTTTCAACTTAGTTGTAGCAAAGCTTTTAAAAAAATAAATGGTATATTGATTTTCAGTACTGAAAGTATATTAGCTCAAATAGAGAAATTTATGTTTCATTATACTAGTATGAGCTTTCAGTTGCAGCAATACCAACCATTCTGAAAAAGCTACTCTGCAGATTTGTCCCAGAAGAGGAAGACAAAAGAGCTTCAAAAATTCTTATCTTTATGTAGGGCCAGGATGATCCTGAGACTTCTAAGTATTTATGAGTAGTCCATACATGATCTAGCTTTTTAAGAAATAAAAAGGCAGTTTCTAGCTTCTGAATTTTAGTAATTCTTTTCCAATTTAGGTGATGACTTCTTTATTAGCACAATTAGTCTAATGAGTAAGTCCTGATTCAGCTTCCTAAAGTTGAAGAACAAAAAGTTTATCACTGCATTGAACAATTAAAACTATGTACATCAATAGCATCAGTCCTGAATAAGAGATTGTATCACAATAATCACAATATAATTGTGATTTTATTAGCTTCTAAAAAAAATTAAAAACAAAACAAAAAAACTTTATTACTTTGCTACTTGCTGAAGGAGGGAGAAAGAAGCAGTATTTGCAGAAGTAAGAATTTTCATGGAACATGTGTAATTTGAACTGGAAAAATCAATTTAAAAAAATAAAATTTCTTTTTAACTCAAATCTGAGTCCCAGTACTACTGGATTTTACAGTGGTCTAAATGTTTGGAGCAAATACAACACCTGCCAGCCTTTGAGCCAGACTCTACATAAGGATGGTAGCTTATTTCCACATGGGCTCCCTTGACTGTACTATATATCCTACGTTTATGAATGATGCAAAGAGGTCTCCCCTCTGATAATGCTGTAGAGATTTCATGGGCGCAGCACAGGAGGCTGGTTTGACATGGGAGTCTGTGCTCTCTTCATGTGAGTTACAGCCTCTGTGGGTCAGAAGGACATAGTCAGAACCCAAGTATACACTGAGCTGACACAGAATGCTTGGTGTCATTGCAACAAACTGAAATGACACCATCTGAGCCAAGAACATCAGTGCTTTACATTTATCAGTCAAGGAAGTTGCTTGGGTTTCCAAGTCCAGTTACAGCTTTTCCATTGCCAGACTGAGTCTCTGAGATCTCTTCTTTGCTGGGGGGACAAAAACTTTTTTTTTTTTTAATTATTTTTTTTTAATAGGAAGGAAAAAATGTTTCGAAATTCATGAATTCTCATTTTTCATCAGATCTAATTCCAACCAGATGCCTAAAACCTGTACTTATAAAGTTCCTCATACTTTATTTTAGGAAAGAGACATTAACACCTATATAGAATTGTAGTCTCTGTGTTGGTCCATTCAGACTTGAGAGCAAAGTCAAATGCAGCTCTCTCATCAACTGATCAGAAACTGGACAAAGGCTCCAAACTTGGCACATCAGACTTATGGAACTAACATGATGATGTAGTAATGAGGACCAACATACCAGCACTGGATGCATCTTGAAGAGTCACTTCTTGAAGAGTCAGAGGCACAGCCTTTGTTTCTTGTGGGATTAAAGCGCTGACACGGGATTTCCAATACTCTGAACTGCAAGATACATCAAAACCTCTGAAAAGGTTTACTATAAACAAATAAATCAATAGACACAGTTTAGATGTTTAGAGCATAGTGGGATATGTTTGAAAAAATAATTATATTAGATATAGATTTTCTATTATAATAAATTCATTTCTGTCTCTTCAGTTATCTAGAATATCTCTTTGGTAGTACAATACCAAACCTTCTCCATCTCAACTGAAAGCCATCAGTGAAATAATATTCCAGAAGACCTAAACAAATTCATCTAAAAATGAGCCATGAGATCTGTATTTGCATGCATTTTTGCATCCAAAGAAGTTCAAAATCGGTTTCTTTTAAGGTGACCTAAGTTGCCACAAATGGCACAAAACCCTGGAAGTTAAATATGTGCTTTACTCTGTTTGAAGAAATCTGGCTTCAAAATAACAATGTTATAGACTTTTGAAAACATGCATCCTGGTTTGCACAGCAGGTTTTTCTTAACATCAGAAACAAACACCAGGATGTGATGTTCTGAATATTCACTTCCAGTATATTTGAAAGATCACACCTACTTGTATTTGAATGTGTGATTACTTTAAGAACTTCATTGTTCTGAATCACAGTTACGAAAGAAAAAGGCTTTGGAGACCTTATTGTTTTTTATAAATCAAATTTCTGCTTTCAGACAGAGAATGAGAGAACATAGGCATTTTACTCACAGGAACTGCTATTATTCTCGTAGAAATACACTTTGGATAGGGCATCCTGCAAGAATGAATGTGATCTAGGAAATATGATTATTCAAATAATTATGCAGAGAAAATATACTCACATTTCTGTGACCTCATTTTTCGGTTCATTGAAAAATTCACATTCTTTGGAAGATCTCTTGCAGTGCTGTCCCTGCTGCTTCTTTTTGGCTAAACCTGAAAATATATTTTCCTCCCTTTCTTTCTCAGTGGCACTTGGTGATTTATTTTCTCTTGGGAATAAGTAATTCACCTTGGAATAGGAAAAACACAAAATTGTTTTGAGTAACAAAAAGCATTTGTTAGCCACCAGAACTTTTGAGCCTCAATAATAGTTTTAGATTGAAAATTAGAATGAGTAAGGAAGTATATTTCTGCCAGTTAGCATGGTGGGTCAGATTCCTCATGAGCAACAGAGGGTGGGTTCATGGGTGAGATAGGCAGAAGATTAGACATTTAAAGTAGCTTAAATATAGGCAAGATAAATGCTGTCAATAATAACTATTGTTTCACGTGGGTTTGTTCTACCAAAGTAACACTTTAAGTTAACACCTCTACATGGACTTCTAATTAAGTACACAGTGTAAAGAAATAAGTGGAGGAATCATGCAAGAAAAGCCAGTGTTCAAAGCAAAAGCTTTGAACATATATCCCTGAGTTCAGTAAGAACGCCCAGCAATTGGAGACTAACATACACCATTCATGGTTTTTACTGGTTTTGATACTTTTCTCTAAAATGTTAGCTAAACCAGGGAAATACTTATCTGTTTATATATGACTTTATTTTATTGCTTGAAATAATGGCTCTTAGCTAAGTGAAAGGGCTGTAATTCATATATCCAAAAAAATGAGAAACTACTTTGAAACAAAACAGGGTTTTACTCTCAGATTTTCCCTTGGGCTTTCATATGTCCTATAGTAAATATCCCTCATTTCCTTTAACGGTGGGCTGTAAAAATAAGAACTTACTTCTGGCCTTACTACAATTCTGATCTCCTTATTTTTCAAAGGCACATAGCATCCACAGCTCATTTTCTGCTACCTAGGATCCTGATTTCTTTTGCTTATCTGTAGACACTAGGTAACAGTAGATATTAAAACCCAGTTTTCAAGCCTAGAGGATCTACAAAATGCTAGTCAATTTTTTTTTCTCATTAATACTTTACATTAATATTTTTTCTCATTCTCGTTTCTAACCAGTAGGGTAATAAGCCCATGAAATTTATATCTAAGAACTATTTTAAAATTATTCATTCATGCTTGCAGGCTACTTATTTTAATTTAATTACTTTTAATAAAAATTCATGCAGAACAGGAAGAAATTGAAAACAGAAGATGCAAATTCCTGCACCTCCAATCTTCTGGGCAGATTTACCCAGAAGATTGAGGTAGATTGAGTCTACTAGAAGAGCAGTTAAAAAAAAAAAACAACTTTAAAATAAAATGTTGGTTAGCTTAAGGTCTCACGAGAACAAGAAGTTACAAGTACTAGAGGCACACAGCCTACAGTCCTTGTCTGCCCACAAACTACCACTTGGTATTTATAGATTTCTGCTACCTCAGGCCTGATCTCAACATTACACCAGTTACACTAAACTGCTTCGTGGTTTCAAAGGTTTCCATGTGGAAACTCTCTACCTCTGGTACCTACCATCCATCCATCTGCTACAAGCTTTCTCAAGAAAGCAGGTAATTTTAGTTTAAACCCACACAGACCACCTATAGCAATACTCTAGAAAGGTACTTCAGTTTTTATTTTGTCTCTCAAGCTCTTCATTTAAAAAAAAAAATAAAATAAAAAGAGAGAGAGCAGAGAAGAAAAGATGTCATCATTTGATTACTAACCAGATAGTGGACCCTCTACACATTTTCAAACACTGCAAGCTGGTTTTTTTTGCTTCAGCTGTCTGCTCCAACTAGCAACAAACAGAGAAAATCATTTGAAGGAAAGCAATAAAGTTCATCAGCCTCTGATTATATAGAGGATCTTATCATTACTGCTGAATCATTGTCCCTTATGCAGTACAGCATACCTGAGGTCTAACTTCAGAGCTACCCTGAAAAACTGCCCCTCTGCACACCTCATCTGTAATAGTTCCACCTCAACATTACAAACGGTCCTGCTGCTTTCTTGGAGGACTGAGGGAGTTTTGTCAGAAAAACAAGTGCTTCATCAGAGCTCAAGTATGGGAACAGGGTTTCTTGCACAGGGAAGAATACACGGATCAGGTGTACATTTTAAAAACTTATCTTCCTATCTATGATGGAGCCTCACAGTGACTCAGAAAAACATGAACAACCATGTTGGACCATCAAAACACTAAAGACACTAACCATCTTGAGGAGACAATATTACAGTCAAGAAAGCCATTTATATCCCTATGTGTTTCAGAGAAGCTTGAGGAAGATGTTTGCACAAGGGTCCATCAGCTTCCTAACCAAGATCAGGATTCCATGAGGAAATGGTTTGTTTAACAAGAACAAATTAAAGTTGCCTCTCTGACACTCCGTTTTACATTTCTATATCAAGACACATTCTATTTCTATTTTATTGCTCTGGTAGTCAAAAAAGAACTTTGAAATGGGAATACGGTGATCTGGTCTTAATGCAAGTGTGATTTGCTTTGAGTGTTGATCTGGTCCTCTGTCTCTAAGGCCTTTTGGTCCAAAGGAAATATATTCATTCATGAAACGCAGAGCATGAAACACAGCAAATTTGTAGCCTTTCTTTGCAAAAATTTGGTATTATATGTGGGGAAATAAATGAAGTTTAATCATCTGTTTTGGTACCTAGTGTCTGGTCCCTCTTTTCTTGATCACATGGTTAACATGGGAGCAGACAAGTCATAGAATCATAGACTGATTTGGGTCGGAATGGACCATAAAGATCATCTAGTTCCAAACTCCCAATAGACCGCATTGCTCAAAGCCCCATCCAACCTGGCCTTGAACACTTCCAGGCAGGGGGCAGCCAAAACTTTCCTGGGCAACCTGGGCCAGTGTCTGACTACAAGACATGTTATTTTAATGATTCTTGATGTTTCTGACTTCCTTTATGTTTTCTCCCATCATTTTGGTACTCATTGATTAACAATTGTGAGTAAACCCCTGCCATTTTTCTTGCAAATGGGGAAATGAAAGGCTTTTAAAACAAGTGTTGGTATAATAAAATCTTCTAAAACTCAACAGAAATCTGTTAAGAATTGGAGCTACTTGTTACCTTAGACAAAACTCAAAAGAACTGAAAATGTCTTCATGCAAGATAAAATTAAGTAGCTTTATATATCATGGCAATAACTGACCTCCTGCTTTATGCCATGTTAAAAAAAAAAAAAAAAAAAACAAGATGAAATGTATGATGCAAGTAAAAAAGGTGCCTTCTATGCTGGAAATAGTTGTTACTCATTTTAGAGTTTCTGTACTATAGCTAAAACAATAGAAAGTGTGATTATTATAAGCTATCATTATCATAAACATTATTATAAATTGTGAACTTCATTAAAAGAATTTTGATACTTGGATCAACTAGGAAATAAACTTTATAATTCTGTATAACACTTGACATTTACTGATTTCCTGAAATTCCTAATCACTTAATTCACATAATAAAGCCTTGAACTGGACTCAGAAACAGAATAACAACAAAAAAATCCCAAAACTTAAAAATCTATAGCTAAATTACAGTTTCCTACCATTCTGGAATAGCTATAAAGAGCTTTTATATTCTTTGTAATTTTTTTTTAATATTAATTCTTTGAAAATACACAATGTTTAACTTTCCTTATTCTGCTGATTGGTCCAGCAAACACGACTTGTCACTAATAGTCTTTGCCTGTCAGTATTTCATTATGTGACTGTGTCACTCTCATACATGTAATGTTCAGCTTGCAACTTGCAATGAATAAATGAACTGACTTCAGTGACCTTGAGTAGCAATTTCTAATTGCAGCAATCTTTAATTTTTGTATGTGTTTGCTGGCAAATTCATTGAGCTTTAAAGAGTGCTTTTCTGTATGCATTTAGCAGCTTTTTTGCCTCCTTAAGAAAGCAAATCTTATTTAAAAAATCAACAAAGTATTTTATTCCTAATGAGAGTTATTCCATCTCCAAAAGTCTTAATACTTGTGGACTAATTACAAGCTAAGGCTCTGGAGGTAGGCTTCAGCAGCCTTCTGGAATCATTTGTAGTGCAGGATCCACATTTAATACATAAATTACTGCCGTGGGTGGTTCATTGTTCACCACCTTCAGTATTCTGTCTTCCACTAGAGTGAGGCTAACACAACTGGTAGGACTGTACAGAAACCAGAGCACTGAAAGCATCTGATGACATTATTGTGTGGGCTGGCTTTTCCGACCCCCCTGTAACAATAGGAAAGATGTTAAACTGAATAAAAATCTTGAAGCAGCGAATGAGATCAGACACAATAGTGTAGCCTGATGTCATCTCTGGAAAAAATCCGCAAAACCTATAGGCTCGTATACCTAATACAATATTTAAGAAGGACATATGTGACATCCAAATACCCTGACCCTCCCACATACCTGTGTCTATGGAGGACTCTTTGGGACATCAGTGACTTGTTTATGCAGAACTCCTTGCAGAGCCTGGTGAAAATAAAACCCTGCTATGAAGAACAAACAGAGCGGGAAGGTGAAGCTTAACTTTCGTCTGGAACTTCTGTTCTAAGGACTTTTAAGCTGTATTTGGTAAGCAGCGGGTCATATCCAGTTGTAAGGCCTGCAGATTTAAATATACACAGCAGTAGTTCTATTACCAATTTGGAATCTGCTGACATGCTCTGTCTCTGGATTAGTAGGATTTAAAAAGCAAACACTCCCATATCTTTCTTGCTGGAATATTTGTCCCTTTCCCTTTGAATCCAAATTAACACTTTTTAATTTTTTTTTTTAATGGCCACGAAAATCCTTCCATGCTTGGCTTAATTATTTCTCTTTCTGCAGTTACAGAGCATGTCCACTGTTACTAGAAGCTCTGCTTTTCCATAGTTTTGTCCTTCAAGCATTTGCAAAAAACACCAGGGTGGAGAGGATGAGGGCTCCTGGGAAACACGGAGTTAATGTAACCCAGTCTTGTCGCCATGAATAGGAAATAGCTTACCCCTGCAGTCAATTTGCCTAATTGATTAGAAGCCTGATTGCATCCCTGAAGGTCTTGATACCCTGAGGGGTTATGCATGAACAGAGGCAGGGACTTGGCAGGACAGCTTCACAGAAAGGGAGTCGCCTATGCTGAGAAATCATTTTCCACTGACTAGCTTTTGGATCAGAACTCAGACCCATCTCCGGCACGATACCCGGCACAGAACCAGCTCGTAGACTTTGAGAGAAAGGGCCGGCAAGGGAAATTTAAGTGCTGCCTCCAAGAGGCTGCCGGCGGGCCCAGCTGGCAGCGGAGCCATCCAGGATGTGAGGCCTGGGCCCCCTGCAGCTGGGCTCTCCCTCAGAAGGGAAGGTGTTCTGCCCACCCCGCAGCAGTAACCGGCTTGCTTTAGTCCTTTCTGCCTCTTCACTTCTCAAGAGTGAGAACCTGAAATGCCAAATGTCCCAAAGTCCCACTTGGGGGCTTGGTGAAATTCCCCAGTGCTCAAAAACAACTGGAGTGGCTCCTGGTTCCCTAATCAGCTCCCTGAAAGTTGCCTTCTGAAGCCCAGTGGCAGGAAGCATTTTACAGTACAGTAACTCAGCCCCTTGTCTGGGCTTTTTCAGCTTGGCTTCATTACTATTACCATGATAAAAGACCAGCATTTTTTTCTACTTCCCTTGTGCCTCTGAAAGTCTCTACTTGCTCTTGACTTTTCTGAATTTCACTTTGATACCTTGACACTTCCAAGTTTCTCTCCCAGACAGATGTAATTACAAGAGTTCAAATAAAAATGGTGGGGTTTTTGTTTTGTTGTGTTGTGTTTTCAGGGTAGGGGGTGAGGGAGTGAGGGGATTTTCTGTGCGTTGAGTGAGTGATATGCTGTGAAGATTTGCTGGAAGAACTCACCTCTGCCCAAGGCTCCTCAGATTTTCTCTGTAGTTCAGAGGGCCCAGAAAGGTACAACTGTGGGATATAACCCAACATTCACTTAGTTCTCTGACTATGATTCTAACATTCACATCTAGCACAAAACAGCAAAAAGTGAGCCCAGCAAGATAAGCTGAGATTCCAGACTGCCAACTTTTTCATTGTGCAATAAAATCATACAATGATTTGGGTTGGAAGGGACCTTAAAGATCATCTAATTCTAAGCCCCTTTCATGGGCAGGGACACTTAGCACTAAACCAGGCTGTTCTAAGCCCCATCCAACCTGGCCTTCAATATTTCCAGGGATGGGGCATCCACAACTTCTCTGGGCAACTTGTTCCAGTGTCTCACCACTCTCATAGAGAAGAATTTCTTCCTAATATGAAATTTAAATATACCCTCTTCTTACAGCTACTCCACCTTCTTCCAATAACACCTTACCATTCTTAGATTTAGGAAAACATTTGCAACAGTTGAAATTTTAAACCCAAGAAAAATCTATGTAAAGGCTCATTCAGAGCATTACACTGCAAAACAGTATCGTGGTTTACAGTCTGCTACAGAACCCATCCAGTGCTAAGCTGAATACTACACCACCCACCCATCTACACCACCCACTGTAGCTTCTGGAAAAGCCCACAAAGTAAATACAACATGCTCTCCTTCACTTGTGAGAGACATAGTGACTTCCATTTTGCCAGGGCAAAATAAAAGTATTTCTGGGGCCCCTTACAAAAAGTTCTCTCTCCAATCCAGACATCACAGAATTCAGTTCTTTCCTAAGAGCAGAAAATTAATCACAACTTCAGTTATAATTCACTTAAGAGTGGCTTAAAGAGATTCTCCTGTATGTCAGTACAAAAGGCAGTCAGCTGCTGAGGGCAACACAGCCATCATCCAGGGTATGGCAGGGGTTACATTTTTACTCTGGTGAACAAAGACACATAGGGAAAGTAAGCCCTGCCCCAACAGAAGAATTATTTCTGTTGTCTGCAATGCAGTGTTTAGTTCTGTCACTAGACATGCTATTACATTATTAGGAAGAGAGGATGTATTTCCATCAGGAAGATTGATCTAGTTGCTTTTTATCCTACGACTTCCCAACTCCTTCTTTTCAAGTGCTTGTACATCCACACATTTCACCACTGCGCCTCCTGATTTAGTATTCTGAGGACCTCTAGTAGAACCACTACACACCAGTTTAATCCTTTTGACAACATATATTTATATGCCTCCTGTATTCATCCATCATACAACATGCAGTGACCTGGATGACAGAGTAGTGAATACATTTACTAAACCTGGTGGATGACACCAAGTGAGAAGAGGCTACCAGGAAGCTGGGCTTAGAATAAAAAAGTGATTTTGACAAAATGGAAACACGGTCTGAAGCAGCAGCAGGCTAACCAGCATAGACAAATGCACAAAGACAGTGAACACAAGCAGGAAGAATCTGCTAAAATAAGGCAGGCTACCAAACAGCTGGTCAGAGAGTGAGCTCCACAGAGAAGAAAGCTGAGGAGGTACCGAGAATTGCAAGTTCAACAAAGCCAAACATTGCAAGAACAATGAGCATAAGTCCATCCTAGAAATCACAAAACATAAGAATTGAACTTAACAGTTGACTTAGTAGTCAACAGAGCAAATGAAGAGAACAGTTAAGGTCAACAGAGGTCTAGAAAATGCAATTAATTTAAAACTGTGCTGGGTTAAAAACAAAAGACTGGTGATACTATGGTCTGGTCTGCAAACCTGGGGAAAGCAAATTATAAATTTTCTATTCATTTATTCCACAGGGGAAAATGCAACAAGGGATGGGTTTACATTGTAGTAAGAAGGTTAATGCTCTTGGTTGAGAAGTACATTTTAATGGTAAGGAGAGGGGAGCTCTGTACCAAGTTGGTGGGGGACAGCATGTCCCTAAGAAAAGTTAGATAAATATCTGTCAGTGATGAGTGGGCATATGCTGCACTGGGGTGGTGGGTAGATTATATTATCTTTTCTTCCTCTAAAAGAACAGAACATTGCTGTTCCACAGCTCCAATACCCCAGTAAAGCCTAAGAATGTGCAGTTCATATAATATTTTCCAAGATCCTTACACCTTCAAAAAAATTCACAGGTTTTGCCAAGTTTTTCATAAAGTAAACAAAAAACTTTATGAGCTAAGCTATTGATTGACATATATATTCATATTCTACCATTCTCTACAAAAAGTAGTTACGTGTTCATAACATCTTATTGTAAAATGATATTGGGAAACAATGTGTATTATGCTTAACAAAGTAATGAGTTCAACAAGCCATAAAGAGTAAGCAGACTTTTTTTAAGGCCATTAGTCTATAGAAACTACTTTTGAAAACACCACGAAGTCTCTCTTTATTACCTGATCTTAAAAAATAAAGTCTTCACTCCTCTTTTGGGAGATGCATCACCTAAAGGGAATCATCTGTCTGTGTGCCCTCTTGGTATGCTTTTCTGTTAACTCTTCTGTCCAGAGACTGAAAAACAAACACCAAGAAGGATAGATTTATTATGTATGTGTACTAGAGTACCTATTACAGCATTTAAAATAGATTCTATACAAATGAGTAATAGCTTAAAATAGTTTACATTAAAGTTTTTCTTTACCTGTGATTTAAAAAATTATGTGTTCCAACTACAGTTTATAACATTCCTTTTAATTTTCATACTGGATGAAAGACATCACAAGAAAAGTACTCCAGAATATTAAAAAAATTATATAAACCATTTGCGTATAACACAATACACAGTTTGGTGCCCCCTTCTCCCCGTTTTTGAAGCTTTTAAAGACACACTGGCATAGTGAACCACATTCAGCTCTTGCATAAAGTTCAATTATTTCTACCTGGATTCAATGGATTTATACTAATATCTAATGTTAATTTTTTTTCTTTTTTTTTTCTTTCAAACAGTCTCAAGCCTGTATCAGTAACAAATCACATTTGTTTTAAACCATCAATATTGCCACCTTGCACTTTACTGTGCAATAACACAGCACTCACAGTAGGACAGTAGATCATTTTGTTGATTTTTTTTTATTCCACTCCAGTCTGAAGGATTTTTTGCATTGTCAATAAATTCCCAAATTAATTTTTCCAGGCTTGAGCAATACTCAGTAAGTGCATTAAGGATGGGGCCATCAACCTCTATTGTCTTAGAAATTCTCAGCATGGTAGATAGCTCATTCAGTTCTGAATTACTAGAGTGTTATTATTGAAGTCATATGTTATGCCATATTTTCCATCTGATTTATTGGAAGGATTGTAGCACTTCAAAATGTGTTTGATTTTCTTTTTTCTTTCAGCTGCAGTTTCCCACTTGGAGAATGCATTTGCCAAATTTGCATCAGGACAAATGGAAAATGTTCTGAGTTTTTAGGTCTCTTAAGACCTACTGTAAAATATTACTATCACTGCATAGGCAAGAATATGCTAATAAGTTTAACCTCCCGTACAAAAACCACTTGTTTTTACATCAACAATTATACATCCCACTGTGGACACAAATAGATTTTCTTTATCCTGAGGGCCTGTTTAAGGTAAGCCTTTTCATTCACACAAGTACATCTTAGAAAAAAAAAAAACAACCATGTATAAGGATCTCACCCCAACATAGAATAACATCAAAGTACTTACTCTTGATTTACTATCTTGTAAATTAAATGTGTGTAGTTCCTACATGAACGGCAACCACAGTTTGTATTTTCTCCCTGAACAAATTTTAATGTGCATAGAATGCTAGAAAAATATTATTCCAAAATTAACTTTTGGCCTCCTGAGGGGCACAGGGAAGTGTAATTCCTGCAGCAACTGCAATCCCTCTTCAGGATTTCTCAATTCATCTTTTAGCTGCAGTAAAACAAATCGAAAGCAACCTCCTGGTGCCACTGTGGATACTGACCAAAAGTTAACACTAGATACATGTATAAAAACATTCTACCTGTGTACCCTGGAGGTGTGTCCTGGTTGCTACAAGAACGGTAATCATGAATTTCCTGGCTAGCGTGTGATCAAAATCCTAACTTTCAACACTGCATTAATGTTGTTTTCACACTTTTGAGATTTTTAGCTGCAGTTCAGGCACTCCTAGACAAAAAAAAAAAAAAAAAAAAAAAAAAAAGTTTTATTTCCTGGCATTGTGCTAGTATCTTAGATTATAGAAGTTTAACATAGGATACTAAACTTCACCAAAAGAAACCCAAAACAACAACAGAAAGAAAACAAACAAACAAACAAATTTTTTTTAAAAAATGAGTCACATACAGATGAAAACCCTTACAGTATTACCTTTAGCATTTCCAACAAATCCCCACGAGTTTCCATTCAAACTGGTAGCTCAACGTACCTGAGACAGCTAATTAAAAAAGGAAGTGGTCAAAGTCATGCTTTTTTTGTAAACTTCAAAGGTGATCCCTCTCCTTCCTCCTCTTTACATTTTACTGTCTGGCTTGCTGCCCATCCTGCAGCTGTTAGCTGGGCCTGTGTTCCATGGCGTCAAACCTGCCTCCTCACGGTCCATAAAGTTACAGCAGGGATCGTGATACGCAGGTGTGGAAAAGCCAGAAGTGCAAGATGGGCCCGTTAATGATTTTTCTGGCACCCCATGCTGAGCTGCTGAAAAAAGAGAGGAGCTCGCAGAAGGCAAGGGACTCTTTTGTTTGCAAAAGTATTTGAGATCGTATTACTTCTCCCACAGCAAAGGTGTTGGGCTTTCACTTTAAGGGCTGTTTACAGAAATTATTCACCTTTTATACAGCTTTTAAAAAAATGCTTTGAGGCTTTAATTGGACACAGGGTTTACATCACACCAGTATGAAAACTCTTACTTTTCATTTAACTCCCCATTAAATCACTCAGTGGTCTTACTCAATGATAAGCAGCCAGCTCCCACTATGTGACCTGACCAGAGGAAAACTAAAGTCAAATCACAAGCTTTAATCTGTGAATTTCTGCCGCATTTACGTTTGGGAAATCAAGGCAATGAAGGCAGAGGGAACAAACTTCTGAAAAAAAAAAACAAAAAAACAAACCCAAACCAACCAAACAAAAAACCCACACCGCCACGCGCAGAAAGCATGACAAATTGCCATCCTTATTGAAACAACTGAACAATGTAATAACTAATACCTAAAACTGTTTATCTTATAAAAATAACTTAAAAGTCTGCTTTATTTTTAACATTGCTCAAGCTGTGATCTGAATTGTGCCCAAAGAGCAACTTCAAACAACTCCAGTTAAAGATTTTTGGAAATTAATGCCTGTTAATAATAATAGCCAACAGAAACCATTTTCCAGAACACACAAAACCATTTTCCAGAACACACAAGTAACACGTGATACTCTTTACCACTCAAACGATGGGACTTAAAGTTGTAGGTCATCCTAAATGCTGTGGCACCGTCCAGATTTCACAAAATATTTAGTGTCCAGCTTCAACCAGTGTCCCCATCTCCCACTAAGAGAGAGAGCCTCAACCATTGCATTTGGGCTTTCAACTCTATCCCCAAGCCCCTAGTTAGGTGTGGAATGCTGGCACTTCTGCAACCTCTCAGTTACAGTCACAGCTTGTTCAGAACTCTCATAGCACAGCTTTGCTGACAGACAAATGGGTCAGGTGCTCTTTCTAGGGACATTAGGCAATGGTGTGCATGTGTTTCATGCTGCTCCATAAGTCCAGTTCTGACAACAGAATTTCAAGGGAACTTGGTACACAGAAGATGCTCTCTCTCTTCCAATGAGTGCTGTGGAGATTGTTACAGTGCCTGAGGCATCAAAAGAGAACACAAACCACTTATGCCAGGGCTCCACAAAAGTGACCTGTTATAAAATAATAAATAAATAAAAAAACCCAAAACCAAACAAAGCTCAGAAACCTAACTCAGGAGTAGGACTATCAAGTACTCGTATGTATCAGGGAAATAGGGAAGAGTAAGATGAGCTCATGAATAGCCATGAAAAGCCAGCTTTTGCTGGTTTTCTTGAGGAGGGATCTTAGCAATCATCCTGCAGCAGTATGTAATAACCTCCCCATATGTATCAACAGATACATTTTAACAGCAAAGCACAAAACCCAAAATCTTCTTCTAAACTTGGCAAATCTCAACAGCTTTTGTGCTGCGCCCACAAGCACTGGTATTATAAGCACTACCTCATTATGTTTGGGATACCCCAAACTGTCTCTTCCCAATTCTATGTTATTTAGTTCATGAAAAGTACCTTGCCATCAGATTTTCAAGAAAGAACTTCTGACCACGTAACACTGGGTGGTGATGAGCCAGTCTACTGTGCTCCACAATAAAATAGTTTATTTATTTAAAAAGCATGTTAGAAACTGAAAATCTGAGGGAGGCCGGGCATGGAGGGTGGGTGATGCACAATGCTGCAGTAAATTATGTGCTCTGAAAGAGGACTCCTTAATGGCCATATACCATCTTTTTACACCATACCTTCTGTTTCTAGTTTTGATGGCAGCACAACCCTCATCTCACAATCAAAGTCTGCAATGAAATAAGCAAATAGACTATCTTAAGCATTGTGAAGCACTGAAATATAAAAATAATTGAGCCAGTAGTTTTATCTCAAACTGAATGTTAGGTTCTGTGTTCCTCTAGACTTCTGTAGGATTCTTTAGTCTGAGATTCCCAGCCTTTTTTTTAATGTATAATGCCACCAACAGTGAGTGCTACAAACAGTAGCATTACAACTGTTCTTTGAAATGCCTCAAATCACAGTTCAGGAAAGCCAGCTGTAAGTCTCAAGGAGGAAGCATCTCACTTCCAGGTGTGCTCATCCAGGTGTGCTTCATGGACAACTAAGGACTCAGTCTGGGTTCAGCTGCTTCATCCCACTGGGACTTTACTATGGGGTTTTCTCTGACAGCCTCAGGTCTGCCCTCCCAAGCACAGCTGGGGCAGTAGCAACAGCAGCTCCCAGCCACATGCCACAAGTGACACATACAGCAAGACAACCCCTGCTTTACTTGCTTTAATAAATCCTATAGGCTCCTTGAAACACAATGGTTAATGCTGCACAGAGGCACAGGTTTTGCAGACCACTGTTGCCATCTCTCTTTTTCATATCAGTTTAGTTGTGGGATATATTTTGATTTAAACAAGTGCCTTTGTAATATCTAATTTCAACCAGCTTATTTGTCTAAGACTTGTGTTATCATTACATGCTCCTTCTTAGTTTGAAATCAAAGTCTATAACCCCAAGGCTGAATGAGGCAGAGCATGACACAGTGCAAGGTTAAATCTGCTCTTTGAACATGGAAGGACCACCAGGCTATCAGGGTTATCCTGCTTCTTATAAACCTGCTAGCTTACTCAGAAAATAAGTTGGTTTTCTACTACATTTCTAGTACATGCCTTGAATTATTTGGTAAGGTTTTTCTTTTTTATTATTATAATTATGAATAAGCACATCAGAGATGTGTTAAAGTTAGAATAATAGTTAAAAAAAAAAGTATGGTTATAACTGCCTCTTCAACAGATGGGGATTGACAAATGATTGACAAATTACAAATATTTTCCTTTCAGATAACTTTTTTCAGCAATCAGGTCTGGAGTGCTTTGAAGCCAGGCACAACCAAACCACCCACTGACTTATGAGTAACTGTAGAAATAGCTACCAAGTGCCACTCTGGTAAGGCCACTGGAAAAAACAGATGACAAACATGGCCTTTATTTCATACACTCAGCTTAGTAATTATAGAGTGAAATTCAGCTGAAAGGACTCAGTGAGGGATGGGATTTTCACACTTAGCTTAGGAAATATTTGCTCATTTTCTTTCTGGGGTTTTATGTGTTTATGACAACGAAGCAGACGTTGGCAGCACGCTGATCCCTGCACTCTGGCTGGTCTCTGTGGCAGAAGAAAACAATGTCAAAAGGATGCATTTTCTAAATGGGGTATACAACTCATTATGGTGTATTTGCCTCTTGATGAACCATCCTAAAGTACAGCTTCACTTGAAAAAAAGTTAACTAACATAACAACAAGGAAACAAGGACTGGTTGAGAGATTATATTTTCCTTATTAAAGCCAATCTCCAAGTAGGGAAACCAGCTGAAAATTAAACCTAATTAAAATCAGATAGCAGAGTGATGAGATGATTTCCCTCTGTGTCAGGACCAAGATCTGCCTCCCAACATGGGTGGTTTGAGAGTTCTGGGAGCACAAGCAGAGAAGATCTGGCGATGACCCCTTTCCCTTACATAACACACTGACATCAATCCAAAATTACTGTGAAACTAGTCCTGGACTAGTATTCAGAAGAAACAAAGAAATATTAATTTTTTATTATTATTATTTTTGTTTGAGTGCTGTGAACTGGCTCACCTTGGTATCTGACAAACACTAGCAGGATACCAGGGGTAGGAAAGGAAGGAACTTGGAGGGCTTGGCAACCAGAGCTATTGTATCAGCCTAGCTGTAGCACCAACCCATCACTAACAGACTTTGCAGTGATTTGATTGTTAACAGAGACGACCCTCAAAACTCCTGAATTTTACTTTTTTCCCCCTACCAACTAGAAAATTGCAGTGGTTCTTCCTGAAGTCTTTCATAAAAAAAGGTATGCACGAAGACACAAGATATGTCTCAGAGACCAAGAACTCAAACCCTAGGGCCTGAGAACAGAGATTCAATAGAAAAGGGGTAGATGTATTAATCTTTGCACAAAGGTTGTTCTGATGAAACCTTAAACACAATGATTTTACTCCAAGTGGTTCTTAAACTTCCATGAGACCTACAGCACTGCAATTGCATTGGTTCACTGTCCCCAGATCTTCCTAAATCTGCCTAAAATCACTGTTAATGCAAGTGGCTACAACCTGCAGTTCCCAGGACCAGCACACAAGCAGCACTGCACTGACATTTCAGAAATGCCCGGGTCTGGCTCTGCTGGAAGCAGCGTAGGTGTAAGGTATTTGCACATTTTCATTTCCAGTTATGAACCAGAAAGGCAAATGTTCATGTCTGAGGCAGCAAAAAAAACTTCAGCCATGAGGTAAGCTTGATTTGGATCTGTTGATGACAAATATAATGCAAAAGCTCATGCCAAAGCATCAAACAATTTACAGACTCTTAGACGAAAGAGTTGATTACAATTACTTAGTGAATAAATCCATAATGCAGTCAGCATCTTTTCATTATTTGATAGCTAGCGTGGCAATGTTAACTGTGTGGATGAAATACACTTTGATTTTGTAATGGATTTGATTTTAAATTTCCCAATGAAATTCCACACCTGCCAGCAGGCAGATTCAGAAAGAATATCAAGACAGGCCAAGTTCAAGTAGAAAAGATCCTGAAGAACAAGATGTATATTTTATGTTGGAGCAGATGCTGGATGAGAAATCTCCAGAGGTCCCTTGCAATCACTGTTTTTTCAGTGCACAGAGAAGTAGAATTGATTTCACTCAAGTACTTTACCAAGATAACTTCCAAATAGTAATAGCTGAGGTCTGAATGCCTCTCTGGGTTACCTGCTTTGCCAGACACCAGTCACAGACCTGTCTATGGGACAGCTGGGTGAAATAGAAGCTGAGCCCTTGAACAGAAGACAGGATCAATCATCAGTTAGACTCTCCTGGCCTTAAGACATAATGAATAAAACCAGCATTAGATGAAGAGATGTCAGGGAGAAAACACCGTCTGATGTTTGGCTAGTGTTCATCAAACTACAAGATTATTAATCTAAGTCCAGAGAAGAGTTTGTGTGCCTCAGAGGCCATCTCCTTTTTCCAGCTGGTCTAATTAAAGAACCCTACAAACAATCTTGTCTGTGTCTTTCTGACCATACAGTACAACACAAGCTGAGAAGTAAAGAAACCACAAACATCCCTGTTACAGCAGGCAGATTAGGCAGGAGGCCAGCTGAGCAAAGAGAGAAGGCAGCAGACCAGCCTCCCAGACCCAGTGCCAGAGGTTAGCTGTATATCGTACTTTGTAAACAACAAAGTCCTTGTAGTTCTCTTCCTGCAGAAAGCCCACGCAAACAAGAATTAAAGCAGCAAGGGGAGTTATTTCCAGCAATGTCCACAAGTGTGGACATCCCATAGTTGACAGGTGCATACACTGAGCCTTAAATCTGAGACATTCATTGCTTTAAATGAGCACATGAATTCTGACAAAAAAAAAAAAAAAAAAAAAAAAAAAAAAAGGTAAAAAGGTCAGTCATAGAGCAAAAATAAGATTTATGACTCTCCTAGTCTTTGATGATGTATTAAACATAGGAGCTCTGCTTTAATTTCAGCCTTGTGAAAAAAATAAAAACCTTGCCAAATGCATAACTTTTATGCTCCAAAAAAGAGAAAATTACTAAGTGCTTGTAGGACAAGTAACACTTGCATTTCCTGCATTCAGGAAACAAGGGGAAAGCCAAGACATATAAAGAAGCAAAGGACCAGGCATTCTATCTAGTCTCCTGACAAAAGGGAGTATGAGTGAGAATTGATTTTTGTGTTGCTTGCTGCATGGCCTTGCAAGTCAATGCAGATCTCCACTTCTTGCCTCAGATCTGTTTCAGGAGAGATTTTGCACCCAGCAGGCAAAGTGTGCCAGCACTGGAGTGAGCAGTGTTATCGGGTGTGAGCTGCAGCACTCTGATACAGCCCTGAGAACTAGCACGTCATTAGGGATACTTTCACAATGGAATGTGTGGGTCTTTGGTCTGTATGTCAGATAAATTGAGGGTGTTTTTAAGGATGAATTAAAAACAAAACAGAACAACAACTTAGCAACAAATAACTTCAAATAGCTCTTTCACTTGATTTCAGCACTATTACTGAGATTCTGAAAAAACAGTTTCGATAGTGACTCTGTATGCTCTTCTATTAAAAAAAATACTCAAACCAAACCCCAAGAAAACCCAAACAAAGCCACCACAAGATGTAGCTATTTGTTTGAAAAGTGCTCTGGAAGATAAATTAACAGGCTACATGTTTTGAAGTACAACACTGCATATTACAGATTTAAAGTCTGATTCTTCCATTTCTGCACCTTGGGAAGTCATTCCCACCTTCCTGAATTAGCAGTAGTTTACACCCACTTGCATTGATATAAATTACAACATAAGAGCAAGGTGGTAGGAAGCAGGTGTGCAATGTATAGCCTCACACCTGCAACTCTTTTTTCAAAGAAAAATGTATATTGCTCTATATCTAACACTGTATATTGCAATAATACTAATAAGGTCTCTGGAACAACATAACACATTTTATGCACTGGACTTTGATTAGGTAAAGACTCATATATACACAAAAAATAAAACACCTCTGTTTGCATATTATAGTCTAAGCACATTTCAAAATAAATTAGGATTTGTACTTTGGCACAGCTGAAGCATGACCTGCTCCCCAAGCAGCCACCTTGGTGAAGAAAACAGAGTTCATACTGATCATCACTTGGCAGCACAAGGCATCACTGCTCCTGGGGACCACTTCCCACAGGCAAGTACCTGTCCCAGAGACACTGCTTCAAGAACACACCACAGACCACTACAAGATTAAATATGAAAATCCCTGACCACACTGTCATGTCAACATAGCCATTACTGTTTGTAAACTACATAGCTGAATAACCCCAGATTTTAGAAGAAGGAAGTTATACTGTGGTTTGCTTTTTCACTGTGAGGTTGCTGGAAAGCTTGAAGACCTGCGGTGTTCTCCAACCTTCCTCACCTATGCTGCTAAAAATGATCTGACACAGCTCTGCTCCTCTCCACACCAGTCACTCCTGCTGGGATGCCAAGAGACTGACAATATCACATCTGAGACTCTTCCACTCATGGAGACATTTGTGATCAACAATATACTTTTTTTCCCAATTATCAAGTTTTGCTCTGGAGATAACTGGAAATAATTAATTTGAAGTAACTTTCTAAGGGCCTGTGTTACAGAATAGCTATTTAGATTGTAATTTTGTCTCAGATTGTAGCCTCTGTAGTAGCCCTATGTAAAGAAACTTATTCCTTAACATTGCCAAGTATGTAAAAGAAAGCCCACTGGCATAAGTCACCTGCCTATTCACAATTTACTGGCTACACCACTTTCCACATTTTCCATCCACCATCCACCTGCTTCATAACCATCAAGCTAATAAGCAGGGTCCCTTTTGAATATATTTACCAAAACCACATAAGTTCATAGTGAAGAAAGAAATTAATTTCAAATCAAGGCCAAGTCCATACCCTGTCTCTGATGTGGGGTGGAAGTCCTTGCTGAAACACATTCCACTGTAGGATGAATCATCTTAAATGCTCTAAATAAACTATGATCCTCAAACTCCATTTTTATAGATCTATCCTACACATGTTATTGTTTCCAGAATTTTTGCATGATACCTGATTTATATCTAGATTGTCTGGTTTGTGCTGCTCCACATCAAACTCAATTTGCTGCTAAGGTTCAGCAGCTGATGACAATTTCTTCACTATCAGTGGCTGCTTTTCTGAAATTTCTATGCTAAAAATTGGAAGGGTGTTTGGGTGGAGATGGCAAGGCTCCTCAAAAGCTGTTCCACATTGAGAAGGGCTGCTTCTACGCCTGCTCCTGTACTAAGAGGCCAGACCCCACTATTCACAAACTGCTTCCCCCTCCTAAGGTGCATTTCAGTGATGCCCAAGTAAAAACCAGAGGCCTTTTCAAACCAGCTCTTCAAAGCTCTATCCTGGGTATTATCTTCTGTATTTTATCTTCAAGGATCCTCCTCTCTTCACACTGATATAACTATTATCTGCAGGTAAATGGCCCACAAATCTACATCTCAATACCAAATTGATGTCCCTCAGTTTAGCCCTTCACTTTTAATAAGACTTCTGGTCTGCTGCCCTGGGAAGTTGACTGTTTCTCTAATATTAAACTTCGCAGTTACTTCTGAACAGCTTGGATTATTTCTTTTATGTTCTTTCTTTTTCTGCATGGCTGTTAGCAGGAACATCCTTCTCATTTCTAAAACTTCAATTTTTAATATGTCTATCAATCAGAGCTGGAATATTTCCTGCCTTTCAGGTCCTCCTCCAAATAAAACAAAGAAATCCAGGCAAAATGTTTGTCCACACTTTGGTCTACTATAAATATTTCCCTCTGTTCTTCACTCCTCCTGTACTTCTGAATCTCTCTAGACCTATGATGAACTCAGTGATACATACGCATCACCCTCCCAAGACCTGGTGCACTTAGGTATAGGAAGGTAATCAGTTCACAACAACTTTAATTATATTAAAAATAAATAATAGCAATAAGAAAAATAGTTGCTCCATATGTTCTGTGACTTCCCTTGCTTACTGTTGCATTTCCACTTCCTGCCATTATCCCTGAATTCAACACCAAGAGCTGGGTAAAAGGTCTCACTTGCTGCCTCCTTTCAGTGACCATGCTGAACATGCCCTTGAAATGACAAGAAAAGGCAACTTGAACTTGCACTGAAATGTCCCTTTCAGACTTGTGCCTGACTCACAATCCTGCTCCCACATACTATTTTTCACAAGCCTTTTCAGATTCCTGAGATTCATCAGGCCAGTGTGTTCACAAGTAGGATCAGAGAGAGGGGGGGGGGAAACATCAAAATTACAAAGAAAATTAATTTCCTTAGAATAAGAGCAAGAGTTGATATTACTTGCAGATTTACACAATTTATTCACACATTTAGTTTCCCCTGTTTGTTTCCAGGTGCAATCATTCCAGTGAAAGAGGCAGCAGTTATTAATTTCAACCTGTCACCTTTGTATTTCTGCTCTATCTTTTGAGGGGCATGAAACAACTGCTGCTGATTCAGGATACTCTGCCACTCCAGAAAGCCGAAGCACACCTCCTCCTTCTCAGCCTTTTCACTGCTTTCTTCACACGCTGGAATACAAACCATTCCTTAGGAGCTGCTGATGCTCTGCCAGCACCAGTGAACCAAGTGTACTGAGCAAAGCTTTCTAGCACAGAAAGTGAGGCACGAAGCAGCTGATGCTTATGCCAGGAAACTCTCTCCAAGCCTTGAAGCCCATGTGCTGATGTGCAGCCTACAGACCAGCAGCCCTTACTGGAGCACCACAGCCACTGCCCTCAGCAGCAGGACTGCCTGGTACATTCCTATTTCCACAAATGTATAGCTTAATGTAGGTGTCTTTACCTACAGTTCTATGCCCAAGATGGATTTTGTTAAAGCTCTGGCTTGCGACACTTAAATACATACAGTTCCACTTAGACAGAAGCAGTGTTCCAAGTATAAGCAACTACTGAAAATGGGATCTATTTTCTTGCTATTCAGCTAGATGTCCTTTGCTTCTGGAGTTTATTATGCATAGTGGCATAATCCAAGGGGGAAAAAAAAACCCAACAAAACAAAACACAACCCACAACATCATCTTGCCTACAGTTTAATTGTTTTAATATCTACAGTTTGGAAAAATTTGCAAGAATTACAGTTTATTTTTAAATTATTTTGCATACTAATGTTACTGTTTTGAGGGGTGGGGGTTTGTTTTTGTCTGTTTTTTGGGGGGGAGTTTGTTTGGGGTTTTTTTGCAAACTGATAGACAGTTGGACTAGATGATCACTATAGTCGCTTTCAACTAAACTATTCTATTCTACTTTAACACTCAGGAAAAGTATTAAAATGTTACAACAAAATTTTGAAAAGAAATTACATAATGCATTAAAGACTCTGTTCCTGGCCCTCTATTCTGGGGTTGCTCCCTGCAGTAACTCCATAAAAATGCTCCTTTCTCAGAGCAACAAGAAGATGGCCTTGCTATAAACGCAAGTCAGAGCTGGAGAGGAAGAATCTCAGGGGAAAATTATTTTACAGACTTTAAATTTTTTTGAAGAGGCTAGGGATCTTCATTTCATCTATAGCTAAAGTACACAGCTGAATCAAATTAAAACTGAAGTAAGGCTTCCCAGTCTTTGTATGATGGGAGCAGCGAATTCAAGGAAAGTGCATCAGCACTTATATTTATAAAGGTTTGCATTGTCAATGTAAGCACATAAGCATAGAAGGAAATCTTAGTACAGGGTTTGAATATATCCTTCTAACCCTGATGGGCAGCAATACAAAATCAGTACATTCCCTAGGCACTGTCAAGGAAAAAAAAACAATTGCATGTATCAGTTACAGAATGCAGATACATATAAATTAATGCTGATTTGTGAGCAGACATGGCCTTTGATCAAAAGACATTTGCTTTTCATGCAGAAAAACCAAAAGCTTTCTGTGCCTGGTTCTCCACAGACTTGCATTCAGGTGGTCACCTATATACTTGCATTGCACAGTTACACTGTTATTACTGTAGAATTGCTCAGGAATATAACTGCTTACAACTCCTTGCGTGACTATAAATATATTCCTAAAATACAAAATACCAAGTAGGAAAGCAAGGAAGCTTCCAGAAGCTGACCTGCATCCATGACATTTTCCCTTCTGGCCTTTCTCTCTCCATCCCACCTATGGCAGCACAGTGGAGCTGAGCATGCCAAAACCAGACAGCTCATTTCAACCGGCCTGAACTCCTGGCCTAAACTTTCTGATTTCCATAGAGTAGAGTTCTTCTAAAAACACCTTGGGTGCACTCCATTTTCTCTCCCCACCATTCTGCCACCAAGATAGGAGCCTAAAAAGTTTGGGGTCCTTCCAAGTCATTTTCAAGTGGCCTCTTCCCACACAAAAGGCTGCCCCTTCATTTCTCCGCTTTATTTTTCTCTCACCTATTTGTGAGCAATCACTTCTGCTTCAGCCAAGCATATAGAAACAAGCACTGAGCCAAGACATATTTGCCTTGGGTCAGGCAAACAGGGCCCGTGTGGCCCACCCTTAGCCTGGGGCAGGATGAAAGGCCGGCCAGGCCTCCTCACGGTTTGGTGACATCTGAGCTAATCCTCCCTTCGTTTGGGGACAATTACAGAAAGTCACCTGAAAGTGCCTCCAAATAAAGCTCTTCCCAAAAGCTAAGAGAGGGTGCTTTTTCACCTTCAGCACTTACCACCCTTCTTCTGCTGTCACTTACACTGTTGGAGAGCTCAGGGTGCTTCCGAAGAAGAAATCATTTAAGACATTCTCTGGATGCACAACGTGGCTTCCCTGCTGCTAGTCTGGAGTAAACAGTAGTTTATGTGTGGTTTTATTCCTTATATAAAGAAGGAGACAAATGAGAATTGTGCGTTTTCACGTTTTGTTCTGTTTATAGGGGTAAATTTCACCTTTCTTTAACGCTGCTTTTTGCCAGATCTGCACACTGCACAACAGTGAATCTAAATCCTCCTAAAGGCTTCAGCTGGTGGCTAAATCCTATGCAAAAGTAATGTTGAGAACAGAACAAACTGGAGTTTATAGAGGCAGCATCTACCCAAATGGTACAGATGGAAAAAAAAAGCTTTAAAGGTACTTTTAATACTAATGGAATAAATTGCTTTTAGTTAGATATGCCTGTCCAAATAAGCCTTCCAGTCAGCCCACACAACAGCATGAAGCAGGCCCTAGTCCCACTCTTCTGCATAGGATGTCCACTCATTGGGATGGTTCACTGCAAACTGCTGCAGGGTTCAGCTTGAAAATTGTAGTGTCAGATGTAACGGGAGAAAGCAGGGTGAAATTGGCTTGCCCTAGACCTTTCCTAACCTACAACCAAAAGAGACCATTTGATTTTGTCCAGCATGTGACGGGACAAAAGTAGGAAGTCCACATTTGGGTCAAAGCAAAGCTCTTGCAACGTCTGTGCTCATTCAGTGCTAAATCCTACACAGAGTTCAAGTGACTCTATTTATTTATTTATCATTAAAGTTAATTTATATGAAGTTCAGTTATTAGTATCAAGGATATGTAATTGCCCTTGTGGGACAAAGCCAGCCATAACCAGCTATTTTCCCATCCTATAGTGAGTTACAGTGCTGCCCGGAGAAGGCAGAAATAATCCAAGGAGATAGGACAAACGGTCAAAAGAAGAAACTGGGTCACTGCACTTTCCTCGATATGCTGACACCAACTTTCCAACAACTGAGGCAGTGCTTCACTCTGAATTGCCCCATCACCCCTGTGCTGGTGGCCATGCAGGCTGTCAGTGGGGTGGTGGGATGGCTGGAGAAACTTCCATACCAGGTGATGCTATGAAGGAAGGAGAACCTGCCCCAGGGCATTGCAGCTGAGAGGGGGTGGAAACAGCACTTCAACAGAATTTAACAAAGACCTGCACAAATTAAGGTCTTTTGAGGATTCACTTGTAGAGTCAACACAGCACATTTTTCTGTAGTCTAACCGAGAGGAGGGAGGCTGCACCTCAACCTGAACTAGAGACTACAGTCCTCTTTTGATCAAGTGTTCATCATATCAAATGAAACAGCTCTTCCTCTCACGTGAGAAGCTACCTAGTTTAAATCTGTTAACTAAAATGTAGCTTGTTACCTGCGTTCTTGCCACAAGAAGAATGTGTTGCCTTGACAATCACAGTAGCTGCAAGGGACTTATCTTAAGTTGTGCAAGCAAATAGCTGGACATTGCAGTCCCATTTCTCACCACTGGAGATGAGGACTTGGAACCAGTGTCTGCCATCACACTGGGGTGGAAGCATAACTTTCTAGCTTCTCTCACTAGTCAAAAGAGAAAGCAACTCAAGCTGTATAGGTGAGTGGAAGGGAGAAAAAAAGTCCTCTATAAAAACACTATTACAAATGCTGACATTGAAATCATCACTTAGATAAGGGTGCTGAATACACTAGAAGTCTGGAGATAGGGAAACAGTTGTGCTGGTGATCAGTTACTACAGTGCTTGGTTTCAGCTGTTCTGAGAATTAAAACAAAAGCTGTATCTCATGAGAGCACCAAATGGGAACCACGTAAGAATATCTGCTTAAAATTAAAGAGACCCAGAAAAATATTTTAAAATTAAACCAAAAGATAGCTAAAGTTCCATCTCAAAAAATTCTCTAACTTCCTTGTTTCTTTCAAGCCAAATAACTTTATTTGAAAGAAAATTCATTTCTACTTCCTGTTCTGTCACGGGAAAATATAACCAGAGGAATAAGATGAAAACATCATCTTCTCTTACAGCAAAATGGCCTTAGCAAACCAGGTACACAACCTCACAGCTTCCTCATTTACACAACTACTTGTTTACCTCATAGTAACATTGCCAGAATTTGCCAGTGGCGATTCCTGCAAAGGTCATATAATACACTTCTTGTATTTACAACTAAAACTTTAAGCCACATAATCAAATATACAGGATAAACCTCCTAATTTTCTATTCTAGAACTCCAAGACTACAAGCATGTATCTTCTGTTATCTTTCAAGCTGGTTCACTGTCTAGGTTATCATTTGGTAAACAGTCTCTAAATTTGTAAAACACTTTAAATAGAAAATTCTAGGAGGAAACAGGGTACCTAATTTATATTGCAAATATGGCAATTTATACAGCAAATTGCATGCCTAAAACAGGTAAAGTCAGGAAAAAGATGACAGCATATATCTCTGTAGGCAATAAAAAAATCTGGATTTAAGATTAAAATACTTAATTTGGCAAGAAGAGACAGAGGCTCAGTACATTTTTCATTCCTCTAGAAACAGGATGATATGTTTGTCCCTTGCAATATAAATGAGCTTACTGTGTCCAACATGTGAAATACCTTTTGGACAGAACTGACTTTATTAAATTAAAAGATAGATGGATGGAATGATTTAGTTCATAATCATACAACACCTCTCCAGAGCATACAGTACTTAGGAAAAGCATGCAAACTACAAATTAAACCCTCAGTTATCCTCAGCAACCTGACAGTCCGGCCCAAGAAATACTGCTAAGTCTGGCAGATGGGGTGAGCAATGTGTGCATTGCACAGAGGTGTGAGGAACGCAGCCCACCCCAGCTCATCTCACAGGGCACAGCTGGTGAACTGTACACAAAGGGGAGAAACAAGTGGGTTTGAGGGGAGGAGGTGAGAAGGGGCCTGAAGTAAAAATGGGAGATATTATTTGCTTTCCTTCAAATCTTGTTGCTGCTTCAGCCAAGCAGTTTTCACTGACAGCTTATTTGAAAAGTATTTTCTGTCAGAACAGCTATCGGCAGCAGAATCAATCTCCCTGGCAGATGTAATTTGAACTGGGGGTGTTATGGAGTCTCCTCTAGGGTTCTTCACCGTCCTTTAAGCATGTCCTTTTTGCCTTCAGCCTACTGCACCTTCACACAGGGCACCTGGCAATAATGAGATGGAAAGGTAGAAGTCTGAAGATAGGGGCAAACAGCAATAAAGCTTCTTGTAAGCATTTGCACCCCCCCTATCTCTGTGTTACTCCTCTTCCACATCTTCCTTTACTCTCCCTGCTTCCATGTTTTCATGTAAAGCATCAAAACCTTGGACATCTTCACAGAGGCTCTTTTCTTTAGCTCTCTCATTTCCCCCTCCTAGAAGCAGCAGGTTACTGAATCCAACACAGAACTTCTCCAGGCTGAAAACACTGCCTGAATGATTAATATTTATCTCCTTTAACTTCCTAGTCTCTTCCCACCATAGAGCACAGTATTATTCCTGTAGTATGCAGGCAGACACAAGTTCACTCTCAAATTTACAATAAAATAAAGGATCATCCAAAGCCTTTCCAGAAAAAGACAAGGTTGTTATTTTTAATTCTTCACAACTGGGAAGCTACAAAGAACTGAGAAGCCTGATGAGCATTTTCCAAAAAGCAGGTTCACATTTTAAACCTTGCCAGACATCTAAGTTAAGAACACTGCAGGTAAGGTAGGGAGCAATTTGGCCACCATGGGACACAACTACTCTAGCGAAACTACAGTGAAGACACAGCTTGACAGGCAGATATGCAGTTCTGATGGAAGAACTACTTCTCAGAGAACATTTATCAGCAAAAGAATTATTTTGCCTGTATAAGCATGTGAAGTATGGAGGCAGGCCCCAAAAAAAGACTGAGGCAGTGGGTGTCCCGCCAGAGCAGGCAGTCCTACACTAGGTGTCTCTATGTTCTCCTGTACCAAGCAAAGCTTAAACCCAGGGAGAAATTACTTTGCATGGCATCATTCGAGTTTGAGTAGCACTGTTTGAAAGAACAAGTGTTTTTTTTTAACTATGATATAAATTGCTTACTTTATTCAGCAGCCGACTTCTTCAGCTTAGAGAAATAATGTCTGGCTGCTCTGTATTGGTTCTTACAAAGGCACAGGAAGGCAAACTGTTGGAAGCAATCACTGTAAATTCAAAACTATAATCAGAATTTTACTGCTGGCTTGAACAGAATAAAAATGGTTTAATTCTAACAGCTTTCCAGCACCTGGATACTCAGTTTCTAGACTAGCATTTATTTCTTTTTTTTTTATTTTCTTAATATAACAGTACTGATTGATTTGTGTAAGACAAGATACTCTCTACTATAAGCAGAGCACAAGCGCATCTATGCTCCAAATCTACTGTTAGAGATTGAGCCTTCTCTGTATAAACCAATGGATCGGTTTTAATCAATTAATACTCTTTTTCCTTCATTCATAGATATGAAAGTCTTGGTTTGACAGGCAAATTTAGATTAATGGAATAGCTGCAATGAACCCAATACATATTCATTTTATGGCAAAAATTAGGGTACCGAACAGCATATGGATATCCAATAAATAGGGAAAGGTTAAGAGGAAGCAGGGTAAAAAAAAAAAATAAAATAAAACAAAAAAACAAGAAGACAGTCTCTATGTTACAATGACTTTCAAGAGGATCAAATTGAGAAAGTGATATACAAATGATCACAACCAAAAGTCATGGTATTTCTCATCCTAACCAAAAGATTACTGTATGAGAATAATGAGTTCAATACTGTATTGCAGGCAAACATGGCACTTGTTGATCACCACCCCTCTACTCGGGAGCAAGCAGTTTAGATGCCTCTTTTCTTACAGACCATGACCATTCAGGAATTGCAAAAAAAGGCTCATGTGTTAGTTAGATGTACTTTCCCTGAGGTCAGACTACAAAGCTGTAATTCCCCTGGCTGTCTGTAAGGAACAATTTTATACCCATCTTCCTTTCCTCTCTCTACCAGCCAGCTAACCACACATCTAATAACTGGAACACATTATCTAAATTCCAGTCTTCTACACTGGGTGAAATTTCCTTCAGCTCTTAGTAACTTCTAGGTTTGGTGCTTGATGAAGGAGAGCTCCAGATGGTGTTATCTGAAATGGTAACAGAAAATAGCATGAGATAATACACTGTGGAGTGTGCATCTGCAAGGTACAAGCCAAACACGTATGGAAGTGATATGTTTGTGGAAGAGAACTGAAATGACAGTGGTAACCAGAGCATTAGATTTATGTCCTCATCATTGCACCCTTCGGTTTGCCTTTGAGGACATCTCGAAACGCCGACTGAAATCTAATATATTACTGCTGCAGAAGTGGCTTTTGAATCTAGCCTTATCACTAACACACAGATTCTGTTCTTTGCAAGTGCATTACATGTCTGTATCTCAGGTGATATACCCATATGAGCAGAGGGAAAATATCTAAAAGTTCTTCTTGGAATAAATGCAGGCAGAATAAGACTTAGTGGCTAAATGGAGATAGAGGTATTTTTCTCACAAGTCTGTGTAACACTCTAGGATTACTGAAACTAATCCTCCTTTGACACCACTCAACCCTTCCCTCCCAAACCCAATGTAGGAGAAGCGGATGACTCAAGATTATGGGATTAGGATGTTTCCACTAGTTCTAATTCTTTCTTGACTAGTAATGTGTGTACAGTTATTCACCCCAAACTACTCAGTGGCCTGGTTAAAAATAGCAATTTCACTCCTTTTTCCCAGCAGGGAGGTAGTCACACCACAGCTGGTGCTAACAGGCTGTCTTGTTAGGGAAACCGAGGACAGAGCAAGCAGAGATCTGAAACATTGACCTGGATAGGATTTTTTTTTTTCTTTCTCACTACCAATGGATCAGAACAGAAAAACACCACTACACCAGATGACAACTGTGTCACATGTGGGAACTCTTTTGTAGGCAAGTTCTGAGCATGCAAGGTTTCATTCTTCTTCATCTTTCACAGAGCCTTCAGTTATCCCACCAAAATTTGTATTTGTTGGAAATATGGACACTTTTAGGAAAACAGATGCGTAAAAATAGACTGGGGTTACCAGAGGTATTATTTTAAACAACTAACCATGCAAAGCCTTGTCGTAAACAAAGCCCCAGGAATTTACATGGCATCATTTTGTAAGTTACATAATTAATATAAATTGTAATAAATCATAAAAATTTCCAAATTCTAGAACAAATCCAAAGTAAATGTAATTTTAGAAGCACACCAGACAATTATAGGTCTGAGGAATAGACTTAAGGTACTTAACATCGTAAGACAATTTGCAGCACAGCACTTGATGTTCAGGGATGTCCACTTAAAAGCAAAATAAAGTTTTGGCCAGTATTTTTTTTTAACTTCCAGTAGCTGGGAAACAAAGCACAAAACAAATGACAAGTAAACATTCAGCCACAGGAAGCCATTAACAACAGTGGGCACCAATTAGGACCCAGCAGGTATCCTTTACACCGCCTGGTGCTCTAGCTCCTCCTCAAATACTTTGGCATAACACTCACAAACTCAGTCTTAGGAAACAACAGGCTGTTTCATTTACTCAGCAATTTGTAGCCACATATTCCTGCTGATAGGCCCATAAACCTGTTTGTAGTCTTCTTCTGTTTCCCTTCAAGTTTGTGTCATTAGAAACTACAATTGCTGTCTGTCCAAAGAGAATACTTTTCAGGAAAGAGAATAAAATTGAGATACTGTGATCCTTTTCCTCTTTGTCTCTCTCCTTTTCAACTTCTCTTTTGGAGGAAAGTGCACAACACAATGGCTGATGCCAGGAAAGCCAGCTCTCAGAGAAAATATTGGTGAATTCCCAGATTTTGCAAAAAGAACACGAGTTTTTCAAAGCATAGCCTTTTGGCAGAACAGAGTGAAAAGGGTATTGTTCTTAAAATTAAGTCAAGGCCTTAAATAATAAAGAACCACATAAAAGTGTATTATACTTCAGCCAAAAACACTGCACAAAATATATGCAACTTTGACATTCTTACACTAACTGTAATATATTTTGTATCTTCTGTACAAAAACCTCAATAAATTAACCAAGCTTTTTAAAGTCAATCACAGATTGTGTCTCACATTATTAGGAAATACAGAGTTTTATTAAAATGTAACACAAACTAGATTCTTATTTTTACATCTTAAGATTGTGAAATATATTTTTAAAAAGCAAGTTCAAATGTCCCAAACCAGGATTTTGCCAAAATGGAGTTTTTTTGCAGCACTATACCACCACAAAAATCAGAGGCAAGCCAGAATCCAGGCCAGAGAAGCAAGAGTATCTGTCACAGGTGGAACAGTCCACTAGGCTCCACTAACCTTGTATTTTCAGCCACCAACAGCCAAAGTCCTCTCATGTCACTTCTGTTTCCATCACCATTGCTAAATGAATGTTAACCAAAACATCATGAGCTGATGTTTAATCACTTCATGATAGTATTCGCTTGGTATTACGAGAAAATAAGGAAAGCTGATCAAGACTGCCCTAATCCAGAGTTCTGCACAACAGGTCTGACTCCCTGCCTTCAAGACATGTTTCTCGCTCTCCAGTTTTCCTTCATTTTAATTTTAAAATTAAAAAATTAATTTTTAATTATCCTTCATTTAATTTTTAAATTTTAATTTTCTACTTTTTTCCCCATCTCTGCAATTTCAAGAAAATTAAAGCAAACCTCAGCAGACTAGCGAGTGAGTTTCCAATTGCACTTTATGTTGAACCCCCACTGGCTGCTGGCAAAGGTGTGCCCACCTAGCTAAACTCTAGCTCCCCACATCACCCCTGCTGACAATTCTCATCAAAGCTCCAGACTCCTGGTCAGCCAACAGCTTGACAGAGCAGCTCATGTGCAGCTCTGCATGCATCAACCCCAACAACCTGCACTGAAAAACACCAGCAACAGTGAGATGAACTCTGCAACAGAGTTCTCAGGATGCTTGTCAGATGACTTTCAAAGATCATCCAGCTGCATCCCTTAAATCTCTTGACATGCAACTTGATGCTGCCACACAGGTGCATGATATAGAGGTGTCCTTACAGCTTCCAGATACTGGCAGCCTGGAATTTGGAAAGATAATTCAGAAAAAGCCCAAAAGCTCTGTATATCTCCACAACTTGCCTGGCTAGTGCTCGTGTCACGGGAAGTGGAGAGCAAACACCAACTATTGCAACAGCACCACAGCCAAGTTCTGACCACTGCTGCTTTGCAGCTCAGCACTTCCAGGAGCCCGTGTAGCCACCAAGGTACAGAACTTCACTCCCTGGGATGCTCCTCTCAGTTCAGTGGGGAACAAAGTGCTGAAAGGTCAGCATCACTGTTGCCTGGCATGCCAGAAGACAGGAGAGCTGCATAACTGAAGTTCCTTGGAAATACAGGAAAACACTACTCAAGGGGAAATATAGGTACAGCCAGCTAGCCCATTGCCACAGGCCTTGATCCATCACAGAATTAAATCAAGCTGGACTCCGCTGGTGTACAGCTCCGTGAATGCACACAAGCTCAGACATCCTCCTTCATAACCAAAGGATACTGCTATGGTGGAGACTTAGTGAATCTTCTTCATGAGGCTTATGTATTCCATTTGAGATTAGCCTAGGCTGGCCTTTCCCAGGTAGAAAACTGGTGGGATTTTCACTTGTTGTAGTGAGACCTGCCCTCTTCCTCTGTAGGAAGGGAACTACTATGTCTGCCTAACTAAATCTGCATACACACAGTTCAGTTTCGCCTTACTACTACTCAAAAAGAAATTTGAGACACAAAAATAGACACTTAAGTACTGATCACTTAAGTGTACACAAATCCATAAACACAAAAAACACTAAGAGGAAAGACAGTATTATTTGTACAATTATGAGCATATAGAAGCAATCCTTTCAGCACTACAAAAACATCTTTGAAAACTACACTTTATACACAGAGATCAAAGAGGTAGTGTCCCTGGTACATAGCCACCTAGAGATCAGGTGGCTCATTGAAGCCAGTCATCCAGGCTCCTTCTGAAGTCAAGCAAGAGAGATAAGTGCCTCCAGATTGCCATTTATCCTGTTCTAGGATAGGTGTGTAAAACAGGTGAGAAGCATCACCTTGGCATTGCTATTGGCCACAAGGGGAGTCAGGGTCTTAGATGACTAGTTTAGGAGAGATACTTATCTTTTAGCAGATAATGTTTAGACCAGTCCCATGATAGTAGATTAGGGAGGATTATACAGCCTCACAAATTTGTTAAAAATTCACATTATACTTGGGCTCACAAAAGAAGTCAAACTTTAAATTCCCCATGAAAAAAAAAATCATAATGCAGTCTCCATTATTCCTGCTGAATCTACTACAGTCAAAAGATTTAAGGGTTTTTTGTATGTTTTCCTAACAAAATAATTTTCACACTGTTCTGCTTATCCAAGCAAAGGAAGTTCACAAACTGGGTGTTAAGGAAGTATTGGTTGCAAATCTGTTAACTGATTTAGTTTGAATATAACACAGATAGATTTTAAAAACTTTAATATTCTGTGTTTCCAAGTAAAGGACAAATCTGTCAGTGCTGGCCAAAGGGGGAAGGTGGGAACATGGCATCACACAGAGACCAGAGATAAAGCTGTAAGAGCCGTCTTGAAGCACAAACCCAGAAGAGGAACTACTTTAACTCACTGCTCCCATTCATCTGACACCACGGTGTCAATTAGAGACAATAGTTTTTCACATCTGTTGATCTTCAGCAATGCAAAGTTTCTCTCTAGATTTAGCATAATATTCATGCAAACAGTAAGGACAGTTTTCTTTAGTAGTAATTCTCAACAGTACCTTTTGAACTACTAAAACAGGCAGCATTGTTTATTTTTCTCCTTGCTAGCTGAGTATACACTAGCATTTACTTCTTATAAATGTAGTTAAGTCCACACAAACAAAAACCTCCAAACATAAAACTGCTCAGACCAACTGGGTACAGTTTACTGGTTACTAATACTTTGAATTGGGAATGATATTTAATACTTTGATGAGATTCACACTTGGCATTCTTGCAAGGCTAGCTGTCAAATTAATTTTAAAAGCTCAGGTTTGTGCCACTAACCTAACTAATTTTCAGTCATCAGGTGCCCAGTTTCTCCCTGCATGAGAAAGACAATGCAATACTCCACCAGCCCCAACTAAACTAAACTTAAAAATTGAGTAAGGGGCAGACAGTGAATTTACTGGTTTTCCCTCTTCATTTCCTACTGTATTTCTCTTTAATAGTTTCCTTTCTCTTATCAATTATTTGCAAAATGGAGAGAAAGCATTAAAAAATTCATAAGTGAGCACCTGATTGAAAGTGGCTATAAATTCTACAGAGATCCTGGTGTCACAAGGGAAATAAAATGCAGATGTGAGATTTGCCTTTCACTGCATTGCTGTGGCCACTTGAAAAGACCTGCAGATACCTACCAGCACTACATTGATATTTAGGTGTTAATAAGCAACTATCCTGGTCACAGGTGAAACACCATCCTACATAGAGTATTTCACACTTTGTGTTCCTTTAAACATAGCTATAACCCTATCATGCTAGTAATCTTTCTGGTACTCAAAATGGTTGAGCAGAGGAGCAAAATGCTTTAATTTCCTTATTGGTTTACAGCCATTTCACCTGCCTTATCCTGGAGCTTGGTGCTGCATTCCAGTAATTCAAACACTGAGAAGGCTAGAGAGATGTAAAAGGACTATAAAACAGAAACACCAGGAGACACCACGTAGATCAATGCTACGTTTTCCCAGCCCCAGTTTCCAGTGATGCTACCTCATAGTCAAAGCCTGGGCTTCTGCAGGCAACGAGCAGACCAGAACAGCATCTGCCCTTTGGAATGATCTCCCAGGGAAAGCAGTGGTGCTGGTCAAAGGGGGTGCTGAGAGGTATCGTATAAGCATATCATATAAACAACAATATTATAGAAGGGTTGGACCAGATGATCCTTGAGGTCCGTTCCAACTTGACATTCCATGATTCTATGCTGCACGTGCCCACTTGCTTCCACCCTCCGTAACCTATTAGATGCCTATGTTCTGAAGCAGAGCAATTGCAAGATGTGGGTTCAGAAAAGCAGTGAGCTTGAAGCATTAAACAAACATTTAAATGCCTTGGTTCACACCACATGTACTTTGTGGGGGTTTCCTTATAATACTCACTGCATCCAACAGAGAAGCAGACATTGGCAGGTCTTCTGCAGAGCCCTGCTCTCAGTTCCCCTGCAGTCTGTTTCCCCTCATCCCTCCCCAGCATGCTCCAGAATTTATCCTTCCAAATAAAGCACCTGGGGAAAAAATCCCAAATTACTCTGCCTGTTGTTCCAACAAAGTGTTTTGCACAGACTGGCACAACTATGCCTGCAATCTGTAGGCTATTCTATTTGCTAAAAATAAATAACCGTCAAAATTAAAAATGAGTGGTTATTTGCTCATGTATCAATGCAGTATATACATGAGCCAAAGATTTTAAGTCCTAACACAGTTTTACAGACTCCAGCGGTTAAAATGATGCAAAAGAATCTAGAATTTCACAATTCCTAAGATGCACTGCAGACACTTGAAAGCAATGAAATGAGCAGATTCTGGGTGCGCATCTCTGGCCATGTCTACACTAGCACAGAAAGTCAGTGCTGAGGACCAAACAACCCATTAGTGATTTTTTTTCTTTGGGCTAATCTGTATCTGAGGACCGAAACACCCACTAGTAGCTGGCATGCACAAGGCAAAGCACATCTTCCATCTGTCCATCCTCAACCCTTCTCCATGGTGTAAGTGACTGACTGCCAATGGGTGGCAGCTGGAAGCTCAATTCAAAGTACATAGAAGGTCTGAACTAGTTAACTCTAAAGTCTTGTGCTACTTAAATGCAAGTCTTTTAATTTACCTGAAATATTTCTGGTTAAAACTGGTAAGGATAAAGATAATTTGAAGTTGGTCAGCAGCCATGGTTACTTACTTAAATATGTTTCTTTTCAGCACCAGTGCTATGTTCCTGCTCTATACTCAAAACACTCTGTGCCCCCCATGGCTCATGCAGACATGCCTGCCCATGAACATGAGTGCATGAGAAACATCTACAGACCTTTACAACAAAAGACCTGGGCTGACTTATTTCATTTCAACAAATGTGGTTGGCTCCAGAGGCACATCCTGGGAACAACAAAAAAAAAAGTGGCTTTTTAAAATTTCTTTTCCATGTGAATCTGATTGCCTTTATGCCCATATATACAAATCCCTGGCCAAATTACCCCTGTAAACAAGGTTAAGATACTGGAAGAGAAGAAAACTTGAGCTGATGGTTCTTTTTACACTCCAAGGACCCAGTGACACATTTGACAAGGCTACAGAAGTTTAACCATTTTGTGTGTACAAGCTCAGGCAGAGGAAGCCTCTATTTTCTGATCACTGATACATTTATTTGATATTAACACAGAGCAGGAAACAGCAATGTAGAAGCCCTGAGCAATAACATCCAAGGAACTCCTGTAAAAAGAAGTATTAGCATACTTTTACAAATCTGACTGACAGTTTAGCAATTTGATACAGTGACTTTTCCACACAGGCTTCCAGACCCATTGGCACACGGGTGTGGGAAGAGCTTGCCTGGAGGCTGCTCATGCTGGTTCTGCCAGCAGGGACCAGGCTGCAGGCAATTCAGGGGACACTTTCACTGGCGGCTGCAAGTCAGGAAAATGACATAAAGCTATTGGAAACTGGTTTTGAAATGTTAAATTAGATTACTTAAAGGCCACAAATAGCTAGTCTGATTTTAAAAGCACACACTTCAGCTTCCATTGCCAAATTAGGCTTTTCTCAACCCTCAAGCTTCAATAGAGTTTCCTGATGTTTTTGAGCAGATGTTAGCAGTGCATGAGGCAGACCTGAGATTTTGATAGGCACCAGACATAACAGTTCATGCAAGGTTCTATCCTGCCCCCCACTCTCAGTTTGCTTCACCCAAATACCACCCTCAATACAAACCCCATTCTGCCAACAGTTACACCTCACACGCTGCATCCTGCCCCATGCACAGAGAGAGGGACACAATTCCTGACAATTCATTTACACTATTCTGGAGCCTATGCCAGGCTCCAAGACGTAACTTTTCAAACCAGTCTGGACCAAGAACAATTAGGATGTGCACTTTTCCCCATCCAGTTTCTGCTGGACTCCCATAGCACAAGAGGTTAAAAAATAGTAATAGTCAAGTGGTAGTCCAACTACTAGTGCAGGGGAAAATACTATGAGAGATGTGTATAAGCTGACAAAAGCCTACTTTGCACATTTCCAAAATTCAGTGTGAATATAAAAGAATAAGGACTGCACTTGGGAAGCATTTTTTCTTTTCTGCCTGGCAAAACTAACAGGGTGCTTGTCAACCTTGGGAAAAGATGGTGCTTAATTAGCATTAGTCTTCAGCCTACATGACTTTACAACTACAACAGTCTGTGTCTACAACCAAGTTGTGCTAGGAAACACTTAGACACTGAATTTTAAACATGTACAAACCTCTTTTTTCAGTTTAATAGTAACTGATAGTAATACAGCCAATATTGATTGCTTACTAACATAAGCTAAACAGAAGTAATTTTAAATTTCAATGAGTGTTAAATACTGCATTTTTGCACCGTGTTATCTAAATCAGCATTAAACCTATCCAAATTTTAGAGATAATTTTCTAGTTTATATAAAATGCTAAACAACTCAGAAATAAATGTGCTACTATTTGTTGTTTATATAAATAAAAGAAAAATTGTAATGTTTCAACCATGCAGTAATTTCTTTCTAAAATCTGGCAAAATATAAGTGAGCATAATCTTGACTCAATATTTCCCTGATCTTCACCTAAAAGGAAAAAAGCCTCAGATGATTCAATACTTTTTAAAGTGATGAAAATTTTACACAACTCAAAATTAAGATTTGTTTGTCATGATTAAAGCAATTCTCTCTCAACAGTTACTGTGTTTCTCCAAAAATAATTCAATGCAGTATTGCCCTGCTAAGTATGGAGAAAAGTGTTTCCTTTAGAAGAGGAAATTCTCTTAAGGAAGTTGTTTTAAGATAAATAAAAGTTCAGGATGAAGCCGGCAAAAGGTGTGAAGGATTTCTCTTTGATTTCCCAGCTTGTGTATTTGGGCTCAGACACAGACTATATTTTATGCACATATTAATAGGATGCTAATAAGCCTACAACTCTGCTTTAACAGGGACCTGTAGAGACAACCTGATATGTGGCACCAGATATAGTAGCCATCTTCAGCAGAAGATTTATTTCCCTCTCACACAGGAAGAGAATCAGATTACGTATTTTTAAGTACAAGTTCAGACAAAAACGTCTTGCAAAGTTAGGCTATTATTTTTGTTAGCGTGTTTCTGAGTTAAAATAACCTTCCAAAGATCAAGATAGAAGCCAAGACTTTTAGAGTCCTAGAGTAACTAGCAGTAGCTTTTACTCTTCACTGGTAAACTTGCATGCAAAATAAGGCCACTCAGTTGGAAACCTCCTTAAACTACGACGTCATAAAAACAATAATGGTATCAAAACCAGAGAGCACTAAAATTGGCAGCATGTATTTAAATTATTTGCTGAATCTTCTAGAAAACTTTGAGATCCTCCTTAGCTGTAAACTTCAAAGGTATTTCAAAGTTAAATCTTCCTTTTTTTTTTTTTTTTTAACCGCTGAAAATTTTATAAAAGTGATACAAAGAGAAATAAAAAGTAGCAAAGCTACTCTCAACCACGTATATATAGGTAACATAGGTACATAGGTAACCTTATTTATTATTTTTAATTCAGAAATTACACCTAAGAGCATCTTGAGTAATTGATTTAACTACGCATTCAAACAAGTCTTCCATACATTTTATCCCCCCAAAACACTGTTTTTCACTATTTCAACTTTATTTTTCATATTTCTTGAATAACAAAACAGACTAGAACTTTGTTTTCATCATCAGACACTAAAAAAGGTCTTTTGCTTAAAAATAACACACAAAATTGAAATAAAAAAAACAAAAAACAAAAAAACACACCAAGCAAACAAAACCTAAATCACAACTGATTTTCATTTGAATTAGAAGTAAAAACCTTGGAAAATACCAACCACTCTTAGCATCCTCACACAGAAACTTCTGATTTGAGACCCATTGTTTTAATGCAACTTAAATCATTAAAAAGATTTTTCTTTTTTTTAAAAAAATCTTATATGACTTGAGCAGTTTACAACTTTTTTTTTTTTCCAGTGTGTATATGCTTATTTTCAGCCTGGTCAACTGGATGCATGTATGGATGTTTCATGTATGCATCCAGAAGCTAGTAAAACTGTGTTGAATACCTTCTCCTGTCTTTGGAAGGTTTTCAGCTTTAAACTTAGAGCTGTCAGCTCAGGGCTGCACTAACAATATTTGTGCAGCCAACACATTTGATTTCAGCAGCCAGCAGAAAACTGTTGAATTGTCAGTCATCAGTTATTCTTATTTTTCAGCTTGAATTAAGTCTGATAGCCTTTCTATTCTTAATGCAAAAGCCTATAATGAATATAGTTCTGAAATTACAAAGCAGTTTATTCATTTGAATGTTGACTAATAGGGGATTCTCCTCTCTTTCTCCACCATTTCTACATGGCAAGTTCCATCCATTAACTTGACCTTCTTCTCAAGAGAATGAAAAGAACAGAAGCAAAGTGGCACCCAAAGCTGCCTCATGGTTGCATCACAAATTATTCAGAACCCCCTTGTGTCCATGTAATTTATTTCAAATGATTCTCCTAAAAGTAATCAAGCATATTCCAACATGAGGCACCTAATGCTAACGTAAAGTGGCTCTTCCTCATGTATGTGACAGCAGCCACCATGTCAAACAGTTTACACAAAGTTGTTTTTTAAACCGCACCTGCTCATATGACCACTGTGCCTTCCTGTTTCAAGCACTACTTTTTGAAACCAGCACAGGCTTTATTACCCTCTGCCTAACATCATCCTTAACCTCATTGTCCTGGTTTGGGACAGGATAAGGGTAATTTTCTGTCTTGTAATTCTGCTTTCAGCTAAGTCTCTTGTAAGTAGCCGCGCTTGCTGAAATTAACAGCAAGTTTCTCAGTCAGTGTCTGCTTCTGGGACTGATAACGCTCGATGTTTATAGTTACTGCTGGAGAATATTATGCAGAACTAAGGACACTGCTCAGTTCTGAGGAACATTTTGCCCTCCAAATGCTCTCCAGGAGAAAAGGAGTAAAGAGGTCACACCTGCAGCCCTCCTTTAGGGAGGAGTAGACAAGATAAATGACCAAAATTGACCAAACAGAGTACTCCATCCCATACACGTCATACTCAGTATAAATTTGAGGGATCATGAGGGTCAACCCTTTCCCTTCCCTTTCTCCTCTTCTTTACCTATCCCTGTTTTCTTCAGCATCCTGGGAGGATTCTGTCCATCCGCCCATCTGCCTGTGGTCCTGATCCCTGCCAGCCCATATCTGTGCGTTCCTGCCTCCAGCTCCCGACTGCTGCTGACCCCAGGATTCCAGCCTGGACTTTCCCAGGGCTGCCCTGAAGCCTCGGTGGTGATGTGAGAGTTATTGGGGGAGAGGGGCCGGGGGGGGAAACGTGGTATCATTTTCCTGTATATTTGCATATATTTAGTAATTTTTCCTTTTTATCATTACTGTTTCATCAAAGCTGTGTAGTTTAGTTACCAACCCATGAGTCTCTCTCTCCCTTATTCTTTCTCCTTTCTTTATCAGGAAGGGGAATTAATACAGAGCATCTGTTATTCAGTTTAATTGCCGGGCCAGCGTTAAACCATGGCACTGATGAAGTCAGCCTACGTGTGCAAGGTCAGTCTGGGTTTCTGCCAGTGGCTTCCCAGCCATTTTTGTCAACCTTGACAGACCTGGTTTAAATTCTACCATGTGGCAGTTGTGGAAGGAACCAAATACAATTAAGCTATGTCTGAATGCTTTGTGGGAAAGGGTCCTAGACATCTGAACTACCGGGAAATGCACATTATCTGTAGGTGATGCCAACCCCGCAAGTCAAGCTCAAATTACAGCATTTCTAAGTAAACACAAGCTAATTTTGATCTCTGCCATCAAGGACCCCAATATTGGAGCAATTTTACCATTAGGGAAAATTGTGAAAGGTCCTCTGGGCCACAGTGTCTCTTTTCCCATCATAAGCCCCTACCTGGGTCCTGCCTGCTGCCTCTGCCAGGCCTGGCACACAAACCAGCAGACAGTCACCCTCTCTCAACCCTTGTTTGCCATGCGGGAGGTCTCTCACAGTGTAAACAACACAGAGCCCAACCCAAGGTCATAACAAAGCAGAGGCACTGATTTACTCTGAAGTGAAGCTACTGAAGTCATCAAAGAACCTAACCTTGGCAAATCCACTTCACAGAATTTCAGGACTCAAGTTTGCTAACTACCCTGACACAAAAACACACTGTTGTCACTAGTGAAGACAAACTTCAGTATTGCACAAGAAGAATCTTAAATGGTATGGGAGCAGTAGTAGTAAATGTATTGTTCTTCCCAGGACAAAAATAAACAAAGAAAGAAAGGAAAGAAAGAAAAAAAAAAAAAAAAGAAAGAAAAAAAAAAAGAGACTCCACGTTACAACAGCTTTTCTTATTTGATCTGGGGCTATTTACAATAAGAAGTTTGCTTTCACTTACATCACGAAAGTGCATTTTTCTCCCATCAGATTAGCAGAGAAGTGAAAACCACAGATGCCATTTTTCTGTAAAAGCAGCCCATATTTTAGACAATGGATATTATCAGAGTATAAAATTATCAGATGTCTAGATTTTAAAACCTGGAGAATAGAAGAGGGAGCACTTCTCATTATTTACAAATTAAAGCACCTTTTGTTTTAAATCTCTGTTTTGAGACTTTCTTCTTTGCTTTTTCTTCAATTTTATTTTTCAGAGAACTTTCAATCTAATATTCAAATAGAAAACTATTTCCCAGCTTTTCAACCTATTGTCTTAATTTTTGAAAAAGATGTGTATGACACCTGTAAACTTAAAAATGAAGTCCTTTTGATACTTATGAGAAGACTAAGTATTTGGAAGTACATATACTTCAATTTAATGTAATTTACTGAGCTAATTGTTTCCATTTTTTATTTGCCATAATTATCAAGGTAGATATTTTTAACTTTTTTTATTTTCCTGATAAGCAACTGTAAGAATATAACAGAATTCAGAATTTACGTAAAAAATTTAGGAATTTTTTTTACTACCTTTTTTTACTACCTTTTACTACCTTGCAGAAGGTTTTTTAAACCAAGTTCTATAATTTGTAATTACATTCAAAAAAACAAAGGACGGGGGGAAAAAAGAGGAAAATGCAAATATTACTCTCAATCTTATGGCAACCATTTTTCCTGTTTAAAACACTCTTCAGCAGTGAAACTGAGCATGAAGGAAACACTCAGGTTCACACATTTGCAAAGTGTTGCATACAATGCTGCAAAGAACTATTAGAATTCCACATGAAGAGACTGAAAAAAATCTCAAAAAGTCCTGAAGCCCACAGTTCCACCCAAGCTGCCTTCAGAATAAGTATGTGATGTTCCCAAGAGGTATCTAACATTGCGAGAAATACCCACTTACATTCAGCTTTAGTTTTTAGAAGTAAGCCTCCGAATTCTTTGATAAGGGGTTTGACCAGACTGGCAGTGGCAGAAAAATACTCCAGGCACCACGGGTGGGCTTTGCTGGAGCATAAACAGAGCGGGAGGTTGGCCTTGTTCAAGGGCTGATCAAAGAAGAGCCCACAGAAGCTGTGAGTAGCAGATGAGCCACTTGCACAAAACTGTGATAACAAGGGTAGAAGGGCAGTAAATGAGCAAATCCTGCAAAGTAAGTGGCAGGTGAAAAAAGGAAGATACTTAGTGCACACTGGGAATCTAGAGTCTGCAGTAGGAATGGAATACTGAAATGTAGTTCAGGACATACATGCCGTCTCATACAGCAATGTTTTTAGTAAGGTGTAAAAGCAGAATCAGAAACCATGTAAGCTTTATAGTGGTGAAAGGGAACCTCTGAGATGTGCCAGTATCCTTTTCACAGGTAAGACCACAGCACCTGCCAGGTCACAAGGGCACCAAGGCTGAGCTTTACTGAGTCCCAAGCTGGCAGAGCCTTTGCCCATAAAGCCAGTCCCTTTTCCAGGACACAAGCATAGCCTTGGGGCCTCTGGACATGAGAACCACCATCCTGAGGGACACAGACACCATCACTACACAGTGAAGGTGTAGGTTGTGTGGTAAAAGAAGGGTACTCAGGTTGCTGATCTTTCTGTTTAAACCTGCCAAGGACCCAACACACAAATAATGCTGCAGAGTTACAAGCAGCAGTGAAGCACCATGCTCCCAGCATAGGGAATGCCCCTTGGCTACTCTATTAGGGTAGTTCAGCTCTTACACATTTCTTTGCAGTTCCCAGCTGACTGCGAGCCTCCCAAAGGTTCAGGGTAAGATTATTCCAACAGAATAACTACTGGTATAAAATACAAGCACCTTCCCACAATGAGATTTCAAAGTGCTGTGGATTAAGTGCATCAAAAATACTGATCTGTGCCATCAAAACACATACCCCATGCCATGAGGGCTGTTACCCCAACAAGCCAGACTGCTGCAGGCTGTCTGTGGGATGAGCCACCCTTCAAGAAGCACCCAAGAAGGGCTAAAGAGTTTACCCCGAGGTAAAATACCACAATATGATCCATTATTAGATGGCAAGCCATGGTATTACCTTCATGCTTCTTCCTTTTCCTCAATAATTGACTTGTAAGGATTTGTCAAGAATTAGTATTTTTTTTCCATCTATTTCATTATATTGTTTACATAGTTTATGTAATGGGAAAAAAGCACTAGTTCTCGAAAAAAAGTCTCCAACTCAAGTGAAAACACACACCATGCTTGATTAACTCACTGTTCATCGAATCATAGAATAATTTGGGTTGGAAGGGACCTCTAAATGTGATCTAGTCCAACACCCCTTCAGTAACCAGGGACTGTTCATCTAAGGAGACCATGGAGGTGAACTGAATTTTCAGTGTAAGACAAAAATGAAGTAGAATAAGAACATAATATACTGCATAACTTTAGTTACGTTATATTCTGTAAAACCACATTTATAATGATTGCTTAGAATATCATATCCCATAGCCAAGTGTGTATGCTTTGAAAGGGGAAGTTATAAGGTAGGAAAAGCAAAGCCCTGGTAGAAGCAGCTTACAAAATAAACCTGACTTTTGATTTTGGTGGTTTTTTTCCATAATGAAGTTGGAAACAAAACTCCAGCATCTCTTCCACCAAACTAAATCTACCAACAATAATAAATAAAATAAACCTCAAAACCAAAGAGCTGGCTTGGCACAGGAGTGCTGAGTTCAGATGCTGCAGTATTTCTAGGCTTTGTGGGAGGCTGTTCAGCAAAGCAGCCTCTCACACTGGTCAAATTTTTTGTTACAACTTTCTTTAAACAATGTGACCAAAGATTTTTAAAATAAATAAATAAATGGGTGTAATGGCTGCAGACACCTAGTTAAGCAGTCTGTTTCCCAAAAGTGCTGATGACCCAGGAGCTCCTATTCACTTCAAAGCATAGGATTTGGGGATGTTTGTTGCTTTAAGATTTATGGTCTCCCTACATTCTGAGAGATTCAAGAAATTACAACTAGTAGCTCATCTCCATTAAAATTAGAAAGAAGTGCCAGACTGATTTGTGGCATCTATTCCAGAGGCCAACCCGTTCATGTCTTCACAGACCCTGGCAGAGGAATAACTAATGTGAAGAAATGAAGCTAACCAGGGAAAGCTTTGCCAAGGGGAAACAGGGCATTTCACTGCAAAACCCACAAGCTTACAGAAGCAGTGGCAACACGTGAGAGAAGATGAGATCTTTTTCTGCTTGCAGGCTAGTACTAAACAAACAAAATATTATCCAGCTCACTACTCTAAATATATTCCTCTCAGTGAGCCAGCTTAATAAGATTTTGTAAAAACAGAATCACAAGCTGGGCAATAATAGTCCAAGACAGCATGTGGAAATTCATAGTTAAAAAAAATACCATCAAGACCAAAAATCTTGATGCACATGAGGGAAGAACTCTCACCATGTAACAAAACTATTGCACAGCCAGGATGACAGACCAAACATACAAGACACTAACTGATGATGTCCACTAGGATTTAATGTTTGACTGCCAGACCTGGAAAATAAATGTGTTATTTCAAGCATGGCAGGATTATTCCCCGGTGCTTCCTGAAAATAAAGCATATTTTGTCTGTGAAATTTTTGGAGGGCTTTCTGTTCTTTTGAGGAAAAAAAGCAGCAACTGCAAAGGAGTAAGAGTCCATAAAAGGATGCCAGTGTTAGCAACCTGAGTGACAGACAGGAAGGAGATTTCCACAATGGGCATTTGGTGAATTGCAAGCTATAAAAACTGCTTGGAGATTGCTGTGTTGTCTGTGGTTTCTAGGCCAGTAGTTTAATTCTGTCTGTTACTAAAAGATTTTAGTTAATTTAAAAGATTTATTTCAGAGGTTCTTTGTATATCATATCACAGCAGGAAAAGGGAACAAATCACACTTCTTAGTTACATTTTCAGTGACTTCATAACTGAAAAAGTGGTTTTGATAACTCACATATCTTTGCATCTAACACTGGAAAAAAATAGTTACTATTGTAGCTACTGTTACAAACTCCCTTATATTTTGCCTGATTTAATTTTCTTTTGTGGTGCTTAGCATTGTACACGATGATTATTTTCTTTTAAAACTCCCTACTCTTTATTATTATGCATAAATTACTGAAACATACATGCACTTATGCTGAAGTCACACCTTAGCAATCCAGGTCCTCAGTGATAGTCTGTCCATTTTAGCTAAACAGAAAACAGAAAACCCTTTCCTGCACCAAAAAAGCTTTCAGAGGAAAACATAGGTATCTCTGAAACCAAATCTATTCTCCTAATTCAAAGAATTTCATGCATCCATCGCAGTAGAGGAAGCTTACCCTTTCTCTTCATTCTGCACCAAGTCATATTGCAAGAACAAATGGATATTTTGAGTGATACAAAATGAGCTTTCAATTCATTTTTAGGCATCAGATGAGGTTAAAAAAAATAAATAAACCAAATAAATAAATTTTAAAAATCTACTTTCTCTTTTCTGGAGCTATTAAGCAATACTGATCCACCCTGCTAGGCAATCCTTCCCCAAGGCATTGCCCAGGTGTACCAGTTGGATGAAGAGTATCATAAGTACAAGCATCACTGCTCCCTTCTGTCAAAAGCAGCACTCTGTTGACCACACCAGCTTTGCTTAACCAATACTGAATACAAAGATAGCTTTTAATATCTGCTTTCAAATTGTCTCTCTTAATGGGACTTTCCCATCTTCTTGGCCATTTTGTTCTTATTACAAACTGTCTTTCCAACAGTTCCCTAACTGGGAAAATACAGTTTCCAGTAATAGAAAACAATGGCATATGAAGTCTCTGCTTTTGAACTTTCCTATTCAGCATGTTTGGTAGCTCGCATACATTGCATTTCTCTGCCTGTAGAGACACTTAAACGTTTTAAGGTAGCACTGGGGGAAAGGTCTCTCCCATCAACTTATGCATGGGACATTTTTTGTGAAATACATGTGCTTTTCATCTTCTATCAGCCTACATGTATATACTAGATTGATGGAAGATCAAAGCAGAAGCTGAAGGAACTTGATCTGTTTAGCAAGTTGAAACTGTTCAAATTATAAATAGCCCTTTGAAAAGTCATTCCACATACTTGTTTTATTCTCTCTTTAAAAGAGAAGAGACCAGCTATCTTTGATATATACCTAAGAAATTTATCTGCATTGTGTTTTTAGAAGAAGCTAGCTGATGCAACAAAGAAGATGAAGCACACCCTTCCTCAGATTGTTATGGGGCTCTTAGGAGCAGGTACATCACAACATTCCTATATGATGTTACTTCTGGTTGGATAAATTGGAAACTGAGGTGTTCTAGGCACAGAACAAGTGAATACAAACAAAATGCCTCATATAGAGTAATTCACAAAGAAACACAGAGAAAAGTTGTAGACCAGTAGTAGCTGCTTGAAGGTAATGTCCATAGTGGTGTTTGCTTTTTTTTTTTTACTGAAAAACCCAAAGGCACCCGCAGGTTTAGACCATTAACTCTTTTCCACCTGCAGTTTCTGGAAGCCTCTTTTCTCTAAACTAAACTAGAACTTGGGCAGGAGGCTTTTCTTCTTGTAAGTCATGCTATACTGACAGCCTGTAAAGGTTACTACCTGCACACTTGAGAACTCCAGACGATACCAAAAAAAGTTAACAGCTACACACAGTTGGCAGTTCCTGAAATTCCCCAGTAGATGGCAACGTTGATCTGACTTTCACTGAGCAACACTTGGTGCCCAGTCACGGACCCACAAAGAACTTACCCAGAACAGAATTTCCCCACTTTGAGCTTAGGTACCTGGATGCCTCGGAACCCACTTTCACTCCATGCATGTCTCTTTAGAATAAAGTTTACAGCTTGTTTCTATCTGCTGCCCAAGTCCCTCTGAATTAGGATTATTAACTGCTTTACTATATGTGTTTGTGTATGTCACATATCCCCTCAAAGGTATCTTTAGAGAGAGGATTTCAGGTACCTAGTATGCTGAACAATGATGTGTTCTCAGTAAAAGAAGGCAAAGAAAAGCCACAGGACTTAGCTTCTGGAAGAAAAGTACATTCAAAGCTTCAACAGAATCAAAAGTGTCTTTTTAACTGCATACTATTACAATCTCTGGCACTACAAAAGTATACTTATCATACTACTGCATGCCGCTGCAGTACAAATGAGATGATGGCACTTGCAATAAAGGCAAATCAATGTTAGTTACCAGTAATGCTGGAGATAAATGAAGGAATTACCTTGGTGCTCTACAAATATAGACTGAACAATTAGCACCTGGATACCAAACGCAGCCCCTGGACAACTGAACCATTTCAGTACTTCTTGGTCAGAAATTTTTAACCCCAGTGGTATCACTTATCATATAATGGCATTATCTAGCCCATCAAGGCTTGTTTAATCATACCTTGCTCATCTTCCTCACTAAACACTGACTTGATGTTTCTCCTTTTCTCTTTGCCATCTTTGATAGTCCCCTTACGCCTCTGGTTATTCCATGTAAATATAAATCAGTGTCAAAGAAGAGGTCCTGTACAATCATGGCAATGGATACCTGGTGGTATGCCTGTCTTTGCCAATACGTAATTCAGAGCCTGATAAAACACAAGCAATTCATACGTCTATCTGAGTGGGTAAATTGGAATGAATAAATACTTTTAACTTTGCTACTATCAAGCATTAATATAGGCTAGCAAACTGTTTTGAAGTATGAAGAACTAGTGTGAGCACTGTGTTCCTACGGCTTTTAGTAACTGGTTCCTCATGCACGCTTTAGACATGAAGCTCAGGGCTAACTTCAGTAGATAGCCAAAATCAAGCTGGAATGTACCTGTCCTTAACATACTTCTCCATACTCTGTATAGTTTGAAAACCAAGAGCCTGCTTCTTGGCAGTAAACTGGAGCTGAACTTATAGATAGATATCTATCAACAAATTAACTCAGCAAACACACTCCTCTGTGCTGCAGAACAGAACTGGAATACACCCCAAATCCTGCAGGCTCGACTAGCAAACCACAAAAATGTCCTCCAAGCTATAGATCCTGCTGAACTGAAAGCCTTTTTTTCCTTTTGTGCCATGTGTGATGCAATTAGCATATCAGGGGCATGCATATCAGGTAGGCAGATATGACTCAGGACCTGCAGGACACAGGCAAAATCCAGAGGTCCAGAGGGATGACAGCCTGCGGCAGCACAACAGCGCTGGTGTCTCACAGGTAGGCAGGGCTTGCCCAAAGTTTGTCTACAAAAAAGAGGTAAACTTTTGATTGAGTGTCTCTTGCATATTTTGAAAAACAGAATTTTACTGGGACATCAAGGAATCAAAGCCTTTCCTAGAATATAGAAGAAGAAAAGTGCAAGCTTTAAAAATATTTCATTAAAATTTAGTCTACTAGGTGAACTAGGCTACTCTGGAAGAGACAGAGTACCAGACTGAGCAAGGTATGTGCCAGACTTTCTCCAAGCAGTAGAAAATGACAAGCACTTCAGGCATGGACAAAGTGCAGGTTCAGGATAAGCCCCTGACACGCTCTCATTTTTGAGGTCTGGATTGAAACAAGTGGTTAATGGCATAAGCACAAAACAGGACAGCTCTTTGTCCTGCACTGACCTGTGGTCACAGCTCTGGTTTGAAGCACCAAAGCACTCACATGCCAGACACAGGAAAATCTGCTGCAGTTCAGTGAATTCTACCTGTGACATGTTTTTTGTTGGTTTATTTTAAACTATCAATAATTCAGCATCCAGATCTGGCTAAGCCTGAAACTTTCCAGGGTTCACCAAATTCCTAAGTGTCATTCCCAAAATGTACCCTTCAGAAAGCAATCCTCTTATCCCAAATCATATAAGCCATAGCTTTTAAAGGCAATACTTCTGAGGTAATACAAGCCCAGTGGTCAAGGGGAAACACAAGCCAGTTAAGAACACGAATAATCACTTTCTTCTTGAAAATTATATTTGAGGTGAAGTCTAAACACATCTTTCTTTTTCTTGGGAGAGTGACATTTGCAAAAGGAATAGTTACCGTCTCACAGAAATATCTGGAATTATTGAAAATATTCCTGTGTAACTTTGCTTCTCTCTCTCGCTGGTACAATTTACTGTTATTAAATCCTAAGATCTAAGCACCAAAATGGGGCAGGTGTGAAAAAAGTGAAAAGACAGTAAAATAAAAATTACTAGATAGAAAAAGAATATTTTTGGTTTTGTTTAAAATAAACACAAGCAAAAAAGCACTACTACTTCCTCCTTCTGCTTATTTGGAAAATTCTTCTCTGCCTAAACATCAAAGCAGTGCTCAAGAGACACACAGCTCAGAGTGGGAAGAATCCTACTTGTATTGTAAGTAATCCTTTGCTACCAAGGACACAGGCAAACTTGCATAATCCTGGTGGCTCCCACCCTGCAGAAAGGCCTGCGGGCACCCACTCTTTTGAGAAGAGACAAGGTGGCCTTGGCACCCACCTCACAGCCCTCACCTTCCAAGTATGAGGCAGTGAGAGTGCTCAGAGGGAAGAAATACACTGATGATAACTTACGGCATTGACAGCATTAGTAAGATAGAGGAGAGGGCTAAAGAGAGAAACTTAAACTCAGCAGTGATAAATCCACCCATGCTTGTTCTCATCTCACTTCGAATGCAGGATTTGAAGGAGACTGAGCTGTAAAGCAAAGCAAACATCTAGAGTCCTGTCAAAAGCAAAGAAGGGAACAAATACCCTTTAGGCTGTGGAACATACTCCCACACTGAGGTAACACTGAATGACACAGGGTCCTCAAAAGGGATGAGGCTGACAGATGGTGCAGGTGGTCATATTCTCCAGAGGCAAGATGATGCTACTGAGACCTGTGTGGACAGTAAAATATTTATGAGAGAAAAATGGAACCGTGCCATGAACTGAGGTACTTTGTTGTTGTGCCATGTCCCTAAGCTTCTGTCTACTCTTTTTCATGTCAACCCTATTTTTCCTTTTTCCCCACCTCCATCTTGTGGCAGACAACCTCATTTGCCTCTTCCCAGACAGAGGTTGACAGCAGCACCATTCTCAGATTATTCATTGGGCTTCCTGGCACTCTGTTCACATCTTTAATGTACAGTCAACACTGACATATAGAACAGACAAAGATTAGCTTAGATGAATAGACACTGTTTTGATTCTGTGGCTATCCACCTGCTGCCTACCAACACAACTCTGAAGTTCAAAGGGGTTTAAAGCTAGTGCAGCAAAAACACAGAAAGCTAAACAAAGGGCTCAAACCACCATGAGGAAACTTTCTTGAACAAGACAGTCTAAGACTCTTTTTAAGCTCATGCAACTGAACTCTCCACCTGCAATACACAAGATTTTGTATGCAGTGTATCTTTTCCTGTGTGTAATATATTTTCTGCTGTAAGTTTCCATACCTCCTGCAGTGCCAGCTGAGAGCAATTCAGCCCTGAGACAGTTGAGCAACAAGTCAAGGCATAGTTGCTGGGAGAAAAAGTAATAACTTAAGTAACACAAAGCTGGCATCACACAAAGGTGAGTTGTACTGTACAGCAGCCTGGCATGTACACCAGGAAAATGAGAAAAACCATTCAACAGATGAATAAACAAATACATTTGCTAGTGTGCCTGTCCTTCCTTGATGTAATCCAAATTTGGCCCCAAGTAAACACAGCTGCTAAAGTGTCACCCCAAATGTACTGTTAAATTGAAGTACTAGCCTGCCCATGTGCATGCTAATGTTCAGATCTAGCGAGACACATGTCAGATTATCTGCCTGCTGTACATATGATACAAATCCAACACTACCTTGTGTCAATATTGCTCCACTCTTCTCTGTTAGGTGATGCATTGCCTACCTTTTCTAAAGAATTTAAACAAAGCCTCACCAAAAATGCACGCTATGGCCTTAATATCAGTACTTTATCATTTTTCTCAAGCAGAAAACCACGTGAATGCAAGAGGCATTCATTTACTGTAAAAGGCAACACTTGGCATTGCTCCATCTTGGGTTTAGGCATTCAACTCGGGGACCAGTATTCAACATCAAATCAGACACCAAACCCACATCAATAGTGTTTGACAGAGCCTGGAACTTAAGTGCTAAAGATTTGCCCACTCATGTTGACATTTTTCCTAGCCAGGCTGTGGGAAAGGGAGTTTGAGGGATAAATTTTAAAAGATCCAAAAATAACAAAGTATCCAAGAAGAATCTTTCTCAAATTTACATTCAGATGTTTCATTAAAAATTAGTGTAGTGAAAAAATATTGATTTAGCCTGCCTGGGTTCCCTTATAATCAAAAGCATTTCACTGTCACCTACACAGTGAAAAAGTCTTACAAAGGAGCAAACTTTGAGTAACAGGCTAGTAGTAGTCACTGCATTCACTTTCTCTGCATGAAGGAGTTCAAACCTGTATCTCTCTGGCTTCCAAGAGAATAATCTAACAGCCAGCTTGTTGACTACCATGAGGATATTTTAGTTGTCTTCTGAGCCTACTAGTTGAGGAAAAGATGATGATAAGGCTATACCTCTCACAAAAGGTACTGCCTTGGGTTAGTTAGTGCAGGGGTTGTTTTGGAAGCAGGAGGGTCATAGGTGGCTCCTGTGAGAAGCTGCTGAAAGCTCCTCCAGTTCCAATTCCTCCCTGCCTTTGGCCAAGGCCGATCAAATATAGGAAGCTGGATGCACCTCTGAGAGTAACATTCAATAAAGGGAAAACAAAACTGCAAAAGACGACCTGCAGAGAGAGGAAGAGGCGAGAGCAATGCCAGAGCAAATACACCAAGGTCAGGGAGGAAGGAGAGCGAGAAGGTGTCCAAGCAGAAATTTCCTTGTAGTCCATGGCAAGATGGCAGCTGTGCCCCTGCAACCCATGGAGGAGAACGGTGGAACAGTCCCTGAGGGACCACAGTGGGGCAGACATGGAATTGTAGCCCCACAAGGGATTATGGTGGGCAGACATGGAGCTCCTGCTGGTGCCACAGGTGGGCAGATGTGAAGCAGCAGCCTGTGTGGGATAACAGAGAGGGTCAGATGTGGATCTGCAGCCATGGAGGACCCCATGCCAGAGGAGGTGACTGCTCCCAAAACAGCCGTGACTCTGTGTGCAGCCCAGACGGGAGCAGTCTGTGCCTGAGGGACTGCACCTCTGGGAGGGACTCATGTCCCAGGGGTTCCTGAAGGACTCTCTGCCATGAGAGGGACACTGTGTAGGTGTGGAGGAAAGATGTGAGGAGTCCTCATGCTGAGGAGGAAGGAGCGGCAGAAACTCCGTGTAGGGAACTGACCCTAAACCCCCCCTGCCCCTCCCTGTGCCCTGAGGGGGAGGCAGCAGGGAAGGGATCCAAGACTGGGAAGAAGGGAAGGGTGGCAGAAGGCATTAAGATCTGGCCATGTTTTTCTCTTGCTCCTGATAGATTGAATTAAATGTTTTTCTTCCCATGTTGAGTCTGTCCAGTTTTGCCCATTACCATAATGGGGGAGTGAAAATCTCCCTGTCCTTGTCTCAACTAATGAACATCTAAGTGGATTTTCTCCTCCCTGTCCCATGGTGAGAGTGGGGGGGGCTGAGCAGAGTCCTGGTTGATACTGGCTGGGCCTAAGCTTCCTTCTTTTGCTGCTAAAACAATGTACTTTGTTTTAACTGCAGTAACATGGCAAGAAACAGTAATGCACAAATTTTCCCTCTTTCAAAGCCCAGACTCTTACCTGCACATAAACATGCAGTTTCATGCACACACAAGGCTGCCTCTGAAAACCTGAGAGCTTTGTTCGAAAATGGAGCTTGGAAAACAAGTCACATCAGTCAGAGTTTCAAAGACCAAAAAAAAAAAAAAAAAAAGTATTTACTACTCCTACTACTCACAGAAAAGCAATAAAGGTGCCCTTCAAGCAACTGTTCAAACTGTGCAAAGAGTCTGAGTCACAAAATCTTTGTGTGTTCCCTTCTCACACACAAACTCCCCTACAGATGAAACGCAAGAACCCAAGTGCTCAGGAATTAAAAGCTCAGGTTTGCCAGCCTTTTACTGGGTGACATTGTCCATATCGACAGACAGCCCTGTGTGAGGAAGAAAAACTCCGAGATGTAAGTGATGCTGAGATAACTTAGAAAAAGGCCATACGAGTACATAAATAAGGGAGGATGTATCAATTACCTCAAACCTCACTTTTTTGTGCTTTACCCCACAAACAGTGCTTCGGGTCTTCATGACTTCCCTAGGACCCTCTTCTCACAAAAGCAAAAGTGAGTGTGGGCCTTCCCCCTGCCTTCTCAAAGAAATGGCTCCATGTGTCTCACCTTGTCTGCCCCACCAGCTCTGGCAGAGTAGGAGTGTCTGGGTGCCAGCACAGAGCTGAGCAGAGGCATTGGCTCTGCCTGTAGACCCAGTTTGTCACTTACTACCTGAGCCAGCCACAGGAGGAGATGGGACAAACCCTTTCCTTTGAGATATCACAGGTGTTTACCAGCACCCTCAACTCAACCTCTGCTTCTGTCAGCTCCAGCCATGACAGTCTCCAATTATCACTCTTCCTGGCTGAGATTCTCCATCCCTTCAGCCTAGCTCTGACCTAAATCTCCATCATTTTCCCAGGCGTCAGAGGTGAGATCACGTTCCCCAGAACTGTTGCCTCCAGCTCTTGCCTGTGAGCATTAACTCTAACCAGAAGCATGAGAGGCTGACAGAGAACACAGGTAAAGCTGTTCCTGCAGCCACTCCCGACCTCCTTGACCCACAAGGCAGCCATGGCTGCTAGCAGAGTTCTGCTCCATGCCTCAAGTCCTCAGGAGTAAAACAAAACAAAACACCAAAACCAAACAAAAAAAAAACACAAACAAAAAAATACCACAAACCCCCCAAAAAACAAGCCCACAACAAATTTCAAATTAATAAGAGTGGGTGCAGAGTAACAGATTTCCTTTTATTATATTCCTTTTTATTAAATCATTTGATCAAATACAGAAATAAGTATTTTTAAGCTGTTACTGGACACAGAATTGATTCAAGTTAAATGCCAAATTATTGCTGGCAAAGCAATATTTATAATTAGAACTTTATTATTTAATTATTTTTTATTAATTATTATTAATATTATTATTAAAATTATTAATTTATTTTTTATAACTTATTTATAAATAGAACTTATTGTTTCTATTTTAAGTTACACTAGTAATATATTTTTTACATCTCATATAAACTATAGTATTAGAAGGGTTGGACCAAATTATCCTTGAAGTCCCTTCCAACCTGACATTCTATGATTCTATGTCTTTATTCTCAAATTTTTCTCTTGAGATTAAACTCCTTTTTCACTGAAATTTCAAAGATATGTATTTTCACCCGATGCATGCACACACCTGGAACAGAGTATCAACCCCTCTGGAGATAGTTTAATGGTCAATAAAGTAGCACCAGGATCTAGAATACATCATGCAGTCCTAAATACACAAAATATTTTACCCACTTACACTTTAATCCAGATTAGACTATAGTCAGTAAATGCTGCAGCACAAATATTTGGCAATAACCCCAGTCAACTGCCAAGTATTAGGCGGAAAAAAAGAGAGAGCTCTTCATCTCATGTAAATTTAATGTCAGAATATATTAGCTATGACTACACTTCACAACTCAGCATGGCTTTGTGCAAAAGATAAAATGCTCTGATTTACAGCACTATAAATGTTTGCTAAATGCCTTAATTATCCCCTCTTCTTTCAAAGTGGCACTTCATTATTAGCTTACAGAGGGTGCTATGAAAGGCAGGTGATTTTTGCTTAATTCCTCACTGCCATCTTAAAAAAAAAAATCTATATTTTACTAATATTCCTTTGAATAAAAGCATCTGCTTTACCTCAGGATTCAGTGATGAACAGCCGCATTCAGGTCCTTGTTACTATGGCAATATCACGTAGGAGGTACAGAAACAGACTGACTCTTTTATCTTCTCCCTTTGTACTTATAATATACTCTCTTCCAACCTTTATTTTTGATCAAAACAGTCACAAAGGGAGATGTGAAACCTTCAGAAAAATCAAAACAAAGATTATCTGATTAACTTTGCTCTTATATTAACTGATGATAAATTGCAGGGCTTTGAAGGAAATATAAATACCAAAGATATTCCAATACAATCTCACAAACAAAGTATTTTCTTTTTTTTTTTTTTTTTTTTTTTCTCTCCATGAAAAGAAAGGTGCTAGTAACCCATGTTACTCACTTCTCAAGCCAAACTGTACCCTTTGCTGTTTGGCAGTACACAGGCAATATCAAAAGCAAGGATCACTCATGCAACTTGCCGTTTCCCCTGGAAACAACTGAAACAGTCAATGCAGGCACATTTGTGAATTTCAGGTGGGATAAAATCCCCCTTTTTAAGTTACCCCATCCAGGAGGCAATGGGAATGGGCTGCTGCCCCCCTTCTCCTTGCCCTTCCTCCCCCAACCCCTGCCCCATCAAAAAAAAAAAGAGGTGCATTGCAAACTCTTCAGGTGGCCAGTGCAATAGGAATAATGTATTCAGTCTTGCTGGGTGCGATCAATACTTAGAGTAAAACATCTCATTTGCATCTATTGACAGAGCCACTTGCTCTCCCTGGTTGTACCTGTCAAAACAAACCAAATGAGCAAAGATCTCCAAGCCCAGCCAGTCAAGCTCACAGGATGCCAGGGCTGAGGGAGGAGGCATGTTAAGCAGCTCAGGCAGCTGAGCCCCAAAGGGAACCTTTGCCACAGCTGGGGACCAGCCAGTGGTGGCACAGCTGTCTGCAACCAGGTTTGCTGTGCTGCTGTTCTGCTTACAATCTGGATTCATCTACCTGAGATTAGCAATATTCTCACTGCAAATGTATTTGTAGATCCATCATCCTGAATTTAGGAAAAGGAAAAACCTGGGATTTTTTCCCCAAAAAGCAACCATTGCAACTCAGATATCCTAAAACATGCTGTCCTTAACTTGATATACTACATTTCTTCAGTTACTCATTCAGGTGAGAGCATCATTTGGCAGATGACAATTTGCAGTCCATGATTTTACTTCAGTACTGTCCTAGACAACCCATTTTTCTTTCTCTTTTGCCCCAACTAGTCTTTAGCTTTGACAACACATTTTTAATGTATGTTCATGCAGCTTTCAGCATTTTTAAGTAATTTGCCTCTACAGTGGAGGTAGAGATTCCCAATTACCAGCCTATGGGCCATTATCTTTCAGAAATTTCACTAAACCCTTAGATATAACCTGCAGGTTCAAAATAACTCACAAGTCACACTCCTGCTGATATCCAAACCAGAATTTTCTTTACCATATTGCTGTAAATGAATGCATACACACTCACAAAAAAAAAAAAAAAAAAAAAAAAAAACAAAAACCCCAAACACAAAAACCAGACAAAACCACCAGAAACTGATCAACCTTAACTTTGTAGTAAGGCATTTCCTACAGGCAGCATAAGAACTTCAATAGAAGAAAAAAAAAGAAAAAAAAAATTACACCCCAACAGTGAATTGTCTGATTGGCACATAACATTAACAATAAAGATACAAATGCCGTTACTTGCACCATAAACTTCCTAAGCATGACAGGAACAAAAAAACAATCAAAAAGGCATTGTAAACATGAATTCAGTATTTGTAATTTCACAGTTATCAGAAACTCCAATATTGCCAGTTTCAAATGAAAGCTATCATGGTGACCACTAACAGCATCTGGTCTGACTATTTCACATTTTGACAGAAGTGTATTGTAAGCTCAGTGGGAAAAATTAAGATGCCATGAGACTGAAAGTGGTGAATTAATATTTTCCTTCTATTTGTAATTGAAAGGAATCACTTACTAGTGGCATCTTGTGCATTATCCTACAGGTACTTTTGCCAAGCCAAACCATTTCTCCCCTGAGGTGACCTGCATCAAGCCTGCACACATTTTCCTCAAAGTTAAAAGCAGCTCGGTGCCTGCCTATGAATCTGAAAAAAACCCAACAACAACCAGCCATTGTCCATAGAACAAATGGGCCAATACAGTGACCAGTACAAAATATCTTTGTAACAAGTACTGAACACCAGAGCACCATAGTGATCCTTTCTAACGATATTTATACAGATCATTTGTGCCTGTCCCTAGAAGAGATTTCAAACATTGCAAACCAATGCAAAGGAGGCATGTTTAAAATTCAACACAACCCACTCCATTAGAGTCATGAAACTTGCTCTCAAGATCAGTTCAGCACTCCACATGGTGATAAAAAAATAAATCCTAATGATATACAGTCCTGCACAACAACCACCCAGAACATTTGTTCAAATGCTTAAGTCTTTCTCTTTGCTTTGAAGCTTTGTACTACAGGGGTGAAGGAGGAAAAGGGGAGATGGGTTTAGCCTGAAGTCAGGAACTACACGAGAAGTTGTAACAATGGTTGCCACATGGAAACAAACAAAACCAAAAAAATTAAAAGGTGAGGGGAAGAGAGATGGACTATCATTGTGAGCAGCTATTAAAATGGATGGGTTTCTTCTAGGGCCTTCAGATACCAAGCAATAAGTAAATAAAAATATTTTTGAAGCACATCACTATTATATAGATTGCGTTTTAACACAAGCAAAAAACAACCAAACAACACAAAAGCAACCCCGCGGGTTGGTACCGATCCCTGTTACCTGGTTCCTGCAAGGACAGCAGTGAGCACCCGGAGCAGGGGACAGGCACCCTCTGGGCAGGGCTGTGTGGCAGCTGCCATAGGAGCAGGGACAGACGGGACCCCCACATCTATCGAGCACTTCCACCTTCAGCCCTTGGGCTGGGCATTCGTAGGGGCAGGGATGCAGCTCCCCCTCTCTCCCCCCGGCGGGAGGAAGAGGAGGAGCAGCCCCCCACCTCCAGGGCATCCCGGCTGCCCACCCACTCACCAACCTCTCCCACCCCAGCCTGGGAGCCTGACTGCCTCACAACTATTTTTTCTGTAAATTGCAACCAGGTGCCTCACACACCTGATTACCTTTTCTTGATGATTTTTTTTTTTTTTCCCTGCTCAAACGTTTTAGTCATAAATTGGCTCTGTGAGTTTTTAATTTATAGCATCGGGAGTTTTGTCACTTATTGTTGTCCTCACTTGGGTTTCGCTATTCCAAAAATGCTGCAAATCATTTCCTGTCCCCTCACTATGTGACTTACCTGATCAGCTGTTGGCACTACACTGATGGGTCAAACTCAGCCAGCCAGAACCTTTTAAAAAAAAATTGGATTATCACAGATTACTACAATTTGTTTTCTTTTCTGCTAATTGCCAAGACACTAAGAGCTTCCATGTTAATTTTTATGCTTAATTAGGAACTTCCTTTTTCTCTTCATTCAATGCTCAGCTTTTACCAGTGCTTAAAATCATCAGTGAAACCATCACATTCCTTTAGTCAGATTGCTGGACCAGTGGACCCTCACTCAGCACTTCATTTAAGCACCATGACAAACTGATTTGGGAAGTGCGAATCATTCTTAAAGATTTTACACACCTAGCACTTCCACACAAGATATAAACCCTCACTGTAAGAATGATCTATGGTCAGTAATTGAAGACATTTAGCTGTGAAACAGAGATGGGGAGGTTTTGATATCTTCAATTTTATAAAACCAAACCAAGAAAACTTGAAGCTCTTCCAGAGCTCTTGAGCCTTCATCATGCTCTGCAAAGAAAGAGGGAAATATTTAAAATAATATCCTTAAACAAAAAACTAAAACAAAACAAAAAAAAAACCCCAAAACTTTTAACAATCCGTTCAGTACAATTAAAAGGGGTTAAAAGCTTTTATTTCATTGTGCACTCATCTGACTGTTATCACGGGGAACAAGCTTCTTCCAGAGAAAGAGACAGGTGGAGGTCAGCAGGAGCCATTTCCTGGGCCAGTTTTTTTCAATGTTTTCCATAATGGTTGCTTGGAAGAACAGAATGCCAAGGTGGATGTTGGTATGATTTCTGTGGAGAACAGGATCAGATTCAAAATCATGCAGATAAATTGATAATACCATCTGAAAAGGATATTGTTTAGGAAAAAGAAACATAGAAACCCAAAATGGCTGAGGGTGGTGAGATCTGACTGGAAAACATGTTCCAAAGAAGCTCCTCACACCCACCACATCCCTTTGCTTCTGAAGCTAGGCAGAGATGCAGTCCAGAGACATCAGCTGAGCAGCCCTGCTACAGGCATACAGCCAGTCAGTCTCACTACATTTTCCCTATATTCTCAACACTTGAATAACAAACTATCAACACTAATTTTAAGACATACTGCTTCAGGTTTTCCTCCCTGGAAAGGGAAAAGAATCATTCATGTCTGTCCTGAAGGCCAGGCACTGAGGTGCAGAAACTTATGTGCTGCTGGATCTGAGCAGACAAGATTGGCCATCAGCACAGCTACAGGCTTCTCCTTACAGAGCTGCCAGCTGGGACTGGTAGCAGCAAAAACAGGTGTTTTCTCTTAAAGAAAGTATCCAAATCAAACCTTCTCAAAAGCTCTTCCTCTCTTTACAAAACCACCAGTTAAGAAAGGCCTTTCTTAAGATAGAAAACGGAGTATGCTTTTAAGTAACTCTCAAAAACAACCCACAAAACCAAAGAAACCATCTCACAACTGGCAAAAGTTGCTGCTCAAGACAGACACTGCTGAAGGCTCCTCTCAGGGAGCTGCCACTGAGGTTGGCAATGCCCCTGCTCCAGGTGGGCTCCATGGGGCAGGGCTGAGGAAGGCATATTGGGGATGATTGCTCAGAGGGAACACCATTTGTCTGGGCTGCACAAGTGTTTTGCTGAGGAAAAGCATGCAAGAACATGACCAATGACCCTAGGGATCGTCACTGGGCCTAGTCCTATTCAACATCTTTATTGATGACCTGGAGGAAGGGATTGAATGTACTCTTAGTAAATTTGTGGATGACACCAAACTAGGAGGGAGCATCAATCTGCTGGAGGGTAGAAAGATGTTGCAGAGGTACCTGGAAAAGCTGGGTCGAGGCCAACAGTATGAAGTTCAACAAGACGAAGTGCAAGGTCCTACATTTTTGCCACAATAACCCCATGCAGCAATATGGACTGGGGTAAAAGTGGCTGTAAGGCAGCCCAGCAGAGAGGGACCTGGGAGTACTGGTTGACAACTGGTTGAACATGAGCCAGCAGCATGCTCAGGTGTCCCTGAAGGCCAGTGGCATCCTGGCTTGTATCAGGAATAGTGTGGCCAGCAGGAGAAGGGATGTAACTGTACTTGAAGGGGCCACTCTTAAAGTACTGTGCACAGTTCTGGGCCACTCACTTCAAGAAGGATATTGAGGTGCTGGAGTGGGTCCAGAGAGCAATGGGGCTGGTGAAGGGACTAGGGGGAAAGTCTTATATGGAGAGGCTGAGGGAGCTGGGGTATTTAGCCTGGAGGAGATTCAGGGAAGACCTTATCACTTTCTCCAGCTACCTGAGGGGATGTGTAGTCAGGTGGGCGTCAGGCTCTTCTCCCAGGTAACTAGTGATGGGATAAGAGGCCATGGCCTAAAGCTGTGCCAGGGGAGGCTTAGGTTGGATCTCAGAAAGCACTTCTGATGGAGAGGGTGATCAGGCATTGGAATGGACTGCCCTGGGAAGTGATGGAGTCACCATCTCTGGAGGTGTTTAAGCAAAGGCTGTGGCAATTAGTGCCATGGTCTAGCCAATGTGGTAGTGTCATGTCATAGGCTGGACTTGATCTCAGAGGTCTTCTCCAACCTCAGTAATTCTGTGAGTCTGTGTGAAAGCTCACTGGCAACATCCCCTCAACCCTAAGAATAAAGATGGTACTAATTGTGTCATTGGAGTGGGGAAGTTGAGATTGAAGCTGGAACCCAAGATCAAACCCAGCCGTACACAGGACTGGGGTTGTTCAGTTAGAGAAATACGGGCTATGCTTCCAGGCTTGCTCAGATACAGCAGTAAGGCTGACGCCATTTGTTACCTACCTTAACAATAAACTACCCAAAGAGAGAAAGAGAGACACACAGATTATATAGGGGGGGTGGGTTTATTCTTGTTCCACCATAAATCATACTGTTGTGTTTGGAGGAATAAGGGAAGCCAGCTGCCCTTAAGCAAGTATTGATTATTTTAAGCATTCATGGCACCAGCTGTTCATAACTCTCAGCAGCTAAAAGGGTTATGAGTGGGAGGATTAGGCTGGGACTGCTTGAGGATGGATAACATATTGTAAAAAGCAAATGCAATGATTTCCAAGCTGCTTGTTGGTTCTTATGGCAATAGCAGATTTATGCCACCTGGAAAGTATTCCTGAACACATCTAATCTGTTCGCCAGTACATAAGAACCATCTTTAATTATGTCAATACTTACACTGGGGTGTGCTGGCAGCTCCACAGACTGAGGGTGGAGCCAGAAGCAGCCCTATTCACTCCAGGGAAGTTCCCCTCATGAGCTTGGGCAAGGCAGGGGGACAGGAGATGCTGCTTCACAGCACTCTGACTGCGTTTTCCAGTTCTGTTAGTGACACCCTGCTCTGAACCCATGGCTCAGGTGAGGCAGGCTGACTGGGGAGTGGTAGGATGGAGTGCAGTGGTGGGTTGGGGGTAATGTGGTGGGAAGTTTTGGTTCTCTGCACTTTAGAGGGCTCCGACTCTTTCAGCAAGCAAGGGAACCATGGTTAATCCATGGTGTGATGTCTGTTGGCATATAGTTAAATAATGAATCTTCGATAGCAGTAGTGATGCTGCACAAAGACAAATACAATTACTTATTTGAGGGTTTGCACTTCTGTCAGAATTTCTCCTGTGAAGCCTGCCACTCGGTTCTAACATCTATTATACCACATATTAATGAAATGAATAAGCAGGTTTATTATGTTTGCCTACAATAGTTGGATACTAGAATCCATCAGTTCTCATTTCAATGGAAAAAACACTGAGAGATAAGCTACATGCAAAATTAGCAGGAATTGATCTCCTTTGCCTTTTCTATTATCATTTGTAAGATTAATGGGCATTTCAGATGAAAGTATTCGGAACACTAGGGGCATAATTTATCAGCAGAAGAGAGTAGAAAGGATACTGACTGCTGAAAACAATGATGCTAACATTTAGTGAAGGAGGTACTGTTCTAAGCAGACATGAGTTAGAGGATTACAGAGTCCAGTGGCACCAACATCCAGCCTGCAATCAGGACTGCATATCCTGATCTCAGGATGAGCCCATCTCAGGCCCACTTCCAATTATCATGTACAGAGAATTACCTAACGCAAAAGATCTTACCAGCTTCAGCTTTGGGTAGCTTTGGTCAAATTAATTCTTTAGAATAAAAATCTAGCAGCTCATTTCCCAAGTTCTCAAATTCTTTCTAGCATACTTTGAGCAGGTTCCTTCTTTGTGAAACTTGGCAGTCCCTGAGATTCCTGCCTTCCCCTTCCCCCACCAGTCATGCTGAACTTGTTGCTGTTGTGCATTCAAATTTATTGAATTTTCTGCTTCATTTCAGGCTTGAACAAAGCATCTTTCAGCTTCACAATTAAGCTTTGTGATACTTCAGCTTTTAATGAGCAAATCACTTTTCATTGCCATTTGAGATACTGGTAATAGTCGATGTGAAAGCATGGAGCTGTTTTAAAGAATGAGATTTGGAAAAGTCCAACATGCTCCTTTATAAACCTGCCAAAAGAGATGCATAGAGGAAAGCTCAACTAATATTGGCTTCCTCATTGGTAGGAGAAAAACAAAACAAAAAAAAACAACAACAAAACTCAGGCACCTGTGTGTGACATCAATCCAGCATAAATGAAAATGCTTGAAAATGTTACTGGCCATGGATGAATATGATAAAACTACATGCAGATTCACTTGAAATGATAGGAAGACACCTTTTTCATAGCTAGCACTGCAAGTGACTCTCTACATTTGCTTAAATGAAACAGAATTACTGTACATACATTCTCTGGCTTTTTGAGCATAGCTATTTCACGCCTGTACTATGTTGGTTCATCACTTTTTCAATGGCTGCATTGATGTATTTAATAAATAAATATTTTCTCAAAGCATCTTTCCTTTTATTCCTGAATTTTCAGAGGGAGAGATTGGAAAAGCTGCTTGAACAAACCTGGAAAAACACAAAACATTGTACAAAATGTAGCACAGCATCACGCTACCCAACTAATCTATAGGAAGGTTTTATCTCCTGTTACAATCTGTTAATGCAATAGTCAACACAGACATCACTCGGTGTTAACAACTGACATCTACATGAAACATGCAATTCCCATCTGGTGGCACTAAACTGTGTTTTACTCTGCTAACTAAATTCAACTTAACATATTCCTGTACGTGCAAACAATTAGTTTGCAAAATGTTTACCATACCATAGTAAATATTTAGGTTTTACTTCTGTTCTGAGAAGTTGTAAAACAATCAGAGAGGCAGTAAGTGGCCAAAGCAACAACTGTAAGCCTGTTAAGGCTTCGCTTTTCATTCCCACCAGTAATTTTTGTACGCTTAGCCTCTCCAGCCCCCTCCTCGCCTCTCCCAACATACGGAGCCCTGACAGCATCAGAGCCCGGAGGAGGGGAACGATGCTGCGAGTCCCCGGGGTGAGAGGCCGGGGACCCCCGGCGGGGTAATGACAAAGGCTGCCCCCAGCCTTCCTCCTCCTCGCACGGTGAGAGCAGCGGGGAAGGTGGGCAACCAAACTGGTGAAGGGACTCGAGCACAGGCCCTATGAAGAGAGACTGAGAGAGCTGGGGGTGTTCAGCCTGGAGAAGAGGAGGCTCAGGGGAGACCTCATCGCTCTCTACAACTCCCTGAAAGGAGGCTGGAGCCAGGGGGGGTTGGACTCTTTTCCCAGGCAACTTTCAACAAGACAAGAGGGCATGGTCTGAAGCTGTGCCAGGGGAAGTTTAGGTTGGATATTAGAAAGAATTTCTTTACAGAGAGGGTGATCAGACATTGGAATGGGCTGCCCAGGGAAGTAGTGGATTCTCCGTCCCTGGAGATATTTAAAAAGAGACTGGATGTGGCACTCAGTGCCATGGGCTGGTAACTGCTCCGGTGGGTCAAGGGTTGGACTTGATGATCTCTGAGGTCCCTTCCAACCCGGCTAATTCTATGATTCTATGATAAGGTCCATGTGTCCGAACCACCGCCTGGAAGAGTAGGCACCACGCAGTTGGCACAGCACAGACCCAGCCTCTCCTCTCTCCTTCGCCGGCGCAGACGCGGCCCCGGGCGAAAAGGAGCGGAGCAGCCTCTGCCCACCCCCGTCCTCCCATTGTCTGTGTCTGTCCCCGGGGGGATGCTCCCTGCCGCTCCGCCAGAACCAGCTCGGACCCGCTTGCCCCTTCTCCCACCTGCCGCCGCCGCCCCACCGGGTCGTTCCTCTCGCTGAATCCCCGGCGCTGCCCTGCTTTTAAAAGGCATAGTCCGGTTGCAGCAGCTCAGGGGCTTGACTGAAGCCGCGATGTCGATGACTGCATCGCTAGCCATCCTAAACAAGCGAGTATTCGCTCTACACACGCTCTCCGCACGGCTGTCGCCCGCCATCCTTATCTTGAGTCCATCTAGACAGCAAACACACACACACAGAGGCAGGCAGACAGGCAGACAGGCAGACAGACGAGGAACAGCCCAGCGCAAAGCTACCAAGGCGCCAAGGGCTACTGCAACACAAAAGTTAGTCATTTATTCAAATAAATAAAAATGAACTTTTATATACAAATATACAAAACCATTACGCACCTTACAAAATAGCAGAAATCTTAAAAAAAAAAAAAAAAAACAACGGGGGAGGGCGAGGAGGGACGCCCAGAGGCGGCTCCTTTGCCTCCCAGCACCCGGGCCGGGCCAAACAAACAGAGGCCGTCGCCGCTCCTTTGTCCCTCGCACCGGGGACCGGCTCCGGGCTCCGAGCCCCGCCCCTGCCGCCACATGCCGGGTCCCCTCCCGGTTGCGGTGCGGACGACACCACAAAGAACACAACAGCTCGGGAGAGCGGATGGCAGCACCGCCTCCCCCCCCCCTCCCGGGGTCCCGCTCCCCGAAGCCCGCGGCGGGGCTCAGAGGGTGCCGAGGTGGGGCAGGGTCTCCAGCCTCTCGGGTCGGTCCCGGCCCGTCGCGCTCTCCACGCCGCGCAGCCACTCGGTGCATTTCCGCACCAGCCCCTCGTCCACCGCGGCCCCGACCGCCGCCTCCTCCTCGTACTCCTCGTCGTCGTAGCGATGCCTGTCGTTGAGCAGCGAAATCTTGAGCAGAGCGCGCAAGTCACCGCCACCCGCCCGGCCTCCCCGCCGCGCCGCTCCTGGGGTGGCCCGGCCGCCGGGTGAGGAGGCGGGCTGCCCCCGCTGCCTCTCCATGCTGCGGCGCTGCAGCACCCGCACGGCCTCCGGGGGCAGGCTCAGCGAGAACCGCAACGCCGTCTCCCCCGTCGCCCCACCGAGGCTCTCGCAGGAGCGGCTGCCCGCCCCCGGCACCCCCGGTCGCCCCCGAGGCTGCGGCGGGGTGGGCTGCGGCCGCACTCCCCGCTCGGCCGGCGGCCTCCGCGGCGGCTGCCGCTGAAGGGAGGAGCAGGGCCAGGAGCTGGAGAGGGGGCCCGCCCGCTCCGGGGGTGCCGCCCGCGTCTTCCTCGCCGCCTTCTCCTCCGCCTTCTTGGGGGCCGCTGCCGGCTTCTTAGGCTGCACCCGGGCGGCGACGGGGGAAGCGGCGGCGGGAGCCGGCAGGATGGGAGGCAGGGACGCGGTGCGGCCGGGAGCTCCCTCCGGCTCCTCGGTGCGGGCCCAGGCAGCCGCGGTCCGTGTTGCGGGCAGGGCAGCACACCTCCCCGCCGGCGGACAGGGTTCCGCTGCGCGACGGGGCTGCAGCCCCATGGCGGGAGGATGAGGATCGGCCCCGAGTCGGCGGCGACAGCGCCGGGTGTGGGCTCTGTCGAAGCCGCCGACTGCTGCTCTTCCCCTCGATAACCCGCCCCCCTTCCCGCCCTTCTCCCGCCCCGGGAACACCCCTCCCCAGCGCCGGGGGGACGGGCGGGCGGCGATGGGCAGATGGGCATCCTCCCAGCTCTATCCGGCTTTTCTGGACGAGGCTCCCGAGTGGTGCCCACAGCCGACTTCCCCGCATGTCTCCCGCCCAGCCCAGGGCAGAGCCGAAGGCAAAGTGCGGCGGGGCTCACGCCCCAAGGGCAGGTAAGTGAGGAAGGGCAGGCTGCGATGTCACATTCATCAAGCACCATCTTCAAAATGTTAATATTAAGTTGAGCATCTTGAATGCTTGAATTGCCGTGACTAAAGGCCGGCAGAGTGGACAGGAGTGCTGTCAGACCTCGAGCAAACTTGAGCCTACATGAAATTCCAAAATGCACAAGCAAAGCTGAGGACAAGAGCAGGCTGGCTTGGTAATGAAGACCAGAGATTCTTCTTCCTAGCTTCAATTCCTTCCATAACTGAGGCAAAGAACATGGCTCAACATTTCTGGTTTGGGCTGTAGGCTGTTTTGGGGTTGTTTTGGGTTTTTTGATTTTGGTTTAGGGTTTTGTGTGGTTTTGGTTGCTTGGTCTCAGGTTTTGGGGGTTGGTTTGTTTGTTTGTTTTAGGAGGAAGGAATTAATTTCCTACCTTATAAAGCTCCTGGAATGTGTAGAAGACTGCTTCCACACACAAATGCTGGATATGCCAACCAGAAATGGGGCACAAGTGGACTTATTACTCACTAACCAAGAAAACCTGCTCTGTGATATCTCAGTTAGTGACAGACTTGGGTGCAGTGACCACAATATTGTGGAGTGTGGGATAGTGCTGAGCACAATGAAGGTTAATCCAAGAAACAAAGGTTTTAGATTTTAGAAGAGCAAATGTAAGCTTGCTCAGGGCTCTGTTGGAGGGGATCCCATGGGAAACTTCCATGGAGCATAAAGGAGCTAGTGAGTGTTTTTCAAGACCACTCTCCTAGTTAACTAAAACCAGTTCATCCCCACTAAAGGCAAGGGAAGCAGGCAAAGGAAGCAAATCCCATGGCTTAACTGCGATCTTCTGAGTCTGATCAGAACCAAAGGGGAAATGTACCAGAGGTTGAAAAGTGGAACATTACCCGCTGAAAACTAGAAGACAGGTTATGCAGAGAAGTTATGAAAGTGAAAGCTCAGCCAGAGATGTCAAAAACTTCAAGAAAGGGTTCCTCAGATATAGTAACAACAAGCAGAAACAGAGGAATAATATTGTCCTGCTATTAAATAAGAAAGGTGAACTAGTCACCAACAATGCTGAAAAGACAGATTCTCAACACCTTCTTCATTATGAGTACTGTTAGGTCCCAGGCCACAGGAACAAAAGCCCAGGTTGGTGCAGACACCAACTCACCATCAGTGAAGAAAAAGTTGGTGTATCAACTATTATAGGAGCTTGACCTGTACAAAACAGGGGATCCAGCAGCCATCCACCTTTGGGTGTTGAGAGACCTGGGTGAGGTCATCATGAAGCCACTCTCCATAATCTTTGAGAAATCGTGGAGACTGGGAGATGTTCCCAAAGACTGGAGGAATTCTAATGTCACCCCCATCTTTTAAGAAGGTGTCAAAGGAGGCTCCAGGCAATTATAAGCCCATTAGCCTCACTTCAGTTGCTGGGAAAGTCATGGAATCAGTTTTCCTGGTGACTATCACAGGTCAATTGAAACACGATTGGGAAAAGCCAACATGGATTCATCAGAGGCAAATTGTGCCTGACAAACCTAATTGCCTTCTATGATAAAGTAACTCGTTTGTTTGATGCAGGGCAAGTGGTGGACATTGTCTTCCTGGACTTTTCCAAGACTTCTGATACGGTACCCCACAGCCTCCTCCTGGAGAAACGGACTCATTACGTCCTTGGCAAATGGTCTGTGTGTTGGGTAGGGAACTGTCTGACAGACCATATCCAGAGGGTGCTAGTAAATAGCTCCTCCTCAAAGTGGTAACCAGTCACAAGTCCCTCAGGGATTGATACTGGGCCTGATGCTGTTCAACATCTTCATAAGCAACCTGGTTGTTTGGATCAAGAGTACCCTGATGGAGTTCACTGATGACACCAAGATGAGATGGAGAAGTTGACACCATGGAAGGGAGAGCCACCCTCCAGGATGATTTAGACAGACTGGAGGAGTGCGCTAGCCCCATACTCTCAGTATGGAAAAGTGTAAGGTCTTGCACCTAGGAACACATAACCCAGGAGTGCAGATCAGACTGGGATCCACTTGGCTAGAGAACAGCCTTGTGGAAAGGGACCTGGGGGTCTTGGTGGACAACAGGCTCAACACCAGTGCACAGTGTGCTGCAGCAGCAAAGAAAGCCAACAGGATGCTGGGCTGCATCAACAAGGACATCACCAGAAGAGATAAAGAAGTCATCATCCTGCTCTGATTGGCACTTCTCAGACCACACCTGGAGCACTGCATCCAGTTTTGGTTCCCACTCTACAGAAAGGATGAGAACAGGCTGGAGGGTCAGAGAAGGGCCACAAGAACAATCAGAGGACTGAAGCACCTATGAAAACTGGGTCTGTTCAGCCTTGAGAAGAGAAGGCTTAGGGGAGCCTCATAGCAATGTTCCAGTACATGAAGGGCATCTACAAAGAAGACAGGGACTCTGTATTTACAAGGAGCCACACAGACAGGATGAGGGGCAATGGGCAAAAGTTGCTGCTGGGGAGATTCCAATTGAACATAAGAGGGGAATTTTTCACTATGAGGACAGTCAGATGTTGGAATGGTCTCCTAGGGGAAATGGTAGACTCCCCCACTTTGGAAAGTTTTAAGTTTCAGCGTGATAGGTTGCCATGACACCTCATATAAACAATAATATCAGAAGGATTAGAGCAGATAATACTTGAGGTCCCTTCCAATCTAGTATTCTACAATTCTATGAAAGTACCTGAAACAAAGGTTAGGGGTAGTAATAAGTAAGCATGTATTCCCTGTCAGTCCAAGATTACTACCTCTTTAAACTTTTGACTAAAAAGTCATGGTATAGAAATTATATATTTCTACAGATTTTATTTCAAAGTACTGTTTTAATTAGGGTACCAGAATTTTATCAATTTTTTTTCAGGATTTTATCAAAAGACAGGTAAGGATGTATACAATCCACAAGGACAGAGTTCTCCACATCTGTGGTTTCACCCTGTCACAAAGGGGTGTCACATCCACTGCATCAACTCTGAGCTTTTGGAATATTGATACAGCAAAGGATGTGAAGGACCAAAAGATATTGATGAAAGAACAGTGTGTGCACTCTGTATGCATATGAAGAAAGTGAATCCTTAAAAATTCAGGAGAAAAAAAGACTAAATACATGATGTAACAGGTACAAGTTGTATCTTTTATGTGTTTATAGGTTTACATGCATTAAGTGCATATAAAAACATATCAGTACATGGGACATTTGGACTTCAGTTGTTGATCCCATTATGTCCTGGTCACCTAATAATAAGTGTTAACTTTGTTATTTACCACAGCACATAAATAAAAAAAAAAAGCCTCAGTAACTAATACCATTCTAATTAAAGATTACAGTGAAGATGACAATGTACCAGAACTGGTGGTTGATGGGCAAAACCAACTCTGGAACACTCAACAGCCTGGTCCTGAAGCACCAGCCAGGAGGATGGGATCTCTCCCCAGTGCCAGTTGCCACCAGGAGCAGCTGGGGAAGGGGCAGTGACAGTCGTTTCCAGGATGACATCCAGCACTACCTACACACATACTGATTCATCTTCAATGCAAACTGAAAAGCAGAAGGAACTAAATATGCACTCAGGGGTCCACCAGCACCCAAGGGCTGTGATGGGCAGAGCTGGAGAGGCTGTCACTACAGGGCAGTACCAATGTGCCCGAGCTCCTGCTTCAGGGTCAGGACTACCCAGTCCCCTCTCACCAGCAGGAAGGGTCCTTCAGTGGCTATTTATAGTTACTAAACATTTAAAGCCTGTGCCTTGATTGTGCTGCAAAATTGTGTAATCATCCTTTATATAGCTTCCCCAAAAGCTGTTGCTACTTTTATGCAACACAGACTGAGATTTAGCAGGAATGTACTGCAAGTCATCACTTTATCCTGGACCTTGAATACTGAAGATAGGGGGTTTTCTCCTTCCTGACACTGCAGCTCACACCTTTCCAAATCCATTCCTTCTGTTTGTGGATTAGCAGGGAAAAAAAAAAAATCCAAACCAACTGGATTTTGCAGATAATCAAGCATATCCACCCCATGCTAAAAAGAATGTCCTGCACTATAGTATCAGCCATCAAGCATTTAGGGAATTCACATTGCTCTAAAACCCACATCTTACTGAAGCTAGGCAAAGAAGCTAGGCAAAGTGTTAAGAATATTTAACTTCAATCTGTTACCATTTTGTCAGAATGAACAGTTTCTCTAAATACTAACACAGAGGCTTTAAAATAACTGCTGCAAATCTAACAACCAAACTGGGATATAGTAATGTATATATCCCACTTTTAATATAATTTTTAATATTTATTAAAGTGTAATGCTGAATCTTTCAGCCCTCTATAGCCAATTCTTGAATAAATAATAGTTTAGGCACTTTTAAACTGATTTCACAAGTCTCATTTATACATTAGCCATAGGTTCTTTTTGTAAGAAGTATTTAAGCATGAAATTTAAAAAATTAAAATATAGCTTTTTAATAAAATCCAATAAGCCTTAAACAGACCATTCACATATTCTCATTAAGCTTTTTCCTTAAGGCACATGTACAGACATTTCAAAGGAAAAGTTCATTATAACTCAGCAAATCTTTGCAACATTCATAAAACTCTGTAGAAAAGCATAGAAGGAATAAGATGCAAACATAACTGACATATAGCAAATTTCAGAACTGTAAATTACATTTTTTTATGCATACTAACCAGATCTTAGAAGGTTGCCTCCACTGGAGAATAAACTCTCACTGATTGCAAGTTTTAAGACTATTTTGGGAAAAGTATTTAAATGTAGAGGGGGTTTTGTGAAAAAAATATAAAAGTTTCAAGGTAAACATGAGTAGTTCACCCACTTTACTTTTTAAACTACTTTTAGTAAAAATTATTTAATCCCCCAAATGGAAAAGGTGAGTAAAATACTATTTTTTTACTGTATTTTTCATAAGTGGAAAGGTATAGTTTTCGAAAAATTTCACTGAGGAATAAAAGCTGGCTTTTCAAGTGTACATTGTTAATTTACCCTTGGTAAGACAAGAAGCGTTTAGTCACAGTATCCCTTTAAAAAGAAGAAAGACAAGCCAGCTGTTTTTTTCTTTACATACATATCAACCATTACATTGTTTAATATTAAAAACACTACAGAAACTAAAGAAAAAAAAAATCAGTAGTTTCTCAAACATTGGATCCTAACAGCAATCTGAGCATCTCTACAGCACCAACTCCAGCAAAGGCTGAAGCCCACAGCTCTGCACACCCCCCCTAAGCCTCCCACAGGGTTTCCGCTCCAGCAGGTTCTAAAACCCAGACCCGGTGCTAAAAATGGTTCTGCTGCACAGGTCACAGCCTCATTTCCCAAAAGCTGGCCAGCAAGTGCAGGGCTGAGGAGCTTGCCAAATCAGCAAAGCACAGGTGCCTTGAACCCAAGCCACATTTGAGTTGGACCATCATATGGCAGGAAAGAAGAAAGCACGGGCAGAAGAGAGGTTTAAAGTGCATTAATAAACAGTTCAGCATGGAGAGCTGCCTCAGCCTTAAGGTTTTAAAGATCTGAAGGTGTCTGCTTCTTTAATCAGCAACAAGCAATCTGTTTTCAGACTATTCTACTTGGATCACTCCCTTTAGTTTCCTTTATTTTTCATTTTCTCAAAAATGTAAAAACTTGTTAAAGAGTAGAAATTGTATTCTGTAGTCAGGCAATATGAAAAGAAGAAAAATACTATCCTGATTCCTTAATGTCATCATATGTATGTTTTTGTTGTTGTTTGGGGTTTGCTTTTTTTTTTTTCACTTGGGTTTTTTTTGCCATGCTAGCAGGAAAGCCACCATAAATTGGAAACAAACAAAAAAACCACAAAACAAACAAACAACATCCTCCCCCCCCCAAAAAAAAGCCCCAACAAACAACCATGAACGAGTAAACTGTTAAGAGTAAACCATTAATAGCTAAATAATGGCAATTTTGTGGAAATAATGATAAATGCACATGCTAAATGAATTACATAATACTGTACATTGGCACTTAACATGGTTCACATCACAATTTCCATAGAAAAAGCAGCCTATACAGTAGATTTATGATAGCATTACACATAACCAAATAACTCAATAATCCCTAAACAAATCACTGTACTACTAAAAGCAGCCTGGGTAATATTCAGTTGTCTCAAAATCTAATAGACAAGTAAAACCAAGGGAATGAAGTGATGGATATAACCTAATGTTTTTCTGACCAGAACATAATGTGCTATTGATAGGGAAGACCAGTGACCAGTATCACAACTTGTTTTCTGTGCAGAACAGAACATTAAGAAAAAAAAGAAAAAAATAACCCATCTGAGGCTGCTGTGTGGCCACAGGACTAACAAGTTTAAAATACTATTTTTGAGTGGGTTAGTTTGAGATCTCAGAAATAGCAAGATGACAATTTGAAGTCTGAGTTGAGTTAAAGTATTTAATACAATGTAATTATCAATATTACCTTAAATTTTATAAATATAAACATATATGCACACAGCTTAATCCTCCCCAGATGAAATATGAAGCTTTGAAAAAAAAAAAATTTGTAGTACAGAGATTCTGGGAAAGTCACAGAAACATTACAGGAATATATCAGATTAAAGAGACAGACAATACTGTTGCTTTTTCCTCATCTTCACTACAGAAAACCTCGTTAATATATACACACAGAAGCATTTTATTAAAAAAAAAAAAAAAAAAACCAGCAAAAAAACCCCACCACACTGCAGAAAGGCCAAACTGCGTTTTATGTGAAGCTCTATAGAAAAAATAGAATCTTCTGTTTATTTACATAGAATAAACTATGTGGGTTTTAGTATGTATTTGCCTGAGTTGTGTTCCTTTTTTGTACACATGGGTGAAATGAAAAAGAGAAGCTTGCAAACATGACAGTTAACACACAGCATTGCCTTTGCCTCTGCCAAAAATGACAGAGGAATTGAGAAGTAGATTTAGCAGCTGAAACCATGCTTGCTTGTTTGCTTTTAACTAAGACATCAGATCCATAAGTTACCTTTAATGTAAGTCACCAGAAAACTGTCTGTTGCATCAGTGCGTTTTTAAATCACTAGAGAACAAAAACTCAGTTTCTTTTCAGTGATGAAAACCAAAATAAGACTTAAAAAATTACTATGAACTTCACTTGTATTTAAAGCTTTGTATGTATGAAGCATTACTTTGAGTTCATCTATGCCATTTTTAAAAAATTAAAAGAAAATGAGGAGGTAATGTTTTTTCATATGTTGAATTTTAAGGGCTTTTCCTCCTTCCCCAGCATAAAGCTAACTGACTTTTGTGTAAGAAGGAAGTAATTATGCAGAATCACCTTGCAAAAGCAATATATGACAGACTATACTTGAAAAAGGAAAGAAGTTTGACACCATTTCCATCTGTCCTAGAACCCAGTTATTTCACATTAGTCCAGCATCAACAAAAGTAACCTGTTGTAACAAAACTTTAAACAAGATTACTTACTCAAGATTACCTGAGAAAAGAAGATACACTTGGACAAGAACTAAATGTATTGCCAAAGACTTCCTGGTTTACTTTTTCCTTTGTTTTCTTTTTTAAACATAGTTCTTAACTTTTATCACACATAAACTTAAAAAAGCAGATTTAATACCACCACTTTCAAAAGGAATGGATATTTCTTGGAAAACTGTATTCTTCAAGATGACAGAGACAACTTTTCCCAATTCAAAAGACAACATCCATTACCATGCAAATATACATTTACCTGGGCCCAGCATGACGCCCATGAGTCCCCATCTTGAGCAAATGGTTCAGATCCAAGTTCACTATAGATACTGTGCAACCAGGGCAAGTTGAAACAAGAATTGTGGTCACCTGGGGTCACCTAAGAGTTATCACCAAGTAATTAACCTCGGACAAAGAGATCAAGTATGTTCAGTTGTACCTCCATGGAGAAAGCTGTAACTTACAAAACTTCTGCTAGTCTTGAAAATCTTCACCAACCTGCTCACACATTTCCAAGCCTAGCCCTTGAGTACATCTAGATGGTCGTCATCCTACCTGCTGCACTAAATTTACATTATTGTTAAGTTTATATCATTCAGTTTCTTTCATTTCAAAAATGAAAGTTTAGTTAGAACTCAAAAATGAGGGAGTAATAAAAAACAGAGCATATGCATATACAATGATTTTCCCCAGAGAAAAGGCATGAAAATTTTTTTTGCATATATATTCCTTTCCTAATGCCTCAAATAAGTTCACACATTTCAGAATATACTTCAAATTACCATTTCTGCAAGACTATTACATATAGATTTTTCTGAAGTTACATAGCCTAGCTCAGAAAAACAGATTGAGGCATGCATTTGGGCACACTTACGTTATGCAGAGTGCATATTTATATATAGTTTTATAATCATGCGAGTGTAGGACAAGGGAAAAGAAATTAAAGTTAATTTTAAGAATCTTATCAGGTCATTGCCAAGAACTCCAATATGCAGAATAACATCACCAAACCCTTTTTTGTAAAAATAAAGCAAATACCAAAAGTTAGTTCATTTGGGTCTATACTGGAAACAATTGCAACAGCCTGTTCACCCCAAAATGTAGTTAGCTGAATATACCTAAATTTCCTTGTCTTACTTTGCTACTTCTTTCCCCTCTAACAACTTTCCATTCATCATGTCATTAGCATCACACAAGGAACACCTTCTCTAGCTTTGAAAACATTTAACAGCATCAATGCTAACATTTCCACTTTCATTCATGACATTTGTGCCCCCAGGCTGAACAAAGGGAACAGGAACGTTTATTTTCCCCAAAGAAAAGCACACAGAGTCTTCTTACCCACACAAGAAAGTTAAGGCACGTTGCAGTTGTGAAAGTGCTAAGGTATCAGAAGATCTAAAACTGAACAAGTCCTAAGGAAAGACAATAGCTTGATTTCCTTAGGCAGTGTATTTCAAGATTACATAGGGACAGACAAGCATAAAAGTGCCAGAAGAAGGTGCTTGGACCTCAGTCCATTTTTTACTATTTACAACCACTTGGAATGGTTCAAAACAGCAGTTCAACAGCAGAGCCAAAGCCCCTCTTGTGCCCCCTCAACTTTTTTTATTCCCCCAGTTAAAATTTAATGGAAAGCTGGGACAACCTGTGCTCTCAGATGCTATTCTGCAGGGAGTGTGTATTTGGAAGCAGGAGCAGTGAGATCTGTGAGATAACCAGGGCACTGGAATTGAGTCATGCGGTACTGAATTAAATGCTCTCAACCTGGAATATTCATTATTCCACTTCTGTACTCCAAAGCTTGTTGAAAATGTGCTGACAGGTAATTAAATGGCGTTGACATAAGGTGGGCAGATCATGCAAAGTCTCTTCTGTCATTTGGACGGGGAACTAACACTTTATTACTGCTTGGTACATTCCACACCATTCAAACATCCCTCAAGAACTCTGGTGTCCCTGTTTCTCCCTAGAAAAGAAAAAATATATCAAGATTTAAAACTTAGCAATTGCAACTATCTCGCCAGAACTGCACTGTAACCTACCAACAGCTTCTGCAGTCCCTTTCAATAAGGTTGATTCAACTTACGGTAATAGAAAAATAAAGGAACAGCAGTATCACCTCAATGACAGATGTACATAGTTGTGTATCAGACCTGAATTTTGGCAATAGTCCGCATCACAGCAAAAGACTAAACACCAAGAAACTTATGTAAAAGTCTAAAAAGCCCGTTTTGTTATTTATTCAGCACCTACACGCAGGCAGCCTGAAGTTTCATGCAGCTCCTGTGAAAACTGTTAGGTGGTTATTAGAACGTTAAGGTGTCTCTTGCTGCCTGTCCTTCCTCCCCCAAACAGATACCAAATTACACATCACCTACAGTCAGGTTTGCTCTAGAAATCTCCACTTAGAAGTTTTGCCAAAATTAACAACTGAAAAAATTCATCCTGTTGGAAGGATATGGAAAAGGGAATCTAGCCTTCAGCTAGGTATCATTAATTGGAATTGCAATTGGAGTTGCAGGACACCTATAGAACCAAGGTAAATATAACGACCTCTGACATCCCCTCTAACTACATAACCCATTTCCAAGGCTAATTCTTGCAAGAAGACCAAACGTTCATTTCTGTGCCCGCTGCACCATCAGTCACAGGATGTTTACCACTAGTTCTGGGCTCTGCCTTGTTTTTATATTATGGGATTTTGAAAAAATAGGTAGTTTAGAATGGCTTTTCCCAAGAAACTTTCCCAGGCACACCGATCATAACAAAGACTTATCATTCTGAAGTTTTGGGGTTTTTTTTGTTTGTTTGTTTTTGCTTTTTAAGAGTCCCATTTGCAGACACTTCAAGAAGTTGCAGTGGCTCAAAGAAACAAGCTACCCACAGCTACACAGAAAAGTCACCACCTCAAGCACACTGCCCAAATAGGAAAGCCAGGCCATTCCACAGAGAAGCACCTACAGATTTCTCATATCACTCCCACACAGCTGCTAGTGACTGTACCCTAGCCCATCCTAATACTGCTAATGTAGTCACAACAGAACTATATGGAATAGAAGCAATCCTACACGGAATTCTTAAACCGCACTCAACTGTTGCTTTCTTCCTCCTTACCTATTTTTCATTCTCATCTTTGAAAAGGCATGACAGGAGCAACAATGTTAGCTTTCAGACTTCCATCAGGCTCTTAGAAGATGTAATGTGCAGTGAAAAGTAGTACTATAAAGCTCATTTTAGTTACAGGACACTTAATACTGTGGACAATAAGCTGCATATATGTATCAGTGTCAATATAACCCCAATAGAGCCTTAAAACTCCATCTCAGATAAGGAACTGGACATCTGATCTCACTGGAGATCCAGCTATGGCCAACAACCAAAATCAAAGAGGGTCCAAGCGAAGCTGCAGCTGGAGTATGCATTGAACTGGCAGTGTCAACAGGAGCACAGGCAGCCCCAGGGTGAGCCACAGCCAATTAATACGCCCCAGAAAGCACACAGATGTCACCAACTGGAAATGCTGGGTGTCATAAGCATGGCTTACTTGCTTGAGCTTCCAAGTAACAAAACACACAGAATTTCCAAGGCAGGCTGCCTGCAGCAGGCCAGGCTATGCAGCGTTATCATTTGGGATCTACTTAACAGAGACTAGAGAGGAACTGAACCAATTCAGCAAGGGCCCTGCTTTACTGAAGACACTCTGCTACAGTTTCTCAATACACCCTCCAAAATACCCAATAAATATTGAAAAGCAAAGCAGCACTGTTACTCTTATATAACAAAAATAATCACTGGTCTATTTCTGCTACAGCACAAGGCACAGAAGAAATAAAAAAAATTAACCATACACTGTCTGAATAGTTCATCAAGTAAAAGATTTGCCTGAATCATCAATAAAGCTGTTCCAAGTTCTCCTTTGGCTGTGCCTGTTTGAGAAGTCCCTTTAGACTATAGAAATCCTTTAGGACAGCTGCTGCACACTGCATATTGCCTTCACCCACAAGATGCTGAGCCCAAGTGACACAGAAGTTAGATGGCACCAATTCCCCTTTCCATAAAGGTAGTCAAAATACTAGCAAGGCAAAATGCTGAGCTCTGCTTGCATAAGATAAAGTTGCAAAAGCTATAAGTACTTTCAAAAACATCCAAGAAAGTGGCAGACAAAAAAAGAAGAAAGAATGCTTCTTACTTACAAACACAGAAAAGCATTATTTTCTAAAGATAAAACTGGTTGGTAAAGAAGATACCTCTCACAAGCAAAACAACTCAATAACAGCTCTAAAAAATAAACAAAAAACCAACAACAAACCAAAACAAAAAAACCTATTCTTCAGCAAGACAGAAAAAAACTTGTCAGAGCTCCTAGTGAGAGCAATGTATCTCAGTCCCATACCACATACTTCAGGCCTCCTCTCTCAGTTCTTCAAAGCCACAGAACGATGGAACAATATCTTTTTAGGACAGCTTCACTCCCCAAAAGGCTTATACCTACCATCTTAACACAATAGTTGTTGGTGGTACCTCTTGTCACTCAGGAACACCTTCACTGGGTGGGCTGCGGAGTGACCCCATCACCTATTGCCCCACATTCCTTATCATCCCATTGGGTGGGTTGTGGCATGACCTCACTTTCTTTATCATCCCATTAGGTGGGAGATGCTTGGCCACAACAGCTCTGTCCCTCCCACCCAGGGCTCCACCCAGGCCACCCTGCTGAGCTCTGGCCCTGGCTGGGGCAGAGGGTGCTGAGCAGGGGGGTTCCACACCACAGCCCAGATGGGCCTGGCTGGGAAAGATGCTGAGGGGAAATAATCTATAAAGTAATATTTTATTTGGCACAGCTAAAGGTTGCATAGGGCAGGCCTAAAGACCTGCACTTCACTGCATTTAGCCTCAGTAAGCAGGAATTTCCCCCTGCTTTGACCAGGCTGCAATTAAACATGCAAATACCAAGGAGCCCTCAGGACTCCCCTCATCTGCATTTCCCAGCTTCAACAGTACCTGTGTGCCAGTAACTTTGTCCCTGTTTATACCTCACAAGGGTGAAGCTATGACACAACATCCCCACCCTGTGTTGTATTAAATCATTTTTCAAACTTCCAAATTTAACTGAAGAGCTGTTTAATTCAGCTTACACTGCTCCATATACGAGTATAGAAGTGCTGTAATACACTATTCCAGTTACAAGTAGTAGGTATTTCATAACACACTGAATATGGCACCATTACCCAGTCTGGCACCCTCCACTTTCCCGTAAGTTCCAGTTTCAACATTCACACCAGACTGGACGCAAGATAAAGCTCCTGTGCGTGATGAAGCTGTTTCCAGCATCAGCTGCAGCTTCCACCGTGTCATCTGTCCCCTATGCATGCGAGGCCAAAGGCAGGCAGCCAGGGAATGGGCTAAAGAGCCAAGCAGCTGAGACTCAGCTCCTCCTCGGCGACTGCCGTGGGTCAGACTTGCTATGAGATGCTCTCCGACGTCAGATTACCAGGCACAGCAGCAGCAGGGGACAAGTTTAAGATCTCTTCAAAGGAAGGGCCTTCGTCCTCAAGGGGTATCTCTGCTTCAAACATACGCTGGAGCAGAGCGTCAACTGTCCTGTACCCTGTGGGTGGCCAAAAAATGTTGCTGTGAGCATCCCTTGCTGTTCCTCACAAGTTAGGAGGTAGCTGCCTCAAGGCAGCTCTTACTCAAAGAGAAGAAATCAAATGTCCTAAGTGATATTCCCTGTTGGTTTACCCCATAGACTTTCAAGCACTGTGAGCACTCGTAAAGGCTAAGACCATTATTTTAAGATTTTAAGCACTTTTTGTTCCTGTACATCCTTTGATTTTTGATCCCAAGCAGCTGCCAAGTTGAGAAGCATGAGACTGGCGAACCAGCAAGAGAGCCGGAAAAAAAAGTAGGCATTAAACTAAAGCAAAGTTGGATATAGTCACCCCGTGATCTGAGCCAGGAGGAATGCAGAGAGCATACAGGAAGAAGTAAAACAGAGAACAGGCTTCTTGGCACCAGCAGGACCTCAGCCCACACAGCAGTGTCTTCACAGGCTGGCTACTGAAGCCAAGTGTGCACAGGAGGGCTGAGGGAGGAGAGAGGAAATTAAGCTGAGTCTTAGCTGCTTTTATAGCCCAAAGGAAGCAGAAATGTGTGGGAGCTTCCTTAGGGAGAGGGACAGTTCAGAGCCTGGGTCTCAAACAGAACACTGGAGGGCTGCACTTACGTTTGGAGGCAATTTTAAACACCAGCCCTTTCGATGGTGGCTTTGTTCCACTTTCACCCTCAAGGTCATGCTCAGTGCTCTCCATGTTATCAAGGAGCTGTTCATCCTGGAGCTCATCCCTGCACAAGAAGGGCCAGAAGTTACTGCAGGAGGAGCACGTCTGACCCCAGGGGCCCAATCTGTACCCAGCAGCAGTGGATTCCCTGTGCAGGACAAGCACCACCCATGGTGCTGAGTCTCCAACATCTTCCCTGTTCTCTGGGAAACATTGCCCCTGGATGGAAGAGCTCATCAAGGCCAACACAAGTAGCCTTCAGCTAACATCTAGACCAAACCAACACTGTCATGGCAGAGAACTTTGTGACAAGAGGAGTCTCAGCTCACACAGGATGGAGGGTGGCTTTCCCAGCCCTCATTGGATGTGCCAAGGTAGCCACATCCAGCACGACCCTTTGAGGACCTTACTCTTGAACTCCCATTCCCAGCTCCTGGATTTTCTGTTCAATGGCTGTTTCTACTTCACTCTTCTCCAGGGAGTACTCCACAAAGAAAGCTTCCAAAATGAATGACACGAAGATACTAAAAGAAATGACATGCAGAATTACACAGTAGCATTTCCTTACCAGCTTCCCACCCCCTGCATTTGGACTCCAACTACTGGCTCATTTCCCAGCACAGAACCCCTTTTCCTTCCAAAAAGGAGAAAAACAACCTGAAACTTACTTGACAATAATTATCACCATTACGATGTGGAAGGCAATGAAATACAGCTTAGCAGGCTGAGCTGTCACATTAGCAAATCCATTGGCAAAGAGTATGATGGGAGTTAAGGACCAGAGAGCTAAAGGAGGAGAACATCTTGCTGTAGAGAAGTGGTAAGAGAGGAAGCAGATCACATTGCCCAGCAATGACCTTCTGAACAAAGGCCTCTGCAAGGACCATGTCTGGCATCTTGCACTACATGCAACGGTGTGTGCAGTGCAAGGGGAAGAACATAGAAGGTCCAAACTAGAACCTGGTGATCCACCACAAAGGATATCGTGCCACTGATTGACTACAGTAAGCTCCATCAGGACAATGAAGGAAGATGCAAAGTTGTTGAAGTTGTTCTTGCAGTATTTTCCACGGGCAAACAGAGAATCCTTGAGGGCTGGGTTCCCACATTCCAGGGCATGAGGAGCATTTGAGTTTGCAGGGAAGAACTGGATTTTCCCATGGAATAACTCCATGCCAATGATAGCAAACACACAGTAAACAACCTGGAAAGAAAAACCCAATCACCCACTTCTCCAGTGAGCAGCAACCTCTACAGTGAGTTTAACTCCAGCAGGCTTTCCTGTTTTTCCATAGCAAGTTGTTAAGGAGCAGCACAGAGACCAAGGGATTCAACCCCCTCAAAGGTAGTTACAAGGCAGGAGTAATAAGCCAAGAACTACAGCTCAAATAAATGGAAATAGAATAAGTTATCTTCATAATTTGAAAATAATTTTAGGAAATTATTTGAGAAACAGGTTTTATTTTCAGCTTCTTGCCCAGATCCATTTGATTCCTTACAGTGAGAAGCCCAGACTGCACTGAGCAACCTTGCTGCCCCATGGAGCAAAGAAGGATGTCCTGACCTGGCGATTTGTCCCAGCCCCTGTGCACACACTGACATGTGCAATGACCAAGGATCAAACAGACACAGTTTCAAAGACCAACCATCCAGAGATTTATCCTCTTGGAAATAGCATGAGACTTCAGACATCCCTGTAAAACTGGAGTGCTTTGAGAAAATACTAGGATTTCTTACCAGAGTCAGTCCACCAAATGTCAACATTGTTGGTACAATGTTTATCAGCGTGTTCATGATGACCCGGAACCTACAGCAAATGATTAATGACAACACTTGCTGTTGGGAAATTCTTTTGAAGCCCATGCTTGCATATCACCACATCCCATCCAACATGTGCACCCACATGCCCTGATTTAAACATAAGTCTCCAAAGAGGCTACAGCAGATGCATTCATTCCAGGCATGCTAGGACAAGGCCTTGGGATGCTTTGTTGAGTGGCCACAGACAGTTCAAAGCAGCCATGCAGAGCAACTCAAGGCACTGTCTCAGCCAGCCTCTGATATAGCTTGCCCCAAGACCCATAGGCCTATCCCACTCTCCTCATTACCTCTGAATGCTGTCAACAATCCTTATTAGCCTGAGGACTCTTAAGATGAAGACTATATCCAGGATCTGCTGGCTGTTGTACTTTGTGGCTGAGAAAGGAAAAGAGACTTCCTGGTTATGAAAAATAAGCAGAGAAGCATAGAGATTAAGTACATTCTTACATGTAATACAGTTACATCCTTGTTAAATACTTTTTATGACAGGTAGTTATTAAAACAACAAAAAAAAGTCTGGGTTAGTTCTTGGAAACCCTATAGGAAATTCACTGTCTTGTCAAAAAGCCTCTCAAGCCCAAGGTGATGGCAAAAGACGACTCAAAACCACCGAGTTTCCCAGAGGCATGCAGACTGTTTAAGCTGCACTTACTCGATTTCAGGGTGGCATTGAGTGTCGTTGCAGTCAGGGCAGCAAAGATGATGAGGGTATCAAACCTAGCACGAGGGAAGGCAGTGCTGTTAGACTGGTGGGCAACAGAGACTGGGCAGAGCTCAAGCTGCCACCTGACGTCAACACATAGTGACCTCTCGTCCTCATGCTGTGCCAGGCAGCACAAACTCTTCATCAGATGGGAAAGCTTTGAACAGCAAAATGCTTTCCCCTACCCAGTCACTATCTTCACATTTCACTTTTGGTCGAGATGACAAAGCAGAGCAGAGAACAGTAGTCTCTGTCAGAGCCAGATTAAGCCTTAATAATATAATGTGCTCTTAAAAAGAGCACATTATCCTCTGAAACATACAATCCTTTTCATTACAACCTGGTAAAGGAGTTCAGCAGCCCATGTCTCCAAGAGACTCTCAATTCTTGGGGAGCTGAACACAAAGATCTTTCTGCACTTCACCTTTACCACAAACATTCATCCCACTCACCAGTTCCAGAACTGATTTTTGCCAAAGAACGCCCTTGGTTCATAAGTGTACACTTTCAGGAGTATCTCAATTATATACAAAGCAAGGAAGACCCACTCCGTGTAAGAAATATAAGGGGTTTCCTCATCCAGAGCAATGAAGATAGCATTTATTAGAATGATCACATCATAAGTCCAAACAAATCCCCTGCAAGAAGAAAGAGAAATAAGTTTGTCACTTCCTAGAGAGTAAAAGTCAGTTATTTTAGATCTTTCCTTCCTCTCTCAAACACATTGTCATTTAAGAAACTATCTTTGCCCATCACCTTTTGCCAAATCTGAATTTAGGATATTTCCTGCAGAGTTTAGCTTTGCCCTTGAAGTCCCAAAAGAAAGCAGAGCACGAGTCTTCAAGGTACACCACTTCCATTGCCAGCTCCCAGCGACTGACTGTGGCTGAGTCAAACAGGATTTCTCAGGCAGAAGGACTGGACAGCTGTGCAGGACTGAGATGGGAGGCTGGTACACCAAATGGGTGCACTGGAGTCAGAGGGACCTGGACAAACTGGGTAAGTGGGCAGAGAGGAATGCCACGATCTCCAAAAGGGAAATGCGAAGTCCTGTTCCTCAGGAGGAATAACCTCAGGCAACTGTGCCTTGCTTGAAAAGCTGAAGCTGAGCCTGCAATGCACCCTGGTGGCAAAGACGGACAACAGCATCCTGGGCTACGTGAGGAAGACTTGTGAAGAGGTCGAAGGAAGTGATTTTCCCCTCCTTCTACTCCGTACTGGTGAGGCAACATTTGGAGGCTGCTCAGCCTGAAGGAGAGAAGGGTCAAGGGGATCCCCAGTATGTATAGATACCTGATGAGAAGGTGTAGAAAAGATGGAACCAGACTCTTCCCAGTGGTATCCAGTGACAGCACAAGAAGCAAACAGCACAAGTTGAAACACAGGATTTTCCAATTAAACAAAAAAAGCTTTTTTTTTAAAGCAAGAGTGGTAAAACATTAAAACAAGTTCCAGGGATGTTATGGAGTCTCCATCCTTTTCCTTGCTATCCTCAAAACCCAACTGGACATAGCCCTGTAGCCTACTTTAGCAGCCTGGTTTTGATGGAGGTGGTTACTCTAGACAATCTCTAGATGTTCCTTCCAACCCCAGTGATTTCACAGTTCAAGAAAGATGCGAAACAGAGCACTAGGGAGCTCGTAGCACAATGCATCTCTGCAGCAGAGACTTCTGAGGTAAGACCACCCTCAAATGAAACATTTAGTCTGGTCATTTAAGACCAGCCATAAAGCACTTCTTGCTTTAATAAGAACTGTTTATGTGCAGCACTTCTAGAAGACCCAAACAAGTGAGTCTGGAAAAGATACGGACTTGCTAATAGGCAAGTCCAGTTTCTCAGCAGCACTGAAGGTCAGCTGAGAGCACAGTTAGTCCACAAAACACTTCTAACAAAACACAGCCTCTGATGTTTACCTAAATGCAGTGTTGACTTTGCAGTATGACACCAAGAGGAGTATTTGCTTGCACCACCAGGGCTCTGCAGCCCTTTGGATGTCAGGAGCTGCTGGTGCCATCAGAGGCTTACCTGTGCCTAACCATGCTGCGCAGGAACCGGCTCACTGCTGAGTTGTATACACGAGGCATCCACTGCCCCAGCGGATGGCTGCGTATCTTCAGAGTGATCACCTGGATGTTGAGGAGATCTGCCAGCTGCACAAAGGACTTCTTGTCTGAGGTAGGGGAAAGCAACACACATCAATCTGCTCACATTAAAAAGACGGCGTCTGGCAAATGCAAATGTGTTGCAGCAATCTACTCCATTCACAGTAGCAGGCAACAAACATGCCCAGAGGTATCCACCACAGAACAGGCTGAATACAGTGCTCAAAAGCACCTCCTCTAACCCATGCATGGGGTCTGGCTCAGGCAAGAAGCCAACAATCAACACAAGCCTTTAATGATCAGGCTGGGTATGACCTAGCATAAAGAGACTAGCCCATCTCTGCTGATATCGTGTCTCCAGCAGGAGCAGAATGAGAGACTCCAGAAGACTCCTCTTTATTGCTTAGAAAAATCTAGTAACAAGGGAAGTTTTCCTTCTCTTGTGCTGAGAACAGGATGTCCCATTTTCCATGGCAAACTCGGCTTGATGCCAAATGGCCATAAAGAGCTGCCCACAGTATGCACAAAATGGGCAGAAAGAACAACCTTTCAGGACTTAAGTGATCTAAAGGGATGAGGGGAGAGGAGTCTGGAGTCCCATTGGATCCATTACAGACCACAAGCCCGAGACGCTGACCCTGGGCTTCTCCCCAGCCCCCTGAGCATAGCCACACCTCACTGCTCACCTACAAACCCCTTCTGCTCATCATCTGAGATGCGTAGCAGCAGCTCTCGGTGGGAGTTGCTGATGTCAGGAGACACCAGCTTGACAAGCTGCTTCCACCGGGCTTCTCTGACCACAAACTGTGCTCCTTCCTCTTCCTTCAGGAGGTTGAAGGCCTCTGTCATCTTGCGGCGCTTCATGTAAGCGAGCGTACGGATCTCGTTCTAGAGAGAGTATGGTGATTTAGGCAGCATCAGTCACCCTTACCCCCCCCTTTTTTTTTTTTAAATTTTCATGGCACAGAGATACAAGAAGAGACTCAGAGGAATGCATTTGGAGTGATGTTAGACACAAAGTACAGCAGTGTCTGCAGGGGTGATGAGAAATGCTCTTTAACAGGCAACGATGGGCTCTGCACTCTGGAAGGATCGGTAGATTGCTTGCTGCTGGGAGATGCATTGAGAAACCGGAAGAAAAGACAAAAGGATAGAGTCCAACAGGAAGGAGATGACAAAGATCACAGGATCTGCACTTGTTCACATATGCTTCCCATCTGTAAGTGAACATTGCTGAGGTCAGGGGTGGGGATCCTCTTCTGTACACAATTACAAGCTGGCTCAAGAACCTTACACCCTTGGGAGATCAGCCTCTGTATAGACCTAGCAGATTGCTTACTGAGCAAGAGCCAGCCTCCTCACAGGAGCAGCCAGGAATTTCCAGCTCTCACTCTTTGATCACAAGTACAAAACTACACCTACTCAGGTTAGGTAGAAGCACCAAAAGACTGTTTACTTTAGCCTCTCTTTACATTTCCTCTGCTTTAAAAGCACATGCAGTGGCAGAAAAAGTGTGCTGAGTATTTACGGCCAACTGAAAACAGTTTCCTACATAAAGACATAATTTCTGAGCTCCACACTTTACAGAAGCAGAAGCTTTCCAAGGGAAAGTCAGGTATTTCTTTAAAAGTTCACACAGAAGAGCATGCAGTCACCAACCACAACTCACCCCTCCAAACATTACCTTTAGGTGTTTTTTGTAGTTGTTGTACACAACAGCCAGAAAGAGAGACATGAAGATGTATGTGTTGACAATGACGAAGGCAATGAAGAACAGGGCATACCATGAGCTGAAGTCAAATGCTGGCATCCTAGAAGGGGAGGAAGATTGCTACTTGATGAGCAGACAAACAGAGGGGGGGAGGGGGAAATGGAGAAGGAAAACTAAGAGAGAGAGAGAAATTGCAAGAAAAGTCTTCCAGACTGATTTCAAAGTACTGTTCTGTTTTGGATAGCCAAATAAAACCCAAGCTAAAAACTGTGCATGAGTTCAGCAAGAGAACAGTTTACTTCCACTAGGTTTTCATAGTAGTTTATCAGGCGCTGCCTGAAGGGATGCAGGAGGGAAAGCACAGAGATAAAGCTTCCATCAGTGTGGCCATGTTCAAGTGAAGAATCTTGAGGTGAGGTCTGCATCACAAGCTGGTTATTAGATCCACAGACCCTCCCTGCACTCAGGCCTCCTTGTTCATGTCCTTTGGAAGGACTAGCATTTCTCAGTGTAAATGCTCAGGGCTTCTGCAATGTCCCAGTCCTGTCCAGTACATCTAGCACATCAATGAGCTCCTTCCCATCCCTCTCCTTGACAACACCTTTATGGTAAAAACTGAAGTGGGAACCCAGTTTGAATAAAAAAGGTTGGAAAGCCTAACCAGTCATGCAAATTGGAATGTGCATAGAAGGTCTTGCAAATATCATGAGAGAAGACTAATTATCACTGCAGCACACCCTTCCTTTTCAGGAAAGGGTTTTAATCAAAGAGAGTATGCATTTGACCCTCTGGTTTAAGCCTTCACCAGCTCCTGAGTCAATTGGAAAGCATCAGTGAAAATGCACCTTTTCCAAAAGCCTTTCTAACTTCGTATTCTGCCTCAAAGCCATTTATAAAACAGATGACTGAGAATTCACAGAATATCACAAGGTATTTCAGAGCAGCCACAGAGCTTTGACTTGTCCAGCCTGCAGGGGCTTTGTGAGTTCTCTGTTTTATACCTTGCTGTGCAAAATACAGTCCTGCTCTGAACAGAGATCCCACCACTAGGAGCAGGACAGCAGCATTCACAACAGAGTTACTGCAAGCTCAGCGTACATACATGACATCTGGGCTGTTTGCTGTCGTCACTAACACATAGAGGTCAAACACAATTTCCAGGTAGTTTTTGAAATATGGCAAGCCTTCTGCTGTCTGGAGATTCCTAGGAGGAAAAGGATTGTATGAAGTTAAGCCCAGAGCCCACATATCCCACCAAAGGAACTGTATGTATTTGCAGTGCTTTTATTCACTACTTGTTTGGAGCTGCCAGATTCCCTCTTCCCCAAAAGTATCACACCCATTCTTCCCACCCAGCTCTGAGCACAAGTAGTAGTCACACCTCTCACCAAACAGCTTCAGGGCCATGAGGGAGAACATCAGAAGGCTAAACATGAAGAGCAAGAAAACATAGGTGATCTCTGGCAGAGTGTTGCGGATGCTGCGGAAGGCTCTCCGAATCTGCCAGGGAGAAGGGAAACATTTAAAGGCAAGAAGCTACCAGTTCTTCCCCCTCACCATTCCATCTGGTTCAAACACCTGCACAGGGACAGGCAAGCAAAGTGGAAGAGTTGTCTGTCACCTGGCAGGAGACAGTCCAACCCAGATATGCCAGCTCTGTTCCGGTGAACAGTGTGCAAGAGGATGAGGCCTTTCCTCCTCAGTTCCCAGGAAAGATGCTAAAAGGGACACATTATCTACATTGCAACATGAACTCAGCCAAGCCAAGGGACAGAGAGCTCTGTGGCACTGCTCAGATGCTCTTGCTGCCGGGGACTGGTCAGGGACACAAGCCCATCATTACAGGCCACAAAACACACAGCCTAAGACTTATCTGCTCCCTTACCCAGGCCTCCACGCTACAGTAGTTTGTTTCTAAGTTATGACACTCTTGAACAGCAGGACAAAGATCTCCCCGTGGCAAGAGGAATCAGAGTTCAAGGCACCCACCTGGGCTAAAAGTTCAGCTTCCAAGAACAGCCCAACACTTGTGCTTGGTTGCCAGGGAGATTTTCAGAAATAAGTAACCCGGCCCCTGACCCAGGGAGAAACAGTTCTCTTGTCTGCAGTGCTGCTCAAATTCACTCCTCCTGAGGACAGCATCTACCTCTGCTTGCTAACAGAGGGTGGACCAAGCAAAGCCTATGGACTGACCTTACAAGAAACATTCTGCTTTCTCCATGCAACATTAGACTTTGTCCATGACATCTTCCCTAAATCATCCCAGCACACCATCCAGTGAGAAACTCTGGTTCCAGCCCCAGGCACACTCAGGGCTCTGCACTGCAAGAACCCAGCCTGTCATACAGGGAGTCCAAGAAGGACTAGTGCCAACCCACTCCTTTCTCCATCTCAAATTGTTGCTTCAGGCCACCTCCAAGAGAAACCTTGACTCACAGGAACCAGAATTCTGCCACTTCTGCACAAAAAAAACTTTCAGCTAAATCCCCTGGATCTCAGAAAGCAGCAGACTGTCTGAAACCAGGATTCTGCACCAGGGGCCCATGCCACCAGACCTCTTCCTCACCTGGCGACTCTCTGCAAAGTTGATCAGGAAGATGGGCCTCACAATTCTTGACCATCGAATGCTCCTCACGTTGTATATCCTGAGAGCCCCATATATGGCCAAGTCTGTTAGGGATAACTGTAACAAAGAAGAAAAATCTCCAGAAGCAATATTGTAAAAGTGTCTAGGTGGTGACAACAGGGTTAGCTGATGCAAGGCAGACAACACACAACAGGTTTTTGGAAACAGGCCAAGCTGCTGGTTGATTGGTCCATGGCTCTTGTGGAGCCCTCTTACAGCAAGCCTATGTAACCCAGAAAGCTGCAAGAGGAAAGATCCACTTACACATTGGCCTCTCCAGCCTTGGAGGCTCCCTTAGGCCTGACTCACCAGGATTGCCACCATGATGCAGATGTTCTTGGTATCCTTCCAGAACACACTGCGAAGGGTGACTTTTGCAAAATGCATCAGTCGGCCAAAGAACACCAGAAGGCACAACACTTCAATCAGAGAAGTGACCTGTAGAGAGAGAAGGAGACCAGGTCTCTAAGAGCAGGGCTAGCCCTCTTCAGACAGATGAAGTTCAGGCAAAGGAAAAAGAGGCAGAGTCAGTATAAAAGTTTTTCCAGTGGGTTTTGGCCGTTTTTCAGGCTCACATATTTGGCACCGAGCAAGAGTTTCAGGCCCCCTTTTGTGCAATTCCTTGCTACAGGCAGGTTAACCCCATAAAATTTGTGTTTGCTTGGGATTCCAGGAGCATACTTCTCAAATACCCTAGTGCAGAACAAATAAAGGTTGCAGAAAAATAACTTCTAAGGGCAACACTCCACTTCTGCTCTGAGACATGAGGATGGTACTTGGGTCACACAGGCAAATGGTATCTGTCCCAGAGATGGAGAAAAGCAGCATCATTTTGTCCACAGTCACATCAGCCACTGCTGATGACCACAGTAGTTCCCATTGTCTCTTTTTTCTCCCCCATTCTGCAGATGAAAGGTATCAAAAAGATTAGCAGCAATTTTCCCTTGGCATCTTGACAACTTTCCTCAAGCAAGAAACCCTCACTTGCTTTACTGATGAATACACCAGTAGTTGAGTTGCTGCCTCTACACTGGAAACTTACCAGGAAAGGGAGTGGATACACAGCAGGCTCTTCAAACATTGCAAGGGACAGATTGAGAAAGATGAAGAAGTAGGTGGCTGTTCGCATGATCCAGTGGTTGTAGAGGTAATAAAGCCTGCAGAAAGAAGGCAGCGGCACCAGAAATCAACTTCATAATAAAAAACCAGTAAAACCTCTGTGTACATACCCACGGGCTCACCAAAAACATCTTGGAAGAACAGCACACGCTGTCCCAAATAATCATGCAGGAAGAAGGGTGAGAATAGTACAATGTTGCTAGCCACAGATTTGGCAATTTGTTTCCTGGCTGTTCCTTATAGTCTGAGAGATGCTATAATCCCTTTTAGGAAGGAAAAAAAGAAACCCTGGGAACATGCAACACGGGCATTCTTTGGTTCAATTTAAGACTGCAACATACAGATTTGGTAAAGCTGCTTCCTTTTTCTAATTACCTTCTTCCTTAATTTGAGTACAAGCTTCTGCTACATTCAGATATCCACATGACACACAAATTAAGTCTGATTATCTAACTCCTTTTTTTTTGCATGTTAAAAAGCAGAGTAAGAAAAGCCACCAGAGAAAATTATGAGCTGCACAGTAAATTGTTTTGGATTGGGTTTTTTTTATTTATATATACAGCTCATGCTATGTTTTATCCCCTACAGCAGCAAAACCTCTGGTGAATACTAGTAATAACCAGAACCACATCCAGCTCCAACCCTCCCATAGGAGGTCTCTCACACAAGGGAAGATGTAGAGCAGACCCGCAGGGTACAGATTGTCACCTCACCTGTCCAGTAACCACATGCACAACAGCTACAGTCTGAGCCTGATGGAAAACTTGCCTCCCTGACTGAAGCTGCTCAACCTCAAAAGGGAAGAGAGTCACCATTGCTGGCAAAATATTCTTGACTTAGGGAATTCCACCTATTGGCGATTACCATAAACTCTTAATTACCCCTGCTCCTAGCAGCTACTGCCCTTTCTGAAATACACCTGAGCAGAGCTGCCATATGCTTTTTTGATCAGCTTTGGTGTGCAGCAGGTTGGACTAAGCTTCCCAGATTCCTCATCCCCACAGGGTGCTGCAGCTTCACTTCTGAAAAACTTAAAACATTTTTTTTTCTCTCCAGCAAAAAAGTTTTTATTTCATTTCCCATCCTCAGCACACAGAAGGACTGAGCCCCATATTCAGTATGTGCATTTTAGCTCTTTGCATCCCATCCACTCCACCTTCTCAGCACCCACCTGGTGCAACCCAAGCTCCCCAGCCTTTGCTAGAGCAGACTCCACAACTGCCCCAGGAAGCTTGTGCCAGAGCCTGAACGACCCTCCTGGGGAAGAAATTCCTCCAAATATCCAACCTGGAGGCCATTTCCTCTGGTTCTACTGCTTGCTCCTTGGGTGAAGAGACAGAACAACCTCCACCTCCACCACCACTCCAACTTCTTTTCAAGGAGTTGTAGAGTGAAAAGGTCTCTCCTCAGCCTCCTTTTCTCCAGGCTGGACACCCCCCGTTGCCTCAGCTGCTCCTCAAAAGATTTGGGCTCCAAAGCCTTCAGCTGTGATTGGTTTTCCCATCCCAGCTCCACACGCTGTCTACGAGTCCCGCAGGGAGCTCTGCTCCGAGGTGATGGAGCCTCCCAGCCCTCCTTACCTGACTGCCTCGGGGGAGGTCTTGAAAGGAATATTCCTGTTGTACTGCGCATCCGAGACAAACGCCGCAGCCAGCAGCAGGTCCTGCAGAGAGGCAAAAAGCAGAGAGAGGTGTAGGAGCTTGAAGTAAACTTCAGGCAGATATTCAAAGGATGTCCCCTCCACCCCGGTACACGCTATAGCGGGAAGAAGTGGCACAAGGGGTGCTGGGCATCCAAACACCCGCATTCCCTCTTCTGATAGCGAGGACCCATCACTGTCCCAGCATGGGACACGCCGCGGAACCCCCTCACCGGACCGGACCGCTCCCTTCCCGTCCCGTTACCTGCGACACCGCCTCCGCCATGGCGCGAGCAGCCGCTGTTCCTCCCCGGCCCCGCCGCCTTTAAGGCGTCCCGCCCCCACCCCGGCGGAAGCGGGAGGCGGCTCCGAGCTCCAGACCGAGCCTCGGGAATGGGTCTGGAGGCTCTGCGACCCCGGGTTGTGCGTTGGGCCCTCCTGGTCGCCTTCGGGGCCGGGGTGCTGGTGGGCTGGCAGGGGGGACGGGCCCGGCGCCGCTTCCTCCTCTGGCGCAAGCGCTGGCTCCAGAGCCGGCTGGAAGCCGCACAGAAGAAGTTGGAGGCGGCCTGAGGCGAGAAGGAAACCTCGGTGGGTCCTGGCAGGTCATCGGTCGGACCTTTTGGTTGCCCTCTTCAGCAGGCTGGCTTCGGTGGGCGCGGCGTGCGAACCGGAGGTGTTTTGGAAAGGTCTGGTGGAAACCGTGTCCAAGAGCTTGCCAGAAAAGGAAAGGGCCCGAGGGATGCCCGTGCCGCCCCTCAGTCCTTGCATAAAACAAGATCAGACCTGCATCAGACTGACCTAACAAAGCACTGAGGATGTGACAACAACAACACCAAGTTTATTTCTCTATGGCTGTATCTGTCTTGCTTTAAAGCCTGCTGCCGAGGCCCAGAAGCTCAGCTGATGTATTAAACTGGCAAAAATCATGACACGACGTTCCTAGATGTGCTTATTTCTCTGATTAGCGAAAACATACCTTATGGGCACTGGTAAGGAATGATGAATCTCATTAGGAAAGCGCGCATGTGAAAAAAACCTGCGAGGACAATTAAGAGATGAAATCTGCATGCATTGGCAGGATGAGTAACCGAGTTAAGTGAAGGAACGATAGTGGTCCTTTGGACCCGGAATTTCTTGTGCTGGTTGGGACAAGGAATTGCAGAAATCAAGGAATTGCGGGAACCAGGGAACTGTGGAAATGGCAGTAGCACATTCCTTCTTCCTCTCCTGCTGCTAGGCAGATTATTTCTTTAGGTCTGGGAGAAGGGGCTGCTCCTGTATTGCATTGGGGGATTTACCACATCTGTATTACTGAACTGTGAAAGTTTAAAAAAATATTTAGGACAAAAAAAATAATGCTGATTTGTAGCCAAGTCAGTAGTCCTGTGGCTTTCTGGTAGAAACAAAGATTTCAGACCTCTAGGAGATCCTTCGATGGTGAAGCTGGGATGTAAATTATCAAGCACCAGTGTTCAGCAGAGCTGCTCATTTATGGGAGCACACGGTTCAAGCCACATCTGCTTGGTCCAGGGTGTACCAGCTTCACCAGTGAACCTTTGGTACCTTTTCATCGTGCACCTTTTGATGCACCATGGTGCACCTCCAGCCTGGCAGGCTCTCAGGCATGGGGGATTCTGTCCAGCTGCTGTCACCTTGTGGCTTTGTCTGTATCCAGGTGCCACTCACTTGGTTGGGGCAAGGGCAGGGATCACCAGCACTAAGGGAGAAGCGTGCGCTGGTGCAGACATTTCAGCCAGAAGCTGCGGCACCAGAGCCTCCGGGATGTCCCTGGGGAGGGCGGGCAGAGGACTCCCCTGCGGGCTGCGGGCTGCGGGCTGCCTATGCGTCCCCAAGCCAGGCCTTGCCCCTGCTGGGCCAGGGCTGCGTGAGGCACTCCTGGCTGCGACCCGCTGTCCGGCGGGTGCCCCTCTCCGCCCCGATGGCAGCCGGGCCGTGCCCAGCGCGGGCTCAGCATTCCCGGGGCGCGATGGTGGCGCAGCCCCCATGTCTCCTTCGGGCTGTCGGCCCGCGTCGCCTACAACTCCCGGCGTGCTCTGGCGTGACGCCATTTCTCTGCGCCGCCGCGCCCGTTGCCTAGCAACCATGTCGGTGCGGCGGGCGCGGAGCCCGCTGCAGCGGGTGCAGCGGCGGAACCGGGAGCTGCAGGTCCAGGTACCGGAGCGGACGGCCCGGCTTTGACCGGAGCAGGGTGCGGTGCGGTGCGGCGGGACTCTAACAGGTCCGGTCGTGTGTTGCAGGTGGAGGCGCTGCGGGCGGAGAGCGCGGCCTCGGCCCCCGGGCAGCGACGGCGCCTTTCGGTGAGGTGAGGAAGGCTGGCTGTTCCCCCAGGCCCCAGGGGCTGAGGTGGCTTTCGGTGAGGGCTGGCATATCGTAGATGCCGTCTGGGCTCGTATCGGTCGGTATTTGTCACAGAACTGGGTGAAGGGCCGAGTGTGTAAACCGCCACGTTTTGCTTGGCCTGCGTGATGTGGGTCACCCCTCTCTTAGAATTGTCAGAAAATGCCATCTCCCTGTCTTGCTTTCCATGCAGATGTATGGAGCTGAAGAAACTGGTGGATGAGAATACAAATGCTCTTCATGATTTGAAAAAAGTAAGTGTGAGGACCAATTTGTTAATAGTTTTCTCCAAAATGCATCACGGCAATTAGAGAATGCCAACCTCCTCTGACTTTAGTTGCCTAACGAGCAGTGTCTCACACTGCACGCTCCCCAACTGAGCTGTCTGACATCCATTTATATTATTTAAAAGCTTATTTTTAATGCTTCACCGTGTACAAGTTCTGTGCTTAAAACCTTTGCTAACCCAATACATTATAATTAATTGTAGTGGAAGCAGAGAATAACGATTTGAAATTTCACACAAAATTTCATCATGGCAGAGTAAAAGAGCAAGAAAGATGTCACCAAACATTGAGTGACAACAGCCCAGGAACGTGAAAGCTCATAAAACACATCTAGAAATCTAACTTTATAGGGGAACTTTGATTTACAGCGCAAGTTTGTTGTGTTCTTCTTTCTCAGGCTGATGAACCTGCACCAGTGGGAAATTATAACCAGAGGAAAGAAGAAGAAGAGAAGCTGTTGCTAAAACTCTCTCAGCAGCTGCAGAAACTTGTTCTTGTTTTGGATCAGGATAAGGTGACCGCGAATTCTAGAGCGTAAGTAGCTTAAGCAAACAAATGAAATCTCCACTTTTATACAATTGTGCATTTACAGTTGGAAAGGACCCTTTTTAGCTCATCCCCTATATTATCTTAACATGCAGTTAAAATAGAAGTGCTGAAGAACCAGCTCTCATGAGGCTTTATTTTAAATGTTTGATTTATTTTGGGTAGGGAAGAGAAACAGAAAGATCCTCAAACAGATGATGAAAATGGAGAGGAGGATGAGACTGAAGATGAAGAAAGTAGTGAGGAGGAAGACAGTGAAGAACCAGATGATGATGAGGATGAGGATGCATTGTTGGATGATCCAGATGTTAAAGAATGTGTTGCAGTTGGAAATTTCAAAGCACAGCAGGAAGGGGATCTCACATTCACAGTAAATATGTCTCTCTTTTTTGGCCGCAGATCATTTTTATTAAGCAATAACTAGAATTAAAACCTGTGCTTCTGGGATTCAGCTGGTTCCTTATGAGACTGATGGAGAGATGGCTTTTCATGGTGTACATTTGGCTTGGTGGGGTCCAGTGTCCTTTAGCCACCTTCTGCTGTAGCCATGTCTGTTGTGGCACTCTGTGACCTCTGCTGTAGGAAAAATAAAGCTTTCATGCTGTACTTTGTTTTCTCTTTTAGTTGTGCCTTCATCCATTTAAAAATATTTAATTGTCTTTTGTCTCTGTCTTTCCTTCTAATGACAAAGAAAGGTGAAGTCCTACTTATCCATGAGAAGAACGTGGATGGCTGGTGGGTAGCTGAAAATTCAAAAGGGGAGAGAGGCCTCGTCCCTAGAACCTACCTCACGGTTAGTGTCCTGCAAACTCCTGTTCAATCTCACCTGTTATTTGGTACATACTGACAATCATGTAGCTGCATAAAACTGATCATAGTGCTTACATGGGGACACACGTTTTTTTTTGCCCATTATTTGGAAATTACACTGTGCTTGTACACATGTGTATGGACGCCAGGAACCAAAACAGTAGTGTTGTGCTGTTGCAAGACAAACCTTTCTTGCGGTATGACTCTGAAGTCAGACCGGTGCTCTGGCAGAAGCTGTTGTCGTAGAGGATAGGGCAAGCGATGGTGCTGGCTTCCCAATCCCCCTCGAGGATGGCATCACGGATGAACCCAGTCCATCTTCCGGGTCGGGGTTTATCAGCACCTTTAATGCTTTGGTTGTTCTGTCGCGGCAACAGCAGGGTTGGGACATCCTCATCGTCATCATCAGGGAGAGTGGGTGGGTCTCGATATTTATGAAACGACGAGCGTCGTTCCATGTCTATTACCCTCTTCTCTAAAGATTTCATGGCCTGATTTGTTTGTTCAAGGAGGGCCTTTATTTTGTCCTCCAGGCCGATGGGTGCAGCTGGTGGGGTGACCGCTTCTTTCTCATGCTCTTTTTCTGGACTGGGAGGCAGCAGCAGGGGTGGTTTCAAGAAGAAACTAAGGCTACCCATCTCAGGGGCACAGGCTGTTGGCATTTTCACATTCTTTTATATGTTGTTTTCGGTGCTCGGAGAGGGTACTTCTTCTTCTTCCTCTGGCTCGATGTCTGATAGGAACTCAGCTATGGAATGATGCACTTTTCCCGACATGCCCTTAATGGCAAGTCTGTCATTCCTTAGTCCTAAAAAGGCCTTCCAGCCTTTATCACCCTCGGGATGGGGAGAGGGTAGCAGAGGTGCTGTGGGGACAACACCAGATCCTGCTGCTGGTGGTGGTGTTGTAGTATCAACGCTGGCTTTTGGCGGAAGCACTGCAATGGTGGTGGCAGCAGCTTCTGCCTCAGCTTTTATTTCTTTTAGAGCGTTGATTACTACCTCCCATGTACCTTCCAGTACAGTTGTATTCTTAGTCCTTTCTTGGGTACGGAGGCCAACCAGCAGATCACCGACCTCCTGCCAAAGTTCCCACGCAGCTGCCGCGGACGGGAGGGAGGAGAGTTCCTGCTCCTTCGTCCATGTTGCTGGTTTTTCATTAGCAGGGGTGCTAGATGAGAGTCCTATCTTTCTTTCCTCTCTTTCTAGGTGAATCAGTGATAGAGAGAAAAGGTAACGAATCTTCTCACCCAACTCCTTGGGTTTTCTGTTGATGTTAATCCACGCCAAACTGGCTCTCTTTTTTCTGGTTCGTCAAGAGCAGGGGCTAGACCGAGGTCTGTGCCCGCATTCTCCACCAGATGTAGCAAGACAAACCTTTCTTGGGGTATGACTCTCTGAAGTCAGACCGGTGCTCTGGCAGAAGCTGATGCCTTCAGGGTCAGTCAGTCTGGGTCAGTGCTGATGCTCCCAACACAACCAACCTCTCCCCTGCCCTGCTCTGCAAGTGAGCTGAGCTTGTGCTGGAGGCCAGGCCTTTTATTGGCCTCCTGATCCTGCCCCTGCGCAGTTGGGGCCAGCCCTAACCAGGCACAGGTGGGCTGAATGCAGGCTCACACCCACTGCCTGGGGATTAGCAGCACCTGGTTGTTGCCTTATCTCACTACATTGTGCCATGTGAAGATCAGACATTTAAGTGCAGAGCAGTTTCTTGATTGAAAGTAACAGTCTTGGTCACTAAAGGTCAACTGTGAAGACTCCAAGCTGGCACAGACTAACTTAGGTTTTTCATATTTCACATGAAATATGTGTCTTGGAGAATAGTGGTAATTCAACATTGAGAACCTTTTAAAAATTGATTTTAAAGCTTTTTAACTTTTTTTCTTTCATTTTTAATGTTGCTTACACATGTTAGTTTATGTACTTATGCACGTATATGTGGTGAATATTTAAATGTTCAGGTATGACTGTTTGGGCCCAGTGGTTAGGTGTGGAACAGAGCTTTTCACAATGTAACTGAAGAGTATGCAGAGTAGACAGCTTTTTACTCATGATGCCAATGTATTTCTGTTTTTAAGGATTACACTTTGCAAATTCATTCTCTCACTTGGAGGAATAGTCCAGTCCCTTGCTGGAGCTGCAGATCTCAGGGCACTGTTCTGCAGTTGCAGTACTCTGGAGTGTATACAGAAAACATAACAGACAGAAAATCTCTTCTCCCAAACTATTAACATGTGTTATGGTTCAAGAAAGCATTTTTCAGAACAGAACTGTGAAGAAATCCATCACTTTGCTGTTTTGAATCTGAATTACAGGTCCATCATGAAGACAGCGAAAAGCAAGAGCAAAGTGGAGAGCACATCGAAGTAGTGGATGAAACAGCAGATGGAACTGAAATTAAAAAAAGGTAAATGGAATGATGTGAAAGAAAATAAGTGTAAAACTGTTCTTCCTCCTCTTTAAATCTGGCAGTATGTTTCTTGCAGTGAGAATACCTCACAAGTGTGGTCTGTTCTTTGCATTTTTCTTTACACTACAGCAGTCGCTTTGTTTTCTTTCCACTTTGCAGACATACTTTGACTTGAGTGGGATTTTGGGGGAATTTTTCTTTCATTTCCTTTTTTCCCTCCCTCTCATAAAATAAAGAAAATGATTGGGTCATGTATCAAGCTGTGTTCCAGCTCATGAGGCAGCCTAGCAATTAGTCTTAGTGGCTAGAAATGTGTCATTATTACTTTCTCAGATCAGATATGGTAATTAAGCTGCTGCTATTTGAAGGTAAACCAATAGTGTTTAAATTTTTGTCCACACAAAGATGATGTATTATAGAAAATACATTCTTTTTCTTCCAGAACAGATTCCCACTGGAGCGCTGTAAGAAGAGCTATCTCGGAGGTAGGTGTATTTCTTACACAACAACTTCATCTACCATAATGTTAATTATTTTGTTGACAAGGTTCACCTTTTATCTAGCACTGTTTCTCCTATTAGAAACCATTGGTTTTTATTTAACATCTCCATTTTTGTTTTTGTAGCAAGAAATGCTAAAAAATTAGGGCAGAACTGGCTGTTAGATGTTAACTAATGTCCTTTTTATCCTTTTTCTTATTTTTGGTAATAGAATGACACAGTAGAGGTACTGGCAACCCTAGGAGCAGTTCCTGCAGGATTCCGCCCATCCATGCTTTTCCAGCTGTTAGAAGAAGGTATGGTTTTCTCCTAATAATTGCAGTGCGGGATTCTCAAGTGTCTGTGGGTGAGTTTCTTACCCTGGTTATGAGCCAATTGGTCTGAAATTAGTATTGCTTAATTATAATTGGTAATCTGTACAGGCTGTATTTTACCCATCAAGTAATATATAAAAGGTTGGGGTTTTTTTCTTTAATTAAATATTATTTCATCTCTGTGAAATACTGGCCACTAGGAAGCAATGACAGATTGCCTAATGCTTTCAAATATTTTCCTCTTTGGAAGATACTTCCTGTTGAAACTGCAGAAAATGATAATTTTATTTTATTTTCTCTTTTTCTTGGAGATCCTTAGGAATCTCTTCACCAAGTATATTACATATCTCATGGTTTCTTAGTCTTTTGGCTTAAAACTATTTCAAGTCAATAGCTCTTTCTGTAAATTAAATTACTATGTTTGTAGATTGAAATACTGCAGAACATTTACAAATAGTAAAGTATCCTTTTTAAAGAGTGCTTGTGGAAGATACCTCCGTAGTTTTCTTTTTAGAAGATACTTCCATAGTTTTGTTTGGACCAGTCAAATATTCAAATGGACTTCAGCCACATCTAAATTTTGAGTGTCATTCATTTTGTGGCAGAAAAGATAATAAAAATTTTTAAGAATCTCTAAAATTACTCCTTTTGTAGGCAAACAGTTTCGAGCAAGTTACTTCTTGCAGCCTGAACTTACTCCTTCACAACTGGCTTTCAAAGACTTGGTGTGGAACTCTGAAAAAAATACTGTGAGTATAACTGCTAAGAAAGCTATGATGCTTTTGGTTTGAGAGAAATTACAAGATCTGTAGATGTGAATTGCCCCCAGTGTGTCATACTGATGGGTATATATTGCTGTGAAACAGAGGATGGATTTTTATGTCAATCCAGAGCCCTTAGGCAGTAGATGTTATGACCTCCTACTCTCTGAAAGGAAAAAATGGGTACAAGTTGTCATGTCTTTTAAGTTATGTTTCATCTTAAATTTGGGTTCCTTCACAGTCTGGGGTGAAGCAGATTTGCATGGATCTAAATTTTTAAACCCTGAACTTCTGCTAGGCACTGTGAAATCATCAGCTCCATTTTCTCCTTTTATTTTGGCTGATGATTATGTGTTGATTTTCACCATTTTTAGAATATTTATGTCTTTCAAAACTTTAATAGTTCTTTCAATCTCATACTAAAATATCTGCAGCAATCTCCTCAGAAGTGAGCTAAAAGTCTATGAAGAAATTTTGCTGTTGCTGCTTATATTAAAGAAGCTTCGTGTGTTGAAGAATCCTGTCTAAAGAACACTGCACTTGATCATCTCAGTAAATAAACATAAACTAGGACAACGTGCAGGAGAAGTCTGTAGATTTACTTCTTCTTCTGTTACCTGCATTTCAGATCTACCCCAGACCAACTCGAGTATCCCTGATTGTAACATTCTGTAGCTGTAAAATGATTCCTCTCCCTGGATCCAGCATACAGGTTCTCAGTAGGCATGTTCGACTCTGTCTGTTTGATGGCAATAGGGTAAGTTGTTTGGCTGTCAAAAAAAGTCTTGATGAGGTGTGGATCTTTCAGGATTGTCCGTGCTCTGGTTCCTCAAGTTAATTGTCTTACTCAGAATGACACACACACACACACACACACACACACACACAGAGTCTTCATCCCAAGCCATTTAACATACGCTCCAATTTATCTGGTTTGCACTGGCCTGGGATCACACACTGACTGACATACCTACCCTCACTCTCACTTGCTGTCACTGCAAGGCACGTGGGACACCTGGTGGCCTGTGGTCAGACTAGCTGCTGGCACTAGATGTACACATATGTGTTCAGGGCAGAGAGCCCATTCACCCAGAAAAATAGTTCTAAGTGGAGTTCAATGAGAAAAGAGGATGGATTGCACTCATTAGGTGTCCAGGTGTGCATACTTATCTATTTTCCTTCCTTGTTACTCTTCAAAGCACCTTGATCCCTCCCTTTTTGTGCCTTTGGTTTCCCCCCTGACCATCCCATAGTACGTCACATGCAGTCCCAAAATGCCCTCCCCCTGCAGGCCAGTAGCCCCTGGCAGTGCTGGGTGATCCAGCCAGCCACTCCTGTTGACTCATGGCAATGGGAGGCACACCCAGCCCCTGGGGTTGGTGGCTGTCCTGGGGAACTCTGGGAGGGGCTGGGGTGGGAGCTGTGGTTCCGAGTCCGTAATTTCGGGTCCCCCACCTACCATTGTGACTCTTTCCTCCTTTATGCTTGTGGAGATGAATCGTCTCTGAGCTGAGCCCTCTCCTGTGGTGGCCCTGGCAATATTCAGACTCCCCACCTGCTGCAGAGCCTCTGTGCTCCTTTGTGCATTAGGTGTAGAGCAGGTTTTATACCAGAATCTGACCATCTGGTGGTTTTCTTCTTACTGCAATGGGTGCTTTTGGGGGCAAAGGGACAGTTACTGAAGCAAGGATGGTTGGAAAGGACTCCGTGGCCGCAGAGTAAGCTTCCTCTCTAGTCCTTTAAAGTGAAACCACTCAATAAAGGTGAATTTTTTGTTTGTTGCATGCAGAGATTTGGATTTACCTGGGTTAATACTGCACTTTATCTTAAAGTTGTATAGCTTTCTGGAAAACCTTATCTTAGATTTTTTCACCATATATAATATTTCAGGTGCTGAGTAACATTCACACAGTGAGAGCTACGTGGCAAACTAAAAATCCTCAAACATGGACCTTTTCTCCAAGAGTAGGTATCTTGCTCAGCAAGTGACATAACCAGTAATTATCTATTTGCAGCATCTATTACTTCTGGTAATTGTGTTGAAATAAAATGTACTGCAACTAAAATGAAAATGCAGAAGAGAAAAGACTTGCTGAAGTGCATGAATTCAAATTAAAGCACATGTTTTAGCAAAAATGCTTTGGAGAAAAGAGATAGGGGAAGGAAAAGTAGCAGGAAGGACTGGTGATCCAGCCAGTGATTAACTTGGAATGGATATTGGGCTCACACTACATTGTGTTCGTGGAGAAGGGAAGAGACCATCTACTTTGCATATAAGCTTTTGCTTTGATTTCATTAAAAAAAGAGCATGTCTCAGATGCCATGCATGGCTGTGCCCATAGCAGTGTTTGACCCCAGTTGCTGCTGTGTTCTCAGAGGGAATTAAGTGCTTTTTGATATCTAAAGTTCTGTAGTAGCTTGTCATCACACACACAAAAATGTACCATGATAGCATAGCCGTGTTTTACAGGGGAGTTAAGGTTTCAACTGAAACTGGTTTCCTACTTACTGGTTTCTTTCATACACAATACCATTGGGTCTGAGATCTTAACATGAATGAGAGATGTATTTGATGGCCTTTAAAAATCAAGAAGTACATTAACCTTTTTTATTTTTTCCCATCTCTGTTAGGTAACAGGCATTTTACCCAGTTTGCTTGACGGGGACTGTTTTGTAAGGTCCAACTCTCTGTCTTCAGACATTGGTATACTGTTTGAACTTGGTATCACCTATATCCGCAATGTAAGTGTGTGAAGTTGCAGTAGAACTTGTCCCAAGCACAAGTTTATAAAGCAAACCAACTGTCCCTTATTCAATACGAAGCTGCAGTATCCCAGCAGCAAACTGTGAGAGCCAAATGGAAATTTAGCTGAACTTTTCCTATCTTACTACAAGACTGTCTTCCTTTTGGCATCTGGGAGGGAGGACAGAGATGTTGGGTTTTGGAACTTCTATTTTGTAGTCAGTATTTAGAGAACAAAAGACTTCTGACAAGTGGACACAAACGTGGCTTTACTAACACTGAAATAATTTTTGTTGGTTTGCCAAGGGTCTAAAGTAATGTGATAGCAGAGGACTAATTCTCTCTTCATGCCTGCATTATTTGTCTATCTTTGGGATTTCTTTCAAACTACTGTGCTATATAGTGTGAAACTAAATTTTTAACTTTAAATAGTATGGACACTGGTTTCCAGCTGTGAGTGCTACAGGTATGTCCTATCCACCCAGGATATGCTTCCAAAAAGTACATTGGGTAGTGATGTAATGGACAGTACAGCCCATACTAACTACTGTAATAGAAAGCAGATGCATGCAGGAGTATAAGAAAGTGGCATTTTTTAATGCATAGAGGATACAGTGTTTTCTTGGAATGGGTCACTGTTCTGAAAGATCTCATCCCTTTTGTCTACCAGACTGACTTGAGTCTTGCTGTTTTTTCCTGAACACTTAAATTTCCGTACTGTTCGCAGTCTTCCTCGGGGTAGTCTTGGCAGTCAAGTAAATGATGGGGGAAAGATGGAAAGTGGGGTAACCACAATGGTTAGCAGGCAGGGTGTTAAATGGTGGGCAAAAGAATTATGAAAAAGTGGGCAGGGGAGCCATAAATGGAAGTACTGCTGTATTTTATCTTTCATTTACACATGAATTGAGGGTCTGAAAATGCAGTGCCTGTGGAGATGTGGAGGACAGACAGGCTGATAGCATGGTGGGGCTGCAGAATTGGTATAGGAGGAGATCAGTGGGGTGTACCTCTGTAGGGAACTGGACTATGTTGGTAAGTGATGGTTCACAGAGACCTACTGGGGCATATCAGCCCTCCTCACACTAATAGGAGTAGTCAAGATTATGCACAATTGTATGCTTTTGTTTACAGAGTAAGTTTAAATGAAACGTTACAAATTCCTACCTGTTATTTGTGCTGCTGGAATCTGGAAACCAATGGGCTGGCATGCAGGATCAGCTCTATTTCCCAGGCACTGTCTCTGTCACTATGAATAAAGCCTTCCAATGCACTGGCTTGGAAACTTGACTCTGGAATCAGATGGGAAATCCTCTGGGTCAATGTTTTTACCTTCTTTCTGTCCTGCATTCTTTAGAGTATCAGTGCTGGTTTGGGTGTTTTTACCTTTGTATTTAATTTCCTTTCTTCTTATATTTCCTTTAAATGTGTATTTCTTGGCTTAATAAAGCCTTGTCTCTTAAATATGCTTATGGACAATCATCTAGTATGTCTGTGTGAGGTGTTCAGAAGCATCTTCAAACACCTCTGAATGCAACACAGTGTTTGCTTACCATAAATCTGAGGGTTTTACCATTTTCATGGGATTATTCTAAATAATTGTTTATGATTCAGGTATTTGTTCTGGTTTGGCTTCTCAGCTTATTTACCTTTCTCTTTTTTTTTCCTAGTCAACAGGTGAAAGAGGAGAGCTAAGCTGTGGCTGGGCATTTCTGAAGCTTTTTACTTCTAATGGAATGCCCGTTCCTTCCAAGTAAGCTTATTATGTTTTTCTCCTCTCTCTTTACATATTTCTGTCTCTTATGTCCATACATCTATTTAAGGCTAGGAATAAAGTTTGTATTTCATACTTACACACTGATGGGGCAGGTATTATCCAGACTAATGTGTAGGGTTCCAGTGAGAATGCTGGTCCTGCTTCCACACCCTAAGTATGTCCTACTAAGTTTGTGTGGGATAAGTGCTCCCTGCACCTGAGGTTCAGGTTTGAAATGTTTCAAGCTAGAGTGTATGTAAAAATATTCTTTAGTGGAGTTTTAAAACTATGGAAATGTTTGAGTTAATAGGGAATCATGTAAAGTATTCTTTATATGATATAGAATCATTACCCGAAATGAACGTGACAACATCCATTTTAATTCCAACCTCTTCTTTATGTGCATTTTGCTGTATATCCCTTTCCTATTTAAAAATTGGGAGATTGTTTTCTAAGACTCAGAAGCAAGTAAGAGTTCTTGTGAATTAATTCCTTACCATCACTTGGAGAGTGTGAATAGGCTTATATTTTGCAGCTGATTTACGATTAGTTCATCAGTCCAACAATCCTGAAGAATAAGAAAGTGTGCATATTTTTATTTTATTAAGCATAGGAAAGCTTCCTCTTTATTTACAGAAATGACTTATTGTAGACTTGCAATACTTGTTTTCTACCAAATATATATGGAAATGTAGATATATATGTGTATTCTGAATATATTTGCATTACATGGCAAAAAACCCCCAAATATAGGAGACCCCTTCTACTCTAGAAGTCTATAGTCTGTCTTCTAAATCTCATCTCTAGCATTTTTTTCTATTTCATTAAGTTGAACGTGGTATCTACAGAATTAAATTGCATGTTTGCTTCAACAATGACTTAATCTTGACAGAACTGGGATTACATTATTTTTTATTGTATTAAATCTTCCGTTTCTAAAATTTGCAACAGAGGCAATCACTCCTCAAAAATATTGCAGTGAAACAATTGCTGAATTTTATGTAAAAAAATATTGGATTCATTTGGAAAAGAATCAATGTTGCTAATGTCTTTTGAAATTAGTAACTAGTTTCCCAATGCATTGCAAGTTTCAAATTTATCATTTATGGTTTGGCTACCAAATTAGGCGTAGTCATTTTATATAAAATACTAGTCATAAGCTCAACTACAACATTGGTTTTTTTATTTGAGATAGTGGATTTCTTTCTGAGAAAATAAATGTGCTGCTCTGATATTTCCTTACACCTTTTTATTTTAACTGTACTGCTCTTCTTCCACAGGACATATGAACTGCCATTAAATGGTGGTACTCCCTATGAGAGAGGTGTTGAGGTTGACCCATCAGTATCCAGAAGAGGTGTGGTTTCTCTTAGAAATTGTATGAATTAAATGATGATACAACAAAAGCCATACCTTTTTTACAATGTCTGGTACTCAGCCAGGGCTCGCATGAGCCTGCAGTCACCACAGATTTGGGATGATCCATGTGTTCTCATTTTGCAAGAAGGAGCTGACTGTCAGGGCTGGTGCCATTCAGGAATATCTGCCAGTGCTAATGTTTCCATCATTTCCAGCAGTTGCAGGTTGAGGGTTTGTTCTGAGAAATGCATTAAATTACTTTTTACTTACCTCCACATTATTCCACACAAATCTGCCATCCTAGAGTGAGGCAATAGTTTATGTTTGACTAAATGTTGATACTACTGATATATTTTCAGATGTTAGATTCTTACTGGTTATTAGACTATCCTCAAACTATTACAGTTCTAGTGAAACATCTTTTGCCAAATGTAAATGTCCATTCTTGTAATATAATTCTTAATGTTCTTTCAAAATGGCAGATTTCACAGTGGGTATTTATTTCTTAAACAGGCAGTGGTGTTTTTCATCAGTTTATAGTACTCAAGAAACAGCCAGTGCTTGTAGTGAAACTGAGGTCATTAAGCATGCAGTCAAAAGACATCCTAAAGTAAGTATGTATGTGTGCTGCCATACAATGAAAGAGTATTTCAGATAGCCTAGAATGGCTTCAGAAGTGTTCCCCTTCCCTGGAATGCTGCCTATGAAAAAAATTTGAGGGTTGTGTCACCTGCATGTTGTTCATGATCTCTGTTTAACACTTAGAGCTATTCTGTTGAAAATAACTAAAAAATCTTTTAAGTTTAGATAATATTGAAAACTGCAACAGCAGGAGTCTAGCTGTTATAGATTTATCAATGTCCACCTTCCAAAGTTAATAGATTCATGGAGATGCCAATAAAAGCTGATCATCAGCTCCATGAAGCTGTCATTACTTCTTAGTTTCTGTGAACAATGTTTCATTGGGGCAGTTTTGAATTAAAATCTCAACTGCATATTGTTTATTTTCCCAATAGTTTGCTACCAGAAACATTACTTGGCAGCATGTGCTACATCCATCTCCTGGTATTTTATCGACAAATACTTGGTGATGCCCTCCTGAAAGACAGCATAAGCACACAAAGCACAGGTAAGAATTGCTGTTGTGGAAGTGAACTCAATAATGCACAGTCTGTTGGTGAATTATCAGGTTCCTAAAGAGAATGACCCTCTCCAGAGCTTCCTGTTTCTAAAAGAAAGCAGAGGCCTGCAGGATGAACTCAGTGATACGGGACACTCAGAACTCTGTTCCCTGTTACTCCTGGTACTGACCAACCAGCTCATAAGTTCAGGAAGTCATGCTCCCTGCGTAGAGGGTTTCAGTGCTTTTTAACTTTCAGTCTGTAGGTGTTGTGGGGAAGCTGTTGTCCCTTTGAATAAAAAGAGAACAACCTCTTGCTGTCAATATCACCACTTGGTGAGTTTGCATTTTTTTGTGTTGCCCTGTTTGACAGGAGTTCACATTGCAGAATAAAAACCCAACAGGAACAGTTGCTTTCTGTAAAGTATGGATTTTTTTCAGTGAAATTCTCATGGAAAAAACCCACCTATTTGGGTATATAAAGGGTTGTTTCTAAATAAATTAAAAAAAATAGAAAGCAAATAAAGGTAAAGGATTTTTTGGAAGGGAAGTATTTCCTTTTCACTACCCATGCAAGGAGAGATTAGGTATGCACGTGGCTTAACACACTCATTTCTAGTATATGCATGTTCTCTCAGTTAGAGATTAGGCAGTTTTGTCACTGAGGCTAAGTCATCCATTATTATTATTATTATTATTATTATTATTATTATTATTATTATTATTATTTCTTATTGGATAGTGCAGCAGGGAGACACAGAAGTCAAAGAGTTCTGGTTATAGAACCAGAGCCAGTCTCTTGCTACTTTGTTTCTTATTCCTTCCACATCTTTCCTTCAACAGAACTTTAATAGTCTTCTCAATTTTAAAATAAATAGGAAATACGCAAAAATTGCATTTCTTAACTGTACTATAGGTTAGTTTATATCGGTACTGCAAAGTGATTTTCTCTTGCTTTCTCCTGTCTCTTCTCCAGACTGAATTCTGTATGATCTCTCCCCATGGCAAATATATTTGTTTGTGCACTTACTAACATTATAGAGTTCACATCTATTACAAGTTCATCTTTGAGAGGTGCTTAGAACTGAACTCCTTTCCTGATTTTCTTGAACTTCAATATACATTCTAAGTATACTAACTTCAGTGTCTGAAAATCACTCTTTCATAAATTAATACTTTATGTAATAAACTTATTGCAGAGAAACTGAAAGTACTTTGTTTTTAAGAGCAGTAGAGAACTGCTATACTTACTTGATTTGATCTCTCTAACATAGGAAAACAGATCAGGCTGATGACCTCTCCTGGAGTTAGACTGCATACATTTGGATTCAGACTTCATCTGAAATCATCTAGAGGCTTTAGTCCAGCATTTCAGAAGTTGTTCTGGTTGCCATTTTCTACTTTTTTCCTGGTGTAACAAAAGAAGATTTCTCTTATTTCAAAATCAACTAGCACTAGAAAAAGGCAACTTAAAATGTCTGTTACATTTCACAAAAGCAATTAGTTCTTCTATGCTTCCATGCAATGTTTTGTTCTTGGTAAACAGTTAGTGTTTACTGAACTTCCCATCAACTTTAAAATGAAGAAACAACACTGTACATTAAAATCACAAGAGAAGCAAAACACTTCAACCCAAAATCCCTCTATATGTCACCTGTAGCATTCTTGTAATCTTATCCACAGTAATCTCATGAACTAAAATAATGATAGGACCACTTGGGGTTCAAGATTTGCTGTGCATTGTAACAGAGAGCTTTGATTCCTGCCAGTCACAGAGAGGCAGCTCTGCCCTGCCCAATTTTGATATTGCTCAAGCAGGAGACCCAGTGACTATCCAACAGCTCACCTGAAAAGCATGCAGGAGACAATGCTGTTTGATGCTGTGCCCCATTTGGTGCAGTTACTATGCCACTTGTTACCCTGTTATCTTAACATTGCACACAACACAAACCAGATAAAGGCAGAATGAAGGTGTATTTATTCATAACATCCAAATCAGGCAGCACAATTGCAGATGTTTATAAAAAAGACAGGTGCAGAAATGAGGAAAACCACCTCACTTTATCTTTAGGTTCAATCAGTAATGTCTCTTGCTTGGTAGCTTCTCTTAATAAGCCAGCAATTGTTTTTTATGTGTCTCTCCTCTCTCAGGTCTCTCTGCCACTCAGAGTTTGGTACAGTCAGGGAATGCAGTTGTTTCTAGCTTTTCTACATTCCCTGCAGCTCTGGGTAACTACTCTAGCTAATTTCCCCTCTGAAACATTCAGAGGAGAGGGATACACCGAATACCTTGATGTGCTGATACCTTGAAATTCACTCTGTTTTGTCCTTACCCTTGAATGCATTTGTTTTCTCTTTCAGATTTAATCTGTAACCCTATTTTAGCAACCTTCCCTCAACTCATGGATGAACCAGACCTAATGGATGCACTCCGGGTATGTTATCTACGTAGTGTTCAATTTCATCTGATGTGTCAGGATTTCCAGATAATATGCAAAATTTGAGAAGATAAGTAGAAAAGCCAAACAGCAGAAAGATTGTAATCATTTCAGGTACATGCACATCTCCTGTCTTAGTGCCTTCAGATCTGCAAGAGAAGGCTTAAGTACATTCAGAAGGGATGCAAAGACATGAATTGGCTCATTTGTGCACTGTTATGCCAGAAAACCACACCAAGGGAGTGCTCAGATGGATTAACTGCATGTTTGTCTGGCTTCCAGGACAGTGCAGCTTTTGTGACAGGTAGGAGATGACTTAGCTTCTGACTTGGCAGAATAGTGCTTACCACATTTACACTGCACTCCTTTGCAGGTGTCCTAATACTAGACAACAGTTGACTAATCTGTGCCCAAAAGATACGACACTTAGAAGTTGTCAGCCATATTTCTTCATGTATGTAGGGAGGAAAAAATATTCACCGTGGTTGTAACTGATTTTTCTGAAAAATGGATCTGCGTGATTTCATTTCTATGGATCTGGTGGTTTCACATCTCAGAATCCTCACATCTGTGAAATTTGGTGGAATAGCTGTTTGCTTAAATCAAGTAAACTGGCACAAGGGAGGAATGGGGAGTGTGAGGGAAGTGAGACCAGCCACAGGAGCTTCAACTTCTGTGGGACTGCAGCAAGAAATATTTTTACAGCTAACAATGGAATTGCTTTACATCTCCACAATCTCAGTCTGGTTTTAAATTTCATTTCATTTTAGAGCAGTTGGGCAGACAGAGAAAGAACACTGAAGAGATCTGAAAAGGTAATAAATCCCAGTTTTTTCTTTGACATATATTCAATATTATTTGAACTGGAAGTCTTCTGTCAGATTTTTGGTAGTTAACTTCTCCTCTCACCATTCATTTATTTGGAAAACATGGATATGCTAAATGCATTTCTTACCCATATTTCTAACAGTAAAGTAGAAGAAGGAATATGAAAGTAACTTGTAATTTTTTGTCTCATTGTTGGTAAATAGTTGTTAGTGGGAAAGCTATTACAGGTTCATACCCAAAGCAGGGCTCCCTTTTATGATCTGCTTTTAACTGGTAAAAGTTTTCCACTTGTACCAAAGGGGCTGTGTATGTCCACAAAATAACCCTTCCTCTTCCAGCCTCTGAGGTGCTGTCCTCCAACAGTCTTCCTGGAAGACCCCCAAATTCTGCACATCTCTCTCCCTCAGACAGTTTTAAGCTCCCAGCCAGAGAGGAACTGATTGGCCATGTCACCAGGCTTACTTGTACCTTGTCCTTCCTCCCGTCCTCTGGACAAAGAGAAGCTGTAGGTAACTGAAGGAGAAAGGCATTGGCCTTCCCACCTCACTTGGGAAAAGCAGCAGTGCTACTGCACACGGAGATCTCCCCAGTTATGCAAACAAGCCAAAACACTGCCGAGTCAGAATCATTTTTTCAAGGCCATTCAACTAAAAGGAAAGCTGATCTACTCAAAGAATTAGTAACTCCTCAGTATCCCAGAACCATCCAGTTTTACTTGATTTTCATGTGCCACTCCTATTGTAGGATTGTTGCTTGGCTAATTCTTACTACTTCTTGCATGGTTACATGACACTTGGCTGCTGAAACTCCTGCCAGGGCGTGAACTGCTCAATGCCACTCATAGTGCTCACATTTCTGGAGCATTTCTGGAAGAGTCTCTGTGATCAGCAAGTTTTCCAGGAGGCAGAGCTTTGTGTGTCCTAGCATGAAGCGGTTTTCTAGTGCATGTAGAAAATGAAGCACACAAATCTTGTGTGGATAAAGTGGTCAGGATCTTTCAGTGCTTGATAATGGACCATGATGATTCCCCATTCCCTGGGGTTTTCACATCGGTCTTTACAAGGGCATAATTCCCACCACAGAATGTCCTGTCCTGTGTGAAATAACAGTACTTATGGCTTGGCCTTACCTCCTGCTAAGAGCCACGTGCTACGAGGAGCGTGGGGTTGCTGCAACTCTGTGCCTAGGGCAGTAGAGAAATGAGTGGAGTTTGGGCTTCCAAGTCGGGCAGGATGTGGCACTTACCATTGCCAGTGGCAATGGCAAACACTCTGTGCCTTCAGAGGCTGTGGGAATCAGTTGTCACACACTGGTGTTTTTAGGAAGGAATATAAATAGCCTGTGACCCAGGGGTTTCTGTGACCATTGCAAAGAGTACCACTCTGTGGGGAGGGTTTGGCTGCATACGTTGATCTTTGTTGTTTGGAAAAGTAGGTGGGCTGGAAAGCAGATTTCTTGATCTGTAGTTTATAATAGTGTAGTTCTTGGTGGTGAGTTGGAGGCTCATCCTCAACAAACTAATTGATGTTTGTTTAGGAAGATCAAATCTCTTCCCATTGTTATCCTGGGAACTTGGGGTTGGTTGGTTGTTTTCTTGTCGGTTTTTTTACTGTGTACAACAGTTCTGTAGAAGAGCTTGGCAACATGGCATATTTGCACTGAAATTTTATCAAATACTCTTTTCTGTAGAGAGATCAAGAATTTCTGAAGTCTCAGTTTGTCCTGGTGTACCATGACTCCGTCTTCCCTCTCCTCCAGTCCACTCTCCTCCCTGACTACAAGTGGGCTGAGGAAGAGTCAGAAGCATCTCGCTGGAAGGTGATTGATGACCTTTTGAAAAAGAGCAGAGAGAATGATGGTGCACTTCAGTATCTGCTGTCACCAGAAAACACTCACAAAGCTTTCGATATCTCGGAGCTGGCTTATGATTTCTTAGGTGAAGTGAGGAAAAACAATCCTGGAGTATGAATGGATTGCAGAAGAACAATACAGGCTATGTAAGACTAGGATAACAATGTAAATAAATTCTTACAAAAAAGAAACTGTACTATGTAAACTATAATGAATATTTTAACGTATTTTACATTTTGAAAGAATAAAATTATTTTCTTAGTTTAATTAATGGAAATAGTGTTTTAAATTTTTCCATTTGCAGTGTTAGATAAGGCTCTGGTTGTCTGTTGCTACAGGTACCTGTAGCATGTGGCCATGTCAAATGCCATATTTTGCCTAAGATGACCAGATGCTGAGGCAGCACTTTTCTCCTCTCATGCAACTTCCGATTAATTTCCAGTTTTGTTTTAATTAGGGTGAATAAAAGACTCATTGTCACAGTACTCCAGTAGGCTGGTAACAGACAAGGAAAACAGCAATGATCCTTAAGAATGCTGCTGAGCAAGGTCAACCAGGTTAGGAAAAAAAAGCATCTCTTGTCCAATCAGCGGACAGCAGGTTGGTCTGTATTTAGACTGTTTTACTGTTTTTCTTTCCTACTCAGGAAAAGGTTGGGTTATTCATAGGAATGTGCTTGACCCACCTAATACTCATAAAAGCCCTTGAGAATTCAGGGCATGCAGATTCCCCTGTGCACAGCCACACATACAGTAGCTCCCTCAGTGCTGACTTCCAGGTTACTGAGCTGCAAGGTATTCCTCACATGGGAGGGGGATGTTGAAGGCTTCTTTTCCCCAGTTTGCAACCACAGGTCATATGTGCTGCCTGCTTCTAGTGGGAAATGATTAATGGAATTTCTCTTTTGTGCTGGAGTATCTGGACACTTTCTGCATGGTGATGGGTACATTGCCAGCATGTCTGATGAAGCAGTTAGGCACCAAGTCACTAGTTTTCATCTGGTGCGAAATGTTTTAAAACACAGTCTTCCGAAGTCTACACAATGGAGCTTGAAGCCAGCTCCTGCTGACAGCATGTGTAAACTGGAGCCTACAGCTTTTCCCCTGGCCTAGGAGGGGCTCGGACTGTAAGAAACAGCATGGACTTGATCATTGCTCTGTACTGCACAAGAGCTTGTCACAGAGGCCAAATTTCTAGGGCATCAATTGGCTCTCCTAACAGAGAGATGATCCCTTACCAGGGCATCGTCCTCTTCCTGCTGCCGAGTGTTGCCTTAGGACAGCATGCCTGCACTCAGCCATGAGGCAGAGATGCTGCCCTCAGCCTTTCATCTCAAAAGTTATTGCTGAGTTATGGGGTGAAGCAGAAAAAAAACCACAATGTGCTTGTCACATACCAAGTGTCACTGCCAGGAGGCAGAAATCAAAGCTGTCCCAGTAGCTGTTCTTCAGACCTCTCTGGGCACTCAGAAGCACAGGGGCAAAACCATCTTTTACCAGTGCATTGAGTTGTTTGTGGAAAACGTTTGGTTGCAAGTGTTTGAAGGCTGGATATGCCAAGGGGGTACGGGAGACCCTGAGGTGAACATGAAGCAGAAACCTGAGCAGAAAAGGGAGGAGGCAACAATACTGGAAGTGAAAATATTTCTGGCTTGAAAGAGTGCCAAGGACAAAAATTAATTGCAGGAAACATTTCTGCCCCAGTGCGGTGCAGGATTTAACTTTTTTCTTTTACCTCTCATTCAAGACCTTGCATTGATTGCGTGCTGGTGGCGGGGCTGGGGTCCCGTTGCTCTCCCACCCCGGTGTCAGTGGCAGGGTGTGACAGCAGCCACAGCACCCGCAGGGAGGGCTGCCCTGGGCTCCCCTGGCCAGAGGAAGCGGTGCAGTGCCAGCCTGGGCTGGTTTCCGTGCTTACGTCCCCCTGGGTGTGTCACTTAAAACCCCACAGGGGAGCGGCACAGGCAAATGCGAGTGGAGCCGAGCCGAAGAGGTGGTGGTGGTGGCAGCTGAGAAGAGATGGCCTCGGTGTCCCCCCCCGCAGCCTCCACGCAGCCCACCTTGCCCTCCGGACCCGCACTCTTCAAAACTCTCCCCTACGCGTTCATGCTGCCGGAGATAGTGAGTATGCCCAGCTTTGCTGCCTGACAGCACCCCGCTCACTGCTCTACCGAATCCAAAATTCTGGAAGCAGGCCCCAGAACTATCCTGAGGACAATGGTACTGGGAAATAATTTCTTTTCTCTTAGCTTATACTGAAACGCACGCGGGTGGTCTTTGTGATGTGATTTTTGGTACAGCTCGAGGACAAGATACACTCCAGCTCCATCTCAGAGTCCGTGCGGGGAATGCCGGCTGCTGCCCGCGCCTTCAGGGCAGAAGCAGCTCTATTTATTGCATAGAAATCACTCAAAAAATCAAGGCAGCTTCATCCTCTGTATTAAATCTTTCCAAAGGCTTGCAGGAAACTGGGTGTCTCATAAAGTGTGACATTCCATGAATCTTTCAATTCCTTCTGGGTCCATAGGGCACCTGGTGAGACTGGCTGAGATAACTGCTGGTGTACTTTGGTCCATGACACAGCACCAGAGACCCACATCGTGGGCACAGCTGCCATGGTTGTGCTTTGCCAGGAGCTACCTGTGTCAGAGGGCTCAGCTCCCCACTGCAAACCTGGGAGAGTTTCACCCACCGGAGTGGAGCTGCGGAAGCTTAACCCAATAACCTCGCATGTTCTTCACGCACAGTAAATATTTTGGGTGGATCCAGAGCAAGCGACTCATTCTGGGCTGGCGTGCAGAGTCAGGAGGAGACTTCCTCATGGCGTGATTTTAAGCCCGGGAGAGTAATGAGCGGACAGGGCTGGGCGGACACAGATCATTCAGTCTTTCCCAGATAAAAGTACATTTTCTGGCTTCCGCACCAAAGCCCTCAAGGCAAGATGTTTCCTTGTGTCAGACACAGCAGCAAACCTTTCCCTCTTATCAAGTTTTTGAAGTATTTTCCAAGAGCATTCAAGGAACCTTGTGCCAGCTTGTGGTACTGCTGTGGTACCATGATGCTCCAGAAGGCTGGTCCATGTTGTCCAAAGACACAGAGCTTCCCAAAGCTGCTAGCGATGGGCTGGGAGGAAAGAAGGGGCTCAGGGAGGAGAACAGGCTTTTCCCATCCTGCACTCATCAGAGGTGCCTTGTGTTTGTCCCTGGCAGATCTGTGGGACCTGGGTGTGGATCCTCGTTGCTGCTACCTCCGTCTCCTTCCCACTGCTGCAGGGATGGGTGATGTATGTGTCCCTCAGCTCCTGCCTCATCTCCCTGCTGCTCCTCTTAAGCTACATCTTCGGCTTTCACAAAAACAGCGAGAACTGGAAAGTGATGGTAAGGAGTGGCTGGGACACTGGCAGCAGCCGCAGCACTGTGAGCACAAGGCCACTGTGGCTGGTGATGGGTTAGCAAGCCAGTGGCCAAGCTCTTCTGCAAACAACTGGCCCTTTCCTCCTTTTGTCTTGAATGGAAGTGCTGAGGGGAGCTGTGCTGTGCTGTGGGTGCTGCAGGCATGGGGGAGGGTTCAGCACAGTACGAGTGTTTGGTCCCAGCCCCTGTCTGTGCACGTGTGTCCTGTTTGAGCATTTAGACGTGCAGAGGATGGATCTCATCCTCAGGGTGAGTCAGAGAAAGATGGTCCCAGGCAGGCTTTGACCCTTGCCACTTCTTTGTTCTACAGGACAGTTTGTACCATGGTGCCACGGCCATTCTGTACTTGAGCGCTTCTGTCCTGCAAGCCAACGCGGCCATCCGCTCCGAGTCGGAACGTGACTCTCCCATTTACTACCAGCTCAACAGTGCTGCAACGGTGAGTCCCTCCAGAAAACCCCAGCCCGGCCAGCATGCCTGCATTTGCCCTTGGAGCAAATATTAAAGTGACAGCAGAACCATCCCAAGCTCAGCAGTGTCACACTGGTCAGAGCTTCAGCTCCTCATCTTTGTTGTGTCATGCAGCCAGCATGGGCTTCTCAGGGTCCAGCAGCTCATGGCCAGCCTTGTGTGTCTGCCTCCTGGGAAACATGAGGGGCTCTGCCTCTTCTTTGAGGCTGGAGAGATATCGAGGCTGGAAAGCTTCTCCAGGTCAAGAATACCAAGAGGAGATGGGGTTAGACTTTCACAGGTTGTCCTGGTTTGGGCTGTTAAACCATGACACGGCTGATCCCAGCTTTTGCTCTTCTTCCTTTCATCCAGTTTTTCGCCTTCATCACTACTTTCCTGTACATCCTTCATGCCTTCAGCAACTACTACCAGTGAAAACGGCAGTGCCAGCTTCACCTCTGCAGGAGGAGGGCTTTCTCAGCAGCAGGGTTGCAGCTGTCTTCCACTGAGGTGTCTGCTCCGGCCCTGTCACCCACCCCAGAGGGATGGCGATTGCTTTTTCACTTCTTTGAAGAAGGAATATTTGTACAGCAGTGTCATGTCAAATGTGCTTGTGTGGACATTTCGTGCCTTGCCCACGGACTACCCAAGGGGAAGGACTGGGTGCAGGCTCCAAGCCAGCCTCCCACTCCAACTTTCCATCAAATACAGATAACCAAGGAAAGAGGGGGGGAAAAAAAAAGAAAAGAAAATTACTGTTCCTTCAGTAAACAATTTCCTTTGTTGTATTATTTCCCCATCTTTCATGCAGCTAGATCACCCCCCAACATACGAACTCATGACAATAATACAATATTTTGTTCCTTGACTTTTAGATTATTACATTTGGTATATGCAGAACTCAGAATAAAGTATCCAGTAACAGTGTCTGACCAAATAGATTTTGACCAGCATATAAGCTCTGTTCATTGAACACACTAATTTTACTCCGTAAGAGTTATAAATTTCCCTTCAAAAAACAGACAATGTTTGCAGACTTAGCTACAACAGACTTTTAGAAGTTCGATGATTTACTTGTTCAAATGAACTTCTAAATATAGTATAAAACTACAGCATGAAAAGACTTATTAGTACCATTATTTACAGCATTTCTTCTCTGGGTGTCTGCTAATCACCATTACAAAACCAGGAGCTGCAATGTTCAGTCCCTGGCAGTGCCATCACCTAGCACCGACGTTACCGGCATCCCTCCTGTCAGCATCTTCAGCATTGGAGTGCCTGACTGGGAGAGGAAGCTCCCTCCTCTCTCTGCTCCAGGTAATCCTCTGCTTCTGAGAGACCATTGGCTCTAAGGACATCTAAGTAGAGAAGGTATTCCTGAAGACAAGCTGGCAATGGCAATTCCCGGATAAACCGGTCTGATCGCAGGCGTTCACTCGATAAAATGGACCGGATCGCGAGACGACAAAGATGGGAAAGGGAAGGAATGAAGGCTGAAAAAGTGAAAAAACAAGTGAAATGCTCAACAGGACACCATAGGACACATCCTCTGCCTACTGTTACCTGTTCTAGCTGCATGCAATCTGAATCCTCCAGTCTCTGTCAGGTAACAAGTCAGAGCTCTCATTAGTGAAAGGCTATTGCCTGCTAGAATCAGAATTTTTGGAATTTTGCTGTAGGAGCCAGAAAAGTTACTTTACACTTCTAGAAACAAAGTGTCAGAACATCATTTTATCCTTAGTCAGAAAGTTTCATCTAACCAGCCAAGAACACCTACCTTCTTGGAGACAGAGAGGCTCATACCACCTTACAAGTCATGAAAAATTAAATCTAGAAGTAGATCAGCAACAAAATGACAGGAAAAACTCTTTTAGGAAAGTACTGAACAACAGCATGACTCAGTTGGCATACAATGCTAAATGTTCTAATACGTTCCTACATAACTTTACTTAGGGCAACCACTGTGCCAAAAGATACACAGATATGCCCCTAACACAAACATTCACACTACAGATCATATCCTGACACAGCACTCTGATGCCTCCAAAATTTCCTAGAGTGGTTTCTCCATTGACTTTTTTCACAAGGAATCTGAAAAAGGTGAAAACCTCCCCCACCTGCTTTTTCCTCTGCTTTGTCTCTTTGGCTTTTGTTACTGGATGCTATGACAGCACAAACGTATTTACTAATAGCAAAGGAAACAAAGAAAGAACTTCAGGTAAATTTCCTCAAATAACCTCTTTTTTAAAAAACTCCAAAGATACCCTAATTAGCTTCAAATGTTCCAAATGAAGTATTATTTAATAACATTATCACTTGGGCATTTTAAAAATTATTACGGACCTTTTTAAAGAAGAATTTGCTTTGAAATTAGCTACTAACAAAGACATCTGAGTGCAACTTTTCAGCAACATCATGCATAGGTCACTGGAAATAATCTGTTTGGTAAAGCTGCTTTTCTGTTGGGGAGACATAGTGAGCACCTAGTGTTTTCCTAGACAATCAATTATTGAATCTCTTTGACCACATTTTGATGACAAGAGTGACAATGAACAGCTAGATTTGTAGGTATTTAATATCATTATTTATATGGTTTGTATTTAATTACTCTCACATGCTTACAGAACAGGATAGACACTTCATTGGAAATACAAATAAAATTCAAAAAAATTAAATCAGTGGGACTTTTTCTACAAAACATAACCAAGTGGTATCAATCATCTTCCCTTATGTCATCCAAAGGCTTCACAAATCATTTCAAGAAGGCACGGTACTAATTTATAGTCAGTACCTGTATTTTGTAGCACATGCATTAATTGGAAGTGGACAAACCAACCTAAACTGAGCTTACTTACTTGAAACACACTCACTCTGAACTGAACAATTTAAGGAGTCAAATTAATTCAAATATGATTTAAGTGGTTAGTTAGGGCAACTGCTACTTCTGCCCTCCATTTTCTGGACAAGCTATGTCTACCAACCACTGAACCTTCTTTGCCACTGTGCATAAGTACACAGAACTGGTTCCCACTTATCACCTGGAAGCTGGCATACTCAGGGATGCTTTTTCCCTAATTGTACTGCTTACCAAAATGGCTCTTGGGAGTCCAAGAGAACTTCTCTTTATAATCTGTAAGGTCTTGCTCTACAGATGGAGGAAGTCTTTTCCAGTTTGTGAACTCCAGGATGAAATTGAGGACATTCTCGCTCACAGAGAAAATCCTGTGTAACAAAAAAATCTCATAAAATATCATTTTACACAAGAACATAAATAGAATAATGGAAAGAATGCATAGAAAGCTTAACTATTTTCTAACAAATCCTTAACAACCTATATCCAAGCACTGAAATAGAAAACCATTTAGGAGAAGTCCAAAGTAATTTTGACGGCACAAGCCGTAATTTTATCTTCCTCCGTTTCTTTGAAAAGGTTAAACTGCAGTGACAGGGCAAGGGGCAGTGGTTACAAACTGTAACACAGGAGGTCCAACCAAAACATAAGGAAGAACTTCTTTACTGTAAGATTAACAGAGTGCTGGAACAGGCTGCCCAGAGACATTGAAAACCCACCTGCAGGCCAGCCTGTGCAACCTACTCTAGGTGAACCTCCTCTGGAAGGGGGGTTGGACTAGATGATCTCCAGAGGTCCCTTCCAATGCCTAACATTCTGTAATTCTGTGCAAGAGGATAATATCTGCTCTGAAATTTGAATGTCTCAGTAACAAGCAGAATTACCCTCTACACTAAATTCTTACTCCATTTTCACATAAATTTTAATAAGGGGTCAAGACACCAGAGCATTACTATTGCTGTCGGGGAAAAAACCTCACACATTTATTCAGCTATTTATTTACTAAAACAAACAAAAATCAATTCTCAAAATTTGCAAGTGTTTCTCCTTCTATCAGAGACCACATTTGTATATATTCAGAAATCGGTGTGTTTTATATTTCAAATTTTTAGTGTGTGTGAGGAACTTTTAAAAATAGCCTAATTGAATAAAGCATACAAGGATGCTTAAGAACCATCAGGTAAACCAACTGATTTAGGATTATGCATAATGGAATTTCACAGAACAGCTTCTTGGCCAGATGTGTACAATCCTGAATTTTCATCTGGATGGGAATCTAAATGCTCTAAAGAGACAAAAATACCAGCCTAACAAAATGTAATACACTTGATTTTTACAGAGGTTCATGGGAAAAGTTATTTTATGTCCTCTCTGGTTTTTGGGTTTTTTCTTCACATTTGACTAAACTTTCACATGTCCACTGAAAACCATGCAGGATAGAGATCTGATTTCCTGGTGTAAGAGAATGGTGATTTTACATCTCCCACTGGTAATTAAAATTGCCACTGCCCTAGACTGACCAGTTTATGATTATACAACTGTTTTGCACAAGAAGTCAGAGAACATTAATGAAACATATGCATAAATGTCATTTGCTATCTATAATTGCTATTTACTCTCCTGTTTTCTACCAGAATGGAATAGTTAATATTGAAGTTCAATTTATAAAAAAACTATAGTTTTGTAGATGACAATGTGACAAGCATGATTCAGAAAAGTGGATATTTAAACAATGTATTTGGTAAAAAAGCATTTGTGCACTAGGTAACAAAATATCAAAAAAGCGTCACATATGATACACATGGACAGTGAGATTTGCTCACTCACTGAACTGCAATCTTGTTCTGTGTTATGTTCGCAGTCTTCTAAGTCTTCTATGAAATTAAATATCTACAGAAGCACAGATACACCATGCTTGACATATGCTCCTCATTTTAAACCTTAAAATACTACTCCTTTCATACAGTGAAGTAATACATTTAATGAGTTTATAGATCTCATGTAAAGTTCACAGCTGAAACATAGATAATAAATGCTAAGTCTGTTACAAGGACAAGCAAAAAACTCAGAAGAAAACAGAAATACTTCCTAATTTTGAATACAATTTTAATTCTGTGTGCCTAATTAAGTATAAAACATCACCAAGCCGTAATTTATATGTGGAAGAATTAAAAAAAAAACCAAAAAAACAACAAAACAAAAACAAAAAACCCTGAGACTGGAATTTTTGCCACATTGTTTTGTTAAACACTATCTCTATTTGCATCCATTTCCTCTCCTTCTAGCCTTGGCCCAGCTGCACCCTACATTTGTTTCCCACCCCTCCTGATGTCTTTCTTGGCATTTGACATTCTTCTTACTGTATTACACATACATATACAATTTGCAACTAAATTTGGGGGCTAATAAGAGGAGATGCTTGATATAAAAATTGTGAAATGATTCCTTTCTTCAGGACAGAGCTAAAACAACATCCACTCTGGCTTTCTTTGCAAAAGAAATTTGTTTTACTGGCCATCCAACCATCCCCCATCACTGTTTTATTTCAGCCATTCTGTGACCTTTGTCATTCCTGACCATGGCACTGGACTCTCAGGTACTGTCCTCTGAAAGCATGCATTAAATAACACTGGCAACAGCTGTGGAGATCAGCAGACAATATTGAAGTAAACAGGACAGCATTATCTTACCAGACTCTGCGCATGAAATTCACTGGATTAAAACCAGCCAGGAGCAGGTATGGCAGCCATTCCTTGTACTTTTCCTGTGCTTTCACTGTATAACTTAGGAACTCTGACAACTGGTCCCCAGCAGGCAGTAAACAGCCCAGCTTCAAGAAGCGTTGAAACAAAGCAAACTTTTCATGAAACAGGCAGTATCCCAAATTAATCCCAAGTAAGGTGATCCCGTATTTCAGGAAAATATCAATGAAATAAAAAAACCTAGGAAGAGCACACAAGGAACAGGACATCCTGTTAGTCTTTTCCCAGAAAGCACCTACCATTTCACTTCTTACCTCCAAGTAAGCAAATACCTTCTACCAAAAAAATCTGTATTTTCCAGCTGTATTTTCAGAAAGTCCTGCAACCCACTGAACTATTGTAAATATTTTAAAATGGTTTGCATAAAATAATGTCATCAATTATATTGTAATATGATAATGAGTACTATTATGACTGATAATTAGTGTGTTGATTTTTAGTGATTAGTTTGCACATAACTTCATAGAATTGGCTTTGTAGCAGCAAGATATTTACATTATCTGCCTCATTACAGCACAATTCAGTAGTTACTATCCCTTCCTAAATTATTTACTGTATACTAAGAATAGGATAGAAGGGGAAAAACAACATCCAAGGATTTTTGAAGCACTTTTAGGAGTTCACAATGAAAGTCAGCAATAACAAACCCTAGGTGCTGTTACAGCACTGTGGATTGATGTTGATATATTTTGTTAAAGTGTTAAAAAATGTTCCTAATCCAACCATAAGACTGTGCAACCCTATCAATCATTGCATGCAACTAGTATATGCTTTACACATGTAATCAAACATAATTAGCAAAGAATATTCCAGCAAAGTTAATTCTTTTTACAGCTTTATCCAGGTGAAAAAACCCAAACCAAGCAAAACAAAAACAAACAAAAATAACAAAAAACCCCAAACAAACAAAACAAGACCAGACCAACAACAGTACATCCCCTCAAGACCACCATTTTTAATTGTAACAACTTTTCTCATTAGAAGATAATTTTTCAAATAGCCTCTACCCAGCTCCAATTGTTTATGGGATTCAGAACACTGAGGTACATACTCTAAATGTTAGTATTTCAGCTAAAAATGTTTCCAGGTGACCAATTTACAGAGTATAACTGTTAAAATATTGCCTGGTTTTGTTTTTATTCCTTAATTAAAAGAAAATCAGAACAGGTCACATATGGAAGACAAGAAGCAAGAATGAGAAACTAAATTCATGATTCCCACCTGTAAGCCAAACCTGTGGGCTGTGGTTTTGCATCTGCAGAATAAACTCTTTTTTAATGGGGGTGAACTAGATTCACTTCTACCAAAACCTCATTCATTTAAATGGCAGCATTTAAGCAATAAATTTTGATCCATGTACATGGAACTTTCTATTAGAATCCAAGCTTTAATAAGATTTAAATGCTTTCATTGGAGGTATGTTCCTTAATGCAGAACACAGGAGCCACATAACATTACTTTGGATTAATATTCATGAAAAGGAATGTCTGTAAAGGGTGATCTAACTAGAATTCTGGCAAAATATTACATGATAGACTAGGATCAGATGAAGAAAAAAAAATTTTCAAATGTATTCTCTACCATATGAACTGCATCTGTTGTTCTAAAGCACAATCCAGTAACACATAATTGCTGTGAAGTCTCAGTTAATGTAAATCAAAATAACATTACAGCTCTATACAAAGCTCAGCACTGCCAGGAGGTGACCGAGACTTTATTTTCTACCTCGAGTTCAGCTGTGCCAGTATTCAACCACTTGAATGCTATTTTACATATTGGTTTGGGAAGAGCATAAAATGAGTCTGGGGACAGCAACATCTATATTTTTCACAGTAATAGCCCAACTCCTACATGGATTAACTCCCCACAGAAAAAGGAAGAAGAAACTTCTGTATTAAAGGAAAATAAAAATAAAACCAATCAACAATAAGGATATGAAGAGCCACTCATATATACCCTATGACCATACCACTGACATATCATTCATGAGCACTCAGGAGTAAGGCTTTTATACCTTATTTTTTCTCCACAATTAGAGCTTTTGCCATATGAAGTAAACATTGTTTTATTTCCTGTTAAATACCAGGGGTCTGTAGCTCTCACCAGGCATAAAAAGAAATGTGTCATGATTTAAAATATTCTAGCATTTGGTTTCCCAGTCCTCCTTACAGCTGATTAATTCTGCTTGTCTCACACGTGAGACTGGCATACAGAAAAGGGAAACATCATTTTCCTATAACTCATCCTTACTAAAAAGTAGCAGTCTACTTAAGATCCTTTTGATCTGATTACAGCATTGAGTCATATTCCCAGAGAAATGTGTTGATAGGGCCTTCTGAAAGCATGAAAACTGCAGTTATGTTCTACAAGACTCCTCAAAGAGCTCAGCTTTCTCTCAGAGGTTTCAGTGAGCTTCTTCAGCTCATGCATGCCATCCAAACCCCATGTACCATTTGGTTACTTACAATTTAATTCCAACAGCTCAAGAACTGAGGAAGGAAGGCATGAAAACTGCACATTTAAAAGAAGTTCAATAAAGGCCAACATAATTATGAATAGTTTCAAAATATAAGAGGTATACTTACTCTTTTTGGAAGACCATACACATGGGTGATCTACAGTCAAAATTAAGGCACTCCTGAGCATCTGGACTGTAGCCTTCTCTAAGTAACAACTCCAGACAATCTTTATTACCACCATATACTGCTGAATACACAGGGCTCACTTTGCCTTTGTCACAAATCCGATCAGTAACTGGTATTAGCAATTCCAGTATCCTGCAAATATTTTTTTAAAGTATTTATTTTGTGATTTTATGCAATAATTAATGTTAAGTGTATTGTCATTTTTCATGTGTGACTATAACATAGGAAGAAAATCCTACCTACTTTTTCACAGCTGCACAAAAGGACAACCTTTATCACATCATACACAGACCCACAACCAACATTGTGCTTTGGCATGGATTTAGTCCAGCAATAAATATTTTAATCCAAACCAAGAGACAGATATTTCCTATCATCCAACAATCCTTTTCACAGCAATAAAGTACCACTGCACATTAAATAAACTGAAACCACAAAGTGCAAATAAAAAAAATATTTCTGTTTAACACTCACAGAGATACTGAAACAGAAAAATAATTCTATGTCATAGCTCACACCTCCAGCTAACATCCTTTCCAGCTAACAAGGATTATTGACAAACACCAGTTCCTTTGCTACTGGGACTTACTGGTGCTGCTTGAAGGTCACCAGTTACATACTGTTGCAAAAGCTCTGAAGGCAGCATTTGATTTAAAGACATTGCTAGTTCCGATGACTTTGCTGACCCATCTTCTGTTTCTGAGACAATGAACTAAACCCAGCTTCCTTAGTATCTACTACAGTCAGCCCCCCTCATCAGTTTGAGAAGATTTGATAGACAAACTTTAATGACAGCTCAATTGATTACCTCCTTTTGCTAGGACTTAAAATCAAGCAACTACTAATAATTTTTCAGTTATTATAATCATTAATATATTTGATTTTAAGTGCTGTCACATGGGGTTCCTCAGAGACACTTCTCTGCTTCTGTTACTCTGGGAACTTCCTTCCACTCTTGACTTTCTGCTCCAAAAGCATCCTGGGTCATCAGGTCTGGGCACAGCTACAAATGGATTTCCAGAAGGATGAAAGGAACTGTTTTGTGGCTTTGATTTTCTGTCTGGTTCAGTTAATTCGTTATTTCCAAAATCAGTATTTCTGCTACTTAATTGCTAGGAATATAATCTAATTAGCAGCTGTCCAAGTCATGTATAAAGCATGTACTTGTTATTTATATTTTTAATGTAAGATGGTTGTTAAGTGAATTGATACCTGGTTCAGCAGCTCTGTGGGAAACCCTCTAAACTCATTAGAATTAAGCTAAAAATGGCTGGTGACTTTACTGGGACTATTGTCAAGCATTTGAAATATGAAAATAATCAGGAATTCTAAACTACAAATGAGTTTGAGAACTTTTTTTTTTTCTTTTTGTGCATAACTTCCACTTTGTCATAAAGTTTTTATTACCAAAATCTTTGTCCAAATCTATTTAATCACCTACTTTTTATGGGCCATTTCAGCTGCTGCATGAATAGGTAACTGCCAGTTTTCCTCATTGCAGTAGAGATTTGGATCTGCCCCTTTTGCCAGCAGCAGTTCCACACACTGGGTGTGTCCCTCCTGAGAGGCAATCAGCAAGGGAGTGGCTCTGTCCTTAGCTTGAGAGTTTGTATCTGCACCTGGCAAAAAAATGCGACAATACCCTATTAAAAGAGCAAGGTCATCAAAATCAGCCCACTAATGCAGTGCTACTGAAGGGTTCTAAAAGACCCTGAAGATCCTTAATCTTCTCATTGGTCTTTTTTTTGATTTATCATTTCCTCCCATCACAAAACTACATTACCCAAAGAAGATTTAAGGAAGTAAGATGGTTTTGCGTATCAATCTGCAACTGAAATTACATTGAAAATATCAAAAATTTGAAGTTATGAAGTGCAAAAGTAGAACTAAAAAGGTATCTGGTGACGGGCTGATGCAAGTTAAAAAACAACGGAGCTAAAAGAACAATCACTATTACCATAGGATACAAGCAGTCTTAAACTCTCCAGCTTTCCATACTGAGCAGCAACAAACAAAGGCGTAATTCCAAAGTCATCCTTACATTCTTTGCTTGCCCCTTTCTCCAGGAGTATTTTCATTATCTCAGTGCAACCCTGAAATAAATATTTTTATACTTAACCAACAACAACATCAAAAATCTCTGGACAACTGACATAATCTGTTTTTCCCAGACATTCCAAACAGAAATAAGGAAAAAAGCAATACAGTCAATATTCTGAAGATATAATTAAAAAAATAATGGCAGAAAAAATTATACAAGTTTAATTTAATTTTTCACAGTTGCTCATTTACATGAAAGATATAAATGAAAATTCTATTAGTTTATTAGTACCATTCAGCTAATATATTTCTGTTCTGTAACTAGGTCATACGTCCCACTGGTGATGAGATACTAAACAGATTTTTTTTCTCAAAAAATCCTGTGCAATACATGAGCTTGTAAGTAGACAAAATATTTGTAATACTTAATTATTGCTTCCCAACACAATGCTCTCATGTAGTTTTAGATACACACTTCAGAGCATTTCAGGCTCTTTAGCATTTAAACAACTGTTTGACTGCTAGGGTAGGTTAGGAAAAATCACTCGATAAAAAGGCAAATAAATAGACGAATTCTCAGAATACAGCAATTACAGAGAAATTATGTTATACACTTACAGGTTACCTGAAAGGAAGCTTGGTGCAAAGAATTCCATCCAGAGAAAGAATGAGGTCCCTTAACATTTGCTCCGTGTTGGAGCAGAAACTTTACAATGTCTTCATGTCCATTTTGAACAGCTTCAAATAGAATATTGAAAAATAAAAGAAAAAAATAAAAATAAGTAGAAGAAAATAATTCTTATTAACTGAATTTAAATAACTGAAAAACTCAAACTGTCTCACCACTGACTTCCTGACACAGTAATTGTAATTCTTAAAAACTTGTTTTCTATATGCATAATTGCCTTATATATTTACATCCTCAAAACAGTTAGAGAATAGAAATTTATCCACAAAAAATTTAGTAACACTTGTTAAAATTCTACCTATGTTGTGCTAACAGATAACAAAAGTTCCTCATTTTCTGCGAAACAGGGAGACAATTCTGCAGCAGGCACCTACCTACATGACAGTCACAATGGCCCCCCAAACTTGCATAACCTTATCTTACTCCAAATTTTCCCCAAAACTGTTTTAAACACCTATATTGAATTAATTTATGCTAACACCTTCATTAACAAAGTCTCTTTAGAATCCTGATTCATCCCCAGGTTTTCATCACCAACAATTCTACCACAGCACATTTCCTATGATGACAACCTATCAATTGTTGCTACTGAGTGAATAATTTTTAGGGTATTAGTACAGAAGCTGGCCACAGCAGTGCCTCTGGCTTGTAATACTCCATGTCCAACACAGAGCTGTGCCCTAAACACATGGCATAGTCCAGACTAACCCGAGCATTAACTTTTTCCTTTTTAAAAATATGCAGCCCCAAGATTGTTCCTTGGTCCAGCCTAATCTGTGTAAGCATTTAATACACAGTGTAAACTACCATCATCCACACAATTTCCCCACAAGTGCTGCCTGTCACCAAGTATTCTATTCAAATAAACTATTGTTTAAAAATAAAGCATGAAGAGACATAAACAAAGCTAGTGTGGCAGCTGTGATGTTTTTGTGTGCATGGAGATGGGTAAAACAATAAACATATCTAAACCACTGATCTAAACTCTGAGGATTCATTATAGCAGATTTTTGGGTTCACTATAGCATTTAATTATGTCAAACACAAATAATAGAAAAAAAACTAAAAGAGTGGACCTGAATTGATAAACTAAGAATTGCAAAAAGACTTGAAACACCCACATACAGCTGTAAACCTATACCTCCTAGGCCTTTTCTGTGCTAGAAAGAAGCAATAAGTGATGGGGAAAAGTTTGGGTTTACAACTTCTTTGTAACAATTTGTTTGTACAATTTTGTTGCTATTAGAACACAGCCAATTATTAGCCTAGTGTTTAGACTAATAACTAATAATTAGACTAATAATATGAAACATGGTAGGAAATAAATGAACTCTGGTCAGTTTAAACTTGGCAAATAAAACTTTTCCCCATTCATCAGTTGTCCTGAGATTTCAAGGAAGCTGGTGTCACCTAGGAACAGTGCAGTAGTTGCTTCATTGGTAACTTCATTGGGGTCAGCTCCAGCTTCTAAAAGGACACAAACACTTTCAAAAGACCCATGGCAGGCTGAGAGGTGCAACGCAGAGTTCCCTTCAAAAGTCTTTGAACTGATGTAGTCGTCAGATGGAGCTACAAATGAGAATTAAATAGGAAAGAAAAATGGTACGTTCATCAACGAATTACAAAACACAGTTAATTTTCTTAAAATAACAGAGTTATTTGAGATGTGCTGCCTGCAATGTATCCACGAACATAATGTTATCAGCTCTCTTAAACAGCAGTTCCAATTATTGCTGGCCTTCTACAGACATCTGCCTTGGACAGAGGAAGGCAAAGTAAAATCAAGTGTCATTCACAACCTACAACATGCCAATTTATCTTCACCATAGCAAGGCACTATCAATGAAACCACATAGAAATTTACCAAGCAAGTAAGAATAGGGTAAGAGAAATCTATTTGTCATACTTTATATCACAGGGGGATTTAGCAGAAAAATCACACTCTTTCACATCAAGATTTCCTTACCTGCATGAATTAGCAGCCTCAGACATTCACTCGAATTGCGAGCTGCTGCTTCGTGGATCGGCATCCACCCCCTGTTATCCGCCACATCGATGCTGTACCCCTGCTTTATTAGTTTCCTCAGCATTTTATCATTTCCTTCTCTGGCCGCAAGCCCCACGGCAGAGCATCGATCGGAATAGGCCTCTGTGAAATCCATCCTTGTGTCTGTCAAACTGTGACGGAGGGAGAGGGAGGAAGGGGAGAGGGAAGAAGAAAGAAACGTCTGTTAATACAGAATATGAGGTGGGGGGAACCCTCTTTTGGTTTTCTGCAGAGGTGCTTGGGTTGGGTTTTTGGGGGAAGAGGGCGTGAGTTCCTTTGTGGGGTTTGGGGGGCAACAGGTCCCTCGCTGCTGCCCAGCAGCTCCCAAGGAAGCCGTTCCCGAGGGCAAGGAATCTCTTTTTCCTGGGCCAAGTGGCAGAGCCGTGCACCAGGCGGGCTCGCACAGACACCTCGCAGAACGGCTCTGCCACCACAGGGCCGTGCCCCGGGACAGAACCACCCCCTCCAGACAGCCGGCGGCACCCGAGGGACAGCCCCGCTGCCCACCGCAAGAACCGGAGAGGGGGAAGCCCACGGCCGTTCCGTTCCGTTCCGTTCCGCCCCGCCGGCAGTGCGCAGGCCCGGCCCGGGCGGCGGTCGGTCGGTCGGTCGGTCGGTCAGTCAGCCATGTGGGTGTTCGGCTACGGCTCCCTCATCTGGAAGGTGGATTTCCCTTACGAGGAGAAAATGGTGGGGCGCATCCAGGGCTATAGCCGCCGCTTCTGGCAGGGCAGCACCGACCACCGCGGCGTGCCTGGCAAGGTGAGGCCGGGGAAAGGGAAGGGGGCACGGTGGCGGCGGGGCGGGCGGGCCTCAGCCCCTCACCGCGGCGGCAGGGCGGGGCGGGTCTGCCTCCGGGCCTCGGCTCCTCACCGACGAGGCCTCCACCGGGGCCGAAGGGAACCGGCAGGGAACCCTCCGGCTGCGCTTCCCAGCGCAGGGGCTGCCCCCTCCACGTCCTTCAAGCCCTCGCCACCGCTCTTTCGTTTTGTTTATGGCTTGTTTGTTTGTTTGTTTCTTTTAATTTTTGGTTTTGTTTTTTAACTTAAAAAGTAACCTAGTGCTAGCTGGTGGCAGTTATTTCAGCGAAGTCCTGAAGTGCAGCCTTTCCACTTCCATTTTCTGTCATGGTGGCAAAAAGTATTTCCTAAAGTTCAAGAATTCATTTTCTTCTGTGCTATCAATTAAAATAAAAATAAAAAAATCCCCACCAACAGCAAAATGAACTTCAAGGAGGAGAAAAAGGGTAACAAAGACAACCACCACTCCATTTAAATAGCTGGAAAAACAACTGAGGTGGTTATTATGGACATTAATCTAAATAACTCAAGGAGAATACCATAGTGTAGGTGCCAGGCTTGTACAGCTGCTTAATAAATAAAGGCCAGAATCAGTGACCTGAGCACCTACCTCACTGCTTTTCAGCTTTTTTTACTTTCAAATGAAAACTCACAGAGAAGAAAATATTTACTACTTAGATATAAACAAAACAAAAGCCACCACGACAAATAATCTAAAATTCCATAAGTGAGCATTCCCAATTTCATGTGAATGTAAATATTTTGAAGCCACAAGAGCACGAATACTAGTTTTCCTCTGCTTTGAAAGTCTATACCACTCTCCCCATATATAATTCTAAACAACTGAAAAAATACTCAAGTTCTAAGCACCAGTTAGAACCTCAAATACCATCAAGTAACTTGCAGAGAACTTCAAGATAATACTAAACACCCTCGAATTCAGCTTCCTGCAAGGCAAGTCACCATGCTTCAGGCCACTAGCAGAAGTTAGGCATCTAATATTTTTTTATTTACTTATTAAATTTTACTGCAAAGAAACAACTTACGCTCAAGGGGAGGTGGGCAGGCCAGGCATGTTTTCAGGGCTGGACAAGTACTGGGCAAATACACCAGCCCCAGTCCTGAACCTGAGCCCCAGAATGCTTTGCCATGTTGCTTTTAAAACTGAGTCAAAAGCCTGGCTTTGGTACCCAGCTTACCTCCTGTCATACACACAGTTCCTATCCTCAAGCCTGCCCCCATTCTCAGCTGCTGCCTCACCTCTCCGGAGAGATGGAGCTGCCCTGTGGCTGCCTCAGTAAGGTCTGGAGGCTGGACAGCCACCTTCCACTTCTTATTGGGAACATTAACTTGCCATTAATTTGTCATCTACAGTCATCCGTCTTCAAAGATTATGTTAGGAAATTTCTGTTCTTCTCTTGAATTTGGATGAATTGAAAAACGTGCTAAAGTTGTTCTGAAAACCTAATTGGTCAACAGAGAAAGTCTTACTCCTGGGGCACTGGTTAGTTTTATTTCCTTTTTTTTTTTTTTTTTTTAAAGTATCCTTGTGACCCCATTGAATTAGCTTCAACTGGGCTAGCTGAAATTCAGGAGAATGCTCACAGTAAGTATCTTTGCGCAGATACTGGAAATCTTCCAAATCAGCCATGCTAGGTCACTGCCCACTAGCAGATAGTCGGTTCCAAGAAGCTGAGACATTTGTATTTCTGCCCTGGTCAAGATTATACCTAGAACCACCATCTGCAGGCACACAGAGGCTTCAAGCAATAACAAAACTCCACAAACACACAGGCTCGTGCTTTGTTCTATTTCTGTGCTTGTTTGGACAGACTGAGGATGCAGGTCATTATTTATGTAAACTGGTTAATGCATTTTCTTTTGTTTTATATGAAATACTTAGCATTATACACTTTTTCTCAGCATCAAGGTACTGACTTTTGGTAGTCCTGCAGTCCTCTTACCTGCAGGGCAGAAAGGCTCCCTTAGTGTACACTGAGAAAACACACAGCTAGGACCTCCCATTTCATCAGACCAAACACAATCCTTGGCATCAGAGATTCATTGCATCTCCTGTGGGTGAGCTACAAGTGAAACTGGTCCTTCAGTACTACTAACACATTTTGAATAGAAGCCAAAGACAGAAACCAAGAAGTTAAAAAAAAAAACCTCTCCTGAAAATACTTCTTGCTCTCACATTCCACAATCAGCACAAAAAAAACCCCATACAGAGCACTTTGAGTTATAATAGCTGCATTTACTGCAACACTCAGTTGACCTTGAACTTGCATGTTGAACTGCTCAGTTCCTGATGCAGTTAGACTGCTAACTAGTCATAAATTGATCTTTAATCGTGAGGCCATATTTTTTAGTTTACATGGCATTAAATTGGAAAAGGATTTGTTCAGATTAAGATTTTAAAAAGGAATAATCATTACTTGAAATATATACAGCAATTTACACATTAGCTGCTCTTAAAAAAAAAGATTTTTCAGTGAATTATTTTGAATAATACATTAAAGTAGCTTGAAGTTTACCAGTAACAGTGTTCCCTGAAAAATGTGCTACTGGCTTAGAAAGACCTGAATAAGTAAGAAAAATGTTTTCATAAATGGTGAATTCAAATTTCTTAGTGCAAGCTTCAGGAAAAAAATGGCATCAGAAATGCAAACCTGCATAATACACATAAATCTTCTGAAATGTTAAAGTTTAGGGGGGGAGTTGGTTTTGCACAGAACCACGATGCATTAATGAGTCCAAGCCATTATTATTACAATATGGCTTGAACTAAACCAATAGCATTTTCCTGCCCAAACAGGGAAGTCTGGCTTCCTCTCCTCACAATCCTCCTTGTTCCCAGCTTCAGATAGCTTGTTTTAGCTGCTCTCCCTGATCCAGCACTGTCACTTGACTGCACAGCACACCAGCAACCCTGGCATGAGCAGGGAATCTCAGTTCTGGATCTGCTGGAGACTGTCTTTATTCCTAACCCTTCAACGTGCATGGAAAAATCTCATGGAAATGACCTGATTAACCAAGCTCCAGGTGTCTGCTGCCACTGTCCAAACAGTGCCCAAGGAGAAAACTCAGAGTGTCTGCATGCACAGAATTACTGGGTCAGCTTAAGGTTGAATCTTCTTAAGGTATTAAAGGGCTTAGTTTGTTACAAGTGAAATGGAGAAGAAAGAAGGCTGGCCTACAGGATCTCCTGAGGTGCCTACCCATATCTGCAATTCCCTGATTTACCCTGCCTGTTTCTTCCCACTGGATGGCTGCCAGCAGGGGTGTGTGGGGAGAGGTTGGAAAGACAGGCTGCTGTTACACCATAATGAGGCACAGGAACAGGAAGTGGAGAAGGCAATGCTTAGTTTAAACAAACTTAAGAATTTTAAATTATTACATTCCTACTAACTAGCAAACTAACACTTGCCTTTCTGAAAAAAATTAAGTGATAATCAAGGAACAATTATTTGTAAGGTCACATTTAATTTTGTTCTATCTTGCTTTCACATCCAGAACTGATTCCTCAGACAGTAAATATTTAGTAATTTTAGTAGTTGTTTGTGCACCAGTGACAAAAATCTAACAGTGAAATAACTTATTTCAGGTTACCCCAGTTTCACACCACACATCAGCTAGACCTCAGGAACTTTCATCTCCACACAGACAGACAAAGCCCCCATTCCAGGCGAACACCACAGACTACTACAGGCTCTGCACCACGCTAATGCTATTTTCTTCTTTTTACTGAATCCAGTGTAGGTAGAACCTGGAAGAATCTCCTGTCATGTACATTCATAAGATGTCGACCTCACTGCTGCTCCAGCAGTGCCTCTGGCACCCTTCCTGTCAGTAGGCTGCACAGGACTGACACGAATCCCTCCACGGCATCTGATTTAGGAGTTCACTGGGGTTTGTCCTCGCCAGTACTTGCACATGACAGAAATGGTTTAGTTTACATTATATAGCTGGTCATTTATAGTTGTGTTATTTTCTTTACTTCAGTAGCAGAGGAAGTACCCGTGGTTACTTAACAGTGTTTGGTTTAGGTAGTTCCATGCAAGACAAGGACTCTGCAAACCAACACAATTAATATCCTGTTCTTCCCTAGACAAAGAGAATGTTCTTTCACCCCACAACCAATTTGAAGATTATGTACTCTTCAGTACTTCCATTTAATATTTAATATTGAGATACCTGGTAATAAAGAAGAAGTTGTTTCCCACTACAGAATGCCTCTTTAATCCGTGATTTCAAAATCTTAGTGACCAGTATTGAGTACACAAGTCAGGCAGGTATTAATGGCTATGGAAAAATCTTCCCAAAAGGAACACCTCACTTAGGATATCTCAGTTAATCATTTTAACAGACCTGTTTCTTCTAAGTACTCAAATAGTAATCATTTAGTATTAAACATGAATAGATGGCTGACGCTGAGAGAACTGGCATAAAAAAATGAAATAACACAGCACCTCAGAGCTTAGAAATAGCCTTTGAGATTATAAAAGATCTGTCACTAAATAAATAATATCTGCACTAGATTGTATCTGTGAAGTGCTCTGCAAAAACAGGATTTCATATTTGGCTTGTTACCAAAAGAACGCGTGGCTTGCCAGTGACTCTGTGAGAGAGACAAACGCTGGGACATCCTAATCAAACAGAAAAGCACGGGCATGTCAGTGGAACTGTCAGTGAGGAGTCACAAAAAGACTGAAATGTAGTACCCCAACACTGAAATATAGCCCCCCAAGACCGCAGGTTAGCCAAGACTCAATGCAGATATGTATACAAGTACATCAAATTAGGATTATCTTTGCAATTCCTAAAATGAATTTCTATTCTACACTAGAACTGAATGAATGCTAGTACCTCTTCTTTACTGTACCTCTCAAAAAACATTTCTATACTAATTAAACGCCAAAGGTAACAATTTTAAACAACAGCTGTAGCTCTCTGCAGGGTTTTATGTTTTAAAATTTTATTCTCCAGGTTACACAGCAAATTTCAATATTTTCAGTGCTTAAAAATGGGCATCTTAGTCTTCCTGCAAGAAGCAACTTACTGGAAAAATAAACCATTACCAAGGTATCCTCCCTCTGCCTAGTAAGGGAGAATGACCTGTAAGGGTGAAAAGAAGGGGAAGAGTCTTCTGCACAACAGATTTTTTTTTCCTTTTTTTCTTTTTAACTTTGAATAGTATGGTGCTTACTAAAAATGACTAACAGATTCCTGTGTTTTCAAAACCACCTAAATAGCTAGGAGCTTCTAAACCTAGGAGTTGCCATGGGCCATAGCACATAACTAACATTTTGTAAAATCCAGTTAGTGCAGAAACCAAGCCAGAAATGGCAATATCTTGCCTAGTTCCATGCAAGGTAGATTTCGGTGCTACATTACTTCCCATACATGTGTATAAACTTTCTGAAGGCAAGCAAAAAGGTTCACCTCACTGTCACTGCATAGAGAATAAAATGGCATGGTAATGTGGAGAAGCAAACTGACTGAGGAAGGTGCACTGAGAATAGTTCTACATTAGTGAATTATCACCATGTTAAACAAGAACAGAATTGAGTCTAAACAGCACATACAAGGACTTTCACAATCTCCATGTTTATTTCTGCCTTTCATTTCCATGTCTACATTGCAGAGACTTTCCACTCAGATTTTAACATTTGGTTTACCTAATGCAGATCAAAAGCTATTCTCAGAAAGTACTTATACTGAAACTTGAAGAAATAGACCTTGCTGAAATTTTCCAGGATGAATTCTCATGAGTTCTCTGACCCTGTAATTATTTAATTTTTATTTTTTTAAAGGGGGGGGGAGGCTGCTTTTGTTTTATGATGCAGGGTAAAAGCCTGTAACAGATTACTTTTATTTTTATTTTAGCCTGGAAGAGTTGTGACTCTGGTTGAAGATCCTGAGGTATAGTACTCCTATCTCTGTATGTACAAAATGTCATGTTGCATTCCCAACCTATGTAGTAAGTCTCTATTAATTTTTGCTTCTCTACAAGCAAATAATTGAGTTGTCTTTAGTGCAGTTAAAAGTCCTCTCAACATTTCTTGTAGTTACACCAATGACTTTAATTGTTTTAAATAAATCAATCAATCTAAACTAAGAAAATGGTAGTTTGGGTCTGTTATTACCAAAGGTATATTTTGAAGTCTTTTATGAAAGAGTCACTTCAGCTATCCTGTTTATGATGCATAATTTTACTTTCAGCATATGTGTAGTGCTGACAATATCCCAATAGCAGACCCCAGATGTTGTGTCAGAACTATTAATCCTGCCCTCCCAAAATAAAGACTGCAACAATGATTACATTGCAGAGATAAAAAAGGAGATAGCCTGGCTTTTATTTTTTTGGTAGATAGATAAAGTGGTTAAGGAACTAAATGCCACAATAGTGCTTTGGGTTTCTCTATAATATTGTGAAATTCGCTTCTGTTTAGAAAAGGCCCATTGACTGAAGTTTGCTAGTCTCACTTATTTTACAGCCTTTTCCTAGCGCCTCACTTAGAAAGAATAAGGCAAGTGCTTGTAAGGGGAGGGCTGGGAAGGGAGGGAAGATGAAACCAGCCATAGGCCTACAGTCACGTAAGCAAATCAGTTTTTCTCCTTATAGAAGTACCTGCACTTAAGTTTTACCCATTTCTAAATTCTGTTGAGTAATAAAGACGCTATCTTTACAACTACCTTCAATTTTTTTATGGCTCTTAGCCCCACAGAGAGCTCTCAGTTGGATGCTCACCAGCTAGGACCAATGCACTGAGCTAGGCTAGGAAAGTCGAGGGAGGCTACTGCAGGACATAACTTGTGTGCCCTTGCTTTCCCACTCCCTGCTGGCCCTGTGGACCCTCCACAGCCAGCAGTATGCTCTGTTCTGGCATCTTGCTGGGGACAATCCTGTCTGTCCAGCTTCACACTGCTCCACGAGAAGAAATCCTTGCAGGTAGCAGTGCCTCCAGAGGGGCAGAAGGATAGCATGGAAGCAGTGGGAGAGGAAGGTGACACAAGATCAGGCCATAAGATGTGGAGAATGGGTATTTTCGTACTAGTTTTTATTTACAGCTGCATCTCTAGATAGTGATGGTATTGCTGTCTTGCCAATCTATTTCCCTGCAATAGCAGCCACAAAGATAAGTTCAGCAGTAATCAAAAACCTCAACTGTTTTTTGCAGTTAGCAAAACCAGCAAAATGCACCACACTCTCTCTCATTGTGATTTTCTGTACTTTTCTAGTAAGGTTTTTTTTCACATTACTGTACCGCTGGGAACCATTATGTTACACAGACGCCTATATAGACAAAGAATGCTTATGTATGTTGTCACTCGGTTTGTATTGTTAAGGTAACTTATTTGTTACCATAGAAACTTTTTTCCCCTTAGCAAACCAGTTTTGGTTGGCTGTTTTTTTCCCTTTCCTCCAGAATCTGGTGTGACCAGATAATCACCCTTTAAACATAAACATTAAATCATATGGCAAGACATTTGCTTTAATTTCAGTTACCCATTTGGCAGTTTAACAAGGTAAATTATTTTGAAAGTATCTTAGCAGACTACAGCAATTACTGCCCTGCACAAACACACACACACCCCAAATACTATGTTGACAACAGCAGCAGCACTTTTAGTGACAGTGCCAGCTCTCAGCTAGCCTATGTATCCTCTTTCACTAGAGATCACAGCTTGGAAACCTATAGAGTTATTTTTAATTTCTCCATCTGAGTTATTTTTACTTTCTCCACCTGAATTTCTTTGACAGTTAAGAGGAAACGACACCCCCAAAAAAATGAACATCACACTCTTTCTCAGATTTCTGGATGATAATTTTACAGAATAGGAATTCCGTGTACTGAAACCAAAACGAATGAACTAGCAATAACACTTAGAAGTGTCTGCTTTAAATCCCCACCCCCACCACACTCATCTGCATTTTCCTGTCACGCCCAAAGCCAGTCTGAATGGCAGAATTAACTCAAGAGTTAACTCAAGAGAATTAACCCTGTGCAAAGAGGCTGGTTTTTAAACTAACAGATTTCCCACTGATAGCTGCAATGAACCTGCATCCCAGGTAGCCGAGGGAAAGCAAGGAACCCATTTCTGTCCTCTTCAGTGCTGCTCCTAGCCTCAGCACATCAAAGACTGTAGCCATCTACACAGGAGTAGATAAAAAATTACTCTTTTTTTTTTTTTTTTAAAGAAAATGCCTTTGGCCAGCCTATGGTCTGACATTGCAATGACCTGCCCAAGACAGTGGTGGAGTCACCAACCCTGGAGGCATTTAAAAGGTGTTTGGACCTGGTCCTTAAGGACATGGTTTAGTAGTTGTCTGTGGTGTTGGTCAAAGGTTGGACTGGATGGTCTTGGAGGTCTCTTCCAACCCAAACATTCTGTGATTCTGTGACTGCAAAATTCATTGCTCATGACTTAGCACCACTGCCCCAGCATCATCGGATTTCATGACTAAATATTAGGATCCAGTTTTAGGGAAGAAAAAAAACAAACCAGCAAAAACCTTAATTGCTTTATCATCATCACTGCAGCAGCTAAACATACACCAACTTAAATGCAGGAAGGACCATTAGAAAAAATAGGCTACAGTTTATTTTAAAACCACTTGTAAAAAACACTTGGTAGCCTTTAGTGGGTAACAAACCGTCATCCTTTTTCTATGCTACTTCAAAACAAAACAACAAAAACCTGTACATCTCTCCCTATGCAGATCTCACTGATCTGTTTATTTAAAATTTTGTAGGAGAATATAGTGAGTTCACACCAGCACAGTTAAATACTTTGTCAGAGAAGTTGTCAGTGAACAGAAAGAATAAATATTCAGATTCTTAAATGTGGTAATGAAAGTTGTCCTAATAGTGTTTTCTGAGATGCTGGATTTGCCACATTTAATTGTGCAAAAAGAAAAACAAACAAACAAACGCTCTCAGCTTTTTCTTCTCCAATTCATTTAGGTGCTGTAACATTAGCACGGTCCAACACAGGTCCAAGTACATCCAATGGATGTAGGTGACACTCGGGTCCTTATAAATGAAGTTGCAACTAAACAGAGAAAGGACCTGATCAAAATTCCTTTGAATTTGGCACTATTCAGAATTTTAATTTTCAGATACAAATTTTGCGCATGAAGATACTTTGTATCCTTTTGCCAATTCCTTAGTAGGGCTTGCCAAGGCTATTTACTACTTTATTTGTAACAAGAAATTGTTTTGCAAGAAAGGCCTCAGCATTAGCAAGAAAGTGGATAATCAATCTACATTAACTACCACTTTGAGAATTCTCTTAATAAATTAGCCCTTTTATTTTGGGACTTTTTCTACAAACTGTGAGAAGTAGCTATAAGAATACTGAAAACAGAAGAAAATTAATCTACTTAAACAGAGTTTTACTTAAACACAATAGAAATAGATATAATTTAAAAATTATTTTTAATAGCCTTCTAATCACTGAATGGATTTTATTTCCTTATGTCTTTCAAATTATTTTACTTAAACAGTTTTACTGAAATACAATAGAAATAGATCAATTTTGGAGTAGCCTTTCAATCACTGCATGGATTTTCTTTCCCTGTGTCCTTCAACAGGGGTGTGTATGGGGTGTTGCCTACAGATTGCCACCTGGACAAGAATGTGAAGTAAAGGAGTACCTGGACTTCAGAGAGAAAGGAGGCTACAGAACTACAACTGTCATTTTCTATCCCAAAGACTTGTCAGTAAACCCATTTGATGTCTTGTTATACATCGGAACTTGCGATAACCCAAACTACCTTGGTCCAGCACCTCTAGAAGAAATTGCTCAACAGATTTATAATGCTGTTGGCCCTAGTGGAAGAAACACAGAGTATCTCTTTGAACTTGCTAATTCTATTAGGAATCTTGTACCAGAAGATGCAGACGAGCATCTCTTCTCCTTAGAGAAACTAGTAAAGGAACTCCTGGAAAAGCATCAAAACCTAAATTGTCTATAAAACAACTTTTAATGATCTTGCTCCATCTTCAGAGGAATGCTTTCACTGCACAATGGGTATATGACTTGGAGACTGTCTTCTCTGTACTATGCTATCTTATCAGTATTGCATTCAAAGTAATAGTTGGTCATTAAAATATGCTGTTACATAAATAATTATTTTAGGCATCTATAGAAAGGGGAGTAGGGGAAGTGTTTTAGGTTTGAATTTGGTATATTGGGTTTTTATCCAAAGATTATTTCATTATGAAAATCTCAGGTGAACCACTTATGCTTGTTTTTGTTTGAGGATTTAAGTTATTATTCTTTCAGGTTTAAAATAAAATATTAGAATATTTTAAAGATCAAAATCTGCATTTAGATACAACTCGCATTGATTTAAGTGACAGTTCTTTCTAATCTGAGACCACAGGCATGGTGCTTAATGCAGGTAAAGAGATAAAAGTTAGGTAGTAAATTCCATAGTAGAACATTTATCATTCAACTTAATTTCAGTCAAGTTACTGCACTAAATTAGTCATCTTACCCTCTATATATTATTTTGCCTTTAAAAGCAGAGGATAAACCACTTTGTGTCAAGGAAAACTTTCCCTTAGTTCATTAGGTCAAGCCCACCCAAAACCCCTAAGGTATAGGGTACTTCGACAAAAACAAGCCATAATGTATCAGTGCCTCATTTTACTTCTTAAGATTAATATAAAGAATAAAGCCAAAATGTTAAAATTAATCAAGCACTAGACTTGAAGCCACAATTCAGCCAGAACGTTCAGAAAGTGTCATCTTTGTTATATGACTTTAAATGATGTTTTAACCCTATCTCTTAAAATATTCATCAGTCTCTAAGGATAGATTTTAAGCCACTAAACTTTTTCAACCACTATTCTAGGGATTCATGGACAAAAGGCAATAAAGAAAGGAACATACTTCATACAAACAAGGAAACAAACCTTCATACAATATACTTCAGGTTGCTGAAAAGAGCGTTCTCCTTTCAGCAACCTGAAGTATGTTGTATGAATATACAAAGAACAGCAGAAGCCACCAGTCTAGGCTGTAGGCTTACTTTATGCAAAACATAAGCAAACAGCTTCCGTCCCAAAAGAACTTGTCTTGCTTCTCAAAAATCTCAGTTATTTTTGTCAAATTTGAACAAAGTATATTTCTGTATGTTAAGCTAGGAAACGTCCTATTTCAAACCATGCAATGTCACATTTTCTCATATAAAAAATGTATGTTTGGTAGTAGTGTGAGAGCATCAGTAATTACAAACCAAATACATTTCTACAATACAGTTTGTCCCTTTTTCTTCTTGATATTTTCCTGTTTTTACATTTGTAATTGCTCGACAGTATCAGGGCTATCAAAATAACAAGCTATTATTTTACTTGTCCACCTACAAAAGCCAACAAGAACATAAATGAATGTCAATAGGACACACTTGAGAAAGGCAGCTAGATGACCAGAAAATAGGATATTGAAATACAAACCTAAATTTTAGATAATTAGACCACTTAAAATATTTAAGCAAGAAATCTGAGGTTTTTTACAAACCAGATCATAACAGTGTACCTCTGGCATCTCTCAAACTTTGATGCATTGAGGGGAGAAAAAAAAGTCAGATTTTAGAATCTATTGTTTCTTATTAATAATCGAATGCCACTATTTTAAGAGTGTATGATAGGACATACTTGATGAACTACTGTAAACTGCAGAAGCAAAATAATCATATGTACTAAGGCCCCATTTTTCCATTAGTACATGAGTTATCTATGACTAACTATCCTTCCAAACTCTTGATTTTCTACCACACTGTGTGCATTTAAGACTGACATAACCAAGTGGCAAGCAGCCCCAACTAATTCAGCTGCACAGTGGGAGAGAAGGATCTGAATTTCCAAGTGTCTGTATGTGGCTGTTTGAGTGACTTCACATGCCCGAGCTGAACAGTGATAACTGTCACCCAACTCACCATTAATAAGCGTGTTCTGTTACACATGCTTTTATTCACCTTGGCTCAAAGAGTAACTCGTAACTGTTACTGGATACTTAAAAGTGTCACATATGATTAATTTCAGGAATAATTTCTCAAGAAAACACCTTCAACAACGACAGCGCTTCCTTTCTTGTGCTTACTTTATATTCATGCAAGCTGTAGTAAAGTTAAAATATGTACAATGGCATATTCACTCTGTATTTTTAAAAATTCCTTCCCTGAAGACTTACCTTTGTTCCTTAAAACAAGGCACTCACACTCACTAAATGATAGAAGGAAATGAGTCTTTATTCCCTCTTTAAAATACTTATTTAAGGACTGTGTTAGGGTATTGTGATTTGATGATATATGGCTCTATATTTTGCATCTTTAATTCTATTCAGGACATTGTTGTCTCATTTGCTTTCCAGATTCATAAAACTTGCCATAATATCTGTAATGATACATTCCAGTTTGTGCATATAACCTCAGTACAATAAAAAGGCATGACATTTACTAATGGTGTTGGAGGAGGAGATTTCCAGAAAAGTTATGTATATTTTAAGTGTATTCATAATTAAGACACTGTGTGTCTTAATTCCATCTTGTTATATAATGCTGTTATATCTAATGATGAAAAACAATATACAAGATCTCACTACTATTACAGTCTTAAACTGTGCTGACATTAGGAATTATTAATTAGTAATTACTGGAAATGCACATTTGTTCTTGCTGTAAGGGATTTGAGCCACCACTCCACCTACAGCTTCAGCTACCAACAAAAGCCCAGTATGTTTTCAGAGGTGTGGCTAAACACAAAAATATTAATGCAGACTTTTTATATGCCATAGAAGCTTAATTCTTTTTCCTACTTGTTAGAGCTAAATCTGAAATTGTGAAAAATTATAGAGATTGTAGATACAGTTTCACTATACAACCAGTCACACACAAAGATAACTCAAGTTGTTTCCAAACAGCAGGTGAGGAAACAATAGTCATCCACATTGTCAGATTTCACACCCTAATATCTACAGAATCAAATCATCCAGCAGTCAGCACACACCTCTCTTTCCACACATTAAGGAAGTAGTATGTAGTTGTCTCTAACAATCTTCCCTGGTGTGACTGCACAGTAAAATTTCTAGGGCCTTTTGCAGGAAATTAAACACACCCAACAGCTGGTCAAGTTTCTCTTCCTATGGTGCTGAAAAGGATTATCTTTGAGCAGTACATAAGCTGAGATATCCAGAAATTATTTTGGAATCTCCCAAACAAAAGTCCTAAAGTAACATAAGCTACAGGGGGAAAAAATGCAAGGTTTGCACAAAGAGTGCAATAAGACAGTTTGATTATGCTGTGATGTGAATTAAAATAAAAAAGCAGAGACTAAAAAGTAGTTCATGTAATACTTGATATTCCTTTGTATGATCAGTTTGATAGCAACAGTCTTCTGTGAACAGAGAACCCCTAACTTCAATATGCAGTATTTTAATTTTTGTCTAGTTTTTGATAATAAGCTCACTTACCAATTTTGACTGACACTGACAAAATTTATGTGTCATCTGACTCAATCATTAAACTCCTGTAAAAAGACTTGCATTTCTTCACACAAGAAAACTCATGGATAAGCGAATTCAAACATTCTGTAATAACCATTCTTTGTAGGATTCCCAGCAATAATAAGTCTTTCCTTTTTCAACCATTTATGTGCTCCAAATTTCCCACAGGCAAGCAAACAAGAAAAAATCAGAAGGAACTGACCTAACTTGTTTTGACTTGGAAACTACTATTCAGGAATCATTCATTATTTCCTTACTTTTGTAGCACTACATTTTTATCCCTACTTTCATGTTTTCAATTTTCTTTTTCACAATGGTTCTTAAAGACCAAACCTTTTCTAGGCCAGTCTGCTTTCTAGCAAGTAAAATACCGTGAAAATCATTTACAAAGGTAAGTGAAGTGCAGTTTAGTTGCCCAGAAGAATGAAACGTTTGGTAATTCTTGAAATCAGTTTTAACACATTTGGTAAAACAATTTTCACCACAAATGCAAGAATAACATCTTGTCATACTGCAGTTCTTTTAACAACTGACAAAAAAAGGAAAAGACATAGTCTAAAAGAAGCACTACAAGTCTGAACATTTCAGGCAATTTTCCTAAGAAGCATTAGGAAAAAATGTACCTGTTTGCTCAAAATACCATGGAGAGCTTACCCCACACATGAAAAAAAACAACAACCCAAACATTCAGAACACCATTTACCTTAAAAACTAAAGCAATGCAGTTACAAATTTGATTGCAGACCCCCCATAAGTATTATATCAGTATGTTACTTCATTATTTCCTGAAGTCTGCCATGTGTCCAGTTTAACTCTGATTTGTATCCCTTCCCTTCTTTCTGGTGTGCTTTCTGATGCAGGCTTTACTCAAGCTGAGGATACTGGAAAACCACAATACTACAGCTCCCCCATCAGATGTATTTCTGCATGTCCTGTGTAGCAAAACTAGTTCCTTCTAGGCGACTTTCTACTCTGTTCATCCAAGCTCTGACTGGCAGAGGGGATGCAAACACACATCAGGATAGCAAGCCCCCAGGCAGGGCCCTATAACTTGTCTTCCTACTATGCAACTATATCATTGTCCCAAGATTAGAAAAAGACTGGTTTTCCAACAATTATTCTTCTCTATCAGTCTTCTGCAAAAGCTAGACAGTGAGTATACATTCACCAGCTACAGTACAGCCCCAATTACCCCAGCTCTGAACTCCCTCAGTGTACCTACAGTCAAGCCAATTCCTTGCTCTACCACCTTTGCGGATTCAGGCAGCTGCCCTTCAATTGTTCCCTCCTTTTTCTCAAACAAAAGAGAGCCTGCATCTTTCTGCCCTTTTGCAACTAAAGTCTCTTCTCTTCTGTGTTTTCTTCTCCTTCTTTCTTCCCTCTCACTGTGCATATACTTTAACTGGAAAAATAATTCTTCTCAGCAAAGCTGTATCTGCTTTGACACCACTTTAAAATGGAAAAAAGCCTACAATCTTAAACAAGAAAACTACAGTAGCAAAGCTCCGAAGTATTGACTATACATGAGGCCGCTATTTACTGAAGTTTTAAGCTATCACATCTATATTACTATAAATCATTTATTCAAACAGTTCAGACTCAGCCAGTTTTGCCCAATGTCAATGCAAAAGTGCAAATACAGACACCACTCTGCTGACAAACCAGTGACAAAGAACAGCCTGAAAAGAAACGTCTTAAAACCAAACCACCATCCAGTGTCACTTTTCTCTGTCCCCACTGGGATTTTTTCCCCGATACCACCTGCTTCGACTTTATTCTCCCACTAGACATTTCAGTTCCCACTTAAATTACGGTTCATTAGGATTTAATAAGAATCGCTACATGTTGCCAAAAGGTGACCACTTTCCCCATGTATCATCCCATTGCTAATTGCAAAGCAAGCTGCTCCACTCTTCTTCCTCTAGTCTCCATTCCAGCTGTGTCCCAACTTCTGCTTGGAGACAAAAGCACCTAATTGTATTTACTACAATATTAAATAGTGTTCCTTTCTCTTTTTTTGTCTCCCAGTCTTATTCAATACCATAGCTCTCTCACCGGCACTGCTCTTATCAATAGAAACTTGGAGGGAAAAATAATAAACACAACACGGCCTAGCCTACCTCAGCACTCCTGCTGCACGCCCTGTTGATGTGAAAACCACACGGGTGCGGTGCCGGCCCTGCTGCAACAACGCACTTTTTGGGGATGATTTCCACGGGCTTTGGTCCAGAGGAGCTGCGGCAGAAGCGGGAGCTACCGAGGAGCTGCTCCTCGTTACCGCCAGACAGACGGTATACAGAGAAGAGGAACTACAAAAACCGAGACTGGCGGTTTGCCGAAAAGCCAAACTACGGCGTTTTTGAATCAGTCACGGCACCGGGACGATGGCGAACTTATCACCACCACCCCGGGAGCCTTCCCCCACCTCCCCCCCTCCCCAGCCAGCCGGGCGCCAAAGGGCAGCATCCGGAGGGGATGGGAGGGGGTCTCGCAGCGCTCCCCAACACCCCACCCCTCCCTCAGCCACACGCACACACAATTTGCGAGGCAGGACGACGGGAAGTTTCCACACAAAACCGTCAGTTTCCACACAGAAATGAGGGGTTCCCACACAAAACCGGCGGCTCCCCGCCCCGCTCGTTCACTCACCGATGCCCCGGATGTCGATGGCCGCCCCGCCCCGGCGGAAGGAGACGTGGCGGCGGCACTGCCTGCCGCTGCCCGCCCTGCCCCGGAGCCGCCGGCCGGTATGAGGGGCTGCCGGCCCCGGGCGACCAGCCCGGCCCCGCCGCGGGCGCTGCTTTGTGGGCTGCTGGCGGCGGTGGTGGTGGAGGTGGCGGAGGGCGGCCGCACTCTGCCTCAGCTCAGCGACGACATCCCCTTCAGGGTGAACTGGCCCGGCACCGAGTTCAGCCTGGTGGGGACCGGGGCGGGTAGCGTGAGGGTTGGGAGGGGAGAATGAGGGGTGGAGGGGTGTGTGTGTGTGTGTGGTATATGTGTATGTGGATCATGGGAGGAGGAGGGGGAGCTATGTGTGTGAGAAGGAAGGAGAGGTGTGTGTGTGTGTGAGGGTCTGTGTGTGTGAGAGGGTTTGTGTGGGGAGAGGGGGACGTATGTGTGTGTGAGGGGAAGGGGCTGTGGGTTGGAGGTGTGAGGAGTGTCCGTGGGATGTGCGCGTCAAGGGTCTCTTACTCCTTCGGAGTCTCCCTCACTCGCGGAGCTGGAGGGTTCTGACAGCAACTGGCCCAGGTTGCCCAGGGAAGGTGTGGCTGCCTTCTCCCTGAAGTTGTCAGGGCCGGGCTGGATAGGGCTTGGAGCAGCCTGGTCTAAGGGGAGGTGTCCCGGCCCATGTCAGGGTGTTGGAGCTGGATGATCTTTACGGTTCCTTCCAACCCAAACCATTCTATGATTCTACAAACTCCGGCAGCAGGATTATTTAGGTTCAAGGTCTGGAGGCCCTTTGTGCTTAGTGGTGGTTTTTGAAGCCCCCGTGCCACAGAAAGAGTCTGTTCAGTTTGGGGTCTTCCCAGCACATCCTGGCCTGAAGCCATCCCCCTGTGTCTTGTCAGTAAGTGCGTACATGTGCAGCAGAGCAGAGGGTGAGTTTAGGCCATGTCTTGAGTCTGGCAGCTGGGAAAATCCCAGGGGAATCTGTCCTGAAAGCAAGCATGGGAATGGCTAGCTACAAAATGTAGTGATTGGGAGGGGGGGGGGGGAGGGTGTTTCTTTAATAAAGTTCCTCCGTAAGAACTGGAAATAGGTAAACAGGAGTGTGGAGGAGAGCAGGAATGTGGCTGGAGGTAGAAGGAGCAAAGCAAAGGAGAAAGCGAGAAAACTTAAGCTTAAGCAAGCAAGCTTAAGCAAAACTTAAGCAAGCTTAAACACCAAAATCCAGTCTTGTGATATAATTAAGACCCAGGAAATACGCCGACCTATGAATTAACTGTACCACTTAAAAATTCAGGAATATCTCTTAACAAGTAGCATTAAAAAAATCCACCTGACTAATCCATAGGTTGTCTGATGTTTTTTTTTTTTAGCCTACAACTGGTGTCCTGTACAAAGAGGATAACTACATTATAATGACCACTGTGGATAAAGAAAAATATAAATGTATACTTCCACTGATAGCCAGTGGCAATGAGGTGAGTTCAGTCTTTTCTGTAATTTTAAGAGTCTTTACAGTATATTTTCTGTTGTTTGTTTTTTTTTTCACTGTGAAAGGAAAATTATCTGTAGAACATCTCAGTTTCACAGTTTATAGGAGAAGTCTTCACTTTGTAGTATATATTAGTTCTGTGTTAAGTTGGGCCAGTCTGCACAATCTTTAAGTCCTTATTTGGCAACAAAAAATTGCTATAACATTCTGTTTACTGCTAGGTCTATCACTGACTGGGAAATTCCTGTATTTTAAGTAATGCTGTCAAATTCTAGGCCAGTAAACAACTGTAAAGACTGCTAACAATGCTGTTGTAACCACTGTATCTGAAAATACTATCGGAGTAGTGCTTCTGCTAGCACTAAATATAAGCTGTATTCTATGATGTTCGTTCCTTAAGTAAATAATAAATCTGAATATGCAAAAATTATGCAGAAGTAACTTTCACAGTATTACGTATGCTTTTTTAGAAAAAATATTAAATGAAAGCTGTATTGTGTTCAATTATACTGCATCAGTATAGCATCATCAATTAACAAATGAAAAAATCATTTATTCTGTTTTTCTGTCCACACCCTAAGATGCCACTGTGGACATGAGCATCTGGACATCCTACTCTTTTGCTACATTTTAAAGAGCGAAAACTTTTCTATTTTGACTTCTTTATTTGTGACTTTTATTTGCCCCTTCTTATTAATTTTTTTTTTCCTTCTAATTACCACACAGTTCCTTCAGGGCAGGCATTAATGAGATTTTGTATCTTTTAATTTTCTATAAGATATATTTTTAAAGTATTGCAAATTAATATTAACCAACCAAACTTTTTTTTTTTTTTAATATAACAAAATATCCTTCTATTCTAGGAAGAAGAAAAGGACTATAAAGGTCCTACTCCAGGAGAATTGCTGGAACCTCTTTTTAAGCAAAGTAGCTGTTCGTATAGAGTATGTTACTTCTGTGCTGATAATTCAAATGCTAATCAAAATTTAGAGTCTTGTCCATTTCAAGGTTTAGTGTAGTAAAATGTTTGGGTACATATGTCTCAGACTTCAGGCTCTAGTTCAGTCCAAAATAAGTTCTTTACAACCTTACAACTATATCTTAATATTTTGGATAAAATTCTGTGTAATCGAACATCTCAGGACTCGAATAAATTGGGTTGCTGCAGAAAAATTTTAAAATGGGGTTTTAAAATGCTTATTTCAGGAGTAAGCCATAATGTTTGGTAGTCTAATGAAAACCATTTCTCAGCATTAGAAGACCAAAACACACTGCTAGATATTCTGAAAATTTTCCAATTTTTCAGCTGTCATCCTAATTCAAAGACTCTCCTCTTTCATACATTAGAAGGACAGGCTTAATACCCAACCAGTTGCTACTTGAGCACTAGAGAGAGCAAAAGTGGCCAAGTGTTGTACCTACACAATAGCCCACACAAGTCCAAGGCAAACTGAGTCAAGCACAGTTAGTAAACAGCCCCTCCCTGTGTCAGATGCCAAATTGGACTGTGCTCAACCCCAGTGATTTGGGGGCAAGCTTGGTCTTTAGATCTTACTTAATTTTTTTTCCTTTTTTTTCATCTGCGTGAAATGTAAGGACACATTCCCCGTTGTAGTTATTTGGAACATCATCAAAATGCTTGGGGAACACTGGGACTATGCTGTTGTTTTTGAGGGTGCCCAAGACGCTGCATTTTATTCCTGCCAAAAAACAAAATTTGGGGAGATTTTTTTTTTTTTTTTTAATGGAGGGTGGGAAGGGGAATGTATCTAAACTTATTTTTACAATTTTTTTAATATATACTACTTTTTTTTTTTATTAAGATTGAATCTTACTGGACTTATGAAGTCTGCCACGGAAAACACATCCGTCAATATCATGAGGAGAAGGAAACAGGACAGGTAGGCTTCTTACCCTGTTTTCTACTGGCACGTGTGTGCTTCACTCTTCCAAAAGATTGAATTCCTGCACACTTGAAAAAGTATGGAAAATTGTAACTGAAATTCGTTTTAACTTCTCTTGATTGTAGAAAATTAACATCCAAGAATACTATCTGGGGAATATGATGATAAAGAACCCATTATCGGAACCAGGTTTGTTTTAGACTATTTTGCTCATACTAATTTAATTATTTGCTTTTTATTTATTACTATTTGAGAAACAGGCTGTGGAAAACTGATTCCCAGTGTGATAGAAGAGAATTTTTTAGGTTATTGTTTTTACAAGATATATTGTTTTTCATTAATTCCTTTTCAGCACCTTACATTATACCCATCCTGTCACTTTTGCCATGCTATCTATTTGAGTACAGTGATTAATCTACCAAAACTAATTAGTGTCAGCAGAAGAAAATACATAGTATAAGAAACAGAGCCAGTCTGTGCCTGACCAGAGCTTTGTAGTGTAGCTTGTTGCCACTCTCTGGGTAGGAAGAAGCATCTTTCAAGCTGTGAGCAGAGGGCGGAGGGCATAGCACATCTTGGACTCTGCTATTCTGTAATAAAATGTAGTCTGCAAACCCAAACACAGCCTTTGCAAGTAGATTGGATCCTTGGAAATGTTTGAGAGTCGTCTTTAGGGATCCTGGCACAAGTCTTCAGAAATACTCAAGTGCCTGAAGCATGACTTTGGAAATTAGGTAGCTGAGCCCCAAATTCAAGCTGCAACTTAGAATAACTAATTTTCTGAGCTGTCCATAAATTATTGTAGATGCTGGAAATTCTGTCATTGTACCTGCCAAAATCTGATTCCCTGAGTACGCATTTTGGCAGTGTATTCATCCAAAGAAATAAAAAAATCCACAAAGAGTTCATTCATCAGAGATGACAGAAACAATAGAAAACATAATATAGTTGAGTTGTTTGGGGTTTTTGGTTTTTTTTTTAGTTTTAGGCTGGTATAAAAAAGATGGTCACCACCATTTTTTCTCTTTCATGAAGTGATTAACTTGAACACCTCAGTCTTGGAGGGCATGTAGTGCTGTTAATCCCCTTCCTTTGCCTTCATACCTTCACTTAAGTATCTTAATCCTAAAAAGGGACATGGCTTCAGAACCTGCCTTGTTTAGAGTTTGTACTGTCATTAATCCTGTGCAGAAGTGCCCAGCATCCTGAGATGCTACTGTACAGCAAACAGTGTTTTAATTGAAGTTACCTATTCTTTTGGGGGGCTAGATGCTGAAGTTAATGTATGATGATACTTCAAGTCATCATATCTGAATTTTTTAGGGTGCTGACCCTCTGTTCTTTCTGTTTAAGTGGTAGACTGTGTTCTTTTTATGCTTTACATATACATATATATAACATATATCAGTTCACACTACTTCTCTTAAAGAAAACACATAGATGGTTTCTCAGACCATTGTAAGCTGAAGGAGGGTGACCTTTTTCTCACCTAATGCTGAAGGGAGTCCAGATAGTCTCCTGAAGCAGTTTGGAAAGTAGGGGATAACTCTCAGCCCTGACAGCCTGCAAGCCCTGCCTCGTGATGTGGCAAGCAGCCTGGCCTTGAGCCCCTCTGTGACAGGATAGTGGGTGGGCTAAAGGACGTGTCTCTTTATTGTCCCAGTGTTTAATTCACTCTGAAATTAGTAGTCAGCCACCCCTGGAAGAACAGCAGCAGTGACATGTTCATCTGCCACCTTCCTCTGGTGGTGGGGTTTGGTTTGGCCTGTCCTACAAACTGAAAATTTTTAAGACAATGCTAACTCCTATTTTATTCTATTTGCTCTAGACTCCAGATCACTGTTGATTTCCTTTCTTTCCTCTTTTGCACCTGCAGGTTCATTAATTTGACTCTTGGCACTGTGTACATAAAGTACTAGTAAATAAACAAAATATACAAACTTCTCTGTATATAATATTATTTCAAGTTCACAGACTTTATGCTTATCTCATTCTTAATTATTCCCTAGATCAAGAAGAGAAGGAAAATCCAAAAGAGAGTGCACAAGAGGCAAGTGAAAAACATCTATTTTTAACTTTTGCCATCAGTAGTGGAGGCAATTTATATATGATGAGATGATATAGTTAGTTCCCTAACAAAATGAGCATCAAGAAATAAAACTCTGAATACGAGATGCACTCTTCTTGATTTTTATATCAGTGCCAGCTCAGAAAACTTATGTAGCCTAGCTAGGCACATTTCTTGCCCTTCTACTCATTGATATTAACATTACAAAAATCTTAAACTTAAATGAATTTAATTATATACTCTTCTATGAAGACAACACACATGACCACAAAGTCATGCTATGGTCAGTGACAGTTATTTGTCCAGCTGCATCAGAAATCCCAGTTCCCTTAACAACACTTGCATCCATTCTGGGCAGGGAGAAATGCTTAACCAAATCCTGCAGCACAAAATCCCACCAAGGTTTCTCATCTGACTCTATGACACAGCTCATAAAACTTGGTGCTTCCCTTTTCCATTTGAGAACTTTTCCATTTGTTTAGGCCCCAAAACTCAATTCTGAGTTACTGGCTTTACAGCAAAAGAGTGAAAGTCCCTGAAGCACGTTTGGAATTAGCAATAGGAAATCTGGCTTGTGGACAGATGCACACTTATTTCCATTTATTCTTCATTTTAATTCTGAAATTAAATTTTTTTGTCTGCATGTTCTTTGTCCTGCTGATTTCCATTGCACAGAATGATTCTTCTGCAGCAGATCTCAGAAAATATACATGCCTGAGAAGTGTTATGGAGGTAGTTTGGGGAGCAGACCCAAGTGAGAATGGGGCACATTCTAATGGGAGTTATGCCTCTTGCCAATTTCAGAAAAGTAGCTTCTTTGTAGTGTAACTTTTTTATATATATTTTATTTTCAGAGGGCAGTAGGGCATATACAGACCCTTTATGGCAGCATTTATCATGTCCATACACTGTCAAGGTTTCAGCCCATAAAGAATTTAGGCTTGCAATTTGCATGGAAACCCATTTATTTTTATTGAGTATTGACATATAGAATGGGTATGTGACAGGAAGCTAAGAAGTGCCTGAGCAATTAAGTTGCTGGCTTGTTCATTCTTTAACCTCCTGAATGTTTCATTGCTTCATTGGTGATGAAAGTTTTCAGGAGAGAGTTGGTGGCCTGTGACAGAGTAACACGGTTTGAAAACCGAAGTAGGGGGGAGGTAAGAAAGAGTCCCAGCTCCCCAGGTTAGAGTCCAGGTGGGACCATTGCCTTGTGGTACAGTGCCTGGTTTGTTGTACACCAAAAAACTTCATTAGCTCAAGAAACAGAAGTAGAAAAAAGTCTGGTTTGTGGGTTCCAGCAAGACTTTTTTTACAAATAGAACTTTTGGTACCCAGAAACTTGAGTTGCTTCCAAGATGGAAGCTAGGAGAAGGAATTTTACCAGTCTGGGGAATTAATTTCTTGAATTGGAAGCTGGATAAAATACAAGAAGGAGCAAATCTGAAAAGAGCTTACTTAAAGTGTGTGCAAAAGTGGAATTTACTTTCTGTGTATCATTACCTTTGTAAGCCACAGTGACAGATGGTGTGAGATACTCTGGCTGGGAATGTGGAGAGGTGTAGTGCAGTGATCAGGATGACTTTGCAGGGGCATTTTTAGATTCTTCCTGGCCTGGCACTGATGCAGCATGCCTGAAAAGAGAAGAACTGAGCTGAGTCTGGCAGAGCTACTCACATCTCCCTGTCTCCCAGACTACAGGGTGGACACAGCTGGCTCAGTGTTCTTCTAAGCCCCAGCACACAGCTGCCAGGCTTCCTTAGAACACAAGCATGAGGCAGCCTGTGCAGGGAAACCACCTCTTTTGTAGTCACAGCTGATGTGGCTCAGTGCATTTGCACAGTGCTGCACTGAAGGCTGTAAACTGGAACGTGTTTGGATTCTGCAGAAACACCAAGTAACTGTACAGAGGCTGGTTTACATCCAGTAGTGCTGGCTCTGCAAGGTGCAATAATACTTTTTGTTCCAGGACAGTTGAATGGTCTTGTGATTTTTAACTTTTACTTTTTTTTCACCTAGATACCTACAAAAAATATAGAAGGGCAGATGACTCCATACTATCCTGTAGAAATGGGCAATGGCACACCTTGTAGCTTGAGACAAAACCTCCCCAGGTCAAGTACAGTGATGTACATCTGCCATCCAGAAGCTAAACACGAGATCCTTTCAGTAGCAGAAGTTACAACCTGTGAATATGAAGTGGTTATACTGACACCTCTGTTGTGCAGCCATCCTAAGTACAGGTAAAGTGTTCAAAGGCTGACTAACATTACCACTTCAAATTGTCTTCAGTTACCATGCACGGGTGTGTTTCTCCAAGTCCTGTATCCAGCTGGAGTTGCTGGTACAGGGCTGTGACACTTGAGTGCCACCTTGGCAAGTGTAGTTTTGCCAAGTCCTAAGCTTCCCTGCTAATTACACAAGATTTGTGTTTTTTAAGTCTCTAGTGATTGATCCCATAGGAGGAGCAGGTGAGAAGTACAACACTAATGAAGGCATTAAGGCAGCAGGCAAAATAAGAACACCCAGTCTTAGTTTATGATTTCAAGCTCTTGGGGGATGATCTTCACAGTATTCAAAGACTGCACAGGTGCCTTGTGTGTGCATATGGAAATCAGTTTCTCTGATTTCAGAAAACAAAAGTGTGATCTTCAGCCATAACCTTAACAGTTCCTTTAGCATTACTTCCAACCTAAGAAATTCCTGTCTCTGTCCTGCATTATTGCCTTACCTTCTTTTTCATAAGTTATCTTCATATGAAGAGTTCACAGTTTCATTGTTACATTCAAAACATCAAGTTTGGGATGGGTTGGTTTGGGTTTTTTTCCTTTCTTCCTGAATTTTACCACACACCTACAAGATACCTATAGTCTCAGTAGCACAGATTTTTGACATCTCAAGCGGTGTAAACAGAATTGCCAGGTGAACATGACCATAAAATTGAAGGGGGACACAGTGGGCAGGAATTCTGAAGTATGGAGATGTCAGAACAGACCAGTACTGAATCTTTGTCCTGAAATAGGCAACAAAGTGTAAAGGACAAAATCCTTAGTCGTGCAGTTCATAATTGCTTGCCAGTTGAAGTAAATAAGCTGTGCTTGTTGAGTATCAATTATAAATTTTCCCATGTAGATGGGAAATGCTGGGTTATCTGTTGCACTTGCCTATTGCACCATTATCTGTTTACTGTAGGAGTCCTTTAGGCTTCTTTATCAGTAGAAAAAGAGAAAGAGCTCAGGCAAATTGTTCTATCGTTTGATCAGAATAAAATCTTGACCTGCTACCACCTTCTGAAGGGAAGGCATGGAAGCTTCATGGCCACTAGCAGGAAATACTTAAACACACAATATCTTTATTCTCCCACTTACATCATCTTTGTAAATAAAGTTAGGTGGAGACGGTGGCTGGAAACGCTGCTCAGTGTCAACAGGGGTAAGGACAAACAAAACTCATTTTAAGTTGAGTGCAGTTTTCCTGTCCTGAGTTCCTGAAACAGCACTGAGCAGTACTTCCAGATGTAGTTCAGCTGCCAGGGCTTCTCCTCTACACACATTATCTTAGCCAGTAATGCACCTGTGTTAATTCAGGAGTAGTATATCCATTCATTCTCATTATTGTTCTCATTTGGGTACCATGTGACATTCACAATGCACATCCAATGCAGTTTGCTTTTTTAATAGGCAACTTTTCCCTTTTGATGAGGAGGGGTTAGATTGCATTGCCAGTTGCCTGGCAGTATTAGGAGTGAGACTACACTGGGTAAAAAGGATATTTATGTCACTTGTGAGAACAGGGTGAAATGGTGCAAGTACAAAAAAAAAAATACATACCTCAGCCTCGCTCAGTCAGAAATGCACAGCAGTAAAGATGTCTTTACTCTATTGCATAAAAAATGATGTATTGCTGACTTATTTGGGCAGGTTCAGGGCTTCCCCTGTGAATGACATCTTCTGCCAGTCTCTGCCAGGATCCCCACTTAAACCCCATAATCTGGAACAGCTGGAGAAACAGCAAGAAATGATGAAGGTGCCTTTTAGAAGGGTTAAGGAGGTAGGATTTGTTTTATTTTAAATAGGAAAAAACTATTTATTTTCACTGTGTAACAGACAACTTTCAATTCCGTGGAATAAGTTCTCTTAACCAACTTTGTACGACCATGTTAGTCTTTCAGATGGTCTTTATGCTTATTGAAATCATCAGTAACTTACCTTCTCTGAAAGGAAAGCAAAGCAAGTGAGTTTGGGCTACTAGTTTAAAACTTTTGTAGCATTTGTAGCTCACAGTTTACTAATATGTTAATTTTGTGGGTTTTGATCATTTGTTTTTTTCAGCTATGGTGAAAGCACTGACAAAACGTTTTTATACTTCCCACAGCCTATGTCACTTAGTTAACTTTATATAATTCATAAAACTTTGCGTGGGACATAAAGTCTCAATGGGTGTGTATTTGCATATACTTGAATTTCAGGAAGAAATGCATTCAACAAAGGAAGAGAAATTTTCTTCCATTCATAAGCCTGTTGCTGTTGGAAACCATCAGCTATTAACGGTGGGAACAACCCACATCTCCAAACTGACTGATGACCAGCTTATAAAGGAATTTCTTAGTGGCTCCTACTGCTTCCATGGGGTGAGAAATAAAAATGCATGATAAAAAAGCTAACTCTTATTTGGATGTCCTGGTTTCTGTATTTTTTTAGTTTTTCCATTAAGTCTGATAGCATGATTCTTGTAACCCCTGCATTGGTATAGGGAATGCTCATATACCAAAGTCTGTGCCAAAAAGAGATATTTAACCTTTCTATTGAAATTCAATTGATTTGAGCAGACAGTGAAATGAGAATAGATAATGAGAATTGTTCAGTACTAATTTTGTTATTGAGAACAACAACATTTGATAAAACTCTCTGAGGGAACAGCCAGCAGAGAAAAGAAAGCTCAGGTTTTCCTTGTCTTTGCAATAGGAATGTTTTGGGGTTTTTTTAAGATTAATAGGGGGTGTACAATTAGGGCAAGAAAAGTAGTCCTTCACAGAGTATACATTAAAAATTAGATTCTCTCTGCTTAAACTCATCTTGGAACAGATGAAATTCCCTTGCCTATATCTGTTAGTCTAACAAGAGGTTCTCTCCCAGTGCCAACCTTGACTTGATGTACTTGACTAACAGGTATGGAGTCATACAGCTAAACTAGTCAGTAGGTGAGGGGCTGGAGGGTCGTCTGGGGGTGGTTTGTTTGCTTTGGGGGTTTTGTTTTGCTTTAACTCTGAGATTATACTTCCCCCTAGGGCGTTGGTTGGTGGAAGTACGAATTCTGCTATGGCAAATATGTTCATCAGTATCACGAGGTATGTTCAACTAGTTTTAGATTCTGCCACTAGATGGCTGTAGGGGAAGAAGGGTTAGATAATCTATCTCTGATTTGAAGAAAACAAACAAACAAAAAAACCCCAGCATCCTTTTCTTGGCTGATCAACATTGTGAGTGTAAGCATTTGATTTTAGAAAAGAAATCCTCCCTGTGCTGTTTAACTTTATGCCCAGGGGATATAGGGACCATGGCAGGTAGAGCACAATGATAATCAAAGCTGAACATTGTGTTGTACATTGTGCTGTACATTGAAACAATTCCATCAGCTTACATAGCTTGGATGATCATTCTTTAGAGACTAGGTTATGAGGTCAGTCACAATTTGTCCCAAATTCAGGAAGATGTTACACTGACAGCAGCAAGCTTCCTCTAGAAATGACATTCTACTCATCATGAAAATATCCTCACTGTAAATCGTATAATGCAAGGTGTAATTAACAGCTTTTCCTTTTTTAGGATAAGGAAAGTGGCAAGACTTCTGTGGTTGTGGGTACCTGGAGCAGGGAGGAGCACATTGAATGGTCCAGGAAGAATGCTGCAAGGACCTTCTACCTTCGAGAAGATGGCACACAGACCGTTCGGTAGGGGCATGGCCACCAGGGCTGCGGCCCCGCTTCTCTGTTCCAAGTGCTGCTCTGGTTCTCTGCTCCTGAATTGGTCTCATACTTGAGATAGTGAGGAATAAATGCCAGGCCCGCTCCTGCAGTGCCTGAATATGCAGTCTACAAACAGCTACAATAAATTGCCAAGAGCAGGGTGTGTAGATTGATTCTCCCTCCTCCCCCCCAATCAACAGACAACATCAGAAAAGGTAACTGAGCACTTGGGAGAGGATGCAGAGCAACTTCTTCCAATAGTGAACAACTATTTGTAGTAACTGAAATACAGCATATGACTACTTTGTTTTCTGTCTTGGAGTTGAGTATATTCAGAATGTTGAGATACTGTGTCACACAAGTTAGCTGCCTGCTTAAAAATTGTTTAATGTTTCCAAACTTTTTCATTCCAATCATTTGTGGCAGGATGGTGTCTCATTTCTATGGAAACGGAGATGTTTGTGACCTAACAGACAAGCCAAGGCAGGTGACTGTGAAATTGAAGTAAGTCAACTTTTTCAGTGAACTGATGTTTTGTGACTGCTTCCTCTGTCAGAGGGGAAAGGCTCTGTTGCCTTCAGAAAGCCTGGGAAGCAATGACTGTTCAGTAAAAATGCTGTAGACGCTCATAGAAGATGTTTTTTCCTGTGCTTATGACATGCTCAACACTGCAGCATTTCTGTTTCCAGATGTAAAGAATCGGATTCCCCCCATGCTGTGACCATATACATGTTAGAACCTCACTCTTGCCAATACATCCTTGGGGTATGTAAAGATGTGCTCCAGTCCCCTCAGATTAGGTGCCACCTTGTAGAGGAAGTCTCTGGGTATATGATTAAAAAAGACCTTTCTATCCAGTCACTCTTCACAGCGGATTTAGCTCAAACATGGGGCTGCTCACCAAGTGCAGCTTTTTGTTTGGTTGTGTTTGCTTAGAGAATGGTGGATTGTTAATAATTAGACTATTTACACTGTTAATTTGCTACAGAGGTCATAGGCAAAGGAGAAGGCACTTTGTAACTTTACAGAGGCACTTGAGTACTGTGCCTCTTGCATTCTGTTTTCCTAATCCTAAGGTTTAAGGCCTCTGTTGTGATTTCTTGTAAAAGTTCACCAGTGATTTCCTAGTCTTTAATGTTCTGCTCTGTGGTGTTGCAGGTGGAGTCTCCGGTCATCTGCAAAATTTTGGACACAGCAGATGAACATGGGCTCCTCTCTGTGCCCAGCTAAAGCCCAGCACAGCCCATGACACAAGCCATACCCATCAGCAGCCCCGCTGGCCTCTGCCACACTTGCAACCCAGGCGTGAAGGGACAAAGGCAAAGAGAATCTTCCAGCCAAGCAGCCTCACCAGCGGAATTCTGTAAGATGAGGGACTCGTGAACCACTTTGTGTATAACTATGTGTATATAAGAGGTTATTGATAAACTTTTAAACGATTAAAATCTTGTCTTGCACTTCCTGGTTAACTTGTGTATGACGTGTTCTGCAGTCACCATCGTCACCATTAAAGTCCAAATTACCAGCTCTAAAAGAGCAAAATAAACAAGGCCCAGCTTCAAGAGAGTTCAGCTGCCAACAGAAGGAGAAAATGAACCAATGCTTCTTGCTCCAGAGCCTTCAGCTGCCACTGCAACACTCGTAGCGGTTCTGCTGCTGTAACTTACTTTGTCCCAAGACAAACATTCCCTTGAGCTTGATCACTCGGAGCCATGTCACCCACCATAGGACACTCGAGAACTCCAGGTAAGGTCTGTGACAATGTGTGTGCCAGGCAGGGCACAAGCCAGGCCACATTTCTGTCTGCAAAAGCGGGTTATGGTGAAGTGATGATGTAGGTAAGCCCACTGCATTTCCTCTTTTCTGAGACTATTGTGCAAAGTGCAGGAATTTTGTAACTGATGTCAGACGGAAATCCGCCAACCATTTGGCATATGACTAGTTGAATGCCACCCAAAATACTAAGCTAAACTGCTAGACTGGTGCAACAGAACCCGTTGCATTGTCTCAGTGGGTGGAAAACCAAAACAGCAGCATCAAAATGATACAGCATTTCAATTCAGAGTCATATCCTTAATTCCTGATGGGATGGTGCAATCCCTCATGATAGTTTTATTTTGAATCGAGGCTGCTTAGGAAAGGCAGCACAGAGGCTGTCTTGGTGTTGGCCTGAGCACCCAAGCCCCAGCCTTGCCGTGGCCATGTGCCCTGGTGCTTCCCCCGCCCCCCAAGCAGAAGGCAGGCACTGCATGGGTGGGGTGGAGTCAGACTTTTTCAGCCTCTGTCAGGCTGGGTCATGCTCCAGGGAAAAGAAACAACAACATGCTAAACCCCTCAATTGTGGTGATTAGATCAGAGGAAAAGGAGAGAACAGTTATTTTGCAGAAGGTAGAGTTCCACTTCCCTGGAAGTCTCCAGTGCAATGGGAAAGCACAACTGCTTTGACTAAGCAGCTGCAGCACCTGACTGTGCCACCAATGCCAACTTTAGCCATTTTGTGAGCAAACCACACTGCCAAAACCACTAAATTTGGCTTCAGTCCTCCCTATTACCAGCCTCTAGCACAGGACACAACACCCTCACAGATATTCCTACCTCTTGCCCAAGCTACCTGCAAGCACGCAAATGAACAGAGATAAAGACAACACTTTCCTCTCTGCCCTCTCCCATCTCTCCCTGACCAACAGGTGATTTGGGAGAGGACCACTGAGGCAGGGGTGATGCAAGCAAAAACCCAAGAGGCACAATAGACCACGAGGTGACATTGCTGGAAGTAATTAAATGCAGCAGAATTTTATGTTCTAACAATTGAATCTGAAAGATAAGTGCAACTCAGAGTCACTTGCAGCTTCAACCTCTTCCCAGACAAGCCTAGGGATGCAGGAACCCATCATACTAAAAAATGGGGAAAACCAAGCCTCTTCTGGTACACTGGAAGCAGGAAGCAGAACCAGAGGGTTGCAGGTATTTATGCTTCTCTGCCTAGATTTTTTTTTCTTGTGTGCTGCTCTTCCTCCACAATCCCCAGAAAAAGAGATTGCCTTCAGAAAAAACAAAACAAAACAAAAGCCAACAACATGTGAACAAACTAATACACAAAACGTATGCTGGGTGAAACAAATGTCAGAACAATGCCAGCACAGCATGTTGGTAGCCTAACCATTTTTGTACTGGAAAAATACTCTTTTTGACTTTGTCACTCCCCACTGTGATTAACTTTCACAGCCAGCTGAAGAAATGGGGCTTGATAGGCCCCTACTGTACTGGGATACAGCTGCTCCAGCTTCCTGAAGAGGGCTTCCAGGGTGTTTTTCAAGAGCAACACAGCTGTATTTAGCTGGAGGAAGGAAGATTTGTTGGAGAGAAATGGCTATTTATGGGCGTCACCCAAAATTGAAAGCAGGACCAAGGATCTCTCCCGACATGTCAAAAACGCGCTTCATTTCCTGGCACTTGTGCCAAAGCAAGTCAGGATCTGCAGAAGGGATGATGCTGGGGCAATTCCCAGTTCCTGCAGGGGCAGGGAAGTGCCTAGTCAGACTAGACATGGAGCACAAAAAACCTTGGGGTTTTCCAGCCCCGAGGACTGGACAGGGTAGCTTCTGAGCTGCTGCAATAGTTTCCAGTCAGTGGGAGTTTCAAAAGAGTATATAAAAAAATCACTAGCAGAAAAAGTGGCAGAGCTCTACGCCTTGTGCAATCTGCTGACTTCCCTTCTGCTGGCATCCCGAATCAAACCAGCTGCAAACAAGGAGTGCGTCATTCAAGGCAGCGCTACAAACAGAGATAAAATCTCCTGCTACCTTTTTTACCCTTGTCAAAGTGTGCAAAAGGTACGGCTGCTCATTCCTGCTGGAGCCCTTCTGCCACGCAAGACCTCATATGCAAGACTGATAGGAAAACCTCGTGCTACAAAAGGCAGCAGCAGGAGGTGCTGGCTGGGAAGCAGTGCAGCTCTCACAGGTAACAGGGATGGGGAGGGTCGCTGGAAGCAGGAGGGAGTTGTGAGCCATCCTGGTCCCTTAAGTGTGCAGTGCTTTTCATGGTCTTGCTTACCCCTGTGGTGGTAGCAGCTCTGGGCTGCAGGTGGTTCTTCCTAGGTGCAAGGTGGGAGGGAGGGAGGGTGGTCTGGCGTTGGGGTCCTTTTGGCAGTGGAGGGTCCAGAGGACAGAGCTGGAAAGTCACTGGGGTCCTTTCTTCTCAGTTCAACTTGATGGTCTGAGTCTGGTGGGCAGCAAAGAGTAACTCCAGGTTGCTCGCTGGAAGGTCTGCACCCATTTTTCATGTAATAAATAGACAGCATGGAGCAGAGGTGTCAGGAAACTAGCAACAGAGCTGGGGAAAGAGGGGAGCTGGGCAGGGACGGTACCAGGCAATGGGAAGTCTCCAGACATGGGCGATGTACAGGCAGTGACCTCTGCTGGTACAGGCTGCATCATACAAACCTGATACCTTACTTCAAAGCTTACTCTTTTCTTTACACAGTATTAAATATATTGCCACTGGTAAATTCTTGGAAGAGAGCAAAGCACCACGGGGATGGGCTTGCAAGAAAGTACGTGGTCACACAGTTATATGGGGCTCCCCCCCATGTTAATTTTGAATACAGTACTTGAGTGGCTTCAGCCAGGTCTCAGACAGGTCAGACTTGCCTGGGTGTTGTGCCCCAGGATGAGAGATGTAAAAGCAGGAGTTACCAAAGTGCATTTCAGATTACACAGTGTAATCTGCAAGCAAAGGCTGCTCACTACCTGCCTGGGGCCAGGGGGAGAAGGAATAAAAAAATAGAAAAATCATTCAGACTTTATCTACAATGATGCAAAATGAATGGCACTCTCCTTCAAATTGTTCTGAGACAAGATCTTTCAGCATTGCCTTTTGAAAATAATAATGAAGCAAAAAGTATTTTAAATGTAGATAAAAAGAGATTCATAGATATGACTAATGAAACAGTTTCTGCACTTGCAATTAAACTAGGATCTTTTGTTAAAGGGTATACACAGTACCATACAGCACGTTATAATGAGGGATTTTACATTTCCTCTCTCCAGGATGAAGATCATTATTGGAAGCTTTCGTTTCTACTTCATTTGTTTCTCATTCAGTAGAGCAAATGGCTTCATAACTCTGAGAACATCTACGGTCCATGCCCCCCTGTTTTATAACTACTCCTATTTAAACCTCTCTTCAGTAACAGAAGCACAAGCTCCAAAAACAGCAAGAGCTCTCAATTTCTCTCATAACATAATTAGAAAAATAACCAAGAGAGATTTGGAAGGTTTTGACTCCCTGGAAGTATTAGACCTTTCCTACAATCTGATTAAGGATGTTGAACCTGGTGTGTTTGAGAGTCTCCTCAGCCTCGTTTCTGTGAATTTGTCATTTAATGATAAGACACTTCTTGTATCAAGTCTTCCACCTCACCTGGAGCCCTTACCCACAAGCAAAACCTCAGGGTCTTCAGAGCTCTATGCCTATTTTGACAAATCCCCAGAGGCTGCTCTGGCGCCCTCTGCATCCAGCGAGAAGCTGCTGCATTTGAGAGGTTCATCTGTCCTGAAAAAGGGTAATCCAAGGCTCAGGCGAAACACAGAGAATCTTCTTCGAAGAGGAGAGAAAAATATAACAGTCTCTCCTCCCATGACCACGCCAAAGCCTGATTTCTGCGGAACACCAATAAATGGGATACTCAATCTGTCCCACAGCAAACTGTCTGAGGATGAGCTGATGGTGAAATTGGATGAGGACCTTTGCCAAGCTCAGCTGGACAGTATTTTGGAGCTTGATATTAGTCACAGTGGCCTGGAAATGGATCTTCTGTCACTGTCTGTCCTGGTTTTTCACATGAAAAACGTGCAGTCTGTTGATGCCAGTTACAACAAAATAACAATTAACATTCTAGATGTTGAGAAGATCTGCCAGTTCCCCTTCAGCAAGCTTCTGGTTTTAAATATTAGCAACAATCCCATAAACAGCTTGGATACACTCTGTCTCCCTCCAACCATCAAGGTCATTGATTTGTCCTTCACCAACATAAGTCAAATACCCCAAAATTTTGCTAAAAAAATGATTAACTTAGAACACATGTACATTCAGGGAAATCACTTCATATATACCGCATATCCAGCAATCGCTGGCGCATTTCCAACCTACCCCCCTGGAACTGTACATATTAATGCCATTTCCTTTGTCAGGAACGAGATGGGTACACCCATTAAAAGCCTCCCAAAGAAAGTGAATCACCTTAAAATGTCTAACTGCTCCATCGTAGAACTGCCAGAGTGGTTTGCTGCCACAATGGAAGAATTATTATTTCTGGATCTCAGCAGCAACCGGATTTCTGTGCTTCCTGACTTACCTACCTCCTTGCAGCACCTCGACATAAGTAACAGTGATATTAAAGTAATTCCCCCCAGTTTTAAATCTGTCTCCAACTTAACAGTATTTAATATTCAGAATAATAAAATTACAGATATGCATCCTGAGAACTTCCCATTGACTTTAACAAAATGTGATATTAGTAAAAATAGGTTGAACCTGTTGTCATTAACCGATGCTCTGAAGAAACTCAAGTATCTGAATGTTTCTGGAAACCTGATCACCAGACTGGAACCCACCAGCCAACTCTCTGAACTCACTAACCTGGACAGCAGTCACAACCTCATTTCAGAACTCCCTGACTACTTTGGGAAATCTCTTCCAGTGCTGAAATACTTTAATTTATCAGGAAATAAGATCTCCTTCCTGCAGCGTGGGTCTCTCCCCGTCTCTCTGATTGAGTTAGACATCAGTGACAATGCCATTACCACCATAGTGGAGGACACTTTTGGCCAGTTAATGAGCCTGAGCATTTTGAACGTACAAGGTAAACATTTCTTTTGTAACTGCGACTTGTACTGGTTTGTGAACGTATATATGCGCAACCCCCACTTGCAGATAAATGGCAGAGGACATCTCAGGTGCAGCTTCCCACCAGACAGAAGGGGCTGGCTGGTGGAGAGCAGCAACCTCACGCTGCTACAATGCTCCCTGGGCATCCAGATGGCCATTACAGCCTGTGTTGCCATCCTGATTGTCTTGGTGTTAACAGGCTTGTGCTGGAAGTTTGATGGGCTGTGGTACGTGCGGATGGGTTGGTACTGGTGTATGGCCAAGAGGAAGCAGTATGAGAAGAGGCCAGAAAACAAGCCCTTTGATGCCTTCATTTCATACAGTGAACAAGATGCAAACTGGACAAAAGATAATCTGTTGGCAAAACTGGAAAACCATGGATTCAAGATATGTTACCATGAGAGGGATTTCAAACCGGGGCATCCCATACTTGGTAACATTTTCTACTGCATAGAGAACAGCCATAAAGTCCTTTTTGTTCTCTCTCCTAGTTTTGTAAACAGCTGCTGGTGTCAGTATGAACTGTATTTTGCTGAACATCGGGTTCTGAATGAAAACCAAGACTCCCTCATCATGATTGTGCTGGAAGACCTCCCACCTGACAGTGTGCCACAGAAGTTCAGCAAGCTCAGGAAACTATTGAAAAGGAAAACCTACTTAAAGTGGAGCCATGAGGAACACAAACAGAAAATGTTCTGGCATCAGCTGGCAGCTGTCTTAAGAACAACAAATGAACCCCTTGTGAAAGCAGAAAATGGAGGCACTCAGGAAAGGTATGAGATGGAATGAGACACAGGAAGGTGTCAAAATTGTGCCTGGAAAGTCTGTGGTCAAATAAAAGCATGTTGATGTTTACCTGCTGCAAAGGCTGCTATACTGCAACAGGGGTTGTCTGGGATCAGTTACTAATGGGTCTGTAGCACGCACGTTACTCCATCTGATAAAACTTGAGACTTGAGTGCTGATGACATCGTTTTCTTCCCAAGTGCTTGATTTTCTTCAGCTGTTTCTAGCATTTCTTAAAATACTGCAGATGTCACCTGAAAGGAAGAAGACCTTGAGTCACCACTGCATGTCCTGTTTTCCTGAGGTTACTGCAGGGAAAAGTGATGTCACTGAAAAATAAAGCTGTAGCACAGTTTCTCTGTTCTACTACAGCCTGGGATGGGAACACACACCTTATACATGTTAGAAAAACACAAGCCATGACAGTACATGGGTAACAGCTTCTTTCTGTGGTTTAGCAAGAAAAGATTAAAACATTTACTTAACGCAGCTATTTGAGAGATGCAATCAGAAATCCACATTAACTTTAAGTAACTGGTGGAAGGGATAAGACTTTAAATTCTATTATAATTACAAATTAACACATACAACCACACAATTAAAAAAAAACAAACACAAACCAAACAGCTGAGTATGTCAGTCTCTACTGTTAAATAACAGATGTGAGCTTTAGTTAAATGCTGTTACAAACTTCAGAAGAATAAGGAGTCAAGTTATGTATAATATTATTTAGACTTAGGAAAACTTCACTTGACACAATCACCCTGACCTCTTTAACTACCTCTGCATAGCTCTTGAGATAAGTTAGGCCACTTAATAATTATTTTATTGTATTTGAAAAAATAAAGGAAATCAGTGATCTGATTTTCAAATTCAAGCAAAATCAGCAGACTGTGAGGTAAAATAAACACCAGGTGAGAACAAATTATTTAGTGTAGCACAATCTGGACTTGCTTCTAAGATGAGCACACCCAAATGGCTTCCCAGCAGAAGACCACAGACACAGGAAGGTGGGATGTCCATGTACAACACATGGGTCAGCGTGCTTGAAACACAAACTCACTCTGCTGTGACAAAATAGGACCAGTCCCATCCTATTTGATGCCAAAAGCAGAAACATGAGACAAACATAAAGATGTATCAGCAAATACAGCAATGCTTCTACAATGCATTCTGAAAGGGGAAAGATCCTGCTGGAGCAGGATGTGGTTACCCCCCTCCCTGTGCTGCTTCCTGGTAAAAAGGGAAAACTCACCACTGTAGCAAGGCTCAGGGATGGCTCTTGTAGTGAACAAAAATACTAAATATAAACCCATTTTATACAGAAATTAACAACGACCTGTTGTTAGCATTTATTAGCACATAATAAATGACATTTTAAAGTCAATTTGCCAATATTGATTCAACTTATGGATACTGTACTTGGTATATCCACAAGGCACAGCAGTGTTTCTCCGCTGCCGTGCTTCACTGTCTTGTGGGAGAAGGGGAAGAGATAATGGTGTAGGGAAGCACAACCCTCATGGTTCACAGGTTTTTTATTTCCTGTGCAGCAGGTTCAAGGGTACTGAAGATTATATGTGGAATAGTTTTTCCCACTTTCCTAACAAGTGACAAATTAGATACCTAAGCCACACATACCATAAAACACGATACCACAAAATACTTAGGCCTTCTTCACTCTCACCTATCTGATTTTTGTGTGATGCCCTCCCCAGCTTTTGAAGCCCTACTGCTAAGGTAGGCTGGCTCTGTGACAGAAAAAAATTGTATACCACCTTACAGAAACCTCTAAAATCTCTAGTCTAAAAAGTTCTGAGGTGGTGGCCAACAGCTGGACATTCTTTAGCAACTTCTTGAGGTTGTGTACATGTTTTTTTAAAATTATTTGGCAATGGTAGCTTTTAGGATGAAAAATACCATACTGCAGGCCAACTGCTGAAAGAGTCAACTCTTCTATAAAGCAAGATCCAGGAGTTAAAAAGACTGTAAATTATTAAATCTTTCAGTAACTTCTGTTCATTTAAACAACCAGAAATCACTGGTTCATGAGCTCAGCCTCACGTAATTAATCAGCTGTTTTTCTAATAAGCTTCTTTATGCTTTCTTTGAGGCCACTCCTTATTTCATGAGATACCCTGGTAAAATTGGTGGCAGTACATCCAACACCATAAAGGCAGATTTTCAGTAATAAAGCATACACAGTCCTCAGCCCAAATATCATAACAGCGGCCACCACCAGCAACTTGAAAAGCAGATGAAAAGCCCCAGAGCAGTTATTTAGTACAAATGGCAACTTAAATCAGATTTTGGTGCTACTGCAGATTGAAAGGTGTTTCGCTTTCCCATCTGACACTATAAACATGTTAACACATTGGTTGTAGTAAGAATACAGCTGGCACCAGGACATACCAGAAAGAGGAAAATTACATAGTGCTTTGAAGGGATTTCAGTTATTTTGTCTTAGTAACACATCACATAAAGGCAACAAAACCTCCTTTGTCCTCAAGCTGTCCCCTTCTTGCTTTATTCTCACATGAATACTGCATTCAAATTACTTTTATGAATAAGGTGCAAGGAATTTAACCTTTTATCATGTGGTGAAGCTCCTGTGATCCAAACCAAATGCACAGTAGGAGTTATCTGTACATGCAACAAATCCCCAAACTGCTTTCTTAAACACAGACTTGATGCAAATATTCAGGTTACTTTAGGGTACAATGCAGGACCCCATCCTGCAACCTCTTTTGAGGTCCCATCCCATACTCCTTACAGTCTGAAAGTACTGCTACAAAAATATCGTTTGAAACAAAATAAGAGGATCCCACTGATTTTTTCTCTCCAAATTAGTACAACTTGTACTAAAAAGAAATGTGAAGACAGAAAAAAAAAAATAAGGCAGATCTTTCAGTTATCTGTTATAATTACTTTAGAAAGAACAGTGTTGTTTGTTTTTAGAGAAAAGTAGCTGGGCAGAGGGAAAAGACAGAAGTTTCAGTTTTACATTCGTATCAGAAAGTTGTTTTTATCCACTTTATTGTAAGAATGCTGTCTGGAATTCTTCAAAATTAATTAAAATTCAGAGCTAAGCAAAGAAGAGTGTTCATAATGTAAAAGTCTTCCAGGAAAATCTTGGAAATAGTTTAGTTAACAAACTGCCTAAACCAACAACTCTCAGACGATAATGATGTGAATGTTCTTTGTTTCTGAAATAACAAATAATCTTCCCAGCGCTATAATTTTGCTAAAGATGTGTCATTTTCCTGTAATGAGGCACCAAATGTCTGTGGCACGATTATTTCAGACACTAACGCTCTGCTGAAGTCCACAGAAGTTGAAAGGTAATTGCCAGTTTTGAGAAGATCCAGCCACTTAAAGCCGTAATTGTCAGGAATTTAAATACCTCCAAAATATTCCATTTCACAAGGAAATATTTAACTTCTGTTACTTGCTCACTGTGTAGACCAACAATGTTTATAAGTAGACAGATTATTAATCTCTAAATCTCATGTTAGACTTCTTAAGAAAACCTCAAAAACTTGTAGTTATCTTGTTACATGGTCTTTCTGTTTTTAAAAATTGTAACAGCTGCCAGTTCTACCCGTCAGAAATATCACTGCTCAATCTCCCAATTCCCACTTTTATACAAAGTCCCTGACAAGAAAGCAAGTGGTAATGCTCCTGTTTGTCTGTTTACCAATTAGAAAACCACAGAGATGACTGCATTACTAACAGGGTATCAGTTCTGTAATATTGCAATATTCATCTTGATCCTCAAGTAAAACCTATAATTGGGTATTGCACAGTTGATTCTATTAGATGTAAAATACTTCTTCAAATATATTAATTTGGAATATGTAACACCACCGATCCTTAAGATAAGCATACAGCAGAAATTAATACATATAATCTTGAGAAACTTGTAAACCTTATTACAGTGCCACAGCACTTCCCCAAAGTCCTTCCCCACAGGCAATGTAACAATGTTTGTTAAATGCTTTGTCCTGCTTGAGGAAGCCGGGACTGAAATCCTCAACTTCAGCTGAAGTTCGTGGACCTTATGCCATTTACCTCAGCTGAACCAGGATTTCACTCTGTGAACAGAAAGGACCTTCATGATTACAGACACTTGCTACAACAAAATACTACTGATCCTTTCAACTGGCTGCAACAGGAAGAGCTTAAACTTCAGTGTTATAACATCAAGCATCCTCCTAATTCTTCCTCCTTGAAAATAACAGCAAGTATGCAATTTGACAGGTCGCAGCCTCGGATCATTCTCCAAGATATTCTGCCTTATGATGTAGTAAATCACACTGTTATAACGCTTACTTATTTTTACTTGTTCAGCAGTAAAATCGAGTAACAAAACCACCCTCAGGTAACAATGTCATATACAAATCTAAAAGACTAGCCACAGAAATTCAAGAAAGAGACGTGGAAGTAATACCCCAGCATTCACTTCAAATGCAAATAGCTGGATATTGTGGCATTTTTCTTAATTGGCAGTAGTACAGCAGCACTGTATCTCTGAGTTCAAAATAACCATTAAGAAAAGGAAAGAAGGGAGCCCAACCCATCAGCTAGCTCAGAACCCTTTCCTCAGGTTACACTGAGGGCACTGGGATCTGTTTCAACGAGGTGCTGTGGCAGTCCCGCCGCGGGTCGCTGGTAGCGTGGTAATGCATGGCAACGTAAGACTTGGCAAACCCAAAAGCCGAGCTCACCGGCTGTACGCTATTGGGGGTGCTCCCTTCCTGGGAAGGGCTGCTGTTATAGATACTGTAATAGGGTTCAATTCGGGTGTTCATGGGGGTTGAGCTGCTCTGTGCATAGTGCTGATGCCTGACAGAAGCTTTGGGACTCTTTCCTTGCACGCTTTCCTTGGAGTGGCTAGGACCACAGGCTTGGTCCGTAAGCTTTTTCTGAGCTTTTGGAGACAACACGTATGCTGAATTAGTCTCATGGTGGGATGACTTGTTCCTGTTGACTTCCAGGCTACCCTTGCCCATGGCCTGAAGCCTTGTCTTCTGCTTGCAGCAGAAAAAGACAACAGCTACGTACTGCAGGCACCAGAGGACTCGTCTCCTAAGCCCAGCACTGTTGCGGGAATATATAAAAGGATTTAATCCAGATTTGAAAAAAATGAGGGTAAATCCACAGAGCTCAAACTGGTAGAGAACAAAGCCACTGCTGCTAGACAGCATGTCTTGCATCAAAGAAATGCCCAGAGGCAAGCAGCAAACCAGAACAGAGAGCACGATGACTACACAGGTCACCACCGCTTTGGAGTCTTTGGCCGCAGACAGGTTGACCGCCGACACCAGCTGGAGCCGGCCAGCAGAGGTGGCTGGTGGCTGGCTGAGGTGCTTGGTGTAGCCATGCGTCTGGAGGTGCTGCGGCTTGCTGTAGCCCTGGTTCCTGTACAAGGCAGGCACGGCAGTCTGGACACAGCCCCCCTCCCTGGAGGCTGGTGGCCCCGCAAAGGGCTGCGGTCTGGAGGCATTCACAGCCACTGCAGGTGGGCACTTCCTCACCTGGGCATTCCTCCGCAGGGCCTGGGCGATCATGACGTAGGAGACGGACACCACAGCCACACAGCAGATAAAATCGGTGACATAGAGGTAGAGGATGATCTTCCCCTCACCACTGGCGAAGCTAGACATGGGCAGGCAGAGCCGGGAGCTGCGGGTCTTCAGGGTGGCCAAGGTGGCCAGGGTGAAGCTGGTGGCCCAGAGGAGGAGGGTGAGGAGGAAGGTGCAGGGGAAAGAGGCGGCGCGGTGCGGCTGCTTCCCCAGCACCATGCGCAGCCGGTGCAGGGCAATGACCGCCACCGTCTTGAGTGACATGATGATGAACCCAGAGCTGGTGAGGTGGAAGGTGAAGCAGAAGGCACTCGGGACACCTCGGGCCGAGTCGAAGAAGAGGACGAAGGCGAACATGGGGGCGGCCACCCCGCAGATGAAGAGGTCACAGAAGGAGAGGTTGAGGATCATGAAGTCGAAGTTGGTCCTGAATTTCCTGAGGGCCGGGTCGAAGAAGGACAGGAGGACGATGAGGTTGCCGTAGGAACCCAGGCAGAAGACCAGAGCCAGCAAGGAGGCGCAGGCCGCCAAGGTGACGGCGTGGGTCCCCTCCCGCGGGTCCGTCGCGCTGCCGTTCCGGCCCAGAGGCAGCAGCGAGGCCCCGGGGGGCTCCTCTTGGCCCCCCGCCGGCAGCCGCCCTGACGCGTTCATCTCCGCCCGCCGCCTCAACGCGGCTGCGGCCCAGGCGGGCCCGCTCCGTTACTGCCGCCACTCCCTCAGGGCTGACATGGCCCTACCCGCCCCGTTACCGCCGCTCCCTTAGGGCTGACCCCGCCATGGTACCGCCTCCGCCTCGCCTCCGTTACTGCCGCTCCCTCCCTCAGGGCTGACCCCGAGATGGCGCCGCCCACCCCACCGTGGCGGACGCAGCCACCGCCCCCCGCCGCGGTCGGGCCCGGCCCCTTCCTCACTCGGCACCACCCCCCCCGCTACCTTTTTGCCGCCGCGGCTGCGGAGAGTGGGGCCTGGTGGGCAATGGGGGACTTGTCAGGGACGGGGCCGCAGACACCCTCCTCCCTGCCCGTCTCTAGGCGGCTTCGGCACCGGTGCAGGCAGGAGCGGGCGGGTTGCACACAGGCACCCGCTGCGCTTCCCGAACTGGGGGGCTGCGTGTGCCGGTCCAACTTGGCAAGCAGGAGCTGTACCAACACCCCGGCTTGCAGCTGCACACGGCTGCAGCAACCAGCTGCTTTCATGCAAAGCGCCGTAGCAGTGTCGACTTTGTTTTTTTAACACGTTTGCTTTCCCCATGTCTCTCCGCATTAGTGTACAAAGTGCTCCACCCCTCCTCCAAAAGCTCCCCCCTGCGAGGAGGGACCTGGCAGCGTCGCCAGAGGACACGTCCCGCTCCCGAAGCAGAGGACGGAGTTAAGGCAGACGGAGATTTTGCGACAAGCCCTGCCACAGCCATGCATTTACCGGGATCTCAGAAGGGATCCTGGTAACAGCAGGGCACTCAAAGGTTTTAGGTTTCTCCGTGTAGACGTAACACACCACCTTAACACCTGCACTGAATCAAAACCTCTTAGCATTTTTTTGCAGTTTTGCATACTGCATTTTTATCTGCTTGAACTTTTGCATTTGTTCCCTGAGCAAACTCAGGAGGGGTAGGGATGCCCTTTCTGTTTGCTGGTCTGTGTCCAGAAGCACAGGAGTTGAGGTAAAGTTGTGTATTCCCACAGCAGGAGGAGAGAAAAAAAAAACCCAAACCAGTATTATTTCTTGATAGTTTCTACTACTATCAGAAATACAATACTTGCCCTTTAAAGTGATGTAGAGTGCTGGATGTCTGAGCACTTGAAGGGATTTTGTAATACTTACGTGGGCACTGAGCACAAGTTCTCCAAGCCATCACAGGCTGTCACCAGCACAAAGGGAGTTCAGTATCAGGCTCTGGAAATGTAGGTGAGAGAGACAAAAAGTGCAGCCAGGCAAGGCACAAAAGTCCCACAGAAGACACCTGTCATATTATACATATGGGCACCTATATTATACATTTCTACATATACTTATTTTATATCTATACATATACAAATACATATTTAGATCTGTATATTGTCTTAATCTTCCCCTGCTCCCAGCAATCACACAGAAGCATAGTAGGGCTCTGTAGGAGCATCCACTGACAAGAGCACCAGCTCAGTAACTGAAAGCTTGTCAGTGCTACCTGCTCATTTATTTTTTCAACACTTTTTAAAACTAAGACAAATTTTTCCAGTAAACTGATGAGTTGCAGCCACAGCCCAGCCTAAAAGCCTTGCATGCTACACGTACTTTCAGCTAGAACTCAGTCCAGATTTGTTATCAGGATCTGTGGCAGGGGAATGCCAAGAGCACCCTGCAACCTGGGCACCCGGGTCATGTGCGCTTGGCCGTGTTTTTGTTCCTAAACTACTTACATACACGAGGGAGAAGGTCCAAAAACCAAAACTTAATGTTCACAGTTTTCCTTTAAGCTGTGGTCTCTCTCAGATTGGCCATCACTTTTATTTTCACTGTTACTTGTATGTTTGTTCTTCAGCCATGGTGAATTGGAATTCTGTGGATGAATCCTGGCCCTACTGAGTAAGAGGTTTTATGCTGACAGGCTGAGATCTCCCTGAATATTCTTATTTATGCACAGATGACAAAATATCAGCCTAATCCAAGAATGAATTACTTTTAAGTAATTAATGCCAAGGAATGCATGTGTGGGAAGCACACAACATCCATGTCCTTTCAGAGCAGGCAACTTCAGATGCAAGACACTGCATAAAAAACTTTAGTTCCACATCAGGCTTCAATGGTTTCTCTGGTGTCATTTAGGAAAAACATAGGAGTAGTAATAACCTTTGCCAAACTAGTCCTTTAAAATGTTGGGAAGGTCTATGCAATTCCAGGTGTTATTTGGCCAACACTCAAACCTGGGTGACTGCAGTTGTACTTGTTAATGCCCTGTGGTTATGAGATGAGCAGGTGGAATATAGAGAACTAGGGTGCACATGTCTACTAGAACTGTTTGTATCAAACTTGTGGGGGTTAGAGGTGTTAGAAAGACTCTGACACTCTGACCCCTTATGTGCTTTTGAGCCCCTACGTGAAATGCTGAAAAATTCATTTAGGAGTCAAAACTGTAAGAAAGTTAACTATTTTAGAACTAGTTATGTGCAAAAAAATAAAAGAAAAAAATTGTTCCATTACCAGTAGTTTCAGTGTGTCACTCATTTTGTCAATGCAACACAATGAATCAGGTGCAAGGGTATGGGGTGGGATTTTTTTAAGATGTTTTATCCCTTTTGAGTTACTGTAGTTTGAAATCAAGGAAAAATGTAGGTTATAGCCTGTGAGCCTTAAACATTTCAGCAGAAAAGCACAAGCTGATGAGACTGGATAAGAAAAACTGTCATTCAGCAGAGAGCCTGTAAATGCTACAAGAGAAAGTTGTTGAACACAGGGCTTGTACTCAGGCAGCCAGGGGATGAAGCAAGGCAAAAATTATCTCCATGGGAACAGGGTGCACTGCACAGTCCCTTTGGCACAGTGAAGGATCTTGCTGGGCTGCTCCTTGTTAAAAGAACTTTCACAGTTTGGTGTAAAGGAAAAGTTCAGTGGAAGAAACTTTTACAAGGCAGAAATCACAACCACATTAAATATTTGCAGCACCTTGCACAAGGTACTCAGATACAAACTCTTTCTTTGCAGCACTCTTGCTGCTTTTTTTATTAAAGGAAAGGCTCATGCTATAGTACTATCAAGCTTCTCAAATATTTTTCAGCCTTGGAGTTCCAGCTGCATAAAGAGAAATTATGTTCAAGACAATTTCTACAGCAGGGTCAAGTTTTGCAGACTTTAAACCACCAGAAACTGGACATTATTTTTTATTATGGAAACCTGTCCCCATCTCAGCATAAGAGCACATCCTTAGGATTTTAACAAAACAGCTGTAGGAGAAAAATGTTGTAATACACAAGGAAAAACAACCCTTCTCTTTCTTCCAGTCTGCCTTGGTAGGATGCAGCAAATTCTAGTTGAAGCTCTTATCTGTACTGAGAACTCTTGACTCAAGACTGCTTAACCAAGAGTCTTTCTTCTTGGAGAGAATACCAACTATTTTTTTTTTCTTTTCTTTTTTTCTTTTTGTGTGTGTGTGTGTGTGTGTGTGTTTTCTGTGTTTTTTTTTTTTTTGTTTCTCCTCAGCTGATTGAGTTTCCCTTCTAAAAATCTCTTCATAGCTCTAAGAAGCACCATTTGACCTCAGCAGAAACCAATTACAGCTTGCTTGTTAAACAGCTTAACAATTTTCTACATCTTCCCCAGTTTAATTCTCTTCTGCCATCAAACCTCCCAGTTCCTTGCAGTGAACTGTGGAATGACCACTGCCCTAATGCTCTGGGTACTTCACTGGATTAACCAATAAAACCCCTCCCTGGAGCTCCGTTTCCTCTAGCCTGCAGACAACATCGAAGTCTACATTGGATCCAGCTGAGTTTCCCCCCTTAGTGGAAATCCCCTTCTTTGTCCAGCAACATGGCTGTACAGCAAGTATTTTGTGATAGGGAATCCACAGAAGTTGCCTTCCAGTTACTGCACAATGCCACTGAGAATGTAAAACAAGTTGGTTGATAATTCCCAGCAGGTTTGAAGTCAAAATCCTGAAAAGACAACAGCCAGCAAAACTTTCTACCAATGAGGAAATTGATGATTTTTCCCCTTTTACATCTTACCAGATTGTGTTTTCCACAGGGGGAAAGGAAACTGGACCCTCTGCTATAGGATTCCAGGTATTCTGAAGCCCAGGAAGAAAGTGAGACTGAAAAGAGTGTAGGATACCAAGATGTCTAACTGTGAAAAAGTGACAGGAGAGATCTTTGTGTACCATGCCTGGGACATCCAGCAGCCTGCTAAGTAAAAAGGATGAGAGGTCAGATACCTGGACATAAAGAAATACATTCAAAACATCCCACCTCAGAACTAATGAACTTCATAACTTTTCCTCTTTCATTTAAAAAAAAAAAAATCCATATGCAAATTAAGTCAACTTCTTAATAGCACAATCATGTGTCAAGTCTGCAATGACACCCAAAAACACAACTCTTAGTTGCGTAACTGATTTTCTTATATGCTTTTATTGAAAAAAGTGTCAATCTGTCTGCTGCAGTATCAGCAGGTTTTCACAAATATACCCACTAGGTTATGGAAATACCAGAGATCATTCCATTCTTAATATTCTAGCGTGACAGGTACTCAACAGTAAGGCACTGCAACTTCGAGCATAGAAAAAAAAAACCAAAAACACACTAACAAATTAATTCTGCCTTTCATTATTACCATTCTTTGGTGCTTCAAACAGCAGTGGTCATAGAGCTTATTCGTGCAGACTGATGTGGTCACTAAAGCTATGAAAACCAATCTCCAGGATCTTTTTCCATCTCCCTTATTGTTCAAGGAGAAAAATTTTCTCAGCTCACACTAGAAATGTCTCCCTCTCCAGACTGAGGTATTGTTTCATCTCTAAGGCTTTAGGGAAGAGGCAGCATAAGACAACAGTGATAGATCAGAACTCATTACATGTGCATATTGCTTGAGGAAAGTTTGGGAACAGAAGTAGCAATGGAGTTGTGGTGTTTCATGAAGAATTCAAACTTCCTCCTACATTCTCAGAACAGACTAATAATCTTTTGCCCACAGCAAGTCAATTAGTACAAGTTTGTTCACACTACCACTGCTATACTTTATCCTACAGAACTGCATTTTAAATAGGTACCCTATTTTCTGGGTGATCTGTTTGGATCAAGTAATTTATTGCTTATTTATAAACAGCTATTATTAATACCAACTAGTTATTTGCCTTCATAGCGCTCTCTGCAGAAGGATTCTTTACAGACCACTGGATCCTCAACACTGCAACCCACTCAAGCTACACTTTGGTGATAGATATGCAAGAAACTCCAAACTACAGTGAAAAGCAGCAGGGCTGGATCCTGTAGTCAGCTGCCCATGATGTAGGTAAAATGGCACATACAGTAGCTGCTCCATAAAGATGATCCTCTCTAGCAAATACTTTCCTTTAAAATATTTTTCTTTTTTAATTCTAGCAGCAAAATACCCTCCACTTCCAACTAGCTTGTCCAATTTTAAGTGTACCTCTCAGAAGATATTTTTTTTGGCAAGCCTCACCAGGTACAAGATATTTTGATGTAAATAAAAAAGCTAGTTTCCCAACAAGTACATCTTTAATCCTTAATGTTGCCTTAACTCTCTGCCAAATCCCACCATAAACACATGCCTTATACAAAAAGCTCAAAAGCACAGAAAATCACCTTCAGTTATAGTCTTAAAATAAGAAATTTCAGCTTTAGATATACAAAAATGCAGATGTTACAAACAATCCATTTATTGGGTCTTAAGCTACATACACAATTGAAATAATAATTTTGGCACTATGCTATACAGTGGTTACATCTGTGTGCTGACACTCATTAAATGCACCAGGAACACTGCTGTGCTTTGAAGTTTGGAATGAGTCACACACGCAGCAGGTAGATCACTCAGAACGTATCAGTGCTCCTGCAAGGTTGCATGGAAGTTGAAACAACACACACACACGTTTATGAATCATTTCAATGCACCTCACATTCTATGAACCTGTCACACCAGAACATGTGATGTCAGCATTTAGAGATGACAAGTGTTGCATTAAAATTTGAATGTGATATAGTAATAATGAGATACAAGAAAACCAGAACGAAACCTCTGCCTTTCAGACATGGAGAGATTTTGTTAAAGAAAATAATTTAAAAAACTAATAATGGCATTTGATTTGATACAAAAGCCAGAACTACTACCGTATTAACATCTAAGTATGAATCTTTACAAATTAATCTCACAATGGTGTTATGTAAAAGGTTGCAAACTGTACAATGTTTTGTCAATGCAATGCCTCTACAATTTATACAGTCTTTTACAACTATGTAACACATATTAAACATGTTGTTAAATAGCCAATAGATACCAGTCTCTGAACAAAGCCACAGGCAAAAAAATACAGAACTTTCCACAATCTTCAAACAAGATACGCCTGCCCAAACAGTGACAATCTTCATGAGAATACGCTGTTAAAAACAGTCAGCCCTTCAGGGCCTTTCCACACTGTACATTTAATTTTGTGAATTCAACCATCACTTGATAGTCCATGATTTCATATCTGTGGGCTGTAATTACAAGTAAACACCTACAGCCTTTCACCCTTAAAAATATGCAGATAACCATAGATTTGTATTCCACACACAGTCAAGCTATCTATGAAGACCTGGCCAGGCAGCAAGAGTTTTCACTCCCCATCGTTTCTCCTGCCATTATCTACACTACACAGAGAAGATCAACTATTTACATTTTGACAAGGAAGATACAAAAAGGCAATCCTGCCCTGAGGTGGACTGAATGATACGGAACCCATCAGATGATGGGAACTCAAATCCAAGTAGTGAAAAATAAACTCTGAGAAAGATAGGTTCCTGGTGTGTGCTAACTAGGTAAGAAGTTGCATCAAAAGAATTGGAGCACTTGACTGAGGATATTCCGGTCTGCAGCACTCTGATGTCAGGAACAGCTGGGAAGAAGGGTCAGAAAAAGAGGATAAGAAATGTGCAGTGTAAGTCACCGTGTATCAGGAAGCAGAAACAAGACTGGTGTGTTATGCAGGCCAATGACAAGGGTCTTGCAATAAACTCATGATCAGGCTCTGCAAGTGCAGCTAGGAGCAGACTGTAAGGCTCCCACAGCTGCTCCAAGGGGAGGTGAAATTCTTTATGAATAGAACCAGGTCTTTTTGTTTGTATGTAAAAATGGTTTTGATTAGGCATCAGGATTTCCAACACAAAATTTTCTACATGATACATTTCTTTGAGTTTCCTTTATTTTGCAGCAAGGTTCCTAAATTCTCACTTTTCCAGAAGAAACCTGAAAAGAAAGAAGAAAAAATTCAAAATAAGCATTCATAGCAAGATTACTGCCTCATGCTATTACCACAGAAGAAAATGAAAATACAAATTAGAACTTCTCTTGGAATACTGTCACAAAACATCACAATACAATAGAGAACAGAATCTTTTAGCACAACAAAGAGAAACTCCAGGAATGGGTTCACTCTTTGGGGACATGCCTGTGTGAAGAGACCTGGTGGCAAAGCCATATGTGGAAGAGGAAACAGTTTGGTAGCAGTCACTCCCCATCATGGGCTGCAGATGTCATACTGGGCTGGGTGGTAGGCTAAAGTCCTCAGAGGCATCAGAAGTACAAAGCAGCACGTACCTTGCCTTTAGTGAAACTGCCAGACATTTAAAAAGGCAGCCAACTGGCAGGAAATGGAGAAAAGGAACATCAATATTCAAGGAAACAAGTGTGTCTTAGCAAAACGCTAGTATAATATAAGGACACATTAAAAAGATGGACAATATTTCACTGCATCTGATCTTGAACAGACCACTGGAGGTGCAAGGGACTTTACTCTGCCTGTGGTTTAGGGATTCCTCCATACTGCATTCTAGACTGGAGAGCTCAAGCAGGTTTCTCAAGACTGTTGGTATCAATTTGTGTCAAGACAAATAATCTTACCTCTCTATGCATAATAGCATGGTGAAACCAAGAGGTCAGTAAGCACTAGTAGCTGGTCATCTGTGAACTGCTGTTTATGTTCCTGCCAGTTGTCATGATGGGTCCTTCGGAAATTCGACAGTGTTTTTTTCACAGTCATCTGCACAGCAGACAATTGGCATTGATGTGTATCAATTATGGATTTAATCTCCACAACAAAACAAACATTGAATACAATGGAAATTAGCTGCTAAGTAAAGCAAAGGGTTTGACCAGTTTTAAAGGTTAGAAGAGCTCCAGAGAAGTAAGCCCAATTCCTCAGTATTTTAATCTTTACAGCTCCAGTAAAAGCCATTTGACTGCTGTCACAACCTCAACATTCTTATGAAAAGTGATTTGACCTACAATTTTGACTTTGAAATAAATTAATAGATTCTTAAAACATGTAAGTGAAATATTTTTCCCCTCTTCCTTGTCCTAGAGGAATTCAAACCAATGGTTTGTGTCTCAGAACTTGAAAAATAGTTGAATCATATAAGATGCATGGAGGAAATAAATCACAGGAAAACTATCTTTTGTGATTAAATAAACAAAATTATTCAATAAACAAAAGTCCAGTGAGTTCAAGTTTCTTGATTCAGTAGAGCACACAATAGCAGTTAAATGTAAGGTATTCTTCAGCCATAAGCTCATTGCTCTGGTTGACAGCAGAAGTAAACAACTGAACAGACAGAAAAAAAAATTAAAGCTAATTATTTAATTAAAACATGTTTGTAGAGCTGCTTATAAAACTTTGTTTTAAAAAATTCAGAGCAATTTTTTGGTTCAGGTCCACTTTTTCTAGAATGCTAATTCTAGACAATTCTTTTTAAGTACGCACAGAAGTGACTTTTTAAAATTAAAGTGTTTTTCCTCAGTATAGAGCTCATTATAGCTCTTGAAGCTTTCATTTCATGCTTGAAATTTGAAAGCAGGAGGAGAACTACCACAAAAAATATGTAACAGCAGTCCATGACTTGAAATGTATTTGAATAAATTAATAAAAAGCAGCAGAAGCGAAGTTTCTTAACAGCTTCTTATTTTTAATTCTGGGAAAGGAGAACCAAGAACGAGTCAAGAATATTTTACATGTTATATTAGATAGAAAAATAATTATTTTACCTCAATAGGCTGAGGATCATTAAGATGGGCACTGAGATCCATAAGGAGTTGTGGCATCCAGGTGGGTACATCATAGGGACTTGACAAAATGCAGGCGCTAAGTCCCAGCACACCAGCATGGCGCTTCACCAAGTCTGCAATTGCAGGAAATTAATTTACATATGGCAATATGCAACTATCTTCTCTAAGACTTTCCTTAATGACACTCACAAATATAAAAGTGTTTATCAGTGAAAATAAAGCTGTTTTCAACTGCTGGAAATTACTTAAGGGAGACTGTATATTAAATAGAGGTGATGTAATATTAGACTAATATACTGACTATTGACTATTACTAATACAAACTGCTGAATTAGTTTTGACTCTGAATTAAAGAAACTAACAGCCCTGCTACAGAGATCTCTACCTGCTATGAATCTCTACCTTCTCTACCTCCAGATGGTTCCACAGACTACCTAGTCAAATAAAATCATTTTTTAAGAATGAAAGAACCACACTGCTAATAAACAGAAGGTAAAGTGGATAGGGAGTAGAATTACATATATTGTGGCAGCTAAGTTTATTTACTGAGGAAATAGATATCCCTCATCATCTGCATACTTAACTATCAAAACCGTGCACATGGAAAATGGAGAAATCTCAATTTAGTGCCATTTCTGGAAAATTAATTGCTTTAGTTTAATGTAGGAATACATCATAAAAAAACATTATTTGCTTTTTTGTAGTAGTAGTATATTCTTATTCATCATTTATACTGGAAATCAAATTCTTGAAGCACTTAAGATTTGGATCTGCACTACATACACAGAATGAGGCAATAAGGTACAAAAGGACAAGTGATCTGCCACTATGGTTTATGAATGCTTAGCAAGGAAACACATTTGCATGGGCAACAAGCCTTATGTTTCTTTGGATGTATGTTCACTTTCTAAACACTGCTTAACCACAGGACTAATCCTATTCCATCTGGAGCACTTGCAAAATAAGCAGTTGACTGTATCACAAAGTAAGTATTTCTTTCTTGCCAGCCTGCTATGGATGTGCATAATTTTAGTGTCTGAAGCAATTTTCTTACCTCCGGAAGGAATTGTATCCACCACTGATCCCAGGTCACGCTTTCGTTTTTTTGGTAACCTCATCTTGCACAGCTGTTCAAAATGGGTCTGCATGGGACCATCCATAGTGAGAAAACTGCACTGTAGCAAACCACTTAGAGTGGTAGCAGCCATTTCTCTCACCTATGAGCAGAGATAGTACATACCACAGTTACTAAACACATATGCACTGCAAAAAACAGGTGTTTAAGCTATTAATATCCTTTCAAGCATATTAGGCGAAGTTACCAAAACTCTGACCAAGAAAAATATTTAAAATATTATGATAGGAGGCAGCAGGATAAACTACTATTAGATTACTCTGCGGCTCTTAAAGAATTAAAAACCAAAGTTCTATTTTATTATAGAAAGACTGTAGAGAACGACAGCTCCAGTGGTTTGTGTACAACAATTCAGTTCTATAGTGCTCCAGCATTAAAATTTTGTTGTCCTGGGTACCAGTCCTTTTTACTACATGAATAAAAACAGCATTGCAGGTTGGAAAAGTATTCTCCTCTTCAGTAACACAAAACCCCAAAAGAACAGGACTAAGTTTTCATCTAATTGCCAAACCATTTAAAATACAGAGCTCTCATTTTCTCTTCTTTTTAAAACTGCCACAACAATTGTAACTGGCTAACAAGTCAAAAAAACTCAGCCACTTGTTTTTAAGTACACACATAACCCAACACTATTACTAACCTATCTACTCAAATCTCCCAAAACCATAAATTTATAGAGCTGTAAGAACATATTTAAACTGGAGGCTCCCAAACTTGCCTCCACTTGGAGTAATTGCAGGCTGATGAAAACCTCCCAGGGTTTACAAATCTGAAAACCAAGGCAACTTGTTGAAACAATGACAGCAGCTGCCAGATTTTTTTTGTGAAGTACATATTGTTACATGTAACCAGAACATTTGTCTCTCTGGAGTACAAACACCTACCAGCACTTTGAATCCAATGCAGCAGTTTACAAAAAAATCACATCCTTGAACATAATGTTCCGAACCTCCACAAAGCAATAAGTACAGCTGCAAGTGCCGCAATAATTAAACATAGTAAGTTAACAATAATCGAGACTTCATTCAATTTAAATTTCTATAACATATTATTCATAGGAGATCTACTTCGTTAGCAGCATAAAGCAGCATGAAGTGAAAGTCTGCCAGTATTGTTGATCAGCAATTTGTGAGTCTCTTAAGAACTCATCTATTAAATGAAACACAATGTGCTAATGCAAGACCAAGAATAACAAGAAGCTGGGCTATGAAGTGAGCAAGCTCCCATGTGAACTGTCCTCATTTACACTTTTCTGTATTAAAACGACTTTTGTTTCAAAATTAATATTCTAATTGTAAGGAATGCTTTGCTAAAAGCACCTAGAAGCAAAGTTTTAAAAACCGTACATTAAGAAGCCAGTAATCCATCACATCTGACACTAAATTTACAGATCACACTCATGTTAAGACTTAAAGAATATAAAACCTACAGAGAAGTAACAGAGCTGATACTCTTACCAATTAAGTGTGGTTTGGGGAATATTTTTTGGTCAGAATTGACCGACCAAGCTCTACAAAACTGTATCAGAACAAAAAAATTCAACAGCACAAGCAAAATCAAAGTGCAGTACTTGCAAGGGGCTACTTAAACAAGAGAAAATATTCCCATTACTGTAATATTGCAGTGTAGTATGAAAAATCAAAACAAATGTGCTATGTATTCAGTTCACTGATTAATAAAAATATAAACATATGAAGCATGTGCCCAGATAGCTTCCTAGATCAACTTATGGATGAGAAAGCTGGAAGATGCTTTCAGATGAATTAAGCTGCCACTTTAACCATAACTCCAAGCTGAATACAGTTATTTTCCTCTGACTGCGCAAATAGAAATATTTAGCACAAAACATGTTTTCCCAAACTGAAATCATTACTGCAGCTCTCTCCAACTGTCTGTAAGACATGAAAATTAGACATGATATTCACTGGCAGTTATGCTGCTGTGCACAGAGACATTTTTCACAACTGTCTATTTCTTCCATTTTTCAGCTGTGGTCACATTCATAGTACTCCATCAGCACCTTAACTAATCTGACTTTCAGAAAGAGAACTTCTCACAATACTAGTTAAGTGCAGCATTCTTCAACCTAGACCTATGCTGAAAGTTGGATGCATGAAATCTGTGTTTGATACCATACAGACTGTTCTATGACCCACTCACTTCATATCGCAGTCACATTGCCATTTGACATTCAGTGAGGGCATCTGACACTCATTGCCAAGGTTTGTTGCAATGATTTTATGAAAAATTATGAAATAACCAGGAAGCTTGAGAATTCTAGCAATACATAAATTGTATATTAAAGCAAAGCCCCATATCAGCATTTGGTCTGGCACCTTTCTGTGAGGAGAAAAAATAAAGTATCTTTAAATCCAAGGTCCAAAATATCAATTCACAGGGTAAAAACAACCAATGTTAGTTAAGGCCAGGGATTTTATTGAAAGCACACTGACCTTGAAATTCTAGCAGTAAAAAAAAAAATTACCAAAAAAAAAGTACCCTGCAAGGTACTGTGTATCTTGCCAATTATTATCAAGAAAGAACAAGATTACTGTTCAAAGAAAAGTAAATGCTTCCATGGTAACAACACAATCGTAAGGGGTTACGAGCATAGATGAGCTTTTTTCGATTGTGTCTCTGTAGGATAGAATTGTATCATATTTTTTGTACATTTAAAATAGCAAGATAAATTGTATTAAAGTGAATGTGTCTTTCAAAATGCCATGAGATTAGGAGGTTCTGATGGGTGTTGGAAACCACTTTGCTTGGACTGCCAGCTTTTGCTTTCCAGCTCATCACAGCCAACAGTGGCATTAAAGACATGAGAACTCATCTGCTGACTGACATCAGCAAGGCTGGGCAAGCACTCTAAGTGCTGTTCTTTAAGTATTACATGCACTTACAGAGCTTGCAACTTCAAGCCTATTAAGACAGAATATATGCTTTGTATATGCAAATGATTTCCAATTCACTGTCCATGAAAGCAAGCTTCACATTTCAGGTGTAACTGCTGTTTAAAGTGTAGCATCAAGGAAAACCCAGAACTGGGTAATTTTTGGCAAAGTGTATCATACTTCAGAACATTCTAGTTCTTCTAGAAATAATAAAAAGCACCAAGCATCTGAACCAGGGTCTTCATTGATATTTGCCAATAGCACAAAAAACAGTGAAAATGATGGGACAGGGCAAATTGGACAGGAGGTCAACACTTAATATTCTTCATTGTGGTTGAAAATGATCAAACATACTTAAATTCACATAATTTAATACAAGCCTTCAGTTCTGTAAATAGTAAGAATTAAAGTTTTCATAATAGTGAATAAAATACTGTCATGATTTTGCCCACCTTTTGGGAGCTGGAAAAACAAGACTCAATGATTCATGTAGGGAACCTTCATTTCCTCCCCCCTCCCCAAGAACAAGCTTATGACTCTGGCAGTATCTCTAAGAGCACACTAAGTTCCCACATGGATCTTCAACAGCATCCATGTACCATAGCCAAGATTTTGGATTTTATCTCCTTCCATTTGCATACATCCTGAAGTATCATTAGCTTGAGGCATACAAAAACTTGTCATACCAACAAATTTACAAACTATTAGCTTTTTGAGTCATGTAACACCATCAGTAGCAGCATCTGCTAGATAAATTCTGTTGTATGACACATACATCTTTCAAAAAACTATGGAAAGATCTACCTATAACTAAAGAAATACTTTCTTAGGGAGCTGGATGTATAGAAAGTATTTTTGTCATTAGTAATATATGTTTAAAAATGAAACAAATCTTTAGAGTAATAAATAGCAGCTTAATACATTTTTCGTATAGGAAGACATTTTACCTTGTTGGAAGTTGACTTTTCTACCAACATCCATACTAATAAATGTAGAAAAATCCCTATTTCTGCTGTACCTCATCTAAGAATGAAACAAAGCAGTGTTCCATTCTGTTGAAAAAGCAGGAAATACCCTAAGTTTTTTGTAAGCAGCTGTTTTCACACAATTGAATATTACAAGAAAAATGCAATTTGAAATAAATCCCTATTTTCAAAATAGAAAGAATGCTAAGCTGGAAATACTTACTGTATTAATTTACAACTGGTAGCTTTTTCATAACACTTGACATGGGCAAGAAACCAATCATGTAAAACTAAAGATTTCAGAAAAGGTATTACTTGCCTCAAGCTGTTCATCTTCCAGGAGTTTTATAACCAGCCATCTGATGTCATTGACTGCTTCTTCATTGTTGAGAAAGATAAAGAGATTGTAGAACACCATAGTCTGGAGGTAGGTTAATATGGTATACCTAGCATGCCAAGAATTGCTTCTTGCCGTCTGCAAGTGAAAATGAGTATTAGAGTGGAAGAATGCCAAGGAAATGTAAGCTAACAATATTCAAGAAAAAGGTTTTGGATATAGTCACAAATAACTTCCCTTATTCAGATATTTTTGTTTCATACACTCCATTTTCAAAAGCACTCAATTATCATCTAAATAATAATGACAGGCTTAACTTTCAAAGCATGCTGTTATTTAATGGATACCTAATAGCATAAGAGACAAAGTAGGCATGTTTCTCCCTTTGATTAATTTCAACATTAGTCATAAAGCAGACATAATTAAGCCAGAAATTCCATTCTGCTTGAGTACGTGTGCATATATATATATATATAAAATTTTCATTCTATACAGTGGATATGGAAAACAAATTTTTTTTAAAGTTCCTTTACTTTCAGCTTCACATATTTATGCAAGTCCAATTTATTGAACACAACAGGAATAGCTGCATCCTGTCTTGCAACACAGCTGTTACTGTTTTATCTGTGTTCAGCTCACACCAACATTTTGTAATAGGTAATTTTACTACTGTAGACTGATCTTGAATGACTTGGGGAAAAAAATTATTTCTCACATGACAAGCTGTCTAGAGAATGAACCATTTAATTCAAGAGGACATTTGTATCTGCTGTTGTTTTTCAGAAAGCTGTACAGGAGATTAAAGGGCAATTCTTTATGTGACAACTAATTTCAAACTGGAGTTTGATTATTATGTTCATGAAGAAAAATGGCTTAAAATTGTCTACTGATAAACTAAATTTTAATTTATTACAATATTTCAATTTCTTATCAAGATACTAATTGGTTTTCATGTTTTGAAGTCAGAAACAAAATTAAATACATTTACTATTTCCTAGAGTGCATCAGTTAACAGTAAGCCTTAAGCTATTTAGACCATACTCACTTGTTTTAGCACCTGAAGTACCAAAGGCACTTGCTGAGGATACAGCAAACCCTGAGACATTAATGACAAACACATCTTTGCATCTCTCTTGAGTTCATCATAGCTGTTGTCATTTTCTACTGGTGCAATCTGTAGAAGAAGGGGGGGGGGGGGAGGCTTGTGTTAGTAAATAAGCACTGGTAACAGCTAAATCCTGAAACTCTCATTTCACCTCATGAAAGGAAAGTTACCTAGGAAAAACAGAATTAATATAATGCTGAAATATAAAGTTAAGAAAACCAATCGATACAATGTTAAAATATTCTCAGCAATCATGAGATCCCTTGTTCCTTGTACATGTATTACTTATCTAAACAGTATAGCTAGTCTGAAGCAGATTATGGAGGATTAAATGGATTCTATTAAGACTTCAGTTCCCCCACTGCAGTTCTTTTGCTATCAAGTCCAATTAATATTACAGATGTAGGCCCAAAACAGAGAGAAAGATTTACCAATATTTCAAATTCTCTTTCACCTAAGTAAACCTTTATTTTGTGCATAAACTTTTATATATGTGCATTGTTGGATAATTGACTGATTTTTATATAAAGTAAAACATAGGCTCTGGAGCATGCTAAATATATATTATTTCAGATAGGTAGCTATGAATGAATCAGCTTCATGAAAAAATACACAGATACCAGGAAAAACAAGAGACTATTGTCATTTCGAAAGGATTGTATAATCATACATAAGTATCAGACAAGAAACAAAAGACCTACAAATCATTAGTCAGGAAATTATTTAGGCCTCCTTGCATGCATGTTTTTATTCTCACTATTTGTTTTCATTTTAAAAGTTCCTTATAACTTTGCTTTATATACAGAAGTCCTCGTTTAATCAAACATGACTAATAAAGCAGCAGTTAAAGCATGTACCTTGAAAAATAAGGGTAAAAGCTGGAGTTGCTCTGTGACAGCTGTAGAAAAGGACCGTCCTGCACTTGCCATCAGCCACTTCAGAACTGTTTTTATGAAGAGAAATGATCATTGATCAAGATTAAAAATAGCAATAATCCCCAAACAACCCATAGACCAAATTTATTACAAGAAGTGACTAGGAAATTTTCACACCATAAAGCGGACCTGTACTGGTAGTCTGACCTAATAAAGATGACTTTATAAACCTGATGTCTGAAACAAGAGAATTGTGGCTGAAGCCACAATCTGAGGTGAATTTTGTAACTGTATCCTGAAACCACATTGCAGACCTCAATTACCATCTTCTGGAATATGCCCCATATTTTAACCTTATTAAGTAACTCACTAGTTTTCAAGAGTTTAATGCCCTGAGTACGCTCATCTTGTTCACCAACTCCATTCTCTTCCATAACGTGATTTTGAATTTCTTCCTCTGCTTCCATGAGGGGTTTAAGATTTTCAAGTATCCGGGTGGTAAATTCATGGACACGAGGAGATTTAGTTGCAACAGTATTTGGCAAGGAAACATCTATCATGAATATATAGGTCAAAACGCTAAAAAAAGCAAACAAAAAAGGCAAAAACATACGGTTAGCTGACTCCTGAGATCATACATAATAACAGGCCATATACAGGAAAGAAAATAAAAAAAAAGAGAAATCGCCTGAAGTTTCTTAAGCAAGTCTCAACAACAATTTATCTAATTTCTATTGCGAGCATTACTGCATAGAGATAAGCAGTAACCACTTTCAATATAGACATTTAGATATTCCATGACCCAAATAAAATAAAGAAAAGAAAAACCTCAAGAACTGCAGAAGAGATCACTTACCTTCCTATCCTCTCTCGGACGTTTTTGTAAACCTGGGTGAGTTTGGGTTCCAAATACTTCAGCAGTCTGTGCAACAGTTCTGGGACTCTCCACTCTTGCTGTGCAAGGCCACCTTGCAGTACGTAAAGTCGGCTAGAAATCAGAACAGCTCATCTTTAGTCATAAAAGATTGTTTCTCCCTTTCCCAGTTCCCTCCAAGTCTTGTTTTTGGCATGTTTTGTGTGTGTCAATGCATAAAACTGTCTTTGTGTGAAATGCATGCAAAGATGGATCAAGAATACAGAATGAAATGAGGATGCTGTTATGCCAGTTCCAAAGCTCACATTCTGCTAACTAGATTTATTACCTTTCAAAAATAATAATGAAAAAACTACCATTGTGTGGGAAAAGATAATTGGAAAGGAGTGCTTTTTTTCCCCCGCTTCTACAAGCCACCGGGCACAATATGTTTTCAATACATTTTACCTATGCTATATTTCCTTCTTTATTCAGCCACAACAAAACAGTTTAATTTTACCATGCATCTACAAATGATCCTCCTTCACCACTCAACGGAGATTCCAACAGCAACTCAAATAACCAGTGCAGTTTCCTAGGATCTCTGCTCTCCTGAAAAAAAATGGAGAGAGATATAATTAAACTGAAGATTTAAAAAAATACTTATAATGTATAAACTACCCAGGTTTTGACAGAGATAGTCCTTGCATTCCTTGGAACTATCCTATTAAGCAAGTGCAAAGCTAAACTTCACTATGAAACTCAATAGGAGTAAAATCCAGTGAAACTACACACAGATTTAATTATTTGGTAAATACAATGATCATAATAGAAGGACTTATTTGTTTCATTTCTTATAAGTATGAACAATCATGTCTAATTTTGGTAATTAATTGCCAGGGTTTTGTCTAACAAACTATGCTGAATTTTCCCAGGTGACTTTGAAGAATTACTGTTCCAAAGTATTTGTAGCCTACCATTTACCCTGCTGCTCAGACACTCCTACTCCTAAGTCCATCACAATGGACAGCTCTTCTAAAATACTTAAAATTTCATAGCTTTTTCAGAAATTGTTGCCTTCTGCCCTTTGCAGACAAACACAGTGTTACAGAAAGAAAAGACAATTTTGAAATTATTATTTTTATACTCTACTTACAGTGTTCAGTTTTAGCTGATAAAATACACCCAAATCCCTCTATTCATAAAGCTCTTATTTACATATTGTCTGTAAAACTTGGCCATTTTGATACAGCTTTACGAGGCTAAGAGTGGTATACTTACACAGGAGGTTGCTATGCATGTGCCCCAATCGTTGTATGTTTCCACTGTAATGTTGGATAAAGCTGTTCGAAGCAATGGACAGAGAATCTTCCAAAGTTTTTCCACCTGCTCAGCAAAAAGGCAAAAGGCAAGATTTGTCTATTTAAGTACAAAATGACCATTTGACTTCTATGAATCCAAATCCTTTTATCTTTTTAAATCATGGAAAAAGAATAAGGATTCTGGAAGGAACTACTGTACAGTATTTATTAAACAAAAAAATACTACCTGAAGTAAGAATTGAGGAATAATTTTCACTGTGTTTAAGATGTGTTTAGAAATACTGCGGACTAAGTATGCACCACTTTCATGGTGAATTAAAAGTACATTGTAACAGATATTGCATATACTTTGCTTTTGATAGGATAGCAGCCTTGTACACCCCAAGGACTTCCTCTCCTCCCATTTTATGTTTTATTTTTTCATTAAGGAATTTATTCTCACAGAATTATTTTTCAGCACAGAAATTAATTTAAAGATAAGCTAGACAGCTAGGTCTAGACTAAATGAAGATGTCATATAAGGTGGACAGAAGCCCTTACTCCAATCAGAAATTACAAACCATGTCAGCTTTGGTATCTCCTTCCCAGCAAACTGTTTCTTAGTTTTACTCTTGAAGCATTTTGTTAACACCTAGAACCAAATCAAGCTATGAGTTATGCTTCAAAGTTTGACAATGAAGCACTATGTGTTCCAACATTTTCCAGTCCTTGGTGATACATTAGAAGCCCTCAACTTCATATGCTTTATTTTCTTAATAATTCAAAGTTATTCCTTAACTTCCATGAATCACTCAAAAATACTACTTCAGCACCTTCTCAAACGTCCAGTGTTTAGAACCTCTTATTAAGCCTGCTATAATTTCAGCTACACATCTCTGAGTGCTTTCATGGGAGTCTGCCACAAGTCGTTCTAAGTGGGGTTGGAGAACTGGCAAGAAGGCATCGTCAAAGTTTCTGAACAGGCCCTGGAAAACAAGATGTAAGAGTGTCTGCTGTAATTGTCTAAGCCATTGTCTTCCTAAGAACATAAAACTGTCAAGCTCTTGATATTTGAATATAAGGAAAGTTAAATTACTTTGTTTTTGTAATATAATTATATGCAAATGTCCTATGTTCTTTTATATGACTCTAAAAGTTTCCCTAAGCAGCTAATCAGAAGAGAGGATTCATAGGATTAATCATAGCAGCATGCCTTTAAAAATCAACATTTTGCAATGGTGGGGCATAAGCCAGGTAGCATGTGGCTTCCCCACACTTTGATAATTATCTACAAAATGGAACCAATATGGTATTGAACTCCAGTTACCTTGAAGAGGCAAAATCGTCGAGGATTAAATTTATCTTTCCCTTTTCTGTCTTCTAAAGACAAGAATTTTATTAACTGCTCAACAAACTTCGGATCAGAAAAGTGATCATATATAATTTGTTCTGCCTGTAACAACAACAACAACAACAAAAAACAACAAAACTGATTAGTTTTGAGGTGCTTGAATGTCACAGCAATATTCATTTCAATTCTATTTTTGGCAAAAATCATGCCTTGGTTACCTATCTCCTCCTTCATTTCACAGGAAGTATTCAGTAATATTTTGCAAGATTCCTGATTTTAGTTTCAGTAATGACTTTGGATTGTCTTTCCTTTCACTAGCACAACCCCTACAAAGCAGTAATTCCCACTGTTGTAATTACTTCATTCTTAACTCTGACAAAAACTTGAAAAGGAACTAAAGTGCTCATTAATACAGATAATTCCATGATAGCTGACAGAGAATCTGCAATACATTAAGGTAATAATTTCTTCGCACATGCTAACACATTAAGTGGGAAAATTTAGTAGAAAAACAATTTAAAATGTCTTGTTAAAATGTATTGTATTCACATAGCCATAAAACTGCACAGTGAGCTCAATCTCCATCGTGGCCTTCAAATTAAGCAAAACAAACCTGTTTCCTTACATTTTGCACAACACCCTTCAAATGGCAAGCAATACTTTGATTAAAAGAGAGAAGGGAATTTGATTGCCACAGTTATTTCTGGACAACACTAAAAAAAAAAAAAAAAAAAAGTAGAATTTTAAAACCCACAGAACAGGAACACACTGAAACCCTTACCTCTGTCAGTTCATCTCTTCTTCGCCCAAGCTTTGGTTGATGTTCAACTGGAGCATAAACTGTCATAGTTCTGAGTATCAAAAAAACTAAATGTAGCAACACATTTCAAAGTAAAATAAAGCTTATTACTTGTTTCTATATTCTCTATGTTAAATAGGATTTATAATCAACTGTCAAAGTGAAAAACTTCAATAAAAGTTAAATGTTATAAAGGTTTCGCTACAGCAAGCAATTCAGAATTATTAGTGATAGGATAGTCTGTGTATTTCACAACTATACAACTTTCAAGCATATATACTTCATTTTAAAAGCAGCAGTTAAATAGCCATATGAAGTATGTGCCTATAGTACTCACAAACTTTAAAGAAAAACAGGTAGAAACCAAATCATTAAAACAAAGAGGCCCCACAAAAAACACCCAGAAAGGGTAAAGCAAGCAAGAAACACAAAGGTGAAGTAAACTATTAGGGGCTTTTTTTGTTTCAATTAGAAAATTAAATCCAACAAATATTATTCCATTTCCCACTGTTTTGTTTTTTTTCTGCTGACTCTCACAGTTCTACCTTCATGCTTAATGATACTCACTGAGGCCAGGTATAATATCCCCAGTGCGTTTTCTCCACAAAATAACATGACTCCCAGGCTTCCTTGGTCTTTGGTAAACTCTGACTGTCATAGTGCAGCCACTGGTTATCCGGTCTGTCACCAGCCTGAATGTTGGAAGGCTTCATGCTCCCACCTGGTTAAAGAGGAATTTATACTCTGTCAAATTTGTTCATTAAGAGTAACTCAAAGTTTGCTGGGAGTGTTAATAAAAGGATGATAAAGAGATAGTATGTCTCCCTCACCCCAGTCAAATCTGTACTGAGATTTGCCCAAGGAGACCAAAAGCAACCTTAACAATAACAGAAGAGATTCTTTTAGTAATTAATATAAATATGCCATTTGAAATTATTAAAAGAAAGGAGATACACAAATTCTTTTCACAGCTTTCTCAAAGTTTTTAAAAGCCTTCTAAGAGAAGAATTGTATCTCTGAAGTTCTAACACACTTCAGAGAATTCACTTCAGTAAGTAAATAGCTTAATACTTGCACATAAAACACTGCAAAAAATCCCTGAAAAATGACCAATTACATTACCCAATTTTTTTTGCTTAAACTATTAACAGAGAGAAATAAAAAGCTTGAAATTCTGTGTTTAACTGAACCAGAAAAACATGCTTTTAGAAAGAATTTAAGGGTGTCTTAAAGACATTCCTTATACTAAATAAAACTTACTTATTTCATAAGGGCAAATGGGAACTTTCTTGTGTGTTCTCTTAAGCTGCTTAAGAATACCAGCCACAGCCGAGATGGCCACCTAAAAGAAAGAAAATGACATTACTGTATCCATTCCACACATTTGCTTCCAGAAGGATGTGTGCAATCATCTTATCATAAACACATTTTAAGCCAGCTACTTGCTACACTAAAAGGTTAGTGAGCATAATAGTGAACACTGTCACCCCAGTGGCTGATACTTCCTCTAAAGAAGCAATCACACCCATTTCAGGAGATACAGGTCATCACTGAAGTGTGTCCTTTATAGCCCAGAAAAATCTCCCCACTAATCATTTCAAGAAGAATGAAAGGTACAAATGTATCACATCAATGATGATTCCCTTCAAGTAAAATAAGCTGCATATGGGAAAAAACCAGACACCTGCAAAAGAAATCCCACAAAAGAATTCTGAAGTAAGTAAAAATGAACAAGTATGTTCCACATTTTCACACTTTACAGACTTCATAAGGTATGGTCATGTCTGTATCAACATTTGAGCTAAATCCCCATCCCATGAGCTGCAAAAAAAAATAAATTTAATTATGTTGGGTTTACCTTACGAACTACAATTGCATCATGGTTGAGACACTCCACAAAAAATTTTATGGCACGGACAGGCAGTACCCTATCATCCCTCAGGAGTAGAGACAGAAAACCAATGCTGATGTGCTCGAACTTCCAGGGACTGAAAAAAAAAAATATTCAAAACACACAATAAGTAACAGTCACATGTACTACTTTTGCACAGAAATGGTTCTACATATTAAGATAATGTAAATATGTTTGGACTAACGTAAGTAATGTTCTATGCCATTGCTATAGTCAACAAGCTTAACTGTCAATTAAGGAAACTTCCAGAACTCTGGGACCAGGCAAGTGCAATCAATCACATTCAGTTAATGATTTTTTGATCTGGGTATTTTAATGTAAAATATAGGCTGGTACGGATATTATTTTGATGTTTGTATACACAAATATTATACTACATACTTAAATCTATTTGGATGCTAGTATCATGCAGACAGAACCACAACCTTTATCCCCAGAAAAATTTTTATAAAATTGGTTAAGAAAAACAACAGGTCAAAGTAATAACCAAAAAAGCTTAGCTTCAAGACTTGATGATGCCTTAAATTAAAAAATCAAGCTCCCAATGAAAATAAATTCATTATTCATTCACTACTTTACATAGAAGACAGTAATGCTAAAGACTCCCCTACAGTGGCCTTTATCTTCCTGTTTGGGAAGCAGAATTCATACGCCAATGCACGAGGCACTCCAGAAATTCAGTTTCAGCAGATACCTTTGCAAAAGCTCTTCAAGGAACTGGCTGCAATCCATTTCACATATGACTGCTACTAACATACTGCTTTTGGACAACTACCTCAAGGGTGAGGCAGTATTACTCAATTCTGGTCATGAGACCTTGATGCAAATGAGATTTATTCATGCGGCTACTTGCAACCCGCCCCCCAAAATTTCTCATGCACAGAAAAGGAAACTTACAGATTTCTTTGCTCCACACAGTCCAGCAGCATGTTGACCAAATTTTCATAGTTTCTGAGGGAAAAAGAAATCATCAACCAAATGATACTGGGAGAACCTTTTAAAAATAGAACTGAAGTTCCTCAAAAAAGGCAATGAAGTAAACACAGCACAAACGGGGAGGACAGGAATGAGAAGGAGGAAAGGAGGAAATAGGAGTGTAGAGGAGAGAGGCTGCCAAGTCAACAGAGAAGACAAACTCAACAAATTTAGCATGCTTAAAGACTGCAGTACTTTAGAATTTAATTTAATAATTTTGGATTACATTTAATGTTAATATTAGGTAGTATAACCTAGTGTTTAGGGAAGTTTAACTTACCTCAGAGCCTCAGCATTCTTTTCTTTCTGTCGCTGAATTCCTAACTGAATTTCTTCTGAAGGAAGACCTGTGAAGTCTGAACTTGGGTGTTCTGATTTCTGCAACATAACAGCTATCTCAACACATTTCTCTGGAACCTATAGACAGAGAATGCAAAGATTTGGGACTGAGCAGCAACTTTGAAGTTTTTAATGTTTGTTTCTGTTTTGAAATATGCAGAGTGCAAAATTTCCTATCTGCATAAAACAAGTCCATGAAGAAGTGGGGCAGACAGCTTTTGTGCTCATGCAGCAGAATTATTTCTCCAAGTACATGTTTTATTGTATTTTAAAATTAAGGTAAAGACAAACTTTAATATTTCCTTAAGCAGAAAAACTGACAATAAAATACTTTTATTATTGCCACTCATTCTTTAAAATGAGTACCATGCCATTTATCCCTCTGCCAAGTCAAGAGGCAGTGGTGTCCCAAGTACTGCATGCTAGAACAGCAGCACAGTGCTACAAATACTGATAATAATAATTTGATGATGCTGTCCTAACACACACCTTCACAAGACCCACACTAAGTAACACCAAAAAGCCAACTTAAATTTTGTTTCTGTAACAGGCTTTCTTAGAGGTTAATAAAAATTACAAATTCCAATAATATTACAGTAAAATCTATTACTTCAGTCTCAAAAACACATATCAACATACTCTGTGACATAAACTGGAACATGATTGGAACACAATCAACGTTAGGATACTCAAACACCACACAAGTTTCAAACATTTATGTAATCTGATGCTCTCAAAATCCAAGATATTAACACCAAGCAGTCTGTTACTTACTGCAAAGTCCAATCCAATTGTCTCATACTGCCGATGGATTTTTTCTGCAAGGTCATCAAATAGTCTCACTATGGATGGTTTCTCCAAGGACATAGCTTTGCTAAGCCCAGAAGAAACAATTGCTGGCCACGTCTGTGCAATACAGTCCCAGTCATGAAGATTTGCCAAACATACTCCACTGTGATTTCCAAGAAGACAATATAAGGCACCCTATAAAACAAAAGATGTAGTTTCAGCAAGTTAAAGCATTGTTCATATTTAAGTGATATCTATCTACATAAGCATGCACACACAGAGAAAAAAAATTAAGTGGAGGTTATGTGAGAAACATACAAATTTCACGGGCAATTGGAATGAAGTCTTGGGGACCTTTTTGGAGGCAGAGTCTTACAAGAACAGTGCCTGGGTAAGCATATCAGTGACATCATATAGGCTACAACTGCCTGGTAGCAGTCAGAAAAAACAAATTCAGGTATTGTAGCAGATGCTGTAAGTGTAGCAAAAACAGGAATGATCAAGAAAAATGTGGTTGCTTATCTGAGACAAGGATAGAGAAAGGGAGGTACAAGGATAGCAGGAAAAAATAATAATAAAGAAACAAGAAAAGAGATAAGATATGCAAGCAGTTTAATCACATGCTGTCTGATAGGATCTAGCATGCAGCTGGAGCACAGTAATAGGCCACAGCTGCTGTTCTGACCACCTTACAAGAGTCCAACTTGCCCCTGTAGCCAAAGGGGCTGAGGAAGAGTTTAGGGAGAGGGAAGCACGATGCTTTCAAAAACCTGGATGGACAGATTGCATCCTGGCATCACTGTGTCAGCACGATTTCCAGGCCTGACAGCATCACATTCACCCACCACTTCATAACAAAACGCATCTGGATTTAAGCTAAGTTTTTTTGGGTGATCAATTTATTTGTCTTGTTCAGGCTATTTTCTGATGCTGCTACAGCTGACAGTACTGTTTTATGAGTTCTACTTTAATGAGACTACTGCTTTTCAATTTCCTTTCCATAGAGACAGTTGTTAACATACATTTTTGTAATACCTGAACACATGATTAAATAAACATATTGAACACCACGTTTCTCTTGGCATGTGATCTAATTAAAGTAATTCCTTACACTAGTCATGCATAAGGTATAAGGCCATGAAAGTATCAGTCATGCTAATAAACAAAAAAATGCCACTTGCACCATTAAAAATTTTCCTATAAAAACACTTTCAAAAGACAGATATGAAACAAAGCTAGTAAAATTACTTTAAATTGCTTTTGAGTGACATCTTGCCGGTCTGGACGCAAGAACTCCAAAACCAAGGGAATTATGTCTCTGCAACAAAAATTGTATGTTCCCAGAGCTGTGAAGAATGCTTGCTGAGCTTTGCTTCTCACCTGTGGAGAGAGATATTAATGGAAAGTTTTCTTAAATAAAAAAATACTTTACGAAAATAACATCCTTAGCCATTTGAGTTACCTATGCACACAGAGTTTACATGATGTATTTGAGCACAGGAACAGAATTATTTGCTGTAGGTCATAAACAGAATGCTTCCCCTCATCCTTGCTCACAGTTGTTCAGAAAAACCTACTCTTCGGTTCTTGAGAACAGCTATCAAGTTAAACAAAATTTTTTATGTTGGCAGAAAGAGTCAATGTCGTTTTAAAATAATTTGAAGCTAACAGTGAGAATAAAAGATGCAGTTGGCAGAACTCTAAGGAGCCTGAAAACATTGTGGATGGATCTTAACAGAAAGCTTCCACGGGGCAAAAAGTTCAGGATCCAACTACTGGAACACTTACACTTGCGTTAAGTATTTTTAAGAACCAGGATGCCATCCTATTTCCTTCCTAGAAGGAGACTCAACATTCCAAACAGCATCATTAATTCTATCATCATATCTAAAAGCAAATTGGTATATTCTTGTTATATTTTTAAAAATTGAATTTTTAGAAACCCAGAGTTAAGTACCTCAAAAAACTTTAGATTTTTAACCTACGTTGTCAACCTCTTAAGTTCTTATTTGAAAAAGAAGGGCTTAAAGCAAAAACTATGCTGAAATTGGCAACGAATGCAAGTGAACTAAGTAAATATTTCATGCTACCATGGAAATAAACTGAAAAGCAAAGATCCTTAAAACTTAACTTGAAAGTATCAAGAAACTCCATGTATTACACAGTGTAGAAGGGGTTGTTCATTACCTGACCATATGAACTTGTGGACAAACACAGAAGGTCTCTGATCATCTCCTGGTGGGAAGTTTTATATTCACAGCCTTCCATCGTTAGTGTTCTCAGCTAAATTGCATAGAAAACAAAAAGAACAGATTGTTTTTCATTTCACACATACAAGAGAATCACTACTACAGGATAACTGCATATTTTGCTAAATAACAAAAAATCAGCTTTCAAGTAGTTAGTAAAGATTCCAGCAAAAATATTACCTCATGCTGCAACATAACTCTGTCTATCAGCAAAGCTCTGATATGCTGCTTCTTTCCTTGAAGCTGTGAACAAATACATAATCTGGTTTAGATTTCAGTATTCATATGAGCAATTTGTACTGACTGATTTCATCATGTACTCTTCCGGAAACAGAGATCTCACACAAATTCTTCTTGGCAGACAACCTTGATTTTTTTTTTTGGCCAGGTAAATTCTTTATTTGCCTATTAGTCTATTAGCAAAAGGAAGCTCTGGTCACAGAAATGTCATGGTGAACAGTGACCAGAATGCCAAAACTCAGACTTTGGTCCAAGGATATATGCAAAAAGGTTTACTACAATTCAGAAGCGCTAAGCTATTTATTAGTAAAATTTCCAAATAAAGGTACAAAAGCACCATAAAATAATAAAGCAATTAGACTTCAAATTTATAAAAAACTGATTAGGAGAGTAATGAAAAAACAAAAAAAGGCTTTCTGAACATTAAGAACTATTTCCACCCCACACCTAAGCATTACAAAGGAAAATCACGGACCCTGTTCTCCATTGATTTTTTCACTAGATTAAAGCTTTTCCATCGAGAATCAAACTCATGCTTGTGAGATCCTTGGAACTGCAAAACATCACTAATAATCTGTAGAAACAAAAAAGTGACAAAGAGTTATTATTTGCAAAACAAGTCATCTTATCTTAAGTATTGCAAATTATAAGTATACCTTTATTACTAGAAATAAAGACTTGGTATCATCTTCCGAATGATCAAGTATATAGCCTGCAATTGAAGGCAAAATAATTAGACAGGGAAAGAGCTTTAAAATAACTAATTCCATTTTTACAAATCTTGTAGTTAAGAATTATAACAAAGTACACTAAACAAGTTTCTAATCCATAAAATTATACTTAAAAGCATAACACAGTACTTTCTTAGAAAGAGGAGCAGCTAAACTTACGCAGCAGTTTCCTTGTAACCCTTGCAATTGTTTCACGATAATTCTCTCGTGATAAATCTACAAAAAATAAAACAGATTTTTTTGTTGGTTGTTTTTTTAATTCTACAGCATAAAAAGTAATTTCTAAATAAGTAAGCCAGTGGAAATCCAGAGACTATGCACAAGTAGCAGTACGGATGATTATAAAAGCAACCACCTTGTTTTATCTAAGGACACCACCATTGCTGAACATGAAATGGTGTGTACACAAAAACTTCTGTGGGCCAAAAAAGCCCACTTAATATAAAAAGAAGATTCAAAAATATGCTTCCTAAAAAAATTGGCTGGATTTACGTCAGAAGGGAGAATTAAAAACAATACTTACAACCTGTCTGAACAGAATTAGGATCTACTTACCATATTCCACACCAGTGTACAATTTTGTCTCTTCCAAAGACACCAGACTTGGGACCCTGCATGAAAACAAACCAAGTATTACTACACATAATGAAAATACTTGAGTATGTGAGTTTCACTGACATTTAATTCATTTTAAACGAGGGCAAGAGAATCCAGAAGCAATTTTAACACATTCCCACATTTTCTCAATTTGGAACAGCAGCACACTGCTGATCCAGAACAGTCAATGTCTCCTGAAAGGTCTCAGTTACTTTCTTGGATTCTAACCATAATCAGCCCGTATGCCCTGTACCATCTCTTTAACTAAAGGATTGCTTCCCTGAATTTCTTACATAGTCAATGATAAGATGCCCTATACAAAACTCTCTGGCTTAACAAATGTTCTAACACACACCCAAGTGAAGCCTGTCCCACTGTATAAGCAGCTCACAAAAGCCAAGCACATGAAGTAATTTGTTTGAGACTTTATCCGTGCTCCCTTAGTAGCTGTCTCAGCAACAACTTTATAGTCAAACAAAGAGTGCAGCCAGAAGCTTGACTTGAACTCTCCAGATTCCAAACATATTGGTATATAACAGGAATCATAGAATTTTCAGGGTTGGAAGGGACCTTAAAAGATCATCTAGTTTTGAGCCCCCGCCATGGGCAAAGACACCTCCCACTAGATCAGGTTGCTCCGTGCCCTATCCAGCCTGGCCTTAAAAACTTCCAGGGAGGGGGTTCTACCACCTCTCTGGGCAACCTGTTCCCGTGTCTCACCACCCTCATGATGAAGAACTTCTAACATCTCACCTAAATCTACCCTCCTCTAGTTTGAATCCATTCCCCCAGTCCTATCACTACCTGACATCCTAAACAGTCCCTCCCCAGCTTTCTTGTAGCCCCCATTCAGATACTGGAAGGCTGCAATAAGGTCTCCTTGGAGCCTTCTCCTCTCCAAACTGCATAACCCCAACTCCCTCAGTCGGTCTTCATAGGAGAGGTTCTCCAGCCCTTTAATCATCCTACTGGCCCTTCTCTGGACACACTCCAGCACATCCCCATCTTTCTTGTAGTAGGAGCTCTAGAACTGGTCACAGTACTCCAGGTGGGGTCTCAGGAGAGCAGAGTAGAGTGGGAGAATGACCTCCCTCAACACGCTGGCCACACTTCTCTTGATGCAGCCCAGGATCTTGTTGGCTTTCTGGGCTGCATGGCTCATGTTTAACCTCTCATCCACCAGCACTCTCAAGTCCTTTTCCTCAGGGCTGCTCTCCATCCAGTCACTGCCCAGCCTATATTAGTGCTTGGGATTGCCTCAACCCAGATGCAGGACCTTGCACTTGGTCTTGTTGCACTTCTTGAGGTTGTCATGGGCCCACCTCTCCATCCCATCAAGGTCCCTCTGGATGGCATCCCTTTCCTCCAGCATGTCAGCCACACCACACAGCTTGGGGTCATCAGCAAACTTGCTGAGGGTGCACTCAATGCCACCATCCATGTCACTGACAAAGATGTTAAACAAGACCAGTCCCAATACTGATGCTTGAGGGACTCCATTTGTCACTGCCCTCCACTTGGACACAGACCCAATGACAGCCACTCTTTGGGTACAGCCATCAATCCAGTTCTTAATTCACTGCATGGTCCATCCATCAAACCCATGTTTTACCAGCTTGGATACCAGGATGTCATGTGGGACAGTGTCAAAGTCTTTGTTCAGGTCCAGGTAAATGACGTCAATTGCTTTGCCCCTGTCTATTGATGTTGTGACCTTTTCATAGAGGGCCACAAGGTTTGTCAGGCATGATGTGCCCCTGGTGAAGCTGTGTCAATTATACCCAATCACCTCTTCATTATTCTGCTTCAGCAGTGCCTCTCAGGAATACTGAGATCAAACTTATAGCTGCTGCTAACAATATTTTGACATAATTTCCTATAGGAGTCAAGGCTAAAGCAGCAATCCCATCTATTAAACCATAGTCTGTTTTAAAGCCTGAGCTACTGTAATGCAACAGAAAGCTATTTCCAAAATGCACATTTACTCAAGCAATTTTGCTAGCGTATGCTGGTGCCAGGAGCCAGGTTCTACATGATACTATCCACAGTGTGGGTGCAGAGAATGTGAAGTCAGCGTGCACAGAGCAATTAGTCAAAGCAAACTGGTTATTGTACAGGCCATGGCAGAGCTCTGTATAAACACAGCCTCATACTATCTCCCCTGTCTCCAAAAAGATAAGCACAGACATCCTGAAGACACAGCCCCCTGCTCTGGAAGATCAGCATAAGATAACCTGAAGAAGTGACTGAAGCCAGAGACAGAAGTTGTGACAATAAATCTGCTTAGCTTGAAGTATCTATAGCATCTCCTTAGTAGGGCAAATAGCCATGTAGCCATAGCCATGTAGCCAATCAAGTAGTGACATGCAAGTTGAAACTAACCAATTAGGTAATTCCATACGTTGTGTGAGGATAAGAAAAAGGTATATAATTGCATGTAAAAGTGCTAATAAACAGAATTTAGTTTGCATCAAACTGTCTCCCCGTCCTTTGTTTGCGACAAATGGTGACCCCGACGTGATCTCGGGAAGGATTCTGCAGGAGAAGCAGCCGGTCGCAAAATCTCCGAGAACTTCGAATACAGGCTGAAAGAAGTCGGGGAAGGGTGGCCACCCGTCATTGCACCTCCTCGCGTTTTGGCAGGTGAGCTTGGAGAAACTTCTGTCATAGGTAATCAAAGTTCCCATGAAGAAAAGGACGTTTATAAAGTTATGAAAGAACTATTACGTAAGCAGCAGAAAGAAATATCGGGCCATGAACTTAAGCTCATTTTAAAATGGGTCCGTGATAAATTCCCAGATGTTACTGCTGTTACCATCTTTGAATCTGAACTATGGGATAGAGCAGGAGTTTGTTTATGGGACCGGAGCACGAAAGGGGACCAGGAAGCACCAAAGCTCCTTTCTTCCTGGCGGATAGTATTTGAAGGGGTAAAAGCGCAGGAATCTGGACCAGAAGGAACACCTTCTGTCGCTCCCAGCACCCCCTCGCTACCAGAGGGCAAAGAGCAGCCAGACACTCCCCCTGCCAGGACCGTAGCTGTTGCCGCTTGGCCAAAGCTGCCAGGCTCGGAGCCTGTTGAGCCCGATCCTTTCGATCCGGGTACGGAGCCGGACTTGTTTCCTGATGAATGCGACCCATGTGCAGTGATGGCTGCTATTAAAAAACAGGCTCTAGACACGGGAGAAATTGAAATGGCGACTGCTATAAATGTGCCCCCACGTCCTGCACAGCGACGATACGGGACGAACAATCCCTTCGTAGCTCCCGTGATATACCCAGCGAGGGGGATCCCCAGTCGATGGCTCTCAATTTTTCCATTACCAAAGAGCTGCGCAGAGTAGCTGTGGACAACGGACTGGGTTCTCACTATTTCGCGGGGTTGCTGGAGTTGGGTCTGTGAAGGTCATGTTTTTATGCCGTACGATTTAAAAACATTAGCCCGCTTGCTGCTAAACCCCTCACACTACGTGCTCTGGGAGTCTACCTGGAGGCAAGGGGTGGAAAAGCTTATTCAGCGATATGCGGCGGGTAATAACCAGGCGCAACAGGCTGTAACAGTAGACCACCTAATGGGAACGGGGCAGTTCACTGATCCTGCCGCCCAAGTGCGAGAAATTCCAAGAGATTCCCTGCTAGATACCACCCAGGAGGCTAAGAGAGCTTTCTTAAAGATCCCAGATGCTAACAAGCCGCAGAAAGCTTTCACAAGCATTATGCAGGGGCCGAAAGAACCCTATATGGAGTTCATATCTAAACTGCAACAGGCACTAGAAAAGCAGATCGATAATACTGAAGCCAGAAATATTCTGCTTCTTAAATTGGCTGTGGAAAATGCTAACGCCGATTGCAAAAAATTCCTTAAGTCTCTGCCAAAATCCGACCCTACCCTGGTAGAAATGATGAAGCCTGTAATCGTTTCGGAACCCCCGATTATAAAAGTGAAACCTTAGCGGCTGCTTTTGCCTTGCTACAAGCGCCAGGGCAAAGAATTAAAAGTGCTCCAGTGTGTTACCAGGGGCAACCGCTGCAGCCGCAGGGAAACTGGCGACACAGCGCGGGGCAGCGCCGCGCTCTGACACAAATTCCTCTGTCGCCACAACTTTATCAAACACCCCCGATACAGCAATATCCAGCTCTCAACGCGCAACAGCAGATAAATCTGTTCTTACAAGGGCAACAGCAGGGAGTGCCGGACTGGACTTGCCAACCCAATACACAGTAACTTTAGCTGACTCCTCCGTGCACGTAATCGACGCTCTGTTCCAAGGACCACTTCCGTCCAGGACCATGGGTCGTCTTATAGAACGATCATCGGCTACCTTTAGTGGTCTTTTTGTTTTGCCTGGTGTAAATGACAGAGACGTGCTAGAAATAAAGACAATGGCGTGCACTCCTGTGCCACCCTGCACGGTACCGGCTAACAGTAAAATAGCGCAACTGATTTTGTTACCCTTGAACACTAACTTTTTCCCTTCAGACGCTGCGCGGCAGGGCGCTTTCGGGTCCACAGGCTGCCTGCAAATCTACTGGACACAGACGATCTCAAAGGACAGACCATTGAAACAATGTAAACACTTAAAAAGGGTAGTCAACAGATTGTTTTAACAGGTCTTATTGACACAGGGGCAGATGTAACAGTAATTTCCCAAGCTAAATGGCCGCACCAGTGGAAATTGACTTGCACAGCGCAGCCATTAGCAGGGGTAGGCGGGGTAGGTAGCAGCTACCAGAGTGAAGATATTATTCAAATCATTGGCCCCAAGAAGAGGGTAGCTACTGTTCGATCCTTTGTGCTGCCAGTACCATTGAATCTGTGGGAAGAGATGTTTTGTCACAATGGGGATTGCATTCAGAAACGCTTTTTGAGTGAGGGTCACTGATGAGGGGCGTGAAACCCCACGATTAACCTGGAAAACACAGGATCTGGTGTGGGTTAATCAGTGGCCCTTGTCAGAAGAAAAACTTAACGCCCTAGAACAATTGGTACAAATTCAGTTGAAAAAAGGACATGTGGTCCCGACTTTCAGTCCGTGGAATACCCCAGTCTTTGTAATACAGAAAAAATCAGGGGGTTGGCGGCTATTGCATGATTTGTGAAAGGTTAATGCTGTTTTAGAGCCAATGGGAGCGTTACAACCAGGTCTCCCGTCACCAACAATGATCCCGCGGGAATGGAATTTGATTGTAATTGATCTGAAAGATTGCTTTTTTAATATTCCTTTACATCCTGATGTTGCACCTAAATTTGCCTTTTCTGTGCCTAGCATTAACATGGGAGTACCCCTTAAATGCTACCATTGGACGGTTTTACCTCAGGGCATGAAAAACAGCCCAACAATTTGCCAGTGGTATGTGGCCAAGATATTGGCCCCCGTGTGTCTCGAGATTCCAACTGTAGTGTTGTATCATTATATGGATGACTTATTAATCGCTGCTCCCGCAGAGGGTGAGCTGCAAAAAGCAATTCAATCAGTGCTAACTGCCATCGAACAGGCAGGTTTAAACGTTTCCCCAGAAAAAATTCAAAAGCAGGTGCCCTGGAACTATCTAGAGTGGAAAATCACTGATCATTCCATAATTCCGCAAACGCTATCTATCAATACTCAGATAGCTACAACTTCATGATGCTCAGAAACTTTTGGGCTCTACTAATTGGTTGCGACCCCTTCTGGGCATTTCAAATTCTGATTTGGCCCCTCTGTTTGATTTTTTAAAAGGGGATGCAAATTTGCTCGCACCCAGACGCCTAACACCCTCTGCAGAAATAGCATTGCTATCTGTTTGTAATGCAATTGCACAGTGAAAAGCCTCACGCTGGGATCCTGACTTACTTTTTCAATTGATAATTTTAGTAGATGATGTAAAATATTCAGGCATGATTTTTCAATGGGACACTACACTTATAGATCCTTTGTTGATCTTAGAGTGGATTTTTTTACCCAGCCAGTCTTCTAAAACTATTTTGCAGCGACCAGAAATGTTCTCTCAAATCATTATGAAAGCCAGACAGCGACTGTTGACCCTCTCTGGAAAATCCTTTTCTACGGTATATATGCCTGTTACTGATTTTTATCTTTCTTTCCTTTTACAAAATTCCCTTTCTTTTCAGATTGCTGTACAGGACTTCATGGGACAATTTTCAAATCATTTTTCTCCGCATAAGCTTTTTCATTTGTCATTCTCTCTTGCAGAAGTTCCAGAGAGAAGTGACGTGCCTTTGCAAGCTACTACCCTCTTCACAGATGGTTCAGGAACCTCTCATAAGGCTGTAATTGTATGGAGAGATTCTGAAACCCAAGATTGGCAATCTGATATTAGCTTTCATCCAGGTTCTCCCCAGATTGTAGAATTAGATGCTGTGACCAGAATTTTTTCTCTTTTCAGTAATCAACCCTTCAATCTCATTACAGACTCTGCGTATGTACCAGGTATTGTGGCACGGGCAGAAGCTTCAGCACTTAGGGACATTTGCAATTTGCAACTGTATGCTTTGCTCAGAACACTAATTGATCTCATTAACAAGTGGCAACACGCCTTCTTTGTTATGCATATCAGGTCTCATGGTCGTCTTAAATATATACATTCTTCCATTGACACCTTCTCCGGGGCTATTTATGCATCATGCCATACAGGAGAGAAGGCCAGAGATGCCAAAAAACACTTTAAAAGCATTTGCCTCTCTGGGAGTTCCTCAAACCATCAAAACAGACAATGGCCCTGCTTATTCTTCACAGTTGTTAAAGACCTTTTTTGCAGAATGGGGAATCCAACACGTTACAGGCATCCCCCATTCTCCAACAGGTCAATCAATTGTGGAATATTCTCATTACACGCTCAAAGCACTTTTACTAAAACAGAAGGGTGGAGCTACTGGTATGGTAAGCACAGAAGAAGAAAGATTGCAAAAAGCTATTTACACTCTTAATGTCTTGAATTGCTTTTCAGACAATTCCCCGCCAATCACAAAACATTCTGCAAGTAACCATCTCTTTAAATTCCAGGAGAGACCCCCTGTGTTAGTACGGGATTTGGAATCCAGAAAAACGGAAGGTCCATTTCCTTTACTCACCTGGGGCAGGAGTTATACTTGTGTTTCTACAGACACAGGATCCGCCCATATCGAGACGGATCGCCGAAGAAACAGAAGACATAGCACAGATCTCTAAGCACACGCAAAATTCTATATAACTGTCTTTGTATGTTGCAATTGTTTGTATCTTGTTATGCAATTCTGCGCAGATTTCACTCACACTTCACCGTTATAAATGTTGTAGCTACATTATGAATATTGCAGTTACATGTTGTAACGCTAGGCCTAGGTCTTTTGTATATCAATTCGGCAAACATGAAGGAATACGGACTACATCGTGACTTAAGTTGCTGGGGTTTGGGAACACCTCTAAGGGGCCCCCCGACGCAATTTCTGTCGGACAGGTCTCCCTATTCTCCCTTTGGCCTGATGCACCGATGGACGCCACAAACCTTCCTAAAACCAAAGAATTCCCTATTGCATTCATAGATTTAATTAAGTAAAATTCCTCATTTATGTTATTGCTGTGTTGTTTATGATCAGTTATTTAATGTTTTGTCTTTTCAATGTACTCAACGAATGCTTCATAAAACTGTTTCTAAGGTTTTTCTTGTGCAATGGAAGGGGGGAGATGTGGGTATAGAGAATGTGAAGTCAGCGTGCACAGAGCAATTAGTCAAAGCAAACTGGTTATTGTACAGGCCATGGCAGAGCTCTGTGTAAACACAGCCTCATACTATCTCCCCTGTCTCCAAAAAGATAAGCACAGACATCCTGAAGACACAGCCCCCTGCTCTGGAAGATCAGCATAAGATAACCTGAAGAAGTGGTTGAAGCCAGAGACAGAAGTTGTGACAATTAATCTGCTTAGCTTGAAGTATCTATAGCATCTCCTTATTAGGGCAAATAGCCATGTAGCCATAGTCATGTAGCCAATCAAGTAGTGACATGCAAGCTGAAACTAACCAATTAGGTAATTCCATACGTTGTGTGAGGATAAGAAAAAGGTATATAATTGCATGTAAAAGTGCTAATAAACGGAATTTAGTTTGCATCAAACTGTCTCCCCGTCCTTTGTTTGCGACACCACAGGGCTTTAAGTATTCAAACAGGACACATTTTCTATTTTAATATAAGAAGGCAAAGAGCAAGAAGTTAAGTTCAGAATGTTTATGACTTGATCATTCAGGGTGACAGAAACAGTCAGATGGCAGTGCACTGTGGTCTCAGGGCTTCTTTTGGAGAGAGAAACATACAAATAAATGCCTAGTTTTCATTTCCTTTACACAAAGTAGCATCAGCAACACAGTGCAGTCACCTGACTTTTTAAAACGTTTTCAGTCTTGAACTAACAAAAGTACTTAGCATTCTTTCATGGTTTAAATACAAAGTGTTTCTGCAAGCCACTATTTCAAATTTCTGTATATTTATACCACTATGAGAGTTCCTTAAAAATACACTAGAGCAATTGTCTGATAATAGCAATAAGCACTAAAAACCAGTATGAATGTAACTGCTAAAACCATCTGTGATATAAAAATAAATTTTACTTACAGATGAGCCACCCTTTCTCCTTTCAGAGGCGGCAGAATGTTTCCAGAACCAATCAAGCAGTTATGCACTATAGCAAGACACTGCTGCACATCATCTCTTAAAAACAAAGAAAATCCGATTACTCATCTGTTAAATGCTTGAAAATATATAGTTCAGCATTCATACTTGTTTTTTTAAGTGACCCTTTATCTATATCTATCTTTATCTATATCACTTCTAAACACAAGAGGAAGCACTACAGAAATTCATAATTTTTAGATCCAACCTACATTCTGAAATGAAGGAAATGTCAGTACAGAGAGATAAACTGACCTCAAAAAAGACTGCTTTACCCCCCAAATTTTTTTAATAATTATCTAAACCTCAGATTAAATCAATGAACTAACTCTCTACCTGAGGCCAAGAAAAGTCCTTCCATCCATGATTAAGATGAAGGAATAGTTTCTTTGTGGGATATTTTACATAAATAACAATAATGTGAACTTACTTTTTCTGTATTATTTTAGAGGATTGAGGAATTCTTTTAAACTCTGTCTTACCTATAAGCAGTAACATTTAGTACAAACTTAAGACATTTTGCCCTTTGTTCTCATCTTCATGGTAAGCAGTTATGATCTATTAAGTACCTCCTATCAGCCCTCTTAAGAGGTTCCCTAACTAACAAGATCTTAGTACAACTGCATTCCTTATCAACCCTCTAAACATATATGTTCAGCAGTGCGGGTAGGATTTTTATTTTTATCTTTTGTAATAGAAGGCTTTACTCAGAAGCTCCTAAATACACAAAAAATGTTTGATTTCCAGTTATTATCTGGTGGAACACTGGAAAAAAAGAATTGGAAGAATACAAGCCCCAGAAATACTGCAACTCAAAGCAACAGCAGACTCACCTAGTAGCCTATTTATTCACACCTGTTACTCCCTCAGCAACTAATGGTATTTACTCTTGCAGCTTTGCTATCTTGCCTTCCAATTTCATTTGCAATTCATGCACTTGGCTATAATCTCCCAGATCACCATCATTTATTTCTACTAGGTAGCACAGTGAAGCCTTGACCAAATCAAAGAGCAGTTCTGTCATAAATTAACAGCTTTATATACAAGGTGTCAAAAAGAAAAGAAAAAAAATTAAACATACAAGCTTTAAATAAAATAGTGAGCAATCTTTTCCTCTTTCAGTTGAAGTACAATTTCTGATCACAACTTGGTGGCACTGATCATATACTGTCTTTTCCAGATTAAAAAAAATGTGAAATTTGGTCAGACAGAAAGACATTTAGGAGCCTGATATACCAGACACATCCTGCTTCATGTAGGGCTGCACTTTACAGCATGAGGTACAATGTCATATGCTATGAACATCAACTGAAGTATATATAGCTTCAAGGACATGAAGGTTTAACATGAGAAATGAAGTATGCTTGAGATTTAATGCTGGTAAACAGCTTTAGCTATTTGATACTTTAAATGCTTACTGAACTCATTATTATCTTGCACTTAGGAAACTACACTTACAAAGCCACAGTTTCACACTGAGTTTTAATAAGATTGGGCAACTACTCTTGCCTCCATTCCTATTTGTTATGCCACCAACTCTGTATCACCTCAGTTTCAACACTGATGCTTCTTACAGGGCTACACTATGTACTGAATCCACTTACTCGTAGGAAGTGGAGCAAGGCAGATTTCCAAGCCAAATCAGTTCTGTGTTCCACTCAACAGCTTAGGAACACAAATGGTTCTACCAAAATAACGAGGTAAGAGTATAGAGGAAAAGCTTTTTTCCTGCTGACTACTGTTAAATGGAAACAATTTGTGGAATGAGTTTTTTAAAAAATTATACAGCAGAAAAGTCTTTACACCAACATAAAATGTCTTAAGATTGTTTTAAAGAGTGCTTTGTCACAAAATAATTTTATCCATTTTACAAAATGCTAAACATGTACTCTCCTCCAAGCTACACATACTCTTAAGAATTAAAAATTCTGGAAATCCTGGAATAATTTCAAAGACTAACATCATAGTATTTTACTCCTTAATTTTACTCTGATTTTTTTTTGCAGTAACAGTATGATTGGCAATAATACTTAAAACAGACGAGTTGAGACCCATGCCATCCCCATTATTACATATCACAACTAACCTGGACATTTCTAGGTTTCCAGTTGCATAGTGCTCTAGCCTGGTGAGCTCAGGCTGAAGAAAAGTATCCAGCAAATAAAAAGCGAAGTCTGTTTCCTCAGATGAAGGAACATGCCACTGAATATCCAAGTTCCACAGATCACCTGGTTTGCCCCAGTCCTGTAGGACATAAACACATTTCTTATTCAATCTATGAAGCAAATTGTCTTTTTTTAAAAATTTGCATTTTTTTCAACTAAAAAAACCCCAACAAAACCAAACACATGAACTAGCTATTGCTGTAAAGCTGTAACCCTGGCAATTCCAAGAAAAACAAAAACAAACCAAGCAAAACCCAAGAACATCATAAAATCGAGCATGAATTCTAAGGCTACTATAACATCTAACATGTACCTGCAAAACAGTACATATCTGAAAGGACTAAAAGGGAAAGGACTGTAGTAGTCGAGTTAAAATATAATTTTATTATTCCTTTGCCCAGACAAAAATTCAGAGCTATTCTTATGTACAACTCAGATTTTCATACTCCTATAGAGAACATAAAAAGCTAGCACATTTGGTAATAATTCTTTTCAGTTTTGAACCATAATCAGGAAACCTAATACTTTCATTTTAAAAGTAAAAATTAATAAATAAATCAATCTGCATTTTAAGTTGGACTTCCCACACAACACTAAGTCATCCCATAACAAAGACAAGTTTTTATGTTTTGGCTTATGAAGATCTCCAACGTGCTATAAAATTAACCACTCAACTATTTGGAAAAGTCAGTATTTATTACTAATACATAATCAAACATGATTAGTACTATATTAATAATTTGCAGTCTTCACTTCTCTTTTCCTGTCTTTGTCCAGTCTGACATGGTAATTTAATATTTCAAAATTTCACCACCTGTTTGTAAAATGCCTGACTGATGTGACTGGACAAAAAGTACAAGCAACTATAGTAATGCACTTACTCAACATAGCCTGCTACTACATCTCTTCCTTGGAAGAGCAGGCTAGTCCTCCAGGAATATTATTTGACAGTGTCAGAACTGCAGTTTTACACTGAGGTGGGGTAGGAAGCATGTAAGTGAAACTCAAGCTGTTAATGGCAATGAAGAGCTGATATAATGCACACTTTCTAATGTAGCCATTCATGTATGGAACAGTAAAGTAACTGTGAATTTTTTCAGCTTCAGATAAGGAATTAAATAAAGTAAATATTTTTGTTTGCATTGTGGCATTTTAGATTTTTTTTGGTTGTTAAATGACTACCTGGTCCACCTCAACTTTCCCATCAGTTTAGAAATTTCTATTGGCTGCCAGTAACAGGCATTACCCTGTCTGAAGTTTGACCGTTGTGTATAAGAACACTTTTCAGCAAAATGCAGCTTCATATTCATATTCTGAAAACTGCTTCACTGTTCATCTGTAATATCGGTAAACTGCCTGCAAAGCTTTAACAGCAGACTAGCTTATTACTTTTGACAGTTTCAGTCTATTTTAATATTGCCACTTCTAACTTTATTTAATCTTAATGTGTAGAATCATTGCTCATTTGGTATCTGCCTAGCTGTAAACTATCCTACCTCATTCCCTGCAATTGTTTTGCACTCATGTTCTCATTTTTCCATGCATGAGCCACTACTTGTTCTATCTGACAACCACATTTATAGGAATAAGGAAAGGCTGCAGCTCTCATCCACAAAGGCAGATGAAAGACTCAGTTTGTCCCAACGCTTCCTATAACTGGATATTTGAGTTGAAGCGAACAGCAAAATTCTCCTGATAAATATTGAACATAACTGTTTATAACACTACTTCATGATAGCTGGGTTGGTCTTAATTAACTGCATTATATATTACAAGATTAGGAAACATGAACAGGCACTCTCGTTTTGTATTATCTTATTGTAGTTATGCAATCATCGTAAAACTTCCATCATAAAAAACACTATCATGTCGTTCTATATTCAAAACAGCCAATATTCTTTTTTTTTTTTTGCTATCAGTAAAACTTCAAGTAATTTGTTATTTGCTTTATGTTTCAAAACCCAAAGCATCTTTCACTTTCCATTGCTGCTATGTTCCGAAATCTCCAAACAAAACCAATATAGTGTATGATTGTTTCTTTTTTTTAAACAAAGTCAAATCCTCTAATCCTAAATAAATGAAAATCCTTGCCTTGATAGGAAAGTATTCAGAAAGAGGCTTGTCAAAGCCACCTGGCACACTGCAGTACTCTGTGGGGTAGATAAGTGTAGCAGAACGAAGAAGATGGTGCAGTAGGTTACAAGACAGAATGTAACCCTGCTTACAGGTTAGATGTAGGGTTCGCTGCAGTATCTTCCCAAGCTGCTCCCTGTATGGTAGCAACTTCTTTCCATCCACTCGAGTGATCTGATAGAAAAGACAAACATTTCAAAGGTAAATGGTTTTATTCTAGAAGACTAAAGGAAGTATTACACTGTCCAACCAATCCTGTACCAGGTTTCATCCTCTGCACCACAGCAAATTCAAATCAAAGACTTAATTCATGCATGAGTTACCACTTTTGCAGCTATTGGAGAATTTTAATCCATAAGAACTGTGATACACACTGCTTTTCAACTGCATTCAAAATTTTCTAGTAATACTCATACACTTTGAGATTCGTTTTAGATCTTCACCAAAAGTATCTTGTTTTCCCCTGTATGCTTCCCTCTTCTTTCTCTATCCCTCAGTAATTCTTAATAAACATTTTAACTTTTTTCCACATACACACCATATGTTTATTTTCTTCAAACAGCAGGCACTTATGTCCCATTTTAAATTGGATAAGAGAAAGAAGATATGCAACATCATATATACATATGATATACATACATACATCACATATACACAACAACATTTACTTTGTTTAACAGAAGTTCTTTTTTTGAGAGCTATTAAACAGGATTCAGTGATATACATGCATGGGGAGAACATTCTTTACAATACCTCTGACAAAAGCTGAAGATTCCAAAGTAGCTCCTTATCTAGTTCTTCATCATGTAACACATCATCATCTAGAGGAAAAAGTGATAAGCACTGCTGTAACTATGCTGCAGTATAGCTTTCCCAACAAGCTAAGTCATAAACCAAAAGTTTACTCCCAGTCTTTCTGTTGCAGCCTTTCAATTCACATTGCACCCATATCCAAGCAGAAGCCACATTTTTACAAAAGCATGCTCCTGTAGCTTAAGAGATTTCTGTCTTGAAATAACACATCAATAGCTGTTGGTTTGGATTTTAAGACAAAACTGACAGAATTCGTTTTTCATGCTTGAAAGAAAGTTGTAGAAAACACATTGAAGCCTTTAATATTATTTTCATGGCAGACAAAAAAAAAAAATCTTACAAACTTACTGACTGTGAGGTGAGTTATAACATTGCAGCAATGTGGTACAAACAGCTTCAAGGATTCCTCAGGGCGGCACTACAAACAGTATCATAAATAGCCCATTTTAAAAAAAAAAGAGGCTTTTAAAATTTCATATATGCACACACACACACACAGAATTCAGTGTACCCACCAATAAATCTTCAAAAATTATTGCTAAAGAGTGAAAAATATTGTCTCCATTCCAATTAATCTAGAGTCAGCCTAATGTCACAATTTTTAAACATTCAATAAAATCTATATTAATTTAAGATGAACATAAGAATACATGTGAATTAACCTCCTGAAATACTGCTACATGCAACCAACCCATTTGAGCAAAAATATTAGGAACCACCTGCATTTACAAGAAAAGTCAAAGATCTTACAAAAGAAAAAATAGTATTGATTTTTTTTTTTAATGTAAAGATTAAGTGAAATCAGAGCATTTGCCTCTCACTTTTACTGCAGCTCGGCACATGTCAGCAACCATTCGACCAGCAACTCTTGTCTCAAATATATTTGAAACAGCAAAGTTAAAGACTTTCTCCAAGGCAACCTAAAAACAAGTACAAAAAGATGGAGATCACTTTTTTTAAAAAAACAAACCAAACACCAAAAAAAACAAACCAAACCAAAGAGCTATGTAGCATCAAGTATTTGATGTTACACAGAAGGCAACATCCATACATAATACTGTATTCATTTCAAAACAGAAGACTGGAAACATGATTCACAGTTTAAAATGTGTTAGTCCACTCTGCAAGGAAAGAATCTGTCCATATAACAATATGGATCCTCCACCCTCCTCCCTCAGTGTTACTTTAATCCAGATAATTTTTTCTGATCTCGTTAGCCACATGGCTCCCTGAACAGCTTCTTTTGCCCAGCTGAAGTGATAGGGAGAGGCAGAGAAAACAAAACCAAGGGGTTGGGTAGGTTAGCACTACCAAAGAATAATAATAATATAAAAAAAAAAAGCCTACAATGACAAAGTGATAAAAAAATAAGCTGTTTGAATGATTTCTCCTAACATTTAACAAGAACATCAAGATGCTAAAAGTTCTATACTGATATATGTAAAATAAAAAAAACCTGATGAAGTCCTAAACTTGACCCCCCCCAGCCCTTTCCTTGGTTAAGAACTGTGAAAGTTCACAACAATGAAGGAAGACAGAACATGAGCAAACCATTCAAAACACAAAAATGAAGCCTCTTAGATGGAAAACACATGTTCCACATACCTTAAAGATATCCTTTGAGCACTGAGTAAGGATTGTACTGAAAGTAGAAGAGAGACCTAACTCAACAAGACTTTCTAGATGAGTCATTTTCTCTGTTTCAGTCTCCTCTCTGGTTTGTTCTAGTGTGCTGCTCTCTATAAGTCCAAAACATCTACACAAACAAGTAAAATGTTAGCAAGTGGACCTTCAAAGGTTTACTGAATTCTTATGCCAAGATCACACCTATGCTTAGCTTACTTACCTATCCATAAACTGAAGTACAAAGTCCTCAAATTCAGCAGTTGCAGAGCACAATTCTCTTTCCACCTACAGTTTTTCCAATGCAGAAGAAGCACAAAAGGTTGGCTTTTCTTAAGGAAACAAACTTTATTTACTACATTAACTACTTCAAAACACTTTTGATTTTTAAGTGATACAGACTACATCACACTTCCCATTTAAGTTTGTACAGTCTCAAATACAGAGCATGAAACAATTATTACATTTTCCTTAAACTGTCCAGTCCAATTTCCTGGCATTGATGTCTAGCCAAAAAACCTCACTGGGTGAAATTGGGTCTGCCTCCATGAATACAACTTCTGGCCTTACTACAGGCCCTCCTTTGAAGCAGAAGGTCAGCAAGTGCCATCTGTGGGGGCAGTCTTGGCTTTGTTAACAGATTTATATTAAACATTCCGTGTACAAACTCTTCTGGTAATTTTGGAGTGCTGCAGCTCTAGGGCAGTGAAACTCACCTTCTTACAGCACCTGAGCATTCAGAATCTATGCAATCTGTAGCTACTAGCTGTTCTCTGAGATTCTGAGCTACAAGAAGAGTCTTCTAGCAGTGGACACGACATTTTAGACAGCAGTTGCAACTCCCATAGAAGACGCTGCTGCTGTTGCTGCCTGATTGGTTGTATGCCAGATATCAACAGCAGAATCAAAGCCCAGTGAATCAGAAAAGCAAAACTATTTGCCATTCTCTCCTGTATTGTTTGTTTTTTTTTTCTATGTGGACAAGGACAAAGTATCAGAACAATACTGGAGAAATGGAGTGCAAGGAGCTGTAAACTAGAGGTTAATGCAAACTGCATTACTCCAACATGGGAGGGGTGACCACATCTAATAACAAAGGGAAGCAAAGGGTAAAACACAGAAGAGGGAGAGAAGGTTCACTGTCTAATGATGTTACTATTTCTTGAACAAAGAGATAAAGGAGAGTAAGCAATACAATCTTAATCAGAAAAGAGAACCATGACTGTAGGAACACTTCCAAGAGGTGTGAGTCTTTTCAAATTATATCCCATAGGATAAAAACAGCCCTTCCAGAGTCTTCCAGTGAGACAACTCATTACCTTTAACTTCACTCTAAGCTGGACTAGTTTTAATAGAAACTATGTAATTGCATTTTACAACAACACTGTAGTCACTTGCTTTTCTTTGTGTACCTTGATGTTTTATGGTGACAAGAAGTTTCAAAAATTTAATGGCAACACCACCACTACTTTATTAAAGTTAGAAAATGTATATGGCAAGAAGCATCTGGAGACCATATAGTCTAAACTCCTATTCAAAGCAGGGCAAACTCAACAGTCAAATTACACAACACAGAGCCTTAAGCAAACAAGTTTTTACTGAAAAATATTAAACTGTTTGAATTTAACAGTATCTCTACAATAATCACTAAGCAGCAGTGCTAAGAGTATATGGTCAACGTGCATCATGACATGAACTCCACCAAGAAGCAAATGTGATCTACATCTTTGAGGTTTTTTGTTGCATTTTTAACACAGCTTTACATATATAAAAAAAGAGACAGTAAACCCTGTTAGAGTTCTGAAGAGATCATTACATTGCTAGAAATAAAACTGAAAACTATAAAAAAAAAGCTTGGCATGTTTTATAAACACTTACCTCTGAAAGATCACTTCTTTCTTGCAATACAGATGAACAATCTACTAAAGGCACCAAAGTAGAAAATGTTGCAATGAACTGGAATGTAATCTGTTGAGAGTTGCAAACAGCTCTTTAGTAAGTGTTAATGTATGCTACACATTAAAAAGCTTTTGCAATCAAGGTACAGTAGCTAAAGCAAAACATTACCTTAATAAAAAAAACAGCCTAATTATTCCACCAGCAAGTTCAATAGTTATTTCTGATTTCAGTAACTTAGCAGTCAATGTTGTGCAAAGCCCCCTCAATTCTCTGAGTAATGTAATGCTTATTTTGTGCTGGACTCTAAAGTTACAAAAGCCCTACATTGTTGAACAGTCAATTAATACTAATTTCTGAAGATGCAGGTTCTTAGGACCTAATGATTAATCTGGTTATAAATGGCCTTCCTAGTGATCTTTAAGGACTAGGAATATTTGCTAGAAGCTTTCAAACATTTATGTTCTCATTTTTCAAAGCTCCCCAAGAAGTTAGTACAAGGCTTATCACCATTTGGTGTCAGAAATCCACTTGGATTTCAAGGCTTGTAATATTAACTTCCTACCAAAAAAACCCCCCAAAAAACAAAAAAACAACCACCAAGCCAAAGCAAAAAACACAACAAAACCAAACCAAAGCAAAAAACAAAACCAAACACAGCACAGAAACAAAAATCAGGTTCAAAACTTCTGGAAACATGAGTTACTTGCTTTCATATGAATATTACAAAAAAACCCCTTTTACAGTAAAGAAGGTGGCTACCTATCTTCTGAAAAAAATTTAAGATTTATACACTCACCATACACTTGCTGAAATCATTTGGATCCACCCCAGGCAATGCTCTCATCAGTAGAGGTAGCATGTGTGTTGGACCTTCAGGAAACCACTTTCCCCCAGACACCAGGCTACGAGCTACTCCAATTACACAGCTTAAAGTAGCTGTGAGCTGATGAGGTTCTGTCAATGTCTCAAGTGCAGGATATGTTCTATGAAATTTAAAAGCAATCATGTTAGGAACAATAACACTTCTAAAGCCTCCAAAGAAAACAGAAGTGGATTGCACATCTTTTCTACAGAAAGAATACAAAATTTCTGCAAGAAAAATTCAAGCTAGTCAGTGGTTCCAAGATTTTTTCCTAATCCTCTTCCAATGGACCTGAAGTTGCTCTATTAGAAAAATGGACCTAAAATTGCTCTATTAGAAAATGTTCCATTCATTTGATTAGTCCTATTCACAAAAAATGAAGGATTAAATAATTCGTTAGCAGTTGCAGCATAGGAATTAAAAACTGCATGGGCTCCTAGATTCAAAACTATGATTTTCCTGTTTGACCTTTAAGCTAATACAAGCTGTGTACTTAAAAGTGCAAGGTTTCTGTGGAAAGACTGCATCTAAACAAATGTAACATTAACTATTATATTCCTAATGTAAGTCATCTTTTTTATAAAATCTTTTAAGTTACTGTGATTCTAAATCTTGTTTGTTTGGTTTGGGTTGGTTTTGTTTCTTCATTTGTTTGGGTGTGCTTTGTTTTTTATAAACTCAGTACTTTATATTTATAGCAGACTGCGTAACACTTGGTACTGTTACCAACAAGGTACAGCACTCGTGGTGCCACCCCTGACCTACATCATCCAAAGCACAAAAGACCTACATGTGCTCAACAGAATGAACCCAGAACTGCAGCCAAGGCAAACATATCAGTGATAATTTGAACTACAGAGCAGACGTTCAGTCTGTTCTCAAAACAGAAAAAGTAGTCATACCCAACATGGGCACCCACTGCTGTCCTTAGAACCATTATGCTCAAAATGCTTTCATGTAAGAGCCGATTTATCAAGTTTTTACAAACGGTAAAGTCAGTAAGGTACAGAACTCAGGAAAAGCTCTTCAAGACAAAACTAATTTCTCCATTGTTATTAGGAGTTGAAGTACGAAACACTGAGTAGCAGAGAGCATGGATCGGACTAGGAAGAAAGCTTTTCACTGGGGCAGGAAAAAGTTAGATTTTATAAAGTAAATCTTTTACATGGACACCTACTTTTGTGATATGCCTATGAAACCAGAAGCAAAGACGGTAATTTAAAATAATTTGTATCTGTAACATACTCCAAAACCAGAAATATACAATTTATGCTAATTACTACACAACTAGGCACATCATCTGGCCAAATATATACTTGGCCCAAACAAAGAAGCTGCTTCTGCAGAACTTACTTCTCAAGTACAGGTGGAATTACTAATTCAGGACGCATCAGTGCAAGGTTCTGCAGGGCTTGGGCAGCCTCCAGGCTTCCAGTTTTACTAAACATAGCCAGAAGAACAGGTTGAATGATGCATTCTACAAAGTCTGTAACATCCTGATCAGTAAGTTTATGACTATCAGGCACAGGAGTTAACCAAGTCACTTTCTTGTAGCGCTCACGATGCAGCCTTCTGACAACAGCACTGGGTAACCCTTGAAGTAGTTTCATCAGTTTGTTCTGTTAAATATAAAATAAATGCTATTGAAGTACCTGGGAGTTGCAGAATCTGAGCTATGCATACAGACAATCAAATGCCAGAATCTTGAAATTACACAGCCACAATAAAAAAGAAAACTCAGAAAAGCTCTAAAATACAATATTCACAATTTCTCAGTACACTTCAGCTCCCAAAATGTTAGCGATTCTCTGGCAGAATTATACCTGACGATTTAAAATATGAGAAACGCATACAAAGTATATAGTCAAGAATCAGGATTACTTACCAGTAATTAGGACATCTTTGAAAGCATTGTCTGCATATTTACACGTAAGCAAATATGCCAGTTCCTTTGGCACTGCTTTGCCCAGCCTTGATTTTTTTAATCTGTACTTTCTACCAGCTATCACCGGGAGAATCTTTACATTCTCTAGAACTAGAATCCACTAGCTACACTGCCGAAAAGTTATGCTTCATCAAGTTAGTATGAATTAATTTTGTTTTGTTTTGCTTAATCAAAACTAGATTTTGCTAGAGACAGTAAGATCAGTGTCTACAGAGCCATTGTACTGCCTACTCTTTTATATGGGTCTGATTCATGGGTCATCTACTGCCACCACCTGCGGCTCCTTGAACACTTCCATCAGTGCTGCCTCCATACAATCCTAAACACCCATGGGACTGACCACGTGACCAATGTCCCTGTCCCTGAACAGGCAGGGGTCACCAGTACTGAGGCTGGAGCTGTGCTGGGCAGGGCACGTCTCCAGGATGGAGGATCACCACCTCCCTAAGGTTGTGCTCCATGGTGAACTTGCCACCGGCTGCCGCAACAGAGGAGCCCCAAAGAGGAGATACAGGGACTCCCTGAAACAATCCCTCAGCTTTGGCCATACTGACTGCCAGCAGTGTCCACTCTGGCCTCCAGTTGGGAGACATGGAGACAACACCATCCATAATGCTGCTGCCTCCTTTGGGAACACACGTAGAATCAGTCAGGAGGAGAAAAGACAGAACAGAAAGAACCGTGCCGTGCCTGTCCCCTCACAGGAGACTTTCTGCTCTGCCTTTTGCAGCCGCACTGCCTGTCCCACTTTGGCCTTTTCAGCCATCAGCGTGGGGAGAGAGCCCTTCTGAAAGCTTCGTTCACAAAGCCAAGCCGTGATGTCACACAAGTAATACTGGTGCTGTATATCGCCCTCCCTTAAAGTCCTGACTTCCTTTTTCCTAAACAGCATTTTTTTTAAAATGCACTTGTGTTAGATGTTTGAAGAGTTAAAAACTCCTATTGGTGAATCTATCAACATGCTTGATTTAACGGGTTTCACCACTGAAATTACAGGCAAAGTTGTTGTCGTGACATGCAAAAAAACTCACCAGCCAGCGCCCATTATTTGAAGGATGGTAAAAAGAGGCAATGCTATTAAACAATCCAGACAAGTGCTTCTGAACTAGTTTGCTTGGTCCACCCTGTAAAAAAAATAAACCACGGAATTTTATCATATGGAACAAGTTAAAATGAGCAGGTAACACTGTAGTACAAGGTGCAAGTGTGCACTCTCTCCACAGCAATACCTCAAAGCACTTAAACACATTTACAGACTCCCTCCCTTCCTCAGCTTCAGCTCAGCACCAAGCAGCAAGTTCTCTCCATCCTATCTGACAAGGTTGAACCTAAAATAGTAATTTGGATGTTCAGCAGGTCCCAAGTCCATATCCACAGTGGCACTTTTAGCTGGCTGTTAATTTCCAAAATGCAATAGACAGCTGCTGTGAAATAAACCTTTCCATCTGCACTACAAACTGACAGTGAAACAATGTACTTTAAAAAAAAACCAACAAGCTGGGGCAAAAGCTAAACAGAACAAACATTAATTTTAAACATATACTCCTTAAAGCTTTGCATTAGTTTTTGTTTCACTTTCTGAGTAAGTTACTAACCATCATGGCTGTGATCCACATTACTGCATGTCCCACATCATAAGCATTTGTTAAGAATCTTGGAACAACAACTTGATTGCTTCCCACTGGAAGATTTAAACTCCTCAAAATTCTTGTAAAAATCTGAAAAGAAAAAACAAATATTGACATAAATTCATTTACTCATTTATGCCATAATACTGGCATAAATTAACTTGCTAATCAAAAAGATGTTTGGCAGTTTTAATTTTTAAAGCAATATAATAGCTATTAATATCTTAAATCCATAAGGTGAAAAATTCAAATGCCATGGATACTATTGATGATACTAAGAGTATCATCAAGGGCCATTTCCAGAAGAACATGGGATTAGCTATACAATCAGACACTGTATAGTAAGATACATTGTTGGTTTGGCTTGGTTTCAAGTTAGGCAACAATTTCCAATGCTTTTACAAGAGGATGGCTGAAATTTTCCAAGTTAAACTCAGATCTTCAAATGAATCCACCTAATTTGAAAAACTGAGCCATTGCAGTGTAAGATCCATACAGAGAACAGGAATTATTCTTAACATACTAATACTGAAGACTTACCTCAAAGGAAACAAAGTTCATAAAAAGAAATATTACCTTTGGTACATATGGATCCCAGTCTATATACCCGATGTTGTCAGTAGCCAATCGAGCAAAAAGATTTACTAGATGCTGAAAACAACCACAAGAAAAGGAAATATTCATTAGCATACTCTTACAATAAGAGATGCACAAACCCCTCAATCCACTTTACAGCTGCAAGATAAAAGCTACCCATGGCACTAATGCAGTATTAAAGGGAGGTTACACTGCATCAGAAGCCACCAATACCGTATTTCATAATGCATCTGACTTTCTACCTTCAGGAGTGCAACTCCTTATTTATCTGAGCACTTACAGAGCAGGTAATTGTCATCTCAGTTCTGAGAGAGGCAGCCTGTCAAAACATACGGCTCTATCTCCTCAATTGTTTTTTTTAAATGTAAGGATTTACAAACAGTTTTTTTAGGATGTATACTCACGCTCTCTCTTTGCCCACGCACTGAGAATCACAGAATCACCTTGGTTGGAGGAGATCTTCAAGATCATGAGTCCAACCACTAACCTAACACTGACAAGGCCTTAACTAAGCCATACCCTTAAGTACTATAGTCTCTCCAACTCTTGAATACCTCCAGGGATGGTGATTCCATCACTGCCCTGGACAACCTGTTCCAATGCCTAATAACCCTTCAGTCAAGAAATTCTTCTTAACATCCACTCTAAGCCTCCCCTTGCACAACTTGAGACCATTGTCTCTTGTTCTATTGCTTGTAACTTCACAAATGGACCAGTTCCCACCTCTTTGCAGGTAATCTAGAGAGCAATAAGATTTCCCTTCAGCATCCTCTTCTCTAGGCTAAACAAACTCAGCTTCCTCAGTCTCTCCTTGTAAGCGACTCCAGTCACTCCACTCTTAATCAGCTTCATTGCCCTTCTTTGGACAGACTCTAGTAGCTCCATGGCCTTCCTGCAGTGAGGGGCCCAAAACTGCACACAGTACTCAAGGTGCAGCCTCACCAGTGCCAAGTAGAGGGGTAAGATAATCCCGCTGGTCCTGCTGGCCACACTACTCCTTATGCAGACCAGGATGCCACTGGCCCCCTGGGCACACTGCTGGCTCATGTTCAGCTCACTGTCAATCAACACCCCCAGGTCCCTCTTTCCTGGGCAGCTCTCCAGCTACTTCTCCCCAAGCCTGTGGTGCTGCTAGGGTTGTTGTGGCCAAAGTGCAGTACCTGACATTTGGCCTTACTGAAACTCACACAACTGGCCTTGGCCCATCAATCAAGCCAATCTAGATCCCTACGTAGAGCCTCCCTACCCTCTGGCAGATCAACATTTCCACCCAGTTTGGTGTCATCTGCAAATTCACTAAGGGTGCACTCTATCCCCTTGTCTAAGATCATTGACAAAGATGTTAAACAGGAGCAGCCCCAGTTCTGAGCCCTAGAGAACACCACTCGTGACCAGCTGCCAACTGGATTTAACACTATCGATCCTCTTTGAGGACTGCCATCCAATCAGCTTTTAACCCAGCAAGCATACGCCCATCCAAGCTATGAGCAGCCAATTTCTGTATGAAATCAATATAAATCAGTACAAGTCAATATGAAAGGCATATTGCATTCACCACCATCTTGATTCCCAACCATTTATTGTTAGAACAGCTCTGGAAAACAGTAGATGAACCACAAATTTACAGTTGAGCTGTATGCTGTCAAAGACAGTAACTTTTGCAACAAAACAAGCCAAAACAAAAACCTTTTCCCTTTTTTAAACAGCTTTCAGAGACCAGAAGACTCTTGCTGGTAGTTTACAGGAAGACACCTGCACTAAGCTTCAGAGTCCTTCAAATGCTACCACTGTCATATGAACTGGGTATAGCAAACTATTCATCCCTGCAGCAAAGCTTTAGAACAAACTCCAGGTAACAGAAGAAGAATTTCTCAGCAAACCCACAGCATAACCAAAGGAAAAAAGACTTGGAACAGGCTCTAGAGCTTGACTATTTTGTCAACCTTTCTGACAAAAACCTGCCACCTACTTCCACAGCCTTTGCATAGAGGATTGTTTGGACTTGGTACTGGAGAACATCCTAAGGAACGTTCTGAAGAATTATACACAAAAATTAGGAATCCTCTTATATGCAAAAATGAGAAAGAGGGGCTCTGTAGAGGTTTAGGAGGAGAATAAACAGGTATTCAAAACCAAACCACCTTCTGGCAAGGGAAAGGGCTGTGCACTACCCACTTCAGCAGTCAGTGCAGTCTCAGTCTGGAGGACATAGTAACTTCGTAAAATTCACAAATCCACTACAGGGCAGTCACATCTGACACAGCCTTCAGACAAGTGTTTCCTTAAATAATCTACTTTTTTTTTTTTTTTATACTAGGGGATAGCCACAGAAAATCCCTTACAGTGCACATGTGCAATCGATTCTATAGCTCTTCTATAAACAGCAAGTCTTAACTCCTGACAAAGCAAGCTGAGAAAAAGCTTGCAGCGTAGAGAGGCTTAAATTGGACCGCAGTCAGAACCCATATGTCTAATTATCTGCATCCAAGCTTGTTGAAATGAACAAGTCTGCCCTTAAAAAGTGGACAAGACAAAGGAAGCAAGAAGTGAAAGCTCTGGGGAAAAAATATAACTTGTTGAGTCTCCTGAGAAAACTGTCATAATATAGTGGAAGAGGGGAAAATATCAGAATAACTAGTGAAGGAGTGCTACATTTATTCGCTAGACAGAAACCAACTAAATGATATTAAAGTGCAGGCTGTCATATTTCTTCCAGAAAAAGAGGGCAGAATTGTTATATTTTGGATAGCCATCAGAAAGATGCAAAAGTGTCTGCAGTCAATCTCTGCCAAAATATTCTCTATCATTCCTATTCAAATCCAGAAAATTGCGAACTGTTGGAGCAAAGACTGCCTTTCTTTATTTGTGATGAAACATAACTCAAATGAGTAAGACCTACACTCCAGTCTTTTCATGAAGAAACTGCCAGAAACAAAATGTGCTTCAAAGATACCAAGAAGTCCTCCTTGCATGTATTGGCTGAAAATTAGTAAAAGGAGTCAGATGGTCAATGAACTTATGTTCATACTGAGTATGGAAAAAAATTCTGGTAATATGCCAAGTTTCACTGCAGTAAAGCCAAGGCACAGGTCAGCTGACAACAAAAGTACCTAAAAGCTGCTAGCAGTGTTGTCTCAAGAATTAGATTTTTATTTCCCAAGTTCACATCTGGTCCTGATATACACAAGTCCATGACTGACCATTTTCCTTGAAAGATACAGCCCAGTGGTATTTTTGGCTCAGAGGAGTACAGGTTCTTAACTGTATCCAAAATAAAAATTACAACAACTCATTTCAGTCAAGCAAAGCAATACTACTCAAAATTAGGGATCATAAAAGATACATTAAGATATAAAAGATAGGACTTCCCAGAATTATAGACATCATAATAGCACTGTGCATCATTATAAGCATTAGCAAGCAGGCTGGGTAATGCCAGCATTCCCAAAGCTGCAAAGAAAAGCTGCCCAAGTGAGCCATTAAACAATGTTCACTAAGCATAAGCACAATCTCATTTATTCATCTAGTAATTGTTTGCCAACTGTTTCTACATGTACTAGTTAAAGCAGAAGAAAAAAAAAAAAATCTTCCATGACCATTTGTCTCTAAAGCCTTGTAAGCACACTTTAGGAACACTTAAATGGATTTTTTTCTAGTGTAGATGCAAAGTAAATACTCACCCCTTCCCATTGGGGAAGATTTTGAACTGACACCCAAAGGCCTATAAATTCATCAAACCAAAGCCTGCAAAAGAACAGAATCAAAATAATTCTTATATAGTGAGCACAGCTCCCTCACTGGATACTTATCCCTCACATGGCCAGGTGGTTGCAGGAACTCACCTGCCCCTCAGTTCATTCAGAGATGGATGTGCTTCCACTTTGTCTCTCACATCTTCCCTACCCCCAAACTACTCCTGAGTTTGTCCTTGCTTCTTTTACCTCTCCTTATTCTTTTTTGATGCTCCCTTTTCACTCAAGTGTTTCACCAGAAGTTTCCTCATCTACTTCACCTTTACCATTTCGTTACATATTGCAATCTCAAGACAGGTAAAACAGATGAAAATAAATTACACTTCATTTCCCTCTACCTTAAAATTTAAAATTTTCCCCTATTGACTGACAGTTACAGGTGCATTTAGCACCTATTCTGAATAAATCAGAATCCAAGGATGCGTACCCTCCATACCTAAAGTCAACTTGATAAACTATATTGTCTCCTTTCTTTGAAGTTTTAATTAACACCATAGCACAAATACACTTTTAACTTAACCAGCCTACATAATCTCTACATGCACTAAATGCCATCTATATTTCAAAGTTCTACCTTAAAAATGATTGTGATTCTATCCATTCCTGCAAATGTTTCTCCTTCACTTTTCAAACTCAATTTCTGTAGTAGTATTCTGCTTCTCACTTCCACACCTTGACAGTGTATTGAGGACCCCTACCTCACAATCTCATATTTGTAGTAACAGCTGTACTTTAACCTACATGAAGGACTCACCAGAAACTACCTGAAATTAAATGGAAGGCGAGATGTAAAGCTGTGCTATGGTTAATAATTTCTACTTGCGAAACTGTTCCTTCAGAATTAAAGTGCATTTAATTCAACGTAGCTTACCATTTTGTATACTTTTTTTTTTGTACACCGATTTATTCTAGACAAGGAAGAAATCATTAGAGCATAAGTACTAAGATTCCCTCAGGTTGCTTTCACAAAATAACACTGACTTCATCTTGAACTCCGTCCAAAAATTATTTTAAAAGCCACCATTCATGTTGCTGGTTGACTTCTAGTTGTTCTGTAAAAGGTACCTTCTTACATTTGCAACAGAATACTGTCCCAACAGATATGCAATTGTGCTTACTTGAACCCTTTCTGGTGAAGTTCAGGTGGAAGAGTAGTAGGTAGAAATAGTTCAAAGTAGGTAATAGCCTTTTGCATGGTAACATCAAATGGACACATTAAAGGCCTCCATTCATCCAGCATCTCCGCAGTTGCATTTTCTGGGAAATATCTGAAAAAAACAAAAAAAAGGAAAACATTGAACACACAAAAGATTTCGCTTTAAAGTTTGGGTCTTTTAAAACATATTTTATAACTATCTATTAATACACCATAAAACTTAGTTTTACAGTACAACAGCATACCCAGGGGCAACAGAAGGCAGTTCAACTCTACTTAGAGCATCATTCTAAGACCAAAAACCAAAAAAGACTGTCTTGCTGAAACAGGAAAGATTCTGTACAATGCAAAACCATTTTGATATGAAGGCTGGTCAAAATCAAACTGCTTTTCACAGTTGGTGAAATATATTAAAAAAAAAAAAAAAAAAGATTACTTAAGGCACCAAGCACATTTATTGGAACATAACAAGTATGCTGGTTATTTCTTTTAAAGAAAACTAAATACCCATGTAATGCAGTATTTAAAATGTATACCAAATAAAACAGATTATTGCAGCTGACATCAGTGCCCCAACATTAAGTCAGAGTGTTCAAGAGAAAAGAAGCACGTTTTCATTTTTACAACAATCTCTTTCAGTGCATTTCAAAAGATACCAAACAAATCAACATTGAAAACTAAGGGGTTTTATTTAGCTACAAAACCATATATATGTGGGAGAAGTGCAAGGCTGTTTTATCCCTATGCGCTTCATATTAACATTATTGTGTTTAGAACAGCATCTTCTATATGAATGCTCAATGGAGTAACATCAGCACGTGAAACAACTGCTACCATGAAAGCAGAAGATTAAAAATGGACACATGAACTGTAAAAATATGTGAACAGGTCTCTTCTCTGCATCTTTGCAGTATATTAAGATGCTAACAAAGGCAATTAGTGCAGACAGCAAGGCTGGTTCAGGCACACACACCTAACGTTCCCAGGGAACATTAGAGCAAAAGCAATCATGGCCTTATCTAATGATACCTTGACTTGACTATCTATTAACAGATTTTCAACCAAGGCGGTTAAAAAGAGGAAAAACAAAACCAACAACCAAGCAACTTTACACTTTGTTTAAATATTGTAACATGTAACATGGCTGTCAGTTTGTTTTCATTCTAAGTAACCTACGAACCTGAGGTATTGACCATTCCTGAGGCACCAAACCAGAAAAGTCTCTACCTTCCACCCCAAACACAAGCTGGAGCAACATCAGACAAGGAATGACTAGTAAGGTAGGCTTTTTTGTGTTTGAGTCTAGTTTTTATAATATTTTCTTCCCCTTCTTACAGCAGGATTAAAGATACTGGCTTTTAAAAAATCTTAACACTTACGGTCTGCAGCTCTTCACAAGTGTTTTCAGAACACTTTCTACAGAACTGAAACAAGAAAGAAAACATTAGGACTAGTGCATTACCAAATTTCAATGACCACATAAGCAACCATTTGTTGATTTGTCCCCCAAGAGTTTAAGATAATGTTGATGTAATTAGATGTTTTCTGTGACCATGCAGAAGCTGATTGCCTTCTACACAGACCTAACCATAACGATGGTTACTGCTCTGCTAAACTGTTCTCCTTTTCATATACCACTCTAGCAGTTAGTGCACTTAAGCAAAGAGTGAAGAACTATCTTTTCTTATGAGTAATATCCTGCATTTTATCCATGTATCATCAGCAAAGTAAAGTATTTCTTGGGGAAGGTAAAAATGCAAACGGAAAAAAAAAAAAAGAATATGAACTTCATAAATATTTTTAAGATAAATACAGGCACCAGGCTTCAGAAAGTTGTTATTATTGGACTCCAACACCGTATCTCTCCTTTTAAATATGTTTTTGGTTTTTTGTCCAGTGATTCTCAGAAAGATAAGTGAGCTATCTGCAAATCACTGGTTATTTCACTAGCTTCCCTCATAATTAACAGCTGATTTTAAGTGGTTTTATCCACAGCAAGAAAACTTGAGAAATCATTTTAACACAAATTGTCACAGAATGCCAAACCACTAAAGACTAAGCCTCAGGATAAACTCAAAGAAGAGGGAGAGGGAGGAGTAAGAGGGGGAAAAAAAAAAAAAATCTCGATGAAACCGTAACGGTAGTAAAGTGTCACGTTCTTCAAATTTCCTGTTTATCATGAGACATGCCCAAGACTTAAGTGAATTTTTATACTAAAAGATTCCTTAAGTGAAAAATAAAGTTGTGGCAAAGGAACTTCCTATTATCTTTGTTACACTTTCTGTACTATTAGTAGAAAAACTGCATCCTTTAGGTCTACATAGAAAAACTAACATATAGAAATCCTATTTTCATCAGAAAAAGATTATGAAAATGTATTATCTTTATAATTTTACCAAAGATCAGTTTAGGTCCATTAACAGACACAAACAAATACGGAGCATGCACACGCTCTCTTTAGTCCTACATAAAATAAACTGACCCAATACAAGCTAGGAGAAATATAAAACAGATCAACCACTCTTTCCCTTCAACACCTCAACATTCACTGTAAGCTAAGAAAAGCCCACCCAGCCCTCATACCACTGAAGTTCAAGCAGTGCTCTACAAGTTGCATAAAATGTACAGAATTTTGCAACAGTGACAAAGTAAATTAATGACTTCTCCCAGAATGAAAATTTTGACTGACAGTTTCTAAAATTTGAAGAGGAACAGTCAACCATTATTAAACAAAAATAATATCAAACTCTGCAAGAAGCTCATAAAGATTCTGGGTTAGAGTTAATATGGTTCCTGCCAGTGTTATGAAATAGGCAACAGTTGCTCCAACAGACAGATAAAGCATGAACCAGCAACATTCCTTAAGAGCATTAAAAATTAACATGAAAAATGTTTGTGTGACAAAGCAAACAAAAAAGCTATCCCCATATTATCACTTTCCACTGAAATAACCTGTTGCTACGGAGAACCTGAAAGACAGAGGAATTTTAAGAAATACCACTGTCAGAAATAAAACAACCCTTTGAAATTCACAAGTTTTCAGTCCGATCTCAGTATTTGTTAGTCGAAGAAAATGAAGATTGGAAGAGATGTCTTTCCTGCCTGTTTTCTGACCACAAATGAAACATGGAAGTTAGAAAGACAAAAACAACAATGGACAATTTGGTAAGTAAGGAAACTTAAGACACTTAAACTCAAGACCAACTACAGAAGACATCTTGCACTATTCCCGCTTGGCACCTACTGGTTAGAAAAGGACAGGGAAACATAGCTGGGGAGAACAAGAGACTGCTGGTTATCATTTTCCATTATCACTTTGAGCAATTTTGCAGTAGCAGGTAAGGAGAAAGTCTAACCAAAAGTGGAACAGCAGCCATTGATAAAAAGCTTGAGTTTGTTCCAAGACATTTACAGCTCCCACACTGACAAGTATCTGCACACTGCTCTAGCACTGAACCTAGCCATGGATTAACAGAGCACAACAGCACAGAACCAGCTACATAAGCCACACGGGATGATCCTATAAACTACACTGCATCAGCCTACTGTAATTTGCACTCCTGTCCTTGCTCAGGCATTTAATGCTAACCATTTGGATAAGGTATTAAAACCTCTGTAATCAAGAGACAATGAATCCACTTACACTCGTAGGTATCTTCCATTAAGATTTATTACTTAGAAATATTAACATAGTATTTTCCCTACTGAAAAAAACAATGTATTTAATGAGATAAAGGAAAATTCCTTATCCCATAAATTCATTTTTTTCTTCTTAGTTCCTCCTTATTACCTGAACTATTATTAGTTTATTATGTCTTGCCATATAGGTACACTAAAAAAACACTCAACAGTACTGTTAACTTCTATTAGTAGCAATCACTTTGGAACTACATTACTATTTTCTTCTTTTGGAAAGGACGTGACCACATCAATTTGTACATCTGTTCCCCACCTCCCCCCCTGCATATTCAAAGAGAAACATATTTTATCTAAAACAATTACCATATAAACTGATACCATTGAATCCTGAATTATCAAAAGCAGTAAAAGCACAACTTTCAGTTTTTCAGGACAGTTTCAGGTCTTGAGTAATATTCTAGTCCTGCCATGGACAGTGCATTACAAGAGCATAAATTAAGACAATGAAAAGAGCAACCAGCTGTAGTTTTAGAAATTCACTAAAATAATTGAGAACTATGGTGAGTCAAATATCAATCTCTCATTGGTTTGGTACAACTAGAATTTTTTTAACAAATGCACCATAGTAAAAACCACTTCAGTTTCACTTCCACTCATATCAGTTTTCTGATTTTATATTTACATCAAAACATCTGATACAGTATTCATTGCAAAAATTCACAGTAAACTCTTCTCACACAAACTTTATTGCACACTTCACAGCTACAAGTTTATTGCTGGATATATTTTTTTTGGAATCTATTATCTCACTACTAAAACACTTTCCATGATTTCATTGTTTTTAATAGTAAGGTACACTTACTCAGTAAGCAGCTTGTCCAAATTCAGATATAGCAGTTATTCAGAATGTAAAATTTACCTCTCATTTGACTCTTGAAGTATCTATGCTGGTTAAATTAGTTAGCATTTGCCACTTTATCTGCCACTTCACACAAGCTATCTTGTTCCCCAATTAGAAAGGTTTCCATACAGTGCGACATTCTCATAAACAGTGGTGTAATGTTAACATGGGTTTTCCAATACAATTATTTATGCAGAAAATTACACCTGTGTGACAAGTGTTACAGTCTAACAGAACATGCAGAAGATCACACGTCAGCCAGAGCTGAACAAAAAAAAAAATAATAATCTCTTACCACCTATGTAATACATTAAGCACAAATGTTTTAGGTGAAGACAAGCCTGGTCGATATGAACTGAATACAAAAAAAAAAAAAAGTTAAAACAGCAGTTAAATTGACAGCTATAAATGAAATCAATCAGCTTTTAAAAGTATCTCTTGACTTTCACCAAAAAGACAGACTTTAAAACTGATGTTAAAGAACAAAAAAAAAAAACACTGTATGAGAACAAATCGCACTGCATATTAAGATGTAATATCTGGTACCTAACCCAGTTAATAAAATTGACAAGTTTCAGACAGACCACCACAACTGACATCTTCCTCTCAGCTCAATCTTCTCTTCCCTCTGAGAATTTAGTCTCCTCCCCACCAAGCTAGTTTCTCTCATAGAAAATGAAGTGACTGGTCAACATCCCCACTGACTAGAGTATCCAGTTTCAGTAAGTGCTGGCATATGCATAAAATAAACCAAGCAAAGAAGGCTCTGCTCCTTGGGATTTGCACTGGCAAGCAACACCTACAATTAGCAAAACAATGCAATTGAGCAAAATTTTGTTTCCAGATGAGAAAAAAAATCAGCATTAAATGCTCCATAACATTTTACAAGGCTACATATATATTTCCTGTTCATGTTACTTATTAGCAATAGGACTTCCCAATCAGTAAAAGGAAGTAGTAAAAGGTATTACTTCAACATCCTTGGACAGAAAGACTTTTTTATTTAATGCCAATTAAGTATTTTCACATGCATTTCTTTATGTGAAGTTTGAATTCAAATGAACATAACGAAATATCCAGGTAATATATTTTATAGTATTTATAGAGCAGGACCTTCTCTGATTGGAATTCTTAGGAAAATTTTAATTTTGCATATTTTACAGATGAGGAAAAATTGGTAGATCAAAGAAAGCAAGGAAGTTTTTATTTTTAAAATCAGTAGATCATTTCTAAAATTCTTAATTGGGAAAAAATGGATCTGTCCATATAACATCATTTTGAATACATGTATTTCCTATAGAAGGCACTTTGTTTTCTTTGTATGCGTACCAATTTACACTCATATTAGAGAATGTTTATAGTACCGATATGTAAGAACAGTACTGTTTTAATTTTCTGAAACCCCTACTGTGTTATAAAACTGAACAGCAGATATTGAATCAGAGTATAGTTCATTTAACACTAAGTCTGTTCAACTGTGGGTTATCATCATAAAGCAAGCTGAAGATGTCCCCTTTTCAGAATATTTAGAAATGAACTTGCATTCTTCAAGAAACATCAAAACAAACAATTAATTGTAAGAATGATACACGATTTAGTGCAGTCTTGCATGCAATGACGGAAATATACATTATGAAATTATAAGTATTTACTGTGTATCAAAGTCCAGATATTAAAAGCCAATTTTTAAGTACTGAATGTTTTTAAATGCAGACTTACTTAGGAAACCAATTTAATCCAAGATGTTCTGTTTTGGAGTACAATATCCTTTCCAACATTTCATAAAGTGGTCTCCATGGTAACTCTAAGTCATCCCTGGAAAGCAGTTCTTTTTTCCTAATAAAAAACCCAAATAAAAAGCAATAAAAAACCAAACCCACAGCACTTCAATTTTAAACAGCTACATCAACACTTTGCACATTAAAATACCTCAGATCACTGCTCTGAATTATGCTTATCACCAGCCACTTGCAGCATTTCTGTGCTAACAGAAGCTGTCAAGTCTTCAGCAAAAGTCTAAGTGAAATACACATCAAGTAGTGAGACAATCTTAATCTTCTTCGTATTTGAGATTCAACCTTATTACTTGGCTCTCTGAAAGAGGTTCTTTACAAGAATATAACCCTGACATTCCTTCATTTTAGATTCCATTCCTAAGGCTCTGAAAGGGTCAAGGTGTTTGCATGAGAACCCTTTTTAACCAACATCATCTGTACAGGGGAGATCTACATGAAGTAACCTGCAACAGAACATACTAATACATTAAAACATACAATAACATTAAGCAAGCAAACTTATCAGCTACTTAGTGATGAAAGTTTCAGCAGTCAGCAGAAATCTGTACTTACTTTAGCAGGTTTATCAACAGGCGTGCAAATCCTTGCATCATGCTGATCTCCAGTTTTGGAATTGTTACCAACTCGTACAACAATTTGATAAAAAGCACATGCTCTTCTCTGCTAAATTTTCTCCCATATAATCGGATGTATCTACAAACAAAACAAGATGAGCCATCAATATTTTTAAACTTTTTTAGTTTATGTGAGAACTGATCCTGACCTTCTCTAACTTGTTGTTTAATGAAGTAAAAATCTAATTCACAAGTCTGACAAGTCCTAACCTAAAGATACAGAGCAAAGGGAGATCAAAACCTGAAACCACAGCAAGCAAAAGCATGACCACTGAAGTTCACCGTCTTCCAAGATTCTACAAAATAGCTAAACTTCATCAGACCTAAACACAGCTAAACATAGAGACCACAAAGATCATATTATTTCACCTCAGCTCAGAATGTACTAGCTATTGTACTATTTTCATATACCCATGTATTTATTTCTCTTTAAAAAACAAACAAAACAAAACACTACAACTGTCACAAGCAGCTGTATTTTGTCTGTCCTTTTCAGCTGGGGCACTTCAAGAAGGGAACAAGCCACAATCCAGGGGTTAATTAAAAAAAAAAAAAAAAAAAAAAAAAAAAGAAAGAAATCCTAAGGTCCAAATCAGATGGCTTCCAGTAAGGCTGAACCACTGATTTAACTATTGAGCTTTGCTGGCAGTGTGTCCTGCTGCTATGCCTTATATGTATTATCTTAATAAACTGTAGATCCATTGAGACCAACTCTGGAAGAAGTGCTTGCTGTTTTCAAGTTGAAATTGAAAAAAAAGCAGCACATTTAAAGTCTTAAAAGATACCCTGACCCAGCAAAACCTATATAAGGTTTTAGTGCAGCATTTCAAGTGTTACACACTTCAGTTTACTCGTCACCTGGGATGCACACCTTCCTTTTTTATTACTGCTCTGATTAAAGTTTCCACCTTACCAATACACTCCTCCAAGTAGTTGTTAGGTAAGGCATAGAAGATACAAAACCCTATGAAGCAGTTTCTGAGAAACCTGTGCATTGTTTTTAAGATTTAGTAGAAGTGGATTGATTTGTGGCTAAATATACCTCCCTGGAACATCTAGGTTTGCTCTGGTAATGTGAAGAATGCCGGATCTCACACTGCTTATTTGGCAGGCAGAGCAGCACACATTGCAGAATCCTACACAGGAACCACCACGTGAGAAGACTTGGACAGAAACATTTCTGAAGCACTCCTACTTGACAGTAGTACAGGCAAGGTAACTTCCAAGGGGCAAACATTAGCAGTTACTGATCTAACAACTATCTTGATGCCTTAATTTGGTTTCTGAAATTGACTCCTCCAGCACTGTGTTTATTATACTATTCTACCTGGTTTAGTTTCAAATGTTTCTAGCTCTGTAAACTTCTATTTCTCACAAACTGCCAGTGGGAGAGCTGACTACTAGAGAGCCAAAATTCAGTTCCCTTAATAAAACCTACTTACATGAAGCACACTTCACAGTGACACAACAGCACATGGGATTTGGACTCAACTGCTTGAGTAGTTCTTTTCCCTAGTTCCCCACATCCCTGGTTCCTCAATTCAAAACAAAAATATCTCTAAACTTTCATGACCACTCACAGCTTGTAAACAACAGGAGTTAGGTTCCTTAAATATAAATAACACCAAGACTCCTTGCTCTTTCCTCACAAGATACCATTCTAGTCTTCTTCCTCCAGTTTCCTTTCAAGGCACAGTGGAAGAGCTGCAAGGCTCTGGCAACCCAGTAATTATCAGTTTCCAGAAAAAGGGGGAGGAAAAAAAAAACCAAAACCAACCAAACAAACAAAAACTCAATCGATTTTTCAGAACTTCTCCACAGTCCTTTTTCCTCTTTTCATCAATCTCAACGAGGGATTTTTATATTTGATGGGCAGTACTTTGACTAATGCCAATTTCAACATGTTTTACCTATTTCAAACACAGAAGAAAACAAACAAAATATAGGATAAGCCACTCCTCTACCACAGGAACCTGAATTATCTGCATTGGCCAGAAACACTACCTATAAAATGACATCACGAGCTGAACACCTACACTTTTCACATACATAAAATAGACAAGGAAAAAACTTGATTTTGTGAAGGCTAACAGAAGTATATAACTTATACATACTTATTTTAATTGCAATATTAATTGCAACCTTCTAACAGCATACACATAAACTGTACTGGAAGAATTTAATGTGAAAATCTGCAAGCTTTTCCAAAATATATTCAGTAACAATCAGGACAACACAAAAATGTCCTCAGCTGACATAAGAGCTATCCCCAGACTCTAAAAAGAAAAGAACATAACTAAAAACCAGCAGAACAGGCAAATCAGAGACATTTTCTGCGAAAATGAGACCAGCCTTATCACCAGTTCTTATCACTCTCACTTAATTTCCCCTAGGCTTCACTTACTGTTTAAAAAAAGGGTAAGACAGTGTTTGATGCAATGACCAAACTTCAGATGACTTTCCCTACCAGAGTGTTTGTAGTTTTCATGACAGTATACATCAGGGAAGAAAACCAGCAAAGGCTCATCTCACTGGAACAGAGTGTTCCAAAATAAAGCTTAACTTTCAGTGCCTTTTATTTCATTCTCCTTCAGTCACATGCACTTCTGTGTATTTCTCCATTCTCATAATACTAGGCATGAGGTAACAAAGGATTGTGGCTTAATTTCTTCATGTACGAGTGAAAAAAGAAACCGCAGAAGCCTGAAAAATAAATTTAAACTATAAAGAAACACTACATAAGAAATCAAATTAATGTCAGTTTATAAATATGTAAAATGTTTGGCTGGTTACCTTTCTTTAAACTTGCCAACAGCAGTTCTATTATACAAAATGCTGCTTAATTAAGAAACAGAAGGACTACAGTACACAGAAAAGTACTATGCACAAAGATGCCACTAAGCCCAAGAAGCAGAACAAGATGCCTGATTGTTTCCAAATTTACAGTTTCTTTGTATATGGGAAGAGGAAACTCTTAAAATCATCAATTATGTGCCTTAATACAGCTGTGCATTAAGACAGTGAGAGAAAAGAATTCCTTCTAGAAATAGGTTGATCATGTTTTCCTCAAGATTAAATGAGCAAAATATAAAACTGATACACTTTAAGAATATTCTCTCATAAAAAGATTTAATATCACCATTTCTAAATAGAGGAATATAGACAGAACTTCATGAGACCTGAATGATGCCTATGGGCTAATCACACAAATGCTTGTTCACCATATAACCATGGCTCTTCAGTCTGAAAAAACAAAAATAGAGTTATTGGGAAAAAAATTCTAGAACTAAATTGCTGCAAAACAAAAATTAAGTCTTCTTACATGAAGACCGGTAATACTACAATGATTCTTGAAAAATCTTCTTTCCACTTCCCTTTTGATCCCTCCTTTAAGAAAACCATTAAAGATTTTTGAGCTCTTGCCCTCCTCTACCAGTCAACTGCAAAAAGGATAAATAAATTGTCCTTATTTGTGCAGGTCCACTGGGTTCTGATTTGGAGTTCGGCTATGTAGAGAGAAAAAACAAAAAACAAGGCTGACCCGTCCAACCAATCTAAAAAGGATGATTATGAAGTGAAAATTTTGTTTGCAGCTCTAACCTTTCTGCACAGAAGACATGGTGCCTGGAGATATGAAAAACACCAAAATTTAGAACCAAAAAGCCAACTCCCTATTCTAAAAGTACTAGGTATCCAATTTCTCAATCCACCATGACAATAGAGCTATTTTTAGGAAATGTACTATGGTATCAAGTAGACATCATAAATTGCCCTAGAAAGTTGGCTGCTCTGCTACATTTAAATGTTGCCTCATTGTTAAGATGAACAGAGCACTCTCCTGAATTCCTAGCCATCTATTTTAATTAAACACACAGGAGAGGACTTTAGTTGGTCTAAAAACTCAGTTTTTTACAAATTCCGTAAAAAAACAACAAAAACCAACCAAACAAAACATGCTCAGGAAGACTAATTAAATCACATGTACACAATATACACACATATCCTATATACATCCAAAAGGAAAGGTTGTATTTTCCTGATAAAGGGGAAGCATATTAAATACAATTTACATGCAATAGCAATTGAAATAATTCAGTAAAGCCCTATTGAGAATTTTTAAGCCTCACTTGTAACTGTGTCCTGTCATTCTAATTCAAAACAGTTGAGCTGAATTTTTTCCACACCTGACAGCAAGACAATTAAATGTCATTTTGTAATATGCCCGCACCTGACAAGCACACAAAATAACATTGCAAGAAATAGAAAGTGTAGCCCTCAGCTCCAAAAACTCCTCACTTGCCTACTGAAAGCACAGAAAAACATTTGTTTTCCACAGTGCAGTTGACTACATGTGCAGAAACTATTAAATGTTCATATTATATTAATATGGTAACTTTGGTAATTTACAGGCTATGTTCTAAAAAAGGTTAAAAAGATACCTGTGCACAAAGTTTGTGTAAAACGTGACAGCAGGAAAAATTGAAACAGCAGCCTATTTTTATGCTAGAGACCGCAAAAGACCATGACACAAAAACATTTAAGGAAATTATTTTGATGAACCATGTTTTCCCTCCCTCACGCCACACAAGTTAGTAAGCTATTAATTCCTCTCTTTCACAACCAGATTAGTGTTTTTCAGACAGATTTTACCAGCCAAAGTTGGGGCAATGGTAACAGATTTAACTGCCAGTCTTTGAAGCATGAAGCATTCTTTTTCTCACATAAGAATTTCACTGGTAGAAGTTACTCAACTAACTGCACTATTCCTGTCTTCACAAAAAAGTTCTCTCACCACACTCCACATACGCATCCCAAAGAACAACACTGCAACACTAAATATGGTGCATAAGAGGCAAATCAGCTTACAACTCCGATTTTACTTTTTTTTTTCCTCTGCACAGTTCACGACAGCAAACAGCCAAAACAGCTGCTCTTAAGATAACTACGCAAAGTCATGTTTTCAGCTGTTGAGAGTAAAAGAAATACAAGAGCTCAGCTTCATCTGTCAGCATGAAATACTAACTGATACTCAAAATTTTAATAATAATTTCAAAAAATTCAGTTTCACTTTCATACTCCATATTCTAGAGGCTTTGCAAGTTGTATGAAGCTGTAAGTACCTGTGGAGGTGTAACTATATAAGTATATACTGTGCATGCAATTTTTTTTTCTTTAGTCATTTATACATATGTACATATTACAGTGTTTGTATTACCATTTTTATCTGTATAAGAAACAGATTGAAGACACACCAGCCACAGTTCTGACTATAAATTATTTCACAGACTATTGTGAGAAAAGCAGATTTCATGATTTAGACATCTGCAATAAAGCTAAGCACCAATTATATTACGAAGATTCTTTGCTCTTACTTTTTTTTCTCCTCAGTATGCTATTTATTACAGTTGGCCAGCAAGGGAAAATGTAGCAAGTTCATTTGGAGGTGAACCACCCACTATCAATAGAAAGCAAAACTTTTAATTTATTGTAATTATTCTATAATTTATCTTAGGTATGACACGAGAATATTGTATGGTTGGAAGTGTTTCATCTAAGCCTAAACTTCTATTAACATATTTCATCCCACAGAAGTGCTTTGTCAAGCTAAACTAAAGAGCAAAATCTCTCTAACATTAACTACACCAGCTTATTTTTAAACCAAGCCCACTGTTTCCTTGCCTGCCTACATCCAAACATATTCAATCTTACTGCATATCATGTGCCACAAAGAAACCTTGGAACTAAGAGGCATCAGACAAGTTACAAACATACACACAACAAATTCATACTTCAAAGGGTAGGTGGAAAACCACAAATTAGAGCCTCCTGATCTCCCAGTGATTCATAAAGTAGCAGAGCAGCAGTTCTCAATAGGCTAAATTTACTGCCCTGAAGCCTAAACTGGTAACAGTAATTGCAATTTAGGGAGTGAGTAATAGCACGATTCTAATACCACCATGCATATTTTCTAAAGACTTATTGTGCCACATTTAGCCTCCTTACCTAATGCCAATCTTGTAATAAAAACTACTACAGTTTATTTCAGCTTGATTAGTACATTACGTTCTACCACAAGTAGAGACAACAGGTACCACTGAAACCAGTATGAGCTAACAGATGGCTGGAAGGGGGGAGGGAAACAGTACTGAAAAGGTTCCAAGCAGGTTGAACTCTCACATAATGCAAACATGCGAGTCATTTTGCTACCATCAAGGTAATTCTATCTAAGAATGACTCCTGGCAAACCTGGAGACACACTTCAATACATACATAGCAAACAGATTTGACTGCCCAATATACACCAATTCGCCATTAATATGTATATAAAAAATTACTTATGTAAGGAGGAAAATTGCAAGTGATCTCAAAACTATATAAAAGGCACACATTTCATCATTTCTCGCACATAGAAAACACAGATTATGAAGGCACACAGAGCATTCACCAATTAAAAAAATCACAAACGTCCACAGAAATATGTTTTATTAATTGAAGCTACAGGATCCGTCATCATATGATGACATTTTCAGTGCCAGCGTGTCCCAAATAGGAACCAATAAGAAAAAAAGTGAGAAGTACACTTTGAAAAATTCACTAAGTGAAACCTACGTCCTATCGATGAAATCACCGTGTTTTTTACCTGTATTTAAAACACCTTGCCATCGCAGACGGCACAACCAGCACCGGCTTAAACTACACCGTGCCACAGCAAAGGCAAGGTATCAAGGGCACCAGCGGTGTTTACACAGCATTAAGAAGAATTTAATCCTGCTAGGACTGAGCTAACAAACAGCCTGCCTCGAAAACGAGTTCGCGTTCCTACAGCAGGACTTACACGGAGATGGTGCCTTGCACAACTTGCTTAAAAAGGCAAGAGGCGAAACAGGTGGCCAAGCACGGACTAAAAAACAAAACAAACGAACCAGCGAGAGCTTGACTCGTAACATTTGGGAAAGTTTCAGAGACAGGCAAGCTGCTGGACACGAAGCCACCTTTGTCCCCGTTTCCTCTGTGGAAGTATTGGCGGGCCTTGTGTAAGAGCCGGGCTAACGCCTGACTACCGGCGGGGCGGCGAGAGCTGCCCGGGCCCTGCGGAGGGAGCGCGGCTCTCAGAGACCCTCAGCCACGCCGGGAGGAGGGCACAGGGTGGTCGGTCCCTGCTGGGCTCCGAGCAAGCGGCGGAGGGGACCGTTATGAAGCCAGCCAGCACGTCCGCCCGCCTCCTCTCCTTTCCTTCCTCCCTCCCGCCGCGCTCCCCCGCGGCCCCACCGGCCCCGGGGCGGCCCCGCAGGACAGGGACGATCCCGACACCTCCTCCGCCCGGGTCCGCACCCTATTAGCCCGCAGGCCCCTGCTCCCCAGCAGGCGCCACACCGCCGCCCCAGGGAAAGATCGTTCCGGGCACTCACGTCGAGAGCTTCCTGGTCCAGAAGAGCCCCCCGGGCCACAGCTCCTGGAGCTGCACGGCCCGAGCCAAATTCTCTTTTATCTGCCCGAGGAAGCGGGCGGACTCGGCCTCTAGGTGCTCCCCGTAGGGCAGCAGCTTGTTGTAAACGATCTGCTTCTGCGGTGCCGGCGGCGCCATGGCCGGCGCCGAGTTACTTCGCGCTGCCGCCCCGGCCGGCTCCTTGCCCCTGCCCGGCCCGGCGCGGCCCAGCCCCCGGCGGTCACCCAGCGCCGCGCCGTGACGACAATCTGGGGAACGGCCGCTGTGGTAAGGAACGCCCCGCCCCGCCCCGCTGACTTCCGCCGGAAAGCGGCCCCCGCCCCGCTGTGCAGGAGCGGCCCCCTCTGCCTCGCCCACCCCCGTTTCCACACAGAGAGGCGGGAGGAGTTTTCCTCAAGGATTCGCCCCCGCGGGCCGGGATGATGGGAGGAGGGAGCGTAAAGGGAAGCGCGTCCCCGCCTCAGGCCAGCAGCGGGGCGCTGAGGTGGGGGGACAAGCGGGCGGGTGCTGGTCCTTCAGTCCCTGAGGTGAGGAAAGGATGTGGCGGGCAGGCGGTGAGCTCCGGATGGAGTTCAGAGTTCACCTCCGTGGCTTTGCGGTTTAATAATAAAAATTAAAGAAAAAAGAAAAAAAAAACACGGAAAAAACCCTTTTCGTCAATCCGCCTTTAACTTTAACACATAATTCAGAATAAAACCCACCTTCCAGGTGCTGGCGAGAGCATGGCTCCTGAAGAGAACCGAAGGTTGGTCTTTCATAGAATCATAGAATTGTCTGGGTTGGAAGGGACCTCAGAGATCATCAGGTCCAACCCTTGACCCACTGCTGCAGTTGCTAGACTATGGCACTGAGTGCCACATCCAGTCTCTTTTTAAATATCTCCAGGGACGGAGAATCCACCACTTCCCTGGAAAGTCCATTCCAATGCCTGACCACCCTCTCCGTGAAGAAATTCTTTCTAATATTCAACCTAAACTTCCCCTGGCACAACTTAAAACCTTGTCCTCGTGTCTTGTTGAGAGTTGCTTGGGAAAAGAGGCCAACCCCCACCTGGCTACAACCTCCCTTCAGGGAGTTGTACAGAGCGATGAGGTCTCCCCTGAGCCTCCTCTTCTCCAGGCTGAATACCCCCCAGAAAATGTCATCTGGTGCGGGGATGGGCGTCACGATGGAGATAATTAGCCGCGGAGTTTGATAGCGGATTGCGCGGCTGTTTTAAGAGGCTTATTTGATATAATAACGCTAGTCATGGAAGCAGAGCTCAGCAGTGCTGCTCCTGCCATTGGCCTGTGGGTGTGGGATAAAGCTCGTGATATGTATGTGATAACAGTACTGATAGCCATTATCTCCAGCTGTCTCCTAAATATAATTGTTAATTGAATTTCCCCTCAAGAATTACATCGTGACAGTACAACAGCTGCAAACTGATTAGATTTAAAGCTACTGACTAGCGCAAATCCTGTTTTCTGATCTTTATGCTCAAACTAGCTCTGCTTAAAATGTAAAAAAAAAAAAAAAAAATTAAATGCTGAAACATTACATAGCGGAGAAGTGCAACAGTTTGATAAGCAAAGGCCACAATGCTTAGACATAGTCATGGCATTTTCCTAACGAGTGCCTTTATACCACCTTGTTATATGCCTTCTGTATCAGGCCTTGGTTTTATTCACAGTCTATCTGCATGAGCAAAGTTGCACCCCTTGGATGCACAGTCACCAAAACAAGTGCTGTGGGCTGCTTCTGACTAAGAGTACAAATAAATCAGCCCTACCTAAAGTAAGGTTTTCCTGGGTGCACCCGGGAGGTTCTGTGCTTCATTGCTTTCATATCAAGCCTTTTTCTTGTAATTTCTTGTGAACGTTTATAATTACTTGAAGCGCACCAAAACTCTTTTTCATAAAGCTTCAGTAAAAGTAATTGTTCAGGGTCATAACTGGATGAGGCACAGATTAAGTACTCTGCTAATTTCCCTTGACTGAAGTGCTATAAAGGCCAAGCCCTTTCAAGCAGGTGTTAAAGAAACAAAGTTCTGCCTTTTTTCACCTTTCTAGACCTATATTTTGAATTAGAGAAGTAGAAGAGTTTGTTCTAGAGTTCCATACTTTTAAAATACTTTTCAATTTCTAGAACACTCATATAATCTTGTAGATCATGTATATCAACTTTTACATTATTACAAAATAGTTAGACTTTGCTATAATTGTTATTGTGATTTGGAGGGTATTGACATCTTTCTCAGTGACTTGACAAGTACATTTTATTGCCTCATATCTACATTATGCAAAGCAATTTATACATTAATTTCTGTCCTTTCTGGCCTGAATTAAAAATTAAACTTGGTTACAGTGAAATATCTAAAGGTCTAAAGTAAGTCTTGTTTTTTGTCTTCTGTTGGTGAAAACAACAGTAAGCAAAAGGTGTAGCCAAACACTAGGAAATTAATAGATTGATCATCAGTTCAGACAAGGATAATTTGGATAACTGGGCCAGAAGCTGTAATAAAAAAAATACTCATGTTTATTTGAAAATGTATGTACAAAAGTCTGAACTTACTCTTTTTCTGTTACAGTAATTTCTTCTTAACTACTTAATTGCAATGGAGGTTTGTCCAAACAGGTGTTTCAGAGTGGGAAAGTGTTTATTAAATTTGAAGTATGCAGAGTTTGTTTGGATTGGAGGAAAAAAATATCAAAATTATAGTCCAATTTTCTAAAACTGAAGTTGGCAGATACACAAGGAATTTCAAAGCTGCATTCTGTTGCTTCATAGCTACATTATCACAAAAAAATACTCCTGCAATTTTTTCCCTTTCTAACCCAAGTTAAAACTGAAGCTGGATGTTTCACATGTTTCTAAGTGTTTTGCAATGTGAATAAGCACCTCTGACCTCTGGGAACCTGTTTCATCTGAACCAGCAAGCCTCCTGGTCTGTGACCCTTTTACTTCAGACAAACAAGTGTCTTCCACTACAATTAAACGCTTACCTTTTGGGGGAAAATGTGCAAATTATGCCACTGACACTTCATGTCATTTCATTGCACTAATTTGACTTTCTTGTTCCTAGAAATATGATTCCCATTTTTAGAATCTGAAACAAAGAAAAAGGAGATTCTGAGCCCATTTGGAATTTCAGTAATATGTATGTATGATAGTTGCATTTTCAAAGTATTTTCTGCATATTTATTAATTTTCTAATTGTATTTACTAATTATTTTAAAAACAATCCTTTTTCCCACCTGGCATCCTGCTATTTAAAAGGGGAAAAAAAGTGTACCTTTTGACAAGTAAATAAAGAATAAATTTGCTCTTAAGTGTTCAATATATTTTGGCTGCAGCAGTGTGTAAAAGCACATTTGGTTCCCAAGTTACTGATCTCATAACAAGGAAACCGTCAGTGCTACTTGCACCAACAGCTTTTTCCTCTCTTATTAAGTGTGAAGAATATGAATTGAGAACAACCCAAGTATGGTTGCCACCTGGAGGTTTTGGCATTAAATCTTGAGAACTGATGAATCCAAGTGTTGTAGTTGTGAAAAAAAAAAATAATCTTTCCATCAATGAGAAATTTCAACGCTTAGCAGAGACTGAGGTCACGTTGCACACTGTTCACCCATTCCCTCCTTGGATGGCTTGCTGCTTTAGGTCAACTAACACCACCACTGTCATCGGTATTTAGGAAACTTGTCACTCAGCTTTAACTGTGGGTTCTGCTATCTGAGCTCTCAAGCAACTACTTTTCCTATCTAGACATTTTGCTTAGTGACCCATCTGTCCCTTCTGACCTAAGTTAAAAGTTGAATAATTTTTTGAGTGACAGAATTCTATGTATATTACAATTTGGAAAAGAACACCCAATTCAACCAGAATTTCATATTACCTGTGTCATACCTTTCCTAGTCAGTGACCTCCCCCTTTATCCCCCATATCTCAAAGAGCTCCATTACAAAAAGACAGAGGAACAGCTTGTTGGCAGTGATGAGGATCCTCAGACCTTCTCTCATCCCAGTGTTTCTAAATTGGTCAGTCAACCCAAGCAGGCACTGAAAGATGCCAAAGATTTTCAGATCAGGTGGCAGTAACTTACTTTCTCCAAAAAGAAGCTTCTGTGATTACTAGCTGGAAGTCTTCAGTCTAAACAAGGGCATTTTAATTGCAAGGAGCTGCTCCATCCTTTCAGAATAAGGACAGAAGAAGAGCCTGTAATTACAGCCTGCTGTGAAAGCGTTTACTCTCCTACCCCTAGGAAACTGATTTGGTCTACAGATTTTGTTTAGTAACAGTTACTTGTCTGGTAAAAACAGTGAAGAGCAGTAATTACAGCTGTTTGGCTCCTCTCCTGCCCCTAGGACCTCAATTGTGGTTATTGCTTTCTTGAGAAACAATGAGCAAGATGGCAGTAAGATTAGTCAGTCTAACCAATCTTTTGAAGTGTGTGAGTGTGATTTAAATCACTAGTTTTAATTCAAAGAAACAAATACTTGTTTTACAAACAACAGATTATGCTGGCTTATAGCTAGGAAATCTCACTGGACATATGTGACCTCCTTTTTCTTATTTTAAAAATATGAGAAATACTGCACTACCTAAATATAGAGGAAATTTTCCAAGATTACAACTTACCTATTGCATAAACTTCTATTTTACAGGAAACTGGAGGATGGGGGCAAGAGTGATTACAGCATCTGAATGAGGTGCCAAGGAACTTAAGCTTCCTGTATAGTATGGGACAAAAATAGTTTCTTCTAAAGTGTGACTCAGAGTAACTAATTTTAGGTCTCTAAAGTAAGGCTGTCAAAATACTTTATTACATGTTCCAAGCTGGATGGGGAGGCAGATTCAGTATGACCTAAAGTACATAGACTTCATTTTTATAGTGCCTGTTTAGATACATATTCTAACAGAAGCCAAACTTTTCTCAGTTTTGCCTATATTGAACAGAAATAAAAGGGACTCGTGAAGGGGTTAAAGTGCTAATATGAGCACCTATATAATTTGTAAAACATTACTTAATAGACAAGAGTGACCAAATATTCTCAACATCGCTATACTTCACCTGACATTCTTGGTGGTTCTGTTTAAGAGGTTGGGCAGTTATATCCATCCTCAGTTATATCAATTCACAAAATAAAAATCAATTCTTTTTCCAAGCTAAAGTTAGTGGGTTACTGTTCTTACATGGATGAACAGTCACTATTTGTACAAAAACAGAACCAAAATCCTCCTTGGTGATAAATTTATAGCAAAATCAGCTTTCCCTCTCTACTTCCTGTATTTGTTCTCTTTAGATGTCTTATTGCCTAAGACTTGGAAAGCAGAATTTTCTTAAATCCACAGAAGAGAATCTGGCTTTGATGGTCTCTTTCCTCTAAATATTTGAAACTCCTGATGATATCTCTAGATATCCCTGCTTTCAGGGAGAAAAAGGAATAGACTTGAGCCTCATTACAGAAGATTACTGCTGATTTCTTTCCAAATTACTCATAGCTGGTTTAAATAAACAGTAATTCCTTGGATATGAAATAAATGCAGACAAATTTGGGGAAAGAGACATGACTTTTTTTTTTCTTTCTCTTAAGAGCACTGAGATGAATTTTCCTGTCTCACTGTCTTGCCAAACAGAAACCAGCTGCAGAGGAGCATGTGATGACAGTGAAGGAGCAAAGGTCAGTTCTAGGGATTCTGCTGTTCTAGGAAGTCAAGGAACCTTGGCAGCCTGCTGTCCACTTGCACAGGAATAGCTCTTTATGGACCTTGCAGTTTCATACAGCTACTCTGTTTGCCAAAACAGAACTGCAGCAGACCTCACTCCATGTGCTTAAGCAGCTTATGGTGCGTTTTTTCAGTGGTATATGCATCTATTCCATTTTTATCAGCTCTGGTTTTTCTGTTAATTTGTTTCATTTCAGTCTTTTTCCAATTCTTAGGTTAGCAAAACTGCAACTATATATAGCTTTTCTGGGCAGGATTTATCTTTTGAAATAGGAACAAATTGTGAAATACTAACATATTTGATAGTATCCTACTTCACAAATAGTCCAATTGACTTCAGTGGGGTATACACACAGCAGTGCTTCTTCATAGTAGAAAGTAAATACCTCATTTTAGAAGAGGCTTTAAAGCTCACTTGCTTATCACTGATGGATGAAACCTCTGAAAAGGTACTCTTCGTCCTAGTATTTCTGCAGTCTCTCCTCTTTTGAATTAGGCATTAGATGAAAATGTAGGGTCTTCCATGTTGGCCATGAAGAGAAGAAATTGCCAATGTCTATTTAAAGAAAAAAATGTATGGTCTGTTTTCCCAACCCTGGATAAATCATATAATAGCTAAAAATCTTTGTTCAGGTTTTCAGCCTTGTTTCAAGCAGTATTCAGCCCAAAAAATTTTTGCATTTATCACAACCACAGCTCAAATGGTTAGTCAGGCTTTAAATTTATGGGTAGATTGTGTGTTCACTATTTTGACATGTGGATCATGAATATTTAAATATCTATGAATTCTGTAAGAGAGGCAAGCTCACTATATAATTTTCCCTCTAGCAACCAATCCTTTCTCTTCTACTAAAGAATTTTATTTTTTTTTGCTTCTGTCTGTGTGGTTTTATGCACTGAATCTGCATAGTACATTTTGGTACATTTCTAAAGCTGCAGCTTCTCTCACGGGGTATTATGAAGACATCCAGCAGATTAACAAACCTTTAGGAGGATCATGTGAAACAAGCTCAGTACTATCTAGCAGGTATTCAGTATAACATGGGGAGCTGTTTATGCTTAATCCTAGTAACATGGGGATAATAGATATAATTGAGTCAGGGGCATGATTATAGCAATGTAGGTCCCACTGACTAAATATGGAATCAAGGAACTGTAAATTGATGGGGTTTATTATTGTGTTAGGTGTCCTGTTAAGAAGAGTTCAAGGTGAAACAATGACTGCAAATTAACGTTTTGTAACAACCTTGGAAATGTAACTGTCAAAAAGGCCATTTAGGATAGAAAGAATGTTCTAATTAAGGGGCACAATAGGACTGTAAATTCAGAGAAACCCCAGGGAGAGGGAAGAGTTGCTTTTGCCACATTTGTATATTGTAACTTAAAGAGTAAACTCAGTGGAAAACTGAGCCATATTTAGTATAAAGCCAGAAGCTGCCCTTCTGCTGGGCAGAGTACCAAGAACTGGGCGAAAGTACTAAGGAAGTTTAAAAAACACAAGTAAGAAAGCGAATCTGTTTTGAACAAAAAGTGCAGAAAAGATAGCTTGTAATCTCAAAAGAGAGCTCAGCAGGACAATGCAGTAGGCGTTAACTGTTATTTCCTCAGACGGTGATAGCATTATCTACAATCCCCACGTGTTTTATTCTTCAGTAACTTTGCAATGGATGAACACAGAGTGATATTCACGCTTTCTTGGCTTTGCCAAATGCATGCTCAAATCCTATAACCATGTTTATATTATTTAATTAACCTGTTTGATGCAACGTGGTTGGAAAAATGGTTGTCCTTGGAGATTCCAGCCTTCTTTTGCTGAGAAAATGCAGTAAGGGACTGGTCATCAGCATCTGGAATGATGTTCAGCAGGAAGCCTGGAAGGATCTGAAATTAGGAGAAACAGTCACTCTGGTTATCCCCAGCAAATGAACACCTATGAAAAGCAGGGTATTTTGAAATAGGAAGCTGGAAGGAAAAAGAATTTGGGATGGTGTCAGGGGTACCACCTCTGTCAGGTACACCACCTCTGCATCACACAACTGTAGGCTACAAGAATGTCTGTAACAGCCGAGACCATCAACCTGTGTATCTAATGCTATCCTACCTCTGCTCAGAATGTGGGATAGCATCCTCCAGCTCTCCAGGGGCTTTTCAGGGAAGTGGTTAGAACCAGCAGGGTTGTTCTGCTCAGTATTTCCTGGTTCCCTCACTTTGCTTCTTTAAAACATAAACATTCACCTCTTTCCTAATTGGATTCTTGGGCTCTGTGCCTTTTCTCTCTCCAGCCCACACAAAGATTTTTTTTTTTTCCAGGAAACTTTCAGTTTCTTTAAGGATGACAGCAGTCTTTGCTCAGTCAGTCTTTTCTGTGGAAATGTGCAAGAAAAAATTCCTGACACAAGACTAAAACTAAGAACTAAAGAATAATAACTGGACATGGATACAATTTAAGTGTACAATGCACACACTCCATTTTCTTCAGTTCACAGACATCCTAAATCACGGGTTATTTTGTTGTGTTTAATAGTAATGCAATCATAGCATGTCAGGTTGGAAGGGACCTCAGGGGTCATCTGATCTAACTCTTCTAATATTATTGATTGTGTGAAATCTCTCAGCACCCTGTTTAGCTAAGACTTAAACTTTCCAAAGTGGGCGAAAGCTCATTTTATCTATTTCAACACAAATTGTAATTTAAGCTTTTGAAGTTATCCAATTCCAAGAATTGAAGCAGTAATCAAGTCAGGGAGACTTGACTGAAATACCTGATGACACAGGCTGCACTACTACATTTCAAGATTCTGAAATACTAATTAGGGTTTCTCTTTGTTGCTTGTGAGAAGAAATAGTGGGCTAATGCAGTTAATGAATCAAATAGTTTCACAGAACTGCAAAATGTAATAGCTGTCAACCCACCTCCATTATAAACCATTCCTTTGCCAACCCACACTCTTTTGTGCTCTTTTACGTCTTTTATAGACCCCTAAATCCTCCACAAAATCTGACATCATTGTTCTAGTGGCTGTAGGACGGGTGATGCTTACATTTCCCATATTTCAATGGCAATAAAGAACACATCTCCTCCTCTTCGGCATGTTGCGTAAAAAGAGAACATGTAACCATCAGCAGCATTTCAGGCAAAGTTTTCCTAAATGTTTTCCCTAAATTTTAACATGTTTCCATCTTATGCCCCTTGCCCCTTGCCCCTCCTGTCACTGGAAACTACTAAGAAGAGTCTGGCCCTAAGAAGAGTCTGAACTGTGTAGGCATGACCCTTCCTCTGCACAACATTGCACTTGCTTCACTGGGCCTCTGCACAGGTTTGCGAGTCCTCCCACACAGATCAGGTTGCCAGATTTGGATCTGCCCTTACAAATAGGTCAGGAGACAAACACTGTAACCAGGTCACCTGCCTGTGCTATGTGTATAATGTAGATTCATCTATACCATAATAATATCATTTCAATAATTTATAATCAGTCAACCACTAAGCATTTTAGCAATTGTTTTTTCTGTCCAAATATTATTTCTTCAAGAATATTTCATTTTTATTTTTCCCCAAGAGTAATCAAATCCTCTATTCAAAACTGAATGCAGTACTTCCTTCAACCATTCTCCATTCTGTTAAATTTTTTCTCTGGGTTACACAGTACACAGTACTACAATATAAGTATGTGGCTAGATCATCCTCAAAGATTTATGAAAGTTACATGCTTTAATTTCAAGTTTTGAAGTTTTACAGTACAAAGTAATTCTTATATTTAACATCATCAAAACCAAAGTGTCCTCCTTTGCTGCTCTATTGCAATATGAGATTTCCTTTTTGCCAAACACTACTTTGGTTTTTGACTTACTAGTTTATATCCAGAGGCTCTCTCTTAACAAGCATCCTTTTTTTTCCCACTTTTCTACAAAGAGCTTAGACTTTCTATGATATATTAATATACTGTAAGAAAGGTGTATGAAGCCTAAATCCTTACTTCAGTTGACACTTTTACATCCATTCCACTTGATTTTTAATTTACTCTAATTAAGATGACTCATGGCTATTAGTTGCGTTAGCAAACCTCTTACAGGCTAGAAACACTTCATTGTCCTAAAACTTAGAGAATAAAAGTTGTTTTGTGTTTATTTCTGTCTGATTGCAACATTTCTGTTTAGTCATTTTGCAATAAACCATTGTTTTACATCTACAGAAGACAGAAGAATCCTGCAGTCTTGTCCTTCAGGCTTACTAAATCTGATCTTTATGCTTAAAGAAAAGACAACTACTGATAGCCTGTTATCTGTAGAAAGAGATAAAAATGGGATGAAGTAAGGCCTTCTCTTATTTCACAGTTGGTCATGATTAAACCTTCGAATTTTTCATGTAATTATATATGTTGTAATGATGTAAATATGATGTAAATAACGACTGTAAAATAAACACCCTGAAGAAGCTTGTACAATTTTGAATGGAAATCTAAAAAGCTGAAAATCTTATTAATTTTAATTTGGAACTCAAGTAATGAGAGTAAAGGCAATTTAGAAGAGCAAAATGTGATAAGGGAAAAGGAAAAGCAGAAGGTCACTGAAGAAGGAAGTAAGTTTATAATTTTGCTTTAAAAAGTAACCACAAAGGAAGAGGAGGATATTATTTCAAAAGCTAGAAAAGAGAAATTGACATCAGCATTTGACAGAAAACAAGCAAAAAAAGAGAAGCTAGAAAGGATAAATCAAACTTACATAGCTTCTAACCTTATTCCTGAGTGTTCAGTATGCCCTAGCTAACAAAAATTACAAGATAAGAGAAACAGCAGCTTCTTTTATGGAGATGCTTTGGTACCTTTTGGGAAACCACTCATGCAAGTCAGCTGGGGACCTTTTGCAAGTGCATCTAGTTTAGAGTTTGGTTCAGAGAAACAGTGATGAAATTAAGTTGCACAAATATTAAAAATTGTAAAGAAAAGGTATCACTAAAATTATCAGCTACCAAGTCAATGGCTGAGAGAGAGAAATGAATTCTAAGGAAAAGTCTGGAACATTACTAGTTTGTAGATTTTGCTAGAAACTCTACATTAAGTTATCAGGAGCAGAAATGCAATCATGGACAGGCCTGAGGCCTGTTAAATTAAAGCCATGTTAAATTAAAATGTTGCAGAAAAATAGCAGAATAGTTAGAAGTTGAAAGATGTATTAAGACAGTGAGGTGGGAAGTTATGTACCTGATGGGACATCTGCCTGAATGACAAGGACAGTAATTTAAGGAGTGCAAAACATAAAGTAGATATAGTGGTGTGACATGACAGCCACACAGAGAGAAATCAAGAGCAGTGGGTATTGAAAGAAAAAAGGCTTTAAGGGTTTTCCAACTACTCTGTGCCATGGACCAAAAGCATAAATAATGAAGTTACAACATTCAGAATAACTTCAAGATCGCAACCAAAACAAAAGCTTAATAAACAAAAAGATTCTTCTATCAGAAATTTGTTACTTGTAGTGGTCAGTGTCAAGGGCACCAATTGCTCTCATTGTCCTGAGCAGCTTCACCTGGGACCCAACCACACCCCTCTGCTCCTTGGTTTGGGATCTCCACTTAAACTCATGGCTGAGGATATCCCTTTTCTTTTCAGTCACAGGCAGACTACTCTCCAGTCCCGGTTTTCTGTCACTTTGGATCTTTACCTCTTGGATCTGCATTGCTTCTATATTACAGCTGTTTCTAGTTCAGTCTTCTGATGTTCCTGAATGGATCTCTGGCTCTCCCTGCCCTGCTCAGGTACTGTGGGACTGTGTCCCTTAAGTGGCAGGGCCACCCTCAGCTCCTCACATAGCTGTGTTTATGCTGTTTCCTGATGTCTGGTTGCAGTGGCACCATTGCAGCTTTTTGGTGTTACTATATTTTTTCTTTATGCTATGATTAAAAAACACTGTAGTGGGAAAATTTGCTGCACTTAAAGTAAGTATTAGGAGGAATTTTTAAAGGTTTAATGCTCAGGGGAGAAGAAGATAACCTAGGGTTAAAACTAGATGTATTTGTAACAGAGGTTTCATCAATTGCAAAAAATTTGCCGAGAAAAGCACCTTACAGAATAAAGAAGCTCTTACATACAAGCTCAAGTTGTTCCTAGATGACGCTGTGCTAAGATTGAAAGTCAATTCCCTTAAAAGGGGAAACACAAAACAATGCCTCCTGAAAGAGACAGGAATAAAAGATGGCTAGCACATACTTGAATTAAAAAGGGTATGCTGTAATCAGAAAAGTGAAATTAATGTGGTGAAATAGGAGATGAATCCTAGAAAAGCACCTGCACAGCAAAGGCCTGGGCAAACTGGTACCATAATGGGCACCAATGGAGTGCAGCCTGGAAACTCACCCAGATGTTACCTGTGACTGGTGCTGCTTTTACTAGCAAAAAAAGGTCACCATATTGACTGAGTAACAGCCTCAATTTAGCATCTGGTTATAGCTAAACTGGCAACAGTATAAAAGACTCTGTATTGTATTTATACATGTTTACATATTCTCTTCATCCTCAAGTTCATCCTAAAAGGGACAATAATTCATCTGTTGCAGGAAATGTTTATGATACTTTGTGTTCTTCTGCAGTATGATCAAAGAATAAATCTTATGCCTTAACAGATGCAGGTGTTTAGCATTTTTTTACAACTTGCTGCAGCTTGAGAAGTGAAGGAAGTGCAACCACCTGATCCTTTTTAGGACAACATCAGTACCCTAGAATGAACAATTGGAAGTGGGAGTTTCAGAATTTCATTGACTTCATAGAGACTGTTTACATTTTTTGATAGTGCATGCTGAAGCTCTCTTGCTTCAGCAAGATAGGTTATAGGAATACTGTTTGATTAGTGAAATTGGTTACTTGGAAAGTAAAATAATGTATCATCTGGAGTCTATCAGGTTCTGCATAGTATCCCTGCTACTTGTCATGAAATAATGAGACATTCTGACTTTTCTGGGTTAAGAATGGTAAGATGTTTTTATGGCAAATAAAAAAACCCTTAAGACAATAGCTGTAGGAAGGTAGGAGATGAGAGTAGCTCTGAGCTTAGAAGCTCTCGGTGACAGTGACAGAAATGCAATTCCACCCTGAGAAGGAGCCACTGAGCATATGAGGAGACCAGAGTCCTATCAAGAAAACTCACTTGAGAGGCCAGAGATTCTCTTGATAAAACAAAAGCTGCCATTGCCAGTACTGACATGTGCAGGTAGCAAAGTGTAATCAGTACCAAACTAAGGTCTGGTTTCTAGGCTTGTTGTTACAATGCTTTAAATTGTAACTTGGCAGGTATTGTAAATTTTTTTTTACCCGTCTTGCTCTTTGGTGCTGATAGGTGGCAGCAAATGACAGATTTTTAGTCTGTAAAACATTCTGTTCTTTCTGTAAAATTCTCCTTTTTAAAAACAAAATGGCGCTGATTCCACACTAGCAAAATGCATGATTCTGGTAAAAGGCAAAGATATGGTTTAACATGACCTACAATTAAAGCAAATGGAAAAACTATGTCTATTGTGCTTCTGTTTTCTGTGAGACTAGAAGCTTTCTGATTCAGTGCGAATATTTTTGTTCTGCACTAAATTGAATGGCTGTTTTTCAGGTTACTTGATGTGTCTCAGTAAAGAAAATTATTTTTTTTCTAGGTCTTCATCTATTTTTAACTTCGGTCTTGAGATCCAAACATATAAACGACTTGAGTTGTGCTGTCTCACAGACAGGACATGATGTGGTGGTAGTGAAATTGCCTGTTAGAGAGACCCAATAAAATAGTAAGTATTTTGATTTTTATTGTGAAGTCACAGTCAACCTGACACTTTATTGGTTGGCAAGTATCAGAAAGCTCAGTTCATCTCCAAGGGTTGGTTGCGTGGTGCTGCTAGTGAATTCTACTTGAAGACACCTAGACTTGTTTTTTTTTTTAAAGGCAAGCGCGGCGGAAAAACTGTAAGCAGGCATAGAATACTCCAGATTTGAAAAAATCTTTGTGGTGTTTGGAGACTCAGCTTACTAAACAATGAGTTTCTAGCCTGTATTCTTGCACATTCAGCATCTAGGTACAATAAAATACATGAAACACTTCTGGAAAGTTCTACTAATGAAAATATGCACGCTGGTATCACTGAAGGTTTGGTGGTTTGCTTGAGGTGAGCTTTTTATCTCTGAGGCCCGCTGTTCCAGGTGAGGAAAGCAGCCCCTTGATGGCTTTGGTATTGGCCTCAGCCCATGGCTGCAGAGTAAATAGAAATGAGCTTTTAATGCTTTGGGTGAAAGTTTAAGTAATGTGGAGATGTGCGAAATGTCAGTCATGCGGTCTTGTCAGGGAGGGATGCCCGTGATAAATTTGAGGGGTTTTTTGGTGTTTTAGCTCTGGGATACTTCCCAGCTTATCAGTTAGAATTACTTCAGTTCAGCCACGTATGGCCGTACTTTTTTTTGTTTCAATGATTCATGCAAATCTCTGAAAAAGGATAATGCTGGTTAGATGTCATGGGATGCTGGAGGTGGGAGCCCTGGTTGGGTGCACAGGCCTCCTTGCTGCACCCCTGGAACTGGGAAGAGTCTCTTTCAGACCTCTGCTGTCTCAGCGTATTTTAAATCTCGATTATTGGGGGGAATAATGCCTTTGTCAAGATTCGGTAAATCCCTCTCGAATATTAGGGGGAGTAATGCCTTTGTCAGGGCTGGGTAAATCCCTCACGACAAGCAAGACGCTGAGGACCTGACGGGACGCATCCTCTTTTCCTCCAACCCCCTCAGAGCTGAGGGGCCGCGCCCTGCAGGCAGGGAGATCTCTGCCCCAAGCGCCCGGTTCGGGGTGCGGTATCCCCAGAGCCCGGTTCGGGGTGCGGTATCCCCAGAGCCCGGTTCGGGGTGCGGTATCCCCAGAGCCCGGTTCGGGGTGCAGTATCCCCAGAGCCCGGTTCGGGGTGCAGTATCCTCAGCCCCCGCTGTGATGCGGCCGCTCAAGGGGGAAGCTTGAGCCTCGCGCGCTGCCGTCCGGCCCCCGCTTGGCCGCGGCCCCTGGAGCACAGCGCGGCTGCGGCTCTTCCTTCCCTCTCCCGGCCGCCATGGCTTCCCGCGCTCTCAAATCGGTGGATTACGAAGTGTTCGGACGAGTGCAAGGTAATGCCGGACCCTACTCTGCCGGGTGCCGGGAGGGAGGTGGGGGGTGCGAGAGGCCCCCGGTTGAGGTGGCGGGTGTGTCGGGCCGCGCATGCGCAGTGGGGCTGAGGCTGCGGTGTGTGAGGGAGCGGAGTGGGGCGGCCCTCTCCTCCTCAGCCCCAGCGGGAAGTTGGGGTTCGGGGGAATGGTTGTAAATATTGTAAATATGCCCCAGCTGTGAGGTTCGCCCGGTTCCCTGGGGAGCTACGGGATGTTTTGTCTGAAGCATTTTGCCTCACCCGCGTTTGTGGTCCCGTTTATGCCTGCGCGGTTTTGTGGGAAGCTCTGTCCCGTCCCCCCCCCCGGTTGGGAGCAAGAAGTTAAAATAAAAATTAAGTCGAAGGCAGTACTGCAGTATCTTTGTTATGTATCGTGACTGCCGTAATGAAAATAACTGCTTGTGGAAGGGGAGGCTCAAGGTCAGTGTGTACCCAGATTCTGTGGAATTTGCCCTGTGTTAAAAGATTTTGCAACTGTTCTCTGAAATTTCTGTAAGAAAAGACCACAAATTACTTGTATGCAGTTTACCTTATATTAAAATAAATACGTTTTATTCTTTCAAATTATTTTAATGTCCTTTTCTTTCTCTTCTAGGTGTTTGTTTCAGGATGGTAAGGCAATGTCTGATTTACCAGTTCTACTTCACAGTATGGTATTACCAGTGCTAAAAATATGGCAGCAGATCTGTAGAGTATAAATAAACACACTCGGCTGCTTTTTTTGAGTTCTAAGTTAGACGGTGAAGTATTGCAAGTGTGTCTAAAAGAAAAAAATATGCTGTATCACTGCTATATTAAAATGTTTTTTTTAAAAGCTTAATAATGTGTTGCTTATTTCTATAGTGTCTGTAGGTTGTGTTTGGATTACTTGTGATAAAGCAGCCACAAGAGCATTATAACATGTTAACCTTCAGAAAGGTTAAAACCAAAGTTCTTGATACCGGCTTCTGAAACAGTTTGTTCCAGATTAAGTTTTTAAAATGTCAATTATAGTACCAGTATTTAAAGAAGCTTATTGTTTCCTTGTAGAAGTGTGCTACAACTGTACAGTCAGTGGCTCATATCACAGCCAAACATCTCTACAAGCTCTGAACATGCAGCAGATAGTTTGATATTTCACAGAAGCCACAGAAAAAAAGATGACACAGTTTAAGTGAGAACTCTTCTTTGTCTGAAAATAGTGAGACATGCTTAATATTAGACCTGCCATGCGACCATCCGCATAGTAGTGCAGGTAGCAGTACTGGGAAACAATTGTCAGCTGCTTTCCTGTGGTTATAGACAAGTTTCTATGGATAAACTGCTTATAATCATCTTGGAAAATAGGCTTTCTAGTTAGCACCATCTTTTCATTGGCCAGATTTCTCAAGAACTTGTTATACTTTTAAAAATGTAGTCCTGTTGATCTGAAGTGTGGATGTGGGTGGAGAAATAAGTGTCTAAAGAGGATGAGAATACAGAGTGTACATTTAGTATCTGTGTTACTGCATATATTTAAATGTTTGGTGGCTATCTCCTATCAAAATGTTTTTAAAACTCTCAGATATTTTAAGAGCCATCAGCCTGTTGCTATTCTGTATTATGACATAAAGATGTGGGCCATGTAGTTTTTTACCTCTTTACTAAATGTGCAAGCAGCAAAACAGAGGTGGTAACTTTAATGTAAAGAAATCTGTTATTAATGAAGTACTGTGCATTGGCTAGTAGGGGTTTTGTTGTCCTACATGGATCAAACATTTAATGGATTTCTGCAAAACAGGCTTTCTATTCTCTACCATTTCAGTGTTCAGAGGCAAATTATTAAAACTCCTTACATTTCCTATGTACATGAAAGATGGAAAATGAAGATTCTTAAAAAAAAACCAACCTCAGAAAACAGGATACTTGGAAGTTCCTGATTTCATCACAAGAACTGAATAGCCCTAATTTGTTGTGGCATTACAAAAATGTTAGAAAACCAGTATATAATTAGATTATGACCTTTCCTATTATTTGTTAGCAGTGATGCATCAGCTGGAACTAGAACTTAAAGGGTGAAAGTCTGGTGGAAAGACTGAAAATGAAACTGGAGAAAGGGAAGGATGAAGTTGGTACATGTAGCAAATTTAATGAGCTTACACAGTAATTTTTCAAGAGGCAAGTGAGCGACAAATGCTAAGGGAAGGGACAGGGTAGGTACAAGGGAATGGTGTTGAGATTAGAGTCCTTCACAATCAAAGCTGTTAAAAGTTTCTAAAATAAGGAGAAAAAGTCTTGAGCCTCCCTGTAAATGAAAAAAAGCCTCATACCATGACAAGGTTTCTGTGCATGTGCATATGATACAGGGAAGAAGATGACTTTATGAGCAGTATAATGTGTTGGTGGGAGCCATCTTATGTATGTTTTTTTTGAAAAAAAGTATTAGAAGCTGTGAAAATGGAAGTTGGAATTAAGTCATACGTTTACCATGTATATTTTAAATCTCCTTCTTGTTCAAATTTGGCTGCTTCTGCTGCAACTTCAGAGCTGACAGGAATATCTTAATGCCTGAGTATAAGCATCATACAAGCATTTTTTTCTTAAGTGTATGCCTTAAAGCTATGAAAATGAAAGTGGGGTTTTAAAGTGGTATGCATGTGGATGTGCTGACACTTATTGTCCTCTCATTATTTTTCATATCAGTACACGGAAGAGGAAGCTAGGAAATTAGGAGTGGTTGGCTGGGTTAAAAATACCAGCCAAGGAACTGTAACAGGCCAAGTTCAGGGCCCAGAAGATAAAGTAAATGAAATGTAAGTATTTTTGTGGTTTTAATCTTAATAAAGTAATTTACAGAAACATTTTTCATCCTGTATTAAAACTGTATTCGTATGTTGGTAACGAAACAGTACTTCCAATCATAAGGTTTGGTTTTGTGTAGTGAAGGAGATAAATTATTTTAAGCTGCAGAAGTCTTTTAAGCTTTAAAAATAGTGTGGCATCAGCCAGTTTTAATTTCAAATGTCATGCAGTTTGTCAGTATGTTTCCCTAACAATTTTTTATCCCATGAAAGAAAAAGCCTTTATTTGTACACATTGAGCACAAATCTGGGTTTTAATTCTTCAAAACATTCTTCAAAAAAACTGTAAAGAAGCAGGCTGAAGAATTCTTTGAAATGCATACTCAGTGTGTGCTTAGATCTGTTTAAAGGAAACTGTGTTGAAGGATGTTTTTTTCCCCTGATTTGAAAAGAATCAATGCAGTAATAGATATTTCAGCCAAGTCCTGTAGCCTCTGGAAATAAATTTTGAAATATGTTTCTTTAAAAGAATTAGTGTGTTTTTCTTTATTAAACTGCCAATTTCCAGATGCTTACAGCTATTACTCCGAAGAAATGATGTCTGTAAACCCACAAAGCCCAATTCAGTTGCTTCCAACTATCACTTTTATCAAGTGTGAATAGGGAGATTGTTGGGACTTTTTAAATATTCTTGAGGGTTTTTTTCTCTCAACAAAGAATGAGCAATGGTAAAACTTTCCTTTGAGCTTTATTATGGATGGTCAGTTATTGGGGCAAATTCTGCCAGCACTTTGTGATAAAGGAATTGCTTCAAAACTGAACTTAAAGTAAGGTTGGTGTCTTGCAGAGAAAATAGTGTTACATTTTCTGATAAAGAAATTTATATATAATTATCTAATATGATAGAAGTATTTGTATTATTTTTTTTCTTTGGTCTTGAACTTTACATTAGATTGCTTATCCTGGGAGGCAAAACATTTGCAAAGCCAAAGAAAGGTCAGTTGTTAATTTCCCAGGTCAAGATCATGTTTTAGAAGACTTGATACTAATATATTGTAAATGTAGTATGGTGGTGCCACATGGCATGTTAATTCCAAACACTGAAAATAAAGAGGTGAGAAGCTAGAATTTGGTTTCTATTTATTAAGAGTACTTTTTAATTTTAAAATTTGTAATTGATTTATTCTCATTCAGATGGTTCAAGTGAAAGCACATCTTAGCTTCTGATTTTACTTGTACTTGAATGAATTGGTGTTGCTGTGGAATGCAGTGTTGTTATTCTTCCTTTTCCCTTTCCCATTATCTGTGTTGATGGGATTTAAAGGAAAGTGTGATTACCCCGATACCGGAAGGTTCAAGTGTAATAGGGGGCCTCACAGTAGAGCTGCAAAATTAGACTAGTGAGACTCCTCTCTCAAGGATATGTTGGCACTATTCCAAAAGGAAATAAAAGTTTTATTTTTCATATGCAATTTTAAGTTGAGTCAGCAAGCTGCATTGCAACAGCAACAACAAAAATTTGAAGCTTTTGCTGTATATTATGCTTGATATGCAGAGCAAATAAAATGTTTTGAGTTCTTAATTTCATGCTGGAAATGCATGGTTTCCTCTGATGTGGTAATAATGTTGCAGTGCTGAAGTTGAAGAATGATTTTGAAGTATGCATTGAGATATGGATTATTAAATAGGACATCTTTGAGTAAGATGCTGCAGGAGAAACAGTTGACTTTGCTTCCAGTGTGGAATCTGAGGAATTGAAAAGGTAGTGAGTTTGGTTTTGGCATTAACATGGGGGACTTGCACATGAAAAGGGAGCTATTGTGTATGACCAGCTACTTTGAAAGACCCTTACTTTTCTCTGCTGGTGTATGTTAATGGATTAACAAATGAGTTTTTTCAGGTTTTTCCAGAACTTAAAGAATTTTTTATAGTGCTCAGTCGTACTTCCTAGAAATTCATAATACCATGTTTTAGCTTCAAGGTTTTATTTAAAATGCTATGCTAAGTAAAAACAAAATGAAACCTGCTTCTCCTAAGGCAAAACAATATCAACCAGTAATCCTAACTGTACATTTGTATTCAAACTGTGATAAATTATCCGAAGGAAATTCTGGCACCAACTTCCTATGCAAGCTCTCATTTGTATTTTCTAGATATTCAGAACTTAAAAGAGTCTGTGTGTATTATGATGCTTAAAAATGTGGAGATCTTATATGTTTAAAGGAAGTGAACACTCTTCAGAGGCACACAGTACATGACTTAACATCAGTATTTCAAGAAAGGTTCCTGGTCGGTGGTCTTTCAAGTGTGGTCAATGTGTTGCCTTGTAGAAAACTTTTTCAAGAGTGGTTTGTGCAGTGTCTTTTGGACAGGTATTGTATTAAGTTTCCAAATTAAACTTTACGCACAAAATGGCTTGATTTTCAGAGATGAAGTGCTTGGGCTTTTAAAAATCACATGTTAATGGTAATAAAATGATTTGTCAGTTATTTTACTGGTTCTGGCTTGCTAATGTTAATGTCAGTATTTTTTTAAGAAGAGGTGGCAAGGGTGTTTTGATCCTGTCATAAACAATGTTGATCTGTTCATGATGCTAAATTGAATCAAGAGCAGTCTATGAAGGGAGCAGGGTTGCCATTAGGAAGTACAGTTCTAGGTAAGGCCCTGAGAGGTTTATAAAGGTGGGGAAAGAGTAAAAAATGTGGCAAAACCACCATCAGTGTTAAAGGTTACCAGAAGCATGGAGTTAATAACAAAGCATGCCTTTGTTCTGGAGCAGTAATGCGACAGACTCTAACCCAGCTCTTTTCCAGCAGCAGTCCTTTGCTTCTGGTTTTCTGACCCTTTATATTCAATTTTGTATTACCACTTGTATTGTGAGGCACAGCTAGGAAGTACCCAATACAGCCTCCTGAAACTGTGACCTGTTTTTCTAACACATCCTGACAGGGAAAAGAAATGACATTTTACCAGAGCCTGGTGTAGTTCTGCAGTATGCTGAAGCCTGTTTTTTTTTCCTAAAATTTAGAATTGTTTCCCTGTAGATGTAAAATATGATTAGAATTAATTACTTTGAAAGATGATATGCAACGTAGAGTTTGCTCTGGAGCATGTAACAACTTAGCAGGGTTATTCTGACTTGGAGACATAAGTGGAAAATTATTATTTAGTGCTGGTGGGCTCTTTATCATACAGAAAACTGCTAAAATTCACTGACTTCCCTGGAGCTGGAATTTCAGTCTGAATTTTGCTGAAATGCAGAAAGCTTAAGATATGAATGAACCGTTTTTGATTTTTAGGTATTTTCATTTCAATATTTGTCTTCAGGTTTTTTTTTTAGAGAGAAAATTTTAGAATCTCAATGATCAGGTGACACTTCTGTGAAAATGTTTTTTGACGCCTGCTTTTTATTTTAATTGGAAGGCCTTGCAGACTGATGTTGAACACACAAGATTGGTAGAACATCTCTTGCTTTTTAACCTCTAGATGGAGCTGTTTGTTCTGTAGAGACATTATACTGTACATGCTTTGTTTATTTTTAGACGGATATGGTAGAATCCATCTTTTTCTTCACTGCTTTTTTCCTCATTGTATCATATAGTCCTGTTCTGTTCACTGCTACAGTTCAACAAGTATAGCGCCCATTTTCCTTGGATACTAAAAGCTCATTTTTAGTCTTCCTGCTTGTCTGCAAGCCAATGAATACTTAAGTCACAAGGAAAGCAAGAGTCACACCATTTCTAAAATATGACATACAGCTTGATAGTAAACTGGAGGCTTTTTTGCCAGCCTGCTTATAATTAAATGGAGTAGACAAGGTAGTCCTTTGGTTTATCTATTTTTTTTTCAGAAAGACTCATGGTACAGTTTTGTCATTATAGTATCTTGTGATTTATTTTTTTTTCCATTTTATTCATCAAATAAGGTTGGAGCCTTAGTAGTCATCGTGGTTGTTGCCATAGCAACTTGCATTGACAGGCTAAAAATTATATTATATGAAAAATTTTTGAACTTTGATAACATTATTTATCCATTAGAACAGGAAGATAAGACTTTCAGATTGTCAGTTTCAGAATATATTTTAAAAAGACATTTAATATCAGGCTGCCACTTGAAAATATATAATCTTAGGTCATCTTTTATACAGGAATAGTTTTAATAACAGCATAGTAAGTATTCTTCATGACTTAGAAATGCCTTTTAAATATAGATTGTCTTGAATATTGTTTTAAATTAGCAATGCTAACCTAATTTTAATGGTTTAATTGTTAATATCTGTTAAGAAGCATTAATATTAAAAATAAACAACACAAGACTTGAAAATTACTTCAGTGTGTATATGCATAGAAAAATTTAGGGGTTGAGGTTGATAATGCAAGGAACACTGGTCATAATATGCTTCAGTGTTGCAGGAAATTATCAGAAATTATCAGAATGTGAGGGCTAAGACTTTTTGCCATCCTTATTTTCTATGATTGTCTATAAAAATATATCCACTCTGATGCAGAGCACTTAATGTCTCCTGTGTCCTATCAATGAGGCAGCTTGGTGTGCCATAATAGTCTGGCTAAAATATTTCCTGGTTGTGCAGTTCTTGGGAAGCTGGCAGTAATATATTTGGAAGGAAAGAGAGGAAAAGTAAGATTCCAGTTTTTAAGTTTTTGGTTATCTGCTGTTAAAATGTGAAATAGTGGAGAAGGGTTTGGACATGTTCTCATGATTGTAATGAAGTAGAGTTTTTACATGAATCACTGCTGAAGATGATTTACAGTATTCCAGTTGACTCACTAGCAAACAGATGGCAAGAAAAATGATGGAATTTTTATAGTTCAGTTTGGGTCCAACTATAACAAGCTCAGGTTTTTTGGCTTGTTTTTGTTTTTTTCAAGGTAAAACTAACCTATAATAGAAAATTAAGTTGTGTTAAACTACAATCTTTGTGGTTAGTATAATGGTAAATGTGACCATCTCCCTCCATACCAAAGGTTTGAGGTATTAATTTCTTACCTATGATTAATTGTTTATTGCTTAAAATTAACAGGATAAAATGAGAGGTATTAAAGTTAAGCAGGCTCAGAGCTTGTTCCTATAAACTAAATGCACTGAATGTTACTGGTCAAGAGCTGGGAAGGAATGGAATTAAACCTTACTCTTTGGTGTTTTAGCAGTTGAAAACTAGATAAATGAAGAACTAATTGCAGTCCATTGTAGGAATTGTGCTCTACTTGCAAAGGCCAGGAGTGAGTTAGGTATGTCAGAGGATGTAGGTGTTTGCTACTGGCTTCTGAGAATAAAACCAGTAAGATATTAATGATACTGTGTTGAAGGAGAGATCTGCATGCTTCTGTCACAAAACTGAAGTCTTGGTGGCTTACCCTTGTTCTCCCCTTGCCATTTTACATTGTAAGTGCTGACTGACCCACGAGAAGTCCCCTCTTGTTTGTCACTTCAGAGGCACAGCAAGAGGCAGTGCTCTCCCTGTGGAACAGGAGTGGTTGAAAGGAGAGAGGTGTAGCTCTCCACTGAAGGTCACACAGCCCACCAGTGACAGAGCCAGAAATAGAAGTGGACTCCTGGCACATATCCTGTCCTTTAGACAGGATTGTCACTCTTCTTTACTTTGAAATGCCATAAACCACTAAAGCTTTTAACCATGGTTGGTTTTCTGGATATGGAATAGTGCAAAAAGAATGTTTTCCATTCAAATGTCCCCATTTCTTCTGCTGGGGTATAAAGACAGCTGTATGATATGACCTTGTAGATTTTAAAAAATATAGTAATTTTTACAGTCACTGTGAATTTGCAGTAGTGCAGTGAAACTGGAATTCTTTATAAAGTATCTACTTCCTTTTCTTGTCACTGGATTGTTTGTAGTAATGGATCTTTATAAGAAACAGTTTGTTCTAAATTGACAAATTATACTAAGTGTAGGATTGTAATATAAATAGTTAATTAGGATTTACTAAGTGCTGTCTTAATAGAGCTTGATCCTCATGTTTTCTTCATCTTTTGAGTAACAGGTGTTTTGAAGGAGGGCAGGCTAAGCAGTTCAGTTAGTTTTGAGAATAAAACAAAAGTTCTTTTTGAAGATCTCATTGACAAGTTCTCTTTGACACTTAAGGTTATGAAGCTAGGGCAGTGTTTAATTCTCACAGCTATTCTTCTAAAATTTGTTATAGTTTAGTCCAATGCCATAAACACAAGTCTACTGAAGTATTTTCATCTGTTGGAGGGAGGAGGGCCACCTATCAACAGTTTATGGTATTTGTTTCTTGAATTAAGTAGAGAATGTTTCTTCATCTCAGCTCCCACTGAAGCTGCCAGAAATGTCCATTTGCTTCACTGGGAGCCTTAAGACTCTTTTTGTTCATTAAAAATTTAAGGTATTTCACACTTTGCATGTTTGTAAGTGAAATGACAAAAAAAGTTGTGGAAGGCCTTTCATACATACCTGGTCTCCTGTTCTTACTATTAGTGAGCATATTAATATTTGTCTACATGTTAGATTCAGGCAAGATGTAAAGCTGCTTTCGTTTTATGTTTATAGAGTGTCTAACTGATGTTATTCCTGTAATTAAACAGGACTGAATTTCTGGAATAAAAAGTGTTAGTCTACACAGTGTCTTGTAAAACTTTAGCATGTGCTCTTGGGCAAGGTGCTGAACCTTTTTATGCTCTGCTTCTCTGGTGACTTGTCTCTTTTAAAATGATGGTTCCAGATAGATATTGCATAAATACTTCAAAGTCCTTTAGCAGTGTTAATATAGGAAGTCCTAATTTGCTACAGAATTCCAGAGTTTTATTTGCTTAGCTGATCTCGGTGGCAGTTGAAAGCAAGTAGGATTGCAAGGTTGTATTGGATTGTACTATAAACACAGGTAAGTGGAACAGTCGTCAGAACACTTAGTTTAGGGGTTTTCTTGCATAATTAGAAGAGCGATACAATCTTTTTACATCCATACTTTTTGTGCTGAAGAAAGAGTGTTCTTGATATCTTCGTGCCCCAACACAGCATTTACAGAAACACTTATGAGTAAAAATTCAATTTAAGCCAGTATTTTAAAGAGGTTTTTGTACTCCATCTTATCAAGGGCAATAGCTGTGTGCACACAGTTAAAAATAGGTATCTGACAACAAATGGGTGATTATCAATTAAAGCATGAATTTGGAAAGTGCAGGTTTTGTTTGAATGTTTGCCTGTATCAAATTGCATAAACATAACCTAAGTAAGAAAACTAAGTTTCTCAGTAAGAAAACTGAGAAACTTGTTATAATTTCCTATGTAGAAAAGACTCGAATTCTGGTTAATTTACTTGTGCATAGACTACACACATACAATTAAGTCCAGTCAGTTTATATATAGATATCTTGGCTACAGCTTGCATGTGATGCTTCAAACAACTTCTGTGACTAAAAATCAACTACTGTAGTTCTTAAAAGAACAACTTCAGAAATTTCATTTTTTTTCCTGGCTTTTTATTCAAACACACTTTCCTTGACCTCAGATTCTGAAGTGGTTTTTTTACTGAAATAAGTCGAGGCATATAAAAACCTTTTGGTTGTTTTGGTTTTTTTCTTGTTGTTGCTTGGTTGATTGGTGTTTGGTTTGGTTGTTTTTTAACTGCATTGCTGAAGGCTAATGTGTTTCAGCAGATTAGGGACAAAGATTGTGTAGATGGCTGCAACTTTTTCTAACATCATTCAGGAAGCCATGACAAATGTATAATATAAATACTGGTATGAATTTTTTTTTTTGCTTTGTTTCATGTAAATTCTGATGTTTCTCTGTAGATAAGTACTAATTGACAGTAGCATGAACCAAGGAATAGCCAGGGGTAGTTACACTGTATCTGGCTATCATAATGGATCTTTTCCTTCTGAAAAGTGTAAATAGTAACTATTAACGCTGTTTATAACAACTTGTAATTTGATAAGAGTACCCACTTGATGTCCTAACCTACAGAAGCTTACTAAAAAGGAAAAGAATTCAGATAACTGGTCTTAAAATGGAGATTAAATGTGCAGAGCAATGTTAAAAGATCATCACTGAATTTGTAAAGCCAAGCATTCAGGAGTTGGGATAGACTAGAAAGGAGTTGTACTACAGTGCACTATAATGTCTGCTTTGTTCTCTGATCTTTCCACTTGATGGCTGAAGGGATTTGTTTTCTGTGTGCTGATTATATTTGAAAATTAATAGTCCAGTAAGTAGAGAACAAGCCTGTTACAACCACTTTTCTATCTTAAGAGGGATGAAGGGTCTTACTCTGGGTCTAGAGGTTTATGTTTATAATCCACAGGAGAAAGCATCATTAAACTAATATTGAGGTTGCATAATGTAAGGATGAAAGGACCTCTACAAGAGTGCTGCTGCTGTCCTCAGAACAAGTGTTATGAACCAGGCAAACAGATTAAGGATTAAGCTGGTAGTAGCCCTTTCCTCTGAGATATCAGGAGGGAGTATTTTTCAGGTATAGGATTTTATAGTCCAAATGAACTGGCTACAGGCTACAGTTAATTACAAATACGGTGTTGAGTGTGTGGTCTTGATTTAGTTCTGAATTCACTGGTGTAATTATGCACACTTCCTATGATGTGATAATCATTAGTTCCTACTAATGATCTTATATTCTGGTGGTAAAAATGTTGACTTGGAAAATCATAATCTCTCTAGGTTTTTATCACTTAATTAACTAGGCAAATCTAGAACTTTAAGGGAAATATTTATTAATTATACCATGCTTAGCCAGAAAGGAAGAGGAAACTTGTTAGAGCTTGTTATATGGGGAAAAAGCTCTGATGCCTTTTTATGTTGCTGATACCTGCTTATTCCACAAATTTCTGTAGTACTGGCTTGATTAATGGGCAAGCTGTATTCAGTTTAATTACCACATTTTGATAGAAGATGAGCATGTTTCACACTTCTATACTGAAGATATGCCTTTTGCCAACACGAGTTAAAAAGACAAAATTGCTTCTGCTGCTGGTCTGTCTGCCACCACTAGTGCCTTGCAGAAGCATGAAAATATGTATTGCTGGGTGACTTTGTTAGATAATATATAACTCAGTTTTACCTTGTTCTTTTTTCTCAGCTCCCTCCACTCTCTTGTTTCACATTCCATGGGAATAGATTGTTTATTTGCTTAAAGTGATTCCTTGAGATTTCTCCCTTGAACTAGGCTGGATGTTACCAACTGTCCTTCAGAGTTAACAGCACTTTTGGTATCTTTGCATTTGTTTTATGTGGCCCTTCTGAAAGGGGATACTGAAGTCCTTTTACATAGAAGTAGCATAAATAATCTTGGAGAAGATGATGACTTTGGTCTGATATCCTTTTGCTCTCCAGTTGATATTTGCTCTGTATTACGGGATTAGAAGCTTTCCTTGCAAAGCGAGTGGTTTTTGTGATGCTTTTTTTCTGTAGCTGGGATGAAACAGCTGGCTGTTTTAATCTATAATGAATACTGTGCTTGTGTACCTTAAATGTTTTCCACTATTGTTCTGACTTGTGCTCCCATGTTGTGATGCTGTGGGCTCTTCCTGCTCATTTCCCTGCTGCTAGTGGAACAAAGAAAATCAGACTGGAAAAAGTCTGGAAAGTATTCAGAATTGCATGAAAGCTTCTAAATGGGCAGCTGATGTTATGTTAAGAAAAAGATTCCTTGAACTCCCAATGACCATTCTGATGGGAGAGTAGTCTGGACAAATAGGTTTCCTTCCCTTTTTTGACTCTATAAGCCACTGAATTTTAATACATACTAGAAAACAAACCATCTGGAACAACAAACACTATCTATTCCAGCTCACAAATCTGCCAGCAATCATTCAATGAGATTTCAGTCATCATATTTTTGGATATAAACAGGTTTCGCCTACCATATAGGAATTCACCTGAAATCCTGTTGTAGTGTACAAATGCTAATCCTGAGCTTCTGGCCCTGCTTGTTGTGTAATATAAGCCATTCCTTGAAATTAGATTTCAAGGTCATTACTGAGAAACTTTTCAGACAGCATAGCTAGACCCCACTATCAGTCTGTGTAGTTTCAAAGTTTAGATGGCTCTGTGTTTTGCAGAGGTGGTTTTTAAGAGTTTAGTTAAATGAGATTGTTTGGCTCTGTTCAAAGCAGAGTGAAGAGCAGGTGGCTGCTGCCAGTCTGAGATCCCCCTGACCTGACCTGCTTTTGCAGATTGAGGATACAGCTAGGAGGTAGAGGCTGGAAATTAAGATCTTCCTGGTCAGTCTGAGGGCTGTAAGGACTCTGGCCCTAGGAGTGCTCCACAGAGGCTGTTGCAGAGCCAGGAGAGTTAGAGGAATTGGTCTTGAGTAAGGCTGCATAGCACAACTATCTTGGGGCTGTCAACTTTGAAAGCTTAGGCTCCCAAGCAGCCTCATAGACAAACTGGCAGCTTGCTCTGATGAAAACAACTTTGTTGGAGTGCAAATTCGGACCTTTTGGAGATGAATCTGTTTAAACTTTTTGATCAGCTGCCTGTTTTCCAGTGAATCACACCTGTAAATTCTACCTCTGGTTGGGAGTCTATTAATAGAATTTTTATTTGTCCTTCTGCAATTTACTGCTGTATGTGCTGAGCCCTACTTGGCTGAGAAACTTGAAGCTTGAACATCAGCTTCAGTGATAGGAAACTGTTTGCTGTTCCCTGCTGTTTGTCATAAGCATCACTAGTGATGTTCACTTATGCTCAGAAAAAAAGACATAGCTAGGATGTGGCCAGCTTTGCAACAGTTTAGGCAAACAGGGCTCCCGTGATGCCTTGCAAAATGGCTGCTGCTTGTTTGGCTGCTTTTCCAGATCTTTTTGTTGAAGCATGAATTGCTATATTATATAATCCTGCTTCCCTCAGGAACACTCAGCAGTCATCCTCACAGTGTGTTGTGTGAGACCCGCTGGGGAGAGCAAAGCTGGATGAATGCTGGCTGTCCTAGTGATGAACCCTGCTAGCACAGATGTATTTATTTGTGTTTTCAGCTTTCCTCTAACTCTCAGTTAGGGGAAAAATATTAGCATGAGTGGAATGAAATACATATCTGCTTGGTTTTATATTGAAGTGCATTGGAATGTCAGGGTATTGTATTGGAATCCCCTGAAGATCAAGATCTAATGGATTTCTCTGTTGTCCACTTCACAAAACACATCAACTGTTTGGTGTGAAGTTCATCTGTCAGGACCTGTTACCCAGCCTAGGGGGTGTTTTATGCCACTTCTGCAGTTAATTACATCATAAATACATCAGTAGCAATATAGTGTAATGTCAAAAAGAGTTAGAGTTCATGTTTAATTTGTGCTATTGTAATTGAGCTGAAATTGATAGCCATGAAGGTACTATGTGTGTTTGAATGAGGGCCGAGGCACATTGTGGTAAACACTTGTCTTTTTAAGTTCCTAGCACAAATCTAAATCAAAATTGGAAACAACTCTGAGTAGCTACATATGGATTATTCCCATGCAATACATACAGAAACTGGGGCACAGAGCAGCATTAGTACTGTCTCAAAGAGCAAATCTGTGGTGGAGTTGAGAGGAAGGTGTGGGACTGTTCATATCCCATCCTTCACTAATAATCAGAACAGTTTCTCCTTTTCAGTTGTTGGTGTTCTGTGCCTTGGCTTGGTAATATCCTAAAAACGTTGAGGAATAACACCTTGCATTAAGTATCAGGGTATAGTGTGCTTTTATCTAATTTCCTGTAATGTTTGGACAGTTTCAAGCTATATTGTTTCTTTACAGTGTCAGATGATTTTTCTGAACTAGCTGGAGCAGACAGTTTCTGCTAGGTCCTCTCCTGATGTTAAACAGTATATAAAACAAAACAAAACCAAACCAACAAAACAAACACAAACTAACAAAACCACAACCAAAAAAAAACCCCAACAACTTACTGGCTTTAGTCAGTCAGGACCCCATTCTGCTTTATTAACATTTTTAGGAGATTTCTGCTACCAAGAAACAGATTGTAAAATTAGCAATTAAGCCAGAGAATGAGAAAGTATTGATTTACAAATGGAAACCTGTCGTACAGAGATGAACTGATTGCCAACAATTTCACCAGGGTTTTATTGCAGACTTGGAATTGAAGTTGCTTTCTGACTCTCAGTCCAGTCCTTCACCACTCTATTCTTTGCCCTTCTGATCCTATAGTTTAAAAATAAACACATCAAAATTGTTTAACTTTGTATTTTATAGCTATTAAATAAGAAAACAAATGCCTTTTGTAGTTCTTCCACAGAAGAAGCAAAGCGATTGTTATTTATGCCAGCTGGCTTTTTTTTTTTTTTTTTTTTCTTCTGTTAAACACTAGCCTCAATAATAATTAATTGGATAATTACATAGAAATTTTCATTCTGGCTCATGTCCATATAGATAGTATGGGCAGAAAACTCTGAGCCATAGCAGTGTGGAGTGGAATGTACAAGCAATTAATCGTTTCAGTGAGTACTTGTAAACAAGGTCAGCTCAGCAGGCACTCAGGAAATCTCTTATGAAATGTGATGCTGTCTTCATTATCCTTTTAAAGGGTTTTGATGCAGGACCAGAACAGCAGACAGGATTTATCTCTGCCATGCTGTTTTAGTACATACAGCAGATTTCTTCAGGACTTGCATACCCATAGATAAACATTAAAAAACAAAACAAAAAAACCCTGAACTATAGTCTTTTATTAAGACTGTATGTTATTCTTGTCTTCTGAAAGCTGTTCTTCTGGCTGAGTTTAGCGACAACCTAGTGACAATTTAAATTAAGGATAATTGAATTCAGGATAACAAAAATCTGTTCAACTTTAGTGTCTGGTTTACTATTTTAGCTACTGTGAAAAGAGATGTTCTTGTTATTCCCAACCACAAACATGTAGAAGACTGACAACCTAAATACTGAGTCACACGTATTGTGAGAAATGCTAAATATTTTTCTGTATTGTGTTGAGAGGGATCTAATAGACTTAGCAATAATCTCAGGTTTTCTAGTTGTGAGGCAGGTAAGGTATGTCTGCTGGTGACAAATGGAAATTGTGAAGTATGGAGCACATATAGGACCTGGGCATGAAGCAGCACATTGCTGGGATAGGTGCCAGTGTTTCCCTTGCCCAGTGAGTTAAAATGACATGTTGCTGTGTGGGATTGACGTGGGAGGGGATGCTGGAGCTTGTGGGACAGCATTGTGACCTGTGCAGGGATCACTGAATAATCTTTCCCACTGGAGACCTGCCTGATGCCTTCACCGTGACAACAGTGTCCCCAAGGAAGCCACATTGTGCTATTTGCTTTCCTCTTCCTGACTGTGCTTTAACTATCCCCCCAAATGGAGGTAAAAAATGGAGTTAATGGCTTTTGTTGGAGTCTTGCATGGAAACTTGACTTCTCCCGAGGGGATTATGTCACTGGGAATGTGACTTCCTGTAGAAAGGCAGAAGAGGTCTGTTACCATGTGGTTTGAAAATAGAACTTTACTGAAATGTTTTCCCAAGCTAATGTGGGTATCAAGAGTTACAGCATAAGTTCCAAGATGTAGAGCTTCTGTCCAGATATATGTTCCAGGTGTCTTTACTGGGATTCTGTTCGTGTAAGAGTTGGTCTGGGCAGATCTTCCTGACTGCATCTTGGCACTTGTTGTAAACATTTGCCTTGCTGTTTTGTTGCCCATTCAAAATCATGGCATATGCTTTGAAATATGGAGGAGCTGGCAGAAATAGCAAATCTTCTTACTCTTCGGCCGGTGATATATGCTGTCTAACCCAATATTTTAATAATGAAAAGGAACAGTAATACCACAGCACTGAAGGCTGTAAATATATAGTCTCCTTGGTTAATGTGAATCAGTGTTCCAGGTAGCAAAGTGTTTGTGTGCAGCAGTGGTGTCTTCAGTAGGCAGTTGCTCTTACAAAAACCCCTCAAAGGACAAAGTGGGAAAGGACAGAGAACTTAATAGTTGTTTCAGGAATGCATTGATGTCAATGAAGTGTATCTGGTATGTAGCAAGTGTTAATTTTAAACAGCTGTCTTTAGGTAGCTGTAAGTTCTCTGATCTACACCTCCAAAAATACAACCCAGAATGGTCGTGTTCAGCTGGTCACAAGATCAGGCAAATCTGCAGGTGAAAGTTAGCACTGTTGAAATGAACATGACCAGGGGTGACACAGACCTGCCTGAGGGTGGAACATGCAGTGCCTTTCAAGTTAATGTTGATGCCACTTGTTTAGAACATTGTGGTTGGTAACCCTTTTCTCCTCTCAAACTGCCTCCCGGCTCTTAAAGTGGATCAGTGGTGTAACATACCAGTGGCTTTTGGAATTAATCTCAAGGTCATATCTAAATACAGGAGTACAAAATGGAAGGGCTGCTCTTTATGTTCTTCCCCCCTAGTCTGCTGTGGGCCAGAAAGAGGTACACTATTGTTATTTTACAGACATCCTGGACTTTGTAGTGAATTTAATGTTTGGTTTTTTTAAGTTGCTACATATCTGAAGAAACCAAAATTTTAACCCATGGCAGTGCAACCTAAGCCTTTTACTTTTGTTTCAAACAAGCATTTATGTTTAAATAATTAACATGTAAGAAAAATTTTACCACATTGTGCATTTTTGCCATTGTCCACAGTCTTTCAAACAGGACATTGTGAGCCTGCTAAAAGTACAGGGTTGTTGTTACAGTAAGTGAAAGACCTTTTCCTTTTGAGTTGCTGGGAGCAATGAGATGGAGTTCACTTAAAAGCAAGGCTTAATCTAAAAGTACTCTAAGTGCTGACATAAAAGAAAATGTGAGTTCTGGTTCTATAGACCCACTCAAGGAGTAAAGAGTGAGATGAGCAGGAGAATCGAGTGCTCCTAAATGATTTTTTTTGTCCTTGATTCTCTTCTTCTCCCATAAAGAAGAGCAGCTGTCTTGAGGCCAGTAGACATTGAAATCAATGAGCATGTTTGCCCTCTCATTTTTTGTCTGGCTCTGCTATAACTTGACAGCAAACAAGTTCCTCTTGTGGCAGCTCAGGATGAAGTTTTGGCTACTTTTATACCACGATAGTAGGATAGAGTAACTGGATGACAAAGAGATTCTGCCTTGATGAAATTTAAGCAATCTTGTGATATATTAAAACTTAAGAAAGCCAGCCTTATAAAGGGTTTTCTCAAAGCATGTGGATCTTGATGGAAATATTATTTTTCAATAGAAAGGTGAAAAGTTAAATTTCTTTGGGAGGAAGGGCTTTAACTTAAACTATGCAGAAGGATCCTGCTCTAGCAAATAACTTCTCGTGTATTTTAGTTGGTGAATAAAAAGTAAAATGTCTATTTTCTGAAGCATCTCTTCAGGCACACTGATAGTATTCATTAACAACTCAGTAGCTGCATCTTGCTTGACTGCATTGTTAGCAAAACCTTTTTTGACAAGACTTGATGTTTTCTCTTAATACTCCAATGCTTGATACAAAAGTATTATGTAGGAATTGAAATTCTGATTTAAAGAAAGGTTTCCAGCCTTGGAAACCTTTTCTCTGCAGCCTCCAACTGCAGAGAAAAAGTGGGCACTCTTTAAGGTAATGGCCAAACCCAAAGGCAAGCAAAATGTCTGAATTTAATTTCAAACATATTGTAAGATTTCAGTTGGTAACATGACTTTCTGGCACTTCATTAATCTGGTACATGTGGGATTAGTAATAATCTTTAGTGAAAATGAGATATTAAGAGTATTGTGAATAGTTTCCCAGTATTTCTTGTTCTGGGACATATCTGTTTAGGTTCATTGCACTTCTTGGTGTTCTGATATCTCTTTCTCCAAAGAAATAAAAAAGAATGGTAAAAATAAAGAAAGTAATTTTATTCAAGGCAAGATGTTTGTCTTACTATTTTTTCCAGTGCCATACTAATAAAAAATAAGAAAAAACAGATCCTGAATCCATGTTTCATAATTGGTTTGACCGAATTCCAAGTTGTTTTTCTTGGGAACTGTTCAGCCAGAGCTATATCTGAGTCTACAAAGGGGGGTCTGAATTTCTCAGCCTCACAACAAAGTTAAAATATAGTGCTGTGTGTGTAGCTCATGAGCCAATAAAGTTTGGTATGAAATATCAACTGCTTCATAATTGGAGATTCTCCTCAGCAGGAGTCTTATGTGTTGCTTCTGGATGTGTTTGCTTCTTTTATCTCTTCAGTATGCCTTTGTTCATCTCCTGCAGGCTTTATTGGAACTGTGGAGGCTTTGTATGTTAGTATGTAAGGAAATGTCTTTCATCTGTGGTTTGTGTTGTGTGGTGGTTTTTTCTGCCATAGTTTCGTGCATAGTTGCATGAAAAATCTCTCTTGACTTATTGTATTTAAATTATGGTGGTCTTTAAATTGCCCATGTCCAGTGAAAAAATACATGTGTACAGAGGAGGGCTGCTAGAAGAGGACTTTCAGTGTTGGGATTCGTGTGGGTAGAGGAGGTAAGGCACAAACTGCTTGTGTTAGGAATAAGCTTGAAAAGTAACAGGATAAACTGTAAATTATGTGTTTAGTATGTAAGGAATGGTGAATGGAGTCAAGTAAGTATAAAGACACTCATTTCTACATGTGTCAGATGCTCAAGGAAAAAAAAAAAAAAACCACTTCAACTGTTTGTTTCAAAAATATGTAACTCTCATTTGTTTTCAGTATATTTCCAGAGAAGTTAACTTGTGTACACTCATGGGTCTTTATTGGGCATTTCTCCAGTTAGCTTGGTATTGTTGGGTTGCTAGCACAAAGCACAATTGGCAAGATAAGGAGTTATTTTCCTCAGGGTCTGCTTGTTTGCAGTAACTGAAATCATTAGCTTGGGGTGCAGAACAAATATATTTGAGGTTGGCAAGGTCTTTGTATTAAGCAAACTCTCCTTAGCTTTCTCTTTAGAACTCTGTAGGGTTTAAATGGTGCCAAGAAACTATTTTCCAGTTGACTTGGTGTGTACAGTATAGTTACTGTCAGGAAAGCTTTGCTTCAGTGTGTAGGCTTACAGTTTTCTGTTCTGTGTCCTTGCAAAAATGGCACAGTGAGCAGTTATTTGCTTCATTTTTCCAGAGACATTTGCTATTTTCAGAGCGTATTCTGAAGTCATCCCTGGCTTCTGAGTCATTGTGTGGAGGTTCCCTTGAGTATGAAGTTTTCCTGAGTCAAAACAAGCCTTCCGTCATACCTACAACAATGGGAAATGTTGGTTGTTTAATGATTAACAGATTAAACCAATGTACAGCTAAGGAGTCATGTTTGCTCATAAAAATAATTAATTTTGGAAATTAAGCATCACTCAGGGAAACAAGTTACCAGAGCATGATGTATTCACCAGTGCTTTTGGATCTGAGACAATCGACAGGAGGGAAAAATTTTGTAATTGAGGAATGATAATGGAAAATACAGAAATTAATGGGAGGTAATTTTTATCTGAATGGGAGATAATTGGGTTTTTTTTTAACCTTAGATGCCACGTCTGCTTTACTGATCTTAATATTAGCGTCATAATATTAGGTGTTGATAAAAGCAAAATAATAACTGTCTGGTTTGAAGGCTTCCTGGGGGTGTATATGAGCAGTTACTCAAATATATAAATGAAAATTTGTTACCAGTATCTTTAAGCTGCATTGTCTTATGTGTAATTCATGCTGTGCTCCCGCCCCTCTCCTTCAAAAGCCTTTTCAAATGCTTTTCAATTCCAGAATTCTGAGCCTGAGGGGGAAATGAGGGAAGGATGTTTGATCCCTCTAGTGTGTTCATTCCCTGAGCATAAGGATGGGGGTAGGCAGGTCATGAGCCTTCTCTCTAAGAATACCTGGAGTGAGAACATAGAAGCAGGCAACATCTCCAGCAGCTCCAGATGCTGCTGTGTAATTCCATTTGGCAAGAGGCTTTAAAACTGTTTGGGGCTGGAAGTATGTGTTCTCTTAAGAGCTGTTTTCAACAGTAACACAAAAAGTGGGCTGCACAGACAAGGGCCATCATGCAAATATCAGCAATAAGCCAATACTGGTAGTTTCTGGAAAGCATCTAATATCCAAACATATGGGTATGAAATGAATAGGCTTGAGGAGATTTTGCGAGGAGCCAGGAGGCATACCCTAATATTGTTATACTGAATGAATCATGAATTAGATGCACTGCAGATGCACTTCTGTCAGCTTTTTAAGATACAATTTTTTAGATACCGTTTTTACGAAATTACAACAGACAAGAAGGTGTAAAAAGGCCTGAAATGACTGAAACTGCCAGGAAATCGTGTTTAGGTCCAAAATCTCTGCTAGTACTGCCATGAACTTAGTTATGATAAAGGTAAGAAAAAAAGGTGACAAATATTTGAGTTTACATTGCAGGAGTGAAAGCATTTTCAACTAAAGACATCTAATAAGCTAGAATAATGATACTAGGGTTCAGTTTTTAGTGAGATGACTTTTAGCTGTCTATTCTACAGCATGTGGACTTGGTCTTTCATCGCTATATGCATTTGCTTAAGAACGTACTTACTTAGAGACTACTAACACCACTCCTCATCAATCTTTGGGTCTAAATCACAGAAATGAGGGTATTAAAGATCTTTTTAGCCGTGAACTGTAATACAACTCATTCAGTCATTCCGAACTGTGATACAATTCATTCAGTCATTCCATTTTTGTTTCTTAATTTTTCTATTTCACCTTATCCAAAGCTAGAGGAAGAACTTCTGCTTGATCAGCCAGGCTGTGCTCATCCCTTTCAGTCTTCCTGTTTGAGCTTCTTCCCTGGCACTCTCATTGGCTTTTAAGATTCACTGCTAACACTGCATTTCTTCTTTTTCAGAAGTTACACTTCCTCAATTGCTACAGCAATAATTTTGGTGCTGTGTAGCTATTTGAGGGGGAAAAAAAAAGTGCTTGTATTTGGAAGATTTAATTTTCTTGTAATTTAAACATATACATGTATTTACTAATTTTAAATCCATCCTTGTTGATATGCAGTTCAGGTTTTGTAGTTCAATGTTTTCACACTAGATGTCAATCTACCTGCATATGTAGAAACGCTATCTTTTTTTGCCTTCTAGATATTTCTTTAACCAGCTGCACTAGTAGAATTTTGTTTTCCATCTACTGTGCAGGGGAGTGAATGCCATGAGAAAAAGAGATGAGTTTAAGTACCAGTCTTCCTTTGGTGCCTGATATTGAAGAACACTTCTTGAAATAAGACGGCAGTTTTGGGGTTGCCAAGTGTAATTAAAATCTTTGATTTCAATAAAGCTGGTTGACAGCTTCAATTGAAAACAAAATTTCAACAACATTGAAGCAAAAGTTGAAAAGCCTTAGAAATATTTTTCTAATTGCTGACCAGCAATTTAATATATCTATTAGCATTTGCTGTTGGTAACTGTTTCTTGCTATTTGAACATTGTGGGTAGGGAGTTTAGTAAAAAGGCTCGATGTTTGTGTGACTAATCTCTTGTTGGCTGCCTAAAGCTTGTGTTTGCAAGAAGAAATTCTATGTTCCCATAAAATGGAGGCTGCAGAAATATGAATGCTAAGCTAGAGAAAATCACAGCTGTGTGTTCATGTCATCCCACCTCTGTTCTGCTGTTCTGTTCTTGTAGCAGGCAGCATGTTGAAGGATGCAAAGTGAGCCAAATTAAACTTAGTAGGAACAGTGCCATTTTAACAGTGAGTGTGAGAGGGAAACTTGAGTATGAAACATTTGGAGGTCTGAAAACCTTGATTAGAAACAAACATACAGTTAATCTTGTCAACTGTCTTACATAGAAAAAAAAAAGATAATTCATTACAGTCCAAAGAAACTTGCTTCGGTGCTTATTTTTTCATCTCTTTCACTGTCTTCAAATGCCATTCTTGCATGGTCTTACAGAAATTATAAGATCTTTGAATTAAATGAGGAACATTTAATTAAGAGATATACTGTGGTTTACTTGGAAAATACAATAATATTTTAGACTTACAGTAGCAGACATGATGAGGTATTTGAAATCTATTTAACATTGTATTCACCTACAAGCCAGGAGATGCAAGTCTTAGCTCACAACTGTATTTATTTAAGGACAAATGTCCTGGATGGAGGTGTCAGCAGCTGACTGAGATACTTAACTCCAGGGGAATCCTGAATTTTTTCAGTGATTAAGCACTAGTACTTTTGATGAGGTAGGAGTATTAGGAAAACCGGAAACACTTAGATTATTAAAACTGATTTTTTAATTGTTTTTTTTTTCTTTTGCTGGTATCATGTATTGCTTCTTCTGTGTTTCTTTTTCTGCTCTAATTTAAAAATTCACGGCAAGGAAAGCAGCTGTCTGAAGTGTGTAATGCTGTGTGGAACCCAAACTCGCTCTTGCTGGGGTGAGCTCCTGCCTAACACTGTTTCTATTTAACCTGTTTGGCTTAGTGTGTCACTGCCACCTACCAGTGCCACCCATCTTGGCATTGCAGAGCCATCAAGAGGACTGGAAAACCTTTCAGACTGGCAGTGATACAGGTAGAAGCCTCTGCTTTCCACTGTTTTTAATATGTATCTTCGTCCTAGAAACTGTTTAAAAGTAAATGGCACTAATTGCTGCTGTGGATGCTACTGGCAGAATTTGGTATGCTACACTGTAGTTTCTAGTTACAGCAGAAGTAATAGTGTTTGTTACCATGTAATTCACTGTGTTTGCTGCTTTCATTGTGGTACAGTCCCTGTTCTGTGGCAAACCTCTGCTTCTCCTTGTAAAAACCTTGTACATTTCTAGGTATCACTAACATAGCTAATTGGTCTAACAACTTAAGTAATTTTTTTCACAAAGGCAAATGTGGCTTAGGATGAAACTATTGGTAATATGCTCTGTTATCTCTGCCCTCCTGTTCCTGACAGACTTCCAAAACCAGAGCTATGTCTTGCAAATGGCTGTGGAGGTTTTCCATGGGCAGAAGGGCATGTCCTGTGGGCTGGAATACTGCTCAGCATCCCTAAGGTGTTGAGCTGTCACCCTTCACCTGAGCTGCCTCTACTGATTGCAGCACATCCCAGCTTAAACCCTGGAGTCTAAAAGCTTTTTTCTTCTAGTCAAGCAACATTTTAATCATGTTTTACTTAGTGTCTGTGTAAGAGGAACTTGACCCTTGCTGCAAATATTCAAACAAATTATTTCCACCGTGGAGTTATCTTGCATTATACTCTTAATTCTGTCAGATCAAAGCATTCAAACAACAGTAATTCAGCCCTTAATATTATACAGGAGTCTTGTTTTAATTCAATTGTATTAGTAGTGGTATAGCAATGTAGGCAAAATTATTCTTAAAGGAACATTATATTGTTTTTTACATGTCCCTACTTGTTTGGATCAGCGTTAATATTTTTGTATGTCAGATTAAACAAATGAAAATTCATAATTTTAAGCTTAATAGGCTTTATAATTGCACCCTAAGTAACTGTATTAACTACTGAATTCTTGAAAGCTTTCAGTGCTCTGGGGCAAAATAAAATACCCTTTGTCTTTTAAAATTTTTAATTTTAATTACTTTATGATTGATGCAATTATTTTTCAAGTTTTCCCTATTTCTTTAAAAATTTAAGAGATTAAAAATTCCAAACATCACTGAGGAACCAAAGCTGGCCAATGTTTCTAGTGATTTGGAGATCTGATGTCTTGTTAGAGATTCCTGGCAGGTGCATGGTAGAATGTGTTGTCTTCATAGTTATTTTGTCAATTTTTTGGTTGTTTCATAGGGCTTAACATCAATTAAAGATACAACTTTATACAGTGAGTCACCATGCCCAGGGAACAAAGTGAACAGGGCCATTACTGTTAATTTGTAGCTGACTGTTAAAAATTCTGCTCACCACTGCTGTGCTGAGAGCTCTTTCTATCCAATAGGTGAGTGTGGAGTCACTTGGCCCATATTTCCTGGATACTGCTAATAAAAGCATCTATTGAGTATATACCATCATAACATAAAATTCTCTCAAATGCCTGTTCAGTGGTAAATGTACATAAAGTAATAACTAATGAAAATAATTTGCATTTGCATTGCAAAAACATTGTTTTGACCAGCTGGAATGATTTTTTTATCCTCTAGCCAGCATCTATCATGTAACACTTTCATTATCTGAAAGAATTTTGCCCAAAGGGAAGTGCTTTGCATTCCTTAGCAAATATTCTAGAATTCAGTGAGGTGCCCTGAAGAACAGTAAATAATAATTGCTTGGGACTTGGAATTTTCTTTAAAAGTGAATTAGCTTCAAAAAAACATAATTGGAAAGAGTGCGGTTTGAATGTTACACAGTAATGTCACAGAACAGAGATGGAGGTGTGCTTTATCATATTTTACACAAAAATCTCAAGTTTTAAGATTGTTATTTTGGCGCAACCTACAAAGTGATTTCTGCAGAAGCACATGAGTGATTCTGGTTCTATAAATCTTTATCTGAAAGTGTATATAGATCTTTGTTTCTCTTGCATCTGCATTTGAGACTATGGATAGCCACAAAAGAAAGCTCCTTCAGCTTCACCTCACTTGCTCTTCTGTCTCAAACTGGAGATGTTTTACCCTGACATGAGGCTTTACTGTGCTTCCTATATTCCTGCAGTCTACAAACTACCTGGCACCCAAGTAGCCTCATCAAGAGGTTTAAGGTGGTGCCTGCATTCTCTACAGACTTTTCTGCCAGTGTTCGTGCAGATTGTGTTTCTTCTGATTGTAATGGTGAAAACTGGAGGGTGTGTGGATGCTGATGTGCTGTGAGTGCTGCTGTAATATGTTCTTCTGTCTTTAACTGTGTGTATTTAGGCACATGATTACTGTTCATGCTTGTTTGCTCTATCTTTGCCACATCTAATCCTGTTTATAAGGACTTCTTGATTTTCCTTTGTCCCTTTTGGTGATAAGTAGTTTTCTTCTGTCTTAAGTATCAATAGTTCATATAAGAACTTTGCAGCTCCATCTTAGATACACTAGGAAGGACTTGTAATTTTTGACTGTCAGAACTTGCTCACGGAGCTGATGGCAAGCAGTATAAGTTAGAGCTGTCTCCACAGTACTCAAGTTGTGCAATAAAGTGTGTATGTGGCAAGATAGCCTTGATTTGAGAGTAACAGTAATAAAGAGCAAAGAAGATCTTTCTGCATACAAATGAACTGAAGAGCTACCCATTATTCTGAATTAAGTGCTCTTTGCATTACCCTTAGCATCTATGCCTATGTTTGTGTCTGGTGTCCAGCCAGGCTTCTATCACAATTGTGTGGCTGTTCTATTTAAACATGGCAAGCTTGAACTGCTTATGGTTCATGTTAAAACTCCAGCCACAAAACCATTCCCATGTGCTCATAGCAAATTGTATTGGAATTACACGTACAGATCAAGGCCTGAACTATTTATGCATAGTTTTCTGTTCTGGTAATTTGTTCTCCTTAGCGCTCTCCCTGTTATGTTTCACTCCTTGCCCCCCTCCCCTTGTATTTTTTCTTAATCTTGTAAGTGTTGTGTACATGCTTAGGTAAAAGAAAATGTTATTATCTTCCACCCAATGCCCTGTTGCTTCAGGTGTTTGCCTGTTTCCTAGTTGGTATTAGCTGGTCATACCAGTGGTGTGTTAGCTGTGTATCTGAGAAAAATGCATGACTTTTTTCCTAATAAAAATCAAGTTCTGCATTTCGTGTTCTTTGATGTCATCCAACCTTTTGGATGAATCAGTGCTGTGGGTTTTGGACAAAATATGCTCTAGCAGATTTGAGACATCTTTCCCTGTCACTAGTAGATGGGTAGAGCTCTGTAATTCAGGTTTGAGTGTGTGGAGAGGAGTGTAAGGCTTTTTTCCTCAGCCACAATTACAATTTGGTTGCTTTGGCAGGGTTGTTTTGGCTTTGTTTTTATAATTTTACTGCTGCTGTAAGAGCAGGACAGAGTAATAGATAGTAATATTTAATTATTCTTAATCTCAACTGTAATCATATCCCTTTTTGTCTGGTTTAAAAAGGGTGTTGACTTGTCAAGTTCATACTATATTTCCTTGAGATGCTAAATCCAGATTTCATGAGCAGATACACTTAATCCTTGTGTTAGTTATAATATACTAACAGGTTGTTTGGGTATATTTGTAATGGATGAGGCTATTGGGTTAAAAGTTTTTGTAAGTGAATATCCTGAATAGTAAGGCAATGAAGTGGGTGGTTAGCTTTCATAGGCTTTCAGTGATCCATAACAGACCTTGAAGATGAAGCACTGTCACTGTTACAGCTGAAATAAGAAATGGACCCTTCGCTGCTTCTGGATTTTGAGGCTTTCTATTCCAGCTTTGGAAAGCTAAGTCATGAAACATGTCTAACAGTTTAAAAAAAAAGGGGGGGAGGTGGAAATAATTATTTTTTAAGCTGTAATGTGGAGTTTCATCCATCTGGGGGGATAAAAAGAAACTGAGAAAATCAGTAGTATTTTTCTACATACTGTGTGAGAATATTAGATAAATAGGCAAATTTGGATAAAGAAGCAAAAGTTGTTTCCATTGCTGAAGCAAAGGAGAATAAAAGAATAGAATGATTTGTACTGTAGCAAAAGATCAAAAGATCTGTCAATACTTGGATTATGAACTCTTTTTTTCTATTGTTTTAAGTAAACCGAAAAATATGCAGCAAAGACTGTAACATCCTGTATTAAATTTAAAGCCAAAGTGAGTGTACTGTTTTAATTAAATAAAAGTCCTTTTTGTTGCTTTATATTACAAGAGAAAAAGTTGATCTTTAGTGAAAGTAGAGATACATTTTCTTACTTCAGGCATGCTCATAGTAACTCTTACATCTCTTTTGCTTGAAATGCTGTATTCTTGTCATGTAGTGAACAGGAGAGTGAAGTTAAATGTGGGAACTCTTAACTTGCAAAACACTGTTGTTGCTTTATTCGTGCCACACAGTATATACAGAGAGCTTTACAAAAGTGTAGGAGAGTGAGACACATTTTACCTAATTTCAGTGGAAGTTCTGTGGCTAAATTCCCTGTATTGCAATGAAAACTGAATCAACGTTACTGGATTGCTTATGACATTATATATTTAATTCTTAGAGTCAGCATTACAAGTATCTGTCTGAACTGCCAGCAGAAGTCCTTGGTAACTGGATTTTGACATTTATTAACTTCTAAGTGCCAGGATTTCCAGTCTCCTGGAGCTGTTTGTTATTTCTCAATAATGTAGCATGTAGTTTGGTATATGTGTCCAAGAGGAAATGTGCTCTGGTGACTAAGATAGCATTGCTGTTCTGAGGTTTGAAGTATGTTCTGTCTGACCTAATCTTTGAATATGCAAGTTTTCTGAAGTGGAAACCTACATATATCTGAGAACATGCTAATTCTAGAAGTGTCATGGTAAGCCTCTACTTCTTCATAAATTCATACATTCTTGTCTACACAATGTATAATGCAGTCTTTGCCCCCATATAGATATATCCATGTATGCAGTACTAGCAGTTGCCTTGCTTTGGGTGTCTTGTGTGTATGTTTTCTAACAAAAATTTTGCAGAATACTAAGCTACTAATTGCTCCAAATACAGGAGAACAATACGATGTCAGAAATGAAACTTTTACTTTGCACTTCTTGTAGCATGTTGAACTCAAAGGTGACTATGCCTGCTTATTGGAAGTATAATTCTAATTCTGTGTCTTTGTAAAGACTTGACCAATTTCTGCAGGATGAGCATTTCCCACAATTAGGTTGTTCTCCTATTTGGAGTGCTCTGGCACTGTCATCTTGCTTCACTGAAAGCAGGAGTGGCAGTTGGTAAAAAGACAAATAAGAGTTTATTATCTAAGACAGATGTGGAGTAGTGGAGGACTCTTAGAGAGGTGAAGTTACTCATTGAGGGAAGGATGCAGGGTGTTGGTGATGAGGATGCAACCTACAGGGTTAGGAGAAATGGTGAAATTGTTTGTCTAAGACTTCTTCAATTGTAATGAATTCTACTGATGTGGACCTGTCCAGGGAGGGTTCAGTTATTGCATCATGAACTACCTTTTTCATAGAACCATTGTTAAGTGTCCAGAAGAAGCTTATTCAGAGGAGGTACTGGGCTCTAAATAGTAAAAAGACTTGCAGCTTCTGGTTCATGCCTTCTGTTTTCACCAGTCTTATCAGTGAATAAGATGGGAAGACGAGAAGGGTGATCAACTAAGACCATTAAACACTGCTTTGAAAGCTGCAGATTTCTCTGCTCCTGTCATAGATTTGCACAACTGTGCCATCCAAGTTATTTAAAATAGGCTTTTCATACATCATCTCTGTTTTTCTCTTTTTACTGGTACCCAGTATCCAGATCCTGGATGTGCACTGAGCTCCTTCTTGATCTCAAGTTACATCTGTTTAGTGATGAGGTTTGTCATATAATCATAAGTATTCTTAAAAATCAGGCATCTCTTCTCTCAGAATGAACACTTGAATTTCTGAAGGCTTTTACTGTCTTTTTCTGGAGCCAAATCTGTGGTCTAGCCTCCTTTTTCATCTGAGGTATGCTGTACCTTGAATTTCATTGCAGTTGTTGCAGTGTAAAGTTCTTATTTAACTTATAAAGTAATTGTATATTTGGACTTTTATAAAGTATTTGGACTGTTTTTTCTGGACAACAAGGAAGCAGAAGTATACAATTTTTTTTAAAGTGCACGATGACATGAACTATTCTGACATAAATTTTGCAAAATTATTTTAGAACAGCGTCCCCTAATCATACACAGCTAATATTTGTAAGCTTGCATAGCTCTTCCTCCTAAATTATTAGTTTTGTTGAGCATGTGCCTTTTGAGAGGTTTTGTTCTAGGAAACCTGCCAGTCTTCAGTGCCAGCATTTCAATACTCTTTGCAACTCTTTTTCACTGGAAGCACCAAGTAACTCAAAGTTTATTTTGAAATTAGTTCTTTGACATGAGCTGGTTTAAATACTTTAGTTATTTCTTCACTTTGTGAAAGCAGTAACTTCAGAACTGCAGTCCTTAATCCCTTCTTAATGTGACTGTTAGCACAGCTGAGTCAGTGATAGTTATGTGATAGTTAACAAGGAAAGGGCCAAAACCTGCACCCAGGAGATGACCACACCATGACCATGACCATGACAGGAAACACTTGAGTCAGGAAAAGCATAATGCAGCTGAGCATCTGTGACTGATCCCAGTGAATGATCCCAATTCCACTATTTCTGTTGGAAAGCCTTTTTTCTTTTAGGGTTCATGCAAGCTTTGTAATGGAAAACAGAATTTCTTTTGGAGTTGTGAGTCATGACTAGCCTGGTGGTGTTCAGTACTCATCCTGTTGTGCCTTAATGAGGTGCTGGAAAGTAGCTACAAAGTCTAGGTTTGGTCAAGCATAATATTAATGAAATACTTGTATGTAACAAATTTCAGTAAAATTTACTGCTAGTGAAATTAATTGTGTTATGATTTTTTTTTTTGTAGTTATCAAATTACATCATAAAATCTACATAGCCCCTTCAGCAGTCTGCACTCTGAAAGTGAGCAAAACCAGATCTGTCTGCTTTAAATGTCCAAGCAGAATAAAATTTTTTAAAAGAGTGAAGAGAAAGAAAGAAAATGGCATGAATTCCAGAAAATGAATGAGATACTTGATACTTTTTGACAGCCCTAGAACCTTGAGGGGAAAATTTAAAAAAAAAAATCTGTGTTATATAAAGAATTACAACACATTACAACACATTACTCTTACTGCTATTTTAAAGAACAGTTGTGAGACATAGTTAGGTGACATTGCCTGAGCAATGTTCTTGAAAATCTAGTAGTTGATATGCATAATTATATACATAAAGAAGTAGAGAGCTGCTTACTTAAATAGAAGTCTTAGTGGTTTATTATTAAAGCAACCCCCTTAGCTCATTCCCCATTACTCTTCTGAAAATATGCTTTAAAGCAGTTGGATGAAAAATGAGCAAGTCATTTGGACTAGAAAGTAAAGAGAAATTCCAGATTGCTTCAGGATGCACTTTTGACAGCTTACATGATGTAAAGCACAAGGGGCAAAATTAAAATGTTGATTGTGCAAGCTAAGATGCTCATTAATAGTTAACAATGCCTATTTGGAAGGAATTCTTGAAAAGAGTAAGAACCAGTTGTCTTCCAAAAAAATGTTTCCTTGGTTTGGACTTCTTTAGATGTTTATTTCTTGTAAGCAGTCATAGATTTTTGTTTAAATTTTGTGAAGACAGAGATCAAGTCTATTTTGCTGTTCTCATTATGAGTGTTACTGTTGACTGTATTAGAAACAAGATGCTGTCTTCAATAGAATTCTGCTTTTATTCTAGTTTTTGAAGTCTGAAGCTCTCAATACCAGAAAAAATGTACTGTTAAAGGGCAGATTCTAATGAGTCAGCAGGAAGAAGTCCAAATCGAATGGGAAATCTAGGAGGAAAGATCAAATCCATTATTTGTATAATAAATTAATAAAATCAGTAAACCTGCTGGTTTGCTTTCTGTAAGTAGTAACTTTAAGTAGCATCTGCCATAGTTGCCTTGAGGAGTTGATAGTTTAGGATTTCCAGTCTGGATTTAATTTTGTAATAAGATATCTCTAGGAAGATATTCCTATTTGATAATGATATCTCCATTTCTTGATTAATTTTATCACTGTTGCAAATAAACAGGAAAATATTTTTAGATAAATACTCTGAAAATGAGGTTTAATTAAAATATGTAGTACAGTGCACGAACCACAGAATGGCAACATGTGTCGGATCTTATTTCAATAAAATTTAAAAGCCTTGTTTAAAGTAGCTGGGTTTTATACGAAAAAAAAAAAAGACATGGAATCAAAATATGTGACCATGCTCTGATAGCCTCTTTCAATAGCTTGGAGCCTTGATGTTAAGTGTATTTATTTCTAAGTGAGTATATTCACAATGACAGTTCATGGACCACAGGAATGGACTTTGCCATAAGTGTGCTCACAGCTCTGTTGCAGCTCCCATCTTTTTTTTTTCCTATTGATATTTTCATTATATTAATAGTTAGTATAAAGCCTAACAGTTAGAGATGTTACAAAGCTGTTTTGAATAACCTGGACATGTAGGATATCCAATAACTTATAGTAGAGAGTTATTCTTGGTTCTCTCTTACTCAAGATCTCAACTAATACATCCTCATAGTTTGGGATCGTGTATTGAAAAGCTTCTTTAAATGATGTATTTAATTAATTACCTGCAAAGATAGCCTTGTTTAATCTTATGGACTTAAAACCAATCACAGTGTCCACAAGTGAAATGATAAATTTGTGGAACTTATTAAGCCAGCAGGGAAAACCAGTCTTTATTTGGTCTTGTCTATATTTTTACTGTATATGAAATCATAAGAAAAATATCATAAAGAAGTGATATGTTAAAGAATGAAAATAATTTTCTTGCTCTAAGTGAAATACAGTTCTTTGGGATGTGACAATGTGGGAAGATGTAGTCACTTGCATAAGGTCTGTCTGCCCTTCCATAAAGGACAGCATGTCAGAGGCTTGGAATATCTCACTGTTGTCTCCTCTTCTGCCTTAGGCTGAGATTAACCTCAAGGAAAAGGAGGCAGGCCAGTCTTTGGGAAGTATGTGACCCGTAGTATGATACAAGATCTATTTCTGTTACTTATGGACACAATAATACATACCAACAAATCCTAGTTTTGGTAACAAATCTCATAATTGTGAAGAGCATTTTATTTCAAGGGTATGTTATATACACATCTTGTATACTATGGGTACAACGCGTCCTTCTATGTAAACTTTCCATGCTGGATTCATCTCCAGAGCATGTTCTGGTGTGCTGGAAATCACAAACAGCTATTATCAAATAAAGAATTTAATAGCTGTATCATATCTTGTGTTAATCTTCCGCTTCCTCCTTATTGTAGGTGCATTTATAATGCAAAAATAAAAAACGTCTCTTCCTTATAGAAGTAAGTTTTAACGAGACTTACTTAAAGCCCAAATTTTCTCATCATATAAAATTTAAGCAAATTATTAGCTAGTATGATCTGCTTGGCATGTTTATGAACAGTTCTGCCCTCTATTACGATGTTATTAAAGCATTTTCTTGATTTTCTTATTCTGTAGTGCCTACCATTTTATACCACAGCTGCTTTAAAGAAAACTTGAGATTGCAGATTAAAAAGATTGGCGTAGCTGCTTTCTTTGAAAGCATGCAATTTAAAATACCAAATTAAAGCATGGTGCGAAGTGGTAAAAATGGAGCTGAGCTAGATGAATGCTTAATAAGATAACTTTGAAACACTTCCACAAGCTATAAATAAAAAGAAAAATAAAATTCTTAGTTGTTACATATACCAATATATTCAGGGTATTTATGGAGTTTAAAATAGTTTTGGCAGACATTTTTGTGGCAACCTGAGGAGCAGGTTCTGTTTTTACTATAAAAGTGGGCAGGCAGATTTTTTTTTTTATATACATACAAAAGCAATTGTATGTGCACTTCAGCTTGAGGAACAGCTGGATGAGCAGCTACCTAAACTGTGGATGCTCTTTGAAGATACTCAGAAACAATTGCTCTGGCATGTTTTGAAAGTGAGTTAATCCATTAGGTCCTGAAATATTCCAGAAGTAGTAAAGGTAGATTTGTATACAGTGACTACAGCACTGGAAATCCTAAATGTTCTCTGAGAGATCTGTGTTCCATGACATAATGCTTTAAAAATGGTGATGCTTCTTTTTGAAGATCTCTATTTTTTTGTGTTTTGGTCTGGCATTATTTTTAGTTCTTGCATAACAAATTAATCTGTATTTTTCTGCGTAAATCTGTCTAGTGAGAATAACACAGAGGATATAGCGAGCATGGTAATGTGGAGGTTGGTCCTCATGGCTTTTCTGTCTGTCTCCCTTGACCTCATTATCAGAGAACAGAAAAAGTGTAATTTTTTTGTTATCTGCAGTTTTCCATCTTATTTGAATGCTTTCCTCGACTGTAGATGCGTGTTGGAATATGGATATTCTCCAGTCAGGTGGCTGCTACTGGGCTCCCATTACTGTAGTGGCCATTTTCTTTTTACCAGGCTGTATAATTAAATGGATTTTAAGTAAAACTGAATTGGTCAGTGTGATGATTCATTATGGTCTTCCAGTAGTGTTGCTTTTAAATGGCTGAGGTAAGGGTTTAATTAACATTTTTAGTTATAAAACTGATGGTAGGAGGCAATAGTAATTTACTTTTTGTTCAACTGCATAAGAAAGCCATTTGTTTTAAACAGAGTTTGTGTGGGTGATGGGTAATCAGTTTCTAAGCATTAGAACTTGTTTTTCTTCTCCAGAAGCCTGTTCTGGTACATGAGCAGCAACAGTTCCTCCTCGTTTAAGCTTCCTGTGGCCTTTGATTTAATAGATGTGGAATGAGAAATAACTTACGATTGCATCCTGTGCAATGGAGTGGAGTTAGCCAAAATTCCTAGTCTGCCTTGTGAGCCAAATCATACCCTGTAGAGGCAGACATATTACAAGGGAAAAAGACAATGAGCCTTTCTGCTGCTTCTAGCCCTCTGATACTTTTACTGCTTCAGGGAGACAGGACACAACCCTAGCAGGAAACCCTGTAATTTTTTCTGTCTTGTACTTTCTGTAGGTCAGTGTGGAAATAAAAGCTATTTTGAGTTACTGAAATGGCTGAATTTGAGTTACTTTTCTTTGTTTCTGGAACAAGTTTCTGCAACATTGTTTTGGATTTTTTCTGATAAGGTCTATGAAAGAAGCCAAATGTGACTTGCCTAACATGATTTAAACAGAGGTATTCTGATAACTTTTTCATAAAAATACACTTCTTATGATTTGTGAAGATAAAAACCTGAACTTTCATGTTTAGGTAAATTATTAAATTCTATTTGAAGCTTACCAAAAAGATTAATAAAAAAATCCCCAACATATCTTTGCTTTGTACAGAAGAAAAACAAATGTTATTGTTCATTGTGGGATAATTCCTTCTCCTTAGATGTAGAGAAGATGACATTTAACATAGATCAAATATAAATAGCAAAGTAAAATTGAGGTACATAGACAAATTCTGTGCTAGTGTAAACTAGTAATGGTCATTTTTACATTAAACTCTTGCCAAATAACGTACATAATATGTGATGACAATTTTCTCAGGTTTATAAATAGAAATGCAACACCAAAATATGTATTTGAAGCTTATTTGGTATTGACATACCTAATTTGCATCTATAAGGGCAAATTAGCAGAACCTTGATATATTAATGTTGACTTTACTTTCAGATAGTACCTTGAAGAAATAATTTATTCATTAGAGAAATGTTGGCCTTGAGGGCGGCAGGGTTTGATAGAAAAGGAAGAAAGATAAACAAATTAACAGCATTCATCTGACAGCTGTGTTTAAAAATACAACGTCAAACACCAGTGTTGCTTATATCTCTCTCTCTCTCTCTGCTCTCTACAAGAGTTCCAGGATTTCTGCTAAGTATCCAATGGGCCAAGAAGTTCCTGCTGTCCGGATGCCCAGAGCAGCTAGTGAGCAGGCAGCAGCAGTGCAGTCCCCCTAGACCCCCAGGCTCCAGCTCCATGCTAGGGCATCACGCCTACGCCTGAGCAGGTTGCCTCACTTCCAGCCTACCCACTCTTGGCCTGTTAGCCTCGGAGTGCTGCTGCTTTTCTCTTTTTTATTTTAATCCTCTGAAGTAACCTGTCGGGTGGACTTGATTTGGTGGACTGTGATGGGCTCATCCAACTAAATGTGGTAAAATTCTCCTCACACTTTGCTTCGTTCTCCCCCCACTACTTCCCTCTTCCTTGTGCAGGGATGTGTATGCAAAGGTTTGCAGGCATTTGTTGCTGGCAGTGGGTTTGGTGTGTATCAGGCATCAGGCACAACAGTCTGAAAACCACTGAATAATACCCTTTTCTGGGGAAGGGGTGCAGCACTTCCCACAGCAGCAGAGTCCCCTTGAGTAGAGCTCTAGAAGCAGCACAATTCAGGTCAGGTGGCTTCAGCTTTCTACCCAAAGCTAGAGCCTAATTGTCAGAGCTAAAAACATTACTAGCAACAGAGGGTGAAGGCTGGTAGGAACAAAGTGAGTGTACGTACTGCTCAAGTCCTCTTGACCTTATCCTGTATCAATATATTAGTAATTATTTCTACAACCCCTCATGTATTTTCCTCAGAACCTGTTTTCTTCTCCTTACTGAGGCTTTGATTGATTTTGCTAAAGTTTACCTGCTGAATGTGTTTGGTTTGGTTTGGCGTTTTTTTTTTCAGGCTACATTGATTTAAGTCACGTTGGCCTTGTCAAACCCCAGTATTTTCAAACACATTTTGGTCACCAAGATTTTTATACCTTCCTGCTATTTTTTTTCACAGCTTTGAGCCCTAAAAATTTTGTTCCCAGATTCCTATTTTACTATCATCATGACCCAGAGGTGCAGGGACAACAGAATGGCTCTACAATAAGCTGAGAGTTGTCTTCATGGACTACTAGAAGCTTTACCTATTTGTGACTTTCAGGATTATAAAAAACAAATACCTGAAAAGAAAAACTTGAAAACAATGACTAGAGTTCTTCCCAAAAGCTTAGAAGCCAGTCAGCAGTCACAAGGAATTCCACATTTCTTCTGCAGACATTTAAAAAACAGATTTATGAAAACTTGACAGTACTATTTCAGAGTACAACAACATTTTGGAGGTGTTTTATAAATATTTGCAATCCCAGTCTACACACTGTCACAGATGTAAACACAATCGTCAAGAAGTAACATTCTCTCCAATTTGTTATCCCAAACAAATGGAAATAAAGTGTAAACAAGCCAGTGCCTTTATTTTCTCTCATGCTGAATAAAAGCACACATTTCTCTTGTGCTTTTGTGACACTGGTTAAGGTGAAGAGAAACAAATATATTCCTGAGCTATGCCTAGCTTACCAGGTATTAATGCTGCAGTTCATTTTCAGGTTCATTTCTAACACTTCCCTTATCAAAGTAGGAGAACATTTCAGTCAGAGAATAATGCAAACTAAGCTATTTATTTTAGAGAAAATTGTTTTTAGGATAGATTTAATTTTTTTAAATGGTATTTAGAGAAATAATGAGGTTACTGCCTGTAGTATGTCAAATACAATGTCTTTTAGGGCTGCGTTGGTCATCTTGCATGACAGAAGCAAAGTTCATTAGATAACATTTCCAGAGAACTCTCCAGATTTCATCTGGTCAGGCTTCATTCTGACAAGTTAACAGGTAGGCATGTCTGTGTCAGAAATGTAAGGGGGAAGGATGATGGATCTATTTGTTTTAAACTCCTAGGAGCTGATCCACCATGAGTATGGGGATAGAGAAAGTTGGGTGGGAAGCTGTTTTGGGCAGGCTGCCCTAACTGGGCTGAGGAAGGAAAACCCACAATGGTGAGAAAATGTGCTTGGAGTGGCCTCGGTGACAATGCCTGGGGAGTCGGATGCGCTTGGAAGTCTTAAGGTTTGTTTTGGGACATTTTGAGGAGCAGCCCTGGCTGTATTGAGGCAGTGGCTGCAGGGTATGGCTGGGTGTGGGCTGGGGGGCTGCGGAGAAGCTTCTGGAAGGAGGCAGGTGGCCTGCACTGGCAGCAGCCAATCAGCAGGTGCTGCCTGTTAGAATGGACCAATCAGCAGGTGCTGCCTGTGAGAACGGACCAATCAGGTGGCTGTTCTCAACCCTGTGGCAGAGGGCGGGGAGGAGGTGCCTGGAGCGTTTTTCACCCCAAGGGGAGGCCCCTGGGGCAGTCAGTGCTGTTGCCTTGGAGGAGAGGATGTGTTACTCATTGGAGGGTAGGGAAGCCTTACAGCGGGACCTGGACAGGTTAGACCAATGGGCCAAGGTTAACTGTGTGAGGTTTAACAAGGCCAAATGTTCCAGGTCTTGCACCTGGGTCATAACAACCCCATGGAAAGCTACAGCCCTGTGGAAGTGTGGTTAGAGAGCTGTAAGTTGGAAAGGGACCTGGGGGTATTGGTTGGCAGTCGACTTCATATGAGCCAGCAGTGTGTGCAGGTGGCCAAGAAGGCCAAAGGCATCCTGGCTTGTATTAGTAACTCAGTGGCCATCAGGAATAGGGAGGTGATCATCCCTCTGTACTCAGCTCTGGTGAGGCCGCATCTTGAGTCCTGTGTTCAGTTCCGGGCACCTCACTACAGGAGGGACAGAGAAGTGCTGGAGCGTGTCCAGAGAAGGGCAACAAAGCTCATGAAGTGCCTGGAGCACACACAAGTCCTGTGAGGAGCCGCTGAGGGAGCTGGGGGTGTTCAGTCTGGAGAAGAGGAGGCTGAGAGGAGACATTAGGGCTCTCTTCAACCAGGAGGTTGGAGCAAGGAGATAAACAGCCTCTTGCCTTAGAGAATTGTGACAGGACCAGAGGGAATGGATGTAAGCTGTGCCAGGGGAGGTTTGGGCTGGACGTTAGGGAACATTTTTTCACTGAGGGGGTTGTCAGGCATTGGAATGGCCTGCCCAGGGCAGTGGTGGAGTCACCATCCCTGGAAGTATTTAAAAGCCATTTGGACCTGGTCCTTAAGAACATGGTTTATTAGTTAGTTTATGGTGTTGGTCAAAGGTTGGACTGTATGATCTTGGGGGTCTCTTCTGACCTAAAACATTCTGTGATTCTGTAAGTCTGTGGTTAAAGTGTGTCCAAGTCCCTCTAGTCCCTATGCTGCCAGATTGGTTTCTAGCAGTGAGGTTGGATAATGGCTGAGAGTGGTTGTGTGGACATGCAGTGCCTGAGGAAAAAGTACGGTAGGAAAGGGCTATTTGGAGATCAGCTCTTGTTCCAGACTCATTGAGGCAGTGTAGCTTTAGAAATAAACCCTTTAAAACTGAAGAGCGAACTATGTACTGTCCTTCTGCAGTTCAACTTAAAGGAACATCCTTATTTGATTCAGATCTACCCCATGTGAGAAGCGAGGTGAAGGCTGGCTTTCTCACTCCTGAGAAGTGGGTAGCAGCAGTGAATTTTAAATTGGGTGCTATAAATGGCAAGTTACAACTCCAGATGCTAGTAATTGCAGCTCATCTCTTGCACATTGTTGGGTGGTCGGAAATTAATGGCATATATGAAAGAAAATTTAAAAAGCTGAGTGAAGCAAGACAAGGATAGAAAACCTTTTCCCAACTTCGTTCTACTGGTATTGGTACTAATGAAAGTTAAAATTACTTTTAAAATACTACCCTTATCAAAGCTACTGGAGATGACTTTTTGCTCTGTAGACAGCTTTTAGCAAATACTGATTTTCTGCTTTCTTAGCTTGTAAAAAATGTGCTTCTTCATAGAGTTCAGTTAGTGGTCTGTCACAAGCAAGTGAGGAAGATCAATGAAGAGAAACCTATTGCAAAATATTTATGTCTCAGTAAGGAACTGAGGCCCTGTAGTCATGCATATCCCAGGTAGGGAGCAGTTCTGCAACTCTTAGTTCCTTATCTACTGCATAAAATAAGGAAGAAAATGCATTCATTCTGTAAAGCATTTCTATGGAACTGGATTGTTTTAGTTGGATTTTCATAATACGTGCTTTACCCTTTATCATGTGTGAGTATATGACAATGAATAAGGCTTGCTCACTGCAAAGTTTGCAGAGGTACTTTCTTTATGCAGTGGAAACTGGGAATTGGAAGCAGCCATGGGTGAATTTGGGCTTGTGTACAGTTGTGAAGGCTGGGTAAGGGATACATCTCTTTCAGTTTTGTCAAGGAGAATCTCGCCTTTAAAATGAGGATTAAAAAACAGTAAATAGTCTGTTCACTTGTGGATATCACATTATTCTTTTAAAAATAGTACAGAAATCTTAAAAGTAAATAAGTATTTCAAATACATGTTTGTTTTTCCTCACTCAGGGATGTCCCACCATGTTAGAAACTTTTCTAGCAAGTGGCTTTTCAGATTTTTTGTGCTGTGGAGGAAAATGGGCTAGTCTATTTCTAGGTCTTTTTTCTTCTGTTGAAATACCTAGTCTGCGTTTGGAGCTCTAGCCTAGGGTGAAAAGTTGGGTTCTCCCATTTGACTCCAAGTACTTCTATTCCTATGTTTTACTCCTTACTGGGAAGGCTTCCTCATCTCACACAGACAAGAAAGGAGGCTGTTCTAATAAAGCAAAGAAGAAGAGGTGTGAAGATGTGTAAGCATCTGATAGAAATATTTATTAATTTTAATTGCTGTATACTAAATTAAGGCTCATCACAGTTGGAACATGAGAGACCCATTCTGGTTTGTGTTTTCTAGGGAGTTTTTCCATATAGGGCTTCTGTTGTAGTGGTCAAATAAGAAGGAAGTTAGAGAGTGGTTTGGTACCGCCAGTCTGTAATCCACCAAGCATACTCCTATAGCTGTATTTTAAAATGCATTCTTATTTATTATTTAATATTGCTTTGTGACATCATCTTTTTTTCTGTTTGCTTTGCCTTTTTTCTCTTTTGAACTTAATTTTCACTTTGGTTTCCATTTCTTTTAGTTGTCAGAAAAGAGTAAACTGGCTGTTAGAATTTTCTTCATATTTTTCAGTTATGAATAGTTTTTAGGTCCTTGCTAAGAGTATATAGTTAAATCTGCAAAGGTAATATTCAACTGTTTCAGTGCTATAAATAAACACTTAAAAGAGATCATTACAGTAAATCAGCTTTAGCATTTTGTCAGATGTATGTTTTTATGTAGTATCGTGTAATACTTTTTTAAACACTAATACCTTTTAAATAGTTTAATTTGCCTGTAAAGGAGAAAAAAGGAAGGGGAAGACAGAAAAGAACAAAGTATTTAGGGTAGTTTCCTCTCAAAATACCGCTTTTTATGGCTCTTAAAAATAAAAAGAAAAGGTGTGACAGAATAAACTCCACATGTGCAGTTCTTCATACACTAACCCTCTCTCATTTTTCTTGCAGGAAATCCTGGCTGAGTAAAGTTGGAAGCCCAAGTTCTCGCATAGATCGAACAAATTTTTCCAATGAAAAGGAGATTCCCAAGCTTGACTTCACGGGCTTTAGCACGAGATACTAGCAGAACAAAACCTCACTAAGCAAGAAACCATGATGTTTCTACTACATATGTTCTGTGCCTCCATAAAGTATTAGAAGAGCTTTTGAATTCTTTTTGTACTAAAGATAAATATAAATGGTCCCTATTCACACAAAGTCATTTTTAGTTGCTGTATAGACAGGAATGTCAATATGTAGTATTTAAAATAACATAATCTAATTTATTGCATCTTGAAAGCTACATAAGTAGTTAAAAGTGCCAGTGTTTATTTGTGCACAGTGAGATGTTATATATTACTGTGGCACTAATCTTTACACTGTGATTCATATTTTAGATGCAAAATAATACATTTATGTTCTACTGTTTGTAATATCACCAGGAATACTTAACTATGGAGCCAGAACATTGAGAGATCTATTGTAACAGCTCTGTTAGTATAGATCATGTTATTTGTCATAATAAGATATAGCCGTAATTTAAAATAAATTTGTGTTGCCTCAAACTAAGGTTATCTAATCAGCTAAGGTTTAAAATTCTCTATAATAATGTGCATAAATCTTCAAACAAGGTCATGAAATGCGTGGTGTCTCACCCCTTTTTCCTTGTCTGCCTACAGTTTACTTCCATACTGATTATAAAGAATGTTTTGGTCTTTTGGGGTTTTTTGATGTTCTTACTAAAATTGAAGAGTTTTCTTTATGGATGTCTGTTTGCTCCCTAGGTGTTGGAACCTGATTCAGTATGGTGCACTCACATATGTCCTACCAAGTACATGGAAGGTCCTGAGCAGCTCGAATTACATGCTTGCAATAAATGTTGGATCTAATTCTCATACATAGTGCTCTTTTCACAGACATCACTGAATATGCCAGGGCTTGAGCAGAACTGTCTCATCACTTCTGAAGTACTTCTGTATCAGGATTAGTACACATTTGGAAGATCTTGGTTAGAGCTCTGATATCATCAGGGCCCTGTTACTCAAGGTTGGTGCCCTGATGCTGTGATGGAGGCTCACACTGTCAGCCCCTGTGGGAAGTGTGTGTCACATCAGGTGCAGTAATGCTGCAGTAACATGGTTGTGTGGCCTTAGGTTGAACCTGGGCATGGGCAGAGCACTGGTATTCCCACTGGCTGGTCTGTACATCTTCTAAGAAAGTAAGTAGTGTTAAGTTAGGCAACACTCTCAAATACACAGGTTTGTCATTTTTTTTAATGTTAGTAAGGGTCATTTAGTATTTTAAGCTTTGGGCTTTGTGCAAAGCATGGTATATGTTGAAATATATTCCTGTTGATGACTAGGTTTATTTTCACTGGGCCTTTGGGCTTCAAGCAGTAAAATCTGCTTTCTAGAATTTGCAGGGGTTATTTATAAATATGTTGTAATAATTCAAACCACACTTCATTTCTGTCAAACATCCTTTGTTTTGTAGTAATTCTCAGTAACTCCTGTTTGACTCCAGTGGCAAATGGCAAAGTTCAAGTGTAGCAGTAGCTAAATAGCCATTACATCCTCTCTGAAAATTGCATCCTGGTGAATGTAAGTAGTTTACATTTACCTTGAAGCTATCTGGCAGAAGATACTCCCTCAGTCAAAGGATTTCCAGCCAAGTTGCTTTGCTCATATTTTGGGCAATAATGGTAGAGGAAGGCAGAAAACAAATAAATGGGCTCCTCTTCCTGTGTGACTAAGGTCCCAAGATGAAGTTGTTGTTTTGATGTCTTGGCATGGGTGGAGCAGGACTCAGTAATTTTATCCTGACTCCACTAGAAATCCAAGGCTTTGGAAGGACAAAGCAGCCATTTGAAGCATTCACTTTTCAGGGGGGAGAAAATGTGGAAGTAGAGAACTTTGAAGAAGTTGAAGAAATATGTGTGGAACTTTCTCACATATTCAAAAAAAAAAACCCCAAAATTGAAGTCTTGATATGAGTGCTGCACCAAGGACTTTAGAATGCTTTTCCTAATCAAGAAGTACTTGGAAAAAGTTATTTCTAATATAGTATTGGGCAAATATAATTCCTGCAATCTGTGGCCTGTATAGCGTGGTCCAGATCTCTTGCTGAGTCTGTGTTACATGATTGGTTTTTTCCTTTATCTCTGCAGTAACACTCAGCCTCTGCTTTTGTGCTCATTTAGAGCCTGTCTGATGAAAAGGTTGATTCTGGAATAAATCTATAACCTTCCTCTTTGTAAGTCAGCAATACTGATGGTTTTGGTTTTAACATCCATTTCCCTCACATCAGTGATAAGAGGCAAAAAAGCATATGCAAGTTCTCTAGCGAGTTTATGAGTGTTTGACATTCATGATTAAAAAACATGGACTTTTGTGCTGTATTTAAGGGTTTTCTAACAGTATACAGGAAAGTGCTGATTTGAACCAAGTAGCGCTTGGCTTATTTGTGGGTAATTACAAGCTTGTAGAACTCTTTTCCAGGTGAACATCAGCAATAAGCAAATAATCCTGCATCTACTAGGGGATATGCTGCACATAAAATGGAGGCTTGTACTAACTGCAAGAAAGAATAGACTAAGTTTTGTAAGTAGCTTGCTTGAGATGTTAAAAGCATGTTGAAGAGTAGTAATCTAGAAGACAGTGTATCATTGTTGTTCTCCTTAAAAGGCTTTTATAAGTGAATAGGTACCAGTTTGGTTTTTTATGACTTGGATGACTTTTTCCAAGATAGCTATTTGAAGACTGTTCAAAAGTCACTTGTGTTCTCTCTCTCTCTGAAAGATCCTTTAAATGGAGGCAGGATGCAGTCCAGGCAGGTCAAAGCTCCATGGAGAGCCTGTGGCATGGCAGGAGATAGTGGTAATTCCATCTGTCAGCATCCTGGGTAGGCTAGTGAGGCTGGCCTGTGTGCTAATGTGTTTGGGGGTTGATGAAGTTGGATGAAGAACTTGTCAGAGGGATGGGATGAGGCTGGGCAGAACACCTTCACCTTTGGGGAGTTCAGAGCCCTCTCCAGAACTGGTTGCTTGGTAGTATTTTTTCATCCTGCAGGTCACATATTACTGCAAGTAATGAAGTGTTGTCTTGCACTCTTACACTGCATGCATTAATCTTATTTTGTTTAATCCACACATTCTGGTAAAGTATCATGAGTCAAACATAACCCAGTTTGTGGAAATACAGTGTGCAGAACATAAGAGCAGTATCTCTGGAATTAATGAAAACATCATTGATTTTGAGGAGCTGAAGTATTCCAGTGGTCAAGTAGGAAAAAAAGAAAAAAAAAAAAGGCAGCAGCAATTGCCTAATTAAACACCAAAACTAAGCTGACACCTTTGCCTTTTCTACTGGATACTAGTACCACTCAATTGTAACTGTAAATATCCTTTAATTTTATTTTACTTACTTTTAAAAGATGCACTGCAGCAAGAAAGATTGATGTATAGGCCAGCTCCATTTGAGTAAGCAGAAATAGGTTCCACCTATCTAAAAAGGGGTGGGACTTCTGAAAGTCTGTTCCTACTATTTCCAAGTTATTTGTGAATTCTGGACAATCCTGACTTTCTTGAAGAAGAATTTTGTGCTTCATTTGTTATTCTACTGAAATTTAAGAAAGTTCACATCATTAACTCTTAAGACCAGATATGTTAATTAAAATTGGAACTTAGCGCCTAACCATCCAGGCAATTAAAAAACAAAACAAAAAGTATATGTTTGTTTATGTAACAAAAGAGTAAAGAAAGGTAAATCATTCTTAACCATTAAACAGAATGAGAACATTCTGTCTCATCAGGACTGAGGAAATCTTTTATGATGCTGCTTACTCTCAGCACTTACGATGTTGTAATGCAGAATAGGAATGTTCTGCTGTACCTGCTCATTCTTGAGCCCTCATACAGAGAAAACCACAATCCCCTGTCATACTTTGTCTTACGTGACACCTATCTGTCATTTTTTATTTTCTTGATATTCTCAGGAGATGCCTTTTTTGGCTTCCTTTCTTTTTAGAAAACTATGCATGTTTGCTGCTGGAATCCTTTTACTAGGCAGAAGGAACTGGATTAGTCAAGAGAGCTTACTGATTAATGCATAGCTACATACTACTACTTCCTTGGAAGGACTCTAATTTGAAGGGAATCCTGTAGTGAAAGATAATGGGGGCAAACATAGGTGTATGTTGTGATTTTATTTTTTTTTTAATCTGTTTATACAACAGCAATATTGGAAATTGGAATTCCTGTAGTAGTGTTCATTCTTCAAGGCTCCTCTCAGTATCTTGTGTAGTGAATGTAAGTACTAGTATTAAAGGCAGAAGTTATTTCTGTATCAAAACCAAAACACACTACACAGACTTCCAAAAACTATGCCTGTCCCAATTCATTTGGTGCTAATACTGCTGTAACTGAATAAGAAATACTGAAATGGAAGGGAGCAACCTTGCTTTTGGCTAAAAAGGCTGCAGAAATTGATTGAAAGGCTTTACTAGTCACAATTCAACAGTGGTTAAGTAATTATGAGGATACTAGTTGTCTTCCACTATATGATCTTACTATATAAATATATATATATATAAATCTTCTGATGAATCACTTCATAAATCCGTTGCAGCATGTATTTGTCTTTATATCAGAATGTAGTTGCAAGATTTACACTCTAAACAGATTTAATGGAGGCATATGGGAAGTTTGGCTCAGCATCATTGGAGAAGAGATCTGCTTGTTTGAAAAAGCCCTTTAGCTGTGCAAATGGCTTTTTGGTGTTAACTAGTGGCTGTGATTGCTCAGTTTTAGAAATAGGAAAGCCTTGTACCATTTCTTCCTGAATTTGAGTCGTTCCTGAATGTGGACAGTAGGCTTTAAGCCACATTTTCGAGTTACAGACATTTGATCAGTGTTAAGAAGTAAATTTTGTCTATCATAACCATACACTGCATTTTAATCCTGAAGAAAGGGACATTGCCCTTTAGGCTTTTTAAGATCAGTTCTTTTCTGGATCTGGTAAGCGTAGCACGCTACAACCAGGCTGAATGAGAGGTATACCCAGAGTCCCTGCATTTCTCCATTAGCTGAAAGGTAACCTAGCATTGACTTGTGTTTGGCAGGGAGATAACAAAACAAACAATGGAGAGACACAAGTTCTGTCCTCGGAGGCACTAACTTATGTTCCACTGGAATGCTGCCATGGACTGTAGTGCAAACAGTAATTGGTCATGCAAGTGGAGGAACACTACCAAGCAAGGAAATGCATTATTAATGGGACAGTGAGAAGTGGTAGATAAGATAAAGACACTAAGTCACTTTCTTGGTGCTGGCTTTGTTTTTTTCCTACTTAAAGAAGTATCACTGTGTCTTCACAATATTACAAAGGCCTGAACTGTTTTGCATGAAGTTCACCAGTTGAAAACATGCCAGATATTATGCTGTCTCAAGCAGACGAGGAATTACCAATTTGTAGTTACAAAGTTATGCTGCAAAGAGTGGGAGCCGAGATAACAGAATATATACAACCCTGCAAAGCATTAATTGTAATAACTGCAATTCAAGCCGAGACTTAGGGATGGTAAATAGAGCAGGATTTTAGAATAGCAGCATTTTTGAAAGCTCAACACAGTTTTACTCAAGTTGTTTGTTTGGATCTGCAATCAGTGGTATCACTGGAAACTAGTTTGTTGTAAGCAGCATAAACAGAAAAGAACTAGTTGGGGAAGAGAGGCTCAGCAGAAGAGGTCCTATCTTGAAGGAGTTCTTGATCTTGAGAAGGTATTCAGGAGTGAACGCTCAGGAGATATGTTTGGGGCATTAAAAAAGAGAGGTCAATATAAAGTATCAGCTGTTAAAAGGATCATCTGGCAGCATCTTAGTGCTTTGGGCAGATCACAGCTGGGGATGTTTGAGACTTGCTGTGAGTCTTGTATAACTCGCTGATGTTTTCTGTTTTTTCCCTGTTTAAAAAAACCTGGCCTTGTAAAATGTCTGACATGTACTACTGGACTGTACAACCTGTACTGGACTGTACTGCTGGGCAGCTTAGTTCACCTGAAGGGTAGGTATCTAAGTACCAGGTAGGAAAATACATATGAATTATGATATGCATCCCCAGATAAGGGAGGGGCTATAACAGTAACATCTCTTATCAGAAATATCCATGTCTGCAGTCAGGAAAGAGGCAGACAAAAAAATTGCACACCATGTTAAAACTAATTGATGACCTGCTATGTAACTCAGAGAGAAAAAAACGTGTTCAGTTATCTAAGTTTGCTGACACTTTGAAAACAAAATGATGACTAAATAGTAATGTGTACTCCAAAGAATGAGTGATATACCAAGATGAATAGGATTTAGGTACTGTTTATCACAGTTAAGCCATAGCCTGAATACCATAATGCTGATTACTTAAATTCATTATGCAGACAGTGTAATCTAGCGGTCAGTAATGTGCCTGTGAGAAGGAAGAAACAATTTCTCTCAGTTGAAACTGAGCTGGCACAGAGTGATTGACGAGATTGAGCTTTCCCTTTTCTAAGATATAATTCTAACATCTGTAACAACACTTTTATCTGAAGCAAAATCCATTAAACCCACTGAATTCTTACATTCTAGTCTTTAAAGGATTCAGAAGAACTATGGAATTCACCACCACTGATGAAGAACCCTTCGGTCTCTCAGTAATATGATGATATTTAGCCTAGTATGAAGCTGATGTTTCTCAAACTGAAAATGCATTTTTTGATTCCTCTAGACTCTTAGTTCTTTGAGTGTGCTGGATCCAGCCAAGCATGTAGTGTTTTGTGATAAATGCCTTCCCAAAGCTTTCCTGTCTAGAACCACCAGAGGAGTAAGAATAGTTAGTGCTTTTCAGCTTCCAGTCATGGAGCTACTTTATCAAAGACAGGAGGTGTGACTTGCCAGACCTGTGGAAACTAAGGCACAGAAAGGTTAAAAGTTCTGGTTTAGATAGTAATTTCATCTGTAAATGGATCTTTACACCTTTGCATCTCTTTGAGGTTGTGAAACTCACTCAGCACGAATGTGCAGGTTAAGAATGGAGCATAGTACCTTCACATGTAGGAACTTGAGCAAGCCATTGTATATCTGTACTTAATGGATACAGAAGTGTGTCACTGTACATACAAGACCTGTTGGTGATGCTTGCATCATCTCTGTGCAGATAGCCAGTGTCTGTGTGCCCTTCCAGCTTCTGTTTATATGACCAGTCTTTGTCCTGTGGAATATATAATACATTTTATGGTATTAATACTCCTGAGATTTGTGTTACAGCTCTGCACAGTTATTTATAGGAATTATCATGTATGAAATAAAAATTTTGTTCTGACCTAGCCATAAAAGCTACTGTTTTTGTGGTAGGAGATGTGCACATGAGCTGTCCTTTTCTTCAGGGGAAATCCTATAATAGTATGGAAAGAAAAATAAAAAAAGAGGACAGAGTAATAAGCTGCAGCTTCTGAAATTTTTGGTTTTGTCAAGGTACCTTTAAAATGCACACATGTTCTAAGTGAACTAACTTAATTGTTCTGAATGAACTAACTCAATTTTTCTGAAAATACTTCCTCTGCTCATGACAACTGCTTGTATGTTTTCAGCCAGGTGAAAAAGGCAGATCCTAATGAATAAGGCCTGCAGTGCTTATTTTGCTGCTTGAACTATAGAAAACTAAAGTAAATCAGTGAAGTGTTTCATACACACATGCATGGTGGTTTTCAGTGAGTGCTTTTAACCTTTCAGACAGTTTCTCATAGAACTGAATGATAGGAGCTGTTTTAGTGCCTGATGCAAGGGCTTGTTAATCGCTTCAGTATTGCAAGAGAATGGGAAGAATTCTTCTATTGTACACCTAATGAACCTCTTCTGTGTCAGCAGTGCAAAATGTCACCTTTCATTGCTAGGTGATGTACTTTCCTTCCCTTCCGAGCTCCAACCAGTTCCCTCTGAGTCCCATGTGTACCATCCTCTACCCTTTTAGCGTGAAATTAGCGAGAAGGGGAAAATGTAAAGCCCAGTAGCAAATCGGGTTCCTGTCTGGCAGCTCTGCTGACCAGCAGCTGTTTAATTCCCAGTAGTATTTTTCACTCACTGGGTGCCTTTTTAGCTTTTTATAAATAGTATTCATGAAGCATGGAGAATGAAATGGTGTGGGAAAGCTGAGATCTGTTTTTAAAGTCCTTTTTTATTTTTTTCCTAAAAGCTATGGCCAGGGCTTATTTGCATTTTTAAAAAACTGTCTCTGGGGAAACAGACACTAAAAACTGCATTGGGTATGATGAGGCTGTGATCATTACCCTGGTTTGATATGCTCCATACAGACTTGCCCTGAAGCAACTAGAAATACAGCTCGTGTAGTCCTAGGGGAAAGGCCTGGTTGTATTGTTTTGCTTTGTAGCAAGCCAGTACCATGAGGTTTTCAAGTGGTCTAAGACAGCAGAACCAGGGCCATTCTGCTCAAAATGCTACAGAGTTATCAATTATGAAGAATATTAGCAATAACATATTATCTGTGCTGCCACCACTGTAAAGTGGAAGGGAAAAAAAAAATGGAATTTTCTCTCTGCTGCTACCACAATATAAGAGGCATTAACTTCTGGAAAGTAGGAGGCAGGCTTAACATTAGATAATGCTCCTATTCACTGAAATTAAAAAAGTCTGCTATACATTGTTTATCAGAAAAACCACTCTACTTCCTGAATTTTAAAAATACGCTTTAATTTAGATAGTTAGCAAAGTAATCACAAATCAAAGACCTGCAGTTGTGAGAAAAATACTTGAGAGACCAATTTATTTAAAATTACCTTAAGCACCAAATAAAGTAATGCCATTTTCTTGAGAAAGGAAAAAAAAAAAAACACCACCACCTCCATGTTAGCTGTTAGACAAAAGGATAAGGGAATCTTTTGAAACAAACCTCTTCACTGGTACTGCCACATCTTTTGTCTTGATCTGTACATGTTATACTGCTCAATCATCATGGGATGTTTGGTCATGCTTCTGTGTATCATGATTGTTACAGATAATTCTTGTCTTACTGAGAGAATTCCTACCAATTTACTGCTTCACACTTCCCCACTAATTCATTTTTTCTTAAACATTTATTTCATGTTTTGAACGTCTGAGCTGTGATCCATCTGGCTGTGACAGAGATGTTTATTCTTAGTCCAAGGTGGAATTTCAGACTTCTGTTTCTTAGTTACTGTTTTCTTCCACCCAAGACCTGTATATTTGGAAGTATGATATTGCCAATCTAAAATTTCAAGTGAAGCAACTTCAAAATTGAAACACCTTAAAGAGTTCTATGAGTCCTCTAAAATGTTACTGAACTACATATCAACTGCATAAAGTATAAGGACTGTATACAGGCTTTTCTCCGCTGAGCGGCTTCTATGTTTTTCCAGTCTCTTATTGCTTCAGAGTAGAGCTGTCATATCCTAATGGCTAATTCTAAGACACTCCTCTTGACAGTCTTTTTTAGTTCCCCTGAGTCTGAGGTCAGCTGGAGTTTTATAGTATACCAATTCCCAGAAACCTCTGTAGCTCTTTGCCCCTCTGGGGTTTGCTTTTCCACTTTATTTCAAGCTTTCACTCTTGATAGAGCTCCCTGTATTATGTTAATCCAGGAACAGCTTTATAGTTCCCCTCCTCCTCCTTCCTCTCCTCTAGCTTTCCCATTTTAACTGATAGTGATCACTAATGGCTTAGGCTCCTGTTTATGCTGTAGTAAGAGTCTCTCTCAGAAGTCCTGCCTCAACAGCCACACTCCATTGGATACTTGGGGGTGATACTTCCTGACAGGGTAACACCACTGGGGATTGCATTACCCAGGCATGCAGAAAAGCAAAAGTGCCTGTCTAGCCTAATAAAATAAACACACGAGTAGAAAAATATGAGCCAACAGGAGAGCTAGGGCTGTGCTCATCAGTCCAGCACATTATTCTGCTTCAAAAATCCTTCCCTACATAGGTATATTTGATATTGTCTCTATCTTCATATTATCCTTATAGAAAATTGTGGGACAAAGCAGCTTTCCTTGGGTCAGTATACCTGATCCCCCACTTCCAGAGCACACTGTGCTGCATTTTTTGCAGGTTAGGCTTTGGAGAGCACACTGCAAATAGGAGCAAATTGGAATGGCAAACTGCAAATGCAGTAAATAACCTGTTCATGAAGCAAATGCTATCGTGGGCATCACCATGTCAAAACAGAGACCATGGCTATAACTATGGGAAGAGAAAGTCAGTCTGGACTGGCCTACTCTTGGTTTAAAGATGCGTATTTTGCCATACTACAAATGAAGGTGGCAGAATTTACAGCTAGTCAAAAATAGTGAAGTGGCCACTTACTATTTAAAGCTATATTCCATCAATCTGAAAGCTTTTCCATAAAGCTTGTGACTTTTTAATTTTTTCTATAGGCATTGTCTATCATTATGAAGAAAATTTTAATGCTAAAATAAGTCATGTATACACAGGCTTGGGGAAATTGAATCTCAGAGATGACCAATCAGTTTAAGGTCAGATCCAAGTAGATTTGATCGAAGAAAACAGAATTATATGAACCACTCTTGCTTCTTCTTCAAGCAGTGATCTAAGCGGTCTTTTCCAACTGTGACAATTCTGTGATTCTGTGAAATAGTGTTATTAGGGTTCTGAAATTTAGTTATTCCTCTCTAAGGACCTCTAGCTCCTTCCCTGAAGCCCCCACTAAATCCCTTGGTAAGCACACCCTACAATCCTTTCAGAGGCAATTAGCTTACAACAAACAAGTGGAAGTCCAGTGTTCTACCTCAGTAGAACAATTCTATCATCAAGAGAACTTAAATCCATCTGTGATCAATTAAGTGACTCCAGTTACACCTGGAAGACCATTTTCTTCAGAAGCTGTAAATTTCAAAACCAAAACCCTCACAGATCCCTTAGGGTATGCTTGAATTTTCTTTAAATGTGGGGGGAAATAGACAGAAAAAAAATTGAATTTGTGGCCTTGTCTATACTCAGAAATTTACAAGGGAAATCTTTTCTTCAGGAGAGCTAGTAATGAAATTAATGGTTCCCTTTGTCTTTTGAAAAATTTATTTCCCCCTTCTTTTCAAATGAAGTTATTTCTTGGGACTAAATGGGGGTTCTGAAGGAACAGTTTTCTAGTCAGAAGTAGCCTCCAAAAGGAAATGCAAACTGGGGGGTGAGTGTGTAATTACCACAGGTAAATATCTGATAAGGAATTTGATATCAGATGTGGTGATAGAAACATTGCACTGGAGCCAATTTTCTTCTTTTTAAACTCATTTTGGCTTGTAGCTGAAGCAGTAGCAAGGTGTCTTTTGATGTAAACTGGAATTATAGAAGAAATAGAAGAAATACGCTGGATAGGTTCTTCTTCCAAAGCTGTGAGCACCCACAAACTACTTGAGAAGCATTAAATTAATGAGATAGTAATGGTGACCAGAGCATAGGAAGGTAACATCACTGACTTCCTTCCAAGGTAGTAGTGCAGCTAACCAGCACGAGACACTGAAAATGGTGAGGTCAAACAACTCAGTGTGTTAGATCAAAAACTCAGTCTTATCCTTGGTTCCATCCCTGACTGCTGAAAGGGGAGAAACACAATCTATCAGGGCCATTTATCGCGATCAATACGTGTTCCTTCACTCTGCAGCTGCAGCATTCTGCATGAGCTGTCAGCAAATGTTTCCTCACAGCCAAAGAGGAAGCCTCTGCTTAGTGCTTAGAGCTGATTTGTCTCCAGTTCTGTACTAATTGTCCATGTGTTTCAGGCTCGGGTAGGAAAGGGGGGATATGAACTATCTGTACAGAGGAGCGAGAAGAAGGAGAGGAGAAAGCACTCTGGGGAGCAGGCTGGGGCCGAAGCCTTTGTCGTCAGAGCCACCGCAGGCGCCAGGCTCTCCCGTTCTGCCTGCGGCCTGGTCCCATTTGTGCCTTGCTGCCTCAGGCTTCCCGGATGGAGTCTCTTAGCAACGGTGCACGGATAGCCAGGCTGGGGGAGCAGGGAGCTCCCTGTCTTCTGAGCACTCATCCCGCATCACATACTGCTCAAGAACCTTGTTTTGGACTGCAAGCTTCCCAAGAGGAGGGAGGGCACCTCCAGCCTGCTTTAGCTGCTCCTGCCAGTGCTGGGTCCCAGCTTTAGGCCCTCAAGAGCAAAGAGGACTGCTGACATGTCCCACCCACCAGACCTGGGTCCAAAGTGAAGCAGTGTAATGCCATGTATGACACCAAACTAGGTGGCTGTGTTGCTCCTTGGAGGGTAGGGAAGCCTTACAGTGGGACCTGGACAGGTTAGACCAATGGGCCAAGATTAACTGTGTGAGGTTTAACAAGGCCAAATGTTCCAGGTCTTGCACCTGGGTCATAACAACCCCATGGAAAGCTACAGCCCTGTGGAAGTGTGGTTAGAGAGCTGTAAGTTGGAAAGGGACCTGGGGGTATTGGCTGGCAGTCGACTTCATATGAGCCAGCAGTGTGTGCAGGTGGCCAAGAAGGCCAAAGGCATCCTGGCTTGTATTAGGAACTCAGTGGCCATCAGGAATAGGGAGGTGATCATCCCTCTGTACTCAGCTCTGGTGAGGCCGCATCTTGAGTCCTGTTTTCGGTTCCGGGCATCTCACTATAGGAGGGACAGAGAAGTGCTGGAGCGTGTCCAGAGAAGGGCAACAAAGCTCATGAAGGGCCTGGAGCACACACAAGTCCTGTGAGGAGCCGCTGAGGGAGCTGGGGGTGTTCAGTCTGGAGAAGAGGAGGCTGAGAGGAGACATTAGGGCTCTCTTCAACCAGGAGGTTGGAGCAAGGAGATAAACAGCCTCTTGCCTTAGAGAACTGTGACAGGACCAGAGGGAATGGATGTAAGCTGTGTGGGCTGGATGTTAGGAAACATTTTTTCACTGAGGGGGTTGTCAGGCATTGGAATGGCCTGCCCAGGACAGTGGTAGAGTTACCATCCCTGGAGGTATTTAAAAGCCATTTGGACCTGGTCCTTAAGGACATGGTTTATTAATTAGTTTATGGTGTTGGTCAAAGGTTGGACTGGATGATCTTGGAGGTCTCTTCTGACCTAAAACATTCTGTGATTCCATGATATGCACTTCTGCCTGATCATTTCCCATTTCAGGGCTCCCCATCATTACTGGAGAGGTCCTTAGATCTCAGAGGGGTGACTGGCAATGCAGAGAGAGTGTTGGAGTCAGAAACATGGGAGAGAAGACATGGAGGAATATGCAGGACTAGGCTTGAGTCTTCAGAGTTCATGGTATGTGTATGCAAAGCAGTTCTACAAAGTGATGTCTCCATGAATTAGCACTCTTGAGAAATGGGCAAAATTGTCCAGGCTGTTGTCACTGCAGTGCTTCTGGAACCTGAACGTGGCTGGTTGTGTGTGTTGGCACGTGCTGGGCCACAGAGCCTGATTTCACCTGGGTGTTCTGTTCTTTGGGGTGTGTGTACTACAACAGGTCTTCAAGAAGCTGTGAACATCTTGGAGAACCATCAGGACACGGGAAAGCCTGAGCAGCTTTTCTTACGTGAACTGTGGAAGAATTTGTAGGCTGCAGGTATGGAAGTGGGCGCTGGTACACTAGGTGGTGAACACAAAAAATGATCAGAAACAGAATATAAAATGTTTATTTCATAAATCTATTGTTCAACTAAAGAACTGAGCCTGAATTGCAAGAGCATTGTTCTGGGTCCTTTAACTGGGATGACTTTTTTTTACCCCTATGGCTATCTTTCTCAAAGGGACTTTCTCTATCAAACTGACTATTTTGTATCTTTTTCCCACTCTTTTTTTTTTTTTTTTCCCCTTTTGTTTTGTTATTTAGCCACACTGGATAAAACACCATTTAAAAGAGATTTCAAAATCCAAAAGATTGGGACATTATACTAATTAATCTCATGAAGCAAGGTATTTCCTGGGAAAATCTTCTAAAGGAATGTCTTTTTCATTAGCAAGTCCCTCATTACAGGATTAAAAGCTAAGCTCCTTCTTCCCTCATTGCTTCCACAAATTAGGTTTTCATAAGACCTTTTATGTGTTTTTCTAAGTACCACAGGTCTCACCTCTTCTGGCAGAAATAGAAATGTTAGTAACACTAATTATTTCACATTAATCAACTACATTTGGGAACTTCGGGTAGGTAAGTCTTTGCTTGAAAGTATAGGAATTCCTTTTTTTTTTTTTTATGATACAATAAGAGTAGTTGAAAATATTCAGGATGGTATAGTAGATTAATTTAATTGTCTTCAAGTCAGCCTAGATTTTACAGAATAACCCTATTTTTGCCTTCTGAGTTCTTGCTTACCACTTCTAATACTGGTGTTCTTAGAGGGGACATAACTTGGTAACAGAACCTTGGGCCTGTTAAATCTGAGTTCTGGCAAATGGTGTCCACAGGAGAACCCTACATCTTCTGGAGGTGTTCTTATGTCAGGACTTACCAATAGGGAGCCAGTGGGGGATCCTGATGAGGGAGAATGCAAGGGATTGTCCTGACTCTGAGGTCTGGAAGTTGACATAAAGGCATTCATCTCTTTTGTGTTTGTGTACCTCTACACAATGAGATTGCTTCATAATAAAACTCTTGTTTAACAGACATGCAGGGAGAGGAGTATCAGATCGAAAAGCAAAAACATCTGCTGGAAGATTAACAGGTAGAATATTGGCCAGGCTTTTTCCACTTCACTATCTTTGCTTTCCACTGAAGTCATCACTGCAGTCCCAGTGATTTACTGTGGAGCAGAAGGGAGTCAACAAAGGAGGAACAAATTATCCAGCCTGTGAACTGGACCTTGGGGTCCTATCATGCATCTAGTAACTGCATGTAGGGAAAAGCTTCTATCTGATGAATGTGCATGGCCACCATTAGGGTTCTCTTGCCACAGAGCTCTGTGGAGACTTCTGTGCATGTCCAGAATTTATGGGGGGAAGGCAGAGCTGTGGACAACTAATTCTAAACCCAAGGAAAGGTCAGCCTCTCCTAGGCCCATTTCCATGTGAAAGTAATAGAGGTAATAACTATATTAGATCCAGGTTTTTATATAATAATAATTAACCTAATACGATTTCAGTCTTCCTGCTTTGCCTCATCCTGTCTCCAGCTAAACGGTAACTGAACAAAAACATGACAAAGCTAAAAAAATGCTCCCAAGAGTCAGAGTATAAGAATGTGAATACTCATTTTTACCAAATCATATAGATATGTCCAAGAGGTATAGAAGTTGTAATACATAAGGTTTAGCAACCTGAGAAATTATTGATGAATGCTGAACATTTAGGATCCAAATGCTTACTCTTAGTGACAAAACATGCACAACATAGTAAGTTCTGTGCTTCAAATGTAATGTTTGAATTCCTGGTATAAAAATGTCTAAATTCCAGTAAAAAGTTTGTTTGTCTTGTAGTCAGTATCTTAAAAAAATGATGGTTAGTGTCTAAGATTTTTATAAAATAATTTCATCCAATGGCAAGACTTTATTATTACTATACCCAGGACTCTAAGAGCAAATGGAAAAAATAATAACAGTTAACCTGGATTTTCCAACCATTTTGTTAATATATCTGATTTTCTAGAAAGGAAAAACATGGAATCACAAATCAACATTGATTTACAAGCAACTGATGCAGTAATTCTTGGGTAACATGAAAACTAAAACAAACTAAAAATGATGGGCTCTGGTTCAAAAATTGGCAAGTGGGTAAAGTGCTGATTAACAGACACAGTTTTATAGCAAATAGTAGGAAAGTTCATCAAATTCTCACCTCTGTGTCTGGCAAGGTAATGGAGCAGATCCTCCTGAAGATAACGAAGAGGTGATTGGTGACAGCCAACACGGCTTCACTAAGGGCAAGTCCTGCCTGACTAATTTGGTGGCCTTTTGCAATGGGGTCACAGCCTCGGTGGACAAAGGCAGAGCAACAGATGTCACCTACCTGGAGCTGTGCAAAGCTTTCAACACTGTCCTGCATGTCGTTCTGGTCTCTAAACTGGAACAATATGGGTTCAATGGGTGGACCACTTAGTGGATAAGGAAATGGCTGGATGACTGCACCCAAAGAGTTGTGATCAGTGTCTCAGTGTTCAAATGGAGTTGTGTGATGAGTGGTGCTCCTCAAGGGTCAGTACTTAGGCCAGTGCTGTTTAACATCTTTGCGGTGACATGGACAGTGGAATTGAATGCAGCCTTGGCAAATTTGCTGATGACACCAAATTGTGTGGTTAAGTCAACACACTAGAGGGAAGGGATGCCATCCAGAGGGACCTTGACAGCTTTGAGAAGTGAGCTCGTGCAAACTGCATGAAGTTCAATATGGCCAAGTGCAAGGTTCTGCATCTGGGTCAAGGCAATCCCATGCACAAATTGGTTGGGAAGAGAAGGGGCAGAGGGAAGCCCTGAGGAGAAGGGCTTGGGGGTGGTGGTGGACCAGAAGCTCAACATGAGCCATCAGAAAGCCAACCCTGTCCTGGGCTGCATCAAAAGAAGCATAGCCAGCCAGTGGAGGGAGGTGAATCTCCTCCTCTACTCTGCTTTTGTGAGACCCCACCTGGAGTACTGTGTCCAGTTCTGGAGTCCCCAACATAAGAAGGACATAGAGGTCCCTGAGCATGTCCAAAGGAAAGCCACAAAAATGATCAGTGGTCTGGAGCATCTGCCCTATGAATGTAGGCTGAAGAAGTTGGGGTTGTTCAGCCTGGAGAAGAGGAGGTTCCGAGGTGACTTCATTTATATGAGTTTTCCAATATCTGAAGGGGGCCTACAAGAAGTCTGGGGTAGGGCTTTTTGCACAGGTGTGTAGTGAGAGGACCAGGGGAAATGGTTTAAAAATTGAAGAGGGGAGATTTAGATTAGATTTTGGGAGGAAATTCTTTACTATGAGGGTGGTGAGACATTGGAACAGGTTGCCTGGGGAAGCAGTGGAAGCCCCCTTCCTGGAAGTGTTCAAGGCCAGGTTGGATGGGGCCTTGGTCAACCTGATCTGGTGGAAGGTATCCTTGCCCATGGCAGGACGGTTGGATCTAGGTGATCTTTAAGGTCTCTTCCAACCCTAGCCATTCTATGATTCAGTGATTCAGTCTTACTGTACTCATATGTACGTATTGTTCACACATCTGTTCAATATTGTTCAATATTACCAGCTGGAAGACGTGGAAGTGTGCTTATTTAGGAGATGTAATTTGGAGAGAGCATCAGGATGATGAACAGAAAGAGCTGGATGATCTCGAGAAGTGTTAGTACAATTGTACTGTCTGCAGACTGACAGTTAAGAGTGTACAAGATACTACAGAAATTGAACTGGGGCAGGTTCAGTTGGAGGGAGAATGATAATCATAGGGTGAGACATCCATATCTGGGAGACAAGACACAGAGAATATGTCCTTTTTTAATCTGTTCAGAAAGAAACAAAAGTATTAAGGAATGTTGATGCTATTTCTATTTATGTTATAGGAATAAGCACTAAGGGTCACAGCAGAAAGAATAACCAGTATTAGCTAAAGTATAACATGTGGCTAAGGGTGATTTTGGGGCTTTATTGGCCCCAAAAATGGATCACTCTCAAATGAGGTGGCTTTTACCTTTCTGAACAGTGAAACTCTGGTACAACAAGATAGTAGTAATGGGCAAAACTTGAATTATTATTAAGATAGTTAGTGAATACATAGAAGGGATTACGTGGTAGAGTTGTCTGCAATAGCAGGTTTGTTGGAATGATCAGGATGTCCTATCAACAATGTATATTTGAGGACCCTAACAGAATTATGTATATTGTCTATGTAAATATAAATAGACAGGAGCAAGGAGCATGGCTAACTTTAAACAGAAGTGCCCCATAAGCAGCCCTGATCTGACACACTGTGCTGTAGGTATGTGTCAGAAAGTCAGTCAAGGAAATATTGTGATCTTTCCTGAGTCCAATAAAATCTGTTGCTAAAAGAAGAATTGGATTGTAGAATAAGACTAGATTGGAAATTTTTCAGAGGGTTCATCCCCCTCTTCTATCAAAGGCAATGGAAAAGATTACTTCTTTGAGAGATAAAATAGATTTTGAGGTGAAAGGCTGGCTTTCCATTGGTTATGTGGATGCTGGGTGACATAGGGCCCAGTTTCCATGACAGTCCTCCAGCCACATCAGTAAAGCTAATGATTACTTTGACATTTCAGTACGGAATTGCGCTGCTGGAAACTCAACAGTATGAGTTTTTACAGGCTTTTTATCAGCTGAATATCCTGACATGAGAAACTGATGTGTTGGTCTATGAAGTGGATTTCTTATCTATGACTTCAAGTTTCAGCATACATGAGTTTTCCTTTCTCATAAGAAATAACTGTGGTCTTGATGGAGAGCATTACTTTTTTTAGAAAGTTAACTGTATATTTCAGTATGAGTTCTGCTTATCACTGTAATGGAAATACAGTCCACTATTTCCTTGAATTGACTGAACTAGTTGGGTAAATGTTTTTGTAATAGAGAACTGTTTCCTTTTGTAACTTAAGTACTAAATTGCTTCAAATTCGTTTCTAGTGAAAAGGAGGGTCAGATCAAAATGATAGACTACAGAGGAAAGGATGGAAAAGACAATGGTAATTGCATATTATTACTGTGCCAATAGTATGACCACAGATATTGTTATGGGATGGAGCAAATTAAAAAGAGCAGGAGTCTCACAAGAGAGTATCTGGGAAGAGTCACAGAAAGGTGATTGAGGGATTCTGGGAAAGATTACCAAGATAAATTGAAAGAAACTGCTGGCAAGAAGAATCAGAAAAACAGTACTTGATGAGGCAGCAAAAGCCTCAGCTAATCAGTGTTCAAACCAGCTGATAACAATAGTCTAGACCTTTGAAACTGGCTGTTAGCAAGTCATTATCACTTGAGAGAGCTGGCACCATGTCCAGATTAAAATTAAAAAAAAAAAAAAAGAGGTAAAACAACAACAGCAAAAAAACACAATACAAAAAAACCCCAAACAAACAAAAAAACCAAAACAAAAACCACATCACAAAACCTAGCAGAGAATTAAATTAGGAATAAAACACTGAACAACGTTTAAAAATCTCAAAAATAGGCAATCCTGTCCAGGGATGTGGATCAGTTTTGGGACTTGAGGATCAAATAGTAGATGTCGATGAGTCATATCTTTAATTTAGAAGAACCAAGAAATTAACACTTTCACTGCAACTATTTACACAACGTGACCTTCATTTCTCTAGCTTGACTCAGGAGTAACCAGGAGAAAATTAAGTGTGGATGAGAACAGAATCTAGTTTTTAACATCTGCTGAGATTTAAACACAGATTATACCAGAATAAATGCACAGAAACTTGTCCTGTACTCAGAGTAATGAGTAATATCATCTAGGACCTGCTGACTTCTTAACCAATACATTTTTTCATTCCTTGGTGTAAAAATACTTAACAGCTATCAATGACTAGAGTACATACATTGGTGAAAAGATTCTTCCTTGTCTGCTTTTGTCTTTTACCCAAATATTTATGGACTATTTAATAGTTATTTGCAAGAATTATGCACGAGAATTACCTAGAGTCTTTATATCTCTCCTGAGTAAACACTGCTTGTATTCAACAGTGGTGCAATAATACCCAAGCATATTATTCAAGATTAACTAACTCCAGTGTAAAGTATTAAATGAGCCAATATACTATATGGGAGATCTTTCTCTTTCAGTATTGTATTAGAAATGTATGTGCCATGAAATAAGCATAGTAAAAAAAAAATCTAAACATCTAATTGAGAGCATCAACCTTAGCACACCCCATAATTAAGATTTAAAATTAGTCTGGAACTTCTTGTAGCCACAGAATTTTTCTCCTTAGCAGGCTCTTATTAGAGGGCAGAAGAGACTTGGGAGTAGTGGCAGGGTTTCTTTGTAGCAGGCAAGTGTTTTGTGAGAACACTTTAGAAACACTGTAATAATGATAGCCTTATGTTTAGCTGTGTATGTGGAATTTAATCTTTTTTTCTTCTGATTTTAAAGCATCATTGGTGGCCAGCTGAGGAGTCCCACATATATCATTATACTCCACTGAAGTACAGAGCACCTAAAGAATCGATCTTCAGAAACTGGTCTGAGGTGGTTTTGCCAGCTGAGTTTGGTCAGCAACAGCCTTCATGTGGAACAGGTAAGAACCCTCAGTTTTTCTGCAATATTAGATAACATTACCTGACTGGTTTGCACTGTGGACACTGTCAAATAGTTGCTGTCTATGAACAGATTTAAACTGTATTTTTTAGTTTTGTCTGTATTCAGAAACAGCAAATAATGTACATTTTTCATACTATACTTTACAGGGAACACCTGTCTGCAGGTAAGACTTTTGTCTCCATACAGCTGTATGTATTAAGAATTGCCCTATTGATATAATTCACCTCTTAAGTAATTCTGTACTAGTAACCACTGTTCCTCTAACATCTAAAGAACAAACTTTTTTGAGTTACCACATGAGGAAATACTTCTGTTTTAAAAATATGTATCTGGAGGCTATAAGACTGTAATAATTTTCCATCAGCTATTCTTGATGTATAGATACTAGGAACTATTTTTGAGAGAGCTTGACTGCATTCTGCTGTCAGAAGGCAATTGTTTGGAGTGTCAGTTTTATCTTACTGAATGTCTTCCTACCTGAGTGCTTGCTTCTAGCTTCTGAACTGCACTTTCTGCAGCACAAACTAGCTCAGGGCTAGGGAAGGGCTGTCTCACCAGGGTTCATAGCAGGCAGAATACATTCTCTTGTCCTTTTTCTCTGCCATCTCTAAAAGAAATTCATTAGATCAAGTCTAGACCAAATTTTTAAAAACTGCTCAAACAGGTTCTCTCACTCTTGCTAGTGTTTTGTCACCATGACTGGCATTTTATTCTCTGCAAGTAGGGCATTTGGGAATCTAAGTTGTCCATAAAATTACCACTTAATTGAGTGGGAAAGATTTATCCAAAAGCACATCTATAGCATCAGAGAGGGTTGGGAAACCAGAACCAGTTAGATGTGTCCCTTATATGCCTGGTAGCACTGTATTTTCAGCAAGTCAACTCAAACTGCCGCTGTGATTTTCATCACTTCTTTTTAAAAGAAGAATTTGCTGGAGAGCAGCTGCAGTTTTGCATTTCCTGACTCCATGCATATTTCTAGAGGCAATTTGTTGATGAGCCAACACCCTCACTGACTATGCCAGGAGGATGAGAAGAAACTGCTGCTGCCACCAAAGGGTGCCCCAAGAGAGCAATGTAGCAAGCATGTAATAGCACTCTAGAAGATGCAGTGTGTAATGGCTAAACTGCACTGTCTTCAAATAAAAGAAATTGTCACATGAATTACTATTTTAATGTCAGAAAACACTTTGAAGCACAACAGATTATACTCTGCTTAAGAGCCCAATGTATTTTCTCAGCTATCAATGTCTGATGCACTTGAAATAAGTGTAATACTACTATGCCCATGTTCAGTTTCTGTGGGCTAATAGGAAACCTGGATTTTCAATTCTGAAGAAAGGGCCTCTGTAGTTGGCAATTTTGGAATAATCTGAGTTGTCAAGGGGATAAGGCAGAGACTATGCAGTGCTAAACTCCTTACAAAAAGCCTTTAAAATTACATTAATTAAAAGAGAGAAGTAAAAGAGGAGATGTTTTCTTGAATGGAAGGACATTTTCTTGTCTGCCCTGCTTTAAGGAGGAGGGTCTGCTTGCTCAGGACTCTTTCTCTTCAGTAACTGATGAGGCAAGATTTACTCTGCAAGACAGCATAAAGCCAGAAGCAAAGGTGATGTTGTCTGGACAGATTTTGGAGCTCCCTAGGTCTCTGGCAGCAAACAGAGGACAATGGCATTTGAAGAAAATCATTTTTCTACGTTGCAGCAAAAACTAGCATGTGCTGGCTTGCTTTCCTCCAAGGTAGGAGGGGAAAGTGAATGGCAGTTGTTGGTTCTTTTTATCTGCCAATGGAAGAGATAAACAGACAAAGAATGTCATAATGCAGGCACAAATCTTTCAGCAAATCAGTACTCTTGACTCCTCTGTGGATCTCTGTCTAAATGTTAGCATATAGGAATGAAAGTCATAGATAATAGATCATATGTTGGTTTTGATGTCTACAGTTTCACTAGTGTTAAGAGATCAAATGGCTGTTGTTATAACAACTGCTGTGAATTTTTTAATTGTGTAGATCATTCTACATTGAATCCATAGAAAAATGTGAGTTATGAGACAATATTTTCAGATTTATTGTATATAGCTATGTTTGTGTAGTGCAAAATAAAATGCTGCATTTGGAACTATGACAGCTTTTGCTAAACACTGAGAAGAAAGGGTGAAAGAGATGATTAGGCAAGTACTCTCCGTTTTCTTTTCTTTCTGCAGCAAAAGTTAGAACTATTGCAGGGGTGATTGGTGAATTTTACAATTAATTTTGAGTGCAGTAGCCATGTCCACATTTACCTCAAGGATCCTGAGCCCTGTGACACTCTTCTGTGTGTCACGTTGCCCAACTTAGTGACTTATACATCTGCTGGATACAAATAATATGTACTCTTGTGGCAGAAATCTTTCTGACTCTTCTAGGAAGGATCTTGGCTCTCTTGCCTGTTTGATGTTGGCTATGTGTCAAGGCAGATGGAAGTGGCCTGTGACAGAATGCTGTGATCATCCATCCATGGCCAAGGAAGGCAAATGCTCTGAAAACCAAGTCCTTTCTCTTGGCAACACCACTTCACAGGTCCTAATATGACCCTGGTCATTGCTCCATGACTTTGACCAGTGATTTCTTGCTTTGTGGATTTTTGTTTATAACCCCAGTGACAGGAGACTGTGCTAATCTGGTAGTGCTGGAGCCCCAAATGGGAGACTTGTGGCAAGGTTCTGTGGAAGTACAGATAGAGAACACAGGGGGAGCTTGTTTCATTGTGCTAGCTAGGCTGCGGAAGAACTATCATTATATTAAATTTCAAATGTTTATCCAAGCACTGTTTCTCATTGAGAAAATTAGGCTAATCATCCATATTATAAAAGAATTTAAATAATCAACTGAAAGAAACAGCATTTACACAGTTTATATTTGGATCCTCATCTGTGCTTCATCTACTGATATCATAGAATCGGCTGGGTTGGAAGGGATCTCAGATGAAGCAGACTGAGCAGTCCTGCTCTCTCTATGTGGTCTCTGGGCAGGGCAGGACCCCTGTAACTCCATTCCCCAACAATAGGTGTGGGGGCATGGCAGGGGCAAGGGATTAGGACTGATCCTGGTGATTTTCAGCTGCAGTGACAATGGATGAGGGCTACAGAAGACAGTACAACATACTCCAAATTACACCCTGCGACTGCTGAGCAGGCCCAAGACCAGGAGCAAGTAAAGGGCACAAAGGTGCCCTTTGCCCCCTCAGCTACAGATGAGCAATGCTTAACACAGCTGAACATCTGGCCCTCCCAGACAGATACAATAACTAGTCTATGCCAATGTTCATACCAATTAAATCTTATCATCAAATCATTCTGTTCCATCACTCCACTTAATTAGACTTGGTCTTTGGTATTTCAGCGATGCAACACCATGCCAAAAAATGAAAGTATTCTTTGTGTGGTACACACCCAACAACTGCCCGTCTGACAGCTAGAGTCAGATCAACAAATATTTCTCCTGCACCAGAGCAGTATCTGCTGGAAAATGTAATTTACCACTTCTGTTTTTTTTCAAGCCAAAATGAGTTAGAGGCCTCGGCCTTTCTATCTGGGCAGTCAGCTTTTACTACAGGAACAGCGAGCTGGTTTCTCATCAGCTGTCTTGTGGGGTTTGTGTGAGTCATCACAGTTTATATTCACAACTAAAAACAGTTCCTTGAGTGTTATTTGTTAATATGGCCTTTCTGTTTACAAAAGATAAATGCAGAATCACTGTAAAGGAACACAAATTGACTACTAGTTAGCAGGCTGCAGTAGGGGATCAGAAGTAGTACCTAGATCCTTGTCCGCAGCAGGGGCCATTGACTTTATGAATGTACATTAGATGAGAGTCTGATTTAAATTGAATTTATGTGATTGGAAACATCCAACCTCAAGTGTATCATCCCACCCTGCTTTTAGCAAGAAAGGGCCTGAATTCACAACTTACGCTCTAAATCACTGTTTTGGTTGGTTTTTTTTCCTTTTATCATTTTAGGAACTCTGACTAAGTGTGGATGAGGAGCTCTGTGGTCTTCAGGTCTTCCAGCCTGGAAGAGCTCATCAGTAAATAACAGTGAGGGGATGCATTAGGAATGAATTCCCAAAGCAGTATAAGGGTATTTGCTAGCGATACCCACTGAAGTTGAGACCCATTTTCACTGCCAGTGAGAAAGTTGCTACCAACTGACCTGTGACAAGAAATCAGTTTATTTATTTATTTATGGGAATAGAATCTATTTTACTGGCACCACCACAGATCTGTGCTATGGCATCTGAGACATTTGTCAGATGTGACAAGGCATTCTGCCTACTTTTGTCATGTGGAAAATCCTTTTCATTGTTCTACTTGGGGCAAAGTCCCATATCCTTAGATATGAGTTCACTCCTCCCTCACACTTACATGGAAGTGTTGTGTGTATAACTCAAGGCAGAATTTTGCTGTCATCTGAATAGATGACATCTGTAAACTTCTTGCAGATAGGGATGCAAACAGGTGCAGGTAAACATCTAGCCTGCATAGATGCATTTGTACCTGGCACTTGTCTGCATCTTGAAGTGAAAGATAGATTTGAAAATGTGCCTTTGAGAAGCTTGTGTTCCTGCAGGAAAGCCAGACAGTGATGGGAACTGTCTGTTTCTCCTGATTGCCAATATAGAATCTTAATTATCCATCTGCTGTACATTGCTTCTGGATGTACTTCTGCCTACACTTACTTCACATGTTAGCCTCTCTGTACAATCCATAGAAGAACTAATTTCAGATTTTACATTGACATGAAATAGTCCTATCACCAGTAGACTTCAACCACTCACATAAAACTCTGACTTTACTGAAAGCAATGGAAAACCATACATTCACCTTGATGGAGCTACAATTTCATTTTCAGTTTGTGACCTTATTCCTAGGATGCATAAAACCTTTGCCCAGTGTAACTCTAAAAGTAACACCATCACTGGTATTTACTGATTTAAAGAACAGACCTGTCCTGTCTTTTCACTTATACCACCAGTTCTTGAAGAAGTTATTTACCTTTGTTTCCCTTTGCTATTCTTTGTTGTATGAGCCCAAAAAACTGAACCACACTTTCCTTGCATTCTCAGCAGGAATTTGCCTTCCTGATCTTTTTATCTCCAGATCAGCTCCATGGGTTCAATGAAGATGATCCTGATTTTTTCCTTGTGTTGCAGGCTTTCTGCCATGGTAATTTCATTGAGATAGATAGTCTGTTACTGGTGTCAAAGTGTGGTCAAGTATTCACTACTAAAACTTTCCCCTCATTTCTCTTTCTGAAACTGCCATTACATGGAGGTTTTCTGGAGTCCCAGGGATGATTAGCAGCTGCCACAGCTTTACTGTCTATGCAGGTATCATTTCAATATTTAGCTGCTTTTGCATTAATCTGAAAAACATCAATGCTTGTGTGGAAAACACAACCTCGTACAGGGGGATTTAGACTCAGTGTCCTGGATTGAGCCAGGACAGGACCAGTTTTCTTTCAGTGATTTTACTTTTCAGTTAAATCTCTTCTAAGTAGCTGCACTTGCTGAAAACTAACTGCATGTTTTTCAGTCAGGACGCAGCATGGCTCAGACAAGCTATCACTGTACAGAGGCTCTTTTTTTTGCTGGGATGTGTAAAATCTTCCCTGCCCTTCATGCAAGACTCAAGGGATCTTCTGCTGGATAGTGAGTTTAAGTCCAAATAACGAACCACTTTGGATGATTGATGAGGGATGTTGTGCAGACACCCAGAATGTCATTTCCAATCAAAAGGAAAACAATTGTTTCCATATGTTGGCACATTTGGGTTCTTGGTGTTGTGCCAGTTGTCTGGCTGCGATCAGGCAGCAGCACCTAACAGTGATGGAAGATTATACCTTGGAAGTGGGGTGCTAACTTCAGGCTGTATTCCTTAAAAGGATATAAACTCTGAACACTGATCCAGGATGTAATTTATGGTTCCAGTATGTTTTGACTTTACATAGATGAAAAAATAGTCCTTTTGTGAATGCATACATGCATAAAAATTCCTTCTTGCTTTGTGTCTCCCCCTCCAAAAGAAACCCAATAAAATAATAGCTGGTGCTGGTTTATGTGCTAACTTGGCTACATGGGCTATTGCCTGCTGAGGCTTATAATGATTCCCTGTGTTTTTAATCCAACTCTTTAGAGGTATTTTAACAGCTAGATGTAGTTGTGTTAAGTTGCTCAGATGGAATGCAGATTTTTTTAGAAATGTCCTTCACTTACAAAACTCATCTACTTGTTTTTGGGTTGGTTTTGTTTTGTTTTGGATTTGTGAAGTGCAAAACTAGTTGCATGTTGCTGCACAAAAAAACGAATACAACTTTCAGACTTCAGGGAAAAGATTACTCCTTGCCAAAGTCCTACTAAGTTCTCCATCAAGGACAGGTATGGACCCCAGAGAGGTGATAAGTTAGACCGGTAGAAGAAGAAGGTATTTTTACACCTGAAGAAGCCACCACTTTAAAATATTCTGCAAGTTCCACAGCTATCTACAACTCCCTCAACTACAAATGTTGTAGCAAGGCTGCTTGATGATGATCACTGCATCATTCCTGAAGCATCTGCACCACCAATACAAAACCTGCAGTGGGAGTTGCATGTGCATCAACCCCATTTGAAAAGCACGCAGGCAGGTTGTTAGAGACACACAGGCTTCTCTCTGTGTCACATCCAGGCAAGGCTTTTTGGACAACCTCAGTGGGGAATTCTAAAAAAAAATGCATTCTTTTGCTCCCTAAATTGTGAGCAACTGTCAAGCTTTCAGTTCTGCAGCCAAGTAACCTTTGCAACTGTGACACGGTGGGCAGAACAATTCATAGTTCTGCAGCAATGCTCATTCCTCTAGCTGAGGATAATGAATTTATCAAATCACTCTCCAACACACACATTAAGTTTATGGAAATTACTAGATTAGCATTTTAATTCTAGAAATGGTTGCACTGAAACTGGAGTGTCTTGGGGAGATGTTTTCACCACCCTTTTGTTCCTCATCATGCAAGACTTGTACACGTATGAAATGAAATGGCAGAATGCTGAAAGGTGAGGATACACATTTCTTTTTAAGGTGACTTGCAGTGCTGTAGAAGGAAAGCAGAGAGACAAATTGTAGTCACGTGAATGGGTTTTATAGTATTTATTGGAAATACCAACTTACTAAAGCTCAGTGATGGAATATTTACAGAATATATTGAAATAGATTTCTGATGCCTGAAATTTCACTGAGGTAAATTAACTAATGCCTTTTTATAGAAGATTAATTTGCAACTCTAATGTGCTGAAATGTATTACAATAGGTAATATATTCAAAATCTAGCAAAATTCACTTTGTGAGTCACTTATTAAAAAAAATAGTTTTGATCTTCTGTGCAGGTGTTCAGATACTGAGGAAAAAATCCTCACTACTTTTATGGGAACCACATGCATACTCAAAATTTCAATGATGGCATTATTCACTTGTGGTTTTGAGCAGTTCTGATTCTGCCTCATCTCAAAAGAATGGCATTTTCCATGCAGCAAAAGTAGAGTCGGTGGAATTGATAGCAATGTTGTGCTACAACCATGGCTGATGTGAATTTAAGTCTTACCTCTGTATTCCAGTAGGAAAATCAGGAACTAGAATTTCCATCTTATTTCATTTTTCACTTATAATATCTTTCTCAAACATGTATCCAGAGTCAGTTCTTAACAAGCTCATTCAGAAATCAGATAAGCAATTTACTGTTTATTTATCACACACTTCTTTTTCTAGAGAGATAAATGCTTGTTAGTTCCCAGTGTGTATTACTCCTGCATAGAAAGTTGTCATTGGCTCCAGCCATGCTTCAGGCTTGTAAGGCTCCACAAACAGCTACAAATCTATATGGTTTTGTGCTTTGGTAGGAACTTCAACAGTTCTATTTGCACTTCCAAATTGTTTGTATTACTATTCCCCTTCTGTAGCCCATGAAACCAAGGTGTGAAGTTGTACTTACAGTATCCCAGGATAGCTCTAGAATTACCGAATAGAAGCTGATTGTCCCAGAACTGTTAGCACTATACTTGAATGTAGATTGCACTGCCTAGTGAATCAGGTTAGTACTAATTAACCACTTCCAGCCTATTAGGGCCCTTCAGTAGATTTCTCAGTAATAGCCATATGCTTGTCTAGCATGTTGTTCCACATTAATTGCAACCTCAATTGAGGGGGCCATTTTGCAAAAAGGCTGGGGGGTTCATTTCACTTAGTGACCTGCACACTCAGCCTGCTGTGCCTGGCAGCCAAACACTTCAGCACAGGCTGTCAGCTGTGCTGACCTTGAGGAACTCATACTGTTCACTTCTGTTTCCCTATCTTCTCAGTGGTGTATCTGGTTTCCTCTGCTACTAATCTAACAAAGGACTTTAGGTTATCAGACTTAAAGACTTAACGCACCTGATCTGGCCTTTGCTGCTATATGGGGCCCCTGGATTGCTATTTCTGTATGATGGTGCATGTTACCAAAATAAATGTCCTTAAATTAGCTGATTCAGTTACTAGGAGCAGCAGTCTAGCTGTAGCAGCAGAGAGCTTAATGTAGGCCAATTATGATTCCTTTATGTCTTTTAAGAAAACGTACTCTTTTGAATAATTATCTATTTAACAATAAATATCTCTTTCTGTATTAATGGAATATCATTAATATATTAATAATATATATATCATATATAATTTTCAACAAGAATGGTGTCTTTCAGCAGATACAGGTTTTGGTCCAGAGACGGCATAGAAAGATGTCAGTACTAGTTCACATGCTGCTAGTTGTTTGATAGGGATGACAACTTTAAATTTACTCTCTTCCAGCTTTGTCCCTCCATCGAGGGCTTTTTTGAGGGTTTTTGGTCATAGTGTGTCTAACAACTTAGCTGTGTTGCCACTGTGCAAATGGAAGCGCAGTGGCCTACATTTCAACAGTGATTAGTGAGACAGCCTGACCCACTTGAGATGCTTTAAGCAGCCCTGCTTTTCAGAAAGCTTTGAGCATGTGTCCACCAGTGGATCTGGTCTTATGCCACATCTCAAGCTAAATATGCAAAATTGCTGGTAGTTTTGGAGGTTCTGATGCAGAGTAATTAAATTGTGCTTGACATTTGTTGTCTGCCTCTTGTGCCTGGATGGTCATGGTTCAGTGTACTGGGATAGTCTGTGTTTCATTAAATATTAACAGTGAAAATTCTTCACATTCATTCAGAGGGCAATACTGTTGTGTAAATGGATGGAAAATTGCCTCTAAGACTGGTGGTAAAGGTGGAGTGGCAACCGGTACTTGGTCATTTATTGATGGTGCAGTTTCTAAACTGTCCTGCAGAGGGAACAGGTAATGTGAAGAGGTAAAGTGTCCATGGGAAAACAAGAAGAAACATACCCTAAGAAGTATTCATGCACCTGCCAAGTGATCTAACAGGCCTTTTTTGTTCTGCACTTTAAAATTCCTGCACTGAAATGCTTTTCCAAAATCGGGCAGTTTGACCTTCATCGTGGCCCCAGTAAAACCACTGCTCTGAAGCCACCTCAGCAATTGTTGTTCCTTAACAAAACCTTGCATTGCTCTGACACGTGCAAGCACAGCTGAGTACTCAGCTCATGGTGCCCACTTCCCCTTGTGGTAAATACTGTGGTTTCATTTGTCTGGCAAAGCGATTTCAGCAGCTCAAGAAAAGAAGATACCACTTAACTTCTGTGCAGTGTGCAGCATGCTTGTGTGGGGTATCATGGAGTGCAAGTGCTCCCTAGCAATGTTGCATTTTCCAGTGTCACTTGCAACTCCTAGAACATCCGAAAGTCTTCCAGAGATCTGATAGCAACAGAGCTTCAGCCATGGGTACAATGCCAGAGACTGCTAATGAGCCCATTTGTGGAAAGGTAAGACAATGAGCATCCTGTATGATTAATAGCATCCAGGAAGGTGGATGAGTATGTTTATCCCAGAACTTCCGACTGTCTGTTGAAGATTTGTTGTCAGATGATTTGGAATTGCTAGAAGTTACTATTAATGACATGCTCCCTTGTACTTCTTTTACTTGCTCCCTCTTGTATTTGGGTGTATTGTAGCATCCAAGCTTCCTGTAGTTTTGATAAAAAATAACCTTATCATAAATCACATTATTTGGATTTCTAAAGGCTCTGTTTATGTTGAGGCAGACTGAACCAAACTGCCTTTATGTGTGAAAAAGCTGGAATTAGCAAGATGACAACTAGGGCTCTAACACATAAGAGTATGCTTTGATACAGACCCTTTATTTCTGCCAGGCCTTGGCTCTCAGGAGTTCATATGGTTATGCATTTCTTATAAAGCCATAACTTAGTATAAAAAGGGGACTAACCTACGGACTCTACTAGGCTTCAGGAAAATCCAAACTACAGGATTTGGTTGAGAAAAGTATTTTGAGAAATGCAGGGTATGTTTCTTTCCATTTATGTTTATTAAAAAAATAAAATTAAAAAAATAAAAAGAAAAAAAGAAAAAAAAAAACCCTTGTGTGACCCTGATGAGCAAAAACACTTGGGATGCTGTCATAAATCTCCTGGCCTACAAAAGCAGCAGTTGAGAATTGTATCCATAGCAACCATGTAGCAAGAGATGAAATCTGATATGAATAGTCTCGTAAAGAAGAGCCGTATGCAAGTCACACAATCTCAGAGGCAGGGCGGTTGTGAACCAGAGAAAATAAGATGCATTTTCTTTTACTCGTTGTGTCTTTCCAAGTATTCCTGCCGTGCTCTATTTCATGAATAAAATGGGCTGACAAACCAGCTATTATTCCACTGCCTCCAGCTATTCGGACCCAGGCCAATGACCAGTGAAGAAGCCGAGAAACAAGTGTGAGCTTTGCCAGCACTTGAGCTCATAAATGAACTCAGCTCACAGCTGCATCTACGAGCTGCTTATGTTCCCCTGGTTAATGTCAACCTTGTTTCCCCTTCCAGCGACATGGAGCTTTTGTGTGTGCAGAGATAAAACCAGCAAGTGGTCGATAGTTCCTAAGGGAACAGAAATATTCCTGAGTGCTAGAGGGTCATGTTCACTAGAACGGCCAAAAACAGAGAAAGGAAACTCAGTGAAAAGCCGAATGACCTCACCCACTCTCTTCCTGCAGAATTCCTAGGAGACAGTAGGCTCTGCAAATCACTTATCAAAACCAGACGTCAGAGAAATAGCCAAGGCATACCCCAGAATTCCTGTGAGAGGACACAAAAGTTCAGGCATTTCTCAGACAACCAAACTGGATGTTGGCTGCCGTGGTAGGGAGGAGCCCTTTATATCCTTTATATCCTGCAATGAAACAGCCTTCAGTAGTTGAGTGTGGGGAGGTTACCTACGGTACATAAAACCATGCAGACACTGATCCCACCATCAGCAGCTAAACCAAAAAGAGCCTGGAGTCGCTGTTAGGCCACTGCATTTGCTTATTCTAATATCAATACCACCAAACACAAGCTGACACCAGGGAATTGTTGGAGGGAACACAATACTTCTTTGACGTACCAGCAGCTGCACCCTGCTTTAATGTTTATAAAAAAATATACGTTTATCAGAACCTTTTTTTTAGTGGTGAAATTTCACTGCCTTCCCTGGATCTTGATTCTTTCTATATGTTCTGTAAAATGATTTTTAAGTTAGTTAACACTTTCACAACTGCTGCTTAGAATTAGAAGTTGCTGTGATTTCTGAAAATGTAATTAATTTTCCAAACCAGTTATACTTTTCTTTTTTTTTCCACTGGTTGCTAGGTTTTTTATGTGAATGGTTTTTATTTACACCATTTCTTTGGATGCTGCAGTGTGAAACGTAATTTTGCATGCCACGTGGTGTCAGCTTGTGATAAATGGAAGCCATTGTTGCTTCTGCAGGAAACAATGACAGCCAAAAGGGACAATTCGCTGCAGTCCACAGGAATGCAAAAAAAAATATGTCACCGCTCTCTCAGCTAATGAAGACAAACCCTTGGAGCAAACCCTTTTTAGGGAGAAGAGAGTGATTTTGTATAACATTTAAATCTATACTTTTTTTTTGTATTACAGCATATTAAACAAGAAAACAGCTAATTTACTCTAGGCTTTCCCTTCATACTAAAAGAAAACAGTTGCTCAAGAAGACAGGTTTTATTAAAAATAATTCTTCAGTGTTTTCCATGTGCTTTTCACTGGTATTACCAATAGATATGCCCCTGGATTTTTGTGTTGGGGAGTCTCAATAATTTAACTTATGGCTTTTCATAAAACAGGCAGGAGCAAGTTACTACCTGCAGTGCTCAAACTGGCCCCTTTTATATGCTGGAGGAATTAATGTATGCACTTTCCTGCAGTGAGAGTACTGAAAAAGCAACTGTCAACTTTCTACTTCAAGAGAGACATAATTGTCCTAACTATATATAACCCTACTACACTTAGATGTTGCATAAGTTTTTCCCTCCAAGTCTGGTACCAAAATTGCAAAACAATCCTTGAACATTTTGGGAAAAATTATTTGAGATAGTATTTACTTAGTGCTTTAGAACCTGTGTTACAACCAAAATGAAAACACACCCCTATACAACATATCATGACGATTACTCATTTTTCTTCTGTTAACAGAAAAATGTATGAAACTTCTGTAGTTTAGCTTCCCATTATAGAAGCTCAGCTTCTGTTGGTATCAATGAAAGCCACACTAGTTTATTAGCCACACTTCTAATGTTCTACCATCATTGCCATGTTAATAATAAACAGGTATTTATATATATGTCTTACCAAATTTATCAGATCTGTATCTATTGTGGTATAGTGGGGATTTTCCTGATCCTATGTATTACAACTTTTCCTTTCTCATTGCAAGCTTAAAGTTTTTAAAGTAACATGGCAAAGTGTAGGGAGTGTGAGTGGAAGAGAGGGTACAACCAGTAAGAACTAAAACACACTGTACAGAGGATGACACAGATACTAAGCATAAAGAGCCAATCCTTAAATGAATTACAGCCTTTTGGGACATCTGGTACATTCTGCATAAAACTACAATGTCAGACCTCAGAGGTCAGCACAGTAGCATCAGAATTCCTCAGCAAAGCTACCAGGTAATCTCTAAGCTCAGTTTTTCCTGCAGTCCCAGAGAACACAGCTAGGATAGTCCAGGCACTTTGTTGTTAAACATCTTAATAGATAAAAGGAAAAACAGCTCTGCATCCCTGGAACTCTCACACACTTTCCCTGAATGGATTTTTTCATGTAAAGTAGCAGGAGCCCAGTGTTATATTTAATCAGATATTTATATAACATGCACACAGATCCCAAGGCTGTGCTAATGTAAAGTTTTGCAAAGTACAATTTCAGACAAGGTGCCTTAACAAGATGCCAAAATTAAAATAGATAGAAGACCAATTTAACATGATACACAGGATGCTGGCAATTGCACCTAGTGCCTTTCCAGTCCCATGGATGCCCAGAACATATTCACTAACCACCTCCAGTCTTGTTGCTATAGAAGTGCCTGGCCCTTGATCCTGGGCTACATTATATGTAGTCCTGTGCAAGTGACGTGTAGTGCACATCACCTGCGTTTTCTAAAATAAAACTATATGAATATTTTTTCTCTCCCATCTGGAGTTTCTTTGACTCTGTCACCTTCCTGAATAAATTAATTCTGTACTCTACAAGTAGAGCAAATATCATTAGAAGCATAGGTTTTATTTTTTTAAATAATGAAGAAAAGTCTATTAGAGGATAAGAGGGCATGTACATGACAAATTAAATCAGAAAATGAATTGCTGCAGGACATTAATTAGGCATGTGTATTATGCAGTTGTACTAAGGCAGTATAATGAAGCTCATTAAAGTCAAAGGAAAGTCAGTGTCACTTGGAAAAGAAGTTGGACTATTAACCCATGTCATCAAAGAGGAGTCTGAAGAAACTTGAATTCCTGAATTAAAAAAATGATCTAGAAAATCAGCAGGTGCCATGGACAAGCTTAGTGTTAGGTTTCTTTAATTACAAAGAGAGTATTTGTCAAATGGATAATTGCTGTTATTACTGCCCATATTCAATAGAAACTGTCAGACTGCCTAAATCCTTACCAGTGTGACTGGTTTCTACTTGTGAGTAACATTGCTACTCTCGGTTTACATGAGTAAACGTTTCCAGGCTCACAATCATATTCTATAATAGCATTATTTATTGTGTAGTTTATTTCACACACAGTAGTTTAATTCATATGTTAATCAGACTATAAATTCAAGTCCAATGCCTATCCTGCCCCGTAGCATACCAGTATATACCTGTACTTCAGTCTTTATGATGATTTTTCTCTATCAGTTCTACTTTTTGAAGATCTTTAATTTGTACGAAGCTTCTCTGGTGAATTCATAGTAACTTTACTGGTGGTTTAATGATGTCCCTCTGCTGTGCACTCTAGAAGATCCATTATTCAAGTATATTTATCTTCTCTACTTTCTAAGCTTTTTATTTTACTTTAATGGGTGTAATGTTTCATGGGTGACACTTTTTATTTTCATTGAACATTGGTGAAAGCCTTTAATTAGTTATTGTACATATGGAGAAACCACAGTTCCATTTAATTTGAACTTGTTACAAAATGCATTTCTATATTCTGAGATGGTTTTCTCTTCTATCAGTGACATCATCAAATGAGGTAACACACAGAACCTTCCTGGCCTAGAAGGTAGAAAATCTGTGACAAATATTCCTCATCCTTTCTTGTTCTATTTGTCTCTTCAGATATACACAGCTTGGGTTACAGCCCTCCATCCTGTGGTGCTCAGGACTGGTAGTCATCATTTGGGGCTCTGTTGTTTACCACTCCAAGGTGTTCACGCTGCTGGGTTTGACAGAAGGCTAAGTAGAAAATGGCCAGAAATCAAGGTATTTGCTTCTTGGGCATTGCCCATGAGCTGTTCTGTTCCTCAAGCCCCAGAAGTGATGCTAATGGGTTGCTTCTAGGTGGCAAATTTCAGTCCAGAAGGAAACTGCAAGGGAAGAATGTTGTTGGAGAGCTCTGGCAGAAGGCTCCTAAGCTTTCTTGCACAGATTTTGACATGAGCATGGGCTACTATTTATTAGGAAATAAATACAAGGTGGATAAAACAAGACAAAACCCATGTCTTGTTTTAAATTTTTTTTTCCAGTCAGATTTTGTGAGCCAGAGACTTAAAAAAGATGGTAAAATCTTTTATGTGTGCTGACAATTTAGGACTTGCTATAGTGGATACTAAAACCAGAAGTTTCCAGCATTGCTGTCCACAATGTGCACTTGAATCTTCAGTGTGTTTACTGACTTTTTGTGACATTTGAATGTATTGTTAGGTGGTCAGTCATGAGGAATTTCTTCAGCAGCTATGCTGCCCAGTGTGTCTGGTCGTTGATCTGTGAGCTAACAATCCCTTTAAGGCAACAGTGAAAGGATAAAGGCTGTTATGTTCTCAGAGGTCACCAGCCCACCCTGCAGTCACCCATGTTGGCATGGTGAGGAGATGCAGAGTATCTTTCTGTGCCAAAAAAGAAGGCTTCTACCATGGGGTAAAAATATTCATATACAGGAGAAGTTAGACAGTATCCCCAGTGCTTTCCCCCTGGGGTGTGAGTGGAGTCTGGGCTTGTCTTGTGCTGCTTTCATGAGACAAACTGACGTGAGCAAGTGTTGGCCAGGGAGTCAGGTTTCACTCTGCTGCACTGCTTAGTCTCTCATTTGCCAGGTCTTTAATGTTACCTCTGTGTTTGAATGTTTGTGCGTCTGCTTAGGTCTGGAGAATTGTAGCTGTCTAGATCAGGTGTAACTGATGAGCAATGTTAAAACAATGATGGAATAAAGGAGAATTGCTGGCTGCACTTGATGCTTTCACTCTCTTCTCTTCCTGACCATCTTCTGCAGTGAAATTTAGTATGGAGATAAGCCTAAAATCCAGTTGGTCCAGCCACAATCTGAATTGCTTAGCCTTTACAAACTAGACAGATTGTGCTGTCCTTTGCTAGTGACATGGAGTCTATTAGCAGAGTAACTGTACAGAATGTATAGTGTAGTGCCTCATCTTCTAGCCCTGAGAGAATTTTTCACTCCTGTGAGAGTTAATGTATGTGGTTGGGCTAGTGAATTTCTGAAGCATCTTGCAATTAATCAACAGTTATAAATGTAATAGATTAGCCTGTCACTGACCAGCCTAAAATGTTGTATTGCACTCTGCTGACTGGGGTTTCATGAGGATGTACCTGCTTTTAGTGCAGTAGCAGGCTCATCAGTTCTATCATTGCATTATATGAATACCAAAAGGGCTGAAATATGTAACATCATGGCTTATTACCAGACTCTGTGGCCAACCACAGGTTAGGAGCAGTATCCTGCTCTAGGCTTTGACTCACAAACCCATAGCACTGGGGCTGTGTTTGCCAGGTGAGCTGGCTGCTACTTGGATCTAGTGGTAGAGCTTCACCTCTCTTCTGTGCGTGGATGCTTTTGAAGAGAAGTGAAGCAGTCTGACATGGCAATATTCATGCGTTACGTTGCGCTGTCATTTTATATGTCAGCCTAAGCATTAATACCCTTTTATTTCTGTGACATGTGGCATTATCTGTGTGCATTGTGGCAGTGGATGGTTGGCATCTTGATTAAAGCAGCAGCTACCAGTAGGAAGAGAATACACTTTAGAACCAAAATCACTTGCAATGTACTATTAATTCTTTTCAAGTCAGTCCTTAGTTATAGGTGGAGTTGAAGTCAATGAAACTGCTGTCATAGGCTTTAATGGTGGTTGGATCCAGCTTCCTAATAGCACTTTATGTTCTAGTTGTCTCAGAGGACTGTGCCTTTCATCTAGTTGAAAGTTAATAAAATTGCAAAGTCAGTGGTCCCAGCCTAACAAAAGGAGCGGAGCCTCAGTTTAACACACATTTCCCATTTCCAGTAGGTAATGGGAGTAGGACAAAGCTGAAATCTTTGAAAAAGGACACAGCCCTGTCATTGCATTTCTTTGGCACAAATCAATAGGGATTAAGCTATGGCTCATGGAAGTTCCTGCTAGAACTCTTCTATGAATACAACTGCTGTCGCTGCACATGGGAGGGGAAGTGATTTGTGCAGCCACAGAGTGTCTGTGTAACACTGTGGTTCTAACCATGGGTGAAAGTGGGGAGTTATCTGATATCAAGTGGGTAAACACCAAATATAGTAGCTAATGAACTTAACAAGGTCAAAATGTGTGAAGTTTACTCTAGGAAATCATCCTGTTGAGCAAAGTGATGGTGTCCTGTTCCCTGTCCTGTCTTAATATAAATTTAATAGCACCTAAAGAGAGAGAGTTACTGGGAGCTCAGTGGGTGGTTTAGTACCTCTTCATAGCACAGCTCAATACAGTTGTGCCTGTCATCTTACCTCTGCTTCCCTCCACTTGTCCTGGAAGAAGGATGTTTTTCAATGTAAAGCTTATTTGTCAGTACTTGAGAGGAGACGATCGATATAATTAAAAATACTAATCTTTATTTGTTTAATTTTTAACAACTCAGAGGATGCAGGTTACAGAAGCCAAGAAGCACTTAAGAAGCTGCCTAGTGCTCAAGGAAGCACCTGTATTGCACAGAGGTTTGGCACTGTTCTTCCCATCTGTGTTTTCTTTAATGTTTCCCTGTTCCTTTCTCCCTTGAGTAGACTGCCTGGAAACAGCTCCAGACAGTGGAATGTCTCTGAAGGTAATGTGTGCAACACAGGCACTGGTCTGTGCTGCTCTGTGCTTATTCTTGTGCAGAGATAATACAGAGAAAACAGTAAAACATTTATTCACTGCAAATATCAATTAAAATATTAATAAAATTACAAGGTAGAATGTGGGCAATTCAAGCAGCATTCATCCCAGTGTCAAGTATCCAAATAGCTGCTTGATAAGGAAAATGTCTCATTACCTTTCTCTCATTTTTGCATTGCCAAAACTCCAGCGAGCTCCCTTCAACCCTCTGCAGAGTGATCATAATGCACACAAATGCACAGAAAATGTCTCAGGATCAAAGCTCTGCTCTGCATGATAAACAAAGGATATTGATTTGAACTGAAGACAATTGGCTTGAGAGGCATGGCTTAGTCCAGCTGAAGCATTTGGCTGATGTAACAGAACTGCTGTTAGCAGAGGGGCTTTGCTTGACACTGGTTTGCATCATGCCCAGAAATCTTATCGCACAGACAGATGAATTACCTTCAGATATTCATTTGTTCATTGTCTGGGCTTTTTGCATCACTGCAATGAGTTCTGCCACATGGAATGAAATCAAATCAACAAAATTTAAAACCCCCTTCCTGTGAGGTTGCTACATGTTCATATAGTGCATGCTGACAGGGGTGATTTACAATCACATAGTGAAGGTATGAGCTTTGCTGACTTAAAAAACACAATATTTCTGGCCTGATTTTTGTGAGATTGTAGACTTGTTAATTTTTAACCCTAAGCATCAAAACAGTTCCAGCCATACAAAATTGTAGAAAAAGAAATTTGTGTAAATAATTAATAGTAAATGATTTTATAATGGGTTTGCCTACTTGGGATGTTTTACAGAGCTATAAACCTTTTTCACCTAACAATTACTGTTCCTGTCACTGAAATGGGTCAATGCACTATGTCGTTACATGATTTAAATTAACCTTATATATTAACATTGCAAAGGAAAGATAACCTGATAATATCATGACTGTCTCTAAGCTGAATGATTTCTCAGACCACTGAGAAATGGCTTTGGAAGCGTTGGTTCTCTCTGACAAAAATAATAGGACTTTGCTAGAACAGAATGTTGGGCCATCTGGCTTCAGGCATTCATCTCGGACTCCAAAGATCTCTATTTGATTCCTAGCTCTGAGCTCTTCCATCCACAGAGTGACTGGGGGCCAGTGGATTTTTACAATCATCAATGTTTTCTCTGCAAGGATAATGCTTTCCTATTTTGCAGGAATCTTGAAAGCTTATAATGAACTTGAGGTACCAAGACACAATGATAATGGTGACAATATTACTAGATCAACTGTGCCACCCATGCCTAGCTTTAGTCAGCTGCACTGTGAATCTGATGAGCCAAAATCTGAATCTTGGAAAATGTCTTTGACTATTCTAACCCTCATTGAAAATCCTGCCTCCTGATCTCCTAGGTTACAGGAGCTTGTGCCACTAATTAGCCGACGAGTCTGCAGCACCAAGGATGACGTGGATGAGGCTGGAGTATGGCAATTACAGCTTAAGAGATTTTGTAAAGAATTCAGTGAGAATGGACAGCTGGGTGTGTATACAGAGGATTTAGTAAAGGTCTAATAAAGATTCCTAGGTTTGTTCACACAGATCCATTGTCTAGCAAGTTACTCAGAAGAGGAGACTCTGGCTGCAGAATTACTGTAAGAACGGTATTTGGTAAATCATGTCTTTTCTGTGACCAAATCATTGCTACAATGCAAATGTTCTGGAGAAGCCAATTTTGCATGTTTTGTGCACACCTCATATACATGTGCCTGCACCTTGACACGGTCATACAGAATTCATCCTTTGAATAGAGTATTTGCTGTGTATCTCATGACTTGCTTTGATCCTTTCTTAGTAGCAAGTTAAAACAGTGAGTCAGCTAATTGAGCTTGAAAAACAGTTTAATCCTATTACAGCACATAAGGCATCATCCTTTTTGTTTTTATTTCAGTAATGCTGGTTCATGCACTATTCACAGATGTTAAGAAACATGTTTGTAAGCAGTCTGTCCAATCTAAAAAAAGTGTGGACCCACAACAGATACGTGAGTATTATGTTTTGCATGTATCCATAAAACAATGCATTGTTTCCTCTGGAGACAGTACCTTCAGAGAGAGAACATCATCCCTCTTCCTTCATCAAAATAAAAAAAGAAATGTGAAATGGTCAGATTTGGCTAGTGGGGCTGCAGTAATTAAGCTGGCCTTCCAATAAATATTTGGGAATAAGGGGAATTCTTGGTGTAAGGAGCCCTCCATCTTTAGGGTTCTAGGGCGGAGCTGTGGCCTTGCAGTACTGCTTGCTGCCTGTGGAAAAACAAGTCTGCGAGTTCATTATTCCAGAGTCCATAGTAAAATGCTCTTTAGTAGCAATGACTGTTTCATGTTTGCTGTGGGAACTCTGAAGTTGGCTGCTTTCCAGTGTTCCTGCACTCCTGTCCACTATGACCTTCAAAGGAGAAACAGTCCAAGTCAGATTGTTTCACTGTACAAAGGTCTGCTCCTGTGGCGTGAGACTGTGTGCCACAGGACGGGCAGCCACTTCACGGACCTCACTTCCCCCACCTTCCTAATAGCTTCATAAGCATAACCCAACATCAGGGACAGTCTGTGACAGGACTGCAAAATCAAAATCTTCCTGTTTTAATCACTGTCACGTTCCATAGTACTCTGCTGAAACAGGGACACGCAGGTAATGGATATTTCATTTCAGTACTTTGTGCAGATCGAGCAATATATTTTCCTGCTTATATGTCAGAGCTTGAAAGGACTATCCATTTTTAATGAGCTTCACCATGCATAGCTAATGTAGAGACTTAATTTTAGATACAGATTTTGGTTTTATGCGTTAGGGAACCATGTAAATCGCTGCTGTGAGTTAGGATGACACAAGGAGTGGGTTGTTCAGTGGTGGCTCAAAAACCCAGGCACAGGTAGAGGTGGTCCTCCTGATGCCTGAGTCCCGGCCAATAGATATTGTCAAGTATGAACTGCTAAATATATAATTTAACAGTCTATTCCAGCTCCCATTCCAGAGCCTGTTAAGGGCTCAATTCCCTGCAGGCAGAGATTAAAAATAAAGTATCTAAAAGTGGTTCTAGCTCAGCTAATAAGCAAAGGAGCAGGGTACACAAGTTAAGCTAGGGAGATGTACTGGTGCATTGATAACAGTATCTGGCATCTAGATGGCTTGTTGTAGCACAGCTGTGGGTGCCTGGCACTACCTACTGAGGACTGGGTTCTACAGATGCTTTCCAAAGGTGAATTCCACAGTACAGCTGCTGCATGGAGATTTTTGCTTCTCTAGCTATGAATCCAATCTATATGTCCAAGTCCTCAAGCCTCAAGCTGATCTTAATGTTCTGTTGGTAATAAAGGTGCTCTAGGGGTCCAAAGGAGTAATTCCATTTCATCGAAAACAAACAGTCTGATTCCTTACCTGCCTGCATGATAATTTGTGTCTACCATGATCACACAACTGCCAGTGCACCCCACAACATTCTGGAGTGTAAGTGCAAGAGGTCAAACTCTGTCAAGCCAGAGAGAAGTGCAATAAGAGTTTTTCCCAGGTCCCTTTTCTGTTGTATCATACTTTACCTGTTTTGTTCAGTCCAGAACAACAGTTCTTCAGTTCTCATTCCATGCTCTGGACTGCTAGTGCAGTGTACATTTTTCTTTGTTTCTTAAAATTTTATCTTGTTTTTATCTCTTGGGTTATTTTTCAGCAGTCAAGGAGAAGTACCACACTTATACTGATTACATGTGGCAGAGGAGTACCACCAAGGCCCTTGTGCCCCAGGAAATCACTGGAGTCCTTTATGGCTAGAGAGTCTATTAATCTAGAAGAACCATTTTGTAATGTTCTCCTTCCCCTGCCAGTTGTTTGTTCATGCATTGACAATGAGGAGCAATTGAAGGTGAGCTTACTCTTGTATTTGTAGCATATTAAAATTAAAGAGCTGTGCTTCCAAGAATTGCACTCTCCCACCTCAAATCAAACAGAAAAGGAAGACCTGAGAGAAGTGCAGAAGGTATGAGATGAAGCTCATTCAACTCATGTAATTAAATATAGAGATTCATAAGGCCAAGGGGCACCCGGGTAAATTAAAAGAAAAGCTTATGTGGAATGGATACATCTCTGGAGCAGCTTCAAATGAATCAGAATGTTATGAAGCCTTATCAGTCAAGGAAAGATGAATATGGCTGGGAGTGAACTGCTGGTCAGAGTGCACTTCTGACTGGAATTCAACAAAGGGTAAAACTTGTGGTACAACTTACATCAGTGAAATGGGGTGGTGGCTTTCTTAGACCTTAAAGAACATGACTATCAAAGTTATTGAAAGTCTTTCCATTAGCATTATGTGATGCTGAACTGAGGGGAGGTTGTGTTCACAAGCCGTATGTCACTATGTTAGCCACAAGATGCTCAAGGTACAGTGCAGGGAGGCAGGATAGGGAAGCAAAAGTTGTGAGAATATGAGTGACTACAGACAGAGGTAAATCAGGAACTTTCAGCAGAACTAAAGCTAATCAAAGCACGCAGAGAGAGTGAAATGTGCAGAAAAGGACAAGCAGGTTCCTGGGAGCATTATATCAAAGAAACTGAGGCAAACGCAAATCTGAAGTAAGTGGGAGTGACTTACATGGACTTCAGTGAGAGCTGAAGCTGTTCAGACTTATGCAGAGGTTAGTCCAGTTTAGCATTAATTACTTTCCAGGATACGGGTGAGAGCATCTCTACTTGCTCAAGGAGGTTTTTTTATTAGAAGCCTTTTGTTCCCATTCTTGAGATTTCCCACAGTGCCATCTGAGTTCAAGGCACTTCAGCATCTGTAAGGCGGTGCTCTTGAGTGTCAAGAAGAGAAGGATCTGAGGCCAGTAAGCAGAGTTTAGAGGAACAACACATACTTGACTTTGTTATAGTAAATTATCCCATATCCTTCCTACAACATAAGTTGCCAGGCCATCCAGATCCATCTGCAGGGTAAACACATGTCCATAATAACTGAGTGCTTATGCCCTGCTTTGTTAAGGACTCTACTGATTCAAAAGTCAGTGGGGTAAATAATAGATCCTGGAGCCAAAGTGGGATGATTTACATGATTTACTCATTTAAATTTCAATGTTCACGTTGCTCTTCCCATTCACAGCTCTGTGATGGCTGTGCTGATGATACCTAGGCCCTGGAAACAATGTGGTGGATGTGAAGGGATTGTATCTGTGTGCTAAGCTCTTTCTGTGGCAATTAAAAAAATCACAGCACTTTGAATTATGTGGGACCCTTGAAAACCTTATCTTGGGAGCTGTGAAGCTTCAGAGGCACTAACCACTGACAGTCTTGCTGCTTCACCCTGTTTTCCAGTCTCTACCTTCTTTATCCCCTTTGCCTTCCTAAAAGGGGTGTAGTGCCATGTGTGTGTGCAGTGGTCTCAGTGGTGCGGCCTTGGGTGCCACACAAAGGGAACATTTGTCCTGATTGTAGTATGAGTAGTTTGAGTGTTTTAATCATCTGTCTGTGCTGAACATCAGTCATTAGTAACCAGCAGATTCCCATGCAAGGAGTGGGAATGGTAAAATAAGCCAAACTTTATGAAATTGAGATAATAGGTTGATTACAAGGGATTACTGCTAATTTTAGGCAAATTATTTTCAACATTTGTCTACCTTTGCCTGTCTCAAAGGAGCCGTGTATTCATACCAACACCCATAACTTTCAAAGCCTTTAGTCTAGTATTCCTAGTTCAGATGTTTAGGGGGTCACTTCATCACTGGAAAATCCTGCAAGGAACTGTACTGCCACGGTGCTCCCTCTGGAAGTCAGAGCATCAGTGCTGCAGAAGTATAACATGCCAGTGCATTATTTCTATGTGATGACAGGACATCTTATGCAATTATTTTGGAGGGACCTTGTAAGACGGATTTGGGAGGATCCAAGCAGTGAGAAAAGAGGAGAGGATGAGGTATGGCAATCTCTAAACCATTTCCTCAGTCTTTCATGCATGACCATGACTATGACATGATCAATGCAGGATTTATTGTGCATAAACTTGAGTGGTGTAGGATCTAAGAGCTTTGGATTCCAGGAGAGAAACATACTGGGCTGGAAAAAGTCAGAGATAGATCCAGATCCACAGAGGACATTCACATTGCTTGAACCTATGCATTGTTCCACCTTTAAATTATCCACAGTAGGTCTCCTTTACCTTGCTAGGTTATTTTTCCACCAGCTTTGCTGTTTCTCAAAACTGCCATAGTTTCTTGCTCAGGTGGCTGCTCATGGGTTAAATATCACTTATGCTCATTTTTTTCTATTATGACAGTAAGAATAATTCAGTCTTCTCCATTAAACAATTTGTGGATATTAATTGCACGTTTATTAGCTTGCTCAGAAGTGTTCATTGTTTGCACAGCTGAGCTGTGTATCTCAGGAGAAAATAAATAAATATTCTTGTCCGAGGATATGTCAATGACAGACTTTCAAGCTTAGCAATCAATTTACATTTGTTGTTTTCAGAAGAAGGAAAGCAGGACATTTGGTTTTGGTTAAAAAAAATCCTTCCTAGTATCAGTCAAAGTGGGCAAAAGAGCAGTTTGATGTGACAGACACAGAGCCTGGCTCTGAGCCGTGGAAAAATACCCAAAAGAGCTTGACATAGCAGAGGATTTCCTAAATAGAGCTGGAAGATTGTAGAGTAGGTGTTGAAATTAATTAAGGTGTGATGGCTGAGTGTGGCTGCAGCAGAGCAGAGATCAGAAGGGTGGGAACAGGTTTTGATTTTTCACCAAAAATTGTAACTGATAAAGCAACTCAAAAAACCCTCAATAGAATTAATATCTCCCCCAAAGCTTCAGTTGCTAAGAAAACATGTTATAGAAAGTTTAGGTGGCTGTCCCAATAACAGACACAGACATTTTCTGACTCTTCCAGTTCCCTTTTTCTAGTAGCTTATAAATGTCAAATTTGAACTCTTCATACCAAAGTATCTTGCCCCATGTGTCACACACAGTCAAGTTGAACTTGGTTTTGTTGTGGGATCTTTGACTTTCAACTAAAGTACTTCAACACCTTCTCAGGACAAAATGTGTCCTGTATTAAATGATTTTTAATAGTTTGATTAACTTTATGGAGTTAGTTTTTAGAAAGGCAGTTACCACATATGTAGTTTGCCACTTCTGTGAAAGTAGCCTAAATCTGGTCATTATAAAACCTCATAAAACCTGTAGCATCTTCTATGAGAGACTTGTTAGAAATCATCAGCTGAAGTGAGGACAGAGTCTGTTGGCACTGAATATGTCCTGGCACAGACCCACCTCCGAGCAGACCATCATGGCAATTCTTCCTTCCAGTGATGGTCAAAAGCTGTGAGTTATAAAATGCAGGGATTTTCCTGTCCTCTCACTGATTCCCCTGTCTGCTACACTGGCTGCAGGAAGTAAAAAGGGAAAGCAGACTGATCTTAGTTGGGAAAAGGAAATGAGGAGGCAAGAAGACCTCATCAGAGCTCAAGATAAAGGGACTGAGATAAAGGCTCTGGTAAAATCCAGAGCCAATGGTTAACAGACAGAAGGACCAGGTACTGGGAAAGAGTAAGGCAGGAGAGGAATTTAGGCTGAAGAGGACCAAGAGAAGGAGAATCAAATAAACATTAAAATGCCCTCCCTACAGAACTGTGTATTCCTGAATCTTGGTGCTGCTGTGTTATTGGGAAGTAACAGTGAAGCCCATGGCAGTGGGTAACTCAGTCTCTTGCTTGAAGCTCAGCAAGCAGGTTGTGTGTAGCCGTCTTCAAGTGCTGCAGTTGCTGCTGCTGAAAGCTTTTCCTGGGATACCACTGAGCATTGCACTCATGTGTACTCACAACTGCCATTGATTTACTGATGTATGGGAGGTATTTGGATAAGTGTTGTCCTGGAAACAGCTCAAGGTTTGGATGGTGGGTGATGAAACAGGCCTTTGATGATGCACTGAATGAAAACCGCAAGCCTACCTGAATGCTGGGTGAGGAATGGCCTAGTCCAGCAATGTGGGGCAGCTTGGAAGCCAAACAGATCCTGTGTGGACATCTTCTATCCAGCAGCTGCTGCACAGGCTGCTCTGGGGTTCATGAGGGACAGCAAGTAGCCAGGTGATGTAGTTGGGGAGGAGAGACAGCCTGAGTCTAATATGGGAGGGAAGAGATAAGAGCTTTTAGGGTTACATCAGGGCAAAGATGAGGGCTGGCAGCATGCAATTTAATAAATCAGCTCAAATGAAATTGAGAGGTTGGAGCCTGAGTCTGCCTAGATAAACAGGTAGAGACTAGAAACCAAAAATTGGTGATTGACTGGGAGGGCTAGGAAGCAGCTGGATAGCTTAGTTTTGAGCACCAGAGGGGAAAAAAAACCCAAAAAACCCCAAACAAACCAACAAAAAACCCTACCAAAACAAACCAACCAACCAAAATGAAAAAAACCCCACAACCCACACCAAAATAGCAAAGAAATGAGAAATGCATTGTTCAGAGCAGAAAGGCAGGCATCAAATAACATGTAGAAAACGAGGAGAAAACAGAATATCCACTTGTTGCTATTGGGGACCGTCTGTTCCTGGAGACAGAAAGAAAGCTGGGGCCCAATGGAAAAAATTGCGTGTTAGAGTTCACAATACAGAGAAGGCTGAATTAAAATTGTGCAAGCAACTCTTCATCTGCAGAGGTGGGAGAGGATGCTGAAAAGTTAAAGTCAGAGGAGTGTTTTCAGGTTTTTTTGCTTGTTCTGAGGGTTTTTGTGCTTTCAACAAGGAGGGTAAATAGCTACTGCAATGGTGTAATAGGGTACATCATGAATGATTAATAAATTACCTTCTCCTTGGAACCTCTAGTTCTCCTAGGAGGGCAAACCTATCCAAAATGTAATCCAGTTTACCCAGAATTTATTGCTGGGAAAGGAAATTATGATTGGGGACATTGTGGCCTATTTAAGAAGAGCATTCATGCAATTACTCCTACTTGTGAAGTCTCTGATCCTTAAATTCTGGCATTTTTACATGTGGTGTGCATGACCAGAACTGTTCCTTTTAGGGTCAGGTTTGCACATGCATCTGGAGCTGCAGGAAGGAGCAGAAAAGCTGTTACTGACTTGGTGGCAGCTGAATCAGTCACCCTGGCTCCTATCTGCTGGATAGACTTGGCCTGGCAGTGGAAGCATCGCAGGAAAAGCCAGAGGAGGAGTCATTTGGGTAGGGCCCAAATCTCTCCTAGATTTCCAAGGTCAATAGGGACCAGATTATGCTGGAAGAGGCTTTTGGCTCTGTGCCTGCTTGGTCCTGGTTCTAGTCATTCCTGTGTGAATCCATTGGTAAGAGGAAGCTGATCCTGACCTCCAGGCATGTGCTTCCCCCTTATGACAAGGAAGTTTTCACACAGCCCAGGCATAGGCAGAAATGCTGTGACAACGGAAAAGGGAGCAGAATAGGAAAGGCTGATGAAAGAGAACAAAATCTCATTTTTCTTTCAAACATGAGCATTATATTGGAGCCCTGAAGTATGCCTGAATCAATGAAATAATTTTAAAATAATCTGTGAAACCACTGGAATGTCAACAGAGGGAGTGGCTAGCCTGGGGGCTCTGGGTAGTGGTGTCACAGCAGGCATCTGCAAGTGCCACCACATCCCTGCACTGAAAAGTGCCTCTACATGGATCCTTTTGTGCAGACAGATGTGGGGCTCATGCACAGGTTGGGGGCACTTGTGGAGCATACGAGCAGAGTCTGCAATTGCCATCTGAGTCTGTACCATTCAGAGTGCTGGCTGCTCAGAGATCAGCACCTCTCAAGGTAGTTGCAAGGCCTCCTGAGTCTGCGTTAAACAGGTCTGCTGTTGGCTGTCATGATGCAGTTAAAGATGTGGAAAATAAGAACAAATCTGACCTGTCTGTAATGTGCTGTCAACGTTAAACTGCTGTATAGATTGAGCTCCTTATAACCATACCAAGAGGGTCATCCCTGATTTCTAACCTGCTCCACCTGAGTTGGTGGTGGGAGGAGCATTTATCTTGTTTATAAAATCTGCAAATGGCCTTTGGCAGGAGGAGTTTCTCCTCTCTTTCCTCCCCTTGTCCTCAGTTCTGTCCCCCTCCCACCCATCCTGTTTAGGAGCAAAGTGCCACACCCTGAAGCTGTCCCTGGAGGGGCACAGGGAGTTCCTGCCTTGGGGCTGCCAGGAGCTGGTGGAGCAGGGTGCGGGGTAGGTGACCTGCAGACCAGCTGCTTGCCTCTGCCTGCCTCCCTCCTGCTGTGGCTGGAGGAACTGGGAAGGGGAGAAAATCCATGCCTCCCAGTTCTTAGGCTTGTCTGGGGCTTCAGCACAAAAACCAGAGCTTCTGGGGCTTTGGAAGGAGGTGGAAAGCCTGCAACTCAGGCTGCATCTTGGGTGGAGACCTGTTGGCCCTGAGGAGTGGGAAGCAGGCCAGTGGGCTGGGGACTGATCCCGTGGCCTCTGCTATCTTCTGGCAGGGAGGGCTCTGCTCCTCCCAGCTCTTGCAGCCAACATACGCAGCTCCCTCGCTGCACCTCTGATAAACAGGAGTGGTTTTGTGTAAAATCCTGTAAAATCTAGTTTGGATTTGGAGACATCTCTACTGAACTTAAATGAAAAGATGTCCTGAATTCTGCAGAAGCTGGGTGGACATTCTATACGGGGCCGCTTGCCCACAGCTTGTTCACTGATGTCGTAGACCTTTAGCTGGTGCAAAACCGCTCCATTGTGAAGCCAAAAAAAATCCGAGGGATGTCAGTGTGGTATGAAAACCCCACTGTCCTTCTTTAGGATGCATCACAATTTGGGCTGGATTTTAGAGCAAAATGTTTGAATTAGAATGGCTGAAGAGGTGCATGGAGAAGATAGGGAGCACTGTGGAGGCTGTGACTGAAGGCCTGTCAAAATAAGAATCTCAAACACAGGTGTGGGTGTGCCCTAGGGCTTGGGGACAGGCTAAGCAGCCTTCTGGGATCTCTTCCACTCCTATTTTTCTCCGAGTTCAAGACACTGGAAATGCAAACTCTCTTTTGGTTTTTTTGTCAGCTTTTTTGGAGTCCAGACAGGGATACTTGAAACAGATTCTGTCGTAAGAAACTGGATGAGGTTACTAAGTCCAGTCAGCACTCTGAATTCATATTTGCAGATCTTGGATGGTTCTCTCCATGACGCATACATTCAAAGCCAACTGAGCACACAAACTTTTTGTATAATGCATAAAAATTGTCTCATAATCTTTTCTTCATGCACTGTCTCCAGCACCACAAAAATTTTATTCCTTTTAAGTATGGGAAAGGTGTTGATATTCTTGGCTGACTGGAAACCTAACAAATACCTTTGACATCTAGCTTGGCTGTGTTTCTTGTTGGATCTGCCAAGCATTCTTCAGTTGTCAGGGTCTGGGATTTATATGCTGGGGAAGTGCATGATATTTTGAGGGTGCAGAGTTAACCAGTTTTGCACAAAATGTACTGGTTACGTAAAAGCCATATTTTAAAATTAAATCAGTGCCTTATGGAAAATCCTTACTTCAGACCCAGGAACTGAAACTCTCTGTTTATGCATAGTGCAGATGAATTGAGGAGTGGCTTTGCAAGCTCCTCCACCCTCATATGTTACCGTGCTTTGACCATGACCTGAAGGGTTCATCTGAGAGGTAAAGTGCTAATTGGATTTCCATGTCCACTTCACTAACTATAGTTTAATCTGTGGCAGATTCTGTTTTGTTTTCCGCTTGGGGTGTCTGTGTGAAGATCTCCTTTTCAAAAGCCTCAGATAACACCAGGCATTTTGCAAGCCAGACTAATGGATTTCTTCCTGCCTCCTTGAAGTTTTGTTGATTTGTGTTCATAAGCAGAGAAGAGAACTTTACTTGAGGTGGACATACTCCTTTTCACTTGGATCACTGGCTCATTTCACTGCCACTGTTGCTAGCACTGAAGTTGCAAATCCCCAGACTAGATCCGCCTGAAAAGGAGTTAGACTTGAATCCGTATGAGGCTTAAGAATAAAGGCAGGGAAACTTTTTATGTTTTTCTTTCAGATTTTGAGCTTTTCGGAGTCTTGGGTGCCTTTTCAAGCATTTTTCACCTGCCAAAAAAAAAGAGGTTTTTCTTTGATGGGTAGATGAGCATGACCTGTAGAGAGATCGGATATTCTTCTGCAATCACTTGACTCCAGTAGCAGGGTCTTCAGAAAAAATGTCAAATGTCTTACTGTTCCTGGTGAACATGTAAGTGCTAGCAACATGGCTGCTCTCTCAGCTCTGCCAGGAGAAGGTGGCTGTGTGATCCTATGCCTGTAATCTTTATTGGCTGGAGCACAAGCTGGAGTTCACTGTGTTCACAGCAGCCTCTTCCCAGATCAATGCCCTCACCAGGAGAGCTGCTGTTGCTTTTCTTTCTAATTAATGTAACTTCTCCCTTGGTCCCTGAGTTCTTAACCACAGGTGAGACGGCTGGAAAACCGAGTTGTGCGAATGTATTCCCAAAATGGTGTTTTATTGGAAAGCATGACAGTGAGGCCTTGCAAAGCCCAGTTTCTTCCTGTTCATCTCCCATAGGCACCTGGTGGCATATCCTGGGAACAGGCTGCCCGTGGGCGAGTAACACAGGCGCAGCTGCCTGTGCTGCAGCTACAGTCCGTGGGTGGCATCATCTGAGTCTCTCAGAAACGCTGTTATTTCCAGAAAACATCTCATGTGAGGCAATGCTGCCTTTCAGAGCCTTTGCAACCTCTTCCCTTGCCGAGAGGAAGGGGATCATCCCTGGAGCTGGTATATTTTTATGTGCTTGCCCTGTGGATCACGAGGCTTGTGAATAGTGTGTGTTTAGACAGTCACAGAAGACCTCAATCCCCAAACCAGCTTCTGCCTTGTTAGAAGAGAAGCTGTTCAAATCTAGTGGGTTTCTAAATATTGCTCTGCAGGCTCCCAGCTCTGTGAGAAGCAAATGGAACCCACACAGCAGTTGATCTCTACTGGGAACTTCCAGTGAGGCCAGCAGGGACCTTGTCTGCAGCAAGCTAGTCATGGCATGGAATAGTAATAGGAATGTGCTTTCCAGAATTTACTATCTACCTGCCTTCTTAAACAGTCTCCATTCCTTCTATTTCTACAGGCTAGATACAAGTGCTACCAGGAAGAAATTGAGCCTTTTATTTATTTCTTATTTTTTCAAAATTAAAAAAATAATTGTCTCTGAGATCTGATGTCAAGTTACAAAAACCCAGCCTTTTTGTAACTATTTCAGATACTGAAAAAAAAATGTAAAAGCCTTAAAGACAGCTGCTCATGGTGGGCCACCAATGCTCTTGAATACTGTGGTCTCATCTGTTGTAATATGCACAACTAAAGTATATTAGTCACATCTTTATTTTATTTTAGTTAATTGAGAGTAAGATATTTCCAGACAACAGCAATGGAATGGCAACTGAGGTCATAATTCTTGACACTGGCTTTTCTGAACTGCAGCAAAGATCTGACTGGAAGCTTTGTTGAACTTTAGAGTGTAAAAATATATTGCATGGATATGCCTTTACTGCAAAAAGCAGATATGGATTATTACTAGATACATTCCATAATGGAAAGTCTCGATTTTTAGGTGGATGTGGATCCACCCTGAACATGTCTTTGTTTATTTGTACAATTGCTTCCTGTTTTTTCTTATCACAAACTTTCAGCTGTGAATTAAAATAAAGAGGTGGGCTGTGACGTAGCAGTCTCTACACTAGGGGATGTGAAGAGGTCTTTTCATCAATGCTTTGAGGGAGCCGGACAACTATCCAGGGGTGTAGGGGTCAGGACAGACTTCTAAAGGTTCCTTCCATGACTCAGATGTTAGTTCAACTTGACTGAAGCAGAGGAAATAAAAGCAGCAACAAACCTGGACTTTTTTCAGTGATTTTTGGAATTACACATCTGTGTTCTTCTCTTCCCCAGTATCTTTTAGAGCTGCTGGCCAAAGTCTAAAACAAAAAGGGAGAATTTTTAACACTATGTTCTTACTAGTTTCCTAAAAATAGGAGGTCAGGGAGAGTGGAGTTGGATTTGAACATTTGCACTTGTGTCCCCAATAAATCTTTCAATCCTTTTACCCATTCTTCTCACATATGTTCTCTGAGGGTTTTTTGTAAAGAATTTAAGAAAAGTAAATGACAAAGAATTCAGCTGTTTTACTTAGAGATGAAAGCAATTCTTTATTTGCATTAACCTATCAACAGATGACTCTTTAGTTTGTAAGTGTTAAAAGTTAAGTGAATGAAGTGTATGTGCATTTTTTTTTCCTTAAGGCTAGAAGGAACCACTATGATTATCCTGTATGGTTTCCATGGCACAGGTCATCTAAGCTCAGTGATTTCTTCTCCTGCCAGAAAGTTCCCAGAAGTTCCTGCTGAAGCCATAAGATCACTTTCAGAAATGCAGTTTATTCTGCTATTTGCTAGAAAACTCATGACATTTCAGTGTATCCAAAAGTGAACAGTCCTGACTGAATTACATAGGTGGAAAAATTTGCACTTTATTTGTAGTGAATTTATTTATCATTATCTTCAGCAGATGGATCTTGCATTTCCCTGATGGATTCGAGTCTGAAGTGTGTTCTGTATTCAGTGCATACAAAACTGACTAGGTAATTTCTTGGCCTCTACTTGATAAGTTAGAATGAGTATCTTTATTTGACAAATGGCATGCTTTTTGGATCTAAAATGATTTTCTTTTTCTTTCTGATTCTTTCCCTGTATTCAACTTTTTTCTCTCTTAAGAATATCCCCCAAAAGCAGGTGTAGCATTCCAGCAGCATTTACAGTAATGACAGAAGTAATGTCATGCCTTTCTCCTGGAAAACAAAGGAGAGCAGGAGAGGGAGTTGACCCAGATTCCTTTCTTGTCATAATGTCAAAGTCAGTTATGAAGATTTCTAAACATGCAAATCTTACATTACTCTTATTTCTTCTACCTAAAGTTACAAGGAAAACACTGATAGAATAATCAGAACATCATCTCCGTTGATTTCAGTGACCTTTATGTTAGTAGCAAGTTGGGCCTCCAGTGATAAAGTATTTATGAATATGATTCAGAGAAAAGCCTTCCTAATACAAAGACAAAGCAAATTCCACACATTTCATTGGGCTCCCTCTGTGAATATGAAGAGCTTAGGCATCCTCCTCTGCTCCTCTGAGCTCAGATCAGTCAATCAAGAAAAGAAAGTTGTGAAGGAAAAAAAAGAACAAAACAAAGAGGACTTTGTGCCAACCAGATTCTTCAAGGGTATGAAGACCAAAGGCAAAGTGATTTTTCAGGTGGGATGCATGTAAATAAATGAGATGCTTCTCAAAGAATCCAAACTTATTGTCAAAATCAGCACTACATTACAAGCAATCAAAGCTGGTTGAAAGCTTCCATTGCAAGCTGCTCGCTGAGACTGCATGTCTGGATATAGAATCATTTATACAACCAGGGAGTGTGTGTGCAGGGATTTTGTTGGAGACCCTTAAACAAAGAAGTCCAATTTACATGTTGGATATAATTAATTGCAAGTGTAATTCCAGCTGAAATCTTTCACCAGGCCTGAGCTGGGGGTAAATACACAATCTGCAGTTATGCTGCTGTGATGCATCTGCTCTTTGTGGCCATTGCAATCAGCTGACAAAATCAACTGCCTGGAGTAATGTGGCTCCAGGTGTTCACCCTGTTCCCAGCAGCCTGTAATGTCCTCAGCACATCCCTGTTGTGTGCAGCTTTCTCATTAGCCAGCACAGAAAGAGACATCCCATTTTTAAGCATGTCTCTGGAAAACATGCTGAAATCCTTCTCCCAAGGACCTTGCAACGTGTGCAGCGCTGATCCTGATGGAGGGGCCAGTGGTGCCTTGCAGTGACCTGTGAAGCAACCGGGGAGTCTGCAGCTCTGCAAGCCTCTGGCTCTTGCTGTTAGATGATGAAATGACCCTTCCCTTCCACAGCTGCAGCACTGTCCTTGGCACCCTCTAAGCAGCCCTGGGTGCTTGTTGCTATGTGGGCATGCTCTGCAGAATGCAGTCTGTCCATATGGATTCATCTGGACAATTAAATTTGAAAAAAAAAAATGTAATTTTCCTGGAACTTGTGTCCACCTCAGCCCCTTAAGGAACAAAAGTTTCAAGTACTTTACAGGCTGCTTTCCTGTGTCAAGCAGTTCAAAGTTGTAAGTCAATAAACATCAGCTACCATAGCAATGGCAAAGTATGTAAGAAAAATGAGTGAAACGAGACCAGAACTCTAAGGACAAGAACATCAGGATAGTCTTAAGTGGTGTAAGAACAATAAATTAATTATTGCTAGCACTACCATTGTCAGACTCTCCTGAAAGCCTCATCTAGCAGTGGTGAGAACTGCAGGATGTAGGAGATGGCAGAGGTGTGTCCCTGTTAGCTAAAAGAATGAAACTATTAGCTCGAGCTGTCCCTTACCATGGGACTGATTTTTGTTTGAGAACTAAGGTCCAGGTTGTAAAGCAAATAATTATTCATTTGCAGGACATTTGTGAATTCCATAGAGTATGTCAGAAAATAAAGTAGATTTGTGAGGCCACTCTAGGGTGAGGTAGAAAATAAGCAAGGTGAAGTCAGTCTGAGAGGGAGCTGCCTACCCCAGGGTGTTTCCTAAAGTCACAGTGTTTTGCCCTGGGTGCAGACCACCTATTACACAAGTCTTCCAGGACACAACAGGAAAACCTGGGAGGCAGCAGTAACAATACACCCTTGACACTCCTTTGAGCTTTCTCCATCCCCCCAGCCAAGCCAGAAAGACATGCACCCTAAAAAGGCTAATGCTCAGCATTAGGTGAGGTATCACAGATTGTTTTAGCTTCACTGGAAACACACCCTGGTCCTGCAGGACAAACATCTGGTGGTGTGGGTGGGAGTGTTTCATTAGCTGGAGGACCAGGACAATAGAGCATGTCTGGGCTTGTGAGGCATCAGGGAGTGAAAGATTTTTTTTTTTTTTTCCCTGTATGTTTTTATTAATTTGCCTTAGTCTGGCTGTCAGGGTATCTCTGCTGAAACAAGAAACTTGTTCATTCCCTTGCCTCCCTGCTGGGACCACTTACATGTGTATTAGTTACTGTCAGTGAGCATAGTGCATTAGGAGCATCTGGCTGGTGGGAAGTATTCTCTGGACATAAAAAGTGCTGCCTAGAAGCAATACCTCTCTCCTTCTGACTCGGATAGGTTAGAATCTGAAAGGTGAAATACATCTCCCACCCCCAAACCCATTAGTTGCTTAGACCTAACTGTGATGTTTTGGTGAAAGGGCTTGACAAACAAAACACAGACATAAAGTAGTTCTGAGATATATATTTTTATTGTTGGCTTGCAATGTGTTCATGACCACAAGGCTTCCACTCAAATAGAAGCAGAACATACAAGTGTCCTGGAAGTTATTGCTATTATTGTTTGGTTTTTTTAGCCTTGTTTTTTGTTTTTTTTCTTTTAGTCCCCTGTTGATCTTGCATTCCAAAATGAAACAAAACCAGCTAAAGATGACAAAAAAATGAATGCATTCATGTATTTTGTTATATTTAACCCTTATTTTCCTTTCTTGTTGTACATTATAAAAATGTAACTGCTGTGTATATAGATCTGTATTCCAAGTGAAAAGTCCATACTGAATTCTTCCACCTTAACTGGAAAGATGTAGATCACTTTCTGTGTTTTCACCATGGGCCCTGATCCAAAGCTCAAGGAAGGAAGTTTTCAACAGACATTACTGCGGGCGTGTGTGTCACAGACACTAGAATGACTTTCTGTGCGTGGTGGGAAAATAGAATTTTCCATTCCGTTATTTTCCTTTTTAAAAGGACATGCAGTATGTACTGGTTTATTTTTTAAACTATTTATACAACTGTATCCTGAAAGGCTACAACTTCCGCCAGTGTAAACATTGCTACTGTTTGTTTCTACGGTGTTGAGGAGTGTTTATAAGGTTGGGGAAGAACCATCTGATAGTGTGGCATGTGCTTTTTAAAAAATCCCCCCGTTTATTTTCTCTAAAAACTTTTGGTCAGATTCTGATCTCAGTTACACCACTGAATCAGTGGAGCTGCCTCACATCCAGCAGTGTGCCTGAGCTGAAAATGCTCCCCAGCAGGCCAGATGCTGGAAGCAAGGCTGGGGAGATAGATGGTCTTGTCCAGGGCTCTGCTAAGAAGGCTGTACCCTACATTTGTAAGCATGTAGTTAAAAACACTTCTATCAAGTTCAGTGAATTTTTTGCACATTCTTCGTATGTGAATTGTGTAAGTTATGGCTATTTGTACCACAAAACATTTTGCGTAACCTGTAGCTTTGGTTTTATCAGTATTATACCTAATCCCTGCATCTAATTATTCTTGCATCTGCAGAATGTCCTGAGTTGAATCCAAATATTGTGAATTTAAGCCACTGCCACATCAGTATATATTTTTAATAACTATATACATTTTCCAGTGAGTTCCAGGCACTTGAGAGGAAAGCTGCAATTACAAATATTTACCATTCTGTATATTTAATCCTGAAATTCTGGCATCAGGCTCTTTTGTCCTATACTTAAAGCCATTTTTCTATTCTAGGTTTCCATTTGCTAAAGGTGATCGAACCACTTCAATGCATTGATCTGTAAAGTGCTTTGTGATATCTTGAGTGTGAATGCAGGAAAAAATAGAATTCCAGTGTGTCAGGTATTAAAAAAAAAATTAGCTCTTGGCTGAGAAAAATATCTATGCTGTCACCTGTTTTTTTGCTGACATTTTCCATGGATAGCACAATGGCTTTAAAAGCACTTGGGGATTGCGAAAAACAGAATAGGCAGTCTTTGATTTTATGGGGCTTCTCCTTTCCATTAGCTATGCCACTTTTCAAACTTTCCAAATAGCCATTTTGTTCTTTCCCCAAAATATAAGCTCTTTATAGGAAACTGGACTGTCTGCAAAATCAAACTTGTGGATCTTTTTTATGAAATACAAATCTCAGCATTGCTGCAAAGGATCCTGTACAGGTTTGGAACTGTTCCCTACCCAGGACTAGAGCAAAACATGACATTTTCAATAACAATAGGTGTGCCGAGTGTATCCTTGTGAAGCTACTGCTCACAGGGACAAAAAATGGTACATAACTTTTGATATGCAGATGATTCAATCTGCCTTGACAGGCTAGTGGGGGATTTTCCATCAGCCAGTGTTACTACAGCCTGTCAAAATTTACTTGGCAATGTAAGATTTACTTTAACATTTTTCCACTAATATCAACAGCTTATAACAATAAGCTGGATAAAATGTCAAAACCTTTGAAGGTGAAGTAAATATTCAGTTAACTGGAAATGAAGCTGCCCTCCAGGAGACAGGATTCCTGGAGAGGAAGTATGCAAGAAGCATCACCTGCTGTGTAAGTTTTGCTCTGTTTTTCTGATTTTATTTTTGTTTCTAGAGAATTAATATTTTAAACAATAGTCTTCTAACTTCTTCTAGGCTTTGGCAGTTTTAATAATAGCATACACCCTGAAAGGCAGGAATCAAGCATTGTGACCTCTGAGTAAATATAATAAAGATAGAAGCTGAGAGTAAGAGCCATGAAAACTACCCTGCAGTTAAGATTTAATTGTGTGATTCAACATCCTCCTCAGCCATCACTGATTTTTTGTGATGAAATTTCTAACTTTACTTGGTTACTATAAGTGTGGATGAACTATTAATAACAAAATTTTAAAACAGATTTTTAAAACTTCTTCCTACCTTTGCTAGTGTGCTGATGAGGCAGCAATCTTCCTTCCCACTACAGGCATGGTTTGCAATAGTTTGGTGTGTTTACTTTCCTGCAAAAGGGACTGTTCAAGGCAGTAGTGAAAATGGTTATGTAAATCTTGGTAGGTACAGCCTTGGAGGAACATTTCCCTTCATAACCCTTCTGCAAAGGACTAAACAGTACTTTTGAGCTTTTTTTTCCCAGTGTAAAAAAGATGGTTGGACCTTGAATTCAAGTGCATAGGAATAAGCCTCAAAAAGCTTTTAAAAAGTCCTCCAGCAATAGAGGGTAAGTGGGGTTTTGTGGAAAACTGTTGCTCTAGCATAAGAAGCAAGAATGTATGAAATACCAGATCTAATTCTTTGGGTTTCACTCAAGTCACTATTTATAGGATGATCAGTGAAGCTAGCTTCAGACTTCATTTATAAATAGATGAGAATACATTTCCCTTCTATGCCAGAATTTTCCAAACCGCAGCTTCAGGCTTCCCATGTTGTTCTGATGAACATTGCTGGTGGTTTGTGGACATGGGGCTGGGCACTGGGAGGAGGCTGGTAAAATTGTATCCAGTAGATTCACCTTCCTAGTTAGCAAATACTGCCTGTACAGTATATGCAATCCTATTTTTGGGTGTAATGAAGGATTTGGATTCTGCTTGCCTACACACAGACAAAATGCTGATGACACTTCATACTTGGGGCTTCTAAGACACTCAAGAACTTTTTACTGTAGCTCGAAAGTCAAATTTTATGAAGGAATGGCTTACTGTGTAGAAGTCTGAAGAAATCTGCAGTCCGTGCCTTAAGCCCTTAAAGTCTGCTGTGCTTGGCTGCTTTTAACAATTTTTTTTTGTCAGATCCTTTCTAAGACAGAATCATGTCACTAGAAGTTTTTTGCCATTGGAGCAGCCCCACACCCAGCAGACAGAGACTGATTCAGTTCCACTGAAACTTGTCATTCTTGATCTTTGTTGCTAAGAGTATGTAATTAAGGTCACGTTATAGGGCAGAACATTTTTTCAAATAAGCAATCTTTCATGGGAGCAGATGAGAACTCTCTGCTAACTGAGGAAAGTGGAATCTTCTTAAAGCTTCCCACAGAATTAGAAGTTAACAACTTGCACTTGAAAACCTCCACCTGAGTAACAGCTGTGGTGTGGTGTGCGCACAGAATCTGACACAAAATGCTTAGGAGGTGGCAGCTTCAGGCTGAAGCTCTGAATGTTAGAGCAGCCTTTTCTTCTGGTAAATTAATCTTGTTAATATGCCCCTCTGAGAATAATTTCCTCCATCTCTGTGGCACTAGCATTAAAGCAGTGAGAGCACCGGGATGAGGTTTCACTGACACCAGGCAGATCCCTGTACAGGCAAACATGGTCCATGTGCATGGAAGTGACCAAGGAATCACAGCCTCAACAGTTAAAACTGAACATCATCAGAGCAAGTTGATGAGCACTGAAAGCATTTTAAAAGGTTTTACCTTTTCTAACTTGTTTACACTGATGGATTTTTAGAATATGTGCTGTTGTCTTAACCTGACCTTCACCCAGCTACATTTTTCATAGGCAAAGTAAGCATGTGGTCAAGTCCCTCAAAATCTGTGAGAGGAGTTAAGAATCCAGCTTTTCCCCCCTATTTTGTATTTCACTTGGCAAAGCTGACTAATTAGGTTCACTGAAGTTCCTTTTTTGTCTTTCTTGTACCTGCCCAGAGGTTTGTATTTTCTGTCACATTAGTAAGGAAGTGTCTTTGCTGTTGATCTTTTCAGCCATTTTTTTCTTTCAATGTCTGCATTTATTCTTGATACTTGATAGATGTTTTTTTTTTTTAATAACAAGATCAAAATTTGGGTGTTAAAATTAGAGACGTTGTTATCCCACCAAGTAGTTAATGGACTAGCTGTTCCAGTATAACCTATCCAAATACACATTACAACTTTGGGTTTCATCAAATTACACAAGCTGGGTAATGTGTATTTGTCTAATGCACCTAGAGGAAAAGAGGAGTAAAATTACTGTTAAATACCAGGAAAGAGAATAGAGAATAACATTAGGCAAGAAGGGAGAAATCTTTTTTTGAAGAAAATCACTTCGATTTTCCTTGAACAGATAAATGCTGAGGCTTTTGGTCAGCCTGACTCCCCATTTCTTTTTTGGTACCTGAAAGGAAACCTTGCTGCATTAACACCTTTAATGCATGGGACTGAGACTCAAACTTCTGCACCAGAAATGATGTTTTGAAGGCATAAGATACTTCCACCTGCCCCTTAGTTGTTTCTTACTAAATGTCAGACTTCTTCTGCGGTTGTTTACTCTGCAGAAATGTACATTTCCAATGTGTCAGTGCAACCCTGCTGCAGACAGAAGTTTAGTAGCTGAGTGCAGGCAGCAGGGCAGCCCTGGGAGTGCAGAGATCAGTGTAACTCCAGCAGTACCCTGCTTCCCAGGATGGTTTTGTGCAGCTGCCCTTGGGCCTCTGTTGCTGCAGCTGAGCTATTTATTGGTGTATGAGCTAGCTGAGTAAAAAGACAAGTAGAGTAGACAAGCCTACTTTTGTCTGTCTGTGCAGCTTCAGGCATACCTTTGACTGCAGCTGTAGACATTCTCCATGGTAGGGTTTCTTCCCTATGGAGCCTGCAGGACATATAAGTAGGTCCCAAGATGCTTTATTTTTTAATGTACTGACTCGAATACAATGGAAATGTCTGCGAGGGGTGTTGTGGTACATTGGCCCTGTGCCTCTCCCAGTTCTTGCTAATGCTTCCTGTCCCTCCATAGTGCTGCAGGCCCAGCAGCAGGACTCCTGCCAGGACTCCTCCCGGACGCTGGAGATTGCCATGATGTTGGCACAGAGAGCAGGAAAGCCATCTTTTCTTCACACTGTCAGCATTTCCACTGCTGACTCTGGTGGCGTGGGAAGGAAACAGCAACTGGACAAGGCTTTTGTAAGTGCCCTATCCTTTAGTCATTTTCCAGGGTTTGGTATATTGGGCACATCGAGAAGCGGACCCTAAGTTCATGGGAGGTCTTGGTAGAGAAAATGGCTAAGAACAAATCCTGCAGGGATGGAGTAGACACAAAGCAGTAGGGGTATTTCCGAAGAGCCGAGGTGTGAGGCTCTAACATGTTTCTGTTTGCAATGACTGTTGGGAAACAGAAATATAGTGGTAAATAGATCAGAGTAAAAGCATTGCTACAACGTATTACCAAAGTTAAGGGTGTAGCCCAGAGCTGGGCGTTCCTGAGATGATGAGAAGAAAGAAGAGTTGCAAGAGCAGCCACCATGCTCCCAGATAAGCTATGTGCTAGTGAGGAAGCTAGGAATTTTTCCTTTAGGCAGATTGTTGCCCATCTTTGATTTTCTGCTCAAGATGTTGTCCAAGTCTGCTATGAGACAAAGCACTAGTCAAAGCACTAGTCTAGATCTGTGCCTTTGTGCCTCACTGTGTGTTTAAAACTAAGCATTAGGGGTGGAGGGAAGGTGTGCCTGGTGTGAGGAATGGATCTCCCTTCTCAGTGACACTGTGAACCTGTGTAACTGGAACTCTCTGATGCCATAATGCTTTTTCAGTTTCATGTTGTAGCTAGGAATTTTTTCTTGCAGTGCATTTCTTCTGTCATTTTGGACATTGCCACCAGAAGGTTTCTAGCTTCAGTATTGCGTTAGCTATTGTGACTCTTAATACCTACTCTAGAGATGTTGCTTTGGCTTCAGTTTGAAAATACCCTCTTGCAATTTCAGTTTATGCAAAGATGACTGAAATACATTAGATGCTAAGAAGAGTAAAGCCTCTACAATGAATTATTTTGGTTTGATTTGGACAATGTATTAGGTTATTTAAACTCTAATTTATTTTAAAATGATCTTTCAGAGATTTTGGAATGCGTTTACCTTTACACACCTGCATAGTATTTTTCTCTTGGGGAAGGTGCATATGGGTATATTTCTGCACAATAGAAATGAGACAAAAATACTGAGCATAGTGGCTTACTATATTTACAAAAGGAAAAAAAAAAACAGTAAGAAATCCATGGCAGCATGGACAAAATGTGTGAGAGAAAAAAGGCACCTCAGACTCCCAAGCAATGGGACTACAAAGCAATGGGCAGAAGAGGAGTAACTTCACCCAACATTTCTTTACTGATCCTTTCCACTTCATTTAACAAGAGTTTCTATTATGGCCATTGATACAAATCTTTTCAGTTTGGTTAAAGGAGTGGGAATGTGACCCTCAGAGTGAACAACCTGTTTGTTTATATTTACTTGCTGGGATTAGGAAGTGCTGGTATTTTAACTTGAAAGTATTCCCACCTTAACTGTCATGAGGTTGAATATTTTAGCTTTCTAACCCCATGAGCTGAAGCTTCACTCTAAAAATATTAACAAATATTTGCAGTAAATTTTTAACTTGAAAATGACATCTTCTCTTTCAAACCTGGCGATGCTGTTTTTACTCAGCAGTGGCAAAATGTTTGTATCTGACACATTCTTTACAAAATGTGGGCTCTTTATAAAGAAGAAGATGACTGTCAGTAACTGGGATAACTGGTTGGAGCCTACAACGCCCCTGCTGTTCCAGTTCTTGCTTCTTCAGGCATTCATTCCTACCCAGTTATTTCCACGATAACCAATGGCCCACCCATTTTTGAGCTCTGTGGGTTAAGACAGGCAAAATCTTAAAATACACTGGATGCTCTTGGGCACTCACATATGTTACAATCTCTTTTCCTGCCTACTTGTTTGGGAGATATTAGTAGTTGAGTGAAGGATGATTTTTCCTCCCCTGATATTTCTTAGTATCCTAGCATTTTTATATATATATATATTTTTACTTCTATATTTATGCACACACACATACATCATTAAGTTATCTGAGTTCCTATTACTAATGGCTAAAGTAAAAGCAACACCTATGCTGGACCAAAAAACTGAGAAGTTTTATCCTTCAAAGCCTGAAATGTGAGAGGATACATACACTTAGACACTTGCTAGTTTTTATGGTTCACAACCAAATTATTCGGCTTTTTCAAAGAGCATAACCTAACTGGGTTAATAGAAATTTTTTTGCAATATATTTTAATATATAATGTACGTAATAAAGAAACCATGTTATGTGTGTCAGATTTAGTGATCCTCTTGGTCAGGAGCAGTCTCTTAATGTTGGAGATATTCCAGCTAATTTCAGTATCACTGTCTGGGAGAAACTTTATTTTTCTTTTCTCTGTGTATGTAACTTTTTAAAGAGACTGAAGCTTTGGCTCGTCCTTTTGGTTAGGAAGTGTTTTGCTTATTGTTATTATTGTTGTTAAATACCTCTTTACTACCACCATTTACATTACAAAGAAGCAAGAACCTTCTGGTACCTATCTGGACACCCTCATAGTGGGCTCTTATTGTCCAAGATGCTGTATAGATAAAGAACATAAATGACCTGTTTTAGATATCTTAGCATCTAAGAGTGCAGAATCTTCAAAATAGAAAGGTAGATCCCAGAGAGATTGTTACTGAATGTTTATACTATATATATATTTCATGTTTATATTTTATGGGGTGAGCTCAACTTACAAGAAGTAGATAGTGAATGACAGATTTATAGTTGGACTTGATGATCTCATTTTTCCAGACATGTTTGTATTATTAAGTGCCCCTTTTGGACTCCCACTGGAAATCAGGAGTATAAGGAGAGTGCATTGAAGGAGCAGTTAAGGAGATGACTCTGAAGGGGCAATCTTGGAAACCAAAGGAGAATAAAATCTCAAAAAGTGCCAGGCTGATAATTTTGACAGGCTGGAAATGAAACAATATTCCCAAGATTATGCCAGGAAGTGGATATTAGAAATTTTGGCAAAGCAGCCGAGTGTGAAAGGACAAGGACCCATATAAGAGGAAGTTTAAGATAGGCACAGAGGAGAGGAGCTCCAGATAGCAGTTAAATTGTGTGTTAGGAGAGAATGTGGGGATCAAAAGTGGGAGACAAGGATAGCTAATGAGGTAAATTAAACCAGTGGTGGTTTGTTCGGTTTTTTAATAAAAAAGATGGATAACACTAGTCTATAGCTGTATGACAAGTGAGAGCTTAGGGACAGCAGACAGGAGGGAACAAGAATGGGTGTGAAAAGGACAGACACATATGCAAGCAGAGGGGCTAGGGTTAGCAAAGGAAACCTGGAGCAGAAATGTTTGCTCTGGACTTGGATGGCAAAGGGGCATGGGGAAGGAGGAAAGGCACAGCTAGGTATTTACTCCAGGAAGACAGGCAAAATCCTACCCAGAGAAAGAGGAAGAGGGGAAGTGTGGCAGAAGGGCAGCTGGGGTTGAGATTCAGGGGATTAGGTGATACTGGCAAAGGGGTGTTTATGTAGGAGGGTGTCAGGACTGAAGTGGGAGAGGATGAATGTGTTGTGGAGGAAGTCAAAGCCAGGATGGGATTTCCACTAGGAGCAGCAGGAGAACAGCAGCACTAGAGGAAATGGATGCTGGGGGTGAGCCAACATTGTCTTTGCGATAGGAGAGGGTGTCAGAGGAGGAGGAGCATGAAGTCTAGGGAGACCCAATAACCAAATAAATGTAAGGAAAGGGAAGGACAGCTGCGAGCAGCAGGCAGCGGTGGATAACATTCCAGGGAGGCTGTGGGCGAAGGCCTGCTGGGAAGCTGCTGCACAGAGGGGGAAGATCTGGAGGTGAAGGCAAAGCAAGGCTCCACCAGCAGCACCAGGTGAGGCAGAGGGACCCCTCCCCCCGTGCCCCGGGACACTGCGCCTCCTTACCGGGGGAGCCGGGGACACCTGCCGCCGCCGGGCCGAGCTCCCCGGGCCGCAGGGCGACCGCTCGCTGTCTCCGCAGGGAAAGGAGGGAGGAAGGGAAGGAGGAAAGGGGCGCGGGGGCTGCGCTGGGCCCCCGCCCCGCCGCGCTGTCTCCGCCCCTCGCCCCTCGCAGCCGCCGCGGCCGGGCGGGCGGAGCGCAGCGCAGCGCCGCGGGGGCTGCGGGCGCCGCAGGTCACTCCCCGCCACCGCCACCGCCGCTGCAGCCGCCGCCGAGCAGGGAGAGCTGCCGCCCGGGCAGCAGAGAGGTAGGGGCGGCCGGGCCGTGGGCGACCTCCGCTTCCCGGGAGATGGGTGTGTGGGTGTGGGGGTGTGTGTGTACGGCGGGCTCGCCGAGGCGGTGACCACGGGCGGCTCCCGCAGCCTCGCCGCAACCTCTCCCCGGGCCGAGGAGGGCGGGCGGCGGCGGCCCCGGCGCAGCGCGGCCCGGGGCTGGGCGCGGCCTGTCCCCCTCAGCTCCCCAGCTCAGTCTCCCGGAGCGGGGCTTGGCCCCTCTCGGCCCCGGCGGGCTGTCAGGGCGCGGAGCCTCCCCGCCCCACCCTGCGGCGGCCCCGGACCCGGCCCGGCCTCTCCCCGGGGGCCGCGGCCGCCGCCCCTGCCCGCCCTCCCTTGCCGGTGCCGCCTCTGCCGCGCAGCCGCACGCCCCGCCGCGGTGCGGAGAGCCGCGGGTGCGCGCTGCGCCGGGAGACCCCTGCTGCTCCGATTGTTTTGTTTTAAATATATGTGATTTTTAAAAATTATTAGTATTTTTTTATTTTTTTCTTTCTTTTTTCCTCTGTGGCCGCGGAGCGGAGGCCGCTGCGGGAGCCGGTGTGTGGGGCGGGGTGCGGGGGCTGCGGCGGGCGGGGTGCGGGAATGGAGGGGGGGATGGCGGCCCTTTCGTTAGGGTGGTGTATGTGTGTGTGTATATGTATGTGTGTATATATATATATATATGTATATATGTATATATCAGTGTGCCCCCGCCGCCGGCTGTCAGGTCTACCCGCTGCGGTGCTTTGTGCCCTGGGAGTGCCGGGGAATAACACCGATGCGGAGTGGCCTTTGCCTTCCGCGGTAATGGGATGCGTTGCTTTGATTGCTTTCATACGCTGCTTTTATAGATGCTTGCATTCCTTAAGGGAATGCACAGTTAAAGGGCGTAATGCATGGATTTGATTTCATTATCCGTCCTGGAGAGCTCTTGCAGTTGGATGAACATAGGCCTGGTATAACAAAACAAAACAAAAAAAAAATGGCAGACTTCTGCTAGATACTGTCAGACTGCAGCAGCTCTGAATAATCTTTATTCACAGCACTGGGATCTGATGTTTTATTTAGATGGCTCTCTTTTAGGGCTGATTCTTCTGCTGTTGTAATGATAAAGCAAAACGAGAGTGAGCAATTGAATTTGTAATTTTGATTTCTTTAGTTGTGAGTAAAATTGCATTTGTCTGTAAACAAGATGAGTAGTGATCTGTATTTCTAGGTTATACTTACTTAACATTGTCCATAGGTATAAATGCTAAATGTTTTAAAGCAGAAGCAGGATTGCAGTAAGAGGGAATACACTATCAAGATCTAAGTGTTCAGTACAGCCTTCGACCTTTATCGATAGGATAGAAATATTATGAAATCTGCTTATTGAGCTGTCTATCCAGTTTGGAAAAAATACTGTTATTCACCCAGCCCTGTAAATGTATTGTGCTGAAAGACATCTTGGGGAACAATGCTCCCCAGTCTAAGGATTATAGAGGCAGGTCATGGAGAGTAATGTATTCAAAGAGATGTCAGCCATGTGAAAATGTCAAGGGAGACTGTGACTCTTCAGGCCATTGCAGGAAATACCTGCTAGAAGAAGGACCTGCATATACTCAGAAGCCTCTGGAGGGAGAGATAGGAGGTGAAAAAGGTGTAGGATAAAGAGCCAGGAGGAGTGGATGATGGCAGCTAGATGTGATTTGTGAAGAGCTGTTATTATCCAGCGGCATTATTTTTTTTTCTTGCTGTTTCTCAGTAAAACAGCAATAGCTATTGTGATGCCTGCATGACTTAGCAATGGTTGTAGGGCTGTTGGGATGGATTAGTGGGCTCACTAATGTTGCACAACCAGTGCTAAGATAGGCAATAAATAAAATAGGTAGGGAATATTTTGTTAATTTGTGTAGCATCATAAACCTGGTACTAAAAAAGAGGTCAGGTTATGGAGCAGTAGCCCACTTTGCATTTTTCTCTAATGCAGGTTAAGTGCAGTGAATGATACTCTCTAAAGCAGGTTGCAGCATTTTTGGATGAAATAGGAGCTTGCAGCAGTTATGTGGCAAAAAGCGTTTCAGATGCTGTTTCATCCCGATGGTGGTGTGAATCCTGCAGCTTTTGGAATTACTGTGCATTCCTAAACCCTGCATGCACACAGAAGTGGAACAGAGAGAGGGAAAAGTGTTCATGCTACATGTATGGAGACCAAAGCACTGCTGCCTGTCTCACAGACAGCTCCTTTTAACTAGGTGTAACAAACCATTTTATTAAAGATATTTTGTTGTTCCTTCAACATATATAAAATTTAATCAGTTAAAACCCCTTTATTGGGTGGGCCTGTAATGCTCATTTATATTACATCACCTGACTAAGGATTTATTTTTAATGTGGGTCAGTTACAGGATTTAATATTTGTAGTTGGATTACTTGTAAAATAAGCACCAGGAGTATCTGGACATAATTTGTGGAACACAAATGAGAAGGTCTATTTGTGCAGATGTTTCAGGCTCGGACTGCAAAAGTTATTTAGACAGTTAATCTCTATAGGTACCTAAATTCCTTAGTCATCTGATCTGGGCATGAGTTAAAAACCAGTACAATAGTTTATCACTGTTTATTACCCATGAGTCAGCTCCTAAATCCAGTCCAGGCTGGCATTCTCTTGACTGCAGGTCTCCTGCTTGCCATTCCATCATTCTAGGGAAACCTCTGCAAACTGCTGTACTGGGGATACAGGAACCAGAGGGTCTTATATCAGAGTGAGGAGCCACCAGTGAGCCCTTGGAACACTTTGACTCAGTTGAAAAAGGGGCTGGTGAAGCAGAGCAGTGCAGGCTATGATTGCACACCATGCTGTGGAAACTTCTGATGGGGTCTGGCCAGTGCTTCATGATCTAAACCATGGAAAGCCATACAGGGCTTTTCTGACACATGAGCTTGCACCCTGGGCTTGCTCCTGTTCCCAGCTGATGTATCTGGAGAGTTTGCCCCTACCTTGGACCCTTCTCTCTGCCTGAGCTCATGGCAACTTTTCCAAACTAAGCCAGTGGGAATCTGGCCTAAAAATATTAAATGTCTAGTTGTCTTCTCTTGCTTTCTAGTGTACTTATACCTTAGAAATCATCTTGTGTTTGATGGTTATTATCAAATAGTGCTCCTGGTGAAGCAAGTGTTGGAGCTGAAATGTGTGTACCATCAAATGGCACCGAGGTACAGTTAGTGTACTGGAGAGAAACTGCACTGAAGACTGCTTTCCCCAGTGTTATTTTTTTTCCACATATGGTTTTCATTTGTCAGATTTTTATTATTACTCTTAAAATGATCTGTTGTGAATTTGTTTTTTTAATGAACACGAGTACAATGTTGCAGCAGTTACAGCTGGATCTTTCAGGGCTTTGCTTTCCTTTAATGAAAACAGGGTTACAGATATTACATGCAAGGAATTTTTCTTATGCTTAGTAGATCTCAAACTTAACAGCTATAACCGAGTGATCAATTCTGAATATTTAGCGAGGTAGCTTTTCTTCTCTTTTCTCTAGCTTTGTTTCTTTTTCAGGCATTGTTAACCCCAAAGACATTTTTCACTGTCCTTTCCTCATTAAAAAGCCTAGTTTTGCATGGAAAAAACTTCTGTATGTATTAGTTCATGGTTGAGTTCCGAGCAAATTTTATGGTTTTTTGAGAAAGATGTCCAGGGAGAGTGGGATTGTGTCTGAAGGTGTTAGTTCTACTGGTAGTAAAATATAAGTGATTAGGAAAATATATATGCTAGTCCATAACCTTTGTGTTTAAGGCTTGTATACATATTATTGTCAAGGACAGCTTAAGGTTGAGGACTATCTTGAAGTTCAGTACCATTTCAGCCATTTCATCAGTTCAGCCATGTTTGTGTAAAGATTTTTTTTTTCTTGCATGTTGAAAATATTATAATGTACTTACATTTTTAGGACTTTTCACTTTCCCCCTCCTGTTTTCTTTATATATTGCATGAATTCTTTTTTGAGCTGCAGGTTTTTTTAGCACACCAGGAATCTTTTTCATGTCACCACTACTGACAGAGAAACATCTTCTGCTGTTGTGCAGTTGTTTCTATTTCACAATGTTTTGAATGTGGTAAGCATTAGAATTTTAAAAAGAAGTGGTACATTGGTTTATTCAGAAGCCCCTCACAGGAGGGCCAGCAAGAACCAAACAAAGGAGCCACTCAGCATGAACATCTTGTGCCAACAGATGCTAACACACACCTGTTAGATACTACGAATAGACTGACTGGTGATACCCGTCATGCTGTTGGAATTGGAGAGGTGTGTCATTAGCACCCTGTTCGTAGCTCTAAAAATATACTGCTATGAAACTGTTCACAGGTAAATGTTCCAAATTAAGAAGCTTTTCTGTTTACTGGGTTTCTGAACGTACGCTCTCTTCTTTTTGGAAGAGATGGCTGGAATCTGAAGTTACATCTGCTGAGCGATTGGCCTCTGGTCTGTGAAATGCATTCAGGAACGATGGTCTTGGGTGTCTTCTGGTTTTGTGCACACATCTCCAGCATCCTCCACACAAGAGGAAACTGTTTCTTCTCTGTTAAAGCCATACTGCTTGGAGTTAGTATAGCTGTAAGAAAATTAAACAGGAATGCTTCTGCAAGTAATTGGGGAAATGTGGACTTGCCATTGAAGAAGTCTTGCAAAGAAGAAGTATCAAAGGGTGGGTTTTTTTGTTTTTATTTGTTTGTTTGCAAGAAAAGAATAGAGATTGGCTGACAGCTCAGTTTTACTGGAGTTACTGCAGGATTTGGTTTTGTTGTTACTCATGACTCAATGCAGTTGAGAGAGTGGGGAATGATCCCTAAAATGGGCTTGAGTCAGGGTGGCAGTTGCTAGTCCTCTGTGTAAATGGATCTATAGGAGGGGATAAGCAATATATTGGCTCTGTGAAGGTATGTAATTGTACACATAGTTAAGAGGGTCTAGTTTAGCTGCTGGAAGATGTAATCAGAGATAAAGATACGCAAACCTGAAGGAAACAGAGCAACTGCTACATTGCCTGCATATTTGAGTGGCACATAGGTTAGTGCATATGAAGTAAACACTTTGCTTTTTAAGCTGGCTATGTTTTATGTGTGCAGTACAGAAAGCTGTTGAATGGCTGTTGTCATCCTTCCTGGCCTTAATCCATAAGGACTACAGAGTTTTAGTTTTGTCTTTTTTTAAAGGTTTCCTTAAGCTTTCTTAAAACACAGCATGTGGTGGTAACAAGTTAATGACCATGCTAAAATCTCAAGATTCAGGGCTTCAAGTGGTTGCCTGTAGTGGTTAGAAAGGATTACCCCACACCCCTGATTTTTATTTTCTATTTTTCCACTTCCTTAGAGGTGTTAGATGCTGGGGCCTGGCTGGGATGAGGCAGTGAGCTGGGTGGGAGGTTCTCTGAGGTGACGCAGAGGCTTCTCTGGGAAGCCTGGCTCTGTCATTTTAAGGTTATACCAACTGCTGAATTTGATACTTGGAAGAAATTTCTCCCAAGCCAGACCAACACACGTCTCTGGGAGGTTTTTAATCTTCACTGTGGGATTCAGCCTCCAGTAGTGTTGCAGTCCTGCATACACGGTGAAGATCATCTACAGGCTGTTGTCGGGACTTCTTACCAGCAAGCAGTAATCCAGATCTGCATTTTTTGTTATTGTAAGTTAACTGCTATTTGATCTGAGTTAATCCTATCGTTCTCTTGATTGACTGATTATAGAATGGCATGGAGTATCTGCTTTTGATTCTTTCTTCTACACCATAAAAGAGAGCCTTGGGCTTGAAAGGGCAAGAAAGCTCGTGATATATATTATTTCTTATAGCACTGTGAGTGCTGGCTGGGCAGGTCCAGAGCCTGATTTACAGTGGGGTTGATTTGTGTGACTGTAGTGGGTAACACAGGTTAGAAAATACAGTTTTGTGCAGTATGACCGAATACTTATTTTTTCCCATTCATGAAATCAGTTTTGCTTATTGTCTAGACACCACACATACTCCAGCTAATTATAGCAAGTAGCTCCTCCAGTCATTTTATTTCTTTAGGCTTAGAAGGGAAAAGGTGCAGCCTGCTGTATCTAAATTAACTTAATGTAGTTAAATTTATTTTAACACCCACAGGTTTTAGTTTGGGTGTCTGAGTTTGAAAGTGTTGGCTTTTGTCTGCAGCTAAACTAATGATGAGATGTTCTTCCCAAGGGTTTTCACTGACTTTTCTCTTTGTAAACAAATATTTAATTAGACTGTTTAAGAGTGATCTATAGCCAGTCTCTGCAGACGACAGCTTTGCACTGGTGGGTAGCTTGTGGCTCCAGTGTGCTAGTGGCATACACATTTATAGCAACACTGGAATGCAGCATGAAGCTAATCATTCTAGTCTGTGCTTGGAGAAAGCAATTTTGCTTCTCACTGGCCTCTGTGCTTTTGCAAGGGTACTTTGGGCCTTAATCTGCCTTATGGAAGTCAGCTTTTTGATATAGGAGAATCTGCTAGCAGAACCCCTTTACTAGCCCCTGCATCATGAGGGGGTCAGGTGAGAAAGTCAGGAAAGTTAGTGTTCTTGTTTCCCGTTTTGTCACTTGCACCATACAAAATATGAAAGCAAATGAGTTGAGCAGCTTACATGGGATTTTGGGTGTCTGAACTTTCAAAAAGTATGTGTTCTCCCTGTCTCTTCAAATCTGAATGGTCCTTCCTTCAGTCAACCTGACTCAGAGGTGGTCAGCTGGGGAAGAATTGGACTTTTATACTATTGTTCTGCAGTTCATCTTAGGACAACAGGTTTTCTTTGTCATGTAGAGTCCATATCTAGTAAAGATAGCCTAGTTGGTTTAAGATAGCTTAGGTAGTTTGACATTTGCTTTAAACATTGTGACCTTTTTATGCATGTAATATTATGGATAATTCACGACAGTTTCATGATAGTCAAAGTTGGATGGATAACTTGCTAACATGTTTCCTTTTTGACCCTTTTTAAGAGTAATATATTCTTATTGTAATTTTAATTGCTTTTAGGAGGCGAGATGCTAAGCCTGAAAAAAATCTGGTTGACTTTGTAAAGATATGCTGGTTTGCATCAGCTAAAAATCTGTCTTGCTGTCTTCAAGTTTTTGTAAAACAAACACTGAAGCCTGTCGTATTATACTCTCTTTGTATTTTTGGCATGAGGGAAGCTTTTCCTGATTTTTTTTGTCTTTTTTTCTTTTTTTTTTTTTATTTTTTTTTATTTGAAGGCTGTACTGAGTGACCTCAGTGGGTCAGTTTATGTGGGAAAGTCTTAGTCAATGTGTCTGGGAGATAAGTGGGACTGCATCCCAACAAGCGTTGTGCATTAAATACTGGAATGTGCTGGGGATCTGCCAGGAGATTGGAAGCAGGACTATGCGACAAGCGCATATGCAGTCACACTGTCCCTAAAATAGTACTCTGGATAACAGAAGATCTGGAAAGTTATCGCTTACCTCATTTTAGCACAAATTCTTTCCTAAAAATGGAGTATTGTCTGAGAGTTCAGAGGGACCCTTATTTATTTGAATATATTCTGTTTGCATCTTAAGAAAGCTTAGGTCCCTCTCAAGTCTTCAGCTGAAGGCGGGATAGGGCTGCAGGTAAAAACCAAAAAAGCTTTATTAAATCCATGTAAGTGAAGCACAGACCCCGCAATCCTAGCTTATTGAAAGCTGTTGATATAAACTTCATTGTTATCTGAATGCAAAATGAGATGAGTTTGTGTAGGTTAGTAGTAGTATCTTCAAAGTAGTCTTGAACTGTCTGGAAGTATCAAGGCAGAGATGAATCAGCTCAGTGGCCTCAGACGTGCCTGGACTGGTTGTCAGTGGTGGGATTTTGGCACAAGACACTGGATGCAAGGAATCACTGTTTGGATATTAAAATGAGCAGTGGTTTACCACTTCAGGCTGTATATGGTTTTGTTTAAGGGTAGAACATAAGCAAATTTGATTTTCGTCTGTGTCAAATTTGTCAACAGAAGAATCTGATTGTGCAGCTTTAGTCATTGGCGTAAGCCATTTAAACTTAAAACCTGTGATGCCTGAATTAGTTTCCTACAGAAAGAGGATGAGTTAGTTTCTAAATGGGATAGTGTGAGGAGAGTGAGGGGGCTGGGGCTATCATTTGGAGCAAGGTTGTAATATACTGAGTCAGCAGGTGGTTGTGTTTAGCCCTGGTGTGGATCTGCTCTACCAGGGAAGTACATATTGAAATAACTGCTCCCTGGATGTGTGTTTGCATTGTTGCAGGGATCTGGGCAAAGAGCTTGGGCAAAAAGCAGAAATCAAAGTGGAAATGTTAAGGAATAATGAACAAAAAGTCTGGTCTACTGCAAGTCATGACCTTCTAGTGCAATGCAGATTTTGGGATGATGATGAGCCACACTTTTTGAAAGGCAAATAGATTACTTAATTTGTGTAAAAGTATCTGTCAGTTTCTGGTCTGTTTTACTAGCCTGGGATCATTGTAGCTCTTGAGGACCACCAGATGTAACTCTTGCATTGTGCCTGTACCAGAAAGGAAATCTCTGTCCCCAGGTATTCGATTCTCAGTGTTTGGAGAAGGGCAGTTTTATATGCCCTGTGCTGCAGTCCCTGAGCTTCTCTAAATGAAGAGACTTATTTAGCCTGTTGCACAGCAGCAGCTGCAAGGCTGCCTTATGTTACACAGGTTGACAATGCATAGGGAAAGGAAGGCTGTTGCAGTGGCTCAGGATAAAGTGGGGCACACTGGTTATGCTCCCAGGCTTGTTTTTGGAGAGGATGTGGCATACCAGATAGACCCACTCTGCTCCGTGGGGAGGTTCCCTGACCCCAGCTGGCCCATTAAGCCAGCTTTGCAGCATCCTATCGCTGGAGTGCATAAAGTAGCTTTATTGCTGGTCAAGGTCTGGCTCTGAGGAGTGATGCTTCTATAAAACTCAGCAGAAGGCTAAATAGGGGTAAAGTAAAAAAATGCTTTAAAGTAAAAAAGGGGTAAAGTAAAAAAAAAAATAGGGGTAAAGTTAAAAAATGTTTTACTGAGTTTTGCTTTCTTCAATCTTGCACACCTTTAGAATATCTTGATGTATTAGGGAGCATAAAGATTTCCAGTAATTGCACAGTTTATATGAGAAATGCACTAAATTGCTCTGAGGACCTGAAAGGTGGGAGAAGTAGGTTATTTTGAGATCTATTCCCATTGTATGCTAGACAAACAAGACTAAGATGACTTTGAGTTAAACATATAATACAAAGAATTTGAAGATATTTTTCCTAGAAAAGTGTTGAAGCATCCATGGCATAATAATGTGCTATACTCTCTACCCCAGTAGTAATGCGATCCTCAATTGCAGTCTTCCCTTTGTTTAATAAGAAAAATGGGAATCTTCTGTGCTTATTTTCACTGCTATTTTATGATTCTTCTTTATCCGCTACGCTTAAGTGTGGAGGATCTGAGTCTCGAGTCATGCCCAGTTACATAGCTACATCCCAGCATGTGAAGCAGTGCTGATGTACATTATCACAGCCTGTGGCTTGAGGTTTTAAATCATCCTCATATTAAAAGATGCAGAAGAATGTGTCTGAGATAGCTTTGTGTTACTCTGTTACATTTCTGAACCACAATGGAAACTTAAGCATTGTAAAAAATATGAAAAGATACCAGAATTCTGGTAAAAAACTCTGGGAGCCAAGGATGATGGTACCTCTTTGTGGGCAGGTGTGAGTGATAGGGAGCACACAGCTCTTACCTAATATGTGCTTTTGTTCTGCATAATCCTAATCGGGTAGTAATCCTGAGTGAGGTTATGCTTTTGGAGTGTGCGTAACAAAGACCAGCATTTAGATGTGCTGATCTAGGGATGCTTGGTTAGATATTTATTTCTGATAGGCTGAGGTAAACCAGAAGTTTGATTCCTCTAGCTAGGATCTTCTTCTAAACAATTGGAAAAGAAACACCATGAAGTCCTAATGGTCTGTTTGCTGAAACTGTCTGCTGACAGGTGAGGACCACATGGACATACCAGTGATAGGTGGAGCACGGAGCTGGTGAAGGGCATGCCAGCCATTTTAGAGATATTTCTACAGCTGTTGCTGAGTAGCAGAAAACAATGTGAATCACTTGGGGTTGCAGTGGCTCCGCTTGCTGTGGGGGTTCAGAGAGTCACAAAGTTCCACAGATTCTTGGCACAGGGTGATGAACCTACATGCTACCTTAAGAACAATTTGCAGAGCAGCATGTCCACATTATTCCAGGGTGCCTGTAATGGTAGCACAGCTGTTTGCATTTTTAACTTCTGGTTGTCATGAACTGTGACAGGACACCAAGGAGCCATGAAAGAATTTTGGGCCTGAAATTAGTTTTCAGCAACCTCGGTTAGATTGGCACCTGTAGCAATCTTATCATTAAAAGTTTTGTGTTTTTTGATATAATTGCATATCAAATTATTTTTTTTTTTATATTTAGTAACTTAGCCATAACATTACTGGTACTCTAAAGAGATAAGCAAGACCTGCAAACCTAGAAACCAAGGACAAAAATAACTAATATATTTTTAATGTTCTATTTTGTGGCTTGATCAAAATGTTGCAATTTTAAGACACTAGAATCCTTGGTGGTAGTGAATGTTGAGCAACAGTCACTTTGCATGCAGCATGATTACTTTATCAGAGGGGAATTTCGAAATTGCATTCCAAGCATGTTATTATAGGATTAAAGAGATGGGCAATTCACCTTGAGATAGCTGTCCAGAAACTATGGTTATAATACATATAAATAACAATTATGCAAATGTTACTGTAATAAGCCATATTTTGAATTTGCTTGGTGCCTCAGAGTGGTTCACACACTGGTCAGGCTGTTTGCGGTATAAACTTTATAGGTCTTGAGGGAAAGTGTGTGTTGGTATTAGATTGTACTTCTCATTATTCTTGTGTCTGAACCTTATGTCCATGGGCCTGGTTTGGCAGAGGAGCTTAGGGCCTGGCAAGTGCAGTGGTGAACGTGATCCCAGTGTGAACTTACTCTTTGTTATGTAAAATTAGAGTCTTGGACCTCCTGACCATGCAAAAGGTAGACCCACAATTTCAGCTTTGCAGTGCGTTTTTCATGCGCTTTTTGTTGTTACACTGAGATCCTGAACTCTAATTCTGGATGAGCTGCTTTGTCAAGCAATGAGATGTTCATGTCAAGGTGCTAACCCTGGCACTGCAATGGACTGCGGCTGGGATGGTTGCAACTGTCTAGTCACATTTTTTTGGAATGTAGATTGTGGTCCCAGTGAGTGTTCCTAAAGATCTTGGTGGAATTACTCTTGCACAAGGCAAACTCATCTGTTTTGATCCAGTTCTAAATTATAATCTTGTTTTCCCAAAACAGAAAGTATTTAATTTATCCGCATAGTGAATAAAAAACAAAACCAAAACCCACAAACAAATTAAAAAAAAACAACCCAGCTGTGTTGAACCATACCACTCAGTTTCTTTTTCTCAGAATTGACCTTGCAGAGTAGCAGACTGGAGTGCTTTGTACACAAATGATTCCTTGGTTAAGTTTTTAAAATTAAAGTTTACCATTTTTTCTGTCATCAGGAGCAGTAAATTTTTGTTCCTTTTCAAAAATCTATCCATCCTGTTTTTGACTTTCACTAACTATTGCCTAGAAAATGAAGGTATTTCTCTCCAGAGTGCTGGAACTCATTTCTGCGGTCAGCCTGAAGGGCACAGCTCACCTTCGGGAAGTGCCAAATGGAAGATTGGTGGGTGCTGAAAGAGCAGTGACTGTGGTTTTAGCACTTCCAGATCTGCTGCCTTTCAGACACAAATGCCGGGAAAGAATCACAGTATTCATTTTAGTTCTCTGGGCAGAATACAATTTTTAAGTCAAGACTTCAGAGTGCATCAGAAATCTGAGGCTGGGTGTCTACTGTTTTTTCCTTCTAAATGCTAACAATTTTTGTGCTGATACACGGTCATGGACTATTGCACCGTAAGAATTTGTTCCCCGGAATCATGTAGAAAATCCTTTGCTACTCCTCTGAGCACTGTCTTGGAGACATGATGTGAGTTGCTGGAGAAGAGCACCCTGTCCCCTGCATCAGGACATTATGGTGAGGATATCTCATACAGGGGCTGAGGAGGCCATTTCCAGAAAAAGTGACTTGTTTGGGGAAATGATGCATCCTTTGTATTTGGATGACTGGCACTTGGCACATTTTGATGTTGATTTATTGCCAGTGGACCCAGGTCTCTCTGACTATGAAGAATTATCCTTGGGCTGTCTGAGTTACTTCACTCTGGCCTGGCCAGCAGTCTGGTACCCATGCAAATGAACCTCATGGGGGGCTACCGGGAGATAATGGCAGCGATCTAGATGATCAACAGCATAATTACTGTTAGCATTGTGTTTGACAGTGTATTGTTTAAAAGTTGTGTTTTCTGTAGGGTAAACCCAAACAAGCAGAACTTTCTGGGCTTCTGCCTGAATTAGTTGTTTCAGAGTGAAGGCTACAGGCTATCTCTAGCATCAACACAAATGGGGGAGGAGCCTTTGTAATTTGAGTATCATAGCAAAAAGAAACCCAACAAGAAACAGAAGAAATGCAGCTGAGGGGATTCTTATGCAAGCTTATAGTTAATTTTAGTTGTGGGGCTTGTGTTGTGGTTTTGTTTTTTTTTAAAGTATTTTTACTTTCAAGGACTGTGGAGGGATTAAGAAGGAAGGAGCTATTGTCCCAGTTAGTCACACTGCAGTGTATGCCTACCCTCCTAGCCCAGCTTTTAACTTTAGCCTGGGGTAGCAGCTGGTTACCTTGAGTAGCTGAATGTGTTGAGAAGCTGTCATAATTACTAATTTTATGCTTTTGCTGCATGGTGGTTTCTACTGGAGACAATGATAAATTTTCCCAGCTCTGTTTCCATGCAGAATCCAAAATGGCATGGTAAGTGCAAGCCTTATGCACAAAACTGACTGTGTCACAGTCTCTTCTTTGACTGCCCCTCACTGTATTACAGCGCCACAATTGTAAGTCATCCATAAAGACATTGTATTGTTTAAAATAGGTCATTCCTTTTGCAATTGCTATTACAGTTCCCATATTCAAATACTAAGCCTTCTCTACAGCATCTGAAATATCTGTGATTAGAGAGATTGTTCCATCAGTCCTACCAGACAAGTTAAATATTCAGGGTGTCAAAGGTTCACTCCCAAGGCTTGAGCCATGGGGGCCCTGAGCTGAGGCTTCTTCACTCCTGTTTCTTCAACTGGAGTCTGTTGTTATTGTTGAACAAAAAGTACAAGTGAGTGGGAGAAAGAAAGAAGCAGGAAGTGGATCAAAGGAAAGTGAAGAGTCTCTAAAATCAAATGGAGGAAACAAACCAGAAGGAATGTGAAAGTAAAAGTATGAATTTAAAATAGAAAACTGCATTCACAGAATTCATCAGGTCAAGGCTGGTCCTAGATGTGATCCTCACTTGGCAGGGAGTGTGAGAGAACTGCCTCCTCTCCAGGCTGTGGGTTCAACCCTCTGTGTTTGTGGCAGGAGGACTCAAAATTGTAGCAAGCCACTAATTGCCTTTTGGGAGGCCACTGACAAGGGTGGGTGCGATTGGAATGATTGAGCTTGGTGGGAAGATCAAGGGGTTGGCAAATTCAAATGTGTGCACTGAGTGCTGATATTCTCAGCCCACATGCTATGAGAATGCACAAATGAAAGGCAGGTGTTTATTTTCTTCCCTGACTGTTCTTGTGCATTAGCTGATGTAAAATTTAATAACAAAATACCATTGCAGCAAGATAGCTTCCTTAAATTTGCCAGCAACACAAGGTGTATTGAAAAGGAGAATTTCTTCTGGGGTGAAATAGAGGACAGACAAGCAGAAAAGACCACTGTGTATTTAATGGGGAAAAAATAGACCTGTCATGTGGCTTGAATATTGTCTTAATTACATTATGAGGCAAGGAAGGGAAGCAAACAATGCACACCTTTTATCATGGAAATTATGCCCAGAAAGGCTATCAACAAACACAGTTTGGTCAAAATGAGTAGTTGAACTGTCATCTGCTGTGAAAGAAAATCTAATTTGTGCATACAACCTTGTTGGTCCAGGTGGGTGATAGGAGTACAGTTCTTCGAATTGTCTTTGAAGTTACAAGTGAGAAGAAACCCTTTCTTCTGTTCTGTTCTCTAGTTTGGTTCTATGGGTAGGGAGGAGACCAGCAGTAATATTTCATTTACCAACTTAACTTTGTGTTTTTCTCTCAGAAAAGAAGACTAGAGCAGGATGTTTCCCTGCAGTCTCCAGCTGCACAATGGCCAACCAGAGCACTTGCTATCCATTTCCCAGCTGTCTTGCACAAAGGGTTTTGCCAGCATGCCAGGCATTCCACTTTGTCTGATTCAGGGAAACTGAGGCAGGGAGGGGCCAGCTGCTCACAAGGCTCGTCCCAGCCCTGTGCCTCAACCCTGCCCACTGCCTGGTGAGTGCAGAACACCCCTGCCCTGCCACTGCAGGCTGATGGGGCACTGGGGATGGGTAGTTTCCAGCTGGGATTGCTCAGACTCAGGCAGGATGCACCCAGAAATGCAAAACTAGAATGAAGTTGGTCTCTTGACATTGTTCTTTGTGGCATCATGGGCTTGTTGCCCTGGCTTTACCCCAGCAGAAATGCCATTTGGGGTTGGGTGACATGTGCTGTCAGGTGAAGAGGCACGGTAAAGCTCTGTGTCCCCAGCCTGTCTGTCCCTACCACAGGGCAATCACAGTACTTCAGCCATGCTCATGGAGCTGCCCACCTTTAGGAGGTGCTCCAAGGTTGCTCTGTTCTCCCACCTGTCCTGGCACCAAGCCGTATTTCTCTGATCACAGCTTTAAGCTCACCAAACTTGCTCTCTAACCAAAATAAAAGCCCAAAGCATGTAAATCCACAGGGGTACGCTCAGGCTGAATTTCAGTCACAGCTGGAATACCAGGGGATCTTCTTAAGAGGGGTGGGGATGTTGTGACCGGTTATACACCTGGCCCATGCAATTTGCTTCTGGGTGACAATGGCTTCTGGTTGCTCTTCAGGCTTTCTACATTAGCCAATAATTTTTCTCTTTACCAAATTAACTATTGATGTAGTGGAGCTGGTATTGTTTAAGCATGGAAATTTGCATTAGGTTTGTGTTAGATCATTCAGATCTAGCACTCATGTCTGCATTCATGCTAAAAGTATCTTTTTTTGGCTTGAATATATATATAAATTAATTAATTATTAGCTGCCCTTCCTTTAGTAACCACAGTAAAATTTAGTCTTTGAAAAAGAGTGTAAATGTGTGTGAAATGGGTATCAAGGGTTTGTGTGCAGTACATTGTGCAAAGAGCCTGTGGACCATCATCATCTCCTCAAAATGTCTTTACTTAATCCTATTAACCATTTTTAATACACGGGTGTTGATGTACTTTTAATGCCATACTCGTGCTTGCTTGGGTAAGTGGTTGAGTACATTGTTTGAGTAATGGCACTAAGGAGACTGAATTCTGGTCACTGGCACTTTTATTTGGATAAAACATGCCAATAGGCAACCACTCCTGAATCAGTTAATATTTATTCTCTTCTGTGTTGCATTTTAGTTATAATGGAACAAGAAGATGGCTGAACAGTGTCAGCTCTGGATAGTATGCATTTGCAGGTTGTGCATTCTCTATTCTGTCAGTGATAGAGCTTAATGTCTCCTGTCATGCACCAGCTTCACTGTTCCCTGTTTTTTGTCCTCAGTATATTTTGTCTAATTCAGTTTTATTTATTTTTACTTTAATTTCTAAATGTTTGAAAAAGCATGTGGTGGCACGTGGTCTCTACAAGTGAGCAGTAGTCCTCAGCAGCCTGCCAGTATAAGTTGCTGCACCAGTGTCTCGAATTTTTTAATTTTTAAAGTGATGTGTAGTGTACACAGAAGTAAAAATATCTGAAATAACTTAAGGGACCTTGGCTTCAGTGCTTGTTTTTCACTGACAAACACTAATTATTTAGTAATATGAATCAGATCATGGGAGGTTCATTTTAGGATCAGTTCCCATTTACTCTTTCCTGAATAGTAATTCAGTAATAGTGAGAAGAGCAGACTCAATAAATGACTGGGCAAGCAAGTATGCCCTGGTACCAAAGGGCCCCACATAAATCTTAGACCTGCTCTGCAAAGTCAGACAGACATATCTGTTATCCATCTTGGAAGTACTGCTGTGTTCTCTTCCTGTGCTCCTGCATGGCATGTACTTCAGCCCTCTGTCCTGGCTTCTAGGCTATTTTTCTGTCTTCTGAAAAGTTGTTCTTTTCAACTGCAATCTCTGTGATGGCCTTGAAATGTTCTTAAAAAGGTCAGTTTGCTAGGTCATTTGGCCATTCTGAGGTGGCCTCACTTGTTCACTAAAATTACAGATATTGATAAAATACCATTTTGCTTGGTACAGCCTAAACACTAAGCCAGGGTGATGCTTGCCAGACTAACAGATGTACTTCAAAGGTGGAAACAGCGGCCTTTGCATTAAATAACTTTTATGACTGCAATGACTAAGACTTTTTCAACTTGCTTAAAATCAAGACCAGCTTTGTAAAGGTGAGCAAAACTGAAAATTATGTGAGTAAAAATGCTGCTGAGAGCCTTCTGTCCGTGCTGAGGAGCAGGATGGTGTGGGGCAGTGCACTGTGCAGCAGGCAGCCCTTGAGCTGTGCTCAGAGCATCGCTACCCTGCGCTTGCGCAGCATCCTGGGTGCTGGATGCATTGCACAGACAGGTGCCTTGTGATCTGGGGGAAATGCCCTAAATGGGAAAAAAAAAAAGCCCTAGCAGCATTCACGGGGCTAGAGAATTCCTGAATATCCCCATGATCCCCTGATGCTCTTAGAGCTCCTCTTCTGGGAATGTTTTGTGGCCTGGCTTCAAGTGTATCTGCTTTCTCTAAAGAGGCACAATGAAAAATACTGGTTGGTTTTAATTTTTTATTGGCTCTAATCTTTATGGACTTGCAGAGAAGAGAATAACCCCCTTCTTTCTGCCCCAATTCCGTAAGCCTTCAGAAAGCTGTGGCAGGGTGAGGGGTCCTGAATGAACCCCATGGTAGAGACATAGCAGCTGTAAACTGCCCTATTCAGGTTAATGAAGGGAGAGATGGCAGTTTTGCCTTAGGCATGGAAGATTGGAGACCCAGTTCGTTTTGATGGCAGTTGTTGGTGCCTAACACCTGTAAACATGAAGCTTCTGGCATTATACTGCAGGTAAGAAAGTTGCTTAGGACAGTGCTGTCCTCTCAACTGAGGTTCTGCAGGGAATTTTAGAAATTGTTACTTTTTTTGGAGGGAGTGGGTGGGTAAAATAATTATTTTTTATATTTCCTGCTAATTTGTTGCTAAAGAGATGATGATGATGAGGCTAATTTTTAACTGATCAGTTGAAAGGATAAATTAATTTGTTGTTTCTGCTCCTGTGCTGTCTGTGCAGTGGCTGTGCAGTCACCGCTGTGTCTCCCCAGATGCTGGGCTCTGTACTCTCACCTGTTCAGAGTGTGTGTGTGTGTGTGTGTGTGTATCAAAGGGGCACTCGATATCCAGCAGCTGGGCCTTCTGTTATCAGGAGCAAACCAGACATAGAGCTTTTATAGCATTTAGTGGCAAAAGTCAGTAGTGTTTTGTGCTAAGAGAAGCAAAATGAAAACCTGAGTATCCATCTCCACAAATCCACTGTCTCCACCTTGTTTATTTATTCCTCTAAACAACTGACTCTCATTTTAGACTATTGGTGATTGCTCTTTTTTTTAGTTAATACCTTCCCCTGGGCTGGGTTACTCCTGACTGACACCTGTATATATGAGCTTGCACCCTCCTCTCAGTCTGGTTGGAGTGGTAGATGCTGCCATTATTTCCTCCTTTGCTGTTGGGAGGAGACTGTGAGTAAAGAGTAATTTTTGTCTGATGAAATGACAGTCCTGGTGTCTAGTTGGATGTGTCTTGGAGATAAAGTGATAGCTGGCAACCATTGCAGAGAATGTCTGAGGCTCTCTGTAATTTCCTGCTCTCCAGATTTTCCTCCTTCTTTGCAACCCACACCCATATACTTGTTTGTTCCAGTTTTGGCCAGGTTGGAGAAATGCCTTGCATTGCTGGACCTAGGGCTGTTTTTTGATAAAACAGCTCTCTTAATTTAACAAGCCCATTAAGTGTGAGTGTGGTTAAGGCCACAGAGTTGCACCAATGCTGAGTGTGACCTGTCATGTTTACAGTAGGTGCCAAGGTATAATAAGGGAAAATGGCCTGTTTTAAACCAGCATCTGCGTTCAGTGTTTCTGTTACTGCCGTATGTATGGGCTCCCATTGTCAGCTCAGGGTTGGACAGTCTTCAGAAATGTGATAGTGATTTTGAATTTCACCCCCTGCTGTACTCCCTGCAATAACATCTTTTAATCTCATGCTGCCCTAGGGTCCAGAGAGAGTCTGGTAGCAGCCAGTGGTGGAGGAAGCAGCTAAATACCCAGGGCTTTTGTCCCCAGTGCTTTTGTTTTTGAAGCTGGAGGCTTTCAGCAGCTTTCAGGAATTCAGAGGTTTTATTTTAAATCACGATTTCTCTTCATCTTCTCGCTTGATTTCCCTGTTCATGCATAAATTCACAGGCTGCTAAAAAATTCTGGATCAGTATTAGCACTAGTTAAGCACTAAATGCTGCTTGTATCTGTTTTATATTGAAATGCATCATAATAGGCTCTGAGAAGTTGCAAGAAGAATTAAGTTGCAAAACTGTCTCTAGTTTCAGCTGACTTGTTGAAAAGTCTCTATTTTGTTGTACAGAACGTATGATAATTTTGAACGTTACGAAGTTTTATTAGGTGTTAAATCTTTGTAAAATAGCCAGCATAACTCTTCTGTGTCTGCAATTCTTAAGTAATTCAGCTTCATCAAAGACAAGCAAGCACAAATCCCCTTTATACCATACTGTGCCATCTGTCTAATCTATCTGTGTCAAATATGGCTTGTTTGGGTCTGACCCTCTACAGTCTGTTCTGGATAGAATAAATAAAAATTTCTGGTCTGTTTTTCTGTTGATGTTTGTAACTCAGGTAATAAACATGTTTTTCATGCTAGTTTTATAAGGTATTTGGTAAACAAGAATGTGATAGTTAGAAGAAATTTGTTTTTGTCATGGTTGTCCAGAGTGTTTTTACAGCTACACCATCTTTTCATCAGTTACTGAGAACAGTATTAACACGCAGTAGCTGAATGAAGGGGTTGTTCTTCAGGCACTTGCAGAGTAACAAGGACCAAAATGGATGGTGTAGATTCTTCTCGGTTTTTGTTGATCCAGTGCTACCCTGGAAAGGATCCATCCTGTTTGCCGGTAACTTACATTAGTTTTGTGGAATGTCAGAGACGACCAAAAGAACGATTTCCTTTCTGTTTGATTTAGCCAGTCTGTGTAAGCTGTCCCCTCTCAATGCTGGAGGAGTGCAAGCAACACCATTGCAGCAGGACAAAAATAAATCCTGAGTTTTGCAGGTATCCTTTCCTTTTGACATCTTCGCTAAAACAAACCGATGCGGTGACGAATGTCCCCCAGGATTACAAAGGCTGCTAATGCCACTCTTACTCTGGGGGCAGCGCTGGCTCCGTCTGCTGCGGGCATTAACGCGGTGGCGTAAACACCGCGGCGTTGCCTCCGCCTTCTGCGCAGAGATGTGGCTGGCTTTTAGGCAGAGGGAAAATTTTCAGGACGGAGAAATCTGAGGGCTGTCTGGGAGAGGGGCAGACCTCTCACTCCGCATTCCCTCCGCAGGGCAGGGCGGATGCTCAGGAGCTCAGGGTGGAAGCCTGACTTGTGCAGGTTGTGTTGGCTTTGCACCCTGTCTCTGCTGCTGCTGCACCACCTCTGCATTGCCTGCAAGTGGCTGCACAGCCAGGCTCTGTTTTGGTGTGTGCCAGCTCACTCCTGCAGCTTGGGATCCTGAGTTTTCTCTCCAGGGCTCTTATTAAAAGCAGCATAGATACAGTCTGTGTTCATCATTGCTCTCAAGAAAACCAGATGGTGGAGTTTTTCCTGAGATGCCTGCTTGGAAAGAGAAGCCAGGGACAATCAAAAAATGCTGCATTTTAAAGTATTCAGTCCCATTACTATTCTTTACCTCTCACCACCTCCCCCTAGCCTTGCTTAATTTTTTTTTTTTTTTTTTTTTTAATTTCCTTCACTTGCATGTGCTTTGTGCAGAGAGATTCGTGCTGTCAAGGCAGCTGAGCCTGATGCACAGTGCCATGCTGAAGGGAAAGCAAACTCCAGTCTTTCAGGAATTAAAATGGCTGAATCACTCTGTGGTGAGGCAGTGTGTTAAGATGGAGTCAACCAAGCAGATCATCCTAGAAGAGGGGACAATTTTGCTGTTACTGTTGAAATTATGAGGCTTCTGTACATTGTACTGACATTGATGGCCTTCACTAATAGAAATGGTTGGTATAAAATTCCACCTTCAGTTCTTCGTTTTGTCCAGTTGCAATACTAAGTGTTGAATAGACAGAAACTAGGAACAGGATCTTTAGGAAGAGAAAGAGTTAAGCAATGATTGTAGGTCCATTTTAACCTCTTGCTGTCTTTACGGTGCATGGTTTTTAATGGAGAGTATAATAATCAAAAGAGCTGACATAGTGTAATCCCAAGCTTTATATTAAAGCCTCTTACTAGGGCATCATGCATTTCGAAACACTCCCATTAATATGTTCACTTTGAGAAATGTACTGATCCAGACGTTTTCTGGTTTTACTATTCCAAATCGGGATGTTTTAATTACAGTTGACCTGATTTGAATATGGACTTGACAGATTTCATTTCCAATACTGATTGCCCTGTGTTGGATTGTCATTTTTTTTCTGTATTCCTGTAACAGCTACTGTACTTTTCCATCATGTCTAGAGGAGGTGAGCTTTAACATGTCCACTGGGAGGAGAGTTTTTGCCCAGTTCAGGGTCTCAGAGTGCGTCCTGTTCATTCCCATCTGTTGGTGATTCAGGTGACATGTTATTAATGCAAGGGGCTCACTGTTTTGGGGGCAATCACAGCATCCTATGCATTCTGCACCTCACGAGAGTTGGTCCTGTTGCTGCATCACCCCGGATTTCTGTGTATACTGCACGCAGACATTTTAGCTGTGCCAGGGAAGGATAAATTGCCTGTTTTTAAATATGGGTTTAAAATTCCAAATCAGTAACAAAATGCACAGGTTGTTACATACAGCACGCTTTGAGGCCAGGCATGTCAAAATCTTTCTGCATTTGAGATTTTCTCTGGGAGCTGCAGGTGCCCTTGAGGATCTGATGCTGTGTCTTCTGCCTGCCTTATCCCTGTTCGCTTCCTTGTTACAAAGGGAAGCAGGACCAGTTAAACATTCCTTGTGCTTTTCTGTGTGGTTTCTTGCTTTTACTGTTGGTAGCAGACTCTTCCGTGCTGCATCGTGGGTGGAGAGCCACTGACACCTAGGAAACAGGATAAGCAGCAATTCTCCTTCAACTTGTGAGGTCTCTGGAAGCCTGCAGTAGTGTTGCACTTTCACTAACGAACTGCTACGCTGCATTTTTGGTAATGAGGAGAGCTGGGCTTTCTCCAGGTGCATGCAAGCTACCAGGAAGGATAACGTGGAAGTACAGCTGATTGAGTAAAGGAAGAGGTAGAATATTCAAGTACAAGTAATTGTTCCATTTTTAAAAGCAATAAATGTCAGTGCACTTCATTTGAAACACGTGATCAAGTGATGGGGTGGATCTGTAAAGTATGTTAAAATCTATTCTTAGTAGCAGCTACAGGATGAGTCCCACTGCCTTTAAAACTAAAATCACTGGCAGCTTTGAAATCCTTCAAAAAAGAACTTCTCCTGTTTTGTTTTTTCTTCTCTGTACTCTTATTTGTCAGTACTTTTAAAGCTTGAAGATTTTATTTTCTCCTTGAAAGTAAAACAATGCTTAGGATTTCCCTCAAGACACAAAGCTTTTAGAACCTGAAAAGATTGATGAGAACATTCTCCTTGGGTTTTCTTCACCTAAGATGGCTGTCTAGAGCAATGTGTAGGAGCAAGAAAAAGCGAAATCTGGAGAGCTGCCTGGTATTTTAAAGGAATTTGTAGTAAACAGTCATTAGATAGAAAATGGTTAGGATTAGCACTTTTAGCTTCAGGGCTGTATGGTTTTCTAACTGTAAATCTGCAGGTGTCTCAAATAAGTGAGAATCTTTGCTTTTACTTTTAACTATAAAAAAGGATCTACCATTTGTCTAAAAGTGTTCCTTTATGACTCTATCACTCTGCCATATTCAAAAGATCCAGGGAAGAATGAAAGATACCTCCTATTGTTATTTTCTAAACTATTCCAGAGCCTGGTTCTTGATTTATTTTTTAAATTATTTTTCTGATGCGAGAGACAACACTGCTGTTTTACCGGATAATTTATAAAATTGCATTTCAAATGTAACATTCTGCACTTGGATGTTTTGTGTGACGAAGTGAGTTACTACCTGGGTTATCTCAGGCAGCTACATTAAACGTGCTTTCATTTTGAGTGTAGTGATCTGTACTCATTTGCTTTCCACTCACTGGCCTTTAATTTCTGCCTTGTAACTAGCCAGCTTCTGCATCTCCATGCTTCTGTCTTTGGGATATGACCCTTCCTCAGGGTTAACATTTAGTATGTTGACATTATCTTGTTTCTCACCATTAACTCAAGAAGATGGTGTGATGATTGGCTCGTTCTGGATAGGCCCTAAGCTGTTGCCCTCAGCAACAAGAAATAGTCAGGGATTTTCTTTCTTCTTCAGTTGATCATGTCTGTCTTGAAGCAGGCAAGGAATCAAGTGGTTTATTGTGGCTGAGCACTCTGTATAGCCCACAATCTGGCTGCACATTATAGTTCTTATAATTTTTTTTATTCTTATTGCATATCAAATATGATCATATTGACATAAGGACAAATTAGTTCGGTGTCGATGGCAAGTGAAGGATGTCTCTTTCAGTTTCCTTTTTGCTTCCTGTATTTCCAAAACCCACGAAAACAGAAGGCACTAAGGTCTTTTGAAATTCAGGGAAAAGGTGCAGGCTTTCCATAGCAATCCCTGAATTTGTGGAGCATGAATTAAGAAACCAGAGCTTTAGTGAAGCTGACTACTACCAGACAGCAGCAGTTTTGTCCCTAGAGACAGCTGGTCAGGTTCAGATCTGCTGATAAAAGCAAACCCACACCAAACAAACAACACCCATCTCCTTGATAAATTAATAAATCCTGCATTTGCACTTCAAGTTGGAATGTAGAGCATATTTGGGCCTTCTCTCCAGGTACTGAGGGAAACAGCACAGTTTCCAGGCCATGTAGTAAAGCAACAAAATATCAGTCATCTTTTACACTCTTGGAAGAAACAAAATGGAACTGGCTAAAGGTTTCAGGCCATCAATCCATCTGCTGGAAACAGAAGAAGGCAGCTCAAAAACTATTCAAGAAGTGGAATCAATATGTAGTGCGAGTGTTTCCTCACTTCATTTATTCATAAGGAAAATGGAAAGAATGGGCTGTAATTTTCTGACACAGCAACCAGTTGTTCTCCCATCTATGGAAGAACATTTTGTGATGTCAAATGGAACTTGCCTGTATTTCTAATCTTCACATCTCTTTTTGCCACCTAAATTCCCTGGGCTAAGAAGGGAAGCTGGATGCCAGCTTTCTGTCTCTCTTTGCCTGTGGTTAGTGTAGAGACAGGGTGATTGTACATGGCATCAAGGCATCTGTCATGCCAGCATGCTGGTGAACAGGGAGATGCCCTATAGTTGTTTACACATCTATAGGGATTTAAATTTTTTTTTTTTTTTTTTTTAAGCCAAAAGTACAGTTATGACTGACAGTCTTATTTCAGGGCTGTAGGAAAAACTTAATTTCCATAGACCTTTTCTAACCCTACAAATTTACTAGATCTACTTTTTTCAGATGGGAACTGAGTGTCTAAATCTGTAATGAGGTCGTGACCTTCATACATTCTGTGTTGTGTAAGCCACATCATTGGAAAGGATTAAATCATTTTTCAGGAAGACTTTATCAGCGCCTGTAGGAAAGGTGAAGGCAAATGTCAGGTTATGTGTCCAGGGAGGAGAGGGAGCCTGGATACTTCTTTCTTGATGGTTCTGGAGCAGAAATGTCAGCTGTCACATGTGTTGGTTTGCAGAAATGCTATCTTTTCCAGTGATTTATCCCTTTTGTAAATTCTCGGAAAAACGACTAAGCCAAACGTACCTTATTTTGCCATTTTATGCTTGTGGAAAAAAAGCACTCCTGATGTAAATTGAAATGGAAAACCCATTACAAATCAGTTATGAAAAATGCCAGTGATTTTCTTCTGTTTTTACTTTCATAGTATTTGCTGTCAGCTGCACAATTTTGCACATTTCAAATATTTTGCAGAATGAAGTTTAATAAGCCAAGGTTCAGAAATCTGGCTGGGAGTGGGTCACTTTTGTAGTCAGCTTAATCTGAGAACTGGTCTCTGTGAAGTTTGGGCATCTAAATAATAATGGAGAAGCAGCAGTCCCCAAAGACTTGAGCAGATGTTTGCCACATAGCAAAAAAAAAAAATGGTGAAAATGATTAGATATTTAGAACAGTGTCTTTGTGATGATGAGATATTTCATCTTCAATTGTAAATGCTGGGGATTTGGCATGGGTCAGGTTTAGTTTTTGGGACATAAAAATAAGAATGAAATGCTCTGATTGCATTTGAAAGTTGCCAGATAATGAAAACAACAGCCAGGATCTTATTTAAATATGAAACGAATATCAAGTGGCATTTTTGGAACTATGAGAAGAGATTGTTATTGAGATGAGACAAGTGGAGACCAGAAGTTATTGGTTTCTGAAGGAGGAATTCTAGAATATACTTCAAGCATGGTATGCATAGTTATCTTATTAAAAACACAGAAAGCAAACAGGTGATAGAAACAATATGTAGGATACTGTCCAGTGGATAGACCTTCATCAGTCTTGAGCATCTGTACCCAATTATTTAGCTTCTATGGATATTTTTTTTTCCTGTAGTGCACATTTCTCACTGTGAACTAATAGTACACAATAATAAAAACTTGGGTTTCTGCCAGCACAAACAGGGTTTTGGCTAACTTTTAGAGTGTTTGTGGAAGTAGAAAAGCAATGCAGCTGTTGGGTTGGGTACATGCCAACTGAGGATCTATTTCCCAGACCAAAAAATCAAATCACAATGAAATAATAATCGTATATTTTACGTATCATAGTTTTATGTGGGTTTTTCTTCTTCATCAGCTGCTGCATGTTGTGACTTTGTGGGCTTTGCACTTGGTAACCAGTTGAGACTGAGGAGCTGCAGAAGAAATACAGTGTATTTGTTTGTGGTTTTGTTTTGCTTTTTCCCCTGAGTACTTCAGAAGATGGGGTTTGAGAGCTTAGTATGAAAATACTTTGTACAGTAGTGCTGCTTGCTTGTGAGATCAATATAAAGAGTCACAAAGCTCTCGGACAAAATTATTGTTGTTTTGTTTTTTTTTTTTCCTGTGGCTTCAAAGCTGTTTCCATTCCCTGCATGTACAAAGCTACCGAAGCTGCTGTATGCAAATGGAGCCGTATTTACATGTTGCCAGAAACTGTTTAGAATGAAGAGCCAATAACAATAGTTAGATCTTTTGGAAGAGCTAAATGTCACTGGTTTGTTTATTTGTCTGTTTTATTTAGAGCTGTGAATAATAACACACGTGTCTGAGGAAAGTACCTTTTGCTCTGGACACTTTTTGGGGAGCAAACGTGTGGCTGCAGGGAACAGAGGGTGCTGGGGACCCTTCTTCTTGCCCCAAAGCCTGAAAAAAATTAAATAGAAGCATAGACTTCCAGGTTAGAAGGGACCTCAAGGATCATCTGGTCCAGCCTTTCTAGGTAGGATGAGGTCGCCCAGCACCCTGTCAAGCTGAGACATTGTCCAGTGTTGGACAATCTTCCACTTCCTTGTGGAGATTATTCCTGTGTCTGACTGTTCTTGTAAGGAAACATTTCTTTTGGTAGGTACTTCACATAGTTTCTGAGCTTGAAGAGATGTTTAAAGTAAAACTTTGATGGCTTGATCTTGTGTCACACTACTGCAGTTATCTCCCAGTCTTTTCTCATGCTGTTCATAAATATAAGTACTGCCATGAAGTTTTGTGGAAAAATGTTGTGGTAATCCTTTTAAAGCAGCTGAGGCAACTTAGGTAATTGCAGGAGTGCCAGCTCTTCGCATGGAAAATGTAGAAGCATACAAGACAGCTCTCTAAGTATTAGCAGGCTGCCATGAGAAAGCTGGAGCATCATCACTGTATCATTTTTAAAAAGATACCTTCGATCTTGCATGAAGCAGCATATAAGGATGTGCACTGAAATACCTACCAACTCCCCCTCTCTCTTTCCCCCCCCGATGTAACCATAGATGAAACATCAAAGAACCAAGATAATGACCTAAGTTATTTAAGATGTAGCTTTTCTGGGCTTTTGCTCCACATCCATCATCTTATTTCCCAGGGTTTCAAATTCTGGCCTTCATGCTTTTTCCTTCCGGGATGCATCTTGAATTATTTGGTCACAAATGCCCTGAATAACAAATTGACTTAGTTTAGATGGCATTAAGGATCTTTAACCCATTTCAAAGGGCAGGGGTGCACTGAAGACCTACAGGCATGCATTTAGATTAGGACAATAATGATATACATTTCTTCTTCTTGCCTGAAAAGGCCTGACTATTTTATCTATGCATCAGATGAAAGTTTGAGGGGAAAGGTTTCTGTTAGTCTTGTGGGGAGTTGGCCAAAAAAATGTGAAGAATGTAGAAAGGAATTAACAGCTGGTGTCCATTTAAAACTTCCATGGGGACAAATGCAGGGAGTATGCTCAATTTTACCTGTTGTCTTTCTCTGGTTAGTGCCTACCAATCCACTAAAGGTTAGTTTAGAAGTGAGGAGACCAATTTGGATGTGCTGCTTTTAATTCTTCTGCCAAGAGGCTAATGAGCAGATGATGTGTGTTTTGTTTGGGGAGGATGAGATACATTTCCTCCTCATTTGGAACCAGTGGCTCAAGCTGTGCTTGGTTACTTGAACCAGAAATCTTGTTGACCTGGTAGAATTATGCTGTACACTGTCTAATTTGGTGCTTTACTCATATGACTACTGAAATTTTCCTCTTTTACTGGGTAAGAATCATTTTTCAAATAGCTGTCAGCCATGTTTCTGGTTTTGCACGGTCAAAAATGTGCACCTTGTCTCTTGAGGGAGACGTGACCATGGAAGTTTGAGATGGAGCCCTGTGCTCAAGTGCTCCCTGGGCTTTGTGTGTTGTGTCAGCACCTGGAGGAGTTAAACCAGTGGTAATGTGATGCTGCTGGAGCAGAGAGGCATGTTGTCAGCATGCTCCCTCTTCATCCAGGGCCTTGCTGGGGGCATCTGTCATCCCAGTATCTTGGTGTAAAAAAAATGGAGGCTCTTTGAAAAGAGGAGGAAAACACGTCGACTGCAAGAGAAATGCCATACTACTGCTTTGCTCTGTTTCTCAGCTTGCTTTCCAGTGAGTTCTGAATTCAAAGAAATGCTGGTGATCCCTAACCAAGAATGAACTGCTGTCTTCACGTAGTCTTGCCAAAGCAAAAATTAACCCATTCTACTAGTAATTCTGGTTTTGTTTCCATTAAAAAATAACAGCTAGAATCCATATAGTACCTATAATATCCTTCAGTGATGCAATAAGTTTGTCCTTTGAGAGGCAAAGGTTTGCACTATCTTAGCTGTGACTTGGGTTTCAACATCTGAAGGAAATGCTCATTTTGGAGCTTTTTTTGATAAGACTTCTCTGGGATTACAATACTGTCCAGAAAATAATTGCTTACCAATCCAGTTCTTTGGCCAGAGCTCACAGAGCTGCGTAAGATTCTCTGGTTAAAGCAGAACTAGGATGACTAGAGAGGTCTCGAAAGCCAAGTGGCAGTATGAGAGCAGGTAGAATTTACCTTGGCATTGCCATAAAGTAAAACTATTGCTGTCTAAGTCACTTCTTGGACCTGTGGCTGCTCCTTGGTAGGTTGGTGCTGGAGCTTAGTGTGCTGCTGGAACCAGCTATTAGCTCAGCTATGTTGCCTGCTGTTGCATTATGAAGGATGTCAGCAAATCTTACCCCATTCCCACCCCCAGAATCTGGTTTTTGTTTTTTGTTTGCTAATTCATAACCTGCTGACTGTGTAGCAGGTTATTTCTTCCAAGCTGGCCCTTTAAATTGCTTCCATGCTCTGTCTGCCTGGCTGTAAAATATCACTAATAAACAAAGCCCAGAACAAAAGCCTACACAACAAAACATCCTTTTCTCCCCAGGCGTATCCCTGGGTGCGGTTTCCCACTGCTGCTCTGCAGCTTGGAGGCAGAACCAAAACAGCTCGGCCTTACTCTTCCTGCCCTGGGAGCTGTCATGAGGCAGCTGCCTCCAGCCAGCACCTCAGAGGAGCGAGGAGGTGGCCTGTGCACAGTTTCTTCCCTGAAGTCCTTCTCCTTGGTTTAGAGTGATGGAGCCTTTTTTCTGCCCTAAAATAAGCTTTGATGTAGAAGAGGATTGTCTGGTGGTGAAGCAGTATTGCTTGAGATTGCTCCCTGGTTTTGTGTCCTCTCTGTCCTGGGCACACCTAGATTTCCAAGCCATGAGCATGCTCAGCCTCCCACGACCGTGTCTTGTTCTCCTGTGCTTCAGCTTAGCATCATGGCATGACCCATGTGGGCGTTGTGTCCCCCTCCCTGTGGGAAGGAAACTGTGAGCTCCGGGGGATCCAGGGGAGGGAAAATGGTGCAGAGGCTGGCCAGAGGCCCTGGTTCACTCCTGCTCACCTAGAGGTTGAATGCATGTTGCTTGGGCTGGGATGTGCATGTTGCCCTGTTTTTCCCTGGCAAGTGAGCCTGGATATACACCCAGCTCTTTAAGACCATGGTAGCCAAGTCCTATAGACTTCCTTCTTTCTCTGTTACATTCTCATGTTGTTCAAGTTGATCAAACATGTCTCAGTGTTTGAGGTGTTGATTTGGTAAAAAACCAATTCTCTGCTGCACCCCTTTTGTGTTCTGCCCTGTTAGCCTTTTATAACGTTCCAGTTATAAAATCCTCAGAACAGGTTGTGTCTGTGGTTCATGCTTTTGACCTCCAGTGGTTCCAGTCACAAAGAAAACTATGCATGTTTATTGACAGTCAGAGAAGTTGGAAGATGTATTTAATAACATGGCTAGGAAGGGTGGGGTGTGGAAATAGAGAGAGAAAACAGAAGTGCAAGGAGACAGCATTTGACTGGCTGAATCCTCAGGCCTGACTGGTTGGCAACCTTCCTTCTCTAAGGAGGTCAGAGTTATCACATCTCAGATTCCCGAAGGGAGACAGCAGGAGAAGGGATATGCTCGCAGATGTAAGCGTGTCAGTTCACTATAGCCAGCTTTCAGTTAGCTATTGCAGGCTCAGTTGTCCTCTCATTACAAATGTTCTGTCATTGTAAATGTCATTCAGGCCACTTCTGTATAAGACCTGCTCAGCAGGAGCAAGAAGTAAGGCAGAAACCTCGGGTGTTCGGCTTTATGAATGAAGAAGACAAGTAGCACAGCATCTCTAGTCCCTTTCCTGTCCCCAGAAACTTGGCTGAAGCTTTTTCATTTGAATTAATATAATAGATGTAAACATACAACTATGAATGTAATGGTCACATGCAGGCAATCATAGTATTTGTTGAATGATCAAACGACTTCAGAGTTTTATATTTTTTTCTAAAGGAATATTTTGTGTTAGGTCACAGGCTAGCCAGACACTTCAGCCAGTGTTGTTTATGTCATGACTGTCATTGGCCTGTGCTGAGCTGGGAACCACCTGGCACTGCCAGTTTGCTGGAGTGCTGGTTGGAGCACTATCAAAATAAACAGGGATGTCACCAAGGGCATTCAGGTTGTCTGAGACTTCCTGCCAAGTTAGGGTTGTGGCTAGAGTTGAGGTGTTAAGGATTTTCTGCTGTTCTCCAAGCACAGACAGTGATATGTTCTTCTAAAGAAGAACCAAATGTCTGACAGACTTTGTGCAGCAGGAGTGTCTCGGTTTTCAGTCCTTTACTGACACACAGCTGGTTTCCACAGCTCTGTGCTCTGTTTCTTTTAAGCTGGGTCATGAGAAAATAAAGACCAGAAAATGGGAAACTCCTTTCTGAGGACAACTGGTTTTCATTGGAACTCTGCTCTGCATGAGCACTTGAAAACCACTTAAAACAGACTTTTTGTTTTGTTCCACTGAGGAAAAAGGTAAATACAACTGTAGGCATTTGCCTTATATTTTCACATTCTTTTGGTGAAGGTCGACCCACAGATAGCTTCTAGAACATGACAATACTAAATATTGTCCTTTAAATTCTCAGTGACTCTGGAAGGAAATTTTTTTGGTAGTTTCTTTGGAAGCCTGTTGATACCTATTGAAATACTTCAACTTCCCTTCCTGCCAGACCATAACGTAAGATGTCCCAGGTGTTGTCCACCAACTTAAAGACCCATCACATTCATCTGTGAGTACAGGATTCTTTAGAGGTATTTGGAAAGAGCACCTTTGCCTTGCCACATGATCAGGATTGAGAAAGGTAAGATGCAGATGCTTTTTACAAAATTAGAAGGTAGTTTGAAATCTGAATGCTCCTTCGAATCAAGGTTGTGCATCCATGTAAATATCTGCTGGGAGAGGTGCCCATTCATAAATACAAGGACAGTCATATACTCACATATTTGTCTCTTCTGTTTTAACTGTGAAATGTTTGAAATGTGTTATAGCTGAAGTGTGTATCAGAATAAATTTTATCTTGGTATTGGGATCCTACGTAAGAAAGGTTCTTGCAGTAATTCCAGAAGGGACTGAGCTGACCTGGAGCCTGTTTTATTTCAGCTCCAGTTGATTTCCTCTTGTTGATTGTATTTGGCTTGATAGGGACCTTCTGTACTAGATACAGTGGGCATATTATTAACCCAGCCTATTAATATTTTTAATCACTTTATCTTAACTTACCACCATCAGAAGGTTTTGCTATTATAATTTTTAATTTATCAAAACGTTCAGTCAATTCCATGGTCAAATATTTTGCTGCAAATGTTTTATAGTAAAATAAGTATGTGGGCTGTAAAAGTTGAAGGACTCTTAGCCTGCTGACAATCATATTCCTCAGAAAAAATATTGGCCTGACATCTGTTCGTTTCAGATGACCCCACAGATCAGCGTGCACAGGTGCACAAACATGTATTATTTGTCCTGTAAAACCCAGCAACATTCGGGGTGCTATTCCAGTCACTGTTTGGAACATAGGCACTGATTTTGCTGCTCATTTTTCACGTTTCGGTTTCAAAGAGGCCAGCGACATTTGCTTTTGGACAGGCAAGCACTAGAGCAAGTCTGCAAAGTTTGAATAACAGATTCAAACAGATTTATTTAAAACTCATGAACTGGCATGTGAATCTTACATCTCGGAAGTATTTTCACTAGGCCAGTGCTTTGTAAAAGGCACTTTCTGGGTGGGTTACCCTACGCAGAAATGCAGCTTTTTTTGAAAACAGGTGGGAGATCTGTTAACTGGGACACAGAAGTTAGCAAAATGATAGATGCAGAAATGGAGGTGGGGAGAGAAAGTGCAGAGCAGAGCTGCTGAGCTGGTCCCCCCTGGTTGTTTACAGCTAATCCATTTGCATAGCAGGTCACTCCCAGATACCCTAGTAATTCGACAGGCTGCCTTTATATGACTTAGGAAAGACTTTGTGAAGGTGATGAAAGTGGTTTTTAAAACTACTTGTGTAAGAGTGTGTAAATTGAAATCTGTGGGGATTTCTTATTGACTTAATTAGAAGCAGAAAACAGGATGACAGGTTTTAGAAAATGCCCAGTTGATGTTTCACAAGACAAGGTTTTTTTCATGCTGAGTTTTTGGCCACACTAGGTATGAAGGTGATTTATGAGATTAAGTGAAGCCGTATTTAATCCATGGACCTCACTGGAGCAGCCATGGACTAGCTTGTAATGTACTCTTCCTTGAACTGAACTTTACTCTTAAAAAAATATTAATTTGCCTTTAGCCCTGACTCAGCTTGTGTAAGCCTTGCCCAGCAATGATCATTGAGGGAGAACCATAAATCCATGAGGAAGGAGGCTGAGTACTCTGTATTGTGCTTGAAAACAGAGGAAAGAGGTTGGATTCTTTAAGCCTGGGACTAGCATTCACAGTGTGTGGATCTTTATTAACACAGTCCTTGTGTGTTAATGTGCCTCTGTGTGTAACCCAGTGCAGACTGTGCCTTCCTCCAGTCTCTGGATCCCCAAGGACTTTCCCTTTCAGCAGAGATGGAAGAATATCCATCACTAAAAATATGCTGAGGGCTGATTACCAGAGCCCTCCCCAGCTTCTTCTCTTAGCAGCTTGACAAAATGTGTTTTACATTCTTCAAGTGATGAGGGGGAAAAGGAAGGGCAGTCCCAGAAGGGATTTGCGTCTTACTCCACCCATAAGTGTTATGTGTGGGTAATGTTCTGTTCTGCTTGATTGTACTCTTCCTTATTAACTTCCTTTAAAAAAAATACAACTTTCTACATAAACTGTTTTTTTTTGTTTGTTTTTTTTTTTCTTTTTTTTTTTGGTTTTTTTTTTTCTTTTTTTTTTTTTTCTTCTTTTCATTGTTTGCATATAGTTGATAGAGGGGCATGGGCTTCCCTAGGCGATGATTCAGGAGCAATATTTAATCTGGAATGCTCCACAAGGAAATGTAGGAACCTGGAGAGTCTCACCCTACAGCTCCTGTTACACATCTGATCTTGGACAAAACCAGTATGTAGCCTCTCCCGTCACCCCTTCTTCTAGAGGCTCTTCAAACAATGTTGGCACATTATGGGTTGCTTTAATGCTTAAATTTGTAGCTTTAATGTGGAGAAAATAGACTAGAAGGTTTTAATGCTCCTTACTAGATGGAAAAAAAGTTGAAATAGAGATTTGGTTCAGGTTTACTGATTAACTTCTTTGCAGTCATTATTAGTTCCTCTGCTCTTGGCTGGGACACAGGTTGCTTAGTTGTAAGCACTGCATCTGCTGTACCAGTTTGAGTCTTTATCCTGTACATGACACACACTGGTTGTGGGTGTGTAACAGTCACCCCTGCTGAAAACACGCAGGTTTCCAGCACAGTGGGCTGTATTTTTGTTTACAGTGAACACTGCAAACACTTTTTGAAGTAGTTTCAGTGCTTGTGTAATATGTACCAGTCTCCCAGCTAGATCATGATGTCCTGGGGACCTCACAAGGAAAATAAGAGCTTGTAAACTACTCTTAACTCCTTACTTGCTGGCTTTCAAATGATGGGTTATCCAGGATGGGGAAAGTAGACCTCAGTGGCAGAGGACAGGCTGCATGATTTTAATGACCTTTGCACATTTTTCCAGCCTGTATTGGGAATAAAGAGGCTTCAGCCTTGCTTTGTTTGTGCATTCTTGAAGCATCTGTGCCCTACACGCTGATTGTGGCACTTCAGTCTCTGATGGCATAGCCTGCCTGCCTCTTTCCTGTGGCCTCTCAGGGGGCTTTCAGCTATCAGCCTTCAAGTCCTGGAGCCTGGACAGCCAGAGGAGACAGAACCAGAAAGTGGGGTGATGCAGACAGCAAAAAGGAAAGGACAGACAAAAGACATGAAGCACTCTTGGGTTGGCTGGAAAATGCAGGAAGAATATGATTCTGTTTGTTGAAGAAAAGTTGGTATTGGGAGCCAGCCCCTGCAAGGGAGGAGAGGATATTGGAGGTCAAGGAAGTTAAGGCCTTTCTGTATTGGTACTTTTATTATTGTGTAGTTAGTTTAGCAGCTGAAACAACAAGCCAAAATGTAAGCAATTGTGTTGCCCAGGCTGCCCTGCAGGACAAGGGGAGCTTCTTTCTCTGCAGACCATGTTGCAGTTGATACCACTCAAAGCACTGGTCTGTGGGCTGACCATGGTGACAGGTTGGAAAAGGCTGCTTAAATTCAGGTTAAGAAGTAGCTGCTACTGAGACATTCATTTTGCAGTCTTTCCAAGCTTTACTTTGCTTTTTCAGTTCAGCTGTTCTGTAGAGCTAAACTAACTGTTTGTAACTAATATTTTTTGAAAATACTTGCATAATTTGGCTTGGGGGGTATTTGAATATGATGTGATTTTACATGCAATCTTTTGCTTCTCTGACCTATTGACCTATTGACCTGCTGTGAGGTCAGTTCCCCTTCTGTGGAAGCCAAGGTGAGAATTTCACCCTGATGAGGAGACAGGTTGTGTCTGGATGCTGGGAGCTCAGAATAAGTTCCTTTCTCCAGCTTAATTAGGGGTTTTAAATGTGATTTTAAAAAAATAATAAACGTCTGTTGTGCTGCTGTTAGGAGGGAGCTGAATAGTGCTTAGAATAAAGACAAAGTTTGGTTACATCTTAACAAGATTTTCCTCCTTTTAATAATAATAATTACTCTAAAGTGAATTTGTTGCTAAAGAGCTGGACTAATTACACTGGTCCAAGTCATCAGTGGGAGAAAAGCAGTACAGACTGGGAGTGAAGGCATCCGGAGGTGGAAGTCCTGCAAAAAGAATAATTGAATTGGTTTCTCTGCTCATCCAGCCATGGCTGTGGCGAGCAGGTGATCTGTAATTCTAGTTTCTTTGATGTACATATCTGATATGTAGGACATGGTGAGAGACAGTTCTGTTGCAGTGTTGTGCTCATGCTTGTCTCTGGACCTATAGGTGCAAGTCTGTATCCCATTTTCAGTCCTCTCAGCCATTCAGTCATAAACCATTTATCTTAACTGTCAGAAAAACTGTGATATGTTGGACTGCATTAGCCAGGAAAGAGTCTATATGCATAACCAATGAGAGCGTTTGGGGATTGCTCTTCAGAATACAGTTTCTTCAGTCATAACACCATAGAAACCTCTTTACATTCCTTAGTAAGAGTAACATGAAACTAACTACAGCTTAGAATGTTTCATGGAAGAATAGTAACTCTTGAAAAAATAATGTTTACTTTAAAGATAAATGTGCTATTAGGAAGTAGTTCCAGATGTGTGGTTATGGCAGAATTTTAGTGATTATAGTCTTGGCATGTTTAATGATAATTGCATTTAAAAGTAGCCAATGAATTTTTTTTTTAATGAATTCATTCTTCAGATGGCCTGAATCAAACTGTTTATTTTCTGTTATCTGAGAAACAAACAGAGCAGTATCTGGTTTATTTATGAAAGTAAATACAAAAGGTCTGACCCCTGGATATTGTCTTTGAAAACTGTCTGAGAAAATGCTCTTCCTGGTAGCCTTTTAAAGCCATCTCTTCTTTTTGAAGAGAATGCCAACCCTTCCACCCTCAAATTATGCAATATATTTTAAAGAATTCTTTGAAATGAAGTGGTTTGATCTCTAGTCTCATGAGATCTTCTACTACTGTATCAACTGCAAAAGGTGATAGTGTTTTATCAATGAGGATAGAAGTTTTTAAATATATAAAACCTGTCTTTGGCCACTGTGGTGGGTCTGTGTTGTGTATTTTGGGGACTGTAGCAGTTACATGCTGTTTTATGAGCTCACCCAAGTGCTTGCTTATCCCTGTAATTGCCTGCTCGTGTCTCTGAGGCCCAGGTGCAGAGCACTGGCGTGTAGGTTTAGGAGGATGTGGACTAGCTGAGAAATCCCAGTGCCTGTTTTCTCTGGTGTCGAACCCTACACAGAGTCCAATTGTGAGTGGTAATGAAGTTGGCACCTGCAGTTTCTAAAATGTCTTGTTACCAGCAGGCTGGTGTCTGTCATATTCTGAAAAAGGTGTTTGTCCTCTATTAATACTGCTCAGGACATTGGTAGCTGAAATTCATGTTACATTTGGCTCCCCACAGAAAACATTGTTCCTTTGTTAACAGATTGGCATTTCAGCTTAAAGCCAGGGCAGGATGTTTAAATTACAAAGGTTGTACCTGGTGGAGCACAGGCTTTCTTCTGTCCCCGTGGTTTCTGCTGCTGCTACATATTCTATAATTTCTTGCGAGGGTGTTAGTGGGCTCTTTGCACATGAGTGGAGAGTGCTGCAGTAAGCTAATGGTGCACAATGCAATGGGCTCCTGCTTTGTGCTGACTATAGTCATTAAAACAAATTTGCACTCACAAAGTACGTGTTGAGGTCATCAGGCAGGGGAGGTCTGACCAAATAAAATTATATATTGGTGAGGAGTTAGTGCAAGTAACACGTTGGGCTTAAAATAAACATCGAAATATGTGTGTTACATACATGTGTGTGTTACATACATGTGTATGTTACATACGTAGAGTTTTTTCAGTTTGTCTTTCAGGGCTAATATAATGGATGATAGATAGCACTTGAGGTCACTCAGCTACATGAAGAGCTCCAGAAAATTTCTCAAACATTTTTCCCCATTACTCTCTGGAAACTTGGAGACAGGGTTGGTCTTTATGCTGGTCAAATAAGGACTCCAGTATCTTAGAAACAAGGTCTGCTGTTAGAGCCCAGCCTACCTGCAGGACCTCCATTTCTGCAGTAAGAAGCCTGGAGAGTTCTGATGGAGTTTAGATTTAGCTTCCCTTCCTGCTCCTGCAGGCACCAGGGGATTGTGCAGGACCAGAGCTGCTGAAGAAATGTTAAGAAAATCTGGTTTTCAGCACAGGCTGAAGGCGTTGGTTGCACATTATGTAGCTGGGTCTTTCTTTGGAAGAAAGCATAGCAGCTTTTTTTGGTTAGGCTTGAATTATGTTATCCTCATCTTACCACAGAAGTGCTTTGCTGCAAGGTACTTATTTTTATCACTGCAGTGTGTTGCTGCTACCTCTCTCTGCTGTTCCTGTGTCACTGAGCCACATCCCAGAAAAAGGACCTTGATATCAGGCACTGACAGAGGCACTGCTTTTATTTTCAGTATCTCTACAGAATCAGAACAAGGATGCAAGTTTTCTAGCCCTGCAAGTGTGGGATGGGATAACAGGCCCATTTCATGCTCAATTTAGCTTTATCTGGGATACGTTTTGCTTGTGTGATGCTCAGGAAGGGTAAGAAAAATGGTAAAACATGAACTATAGTTAAATTTATTCAGGATCCCGTTAGGTGTACATCTAAAGACAGATGATACAGGGACAAAATTAAATCTGATGGCTTGTAGCATCTATACTGAATTAGCATGTCACTGTATCCTGGTTTTAGGGTCACTGCTTTTATTTTTGTAGTTTGAGCTACTGCTTTTCCAGTGGCATATTTCCTCCTCTTCATTGGGCAGTGATGAATATGTAAAACTGAAAAGATTGAAACTGATGCTGTAGAACAGTTTGATTCCACTTGTTGTTTATACCAGGGTTACTCTGTGGATTTAATTGGAATTAACCCTGATTTATGCCTGCATACAGGAATCAATGGGAGGCTTTTGTCCAGGCTTGATACTTGATGAGGATCAGCCTGTGAATGCTGTGCAGAAATGTTTTGGGTAGGAAAAGACTTAATCCTTTCGCTCCCCGTTTTTCCTTCATCCTTTTGTTCATGGCTGCAGAATCCATCTGGCTGAGGAAAGACCCATCCATCCCCAGAGCTCTCTGATGGAAATGTCAGCCTGGGCGTGGGCAGTGAAGGAATATAATTTTATAGACCTTTTCCAAAGCAAGTTTTTGCATACTCTTTCGTTCTGTTGTCAGCTTACTGTAACTAAAGCGATTCTCTTCCCACCTTTTGTGAAGATTGAATCGCTCACAAACAGGATCCAGCAACAGCTTCTTACGTAACAGCCTCGAGCATGGCTCGTTTCCCATTTCTGTGCAAAATGAAAGGATTATTTTGCAAGAGAATATATGAGGAACCATTTCATCTGTGGTGGGGAACAGAGAGAAAACCAACCTGGCTTTTTTATTCTAACACTGTCAGAAAAATCAGTGCCTCTTTTGTGCATGAGCAATGATAGTAAATATGTTGCTTTTCCCCTGCGAGCTGGATTTATGTCAGCTGCAGGATATATACAATTTTTTTGAACTGAAGGTGGGCCTGTTAAAGCCGCCCCTTCACCCTCCTGCAGGGATGTGTCGGGACGAGGGTGTTGGGAAATCCTGTGCCGTGCTCTACTCCCCTGCGTCAGTAGGTGGCACCAAATGGCCTGCCAGGGCCACCGGTGGCCCTGGGCTTGTCCCCTCTTCGCCAGCTGGTAACAGGTGGATCTACAAAACTGAGAGATTTTTCTCGGGTTACTGTCTTAGATCTTCCTGCAATGTGACAGTTTCTGTTAAAACGTAGTCATGCCCCCTTTCCGAAATATTTAACTGCATTTATTGTAGCTGTTATGTTTTTATAAAGGTGAGTTGTGTGTTTGCTCTTGGATCCCTCTTAGCGCTGACTTTGGAGGGATTTGGTTATGGTGGATGTAACACAGCTGCTACTTCACCCCCAGGGATGGAGAGAGCTTTAGACCGATGCTTCCAGGCCAACGCGGGGTTCTCAGCCTCAAGTTTAGCAGCCATTTATAACCTCCCTCTGCTTCCCCCAGAGGAGGTGTTAGGCTCTTTATATTTAGTGCTGATAAGTACATGCAAATTCCGATTAAAAAGTGGTATGAATATGCTAACAGTACCCGACTGCTTGAAAGAGGAGAACCTCATGTGAAAAGTTGCGTTGGTGGGCTACCATTTTGTGACTAAGGAGAGTTCAAAGCAATGCATCAGTTAGTTGTTTTTATCTGGATTAGTACATAAATAAATTCCCAGGACCCATCACAAAGTCAGAATTTGCATGTGAAGAAAGAAACGTTTCTTCAGATGTATGTTAAAAGGCTTCTGCTGGTCAAATGCTTATATGACTTTTTAAGCATTTGCATTTTTTTCATCAGAATTTGCACCATTTTGTGAAGGTGTTGAGGCCGTCTTTGCACTTCAGGTTTTTCTTAGCTCAGTTATCCGTGGTTCCATATGCTTAAGTCAACATTCACAGATTTATAAAGCCGACAGGTTGCTTTTAAGAATAACAATTGTGAAAGTATCTTACTGCACCATTTCATAGATGTTCCACTTTGTGCTGAATTGGATGTGACAATTCTGCATACATGTATGCAGCAGAGCTACTGACTTGAAACGTTGCTTTTGTGAAGTACTTCATGTTTTAAGAAGACTCGGAACATCAGTTGCTTTCTGATGGACTGGTTGGTGGCTAACCTGTTCTTGAGCTTGTGCCTAGCCTTCAAATAAAAGTAATTGATTTTTGAAACCAGAAATCTTAAGCTTGACTTTTACTACTTTCTTCCAATACGTGTGTATTGTTTAAATCATAATTGTGTGGTTTTCTTTTACAGAGGTTTTTAAGAAGCATCTGATGGTGAGAATAGGTTAAGAAGACTCAAGATGACGACAACAGTAGCGACAGATTATGACAATATTGAAATCCAACAGCAGTACAGTGATGTCAACAACCGCTGGGATGTCGATGACTGGGACAATGAAAATAGTTCTGCTCGACTGTTTGAGCGATCCCGCATCAAGGCCCTAGCTGGTAAGTGCTCACCTCATGGGTAAACCTCTGCTGCTGTATGTATGTGATAGCACAGGATACTGTCTTCGGTGCTCATACTGTGTTGGTAAACTAGAGATGAAACTTTCCTGCGGTCAAGTGCAGTTGGACCCAACAATTTTTGAGATTGCATTATCCATTGACATCAGTGAGACATGTTGCTTTGCAGGATGTGCTCATATCTGATGCTTGGCAAACACTTAGCTCTTGATTTGCTATGAAGACTGCTGTAAGCACAGGAGAGCAGATATTTAATCCATGTATCTTATTTTTTTTCAAATTAGAAATTGTACTGTTTCTCACCTTATCAGTCTTATCAGGTATGAATAATTTTGACTGTATATTTGAATTCTTCTGATTTAGTTTCTTTGATTGACAGTGATGTTGGTTTCCAGATTTGGATCTAGAATTCTTTAAAATATCTTCCTTTGGAGGTGTTCAAAACATCTCACCTGTCCTGAAATGGAGGAATGTGGTAGAGGGAGGTAGCTGTCATTTAGTAAATAATAATGAAAGTACAAATTTTTCTGAAGAATCAGAGCTTCTGAAATATATCCTGTCTTCTGTGGAACTACACTCTAACCAGCAGAGAAATGAAATTTGATTGGGTGATGTGTTTTTTTTTAAAAAAAACATTTGATTATTGCATATTAAAGGCTGTACATTAACCAAATTCGTTTATGCATCAAGGAGATTATGTCATGTCCTCTCAGCTTGGAGGCATTGCCCTGCAAAGCAGTTTTTATGCATTCTGTAAATGATTTCCCAGCTCTTATGGTAGCATGCCCACATTCCTGACCTCTGAACAAAATGCCTTGGTAGCGTGGGACATACCGTAAGCCTGGAAAACATCTCAAAGTACGCTGAGCTCTCTGGTAGTGAAATGTTAGTTACAAGGACAGTTTTAAAGCAAACACTTTAGAATGTATTGAAGAAGGTTTATTAAATCAGCTGTTCTGAGGTGAAGGTATCTTCTGTTTCATTTGTGATTCCTATGAGCCTGGCTCTGGAGCACGATGTGCCCTTTCTCCTCTTGATGCTGGCCACGGGAGTGCATTGGGTGCAGGATGCCTTGAAGTGCTGAACACGGGGCAGGATCAGGTTTGGAGCTGAGCACCGGGGAGATAAAGCAGTTCACAGAGGTGGGCAGAGAGCAGATCATGTAACTCCTACTGAGGATAGTAATTGTATCTACTTAATGGAACTGCTCACAGAAAGGATGTGTGTTAGATTTTGCTATCTTTAGAAGACTTTATCAGCAGTTCTCATTGCAGTGTGCATTTGAAATTACAGGTAAAATGCCTGACCTGCAACAGGGCTGTGCTGAGTGGGGTCAGAAGCATCATTACGGGTGCCTCTGTAGGCAGATGGGTATAAACCAGTACAAGACAAGAAGAATCTTGACTTGTTTGTGTTTTCTTTTGTTGGGTTTTTTTAATAGAGTTGATCTTGTTCCGGAAGAAACTGTGTTTTACTTCTGCTAGGCTGGTGGTTGTAGGCTATTAGGAGGGAAGTGCTTTTAGTACGAAGCTCACCCAAAGTTACATTTGGGTTCCAGATCTAGGCTTTATTGTACTTGGTTGTTCCAGTTTTATGGCAAGTAGAGCTCCCCACCTGTGTAATGAATAATAAACATGAAACTCGTACTTCAAGGAGAAGTAATGTAAGGAAAGTACTTGAATTATTTAGATAGCCTAAAACAAATACTGATATTAAAGCAAATGATTTTGATGAAGCTTCAGTTCAGAGGCATATTTAAACATTTTCCTGGAGTATGACTTTTTTTTTATATAAGTGTTACTCGTAATTATTTTGATTTGATACACTTCATATCTGTACTTCTCTGCTATTAGTGTTGAGAGTAGTGTGTGCTGCCAAAACCTGGCTTAGCATACTGCACTGCTGCAGCACTGCTTGAAAGCCTGACCATGATGCAGGGAGTGAGGAACAAGGAGAGGTTTGTATTACAAATCACAGGTTATAGTTAAAGGCTGAGCCATGGTACTGCTCCTGGCACCGTTCAACATAAATTTTCGGATATGCTGTCTGGTGGGTAATCTTCCCTTGCATCTCACCAGAAGGGCACTTCCCAGTTTTTAACAGCTGCAGCCTGGAGCTAGGATAGCAATGATTTCTGTCATTGCACTCTTAAAATCGAGACAGGCTCTCTCTGGAAAGGTATGCTCTGATTCAGCTGCTTGTCACAGGATTAGACACAATAATCACTGGGTGAACGCCTGTGGCCGGTAGCGCATGCACAGCCACCCTGGGTGATAATCAGGAGCGTTCTAAAACTCATAAATTTGAGTGTTTATCACAGCACCGCTTTCTCCTGGGTGAATTTCACTGCTCTCTGAAGCAGAAGGAGTTGTGCATCACGGGCAGGGCAAACTTTTTGCAAATATGAGCATCTTCACACATCTCTGAGACTGTCCATCTTCTGACAACAGCATTTTTCTCTCCACAGGCCCTAGATTAGTTGTATCCTAAGACTGTCTGTGGGTGTGCTGATCTTTCGGTCTGTCTGCCTTTTACTGAAGTGACAAGATAAATTAAAAGACTATCAATGTCTTGCAGTATATGAAATGCACATGTATCATTATCTCCTTGCCCTAATACGAAAGGTTTCAAAACAAACCAGGCACAGATTCTTTATGCCCTGTCCAGAAGCTGCAGGCTGACGTGATCAAAAGTGGAACAGCTGTAGGCATTTTACAGTACCTGATGAATGGCTCCCTTCTCAATGGGAATCTGTTGGTGCAAGCATCTTCTGTCCACAGGCTTACACACGTTGTGAAATGCCTCTTTGGTGATGCTTCCATCTTGTATTGATTCTACTTTACTGTAATTTGAATACAGATTCCTTTAATGTGAAAAAAGGCAAAGGGGAGAGGTGAGAAATGAGTTCTATAGCCAGAGAGTGAAACTTTGTTCTAGAAGGAATTGTGGTGACCCCATGTTCCATCATGATGTTGAAGTACTTAATCAGCAAATCACAAGTTGGTGGTCAGAATAATCTGTGATTAGACCACACAGTGGATTGGAGAAGCAGAGATAACACAATAATAGTAGAAAAACACTACTGTCAGCTCAGCAGCAGCTAACCGATACTATTGAAGTGGTCTATATACCATGAAAACCAGAATGCAAAGGATTGTTTCAATTAAAAAGAAATAAATTGTCTGGGAAGTCAGCTTTCAATCAGAATCCAGATTTGAAGGGATATGCAACCAGATTGGTTGCCACTCATGTTGAACTAAGTCACTCTGCAACTGATATGAGAAGAAGGTAACTGATCCCTACTTTGTAAATTAAGATATCCCACTGTAGGAAATCATCTTTCACCTGTCCTTTTTCTCCCTTCTTTGGAAGGTGTTGCTGGAAGACCAGGTAATTTTATCTGCTCTGTAGAAGCCAAAAGGATATCATGTTTGCATAAAATTCTTCATTCACAAATTCTCAGGTGTTCAATTTCGTCTCTCAAGGGCCATTAGCTAACAAGATTTCCTGTGCAGCAGCTTGGTGCATCATGCTCTTGTGAAAGCATTAAGAAACAGTTCACCTGTTTGGCAGAATTTGTCACTCTTAGTCTGGGACTGACATTCAGATGTTCCATGTTCACTGTCTCAGATGCTGCTTTCAGGTAGTATGAGAACTGTCACCTCAAACTATCCATTTCTTCAGTTAGCTAATTCAGTATTAAAAAATTCCTGGTTAAAGTTACTCGCTTTTCTGCTCATTTGTAATTTGTCCTTCTGTCCTCTGGGTTCACTTGGATGGCCAGAAGGTCTGCAACTCAGTTGCCTGGCATATGAATTAGAAACAGTTTCAAAGTTTATAAATTAAAGAGGCATATCTTCTTACCACAGGATAGGTAAAGCTGTGTGATCCTTATTCAGGCCACGTGAGTGACTGTGCAGTGGTCAGGACACTTGCTAGTGTTGCACGTCATTGTTCATGAACCTTACAAGGAAATACAGGTAAGGAGACTGTGTTAATCCTGCAGCTTTCCTTGACTGTCACTATCATGCACAGAGAAACAAGGTTTGTCATTCATGCTAGTAACTTAAATTATCCCAGAAGCAAAAGGGAAAAATTTTAGAAAGTGTTATTTAAGTTACACGATAGAAAAGTTTTTCCTTTTGTATTGGGCAATACGTGTTCTTAAGGATAAAAAAAGATAGAGAAAAATTTCAGTGTGAAAATGCTGGGTACCATACATGGGGCTAGTTAGCCCATTGGGTCCTGATATTTAAGCCAGTTCCCCTCTCCGCTTGACTGTGAAAAGTCAGCAGAAGAACACCCAAAAAACCCAAAAAGGAAGATCCCACTTGTACGACCCTTCATCACAATACAATAGGTACCCTATTGGGCACCTGCGTGTCCCTGTACTTCAGCATCTTTCTGGAGCAAAGTTGCTACTGTTTCACTGTGGAATAGAAAAAACCTGCACAATCAGAATAAAGTTTCAGGTCTCAAGTCAATAATGAAGGACAAAATACAATGATTTAGATCTTAAGAAAATAAACCTTTGATTTATTCCTGGCTTTGAAAAAGCATACTGAAAATTCTCTCTTGTGGGACGTTTCAGGAATACCTTGCACCCGAGCTGTCTGGGACTTTGAAAATTGGTGCACTAATTTTAATAACAGTAAGTGGCTAAGGAAAGAGAACACAGGAGTATGTTGATGCTTGTAAATCAGGTTTGAAGGGTGTGTGAAGGATTAGTTTGACATTAAACAGAAATAAAAACATTACAACAATGAAACTGCAGATGCATCTTCCCAGTCCTGGCATGGCAGTGGTGGTTCTTAGTCCATGTTTTTGTTTTGCAGCCAGAGACTTAATGCAGACTTAGGCAGGTGAGCATGAAAGAGCTTATTTTGAAAAAATCTTAGTTTACTCAGAGAAAAAGTGATGGAATTGTTTCAGAAGAAAGTTTTCCAAATGTCAACCTCACCCAATGATTTCCTTCTGAATTATTCTTTTGGAGCGCTTTCTCAGCTGCAGTTTCAAAACTGTGGTATCTTACCAGAATCTGTAGGAGTTTGGAGTTAAAAGCAGGAGTATCATTTTGCATGTTCTGTGTCATGCAGGCTTCGAGAGCCTGGCAGCAGAGAAGCTGCTGTACTTATGCATGTCACCTGCGGTGCTGGCCAGGACTACTGATGAACACTGAGGTCTTACCAGAAAACATGAAAAAGCCTAACCCATCTGTCACTGCTCATTAATGTGTTTGCTTTTAAAGGTGCTGGTGGAGAACTGTTCCTAAAGCAAATGGCAAAATCCAGACAATAAATAGCATTTTTTTCTTAGCATTTATCTTGAAAGATCACAAAAAGAACTGTCTCTGTATGCCTACCAGTACATAAAATAACTTTCAAGCAAATGAGAACGACTTGCCCCATCAAGATGTAAATTGATACAGAGGTCATTTGTATCTTATTGGCATAGTAACATGATTTTTTGGTATCGGTTATGCATAGTCCTGGGGGTTTGCTTTCTTTTTTTACAAGCAAAACAAGTTGTGTACAAACTACATGGAGGTGTAAGTCAGATTCTGTGTGGTCTGATTAGACACCAGATCCATGATCCAATATAGCTTCCTGAGTACAGTGCCAAGCTTCTGAAAAAATGTACTACTGAGGAGTTTGCTGCAATCAGCCATGCCTGTCTACTTCATGTCTGGTATTTATGATTGCTTAGTAACAAAGTGATGCATGGGAGTGATTGTGTCCTGGTAAATAACGCTAATCCCACGCACATTGCTCAGGCAGGACAGCAGAGCTGGAAAAATAGGCTTCTTGCTTCTTTGGGGAGGGAGCAGTTCCTGGCAGCCCCACTCTGGAAAGTCTGACATCTGTGGTCATTTTACATCTGGGATTAAATTCTTTAAAGTTTAAGCAATATCAAGTTAGACATGTGCAGAAGAGAACTCAGCATCCTGCCAGCAAGCAAGCCTGTATTGATTGATCTTTAGTTCTTTGAATTCCTGTGCATTAAGCTCTTGGTCTGTAATACAGGTACCATCGCTGCTTCTCATGGTCACTGTTGGGAGAACTCCAGACATACACCAGTCCTTAGGCATAAAGGGCTGACTGTGCTTGGTCATCAACTCAGTAATTTAGCAAAAAAGGCACAAGAATATTCTGTATTGTGGTTAAGAAATGATTGAATATATAAAGTAATCTGTACCTAGAGGAAGAAGATGGAAAACTAATATATGTACATACAGTTTCCACTTCTAGGATATCACCACTGAAGCACACATGAGGGTAATCCTGATAGCAGGTACATCTGCTTTATCATACCTGGGCATTAGACACACTGGCAGGGCACTAACTTCCCTTATGTGCCTGCTTACTCACACTGATTTTAGCTGAAAACTAGGCCTTAATTCCCAGCCTGGAACAGCACAGCTCTCTTGCCTGGTTTAGTTTTCACCATCCATTCATCACCATGGCGTCAGGAGAGAGTAGAAGCACCAGGGGACATGGTGTTGGCTGGGATGAGGGAGAAGCAGCCTTCTGCATCCACTGAGGCAGGGCTTGGGAAGGGGAGTGAAACTCTGCCTGTGGCTGCACCAGCTGCTTGAGAAGAGGGAAAATGTTCTCTGTGAGAGACACTCCGGGTAGTTACTGAGGGCTCAGCCAGGCACAATAGTAGAGCTGAGATCAAATCATGCTGATGATTTAGGAGGAACCCTACCAGCCAGATGGTCAGCTGAGATAAACTGGCATCTCCCTTGGCGTCTGAGACCAGGCTGGCTTACAGCTGGGCATCTGACCCGTAGTGGCCTGTAGCAGGAAACCTAGCAACTGGAAAGACTATCATGTCCTTTCCTCTTGGAATCAATGTTTTGGGGATATGTAATACAGAGAAACAATGGGATAGTTATTAATGATCCTTCATTGAAGTGATGAGATTGTGGTTTTTTTTTCCTGAGTCATCTGCATGGAAAGGTTTTCTTGTTTATAAAAGCCACATGCCAATAATTGCGATTATTATTTTTTTTAAAGTATGACTTTTATCAGGGATTATCTTGGCTGTGGATGCATTTCAAGACCTAGTCATGAGTCTATAGTTTGAAAGGAATCTTTCCACAAAAAAATGTGTATGCAGAAGGGAATGTTCTCATCTCATGTCTTTTGCATCTAACTAGAGAAGTTTCTTTATGAATTTTATTTATCCAGCCAAATCTGCAATGTGCCTTGCATTTTTCCTCCTATTTGTTGCTTGGAAACTGCATGAAAGCACTCCCTGAAGTATAAATAATTTCTAGCAGAGCAAACTGCAAGGCAAAATTCAACATGGGATTAAAAAATGTTTACTAATTTCTGTTAACCTTGGAGCTCTTCTAATGGGGAAAGATTAGTCATGAAATCATTCTCTTAGAGCTTTGATTCTTATCTGGAAGTAATATCCTGGAGAGACACAAACCCAGATTGCCTTGAGACAATTGCCTTGATGAGGAAGAAGCAAAAAGAACAGGAGCAGGGATGAGGAGCAGACAAGTAGAGAGGATAATGAAAATCTACTTCCCAGTTCCACATTTTAGTTTCTAGCATTCTTTCTAAAAGGTTTGAACCTTGGTAGGGAGCAATGGAAACAGTACTATTTTTTTGCCAACCACTTTGTATGTGTATGATGATTTTTTTTTTTTTAAGTTTTACTTCCGTTAAACATTATTAAGCCTTTAATGTGGATGACTGCCAGATGTGGAACTTTGTTGCTTAGGTGTCAGAGGATCTAAAATTCTATAGGAAGCCAAATTAACTTCTAATTTAGGGGCTCTAGCTCCTCCAGTTATGGAACTTGCAAAACAGAGGACTTTTTTATTTCACTCCCTTAATCTAACCATACATGACTGTTGCTGGTCACAATTTGGATATATTTGTGAACATTAATGTAGTTTTTATGCTTTCTCTCGAAAGCATACATGAAGCAAGGGAAATAGTGGAAATAAATACCCTGGTTTCTCGAGATTTGTGAAGATCAGTGTGTTCTGCTTCTTGTTTCTACCCAATTTCGATTTTTCTTAGGAGTAGCAGGAGAGAGAATTTTCATGGCTGAGTGATTACGGTATAGCAGCAGTGCATCTTCTGTATTCATGGTCAAACTGGGAAAAAGATGAAGCAGCACAAAGGGAAGAAAACAAAAAGGAAAGTAGGAATCTTTCTCTCTGCTGCACGTAAACATAAATGCGATGTAGATGGAGGAAAGGATGTAGAGAGACATAATGAAAATAATTTCAGCTTCTTAAAAAGCACATTAAAACCCATAAAAAAGAATTCTATGGATGAAATAAAGAAGTGTTTTTGTGACAAAATTTCACAGGCAGCAAGTATTTTAGCTGTGTACCCATGCACCATGCTTGATTTTAGTAGATTTTTACAGCTTATGCATCAACATCAGGGAGCAAACCAAGTGCGTCTTGTGGGCTACAAACAAAACACTTGAGTAAAATTGTTACAGATTTTCAGGGATGGCTTCCCACTTTTGATGAGCTCACAGAATATGGGAAGCAGTGCAGGTCAGGAAGAACCCATTTGTGCTGGAATACTAACGAATACAAACTGGGATTCCACTGGTAACTCCTGTACCTCTTTCTCCTGTCTCTTCTCTCCTGGCAAGCCTTCCGCTCTTGCAGTTAGCAAGGACATGAGGTTACAAAACTTATGTCAACTTTCCTGTTAATTTGGGACTTGTGTAAACTGAAACTCAAAACCATGTGGAACTGACCCAGTTTCACCAATAAATTGATATTCTGGCCTCTTTTGTGAAAAGATTCCCAAAGGTTTCATGCTGTTTTTGGTCTTGGGCATCACAACCTGCAGGTTCATCTGGAGCCCAAAGCTGGTTTATGCCTGGGACTCAGCCTGTAGCTGCTGGAAAGCCAGCCTGGCCATGGCACAAAGAGAACATGTGAAGAGATCCTTCTTCTCTCTTGTATATAATCTGCCCCTTCCCCTTAAATTTGGATTGCAATGGTTCTCCCAAGTCCACACACATCAGGAAGAATATATTTGTAAGGGACTAGGAGGATCAGATTTGTAAGGGTATGTAAGATGAGTGGTTCTGTTCCCACTAATACCTGCAGAAGAGATAATTAAGTTGGCATGCTAATTTTGGCCACGTGTGTGGGCTGCTTCTCTCTGTGTTCCAGCATTGTAGATATGAACTGGAGGGAAAACAGCTAACTCTTCAGGATTAATGTTATGCAAATTGCCAAATATGATAAAATTAACTGTTTCCTGTTAATTCTAGAAAAACCTGCAGCAAACCCCATCTTTCCTCACTGTTGTATATACCGGGAGAGAGTCTGGTATTACTGTGTGGATATGGGGATCAGCAGAGAAGTTAAGAAAGAAGAACATGAACACAGGTTTGCAGTTCTAAACTGTGGCACTGAGGGGATGTTTAAGAACTTTACCCTCTGTCAGGAGAAGACCAAATGTGATTTCTGTTGCATTTGAGATTAATAAATCATCCTTTTTATCTTGTAATTTTTTTCTAGTTAGTCACCAACTAGAGAATTTACAAGAGCAAATAAGAATAAAGAGGAAAGACTAGGGTGATGATTAACCAGATTTGTAATTATTGTAAGCTCTAGCATGCTTTCTGCTTCCCATTAGAAAGATAATTGTCTTTCACAGAGCTGTAAAATCATATATTTTCTTTGAGGACACAACAGTACAAAGCACATGTTTGTCTTATGGTCCCCCCAGGGAACATTTTCTGCATTGCTTTCATGTTTTTTCGGGTATTTATTGCATGAATGTCTTTTGAGGGTGGGTCTGTTTTGAACATTGAGTCCACCACACATACGATCTTCACTGTTGGCCCAGCAAGGTCGGCCAGTACTGGTCAACTTTACTGGTGGAAGATAGGGTAATTTGATGGAGAATTTCTGGTGATTCCAGTTCTAGCAAGGCTGTGTGAGTAATATTAATATTGCACACTTACCAGTTATTTTCTGCAAAAGTGATGAACTGGGTTCTTGACCAGTGATTTCTTAGAGGGTCTTTTTGTCCGTAATTTTTTGAGAGTATGCTGAGATTTTTCTTAAGGATTTGTTTTTAGCTTAGAAAAGCGATAGTTGTGTTCAATCATAGAAGCATTGGCAATGAAGGATATGGATGGTGATTTTGCTAAATCTAGCATTAGTTTTTTTTCCTTTGCGGTAGAAGCCTTTTCACTTCAACAGCAATTATCAGAACCACATAAAGACAAATCCCAGCACACATCCTTTTCTGTTCTGGGGTAAGCACCTGCCTCCAGATGTTACTTGTACGTTAATAATATCACTGTAATCAACCTCTTGCTCTCCTTGAGGCTTTGCAAAGCTCTAATCATGTCAACTAAGTCACACTTTGCACTATGATTAAGTGGATAATTGTTTGTGTTTTTGTTTACTCTTAACAAGTACACAAATAATGCAGGGCATCATTACCAGTCAAGTCCTGTGGGAGAGGTACAATTCAAAAAATAAAAGCAAAAATTACTTCATATCTATGGTGGAAAAAACAACAACCTACTCCCTTGATATACTAAACTTAGCGTATGATTTGACCCTTATTTTCTTCCAGCACTGTAATCAGTGATGAATTATGCCACAGACAATTTTGAGCTGTGTTGATTTGTTAAGTTACACTTGGACCAGTGCTCAAAAGTTACCTTATCTATGGCTTTAAAGCATTAATTTCCTTCCATAACACTTTATCTAATTAGTTTTGTCAAGGATTTAGTAAATTAAAGAGAAGCAGAGAAAGCGGATAGAAACCAGGGATAAAAAAAGGGGCTTTGTGCGAGAGCCTTATGATTGATTCGATGCATTGCTTCCTAGTGGCAGTGAACAGATCTCAGGTTTACTAATGTGGAGTCAGTGGCAAAGCAAATGTATTGGGATTGATGTGACTCGATTTTTTAATGAATCCTTGCTACATACGGTGTGGAGTTTCACAAATACAGGCAGATCCCCATTGTGCTTTGTTCTTCCTGCTGAATTACCACCAACCTGTGAAGTGGAGCCTTGAAAATGTGCACCGAGGCCCAGCCAAGCATCAGTAATGTTTTGGCAGATGAATCAGCAGCACCTGGCCATCGGGACGTCCCCCAGGCACTGATACCATCATGAAGTCCTGTCACATCTGTTGCTTGGGGGACCTGTTATTCAGCCCAAATGCCAGCCTGGATGGCAGCTAAAATGAGGTCAGAATTTCACAGCGAGTTCTGTCAAGTTCTCCACGTGTCAGGGCCTTGTGTCTCTGTTTTTCAAGCCTTGAACAAAATAAGCTTAAATAAGTAAACAAACACAAATTCTTCCCTTTAGCCTTGGCTTTCCCCTTGTGTAGCCTGCACTGCTCCAAACCTGCTGCAGTTTCTTCTCCAGGTATCATTTAGTGTTATTGGCAGTCCAAAATCAGGGGGACAGAGAGGGAGCATGGACAAAGAAACCCCAAGGCCTAACTTCTGCTCTTAAGCTTACCAGATTCATCTGTTCCCCAGGGGACAGTCTGGTGTGAATTTGTGTATGTGTTGTTAATGTTTTATGACGAGTGAGGGAAGCCATTCTGTGTTTTAGATGGGTCAAAGCCAAACGATTATTTTAGGTTTTAATGGTTTGTTTTTGTAATATTTTATTTTATTTTTTTTGTATTAACGACCGCATGCGTTAGTGTGCCACCTGCCAAAGGTATTGGGAAAGCTTTCGGCCACAGAAAAGCTCCTGGCTCCTGATTCGTGGCCTTCACAGTGTTAAATATACTCCAGCTCTCCTGTCAGTCACTTGGACTTTAGTTTTACCTTCTGAGCTCACATAGCAACACCTGTTTGCTCAAGGTGGGACAGTAATGAGCTGATATGCCTGCAGGTAGGGCCTGGCTGCCTTCCTGCTCTCCAGGGGAAGGGTTTCGTTTAATTATAACATAGGTCAGGCAGAAGCTGCTGTTGGTAGAAAACTGCAGGAAAAAAAATTGTGGCGGAAATAAGCCTGTACTTGTGTGCTGGGTAAAATGTGCTCCTTACACTTTTGGAGGAGTTTGGCTCAGTGTTCCGAGCATTGTTCCTGTAAATTTTGGAGCCTCCTGTGTTGTTGTTGTTTGGGGGGTTTTTTTTGTGTGTGTGTTGGCTTTGTTTCTCTGGAAATCCCATGGCTGCAGCCCCAGCGTGGGGCTCCGGGTATGCTGGAGGGACAGCTGGCTGTACAGGGATTACCGGGGGAAGGTTTAGCTGGGGCTGGGGACTCCGTGCCACACCACTGTATTGTTGTCTGGACACACAGACACACACAGACAGACAGACACACACACCAGTGTCCTGCCTGCCCCAGGGGACAGCGCAGGTGCTTCCTCACACCCCCCTTTGGCCTTGCAAACGTGGCAGTGGTTTTGCTGCCTCTGCAGACAACTGCTTTCTTCCTCAACACTGTAAAATCTGCCTTGTAGTGCAAAAGTGGCCCAAGTGTAGGTAGTGCTGTGAAGATCAAAGGTCAGCTTCCAAAAGTGCTTTAGGTTCTACTTCAGGTCTGCTTGCAGCACCAGAAGTCTTGTGTAAATACAGCTATATTGATATAAAGGGGCTCAATGAAATATGCTAGTAAAAGCCCTCCTGTATCAATATAATAAGCAACTCTGAACTAGTTGTGATGTTTTAAGTAAAACAGTATATTTAAAAGCTGTAAATGTTCTAAGTGTATTTATGACCTCAGGAGCAATGTGCTGGGTGTTTTCTCCAGTCCATGTGTTTGGAAACCCCAGCTTCAGTTGGGAAGTGTACACTTCCATCACTTCTAAATTAGCAGTGCTCATGATTGGACTTATTGCACATTTGTTCCCTGGTGCGTTGGTAGTGGGTGGCTGAATTTCCCCCTTAGGCCTATCAGGATCTGGGGCTGCAGTGAATCTGTGGGAGCGGACTGAACGTCTCCCACAGAAATTGTCCTCACATAAATTGCTATATGACTAAAAACTTGTGAAACGACAGTCTCAAAACAAAGGCAACATTTTGAAATGTTTAATGAGGAGACCTAGTGGGAGGAGAAGAGAACATGAATTCCATTGGAAAGGAATTTGGAAAAGGGGGGAAAAAAAAAAAAAAAAAAAGAAAAAAAAAGAAAGCATTTGTGTGAACATTATTGGAAATTTAAAAAACAAACAGGTGAATGCTGCATCCTGAGACTATGAACGTGGAACTGACCTTTTAATTTCACTTACACATAAGTGAGGGCTTGGAGTTCCTGCCCTTGAGGGCAAACTGACATCCTCTGTCTCACACTGTCTGCAGGAACTGCCTGCTAATACCCAGCCCTGCTCCCCTTTTGTCTTACAGTGGGATCTGTATGAAGGTGCCAGCAGAGGCAGGGCATCCTTGTTTACCTTGCAGCCCTCCCCTGCCGGTGCAGAGTCCAGACAGCCATTAATCTTGCAGCAATACCCAGCACTCCGATAAACGGGCAAGGAGCCACATACACAGGAGATGTCAAAATCCTCAGTATCTATAAGTAACCTAAACCGAAGTGACACGAATTGGCTGCTTAAAGAACTTTTCCACAAAGCTTTCGTTTGTTCCCCAGCGTCCCGGAACATACATCATTCCGCCTCCCCTCCTTGCCTGTCACTGAATACCGAATGCGTGCTTCTCCCTGTCTGTCTGTCTGTCTGTCTGCCTCTGCGTTACTTTTTTCGAGCGAACCGTCTTGCAGATAAATAAAGTGCCCCCCTCCCCCTTTTCATGTGATAGTAATCTGAGACCTTTCCGTTACATGAGGCTCTTAACAAAAGATTGTAATTCCACCAGCTCTGCTCAGGAAGATACCACCATCCGCTGCGGCCCCGCCGGAGGGCTGCCAGCACCGGGCCGCTCACCCCGCTGCCACCGGCTCACCCCGGGCCTAGGGCGGTGCGGGCTGGGCCCGGCGGAAGAACTTGGCCGCAGCTTTCCTCGCATGAGCCCTCTTGCTCTTTCCCCTTGCTCCCGCCGCCCCTTCCTTCGCCTTTGGTACAGCCTCCGTTTCCTCCATCGCGCTGTATGGTAATCAAGTGACATCAGCCCGCGCCGGGCGGCTGCTGATGATATTACAGAGCCGCAGGGAGGGCTGAGGTGTGCGCGGCTCCTGGGAGCCCTGGCAGGGACGGCAGAGCCTGGTTCCACGCTGCCCGGGCTTTGGGCTGAGTCGCAGGCTTGGATTTGCTTTGATTTGGTTCCGCCCGAGCCAGGCGAGCGTTTGAAATTCCAGCGCTTGGGAGTTGCCTGTAAGGGAACCAAGATTTTTAAAAAAAAAAAAAAAACAAACAAAAAAAAACCCCAACCAAAACCAACCAAACAACAAAAAACAAAGAAACAAACAAACAAACAAAAAAAACCCCAAAAATCAACACACCAAAAAAATCCCTCATGGTGCTTTAAGGTTGACTCCGTTACAGACAACTCACCGCCAATCCTCACTGCTGGATTTTGAACCGAAGCTGTTGTTTACTTAGGGCTCGTCCAGAGCCTTTTCTCTGGGAACTGAAGCAAAACCACCGAGCAAGCTGGGATTTACTTGGATGTATGGTAGAGAAACCTGTGGTTCCTTTATGCTGCAGTTCTTCGTTTCCCTGTGTTACCTGTAAATGGAATTACAAAAATCAACCAGCATGCCCGGACCATTGTCCCCAGGATATGCAGCTCAGGTGCCGTATAACTATAACCAGTTAGAAGGAAGATTCAAGCAGTTACAAGGTAAGACCGTACTGGGTTTTGGTTTTTTGGTTTTTAGGTGTTGCTATGACATGATCCCCATACACATTTAGTCTGGGTTTGTTCTCACTGTATCAAGTAGTTAATGAGAGGCCAGAAGTGGTGCTATCGGATAAAGCTTTGTGTTCTTTTAAGAGATACTGTGTGGCTTTTACCTCTCCGAAGGTGTCCTCGCTCTTAAGCAGTGTAAAGATGCACATCCAGCACTACAGATGAGGACTAACCCAGACCACGTTGTTTAAAATAATGAAGCGGAGAGTTAGGAAGTGATATTTCTGTTTATTTTAATCTTAAATAAAATGCAGTCATAGCTCTGGAAATTAATCCTAAAATCCTAGCTTTGTTTGGGCGCACTTTGCAGTGTGAGAGCTCTAACTCTGCATACCTCCCGTAAAGGCGGGTGGCTTAACTTCTTCAAATGAAGAACAGTTGCATAATTTCCAAATGAATTAGTTTGCTCATGCCACAGAAGACCTTCAAAAAGCATTAATGTACTTTCACATTCCAGGTTTGGTTTGGTTTTTTATTTTATTTTGTATTATTCTAAGTCAAGGAGAGTGTCCTGCAATGTCTTCCCATTAAATTATCTGTCTGTGTGAGATAACAGACGTTTCTTTTGGGGAATGGTCGTGTGTTCTCTAAAGGGTAGGCCTCTGACCCCGTGATGGAAACCCCAACTATTAGCAGGGCAATGATGAAGGGTTGTGCCCAGCATCTCTGTGCCTCAGAGAGTCTGAAACAAGCTCTTCTCTTTCTCTGCATAAGGCATGTCCCAAGGATGAATGAACTACTGCATTGCAGTTTCAAAATAAAAAAGAATTCTTAACCGAAACCAAAGCTCCTTCTCCTCTGCATCCATGTGACTCCGTAAATAATCCCAGAGCAGCCCGAGTACAGGGAAGTTCAGCCCTTCTGTGCATGTTTCTTATTTTACTCTGGTCTCTGCCACAAGTGTGGTCCTGTGGTTCCTGTCAGAGGGAGGAAGAGCCTGTTCAGGGCAAAGAATGTTCCTATTTGTTGGCGAGGGGAAAAAAGTGTCTTTCATTCTTTCATTCATACTTTGTTTATCTTGTAAAGTGTCTCAAAGTAATGGCTTCGCGCTGGAGGTAATAAGATAAAATGACAGCATCTTATACACTGGCAATGTAGACATTCCTCAGGCAAGGCATGGGAAATCCAGGCTCGGAACTTGCACACGGGGGAATATGTTAGAGGCTTTATCTTGGACATCTGTCAGATCTTAGGCTGCGGTACTTGTTGTAAAAAAGAACGAGGTAAGTTTTGTGGCACGGGGAAAAAAAAATACCGGCGGCTTATGCTTCTTTCTTTGATGGTTAAGTTAGCAGTCCAAGGAAGGCAGATTTTATCATTTTCAGGGTCACTGCTTCAGGAATCCATTATCTGTGTGTTTTTACATTACACTGAAAGAGGAAAGCAGACTGAAGTGTTGAAAGCACAGAAAGTGAGTTTTCCCTTTCGTGGAATGCACTCTGTTGACTTTAAAAAACAATTTGCAGTGCTCTCTTGAAATGTGCTGCAATTTCCTCTAACAAAAGAGTTAAAATGCAGTGAATTCTTCTGCAAGTGTAAGGAGGGACTTCTCACGTTGCAGAGAAGGTAGGCAGGCTTGACGAATCATGCTGTAATGATCTGGTTCAGGGCGGAGCTTAAGTAGAGGAAATGTTCTAAATTATGCACTAGCTAGTCTATGAAATGCTAAATAAGCCTACAAAATATTATGTGCTGTAAAGGGAGTGGCGTAACACAGGTGTCTTACCTTTAATGGCTCTTTGTTTGAAGAACACCTAAAAGCTATTTATTTGTAGTTGTAAAATTCTGAGGTGATTCTTGTCCTCTTTGTTGGGAAGGCTCTGGTGGAAACGTTGGGTGTTCTGTGGCCCTGGGAAACACTCGGTGCATCCAGACTCAGACCCAGCAAGGATGAGCTGAATATTGTATATTTTTAAATTACAAATTTGTCACCAGTTTTACCCTTTCCACTGTGGAAGTTTACAAACAAGAGCAGATACATTTCAAACGTTAAGTCTCTGTTAAAAAGCACCTTTTGATGCTTTCCTGCCTTTTTATTTTTGTGTTTTCCTCCTTTATAACTGTGTTTCACCCCTTTTGTCTCCAGTAGTACAGCTCTCTGTAAAGCAGCACCAGGATGGGCACCATTCAGGGTTACTGTGTTCTTCCCCCACTGAATTTGCCCTCATTTTTCACAGTTCCTGGAGATTTCATGTGAATCCATGGCTTTGTACTTGATTATAGCAAGGTACTGTTCAGATTTAGTGAAGCTTGGGAATTTTCCTCATTAAAACCACTTAGCAGCATATTGTTTTGACTAAAGTAATACAGAGCAAGTGCTCAGGCTCTGTACGAAGCAGAAATGAGTAGATGACAACTCTGATCTCCTCTTTCCTGAGATAGACAATACGTTAGATTTTGCACTGCCAGCTTCACATGAGAAGAAAAAAAAGAGTCGACCTAATTCTGTCCTAAAATACTAGGGACAAAGCAAGTTCAGTTGGTAAGTGATCACTAAGACACTTCTACATTCTGTCTCTTCTAAATGTCTTGAAATGATGATTGTAAAGAAACTTAAAGCAGATTTTTCAGCCCTGCCCCACTGGGGTGTGAGGCCAGGGAAAGCTGTGGGACTACACTCAAGGGGCTGGACTGGGAATTTCGAGTCACCTTGCAGGAGATCCTAGCTCCCATTTGCCTTGATGGGCTGGAGGGAAGCAAGATGTGGCAGCAGCTCCTGACATTGGTGGATCAGGGCAGTCTTGGTGCCAAAGGAAACCTTGCAGTCTTGTGTGATAGCAGAGAAGTTTAAGCATACTCAGTCCTCCTGCTCATGAGAATGTCAGTGCAGGTGTGGGGAGAAAAATGCTTTAGCAAGTTGTGTTTCCTTTATTAAGTTTCAGTAAGTTCTTATTATGGTTAGTTCACCCAGTCCTGGAATGATAAGTGAGATAGTATCAGTGGTTGCTATCATCTTAAACCTAGGTGTGGAGTTTTGGTTCTCAGGGCCACTTGTTTGGTAGAGAGGGATCATGTTGCAGGGCTGGAGGAGCTCTCTGCAAGTAAAGACAGGGCCCCAAAACTTGTTTGTGGAGAACCTGTTGCTGTGTAGCTTGTTCAGGATATGTCAGTGGAGGAAATTCACCCTGCTCAGTCGAGGAATTAATTGAGAAGCAAACCAGAGAAGTTACGATCTTAAACCAAGGCTGTCACCTGTGCTGCATGAACATGGCAGGATCCTGTGGATTGGCTTGGCACAGCTGCAGGAGTTGTCATGAAGAGCTAGTGCAAGTCTGGAATTGGGAACGAGATCCCTGCAGCTCTATTACCTTCTGCTGAGAAGTCCAGGGAGGGTCAGTGCCACAGGGAAGCCATTGCCAGCCCAGAAAAAAGTGGCTGTCATCACAGCTCACCGGCTCCTTCCCACCTGGTTAACCAGGGTAGCCTGGTATTTATTCACATTTCTGGCATTTAGTGGCTTGCTGACTTTATCAGCTCTCAAAGTGCAATTGGAAAGCTGAGTCTTGGTTCTAAGGCTGTGCCCTAGGTGTGAAATTCCCAATGGTAATTACAAAGGTAAAGTCCTGGGGGGATGGGGGTGAGCTAGATTTGTTCTCCTGATAAGTCCCCAGGGGAAAGCCAGCTTTCACAGGATCTCTGACATGTAGCCTTCGTTGTGGTGCATTTCCATTTTATTTCTTTTTTTTTTAAATGTTGCATTTCAGATTGGAAACGGTTCTGTTTTAGTGGGAGACAGATATGTTTTGGTGACCAAGCTGCCTGTGTGGAATTTTCATTTTATTTTGTATTTATATATACTCAATTACATTTGTAATATATTTATATAATAATTCATATTTATGTGTATTTATTTTAACACCATTTTTTGAGCCATGTTAGAAATAGCATGGTTTTGAAAAGCTTGCTACCTAATGCAGTGCCCACAAGAATAAGCCTGTAGGAAAGGTGAGCAGTCTGTCTTGTCAGAGGTGTTTAAGCTGGCTTTAGATCAGTTCTAAAGCACTGATGAAGCACTGACTGGTCACACAGAACTCGAACTAGAACACACACTAGAACTATTTAGGAAATAAAATTGTGATCACCTGAGTATCTTGGATATATGGGGCAAGAAACCTTCCTCTGATTGTAGTGCCCTTCAGCAAGGAGCTACTCTGGGCTTTCATGATCCAAGTGGGTTTGGTCTGGGCTTCAGTTTGGCATAGAAAATGAGACATGCAGTTTCTATTTTTAAGTGATCAATGATAATCAGCTTCAATAACACAAGGACCCATATGCTAAGATTGGTTCCCATCCAAGCTGCAGAACTGCAGGAAAATTTTCCTGGTTTTCTGTTTCTGTTCTGAAGCAGGGCATCCCCTCAGTTTTTCCTGCAATAAAGTTTTAATCCCCAAATCCCTGTCTGTGCCCAAGGATAAGCAGGGAGCTTCCATTGTTTGCTTCCAAGTTTGCAGGAGCTGCTGAAGGGTTGTCCTGCACTAGGGCTGCAACATCTGCTATGCCCAGGGTCTTCTGAAGGGATGTGGGTGCCATGTGAAAAGTCTTCCTTGCTGCAAGATTTACCTTTTAAAGGATTTCAGTCTCTTGGGAGCAGTGACCTGCATAGCAACAGGCAGTGATTACTGAACTGAAGGACATCCTACTTTGTCTACCAAATTGGTCACTGGCATTTCTTGTCATGTTAATTTCTGTTGAAGGTGAAATTGGGGGAAGGCTACATTTTATTGCAGATTAAATGTGTCTGATTTACATGGATTTTTTTCTTTCCCACCCTCTCAGATCTGCTGAACTTGCAAATATATTCATATTCCTGTGGCAAATTTGCTTCACTTTCTGCTGCTTGCAACTGTTCCAAGGCCTTCATGTGTCACATCATCCTTCAGTTGTCTGGGTTTGGTGAACACATAAGCCCAAGCTAAACATTCGGAATCCCGGTCAGATATGCTGAGTTTTTAAGTGAGCGCAAAGAGTGTTTTGAGTGTATGTTTCTGTGTATAGCTTGGCTATTCTTCCCAGAGTAAAGATTTGTGCAAATGTATCTGAAGGCTAGGCTCAGTTTTAGGGAATTTAGGCATCTGAAACAAAGATGATAGCTGAATATTGGTGGAAGTCTTATATGTGTAGAAATATTTCGACTGCCCAGATTATAAGAAAACCCAATCCTACCAAGTAATTGAGTATATAATTTAGGGATTCAGTGTGAAGGAAGTGACTGGGTAAGTGTTGTAACTAACATGTTCAGGTTATTCATTGAACTGGACATTTGTAGCAAATCAATGGCTAGGACTTGTATTGGTCAAATCATTGCACATCCCTTTGTAGCAAAGAACTGAGGCAGAGAATTGCAGTTAGACAGCGCTGTGCAGAGCTGCTCAAAGTACATTGTAGAAACTGTGAAGTGACACACGGATGCCAATATTTATTTCTAGTCCTAAGTATTGCAGCAGGACAAGAATCTGTGTCTCATGCCTTTTCTTCAGACAAGGACTGACGAGCTGAATACAGTCGGAAGTGAAAGGCATGCTTCAGTGACCACACATTTTGTCTGTTAATTTTATTACACTTCAACTACCTAACCTTGCCTCTGTGCTTTTAAAATTTTTTTGACCAGATGATGCATAGCAAACCCATAAGAGAAAGTTTTGCAAAAGGTTCTTGAATAGTTTTCCCTATGCAGGCTAAACTTCAAAACCACCCAAGAACTTGAAGAAAGCATTCAAACTTTTCACTCCCATTCTCTCCCAATCCTGATATTAAAAAAAAAAAACAAAAATGCAAAACAACAAACCACAAAACTCTAGATAGTAGATTTGAGGAAAACTTCACAGAAAGTTCTTGAGAAGAACTTTCTTTCATAATGAACAGTGAGAAATTAACTATAACATTGTTCTGTATTTTCCCTGTCGTAAGGGGCTGTTCAGGACAGTGTGGCAGCTTCTTCTTGTCTGCTGTATAATCTGTTACCCTGGTTCCAGGTGAAGCAAGTACGAAGAAATTTTTCACTGTTAGAGAAATAACAGAACTGTGATAATCCCATAGTTACTGAAGAAACATTTTGTTGCAAATTCTGCTCTCTCTTTCAAAAAGCTCTGAAAATCATGTCTTCAAAATTTCCAGAAATTTGTGTTTTCTGGGCATGGGGTTTGGTACTTATGAAGATACAGAAGGCAAGTTAAAAGACCATGGGATAAGGTATTTCTGCAAAGATGGCCAGTGTTGATACAGCTGAAAAAGTAAACGTTTAAATTGGATTTGGCTCCTCACTAAAATAAATGTGAAAATTCACAACTCTGAGCTATTGCTTCAGGGTTTTTATAGTCCATCCTCCTCATTTGCTCTTTAGATTGTGTTTGTACTATGTTTTTGAAATGTGTATATAAGGAACTCGGTTTCAAACAGAAATCTTTAGGCTCTGGAGTGTGGTGGGTTTTTTTGTTTTTGTTTTTTTTTTTCAAAAAGGTGCAATTGTGGTGCACTTTTTGTGGCTCTGAAATTGTGAAGTAAACAAAGCTTGTAAGCAGATATTTTCATGTGGGACAGTAAGGTATTCTGAATACCCTGGGGGTGATTTGTTGCCAGAGATAGAACAGTAAAGTGATTTGTGTGATGTCCATAACAGGTGTGAATCCCCAAAGCTCTGGAAATGCTGCTGTTTGTGGTAGCACAGGAACTGTCCCCTTGGTGTTTCTGCATTGCACGTCTCAAATAAACCCAATGCCTCAGACCATCCCGATGTTTCATAAGCATGTTGTAACCATGTAGGAGTTGCAGGCTTCCATTCCAAAGATTTTTTCTATCTAAGATCCCTGTTCAAATTGACTGTGGGTTTTGCCATTAACTTCTGTGGAAAGTAGGGCAATAAAAAAGACTATGGACAGAGATGAAAGTGGTGATAAAAAGCCAGAACAATGGTAGGCTTTCATTCCTGAGCTCTTTATCATCTGTTTTGTGATTTCCTCCTTTTTCTTAATATCTTTTATCTTGCTGTTTTCTGTTGGGTGCGTGCTTTGTCTATTAAAGTGGATGAAATGCTACCTAAGTTAAAGAGAAGTGGTGAAGAAAATGAAATTACAGATTTGCAATGTGATTCACAAACCTCCCGTTGCCTGTTCCCTGTACTGAACTACTCTTTGATGATATCTCAGTGCAGGACATGGGGTTTGGTGTATACACCCCTTCTACTTGGAGTCTGAATTTCATGTTAGAATTAATTGAAAGAGTATTTGATTACTAGCAACTCTGAAGGTCTATTTGTACCTGTTTAAATTGAATTGAAGAGTATTAAGTATCAGCTATTTAATACCAGGATATGACAATGACAGTTTTTTCTTAGGTGAAAATTAATTATATTATTTGAATAGAAATATTTTGGGAAGATATATGCCAAATATAAGCCATTGGCCTCTGCTAACTTTAGAAGCTGTGGTGAAGGAGGTAGATTAAAATGAAGGAGGTAGATTAAAATAAATTAGGTGCTTCAGAATCTATTTTGCTTTTCCTGCAATAAATCAAATCTGGATTTTCATTTGGAAATTTACATCTGGGGCTGGCAGGTAGCAATTGTTTGCCCATTGTCATTGTCCAAGTGCAATGGCATAATGACTCCAAAGATGAAGATGATTTAATAGATATTAGGCAAACAACTCCCCTCCCAACCCAAAATCAGGGATTAGTTTTCCTTCCAGGAGTCTTGAGATCTGGTACAAGAAGAATAAGGCTGTGGCCTGGGATGCAGAAGCAGAGGGTGACATGCCTGTTGGGAGCAGGAGTGTTTTGGGGAGGCAGGCCTTACTCCTAGCTCAGTTTTGAACACGTAGTTTCATTCACATTCTGCACGTGGTCAGCACACAAAATAATTCTGGCCCTGCTGGCCTCCGTGATAGCCTGCACGTAATCAAGGAAGGCACGTGAGCCTAAAATTGCTTGCTGCTCCAAAAAATGCATCTAGCTGAAGCCTCACTTTTCTTTCAGAGGAGAAAATACTAGAGGGATGGTGACCACTCATGCTTGTGACTTTTGATGTGGAGTCTAAGGTCGCAATGGCCAGAAGAGCCCGTGTTAACACAAAAGACCTTGTACACTTGCTGCTGGAATGAGGGAACCCTGGGCTGAGAGCCTCCTTTGTTGAAAGAGAACTACTGTAGCCAAACTAATATTAACCAGTCTTGTAGCTGTGCTGAATGCCCCACTGTTTCACTTAGAAAGAAGCTTAAAGAATAAGGCCCTTCAGTTTTGGAGGGGAACAGTACAGTTGAGCAGACAGGCAGGCAATTGCTGTGGCATAGTCTAAGAGCCACATTTGTGGCTTTTCAAAGGTCTTGTGAAAGATGTGGCATTACTGAGTGGCCTTTCCAGGAGGAAACACTGATAATTCCATGTTCAGTCAAGTTTTGTTTGTTCATAAAAAATAGGAGCTGGAACTCAGGGCCAGTTACGCATACATGACAAACTTAGACTGGACAGGGTCAATTGTCTCTTTGACAGGTAACTTGTAGAATACATGATACTGCACTGGTTTTAGTGAAGTTGTATTAGGGTTTGTTGGGCAGGGATCAGGAAGTTGTAAGTATGATTTCTCACTTTTTAATGATTTTGAATAGTTGCTATGTGTAGTTCCAAATGGCACTGTGTTGGAATCATATTTGTTATCCCTTGCAGAGGATGCAAACATCTCTGCCTCAGATATAGTTAAAATGGCCAGGCATATATCTCTGAGGATAGTTCTGGGTTTTGGGGTAGTTTCTTTAAGTTTTCTTGCATGTTTTAGTTCTATCAAAATGGAGTTCTTAGGTGGAATAGATGGAAAATTAAATACCAAAGAGCGTGAAGAAGGCATGGTGTCAAGGTACAAAATATATCTATATTACCGCAGTACTCTAATCACGAGCATGGAGTGGCATTATGCCTACAAAGATTAAACAGAACAGGGTTATTACAAAGAGATTTCAGCGTTTATCTGAACTAAATAAATGCTGGCTGCCCAGATTTTTCTGAGAAAAAACCATATGGTTTAATAAAGATACTTAAAATGAACTTAATGGCTTAGTAAACTCTTCAGAAAATCAGCCAGTGGGCAGAGCCCACTTCTCAGATAATCTAACCCAAGGCAGCCTTGTTAAAGGCAATGAAACTGCACAAAAGTATAGTGCCAAGGAACTCACTGGTGGCATTTTGTCTTTCAAATCCAGGTCTGTTCTTTCATTCTTCTCAAATAATGACATCTCTTTGGTTTCAACTTTTCCATACTGAATGCTATATGTTGGTGTCAGCCTTCCTCTTCAAAAAAAAAACCAAAAAAAACCAGAAGTCCAGGTCTTAGTGCTCATTTTGTCCAGGAATGGGTTTCAGTTTTTGAAAATATGTTCTGATTAGGATTTGTTTCCAGGAAAAGAGGAAAGTGAAAACATGACTCTCTCATCTCCACTAAGTATGGTTTGCTGTGGGTAACAAATAATTCTGCATCTAGTTTAGTGTCTTTCCACAGTTATTTTGAGGGAAACGAGGCTTACTCCGGTAGTGCAAATTCCCTTTTTTGCAGGGGGTGTTTCTCAGCTTTTCTGGATTCTCTGGCAGTATAATGAAAGAGACTGGTCTGGAACTGTGGATGTGACTGCACCTTGATTGCAGCTGAACATGACTGATAGTCATTGTGGAATGGCAATCAAGTGGGGTTCCAAATAAATAAGGAAGGTATCTAGGAACATAAGATGTTGGATAAGTGTTGAACTTCTGACATTTGTTAGTATCCTGCATGGGGAGTTCAGTAATTTGGGTTACTGTACCTTTAAATGTTCAGTCTCTTCATGTTGTGTTCTCAGAGGTGAATTGCACCCTGTTCCCTCTCTGCATAGGCTACATTCACCTTGTAGGGTGCAAGTTGTGTTTCTTCCTTATGACCTCATCAGGTAACATTAAGGTGTGTTTCATTAGAGCTCAAGGAAGCAACTTTAGAAAATGGGTCATGTCCGTAGACAGTTTACTGGCTGTTCCCTAGGTGATGTCTTGGCCACTGTCACTTCTAGAGGTGTGCTGATAATACACCAGCCTCCGAGAGCAGATGGAGTGCTGGTTGCACCTGGACATGATTGTTCATAGCTAAGTCCTTACAGAAGGAGATCACAGAACAAGACATAGAAGTTTTGGCACTTTTTTCCCATAAATCTGTTGCTCACATTTTGTTAAATGCTTATCTCTCTCGCATAAAATAAGTATGTTAATAATTATTCCTGATATTATAAAATTCCCATGATACAACTCCTTATTTATTGACACGTTTGCTCCTAACAGGCAAACTACACTACTATTTGCCAATACCTTGATGGTAATGATGCTCAGTGCCACTTGAAAGACTCTTATGTGTCCTCTGTGCCTGGGGCCTTGCTGCAGGTGCTTTTTTTCTAAGTAAAAGCAGTTGCAAGTTGTCCTGGAGAACAGACAACACTTAGGGACACCTAATATGCAAAATCTTTAGTTGGGCAGCATGTCCTGGCAGTGGCATCCTCTGTGGGGATGGAGAGTGGTTGGTTCTTCACTGGCTACAGGAGAGCTTCTGGGTATGACAGGGCTGGGACCAGCACCTGCTATTTGTAGCAGCACAGAATAAAATAGCAGCTCAGAAGGGACTTTCTGTTTATGACTAAAATGGCTGAACAGGGTGGTGGCATCTCCACAGTGCCTGTTTCAGTGGGCTGGATACAGGGCTGTCCTTTACCTCTCCTGCAGTCTCTGGGAGCATGGCTGATCCCAACCAGTTTGCAGTAGTTTCAGGTGTAAGTTTGTGAACCACCTAAAGCCAGAACACCTTTTGTTTTCTGTGCTACATAATCCAGCTCTCCCATCTGACTTAGCTGCTGTTGCCAAGTTTGAAAAGATTTCCCTGGCACCAGCTGCAGGTCACTGTGGACTTCATATTCAACAGTGGATTTATGGACCTTCTTAGGCATGAACATCTTGTGTGTTTGAGTTAGGCTGAAATGTGTCCTTAAGTTTGGAGAACTGAAAATAAGTGAGTTGTCATGTCTCACACTTCAGGAACACACAAATAAGGCACATGAAATCTGTGCAAGATGTTATAAATGCATTTTCATGCCCATGTACACGTGTATCTGTGTGATTTGGCTATGAAGGGTTGCAAGGTGTACATAAGTGCATGAATAGTCTTTGCTCAAATAGCCTGTTCACATATGTAAGGCAAATAATTTTGTGCCATAATTCTGTGCTTAACCAATTCCTGAATTATTTTAAAATGAAATTAATAGCACATCAGCAGACAGTCGGGATCATTAATCAGTCACTTAGCTTGCAGACATTACTGTGCTCTGAGTTTCCTTTACTAATTGCATATTTCATAGTCACAACGCAGTTTCACATTTTAAGGGAGGGGAAAACCCAGAACACAGAGCGCACCTGTTTAAGGAGGCATCAGTGAAATTACTTTGATATCAAGTGTTTGGGTGCTTATTGTATTGATTGTGCTGAGCTGATGATATTTGACACTTAATCTTCACAGTGTGCTAAGAATTAAAGTAAAAGAAAGTAAATTATTGGGAGCTCTCATGGATAGCTTCAACAGAAGCGCTGCACCTTTGTACCAATGTGGAGCTTTTCAGTTTGCATAGTAGATGTCTTGCACAATCAGTACAACTCACAAGTCCACTTTTAAGACTAGGAAAACGTGATATTTCTGGCTGGATGAAGACACTTACTTAAGGTATTCAAAGCATAGTTATACCTGGCTAATTCCTTCAGATTTGTGTCACCTTTTAAAGAGGATTTTTTGTTTTGGTTTGGGTTTTTTTCTGATACAGCTATGAAAGTTAGGACATGAGCAGTAAATATTGTACTGAAAAGGTGTCTTTTTTTCCCCTCTTCTTTTGCATAACTTTAAAGGCTAAAATGATTTTTCTTAAACATGTCACATTGTCCCATAAGAACAGATTTGAGTCAAACAGACCAGCAGGAAAATTTTGAGGTGAGGAATTAGAATGTATGTACAACTTGTTTGTACCACAGAAGTCCCAAGAAAGAAGGTATGACATGGAAAAAAGAATATTACTATTATTTAAATTACCACATGGATTTCTTTAAAAAGAACTCTATTATACAGAGTGGCTTCTTGCACTGTTGTGTATCTGAAAGTTTACATTGTGGTTCAGTTTTTTGGAGCTCTTCTTAAGCAAGCTAACAGGTGAAGGCATCAGCTCTGCCTGTCTCAAAAGCCAACAGCTCCAGGACTTCAGCTGGAGCTCTGCATGATGGGTTTGCAGATTAGAGCCAGAGAAGATTAGGGATTTTTCCTCTAATGCTTCTTATTAGCAGTTTGTTTCAAATCTCATTAAAATTCATTCATTTTAAAAACTTCCTTATTAAAAATAACTGCATATTAGAAATGCCATGATTCCTTTAGTTCCATAAGTAATTTTTATTGAAATCTGCAGTATTTTTATTGCTGTTGCTTATTCAGCTTTCACCTTTGGGATTTAGCTGAGATCTCAGGCTTGTTGAGCCATGGCCTGGCTTACCTGTGGCATTACTGCTTTTATTCAGCAACCTGTCAGTACGACATAGAGTGTCTGACTCCACAGCATGCAATTAACAGTAGTAAAATGTTGTGTGACCATGGAAACTGGGTGAACTCAACACAGCAGGGCTATGAAATCAGCTATTTTTAATCCCTGATCAACACAGTGGTTGTTTGAATACAGGTTCTTTCATTTAAAGTATTTTTGTGATAATGAAAATTGTAATTTAGCACCAATTAATTATAATGCTAGCATCACTTAGAAGTGAAATTTAATATTTTGAAAGGATTAAATGCATTCATCATAGATTTATTTATTTTTAATTCATGCTTTTCTGTCATTAAAGCAAAATTAGATTTAAACATGAAACCAACAAAGGTTTGGCGTTTCTTTCATGTACTATTCTTTCTGATTGCAATAAGTTTTTAAAGAATCATGGTCAAAACATAGCACAGCTTTGACTTGCCATGTGATGTCTCAACTTGTTCCTTAATTGAGAAAAAAGTTCTCACAGCTCTCTGAAATCCCTCGATAGGGTTCCATAGGAATACCACCAGTTCAGTCTTATGGTCTGTTCTTGTTTAAGCTTGATAAAATTCATAGAATCACAGAATACTTCAGGTATAAAAAGGAGTATATTTGGTCCAGCACATCATTTGTCCTGTTGAGATTTGAATCCTTAAGTATGGAGATCCCACAGCTTCTTGGGGGGGGAAGGGAGGAATATAGTGTCTGAAGACCCTCACAATGACAGTTTTCTTGATATCCCATCAGAATTTCTCTTGTGTGGTTCATCCCACCTTGCACCATCAGCAGGTCTCCTCCCAGTGGGGTGGTTCATGCATCCCATTTTGCTATTTTCATGGTGTGTGCTGAGTCTTGATGCCCATCCCTTACTGACTCATCTCTGCTGAGCAGTTACAATTTTGTATTTCAAAATACCCAGATAAGGAGGATCCCAGTCTGGTCACATAGCTGGATTGTAGAAATAGCAGTTTGTTAGTAATCTTGTGTGGGAACTGTTGCATTACCTGCAGCTTCAAAGAATAGGGAGGAGTGTTGAAAGGAAAAGAAAACAACAGAAATAAATAAAAAACAAATGGAACACCTCCCTCTTCCTACCCTTGTTTTTCCTCCTTTAGACAACTGTGAATCCACTGTAAAAACTTTCATTCTGCTGTGCTTGCTGAGCACAGGAAGAAGTAAAACTGAGCTTGCATGTACCTGGTGTGTGCTCTCTGCCTGTGCCAAGCCTTGCCCTCCCCCGTGCTGATGAGTTTTGGGCAAGGATGGAACATAACAACAGTGCCCCTCACCCCCCACCCCCCAACCACACACATTCACAAAAAAAGAATAAGAAAGAAAGAAAAAACACCCTGGCACTTCCCTGCATTATGCTTGGAATGTTTTTTAAAGGAAACTCCAAAGACCCCACAAGATTGCATGTGCTTGAAATAGTGCAGTGACCTCAGGTTTTCATTGTTCTTCTGTGGGAATTTCAGTCAGTGTCCTGGGACAGACCGATGCTTTTTCCATTCTCCTTTTCATTTAGGGATTTGTCTCTTATGCAAAGAGAAAAAAAAAATGGCAACAACTGTAAACCTCTTAATGTCAAATCAGCCATAAGGCATTTGTGTCCTTTTATGTTCAATGCCCACAGCACTGAAGTATTTTCAATGTTGTTTTTGAAGGATGTCAATTTGAACATACTGTATGCTCATTAAGCCATAAAGTTATTCCTTTATTCAACTGTATTTTGGTTATTCTGTTGAAAACTTGTTTTGTAACATCTTTCTCCTAATACATTTTGGATATTATGCCTTGGTCCTCTTGAAAGTTCTTCTTATAGTGAGCTTCAATAACATGAGCAGTTATATTGAAACCAGGGGAAATGATGGTGTTTAAAGCTGAAGATGGGTGTAGGTGTTTCCAAGAGCAGCACCTAGAACTGTTAAACCATTTTAATTATCCACTAGAAACACTGCATTTCTGTATCTGCTTTGCCTTTCATGTAGAAAAACAAGAAGTCAGCTGGTATCCTAGAGTAGCAGGAAAAAAAATTGAGTGGTTAATGTTTATGAAATGGGCTGTGTAGTGTTTTGCATTGCAGGGAGCCGGTCTGATGTGGGAGATATTTACACAATTTTGCATTCCAGTTTTCCTGTAGTTAAACAAGTGTAGGGAGAACCAAGTACATATTCTCTGTAAGTGTGCTTAAATGTGTCATATTTGTCTTCTGCTTGAAAAAAAAAAAAAAAAAAAGGAAAAGGTAAAAAAAAAAGACTGAGTTCTTCTACCAGTTTAATCTGTTAAACCCAGGTGACTTTTACATTTCATTTATCTGCTGAGGGAGACTGTGCAGCAACTTCTTGCAGATTAACATAATCATTCATCTACATGAATCCGAAGCTGGCTTTCAGGGGGTTTATTTTTGTATTGCTGACACTAAAGTGCCATAAACTCTGTGTAAAAATAAAGACAATGAAGGGACCTGCCTTTCCACACCCTGTAATGCTTGGCTGGCTACCGAACATTGTTCTGTGCATCATTTTATTGTCGTGAGTGAGGTTTAGTGACATCAAAGAGAGAAAGCAGCAGAATTGTTTTTTCCACATGCTGCATTCCCTTTTGTCTTTTCAGAGCATTTTCAGCGGTGAAAGTAATCACATGCTGTAATGTTTAGCAGAGAAGAGTAGATATTTAACAGGATTTAGAAGCTGGCTTGTGCTTCCTAGCAAAGAGAATGGGTTGCTGAACACACCCCTGACTTGTGAACAATAGTCTCTATATAGCAGAGTCGGGAAAGCAGTGAGGATTTTGCTCCTAATGAAAATCACCAGCTCAACACAACATGACTTAAATCACCTTGTTTTGTCATCTTTCACGTTGGCATTCAAGTTCTTGTCTAAGTCATGTTTGAGCATGTAAGAGCTTTGGCATAATCTCACGATTTTTATGAGGAAGTCACACCACAGGTTACTTTGTGCCATAAAACAACCATAGCAAATGCATCTCGCATCAAAACCATCAGCTGCAGTCATTCCTCCACATTAAACTGTCTACGAATGAGGCAGTAAAAATGCTTTTTTTAAAAAAAAGTTCACCTGTTGTTTTCAAGCATTGGGCCCATATGGATCATGTTCTCTGTATAAGATGTATGTTTGACTTTCTGCAGGTTTCATTCTAGGTTGTTGCTTGCCTCTGCATGTGTGTGTTATGTACATCTGTCTTATATATTAAACCCTTTTATTTTTTTTCATTTTCATCAACTGTTTTCAGTCCTGATCCTGTTGTTTGTAGATAGAGAAAAGCAGCATCCATTGTTCAGTTTTACTGTCTTACTGCTAAAGGGCAGATAGTTATGGGACACTTGTATGGTAAGAGAAAATAATTTTATTTCATAATAGTCCTCCTCCTGACTTGATGTTCCTTCCTCCTTTCATCATTTTCTTCCCTGTTGATTGATTCCAATGTATTTTAATTTAGACTCTCTGTGCCTGCTTATGCATTGCTCTCTCTGGGCTTATTATTGCCGCGCATCCTAATATAGCATGTACTGGGACCATATGAAAAGGCCATCATTCTGTGAGTGATTGTCTGAGCAGATGTTTCCCTCCTCAGCTGATCCAGTACAGACACACAGAGGTGCTTTTTTCATTTTCAGTATTGGTCTTCTGTTACTGTAACAAATGGGGAAGATTATTGCAGCACATACATTCATGTTGTTGCTTGATAAAATCTTGTTTGATCAGAGCAATCTGGTCCCAGAACTTGATCTGCTGTTCTCTCAGGCATCTTTCTCAACTGAAAAACTTTCAGGCATGGCTGGAATTTGTGAAACTGAAAATATTACTCGAGATTTAACTCCATATCCTCATGCCTGTGAGAAAACACAGAGTGATATCCTGCACCCTGAAACACTACAGTAGTGGTAAGGTTGTCGTGTGAAAGAAAGCTCTGTTTTCTCTGTGCATGGTTAACCCCCACCATGATCCAGGGAATTCTGGGAATCTGTGGATACTGGATATCAGCAGAAGTGGTGAGCCTGGAGCAACACTCAGCTGAGTCAGTGCATTTAGCAATGCTTCATGTAGGGAGTGTGCAGGCTGCCTGTGTTGCTATAGTGAAAAAATAATAATTTTAAGCCAGAAAAATTACTTTTGACATGGAAGTCTACAGGAGACAAAGCTTTTAGAGTTTCGTATTAAAACTCATCCTTCATTTTCCTTTCTTGAGGTACTCACCCAAAACAGGGATCCACAAACACTGACCATGCATAGAGTAAGCTGATCAGTGGGGAGATTTTCGGTGCCTCTGAAGGCTGGGCTATCCCAGAGCAGCTGGGCACACGGTGCCCCTTTCATCTTCCCTTTTGTGCTCTAATTTCTCTGTTTCCTTTGGTAGCATTTCAGTTCCTTTGAGAGAACCCCTGTTGCTGATTATCTGAGGCCTTGGCAGGAGCTCTTGGACTCCTGAGTCATTTTACCTGTGCTGGGCTGGCAGCAAGTGTGTGCCAAAAGTATTTGCTGTTCATTTTGAAACATATTCAAGGTCAGTTTGTTGAAAATGTGGTTTGACCGGTATGGAAGGGAAGGAGCACATGGTCTTCAAGCTGTTTTTAGAAAACACGCGGCCGCCCAGGTAACCTTTGCCACAGCCACAGTGAGTGCTGCGGTCATGCGAAAGGTCTGGGGCTGCTGACACTTTCTGGCATGTGGGAGCAGCACAGGGGTCATGGAGGCCCCTGTTCCTCTCTGCTGGCTCCCACTGCCATGCGTTTTCCAGGGCAGTTATTAAGACAAATTCTTCATTCTTCTGGCGCAGGCCGATTGAGTTCAGTCAGCCGAGCTGAGTGTGTGACAGAGGGAGGGTGGTGTGCGTGACCTCCCCTCACACTGTCCTGCTCTGGGGATTCACTCACTGGCACACTGGTCTTTTAGAAAGTTGACTGCAATTTTGTCAGGATTTTTTCTCATCCAATTAGTAGAAGAAGAGGTGAGTCTCCTCAAGGGGGGAAGGGGACAGATGCGTGTTCGTGATCCTGTCCAGTCCTGGTTTATGTGAGTTTCAGTGTACAAACTCCAGTTTATTTACTAAATTCCTAAACAAAGTCAGTCCTTGATTTATCACGCTCGCCAAGCTGGAGCTTGCAATCTGCTGTATGCTTGTAGTGTTGTTGTGGGGGCTTCCGCATAGAGGAAATTTCCTTCCCAGTGTTGCTTCAAGATAAGTTGGATTCTCTATTATCAATACTGCTGTTAGAGTGGTTTCCGTTTTCCTGCCGTGCATGTTTTGCATGTTGCGCATTTCTCTTTACCCTTGGGAAACAAATGTTTTCACAAGCTGTAGGACACTTGGAGCTCCACCCATATCCTCTAGTTCAATTAATCTTCAAAATCTAGAACTGTGTTTTTGAAAGTATGGAGGACATTTGTCAAAACAATCATATGAGATTCGTAATTAGTGCTTCAGGGCCCATCACTGATGTTAAGTCCCTGGTATCATTAGTCATGAGTGCACCTGGCCATTAGTATTTCATTTTTTACACAGCACTACATGTTTGAAGATGTCATAATTGTGTGCTTAGAGAAGCTGTCAGAGCCATAAGTATTGATTTTCTGTATGGATGTTTCTTTCTCTGAAATATTTAACCCAAATCCATTGGGTTTATTTCTGTACATGTTTTAACCTGAACCCCCAGACCAAAAAAAAAAAAATATCAGTTGTTGGTAACAGCATTGCAAAAACCTACAGTCATTGTGAAACAGCATGTAGAAATAATCAGGAGAGGTTTTAACATGACCAGCACCAGCCATGCAACTTTGCAGACGGGCTTGGTTTTTTCCCACGTTTTGGGAGTGCAGGAGTGAAGCCATGAGAGGGTAAGGACTGCTGTGCCTGATCCCTTCTGGTGTTCCTCTCACTAATCTTGTCAGCGGGGAATTAGAGCTGAGCTCCGCCTCTGCCAAGGGCCTGATTAAGAGTGGCCTTCCTGGGTGACCAGCCCATTAGGGTACTGAAAGAACTGCTGTGTCTCTCTGGTGGCATTTTTCTCAGATAAGTCACTGGTTGTCCCTAAAAGCTGGCAGTGAGCAGGTGGGGGCCTGGCTCTCGCAGAGTGCCACAGGGTTTTCCCACAGGGCTGCACCAGGCAGCCAGGCATCTCACAGCTTTTGGATGTTCTTGCTGAGGAGACAGGGGAAGAAAATGAGGAGGAGAGATGGGAAGGAAATGAAAGCCATGAATGGCTACAGCAATGAAGTTGCTCAAATGAATCTGAAGAACTGACAGTAGGCTTTGTCGGTAGTGGCCTCCGTGTAGTGGTATGACAAGGGGCAACAGTTTCAGGCTGAAAGGGGAGATTTAGATGAGACACTAAGAAGAAATTCTTTCCTGTGAAGGGAGTGAGCCTCTGGCCCAGGTTGCCCATAGAAGCTGTGGCTACCCCCTCCCTGGAAGTGTTCAAGGTCAGGTTGGGTGGGATGTGGGAGCAGTCAGGTCTAGTGGGACATGTCCTTGCCCATGGCAGGGGGTTGGGACAGGATGATCTTTAAGGTCCCTTCCAACCCAAACGAGGCCAATTCTTTATGGAATTAGTGCTAAAACCCTTGCAGCTGTGATACAGGTAGAGATTTTTACACAATTTGTCTTGTGGAGCAAGCAGGGAGGAGGCTGGCGCCACAGAGGATGGGTGTGGATCAGGTGAGAGGAGTGAAGATGAGAGTGAGCGCGGGGCGGATGCGGAGGTGAGGAGCCAGAAAACCCAACCCAACCCTTTGGCCTTGCATGTAAGCAGGAAATGGAGGACCACAGAGAGCAAGGCAGGGGAAACTGGAAGGCAGAGGAGGAGAGAAAGCAACTGCATCTTGCACTAGAATAAAGAAAATGCATGTAACAGCATCAAGCATCAGCTACTGAAGCACAGAGGAACTCCAGCTAGATGAGAAGGCTGTGGTCCTGTGCTCTCCCTCACTGATAATGCAGTGCTCTTGAGGCTGCTAAAGCAACAGATGAGAAAAGGAAAGACTAGAACTTTCTCGGGGCATTTTACCTTAATCCCTACTGCCTGAAGAATGTGCTTTCACCTCCTCTTTTAGACCCAGCAGTCATCCAGGGGTGGGAAAGCTGTTTTGGGGCATATTGGTGCCATCCACAGGAGCGACGCCTCTTCCTATGCCCCAGTAACAGGTGCCCAGAGCCAGCTGATCTGTTGACTTCCCTTCCACAACAGCAGGTCCTAGGCTGGTATTAACACAGTGGCACCAAAGTTTTCACAACCTGACTTGGCATGTCACTGTGTTTCCCATGTCATGTCCATAATCTGTTCATTATTTGGTTCTGACGCTTTGTCTTCTTCTAATAAAACCACTTGGGTGGGTTTTTTTTCCTACCCATTGCTATTATTGTGATCTCAGATTATGAGAATTGTTGATAACCTTAACTTTTGAGCAAGGATATTTTTAATGAATGGCTTCATTATGATATTTGATAGCTTTTTTGGTTTACATTGTATGTTCTGTGTCCAACTCTATTTTTAGGATCCTGTCCATCCCTATTTCTCTTCCGAATGAATGTAACCACAGGGATCTCTGAGTGTTGTGCTTCTGTACAGAGACTACAGTGATTAAATAAACAAAATTGCTGAGTTGTTTTGAGGCTTGTTCAAGCTGGTGAAGAGAGATGTGGTAATCTCTGTTGGGATTTTCTTTAAAAAGCACCAGCTATTGCAAGGTTTTTATTCTGTGACTCATTTCAAAAAATGCTTTAAGAGCATGGATTACTAGACAAACAGACACACAGATACAGTATTCCCAGGAACTTCCTATAAATAGTTCATAAAATATATATTTAACGTTAGCAGACACTATATTTAAATCATTACTTGCACAGACAATTGTTTCCACTAGGCAGATACATTGGGGTTTTTCTTGGTTGTCCCAAGACTGAACAAGCTGTGTTGTTATACCACTGGTCTGAATTGCAGCATGGTTAGGAGATGCTGCAGATGCAGTTTTTTATTTTTATAGTGTTGTCTTCCTGGGGTAGGATTTGGGTTTTTTGATGAACTGGCCATTCTCCTGTTGGCATGATGCTCACTGTTGATGCACAGAGCAGTCGTGTGCTGCTGGCACTGTGATGACTTGAAAATAAAGGGCTCATGCAGCATTGGTGGGAAGAGCAGACAGGCTGAGGTTTGTGCAGCTGAGGGGTGGGGGGAGCACATGCTGCTGCTTTCAAGATGCTGCAGTTGGCTCCTCTGTGTGCACTGGAAAGCAAGTGACAAGTTACTTCTAATTTCCTGTTTGCTTCCTGTATCTTAGCAGTCCTCTGCTCTGTACAGCATGAGGATAAGCAAGAGTAATTCAGACTGTCAATTTTTTGAAAGCCTGTTGCTATTTTGTCACAAAAAGCAACTTTCTACAACTTTCCAAGTTCTATTTTCTTAATTTCACACCTTACAGGTAGGTAAAAACTGTTACAAATGGGACAGTTTCAGTGCATTAGCTTTGGTTATGTCTTGCCACATGGTCAGGTAGCAAGAATAAATTCAGAAATACATGGGAGGAACTGAAATCTTAGGGTGGAGTTCATGAAATTGGGCAAACTGCCACTGAAATTCTGGTCTGTCCTCCCACTCCTTGACAGGTTCCTCTTCCTTACCACCATTCTTTTACTGTCTTCTGTAACTTCACTTGTTTCCTAGCTTTCTGTCCTCTTCAGCCTTACTTTCTTCATCATTACTTGTCACCAAGACCAAGCTTTTTCTGCAGTCTCCAAGGTCCTGCAGGTGCAGAGGCTGTAACTGGTTTTGAATGTGCTGGGATTGTGCCCTCTCCACGCTGCTGTGCCAGGAAGGGGACACATCCTTCCTTTGGAAGGATGGCATCCACTGAAACCCTGGGTGCTCAGATATAAACTCTGAGTTGATCTGCACTGTCATTAACATTTTCTGTGTTTCAAACAATGATTTTTCAGAGCTGGACATGTTATGTTTTGGTTTAGGGTTTAGCAGTCTTCATGTCCAGTTGCTTTATGTGCCAACAACTTTTAAAGAGACTGAAGGGAGCTCTAATGGTCAGCTGTTTGGAAAAGCAAACCGCTTTCGTTTGTAGGTGTAATTTTGGGCTCGGGAGTCCAAGTTGGAGCACCTGTGTTTGGACCAATTTGGTCTGCAGTAGTTCCCCGTTCAGTAAAGTGAGTTTTTGTGAACAAGGAAGGGCTTTATCCAAAGCCCTTGGCAAAAGAATTTAACCACAAAGCTGTATGACCTTTTCTGTCTGAGAGTTGTGGGCTTGGCAGATAGCTGTTGCGGAGTTTTTGGATTAACGTGGACTGGAGTGAGCCTGTGCATTGAAGGAGCTCCCATAGCCAATGTTTTCATGTATAACAGTTGTGAAAGACTTTTGGAACTGAAGGTGAAAAGAACCTATTTTTCTGTGCCTTTAAATTTAAGTCTATTTCAAACATGCAGTTATGGAAAAGTTCATCTTGACATTGTGTAAATAGTTACAAATGTCAGATGTGCAAGTAAATATTGTAATGAGAAGAGAAAAGAGTAAATAGGAAGCTTTGGTGCCTCCTCTCTTTTGTACCTGTCTTAATTCAAGGTGCCTTCTAGTATTTCAGGGGATCTGTTGTGGATTTGTGTGTGAATTTGAGAGCAGAAATTGGCCCATTCTTCCAGTTGTGGAAGATACCTCTTGATCATATTACTGGACAGTTTAATCAGTCCAAAAAAGCTTTTACAGTGTAGCTCTACAACAAACCTCATTACATCTTGAGAAAGCTGCTTATCTGAGCGGGAAGTAAGTCTACAATCTATACTTCTGATTTATTCCATAGATAATGGAATTCCCAGTAAAATTCCCTCTGATGCATAAAAAGTTATAAAATAGGAGGAAAGGTGGATTTTCAGTGAAAAGTCCCATCTGCAAAGAAGACAAGCCATACCTTTATTTAATATTAGACATGTTTGAACATCACATTTTCATGTATGTACATGAACTGTGATTTATTTTGAGTAACATTGTTTTGTTTTCCTAACAGATGAACGTGAGGCAGTTCAGAAGAAGACTTTCACAAAGTGGGTTAATTCCCACTTGGCACGCGTATCCTGCAGAATCACAGATTTGTATGCTGACCTTCGTGATGGAAGGATGCTCATCAAGCTTCTGGAGGTTCTTTCAGGAGAGAGACTTGTAAGTATTAATATTCGTTCTGGGGGTTTTGGGTTTTTGTTTTTTGTTTTTTTTTTGTGAATCCTTGGCTCAATTGACGTACAGCAAAACAGTACTGAGGGCTTAGCTTTGCAAAAGTCTTTTTACATATTAAAGGGAAAAAAAAAAGTCAATTGATTCAGCTGGATCCAGACACCATTGCATTACCTTCCTATTGTTTTCAGTAGGAATCAGAGGAGGTGTCCTTCAAAGATTCCTTGCTGGTGAGTTGCTGTATGGCTTCCAGCATACTCCCTGCTCCTGAACCTGACAGGCACAGAGCACTGAGTGTTCTCCAGCCCCTTAGATCATGTCAGTAATGATGAATTAGATGTGCTGAGGAATTTTCCTGGACACTGTGGCCAGCTGGTCCATTTTTGTGCTGGTAAATACAAGCTCTGGATGCAGGTGGCTGTATGCAGGCTGCCCGCCAGCTCGCGGCCTGGAACATCCCCTCTCCCTTCTCTGGAGCATGCTGGGGGGTTGTGGAAGACAGCTGGCTGGAGAGGGCCATGTCCACCCTGGGCAGCATCACAGAAGTTTAGACTGTGGTGTTAGTTGCACCTCACTGCTCAGGAATGCTCTTGGGTGCACTTGGTTTTACGAGGATAGGTAAGGCTTGCATTTTCTTTGGTAAGGAGGAGTAGCTACAATTAATTTAAATAAATAGGGCAAATTATTTCTTTGAGTATGCTGAGAGAGCCCCCTTGGTACCAGTGCAATGGAGTGTGAGTGATGAGTAAGTAAACCCCCATAGTGAAAAGCTGCTTCGTGACAGGAAAGTTGGATGTCAGGAAATGGCTGGGTATCAGTTTTTCATTCCATTCCTTAGATGACAGCTGTGCTCTTAACTACCTAATTTAAAGCAATCTTTTCAAACAAATACGGGTCTTTAGCTAAGACCTAAGGCTACATTACTGTGTAATCACTTGTCATCAAGCACTCCTATTAATGGGAGCTCCATGGCTTAAGACTCTGGTTAATGAATCGAACATATGGCCCACAGTGTAGTGTCTGCACAGTAGGACAGGAGAGAGAGCTTTCTAAATGCATCTGTGAGGGTAAGAAAACTGCTGTGTGTGGATGGAGTGAACTCATCTCAATGTTTGTCAACTACAGTTTGCTCAAAACTCATTTCTCTCTATGCCAAATCATTTCCTTCTTTGTGGTATTAGGCTTGACATGTTCACTGCTGGTAGCAGACGTTATTCATACAGGGATAACTGAGCCCAACATGCCCCATTGTTTGAGGATCCAGACAGCAGCTATGGCACCTCTGTTTAAGTCTCCGTATCTGCCTGCCAAAATTTGACTTTCAGTGTCAAACAGCAGCAGTGAAGCCCAGACCAGTCGTGTGACTCTTGCTGCATGATTCATTTACATTTTTCTCTCCAGGTTTTGAAAAATGTAAAACATCTTACGCAGCTCATGGGGTGGGGAGGGTGCAGGAGCCACCCGGTGAGAATCCTGGATCTATGCTTGCATCATCATTTGCGTATCGACCTGGCAGCTGCCTGCACCACCACAAATTCTTTTTGTAGCTTCCTTATCTCAGGATGGATGGCAGCAGTCTCTGTTTGAGCAGTACATTCCACCACACCTTCCTCTGCAAACATGCATACAGATAACGCAACGCACTAAACCTTGGGACAGTTATACACACCAAGAAATATTCCAGGAGGATTGGCACATAGCATTCACTCCATGATGTACTCCAGCCTTTTGGACTTTAACTTACCTGATATTGGTATAGATATGTCACATCTCCATGATAGCCAGGCAGAAATCTAAGGGCAGTATCTTACACAGTAAGCTTAAAATCAAGACAAGAACTATTAAATGGTAAGAAAGCAGTAAACAAAGTTGAAACTACCCTAGATAATTATATTAATATAATGTTTTTACTGATGCAGTAGAACAAACAGGAATTGTTTTCTCACTGTTGAAACTAGGATTCACATTTTGGAGCTAGGGCCATATGCCCATGGAGCAGTCTGGGATTTAGGATACTAATCAGGGAAGCAGGACTGCTCTTTGTCCTCTGTAAGATGTCCAGTCTCATTTGCACAAACTCTGCATTTTTAAAAAAAACTGTTGTGATTTTTGATGATGAAAACCCTGTCCTTGAATGTGTGCTGGAGAAACTCAAAATGAGTGTCCAATATCTGCATCTCCCTCACTTAATTCCTAATCCTAGTGTTTAGTCCAGATCTTACACATAAGGTCCTCTGTACAGCACAGTATTTGGAAATAAAATGATAGCATGCAATAGCCTTGCTGAGCAGGGTGGAAAGAATCTAGCCAGTATCAAAAGACAGTTGTAATTTTGTTTGCACACATTGTTATCTAGCTTCTCCTAAACTGCAAAATAAATCTGAGAATTGTTTTCAGCATAAAATTAAGTGTTTAATTCAATTTCTTCCATAATTATAACAAAGGATTAGTAAATTCCTTACAAATCCTTGATGCTCAAAAGTCAAACTGTTGAAACAGATTCTCTGTAGTAAGTCCTATCACCTTTTCTGTTGGAAAGGGGAAGATTTCTTGATGTAAAACAAATTTTCCTGTTAACATGCATGTCAAGACTGAGTTTAGAATGTGAGTGGGAGCAGGGGATCCCAGGAATCAAATAAAACCTTTATCATGAATGGTGTTTGCTCAGTCACCTTGATGCTGGAGCATCACACACTTGTACAGGCTGCTATTTCTAGGGACCATAATATGGCTCCAGCTGAAGCTCTTCCCCTTGAATGCAGTCTATGGTGAGGATTTTGCCTGAGCTGTTTCCATGGCCATTTAATTAGGTTCACTGCAGAAATCAAGGAAATTATGTCAATTAGTAGCTTGGCAGAGTACCTTTGGTGACATCTCAGGGAGCACTGAACAGGCTGTTGAGCTGGAATCCTTACTGCGGAACAAAGTTGCTTGAATTTGGTTCAGTTTTACATCAGACTTCTGTATGCTATTGTTACATTCATGGCTTTTTTAATTTGCACTGGGACATCATAAAATTGTGTTATGTTGGTGTGGCAGATCTTTGTATTATTGTTTTTACTTTCTTTTCATATGAAGAAGTTGTTTGGAGTAAGGATTTTCTGTTGTTTTCATACTATTTATTCTACTTCTACTGACCAGAGAGAGCAATGATGTTTCTTTCAAGAGGAGTTTTATTGAGTTAGCTTATGGTCCAAATCCTTTCTGGAGCATATTTACAGATACACGTTGGAGCACTTACTAGCAATTCCCTCTGTTGCCTGCATGTCCCAGTTTGTTTCATATCTTTATCTTTGAAGAATCTTCTTAAGTGTGGAATACCTTGTACTGGAAAAAAAAAGCATCTTGGGAAAATGGAACAGGTGTGACATGAACTCAACAAATTAATCTGTCTTCCAGCTAGTTAATGAATATAGTAGATAGGAAAAATTCAGGAAATAAGCAGGCAAATGACTTTGAAAGGCAGATTAAATTGGTGCCCAGAGTGTGCAGCTTAGGTCAAGGGCACTGGCATTTAAGCCACGAGTTTAACACGTGCTATGGTTATCCTTGCGTAAATGTGCTGTGGGATGCAAGGAGCTGTTTTGTCTATGAAATCTGAAGCACAATTGCAAGCATTATTGCTGGCTGGGAATGGGCAACGTGGTGACTCAGCTGCCTGGACTGAAGTTAACAACCACTCCTGTTTTTCCTTCCATCTACAGTAATACATGTTTTTCTTCTCCCTTTACGTTCTAGCCGAAACCAACTAAGGGAAGGATGCGCATCCATTGCCTGGAGAATGTTGATAAAGCCCTGCAGTTCCTGAAAGAGCAGAGGGTGCACCTAGAAAACATGGGATCTCATGATATTGTGGATGGAAATCACAGGCTGACACTTGGCCTTATTTGGACTATTATCCTGAGATTCCAGGTAAAGATGTACACATACATAGATGTACATACGCTGGAGGTCTCCATGCTTGTTTGTAATACTGTGCTTTGTAAGAGTGGAATGCACCCAAGCCCTCCAAAATGATGGGAGTGAAAAGTGCTTAGCATCTGTCAGGACATGCTTCCCAGCTAAGGGAGACCATAAACTAATCTTCATGATGCTGCTGATCTGTAGTCACAGCCAGTGGGAACTTCATATGGTTTTATTTTAAAACTACTAATAAATATAAAGCTCCAGTGTAGACCTAGGAGGAACTGCTGCCCTCAGCTGCTCTTCACCTTTGTGATAATTATCAGTAACCTGGCTGACTTGGCACTGAAGCAGATTTAGGGTGCCCACAGGAATTATTTCAGTGTTACAGCTTAAGGCTGAGATTTCATGTTTTTAAGCAAGTTGCAGGTTGGTCTTTGCCCTCAGTTAAAAAAGTCCTCTTGCAGAAAGGATAACAAATTTATAAAACAGATATATTACTGATAACAAAACCCATAGTAATAAATATTTAATAGATTTAACAACCTCTTAATTTTGGTATTGCTCAGTGTTTTCTTAATATGAAAGTGTTTATCTAATTTCCAGTGACAACAGTGAAACTCCACAGAAGCTAAAATAGTCTTTTTAAAAATCAGGGAACTATATCCATAAAATGAGATACTTGTCCATATAAAGTAAAAACCATTTTCCTTTTTTCTTCCTCCTTTAATTTCATTGTTTCCTCTTTTGAAAAACTGGAGAATAGCCTAGAATCTGGAATATATAGTTGTGATGCTGCTAAGGGCAAACACTATTTAACACTGTTTCTTCCCAAACCTGACATTCCTGCTGCTCAGTTTCCTGAAGGAGACACCTTGCTGGGTGACACCATAACAGTGTGTAGGGAAAGGTTTGCACTGACAGTTGAGAAAAAAATTTCCTGTGAAATCTAAACTGTTTTATCAGTGGACTAAACCAAGAGTAATCCTCCAGTAAAAAATAAGGGCAGATGAAACTTACTTTTGACATGAATGCACTTAAGTGAGGAAGAACTTAAGTTCACCTACTTCTAGCCTATCATAGATTTTCTTTGTTACTTATATTTTGATAACCTTTAATCTTTTTTTAAAAAGGCAAACAATATATTTTCTAGGAAATATTAAAACCTTCTATGTTCATTTTAGATCCAAGACATCAGTGTTGAAACTGAGGACAACAAGGAGAAGAAATCTGCTAAAGATGCTTTGCTTTTGTGGTGCCAGATGAAGACAGCTGGGTAAGTATGGCTTAAGTGATTATCTCTAAAGCTCTTAGAGCATTCTGAATTTTCATTGAAATAATTTTAAATGGGCATACACATACCTCTCTCAAGTGGATTCAACCAAGAGAAGTGAGTTGATGTTTACAGTAAGAAAATTCTGAATTTATTGTATTAATGCTATATGATAAACTTGCCAATCTGATAATCATGAATATATAGTAATATACTGACTCTTTTTCACTCTACTCTGAAAAAATATTGATGCTTCCTATGTTTGCCACCAACTTCACTCTCTTTCCATATATATGGGAATATTCCCAGAATATCTTTCTCTGACATTACCCTTCTTGCATGATTGAATATCTATTTGTAAAGATTCATTATGTTTCCTCCATGAAAACTGGATGTCCCTGTTGTAACTTGGGGCAATTCAACATTATTCTAGTTGTACTTCATCTTCTCCTTACAAGAACTCTTCTGAAAGTTGTTCGTGTGCAGCCTGAAATTTTTTGAGACTTCACCAAGCAAATGAATTTTGCATCTGTGTACCCATGAGGCACAAAGGTTCATATAGGTTTTGTTTAAAAGTCAGTGACTTGAAGTTCTTGAAGATGCTCTGGGACAGTGGACAATTTCAAGGAAAACTTCGTGTACCACTCGCTGTTCCTGTGGCCCCTGCAGTCATCAGGCTTTACTCCTCTCTGTTTCTCATACTTCTTCCTGCTCTGCTCTTGAACTTGATAGTCTGAATACCTGAAAATAATTCTTTCACAGCAGCTAAATCAGGAGTAGGCCTTATACTTGCAGGGATGTGAAACCTCACAGGCTGCAGGCTGGGCAGCAAGTTATGAAATTGTACCTTCAAGTGATTACTTGGAAGTTCATTTAGAGAATTTCTCTGGAATGGATATAAATTCTGTGGAGTTTACAAGAGTAGACACAAGAGTAGATGAGGTGTACTTATCTCTAGAGTCAGTATCAGATTAGAGACTGATTAGAGTCATGATAATAGATTGTCCATCGTGGAATGGTAATATAGGTTTACAATAAATTAATCTATCCTGTGACCAGCTTTTAGTGATTGCAGGGATGCTGTTTTGATTGTACTCTCTTTTTTTTTTTTTCTGTCAGTTACCCCAATGTCAACATTCACAACTTTACAACCAGCTGGAGGGATGGAATGGCTTTTAATGCACTAATACACAAGCACAGGTATGTGTGGGTAAATGTCTTTATGGATTTTGAAAGCTTGGACTGTTGCAGTGGGCACTGGATTTTGCAGTAACTTTGAAGCTTGATTTTAAAATCTGTGGAGAGAACTGAGGATTCCTGAGTTTTGCAGCAATTTGCCTTGCTTTAGAGCTTTATAGCTCTCAGGATCACTATCAGCTCATCTGGGTGGCAGCTTCACACATCACAAGTCAAAACAGGTTGTGTTTGGTTTCAAGAGAATAAATTAAACACAGTTGTGTTGATTTGTGACTGATCAGGTTAAAAGAAAAGTTTTTGTACGTTATTGAGTAACCCATGATTGTGTCTGGTCACCTGGAATTTGGGGGTGGGAGTCGTACATAACAAACCAGCAGCCTGGAGGGGAAAAAAGCCTGGTGCTAAACTTTGCCATGGCTGGGGCTGCTGCTCACTGGCAAGCTCAGGTGGCAGCTTGCACACTTAGATGGCCATGAGGAGAGACTGTGGTACCACAACTTTGTTTCTTTCTTCTCCAGGTCACCTTTATCTCTGGTAAAATATCCTCTGTTCTTTCCCATGGGCTAGGTTCTTCCATGTCATGTGCTAGGCACTGCAGCATTCCTTTAATATCCATTAAAATGCACATGGCTACTGGGCAAGTGAAACGGTAGCAGCAGGAAAGCCAGTTTTTTTGAGGATCAAGAACTTGAGTTCATTTGTTCATTTGAGGCCAGCTGCACTGTGCTTTGAGAAATCTAAAGAATTTTCTGTCCTGTCTAGGCCTGATCTGATTGATTTTGACAAGCTGAAGAAATCAAATGCACACTACAATCTGCAGAATGCTTTTAACCTTGCAGAGCAACACCTTGGTCTTACTAAGCTCCTGGACCCTGAGGGTAAGAATTCCTGCAGTTCACAGTTCTTTAAGAGGCCTTTTCTCCCACCTTCCTTGTGAAGGGCACAGCTTAGTGATGGCTTTTTTTGTTGAAGAGAAGGTGGATGCTGCTGGCTTTCCTGATGATGCAGCCAGGTTCAAAGGGGAGAATACAAGATGTCCTCTGCAGAGAAATGAGCAGTAGTAGCACAAGAGCCCTTAATCCTGATTTTATTTTCCCTTTTGTGACAAGACCACTGAACTGGCCATATTTACATAAAATCATTCCAGTTAGATCTATCCTTATGATCTACTTTGTGAAAATCTTTCTGTGAGCTGGAAGACTAACAATGTGGATTTCAGCAAATATTTAGCAGCTCCTTTTACAGACTGTCAGTGAGTTTTAGCTTCTGCTTTCATGAGAGTGTTCATGCTCATGCATATTGGAAGGGGGGCTCGCAGTGCTAGACAAGAAACTTTCTTGTCACATAGGGGCTATGTGTTTGGGCAAGTTTCTTCTTGCTTATTTGTTAGTGCCTCAGAACTGCTGCAGGAAAGTTTGTTTTCCATCTGTATCTCTGGGAAGATTTGCCTGTAGAGACATACTGTTATGTTTGAATTCCTCTCTCCAAATGCTGATACAGTGTCAGAGTTCTCGGTTAACAATATTTCTGTCCACTCAGACACTAGAGAAATACTGAGCCATGCACAAGTTGTGGCAGAGGCTGGAGCCTGACTCTAAAGCCCAAAGTCCCATAGCCCACAGGCATATGTTTTAACCACATTCTGCATTAAGACTAAGAGATAAAGCAGCAGTTCTTATTGACGGAGTTCAATACCGTACAACATCTAGTAACCCAGAACCAAACCAAGGCTGCTGAATTTGTTTTTGATTAGGAGATAAATCTTAGGAATTGAACTGCCACTGAACCCATCTCTCTGGCTTTTAAATGCATCTTTGTTGCATTATTAGCTTTGTTGTTTTAATCGTCGCACCCACAATATGCTAAGACAACTTGTGTTTGGATTGCAGATATCAGTGTTGATCATCCTGATGAGAAGTCAATCATCACCTATGTGGTAACATACTACCACTACTTCTCCAAGATGAAAGCTTTAGCTGTTGAAGGAAAACGTATCGGAAAGGTTTGCAAATTTTAAATTGTTATAAAACAGTTGAATTTTTTTTTTTACTCTATTTCTTCCTCTTGGTTGTTAGTTTTTTTTAAGAGTCCACTGCAGTATTTTGAAGTTGTGCTTCTGAATGTGTTTTGAATGGTAAATATTCCCCTATGACTGTAAGGAGTAGTTGATTTCCAGCTGCCTTGTATTAGAAAGCATTTGGGCCATCAATTTTTGGTTTGTTAATTTTGCATCATTGCTTGTTTTCCTTTCCCATTGTCTGCTTCTCCCCCTCAGAGTCCTGTGTCTTCTGGAGCGCAGAAAAGTCCCTCATTTAAAAAATGTGCAGTCATTCTCTGTCCTTTGGTGAAGTTGCCCTGGTCTTTATAGCTGGCAGACTGAATGTTAATCCTTTTGTAAGCCTCGGCTCTGCCCCTCTATTGCCATAGGATCTTTGGAATTCATTGCTGAAAAATGCAAAGGTCCTCATGGATCCCAGCCCCTGTTGCACTCAGGAGTGTGTGGCCTGATTCATAAGTCCAGTCTCCCAAGAGTTTCTTTTATGTAGATTGCTGGATTTAAATACCTCTGAAGAGCACTGCCCCTGTCACTCATTTTATGTTGTGCTGCTTGTTGCAGGTGCTTGACAATGCCATTGAAACAGAGAAAATGATTGAAAAATACGAATCACTGGCTTCTGACCTTCTGGAGTGGATTGAGCAGACCATTATCATCCTCAACAATCGCAAATTTGCCAACTCACTGGTTGGTGTGCAACAGCAGCTACAGGCTTTCAACACTTACCGCACAGTGGAGAAACCACCCAAGTAATTTTAATCTTCACTTTTAAAGCAACACTGGTCTCATTTTGTTTAGTCAATCATTGATTTAAAAAAAAGAAACAAAAACAACCAACAAACACATCTAAATAATTTTATCTTGGCCTAAGAATGTATTTTTCTGAACAAACTCAGCTATCATATTTCTAATTGGCACTTACCATTATTACTCAGGGCCTGTTTGTTTTATGCTATTCAACATGCATATAATAACAAAAACAACAACAAACAAAATAATAAAAAGTGTGTCTTGGTGAGCCTGTTCCTGCAGGACCTCAGGGGCCAGGAAGCTGTCACTTCACAGAGTTGCCTGCTTTATAATATTGGGTGGGAATAGCGTAATGGGTTAGTATAGTAATATCACTAGCCATGCTTGATAGCAGCCTGTAATACCAATATGCTGCTATTAAAAAGAATCTTACTGCTTATCCAAAATCAAGAGGAAGTGTGTCTGGCTTTATAAAACATCGCTATACTTTCTAAAACTGATATAATCAAAACTTATTGTTAGAAAGTTTCTCTTTAGCATCATACTATCAGATCTGTTTATTTATTTTTTGTCTAACCTAGGTTCTGATGGATAGTAATCACAATTCAATATATAACAGGGTATCCAGTCATCTTCTGAAGTTGCAGTCTGTTCCCTAGTGCCTATGGAGTTTATTTCCCAGGTGTATAACTCAGGAAAAAGAGTGGAAAGAGTATATTGACTGCAATGGACTTTAAATAAAACTTCCATTTCTTGAGCTGATAGAGTGAACTAGGACAGCACATGTAATAGAATAAAAAAATGTAGTGTTCTGTCCCCCAAGGGGATTTAAATCTAAACACATAGGCAACTGACTTCTCTGAAGTTTCTTTTTTGTTTGACCCAAGTGGTTCCTGGGGGATGTGTGGGTTATTTCAATTGCTTCCAGCTTTGACACAAGATAAAGGTGTTTATCTGAATGCTACATTCATGTCAGTATTTTAAGGAAATGCTTTATACCTTAATAACAATGAAAACTTTATTGTAATCCAATTCTTTTGCAAAATTTTGTTTAGATTTACAGAAAAAGGAAACCTAGAAGTGCTGCTTTTTACCATCCAAAGCAAAATGAGAGCCAACAACCAGAAAGTATACATGCCAAGGGAGGGCAAACTCATCTCTGACATCAACAAGGTAAACTGAGCCAGCTCCTCCTCCAGCAACTCAGGATTTGTTGTTTTCCAGTCTCTCTCTGAGTGTACTGGGAGGAAACACATTTTCTATCTCCAGCCTCAATGTGGGGGAACATAAGGGATGGGCAAGGTGGGGTGACCTTCTCTTGTATCTCAGACTCACTAAACTGAACCAAGCCCCTGGGTCTTCTCAGCATCTATAAAATCTACACTGGAAAAATGCCCAGTCATCCTGTCCAGTTGGTTGTGGATCTAGTAGCCCTTCCTCACACCTCTGGGGCCTTGGCTGCTAGAGTTGATCAACAGAAAGTAGCAACAGCACCTAGGTATTGTAGCCCTCCCCATTTGCCCCTCAGCCCCCAGCTCACAGCCTGGGAGATTGCAGGAAGTGCCATGACCAATCTTGTGGATTCCCTGTCAGGGTTTCTGCAGCTATTTTCTATGCTGCTGCAGCTGGCAGAACAGCAGCCAAGCTGACAGGCTCTCTCAAGGATAACAAACAACTTAAAACTGTGAGCTTTCCTCGTTTGTGTTTGATCATGCTTGGCATTCCCAGAGCAGCTGTTGTGGGTGTCTGTGGCCTCTATCTCCATCCTAGAGAGCAATAAACTGCTCAGCTCTTCTGTTTGCATTAAGCTCCTGTGCCTGGGAATGCCTAAAATACTTGGGTTTCAAGCAGTTTCACATCTGTTAGGATTTAGAAGAATCTCAGGTAGTTTGTGTTTAATTGTGGGTATTTTTTTGCTTGTTAGAAGATCTTAAAGCTGATTAGCTGGCTTTCAACATGCTTCTAAGACTTTCTGAAATATTAATGTCATGCCTGTGAATAACTTTCGGCTTTGGGGGAGAAAATACTTGTATGCACCAAATGTAACCAAATTCTGCAGTTTTCTTTTCCAAAGTTGATGTCAGAACAACAATTGTGTGTTGACTTTCAAGGTTAAAGAGCATGAATCTCTAATTCTCATTTCCTAAAAGAGGAGAATAGAATCCTCTTATTTGGGAGCAGCACTCAGATTTTTTTTTTTAAATAAATACTGTTTTATACATTGAGGTCAGGGAGTTTGCTTAGGATTTGTTGGAAGCAAAAACCAAATGAACTCAAGAAAATGCATCTGAGATAAACAAGTTTTATACCCCTTGTTCAGGAAACAAGAATAAATTGAGAAAAAATTTCAAGTCCTGCGCTTATATTAGCAGACAAAGTGTAAGGCCAGCCCATACAAACTAGTTTTATTGGCAAATAAATAAACAGGCCAGTTCTGTGAATCTTGGTTGTCCTGATTTCATGCAAAGAAGATGTGATTTACTATAATCCTGTAAGAATGTGTGTTTAGAAGATGTGTGTTTTTTCTCCATGTCTTCAGGCCTGGGAAAGACTGGAAAAAGCTGAACATGAAAGAGAACTGGCACTGCGAAATGAGCTCATCAGACAAGAGAAACTGGAACAACTTGCACGCAGATTTGATCGCAAGGCAGCTATGAGAGAAACTTGGCTGAGTGAAAATCAACGTCTTGTTTCTCAGGTGCTGCTTTCAGAAATTCTGTGTGACTAAAATGATTCCCATGAGTAATTGTAGGTTACAATTCTTGAAAAGAGAATATTTCCTCCCCTGTGTGTCATATTTTATGGAATATAAGTTCATTTATATTTGTTGTATGTGTCTGCAAATGCATATTTAATGTATATGTGTATGTATTGTGTGCCCTGTCTTTAATGCAGTTGGAGTATCCCTTTCTTCACTCTTATCAGCCTATACTCAGGGCATACTGATACGAAAATATCTATTATGCACAGTCAAGATTTTCTTTATCTGACTAACTTGGTCAATGCAGTGGAATTAGTTTTATTTCTTAAGTGTTAGGGGTGAATTTTAAAAAAAATCAAGGAGTTTAACCTTGATGGCCAACCTGATTCTTCCCCAAAGGTAGTAAATGATATTTCTGATTGTATCAGGGGTTCTCTGGTTATCAGCGGTTTCTCTGATTTTATTCAAGATGACTTTTCCAAGCATTTTGTGATCCCAGATTTGCTAATGACTGTGCAGAATGCACTCAGAGCTCGTGTCATGAGCTGGAGGGCTTTTCTCCTCACAGCCATTCCTGAAGAAGTATCTCTGTCTTTGCAGGATAATTTTGGCTTTGACCTTCCAGCGGTAGAAGCCGCAACGAAAAAACATGAGGCCATTGAAACAGACATTGCAGCCTATGAAGAACGAGTCCAGGCTGTGGTTGCAGTTGCAAAGGAACTTGAGACTGAAAATTACCACGATATCAAGCGCATTACTGCAAGAAAGGACAACGTTATCCGCCTATGGGAGTATCTCCTGGAGCTGCTCAAGGCCCGGAGGCAGCGGCTGGAGATGAATCTTGGTCTGCAAAAGATTTTCCAGGAAATGCTGTACATTATGGACTGGATGGATGAGATGAAGGTAGGTGTTATTTTGAGATTGAGAACGTGGACCAAACATTCTGGAGAGGTGTATATCTACACCTTTGTAAATTTTTAGGATTAATTTTGCTCCTCTGGTTTAATAGATAAATGCAGAAGTTCCACATTCATGAGCAGTGAACAAATTCCAAATATGATGATTTTTTAAAAAGAATTATTAAAAACAAGTTAGGAAGGAGAACAAGTTTGCTCCTATAAACAAGTACTTTTTCAGCTTCATGCCTATCTCATAAGGGCCAGTGGCTTTGCACACTCTGCCTGGCTAAGGATGGTGATTTTGGTGCGTGGTAATTAAATAACCTCTCTTCATCACAATTTATTTGGTAAATAAGTCACCTCTTCACCTCTGTGCTTTAAAAAGCAGGAATTTCTTCTATCTTTCTTTCTGTCTGTGCTCCTGGGATCTGGGAAGGGAAAGGACCATGACTTAGTTCTTGTCCATCAGCCCACAGAACTTGGAAGTTGTTGGAGGAAAGAAGGATGTGTGTAGCTCAGGGGCAGCTCACAGCACGTTGACTTGAGTGCTTTGCATTGGTCCTGCTGAGTTCTAATGTAGCTTCTCATCACCCCTGACTTAAAACAGCATTAGAGATCAGTCAAGTTGTTCATAGTTGCCAATGATTTTAAAAATATTGGCTCATACTATTATCAGCTATGTCTCTATAAATTTGAAATAGCTCTCCTCATGGACCTGGTGTTTCTCTGGACTTGAATCAATGTAACTCCAGAGAACAGTGTAGTGTGTGGAGTTACTAAGAAACAAATAGCTTATGGCCTTCAGCCCATTTTATTTGTCTTCTGCCTTTTGATCAGGTGCTTCTGCTGTCTCAAGACTATGGCAAACACTTGTTAGGAGTTGAAGATCTGTTGCAGAAACATGCACTTGTGGAAGCTGACATTGCAATTCAGGCTGAGAGAGTGAGAGGGGTCAATGCATCTGCTCAGAAGTTTGCTACCGATGGAGAAGGTAACTAGCAGCCAACACATCTTCCTTTGTCTTAATTACATATGAGGTTATCTATAAGCCTCATTAGTTCTACAAGGAACATTAGGTTAAATTCAGCACCAGAATAGGAGAATCCAAATTAATTTGTTTCTTCTTTACTCACCATGTCAATGATTAATTTGTCCAGGCACCTGCTCAGGAGTTCATTGTGAGATTGTGTTTGCATGGGATGTCACGCTTCTAACCAGCAGCTGCCATAACTTTGAAGTAGTTGCCATTTAATCCCTGTTCTTTGTATCTACTACAAACAGTACAAATTACTGGACTCAGTCTGAAATCGTCCCTGTTCATGCTAAATAAAAGCAATTCCACTAAACCAGTGTCATTAAATAGGATACACAATGTTCCCTATGTGCAGTCGTATGTTTGAAACTGATATAAATCTGGAGTAGTGAATTTTGTTCCACTGAAACCCACCATGAATACTTTTTCTTTTGGTTCTTGTTTTGCTTTCGTTCAAAGAACAGTATTTTATGATTTGTTGTTATTGTATGGCGCGTTCACACTGTATTGTACTGCAGATTTCACACTCACTTTCAGGAGACTATGGATTCTTTGACATGAACTTCATAGATGGAAATAAGAACTCTGTGCATGCCCCAGCTGTAGAGATGAAAGTGGATCAGTCCAAGTTGTAATGCACATTCTCTTGTCTGAACAGGTTACAAACCGTGTGACCCACAGGTTATCAGGGACCGCGTCGCTCACATGGAGTTCTGTTACCAAGAGCTCTGCCAGCTCGCAGCTGAGCGCCGGGCCCGCTTGGAGGAGTCCCGACGCCTCTGGAAGTTCTTCTGGGAAATGGCTGAAGAAGAAGGTTGGATCAGGGAGAAGGAGCAGATTCTGTCATCTGATGACTATGGGAAGGACCTAACGAGCGTCGTTCGTCTCTTGAGTAAACATAAGGCGTTTGAAGACGAAATGAGTGGTCGTAGCGGCCACTTTCAGCAGGCGATAAAAGAAGGTGAAGACATGATTGCGGAGGAGCATTTTGGGTCTGAGAAGATCAGAGAAAGAATTAAGGATATTCGGGAGCAGTGGGCTAACTTGGAACAGTTATCTGCCATTCGGAAGAAGCGTCTGGAGGAAGCCTCTCTCCTTCACCAGTTCCAGGCTGATGCTGATGACATCGATGCATGGATGTTGGACATCCTCAAAATTGTCTCCAGCAATGATGTTGGCCATGATGAGTATTCCACTCAGTCCTTGGTCAAGAAACACAAAGATGTGGCTGAAGAGATTGCAAGCTACCGGCCAACCATTGACTCACTTCACGAACAAGCAAAGGCTCTACCACACGAGCACGCTGGATCTCCAGATGTGCAAGGCAGATTGTCTGGAATAGAGGAAAGGTACAAAGAGGTTGCTGAGCTGACGCGTCTGCGTAAACAGGCCTTGCAGGATACCCTTGCTCTTTACAAGATGTTCAGTGAAGCAGATGCTTGTGAGCTTTGGATTGATGAAAAGGAGAAGTGGCTGAATAATATGCAGATTCCAGAGAAGCTGGAGGACCTGGAAGTGATCCAGCACAGGTGAGAGAGAATACTATACCAGGAAGTTTGAGGAATACTGGGAGGAAGTTTTTTACTGCCGCCATCTTTCCCAGCTTGCCTGTGGCTCATAGTCTCTTAATGCCTGTGTGATCTTTTTTTGTTTGCCTTTTCCTCTCCCTCCAGATTTGAAAGCTTAGAACCAGAAATGAACAATCAGGCCTCCCGTGTTGCAGTGGTGAACCAAATTGCTAGACAGCTAATGCACAGCGGCCATCCCAGTGAGAAGGAGATCAAAGCACAGCAAGATAAGCTCAACACAAGGTAAGTGAAGGCCTCGTGTTCATGAATGTGACACTGGTTGAAACAAGTACAGTGGGGTCATTTGTGTTTCTTAGGTGGGTTTTTTAAGATATTCTGATACTGTTGCCTGAAGTATCTTCAAGGTAGACCTTTAAAGCTTCAGAAGGAAAAAGAGCTGTGTCTTTTAAATATTTGATTAACAGATGGACTTTTGCTGTTGACTTCAGTCAGGTCCTGATTATATCAGTGCCTTGATTAGAGAGCTGGAAGTTTACTGTAATGACTATTAGGATAAAAAAGAAGGCAATATAATTTCATCTAAATCACTCATTTATTGGCTTGAAAATAACCTGAGAAAGTACATTCAGTGTGAAAATTGGGTATAACTAGTAACTTCAAGAAAAATTGTCCTTTTAAGGACTCACTGTTGCTGGTACTTGTCATACGCTGACATATACCAGAGCTTGTCTAATGCTTGTTTTTCTAAAACTATTGATGATGTGGGAAGGACTGAAAAAACCACGAACAGTTAGGTTACTTCATAGTTTACCAAGCTAATGTGAGTACCTGCTCTCTCAGCAATGTTGCCATATCATTTTCTCTAGTGATACACAATCTCAATTTCTCTGCTTTTCTCTTGTCACACATTTCAGATGGAGCCAGTTCAGAGAACTGGTAGATAGGAAGAAGGACGCTCTGCTTTCTGCTCTGAGTATCCAGAACTACCATCTTGAATGTAATGAAACCAAATCCTGGATCAGGGAAAAGACCAAAGTGATTGAATCCACACAAGATCTGGGTAATGATCTAGCTGGAGTGATGGCCCTGCAGAGGAAGCTGACGGGCATGGAACGCGACCTGGTAGCCATTGAAGCCAAGCTAAGTGACCTGCAAAAAGAGGCAGAAAAGTTGGAATCAGAGCATCCTGACCAGGCACAGGCTATCCTTTCACGGCTTGCAGAAATTAACGATGTGTGGGAAGAAATGAAGACCACCCTCAAGAACCGGGAAGAATCCCTTGGAGAGGCAAGCAAGCTGCAGCAGTTCCTGAGAGATCTGGATGACTTCCAGTCTTGGCTATCCAGAACGCAGACTGCAATTGCATCTGAAGATATGCCAAACACACTGACAGAGGCTGAGAAGCTGCTCACTCAACACGAGAATATTAAGAATGAAATCAACAATTATGAGGAAGATTATCAGAAAATGAGGGACATGGGAGAGATGGTGACACAAGGGCAAACTGACGCTCAGTACATGTTCTTGCGCCAGCGCCTGCAAGCTTTGGACACTGGGTGGAATGAGCTCCACAAAATGTGGGAGAACAGGCAAAATCTCCTTTCCCAGTCTCATGCTTATCAGCTGTTTCTTAGAGATACCAAGCAAGCAGAAGCATTTCTTAATAACCAGGTAAGTAGTCAAGATAGAGTTTATTTTGTTTCTACAGGTTGACACTGGATGCTGCAAGCAATTAACAAACAAGATCATTTGTCAGGAGAGCTATAAACGGATAAATAGCCCTTGTTTAAACTATAATTTGCTTTTTGTATTTTACTTCTCTTGGGAGAAGTTTCTTTCCGTATGTGGTGAATCAGTATGGTGGAGCACAGCCTGAGTGTAGTACTTTTCTCTCTCTTATTTATGCTCTAATCACAGGAGTATGTTTTGGCACACACGGAAATGCCCACTACCTTGGAAGGAGCAGAAGCTGCTATTAAAAAACAGGAGGATTTCATGACCACAATGGATGCCAATGAAGAAAAGATCAATGCGGTTGTGGAGACTGGCAGGAGGCTAGTTAGTGATGGAAACATTAATTCGGATAAAATTCAGGAGAAAGTGGACTCTATTGATGATAGGTAAGCTGAAAATGATAGTGGAACATAGCTGTTTGTACTTTAATTCTGCCCTCTGAGAGAGGAAGCCAAACTCAAAGTAACATTTTTGAAAATGTCTGTTGCATGTGTCTGCATGTGTAATATTTAATCTGTCACTGATTAAATATTACCTCTCCCATTCTCTAGAGACCTACAAGGTAATGAGCTTATCACCCAGTACGAGTGTTGCCATATAGTTCTTGGAGTTTTAACAGGTTTTACATTATGGTGGGAGCTCTAGCAGTTAGCTTTACCTGGTTCCACAAATCTTGTTTTCCTCTGCTTACTTCCTAGCTGATTTAATTGTAATAATGAATTCCTGTCCTTCCTCTGAAGAAGGAATGTGGCTCTTCAAGAGAGTAATTGGCATTGTATCTACCCCACCCGCTTGGCTTTGATCACCTTTTCCAACTTGTCTGGCCCTTCTGAAATCAGATTAGGAAGCATTGGTACAAATAGGTCTTTCATCCTAGATCAAGTCTTTTGCTTTGTCTCTTTAGCTGTGGTATGGGTGCTATTGAATGTTAAGGGTTTCATTTTCTTTGAAAACTAAATGTTCATGTTTGGGTTTGATGGCTGTGATTCATGGCTCTTTCTGCTTTTGGTTTGAATAATAGTGGTGTCTTTCAAGGGTTCTTTTCAATCTTGATTGTCAGAACACAGCCGCAAGCTCATATGGAGCCTTTATGTCAAGTGTTAGACAGCCCTTCCCTCAGACTTCCACAGACTTCCATCCTTCCACAGCCTATAAGTTCAGAGTTAGCCAAATGCCCTTATCTCAAAGCAGTAACTGAACTGAAGTAGTTCAGAAAATGTGGAGCCTTTCCTGGTCTGGCAAACAAGTCCCACTGTGGATGCACCCACTTCAGCTATGGCTTGTGGCCAACAAAGGCAGGTATTCCTGTTCCCAGAGTTTGCTAAGGGCCTCTGTTCCCTCTGACAGCCTAACCCCAAGGATGCCTCACATTTTCAGTCTCTCTAACCAGCTTGATGCTTTTTAGATCCCAAAGAGAATCTTCAGAGGCCACGAAGAGGAGATTATATAACAGCAAATAAGGTGAAAGCTAGGAAATTAATTTTCCCTATTTACCCTCTCTGACTTTCAGTGTCCTCTGATACAAGTTTTTCCATCCACTCAGGAAAGCAGGAGGACTTGATCCTGGCCTTCTGGTTAGGTCTCTTCTTTCTGCGGCTCTTGGAATAGTAAAAGTAATATCCAAGGGTGTAATGGTGAGCTGCTGCTTGTAGCCCTTTCTGAGGTGGATGGAGTAGGAGATTGCTTCACCCTCTGTCCTCCAGAGAGGTTCCTGCTGTTTCCTCCCAGTGCAGCTACTCCTCTGTGTCTCCATTGTCCTGTGTTCCCCCATCTGGCCACCTGGGCCATCCTGGCTGTGGGACATGTGCTGGAGTTTCTACCTTGAATGGCAGGCTAGTCCTAGAGACTGTCTTTTTTTAAGCCCTCATTTTTTTTCAGTACATTTCCTCAATTCCAAAGCTATTTATGCAGAGCACTGCAAAAACCATCCGGTGCTCTGCTATTCAGGAAATCCGTGGGTTTGCTCTCTGAGTCTGTAGGGCTGATAAGCCTCAAGAACAAAGCCTTAAGGCTGGGTGTAGTGGGAGTGGTAGCAAAGGAAGCCTCTTTGGTTTCACAAAAAATCACTCTCCCAACCAGGCTCCACCTGGATGTATAACAAAGGACCAAAACAAACAAGTAACAAATATGTGCAGTGGCTCCATACTTCCCATATGGAGCTCTTTGTAGTTTTTAGTATTTATTAATAGTCTTTCTAGGAGTCATGCTTTCAAGCTATTCCAGAGGAGACCCCACTGTCTCTTGGTACAGCAGACAGACCCTGCCCCAAAATGGTCACCATCTTAAGAGACATGGTAGGCATGAGGCCAGGAAGGAGAGGAGGTTGCAGAAGCAGAGTGGAGCTGCTCTATAGGAGGTAAACACTTCAGCACAATCTTTCAGTGCAGCTCATTGGGAAGAATAAATGGGAAAAAAGAGATGGAGAAAGGTGAGGGGAGAAGAAAATGGAATTGAATAAAGCTATCACTAGCCAGCTTTTCCAACTGAGAAAGAAGGTGATCTCCCCAGTGCAGCTGCCCTGCTTTAGTAACCTCTGCTGCTGTGTCTCCCATGCAGAGGGGAAGCAAGTTCTCCTCCATTTTCTCTTGGAAGAGTAACTGGACTGCCCTAGTCTGTGTGCCTGTGCATCGCCTCTCCCATTCTGCAGATGAGATTTAGTTTAAAGACAGTGGCAGATCTGACTCAGATTGTGATCTGGATTTGGTTTTCATCAACTTTTATATTCACGCAACTTTCTGCTAAACAGAGAATGGAAGTAATTTTTGTTCTTGCCCATTCAGAAAGGAGAGTGCCTTTCATTTGCTGGGACAACTAAAGAAGCTAAAATTGTATTGCATGTATTGGTATTCTTAACAGGCAGTTGCATTCACACTACATGTAAGATTTATTATCCCTCTACTAGCTTTGGCACCCACAGGCTTGCAGTTAAACCACAAGCTATTTTGTCAGTTTTCAGTATTGTTCACATTCTCAGGGGCTTCCGGGGAGCCAGGATGAGAATACTGTGGCAAATTATGGTGCTCTGCTCTTCGATTAATTTGAGGAATACACCTCCTTGTGCTGAACAGATCTCATGTTCCTGTTTTAGATTCATGACTTCTAGATTCTTCATAATGTTGCCACAGAAGTAAGATGCCCCCATGTATTAACTGGCTATGGCGTGTTCCCTATCTCCATGTACCTCTGTCGTGGCTTTGACCTTTGGACCTGAGGTTGCAGCTTTATTATATGCATAGGGAAGTCCTCTTTTAATGCAGCCTTAGACACTGCTGTGGTGTAAGTCATTTATATGATTATTTATGTGAACAGGCAGATTAATTCAAAGTCATTCTAAATAATTAAAGTCTGCAGAGCAAACTTCAGTGCAAGTGTGGGATCATCTTCTGCAAATTATTTTAGCAAATTAATAAGAAGCAGTCCTTGATAACCTGAAGTGTGACAGGGTCTGAGTTTCTGGTCCATATGTGCCGTGCATGTCTCAGAAGAGCAGGATTTTAATAATTATGACTGCAATCAGCAGTTAGACAGTAACCTTTGTGATTTTCTCAACTCTTCAGTGATGGCTGAATGCTTGCAGCCTTCAGCAGAGCTGCAGTGTATCCTATCCCTCACCCTGACATGCCTGGCTTGTTCTGCACGTGCAGCCAGGGAAGGAGGGTGACCAGACAGCCTCCTAAATACCACATTCTTGTAGTATCTGGATAAAAAATGGCATTACAAAAGGTTCTGTTCTCCAGTCTGCCTGCCTGTTTATTCTACCCAAAGCCCTCCTGATGGACTGATAGCAGAGAGTAGGAGAAGCTTTCTCGTGGTAGAGGGCTGGTTATTCACAGAAAATTCTAAAGTCTCTCATTGAATTCTGGTAAACACGAACAACAAATTAGTAATGTTTTGATACAACAGTCTGGGGCAGGAAGACAGACTAAATGACTTCTTAAGACTTTTTACTCTCATAAAATATAATGTTAGTTCTTTGATGAAAATACAGGATTTCCTGCCTGTTGCAGCAGTGTCCATCCTCTCAATACTGCTACCACACTGTTGAGTATCCACTTTAAACCTTGGTACAGTTCAGCCCTGTTGTTCTTCAGAAAATATTAATCTTTCAGTCTCACTCCAGGTCATCTTGGACAACAAACAACCTTTTACAGTTAAAAAGCTGTAAGTGCCAAAGATTATATTTGTTTTGCTGAGGACAAAACAAACCAAAACCAAGGTGAACAAAAAAGCCTATTTCATCATCTCTTTGCTATCCCTGCATGGTTTACCTTCAAAGTTCTTGAAATTAGTATTTCCAGCACTATTTGGGAGATATTTTTGATAGTTTTATACACTCAAGTTATCTCCATATGAGAACTTCTGTACTTCTTAGCTCTTTTCAAATAAGTGTAATGAAAATTCTTTTTTTCATTTCAGAACTTGTGTCCTCTCCAGAATACATGGGTCTATAATGTAATCTAGCCTTAAATCTATGAAATCATGATAAAAACACACAAGAAATTTCTTGCTTCATTTTAGCAACCTGAGTAATGCACTCTATTTGCCCAGGCATATAAAAAACAGCCAAGAAAGAGTGGAATCAAACCAAATTATTTTAGCTCTCTTACAGAGGTTTTTCCTACAGCACAATTTATGTGTCCTTGCCTTTGTGCTCTCTTGGATTACATGTCAAAAGTTCAAGATTACCCAGGCTTATACTCCAGCCTCTTGCTTTGATGGTTACATATGTCTACCTCACCACCTGATCTGTAAATCAGTTTTCTTGACCTACAGCTATATAGATGCTGCTTGCCTGGTTAGGAAGCTGTTGAAACAAGAGGGAAGTAATTTGTAGTTTCCTCTGCCTTACAGACCTTTTGCTTTAATGTAAAATATATTCCTAAGTATTCCTTCTGTTTCTGAAGTCACTATGTTTGTGACAGAGAGTTTGCTTTGCTAACTTACTGTAGATCAGGAAAAGTAGTATCTAAATCCAGTTATTGTTATCAATGTGTAATTTGTAGTCTTCTAGAATATTATGAGTCTCTGGAGATTTCTTCTAACATGGATTTCTTTAACAATTGCTGGTATGTGCTGAGATCATCTTATAAATTGCAACCCTTTAAAATAATTTAAAGCTCTCTATACTTGTTTATATTAGGTTATTATGAAGGGCAGCAGTATTTCACTTTAAGACCCTGTAAAATGAAATATGAACAAATCTAATACAATGAGCAGTGAATAGAAATTAATTTTTTTATTCAGCCTTCTCCATCTAAATCACATCATAAATAATGAAAGTACTGAAGGACGGAGGTAACTGCTCCAGATTAAATGTTAATTAAATACACGTTCAGAGAGACCTTGGGAATTGTGTCTTCAGGCACCAAGTCCATTTGAAGAACCCACCAATGCCATTGGGACCACCAGCATGACTCATTCTTCAGGGGGCAGTTATGAATTAAAATTAGGGCTTCTAGGCTAACCTTTTCTTCTCTCTCCTCTTAAATGGTCTGAAAAGTATGTTCACTGAGCATAAAGCTACTATTTGCAGAAACATGCAGGTGTGTTGCAGGTTTTGTTTGTTAACTACTGCATTTTAAAGGCTATATAAACCACAACACTTTTGTTCAGGAGATGGAGGTGCTGAGCTGTAGCAAAGGTATATTAGAAAGAGCATTATGCTTTGCAAGATCTACATAACATGCAATCTTTTTGTTGCAATTTTGCAGATAGTTTTATTATGTCTCTTGGCAAACAGTCTTAACTTTCCCATGGTCTTCAAATTAGTGGGCCACAGTCTGTACCTAACACTTGAGAAACCCTGCTGACTTTAGAATGTTCCCTGTGTATCTAACTGGTCACAAAAAAAAGCAGGTGATGATCTTAACTGAGTTATGTTAAATAACACCTGCATATCTGACCTTCAAAATGTCCTTCATCTGAAAGGCAGTAGAAAAAAGGCACGACATACTTAATACACATATTCCAGAGAGGCCACAAAAATGAACAAATTATAGTTTTGCATGAAATGTCTATTTCAGTTGTTTTCTCTGCTGTTGTTTTTTTTAATAGACATAGGAAGAACCGTGAAGCAGCCAGTGAACTTCTGATGAGACTGAAAGATAACAGGGATCTGCAAAAGTTTCTTCAGGATTGTCAAGAGGTAAATTATGCCCTTTCACTTTTATCACTAAGAGCTGCACACTGCAGAAGAGCATTCTTACCTGTTATTTTATGAGAACTGGAATACTCAGCATTTTGCAGTCAATTTTCCATTCTGTAGTATTTACTGTGGAGTAAACAAATAAAAAAGCAACCAACCAACCAACCAAAATCCTGAAAAATTTAATCTGTTTGGGCTTTTTCCCCTCATAAACTGAACTTCCTTTTGTCATCTAAGCTAAAGAGAAGGCAAATTGCCAACAGCAGTGAAGATTTTTCTACTGGAGTATAAATTAATCATGTGGAATCTGGTGGGATTAGCACTGAACTCATTAACAATTTTGTCTATAGCTGCATATATGTATGTGTCCTGGTGCAGGAGATTTCAAGTGATTTCTACAAAACATTAGTCAGAAGAATAGAAGGTTGGGAATAAGAGGGGAGCAGGATTAAACAGGATCATTTTTAATGGGTTATTTATCTGATAGTTTGCATGTGTTTAAAATCATTAAGTACTAAATCATTTTAAAAAGAAGAAACCCATCCCAGGTTTTCTAGTGACATACATGGACTGTTTACACTGAAGGCAACATTTTAAAGTTAGGACTTATCTTGTTCCTACCATGAGGAATTAAGTAATATCCAGGTTATTTCATGTAGTACTGACAAATATTAAAGAGTTGCCAGTGATACATGTCAAAAACTACCTGAAGCCTGCAAAGACAGCTGACTATTACAAAGCTGTGCCTTAAAATTCAAAAGTCAATACGTTAGCAGCACATCTTACCCAGCTATAAGAGACTGGAGATTGCAGCAGTGTGTGAGAATGGAGTTACCCACAGATGAAATTCCATACAAAAACCCAAACAAAATGATGATCATAAACTGGGCAAGTGAAGTTTACTGCTCAGTTGCCTATTGGTTATCTATTTTCCTGCATTGTGTAAATTAACCATGAGCTTATCTTAAATTGCTCTTTCTTTGGTTGTAAAAGCATGACAGATTAGAAAGAATTCTGCTGTTACTAGCAGCAGTCTCTGGTACAAAAATCCCTTGGAAACTCTTCTAGCCTCAGTGCCAATATGGCTGTGTTTGCTGGGATCTGTTTTTTCCCCATATCACTGAAAGAAAAAGGAAAACATAAAAGCTTCAGTGTCTGCCTGCCTGAATGTCTTTCCTCTCAATTGTTTCTCTCCAGACACTAAAGCTGAATGTCTTGACTGTACAGTTCAAAGACAGAACTTTCAATACCCAAATGTTACAAACTCCTCCAGTCTTTCAAGACACTAGCCTTGATGATAGTTGAGTGATGGTTTTCTGAGGAGAGAGTTGTAATGAGACTTAGAATTTGCCTTAGTGTGACTACAAAGTGCCTACTGATAACCTGGGCTGGACTGAAGGGGCTGTGTGATGGAGCACGCTGTCCCATGGGGTGGAAGGGAGCCAAGGGAACACCTCACCCTTCACTTTTTCATTAGCACCGACTGTGAAGCTGAGAATTGTTAGCAAACAGATTTCAACCCCTCTCAGCTTCACCTGGCAATGATCCTTCAGCCTTCCTGCCTGCCTCCTTGGGGACGGTTTTCCACCCATCTGTCACTTGAGGAAAGGAAGTGTGTTTGCTGCCGCGTGATCCTTCCCTAGGGCAGCCGCTTCCCTCCTCGGCTGCTCCATGCTGAAGTGTTACTGTGGCTGTGGCCTCCTGCCCCTTCCTGCCCCAGGCTCGTGGCCAGGGGCAATATTGCCAGGATAAACCTCCCAATAACAGCCCAGCACTGAGAAACCTTTCCTCTGGGTCACAGAAGAGGGAAAACAGCATTTTTTTGTTAGTAGGCAGATACACTGTCACAGGTTAATCCTGAGGTGTTGCTTTTAATGAATGTGTCAAATAAATTTGCAAGTGAATTAAATGAAGATTGGCAGCAGAAAATCCTGAGGAGATGCGATGAATTTTGCCGTTGAGTTTTCTTTGACTTCCTTTTCTTTCCCAGCTCACCTTCAAAGAGAGTAAAGCTGATCTTCCTTCTAAATACTTAAAAGTTCCATCACTGTATGGGCGAATTTCTCTAGGGACGCCAGAGCAAAAGCATTTGGCCAGATTCTGCACATCAGAAGTTTTCTGCCTCTTGGCAGAGTGTGCTAGCAGGTTTTGTCCTGCAGCACAGACATCTGTGAACCTGATGGCCTAAGACAGGCTGTGTCAACTTGGGTATTTGCAATGTCTGGGAAGGGCAGCAGCAGCTGGTGTTCTTTCATCTTGCCTTGTTGCTCTGCCAGGTTTACAAGGGGGTTATCTCTGCCTTTCTCTTAGTCCTTGCCCAGTTTTCACTGTAGGGTGTTACAGTCTTCTGGGAGCAGGAACAAAATTTTGTGGTAGAGGTGCAGAGGATGGAAGAAACCCTAATAGCTGGCTCTGCTTGCATCAACAATTTAGGGTTTTTGGAGAAATGAACACTTCTAAGTGTCAATCTGAGGCACTGCTTTAGAGAATTGTTGCATTATTTTTTAAATCTACTTTTGCACTGCACATAATGACTTCCAGTGACTAGAGTGTTTGCGGAAGATATATTTTAATAGTAATCTCTTAAATGCTTTATTTGCACATCTGTGTTATCAGAAGGAACATAACAACATTTGAAGGGTCAGAAGTGAGGGTTTTATCCTGACAGCCACCACATATCATCTGTGCCTCCCTTAACCCCCTCTGTTAATTTGAATGATACTGCCTTTCTTTGGGAAGCATTTTTAAATCCTCAGTATGCTTAATGCTCTGGCTGGGTAAATGCAAACAGTGACAGACAAGCAGTGCAATTTGCAGAGTATAAGCAGCTGCCTCCTACCCCAGCAGGCAGGAGCAAAACCACTTATTTTGGGTTATATAGTAATACCTAATACAGTCCTTGATTGTTAAGTATCACAGTAGCCTGTTATAACTCAACTTTGCTGCCTACGAAGGTGGTGTTAATAAGCAGAAGCATTTTTCTCTTTAGGCTCAATAGCAAGACTAGATGAGGAGTTTCTTTGATTGCTATGATATATTTTTCCTTTTTGTGGAGCTTAACAGTGCCTTTAAGGGACAACTTAAAAGAGTCTTGTGAACATTAAATGGATTTGTTGCCTGGTGTCCTGAGCATACAGGGGAGAACTGGCAAGTCTTGGCCCTGCTCTGTTACTTTTCTTGTCAGGGAGCATCCTTGGCAGGATGGCATTCCTTGCTAAAGTGCTTAGATTTGTTCTGACATTTTCTGCTTGGGCAGGCAACTATAAATATGCATAGAATGCATCTTTTCCGAATTCTGTAAACATTCCTGTGGATGTGTTTTTTATCCACACCTAAGGGGTAGATAAAGCAGCCAGCCTCCTCCTCCTAGGAGGAAATGTGATATTGGCTGCTATGATCATTTTCACATTCCATTTGCCCTTGGCAAACAATCTGTTGTCCTGATTTGAGTTCTAAAGTATTGATTTTCTCTACTGATTATCTGGAAATTGTTCTCATTGTCTTTGTATATGAATAAAATCAGAATAAAATAAATTTTGGATTTTATATAATGGGAAAAGGAAAGTCTTCAGTACCAAAACCCTGCTGGAGATTGGACAAATAAAAATTTTTTATGTAAACCTATACAGAGAAAAGACTGTGGGGCAAAGGTACAAATGTGATGTGAACTAATAGTAGAAAAAAACCTCTATGCATACTTTTGGTACAAGTAGAAATACAGAATTTCTTATTCAGTGTTACCCTGAAAAATTTATCTTGGGGCTCTGCTTAATTCTGAAGCTTGCCTTTTGCATGCCCCTTTAGTTGTGTGTACTGTGCAATGTCCCCAGGAAGTCAGCCCAGCTCCACAGGGGTGTGGTGATGGCATTCCAGTCCGGCTTGAGCAGCACATTGAGTAATGTTGGAAGGGAAAAGCAGTACAAAAATACACTGTGACCAATAAGTAGGACACATGCCCTGGTTTCTCTTGCTCTTGAACAGGGTGAGACCTATGTGTTTGATTTTGCTCATCATGGAGTTGATTCCTTTCTGCTTGAGTCATGGGTTATATTTATATTTCCACAAATACTTGCGTGTTTTCCTTTTCAGCTCTCACTCTGGATCAACGAAAAGATGCTTACAGCCCAGGATATGTCCTATGATGAGGCAAGGAACCTGCATAGCAAATGGCTGAAGCATCAGGCATTTATGGCAGAACTTGCATCCAACAAAGAATGGCTGGAGAAGATAGAAAAGGTAACTAAAGCACATCTGAAAAATGCCTTCATCTTTGTCAGAGATTGCTAGGCACAGAAATGGGATCTGCTCCACTGCAGAACTGGTTCTTGAACCCGTATAAAAGGAGATTTCATTACTATACAAGAAGTAACTCACATTGTGTCTCTGTCTAACCCATTTTATTCCTCATCGATGGTAAATACTTTTTTATCAAAGACATTCTCACATAATAGTCATTGGCTAGGTAGCCAGTTTAATTTTGTTTTGTATTTCTGATCTGTTAGAAGGAAGGCATAACCTAGTTTTCATACCCAAAAGGTTAAAAGGGCAAATGTGATTTGAGCTAATAAAGTAGAACTACTTCCTGGGAAGTAACTGAATGTAGGCAAGTAACTGAATTTAGTCTCCCATGCTGCCACGCTAGTTTTCATTCAGGACTGTAATCAGGCTGCCTTTCGCCATGCAAAATTAGTAAAGTACAGCCAGTTTTGTGATAATTATGATTCACAGCTCTCTATCAAGTTACTCTGAAGGCTTTGATATTCTGTGATGAGCTGTGCTTCTCCTCCCCACTTGCCCCCCAGTCTCCCTCCATACTCAAGTGCAGATCTGGAAGACTAAGGAGGTCTCCTCTTTAGCTCTAACAGTGGGTTTCTGTTTGGTGTAAGTTAGCTTAATTGCTCATTTCCTCTCCCACTTTGGCACTCAGTATCCCATCAGAGACTTTTCTGTGATCTGCAAATATCAGTACCCTTTAATGGTGTAATTAGAAGGCTGCTCTTAATACTAGAAGCACTTTTCTAGTGGTGTTAATACATCCTCGACTTTTGCCTCTGAAAAATCAGATTGCAGCAAAGTACTGAAGTTGTGTACATACCCAGCTGCAGCTGATAATCACAGTATTAATGTTACCAGTGGTCACAGCTATTAAATGTGCTGGGTTTCGAGAGTTGTGTTCACATCTCAGGACCACCCAGGTGCAGAGGCATATCTAGAGGAAAGTATTTCCCAAACTAAGACAGTCTTCATAAAAGCAAAAAGATATCTTAGGTCCAGGTGCTCTGATGTTGCTAGGTACAGGACTCCTGCTTCCCACAGAAGATTGTTCTTGGGTATTACCTTAGATCCCTGATAATTGCTGTAACCCATCAACATAAACCTCTTCAGTTGCACAGCTCAGTAATGGTGCCATAAGGTCCCTCTCCCAGCTTGGGCTTCATTGCACTTGTGGTGAAATGTCCCTTTGACAAAGACACATGGGGCTGGCTGCTTTCCTCATGGCTGAGCCTCAGTAGCTCTCTCAAAGGAACATGTGTTGTGGGGAAAAGAGGCCTTGCTTGACCTTCCCAATGTCAGGAAACCCTTCTGGCGAGAGATGGACCAGGGAGCTGGTGTTCTGGAAGGATTCAGAGGGTAATTGTAGACATAAAATGAGTGGTTGATGCTGCCAGCAGATGAAGATCCTAAGTGCTCACTGATCGGGATAATTTGACTAACAGTCTCTGAGTGCTTCCGAGGAGGTATCATTTTGTTGCTCTTTGCTTTGCAGGAGGGAATGCAGCTCATTGCTGAGAAACCAGAGACTGAAGCTGTAGTGAAAGAAAAGCTGACAGGTCTCCACCAAATGTGGGAAGAGCTTGAATCTACTACCCAGACCAAGGCTCAGCGTCTCTTTGATGCGAACAAGGCGGAACTTTTTACCCAGAGCTGTGCTGATTTGGATAAGTGGCTGAACGGTTTGGAAAGTCAGATTCAGTCAGACGACTATGGAAAAGATCTCACCAGTGTCAACATCCTATTGAAGAAGCAGCAGGTAAATAAAGTGCAGGTTGTAGAGTGAAAGAAAAAGAACAGATGGGGTATTCTTTCAGTTTCAAAAAGACTTCATTTGCTTTTCTTTCTTCATGTTGTGTATTGTGTTGTATTTTCTTTCTTCATTGTGTTGTATTGGCTCTCTGAAGAGCCAGAAACAAATCAGCTTTAAATTTCTTGATGCAGTCTCTACTCTATACTGTCTTTCTTCCCCACACATCACTGTCTCTATTCTGTCTCCTGCTGTAGTCCTCCAGACACTGGTCATTCCCTCTCTGTACATGGGTGCCAGCCAAGACCTTTTTGCTGTGTTTCTGTTCAGATGCTAGAAAATCAAATGGATGTTCGTAAGAAGGAGATAGAGGAGCTGCAAAGCCAGGCCCGGGCTTTAAGTCAAGAAGGAAAGAGTACAGATGAAGTAGATGGCAAACGCCTTACAGTAGAAAAGAAATTTTTGGAGTTGTTGGAACCTTTGAATGAAAGAAAGGCAAACCTGCTGGCCTCCAAAGAGATACACCAATTCAACCGGGATGTGGAAGATGAAATTGTGAGTACAAAAGACATTCCCCAGACAGTAGGGAAATATGACACCTATCACAGGAAGAAACCTTTCAATCGTGTCTCTGAGTACCTCTGGTTTTTGCATCTTGTGTGTACCAGTCTCTCTCTGCTGCCTTAGCTATATCTGGGTTTGCTTGAAACCATAAGTGTCTTTTTCTCTTGCTTTCAGTTGTGGGTTGGAGAGAGGATGCCTATCGCTACATCTACTGATCACGGACACAACCTCCAGACTGTGCAGCTACTAATTAAGAAAAATCAGGTAAGTAGGTGCCCTTAGAGCCCCATACCTGTTATTTCTCCTTGGTGCTCACTAATTTAGGACAGAAAGACTTGGCGTGAAGTGATGGGTGCTTCAGTGGTGATGTGCTATGGGGTGGTGGTGTGACCACCTGCTGATGACATGTCCAGGGAGGGCACAAGCCCCGGCTTGTCCACATGAGCTGATGGCATGTGTTTTGCTGGCCCTCTGGAATTAAGACTCCTGACTGGCATTTTTTTTTTATTCAGTGCAGTGTCTCATCAGTCTGTTTTTCTCCCGTGTAGACCCTTCAGAAAGAAATCCAGGGACATCAGCCTCGTATCGATGACATTTTTGAGCGGAGTCAAAACATCATCACAGACAGTAGCCCTAATGCTGAAGCAATTCAGCAGAGACTTGCAGACTTGCAGCATCTGTGGAACCTCCTAATTGAGGAGACAGAGAAACGCCACAAGCGCCTGGAGGAGTCTCACAGAGCCCAGCAGTATTATTTTGATGCTGCTGAGGCTGAGGCCTGGATGAGTGAGCAGGAGCTCTACATGATGTCAGAAGAGAAAGCCAAGGTGAGGAGCTCCGCAACAACACTAGTTAGGTTTCAGCTGCTTAACTAGAGGGAGAGGGGGGCAGGAGGCATGATTTAAAATGTCTCCAATATAATAGAAACATAAACAAATTTAATTCCATTGTGAAACCTCAAATTATCATCTCTTCTATCTGTTATGACATCTCTGATACTGTGGAGGATAGGCCTTGCTGTAATGAGTTGGTGAAGCATCCTCAGGCTGTGGATGGCAACTGCTTGCCATCCTTTGCTGTAAGACCAGAGTTACCAGTGCAGTCCAGTTAGCAGAAATTGGCTATTAGTTTTGAATCACTTGGAAGAGCACAATGCACCTATCTGTGAAACAAGCCTGATGGCCACTCAGTTGCACTGGTACAGATTAGAGGTTGACCTGCTAAAAAGCAGCTCCACAGAGAAGGACCTTGGAGTCCTGGTGGACAGTAAGTTATCCACTGGACAGGAATGTGCACTTGTGTCCGAGATGGCCAATGGTATCCTGGGGTGCATTAAGAAGAGTGTGTCCAGCAGGTCGAGGGAGGTTCTTCTCCTCCTCTACTCTGCCCTAGTGAGACCACAGCTGGAGTATTGTGTCCAGTTCTGGGGTCCCCAGTTCAAGAGGGGCAGAAATTCAATGAAGCGCAGGTAAACAGCAGGAGTAACTATGACTCTCTTAAGGTAGCCAACTGCCTCATCATTTAATTAGTGACACGCATGAATGGATGAATCAGATTCCCACTGTCAATACCTGCTATCCAGCAAAACCACAGCCAAGGGAGCGGGTTTGGCAGAATCAGTGGGGAAAGAAGACCCTGTTGAGCTTGACTTTACTAGAGAGTCCAGCATAGGATGACAAGGATGATCAGGGGACTGGAACATCTGTCACATGAGGAAAGGCTGAGAGACCTCAGGCTGTTCAGTATGGAGAAAAGAAGACTCAGAGGGCATCTTATTAATATTTATAATTATCTGAAGGGTGGGTGTCAAGAAGGGACCAGTCTCTTTTCAGTGGTGCCCTGTGATAGGATGAGGGATAGCAGACATAAACTGTAACATAGGAAGTTCCACCTCAACGTGAGGAGAAACTTCTTTGCTCTGAGAGTGACAGAGCACTGAAGCAGGTTGCCCAGAGAGGTTGTGGAGTCTCACGAAGCGATTTTCAAGACACAGCTGGACATGTTTCTTTGTGACCTGCTCTAGGTGATCCTGCTTTGTCAGGGGGATTGGACTCAATCTCCAGAGGTCCTTTCCAACCCCTACCATTCTATGATTCTGTGATGCCACTAGTCATTAACTTTTACTCCCAGTGAAGTGAAATAGGAACAGCAACTGACCTACCAAAGAGTACATGAACTGAGTTTTTCAAGGAAGTGTTAGAGTGCTGTGTCTTACTGTTACTTACATAAGCATACTGCATTCTATGCCATGATAAAATAAAACTCAGCTTTGTATCATTATAAAACATTTCTTGGGTGGTCAGTCTTGGGTTTAAAAGGAAGTCTCTTTCTTCATATCTAAGCAATGCAAATAAAAAGTAGTATTAATGCAAATAGTTCACCATGCAAAATATTTTTGTGAACAGGTTTATTGGCAATACAGTTAGCACTGAGAGTTGGGCGTTGTGTTTCTTAATCATAGCAATACACAGAAAGTTTTGATCATGATTTCTCCAGGCGCTCTGGTGCAGAATCCCTTGGCATGGGCTCCATTGGAATTTTTTTTCTTTGAGTCTGGTTGTCATTGAAAAGCCTCACAAGTGATGTGCCTAAAACTGTTCCATTTTTCTAAGCCCTGCAAAATCACCAGTGCTGTGTAAACACAAATAGTTCCACAGAAGAGGAAACTCTGCATGCTTGGTGATCAGCTGATATAATTTTATTCTGAATCCCAGAGGGGTTGTTGCATTTACTCTTTCACTTGATATTTTGCTCTCTGTGTGTACCATTTGCTGTGAACTCAGTTATTCATATGTCATTGTCAGAACAACTTGTTTTCAAGCTGTATTTGGGAGCAGTTCCTTATATATCTTTCTGTCCAACACTTTTTGCTCACACACCAAGTTGAACTCACTCTGTGATGTCTTTCTCTGGAGCAGGAGACCTGACTGTTGTTTTCTTTCACCATTACAGGATGAACAGAGTGCTGTGTCCATGCTGAAGAAGCACCAGATTTTGGAACAAGCTGTAGAAGACTATGCTGAAACTGTGCACCAGCTTTCAAAGACCAGCAGAACTTTGGTGGCAGATAATCACCCAGAAAGGTATTAACTGCAATTTTTAATTGGATTATGCATTCTTTCAGTAGTTCAATCACTTCACTAGGTGGTTCTGACACACAAAGAGTAAGTAGCTCACAGGGGTGACTGGAGGGAGTTCAACCTCACTTGATTCAACATGCATGTTGGACCACCCTAATTTGACCAGAGACAGGGTCCTGAGCAGGGTCAGCTGATGATATCTGGGTAGTACAGGGCACCTTTTAATACAAGTGTGTTATATCCATTACACAGGACAGCAGTGTCAGGTCTGCCAGCACTGCTCAACCTCACAAAGATAAAGCAAGGGCCCATAGTAATTCTTTCAGCCAACTTTTCTGGCCAGCCCAGAGGGTCACAATCATATATCCTTCTCTCTTAGCACAGTGCTCCCTGAGATCTGCCTTCTCTCTTGGAGATTCCAGTATAAGTGGAGATTGTAATTGGATGCTTTAAACATGAGCACATTAACATCTTGGTTTTGGTGAATTTCTCTCACCTTTCAAAAATTACTTTTCCTGTGAGAGAATTCAGGAAGGTTAAAAACTGTTTTGCTGTAAGAGCTGCAGCTAAGGAAACAGAATTCTCCATTGGCTTTGACTTCAAGCCTGATTTGATGTATCTAACTGTTCTGCAGTCACAGATAGGATGATTGTCCTATCTTAGGAAAGACTCTCTGCCTCTGGTGAGAGATTATTTAACTCAAAAGCACTCTCTTGTGGCTATGAGAGTGGATTTCCTGGATGAGATGACCAAGCACTGGAATAACATAATCAACTTTACAAGGGAGAGTGAGGGCAATTTGACAGGGTTATATGGCTCAGACAAAATATTTGCATAAACTATGGCAAGTAGAAATACCACTTTTGGAAATGCTGAGCTTTAGGGAGTAAGAAACCCCTGAGTGCTTCTGAACTGCAAAGCAGAATTATGCAAATGAAATGCTCCTTGCCTCAGAAGCTCAGATCCTGTCTGTAATTGTGTGGGAAGGCTTTGGTGTGATCTGTGGTCAAACAAATGGAGAGCCTGGTTCCCAGCTCCACTCTCCAAATTGCAGGGAATTTTAAGTACAGGGCAGAGAAGTTTTCCAGCTAGTGCAGTCAACAGAGGATTGATCCAATGTTTCCGAGTTAAAGTCATGAATGCAGCAGACATGCATTCTGTGAATTAAATATCTTGAGTGATCTTTTTTCTTTGAAGCCATTTAAAAGACAGTGAGGACTCAATGCTTTTTGTTTCCAGTGAGCGTATCAGCATGCGCCAGTCCAAAGTGGATAAGCTGTATGCAGGCCTGAAGGATCTAGCTGAAGAGAGACGGGGTAGGCTGGATGAGAGACACAGACTGTTCCAGCTGAATCGTGAGGTGGATGACCTGGAGCAATGGATTGCTGAAAGGGAGGTGGTAGCAGGATCCCATGAGCTGGGACAGGATTATGAACATGTAACGGTAAGTTCTTTGGACGTGGCTGCAAGTTGGCCTTCCTTTTCTGGGTACTGGATGCAGTAGATGGTTTATATAAATGGGTGGTTGGCTTGCTTGGCTTGCTCAGGCCAGTTTGGAATCACAGCCCTGCATGGGCCTGTTGCTTTGCATTTCAGATGCTGCAGGAGCGATTCCGAGAATTTGCCCGAGACACTGGAAACATTGGACAGGAGCGTGTTGATACTGTTAACCACATGGCAGATGAACTCATTAATTCTGGACATTCAGATGCTGCAACAATTGCAGAGTGGAAGGATGGACTCAATGAAGCCTGGGCTGATCTCCTCGAGCTCATTGACACGAGAACACAAATTCTAGCAGCCTCTTATGAACTGCACAAATTTTACCATGATGCCAAGGAGATCTTAGGACGTATTCAAGACAAACATAAGAAACTGCCTGAAGAGCTTGGTAGAGACCAAAACACAGTGGAAACACTACAGAGAATGCACACAACGTTTGAGCATGACATCCAGGCACTTGGCACCCAGGTGTGTAGCAAGCAAACAGCACTGGCTGTGGATGTGGAACACCCTGTCTCCTGTCTCTTGGCCTCTCTGTGGCTGGGAGACAGAGTGTTGCCAGATGCTTTCCAAGTGTATTTCTGTGGGAATAACTTCACCTGCATCATTTTCTTATCTGCCTTTCTGCTTCTCTGTCATTGCATTAGGTTGATTAGTTTATCTAAAATAGCAGCTCATAAGTACATGTATTTCTGAATGTGTAGGTAACTGTTGAATACTATTCCATTTCCTGTCCTTGGTTGAAGAAGAAATCAGAAAGAAAGAAAGAGAATTCTACTGAAAGAAAGGCAGAGAATTTCTGTATTGATGTAAAGTAAAACAGCTCCTGGCAGTCTCAGCCTGCTGGGTGCATAGGAGCAGGGAGTGGATGGAGAGGCATGAGGCTGACACACTTTAGCTCCTGAGAGAACCTTTTTCTGGTTGTCTCAAGCAGCAGCACCAGTAGTGCACTGTGTGTCTGATAATGGTTGGAAAAGAACTTATATTCAAATTAAAAAGGATTCATTAGACTTAACATATTGTCTCCTTAGTTAGTTTCTGAAAGTCATTGAACAGATACAACGTCTGAAAAGAATTTATAATGTACCAGAGGTAATAGGAAATATAGGTTTCAGAATTTTTGGTCCTCAGTATTGGTCTTGAGTGTTAAATTAGTTGTGCTGGAAGCCACCTTAGATTTGCCTGCTCTCTACGCCATGTTCACCTCGATGAGCACAGGACACAGCTGTTCTGTCCCATGGAAGAAATTCCAAAGGATAATTGCAGGATCAGAGTTGAATATGAAGGGCTATGTAAGCCAGGTTGGGGTTTTTCTTGTTAAAAAAAACAAACAAAAAGCCCTAGTGAACCCTCCTCTGCTATGCACTTTTTATTTTTCTTTTCTGAGAGGCAAAGGAAGCCTGAAAACCTACACATAAGCTTTCTTGTTTGGTTATGGACCTGGGCTTTTTGACTGCTTTTTTCTGGTGCTTCCTATTAGCAGTCTGAAGAGATTTAAGGTACCTAGTCCAAGATACACTTCTAAAAGCAGCCAAATTTGATCTAATTCTGAGTCTCTTGAAGCCAAGTTATGTTAAATAGAGGGCAGCAGCTGTTCAGACAGCACACAGGGGATTCTAAACCAAAAAACAATGTTCAGCTGCCAAAATGAGAATTTCAGAAGAGAGCATGTTGCCTAAGGGAGGAATTATGACTGACTGCATTTATCCCAGCAGGTCAGAAAAGACAGTTTTTATGTCCAAGCTGCATGCCAGTTCTTGATTATGTTGCAATTTACATAGATGTTTACTATAGAATAACAGGGATATAGCAACCATTTGATTTTCCAAGTGTTTTACTTTCAGAAGCTGTAGAGTTTGTACATAAAATGGGAGACATTCACAAAATACCAATCCCAGTTTATCAAAAAGGTAACTATAACCAAGACCTAAATGAAAAAATATGTTATCAAAGCACTTAGAATTGGTTTTGGGTGAAACAGAGCACTGTCACTCACTGTGACAGTGGCATATCTGTGCTTGTAACCAGGAAACTGTTTAATATGATGTAAAAAAAGAAAAAAAAAAAATTAGAGTTAGTAGAATTATTCTGGTCTCAAAAAAGATGTGAAACAGTCAAGAAATATCATCTGATGCCCTAAGACTGTGTTTGAAAGGAAAAGATAGTCCTACTAGTAGGAATTTCAAAAAAAATGAAATTCCAAAAATTGAATTTCCAAATTTTCTTCTGTTTGAAGTTATCATCTGCATCTTTGAAAAACCATCTCTATCAGTTAGAGTAGTGGTTTTGATACAGGCATTCCTGAGTACCATTGTCACCTGTGTGAGAGAAAGAAAATTGGATGATGAAAATAGTCCCTGTTTGCTGGGACATTTAGCAGTCTCTTATGGGAAGTTTAGACAGTGGCAAATCTTTGTTGTTTTGAAGGCCCATGACCCAACAGTCTTCTCTTAAAAAATATTCTCACAGGATATACTGAGTTAATAACAGAACAAACCATTTTAGTATCAACAGATCAAATATATTTGCAGTGGCTTTAGAAAGTCATTCATGCGACGAATTAGCAGCTAAAACTTCCCCATGTTTGTGACTCAGAAATATCCAAATGCTGATGGATTTCTCTCATAACAACACACTAGGTGAGACAGCTTCAGGAGGATGCTGCACGCCTCCAGGCTGCCTATGCTGGAGACAAAGCTGATGACATCCAGAAGAGGGAAAACGAGGTCCTAGAAGCATGGAAGGCACTGCTGGACGCCTGTGAGGGCCGCCGTCTCAGACTGGTGGATACAGGAGACAAATTCCGTTTCTTCAGCATGGTTCGTGATCTCATGCTTTGGATGGAAGATGTGATCCGACAGATAGAAGCCCAAGAAAAGCCAAGGTAATGTGAAGTGTCTTCTCTTCACTGGGAGCTAAGGCTGTAGGTTGTCTGAGGAACATCAAGCCAAGGAATCCAGCCAGGAATTCAAAGAGGCTGCTAAAATCTGGTGGTGGTGTAGCAGCTTGCTGTTGTGTTTTTGCTGCCTAGCAAATGCTGAGGGCTGCTGCAGTAATTGCAATGTAAAGTTGTGTTCAAAGAAATTAATTCTCAGATGCTTGTCTGTTTGATCTCTGATTCCGACCACAGTGGTGCTGTTCCTAAGGAAAGGATGCTGTCTTCGTTGCTTAACTACAAAAACAATCTAGGAATTAAAGGGGTTTTTTTTATCTTACAGTTCTGTGTTGGTTTACTTGTTTGAAAACGAAGCAGCTGTTAAAGCTGGAATACGTGTTTCTGACGTGTGTATTGATAATTTTAGGGATGTTTCGTCTGTTGAACTACTAATGAACAATCACCAGGGTATCAAAGCAGAAATCGATGCCCGGAATGACAGCTTTACTACCTGCATTGAGCTTGGCAAATCTCTTTTGGCAAGAAAACACTACGCATCAGAGGAGGTACTGTGCTTGTGGAACATGTAACAACTGCAGTGTGGCTGACCTATAGATTTTGTTTCAGCTGGAGAACTTGCATTGTTCTACAGATTAATAAGCTCGGTATTAATAATTAAATCAACTACTTAAGGGTCTAATGCACTTCTTTGCTGTGGTGAAATCAGTGTATAATCTAACTTGTGAGTTTATGTTGAGTAGCAGAGATGGCACTTAGATTTTAAGTATCATTTTCTGTCCAGGGAATACAAATAAGCTGTTGATTCAGTTCTGCAGAGAGAGAGCCCTGGGGTGGTTGTGTTGGGAAAGGTGACTTCTTAGAGCAAGAAGGGAGACAACCATGAGACAGCCTCAGTTCTGTAGAAGGGAACTGAAATGCTGTGAAGAGGCCTGCTACGGGAGGAGCACAACAAATTTGTCTCATAGGGAGAAAATACAGGAAATATTAAGAGAAAAATGGATCCAAGTGCTGAAGGCCTTGATTCATTTTCTGATTTGTCTAGGGCAGAGGATAGAGGCTCAACCCTCATTTCTTACTGCCTCCCTTCAGTGGAGGGAGGAGAGCCAAATGTTGTAGGATCCTGCCCACTCACTCCAGGAGGGGATATTTTATGTGTCTGCATTACACTGCAGTGCCATGGAATATCCTCAGAGGAGATTGCTGAAGCACTGGGAGGCTTCACTAGCCAGTGTTCCCTCTGAGATTGACACAGATGTGTCAGTGGTGTCAGTGCAAGTTGCTTTTGTAACAAACATGGGCAGCACATTTAGCATTATTTGCTAGAAAAAGGACAGATAGTACAATTGCACCATTTATATTTGTCTGTTTTACTCTTTTTATAGAATTATCTTGGTGCTGCAGTTTTTAACAGATACTGAATGCTTATGCAAATGTGATATTTTAGTACAAATGTTACATTTATTTGTACTTCAAAGAGAAAACCAGTTGGTTTATTCCTGTTTAAGTCATTTCCTGACAATCTAGCACAATGTATTTTGTCAGAGCCTTTTGCTGGTGGTAACAGCTGAGGCGGTGAGGTGGGGTGAGCCTGCTGCCTGCTGCTTGTGTAACAGTCCTGCATTCTCCTCTTCAATCCAGATCAAGGAAAAGCTGCTGCAGCTGACAGAAAAGAGAAAAGAAATGATTGACAAATGGGAAGACAGATGGGAGTGGCTGAGACTGAGTAAGGACATCCTCAGATTTCTTTTTGGGCTGGGCCTTATCTAATTCTCTCTTTGCTATGTCTTTCTGAGCACTGAAAAAACCTGCAGCTTCTTTATTAAGAGTGCCTGGAAGTAAGTGTGTTGGTACTGTAATAAGTTTAAGATTCACACCTGTTGGTTGTAAAATAACAGAGAATTTGAAACTAAGAAACCTGCACCAAAGCTACTACCAATTTTGGAGCTCAGTGAAACAGATCTTCTCTATTTTGCAAGTGTCATGTTCCAACTGAGTTTTACAAAGGATGCACTACTCAAAAATAGAGAGAAGTAAAGCTACCTTATGCACGTAAATATCTGCATTATCTGTGAGGGTAGAATGTTGACGAGCAGTTTAGTGACTTACAAACATTGATGCTTTTTGCAAGTTCTACACTAGCAACAACAACCCAGTTCTGATACTCCAGCAAGGTGATCAGTGTCTCACATAGGGACTGAACCCTTCACAGCAGACATTTTCCAGGATCTCAAAATGTATAGTGCAGTATGTAGTATTTTCGTGAGGTTCTGGGCTGCTCTCTATACTTTCTTCAATGTTCTGAGCCTTTGCAGGCTTTTAACAAAATCAGAAGCATAGGCAGCCATCCCTGAGTTTGGGTGTTTGTACCATGTTCTTCATCAAAATTGCTAGATCCCATTCAGAAAAGCAGTGAAACTTTTTTCCAGCTGTGAGTACAGGAGGAAGGACACATGGAACTGTATCAGTGCAGACAAACGTAAAGAACAGAAGGGAACTTGCTGAAGGGAACTACAGTCTGGTTGTGCTGAAACAGGCCAGTCTGAGGAGGAAAGCCATCACATAAGACTTTCTGCTCTGAAGTTAGTATATTACAGCAGATTAGAACAAAAAGGAGACAGTGAAATTGAAAAATGAAGTCTATAGAAGAAGCAAAGGTGGGCCTTAACTTTTTTTTTCCCCACAGCAAGGCCAACAGAATAAATTTGTCATACAAATGATTAATTTCAGTGACTTTAATTAAGGAAAATACTTAGTCAAATACATTTACTGAGCTCTGTTTAGGTAAATTCAGAAGGTGCCTGATGACACGATGGTGCTCTTTTTGACGTTTCTGACACTGACATTTGTACATTCTTTGCTCAGTTTTGGAGGTTCACCAGTTTTCAAGAGATGCAAGTGTGGCTGAGGCTTGGCTGCTGGGCCAGGAGCCCTACCTATCTAGTCGTGAAATAGGTCAAAGTGTTGATGAAGTGGAAAAATTAATTAAGCGGCATGAAGCATTTGAAAAATCCGCAGCTACTTGGGATGAGAGATTTGCAGCGCTGGAAAGACTGACCACAGTAAGTGCTATGGGAAGAATAACCTCTCTTGGCCATTCTCCTCCATTTTGATGCCATCTGATTGTTTAGAATAACTCTCAGCATCACCAACCCGATCTCCATTTGTTGAGCTGTTTGTTAGAACTACCTTGGCCAATCACCCAGACCATAAAGTTTAATGTTCCCAACAATACTGAAAATCCTCAGTGGTTCATTTGTATTCGATAACCTGCAAGGAAAAAGCTTGATAAATGATCTTAGCAGTCTCTCAGGTCCAAGAGTGATGACCCAAAAGCAAATTCAAGAGCTGAGCAGTTTGGGCCAACCCTCTGCCATACAGGTTGTACTGCTAAAATGAAGGGGGTATTCAGACTTAAGATGACCCAGGCCCAAACACTTGAAAATAATTTTGGTTAAAAGATGACAGTGTGAGGAGAGAGTGGTGAGGAGGGAGAATTGTTGTGTTTTGACAGCTATAGCATAAGGCTTTATTGTCCTCTAGAAAGACCTAATAAGCAGAAAAAAAAAAATTCCACCACATTTTGAGCACAACTGCAATGTTAGTAATTAATGCTTAGAGAGCATGTTACCATCTTTGGAGAATAATTTTACTTTAGACACTAAAAGTGAAGTGGCTTGATTTTTCCATATGCACTGAATGACACAGTTGCAGACAAAGGGAACTGTAGTTTCTCAGCATCTTCAGAAATCAGGCTAGCTTTATTTAGATGGTTAATTTCAGGGGTCTGGATATGGAATATTCTATTTCTATGTGTGGCAAACAGACAAGAGGATGTAATTTTTCAGTATTTTAATAACTTGGGCTGCTTTTTTGTTTGTCTGGTTTTGGTTCTGAAATGGTTTAGAATGAATTAGAAAAGAAACACAGTGGTGAGCCCTTGCCCAGGCACTCCACTCGATGTTGAAGGGTCTGATACTCTGTGCCTTTACTGAGAAACTCAGCACAACAAACTGCATGAATAATACTTGAAAGCCTGATGGCTTCATATTTTATCAAAATAAACCTTAATTTCAGTAACATTTCAGAAAAATATATGGTTATTTTCAAGTCCTAGAAATGTCCCTGAAAAATGTACAGTGCTTTTAAATGCACAAAAATGTTTCCATTCTTAGTTGGAACTTCTGGAAGTACGTCGGCAGCAAGAGGAAGAGGAGAGGAAGAGACAGCCGCCCACTCCAGAGCCAAGCCCAAAGGTTGCAGAGGATGGTGACTCCCAGCAGCAATGGTAAGCCCCAGCTGTGGGAAGCTGAGCTGCATACTTTACACTATTCATTCAGACAGAATTCTCAGGGTGAAGATGCATTGTAAAGGGAGTGTCTGGAGGTTGCATGGTGTGTTCTCTTTTAGGAGGCTTGATGGATGTAGTTTATGGGGTCAGGACCTTTCCCAGACATCTGAATTCATTGCTAAGTTTAATTTTTCCTCATGACTTTGTGTTACTGCTGAGATGTACCCGCCTCTTTAAATAAGAATGCTGGTTTTACACCCTCTGTGTTATGAATTAAGATTTCTGAACACTCTCTGCTTTATTCTTTAATGAGCAGCAGTTGCAGATAGATTTCAAATCAGGTCCAGGGAACATTTATACAATTACTTATGTAATAAGCGTACAGTTATTTGTAATGTAACTGTCAAGAAAGTCTGATTTGATCTCACTTAACACTGGATATATTCAGTTGGGCCTGAGGATTTTAAGAGCTTGCTTAAATTTCTGAGGTGTGCAAAAATCAGTAGGAAAATTTAATCTTGACGAAAAAAGATGGGTGACTTTCAAGAATTTGATGCAGTTTCTTTCTTTTTCCTCTCTCCCAACAGGGATGGAACAAAAGGAGAACAGGTTTCCCAGAATGGTTTGCCATCAGACCAGGAATCTCCACGGGTTAGTTACCGATCCCAAACCTACCAAAACTACAAAAACTTTATTAGCAGACGGACAGCCAATGACCGATCATGGTCTGGACTGTGACATACAGAATTTTTTGCAGCAAAGACACCTTTTTTTCAGTATGGCTTACTGGTACTGGTTTTATCTTTCAGCTTCAGATTTCTCTGCTGCTTTTCTCTTCCTTCCCATCAGTTGACTATTATTTAATTAGCAGCCTCTTGAAGATATATTTGCTTCACTTTACTCCTTGTGTATTTGAATCTACCCACTCACACTCAGTTGCTTTAAGGTGACACTTTTATTTCATGTTATTTACTGTGAGTTTTTCATGTCTCTCATAGTATTAAGATTTTTCAGCTAAATCGTCCTTTATATGAGTAATTGAGATTTAATGACATTACATCATAATGAAGAAGAAAAATAGAATCTGACAGGTATGACGCATCGAATTATACTAACAGGTTTCAGCACGGCAACGTTATTAAATCAGCTGCATTAGCAAGCTAGTTATTTACAAGGCCAAAGATAATACATGCAGGTGAGCTCCACAGTAAAGGCTGGGAGGGAGGGGAGAGTTGTAACTATCAACAAATAAAAGCCTTAAGGTTAGTTGTATGACATTCCATGCAGAATGGACTCATTGACTGCAGATGAAAATAAAAGTGAAATAAACATTAAACACTAGTACCTAGATTTATCTTGGTATTCAGTTCCCATGAAGAGTTGTGATCTTGCTGAATAGCTATTTTGGGGCCCCACTTTGCTTTGGTTGTGTCCAACTTACATTACAGAAATTCAGTTTACTAACCCTGGAGAGACAGTGTTATAAATGAGAGTAGGGTACGAACCCTCATGGGAGAGTTTGTCACAGTTTGCTTTAAAAACTTAATAAAATGCACTGGCCTAAGATCCCAGCTCTTTATTTTGTGTAGATGCAGGCTGAATGGTCCATGCCTTATTTGTTCCTTCTTGATAAGGGGTGTTCCAGTGTAGTCAGGATGCATGCCAATAATCTTAATATGTAGCCATAAAAGTACCAGTAAATATGCATACATAGGTAAAGCAACACAGTAGTTAAAAACTGGCTAACCTTTCTATTACCTTCCTGTAAAGCCTACTTGCTTCAATTAATGCTTTGAATAGTGAGAAGAATGGCACTACTCTTTCTTGTGTTTCTGAACCTGACTCTCTGAGGTCATACTAAGTGCAGGAAAGGCTCCTGGCAGGCTCAGAAGGGTGTATATTAGAGCTCTTACCAGCACTGCATAGGAAATGTTGGTCCCTGTCAGGGACTCTGAGAGGAAATGCCTTTCAGCATAAGCTTATCTTTCAAATATCCCAGGCACTTTTGGGTCCGCATACAGACTCAGTCAATGCTATAGGTTACTAAGCAGACTTGGTTCATTCTTTAAATAAAGCCCTTCAGTTAATCTTTATATTAAATTATGAAGTGAGCTGCCTGTTGTACATTCTGATGTTTCTTAAATATGTACAGTTGTAGCTAAGAATGTGAGGTGGCCTGCAAGCACATCCCAGATCATCATCATCTTGTTGGTTACCACAGCCGTATATGTCACCCATGTGCTTTTTTATTTTATTTTATGATACCTCAAGCATTTCCATGTTAATCTTCACCATCTGCACTTCAGTGTTCCATGAGAGCTTTTTAGCTCAGTTCATTGAATCTTGTGTTGCAATACATCCAATGTGCACAGCTGTGTTATTTCTGCTTTGGGGCAGAAGATAAGCTCCTGTTGATCAGAATTTTGACTTCTGACAACCAGATGAGCAGTGCAGCTGAATTGTTCTGTATTGGCTGAGCTTGCAAAAGTGAGAAAGGTGATTGAAAGGATGTGCTTCAGTAATTGTACTTTTGCTGTAACTTGTCTTTCCACTTCATGATGCATGTTTTTTTCTTTTGTCAGGATAACAACCTAAAACTTCTTAATGCCTTTAAAAACTCTATATAAATTCATGCAATTGATCTGGTGACTGCCTACACCAGAATTGGCTCTCTGTGCTTGTAAAGTGTGTGAGAGCCTCAGAACAGTATAGCTGTAGCTTCAAACTCTACCATCTGCGAAGCCTTCAGATGTATTCTGGCTAACAAAGTAGTATGTAGAAGTAGTTAATAGAGATATACTTTTTTACTTGTTTTAGTACACTTGTATATAAAAACACACGTTATTAAGAAAAAATAATTAAGTAATGAATTAAGGTCATCATTTTAGGGACTAGAAGTATATGTTTTCACCTATTTATTGTAGCCTGTGGTTCTGGCTTAAAATACTAAAATGGTGCTTATGCCAGAATGATATCCAGTCTGTCATCATCTATTTGCATCTGAAATAGGAAAATATATTTTTGTTGTTTAAGCTGTGGTGCAGAGACTGAAGGTGATGAACTAAATATAACTTTGCTTCAAGCACCATGAGAATCAGAGGGATGTCTCCAGCCATTGTCATCAGCTGTCTTGTTGCATGTTACAGTCCTGATTTAAATATCTCAAGAGTAGTCATTAGCCACTAAAGCACTTGCAACTAACCTCTCAGTCACAATTAAGAAAACTGTATTTGTGTACGTGATAACTGTTTTGTTGTAACAGTACAGTTTGCTATTAATGTTTGTCCTCCATTGCGTTGTCTCTGCATGCCCAATGCATGTGTCCATTAAAGTTTGTTTAGCTCCTGTTTTTTCTCTATTTTCATGACACATTCTTCGCATAGCTGTTTGTGATTCAGATTTATGTTGCTTGTTTTCTGTTAATTGTAGATAACACATGAAAAGGAAATAAAACCTGAAAGAGCATCAGAAAAGCTTTTCATAGCCCTGTTGCAATCGTTAGAATTTTCAGGAGAAATTCAAGGTCTGGCTGTGCAATTAAAGTTAGCAGTTAAAACCAGAGGGTTGCAGATTGCAGCACTGAATTATATGTTATTTCCCATCAAAACACATTAAGTAGCTGTGCAGTAGCTGCTGGTTTGAAACTGGTCTGCTTTGTTTTGGATTAGTGGCTCTAGGTACCCCACAGTCATTAATATTGCCACATCTTCCTAATACTGCTCCAGGAATTGTGCTGCTTTCAGTATCAGTTTAGCTAACAGGTGGTTCTGGGTAGTTTATGTCAGCTGTTAAGTTCCTGTGGTCTGTGTAAGTTTTTATTGCATGTCACAAAGGCTTTCATATATGTCAAGCAGGGGTCCAGCCAGCTGAACTGCAAAGAGATTGAAGTTCAGTAACTGTCCCTGGTCAAGAAGATTTGCAAAGGCTGTCCTGTGTCTCAAGCACAGTCTGTTGGCCAGTGGTGACTGAGTAATTGAGCTGTCACTGGTGAATCATGGATTCTTTCTTTCACTACCTGTTAGAGGAGCTGTGCTGGCAGTGTTTGGGTAATCTTCAGCCTTGCCTATTCATTTACCCTCTTCCCCCTTTTGTGCAACATTTTTGAGATTTAGATACAAATAGCGAGGTTTGATGGCATAGGTATATCCTAATTGTGAAGAAGCAGTGTCATTCAGTTTTATTTCCACCGGGTAAGAGTGCAGGGTAGTTGCTTCCTCTTATAAACTAGACTGTATGACTACATGTCTTTAGGAACAGAGTAAAATAGGTATTCTTGAAGTGGAATGTGAGCTGTGATTCTTTCCCTGTTTCAGTGGTGTAGTGTCTGTACTCTGGAGATTTAGATTGCTTAAAGGCAGTTAACCAATCCTTCCCATATTCATAGCAAGTTGACACTTAGCTCTTCCTAGGTCAATATATGAGGTACAAAGGTGTGAGGTACAATAACATATACTTGGCAGGTATAAGAAGTTCTAGCAAATGGTGGCAAAATTTAGTTTGTTGCATAATAATTCGGCTGCTTTTGAATTGTCCGGGCCATGTGCAGAAGTGGGAGTGTCTAATTATTGTGCAGTTCACAAATACCTGCTTGTCTGCATAAAAACAGTCCAGAATGTTTGTAATCAACTAGAGCATTAGCAGCACTAAGCTTTAGTAACTTGCTAATAATAATAATAATAATAATAATAAATAATAATAATACACACTGGTTGTGTAAGTCCTGAGCTGCTACCAATGGCTCTACATGTCAAAGTAATGGTACAAGAACAAAAATACTGGGACCAAGCTGCATTTCAAAAGCTTATAGCCATTAGGATTCCAATTTAAATTGGTTTTGGATGAATGGCTCCTGAAGACGTCGACAGCTTGACCAGTCAGAGCTGCTGGAAACACGGCTGCTCTCTAGGCTATCTCGATCACAGTGCGACAGGCAACGCGATCAACAAAGCAAGTGATGGGCAAGGCCTTGGTTCTGTCTTTGTTTGGGGGTAAATAGCTGTGTGATGTTGTGTGACTGTGATGGTTTTCAGTTCCTTTAACAAAAATCCAATCCACCCAATAACAAAAAGTCTGAAAAAGACCTTGATAAATTGACATATGACCTCATTTCCCTTGTCTTTAAGATCCAATATCCTAACTGGGATGGTGGAGATGAAATGCATGGTGTAATCTTTCTAATTTCTGCATGTTTTGATTTTGTTGTGTCACTAGGGGAGTGGGGAAAGTGGGAAAGGAGCTTTTACAGAAACAAATAAATTGCATAAATATTTGTAAATGCTCCTGGGCAATTTTGACAGATTTTTCTGTTGACTTATAGTTAATATCTTTTATAGACTTTTATTGCCCCAGTAATGCCATGAACGTATTTAAGGTGGCTGATGTGTATAACTTCTACTGTTCCTCTAGGTTTGCAGAAAGTGTGATTGTTACTGTTCCAAACATTTGTGTACTCAGCAACAGAATTGAATGCTCTCATTTTAGGAATAACAATATATAAAAGAATATTAATTGACCAGCAGAGCAAAGCACAGTAAAATTCACACTGATGTTTAGCTGCTCTTGTTTTCCTGCCTCTCTACCTGTAAAATGGGTACTAATCCATTCATACCTTCTAATTTCCTTGGCCTTCTGTGTCTCCATGGAGTGTGAGAAAGATCTTACTGGCCTGTGTCATTCTCCAGGCAAAGTTTATACACAGCCACGTTGTGCAGGAAAACAGATTAACTGCAAGATACCTCCATGTTATGAGGCTTCTAGCTGAACTTTTTTTTCCACTGTTCCTAGGTGGCAGAAACTGCAGGAACAAACGAAATGGTCAATGGAGCTGCAGAACAAAGGACAAGTTCGAAAGAGTCGAGTCCTGTTCCTTCTCCAACGGCAGACCGTAAAGCCAAGATGGCTGTTCAGGCTCAGACTGCTGCTACCCTGCCCACCAAAACACAAGAGATTCCTTCAGCTCAGATGGAGGGCTTCTTACATCGCAAACACGAATGGGAGACACACAGCAAGAAAGCCTCAAGCAGGTAAAGTACTCGATGCCTAATGCAGACACTTGCATCCAAACTCATCAAGGTGTAAGACAGCAGGTGTTATCCCTGCTGCTCGTCTTCTCACAGCCCCTAAAGACATGCAGACATGCCAGGATGATGCTCCTGTTGCTGTAGGAAGATCTAGGAAGAACTGTGTATACATGGTTGGATGGTGCATTTGATGAAGTTGCAGTCTGAAGATACGTGGTAGATACATGGTAGAAAATGCAGTGTTAGCCCTATTTGGAAGGTGGAAAACTGAGGCATAAATTTACCATGATTTTCCCACTTCACATGATGAATTTGTGGCAGTAGTGGGATTTGATTTCAGATATCTCAAGTTGTGCATTACTGCAAGAAAAGAAAAGCACGTAGGTGTGAGAATAGAAATGTCCATATTCTTGTGACATTATATGTTTGCACGTTAGCACTTTCCACCTACTCTGTAATCTGTTCAGAAGAGAAAAGTGGGTGAAGATGATTTTGTGTGCCTTAGTTGATTCTATTCCTGAGGACCTGATCCTTCACTTCTCAAAGAGGCAAAACTTCAGAAATTTGTGTCTGCTCTGGAGAAGCAGAGTGGGGTCCTATATGACCTGAGAGAGCTTCTGAAACCAGAATTATGACTTGGCTGACAAGGAAAATATTGACTAGCAAGTGGTGAGAAACACCAGCATCTAAGAGATTTGGTAGGAGCTGAAGTACTCAGCAGAGTTGAGTGGAAGTCATAAATGAGTGTAGTACTGGCATGATTTCTGTTCAGATGGAGTTTGTTCACACTGGAGAACTACTTTGAGGCACTAATATCTAAGGAGTCTTATTTGTAGTAAGAACTGACTTTTATAATTGTATTGGAGAACAAGGCAGATGATGTCACTAAGAGTATTTATGACAATCAAGGGTTTCACATATAATCCTTCTTTTAGTTTGCAGCACAGTGAGAATTTCTTCTACAGTGAAGTGTAGCCATTAGAAGGTCAATCAGTTTTTCTCCCAAATATGAAAGCTGCCCAGTCTGCCAAACAATCTTCCCACTGTTAAGACATGCTTATGTGCTGTCAAAGAAAGCTCTGGAAATCTCTGTGCTGTCTGGCTCCAAGTCAGTAATTCTGCCTTGAAGCTATGCATTTATGAGAGAATTTGCTGTCCACAGTTTACAGGACAATGTATGCTGTATTCACGTCTTCAGACTGAACTAGTCTCCATTATCTTATGGAAATAGTTGTGTTTGGATTCTCCAGTTCTGCAAGTAAGAGCAGTAGATTTATAAATACTTTCTTTGTTTTCCATGTCTTGAAGATCATGGCATAATGTGTACTGTGTCATAAACAATCAAGAGATGGGCTTCTACAAGGACTCAAAAGCTGCTGCTTCTGGCATCCCCTACCACAACGAGATTCCTGTCAGCTTGAAAGATGCAGTCTGTGAAATAGCAGTTGATTACAAAAAGAAAAAGCATGTGTTCAAGCTAAGGTAAATCTGTTGAAGCATCTTGCCATTACTGTAGGTTGTGGTGGGTATTTTCACTGTGCAAATTTGTGGGAGGATCTAGGCTAAGAACTGATGGTAATTATTAACTGCAGTATCTCCTTTTCTGAACCAGCTCTTGACAACACTGAAACATGATATATATATATATAAAAGGTAACAAGCACAAAACAGTATTAGAATAATCTGTACACTTTTTTTTACATCAGGGACAATATTACACATGTCTGCCTAACACTAAGAGGCAGCATTGGAAAATACTGGGCTTTTTAGTTGCTCCCTTCCCAGCAGGATATCTTGAGCCACCACCACAGTATTTCCGACAGCAGAGCAGCAGCCAAATTTTGCTAGGTTTCTACAAAAGCTATGAAAACTCTGAGCGTGGCCTGTGACTTTTGTCTTTTTTAAAGTGTTGAGTAAACTTTTGCACTGTCTTTTGTAAGAGAGAAAAGATCAGCCTGAAGGAGCAAGTACTGACACAGCAATTGTCAGCTGCTGAAGACTGCAAGCTCTGCAGTGTGTCCTGATGTCCTGGAACAGCTCCACTGTCATCAGCACACCAGGGTGTATTTGTGTGCCTATAGATGTTGTGACTGTCCCATATGTCACAGGCTGATTACATACTGTAGCTAAACAAGCAGGACGTAAAGCAATGAGACTGCCACTAAGCTAAATTGGTGATGATTATTTTCTTCACAGATTGACTGATGGCAACGAATACCTCTTCCAAGCCAAAGATGATGTAAGTTTGTTTTTCTCATTGTTTGTTACTGATGTGAAATCTGTGTTGTTGTACAACAGGAGAAGAGTAGCTGGCTGAGAGCTCAGGGGTACATTTTAATTTCCTGGACTTAGGCCTACGTGTGCCTAATGTGTAAATTCAGATGCTGCAACTGGCCTGAGCAGGGCAGCAGAGCTTTTCAGATACAGCTCCCAGTAGGTGTTCTCTGCAGGCATGTAACAAAAGGAGTGCCACGTGATGAGTCAGGAACATGTTTCCCTTCATTTCCCCCTTCTGTCCATCCCCCTTCCACAATATTAAGTGAATTAGAGAGGGCACGTGATGTGCAGATTTTAACAGCTTTCTGCCTTTGGGGCTTCTTGAAGGAGGAGATGAACACGTGGATTCAGGCCATCACATCAGCTATCTCTTCTGATAAAATCGAAGTGTCCCCGACCACCCAGAGCACTCCAGCCTCCAGCCGTGCCCAGACCCTGCCTGCCAGCGTCACAATAACCAGCGAGTCCAGCCCTGGCAAGCGGGAGAAAGACAAAGAGAAAGACAAAGAGAAAAGATTCAGCCTTTTTGGTAAAAAGAAGTGAACTCCATCTCCACACACTGCACTTCTCTGACCGTTCCAGTGGATTTCCAGCATGCGAGCTCAGAACCAATACGTTACTCTCTGTGCCTCATGTTCCTCAATGTGATTGACATTTTTTTATTTATAGAGCGTTTTAAAATAAAAAGCCAACAAAAAAAGAATCTAAAGTTACAAATGTAAGAGGTGCATTGGGCAGCTTCTGTAGGAGAGGGAGGACCAGGTTTTGGGGGTTTGTTTTTGTTTTTTTGTTTTTTTGGTTGGTTGTTTGGTTTTTTTTTTCAATGAAGTTAATGTAGATTAGATCTTAATATTTAAACTGTTCCTCAATTTTGTGAGGCTGTCTTGGAAAATAACCCACTCCTAGTGCTATTGGTATGCAAGGCAGCGGTGCTTTCAAATCTACTGTGCACATCAAAAAACAATGTACAAATTTTCAAAAACGTTCACTTTCATTTAAGGTTGTTATGCTGAGTCTTGACTAGTAGAGCCTCCCATTACAATTCTAACATTTATTAAAATGATAGTGTATGACCTTTGCTGTAACAGAGTGCAGGTATGCATTAACTTACAGACAAACCATTTATATCCTGGCATTGGTTATTAACACAACCTGAAGCTTTCTGCATCAAGTATGACAGATAAGAATGTTGGTGTACAAGGTGGATTAGCAGGCTGATACAGTTTTAAATAATCTGTAATTTCAATTTTTTTTTTTTTTTTTTTTTGCTGAAATACATTATATTGTATGTTTCAGATAATTCTAGTACAAAGTATAATAAGACTAGGTGTATAATAAACCCTTTAAAATCATTGATAAGTGTAAAAGTGGAACTGAAGCATTTACTGGAAAAGTAATGTTACTCAAATGGTTACTTGCTTGTCAGCTGCAGCACTGTGTGTTATAATTTTGCTACATTACCTTGCTATTTGATACATAGTGTGCATTTCTCTGTCACTGTAACTATTGTAATGAAAAATTTTCATCTTACTGCACAATCAAAAATTACATTTAATAGGAATGAACTTTCAATGACTGGGCCTGTAGTCAAGAGTAGTACTGGAACCGGCTTTCAGTTGTATCGAACTGTACCTCTAGACTTTTACCCTATCTGTTAAATATATGCTATGTCATTAAATGCTTTTAAAACTACCTGTGCTGGTTAAGTTTCTTATTTCATTTCTGATGATGTTAAAATCATAATTTTGAAAGAGGATTAAAAATAAAGTTATTTTAAAATGTCATCTCTCCTGTGCACTGAAACAAATGCCTTCATGTGTAATTACATATATTTGTGCAAAAGTTTGTACTGATCAAACAGTTGTTTTCTCTCTTTCTGCCTTTCTTTACCTTCCTTTTCCCTTCACTTTCCACCTGCTCCCCAAATTAAGTGCCAGAGAATAAAGAGGGAAGGAATTAAATCAGTGTTTTGCGAAACCTTTTCATGTAGGTATTTTCTGTGAGAAACAAATCCAGTAGAATCAATAAAGTAAGCATAAGCACAAAGTAGGGTAATTGGACAAGTTATCTGAATGTCTTACCTGATTAAGGTAAATACCCATCTACTAGTTTGCAGGAAAATAACATTATTTTAAGTTATCTTAGTTCTCCAGCCTTCTACTTACCTTTTGCTCAAGTTCTTAAGTCCTCAGTGAATCAGGCAATAACTGAACTTTGTAATTTACTGAGGACTTGTTGTCCTGCCCAGTTAAATTTCACTGAGGTTTTTTTATGTCAATTTTTGTTAAACATATCTTACTGAAGGTATAGCCACTATTGAACTTCTGTGCTGGCAGACATTTAATGCAAGCAAGGTGATTCCAAAGCTCAGTGTTCCCTTGACTGTGTCTGTATTTGGCGGACTGACGTCTTTTCAGAATTTTCTTTAACTCTGATGCCATCTGAGGAACCATCTGAAAGGAATAGATCCAAGAAGCCCTAATAGACATTAAAAGTGTTAAAATCAGTGAAATGTAAGGAACCTGGTTTTTTAATTTTTTAGATTATTAAAATATACTCAAATACAATTTTAGATGGAAAGCAGATAAGCTGCAAACTAATGTATTTCCAAGCCACAGTTTCTTGAACATGTGACCAATAGAGTATCTTAATTGTTTTCATGGAGTATACTGTGTTTTCTGAGGTTTTCTTCTTTTTGAATTTTGGGTTATTAAACAGTGGAGTATTCATGCACATGAGTTTTTACTCCTGTAACATTAATTGTTCCAGTATAATTATTAGTAAAAAGTAGGATAACACCATTAGTAAATGTAAAATTTAATGCAATATAAAAAGCTGAGATTTAACATTAGAATATGAAACATTCTTCTCAGCTGATTAAAGTTCATAAAAGTGTTGATGCTTTACCATTTGTGTCACTTCAACTAATCTTGTCGATGAGTAATTTAACTGATTGTTTTTCACTATTTGTTATGTGTAATCCTATAGAGTCTTGGTTGAACATGCCTTCAGAATTGTGGGGGTTTTTTGTTTGTTTTTGTCTTACTTCTTACTGCAAGTTGTTCCTGAAAACTATTTGAATAAAAATTCTTTCTTCTTAGGAACTGATTTCAAGTTGCTGAGGGCAAGAGTGAATCCTAGTAAGCCTGTTTCCACTTTGGACTGTGTAAGGGTCCAGTTTCCTTGCAAAGAAAATTGGTGGATCAGGAAGAGCCTCCTTGGACAAAGCCAGATCAGAATAGTCAGGTTGGTGGGCTGGCTTCAGAAGGGAGGAGGAATGGGGGAAGCTCTGGTGGATGGTGTGAAGGATTAGGCCCCTTGAAAGATAAACTGTTACATTCCTGCTGGTTATCATGCTGAAGAATGAAGATTTGTATGTAGAGTTTATGCTCTAGAATGAGAGGATTTGTAGAGCAGTTTATGCTCTAGTTTCCTTTGTTTAAGAAGGTTTGTTAGCTAACCCATGATTAAACTGCTTTTGTTTCCTCTGAGGATACATTGCAAAAGTAATACTGAATTTGAACTGTAAAATTTTTAAAGCCAACCACTTTTCAGATACATTGCTGTCATTGTTACAAAGAAGAGAAATCATCCTCTCGTCAGGTCAGCCTGCCTTCCTTCCTCTTTTCTTTCCTTGGTGGGAGCTCCATGTAGCATTGTCAGCTGAGAAAGTATCAGAAAGCTGCACCTGAAGGGTGAAAGGCCTGAAAGGTCATCTCCATGAACTGGTGAATTTAAGTACAATGAGGGAAAAATAAACCAAAACTCATTAGCCACAGGAATTAAGCATATGTTGGGTGGGAGGTTTTTTTTTTTTCAGGTTGATGCAAATAATCTGTTAATCCATCTGTCCTGCATAGGGAATATGTTCTATTGGAGGGTTGTACTCTGTATTAGAAAGAGTAATGGTGAAGTTAAAGAAACGTGTCTTTTATTTCTGTTCCTGTGAAATAATGTTTGAGACAGTTTTTCACTTCACTGTGCTCTCTGTTCTGTGATTGAGTTTGCAGAGAATGGAGTTTAAATGTGGAGGATCTTTTAGGAATATACTTTCATAATAAGTAGTTTGCAGGTATGGTGCAATTTTGCTTTTTTGGTTGATCCTTTTATTTTTTTACCTTGACTAGTCACGACTGGCTGAATAAATTCAGAAATTTAAATCACAGGGAGCTGGAACAAACACTAGCACTTTTCATAAAAAAAACAAACAAACAAAAACACCAAAAACCCACCAAACTCAGAAAATCAGACTGTACTAAATGACTGACTTACTGCTGATAATTAAATTACTGGAAAAAGCGTAATTCAGGTCTCTGCCACTACATCTCTATCTCAGGCCACATCCTGAGAACAGGAGGAACAGGAGCTCTCAGCCAGCAGAAGTGGTAGAAGAATTCAGCTTGCTTTTCCATGTCCTGGTGTCAAGAAAGTACACTTGGAGGTCAAGCAGGACAAAACACAGGTAATAAAGGAATGTGTTCTCAGTGCATTGGGGTTAGAATTGTCCCCACAGCTATGGGTGTGCAGGGAGTGGATGAGGAGTGGTTTTAGTCAAATTCAGTGCTTTTAGTCTCTAATCCGTTTTATTCCTTGCTGCTGAATGTATTTTATCCTTTTATCAAGAATTTTTCTTTAGCCTTATGACAGCAATCTAATGAGTATTTTGCTTCTGGTAGATTGGTTTTTTTGCTTTGTTTTGTTTCAGAGGATTAAGCAAGACTAAAGTACAAATAGGACAAGTCATAAAACAAATCCACAATGCAGTACTGTAAATGCTGCAGGATACAGGGCGAATAGTGAGAATCAAGAGAAATGTATTCCAGCATGCAGCAATTAAATGCAACAAGCACAGCAATTAGGAGGTTTGCTTCTAACACATCTTGTACCTGTTGTTGCTGTGCATTCTAACAGCTTAGTGGGGCTGAGATGTCTTAGAACATGCACTAATGGTATCGAAGCAAAGCGAGATGAGCTGCGTGTCCCACTGCTCCATGTCGCCGAGGCAGTGGCTTCTGCGCGCCCACGTGGCTGCATCTGCAGTCTGTCATAATGCAGCATATGCTGCATGCACCCGGTGTGCGGGGCGCCTCTGCCTCCTGGTCATCACACCTGCTGGGGTGAACGACTAGAGACCTAAAATAGACTACTCGGCAATAGAATACTAGTTTTGTAAAGTATGACAAGAAGGATTTGGTGCGTGCTTATTTTAAAGTAAATCCTGCCTTGCATCTTGAGCTCAGCATCCTGATGAGCCTGGCAATTGTGAATGTCAAATCTACAACACAGTTTCAATTGCACGTGTTGTTCTGTGTTTGAAGTATCATGTTCTTTTGATATTGATTTGTTTCTTGTAATTATTAACTGTTCTGTGAGGTCCTGTGGCAGTTCATTATGTTATGGTGATACCGATTATCTGAGCCTAACGTTAATTTTCTTCCTGTTTTTGTTTTACTCTCACACCTAGCCAAGAAAAAGTCTCACTTGTTCACAGAGCACCAGCACTATCTGTGAGGGGTCAGTCTATCCTGAGAAATTCTTAGCTGTGACAGATCCGGTACCACCTGAGCAATCAAGTATTATTTGTGCTCTCAAGAGAATTAATAGCTTGTATAAAAGTTCTCTTAATTTGTAAAAGTCAGATTTTAAAATAGTTATGGAAACATGGTAAGATTTAGACACGTCTCAAATGAGTTGTCTTAGGAAGCTGAGTCGAGTGTGACAGCCAAGATACTGAAAGGCAAGGAACCCATCAGCCTTGCTGTGACACAAAAAATGAAAGAAGCTCCTTTGGGAAGGTCAAGGTCTCAGCAGGAGTGAGCACAGGTGTGTCTTTTTTAGTGACCTGCTGTACATGTATAAACATGCACATAAAACATAAACCAAATGTATTATGGCTGGTCAGAAGGACTTTCTTGCCAGGCTAGGATGTGAAAGAATATGGTATGTCTCATCATTGAGAAATGGGTGTGCTTTGCATTTGAGGATGGAAAAGACTTGATTGTTTTCTTTTTCCCTTCTAAAACTATTTCTAGACAGATCCTAGTATTTCACCAACACAAATAAGAGCTTAGAGACAATTTCCCTCTTATTGTTTTGTAATTAAGTTGTAAAACTGATGAGAGGCATCAATCAGGATTGGATTAATGTAATGCCAGACAACACACAAGCAGAACTAGATCAGTTCCTGCTTCTGATCCCTCCCCCCAGGTTCTTACAGATTTTCTATATTTCTAAAAATCATTTAGGGCTCAAATAAGAAGTCCCAATTTTGAAATACCGATTAGGGTGCCATCTCTGCACATCTGCTGTACATTCAGCTACAAAAATATGGGTTATAAATGGAATTTTGTGTAGCAAAGATCTAGGACAAAAATTCATGTTCATTGTTAATCATAGCTCTTATATATGTATAGACCTGGCAGGATATATCATAATTTGAGACGTGGAGCTTTTTGGCATCTCCCGTAAAGGTTCTAGCTCAAGAATTGCATTAAGTTAGGTTTAAACTCTGTGTGAACACTATAAAGAAGTGACAGCATCAGTGATGTTTATGTTGTACTGACAATGAACGGTAGGTTGCAGTATTGAACATTTTTAGCGACACGACTGCTCCTCTCCTAATAGGAAAGTAATAATGCCTTTCTTCTTTTATTTGGAAAAAATACATCGACTCACCATGAGAGGTAATTCAATTACACATACACACACATCCTCAAAAAAAACCCCAAACCCAAAAAACCCAACAGCCAACCAGCCAAAAACAAAAAAAAACCCCAAGCAATCCTTGAGAACACATTATAGGAAAACAAGTGAAACTACGCTTGTAGTTCTGTATGTTCACTTTTCAGGTTTTTAAGGTTTTTGGGGGTGTTGGTTCATGATGAGTGTTGTTCATTGCTACAATAACGATAATCATTATTACATGATAATATAAAAATCAATGAATTTAACTTTTTTTTCCTAAAGCTGGAGATGTATTTTTAGTAAAATAATGTTTATTGTTTCATGTTTCACTATGAGTTTGAAACATTTAGAAGATATTTTTAAAGCTTTCAGATTACATGCAGAACTGACTTTAACATGAGTAAATACAGGCATTAAGTGTCTTTGCAACTGCATTCCTCAAGGACCACTGGAAGAGAAGATGTTTTTTCAAAGGTTAACCACACAATCTGTCTGCTGTATTACCAAAGGGAAATGAACGTGAGATGAAGGGCTTGTCCCAGTAAATTGTAATCCTCAGAGACCAGCACACGGGTGTAAATATATTTGCTTTTTTTCTGTTCATTTGTTCAGTGTTCAGTTACCACTCCATTTTGTAGTAATGGGTTATGTGCTTGGCAACAGTAAACAGTTATTTTTTTAAGGCTGTGTCTGTGTGTTTTGGTGTGTGACTGAAGATTTGCCAGGTTAGCTGCTGGACAGTCAAATGCAGTGAAGGACTGACTGTGAAGAAAGGATGGGCTGATTTTGTTATACCTTAATTTTTTCTAAATGTTTGTGAGATTAATGTTCACGATTGTGAACAGAAAAAGTGGGAAGATGGCTTTCATTGTGTAAATTTGCATCTGACTCATGCAGCAAGCCACGACCACGTTTGAGGAGAAAACTGGGGTGAACTTGTGTTCAATATTTCATGCTCTTTTTCAGATCGCAGATGGAAATGCAAGACTGAGGTAATCCCAGTGTAGTTACAAAACCAAACCGCGGTGACTCCCCTCCAAAGCACAGAGCAACCAGAGGCACTGCGGGGCGGAACCCAACTCCCCCTCTTTACACACACACACACACACCCCTACCTCACACATACACACATCTCACACACACTTCACACATACACACACCCCTCAAACACCCCCCTCGGACACACACAGATCCCCCCCTTCAAACACACACTTCACACACCTCACACACACACGGAACCCCCCCTTCCCACACACACCTCACACACACATGGAACCCCCCCTTCACACACACACCTCACACACCAAACACACACACACACCTCACACATACACCTCACACACACACCTCACACACACCTCACATACACCTCACACACATACCTCACACCTCACACACCTCACACACCTCACACACCTCACACACCTCACACACCTCACACACCTCACACACCTCACACCTCACACCTCACACACCTCACACCTCACACACACCTCACACACACCTCACACACACACACGTCACACACCACACACACCTCACACACCACACACACCTCACACACACACCAAACACAAACACACGCACACACACATCTCACACACACACGCACACACACCTCACACACACACACGCACCCACACCTCACATACACACGCACACACACACCTCGCACACACACGTCACACACCTCGCACACACACACACGCACACACACACACCTCGCACACACACCTCGCACACACACACCTCACAGACACGCGCGCACACCTCCCTGCCCTTCAAAACAGGGGAGGAGGGAGAGCCACGGATGGCCGTTGGGCGGCGCGCGCCTCAACCGTTGGTCACCGCCGGCCCCCGCCGCAGGGCCATCACCACAGCAACGGCGTGGCTGCGGGGCGTCCTGGGAGTTGTAGTCAGGCTCCCTCTGACAAGGCGGGCGTCGGCCCCCGCCGGAACTCGCATCCCCATGAGGCGCCGCCGGGGCCGGGGCCGGGGAGGAAAGGCGGAGCGCGCGGCTGCCGGGCAAAGCCGGTCTCCACAGGCTGCGGTGCGAAGGGATGCCGCTCCCGCAGAGCGTGGGCGAGTGATGGGTGACCCCACCGCCGCCTTGAGCCTCCTCCGCTGGCATCCGGTGCGCACCGGGAAGGGGCGCCTCTTGTAGGGTGACGGGGGAACCGCTGCTCCTGCCCAGCCTCCGCCGCCACCCCCTCAGACTCCATCTCGCTGAGCGGGAGGACGTGCCTCCGCCCTTGGCACACGCCCAGGGTGCCCACCCCCGGAGTGGGGAGTGAGGGCAGTGCCTGGACCTGAGGCGCTGGGGGAGGTCCGCTCTCCGCGGGGAAAGCTTGTTCCCCCCCCGTCCCCTGCGGAGAGGCTTCCCCGGCGGCTGGCTACCCAGGCTGAGAGCGGTAGGGACTGCTGGCCTGGGGGCCGTGAGACATGATGTTCCCTCTGGAGATTCGGGGTGTGGTGCCAGGGTGTTATGCTAAGGTTTGCTTCAATCTTGGAGCTTAATTCCTTAAGGACGGGTTGTTATCGCTTACGGGTAATATTGCCTATGTCCTGGGGACTATTGCCGGCGCTGTAAGATTTTAAAAACCGGTATCAACACGCCGCTCTTTAGTTTGTGCATATCCTGAATGTGAGATGTCTTGTGTGGGGAAAAGTAAAGGGTGTAGCCTTGTAGTGGGTAGGTCATTCTTCCCTTCCATCTGACACTGTGCTCTGTGATTTAGTCTTTGGTTTTGTTCCGCTGATTTTAGCATTGCCTTCCCTGCGGTTGTGACCGAGTCCTGGAGGGTTGGGTTTGGTCTCTTGTTGAGGGATTCTGTAAAGTGGTAGGTGTCTTACCACAAACCAAGTGCAGCAGTCATGCTCGCTAATAATGAGACTGTAAATTTTGCTTTGGAAAAAGCAAAAGAGAAGTAATGAAATGTGTTCTTTGGGAGTATCTACCCAAAGGATGACAATAAATAACAAAAACGTAAGCTCTCCCCTACTTCATGGCAAATTGGAATGGCTAGTGACTGAAAAATGGGAACAATAAGTTATTTTAATTACATAGCTGCTGTAGACTCCACGAGGAAGGAAGTTTTGGGTTGCTCAGAGATAAGGAAAGATGGAGAAATATTGCCATATTTATGCTGGATGTTGCATACAAATTGTCTCTTTCAGTAGTATCTCATATGAAGACTCAGAGCATTGGATCTTGCTGAAAAGGTTTGAAAGACCCCAGACCACTCAGAACTGGCACAGCACAGATCCAAAGAGTGCTCCCCGAGACCCCAAAGTAGTTGCTTTGCATTTTAAATACACGTGCATTCTGTAATAAAAAAACCCGGTTTTGGGGTTTTTTGTTTGTTTGTTTCGTTTTTTTGTTTTGTTTTTTCTCTTCCAGTTTTTCCAGTTTTTTCCTAAGGCTTAGTATCTTACAAAGAGGAGCAGCCAAGAAGCTTTTTTCAGGAAGCCAAGAAGGTGCAGTAGGGGAGTTGCAGCAGGGAGCCTTTGGCAGGTGGTGGTGACGCACGGAACTTACTTTGCCTTCGGAAAGAAAAAAACGAAACACAAACCACAGCCCTGTCTGCTGCTTATGTAGGTGTGTTTTTGAGCTCGCTCTCTCCCCCAAGAAGTTGCCTGGGTCGTGCCGAGGCGGGGGAGCGGCAGCTGCTCGTCCTGGGCAGCAGCAGCAGCAGCAGATTATGGTGGCAGCGCAGCAGCAGCAGCAGCCCTGATCCCTGAATGCTTTTCTCGATTAAGATCGTCGCTCGGAAGTGCCACCTGAAGCTTCGGCAGCTGAGCAGGGACCGTAACGTTTCAAAAGGGAAAACCCAGAAGGGGGAAGGAGCTAAGGGAAGGAGGGGCAGCGCTAGGTTTTGTGTGTGCTTGTGGGGAGACGGGATTGGTTATCATGGCGGATCGGACAGCTCCTAGATGCCAGCTCCGTTTGGAGTGGGTTTACGGGTACAGGGGTCACCAGTGCCGCAACAACCTGTACTACACGGCAGGCAAAGAGGTGGTTTACTTCGTGGCTGGAGTCGGAGTGGTTTATAACACCAGAGAGCACAGCCAGAAATTCTTCCTCGGGCACAACGATGATATTATCAGGTAAGGGGGCTGACTTGTCTGGTGGTGGGGTGGGGTGGGGTTTAAAAGGAAGGGAGGAGAATGTAGGGCTGTCAGAATACCCCCTCCTTGCGTCTTACAGCTCAGCCTGTACCTGGCGTTTTAAAGCACCTCTGATTTGTCTGAGTGAAAGCTGGATTTCTAGATACTGTTAATTACTATCTTTGTAGCAAAGAAGTAACAGAAGGTAAGTTTTTTCTGTTTCATTGCACCAAAAGCAAAGCACTTAATTTCAATACGGAAACACACTAGGAAGATCTTAGTGCAACAGTGCAGCAGAATCGTGGATCCAATACCTTGATGTTTCCAGAGCTGGGACCCTAGCTTTGACATTTGGATGTCTCGTAGAAGGCAGGTGTAGCTTTCGTTATGGTCAACAACTCCAAGCACAAGAGTACCATAAATCTGGCATGTAGGTCAAACTAATTTTTTTTTTTTCTCTTTCTTTCAAATGCTGTCTAAGAAGTGGGGTTAATTGATGTTGTTGTCTAAGAGAAGTATTCATTTTTACTGCACCTCACAAAATAACACAATGGAAATGTGGTTACAGGGCTCAAGGTTGACTTTAAAAAAATTATTCAAAATACATTTACATCAGTAAAACAGAATATTAACACTATGTCTATGACTTCAGGACAGAAATCTGAACCTAGAATGTCCTTATAAAGAATGTTGCTGGGTAATGACACTCCTCTGAGCATGGCTTACTGCTGCCCTCCCTATTCGCCTAATTCAGCATGAATGAAGTGTTCTCTTGGTAATGCAAAACCAGAATAGTCCCAGGTGACTCATGGTGCGGTAGTACTGTGGAATCATCTTCTGAAGTCAGTGTTTTGACACTCAGTAGCACAATCATATAATTGTCATGTAATCATTCTGGAGCTTTGTTTGCAGCAAACTATCCTCTTTTCCCTGAGAGAGCTTTTGATTGTTGTGTATTCTAGTAGCTTTCTTATCCTGCCTTTTATAATGCATCAAAGCAGTAGCATTTCAGTAAACATGGTGGATGTGCATAAAAGTTTATTCTGGTCTCAAAAGTATTGTCAGTTCCAGAAGGCTGTTTAGACATTTGTCTGCTCAGATCCTTCAGAGAATGAGTATTTTAGATGCATCTGCAGTATCATGCAGTACCATGCAATATCATAGTTTTCCTTGTTCTAGGGCTATAAATTTCGATGTTTTGTGAAGTATGAAGTGTAATCCATGTACAGAGCTGTTTGTTTCTGACTTTATGTTGAAATTTTCATTTAATACTGAAAATACGATTTGTCAATACACGACTACAACTCCACATATATCTTCTGGTTTGAGGTTGGACAATGATGCTTTTGTTCTCTTTTCTTTCTCTTTTTAAAATCACCAGCTGAGAGTAAAATACCATGGTTATTATATCTGGCTAAATCTCCCTCCCAAAACCAATCATGTTGTACAACTTTTGTGCCTTTATTTGCACCGAATATTCACTTCGGTATTGTTATCTACTTCCTTGAGATGATCTCCTGAACAGCAGTGCATACATTTGCAGTCCAACAGCTTGTAATTTGTAAGAAGATACAAACCACAGCTTTTTTTTTAAAAAAAAAAAAAGGTGCAGATTCTGGAAAATACTCTGAAATCATTAAGACTGGAAGACCTCAAGGTTGGGAAGATCACATGCTTCTGAGGATTGCCATTAACTTCTTCTGTGTTGAAAGGCTTCAGAGAATCCTATTTTGTGGGGAAAAAAAATTAACAATCCACAATTCAGAGACTTAAGAACCTGTGCATTACCTTGAAGTGTTTATATTTTGGACTTGATGATCTTAGAGGTTCTTTCCAACCTTAATGATTCTGTGATTCTTTGAACTTTATGAAAGTGGATATTTGTCCTTAGTGAAAAGGTCAGATGTCTAAAAGCATATGGTTAACGTGATTTCACAAGTTTAATTGTCCTACTTCTTGCTTTGTATCAGATAATGCAGTTGGACATAATTCAGTTTGGTCTGAAGTAGACAAGTTGCTGTTGCATTAATGGATCAATGCCATTTTTTCCATGGCCTATATTTGAAAATTAAGTTTTATTTGTATAAGGAACAACATGCTGCACTCAGCTGATGAGACAGATGTTCAGAATATGGCCAAGTGAACTCCGAAGTGTTCTGTTTTCTGTGCAAAGCCACTAAAAGGTGCTGTGCTTCCACCTCTTCCTCCTTTTAAATTTGTGATGTGATGAGGTTCTGAACAACCTGATTTGCCTTGGAAGTGAGCCCTTTTGTGGAGGGATTGGACTGGTTGGCCTCCAGAGGTGGTATGGCCTAAAATATTCTGTTATTCTTTTGCTAATTCCAGTTGTAAAATTCAGTTCTTCTTGGATGGTATGTAGTTGAGGAATAGTTAAATTCTGTTGATGAACAAGTACTGTTACTACTGTGACAGTAGTAAAGATGTTCAACACATGGTTGAAATGAACAGCATTGGGTCTGGTCTCTAAGGACTGATGGTGAATTTTGATTGGAGACTAAAAAGACATGTCACTTATGAAATTTGCTTTGTAATCAAGGAGCGTGAAGTACACTCTATTCTTCTCCCTCTCTCTTTGTTTTTTGGTTTAGTTTGTTTTGGTTTTTTGCTGTTGGGCTTTTATTGGTTGGGGGTTTTTTTGGTGAAGTTCAGAATACTCCCCTTTTCTCTGAGCTGTCAGCCCTACAATTTACCCTAAAGTCTATGTTACTGACCACAAAACAATCATGAAGTGTCTTGCATGGTAACTCGGCATTTGTGCTTGAAATGTGGTCTAGCTGAAACATCATAAGCATAATAGCTGATGTGTCATGGCTGTGTAAAACTGCAGCTGTTGCAACATTTTAATGTAGAAAGTGTCATGTAGATATATCGTTACATATGTAGCTGATTTTCACTGGATTCAGTCATTTGTGCTTTGCCAGATTAGGTTTCAGAAGCTCTAAGATTAACATGTGGGGATTGGTTTCCTTCTTGAGTAATTTAAAAGTGTATTTTTGCAGCATCCCATTCCAATAGCTGTTAATGTACTAATGAGAATCTTGCAATTCATGCAGCGTCGCTGCCTTCAGTGGAATTCACACAAATGTGTAGGATTTATGTTTAGTATAACCACTTGCAAGACTGGATCATTAGTTTTGACAGTAATTGAACACTTTCAAAAGAACAGAAGGTTTTCTCACTTTTATATTGTGCATTACTTGTATAACAGCAAGCAATTAGATCACTCCTCTTTTTTTCTCTTGAGGAAGTGTTGAATGGAGGCAGTTCTTTCCTGCAATTTTCCTGCAACTTATGCATGTGAAAGACAAAAGAAAGCTTGCCAGAAAAACCAGCAACATTTAAAATATAGCCAATTAAGATACTTCTTGATACAAGTTAAAATACAATTAATTTCATTTATTTTTACGGAATTAATTTGTAAACAGAGGTTCCTAACTTTGTGTATTTTTTCTGATGGTACAGTAATAAAGTTATGTCTCCTTGTTGTGTTTCCAAGTTCTGCAGTAGTGAATAGTTCTCCTGTCTGAATCAAAACTTACTGACAGAACACCTTGGACAGCATATTGAAGACTTCACCTGCACTTTTCATATACCTCTGTTTCCTGTGCTATCTGATATGTTGTAGCACTATCCATATTCTGTATCCCAATTGCCTTTGAGCAAGCCCTTTGTGAGGCAGGGTGCCACAGGAGACACAGCTCCCTTCCTCGGGCCCCTTACAGCGTTTGCTGCCTAGGCATAGTACCTGGCAAGCTAGCCTGTTATCTACAGATGCCAAAGCATGTTATTTATGTAAGACTGCTTACAATGTAATAGCAATGTCGGATTTATCAGAATATTGCTGTAAGTATGCTGGTGTGTGTATTCCTACTGTGCTGACAGATTGAGATTAAAAATGTGCCAGTGGTGATGAGATTTACTGAGCTGCAAGAGTGACTAGAGGCCTGGTTTATTTGTTAGAGCGATCATTTCAGGAGACAAGATGCATACATGAGCATGACTGCATGTTTTCATGTCTTTCTGCAGTTGGGAAAAAAGAAATATAATGCTTGAAGCAATGTCATATGTTATTGACTATAGTAAGTGCAATTTTGGAGTAAGTAAATTGGTAGCAGAGGTATGCAAATCAAACCCTCAGGTAAAATAGCTAAACTGTACTTCACAGTTCTTATTTAAAGTAATTTATTAAAATAATATTTCTGTTTATAGAGATGGTACTTATGTGAAGGGATCTAAATTGGGATCTAAAGGGGTACTTATGTGAAGGGATCTAAAATACTTAGTGATTAGGTGTCACCATTTGGATGGTAAGTGACAAGCACTTGGATACTATAGAATGATGTTCAATTAACTGTGGTTGTTTTGGAACCATCGGATCGGAAGTGCATGGCAAACTTGCCATGTCTGTAGCTTGTGCTAAACCTTGACTTCAGTCACTGCAGGTGCATATGCAGGACTGCCAAAATGTTGTGACCTAAAGTCAGCAAGGTAGAATGAAGCTATCCCAGATTTTCAACAGAAATTCCAGATCTGTTTTGTTATGCAAAATGCCACACAAGTTCCTTTGCAAAGCCAGTAGAACTTGAGAGATGTAGCTCTGAAACAGCTGGGGTGAAGGAGAATCTCAAATCCATGTATACTAATGTGCTTTGAGAACTGCTGTGAGACCATAGATTGTTAAAGGAGTTTCATGTTAAAGAAATAAATCCCCCATAAACACTCCTCTAATCAGCTTATTGCTTCTTTTGCTTTCAATCTCAAAAAAACAGGGGAAAATTACATTTATTTCATTATGTTCTGGTGACTACTTTTTGCTTAGATTGATTGCTGTGCTACATTTAGTTTTTAAGTCTTTACTGGGGTGTGAGCTGCTATAAATATTTGTTTCTTAAATATCCATATTAATGCAGACATGTTGGAATAGTTACGGTGTCTTACTGGATGTGATTTTAAAAATAGAAAGATCAGTCAGAAATATAGAGAATCACTAGGCATTTGCAGAAGTAATTCTCTGACAATGGTGGTCATTCAATGACAGTGTTTAAGTAGTCCAGTCTGTACAGATCCCAGGGATATGTCAGATATGACAGTAGAAGGATAAATAAGATTTATTGCTTTTCCAGTCACATGCTGCTTGCTTCTTTGGACAAGTGAAGTGATGTTTATTATTAAAAATCACAAGTGGAGTTTTATGTGTTAAAATCATCAGATTGATTTAACTCATTTTCAAAATGTGAAGAAATAAACATGTCCTACAAAACAGGAAGGACTTGTATTCCTTTAGAAAGTCTTTAGATCTTTATTATGCTTTTATCTTGTAACAGCTGAAAAAAAGAAATTGTTGAATCTGTATCAGCTAGTATATTCCATTTTAAAAAATGTATTTGTGTGAAGCAACTCTGTCTCACAGAACTGAGTATCCAGCCTTAACTATCAAGGTCTTGTTGTGCATTAAAATTTTGCAGTTAGAGTTCTCTGTCATGTTCTTATACATTTTTCCCCATTGATCACAATATCTTAAAAAAATTCCACTATGGTTTTTTTTGTTTTTAATTATTTTTTTACATTTGGTCAGCATTGGCTCTGCAATTCTTTTATATATTTTATTTCAGTTTGATTTAAGATGATCAGATCACTACCTAATCTGGTAGCATAATTTCTGGAAATGCATGGAAAATGCGTTGATATGACTATTGCTAATTTCAAATCATATTTTCAATTAGGTGGTTGGGGGGGAACTTAAGGTACAGTTTTGGATTATTGTTTTTGTAAAATTTTGGGGTGTTCTTTTCATGTTTGTGCTTCTGTACTATAAAACTTCCTGCAAAAGCATACAAGTTCTAATTTGTACGGAATTTTATGAACTGCAGAAGTTGATAATCTTGTAGGACATGAGAGATCATTCTCCATGAACTACTCCTGTCCTTCATACTGGATGAATGGGTGTTAGGTAGATTTATCTGTGTAATTTCCAAATGCTTATTTTCTTTCTTCCAAGTCTTGATTAGGTTTTTTTGCAGGAAGTGTCACATCTTTATTTTAGTACTTAATGGAAAAAATAATAACATACATTTCAGCAATTAGTATTAAAATTCATACTTTTGCCCATAACAACTTGTTCATAACTGTTCTAAAGAAAGAATGGTCTGGTAGGGGCTACAAATGTCCTTCCAAAATTTTCATCGTTCCAACTGAAAACTGAGACTTTTCAGGCAAGGAGGTGCAAGTTGCTGTAGTCCATGCTGTGGGCTTTTCCTCTAGGACACAAGGGCTGCTCTTCCTTGGGTGAAAACAGAAGAGATTTTTTGATTTGTTTGGTACTGTATTTCACAAGGAAGCTCTTTTGCTATAGTATCTATATGAGAATAGAAACAGTGTTTTCAGTTCGAGGGAGATTGTTACATATATTTTTCTGGAGGAGAAAAAAGTATTGTCCGACAAGGAACTGCAGCAATACTTCAATAATTCTGATATATGCCTATAGAAGGACAAACAGCTGAAACAGTTTTCAGGTACTGTAAAACTGCTGGGAAGTATCCTCAATTAGTTCTATACTAGGCACACACCTAGTGTCCATATGCTTTCTACAGCTCCCAAGTGTTTGAATGCTTCTCTGCAACTGTATCAGGGGTTTTAAGGTCTTCAAAAGAGTATTCTGCTCACTTGTCATTTTTTTAGGAGCCTTGGTAAAGAGCAAAAATGCCTGCTCTTTTTTCCCACTTAAAGGTTCTTCTTTGGAATAGCTTGTTTTTTATGAGATGCATTGATAGCCCAATAGCATTAATTGTCTGGAGTTTCTGTTCAGCAGATGTTTAATTTAAATAATTCTTCAAAGGTGGTATTCATAATGGATTTGGAATGAGACCTTGAAAGCTTTAAGTAGGTCTGAACTTAAGGGCAATTATAGACCATATGTGTATGTCTGTCTTAAAGACCAATGTGATGACCCAACCAAACATGATCCCTAAAGGACTCATCATGCAACCCTGCTCCATCTTCAGGGGGTGTGATGTTGGGTGCATCCAGGGAAGAAAATTATAGTGCTTTTGTCTGAGGTCATTGGTATTGCAGGGAAAGGGTCACGTGAATTCTACAGATATACTAGAAATAAAAGTTACTGGGTTAGTTTTCACATCATTTCCACCCTACTTTCTGAACTAAATTGTGCAAGGATCTAAGAGCAACTTACTAATGATATATTACTTACTAATGATATATTACTAATGATATATTACTAATGATATATTACTAATGATATATTTGTGTGACTTTGGACTGTGGTGATGTTCTGGATTGTATGTTTGCTTTTGCAATCTCTGGAGCTTTTGCATTTACCAGACCCAACTAACAGCACAGTGAATCAGCTCAGAAGTCATGGATGGACTTGTTGATTCCGAATTTCCATTATACACATTCGGATTGCTGATATGTTTTGTGTATACTAGTGTGGTTTTAATATAAGACACATCAAGTTTCTGCAATCAGTCTAACACTATAATGAACTTCGGTACACTCTGTCTTACTGATGTAATTTCTGTGGATGCTGGCGCTGAAGTCTTTTCTTTTTAAACAGTTGTATTAGAATACACTGAAGCTATGGTAATATATATAGAATATGAAATAAACAGTGCTCTAAGAGAGATATAGAAACCCCTTTATTTTTGTTGCCTACTATTCCTTGTTACAAAAGATTTTACTGAGGTTTTATTGGAAATTTTGAGTGCCTGCATTATTTTTAGCAGACCTATATGTTGAAGGGATAATCTTACATGTAAGCTGCTGACTAGTAATACAGTTTATATGTAGTCATACTAATATTGAAGCATACACATGAAAATTGGGCATGTATTTATGCAAAATGTCTGCTTCCTTGTCTACACAAATTGTCTTCCATATGCAGAGATGAAAATTTCAAGTGTTATTTACTCTTACACTGTCTCTACTAATAACTTATAATAACAGTAATAACTTGCAAATATTAATTGCAAACTAAGGGTATTTGAATCCGTTTCAAGAGAGATGAAATAAACTTCTGAAGAACTTGGGATATACTGTAATACTTCCTTTTTTTCCCCTTTTTTCCCTTTTTTTTTTTTTTTTTAGAAGAAAAGTTGTTTATTCTAGAAATAAGTTATTTGCAGTAAAAAAAAGACAAACAATAAAATAGGCCCTCAATTTATTACAGCTCTACTTGCAGTTACAGATAGCGTGGTTTTTCCTGTCACCCTGACTAATCAGACTATACTTCTGTGTATCTTAAGACATATTTAACAAGAGGTCACAATCACCTTCTCTCTGACCAGAAAACATAAATTAAATATGAATTTCCTTAATTTTTGCTACCATATCTCTAGTTTTTGAACGTTATTCATAAGGTACCAAAAGGAACTTTCATCTTAGTTCCCCTAATATTGACTCTATGAATAGTTGAGCTCTCTTTGGCTTTTTGTCTGGCAGAGCATGAGGAAGATGATTAACTGTATCTGATCAGTCTAGTAGGACTAACTCTTTGGCCCTGGTAACACTGATGTTGAGTGTGCAGTAGTGTGGTTGCATTCAAACATTTTATTAGTGGGTCTATAGCAGATTCCTGATCCCTCTAGGATTCTGAGATGACTTTCATCTGTTTAGAAAATATACTATTTCAAACACTCACTGAAATGCTGTTCAGTGAAACTTTTCTTTCTATTAGTAGCTGTAAAGCAAGTTAATAATATATAGTTATGCCCTTGGTCCAAGGTCTTACATACATGTGATTATTGCACATGTGCTGGCTCTACTACTTCTAGAGGTTTGCATTTAAAAAAAACCCAAAATGTCACAACAGGTGGAGGCCACAGTATCTAAATTTATATTATCCTGAGTCTTCAGGAAAGCTGTTCTTTCTTGAAAGACCTATTTTAGAACAACTTCTTGTCAGGATGAAGAGATCTGACATTACTTCTTTTGGATATGGGACTCTTGCAAATACATCTTGGTATAAGGCTTATGCAGTAGCCATAACTTTCTGTATTTTGTTACCTTCTGAACAGCACACTAATCCCATGAATTTTTCTAAATTGAAGCATACACAACTATTGCTTTGCTCCAAGAGAAATTTGCTTAATCTACCCAATTATTATAATCTACCCAACAATTTTTTTTCTGGGGCATTAATAGCAGGTCAGAAGAGTTCTTTTAAAAAGCAGCTGTGCAGGTGCTAAATGTTTGCTTTTGAACTGGAAACTTAGCTGCTAGAGTAAGCTGATAGTAGATCATACTACAAACCTGTGAAAACAGGTTTGCTATTTACAATTCTTGTTTTCTAAACTTTTTATCTTGGTGTGAGGTTAGTGTTAAGTCAGTATCAGCTGATGTTTGAGAAAGAGGCAGTAGCTGCCAAGTGTATTGGCAGTAGAGGTCTGGTAAAGCTCATTTAGCTTTAATTGCCATATTTAAAATATATTACTTTATGACTTGAGACTGGTCAGGATGAGTAGTCTAGAAGATGCATGTGTTTATTCTTAGTGATGGCAAATCATTACTTCGAATCCAGCTAAAAGTGTGAAAAGTATCTTGAGAAATAGGTGAAAAAAGGTAGTATAGTTTAATCCACACTGTGGAAGTGTAGCCACTGAATTTAGATAAGTAGATCAATCTATACAATTATCCTCCATAGCCTCTGCTTTAAACTTCCACAATGCATCAGTGAAGGTACTTTTTCTTGGTAAGGTAGATATTGGTAGATCTTTAAAACTTGAGTATTTTCTAAGCTAAGCATAGTAATCCTAAGTGTGTTTACCTAATTGTTTGGTTTTTTTTTTTTCAATAGCCATACATGCTGATATTTCTGATTGAATATTAATTCAGAAATAGATCTAAGATGAGAAAAATATTCATGGATCTCCACCATGAATCCCAGTATAGTGAAGGATAAAATAAAAGACGAGTAATAAAGCATGTGTGTGCACAAACATGTGAAGGGTAAATATTGTTTTAAGAAAAAAATAAGGTGTTAAAAGAATTCTGATATTATGAATTTCAGATACTGACATTTTTGTGAGATTTGAATCTATTTAAATCTCAAATTCTATGCAAAGAATTATTTGAATCAAAATATGATAGGGGCGGGGTCTGTTTTTTCCTTTTTCTTTTTTTTTTTTTTTATGTTTGTTGGTGAGGTTTGTTTGTTTGTTATGGGTTTTTTGTTTGTTTGTTTTGATCTGAGCAAAATGTTTTGGGCTGTGCCTGGAATTTTACCCAGCCATTAAAAGAGAGATTTGAATTATAGGAATTCAGATTCTGTAGAGAGGCACTGAATTCTCACAGTTGCATTCTATTTAACTTAAGCAGCAAATTTATGTCCCTTTTCACTTTATATCACTAGTATAGAGTTTTTGTATTCTGATATTCTCATACCTTATAGATTGCAAACTAGTTAGCTGCACTTGTACGAGGCTGCTTCCATGAATTATATTTTAGCTGAAGATGACCTGCTAATGAAATAACTTTCCATATTAAAATATTTGTCATTTGACTAGTGTCCTAGTCTGCATAGCAACCTAAAATGACTTACTGCTTTTTAAAAATTATTCTTTTATCCTTTTAAATTGTCCTTATACCCTTTTTAAAATTACCTGTTATAAATTCAGGTCCTCCCTGTCAGAACTGTAATAGTTTTATCAAAAAAGCAATTTTATGAGCAAGTAATACCCTAACAAAATAGATATAAAGTAATTTCTTCCTTTGAGATAGAATTTACCTAAGAACTGAGTTTTGGAGGGGTTTGCATGCTTTGTTTTGCTTTCATATTTACTTTTCTCTGGGCTTCTATCTAATTTTCAGTTTTAAAATTTTTTGGTTTTCTCCATGTAAGGGGATTAATTTCTTGGAGAGGGAAAAATAAAATCCAGTATGAAGGAATATCATTTAAGTTTTGTTTGCAGGGTGAGTGGAGTGCATACTATTAGCTATGCTAATGGCCACCTCATACTGATTTTTGGCTGCTCACCTGCAAGGCACCACTGCTGTGTTACTAAGCAAGGAAGGGAGCAATAAGGAATTGTTATAAGTGGCCAACAGTATTGTCATAGTAGAAGCTCTGCAAAATAATTCCTCTCTTTGGAGAATACAGATGATGATAAATGCTAGTTCTCTCTTGAGGCCTTTAGCAGAATGTGACCTATTGTTTGATTGTCTGTCTCAGTTGACAAGATTCCTAGACTAATAAATCTTCATAAGCACATATGGCAAAAGCCAACAGTTGTCAACTCTTTCAACAAACTAATTTTGTCAGTGTATATTTTATCAATTTTTTATCAATCAATCAATCAATCAATATTTATAGGTTAGTTAATTACCAGGGAAATTATAAATATCAGTATCATTCATTGTACAGAAAATCTATAGCTTGTATTAACAACAAATATTTGGGAATGGGATATGGTTTTGAAGAGCTTGTCCACTGGCTTTTTAAACTCAGGCTTATACTGAAGAATTAGATATCATACATCTTTCAGTAATAGGTATCTACCATGGGTGCAGTTTCATTCTCAAAATTCTTTCATGAAGAGAGGATGTTTTGCTTGGGAAACGTAAGAGACTAGAAAAACAAGTAGATATCTGAACAGTAAAGAAGAACACATGAAATCTTTAAAAGCTTGTATTTTTTTCAAAGCTCTGAAGCTAATTAATATCTGAAATCAGTAAAGCAGATGCCTGTTTCTTTGTATCCCTGCAAATAGTTAAGTCCATTGCTATTCTACACTCCTGGCTGTCTGCCATGGTATGGTTAAATTTGGAAGTCTGCTAAACCAAACTGAATGCAGTTAATCAGCTCATTGTATTGGAATGGCACTCCCCTAATCTTAAATTTGGTTTATTCTCAAATAATTATGCTGTGTTCAATTTTAGCCTCTAAGTATCATACAAGCTATTTGCAAAACCCACTTTGTGTAAGGGGAGAATGGAATGCTTTGTCTGGTGAGGCAGAAGTAGATGGAAAAGACATTATGAAGAGGAAGATATATTTTCTTCTTCAGATGAACTTGGCTGTTGTGGTATGAAGATGCATTTTCTCCTGCTGTGATGTAGAAGGCAAAAACCCCCTAATATCCAAGACACCATAAGCTAGAGGAATAACAGAGTATTAGAAAATGATGAGCAATAAAACAGATTACAACACCCTGAAACGACATGCTGCCAGGCACTTACATTATTGCATGGAACTCTTCAGTCTCCACTACTGCACTGAACTGAAAACACAGCAAAAAGGTCTCTGATGAGACCTGCTCTTTGAGATCTCAGATGGCAGAACTCCATGTTCAGAATTTCTGCTTCTAGTAGTTTGCTAAGGAATCAGAAGAAAAAGAGAATAAAAGGCAAGAGAATGAGTCACAGTGCTTACATAAAAACATACAAAGTCATAATTCCATGTTTGTTCATATAACTCCTCGTATTAGTCTCACAAAAAGAGTTTAAAAGGCATTCTCTGGATAACTGTATTCTCTCTCAATTGCAGTAGTTCATAGATTTTGGTAGTGTAATAACTTTACAACACCTTCTCTGTCATGTTTGTTTCTGTGATTGGCTCTACATGCAATGAAACACAGGTAGATTTAATAACTATATGGATACTTAGCTTTATATTGCATATATATATCTGTTTCCTCAGTACTTTATTAATGAAAATCATATCCATTGTTGCTTATCTAAAATACTGCTTTAGTTGCATACCATTACTTTGTATTTGAAATGCTGTATTTACATTTTATAACAATTAGCTTTTAAGCAACTAAAAAGCAGTCTTGTCAACATTGATTAATTCAAGATAACTTAAAAGAGTGTCAGATTGTGCATGAAGCTTGGGGGCTTTGTTTGAACTGTATTTCAGGCATTTACAGTTTCTTTCAGATACCTAGCTGAGAGACTCAAGTCAGGAGCCCAAGTTAATTCAGTTGTCAAGAAAGAACTGTTTCCAGCCAGGCAATTAAAACCCCTTCCAAATTGGTTGCCTACATAACCTGATGTAGAGGTGCTGAAAGATTTCTTTTCATATGTTTTTTCCAGCTATCCATTTTGTAGCCAGTACAGGACTTACCTGATTCAAAGAGCATGCTACATCTGCAAACTCCATCGCCATTCTTTGCTATAAACTTTTTGTACAGCTACCACAGATATAATTTACTTTTCAGATATCATGATGGATCTGTGTGCACTACCTAATGTGCTAACACATGAATTGCTCTGTTAACAAAGATGAATCATTTTAAAAGTTTGGAAGTAAATTGATCTTCAATATGTAAAATTTAAAGAAAGCATTCTAGAAAATACAGGCCTTATTTGTATTCTATGACTGGAACTAGGATGTAGATCTTTAGCCGTAAAACACTAACACAAGACATCTACAAATCTTGACACTTTTCTAAAATCTTTACAGTTTACTAATAGAGCTCTGGTGAAAGTCTATAAAAATTTTTTATTCAGTGGACATTGAACCTATCTCGAAATTGCATTAATATTGATGATTAACCTCTTTTTTATATCATTGGCCTGAAGTGTCATTCAAATTAAACACTCTCAGTGATGAATGTAACACCTGTGAGAGATGGAAGGAGTCCTGGGATATGTAAAGACTCCTGGTTTAACTTCCCATATCTTATATAGCTCTGCATGTATTTGCTAGCACTGATAACACTGACTCCATCTGCATATGACCTCTGCTGCTCATAGAGCAGACTGGTTGAGTCAGTTCTAAACCAGTGAAAAAGAATTCTATCTGTATAATGCAGCATACTAGATTTTGGGTGAGAAAAAGAAATCTCCTTTCCAAAACCTGGTGAATAAATGAGTGTGACTAATCATGTGAGGAAATCTTAGATCTACCTAGAAGATGAATGATAGCTATTTATTTTTGTAAATGTCTATTTTAAGAATACTTTAAGTCTGAACACATAGTATTTTACTCTGCGAGTTGGCATTACATGGAATATAATATTATTTTTCTGTAAAAGAGCTGAGCAAGCAGTATCCAGGTATCTGAGCAAGGAATATTTTTGCACTTGTGTCTACATCAGAATAATTTTACGATTCTATTTCAGTTACTTATTAGATCTGATAATGTATCATAAGATAGTTGAAATTAGCAATAAGCATGGTATTTTGTTTTTCAACAGAGGACAGATTAAATCAAGTATGAATGCACTGCTGTTAAATGAGACAGTTCTTTAAAATGTACTGTTTCTTGCAGTATTAAATAGTTATTTGTTGAAATTATTCCAAATGTACTCTGTACACAGTGTATTGCATTTCACATTTTCCCTGTGGTATCTTGTTTTTAATTTTGAATCTACGGGACTCCCTGCCGCCTAAGGGTAAATGTTCTTTTACCTTAACTTTTAGTTTGGTATGAATTACTTTATACATTATGACAACTAAGTTCATTGCATAATTTTTTTTCTGCCTTCTTCCTCCCTATTGGATATAACTATTTAACCAGCCTAGCCACCTTGAAACTGAACATTTTCTGCATCTGTCACAGGTTACTACTGGTTGAGCTACAGTTTCTGTGAACTTATCCTCCTCAGTCTTTTGTTGGGATTGTATTGTTTTATTAATATTTTTTAATATATTTGTATACATATGTATATTGTGTATATATATATGAAGATAGAAAATTTATCACATAATTATGGTGAATTATATAATGCATACTTATTTAAATTATAATACATATATTTGCCTTTCAAATGCCTTGTTGACTAAATGTTTTACATAGATGTTCAATATCTAAAAGAAGCCCCACAACTCTATTCCATGTTAAAGCATCTTCTGTGCTTTGTATTTATGGCTGAATGAGCTGATAACAGTCACATATAAACAGGAATATGTCTCTCCCAGTAAGATGTGTGTCCATACAGCAACAAATTTGGGAATAATCCTTGCTTCAGCTTTCCAAAAAGTCCATTTCACCATAATTTCAGATAAATAGTATTTAAAGTTTTGACAATTAATTTAAATTATTGTGGCCACTCCAGAACTGCTCCTTTAACTTCTGGACACTTTCTCTTCTGTCCTGGTGATAGTTGTGATGAGTGATGCTGACCATTCTTTTTATGAATGTAGTAGACTTAAAGCCAAAATTGTTAAGGAGCTGGAAAGAAAAACAGATCCTCAGTATCAGCAGTCTGAGATTTTTCTGAGTTGTGACAGAATTTTAAGCTCTTGGAAAACGTTACCGGTAAAAAGAAAAAATAAAAAAAATTCAACAAGTATCACTGAAGCTCTTGAATTGTGACAGGAGGAACACCTTTTTTGTACTGTTATGGAATGTAATTTTTTTTTTTTTTTCTTAAAGGAACGGTCACAACCAGGATTTATTGCTTGTGGTTTGATCTACTTGCCTTATAACAACACATCCAAATCTAGTTTACTGGTAATAGCATATTGCTGGTAAATCCCAAACAGAAGTGCTTCACTACATTTCAACATAAGTTTAAGGCATGAATGTAAGGCATTAAATTCTCCTCAGAAGATGATGGAGATTTCTAGTGCCCATTTCTTTTTGAAAACAGTTCATAATATTTCACATTTAATGTCCATTTTTTTTCTGTGTTTATGATTCCTGTGGGAATATTAGTATACTCTTTCTATATGTTTTATTTCAGTTAATTCTTTGGCTCCCTTGAGTCAGTTTGCCACAACTGGCTTCTTTGTTACCTTTGGTACTCACCAGCCTAAGTGGAAAAGCTTTGATGAAACTAAAACCAAAGTATGTTTCTCTCTCTCCTGTTTTGTTCTTGGATTGCTTACTGCTGTGGGCCTTCACAGACTGAATTGTTCATACAATTTGCCAACATATTTTACCTATCTTATTTCAAAATTTTATCATATGTCTTTGATCTGCTGTTTCAGAAACCAGTTAAAAATCCCTGAGGTATTTAGCTCACAGAAAAAGTTGGCAGCATATCATGAATTCTGAACATCATTTTGTTGTTAGACATTTAATCTTTATTTTTCTTAATTAGAATCTTAGTTCTAATCTCCAGAGTATACTTCTCTTGATTTAATAATTTTTCCTTTCTTCTCACATTTATTATACCTCTTAGACTGTTGTAAAAAGAAAGCTCATATGACACAGGGAATAAAAAGAGAGCTTCTTGCTAGCCTTTAGGGAGATGACTTCACAGTTATCAATCAAACTCCCACACAGCTGCAACAATCTGCTTTGACTGATGACCCCATAGTCACCTCCCTAAAGGGTGCCTAGAGGTCTCTCTTCTCTACAGTAACTCAGAGATATTCTTTGACTAATATGTGAAGGGTTTCCTTGCTGTCTTATTTTCTCTTAATTCTGTGCCTTAATTTCTGTGCTTTTTTTCCCCTGATCTATTTTCACTCTTCTGTGTTATTCTATATATTTATGCAATAGTTTCTTCCAGTTAACACAAGACAATATACCACTTGGGTAAAACAATAATTTGTTATGAATCTGCATTTTTCAAGAAATCTGCCAGATATAGATGCAGTTGACTGTAACCTTTCAACATGAAGAGTCCTCTTGGGCCAAAGGACAGCTGATTTCTTTAGTTCTAAAGAAAACAGTGAAGGCATTTGGTTCTCCAGCCCTGAGCATGGTACAGCCTGCAACCACTCTCCTTCCTGCTTTTCTACCTTAAAAGAAGGTGACAGCATCCAGATCATAGGAAATGTCTATGCTATGTATTGTCTTCCAGGCATTGTCTGAGAAAGCACTAAATGCCGTGGGCCAAAACAGCTGCTGCTCCAGTAGTCAATGTCAAACCCCTGCTCTGGTGTGGTTTACTGCTGGTTTGGTAACCTGTCTGCTACCATAGTTTTGGTACATGGCCATAGCCTCTTGTAGTTTCAGTTGCATTTATTCAGTTATGCATCATAAAATAGTGAAATGTTTACCTTGTTCACAAATAGAAGCATTACTCCTGAAGAAGGGACTTGTTTCTTTTGAGGACTGCTTCCAAAATACTCAACTGAAACCTAAGAGGGATCATCTTTATATATAACGAGCTATTTCCATCTGGCTAGGAGGAACTCAAAAGTGTGTGTTATCTGTAAAAAGATTAAATGAAAATATAAAGAGGGCCCTCTTTCTAAACATACCATATAGATACGAAGGTAGTTTTAAAATTAGGAATGGTTTGATAAATATATCAATATGGCATTCTTGAGTTTTAGGGATTTTTTAACACTGTTGAGCTGCACCTGAGGGGGTATTTAGGTTTGTTCTTACTGCGTATGAAATAACTGAATATATTGATTTATTCTGTTATGGCTAAGAAACCACCAACAAGGGGGTGCTGTCCTGCTGGACCTTGCATTTGCAAACAAGAACTGATCAGGGATGTTGAGATCAGGAACAGACAGTGACCACTGAAGTAGTGAAAGTCAGGATCCTTAGAGACAGCGGTGAGGAAATTAAGCAAGATCACAAACCTGGATTTCAGGGGCCTTTTCAGGAAGCTGCCTGGCAGAGTACCCCGTATAAGCATTTGATAGATGCTGCTATTGCTAGGCTGTTACATGCTTATAATTTCATTAATTTTAGTTTCAAATCTTTCTTAAATGTGTAGCACCTTCTTGCTTTAATGTTGGTAGGCCATCATGTATATTTAAAAAAAAAATATTAAAAATGTTTGTCATGGTCTGTAAGACAATGTCAAGTGAGTATTTTCAGCCAAGTGAGATAACAGGAATAAAATGCAATCATTGCAGTAATTTTCCAATTAAATTAAAAAGATGTGATTATTGAATGCTGTTTTTAAAAAACATAATTTCAGGTGTATTCAAGTCATATTATGAAGCTTATTTCCAAAGTAAAAAGGCAAACATTTCTCATTATATTAATGACTTTATTATGAGACCAGAAAAGCCAAAATATATAACTTTGCTATTTTAATATTAAAATCACGAATGTGAATTAAAGCTGTGGATTTCATTTTTATTTTAATTCTGAGATGATTACAGATCTTTTTTTACTTATTCCAGCTGCCTGCATAATACAAAAATAAAAGCAAATTTATGCAAAATACATGGCACAAATTAACATATATTAAAATCCTAGTTAGTTACTTCTCAACTAGTTTGATATTTTTGCAAATGAGAGAAGAACAATGTCGATAATGTGTCACACATCAGTCAGATATAATCTTTTGCTTTCAAAACTACAAACATAATCAGAAAATATTGATGACTATTTTTGGCTGAGCTGCAAGTGTATTAGTACTACAGACTATAATGTTCCTGGAGATATTTTAAAATAGCTAGCTTAGGTACCAGTAGCATGGAACTTAAAAAGGGTAAAATAATCCTTAATTATTCCTTCTATGGCAAAGCTGGGAATTCCTCCAATGCAGCATTACGTCTGCTTCCTATTTGGTCTATTTGTCTGTACTGAGAACACACCACCAGATATGAATACCCTAATCAACTCAGAAGCTGTTTTGCAACTCAGAATTTTAAAAGCTGTACTCTGAGGATGATGTATATCTGGTATATCCCACAGGCCCTTAATTTGAATTAAGAAGATTTATTGTATTCAAATCTTAAATTGCATTTTAATATGCATTTAAAAGATTATGATTGTGTTAATAGTTATTGGGAAAACAGCATTTTGATTGGTTTCAATACTAGTAGTTGTATTTGCTGTTATGCATTTCTGTTCTGAAGCTAATGAAGAATGAAATCTGTACCTAGTTCTTCTAGCATTACAGCTGAAGCTTGAAACATATTAATTAAGACAATTTTGCTGTGTATTCTCCTCCCCTGTGTAATTTCACATTTATGAACGCAGTGCCAAATAATCCCTTTGGCTTGCTTTTGGGGAAGAAACACTGGGCACTCTCATCCTGTTCTACTTGGTCTGGTGATGTATAACTGTCCACATGAAGGATTCATCCACATGAAGGATCCACAAAAGTGATGTGCAGGATTTCAGCTGCCATTAGTGTTGACAGCTCTAGTCTCTTCAGACTCTTTCCTATCTAACATTTCTGTTTTAGCAACACTAACTAATGTTTCTGCCCTTGTAGTACAGAGACATTTGGGAGAAGTAGATTCTGCTGCTGTCAGCATCAGAGGAGCTGGCAAATTCCTGTGGCAGAGCAGAGGCAAGGGATGTCTGATGCACCTGTATCATGTCTTTTATACAGTACCCAGGATAAATACCAGGGGCTTTCTTAGAGATAGAGTGTATACTAGCTTGCATGTGCATACTGTTTATGTACTATAAACATTATTACACACAGATATACAGGCATAATATGCTTTCAGTCAGTTATCACATAGATTTAAGGAAGTCCATGTCTTCCTAAATATAATTAAAATACTATGTTGGTATCAGCTTCTTATTTTTAGAATCATAATCTTATTCTTAAGATTTTACATCATAGAAGTATAAAAAGTAATTTCAGTTTCTAGTCCTGATGAACTAGATGTCTCATCTGAAAGGACTGCTTATGCCCACATTAGCCTGAAAAAAATTTTTTTTAAAGAGCTTATACAGTCTTCTGTGAGATTTGCAAATGCAAAAGTAAAGAAGGATTTTACTTTGGCTTTTGTAATTAGTATTAACATTTATATGTGAAGCTGCTTCTTTTTTTTTTTACTTGGTTAGACAGTGGGTTGGTGATATATCATTGAATTTCTACTGGAACATCTCAAGTTCTCAGGTTGCCTGCTTTTGTGTGGACCACCACACTAGAACGAATGAGATATGCAGAGTAACTAATAAAGTCATGTATGTTTTTTTCTTAGGTTTTCTTTTAATTATTTTTTTGAGCATAGGCAGTAAATTACTTAGAGAAAATACTGAGTATCACAAGAAAATAGCCAGGGTTAAAAAGAAATTACAAGTGGAACAATTACAACATTTTTTTGAGTGACTGTACAAAATTAATGTTAATACTAAGCATCATAGAATTATTCTGATGCATAAAAATCAATGAAACAGGAAAGATACTAAAAAAATTTTTCCTGATTAAAATTTCTATGTGCATCTAGGTTCTAAAAATTACCAAAATCAATTTCATCAGCAATATGTGAGAAATTTGATTAATTCATGTAGTTTGGGGGTTTTGCAGATCTATGGTAAAAGGTATAATTTTCATACTCTTTCAGTAATTTCTGTAAACTCAAATGTATTTGTATGTGTTCAGCGAAGGAAGATTTTTAAGACTTTTCAATGTGTTTATCTAGTTTCTATAGTATTTTTAGTAGTTTCGTTAGGAAATGCAGGTGTCTCGTGGATAGAGGTTAAAAAAAATGGATAGAGGTTAGAAAAACTGGACAGAATTTGGGTCTTAAATAAATTTGGGTAAATGACAGTTTATTGAAATACTTGGAGGTAGGGTTCTAAAAATTGACAAAGACCACAGGTTATGTGGCCTATATGGGGTCACCATTTACCTACTGTTTGTAAAGAAAAAACTTCAGATTTTCTTTCACAGCTAGATTTGGTATCTGCCCTTTTTTGTAGTGGGTATGTTTATATGTACTGCCCTCAGGAAGAAAGACGGCTTCCTTTGTTACCACGAGGAAGAGGCTTTTTACAGTCCTTTAACTTTCACAGTGCCTCTGTAGATAACAGCTCAGAGAAGGTGGGACAAATCCTTTGTTATTAAGCTTCCATCTAGTTGGTAGCAGTAATGTGGGTTTTGGAGAAAGTCAGAGTTCACATTCAAGGTCCAAGAAATGGACCTTGGTAGTCTCACAGATTTCTGTCTGCTAGATTCAAGAACTCTAATGTCTTCAGACATTTTTCACCTCCAGTCTCCACATTCCCAGTTCCCACATCAGTGTAGTAGCCAGAGAAGGAGCAATCCTAGCTGTAGTCCTAATGTCTATAGATGGGATCTTCAGAGGATTCCAGTAGCAAACTGAAATATCTTGATAGTGATTTTCTCAGGCACAAACTGGCCATACTTAGGCATCTTTTCACAGGCAGAGCAAAATACGTGCCATCCTTCCGTTTGAGCAGCTGAGCTTTGGAAACATTTTAAATAGCTACAGGCAGTGCCATAAGCCAGATTTCCATTTCAAGTTCTGTCCTTTGATTACTTTTGATTAGTAAGGGTTTTATTTCAATGTAAGGCTTCAAATTAGCTTCCTTTTCCTAGACATCTGAAAACCTCCACTTGGCAAAGCATAATGTCTGTGTCTTAGACACTAGAGATTCCGCTGGGAAAAAGACCTTGACTGTAGAGTGAATTCTGTGATACCAAATTGATGTGGACTTGAATTTTAGCTTTTTCTGATTAAAACCAGCTCTGTCCCGTGAGGATTTTCTGTTGCCTAATACCAGTTAAGCACACATTTTTCTCAGATGAGTCTTTCACCTCTACTTAACCTGCTGAACTTGAAAAAAACAGAACTCAGGAGCTGGAACTAAAATACTTGCACCTGGACTTGCCAGGGTAGTAAATTTTTAACAAATGTGGATCAGCTGGAAGAGGGAGGGTAAAGTCTTTGTGGGTTAGAATTCATTTGAACAGAAATTGCTGAGGAGACTTGGTAAGTGCTTACTATGCTTTTTCAAATAAAAAAACCCCAAACTTTAAAATATTTTCAATTTCATTTTATAAAGAAATTGAAAAATAATTCCTAACATATTTTTGTATTTTTCCATTAAGAGGTAGATCTTTCCCTACATGGTGGTTCAAATTAACTTGTAGTCAAATGCAACATTCTACTTAGTTTCAAATTAGCAGTAGTTGTAATGACTGACAAAGCCTGTGTTAAAAAGGAGCAAATGCTTAAAGGCTAGCAGTTGAAAATTCTGATCAGCATGCTTTTCTATGTGTGTTTCTTAGAGTTTTACTATGTACTTCTGTGGGGTTTACGAGCTGAGTAATGGTGAAACAGTTTGTTGGTTTTACCATGATTCTGCATAAGTTCATCATCAGAACCATAGCAGAGTATGGTGAAACCAAGGCTTTGGTTTTAATCCTTAATTGTTTTCGGGTTTGTTTTTTATCAATGATACCTAGCTGCTTTTTTTTTTTAATATCAAGCTATAGCAGGTAGCATGCCTTTCATATATGGCAGCTAAATTAGGCTCTGAAAAACTAGATAAATTCTGTTATGTAAGGAGTTTAGCATGTGAGTCTGCTGCTAGGTGTGCTCTAGCAGCATCTTGTCATGGTTACTGGAAACAGAGTATCCAGTATGAATCTTTGTACAATCTATCACATGCAAAAGAGACACAATGCTTCTAATCTTCAGATTGTGTCAGACAGTACAAACAAGCTACCAACTGTTATATTTATGTTTGTAAGTGCACTTCTCAAAAAATAACATTGTTTTATCAGTTGTTGTATAGAAACCTTTTTGGTTTTAATTGCTAGAAAAAGGGAAAAATTATAAATATGTAGTTGCTAAAAGTAATAATTGAATTTTTAGAAATGGTGTTTGTGTTCTACACTATTAGCTGATGAAACAATTTCAGAAGCGTGGTAAGAATGCTCATAAAACTGATATACATAACCCTGCCACTGATGCACTGTAACCAGAAATTTGGAGTGTAGGCCCATCTGAATGCTAAATACAGTTTCTATGTGCTGTGTGTTTTCTGCTCCAATGTAACCTTTGCTGTTATTCGCTTTAGCATGCCAAACAGAGATCAGGATCTCTAGACAATCGTATCAAGATTGCTTTTCTGTCTCTGCTATTTTTCAGCCTCTAAAATAGAGGGACAGTTTCTCTGAGAACCAAAGCAAATATGAGTTTTCCAGAGGCTACTACAAAATGGAATTAACAAGTCTGTCCTCCTTTCTGTCCTTATGGAGCAAGGTGCCTCAGTCTAGGAGAAGCAGAAATACAGTTCAGAATTACCTCAGAGCGTGGCTGATCTCAGATACTTAACCATGCTGGCTTAGAGGTCTGACATAACTTGATTGCTGTCCTGATTGCTGAAGTCCTCAAACTAGATTACATCCATATACGTAGCCAGTGCTTCGCTATATTATTTGTCTTTTCCTACAGCATGGTCAACAAATGTTAACTGCTTTTTGCAGCAGCTGGCTAATGGAGATACTTTCAATTCCTAAGACCTCCGTGAGATTCAGCCCTTTGTTGTTCCTAGAGATATGTTAGCTTATGGAGGTGTGACAGGCCACAGAATATGGAACATTGTCATTCAGGAACTACAAAAGTAAATTTAAATCTAATCCCTTCTCCACCTCAGGAAGATTCTTTTGTCTTCCTCAGGGTGATCTGATGATCATCTGATGTATAATACCATGTTTTTGAAATGTAACAGGATTGATGGTCTTGGCTTTGCATTTCTGCAAGATAAATGTCAGCTGGCAGCATTCAAAGGAGAAAAATCATTCTTAATAGCACTGAAAACTCCACATAGTCTTGAGAGTCTAAAAATCTAAAAATTAATGGTTCTCTCCAGCCACATTTAGTACTGTCACGTTTCTAATTTCTGCAGACGTCTGTAGATTTTCTGTGTAAAAAAAGTGTCATCATCTGCTTCTGACCTATCAAATGCAGCTCAGCGTTCATTCATTTGATATATTATTGACTCAAGCTCTAACTCTTCTTTACTTCTTTCCATTAAAGTGCTTAAACACAAAACATATGACAGGATTATCATGAGAAGAATGCTTGAGCAGGATGCAGCTGTAACACTATGCATTCATCACACTTGGAGTAAGAACATAACAGTTTTCCTGGGCTTACCATCTTTGTTCCTGCTCATCAGTTGCAGGCAAACCTATGCAGACAGCATTATTAGCACAGTGTCAATTTTTTAACAAGCCTATGAGTTCTGTTGGATCATGCAAGTTGTTATAGATGTGAATATGCCCAGGGATTTTCAATAGGATAAGATGAAATCTCTTAAACTAAAAGTGCGAATGATCCAGAAACGATAAGACACCAGCTAGGTTTTTTAACTTGTTATCTATGTTATTGGCCCATTTTCCTTGACTGTTCTTTGGGCTTTTTTATTACTTTGATAATATCTTTTACATCTTATTCATTTTGTAGCTGCTGCTTGATTCTTTTGTTTTTGTTAGCTATATCTTTGTCCTTTTTCCAGGATTTTTTTTTCCTGTTTCCTCTCTCCTTTTTTTCAGATATTTCTGCAAATGTTTTGACTTTAATTGTGTCATGAGTGATCTGCATAGTTACAGCTGTATTCGCTGTTGACTGTTAGCTGTACAGAAAGTAGAGTAGATAAGAAATCCCAAACCAGTTAATTACTGAATCAGCCTTGGGAAATAATACCTTCAGCTGTGCCATCAAGCATAGGACCCATCTGCAGCAACACTAGTGTCACTTGATTGACATGATTGTGCTGTGGGCAATTAATTAGTGTAGATATTTACTGTGTTGTGACCACCAGTTTTAAAGCAGTTGGTTTAATCTTTGCCTGAAATATGATCATTTCCCTGCATTTGGAAGAAAAGGCAGAGATACATTCAGTCAGTGTTCAGTTGTTTCAGACCTACAGCATGGTGAACTCAGAAAAAATAGTTTGATTACTGTCAGCAATACACGATTGGTGTCATCTGTTTTGACTGCACTGAATCTGGTATTTCAACAGTTGGAGTGAAACCGAGTGAACAATAGAATTACAGGAGGCTACAACATGTTTCAGTGGCCATGACTTCTTACCTTAAAGATTTTATCTGATGTATAAATAGTGTTCTCAATCAGTGGTCAGACTGGCCTTAAAATTCTTTATTCTAGATGAATGTGAAAGTTTTGTTAGTTTCTATTGAGCAATGCTAAATTTACAGCAGTGTATCATTAGTTTTCCATGCACTGGAAAATCATTGAGTTAATTTATGTTGTTATTTTTGTCTCAACATCATAAACCAAGTATCTATTTGATGTTTTGTTATGCATTTTATTTCAAAACACTTTACATTGTTGATTTAACTATCATGAATGAAAAAGGCTAAGGGAAAAATACAAACTAAATATGTCTCTTTCCTGAGCCTCTGTTCTTAGTCTTCATTTCTAGTATGTTTTTTTTTACAACTCATTGATGCAACTCCATCTTACTGGTTTTGTCAAATCATAAAGTTTAAATAAAAAGGTGCCATGTGTATCTCTTTTGGTTATTTATTTACATGTTTTTGACCAAAAGTATTTACAGCCTTGTTACCTCTCTTTTTAGTGATTGCTATGATTTTCAGACTTTTACACTTAAAATTTTCAAGCAGGTGAAAAATGAGGCCATCCAGCAGGAGGTTACCAATAAATCCTTTAGGGATCTGAAAAACCTATTCCCTGTCCTTTCTGATTTATAGCTTTGGCAGCTTCCTGCTCTGTTTCTACACAGAATAAATACTGAATTTTATTTCAGACCAGAAAAAACACCTTAGTTGTTTTGGCTAAACACCACATAATAACTCGACTTCCTCCAGCTCCTGTTCAGCATCATCTCCGTACTTCTCTCATCATGGCCCAAGAACCTCCTCTTTCCAGGATAGCTTTAGGTCTTTCTTGAAAAAATAGTCATACCTTGGTAAGGATGAAAATTTCTGGAAATTTCATAGTTGTGTCCTCTTGGGGTTTATTTTCAGATATTGGAGTGTGCTGCAGACATCATTATGAGTGCAAATATTATTAGACTAGGACAGCAAATTGCTGTATGGTAGTTTAAGCTCAGAATCATGCAGTAGTGTCTGATTAGTGAAATGGAGCTAATAAGAAATACCACATATTTTTTCCTTGATCATTTGTTGCTCAAACTCCACAATTCATGAGGACATCAACAGTTGTTAATACTTGCCTTTCAATGTCATTAAGTGGGCTCTGGGTAAAACCTTGTGGGATCTTTTCACTGGCAGAAGCTCAAAGTTACAAATATTGATGAGATACACATGAAATAAATATGCATGAGAAAAATACATCATCAGAAATCTGTATGACCTTTGTGTTACTGCAGCCATGTGTGATGAGAAACCACAGTGATGTAGGACTGTGCTGCAGTACATTCCTCTTAATAAATCTGCCAAATTTTCTCTGTGTACAGATGCTTATGAGTGTAAATAAAAGCTGGCTTTAATTAAAGTGCAGAACATTTTTGCTCAAAACACAGTATTTAAGAGGGTTTTTTCCTCTTGCTTTTTTTCCATTCTGTTATTGGGGAAATCTTAATCTCTTGATCAAAAGCAATTTAGTCCTTAAATCTAACCTGACTCTGTGACTGTAGCTCACTGGTGTAACCACAAATTCCATGTTCTGCTGGGTTGCTCACACAGCCACATCTGATCTGTCAAGTCTTCTAATAAGCACTGAGCAGCTGAACAAACTTTATTGAAATGTGATGGAATAGCTATGTAGGCTTGGATAACAAACACTGCCACAGAAAGAAGGTCAGCATTTGCTTTTCCCAAAGCAAAAGAAGAGTAATTTTAGAGTGGCAGGAATGTTTATAAGCTTACATGCTTCTGCTACCATTCTACTCCCACCATCTGGGTCTGGAAAACTCAGAAATCCTTGTCAAAATGCCCCTTGAATTCCCTGGGCACCTTAAGTATACTTTAGCATAACAACAGCTATTGATGTATGTGCTTCAAAGACCTTTTTTAAGCTCAGCTGAGATGCTCATCCAATAATTCATAATGATTAAACTTAAGGTCCATTGGTGGCCAAGACCAGTTGTGAGTGCCAAGCCTACACCAGTGATTTTCAATCACAGTCTGCACTGACTTAATTCAGAACTGTAGGTGTTTACTTCCTCTGACAAACAGATGGTAGCTGTCTGAGGCATGCCACCAAATTCAGAATTTGCTGCTGAGAAAGCTAGCCTTCAGAAGCTTGCTCTAGGTAGGAAGCCAGTGCAGAGTGATGAGTAAATGCTAGAACCTCTAACTGTATCACTCTTCTTCCTACACAGGGGATATGGAAGGGGAAAGCAAGCACTAGAAGAGTTAGTAAGCACTCAGACCCAAAAAAAGCCTTATTTGCCAGATGATCTTAAAAACATATTTTTGTACACATGTGCATTTCTGTGCCATAATTAAGCAAGATATCACCACATAAATATCAACCCAATAAAGTAATCACTCTTACCCAGGTGTTTCCATCACTATTTATATTCTTACTTTTTTAAGACAAATGTGTTCTCCTCGTGAGTTATTTGAACAAGTGGGTGGCAATATTTTGTATATATATAAAGTATTACTTCAACTGTATATCCATGTGTAAAAAACAATTGTATTTGTATGTGCATTGTATTATACATATATCTGTATGCATGTACCCAGATTCCATGTGTATCAGAGCTACCAAATCACCCGTGTTTCTCTTCTCCCAGTGAGATTTGTTTCCTAGGCCTGCAGTGCACTCCCATAGCCTCCATCACATCCATTGTTACCCTGGAGTGTGATTTCCCTGCTAGTTCTTCACCAGCATGGGGGTCACAGACTCACACAGGAAGTGCAAAAGGCTGAGAGCTGTGGATGTGAATGAATAACAATCTTAGAGACTGTTTCCTCCAGTGATAGATGTGCTGGTAGTTGTGGTGTAAGCGTTCAGAAGTAATCTCAGGGGAGTTTATGTGCAGTGTTTTCTTCTCAACACACCATTTTTACAACATGATCTTGGTGAAGTTTGTGCAGGCTGCTTTGTTCTTTCCTTGCTCCACTTCCCTTTTCCTAGCTCCCCTTTCCTTGGCTTTGTTCCCTTGTTCCTACATGCCCTAATATTTGTTTCCATTTAACCACTGGTCTTTATTACTTTGCTCCTTTTAATTATGCTTGGTTATGTTTTGTGTTGTATTCAGAACTAGGGATCAGGCTGCATCTTGCCTTGTTCGCTACTGGTCCGTCTGTACAGTGAGTTAGTCTTCCCTTTTGACCACACAACTGAGGAAAGAAACTCATTTTTCTGTGAAATGAGGAATTCCTGAGTGTCTGTGTACTGCACTGACATGTGGAAACAGCTCTATCCTTATCACTGTGTGAGCACTAAAATAGAGCTGAAAAGATCCTTGGTCTTCAGACATGCCTGCTGGCCTGTCAGGATCTTCAAAGCATCACTTCTTTCCACACTGAGAACTAACAGTACGGAGCAGAAGGAGGCAACCAAGAAGAAAATACCTACTGGCATGTAATGCCCTATTTCAGGACATGCTTTGAGCTTCTTGGAAATATTTTTTACTTCAAAGATATTTCTTGCTACAGAGAATAAGTCTTAAGAAAAAAAGTAGTTGTGTTATCTATATGTCATTCAAGCATAGCACAGTCAGTGTCAAGTACTTCACAACAAGTTTGACCTAAATTCTGAGAAAAGATCAACTGCGTTCTCTGTTCTGCTATCTTCTAGGGTTTGGAGCAAATATTGAGCAAGAAAGCACCAATGCTTTCACTTACTTTTGAAGAGTAATATAGAGGCAATATCTGCATTGCTATGGAATTTTAAATTTACCTCCTCAAATCTTCATTATCATTGTGTTGCATCAAACTTCATGATTTTGTAGTTTTGTCTAAACATGAAAGCTTTCCAAGTTTAAGACAGGATGGATTTGAAGTAGAGAATAATCTATCAGTAACTAAGGTATTGTTTTTTTAATAGCATCAAATTTGCAGTGCTTTAACATACAAAACAGCCCTAGTCCTCAGAATTGATTGTATTCTTAAGAGGTAGATAACAAGACAAACCATGTTTCAAAAAGGAGTTTTATATGTTAGATAGAATGTTCTGGAAACTAGCTTCAGTTTGTATGAAAAGTGTATTTGCTTGATTCACGTTAATCAAAGAATAATAAATAGGATGGTTATCAAAAGAATCAATTTTAAATGGTATTCATAAGTAGAAAATACACCTTGAAAAATTATACACTCCAGTCTATAAAAGCAAATATTCAGTCTTTGGCTGCTGAAGTGAAAAAGTGTTTTAAGTACCTGATACATAGGCTAGTGCAGTGATATATTTAAAAGACCCAGAGTAGTGAGCTTAAAAATTCTGCCTCTTTGACACACCCATTTCAAGATCTCCACAAACCTATCAATTGCCTATGTGTGTATTAAAATAACAGGAGATGCTTTCTTTTTGCAGCATCAAGGAGCAATTACCTAATGCAAGTGAACTGCTGCGAGCCAAAATGCATTTTTACTTTGATTAGTTTAGACTTTCTTGATGTATTTAATTATTTGGAATCATAGAAAAGCCTAGTTTGGAAGAGGCCCCCACAGATCCATTCAGTCAATCTTTCTCGTTAGAGCACAGCCTTAGATTAGGTTATCCCTGTGTTTAATTCTTCTCACAATGAATAATGTTTGTCTTGTATCTGGACAGAATTTCTGATGAAGCAACTTGTGTCTCTTGCCATTGGTTCTCTTACCATGCATCCTTGTGAAAGAGTACCTACACCTTCTCTGTAGTTGCCTTTGACATCCTCAAAGACTATCACTAAATCCACCCTTACCCTTCTCTTTCCTCCCTGAAACTTCTCGTCCTTAACTATCGTCTGTTCCCTCATCCCTCTTTTGTTTTTTTTTTCTGGCAATTTTTTCTGTAATTCTTTCATGCCTTGACTGTGTGCTTCATGAATTAAAAATTGTTTTATCTGCAGTTTGGAAACAATTTAAATAAAGAAATTACAATTGAAAATTCAATTCAAAGAATATTTAACTCAATTGAACAATTTTATATTTAATTCAGCTACTTGAAGTAGTTTGCCTTCCATATCCGAACTTTTCTATTTGCTTCCAGCTTGATTTTAAACTCAATATTTTGTATATATCAGTGTATGGAATCTAATTACAGAAAGCAAAAAAGCTCCAACATATAGACAAGAATCAAATACTTTCAGTCCATTGGAATTCTAACATGGTTAGAAAATAAAATCTTGGAGCAGGATATTGCAACAGAAATTGTGGAGGTAGTAAGAGTTTACCATCTGGCAAGGCCCTGGGACCAGATGGATCCACTAATGACTTTTATAAAACATTTCATCAGACCCTGCTGGAACACTACTGGGATCTTTAATTATAATAAATTAACAGAGTTCCACTCTTGGATGCTAGATTCAGATTTGTTGATCTTGGAAGGAAAGGCAAAGGAAATGTTCCATGGCATCTTTTCTTAGTAGTCTTTATTAGTAAGATGTAATGTTAAAATATTACCTGGAGTTTATTTTTTCATCTCAAGTACATTGTGTGCTTAAAAGAAATGCCTATCAAGGCGTCTTTTGCGGACACATCAGAGTGCTTTTGAAATTCTCACTTAGCCTTGTGCATGCATAAAAGCATTCATCTGCTTAGGACAACAGCCTGCCAGGAATCCCCTTGCTTTCTTTGCCTTCCCTGGAAGGAAGGGAATGTGCTCTTCCAGAGCAGTTAATCTCTGCCTCTTACCATATACGTGCATCATCTCCTGCTGCTGTTCCCACAGAGAGAAGGTTGAGATGTGGGGCAGTGACTGCCACTACCAGCAGGCAGTACCAGCCACAAACACTGCTACTTTTATCCTTTCCCTTTCCACCCCAACCCTTCTTTTTCCACAATTCTGAAAAGCAGGGAGAAATTTTCATGTGAAATATTCTGTGGGATTACAGCCTGGTCAGTGATGGCAGGCTGTCTGCTGCCACTGCTCAATTGTTTCTGGTTTGTCTTTGCTTATGGAGTAGCTCAGCTCTCACTGATGTGGGTGGTAAAGCCTTTGCTGGTATCATTTGTATAATGTTCTTATGGAAAAAGCATGGAATTTATGTGAATTGTATTTAAGAGAAATGCTCATTATTTTAAGGTGTAAGTCTTGATTTTATTTTTCCCACTTCATTTACTGATATTAGGTACTGGCACTCAGGACTGAGGTCTGCAAATACACAAACTCTGCTCAGAGTGTGCATACTCTGGTGGGTGGGCAGACCAAGGGAGTACAGGTTCAGGGAGGTAACCTTGTGTGGTGAGGGGTGCGAGACTGAGTAAATAAATCACTTGCTCAGACATGTTAAGTCTTCAGTGGTCCAGCCATATGCTTTAGTCAAACAGCATTGACATACCCAAATGTATCTCAGAGGTCTGCAGACTTTTTGTCTGTTACTTGTAGAAATTTGTCTGTTTACGTAATAAAGACCTTTATGCTTCTAGATGTTCTTGATGGAAGGAATAGGACGTTCTTCCTTAATAATATTTCTTTATACCAGAAGTTGCTGTTATTGAATGCCTAATCTATTTTAATCCTATTTTCATATCTGATTACCACAGTATTTCCGTATTTTCCAGTCGCACAGATAGTGACATGATATCACTTCAAGTGCTTTAGATAGAGGATAGGATCTTTGCTTAAAAAGGTTGAACGAACGCACCTATTGGTTCAGAACAAAACCAATGAAGTTTATACAGAAGGGCACAGAACTTGCACCAGCAGGAAATGTTACCACCTAAAGATAGGAAGTGACCCATGCAGCAGCTATGTTTTATAGTTGTACATACAATTTTTATATTTTAATACACAGAGAACATGTAACCCATATACAGGTATACAACGGTAATGAAAATTTGTTATTGAAGTTGGACTCCACTTCCTTGCTCTGTAACCCACTGTTCTGTCTGCTGAAAATAAATACTTGGTTATCTAACAGCCAGACTGAACGTAGGCAGCTACAGTGCATTGTAAAGGCTGTTAGTGGGAGATGAATGTCCTTAGCAGTTCATAAAAATCAGACTACTCATTTAGGTGCCAAAAATTGATATTAGTTCCTAATTTTAGTTTCCCCCCTGGTTGACTTTGTGTGGTAAAAAGGATAAACCACATAACAGGTATGTTCAGTATAGTCATATTTATGTTATAGGAAATGAGATCTTGTTCTTAACCTTATACACGGGAATGGAAATACCAAATGTAAAACAGGAACTTCTGTTACATGAAAACTGAACTATACAAAGCAATGGTAGGTGTAATTAAGCTGCACTTCTTTTAGCAGTGAGATTAACACAATTATCTTTTTCATCTGGTTCTTGCCATTGAAGAAAAGTATTCTAACTTAATTATAAGTGATCCTGTGTTCCCCTTAGATGTTTAGAATTGAGGTGAGCTAGCTGGTGCACAAATAATGTAGGATCCAAGCCTGTTGAAGGAGAGGAGGAATGAGCAAGTGCAGGAGCAGATGAAACAGTTTTACTTGGCATTGTGCTAGAACTGTTCTTTTTGCATGAATTGTTCTTTAACATGAAAAAAATGAATACATATGTTGGTGAAACTTCCTTAGTTTTTTCTATGAATTTGCCTAGATAATTAGTATTATCTGTTCCTGGGATAGAAGAAATATTCAGCTATCCTAAGCCATCTGTTGAATATCAATTTATTAATAGGATGTGTTTTCTTATTCAGCTGTAGGGCTGATGTACTATTCACGTAGTCAGACATTGTTCAAATTTGCTTCCTGAATAGTAGCGTAAAGCTCTCTTTGTATTCGTATTACCTCAGGGAGGGTTTTATATTATTAGCATCCCCAAGCTAGATTTTCAAAGTATATCCTCTGGGGTTTGTCAAAGAGAATACCTCAGGGGCTGAAGGGCAGCTTGAAACTAGTTCAGAATAACTGCAAAGAGCAGCTTCTGGTACTATGTCACTACTGATACCCTGCATTCTTTTTGTTAATGTGGGATGAAGTTTACTAAATGGCAGCCTTTTACAATGAAAATCTGTTATGTGTGATGAAGAAAATGGAATTTTTTTTTTTTATATGCTACTATTGGTTCCAGAAAATGTTTGACACCTAAAAGAAATGTACCAACACAAAAAAATTGAAGTAAATATTAGTGTTCCCACTTAGGCAGGGGTGAGGGAAGAGGATAGTGTGGGCTGCCTGGTGGAGATTTTCGAATCCGAAGGACTGTGAACAGAAATATAGTTTGGTTCTGCTAACAGAGCCCACGTTACAATGCAGCTTGAAGCAACATATCTCTGTACAAATACTACTGAGAAAAAAAACACGGAGTGAGAATGTGTAAGAAAGAGTTGGTCAAAGCAATTCTTCTGAATGCTTATGGAGTTAATCACTGGTAGCCACTGATAGTTTTTAAAACAGAGGCACCTTTTTTATTTATTTATTCTTTTTTATTTATAGTCCTGTTTCTAGTTGGCTGTTATGGGAAACTCAGTAAATCTCACATTAGGCATCATTTACTGAGAGTAAATCTTAAAATACAATGTCACCAATCTTCAAATATAGGAGAAACAAATTATTTCTCTTTCTCTTTTGAGGTTAGAGTATTTAAACATGTAAAAATGTGATGATTTCTTGTCTGTATTTTCCATAGCGTAAAATATCCACTACTCAGCCACTGGTCCTTGCTTCAGAATATTTGAGCCAATTTATAAAAGAGGAATAAATTGTAGAAAATAATCCACTGACTTTAGAAAGCTATGAAAGATTAAAATAAAAGCCTGTGTACTCATTTACCTTATCAATGAAAAGTATTGAATAAATCCCTGGTTGTTTTCCTTAAATTACCTAGTTAAAATATAATTACATAAGGAACTGTATTCTGCACTAGCCATGTTGGTGTCACTAAAACATTATTCAAGTAAAAATGGGATAGACTGAGTTTTTAAGATGGTGGATATGATAATTTTAAAAAAAACGAAGAAGCTTAAGTTTTTGAGAACTTAAAATCTAAGTTATTTTTAAATCTGTTTTTTACATTTTATACTATTTTTTTCTGATCAGAAAGTGTATTTTAATCTTGTCTGTGTTCTTTTTCAGCCTGGCAGTTCACCCAGATAAAACTTTAGTAGCTACAGGGCAGGTTGGGAAGGACCCTTATATATGCATCTGGGATTCGTACCGCGTACAGACTGTGTCTGTTCTCAAGGATGCACATACACATGGAGTTGCCTGCTTAGCTTTTGATTCAGATGGCCAGGTTTGTATATCTTCTTTCTCTGTATTTTGAATTTAGTTAGATTTCTGAATCTAGAGGATATGCACATGAAAGTATTTTATGTTTAGGTGCCTGTTTGGCTGTAGTACTGAGACTCCTACTGTAATTAAAATTTTAATGCAAGGACTGCAAATAGAGCTCTTTCAGACATTTTTGAGATTAAATCCCAACCTAACATCCAAGTCAAGTAGAGGCATTGCACGTTGGACAAATACCCATGGGAGAAATGGACCTGTTTGGCTCAAATGTAATAGCTTCATCGCATATTTATCACCTGCTGTTCAGAGAGATCAGTTCTTGGCAAAGTCTGCACAGTCCTGCAGCTTTTTTGGCAGAAGAACTCCAGTAATGTCACTGCTAGAGTAGTCTCATTGGCTGGGCTGTACAGTGCATTTAATTGAATAATGGGGTTAGGACACAGAGTGTGTGGCTTTGTACAATGTGATTAAATTATACGATTATATGATAATTTGAGACAAAATTTAAAACATAAGCAAATGGTGGGCTATTCACAGCTAAACACCTTTTTTTTTCCTGGAGGCAAACTATTAAAAGCATTCAGTTTTGAGTGATATAGGAATAAAATAGACCTACAGTTCACAAAAACCTGTTAAATATTTTTCATTCATAGTTTTATAAGTATCTATCTCTGCAATTGTGATTATTGATGTCCAAATGAGTTTTCTGGTGTAATGGTGTGGAAATGCAGAAATATATGTATGTATTGTTAGTGCCCTCCTCACCCCATTTTAGCTGATACCTGAATTCTTGCATAGTTCCTTGTATTTGTCTGTGTACCTCAGAATTGCATTCCAGTAGGGCAGCACTTCCTTAAAAAGATTTTCTTAAAATCATGTACTTTGTTGGGAAGTGCTTTATTACCCTATGCCTAGCTACTCTTCCACTGACCACAAAGGGCTTTTATTATGCTTTCTGAAATCAGAACTGGCCATACCATGCACAAAATATATTCTCACATGAAACATTTTCTTGTGCATTATCTTGTGTATATTCAATCTAGAGATTAGTCTGAAATGAAAGATACCAACATAAGAAATTGCCTTTTTTTAAAAGCATCGGGTAACTTGAATTACTAACATCACTATGGATTATATTTCCCCATCTGGAATCGGAGTTATCTTTCTATTTTAAGCCTAGCTTCCAACCATATTCCTCCAGTTTTCTTAGAGTAAAGCTATTTCCTCTGAAATCTCCTGTGCCAATTCTAATCAATGAAAAAGGTATTCCTGGGAATTGTGGGATAAAAAAAAATCATGCAAGAAAACCCTCAAATCGGCAAAACAAAATTTCTAGTACTATAGTATTTTTAAAGTTATTGTTCATTCATATATACCCAGTCTTAATTTTTTCTCATTTTTAACTTCCTAAGACTTATGGATTAACTTAAAATATTTAAGTACCTAATGGGAATAAAGACTCACCAGAGAGCCCAGTTTGAATGAGTTAAAGGTGAAGACTCTTCTGAAAATCCTGCTGAGTGCTGTGATGTGATTAAAAAGGGACCTTAACTGCTGGGCTGACCTTGCAGAACAGTAACATTCTGCTTCTGGAAGTGCTGGAGAACTTTCAATTTATTCCGGAAATGAAAATTTGCATAGAACACTTCTGTATCTGGAGAAGCACCAGTGCTGGAAAGCATAAATATGGATAATGTATTGACTTTTGGCTGCTCTTTCTGGCTTTGCAGAAGAAGCTACTGTGCTGAGCCAAAATTAAAGGGCATGGTAGGAAGACTGAGTATTTGGAATTCAGAGCTGCTAGCAGTTCCAATTTATTTAGTCAGCACACCCAAGGGAGTGTGCTATCACAAGATGTGACTTTGCATACATTGCCTGCACCTTTCTCTTCTAATGCATACTTTTCATTCTTTTATATTAAATGTCTATTAAGATCCAAGAAAGATTGTATTTTAGCCCCAAACCACAAATAAATTCAGCAATCACATCAAGTATTGATACAATAAGAAACATATTCTTTTCTCTGCTAACTTTGTCAGCTCTTCACTTCCAAAATAAAGGTTGGCTGAGGGAAAGCCCAGATAATTCTGCTTACGTACTTGAGGATGCCCATAAAGGCAGCCTGGCTTCCTCCCATTCCACTGTGGCTGCTGTGTGGGGTGCTGCCTGGTTCCAGCATGTGGGCCTCAACACAAGGACACTGGGCCTCTGTATTTTAGCCAAGTTAATTAGCTTTTGTACTAAAACTCTGGGGTGTCTGTTTCAGGCATTCAACTGAATTAGTTCTGAAATATTACTCCCTGCTGGACTTCAGTTGACACTGCCTGGAGATAGCTTAGTTGTCGCTGCAGTGCTTCCCTGGCATAATTTACCACAGACTGGGTAAGGGAGAGTAAACAGGATTTGTTATCTTTTCTAATGCATGGAGAAGATCATTATGCAGCTTAAATCAGAGGATAGTTTATATGTTTCCTTTATTTATGTCCCTTCAGTATGGCTTTAATTTTGGAAAGAAATATATTTTAAGTAAATTTCCTATTTCATATCCTATTTGTAATTAATACTGTATTTTAAAACTACTGATTGGAGCCAAATATCTTTCAGAATTGTTGCTGTTTAAAAAAAAACCTACTTTAATTTGTACTTCTTCTATATAACCAAGAGATGGTGGGAGAACTGAGCTTGTTCAAATGTTTAATGAAGAGCTGTCAATTTGCCTATCATTAAAAATGTCTTTGTTGAATGAGGAATTAACTGCAGTTTCTCCTTAAAAGTACTAGCATCTATGCTACAAAGAATTATCTACATAGGAAATATCCTTTATATTCCACCAATATCATACAGTTTATAGAATTATAAAATGGTTTGGGTTGGAAAGGACCTTAAAGGACCTCATCTATTTCCACAGCCCCTGCCATGGGCAGGGACACCTATCACTAGATCAGGTTGCTCAAGGCCCCATCCAATCTGGCCTTGCTCAGTTTTTGTTCCAAGTTACTTTAGGTGAACTCCTTTCATGTGCTTTCTAAATATATATATTTTTTAAAATGGGGTGAGAAGGACACTAACATAATACACATATACATTTCTAAATTTGGCATTAGGTTGCAGTGGTCTTCTTCAGCCAGATCTTCTAAAGATTTGTAGATTTAAAAATAACTGTTTAATTATGTGCATAAAATACTTGGCAGATATTTTCCTCTAGTAGTTCTGTGAATTCTCTGAACAGAACTCTGTCAAATTCCCTTCCAGAAAGAAGACTAAAAGTGTGTTTCAACCAAAAATAAAACTTAGCATGTATCACTTTTCTGCTAGCAGAAGATCCTTATTAGTAGGCCTATATCAGAAGAAAATTTAAAATATTTCTTAATTTCCTCTAGTACTTTCACTGTCCGTATTGCTCACTAATGGTTATTTCCTGACTGGCAGTTCCAGTTCAGGTCTAATGTTGTTCACATCATGAATCTAAGAGATACTGTAGGTGCTGCCATGGTTTCCATGGTGAAGAAAACAGTATGAAAGAGGTGAGAAAAAGCTGGAATTGGTGAAGGTCCCATGAAAAATATCTTGTGTTTTGATCAGTACATCCAAACCCCTCAGTGGATACAGATTGCTCAAGGGCAAATAAAACTACTAGTCTTTTCTCAATAAATATTTTTATATTGGTGACTGGCAGGAGCATGTTTATTTCCCATATTTTATTTGCTTTTTAATCACTTTTTAAAAATCACTTCTGGATACAGAACCCCAAATTTTGGTCCTACCTTTATGTTCCATTTCAAAGATTCACATACAGAATCTTTAAACAAATGTAGTGTATCATAATCAAGTCTTCTGACTTCTTGGTGTCTTGCAATTTCCTGCCATAGATTCTCACACAGTTTGTTTCACAAGACCTCAGGTATTCTTATTACAGTGAAAGACAATGTAAAAGCAGTCTGGAACTTCTGGCATAAGCCTTAGAGGGTTTTTTTGTTTGTTTCATGTATATTGTATCCTACCATTTGCTGGTAGGATATTGCCTGGGTTGTGCATTATTCACTAGGCAGAGTTCAGGTATTGCAGTAGTCATAATGGATGCATGTTTTCAACTCCCATGACACCAAAGTTTAAAAATATGTATATCATTGCTCGAAAATAAAGGAACTGTAACAATTAAGATGACAGTGAAGGGTTCATGTGTACCTATGGCATTTAAACCAGAGGCTTTTGATAGTGGCTCTCTTAAGAAGGAGGATATACACTGTGTTTTTACTTATAAATGGCATGAAAAGGATATTTGTCCAGAGTACCTTGTCTCAGAACTATTTTGCTACAGGATGAAAAGTGTAGCCCTCTGTTTCCTTATGAATAGTGTTATCTTCTCACAGTTTTACAGTAGCTGATAACCTTATTGCAATTAATATTTTTTCTAATACAGATTTTTTGTTTAATTTAATTTTGTTCTTTTACTTAGAAGAGAATCATAGAATGGATAGGGTTGGAAGGGACCTTAAAGATCATCTAATTCCAAGCTCCCTGCACGGGCAGGGACACCTCCCACTAGACCAGGTTGCTCAAGGCCCCATCCAGCCTGGCCTTGAACACTTCCAGGGAGGGGGCAGCCACAGCTTCCTTGGGCAACCTGTTCCAGAGTTTCACCACCCTCAAAATAAAGTTTCTTCCTAATCTCTAACCTAAATCACCCCTCTTCAAGTTTTAAACCATTTCCCTTTGTCCTCTCACTGCACACCCATATTAAAAGCCCTACCTCAGCTTTCTTGTAGGGCCCCTTCAGATATTGGAAGGTTGCTACAAGGTCACCTCAGAGCCTCCTTTTCTCCAGGCTAAACAACCCCAACTTCTCTAGCCTCTCTTCATAGGGGAGCTGCTCCAGCCCTCTGAGAATTTTAGTGGCTCTCCTCTGGACCTGTTCCAGGAGCTCTGTGTCCTTCTTATCCTGGGGACTCCAGAACTGGACACAGTACTCCAGGTGGGGTCTCACAAGAGCAGAGTAGAGGAGGAGAATCACCTCCCTCCACAGGCTGTCTGTGCTTCTTTTGATGCAGCCCAGGACATGGTTGGCTTTATGAGCTGCAAGTGCACAGTGATGGCTCATGTTAAACTTTTGGTACACCACCACTCCCAAGTCTTTCTTCTCAGGGCTATCCTCAATCTTTTCTACTCCCAGCCTGTATTCATCCATGGGATTTCCTCATCCCAGATGCAGAACCTTGGACTTCGCCTTTTTGAACTTCATGCAGTTTGCACAAGTCAAGTTCTCAAGCCTGTCAAGGTCCCTCTGGATGGCATCCCTTCCCTCTAGTGTGTTGATTTCAGCACACAGAATGGTTTTGTAAGAAAAATTGCTGAGTATGCATTGGATCCATTGTCCATGTTGCCATCGAAGATGTTAGCACTGGTCCAAGTACTGACCCTTGAGGAACACCACTCATCACACATCTCCATTTGGATGCTGAGCCACTGATCACTCCTCTTTGGGTGCGGCCAGCCAGCCAGTTCCTTATGCAACAAGTGGTCCATCCATACGTTCTTGCATTGTTGTGATTTAAAAGTATTAAAATTATTAGTGGGTTTGTTATTAATCATTTTGAGTTATTTCCATTGGTGATTTGATGTTTTCAGCTATGTAAAAAGCAAGTGTTAAACGTGTAGGAAATTTTGATTCTAAAGCTCAACAAAATGAGCATAATGAACAAAATCATATTTGGAAATAGTAAGAGCTTTTATATCACATCAGTTTTATTATCAGAACAGTGTGTGCCTGAGAGAAGTACCTCAAATATTTCATTGTAAGAATTGTACTTGAGACTTTAGTAATTCAAGAATTAATAACCTCACTTTTCAGCAAAGTTTTCTTCAGTTAGTAAGTATCTTGATGTCTTGATGACTACTTTCCAATGTAGTTAGAACACAAGTCACGTGTGGGAAAATCCATTGTACTGATAATAATCTGAACTACAGTAAAGTAATTTTTTAGTTGATCTTCTTTTAACTGGATTCCTGTTCTATTTCCTTAGCGTTTAGCTTCAGTGGGACTGGATGCCAAAAATACAGTGTGTATTTGGGACTGGAAGAGAGGAAAACTACTGGCAACAGCTACAGGCCATTCAGACAGGGTAATTGTATGAAGGGTTTGCTGAATTTTGTCTGGGAGTAACAAAAGTGATTTTAATACAATCTTTGGTCAAAGATAATTTTGATCGTTCTATCTGGCTTTTAAAATAAGGAACAGGTTATTTATTTTTTCCCATTGTGCTAGACGTAGCACAAAGCACTGTTAATCAATGAGGCAAATGGTGGATTCTTGAGCTAACTGTCTGACAGGCCTAGGAAGGGCAATCTTTGCAATTATACACTGATTAGAATGATTTATAGCTCTTTATATAAGATGTGAAATGTCAGCTCAGTGGACAAAGATAATGTTCTCTCTTAATATGTCAAAATGACATATTATCCTGAGGGAAAGTTTAATTTTTGCTTTAGACATTTACCTGTAGCAGAAATGTAATGAGGATAAAAATTCCTTTAGTTTCTATTAACTTCAGGTAAAGGATCATAATAATGTCAATATAGATAAGAATTTAACAGCCCTGAATTTATAAAACTTTTTAAATGTTCAAAAAGGTTTAAGATAAGCAAAACACCTCCCCAAAATATAAGGATGCCTATATTAAAATAAATTGTGTACACATTCTGATAACTTTTCTCTTATACATACTGTGATACTATAACATGTTAGAATGTTGTAGTTTTGGGTTATTATAAGGTTTTACCTACACATGATAGAGTATTTGATATGCAAAACTGCAGACTAAGCACTTTCCTACCATTTGTGTACATACAGTCTATCTTAAGTGTCATCTGAATTAAGATGGTACTTCAGTTTTACTTACAATGACCTGAACAAAATGGAGTTTTAGTCCGTATTCAACTGCCTCTTTCAGAACTGATTCACTTCCCAGTCACATCAGTAGAAGTTTTGCTACTGACCTCAGTAGGTACAGGAACAGATTCTGAATTAGCAGAAGATTCCAGGACAGGCAAGAAGTACTAAAATCTTAGTCTCAGTATGCTTTTACAACCAGAAAAAGGAGATTTTACTCTAAAGAGTGGGAAAGAATGCATATCTAATTAGGCCACAAATTCTGATGATTTAGTGTACAGAAGTCATAAAGCGTTTCTAAACCTGAAATACCTTGTGTATTCCAACAACATTTAAATAAAATAGTCCTTGAACTACTGTAAATCCCAGTGCTTATTAAGAAGATAAATATTTTGTAGCAAGGCAGTGCTTCCTTGTAGATAAAGCAAATTATGGGTAAACTTAAGATAGTATATTCCTGTCAGCTCTTGGAAATTCTCATGTGATTTTTACTAAACAGCTGAAGATATAAAAGCAGCAGGAAGTCTCATTGTCTTTCTCTACAGATGTACCTTTCCTGAAGTAACTAATGTGTGATAACCTCACTGGTTTTCAGCTTGGACATTGAAAAGCTGAATGGCAGAGTTAAAAAGTCTAAAAATGATATTGTTGAAAATCTGTGCCAAAATGCAACCTTTTTTTCCCAAATATTATATGAGATTTTTGGCGCAATCCCATAGTCATAGAATATACTCTAATATAATACACTCTAATACTCTGAGTTTGTCACTGAGGTCTCGTGGTAAACAGGTTAAATTACATACTGTAACCTATTACCTAAAATAAAAATTAAACATAAATGTATCAATCTTTCATCTTTCAACTTGAGGAACCATCATTCTCATTTTATTTGAGACAGTAAATATTGATTATTGAAAATATCGTGGAGCTGGAATAGGTGGGTAGTATGAAAGCAGGAATGAGGAGTGCTTACAGAACTCTGTGATAAAGCCTGCATATTTATGTTAATCTTTGTTTACAGAGTTCCAGCTTTATCTAAATAGCTAGAATATTTTCATTTTTAGTGATATATTACAACAGAAATTATACCTAAAACCTGATGAAAGCAAACTGAGTCTTGATGCAATAACTGCATCATTTAAAATGTCGGCTTACTGTATGTCTTAACAGATATTTGATATTTCCTGGGATCAGTATCAACCAAATAGAATTGTCAGCTGTGGAGTAAAACATATAAAGGTAAATAGCTTTTATTGTTTACTTGTTAAAAGCAAATAAATGTCACAAAAGAATTTTTTCCTCTTGTATGATCAGTACTTTAAATATTTTATTTTCTTCTTTCTTTAATCTGTGAACATTTTATCAGAATTTTTTGTTTGAAGCCAGTTTAGACCTTCAACAGTGACTGTGGTGCAGATCTACTTAACAAGCAAGGGAAAGAGGGAAGATCATTTGGTCTAATTGTCATCATTATGTGCTTGTAATTTTTGGGCTCTCTGCCCCTTCTTTTCCACTGAAATTGTTTCAGCAATGTTTAGTGATTTTTCTCATCAAGCATCACAAAGGGTCACTGAACAAGTATAGGTGGAACTAAGTTAAAAGTATGAATTAAATGAACTGCTGTTTGACCTGTTATGCTACTAGCATTTCTAGGAATACCATAGAGAATGTATGCAAGACCTGCAGAGAGGAACAGGTAAAATGTATAGTGCCTCACTGTTTGTTCCCTCTAAATAAACTGTTCTGGAGATGATTTAAAGATGAACCTAGAGATATACTATAAATTTAGGATAAAACATGCTCATGCCTATGAAAAGCTTAGAAAGAAATCCTTCTGTTTGCCAATATTTTCTGCGGGTTTCTATTTTTCTCCTGTTTCTTCAAAAGCATTTCCAACAGATGGCAATTATTTCACATGACTGGGGTGGAAATAGCTTTAACTAGAAGTTTAGGAAACCAGTTAATATCTCTAGTTCTGGTTAAAGCCACCACTGCTTTCAAACTGTGGGTGGTTTTGGCAGCAGTGATACCATCTGTTGTATTCTGCAAGCTGCTTTCCAAAACCTGTCTTTGTTTGGCACCTGTATTCTGTTTAAAATTGTCATAATTACCATGAACATGCATAATACTAGGAAAAGTAAATACATATAAATACATATAGATAGAGGCATGCCAAAAAAAAAAAAAAAAAAAAAAAAAAAAAGAAGAAGAAGAAAAAGAAAACTGTGGAGGGGAAACAATTAGATATTAGATGTTCCCCTCCAGGGATGCTCAAACAGCAGCCTGTATACTTGCCATTTATTACAAGGCTCTGGGAATGTGATAATTACTTTAACTTCCAGCAGAGTAAGATAACAGCTCTAAAGTAATTGTATCACTGCAAAAATTAGAACTAATAGTTGAGAATAGTGCTACTTATTCCTTTTCTGTTTTAGTTCTATTGGCTCATTTGGCAGAGCAGATGTTAGAAGTTATGGTAAAGCCTGGGAGCTAAGGAATCTCAAACTGAGCTCAGGATCCTCCCTCGTCATTCTTAACACTGCTACCTCCTCTCTTGCCCTTCTGCAGCTAACCAGCAGTCAGGAGAGTGTGTTTTACTCACAGAATGAAATCTCTGCTGGAATTATTCCCACTGCCTTCTTATAAAATGGCTTGCATTAAGAGGCAAACAGAAAAATTAATTGAACTAGATATAGACAAGGATCTAAAATAAAAGTCCTTCATCCAAGGATTTTCTGAAATTTGGCTTGATAGGAATTTTATAGGAGTAAGTACAAAGAGAGACTTAAAAATTTGGCTAATAACCATCAAAAGTTGTAGACATATGAACTAGGAATGAGGGGCATTATGCATCTCTGTTAGACACTTCAGTATTCTCCAGTCTCTGAAGACATCTCTTCAGTGTGCAATCGATTGCAGTGTGCAATTGACTGCAGAGTATAAATGCCTCAAGTAATAAAGACCTGAGCTGGCAGATCCATTCAGGGTTATGCTACACCACATAGATTTGTTGTTCTGTTTCTGCATGAGTCCAGAGCATTCTGGTGCTGACAGACCTGGATATTTCAGCACTTTTCTTACATGCATAATTGAAATTCTCTTTACTCTTCCTTCCCTGAAAGTTCTGATGCTTGAGGGGCAGCTGATTGCACTAATTGTCCTCTCTCTTGATAAAATTATGTTATTTAAAATAACAAAAAAACCAAACAACAAAACAACAAGAAACAAACAAACAATAACAAAAAATGCTCAAGCAAATTAACAAAAAAACCCACCCAAAACCCCAAACAACTCTTTGAACAGCTTCAGAAATGGAGTGCTTTAGAAAAGGGCAGAAATGTCTACTCCAGTCTCACAAGTTCTTTAAGATCAGGTATTTTATTGCTTCAGAACTGTAGCTGTGTTTTCAGTTTTGCAGACGAGAAAAATGGGATATTCCTGGCCTTAAAAAATGTATGTTCACATTGTCAGATACCAGGCAGCAAAACATGATTAAAGATAGTGAGATAATAAGACAGTGTAGTGTAGCAATAGTGAATCAGAATTGTGCCTCACTTGCTCAGACATTTTGATCAGTTTGTTTTGGTTTTAGACTTACTGTATTTCCTGAGGGTTTCTGGGATAATAGGGCAGTTTTTTGAGAAATAGGCATTTTGATCAGACTACAGGAATCATTGCAGTGCTTGTTGAGATACTGTTGTGTAAGGATATACATCTGTGAGATCTGCATACTAGCACGGATAAACAGAAATTCTGCAGAAATTTTTCCTAATATGCCATTTACATTTTGCAGTTTTGGACATTGTGTGGAAATGCCTTGACAGCAAAGAGAGGAATATTTGGTAAAACAGGAGATCTGCAAACTATCCTTTGTTTAGCATGTGCAAAAGAAGATATCACATACTCTGGTGCTTTAAATGGAGACATCTATGTTTGGAAAGGTCTCAACTTAGTCCGCACAATTCAAGGTGCACATAGTGTAAGTTTTCTTTTTTATGTCAATTTCTGAAATGAATGGTTCATTGAATTGAAAAACTTTTTTAAGGCTTATCTACAAAGACTTTCTTCTGTTTCAGGTCAGAAGAATGTCTAAGACTGTTGATCAGCTAAGATGTTATATGTAATCTTATATTTTATTTACATGTTGTGAACAGATTCTAGCTGCTGAACTCTTGTTGACAGAACTGATGACATTTATAGCATTGATTTCACCAGCCAGACTAAATCTAAAGTGAAGTTTCTAAATCTAAAGTTTCACAGATTGAGTAGCTTCAGTTTACTTAAAAATAACTGAAAGCCAAATAGTCTTATTTAAAATAGAATTTCACCACTGAAATTCCCAGTGCTGAAGACTGACTCTTCATGAAAGTTTCAATGTGGACTAAACTTGTTTAACCTATGAATTGCTCTCCCACCAAATGCCAAAGGCAGTTTACTCCAATTGGTTTCATAACACCCCCTGACCCCTAACTTGAAGCATTGAAAGGGGGATATATATGACCTTGTTGGACTTCTAACAAGACTAATATAATGAATTTATGCTGCTATTATTGCTACAGTTAATTCACAGTAGGATTGTCACGTCTTGTTTTAAATGTATTTGAGATCTACTCCTATTTTGAATATGACTGTGGCTAGTGGCATTCTACAATGTTGTGGGTTTTTTTAACAAAAGGAAACAAGTATTTTCCTTGAAAGAGTGATATGAAATCTCACAGTTGTCACTATTTTTTCTTCTAGAACCTTTCTAGAAAGAGCACTGCAAACCTAACAGGTTTTTCTTATTTTTTTTCTGACTTCCTGAAGTTAGTGCATCAAGCTCTGTAGTAGATCTTCAAATTAGATCTTACTGTTCAGAAGTGGTTGTTAATTACAGAAGTAATCTCAAATATAGGAAAGCAGTCAGAAGTCAGTGGGACATCTTATGTGCAGAAGTACTGTGTAATTGCCAAGTTGTGTTTGTATGCAACTACAGTAACGCAAATATCTTTAGCAAAAAATAAAACCCTGTAGTATATTTGCAGATTTTTGTTTGCAGAATAGTATTCAGATTTATTAGAATGATTGAATGCAATCTCTTTATATGTATTGTGTTCTTTTTCATACTTATAAATTACAGGGTTTGCCATGGCTAATATGCATTCTCTGGCCCAATTTCTAATATCTGTGTAAGTTATTGTAAGAAATATTGATTTCTTAAGACACTGAAAAAGGCAGCTTTGAAAACATCTCTTACCTTCATTATATTAATTTACATACAGTTCAACTTATCTCTTAACTGAGAGGTTTTCCTAATTAAAATAATCAGGAGGCATTTCATGAGCCATTGCAATGTAGTACAGCACAGTAATGAGGCATTTTCAAAAATGAAGAAATTCAAACTGTAATAGAAACATGTCTTTCAACAAAGAGAATGAATTGACACTCTTTCAGTTCCTGTCAGATTCCAAATGATGTCTGAAATGAATTCATGAAAGAATGTCTCAGTCATCTCCACACCTGTAAGAATATTTGTATTACTTGTTTGCTTGTTTTTGTTTCTCCTGGGTAACTATTTATTTTAAGTGTTCCATTATTTATTTAATAGTCCTTATAATAGCAATTACAACTAAGCAAAATATAAAATTCTGCAAATAGGCTGCACCACTGCTCTTTGTACAAAAGTTTTCTACCTAAATGACCAAAGTGAGAGCACTTGAAATAAAAGTATCCCCCTGTGTTTGCTGGTTTGCTTTCTGGATGGACGACATTTTGCTGCATAGCAGTTTCTAGCCTTTAACAAGAGTCTGTTCAAAAACATTTGCTTTGTGTTTAAATCAATTGTAAAGAACTTTAAAACTTGTTATACTATTGGTTAACAGGCTGGAATTTTTAGTATGTATGCTTGTGAGGAAGGTTTTGCCACTGGAGGGAGAGATGGTTGCATTCGGTTATGGGACACTGATTTCAAACCAATTACTAAAATTGATCTCAGGGAGACTGAACAAGGATACAAAGGTAATGAGTTATTACTTTAATGGTTTTTCACACATCTAGATAATGGATTATGACAATTTAATTTGAAGCATTAATATCTTTACATATTGCTTGGTTTTTTTTTTACTTAATGCCTGTGTTTATTTGGAGATCTGTATGCTCTTTTTTCTGTGACGATGTAGTCTGAAGAGTTTTCCATGTTTCATAGTATAAACAGAGGGATGCTTATTATTGCTGCTCCCCATCATACAAATACAAGAAGTAAAAACTAATTAAACAGAAAAAGATAGGAGAACAAAGCCAATCTTTAACCTAATTAATCACAATTCATTTAGTTAATTTAAATTTCTGGAGCCTGATATTCAAAGATGATGAGCATCTGAGAACTCCATTAGGTTAATTTGGAATGGAAGCACTTGGCGTATTTAATAGAATGTTGTCATATTTGTTGAATTTAATCATGCTTCCGATGAACCTAGTCATCACTTTTTGGTTATACTCTGAGAGCACTTGGATATTTTGGCCTATGATCTATTAACAAGCTTGTTCTGTTTATTTTTCATCTTGTTAAATGCAGAACAGCTGATTATTCTAATGCTTGTAAAATGCATATATCTAGGCTCATCGAACAAGTGAACTTCCAACAGCCTCAGATAAACACTGCTCTGTCAGTTTGCTTTGCTGTAGTGAAAACTCATGAAATTTAGCCCTCAGAACAGTTGTCAAATACACCCAACCAGCAGTCCCTTTGCTCTGTAGATCTGGCTTCATATAGATTTTTGCAGCCAGAATCATAGTGTTTAACATTAATTTCCCCAAAACAATAGCAGTCCCTTATGAGCATTTAAAGCAGTTTGGATCACTTTAGAAGTGCTTTCTAAAAACTGTGGAGAACTGAGCCTGTACATGTGGGTGAGATAGATCATCCTGGCTAACACCAGGCAGATTGTCTTGCAGGCAATCTCTTCCTAATAAAAGTCAGAAGAACATATATGAAGGGTGACACAGAGAAAGCAGTGCTTACACATGAAACATGCATCTTCTGCCTTCTCATTTCTTTGGGAAGTGATTCCGGAAGGGAGCTTTATCCCACACATCTGTGAGACTGGCAGAGCAGGAACAGTTCTTTTGCTCTTACTGCTGCCTAGGATGTGACCACCCCTAGTGCAAAACAGACATTATCTGACTTCTGTAACTTTCAACTGACTGTAGTTATCTTCTGTGGAAAATTTCTGCTTCAAAATGGTAACTTACCTTACAGAACTGTAATGTATTCATAAAGGTGTCGTCTTCTAGCATGTTTTCTGCAGAAAGCACCTACCTGCCCTTTTACAGGTTGCTTAAGAAGAGATTTTGATGTTGACAAGAAGTTAAATCAAGGAAAAGTTTACTGAAGGTGAATTCTCATTAAACACGCTGTGGAGTGATTCGAACTTGATGCCATTCCTACCATCTCCCAAATGCTACACTATACAGAATATATAAATGGGAGCAGCTATCTTCCATCTTCTTTCTTGGGAAATATAGTTAAAAAAATCATTTCCAGGAAGTGAATTGAGTTGTCATTTAGAATTGTATGTATATGATAGCAATTTTTTTTCAATTGATAAATTAAAAAAACCTAGAACACTGTCCAGATCTAGTCTTTAAAAAATTTAAATCCTTCAGGTTTATGTTTGTTCATCAAAATAAAAACATTGCCTGCTTTAATGACAAGAAACTGACTTACGCAAGTCTGCAAAATTATATCAAAGCTTAGTCAAAAATGATGTGTCCATAAGCATAATGCTGAGACTAAATAAAACGACATCAAGTGTGATAGGATTATTTATCTTCACTACACCTATAACAGACTGGGTCCTTGAATATGACTGCAGCTTCTAAAGTCGAAGCAGACTTATATCCTGTAACCATAATTTTAATTTTTTATATCTTTTTCTAGATTCAAGATTTCTTCTGTTCTTTCAGTGTGTACAACACTTGCCTGTAATGTTCCTGTTATGTCTCTGTCTTTTTCTGCTGTTTCTGTCTCATATGTCATCCGCTGATGACCATTCCCACTTAGTGCTTGCTACTAACAGATTGCTAATTTTGTCTCATTTTCAGTATGTCAACAGCACTGAATAGTCTAAGCATATACGTTGCTTCAAGTAAGGTTAGAAGCCTGAACTGCTTACCTATGACCTTCTGTCCCTCCTTTCTGATTACTTTTCTTCCAAAAAAGTTTGCAAAGGCATCAGCTTTCAAATTTAAAATTTCTTTCTAGGTTGCCAGGAAGACTTCCCCCCACCTCTCTTTGCTCTTTCCTTTCCCACCTCTCTTTGCCCTGTATATACTCATTCATCAGTCATCCTGTACTAAAGAATACGAATCACTTTTTAAATAAGATGCATCACTAATAACAATCAGAAGCATCACAGAAAACACTGCTTTTCCCACATCAAAAGATGTCTATGTATTCTAATACTTAATACCCATTTACCTCTTAACATCTCAATTTCATTCCTTGTGTGACCTTTGATGTATGTCAAGAAGATGTAAGTCATAGCCAGTATGTAGCTAAATCACAGAATTATATTATCAAAATTAAAAAGTACTGGAAATGGACAAGATAATACATTAAGATTAACTTGCTTTCTCAAAAGATGACAAAAAATGCCTACAATCTGTATCTTTTTTTGTGACCAGTATTTAATTACATTGTGTATTTGGTTCCAGAGGACGGGAGAAAAATAATGTGGTTGACCTTGACTACACGGCCAATGGATTTTTTTAGTCATTCATATCTCACAGCATCTAAATGAATTATCAAAACTTTAATTTTCATATACTGGAAGAGAAAATACAAGTGCTACAGGCAGTAAACCAAAGAATGCTATCAAAGAGCTCAGCCGGCTAAGAGGGTATTTTTAAGTTTGTGGTTAGTAAAATTCCATCTACAAAGTTATGATCAGATTTGAAGAATAAGACCAAGCTCTCTAAAAGTTATGCAAACAAGAATCTGCTGGCTTAGGGGTTTGGGTTGTTTGGGGTTTTTTTGAGATAATTGTTTGGGACTAGAGTAGAGATTTGTCATAGCATGGGCACAAACCAAGGAATCTTGCATAATCTAAATTTTTAGATCTATAAATCATGAGAAATTGATTAGTTTTTTAAAGTAAAATACCAATTTGTAGGCAAAGCAGAGAAGTTGGATCCCTTGAAAAAATGGTAGCAGAAGTTAGACATTCAGCTTTTTCCCAGGATTGAGCCTTCTCTTTTTCTGTCAAATGGAGATAATTTAAGAGGACTATTTTGAGACTTTAATTTGCTGTGATGTATTTTAAAACTTAAGGTGCAAAACATAGCAATTGTTAAAAATTAACTCTTGAAGACATCATGATCTTCACTGTACTATTACTTTATCTCATCATTGTCATTAATCGAAGATTATTCTGTTCCCTGTCAGGTTTGTCCATCCGAAGTGTCTGTTGGAAAGCGGACAGACTTTTAGCAGGGACGCAGGACAGTGAAATATTTGAGGTGCTAGTAAGAGAGAGAGATAAACCCATGCTGATCATGCAGGGTCACTGTGAAGGGGAGCTCTGGGCCCTGGCAGTCCATCCAAAGAAGCCATTAGCTGTCACAGGCAGTGATGATCGATCTGTACGGTAAGGTTAGATCGTAATTATTTTTTTATCTGTTCATTTGTGTACATGTTAGTTTGTAATTTGTTTATTTTCTGGCCTTATGTTAGAACTCCATTAATACGACATTCTTCCCCATGTTTTTCTTAGCATTTTCTTTGCTTTTTCTCTTTAGCCTTCATATTTGGGCTACTCGTCGTGTAAATTAGTCAGTATTCATTCATTACTGTTCTGAACAGCAGGTGCAGCAATCTAAATGGAGTATGGTCACCTCATACTTCTTTTCTGTTAATAATATGCAACAAGCTTAAAACCTAAATACCTCTGGCCAATGTTTTACACAGCAGGTGTCTGCCTGAGCCTCAAATGTTTAGAAAATCTGATCTGAAACCAATTCAGTTAAAATGTCAGAAAATGAGATTAATGAAAATGCACTGGCTTACCATCATTGAAAATGATCCTTTGGATGTTAAGTTGTACCACATGTGCCTCAAGCCTTTGTAGCAGAGATTTGTAGTTTTGTACATATATTTGTGGAAGCTGTCACAAAGTCAGGGATGCTTCTTTTCTTGTCCCTGTTTAAATTTGGCAAACTGAAAAAAAATTATCATCTTTAATATGCACTCTATTGTAAAATTTGGAGATTAAGCTGATTATCACTATAGCTGGGTGTTCTACCACACCCACATAACTTTTGTGTGTTATCACAGCTGGGTAGGGACACTGCCTATTGAGACACATTTAACTGGGATTGAACTGGTTGAGATTTTTCTGACAGCCAAAGCTACCCATGGGGACTGCAGCGATTTTGTAGACATCTGACTCTTTATGACAGTCTCCTGACTCTTTTCTCAGACTGTGGCTCTGCCCTTGCCCTGACGCCCTATCCTGTGCAGAGCAGCGTTTACAACGGGGTTCATAACAGCTTGGTTTCTGAAATTCTGGTTCCCCTAATGTCCTCCTTAGTTATTTCTCCTGACCCTTCTATCCTAATTTCTAAATGCTTCATCAGGTTTTTCTCCAACCCTATGCCAGATGAATGATGACTGCTTTTTATGTTGTGTAGATAATTTGATTGCACATTTTCAGATCAACTCCAGGTGGTTACCAAAGAGTTTCTCAGTGTGGATGGACTACTAGTCACCTTATTTCAGAAACATGCATGTGGATTCTACAGTTTGGCTAAATTTCAGTCTTTTACCACACATAAAGCTTCTAATCTATCCTACTTCAGATTCCACATAATGCTCCACAGATTCCTGCCACCTCTTACCTCTTTTCCTAACCATAATTAAAATCCAGTGTGAAACTAGCAAAACTGACAGTTTATGCCACAGTCATGTCATCTGTTTTTCCTGCACGTTAGTGTTATTTCTTTTGGTGTATAAAATACGTGGATAATCTCTTCTGCTTGGGTTTGTCTGCACAATTTTATGGACAGGAACGAAGTCACCCTGCTTGAGTTCTGGTAGGGTGGAAGCCAGTTCTGAAATGAGCTGCAAAGCTGAGATTATTATTGGACTGCTCTCAAGCTAATAAGACTTTGGATTTATTATCTTGGACTCATCTCTTGGTTAGTGTGATGAATCATCTCCAGTGTGGAGCCTGGATAATGTACTGCTGACTCAAAGTGTGACTCAAAGAACAAACAGGTGCCCACCTATGAAAGACTATGCAAGCATTGTCTTTGTGCACATTAATCCTTAATTAGTGGTGCTCTTAAAATTATCATTGTTGTTATAGCTACATTATATTATAGTTATATAATATAGTTACATTATACTACAGATGCCTTTGAACACTTGCCACTTCATAAATGTGCATTTGTTAACATTGCAGGTATTTTGCTGCATCACATGTGCATTTATCTAATGTTTAAGTACTATAGAATGTGGGATTTGAATTCTATTTCAGACAGTGCTAATTTTTTATGTACTAATGCTTCATGGAAGCCATTCCAGTGAAATATTTATATTTTTAACAAGATTTTTAAAAAGCCCACAAAAGCATTTTCTTAGTTTTATTTTTCAGTAAAAAAATTACTTTGATAGGAATGTTTCTCTTCCACTGTTTATTTTATTGGGTCAGTTTTCTTCATACTTGTTTATCAGATTATTTTGAAAAGAGTAGCTATGTAATATAAATCTATTTCTTTTTACAAAAAAAAAGTTATTTAGTGGAACAGATTATATTCTAATATTTAAGTAAGGTGTCCAAGTAAAGACCTTTGTAGAGCTAAGGGGAATTGCTCTAGATTTTCTCTAGGACAGCTGAGAGAAGGCTTTAGCAAAACATAGGTTTCCTACATTTTCAACTTCAAAAATGTATGAACTAGGAAAGCTGCCTGCTTCCTCTCTCTTAGGACAAAGAAAATAAAGCACCATTCTCACCTCAATGTCAAGCGGCATACAGAAATATTTATTATATTTTTTCAGGGGACCTCATGCCATTTTGGAATGTAGTACTAGGATGCCCAGCTCCAGGACCACAAGTCCTCTGGCAGAACATCTCTGCTATGCTATCTGTCTTCTTGAATTGTCTCATTCTCTACTCCTGCATTTATAAGAAGATTGACTAGAAAACTGAGAAAACTGTTTTGTTTTGTTTTGTTTTTTAAATGAATCCATTTTAATATTTCTATCTCTGATATTTTTATGTGGAGCATTGTTCTGCCAGTTGAATGAAATGAAGCAACAGTAAAGCTTTTGTCCTCGGCTACAGCTTTTTCTGCAAATGAAGTGGTTGTTAGCCTCTTGGGAGGCTGTAATCAGTATCTGCTCCAGTAAATAAACTCACTTGTCAGGTATATGACTGAAAAGACTGGAATATTCACTAATAAAATAATGTTTCATGAGCCTATTTTGAGTGTTTTTAAACCCAGTCGTTAAACTAATGTATAGGAAAGTTGCCAAAGCATGGTAAAAAAACATCTTGGCCTCATTTGAAAGTGCACACACTTCTAATGCAGAAATAGTTTGTATATCTAGCCTTTTAAAAAAACAGTGTGAGGAAGCATTACGCTGGAAAAGATACCTTTTGTATTTTTATAAGATAACCTATGCTTTTATTTTGTCAGTTATTTATGCAAATGCCTGTATATGTGCAAAATGCTGTTGTGGGGGGTTTTTTTTCTATTATAAAATTTAAAAGCTCACAATGGAATTTACCCTTCCACTTATTTGAAAAACTTTTCTAAGAAAATTTAATTATTCAACTTGCACTGCCATATATTGCAATTACTCTTCTAACATATTGGACAGTGATCCATCTGGAAGTAACATTTTTGAGGCAAATTTTACTCTGGCATTTCCTTTGAAATCATTCCAAAACCTTTCTGGTACATTCCATCTTGTACTGGGCTTCCTGCTTCTCCCTAGCATGGCTGCTAAGAATCTTGCAGCAGATCCTACTTGTCTTTTTTCTTTGAAAACAGTTTCAGTGTCCCTCCTCAGTTTTTTCCATTAAACCATACTTGCTGTTTTTTCAGAGAGAACTATTTTCCAAGTCCCTTCTCATTCTCAGACTCAGGAAACCATCAGTTTTCAGGGTTGTTGATCCTAGACCCATCCTAATAACAACCTGCCAAGGCCCAAAGGGTTTCTGATTGAAAAGAAATTTTTAGGTCATAGAGTACCATCCTTTAGCAATGCAGGCAGTCATATTCTGTTATCTTTTTACTGAATTTATCAAATGCTAGGGTTTTTTTCTCCTGTTAGCCTTACTGCAGGGCTGTATCTAAATGGTACTGCTGAGACTGTCATAAACTTCCTAATTTTGAGGCTATAGTCATGGTCTGTTTATGCTATTTGCTCTAGTGCCAACATGGTCCTCCGACATAATTTTTTCCATGATTGATGTTTATCCAACTGCTGTATTTTTGAAAGCAATCTCTTTCTTCTGCGCCTTTGTTTCTCTAAGGTATAAAAGTTAAACCCTTATGGTCTTTGGTTAATGTGATACAGTCTGAATTCCCTTAATTATCCTAATAATCCTTCACTGCATCTGTTTCTGGTTTCATTCCAGTTTCTTGAGATACTTTGTAATAAACATGCCAGATGATGTCACTCTGTGTTGCATGCTACTGTTTTTGTGTACCTCCTGGATTAGCACCCAGGATATATTTTAGGATCAAACTTCCTTTTTCCTGTCTGCAACTCACTCATGAATCACAGTCATTCTATTACTGAGTAACACTGTGAGCTCTTCTATTTGCTGGTTCCATGTCTATTTCAGAATTACAGGCATAGTGCTAGACAGAAGACCCTGGATGTGCCCCATGTATTTGTTTCATCATCAAGAGCCCTCTGTTTCTTCCAAGATGACGAATTCATCTCTGGGGTCACAGTGCCTCCCATCTTACTGCCCATAGCAAAACTCCTTAGTGTTCTCTTCTGATATGCAATTGACTTCAGCAACAATATTAACTTTTACTATTCCAAAACTCATACTTAGAAATCTCACTGGTATCTCCCATACAGCATAATAGTTTTTTTCTATAAAGTTTGCTTAAAACTATGTCCGGTATCATGTTACAGTTCTTGTACAAATGGGCATTTTCTTGAATGCTACTATTCAAATAATTTATGTATTTTCTAAATAATTTAAAAATTAATCAGGTTTACTACCCTGTCCTTAAAACAAAGATAGTTGGATGTTTCTGAATGAATTTTTCTGGCCAAGAGGTGTTTCACCCATTTTCTTCCATACCATGAATTATTTATTTGTTTTTTCTTTTTTTCCTTTTTAAAATTCTTTTTTTCTAATGTTGCTTACTGCTAAGATCCAATTGACCAGCTTGTGGTGATCTGAGAAACTTCCTTTATTCCTTAAAATAATTGGTACATTATTTTCTGTTCTCCATCTTATGGAGATGGAGAACATAATTCCATAATTTATCAATTGATTCCTTCAAATGATGTGTATCAGCAAGCAGTTATGTCTACTAGTTCATTCAGGGTTATGACAAGAAAATTTTCTCCACAGTTGGAATGTTTATGCTCTCTGAGTATTGCTTTCAGTTTCAGTGAAAATTTCAGTATGCTCTGCATTGACCTTCTGCTTTTTAAAATTATTCATCTAAGGGATTTCTATTACACCAGACGAGTAAAGTCTGGAGATAACACCGAATGATTATGTAATTTAGCTTCACCCTGTTTTCTCTTATCACGGAAATGTGTTCAGGTCTGAAGTGCCATCCCTGCTAGAACAGGGAACAGTGCAGTGCACTGTGCAGATTCATTCATTTTGATATAATTTTGAACCCAGAGCTTCACTAGAAGGCATCTGAAAGCTTCATTTGATATTATTTGCCAAGACATTCATTGACACTGTTGGAAAATTCTGTATCCATGTATTAATTCCGGCAGCCATTGTACACACTGTTTCTAGATTGATAAGCAAGTCCAAGTTTTTAAAAACTAGACTTTTTATGTCTGTAAGATCAAATCAGTAAAATTATCTTCATTCCATAGTTGGAGAGGAATTCAGTACATAATGAAATCTTAATATAAGATTTTCATGCAAATGGGCCAATTGAGTTGGACTTTTTGGTTTTACTTTTGTCAACACTAAAGTAATAGTGTAATTAAGAAAAATCTTTCCTGCTTTCAATTTCCTCTGCAGGTTATGGAGTCTTGCTGACCATGCCTTGATAGCTCGGTGCAACATGGAAGAAGCAGTGAGGAGTGTATCTTTCAGTCCTGACGGATCCCAGTTAGCACTGGGAATGAAGGATGGCTCCTTCATTGTTCTTCGAGTACGGTGAGAAAATCTTACATTAATTTCTCATTGTAGTATGGGTTTTTTCCCATGAGTAACTTAATTTATTCCAAAACTATATAGATATTTTGTGAAGAAAAATGTGCATAACAGAGGTAACATGGTTTTGAGAGGGATCTCCTTGATCATATGAATAATTTCCTGCCATATAGAAGAATGAATATTTTGCAAAACAATCAATGATTGAAAGATGTTTTTAAGCATTTGCAAGATGCATATGTGAATTCTGCTTTTCATATTAGATGACAAGCCTTTTTTGCATGAATGCATTTTATCCAATAGGCATTTTCTCTGTGGAATACTCTTATGGAAGACATGCAAAAGCAGATGAAACACAGAATTGACCATAGAGTGAAACAACCAAACAAAATGCTGTGATTTCAAAGCACATAAACTATTTTAATTGATACTTGGGAGATTTTCTTGCTTCCTTAACATTACTCTATATGTTTGCTATGCATGTATTTAAAATACTTTGAACTCCTATCTGGTAGGGGAGGGAAGACCCTGTATTGTTCTGCTTTAATGATGGAAGCTTCACAAAACTTAAGTGGTCTGTTCATATTAATTTAAAATCTGATTCAAAGACTAGCATTTTTCTAAAGAAGTTAATCTTCTTTGTCTCACGGAAATATTCTCTTTGCTAATTTGTCTGATACCTCACATTATTCATGATTCAGCTGGTGCAGAGTGATAATGACAAAACCGGCATTATTTCTGGAAGACTGGCAAACACCCTTGTGTAAGGCCCTGAGTGAAATTAGGGCCTTCTCTGTCCGTTCAGACTAACAAAGCTGCAGCTTGTGATCCAGAAAATGTGAATGATGGCAATGTGTTTTGCTGGAATTTTTTTGAATCACATACTCAGCAACATTAATCTTTGTTCTTTTTCTTGGCCATTGATCTAGATTGATGGAATAATCCAGAGAATGAGCTGCTCTTCTCTGTAACAATATCTACTACTGTGGAAGAGTTATGTACCAGTTTTTAGTAACATGGCAGAGCTATGAACATTTTTTTTTCCCAAAACAGTTTTGTAAAGCAAAAATGCTTATGAATAAATAAGAATTATCCTAGCAAAATTTCTACTGTTAATAACATTTTGGAGTGTTATTCTAAGAGAAATTTCTAACAAAATTGTAATATTAACCTTTCCATTCATGTGAGCAATCTCCCAGAAATCTCTGTCCTTCAGGTTGTCTTTCAGGACTCTGCCTTTAATAGTACCTATGTACCAGCATTTTAAAGATGTATTGTCAAAATTTATTAGTGTTTAAATAAATATGAGACATTTCATTAATGTGGTAGTACTAGCAGTAATTCATTAAAGCAGAAATCAGGAAAAATATTTTTAAAACTTAGTTGTAGAAACATGGCACCTACACAAGACTCTTCCTCACAAGATTTCTTTACAGGCCAAATGTATGATCTGGTATGGATTATCTTTATAGATACCAAATTAATGGTAGATATTAAAGTAGTAGAATGGTAGAAATTAAAGTAGACATAAGTTGCAGCAGGGGAGGTTTAGACTACATATCAGGAAGACTTTTTTACAGAAAGAGTAGTCAGGCTGCCCAGGGAGGTGGTGGAGGTATTTAAAAAAACATGTAGATGAGGCACTTCAGGACATGCTATAGTGGGTGGTGATTTTTTTTTCTTTTTGACTTGATAGTTGGACATGGTGATCTTACAGATCTTTTCCAACTGTGACAGTTCTGTAATTCTGTGATTTTTGCCTTAAATGTTTGCTGATTGCATGTTCACAACTTTACAGTTCACATTTTCCATATCGGTTTTTGCAGGGACATGACAGAGGTAGTTCATATTAAAGACCGGAAAGAAGTAATCCATGAAATGAAGTTTTCACCAGATGGCTCCTACCTTGCTGTGGGTTCTAACGATGGCCCAGTGGATATCTATGCAGTTGCTCAGCGATACAAAAAGATAGGAGAATGCAACAAATCTGCTAGTTTTATAACTCACATTGACTGGTCTGTGGATAGTAAGTTCTTGCAAACAAATGATGGTGCAGGAGAGAGACTGTTCTACAAGATGCCATGTAAGTTTACAAGTGGTTTATGTTATGAACAAGTAAAAATCTTCAGTGGTGATATGAAGAGAACACCAAAAATAATATGTGAACATTACATCTGCCAGCAGAGTTTCTTGACTCAAATTTACATGAATACCTAACAATTTTTAAACTCTTATATGGTTTTAGCACATTTATGTGCAGCTGCATTAGAACTTATAAGATCTATGAAGGCATCAAATACCACAAGTATGGGATTATACTATTTTAAGATAAAATTGTGAATATTTGTAACTTATTGAGGTTAAAAGACTAATCCCATGAACAATACACAGATAAATGTGATGAAAATGAATAGAGTTTACTGAAAAACAAATGATTAAACAGATTATTCACTTGCATCTTTTCAGCTGGGAAGCATCTATCTAGCAAAGATGATATAAAAGGAATTCACTGGGCCTCATGGACCTGTGTGATAGGATCTGAAGTGAATGGAATTTGGCCAAAATATACTAACATTACAGATGTCAACTCTGTGGATGGAAATTATAACAGCTCAGTGTTAGTGACTGGAGATGATTTTGGGTTGGTTAAATTATTCAGATTTCCATGTCTAAAGAAAGGTAAGATAATATTTTGTGTTTCTGAAAAATATAATATTTACTTTGATACCATATCAGTATATCTTCTAATGGTGGCTTTTGATTCTTGTGTATAATTCAGATTAGTGTGTGTAGAATTCATATTAGTATTAATGGACATAAGGATGAGACTTTAATCCTCTGTATCTGTCAGTTTCCTGCAAATGTATATGTACTTGGTTTTAGTACTGTTGAGAATGTATAGTCCAACGTGCTTATTCTGATATTACATTTTCAAAAACTAATTCAACAAGATTTTACATCATAAAAAAAATTATCAGCACCAAATGCAGTAGTGTAATTCATCCAAGTTTATGCCAGTAACAATTGCAGAAAAATCAGTATTGTTTCACTGTCTGCTAGCATGTGTCCGTGTAGCTACAAGTGTAAGTGTAGTACAACATTTTGTCTTTTGGTGATGTTCAGTGTTTAATTTGATATCATATAATTGCTGATAGTGACTTCTGAATTTCTGCATCTAGTATGATAAATAATTCATATATGCAATTCACATCAGCAATAATGGCCATAAAGGTGAAAACTGAACCGTGTGTGTATCTGTCACTTCCTGCCAAGATTTTTGGAAAATGGAAGAAAATCTATTGTTCATACTATTTTATGCCATTACTTTTTAATTACTATTAGTATCAGGATATAAAGAGGCATTTAATTATTTCCTTTTGTTTTTTTTCATAATTGTGCTTAGACTGTGTTTCCAATAAAAGCCTAACTTTATTAATTACAATGTTAATTTTCTTTTCTTATTACACACTATTCTATTTTTGGGTTTTAGGAGCTAAATTTAGAAGATACGTTGGCCACTCAGCACACGTAACCAATGTCCGTTGGTCCCATGATTTTCAGTGGGTTTTAAGTACAGGAGGTGCTGATCACTCTGTTTTTCAGTGGCGTTTTATTCCAGAAGGGATAACAAATGGTATCCATGAAACATCTCCACAAGGTAAAAATAATCTCGTCTTAAATTATTCACTAAAAAAATTGACAGTGTTGGGAAGAGCGCAAAAATGGAGGCCGTGGCTAATACCAATGTGGTTGAAACACAGCTCTCAATTTTATGAATAGTCACACAGCGTTATATGGAACTCAGAGGCCACACCTCTTTAGATAACAAAGTCTTGCAGATAGCTACATCTTGGCTAAACATCCTACTTTTTGCTAAAGCCGCTCTTGCATCTTCCGAGCTACTTGCTCTAGTCGCGCTTCAGAGATGCTTCAAGGACCGGTTGTTTGCTGCTCTCAGAACTAAAGGTTTCAGTCTGCTTCATAGTTCTCAAAACATGGAATAGCCATAATCGCTGGGTGTCCATGTTCCTTCAGAAATTCATCCACAACAGAGAATGCAATACTGTTGGAAAAGCTTTTATTGAATTAATAGAAATTAGTTTTATTATAATTCTGTGGAAGTACGTGCGCTTGGTTGCTTTTCATGAACAAGCATTTGTTTCAGGCAAGGTATGCTAAACCCTCTTCTGCAATTTGTGTTTAGCAATACATGAGAAGTATTTTTTGAAGTGTGTGGAAAAAGAAAGATTAGATTTTCAAAATCAGCCATGCAACTTGCATTCAGAAGTCTGACTACACATGTTGAATTCTTTCACTTTCTTTACAGTGCAAATTCACATACATTTTTTCCTTTTTATATCCACAATACTTGAATTATTCTATGAAAGCCATATGAACGAGAGGTGAAAATGGGATGCCATTCAGTAAAAGGGCAGATACGCCATAGCTGTACAGTTTGGTAAAATGTCTGTTAAAGCAAATCTTGTGACCACACTGAAGTTTTTACTCACCATTTCTCTATGTTTTCACTCCAAAGCTTGTTAAGAAAATAATATTCTCTCAGATGATGGAAATGTACGGGTAACTACTCTGTTATTATCTTTCCCTCTGCCACCTTTCTGCCCCAGGCATTGAAATAGGGGAAACAAAAACAAAAGCTGACACATTCAGTCAGCCCACATGATTTTTACAAGCTGCTTAAGTTTCCAAAATTTTTATATACTGTTTTGCACATAGTCTAAATTATATAAAACTGTCTCATGCAATTTTCTTGTGATTAGATGTGTTATATACTGATTTTATTTTTTTCTTTTTAATGTAGAGGGTGGTGTTGATTCCTACAGTGAAGAATCTGATTCAGATTTATCTGATGTGCCAGAGTTAGATTCTGACATTGAGCAGGAAGCTCAAATCAACTATGATCGCCAGGTGAGTAAACGTTAACACACTGTACCAATTACCTGACCATCTATCATGAGTAAAGATAAGAAAAAGAAACTTGCAGCTAATTCATCAAACTATTCTACGAAGATTATTGTGACAGTTTTTGGCTGATTACACAACCAATATACTGCATATTCAAAGCAGAAGACTCTTAATGAGTATGAAACCCTTATAATGCATTTATTTGTGACATCTATTTTATTGCCAAGGACAACAATATTCAAGAATTAAAATTGCCCTTACGATTTTAACAATTAAAATAGTTAAAATGAGAACCAAGTTAAATTGGTCTCTAATAATCACTTGATACATTTACTTTTTTTTCTGTTTTTAGTCCAACTATGTTCCAAGACAAATTAAGATATATTCCTTCCATGCAAAACCAAATCAAATAAGTATTCTGTACTGCATTGATTCTTTTCTGACATAGTAGTATGGCATTCCACACTAACCTGATCTTTTGGTGTTAATATCTGCTTCATCATCATGGGCTTGCCTGGTGATCAGGACTGTTGCTCGAGGTTGCGCACCATCATCAAACTTGTGCTCATGTCACTCAGAGACTGCAGTCCCCTCTGTGAGGGCACTCTCTTGGCTGGCCTTACCATGCTTAGCTCTTGTCTTCTCTTCTTTCACAAAGCGATTTTAACTTGCTGCTCCTTGATGTGAGATTTCACTCAACCTGCATCATAACAATTTGTACCCACACTACTATATTAGAAAACCTTATTCAAGAGAGAAAGTCCTCTTAAGTTTAGCAGATGCCATGGTAAAAGATAGTGTTGCTTGTTTTATGGTTACACCTTCCTGCAGGACTTGATTTAGTATATGAGATACTTAGTTCGTACTAAACATTAAGAAACTATTCGGTCTTTTTCATTCATAAGGCCATGCCAGCTTTATTGCGCATTACTTCAACACGTCTCTAAAGACAGGATTATTTTCCTTGTGGTTCCTTCCATTCCATTCATTATACTGAGTGCTTTACAAACACTGATCTTTATAACATTCTGTGGTGTTCAAGGTTGATCAGTTGACCTTGTTCTGAAGGAAGGTAAACATCAACATCAAATTCTTCTGTCTGTTTTCTGACTTTCACTCCTATTTAAAATCACCTAGAACCTGATTTTCAGGAGCTGTTGTCAGTGTGGATGGATCTTGTCCTGTTATTTTGTCAGCTACAATGTTAAAAGGTTAGAAGCCTGGTTCAAGTTGGTTTGAGTGATTTAATGGTTGTCATGCTCTCTAGAACATGGGTCACCTCTAATGTTCTATGTTTTAGCCAAGGACTGTTCTTTGTCTCTTCTCCTCGCTCTCTAGATTCTGTAATAAATTACACAGACATTTCCGAGAGTGGCTTGTTTTACCTCTTTGTTACAGAGATCAGCTTTTTTTGCCAATAAACAGAGGTTTTGTTGGACTTTCTCCCTCCCCCCTCATTTGCTCCAAGTCTCACAGGAGTGCTTGTCCCATCCTTTTCCCCTCCTGTTCCTGATTTTCCATCTGTAATCAAATCAACAGCATCCTCCTCCAAACTGTCTATGTGACTAAAAGGACATCTGAGTTTAAAAGTAAAAGTGAAAAAATAGTTGTAGACAGCAGATTAATGCATGAAAAAGCTAGAAGCAAGTTTAAATAGAATCTCATACTGGAAGTGTGAGACAACTTTGAAATGCAGTCTACATTTTATTAAATTAAAAAATTTACAAAAGCACATGGAAACAAAAACATTAATATTATTTTGAGAATTGAGTTTATTTTTTTTTTTTTTTGCTTTCTTTCTTTTTTAATTTAATGGATAAAGCAGGATAGAGGATTCTAGATTTTGAGATGCATTAGAAAATGATGATCCCATACTCTGTTCCACTGGTAGCATGCACAGATGAGCAAAGATAAATGGATGAGAACACTCAGAATAAATTACATTATGTACAAGTGATAGACACAGTATGTTAAGACTTTGCCTAGCACTTCAGAAAGTCAGGTTGTTATATGAACAGCTTTCTTGTAAAAATCTAGTATTCCATCTTTTTAGTCAGGTAGGTGTCTGTGGGATATTGTCATTTCATTGTCAATTTTTTCACAAAATCCAGGGTTAGGGCACAGAGAACAGTCAATAAAGCTGTATTTCAAGATTATGATGGACTTTGTTTGGTGCCAGCTTTGAAGATGCTTCAAAAATCTTTTGCAGCTCTACTGAGTTTCAACATTTCTGAAATATTTAACTGTATTGTATTTTGTGTCTTTAGTGTATTTGTAGGACTACAATTCAGCTTTGTGATTCTGGCCACACTGGCAACTCAGTTACATGCTATTGGTTACTGTATATTTCATCATAATTCCTAGATAGAATTAATTTGTTATGTTCAGCTTTGCCTATGTACATTGAAGCATCTACAAATTTAAAAGATACTTAGAGATTTCCAGTCAATATTTAAATTAGTTTTCACTGAGTGTCACTGGAGTCTTCTAGAAAAAATACACTGTGAAAAAATATACTGTTGATGCTACTGCAGTCTAATGATCTGGGGCACTCACGTGTCAGGGGACTTCATTGTCTGGAAAACATTTATTATTATCTGAAGTTCTGTAGGGAGCAACAGTGACTTCTGTGTTGTAGCTACTGAACATCCCATTAACATGTATCGAATATAATATTTAAAAGAAAGTCAGTTTGTATTCATATATACAAATATTTAGAAAACTGGAGATGTGCAATTAACTTTAAAAATTATTCCTCAGGTTTACAAAGAAGACCTACCTCAGCTGAAACAGCAAAGTAAAGAGAAAAACCATTCTGTGCCCTTCCTTAAAAGAGAGCGAGCACCTGAGGACAGTTTAAAGTTGCAGTTTATACATGGGTACAGTGATATTAGATAATACTTTTTTTTCCTGATTGTTAAAATATCCTAGCAATGCTGCTGACTTTGTCAGAGCATTTAGCAAAGTTCTGTTCAGTGTTTGTCCACAATTAATTTGTTTGTTGTTATTACTGTGGGTAATTTTTTTTTTTTTTTTTAGGTTGTATTTGTTAAGGAACAGGAGAAGGTTATAATACTGTAGCTGTATATTAAATATTATATCAGTGTTGCATTATATAAAACTACATTTTAAACTAGCTGCTCACTACACCTTTTGATTTTTGGAGCAAAGATTTTCTTTTTAAGCTGACTGTGATAGCTTTAATTTCTTAAAATGACTGGTAGAGTTCTGTTTGAATCCACTTTCCTGTAAAACTTACCTGCATACAATTTTATGTATATTATATATTCTTTTAATGAAATCAGTACTAATTTAGGATTTAGGTGCAAAGTAAACCATGAGACAATTCTTGAATGCCTGCTCTTGGTAGAAATAGTCTCTTCCTCCCAGTGTGCTGTGATTTATTTTTTTTTCCTTAGATAAAGTTTATGTGGCAGCTTTACTCTTTTCAAGCATGAATAATTTGCACAAGTTGTTACATAAAGTACCAGAATGGTTTGGAAACAGAATATAACCCTTTTTTATACTAATTTCAGTTATAGAGGCTATGACTGTCGAAATAATTTGTTCTACACACAAACTGGAGAGGTGGTGTATCACATTGCTGCTGTAGCTGTTGTTTATAACAGGCAACAGCACACTCAACGGCTGTATCTTGGTCATGATGATGACATCCTCAGCCTAAGCATTCACCCAGTGAAAGACTATGTTGCAACTGGACAGGTGGGTATTTAGAAGAGATGATCTTAACAAAACATGGAAATAAATTCCCTTTACAATATATAATTAGGAAAAATATGGTTCTCTTTGTCCATCAGTATACTTTTTCCCCCTAAATATATGTAAGCTGTGTACTGTTTCATATATCCCTGCCAAACTCCTGGAGAGTGCTGGACTGGACACTATTGAGGTGACTGTTAAATCATTGCTGTATAACAGAGAATCTGTCGATCTTGCAAAAAGTCTTACATTCACTTTGAACCTTATCTTTCATCTATAAATTGCAGGAGCTGTATTTTATCTACATCCCAGGAGACTCTGGGGTTTCAAAAATCTCAGTGTTTTTTTTTGCTACAGTAGCATGCAAAAGACTTACTCAGATAAAGGATATTTTGAGCATTCTACTGATATCTGGTACAGAATATGATATATTCAGTATATTCATATATATTCATACATAATGATAAAACATTAATATTATACTGTTTTGGAGACTCTCTACTGATATTTCTCTAAAAGATCAAATCTTGAAAAATATAAAATAGGGCAAGTGGAAAAGTAGTTACCTCTGCAGTGTTTTGAAGATATGATAGTGCTAATTACTAAAACTATGGGTGTGCTTCGTGTGCTTTTTTCTGCTTCTGTGAGCAGATATTCCAATTAACCCTCTGATTTAGGTTGGTAGAGATGCTGCAATCCATGTTTGGGACACACAGACACTGAAGTGTTTATCATTGCTCAAAGGCCAGCATCAAAGAGGAGTGTGTGCACTGGATTTTTCAGGTAAGCCATGACCTACCTTTATCTAAATGACTAATTAAAAAGCAGTCCTTATGGTGAAATCTGAATTTGAATAGCCAGCTGATTTTACAACCAACACAAATTTTACTTAAAAGTCTTCTGACAGTTTTGATAAAACTGTAGTGAAGTCAGTTATGGGTCTATTGTCACCCAGTCAGTAACTGACTTTTGTGATGTCTAATGCATAATACCAAGTGCATAGCTCGGACTCTGGTCTACACAGTGGTATAATAATTTAAAAGCAGGCAATATGGTGATTTTAAGTGTATAAATGAGATGGAAATGTGATCTGTGGGTTCATATGGTTCTTCAAATTTGCTGACAATTCCCACATTTTGCAGTGAGTTTACAGAAGAAGCTAATGTGACAAACAGCTGTCTGCTGTTTCTCTTACTTGTCTTTCTGAGATAGGTGACCTAAGTTGTCTCAGTTTTTAAAAGGTAGTTCTTGTATTCAGCATCAGAAAACATTATCCAAATGGCGGTCACTTGTGCATCTTTATAAAGGGTCTTAAAAATTCATTCCCTTTTCTATTAAAAAAAAAATCTGAACTCTCCATTCCTTAATCTGATTTTTTCAACAAAACTTTATTTCATATTCTCTCCTCTAGAAATATGGTAACAATTCATTAGAACATTGATCACATTTATGAGACAGGATTATATGAAAGAAATTTTACTTCCACAAAGATAAGTCTGTGGAACTGAGCCATATTCCATTATCAGAAGAGGAGTCTCGGTATTTATCTAAGAGCTGGAATTCAAACTTGCTGGTCCACTGTGGCATGTAACCTGTCTCTGAAAGCGGATGTTACCAGAAGAAGAGAAAATGGATAGGGGTGATTTCATTGACATAGCATGAATAGATGTTAAAAAACCCTCTAATTAAGATCCCTAGTGGACCAAGTGTTCATATATTTAGGAAATAACTTTGTGGTCTACATTTTTAACAAAAAAATAGATTCCTCTACAGTAGTACAGAATCCATCTACTTCTATAAACTATTAAAATCTTATTTTAATAATTCTTATTAAAGAACAAGCTGTCCACATAGTCTGTGGACATAAATCTGTACAAAAATTGTAAAGCTTTTCTAAAAAATAGTGACCATTGGCATCACCTTAGGGCTGGGTCCTGAGAATGCTGATACTGCATTCCTAACTGCTAAGGTACTTGGCACAGAGAGGAGCAGACAGTAGTGCAGATACACACCTCATTATGGGTTAAAAGTACTGCTTTGGTCTTATGTAGGGGGAGTTTTATTGTGCTAGTAATAGAGATTTCTAAATTAGGTTCAGGTAACACTAGTTGAAGCTTAAAGAAGGAAACCCAAAACTCCCAACCCTTTTTGACCTGACAGCTGACTCTGGTCTTTCTGCACTCTCTAAAACACCTGCTATTGGCCACTACTGAAAACAGTGTAGAGAGCTGGGGCACTTCAGTAAAACCTTTCTGAGATTGTTACAACTCGAAGATTATAAATTCATTCATGCAATGTTTGGTTGTGCCCTCTGGTGGCTAATTTAACATCTATGATTTTGAATAATAATTGGAGTGTATATAGCATGTTATTCGTACATAAAGTTTCCTGTTTCAAATTAATACAATTTAAATTGTATTCTTATGAACAAAACTAAGTCAATCCTGTTCCTCTTAATTAACCCTAAAAATAGAGTTACCGCTTAATATAATTATCATCATCAAAATGCATAAATACACCTCTTTGTTAAATAATACATTACATAACGTGTATTTTCCTTTCATATCAGCCGTGTTCATGGCATTTTATCTCACTAAAACTCTTGTGGAAAGGTTGAAAGGTTCTTACTGTCTCCTTTGCTTTCCTTCCTTAATAACTTTTTGTCTCTCTTTTTTTTTTTTAATTTTTAACAAACTAAGTGTTGTTTTCTGTCCTGTTTGACAACTTCCTTCCTTCCTTCCTGTCTACTTACCTTCCATCTAGGCCTGTTTCATTCAACTGTGAACTGTTTTTCTATTTTTGTATTTCCCCTTCTTCTTGTCTTGCTCCTCATAGAACTCACAAGCCCAGTCTATATGTGAGGACCTAATCATCCTTACAAACTTCGTACTAGTTTTATTGGAGTAATATATACCAGTGGAACTTGTGCTGTTCTTGAAGTCACATTTGCTGGAGCACAGTCCTTAATATATATTAACTTCCACAAAAGTAACATTCTCAAACCATTGCTTTTTTTCCCTCTTTTGGCCATCTCCCCAGTTTTCTACTTTGTCCATCTGTAAATTTTCTTCCATATAAACACCATCTCCTGTGACAACCTGTAGAGTTCAACTGTCTTATCATATGCTTCAACAGTTATGGTTTAGGTTTTTAATTTTTGAAAAATTTTATAATTTTTTTGTAGTTTGTCTCTACAAGTTTGTTAACAGTGGTCTTGTTTATTGTTATTTTATACATGGTGCAAGGATGCCTAGGTAGTCCTGAATTATGTATGACCCTCTGCTCTTGCTGTTCTTTCTCTCATTACCAGTACTGCTATGTCTTTCCTGCAGTAGAGGATATGACAGCCAGTGTTTAATTTTAGCCTCATAAATTTCTATCATATCTGTAGTTTCATTATATTGCCTATTACGATTACCCATTTCATTATACACTAGTAATTCTTGTCACCATTTCAAGGAAAAGAATATGCATCACCTAATCAGCAAATTTCAAATAAAATGTAATATGATTTAGAGTACCTGGACTTTATGAAAAGTTTCCTACCTATTTTCCTTGTATTTACACACAGAAATGTTTCGTGTTTGCCTTGGGGAAAGATCAATGGTTTGATAAAGAAAAAAAAAATTAAATTAAGTCCAATATACAAACATCATAGAATAAAGTTAAAATAATGCCTTTTCTAGAAAAGAATAGCTTGTGTTATAATCATCCAGTTAAAAATTAAACAGAAAAAACTTGTGAACTGCATCACAACCTGTTCTGTCTCTGATAAGGGTCATGATATATTTTAAGTCATTTTAGTTAAGAAGAGGAAGGATGGGTCATGGATTAATAGAGTGCTCTGTGAAAGCTGTGGATTCCAGTTTGATGTGTCATCACTCAATAGGTATTCATTTTGGTGCTATGTATTGCACTACAAATCTTCCAGCAGGTATAGATTTCAGTCATCTTAAGGAGCTGTGCAGGTTGATTGTCTTTTTCAGTTCATTTGTGTAATTCTGTGTGTACTTTGTTTTAGGAACTGAAGGCCATCAGTGTATCTGAACCCTATTCACTCAGAGTATCCATCCCTTTTTTCACTTCATTTATAATACATAACCTGAAATGCAGTTTACAATGTATTTGTTATGTTCATTGCCTGTTACATTTTCAGGTAAAGCCTTAGCACTTTTAACATTAAGTATTGCTTCTGTACAGCTGATGGGAAATGTTTGGCATCTGTTGGGCTAGATGATAATCATGCCATTGTGTTTTGGGATTGGAAAAAAGGAGAAAAGCTAGCAACAACCAGGTAAGAATGCATCTCGGTATAAATGTCTCCTGTGAATACATTTTCCTGAGTAGTATCATCCACATGAATTACTTTGTTTACAGGAACAAACAGAACACCTTGCTGAAAACAGAATAGTGTTTCAGAGCAATATATACAGATAAAAACCCTTGAAATCTACAGCTTAGCGTTTGGAAATCCTGTGGACTATTTCTGTCAAGAGCTCCCTAGCCTTTTTGTTAGGACAGCTATATTGATAATAAAGTTTATTAAATGAGTTTCAACTGAAGTTAATGTTTATTCCCAATTTTATGCCCTGATTCAGGGCAGAAGTCATTAGGCATGCCATATTGTCCTTTACGTATTAAGTTACATGTTGAGTTCCATCAGTGTACATAACCATATCACATTTCTAAAAAGAAAAAAGTGTTCCCTCTAATATAAATAGATTTTTCAAGGACTACTGATCTTGCCTTCCTTCTGAGTCAGCTTTTCTGGTTTTTCTTCCTCTTTGCGTTAACCATCTGAAAGCTTAGCTAATAAATGGGCAGTGAAGAAGCTTTCGCAATTGTGTGAAAGCACAAATGTTGGGAAGAGGATTGGATTACATTTCATGTATTTGCTTTGTTTTGTTCTAAAATATTGAATTGCAACACTTTCTTTATTCAAACTGGTTGTGCATGTTAGAAGAATCAAACTGTTTGACAACCTGGTTTCTATCTTACCCTGGGAAAATCAAATATGCCTCTGAGGTCATGATACCAGATTTGTGTAGAATTTATGAAAGCATGGGCATATATACCAGAAAGGCAAGGATTAATTTTATATGCTGTCTGCAACCATGTAACAACTAGCATTGGTAGAAATTATTAGTATAACTCAAAAAAAAGAGCTTGGGAAAGATACTTTACTTTTATTATTATATGGTGACACGTTCCAGAACAACCAAGATTTTCTCATGGCAGCACTATATCATCACTGAAGAAATAAATGTTTTGATCCAATTATGAGTGTACTATAATCTATATTAGCTGTATATTTTTCTCTCAGACATCCAGTTTATTAGGCAGCAAGATTTTAAATCCTGTTTTGAATTGGTGATGTACAGCTTGCTTACCTGTTGTAAAATGTGACATTGTCATCTGCTTTCCAGTCCTAGTTTAACTGTATCCAGACCAATTATGCTTCATACTCACAAGAGAAGAAACACCTTATGTATTCCCATGACCCTGTGCTTATAAGCTTTTAAAAACAAGCTATTGGTGGGCTGTCAGGCTGCTTGTCTCTTGTTGCTCACAGGAGACATATAAGGTTAAGTACTCAGGTTCATCTAAGTGTACTGTGTATCGAATGGATCTATTATTATTGCTAATCTACTATTTTGAAAATATGCATGGTTATCACAGAGAGCAGAAAAAGATTTTCTGCTAAAGAGTTCTAATTATTATTTATGTTTTTAGCAGTTACACTACTCCAGTAAGCATAGTAAGACATAGAAAGAGAGGGACAAAAACCAAGACAGGAGAGAGTACATCTAAATTTTAGACATGACTCTCACGTGGCCTTAGCAGACAAGAAGTCTTACAATCTCCTTACAATCACGCAGACCCACAAGAAGAATTCATCTGAAGGACTAAACCTGAAAAATTAAGTGTAAACTCTCTATGTACAAACATTTCTTGTTTTTATTCTGTAATTACTTTAGATTTATTTTTAATGAACATTCCTTTTGGTTAATCTTCTTGAGTTGATTTATTTAAACATGACTTCTCAGTTTTCATCCTTGTCACAATGTTCAGAATATACTCGTTTGTTTTCATTGCTTCTTTCTTTAGCTTGGCTCTACAATTTTCTGCTTAGCTTCATTAAAACCCTTACTGAGTATATGTACACTGTTAGAATTAGAATGCATCTGAGCTTTTTTCAGCGGCTTCTTGTGCCTCATGTGCTGATGCAGTGCTGGTCCTGTTTGATCCCTGTGGTTTGCAGTACTAGACTGCAATCCCTAAGGGAGATTAGAGGGCATTGTCGATTTGATTTACACTCTACATCAGTGAATGTCACTCTTCTCCTTTCTTCATTCTGTAAGAGCAAATATCCTGTCCCAGTTCCTTGGAACATAAGGACACAAAGAAGACCGAGGAGGAAGCGTAGGTGGTGCCGTCCAGATCTCCCATGTCAGCACTTATAGATCCTGTCACACAGGCAGACGTACTGTTGTCATTTTACAGGGCTGCCCACACTGGGATGCAGTTAGTTTGATTCTGGACTCAGGGCCAGAATTTGCCTGTGTGATAGATGCTTCCAGAAGAAGCAGTGTAACCAGCCTGAGCTGACAGGCTGGGCCTAATTATAGCAAAGCAGAGGAACAGGAGAAGGAGGAACTGCAAGAAGATGCACTGCAGATATCAAAGGTGTCAAGAGCCAGTTTTTGTCTAGTCTGATGCAATGAAAGAAAATACCAAAACCAAGAGGGTTACCAGACTCATGTGATTTTCCAGATCTACTACGCCTCTCAGACAAAAGTGACATTATCATAGTACAAAATCTAAACATTCATTTTGAAAGCTAAGGTTTTTTGCCTTATTTTTGTTTTTGGTGTTTTATAAAATTGAAATAGAAATAATGTCTGGGAAATTACTTTTTCATTAGTAAAACTTAAACTTACACACTTCTATAAATACATACTCCAAAAAGAATAATTACCCAGAAACTAAATCTGAAGGTGTATATGGTGCTGAACAAACTGTTTCCCAAATTATAATTTTATAATTTGTTACTTTACTTTTCCTCTTAAAATATAGAAGGTTAGAGACTTACTCTTTTTTTTTCTTGACAGAAGTTTTTAAATATTGAGTTCTTATCTAGTTAAATATCCATGTTGTCTTCTTACCTTCTCTCTAACTCCTTTGACCTTTGTTGCCTGCTTCTTCATTATGATTTAACTGAGCTGAAATTCAGTGCGAGACAATTTTTATTCACCACATTTCTGTAGCCTATGTGGGGTATGCTCAAATATATTCTGCCAGCTCTGTGGTTCAGATTTCCAAGGCTAAACTTTTGCAAATTAGAATCACAGCTCTGCTTTTTGTTAGACAGGGTAGTAATGATAGTGGAGATAATGTAGACACGGCGTCTGTGACTCCTCTGCCAAACTCTTGTATTGGCACCAAGACTATGACAGTCATGGTGATTAGATTCTCATTGTTGAAGAGTAGTTTGGTTAATCCAATATGATGAAATGGCATTTAGTTGGCAATGTTACATCGTCTTTTACTGTGTTTTTAATTTTTTATTTTATTGCAGGGGCCATAAAGATAAAATATTTGTAGTGAAGTGTAATCCGCATCATGTAGACAAACTTGTCACCGTTGGGATGAAGCACATCAAATTTTGGCAGCAAACAGGTACTGTATTGAATATTTTATATTACTCTATTAAGAATGTGTATATTTTTAGTGCAGGAACACCATTTTGTCAGTTTAATATTTTGGTAAATAGAATATTGCTTTACAAATAAAATACATTTTTATATGGGTGAAAACCTACCTCTGAACCAGCAAAAATTACAGTACTCCTTTATCTTGGAAAGTCCTTTCCAGCTAATTGTTTTTCACCTTGTCATAATAATGAGAGTTCCTCCTGACCAACCATCCTTGGCTCTCAGGAAACACGCAGTCCTGTAATTCACGTAAGCTGGTTATAAGCCTTGTTGAAAAAATGCCAGCTGATAGCCAAGAAGACAAAAGTTTTCACACTTCAGATATTGATGTTGCACTTAAGCAACCCTTCAGCTTCAAGATACAGCTGTTTTTCAGTTATTAGAGATGAATTCCATCTCTGTTTGAAGCTTCCAGTCTGGAAAGATAGGTTTGAGGATGGACCTTAAAATACATGCCTGGGCAAAACAAGAAAGGAAATAAAAGACCAGGTATTATGCACAAGTTCAGTTATCATAATTTATCTTTTATCCATTAGGCTAGAAATCATGATTTGGCACTACAGGAATCAATATAGTATAATTTTATGTGACACCAGAATTCTTTTTCATTTTCTAAATAATAAAAAATGAAAAATAGTTTTCCATTGTTTAAAAACAGGGATAAGGTTCTGAAAACTAACAAACAAAATATTCAGAACAGGAAGTACCTATAGGTTTAGATATATCGTAAAACTGAGATAGACTTGGTTTCTCGATGAAGAGATTTTTTTTTTTACTCACGACTGGATTTTCTGTTCTTTGTTACTTGTAATCATATAAGCAATACACAAGTACTCAGTAAAAAGGCCTCAGCATCTTTGTGTAAAATTCAGCAACGGTAGGTGACATAAGGGCAGCTAAAAATAGAACGCAAGGCAACTCAAAATTAGATAGTTTTAAGAAGTTCACATACTTATATAATACGTTACCAAATTCAAGTGGCTCAGGTGCTCTCAGCTTAAAAATTTTATCATTTTTTTCTGTATTTTTGATATTTAAGTGATTTTTGTAGTAACTAAATAATTGTGTTGCTGTTTTTCAACTTGTGTTACAGGAATTTGCAATAAGCAGTACCTTACTCCAGGAATGGTCTTTTTGCAATAAAAATAGTATATTTTGAATTAAAATTTGCACAGTGGACTTACGACTATCAGTCTAGTGTTAAAGGTGAAATATATGATGACTTCACACAAGGAAACCACTGCCTATATAATTTTGTAATTATATATGTATTTTTGTCTATAAGTATGTCCTGTTTTCTGAACTGAAGTAAGGCTGTGGCAGTTTCCTTCTCTGACAAACATAAGAGGAGCAAAGGAGCAAATTCTTCCATTTATTCTGCAAAACTGCTGTCAAATTGCAGGTTGCAAATGGACAGCTATACCAAACCTGTAGTATCTCATGTGTAGTTGTGGTTACCCCTAAAGAGAAAACACTTGGCAGGCTGTTCTGTGCAAAAAAAATGTTCTGACAATCATTGTATTAATTCTCATGTAATTCTTCACAATATCTTGGAAATAAGCTGAACAACAGAGTCTGTACTTCTTCACAACTGTCTTTATTGACTTTTTTTTATTGTGTTTTTCCCTTGTGCACTATCTTTTCAGTATTTCTGTTATCTACCATGTCTTAGGCAATCACAAAAGATGATGGGGTCAAGGTATTTGTCCTTTGCAGCACCATGGCTATGAACTGAAATATAAATACTTAGTTTTGTTGATATTGCAGGTGGAGGCTTTACATCGAAACGAGGAACATTTGGAACTACTGGAAAATTGGAAACTATGATGAGTGTTTCATATGGTCGAATAGAAGATCTAGTTTTTTCTGGTGCTGCTACTGGAGACATTTATATCTGGAAGGATACTGTGTTGCTTAAGACAGTGAAAGCCCATGATGGACCTGTATTTGCCATGCATGCACTTGATAAGGTATTTATTGTCTTATGTGATCTCTTCATCTTTATTATTTTTGTTGCAATAGTGGACTCTGGGAGTGTGTAACTAATGTATCTCCCAGCAAAGTTACTCATGTTTTCTACATAGGTATGTAAGCCAAATATTTTTTATTGCACTAACATTGAAGGTACTTTAAAAAACAAAACCATAACAGAAAATAAGTTGTATTCAATGAATCTGAATGAGATTAAAATTGCAAAACCAATCTTCATGATTTATCTAGTAGGTGTATATTTGTAAGCATCAGACTATGTATGCTCATTATGTGACTGATAGATTTCTGACCTCTAAATATGCAGATTTTATTTCTCACTGTGCTCATGCATGTCATTTTTATATTTGTAAACCACTGGAGAGTAGCAGATAGTATGCATTTCCTCCTCAACCTGATCCCAAAATATTTTTGTAATATGAAATTTCAAAATTATATGAAACATTATTTTTTAAACTAATGCTATGACTCTGTCTTAAGCAACAAGACTTCAAACATCCAAAGATTTTTTTTTCTGAGTTACTTATTCCAAATATCAAAAATATTTTTCTTCAGTTGTGTCAATAAATCTTTAAAAGACACTGTGGCAAAATATATTAATGAGATCACATGAAGGTGACTGGGGCAAAGTTCAGCCGCTTAAAATCCACTGGCAATTTGAAGATAGTGATAATGAAATATCCTTTTTGAGATTATAGTTTCAACTTTAAAAGTATAGTGTAAGAAGAATATTAGGTATTAACATTTTTCTCTATCAAGGTCAGTCCCTGTGGCTCAACCCTTTCGGGTTCTAATTGATTGTTCCTAGGTTTTCTGTAAGTTTTTCTATTTGATGTTGGGATTCTATCCTCCTCATACTTTTTTGTTAGTTAGTTATGGATGCTGTGTTTTGCATTCACTTGACACACATAAAGAGAATCTACCAAGGGAATTAATCAAAGAATTGGTTTCTATACATTATTAGAACTCAGTTTGAAGCATCTGTCAATTCAAGTCCACTGATCTGGAAGAACCTTGAGAGGGTCTTACTGCAGGCTGCTGCCTCTTCTAAGGATGAAGCACATATTTTTCTACAGCTTATTTCCACATGCAGAAAAATATTATGGTTCAGGATAACTATTTACAATAGTATGCACTCCACATGATTGTAAGTCTTTATAATCTTCAAAAAGCAACCCTCTAAACTTCTCACCTTATGTTTTTTTCCTCATAGACTCCACTATTTTTAATTGTTGTCAAAAATAAAATGCACGTGATAATTTATACTACCTTTGGATGTGTCTTTATAGATATTAATATCTTATGCTGACATTTGTATGTTTTCATACTGCCATACAGGGGTTTGTAACTGGTGGAAAAGATGGAATTGTAGCACTTTGGGATGATATGTTTGAAAGATGTCTGAAGACATATGCCATTAAAAGAGCAGCACTATCTGCTAGTTCTAAAGGTATTATTTTTCACTATGTTTTATTAAGGACTGGTAAAATGGCAATAATTGGTGGCAGACATCACCAGAACAAACACAAAGGTAACAGTAATAAACTAACTACTGTGTGCTGGAACATTCTGTTGTGATTGATTTAAGTTGTATTTTGCTCAGTCCTTGGCATTTACACTTTGTTATGCTATTTCATCCTCTATGACATTTACCTTTGTTTTCACTGCAGAAATTGTTTTAAAATGAAATGTCACAACACTGTGAGTCTGGCTTTTCCCATATCTGTTCTGATTTGAAGCTTTCTCAACTGGCCAAATGTCCTGTAGTAAGACCAGGTCCCTGTGAGTTGGAAAAACCTGTTTTAAATCCTACTTCCCCAGGCATCAGCGTGGAAGTCTGCAAAGTGATATTCACAGATAATCGCAAAAGTCCTTATTGGTGGAGCATGTGAAACCCTTACACACCTACTCCATTAAAGCAGTGAAATATCAATATTGATGTTGCTACAAAATAGACTAGCACCACCTCCCCTTCTTTCAACTGTTAATTAAATCCATGGGTTATTTAGTAGTTTGATCGGGCAAGTGTATCTCATGTTTCATTATTTTAAACACATTTTAATTATCAGTGATGTAAGCTGTATAAATCGTAGGTGATAAGAGGCTCCTTTTGATTTCACAATAAAAACTTAAAATTAATCTCTGTATTCTTCAGGTTTACTTTTAGAAGACAATCCCTCCATTCGAGCCATCAGTCTAGGACATGGGCACATACTAGTGGGAACTAAAAATGGAGAGATACTTGAAATTGATAAAACTGGTCCTATGACTCTACTTGTTCAGGTACTGTATGAATCTTCTATAACAAAACATTCCCCATGAATCCTTTTGGTCACCATTCCTTCCCTTGCTTAAGTAGATGTTGATGCTTTCTTATACAAATGACCCTGAGATTCACTGTGGATTACAAAATTCTGAATGTAAAACAAACAGTCCATTAAATTCAAAGGCTGATGAGACTTTTTCTGAATTTTTTTGGCATTTAGGACCCAACATAAAAATTAATAGGACTAACATATATGGTTTTATTTTGACAGCATTCTTCCACTCATTTGCTTTTAATGAATAACGAATTATGAAGGATTCTATAATTTGTGAAAAAATGTTTTAGGGTTATAACAGCTTTCTACAGTGATGTGCAGTTGTTATTGCACATGTTTAAAAGTGTAAAGAGGCCTCGTTATGCAAAACTGTATTTTGAAAAGTTCTATTAAAATATTTTCATGTATATGTCTAACGATATATTTGGTTCTGCTTTGGTTTAGTGTCTTGAATAACCAGAATGTCTATATGTAGAAAATTTTATATATCACTTATGAAGATACAATTTCCCAAGTTTTTCCATTTTATTTTCTGAAACTGACTAAATTAACGTTGTTTTTTTTTTAAAAAAATAATGTTTCTTTGGTATTTTTCTTTCCATTCAGTCCTGATCATATAAAGAATCATAGAATGTCAGGTTGGAAGGGACCTCAAGGATCAACTGGTCCAGCCTTTCTAATGTTATTGTTTATATGGTGTGTCTCAGAGCCCCATCAATCTGAGACTTAAAACTTTCCAAAGTGTGAGAATCCACCACTTCCCTGCAAGACCATTCCAATGTCTGACTGTCTTCACAGTGAAAAATTTTCCTCTTGTGTTCAACTGGAATCTCCCCAGCAGTAACTTGTGCCCATTGCCCTTCACCTTGTCCCTGTGACTCCTTGTAAATTGGGAGTCTCTATCTTCTTTGTAGCTGCCCTTTAACTACTGGAACATGGTAATAAGGTCTCCCCTAAACCTTTTCTTGTCAAGGCTGAACAGACTCGGTTTTCTCAGCCTCTCCCCGTATGGCAGGTGCTCCAGTCCTCTGATCATCTTCCTGGTTCTTCTCTGTACCCTCTCCATCCTGTCTGCATCCTTTTTGCACAGCAGTGACCAAAACTGGACACTAAACTCCAGGTGTGGTCTGACAAGCACTGAGTAGAGTGGGATGATGACTTCTTTGTCTCTGCTGATGATGCCCTTGTTGATGCAGACCAGCATCTGTTGGCTTTCTTTGCTGCTGCAGCACAGTTTGCTCATGTTGAGCCTGCTGTCTGCCAAAAGTAATCTTTCAAATTTGTATCAGCTGCATGTCAGCATTACTAAATGTGTAAAGTTGTGTTTTATAAATTATTTAACTCATTCACTAATTTGGAATTGCAGTCTCATCCTAATACAGTTCCCTTCACGCGAACAGTAAGGTTGCCTATATTAGGATTTCAGGATGAAGTTCTGTTTGGGGCATAACTATTTCCTGTTCATTTCAAGCCTGGAAGAACAGGAGATATGGCTAGTAGTAGTGGAGGAAATGATGGAAGCATATATTTTAGATGTTTATCAGAGGAAATTGACCAGACATTGAGGTTTCCTGGAAAGTGGAAAATTTTGGAGGGAGATGGTGAAAGCCTTATTGCCTGAGACTTGTAAAAGGGGGCAGGGCAAGTGCCTAGAACACATTACATAAACTCAAATGCACTATTTTCTCTTCTATTAAATAATTTCCTTTAGGGACATATGGAGGGAGAAGTCTGGGGCTTGGCAGCTCATCCTCTCTTGCCTGTCTGTGCAACAGTGAGTGATGATAAAACACTGCGAATCTGGGAACTTTCATCCCAGCACCGTATGCTGGCAGTGAGGAAACTCAAAAAAGGTAATTCTTATTTGGCCATACACTGCAATAGTAGCAATACTACTCTGTAGTAGTTCCATCTCTGCCTTTTAGTGCATATCACAGACACCAATTAGGTAGAGGACACAGTCATTGAGAAATTGGAAGCATAGGAAGTAAATTTTCTCTGGCATGTGTCAACTCAATGAGAAGGGTAGAAAGAAAAAGGATTGTAATGTGTTGTAATGAATAATAATAAAGTTAACTTTAATCTATTGTCTTTCTGATTCCAAGGGGAATGAGTTGACCTCAGATTCTTATTCCATCCTGCAAATATTTTAAGGCCAGCATATTTGTTGCTGACCTTAAGAAGTTTCCTTATAAATAGAAATGTAAAATTTTCTGCATGTTAAGCACAATCAGCCTTGAATGGCAATGTGAACTTCATATGTGAAACCAACTTCTCTGAAAATAAACAGTTTTCCTGTCCTTTCCTACCTCTGATTCAAATAGACAAGACATGTTGAAATGCTGCATTCTCAAAATTATTTATTCCATTTCCTCATTCATATTCTTCAGGTAATTTGAAGGTATTCCTCAGGTATAAATTCAGCATGCTTCATTTTCAGTGACCAATCCAGAGCACAGGAACTCTAACTGACTGAGGGAAAACAGAGTCAAACATTTTTGACAGGTGAACTCAGGGATGGATGAGGAAAGCTTTATGAGAGAGTATGTAGAGAAATAATGTTGAGGCAAAAAGTGGAGGAAGTGTAGTGCATCTCTGTTTTCAATGCGCTCCACCTGAACATCTGAAAGAAACCTTTGCTTAGTCATAATAAGGAAGCTTTCCATAGTATATATATCCATATAGTATCCCTGAAAGATGTGTAGTTATACTTCCCAGTATGAGTCTTACAATTTTCCATCTGGATTTTCCCTCTGCATGGTTTTGGGCACTTTTTTCTCTCTCTCTCCCTTTTTTCTTTTTTTTTTTTCCTTTTTTTTCCCTTTTTTCCCCTTTTTTCCTTTTTTTTTTTCCTTTTTTTTCCCTTTTTCCCCCTTTTTTCCCTTTTTTTTCCCCTTTTTTTTCCCTTTTTTTCCCTTTTTTTCCCTTTTTTTCTCTTTTTCCCTTTTTTTCCCTTTTTTTCCCTTTTTCCCTTTCTCTCTTTTTTCCTTTTTTTTCTCTTTTTCCCTTTTTTTTCCTTTTTTTTCTCTTTTTCCCTTTTTTTCCTTTTTTTTCCTTTTTTCCCCTTTTTTTCCCTTTTTTTCCCTTTTTTTTTCCCTTTTTTTCCCTTTTTTTTTTTTTTTTTTTTTTTTTTTTTTCCCTTTTTTTTTTTTTTTTTTTTTTTTTTTTTTTTTTTTTTTTTTTTTTTTTTTTTTTTTTTTTTTTTTTTTTTTTTTTTTTTTTTTTTTTTCTTTTTTTTTTTTTTTTTTTTTTTTTTTTTTTTTTTTTTCTTTTTTTTTTTTTCTTTTTTTTTTTTTTTTTTTTTTTTTTTTTTTTTTTTTCCCTTTTTTTTCTTTTTTCCTTTTTTTTTTTTTCCCTTTTTTCCTCTTTTTTTTTTTTTTTTCTTTTTTTTTTTTTTTTTTTTTTTTTTTTTTTTCTTCCTTTTTTTTTTTTTTTTTTTCTTTTTTTTTTTTTTTTTTTTTTTTTTTTTTTTTTTTTTTTTTTTTTTTTTTTTTTTCTTTTTTTTTTTTTTTTTTTTCCCTTTTTTTTTTTTTTTTTTTTTCTTTTTTTTTTTTTTTTTTTCCCTTTTTTTTTTCTTTTTTCTTTCTTTTTTGGTCTTTTTTGGTCTTTTTTTGGTCTTTTTTTGGTCTTTTTTGGTCTTTTTTGGTCTTTTTTGGTCTTTTTTGGTCTTTTTTGGTCTTTTTTTGTCTTTTTTTGTCTTTTTTTGTCTTTTTTTGTCTTTTTTTGTCTTCTTTTTTTTTTTAGGTTTTTTTTTTTTACTTTTTCTTTCCTCTCTCACTGATGTGTTTAGAATGTAGTTGGAAGGTGGTATTTGCACCTAAACCCGTTTTAAGACCGATCAGATCACCACCGCCAATTCAAGAACATCCTATACAGAAGGTACATCCCCATGCAGTAAAGCATTAATGATAGCCCTCCTATCAAATAACAAATTTATTTTAGAGGTATATGCTTAAGGTAAAAACCTTTCAGTTGCAGTTTACTGTTGATTTTCTGAGCCCCAAGTTCGTAAACCTTAACATACTTTTTTCCATTTTCTTTTGTAGGTGGACGATGCTGTGCCTTTTCTCCTGATGGGAAAGCCTTGGCTGTAGGGTTGAATGATGGAAGTTTTCTGGTGGTAAATGCTGACACTGTTGAAGATATGGTCTCTTTTCACCACAGAAAAGAAATGATCTCGGATATAAAGTTTTCACAAGGTATAAGCAGATGATAAAGTGAGAAGGCAGTGTTTGGAATTGGAATTAATTTTTTTCTACTAGATATGATTGAATGTTCAGAAGGTCAACTGGCTTTATATATGCTCCATGCATCTAAAAAGTTATGGATTCTGTAGGTTGTGTGCAGGCTAGTATACTAGAGCCCACCCCTAGCCTAATGCCTTTGGATGCACTACAGTAATAAAAATCTTTAACAGTAATTATAAGATGTGCACCTTTAATAACCTCTGTGTCTCTTCTTTACAGAATCTGGAAAGTACCTGGCTGTGGCTTCCCATGATAATTTTGTTGATATTTACAATGTACTTACCAGCAAAAGAGTTGGCATTTGTAAAGGTGCATCGAGCTATATCACACACATTGACTGGGACTCGAGAGGTAAAATGTTAGTCCAGACACCCAGATTTAAAACGCCTGTAAAACAAAATATCAGAAAACTGTTCTCATACCAGTTACTAAAAGAAACTATAACTACAAATGCAAATGATCTTTCAGCATCAAGCACCATATGGGTTCAGTGCAATTACATTTGTTGGTGGAATTCATCCTCGCTTATAGCGTATGTAGCAGGGTATATGGTACTTTGCTGTCAACATATGATTAAAATGTCACTTATGAACATAATACTGCTTTTCTTTGCCCTGTTTTTTAAATAGTTTTCTAGCATATGGCAGATTCTTCTTTTCCATCTCTTATTTCCTTTCCTCTTTGCCATGCATTACATGGCAACCAAGGCAATGAAGAGAGCTTTATTGTCACAACTAATTAAGTCTAGCAGGACTGATAATGAGCTCTTGCAAATGAGCTTTCCTGGGCATAATATGATTCTGTGTGGAGCCACCTGTGTGTCTCAGCCCTGCTTCCCCTCTGGTGCTAGTCCCAAAATGTGGTGCAAGCTGACAGACAGCAACAGGAGCTGATCTCCCTTTCGGGTCTGGGTGCCCTGATAATCTCATTACTGATAGATGTAAACATAATAATAGCAATTTGTCTGATACTCTGTATCTGTAGTAGCCTGCTCTTGGATGTTTTACATCTTCAGGTATCAAATATAATAAAACTGAAAATTCATAATGGTGCTTATTGGAAGCTCTAACTGAACTTCTAGATGTAAAAGATTAAATCTGCTAAATTGTATAACCTGTCTTCTACAGGTCAGATAGGAAGGGTGTGATACTGCTGAAGTCCTACCTTGCACTTCCTGTCACTGATTCCAACAGACTGAATTTAGCTTTTGTAGCAAAACGCAAGGTGCTCACTCAAAGTGTAGCTATGTTGGAACTGCACAAGTTCATACCAGTGGATAGTCTGATCAGTGTTTCTTAGTGAAAGAGTGCATTCCCTGGCAGTGTAGATATTGTGGAACTGTTTTTATAATAATAAATCACCACAGGATTTCTTACACTATATAGTGGTTATGAGTTGAAAGATTCAGAAAATGTCCCTATTTTTCTTATATTAAAATACTGCAAAACTGATTTTCAAAGCATTTTTTTGCTTCTTCATGTGCAAATACTTGCTAATATACTCCCAGTTGCACACAGGATCATCTTCTTAATATCACAGTATTTGTGTAGGCATGGTAAACTTCATATCCAAGAACTATATCCCTATTATGCAGTCCAAAATAGACAGGAGTTAACAAATTTTTTAGCCTTTGGTAGAATGTTCTTGCAAAATTGTTATCAAAATTAATAGCATACACTTTTAAAATTTCTATTATGTTTAAAACAAGCAAAATATTTCTTACAAGAAGAAAGTGATTAGCTTCAAGACAGTAATTTGTTGAGGATATTTAAAATGTTACTTTTGCAGTGAATCAGGAGTATGGGGTTCTTACAAGAGTAATTGTAAGCGTCTGGTTTACTTTTGCTATTGCTAACTTTCTGGAGGATAATTCCTTAGATGACCCCCAGAAAACTTTTCAATCAAAAGAAAGTTTATAATATTAATAATAATGAGTAATATTAATAACAAACTCTTATTTCATATCCAGGAAAGTTATTGCAAGTCAATTCTGGTGCCAAAGAACAACTATTTTTTGAAGCACCAAGGGGGAAAAGGCATATTATTAGAATTGCTGAGGTATGAATTATGCTTACTGGATTTTTTTTTGCAGTGAAATTTATTTTTCTGAACTGTTAAAAATTATTTTTTTTGTCCAATAGTATACTTTTTCATTTGAAAATACTGTATTTAAAATGGATAGATTTAGAATTGTTTAGTCATTATGTGTAGTGTGTTTCCTGGCATTTGGAAAAGCATAGAACTTGCAAGTTTCTGTTTGTATCTCTGAATTTATTGTTATTTGTTTAGTAGCAGTCGGTATACATAATCCCTTTCCTGAACAGTCACATGGTTTCTGTACAATGGGTGACAAGTTATAAACCATCATGTTATAAACCATGTTACAATTTACAGGTTATAAGTTGTCTTTAAGCATTATGCCTTGGCTTTGAAGGATGCTGAATATTTGTGACACATCATTGTATAAAATTGCCAATGTTTAAAGAGATTTTTATCCAAATCATGCTCTTGGGAAAGTGGGAATTTTTAAAGTTGTAAGCCTTCTGAAGATACACATTTAGTACTGTAAAGCTGAAAACAGCAAACAGTTCCTAAAAACACAGAAAAATTAATTCCAAACTTCTTATATTTAGAAAAATATACATATGAAACCAGTGTGTATTTGTTATGTATTAACATTTATTTGGGGAAAATTTTGATTGCAGATAGAGAAGATTGAGTGGGACACCTGGACATGTGTTCTTGGTCCTACCTGTGAAGGAATTTGGCCCATGCACAGTGATGTCACCGTTGTAAATGCAGCGAGTCTTACAAAAGACAGAGCACTCTTAGCTACAGGAGATGATTTTGGTTTTGTGAAGCTTTTCTCATATCCAGTGAAGGTAATATGAGTATTTATTTATTTCTGAGATTGCAAACCGCTCAAGAAAAGGAAACAAGGAAGACAGTGTTTGCAGTATGTCAGACTGCTAATATGTGAATTCTTTGTGCTGCAGGGACAACATGCAAAATTCAAGAAGTACGTGGGTCACAGCGCACAGGTAACAAATGTGCGGTGGTTACACAATGATTCTGTGCTGTTGACTGTAGGTGGTGCTGATACAGCTTTGATGATCTGGACCAGAGAATTTTTGGGCATTCAGGAGAGTAAGCTGGTTGATAGTGAAGAATCGGACACAGATGCAGAAGAAGATGGAGGTAAAAACGATTATATAAAACATATCTTTAATTTAGTCTTAATTCCACAGAGGCTCACAGAGATGTTTAACTTGAAATGGGCAAGAAAGGTTCATGTGCTAACGTTCAGTGTAGGGAGAGCTTGGCCGGATTTGTTTTCTTTAGTGGTGCCAGTCTTGTTTTCTACTCTCCCAATACAAACCAAGGATAGTTTGTTTTATTTTTTATTTTTCTAAGGTTATGATAGTGATGTTGCAAGAGAAAAAGCAATTGATTATACCACTAAGATCTATGCAGTAAGCATCCGAGAAATGGAAGGAACAAAACCGCATCAACAGCTGAAGGAAGTTTCAGTAGAAGAAAGGTATGTCACACAAAGGCATTTGTTTCCAAACGTACACTGTGTTCCTTTGAATGTCTTTTCATTCAACTAAAGCTAGTCCTTTAGAAATAAAACAGGAATTTTAAAATTCACAAGATAACGTGTAAAATGATGTTCATTGAGTACAACATGTTAATGTGATGGAGAAAAATATGTATGTGTAAGTACACCTGTATCTTGTGTTCTTTTCACATAAGCAGCTATGTTCCCTCCTAATTAGCATGTGTAGCTGTGCATATGTCTGCAGCAGGTGTTTGTGATAAGGTGAGCTTGTAAATACTTTCTAGTTAAGGCTTTTTTTTTAGTGATCTCATTGCAAGATTTTCAGTTGCCTATAAATGTGTCAGGTCATTACTGTTAAAGCTTTAACTTGGCATGGTACATGTTTGCCTTAGGCTGAATTATTCTGAAAAAAATAAGCTAGGACAAGGACAATATTGGAGAAGACAGTAAAGAAAAGAGGTAAGAGATAAGCATAGCAGGTGAGGGCCAGTGAAACCCAGAGGTGGGGAAAGCGTGAGTAAAAAGTCTGCCTGGAAGAGGACTGCTGGGATGGATCAGGAATGTTTATGACCAGTGAAGTACATTCCCCTTTGCAATATGGAATACTAAATCTACAGCTGTGTATTCATTTGTTGACTTAACTGTGAATCCATGTTGTCTCTTTTGATAGAATTTCTTTTTAATTCGTCATTTTTTTTCATGAGTTTTCTTCTTTTTGCCCACTGACAAAGAGAACCCACAGAAGGAATTGAACTGTAATTGTTTCCCTTCAGTTTATCCAGATCACATGATTAGTAACAATACCAGTAATGTGGTGGCCTATTATTCTCCCCCCAGGGATCCTGCCCCAGTTAGAGAACAGGATTCATAGTCCTTGGGGAGTACAGTGGGTACAGAAGTAGGTACTGGTGCAGTGTAGGATCCCTGCTGCTGGTGGTGCAAAAGATGAGCTGTGTGTAGAGGAGGTCAGGATGGTGAGAACACTCTGGAGCCTGTAGAGTGCTGCCTTCTTGTTGCTCCTGTTTCTGTCCCAGAGCTTGGTGATGGTTGGCTAACAGAATATTTTCACAGGCAGCCTTTTGCTCTGTGTACCTTATTTCCAGCAGTCAGATGAGAAATGTAAGGCTGAATTTGCAGAAACACTATACACTCACAGCTGCAAGTGGCGATCATTTAAGCAGTTATTGGAACATACATTAACACATTGATTACATAGATTAAGGTCTAAGGTTCTCTTGACTGCTGAAAACTAGTGGTGACTTTGGAGATTTTTTGGTTTAAATCTTCTTGGTGTGCTGATTTGCGAGATACAAAATGGAATTGTGGATTCATAAAATGGTAGAGGTTGTAAGGGACCTCTGAAAAGGAATCATGGAGTTAGTAACACTTTCAAATCTCATACATATCTTTGAAAAATAAATTAGTTCGTGTTATGAAAGCTCTCAGAATGCTGTGCTGACCATTGTAGACAAAGTAATAATAATTTTGCACTTGATATTTAAATAGCAGAACAAGTGTTGGATGTGAGAGGAAAAATGTTGCACCCCTTTTATTGTTTTCACCACAATGTTATAACAAAACCATGTAGCAGGACTGGGGGCTTATTTCAATAAAAATCTCAACCATTTCTTTTCCCATTCTTTTAAGGATATTTCTTTCCATTATTTCATTTATTCATATAAAGTCCTTGTTCCTCCATTTTTTCTATAAAAAGACACAGTGGTAAGCATCTGGTAAACATGAAAGTTTTGAGATTGATTTAAAAAAGGAAAAAAATACTTCATTTTTGATGGATACTGCTAAATTGTGATTACTCATGAAATAACAATTCATGGAATGGCCAGGTGACGCAAAAGCAACAGTAGAGTGAGGTTAATTGACCAAATAAGCTGAGTTTACAATTGTTTTGTACTAGCCAATCACCAACAATATGAGCATAAGCATCCATCTCCTCTGCAGCTTTACATCACTATTTTTTATTATTATAAATTTATTATTATAGACATATGTTTTAATATCTCCCCTTTCAGTTACAGCTACTTCAATATAATACCTCTCTCTTTGGTATTTGGAATTTGCTGTTCTGATAAACTTGTAGAGAGTTCCTATACTTTTCATATAGAGTTTGTTAGGAAAAGACACAGTCGCTTCCCTTTATTCGTCAAATTAATATAAATTTCTAGAGTTTATAGTCAAACAATTAGAAGATGAAAGTTTATGGTGAAATGTAAGGCAGACCACAGGCTGCTGAGCTCGGATAGGGCCTTAAGCAGTGAAAAGAACTGTTTTTTGGGTGCAGTAAAATGAAAGTAATGTGTTAGGCTACTGCAGTTGTCAAAGACCTCAATTTTTGGCCACAGTTGTACCAATATGTTCAATTTATGCAGAATCTCAACACTCCTGATTGTAAGTGCTTGTCTCATAAGACATAGGAATTATGAGATAAGTAAGCCTCGTAACAGAGACAGAATTCATGTTTTCTGATAACACCAAAGAATGCAGCAGCTAACAAATAGTTTGTCTGACCATATTGTAAAGCTTCCTGAAAGTTCTGGGCTGATTTTTCTTTGCACTACAAAGGGTCCAAAGTGACAGTCAAGGCAGATGTCATTAGAAGTCTACAGGCACTCAACTGTCAGTGCTGAGGAAAACCTAAGTCCTAAATCAGCAGGTCTTCAAGATGTGGAATCTTGAAATCTCTGCGCAGGGCTGACTGAAATGGCAACAAGTGACACTGAAGCCAGTTCACAAAGCTTTGTGAAAGCTGCTTCTGCAAAGGGCCCAGCTGAAGTAGCTTTTTCCAGTCCCTTCAGATATGAAGAAGGGAACCAGGATGATGTATTCCATTCTCTTTCAGGCAGGTGTGGGAGAAAAGCTGTAAGTCTATTGAGGGGGAGATTTTCAGGAGGAAACATTCCAAATCCCAAATTTTTACTCTTTGTAACTGTGCTGTATGTCTGTATGAAGACCCTGAGGAATGTGTATCAGATGGAATGTGAATGCTCTAAGATTGATAACATACTGTATAAATTTTGAAAATAGTGTTACAAGCTAGAAGGCCACTTAAGATAGAAGCAGTGAGTTAGTTATAAGACCTGAACAGCTGCTGGTCTCATTTCATTGCAACATACAAAGATGTTCTTAGAAGAAAGTGTCCTTCTATATTTTACTGTGTATCTCAGAAAGGGAAAATTGTGCGTTATTCATAAGCATCATGGTAGAAACCTTGAAATAAGAAAACTAAGTTTAAATTCAGAAAAGTAAAAAAAAAAAAATAAAAACAATCTTCCAGCTCAAGCGAGAGAGGAAGAGCTGGACCTGTTGCTCTGTGTTACTTCTTAGGATCAAAGACCTCAAGCTCACTATGTTTCTTTCATTAAATAGTAATTTTCAGAAGGTGAATTGCTGCTTACCAAGTTATTCCTCTGCTTAAATAATACAAATATCATTCAAAGGCACTATGAGACACATAGGAGAAAACTTTTTGTTGAAGAAGATGGCTGTTTTATTTTTCTCTTTATTATAGCTACATTTCCATCTTTTTAACATTTGTGTTTGCTAGAATAAGCCTGCAGAACTCTGCCTCTGCAATAACGAGAGTGGTGAATCTGAAAAACTCAAAGTACATTATGTCTCTAGAAATAACAAAATGTACAATTCAAGTGGAGTTTAATCTCCGGAACTGTGATGTATCTCCTGAAACAATTGCAAGTATATAATTGAGAGCTGATTCAGGCAGTGCCAGGTTACGAGTGGGAAGCTTTGCAACAACCATCACCCTCTTTCTGGAAAGGAGCCATCAGTTCATAAGTGGCTACCCCATATTAATACAAAGATTTGTCCCTTCTCTCCTTTATCATGGGAAAGATAGCAGGAGGACAGATTTGACCCAATACTTCACATAACTGTGACTCTAAGCAGCTACTGCACACCTTCTATTACTGTCCAGGATGGGCTCTGTGCTCTGCACAATCCAGTGAGACAGAAAGGAAATCTATGTTACAGTGACCTTCTCCACTGAGCCCCTAAGCAAACTAAGCAGAGAAATATAATTATTGTAAAGGTCAAAAATGTTACATATGGCAAACTTGGGGATAATACTAAGGCTTTTCCTTTTAAAAGAATATTGAAACCCTTCATCACATGTACTTTTACTGTCTCGTTTATTTATATAATGAAAATAGCAATAATTCAGCAAATGTCTTGAAGGAATGTACAAGTTATGTGATGGATTTAACTTGTAGGATTTAAAACAAAAAAAAAATCATGGTCTGGTGTTTTCTGGGGGGCCCAAGATTTACTCTTTGTCATCAGTTACAGCTTTAGAATTAAAAATAACAGGAAAGATCATGCTGAGGAGCAGTTTTAAAATTACTTACAGGTGTATTAGTTGGTGTAGTTGATTAAAAGAATTAATTTGTTGTTGTTTCTCTCTCCTCTCCCCAACCTTCTTTTTTCCTCTTCTCCCTTTCCTTGTCTGTCCTCCTATCCTCCCCACCTGCCCTTATTTTTCTCTTCCCTTTTTGCTCCTCTGATTGGCATCCTCTTCTTTGCCCATGTGGTCCAGAAGTGGGGTGCCAATGAGAGGTGCCACAGGAGCGGTCTCGCGCTGTGGGAGCTCCAAGAGCAGTGCTCCCACACCGCGGGACCACTTGGTCACTGGTGGGACTGTCCCAGACAATCCAGGACAATTGTAAGCTATACTGTGTGTTCTGTAGGAATTGTGCTTCATTGCAGGAAAGGGCTAGCTTTTGAACTGGGACTGGTTTAACTGGCAAAGAATTTGTATGATAAGACATAAAACGAGCTTGCGAGATGACTGTATTTATGTTACTAATACAAAAGGCAAAGATCTGTTTGCATTTTGCATTTTACTAACCGCTAACATATACCCTATGTTTGCAGCTTTCATTTCGTTTGATTTGCATGACTCTACATAAACTGACAACTCTTGTAACATAACTGGTGATGGAAAACCCTTTAAAGCAGGTTGAATGTGGAGAAAACAAAAAGCAGCATTAGCATGTTTGTCTAGTTTTCTGTTTTCTTAACATACTGGCTTGTCTCACTCTCTGTGAGTTATCTGTCTTAGAGCCCATTCTTGTGCATCTTATGCATAATTTGTAATCATATGTTCTGATAATGATGAGAAGTTAAAGAAGGTTAAAGAGTTGGATCTTCTCTCTTCAAATATTATTCTTTTAATTATTTATGGTTTTAATACAACATGAGCTGATCTAAGCTTCCAGAATAGCCCCCACAAGTGGTAAGTACCATAAACTGAATTATTGGACATATGGTTACAAAATTTTTTCATGCACTTTTACATGCACACTTCTGTGGGTGCAGTGTAAAAGCTTTGAATGTGAATCTGTGTTGTATTATGTGTAGGTGGGAACTACTCAAAATGTATCTGGAAAAACACATCTCTAGGGTGGAGAAAGTTTCAATCTGATTTCAACAGCATCCTACTGTTTGAGAACAAGTAGTGTCCTTTGCAGTGTATTCACTTGTACTTTCTCAACAGCATTATGTCAAGTTAGTGCATCCTAAATGTGTTTGGCAGCCTGATGGTTTCATCACAGTTGTCCCCAGGGCTTGAACACACTACAACTGGTATTTTTACATTCCCTGCCAACCTCCTGAATTCAGAGTCAATCTCATTTCTCCCACAGGTCAGCACAAAGCTGCCCAAAAGGTCTTTTCCATTTGTGTGACACTTGGTGGGTGTGGAATTGAAGGATGACAATGCTGTCACAACACACAATGTGTCACCAACATTTCTCTCTCTGAACAGTCACTCCTCAGCTCTGCAATGAAGTTGATGTGAGATCCTTAGCATTTTTTGAGGGTTGCTGTGTAGGTTGTAGTACAAGAGGGACTGAAAAAGCATTGTTTCTGATATGTTTTGTTATTCAGGGGAAGGATGCTGGTTTGCATCCTCTTGTTTTACCTCCAGACCCAGAGTTCTCTGTATATTGGTTGGATATTTTTAATTATATAAAGGGCACAGCTTCAAAACATGTCAGAGTTTATGTAAAAGATAACAAAACAAATGAAACCTTCCTTTCAACCACTATCACAAACCCTGCTAGAAGCCCCAGGAAAGGGAAAGATCTTCCAGCATGCTGAAGTTGAGTTTCTGTTGCCTGTTATTTCTGTTGCCTTGGCAGCTCGTGGAGAGAGTTCTGCAGTCTCACTACATGAGGTATTCAAAACCTTATAGCTCAAAGACTGCAGTTTAGGTTTTGCATAAATCTGGTTACAATATGTTCCTTGAGGCCAGCTTTGGCAAAGGGGGCTGAGGAATCGTCCAGACAGCCTTGCCTGTCTGGTGTGTTGAGTTGTGGCAGATCTCTGTGCTAAAGGGCCAGTCAGCCTGTTTACACTGGTTGTTCAGTTTAACAGTTTTAGAGATGTTTAGAACAATAAACTTGTTAAAAATAAAGGCCTTCAGATTTCATTCAGAACTGATTATCCAGCTTATTAATCCGCTTTTCTGCTTGTTTCACGTTTGGAGGTTGAACTAGAATGACATGTGAATGCAACAACAAGCTTCCCTTATACCAACATGGCTATCACCACCACACCTTCTGCAATACCTTTTCCTTTCTTTTTTTAAAGAGTGCATCAGCATACATGTGAAATCATAAGTATTGTAACCATTGTAACTGTAGCACTTTTTCAGTGCTACAGTTTTAAAAATTGATTTTGACTACAATGGCTGTTTCCCTCTAATTTTATTTCAGCTTTGCTTTGATCCACTGTATAAGAGAGCAGAATATTTTCACAATTAATACTGTGTTGTTGTTGTTGTCTTGTGTAATGTATAAAAGTTGAAGGAAAACTAACAGCAGAAAATTTGTAACTCCTATGTATGCTGGGATGGGAAAATACAAGGGATCAGAATTCACAAAATCATTTAATCATTTCTTAAAGCTCTAGGAATTTTGTAGCTGTTTTAGGACACTTGGGAGTCCCTCTCCTGTCAGCTAGTCAAAGAGTACTTTTAAAAGCTAATTTGGAATTTTTTTCTGAAATGAATTTTTTTTTTCTTTTTTTTTTTACATCTTAGATTTTTAATTCTCTTGTCCAAAAAAACCTACCAACGGGATTATCTTACCTCTTATTGAACCTTACTTTCTCTTCTCTAGAGCAGTTCTGCTCATTTTGGTTTCTGTGGCATCCCTCTCCAGTTCGCAGTCATCTCAGTGCTCATGTCAATCCCTTGTTTGGACTCTTCAGCTGCTTCCCTACCTATTTTTGTCTGGACCAGCCTGTCACCTTCTCAGTGTTAGAACATTTTTATCCACCTGTGGCTACTCCAAACCTCACTGTCTCTTTCATGCCAGCATGTTTCTGAAGATCCAATTTTGTTCCCATTAGCCTTGGAACAGAATATTTGTGTTCTCGCAAATTTGTTACTGATGAAGGCAGCATCTCTCATCAGACAGTAATTACACCTGAAAACATGAGTTTGTCATCCCTGTCCCATTGAATTTATCATAACAGATTTAGGTCTGCTTTTTCTCTTCTTAATTTTACAGCTAAATTGATCTAACTTTCCCCCTCTTCTTCGGCCCTGTTCTCTAAGATATCTTGTCTCCCTAAAGGTGCTGCACTCTTACAAAGCCTCATTCCCTCTTCCCCCTGCCTATCTCTCAGTATGTCTGTCTGTTACTCTCTGTCCTAATGCTTGCTCACCCCACCTGTGACTTAGGCTCCTTTTCCTACTCATCAGAATTTCAGGTGGCCTTCTTGGTTAGGTGAGAGGGAGTAAGTTGTCACTTGCACCTTTTTACATTTCTGCACGAAGACCCATGCAGACAGTGGCTGGTGTTTTGTTTGTTTAAATCTGGAGTTAGGTCTCTGATGTGTAACTGTGCATACTCATGTATCATCATGATAACCATTAGTAATAGAAATTTTATTTCCTGTATTCACAGTATCTAAAGAACTGAAAGCCCTCTTATGTCTGACTGTGTCTTATCTCTCCTGGAAGTCATGCATCCCATAACGTAATATAAGCACATTTATTTTAAATTACTGGAAAGAAACCGTTAATGCTTGTATTGTTTTAACTTGCTTTCCTTTGGAGGCAGGGAATTGTCAAGTAAGTACTAACAGCACACAGCACAGAAAAAGCGAAGATTGCTGTTAATGTACAGTGCAGATTGTGTAGGTCACAGAGGGTAAAAATATGGCATTTGCTACAAATTTCTTGTCTTCACACTGCCATCTTATGTATCATAATAAATTAGGGGTAGTCATAGACTTGTTAAAAATGGAAGTTAATTTGATGCTGCTTTACATTTGTGTTATTAAGATAATAAAGCAGTGAATGCATATGTGTGTGTATTTATAGATGTATGTGTACATATGAATGCACATGACATTTGTGTTTGTGTGTACTGTGAATAGATATATATGAAAGCCTATGTGGATGTTTCTGAATGAAATCTCATGCTTACAGTCTAGTGATTATCAGTCATGTCATAGTAGTAGTGTTCTCTTGCCTTCATAAAAAATTTTGGCTTGCTCCTGTCATAAACTTTAACTGATATTCCTAGGTAGAAAAATGTAAAAATGCTCCATTTTAAAATTCCACTAAAACAGAAAGAAGAGCAGGAAGCATACTAGAAAATGATTTATTATTTTCATAAGTGCTGATTCAGAGACCTTAGTAATCTGGTCTGAAATGGCTTTTGCTATTCAAGTAGCACCTAAGGATTTTATTTTGTAAGCTAATTAAGTTTTGTACTAATTTCCCCCACTCCTTCTCCACTGGTGACCACACTGTGATTCAGGACAGTTCCCACTGGCAATTGTGTAATGTGACTTGATTGGCCATGTTCAGGGAAAATAGAGGTGCTTGTTTCCCTTTGAACAAAAAAAGCACAGGCTGTCCCCGTAAGTAGGTTGGCTGAGCAATAAACAATTACGGCTAAATTGCAGGCTAAGCTAGGGCAGAAAATAAGCATCCATTGTGTGGAATTCTCAACAGTGCTCATGAGACTGTAAAGTTTCTTCCACTGTGTGTCCCTGTCAGGCACCCAAAACCAAACACAGATGTGGAATCACGTTCTCTTTCAGTATAAAGTGTGCAGGAAGCATAATGTAGCTTCCTTTTCTCCCTCTGTCCTGTAGTTCAGAACATACTGAGTGATGTTTCTGAATTTGTAGTCTGGTGCACTCTTTAATTTCTGTTTTAGTTGTTGCTGGCATGCTTGAATAGCATGTTTTGTGCCAAAAAGGAATGACTGATCAACTATAAAAATGCTTGTGCATGAGTGAAATTGTCAGAAGTACAACCTAAACTGTATTAAGTTTCTTACTTGGCTTTGTTTGCTGCTTACAAGGGGATCAAGGTAACTCTTGCTGTTTTAATGTCACAAGATCACCTGCTATTGTATTTTGCTAGTACTTAGTGAGTTTGCATGTTTGCTCAGAAGTGGGTTAGTTTGTTTACCTCCAGCTTTGTTCTGTCCTTTTAGAGCTCAGATTTTCACTGCACTAAGTACTCCAGATGTGTAGCAGTAAGTGTTCTAGCTGTGTATTTTGTCAATTGTTGCCTCTATACTTTCCATAAATAACAGAGGCCAGGCATTTTGGTTTTTTACTTACAGACCCCACTGTTGTTTAACCCCATCTCCAGAATCTGCAACTTAAGTTTAAAGGCAAGAAATGGGATTTTTTGAATTGTGAACAGCAGCCACCAAATGATGTTTTGGAGCCATAATATCTGGTTCTATTCTTTTGGCATTGCCACATCTACTCACACCTTCCAGCAAGATCTGTTTTCAGAGTAAATGATGATGAAATGTGATGAAGAATGTAGACCAGATTTCTGTGGGCTGACTTCTCCAGTCACCCAGTGCTGTGTTTAGGTTCTGTGCTGCTGCCAGTGACAGGGTTAGAATTATCCCTTTTCAATTTCTGTTAGCAGCAAGGAAGAATCATTATGCTTAAATTATCACAGTGGACATCTAACGGGTAGCCCCTGCAGCAGGTATTCGATTTTTTAAGGTCATGAACTTGTAGAGGCTGAGCTCCCTCTGCTCCTCCTAGATTTGTGACTCTTCTTTTTTTCCTAAAAGGATGAAGTCAAATGGTAGCAGTAAAGTTTATCTGCCTTTAAACACCAGTTCCACTAATCAAATGTTGTTTCAGTCTGTGTTCTCTATTTTTCTTTTTAGCTACTTCTGGCAACTGTAATTAAATAAAAATGCTTTGCTGGCCTTGATCTGTTAAATTCAGACAGATGAATGACTTGTACATTTTAAAATGTAATAATTTTTTCTGTAATATGATTTTGAGAAGATTTTAAGGAAACCTTGTCAAGGTTTTGTGATGAAGTTTCTCAGAAAGAGCAAGCTTGGGAAAAGGTCAACTGGCAGCTGTAGAAAATACTTTAGATAATTTCTGAAAGCCACAATTTACTATCATTTAGTATTCAAGGATTTTCCCATGGATTTGTATCATTATGACTTAAAAAATAAAATTGTTGTACAGTAGTCTGTTCTACTACTCATCCACAAAATCTGCATTGATGTTAACGTTGCTCTTCAAAATGAGTATTATTTCAGTCAGTTTATTGTACAACTCTAAAAAATGCTAGGCATTAAGCTCATATGGTTGCAACTGTCCATTTCCTGCTTACATACAAAATATATGTTACGGTTTTGAAGGTTTTGTTTTGCTTTCAAACATATTGATTGTCTTTTAAAATTTGTTTCAGGCCACCAGTTAGCAGAGCTGCTCCTCAACCTGAAAAACTGCAAAAGAACAATATCAACAAAAAAAAGAAACTGGTTGAGGTCAGGCTTAATACTTTTCCATTTGCTTTACGTGTAATATGTCCAGAGTGAAATTCATCTGTTTTGAGGGCAGCTAAAGTTATGTATACATAGGAGAGAAGAGGAAGAAATTTTAAGGAAGTACTTTTAGCCCTAGTGGCAACACTGGATGATGTGATGGGCAGCAGCCTCTCTCTGTCAGAATGTCAGATTCAGGGTTTGAGGCTTAATTTGAAGAAGAGGTAGAGTGTGCTGTAAAAGCAGTTTTAACTACAGTCCATAAATCATTAGTGTTTTTCTGGAGAAAATAGCTTATTGTAATAAAAAAAATACACCACTGATTAATGTTTTAAATGTAGAGCCACCTATAGCCTGCCATTGAATCTTTATATGACTTATAGCCTGCCTTTGAATCTTTATATGACTTAAACTCAAAATTTGGTCTGTTAAAATTTGGTAGTTTGTGAGAATTGTTTTTGAAGACTAAAATGGAAGTAAAGATAATTACAAATACCTGATACCCTATACAGCTTATTTAGTATGATGGGAAGATAGTAAAATTGGGCCTTTTTTGTATGAATACACATACTTTGAATAGAAATTTACAGAAACAAAGCATTTACAGCTGGCTGAAATACTAAAGATGCAGTGCCTTAGCTGACTGATTGAATCATCATAGTCTGTGACAATGTCAGTCTGTGACAGTTATCAGAACAGGGATAAAAGATTAGTTATTGTTTGATTAATCTATTGCCTCTACAAGATGTTTGTAGCCTGTGTAATTACTTTAGAACTGTGTTTATGAAATCCAGACTCTGTAATCCCCTTATTCTTCTTTCGTTTCACTCTTACTCTTTCTGTTTGTTTTGCTTGACCAGGAGCTGGCTTTAGATCATGTTTTTGGATACAGAGGATTTGATTGTCGCAACAACCTTCATTACCTAAATGATGGTGCTGATATTATTTTCCACACAGCTGCAGCAGGAATAGTTCAAAATCTTTCTACTGGTAATTGAACATGAAATGATACTTTGATATTAGAAAAATGGCACACAATTAAAATATTTCTACTTATTTTTCTAAAGTAATTCTGATTATTATAACAGTCTTAGCTTTTTAACTTTCCTGTAACTTTCTCACATTTTGCACCTTGATAAATAATGCCAAAAAAAATATATGGCCATTGTGTCAGAGTGACAATTTCTCCTGTTCAGGTCATCCCTTAGAGCCATCCTCTTCCTTTCAGCAGGGATGAGGTTGTGCTAGAAAATGTACTGAAAACTTTTCCATCTCTTCCTAAAATCCCCAGTGAAGACATAGGGATAGCTTTCTCAGAGGAAAGAGACTGGATTATGGAATGACTAGTACCCCCAAAAATATCAGGAGCAGTAACATCCATTGTTTTTTTAAATTGTTTTAGCAAAATCATGCTTACAGAGAATGGTATGTTTTAATTGCTCTTTGAAAGGGGTAGAAATATTCCCTGCCTTTGGGGTAATGAAAAGAAGCAAAACCACCCAAAATTTATCTCACCCTACATTGCAGCACCAGCATCTGCATATTCTTCATATATCTCAAGAAACAAAGGCAAGAATTGAAGGAAATTTGGTTTTATTTTATTTCCTCCTGGTTCCACACTGAACCAATCACAGTGGTGTGCTTAGCAGCTTTGCTGCCAAGAAGGGGTGGAGGCTGTTCCATCTGTTGACCTTTGGGGACTCCAGTCAGACTGTGGCCTCCAAACCATGGAGCGGGCTGGGTCAGTCCCATCTGTTCTTTTTGGGCCTTTTCCCTTGGGAGGATGTTGCAGAGCACAGAATACACAGGGTTTGGCTCTCTGCTTGGCTTCTACATGACTGCTCCAATTTACTGGGAAACCTGGGTCCTGAATTTTCCAGTTTTGCTTTTTTGTGCAGTCACAGATGGCTGCAGGACAATTTTTGTGCTGATTCCTGGTCATAACTAGTTTACTAAATATTGGGGGTTTATGTATTATATGTATTAATGGTTATGTGCAGTGTGCATTGGTGCCTGGGACCTGTCATTGTAGTTACAGTCCCTCCTGGGGGAGCGGGGTGTAGGGAGTATAGGAGTACAGTGGGACTGTAGCAACAAGCTGCTTGAGTACTCTTTGCTTCTGTGGTGAAGCTTTCGTCAATACTGTTGCCAATAAAATAATGTTTGAATTTTATTAGGTAGTCAAAGTTTCTACCTGGAGCATACTGATGACATTCTCTGCCTAACTGTGAATCAACATCCAAAGTATAAAAATATCGTGGCTACCAGCCAGATTGGTAGGTGACTCTTCATATAACAAAGTTTTACTCAAAAATTATCAGGGGCACTGGTTTATTTTGGGCTTTTCCATGTAGGAATTTTGCCAGGACGTGGCAATGTTACTGTCCTCAAACTTCTTGCTTTGATTTTGAAGATTTTTGAAGCTTCAGGGTTTTCCAGTGATTTCAGTTTCACCTCTGATTGTGAGACATGGGGTTTTAGAGTTAATTGTAGTACAGTTATTTTGTAGAAAACAGCTTTGATAAACTGCACTATATCACCTCCTTAGTCTGTAATTCATATGATTTTGGAAAGAGGCTCAAGGAAGTCCTTTACTTCCGTAATAAGAAACTAAACAGGGGCAGAAAAATGGTACCAGATGACACCTTGACAAAGCATCTTTGTCACCTGTACCAATTGCTGTCACTTCAGTCTGAATGTTGAGTAAAGAGAAAAGATGTCCATATTTTCAGAGTTCTAGTTAAAAAAGCTGATTTCTGTGACACAGAAAAGGTGACAGTTAAAAGCCTTTTTTATAGTCTGTCAGTAAGAGCCCATGATATCAGTGTTTCTGATTTTGGTTGAAATTTTGTATAGCTACAGATTAATATCACTTTTAAATTTAATAATTTTTTTTAAACTGCATGTCTTGAGCATTTATTTTTTTAAATACCCAAAAGTACTAAATATTGTTGCGGTATTTGTGTATAAAAACCAGTATACCCAAAAAAGTACAACAATATTTCTGCTTATTTATTTTGTTGATTTAATCCATATCCATTTTCAAATTTTTAATTTTTTTTCTTCCTTCTGGTGCTGATGCTGGCACTTCAGCATTAGAAACATGACTTATTTCACCTATTGTTTTCCCTTGGTGCTTCCTCATTTGCCATTGCTCTCACAATGCAGGTGATATGACAGAATTTTCAGGTAAGGCTGATTCGTTTGTGAATTTTAGTCAGCAGAGTTATGTAAAAGTTTCATGTTACCTCATTGTATCTGCGTGAATCGTGGATACAAGTGAAACATCTACACCCAATTTCTTTTGCATGAGGTTCTTCATGAATGTTATGTTGTTCTTTTAGAATTTGTCTTACTTCATGAAATACAATTATTTCCCCCTCTGTTTTGCAAGCTATTAATGTTTGTTTTTTTTTTTTTTTTTGATTAGTGTTGATCTTAAAACAAAAACCCACAAGTGTCTGTTTAAGTTAAATGTTCTTTAAAAATGCCTCTTTTGCATGGAAGCTTTCCAGATGCTGAATTAATTATCTTTCAATACATCTTTTTGCACATAGGTACAACTCCCACAATTCATGTATGGGATGCTATGAGTAAGCAAACAATTTCAATGCTCCGTTGCTTCCATACCAAAGGAGTCAACTATGTCAACTTCAGTGCAACGGGCAAACTTCTGGTGTCAGTGGGAGTAGACCCAGAACATACTATCACAGTGTGGAGGTGGCAAGAAGGTAACTCTGGGAAAATGGTATTCTTTCAGTGTACCAGAACTGTGTACAATTATTTACTTTTGCTTTTGAGTCTTTGGAATACCTTTGTGTGCTCTAGTCAAGTATCATGGCTCCCTCAGTCACAAAATCAGGTAAAGGAGATAGCAAAGTCCTAGAAAATATGAGTAAGAAAATGTTTTGAACTTCTATTATAAACAGAAGTTAAGGAAAAATGTTGTTTAACATAAAATGCCATGAAATTAAGGAAAGTGTTTTATTTTTATTCATGAAATACTTAAACTTTAAATTCTGCTCCATAGATAGGTCTTAAGTAAGTCATTTCCAGAGAAGAATTCTCATTTTCAGAAATTGTGGAGGGGAGAGAAATGTCTCAGTTTATTAAATGCCCCCCTCTGTATTTCACCAGGTGGTAACTCAGTGATGATATGCAAAATGACTGTGTTGTTATTTCACTATCCAAGGATCGTGCTGTGAAGATCTACTTTTGTGTTTCCTAAAATAGTCAGATGCAATGGAATAAGCAAGGACTTTGCAAGCTGCATGAATTAAGATGTTGGATACAAGAAATAGTGTTGAAATTTTAATATAGCTTTTAGCATCCAGGACACAATTCCCTAATCCAATACCAGATTAATTTTTTTTATAAAATTATATATGAGTTTAATTTTGTAAGTAAATATACCTTTATTTTTTATCATTTCCTAATTGAAACAGGGGCTAAAGTTGCAAGCAGAGGAGGACACCTGGAGAGGATATTTGTTGTAGAATTCCGCCCAGATTCAGACACTCAGTTTGTGTCTGTTGGGGTAAAACACATGAAATTCTGGACGCTAGCTGGCAGCGCTTTGCTTTATAAGAAAGGAGTCATTGGTTCCATGGAAGATGCCAAAATGCAAACCATGCTTTCTGTTGCCTTCGGAGCAGTGAGTTCACATTTCTTGCAACAGGATTTTTTTGTCAAAACTGAATCAGTTTCCTTTGTTGAAATCCAGTAGAGCGTGGACATGCAAGACAGCAGAGCTCTTGCTTGTTAATTAATTTTAATTTGAAACTTGTATGCCTTTAGATCCTCGTGTCAGTTTTCTGAACTGTGTTGAGATTCTCTGTCAGTGAACTTTTTATTAATGTCTCTGTATAACTACAGCATCAGCTGCCATGGCTTTTATTACATTATGTAGAAAAATGTAATGTTGTTATTTTGTGTACAGACTCCACAGCTTGGTTTTCTGCAGGCAGTATTTGGTATGACATATGCTTGTGGTCCAGCTAATGGTGACACTATATAATGACACTATATATGACACTTCACTATATGATACGCTCCCGTATGATCATTGAGGAGTCATTGTGCTAAGCTTGTTACTTAATAGTTAAGGAAAACAATGCACATTAGAAAAGAGGTGTTATTGTGATGCTAAGGTCTGAAGTAGTTTCTGCTTCATCCAGAAACCTTGTGGAAATTACTTTGCAAAGATTAATCATAAATTATACAAACACTAATTCCAAAAAACCCCTTGCTTCTAGCCTTCCATGGACAATAATACTAATTAAGACCCCAAATCTTCATCCTTGTGGATTTGATCTGGTTGTAAAAAATTGCTTAATACTAAACATTTCCATCTGACATTACTCTAGTATAGAACAGGAGTGATGTGACGGACACTAAACACCCCAAAAGTGATTCTTTAAAAGAAGCAGGATGTGATATTAGAATAAACAAATTGCTTATCTGCACTTTCCAAGTAGAAGCAGTCCAACAGATATTTTACACTCTTTTAAATAATAAACCTAACATCCTGTAAGGGCCACTCTCAAAACCAGCAGATGAACTCTAGTCCATTCACATATGTCATTCACATATGTCATTCACACAGAATGTGGTGGTGTTCTTCTTCAAGTGTTCATTGAATCCCACTGAAAGTATCAGCCCATGTCACAGAAGCATGGGTAAACTGCTCTTAACAGAGATGAGGCTGTCCATATGCCCTCTGCTTCTGCGTGCATCCATGGACCTCACTTAGTTTCTTCCAGGTCCATCTAATGCCAAATCTGAGAATTCGTGCTGTGATATAGCCCCACTAAATCTGTGTCTACAAAATGTTGCAGAGTCCTTCTGAGGCTTCTATCCCCCAGCTTCTTTAACAGACCCCATTGCTGTTTGTTGCAGAACATGGGACTTCCCTTGGAACCCCTATCAAAAGAGTTGACTCACCATTTTTCCTGTTACCTGTTATTCCAGAATCAGTGAACTTTGAGGTCAGATTGTCTTTAGTTCTTTAGGCAAGCTTTTCCATTTAAAAGAGCAGACCCCCAAAGAGTGTTTGCAATGCAGAGTACTCACTATTTGTTCCCATTCCTATGGGCTCCTAGACATTTGAGCAGTTTACTCCATGTGCCAGGATTAATAGCTTTTATGAGAAATTATGCCATTGCTGTGGTGCCTGAAGTAGATATCAGGTTGAATTAGTTCTGCATTTAAGTTTATACACTTAATTTTCAACATCTTGAAGACCCTGCTTGCCAGCCACCTGTGCTGGGATTCTCACTGGCATATCCTCAAAGAAGAAAGAAATGTCACTTAGAATTCAGCAGCTGTAACAGCCATCCATCTTGTGGCAGGAGCACGTGCAGAGTAAAATAAATATTTGCATGAAAGGTCCCAAGATGAGGTAAATGTGCCCCACATAGATGATTTATAACATCTCAAAGAAACACCATTGGAGTGCAGTCATTAAACTCATTCTCCTGATGCAGATGGTTTTAATTCATACATTCACGGCATAATTGACTTTTCTCAGGAAATTCAGTAGCTAAAACAATTTTAAGTCTAGCTGAACAAAAATGTTGAGGTATTTAATATATCAGAGACCATTGCTATTTGTTTCAGAATAACCTTACATTTACTGGTGCCATAAATGGAGATGTCTACGTCTGGAAGGATCATTTTCTGATCAGACTCGTGGCAAAAGCTCACACAGGGCCGGTGTTCACAATGTACACAACTCTCCGAGATGGACTCATTGTTACAGGAGGGAAGGAGAGACCGTAAGACACAGCATTTTCCTAAAGTGGCACAAATTTTGTCTCTTTTATATGGTATCTTTTATTTATCCAGTACCCTAGACATACACAGTGCTTCCCAAAGAGAAATGCTCTATAGTGCAGCAGTTCCAATCTAGTTTTTACATAACATGCCCAGGGGTCTTAATAAGTAAGGGATTGGTAGGTGGGACACTCTTGGGTCACAGTGACACACATCACGTGCAGGGGACATACAGAACCTCAAATTAGCAATTGATACGAACGTCTGCATGAGCTCCTTGTTGCTTGAGCTCCTGACAGCCTGGCATAAGTGAGTTTTTTCTTAATTTTTTTATTATGTCAGACTACAAACAACTTCTCCTAGTGGAAACTCTGTCATTTAAAATTTCTTTTTACTCGAAGAAACATATTTGCCAAACTTAACTTGGTGACAAAGATATGAGTTTAGGTGACAAGAAAGCAACTTGTTTTTCACAAATTAGGCATGATACTGTTTCTAACATGGTGTGATAGCATTTACATTTTTATTATTTACTTTCTGTTGTACAAGAGTGAGACATCTTTACAGAAAGCAGATGATTCAATTATTATTATTATTAAGTCATTATTAAATGAGAAAAATACTGATGAGATTTACATACGGGATTTGTTGTAGCCTATGCAGAAAGAGAAAGTGGGTAACAAGCACATTCTTTTCAGCACTAAAGAAGGGGGAGCTGTGAAGCTGTGGGATCAAGAGATGAAGCGGTGCAGAGCGTTCCAGCTTGAGACAGGACAGCTCATCGAGTGCGTGCGCTCCGTCTGCAGAGGGAAAGTGAGTGAGCTGACATGGCAGATGTTACACTTTGGCACACACCACTGCATGTTGCTTGTGGTGGAGGGTGGATGGGAGACATAGGGAAGAAGAGTTCTGTAAAGTTGTGGTAGGTTTTGTTTGCTTATAGAGTGATATTTTCTTACCTGTCCTCTCGAGCTCAGTGTTGGGTTTCAGTTCCATGAGGACTGTATTTAGAGGCCTCTAAAGGGCAATGCTAAGTGTAGGAATGTATTTCACCAGGGTAGGACCTTGCCTTTCTTGTTGAATGACAAAATGAACTTAGATAACTGCTTTGCAAGGTTTGCTTCCCCAAAATGTAGGCATAGCTTGGCAGCTTCAGTTAGGCAGATTATAGCCTAGTTTGTTTGGATTTTTTTAAAAACATTTTTTTTAGAACAAGATGCTTCTGAGAACTGCTGATCAACTTCATGTTTTGGTAAAGAGAAAAACAATAGAAATGACTGAGTCATTTGAGATGCTAAAATCACTCTTGCATGTGTCCAATTGGACTTGTTTTTGTGAAAGAAGGGTGTGATGATGCAGGACTTCATAGGACAGGTATCTGATCAGCCTCACACTTTATGGAATGGTCTCTTAAGTCATAAATACATTCTGAGCAATTTGATGTGTGCTCTAATAGCAATCATGCTGCAGAATGTTGTGTTATGTTTCTAAACAAGTAGCCACTAACCAATTCCAAACCCTCTATTTATTCTTCCTCCAAGTACTGGCCAAGAGACCTCTTGCAGTGCAGACAATGATGGTATGGCTACAGGAGATGCAAGGTGCTCTTAAATAGCCTAACTAAGCCTAAAAAAACATTTTTTTTCTTTTATTATTGCCCAAAGGTTATATTTATTTACCTCAGAGGTAGAAGAATCATGCTTTGCCAGCCTCTATGTAAACACTTTGATCTGAATTGAAATGCTGAATGGCAAGATGGAAATCCACAGTAACTCAACAGTAACATCAGAACATTATATCTGACCTCAAAATATCAAATTGTCTGTGTTGTACTCTGTTGTTTTTAAGGTGCTACATGAACAAGCAGTATAAATCAGGATGAGTTACCAGAGATTTCTGCAATACATTGGTATTCACTGCTATTGATATATTCAGTCTCTCTTTTTTTGTTTGGTTTTTTTTTTTTTTTTTTTTTTTGGCTTCAAACAGGGAAAAATTTTAGTGGGAACAAAAGATGGAGAAATCCTGGAAGTAGGAGAAAAAAATGCTGCTTCAAACTTGTTGATTGACTGTCACATGGAAGGGGAAATCTGGGGCTTAGCAACTCACCCCTCAAAAGACATATTTATTTCTGCAAGCAATGATGGAACAGCCAGAATTTGGGACCTGTCTGACAAAGTGAGTATTAGAAAATTGAAAAGTATATAATTAAAAATTATCCAGCCATACACTTTTCCAACTGTACTCTGTGCCAGCTACATGGGTACCTTTGAGCCATGTGAAGAGAGCAGCGTTTCTCTTCTGGTTTGGTACTGGTTTTATTCCTGCTACGTGGACATGTGAAAAGTTAAGTCCCCAGTGAGGTACTGTTCTGTTCTCTCCAAAAGCCATCAGTTTTCAGAGAAATGCATTTATTTAAAAGCACTCACGATGATAGCATGCCTTTTATTGTGCATTGCTTATTTTGATCTCAAAGTAAGGCTGTAGTGGATTAAGGAAGCATTTTAATTCCATGCTGAGAGACTGGGTGACAGAGATTGTCCTGCCATTAATAAGCAGCCCCTGACAGTAAGCCTGTCTTACTGGCAACATGGCTGCTTCTTTTTAGAGCCTTTCTTTAGAACTGATCATGTTGTGTATGGGTAGGTCAGGATGTTTGGGTTTTTTCTAAGTCAAATTACATAACAGTGACCATTTTTTGAAATGATAAAACCTTTTTTTAAATAACAGGTTTCTGCTTATTCTAGCCTACACAAACCTTTTCAAAAGGCTTACCTGAGCTAACAGAGATAATTTTTAAAATGGGAAATAAATTATTTTAAATTTAATCAGGTAAGTAAAAATGCAAGAGTACGTGAAAATGCATTCTAGTATGTTTTCCCATAGCGAATGAAATGGGGAAAAAACCCTACCCTGATCAGACATTGTAGAAGCTGGCAAAATTCCCTTTCAAACATAACAAGAAATTGATTTTTCAGCCTTTTCTGTTAAATAGTATTCTGTAGTGATGTAAAACTTGGTCACCCTGCAACAGGATAGAGCAAACATCAAGCTTCAATCTGAATTGCACCTATATTTTGAAGTCTGTTTTGCAACATATGCCTGGTGGGATGTGATTTTAAATGTGAAATTTCAAATTTATAATTGGAGGAAGCTACCGACAATTTGTTTTTAATAAGTGACTTGTGTACCTTGAATTTGGAAGCTTTCCACTTGCTTGGTAATTTTCTCCAGGGGAGGTTATGAGACTCTTGCTTTTGTTCTTACAGAAACTGCTGAACAAAGTGAATCTGGGTCACCCAGCAAGATGTGCTGCATACAGCCCTGATGGTGAAATGGTTGCAATCGGCATGAAGAATGGAGAGTTTGTTATTCTGCTTGTAAACAGCCTTAAGGTTTGGGGCAAAAAGCGCGACAGGAAGTCCGCAATTCAGGATATCAGGTAGGTCAGAAATTCTCTAAATATGCAACTTTTACTTAAGAAAAAGTCCCTCAAGTTCCAAGTTGATTTCCGAAATTTTTGTAACTCCATTTCTGTTAAACTCTGCATGAAATAATGAATTGCATTTACTGGTTGACTGGTGGCTTTACATATACCTAAAGCTCATATATCTCATATACCACATGCTTTTTTCCCGTGATTAATTCAGTTTTATCCACTTAAATACAGCTAGTAATTTCTACACTTGTGGGGTTATGATTATGAGAATGAATATAGCACATTCTAAAATTGCAGTTCCTGTTGCTTTTTCACCAGGGATTAGTCTTACTTGGCATGTGTGCCATGTGCTTTACACAGGTGCAATATTAACACCAATTAACTACATACAATAGCCTCCATCTTCCTAATCTGTTGTGCCTCAAGGTTTGGTTGGTATTCAGTCTTCCACTCAATCAAAGGTTTTTCTTGTTTTCCAGTAAAAGAAAATCGGGGTAGTTTTGTGTTAACACGAGCAGGAAAAAAACTGGCAAAACCCAGTAACTTATACCCCTATTCCATGTTTTAATATCTAGGATCAGCCCAGATAACAGATTTTTGGCAGTGGGTTCACAAGAACATACTGTAGATTTTTATGACCTCACTCAAGGTACAACCCTAAACCGAATAGGCTACTGCAAAGACATTCCCAGTTTTGTCATACAGATGGATTTTTCTGCAGACAGCAGGTACATACAGGTATGTAACAGGTAAACCCATGTTTGTATTTATTGTGACTTGCCTGTTATCAGACATAGGAACAAGATGGAGATAAGAGGGTGAGGGAGGCTTTCCAAAGTTGTTCTGAACTTCAGTGAACTTCAAGAGGCCCCTAAGTCCTCTGAGTTGAGCTGGATAACTCAGACTGCCTCTAGGATGTTCAGAGCTCTATTTAAAGTCCTCTCTTTCTGAGTACTGGGATCTTCCCACTGGGTTCTGCATCTCCAACCACAGGAACGTGGCTCCGTTCCTTACAAGACTATTGGTGTGCTGAAGGCAAAGTGGTCTCTCACATCAAGGGAGTGGGTACAATGCTGAGAAAGAAGTGGTGAATTAAAGCAATATAGAAACAATTCTCCTCGTCCTCCCTTTTCCTAGGATAGGATACACATTATAGCTGAATTAATATTTGAGGTTTCCTTCTGATTTAGTAAAATTGGGTTGAATAAGCCAGAGTATGTAAGTAAGAGGCAATCGATCAGCTATACATTATGCATATGAACACCTATTCAGTTCTCATCCTGCAACATTGTTATTACTTCATGTTGCATATAATGAATTCTAGCTAGTTAGGAAAAAAGAATTTCATCCTAGATGTTCCTTTCCCAATAAAACCTGTTGAGACTATTAATGCTGGATATCTTAGCCATAAATACTTAATTTTATTGTTTTCTAAGTTACTAGCTTTTTCCTGTCCTACTTTAAGGTATCAACAGGTGCCTATAAGCGTCAAGTTCATGAGGTACCACTAGGAAAGCAAATAACAGATCCTGCAGTAATAGAGAAGATCACATGGGCCACATGGACAAGGTAAAAAACTAAAGAACGAAGTTCTGTCTGACTAGGGAGTGGTGTGATACAGAACAAGGATCAGATCATAAGACCAGATTGTGTAAACCAAACACTTGGAATGTCTCTAGGGTTTGGCAAATCTATGAGAAGGCACACATACTCCTCTTTCCCCAAAACTCTTTATCTTATACAGTTTTTTACACACATATGTAGCTGGTTGGTGTCTGTAGTAATTTATACTGTAGTAATACCAAGGGCTTTCCCAGCAACACCTCCTCAGTGGTTTGTTGAGTGTATTCAGGTTTCCCAGCAGCAAGGCCCATGGCTCCCCACAGGGCTTTGTACCACTTAAAGCTTCACTTCTATTGCCATGATGTAAGCCCTACCTTATGCCACATCAGCAAACACAAGCAGCATGACAGGCTGCTTGGAAACATGGGCTGATTGGATTAAGGAAAGAGTTATGGGTCTCATTAAAACATACTGGTGTGGGTTTATATAGGACCCTCCCAACATGATTACAAAACTGGCTATGCTCTTAACTGTAGCAAGTGGAACAGGCCACGAGCAAATCTGTCAGCAACAGCGGGTGATAACACAGGCAGGTTTTCAGGAGAAGGTAAGTGGGAATCCTCCTACTCTTCTCACTCCACTGTCAAGCAAGCATCAAAATCTGCCCCAAATTACCCATTTCCAAGGACTCTTGACAGATTGTGGGAGTGGGGCAGACACAGCTGACAGTTAATCTGCGGAAAAATAATAATGATTATAAAGGAACTTAAACTAAGGCAAGAACAGCTATTTTAAGAACTACTCTTCAAGCATACTCTCTCAAACAAGCATTCCCTCATTCAAGAGCTTATGGCTAAGAGAGGGGACACACATACCCATAAGGAGAGGAGAAGACTACTGCTGCACAAGCTGCTTGTACAGAATGGTGTGTGTGGTTTTACAGGAGATTAACCTCAGGATTTGTGGATAGAGATGGTTTGTGTCACACAAAAAAGATGTACGCTTGTGACGTTCTCCGTGATTGGACTGAATTCACAGCAAAGATTTAGAGGGAAAAGATTGCTTCAAAGGTGGCAATTTTTTATTACTGGGCTGTGTTGTCTCCTCATGCTGTGGAACAGAGCAGCAGTGAGTATGCCTTATGGTCTAATGCTCTTCTTTCTAACTTCTTTTTGGAGCAGCATTCTTGGAGACGAAGTCATTGGAATTTGGCCACGAAATGCAGATAAAGCAGATGTCAACTGTGCGTGTGTGACCCATGCTGGCCTAAATATAGTCACAGGAGATGACTTTGGTCTGGTGAAACTGTTTGATTTCCCATGCACAGAAAAATTTGTAAGTATTTTATTTTAGTTTCAACAGCTTGCTTCTCCCCTAGCATACGATTTTAAGGCATCCACATGGTGTGGCCCAGTGGGTCACCTCCAGGCTGCTCCCAGCCAGCACTGGCTACAGAAGTTTGCGGGCAAATTGTCCCCAGGGGGAGGAGGTGACAGGGCAGCTGCCATCCAGCAGCCAGGGAGGACACAACACACAGAACTGGGTGCTGAGCTGAGATTACTGTCTTCTTGAGGACACCTGTGGCACAGGTGATGTGTTTTTGCCCACACTCTCAAGACAGCTTTTCATTCTGCAGTGCCATACCACTGTCCTAACTCCTGAACTTCTGTTCTTATTCATTAGGCCAAACACAAGAGGTATTTTGGGCATTCTGCACATGTCACCAACATACGCTTCTCTCATGATGACAAGTATGTTATAAGTACAGGAGGAGATGACTGCAGGTAACTGTTTGATTTTTATTTTTTTTACTCTTACCAAAAATTGTGCATGTACACATGCCAAACCTAAATTCCTTCCTGGGAGAAGGCACACCATCCCTGTTGCTGCATGGGCCAGCAACAGCCTCAGACTTTGGGTGCCAACAGGCAGCTGAAGGAGCCCCAGCTGCTGGCACAGGAACCACTTGTGTAGCTGAAGAAAACTTTAACTCAGGCACAGACAGCTGGTGGAGGTGTCAATCACACAAAAATAACTGAATAGCTCCTGCCCAGCAAAGGGTAGGACAGGAGTTCCAGCTGGGTAGAAGGATAGACAGATTTAGAAAGACATTTCTAGTAACAGGAGCCTTCTTGAAAGGTGCTGTTTGTGTTGGGTAGCTTTTGAGATTTTTTTCCCCCCCTAAAAAAAGACAAAAACAAACCAGCGTATATGTGTGTGGCACGCGCACACACACACACACACACACACACGTGATCTTAAACAGGGAGCAGAAAAGGTGAGAAACAAAAACCTGGTTAAATGCAAAATGTAAGAGACTTTTTGAACAGCAAAATGCAAAATTAGCTAACTGAAAAGCAACAAGGTAGGAAACAAAAGGGTACAAATTCTCACAGGAGCAACTCAGGAAAAGCTGCATACAAGAACTACAAATTTATAACTGCCTACTCGGCAGGAAAAATGCAAGTCAGAGACTGCAAGATTGACTCATTTTTGTCAGTGAATGAGACTGCGGGTCCTTTCCAAAGGTATAATAGTATTAATGAATATTTCATGACATCAGGCTCCCCTCAACAAGTCTGCAGCACCCATGCTGCTGTAACCTGCCATTTGTTCAACACCCTGCACTGTATTTGCAGCTAAGCTGTTGAACAGCGGCTGCATGGGAACAAAGGCAGCATTCAGCTCAGTGCTCACCCTGCAGGCTAGGAGTTACATCAGCTCAGAAAAGCTTAGCAGCTGCCTTAATTTTGACAGTACAGCTATGAGGATTTCTTGATTCACAGTTCAAGTATACAGAGTAAAATAACAGCATTTCCAACCTTGAGGCCTACTATGTAGTTAAACTGCTTTAACTCCCGAGAAAAGAAAAAGCATTTGAGCACGAGTATTTGTTGAATAACTCCAGGGCTTAACATTGGTTTACCCAGTATCTCACTGGCAATCCTGCATTCATAGCCACAAATGTACCTGAGGCAGTCTCTGTGAGCACAGCATGCTGAGGCTTGTCCCCTCAGTTACTCAGACAGCTAACTGTGCCCTCTGTCAACTCCTTTATAGTGTATTTGTGTGGCGATGCCTTTGAGAGGAGACTCTTCTTGCTGCTGTTAACTGCCACCACCAAGTGACTGCCCTGGACTGGACAGCCATGAATGCCTCTACCCCTTTGGCTGCTACAATGTAATTTCCATACAGTGCTGCATGGATTTCACATTTTCAGCTTACACTTACGAATTTACTGAACATGAATGTAATCTTGCGTTGCAACGACCAATATCCTTGAGAAGGAAGCTGAAGTTTTAAAGGGAAGTTTGGTAACCAGGGTAGGCCAAAGTGAGGAACAGTTCCCTCACAAAGCTGCTTTTGCCTAATACTGTGTTATTCAAACCCTGTGTGAAATGGGAGCACACTCAGAAAATGCTGGGCCCTTTAATCTGCATAATTTCAAAATCAATGCCTTGAACATTTATTCAAGAAAATTGGTGGGGTTTAACTATACCTACTAAAAAGTCACATTTGGTGCAGTGGGCAAAACTGCAAGATTGAACGAGCGTGCTGGGGTTCACACTTCAGCTTTCATTAATCAAAGGAGCTATCATTTTTTAAGTCCATCCTATTTCTTAAATATATATATTTGGCAATTTTTTCTATTCATGAAGTGCCTTTGAATAATTTCCCAGTAGTATGGGCTACAGTCTTGCCTCCCACCAATTGCTTTCAACATACGGTGCTACAACTTTCACAGAGAGGAGGGCTAACCATCAACACCTTTTCCAGCTGTATACTTATATTAATCCCTGTTTTCTGCTTTGGTTTTTTTTAATATCTTCACGAGTCAATTCCAAAATGTTTCCAGGAGCAAGAAGCTACGTGTTGTTACAAGGACAAACTGCTGACGGCATTACACCTCTTGGTAAGCTGTTCACAACTGGTAGCTTGACTGCAGCCAGAATCTGAAGCTGTACTCAAACAGTAAGTAGAGGAAGAGTATGGAGAGACTTGATTAAAGATGTTTTAACATAAAACATTGAGGATGTCATTCCCCAAGTATTCCTGCACGCTCCCTGTTTGTGGGAAAGTGTGCTTATAAGTAAGTATTGCCACAGGCAGTGGCCATCTAACTAGAGTTAGTTGAGAAGTGGTTTGGAATCCTCTAAAAATCACAATTTCCCATTCTTCCCATTCTGGAGGGGCTTCCTGAAGACATTCAATGCCATCTCTAGGAAAACCTGGTACACCACCAGCAAGGACTGCATGTACCCTCCAGAGGACAGCTAGTCCCAAGCTGCTTAGGAACAGAAAATAAATGAACTACGGTATCATAAAATGTACCTATCCTGGAGAAAAGTGTAATCTTTGCTCATGCTGGACTCCTCTCCCCATCACTGCTTCTCTCTTGCACCCCATGCAGCCCCTCGGCTGTGGGATCATGGGGCAGGATGAGAGCTGCCTCCAGGTCGATGTGGAGACCACGAGCAGATGCTCACAGAAGGCAAGTAAAGCTGTTACAGCATTTGTTAATGAAGATTCTCTCAAACCCAAGAACTGCAGGGACAGTGGAATTGGAAAAAGAAACTAAGTTCAACTGTTTCCAATGAAACTGTGGGCAGTGTCAAAGCAAATTATTTTTTAGCTATCTGGCATGGAACAACATCTGTATTTTGGAATTACCTTTCTTTTAAAAGACTGTTTGTTTGTTAATCAGAAGAAGGCCAAAATAAACCATTTAAACTTACATTTAGTCTTTGAAAAAAAATGTTAATTAGTGCTTTAATCCCAGTTCAGCAAAATAATACAATTTTGAACTGTGGAAACTGCCTGCACTTCTGATGCCCGCTGCATTAAAAGGTAGCTGTGGGATGCAAGGAATATCCAGTTAAAGGAGTGGATCAATGTACATTTAACAGACACAAAAGTGCTTCAGCAACCTCAAAGAATCACCTTTTTTAAAACTGAATTTATTAATGCCTTATATTACTATACAGAAGATCAGTTTGTCAGATACACAATAAGAGTCCCTATGCAGTCTTCTTTTTTTAAAGAAACTTTCTTGATCAAATAATGTAATCATGTTAAGTAGTAATGTCAGCAAGCACCTTCTTTGCCTATGTTGTACTAATTGTTTGCCTTCCTTTCACATTGATTGTATCCCAAATAAAACCAGTTGTGTGGCAGAATGAATTAATAAATGGTGATGTGAAAAAAATATCCCAAAGCAATAGTGTCTGTCAGGAAAATACTTAAAATTTGTATGTTTATATGGTTTGGCTTTGTGTATAAAATGTTCAGAAGTAATGATGTACTATACTGTAAAGTAAAATACTAGTGCATGAATTTATTTTTCAACAGTCAAGACGCCATTAATTTAAACTCTGTGTCTCAAATAAATTTAGATACAAGTTTTCAGTGTCCAGCTCTTAAATCAGCTTCAACGACTTGATCTGAAAAGATTATTAGAACTCAGTTTACGATTTCTTTGAAACTAGAATATGGCATCATACATCACCATTTCAAAACTAAAAGAAACCAAGGATCTTCACTTGGTGTAGCAGAATCTAAACTCTCACCTGTCACAATTTTCAATACACAAAACACTTAAGCAGCCCCATGTGGTGCAGCGGGCAGAACTCTGCTGTGAGACCCATGCACCAACCTGAGCAACACGGCCACTGGGGACAGCAACTCTGGAACTGGAACTGAACAAACTGCTTTACACTGCACATATGGAAAGAAAAGTTATAATGAAAAATCCACCTACTCACACTGCTCTACATCTGACAGACTATTTCCACCACCATGTACAACAATGGCTATTTAATCACGATGAACTTAAACAAAATAAACAAATATATTAAACTTGCCTCAAGAAAAGAAAATAGCAGTATTATTTTATGTCTATAAGCTTTATTGATACTTGGGGGGGTTTTGTTCTTTTTTTTGCTTTTTTGTTGGTTTGGGATTTTGTTTTTTACATTTCACAATGCATTCCACAGACTTAGTTCAATACAGCTTTAACTGCAAGTGTATAAATTTTCATTTATCATGTCTCGCATAACAATGTTTAAGTTTCCAAACAACGTTTGCAGCATTAGATATTCAGTCCACAGATTATCAGAGTTTGAGACTGTAGAAGTATTTGCTCAAAATTAGCTACTGTATGTTTGTGCAACAAAGTGTATGCTGTCATTTTCTTTTAAGTTCCTTTTTGTTCATTTCTCTTGTATTTTTTTTGAAACAGATACAAGTGCTTAGAGACAATTTAGTTTTTCAAGCTTGTGTGCTATGGAGCTAAGTCCAGAACTCAGTCAATTCTCTGAAGTATGAAGCACTGTGGAGCAGCTGAAAGATCTAAGCTTTGTGAAACACATATATATATATTTATATATATATATTGGCAATTGATAAAACAATAAAATCACAATACAGCTATACTCATACCAAAAAGGCAAGATTTTTCAAAACTTGCTAAAATGGTATATTCTTCTAAAACATCTCATTTTAGAAAATCTGCATCAATCTACACAGACCATACACAGTGCACAAACTGGGAAGTGTTATCCTCTGCTCCACCTGCACTACGTCTTCTGGAACACAGCAGGGACTACCTCTGATGAAGCAAAATGTACAGCTTGCTCAAATCTTTTTATTAGCCAGTGCTGCACACAGGATAAAGAAAGATGATTAGTTTTAGATCCATACATAGCAGCTTACAATATTTAAGATGATGAAACACATGGCAGTCAAAACAGTTATTTTTTTCCTCAAACACTGCGTTGCTAAAAAATAAAGATCTGTGAAATTGCACTGCAATGTCAAGGGGTTTGCTATTCCCTGACCCTCCCCATGTAAATCCAAATGAGTTTGTTTTTTTTTTCCCCCTTAAAAGATGAACTTCCTATCAGTAAGTTGCTTCGGGGTTTTTATTCAGTTTTGCGCTTCAACCCAGGGATCTTTGCTTGGATCCTACAAGAGGAAGGGGAGAGGAAAAAGAACAGTATTTGAGTGAGGAACAAAAACCAGTAGGTGTAAATATAGTCTTAATTATCAGGGTAATGCAAAACTATAGCACTCAGAAACCAATAAAACTACTAAATTCTTCTTCATTCACCCCTCACAGCAATGGCTGAGAGCCTCCTCAGGTTTCAGATATGCTGATTACTATTAGAAATATTATACAATAATATACTTTTAATATAATAATCTAGAATCACGTAATACTTTTGGTTGGAAAATACCTTTCAAACATCAAGTCCAACTGTTAACCCAGAACATTGCCAAGTTCACCACTAGACCCTGTCCCTAAAATATACTCCTGTAATAATACTACAGAGCAACAGTATCAGCAAGAAAGAAGCCAATTTCACAGACATTCCAAACTCACACAAAGGACCTCGCCTCCCTACCCCTATTCCCACCCCCACCCCGAGCAGTGCATCTGCTGCAGCTGTTACACACAGGAGTAGCACAGCACACAGCAATAACTGTAAACATTATTTAGAAAGCAAAACAACAAGCATCTCACTCACTTGGCCATCGCATCTGTGACGTTCTTGTTCACGAGTCCCAGATAATGGTCAATTTGGGCCTGCAACAGAAGACGACAGCCTTTACAGAGCAGCCCTGACGCAGAGGGCACTGCCGCCTGGCAGGCCGTCACAGCGCACACAGATGCTACGCGAAAAGCTGCTGATGGGAGGAAGGGGCTCAGCTCTTATTTCCCAGGTTGATGCCAGAGCTCTCACGGCTTCAGTCACGGCCTGAGCGAGCATTTGCTTCCAGGAATAGCAGGTAAGTAACCAAATCACTTCATCCCAGCCTTCTGCATGTTTCCCCACGCCTCTTCTCAAAGCCACCCCAACAGGAGGGTGCACCCCACGGGCCCTCAGCGCCTCTGTCTCCTCCGGGCATCACGCAGCAGCAAAGCGGCTTAGGTGGGCTGGGCTGTTAAAGAGCTTACGCCTTCAGGGAGCAGCCTGCAGCTCCTCAAGAGGATTGAGGAGCCTGGGTTAAGCCACATGAATTGTCCGTCATCTTTTCTCAGGGCTATAGGGCTTCCTTCCACTGCCGAGCGCTTTGCTCTGCCCTAGAAGCTCGGAGAGGAGCCCAGCAGGCTCCAGCATCTGCTCAGTGTCTTTCTTTCTCCTTCCCCAAGTCCCTTGCTGGCCACCATGTGCAACGTTGTTTTTGAAAGAGGAGAAGGAACTGCTAAGCCAGAGCTGGCTTCCCTCCTCCTGTGCTATGACCTGCTAAAGACAGACCCTGCTCAAGCTCTGCTGTAACCTCACCATAGGAGTTTTATTTTGCCCCCCTCTTAACTCCTTTTACATTACCAGGCTGTGCTGAGTATCTATCTCCCACCTCCTGTTTTTGCCAGGGCTACAAATTCCACAAGGGTTCATAGCAAGAATCCTGAATGCCAACTCCAAAGAGGTTTCTTCATAAATTGTTTTTAAAGTACTTATATCAGGATTAACACACTGTGCTTACTCCTGCTTTAGTCTTGACCAAGGACAGAAGGCCCCCAGGCTAACCAGGCTGTTTTGAGAACTCTTTGCTGGTCAAACCTTCCCAGACTTCCGGCAAAGCAGAGAAGGGGAAAGCACATGCAATCCGGGCTTCAAAGTTAATTTGCTTCTCTTGGCCTTGGGACTGACTCCTGGTTAAAGGCCTATCTTTTAAATGCTTTAAATATTTCAAAAGATTGAAATGAATTTTGGCTTTATTTGACTGTGGTTATGCTTAAATAGAGCTAATTTCATGAAGCACTTAATGGATCATATGAAACACTCACCTGATGTCTCTCATAAATAACAGGAACACTGAAGAGTGAAATCAAAGCTGGAAAAGAGCACATCAAAGGTATAAATATTGACAAAAAGGGACGGTGTTCTGGTAAAACAAAGACTGGTTTCTACACCTTTACATTTATTTTTAAAACATGCAAGAAAAAGTAGTAACTAAGCCACATGCAATGATCATTGGCCAGTAATTTAGATAACCTCTATTAAGGAGAAGCTGGGCTGTTCTTCAGGCCTCATTAACAGTAAGCCTGGCAAAATTCATTTTCTCACTGTGGATTACACAAATTCTTCAAAAAGGATGCTCAGGTTTCAGGCAGCCTCAGTCGGTTTCTGACAGCTGAAACAAAACTCCTTGCAGAGCCAGTTTTGTACAGTGATGACATTAACGTAAGGCTAACCCGACAGAGACAAGCACAACAGAATATGCTGCTTAAATGATACAATGTCCATAAAGCCAGCAATCTCAGGGAATTCAGCAGCACAACTGAAAATGATCCACAGCACTACCCGTGTCCTAGAAAAAGGACACACAACTGTAACACCTCGCTACACCCTCAAGGACATAGGAATAGCCTCACAGTATCAAGCAGAGTTCAGCACTTTTCCAGGGTTATTTTGTATGTCAGGTATTTCACACAATTTAGAACACTTACCCAGAATCAGTAATGTCAGACCATTAAACAAGGCACCAACATAAGTGAATACCCACATCAACACTGCAAACTGAAAAGGAAAAAACAACCATGTCAGCACAGAGTCTGTCTTACTACAACACAGCAGTCAGAGCAGTGAGAGAACTTCTCTAAACATACATATGTAGCTAAAATACCCCAAACTCCACCTTTGTAGGTCTCATGTAATTATAGATGAGTTACAAGATGGCTGAAGGATTTAGTAACAGGATATGTGGCCTCTTGCCTGTAGGTCATGGGGCTGAATTCAGCCCAAGTCAGCAGTGACCAAGGCTGCCAGTACTCGATGGCTGCTCACTGCCTCCTGATTTACACACCACTTCCAGTCCTGGGTTTCGTAACGATGGGCAAAAGCAGTTCCCACCTCCCACCCTTCAGAGATGGAGCAAGACAGGCAAGTGAGAGGTTCAAGGGCTGGCACATGACATGGCACTCGGTGGCAGAGTGAGACAGGAAGGAGGCTGGGCACTTGTCTGCATGGCAGCCCAGCAGCCAATATAGGAGCACATCTACCCCAGGACCGGTGCACAAACAGTGGCACCAAACTATCACCTCAGCTCAGCAAAGGTCTCAGTGACCTGTGGACTACACTAAGCATTGCAGGAGTGAGGCAGGAACCTGTTTGGAAGGTTGGCTAGATTGTTGGTTTTTTTTTTCCTTAAAACAAAACCAAAAAGCAGTTTTGGCTAATAAAAAATTCAGGCAAGAAAGGAGTCAACAGTTCCATAAAATGGAGGCTGTCTCTAAATACGAGACAAAGTTCAGAGGCAAAGACATCCTTCTGTTGACAGACACCTAAACCTTCCCACTGCCATAATTTTTGGCTCCGTATCCCAGCCCTTACTGGTACCCAGGCACTGTTCCTACCCCACCACCATCCTACTGACTGCTCTTGTACAGGTTTGGCTCTGCTTCAGTAGCTCTACATAAACTTCTGCACGAGGTCAAGCCCCTCGGCTTTCTGCCAGGTGGAGTGTCCCAAGCACACCTCTGACCTATACCAGGGCAGGAGGGGCTGAAGGCTGCCAGCTCTATTTCTGTGTAGGATTCCTCCCCTAGGAGAATCAGCCGATTTCTTCTTGTGTTGCACAGCCCATAAGGGGACTGAGCAGAAACCAGGATCTGGGTGTCAACACACAGTGGATTTACCAGTGCTTGTTTCTTGCTAAGCACTAGATTTTTCTTTGTATTATGCAGAGCACACAGGTAAGACCCCCCCAGCCCTTTAATCAACTGGGTATTCTCTGTGCAAGACACTGTGAAACACTGAGGGGCCAGACAAACACAGTGGGGAGGCTGCTGCTGGCATCAAGGAGAGAAAATCTGGGCACAGTCAACAACCCAAGGTCAACAACCCACTCAGGTTAAGAGATAAACGCAAGGAAAAGATGAGTACAGAGCACTGGAAAGAAAAAGGCAGCATATGGAAGGACTGTGGGTGTGGCTTAGCACCTGGTTTGCAGCTGGGTTACACTTGGTTCTGTATCTCAACATCCATTTTTAGCTTGTCCTAGGATGCAAAATATCTGAACAAAATAAAATCACCAGCCAGATTAAGATAAAGAGATGACAATCCAAGTTTAATTGCATGGCCCTGTTAATGAAATAAAGTTTACTTCAAGAGCTTCATTCAAAGCTGATCCCACTCAAAATGCATTTGATGAATGGCCAGTGATGCTGTTCTTTATCTGTCAGTCCTTTTTAGATGTGATGCAAGCAGGACCAGAGGCACAGAGTTAACTCACAGAAAAGGCTGCAACGTTACCATCAACTGCATTCCCACTAAAGGGTTTTGGCAGATTTATCAAGAAAAATAAAGCAGATTTCTCTAAACTCCCTCATGATTCATTCAAACCTTGGCCCAGTTCTGCTCTCCCCCATACCAGGGTCAGAGCTGGCTGCCAGCCTCTTTGCACAAGACATTTTAATGGAGCAAATACTTTCCTTTCAGAGCAAGCCTGTGTGTGAGCAGTACATCCCCCTCCCCGACAAAGGGAGGAACACCAACAACTTTTCCTACAGCCAGAATCCCCCCAGGTTTGCAAGCACTCATGTTGCTGGCTGCATGTTCAGTACACTAAACATGCCAGCTTCAAGCACACACATCACCTTGACAGCTATCCAAGAGCCCCTCTGCACAAACACTGTTCCCAAAGTTAAGCACCATCCCAGTCAGGTGAACATCAAGTAACGATGCTGAAGACTATGACCAAGTCAGAAAATCTGAGTTCATGTAAGCAGAGGGGAAACAGATATGCATCAAAGTCCAGCAATTATCAGAAACATCCAACCCTATTCAGTGAGCATTGAAATTTATTGCCCAAGAAAGACCAAAATCCAGGAGTTAACATTTGACTGACACAGGTTTTGCTTCTCTGAGTGTCTGTCGAGAGCAGTATCAGGGTCTAGGAACAAACTGTGCTGCATGTGCAGTTTTTAATCCACTTCAAGGCATAGCTATTTCAAAAGCTGGGGCTGCCAAACCAATTAAGTTCAGCAAAAGCCTCAGAACCCCTCAATCCATGACTCCTTTTCTCTTCACACTTCTGACAGTTCAAACAACATTCCTGGGATTAAGGGGAGTTCATCTCAATGCCACACTGCACTCCCCAGTACCCAAAGCATCTTCCAGCTTAATGGCAAATCCGAAAATGCCCATATATCAGCTTCTTGATTATAAGAGTTCAAATAGAGCAGAGAGCTCTGTTTCTCAAAACATTAGCTGAGAAAGGTCAAACTGAAAGCAACCATCCCCAGTGTCACAACAGAGCAGCCACCAGGGCACAGCTGGGGTGTCAGGACAATGTATGGTTTCTCCTAGGACTCTCTGGCAAGGGCTCCTCTGCGCTTGCTCCTCAAGAGCTGTGAGCAACTTTGCCTTGTGCTGCATAAATATTTAGAGTCCTACTTAAGACTTCCATGACTGAAGCATTGTTTAATAAGAAGAGAAAAAAAATTCTTAACAAGACAGGTTTTACAGCCAGAACCATTATACACAATTAACTGACCTGGAGACATTTCTACACCAAAGCCCTGTAACTTTAATTATATATAAACATGCTGTTTCCTACACTGAAGATGTTTAAACTATATGAGCCAAGATTTTTTAATTTTTTTTTTTTTTCAAACCACAGTTGTTACATTACATAAGACCCCAGGACCTTAATGTTCTCCTCAAGCACAAAGTCTTCAAAATCAGTAACTTGTGCTTGTGAACTGTCCTGACATTCCCTGGTTTCATATGAGGGTTGCTCCCAACTACCATAAATTAGACTAATTAACCTACATAAAACATTTTAAATGTCAGAAGAAGAGAGGGGAAACAAATTAGTTCAGATGAATAAACATGTCTTTCCTCTATACCATAGTATTTTAAAAGTGATTAGAGTGCCTTGAAGACATTCTAACTGGAATTAATTCTACTTTTAACACAATTCCTCTGAAAGCCCGTATTTTTAAAACAGTGTTAACTGAAACAGCAATTGGCTGTTCACTCCTTCCTCTTCCTTTTCTGCAATGGATCATGATCTCTTAACAAATGGTGTGGAAATACTTACAACTTAGATGAAGGAACATACCACAAAGGGCTTAATTATTAAAGAAACACAAGTGACCTTGTGACTGTAAGGTTTTCTGTGATCCTGTTTAAACATGACTTAAGCAAAATAACTTTTCTTTGACCACTGAAACTCAGTGCCCTTAAAAAAAACCACAGTAAGCAAAGAAAATGTCCCTTTCCTCCCTCGCATGCCAAGTTATCAAAAATGTTATTCCAGCCATCTAAAAGCTACTTTTTTTGGTCAAGGTTGTGACCTCGAGATGCTGCTGAGATGTATCTTGAGTACCCTGTCGCTTAAGCATGAGGGTGAGACACAGCTTCTTACAGGCCACGGATGGTGCTGGGAAGCATTGGCCATCAAAATATAATCCCTGCGCTGGAAACATTGGCAAGGCACAGCCAGTAAAAGCCTCATTTAAGGCATTTTGCCATAATATGGCTGCAGCTGTATCAATCACATCCAGAAAAATGACCAGAAGGCAAGAATGTACAGCCACCTCATAAAAGTACTTTTACTTCACAACCCTTCAGGACCAGGAATATTTTTACACAAGGCCCTGGGCAAATATCCCCTTCTCCTCTTTCCCTTCTGACAAAACAAATCTCTACCACAGGCAATAGACTGCAGGTAACAACCCAACTGCCTTAAAATCTTTCCATTCTCCAGAGAGAAAGGACTCTTGAGACAGGAGACTTGCATGGCATGAGGTGCAACTTTTCTGGCATAAACTCTGTGTTTAAGTTGGCGTATAATGAGAAACTCATCCAGAAACTCTGGGTAAGATCCTTAGATCTGCCTCCCATTTCTATTCCACAAATCCAACAAAGGCTTTTACAGCCTTCCGATTGTTCTCTGTGTTTCACTAGAAACCTCCTCCCCAGCACCACAACAACTCAAAGGGCTTTACAAAGCACTAAGGAAGGGATTTGCTGGAGGATAAATGCAACTTTATTTCAAGAAGATTAAGCAAACTGAAAAAGAAATGGACATGTTGTATTGAGTAAAGGAAACAACTATTTGAAAAAAAAATAAAGGCGATTAGCTTGAAGGGAAGGAATGTAATTCTCGCAGACCAAAACTGGAGGATTTTCAGCCAATTATTTCTTTTTAAAATGTTTTTTATTATTCTTCACTGTCAATTTTGTTCTGCCACCTTCAGTAAGCCGCATTAAATAGTACTCGGACATATTCAATGTATCCACATTAGACAGTATTGCACACTTTAGGTAAATTGTACAATCCATTTCAGTCATGTGCATCACAAAAGGAAGCAGCTAGCCACACCCAAATCCAGGGCCTGAAATAGGTGTCCACCTTCCCACCTTCCAAGCAGACATCACTCAGTCCCTACTCTTGCAGCAAAAAGGTGGACACAAGAACTGATGTCTAAGCCCTGTAAATGGACACTAACCACTCAATAGTCTCAGCACAGAAACTAACAGAAAACCACAACAAAACCAGACTGTGCCAGTCTAGCCCAAACCACAGATTTTTCTGTGTCTTAGCAACAAATTCTGAATACCCAGTGTCCCGTTTGCTTAAAAGATTTCTGCTGTTAAGCACCAGCTGGCCTGCACGCAGCCAGAGCTTACTGCAGTTTTGCATTCATTTTTATTATACTTTAAAAATAAAGCACAAATAAAGCAACACACTCTATCACTTTGTATTCAACTTAGCATTACTACTAGAAAGCTACACTTCTTGGGGAAAAAAAAATGCCTGTTACTTCCAACAAGCAAACTAAAACTCATTATTTACTTTCACTGAGCCAAAGATGCCACTGTTCATTCAAGGACTGGTGGGGACTTTGCTGAGCCAGGTCAGCAAGGAAGCTCTTTAGGTGAGGCTGCAGTACCTAGAGCTGAAGTAAACTTACCTTCAGAGAATCAACTAAGTCATCCACCAGGAAAAGGCGTCTCAGCTCTTTGACTGTGCCATTCACGTGACCAAGCACAACATTGCTGTATTTCTGAATAAGCTCTTCAGACACAGCTACATCAGACTCCAAGTAAGCCCTGCAAGAAACAAAAGCTTATGAAAATTTACTGTAAGGCTACTGCTAAACAGTACAAACACACTATACATTCTGTATCAACATTCTGTTTATGTTATAAAAAGAAAAGCCTCACTGTATGAGGAATGCTAAAAAAACAGAACAGAAATAAACTGAAGATATTCTTGGAAGATAAAAGTGAACCTTAAAAAACATACTACACAAGCTCTTAAGAAGCAAAGAAAATGGTTTTTTTTTTCCTCTTCACTGCATTGCTGTGCTAGTTGCTAGTGCATTTACCAAGTCACACACAGGTGTAACTGGACTAAGCAAAAAAAATGTGCACTAATATCTGTGAGCACACAGGGCCAGCAGGTGCCCAGTACCTCTGACAGATGCTCCTTGGCCTATGAAGTCTCCTCCTACTCTTCAGCATATGCTGTCATTTATTACACTAATAAGGCCAATGTGTATTTTAAAAAATGAGAGGCAAGGCAGAGGTGTGTGAAGTGAGTCATTCACAACTACAGGTTGGGAGGAAAAAAAATCGAGCAGCACTGAGGAGAAGGTCTTGGGGGTGGTGGTGGTGGAAAGAAGCTCAACCTGAGCCATCACTGTGCACTTGCAGCTCACAAAGCCAACCATGTCCTGGGCTGTATCAAAAGAAGCACAGACAGCCTGAGGAGGGAGGTGATTCTCCTCCTCTACTCTGCTCTTGTGAGACCCCACCTGGAGTACTGTGTCCAGTTCTGGAGTCCCCAGGATAAGGAGGACACAGAGCTCCTGGAACATGTCCAGAGGAGAGCCACTAAAATGCTCAGAGGGCTGGAGCAGCTCCCCTATGAAGAGAGGCTAGAGAAGTTGGGTTTGTTCAGCCTGGAGAAAAGGAGGCTCTGAGGTGACCTTGTAGCAACCTTCCAATATCTGGAGGGGCCCTACAAGAAAGCTGGGGTAGGGCTTTTTATATGGGTGTGCAGTGAGAGGACAAGGGGAAATGGTTTAAAACTTGAAGAGGGGAGATTTAGGCTGGATATTAGGAAGAAATTCTTGTGAGGGTGGCGAGACCCTGGCACAGGTTGCCCAAGGAAGCTGTGGTTGCCCCCTCCCAGGAGGTGTTCAAGGACAGGCTGGATGGGACTTGAGAAACCTGTTCTAGTGGAAGGTGTTGGGGGGATTGGAAGTAGATGATCTGTAAGGTCCCTTCCAACCCAAACCATTCTATGATTTTCTATGGTTTTGCTTTTTTATTAGACAGTCTAACAGTCTACAAGATTCACGCATTTCTCAAACAGAAAAAACCCTACACAAAAGCAACGTACCCAATACATGGTAGAAGGTACTTGCAAAGGTACCATTAAGCTGTAATTAACATGGTAAGGCACGCTAGAATCAACAAGTTTTCCATTAATTTCTGTTTAAAATTTCTCTACAGGTAGTGACAGCAGTTCTTTTTAACAGAAAAATAGAAGCTCCTACCTGGTTAAGTGTGGTTTCCAGTAAACTCTGACTTATCTGTAGCTGCAGTGGCTATGGCAATTTACAGTCTTCAAATAGAGAATAATTTAATTATCTAGTTTCCATGTCGGAGGAAGAAAGAGCAGTGCAGTACAGCTGTAACAGGGCACTGCTCTTACTGTAGTCATTAAACTTTTACATCTGTTTGGGGGAATTCTGCTTTAGAATATTTTTGTTTTATTAAAAAACAAAAAAATAAAAATATCACACAGTGGAGGGTCCTATGTATGTCATTTAAGAAAAAGTTAAGCATGGCCTTGTGGCAAGTCCAATCCAAATTGTTTTAAACGGTGGCTGCAGAGTGTGGCCATTTCAAGGTTACCTTCTGCTTTCCACACTTGATTTCAATGTGAACAGCCTTCTAACTCATCAATAAGATATTCACTGCCTGGATCAAAAATTAAATTAATCTCACGGATGTGCTCTTCACTGTCAAACTAAATTCAAGTAAAAACATCCTTCTTGTAGTTGAAGTTATACAGATAAAAGAAGTAAACAACCAGGTAAGTTGGACAAGAATGTCTGGAAGCTTCTTTTGAGTATCGGTATTTTTATAAATAAACTGCAGAAAAGAGCACAGGTTGAACAAGTTTTGCTTGTTCTTGATAAGGAAGAACTGGTAAACTTGGAAATGCTGTTTGGATACTGAAGAGCACTACTGGGTAGACAGAACAAACAGGATTGCAACAAATTATTCATCCTAACAAGGGTTAGGATCCTCAATAAGGAGGGCCATACAAGGCAAAATCCAAACAAAAGATCTAAGTTGACAAAAGAGATGCACTTCATCCTGCAATACTGAATGCTTGTCACTTGTTCAGGTGTGGTTTGGTTTTGGGTTTTTTTTGTTTGTTGGTTTGGTTTTTTTGTATCAGATCTAAACTTGAAAGCAAATATTCTTTTTTCCCCCCAGTTTTGTCTGCCAGCTCATTTAGGCACAGACTGCCTTCAACTGGGTAAAAGAACTAGTACTCATAGTCAGGGAGAAATGCAGGAAAACCTAAGGAAACATTTTATTTTGCCTTACAGAAGATAAGAGGAAGAGAACTGGAAACACCACAGAATTAGTAAGAGCACTGCAGGAAGGCAAGCAGGTGTTTCTAAAAGGTGCAAGGGAAATTGAGATTGAACCATTTCATTGATTAGTAAGGGAGAGAAGCAAGTCTGAGTAGTGTGGAACAGGCTGGTGTGGGCACAGGAAGTAAGCACTTTCAGTAACTAACAGGTTTAAGGATTAAGTTTTTATTTCTCTTAAGATGCAGCTTTTTGGTAGTGGGCACCACTGTACATCACACAGGAAAGGATGCATTCCACAGGTACTGATTCACACAGCTATGCCCCAGGGACTCAGTTCATCACTTAAATCAAAGGGCTCAGAGGGCAGCTTCGAGGCCTTAAAATTTTACCTCGTGATTAAACTCCTCAAGGCCCAGGATTCAGAGCCCAAATTTCTAAATTCCTGACCTGGGCAGGCTGCAATGAAGCTGGACTCTGCTGATGACAAGGCAGCCTTGCATGTGGAGAACACAGAATTGCTGCTACACATTAAATATATCAATTAAAAGCATCCTTTAATAGAAATTCAAAAAATATGAAAGTACCCCCTGCTAGACTTGGTTTTACTTTTGCTAAATGTATTGCATCGAAAGTGCTGCATCTCCTGGGTATTCTTTACATTTTGCACATCATCTGCCACTGGTTCACATTCTGAAGACTATACCATTCCAAATTGCACATATTACTCCCTTAGACTGAAGTACATAATTATTTTTTAAATGTAATTGAGGAAACTCAAGCACTCCCAGGAAATCCCCCCCCTACCAAGTGCTCAGTTCATCTTCTTTATCATTGTGCAGACAGATTTCTCAGTACACAGGCTGTTCACATTAATGCACAACACATTATGACATACATCACGAATACCACTCTCCTCAAAAACAATAGTTTTTAATTAAAAGAAAAAAAATCTCACCTAAATGGGTGGCCTTCATCAGACTTCTGGATTGCCTGGATAACTCCCTTGTATATCCTAAAGCTGATGGTCACAGAAAGCAGGGCCAAGGCAATGTAAGCTGTCACGCTCACGATGCTGAACACTGTTAATGAAAGCAGCAGGAACAAGCTGGCACCAAACACCACTCCTGTCTTCTTAATGTCTCGCCAGTAAAGGAGGTCAACAACTAAAATTTAAAAAGAGGTAAAAAATTAGAACAAGGTATCTTTTGCATCCACAGGAAAAAGTAAAACATGATTCACTTGGCTGCTGAGGGTTATCAAGAATGGAACTTGCGATCTCACTGCCAAACCAGAGCTTAAATTATGGCTAGAAATAGGTTATTTTAGAATCAATTTTGCAGTGAACTTCAGATTACTGCAATAATCATTATTAGGATTACTTCAAATGTAATTGTTAAAGTCAAGAACAATTCTGCCTTTTAGCAACTTCTGTGCTGTGTTCTGCACTGTAACTGCAGCAGTTTGAGCTTAATTTTATTTTATTTTTGTAGATTCTGTGGAGGTCACTCACTGAAGATATTGGTTCAGATTCCCTGTGAGGATAATGACAAAACACAAAAAAATCTCTAAACCTCTGCATCTTTGCAAGTCTGGTAGAGGCAAAGGCACTGCTCAAAACTCATTAACAGTTCGTTTTGTTTCTTTTTGACTGTAAACATTCTCATGGGAGTTTATAATGTTGATTATGGGTGACAGACTGAGCCATCACGAGGGAATAATCACTGCAATTTCTATCCAGGCTAAATTTTCTGTGCTACAATGCAAAATACTTCATTTGTAAAACAAGTTATTTTTTCTTCAAGCAACCCCCATGAGATAAGACAATATTAAGCCATTTTTAGCAGCACTGTGTATAGTAAATTACAACCTTACACAAGTCATAGGCAAAGATTATTGCACCTGAACTGGCTGGTTTGAGGTGCTGTTGATTACCTTACTGGACTCATGAGATCTGCAAATGCACTGTGGAGTACAGAACTGGGCAAAGGCATCTAGTCTGGTTTTATATTTAACAGTGAGACACAATAAAACTCATACTTCACAATTTCTACTTTCACAGGTAATCAGATTTTCAGAAGAACAAATTCCTCTTCTGCATCAAAGCTGCTTGTTAATTGTAATAATTTATGTTATTATATATAGAACTCAAATCATAGAAAAAAAAATTACAACACAAGTTCAGTAATCCTATTTCATCTTAAACATCACTGAAATTAATTGTAAAGCAGCATACCACTGTTCAGAACAGATTCTTACTCTGGATGACTGTAAAAGAAAACTAAAACAAATAAAACTTGATTTATTTCTTTCGGGATGAAAATGTGGTGATACACCAACATTAAATACTTAGCAGCCTCTGTAGGGCAATGTCTTCAAAATCCCTTTGTAGGTACAAAATGAAAATGCCACTGGGACCATTCACGGTGCCATTTCACAGTGGTTCAGAGGCTGAAGTGCTTTCCTAATGACTGAGCAGGGAAAAAAAACATACAAAGACAGTAGGTGCTGGAAAGATGAGAACCCTGGTCAGAAACTTAAAGCTGATGTTTTCACAATGCAAAATATTTTATCCAAATATTAATACTTCAGTAAAAATTTCCCAAAGCTCTACAGACTCAACCAGGTTACAGTTCCATCAACATCTTAAATTTGGCACAAGCCAAAACTGCTTTGAAAAAACAGCCTCATGCCTCTACCACCACCCAACTTCCCTTGCTCTGCGTGGCCACAAGGCTTGGTTTTCTGCATGCTGCTGACAACTACGACACAAAAAAAAATAAATTAAAAACTAAGCCAGATCAGATTCTGGATGTGGTGCACCATGTGACTCTGCAAACATGTGGAGCGAGAGATAGAGCAGCCTAGCTGAAGGAGGTGACACTCCAGCTCCCAGAACAGCACCCATCTAAAGTCCTTGTCAAATTGCAGCCCAGCCTACCACCCATACACCCAGGTGACCTGTATTCCACTGGGTCTCTTCGTGTTACAAAGCTGCACTTCCATTTTCCCTGTCAAAGAAACAAAGCCCCAAGATTTTTCTTTCATATTTGTAAAACTCAAACAGACAAACAAAAAATTCAAGTCGTCCTACAATTCCTTTTCTAAGGCCCAGAATCCCTAAATTCAGCAACATTTTCTCTAGTTGCTTTGCTTCCAATCACTAAAGTGTCTATTAGTGTCTCTATTACCACAACTTATGTTCGCAATCTCACCATGTATAAAGGAGCTTATGGACGCAATTGTGAGCTTAACCTAAAAATTGTTATAAACTGTAAACCTAAACCGAGCTGCAGAAATATCCATGACAGCTGGGTGAGATTTTCAAAACCAGTTTTGCCAGAAAAAGGTTGGTGGACTTTGTGTTCCTATATCATGCAAGAAATCTTGGGAAAAAACCTAATTTCCTTCCAGTTAGTTATTTGCTTCAGGTACAGAAACTGTATTTATTTTTTCATTGCTGCAATTTGAGCATCCATCATTCAAATTTGGGTGCTGGTCCCCTATCAAGTGTCACACACTAAGTATGTGCCCTGCTCCTCTCCATTTGCAGACAGCATTCTGTAAATCAGATACTCTCCACCCTGTGACACAGTTTTAAAGCATCTCCACTGATGGTGAGTTCTCATAGGAAATCACTCATTACAAGCAGTAAGGCATTATACCCAAACCCAGTTATAAGGAACGTTATGTTCACCTGCATGGCAGTTTCCAAAAAACGAAAAACAAGAGTAAATTGCTGGAATCAAAGCATACCACAAACACCAAATGGACTCCAGTGACCCATCTTCAAGTCTTTTGTTCTCAGTAATCAATAAGAAAAAAAACCAGCTAGGACCTCCCAGGCCAGAGTTAATCTGCACATGAAGCATTTTTCCTCAGTGTCTCCATTCCATTTGGAGAACTACCAAATCAGCAGCAGCTTTACGACATACGTATCTGATTTCACTGTAAATTCCTCAAAGGAAAATTCAGTGTTATAAGTCACTGAAAAAATTATTTGCTATTTTCAGTCCAAGAGAGTGTGTGATAAAATTGATTTATATTTTCCAACTAACCAAAAGCAAGTGTTTGCAATTCTTTCTAAAGTAAAAGAAAATGTTAAAAGCATTAACATATTAGAAGCAGCTTTCTGGCTTTAACTCACACACAAGTTGTTTTTTAGTTTTTTTTTTTACTCTTCTGTTAATAAGAGGAAAACAAAACCCCTAGCCAGTTCTCAGGAACAGCCTTGCCAAGCAGTATCTTTCCTTGTGGGAGCTGTTTTAAGCTGTAACTTATATAATACAAACTACACCTCATGCATTTAATGCAAATATTCCAGGCCTATTCCAAAGCAAGAACAGCTGCCTACATTTGGTAAGCATGAACTGTCACTTGGCACGTCTAAAAATAGTACTGCTAGCATCCGTGCCTTACATGCAGAACTCATCCAATTACATTTGCTTTTAAAGCAAGGGCTGTGATAGGAGTCTTCTCTTTCTTTTGTGGATTTTAACTTCAAACTGAACGCTTCGCACTGTTTTTTTAATGACAAAAACAAGTAGTTTAATACATCTGACCCGATAATCCTCTTTAAAGGGGAGAGCAGGGGAAAAAAAGAAAAAAACAACACACCAAAAAACCCCACAGAACCAAGTCACCTTCTGCTCGTTTGCATTTTAAAACGAGAAATTAGAAGCCTGGAGGTCGAACACCGAGCTCAATTCCCACCGATCAAAGCAAACCAGAATAAAAAGAGGGACTGACCCATTTTGGCATCCATCTTGCGTGTGCCGGCACGCAGCCCGCTCTCCCCCGGCCGCCGGTCCCGGAGCCGATCCACTTCCTGGCGCGGGGCGGGGCGGGCGGTACCGATACGCAACCGCCCCGCGCGACCTGAAACCCCCGCCAATGGCGGCCCCGGCCTGCACCCCGGGAGGGAGGGAGGGAGGGAGGGAAGGAGCAGCTGCCCGGGGCTCACAAAGGACAACTGCGCTCCTCTCCTCTCCTCCTGTCTTTGGGACACAAACACGAAAACGGGGGTTTCATGGCCAAAGAAAGGCCGTTTGTGTCAAGGGCCGGGGGAGATTTTAGAAATAAATAAACTGATAGATAAATAAAGGGCAAACAGAGCGCGATTTGTGTATCGACAACAAGCCGTGACACTGGGACCCTTCTGTAATCTGAGAGGTAAGATGAAATTCTTTATGTTCTTCAAATAATGGTAAAAGCGGTGCAGAGGCACGAGCAGAGAGCCTTTTCGGGATCCATGTGAGTGCAGCCCGTGCTGTGCTGAGAGAGCAGTGCTGCAGCAGCATGTCAGAGGGGCTGCCTGCAGGCCCGGCTGAAGGGCCCGGTGACAACCATCACCACAGCACCATGCAGGCTGCGCTGAGGAAATACTAGCTCTAGACCGGCAAAACCCAGCCACAAACTGTTCATTTCTGTTTAGAAAGACATGTTCTAGTTATGCTAAAAAGACTTAACATTTACAGATGACGGCGATCTTCAGGATTTCCACCCATCTCTCACGTAGAGTATGGAACTGGCTCTGCATTTTCACTCTTGAAGTTTGCTCAGCCCCTGGTGGAGACCGACAAACCCTAAGGAGAAGCCACCAACCCATCCAGTGGTCACTCTGCCAAGCACAAACTCCATTAGCAGACTGAGGCTCGACACATCAAGATTTCCTACATCAGAATGACCATTTAAAAAAATCTCCATTGAGAAACTCAGCAGAAGCCACAAAATTCAAGCCCTTCTACCCTGGCTCAGACATATTGGAAGGCAGTTTGGTCCTTGGCTGCCTTGTTGCAAGTCATTAACAACACAAAAATCCCTGGCTGGTCAAACTGGGTGGTTATTGCACAGCTGCATGTGGTGCCAAGCACGTGGAGCGGCCTTCAACTAACAGAGCTCTCCCTGTTTTGGGGACAGGTGTTACAGAGGGGTGGCATGTCCAGTGGGACCAACAAGCTTGTCTAACTCCATCCCAGAGGTTAGAAAACCAGTCGGCATCAAACGTGGTTCTGGTAGATCTGTCCCACAATCTCTAATCACGAAAAAGCGATAAAAGACTTTACAGAATACATGCTAGAATGAAAATGAAGTCAGGCACTACCAGATTGCCCCCCCAGAATGCAAATGCTGTCTAGCAACTATTAATGAGCTGCTAAAGCAGTGTAATTTTCTTCCATTTCTTCTTTGTCATGTAGCCTTGCATGTGTGCTGTGCACGAACTGGGGAATCCATCCCAAAGCCCTGACTGCTTATGATAACAATTTAAAAAGCTCAAGGGCTGCACAAGCCTATGCAACCTTTTCCACCATTTAATTAATCTGAACTAGAATCCAGATAGCTTTTCAGCACATTAATAAGAAAATAATCCTGGGATAGCCTGAGAGTCTAGCTGTGGTGTTTAACCTACCATTAGTATTATTCAGCCATTAAAACCTGAGAATTCATTGAAATAGTAACTAAGTTTTAGACACTTTAGTACCAATCATTCCATGGGGGCCTGTCTTTAAGTCTACTAAAAATAAAAGCTATCTGCAGGGTAAGCCTATTTCATTCTGCTTATCTAGAGGATCAATATTGATAAATACCGCAGGGTGTACCACTTTCACTATGCTGATTCGTCAACTACTCTGGCTGTAGTACAAGAAACATGTAGACAACTAAGCTTAGGGCTATATTAATTAGAAAGTTTTAGTTGGAACCTCTAACTATGAACTGTACTTTTGGCTCTTCTGACCTAGCTGCTGCCTCCCTCCCCCCTTTTATTTTTTTCCCCTCTAACTGCAAGAATTTCAGGCCTGACTTGAAATGTGTTGAACATTTAAACTATATATCAAGAACATTTTGCTAAACACTGCAAAATGTTTTTTCCTAATATTTTTCAGCCCTTTAATGAAAGGCTTTAGATTTGCTACATTTTTAAGGTTATTTTTTAGCATGGAAAGAAGCATGTTGCAATATTTGCTTCTATATTTATTTTGGGGCAAGATGAATAATGTAATCAGTCCTTGAACTTTACCCATCATTTTCCATGCCACTGGAGCCTGACCTAACGAAGGAAGAACACACGTAACAAGGAGTCTTCAACCTGTGATAAACAAATGCTATCAGAAAACACATTAAACCAGGCTTCGAGAACAGCTGCATCAGGAAAGGAACTGGCCTCTTCTGCTTCCCCAGAAAGCCACCTTCCTGCTCTGCTTCCATTTTCTTTTAGATTTTATCTCTACCAGTTAAATTATAATTAAACCCCAAGGCAGGAGGGACTTTCTTGGAAGGGGAAGCTGGTGCTAAACCAGCTTCCTCCACCCAAGGGGATGCCACTCTGTAAAAACAAAGAGGGAGGAGGAATTTAAAACACCGCTTGAAGGAGTTCTACCAGCACACAATGTGCAGGTGGGACAGGTTTGGGTTTGCTTCTTCGTCTGAGGCAGCTCCAGTACACACCAGTCAGGTCTACATTTTGCAAAGAAGCCAAGGGCACAAACCCCCCATCACTGGCCTCCAGGCAGCTGGAACAGCACAGCTTGCACTGCTGAGTGTATCCTCCCCACCTGGTACCCTCCTGTGCCATATAAGAACGCTCATGATTGGCAATTCATTCATTTTAAACCAGGAAAGACTCCATTATCCTCAGGCCTGATATTCTAGGCTCGGAAATTTCAGTGTTCAGTGGAGGTGAGGGACAGAACAGTAAGAACCCTGCTTGTCAGCTTGTGAAGAAAAGCTTTAAAATAGGCCTGAATACACAAAGGTAACCTGTCTTTCAATTTTTACAAATATATTCAGACCTCACCCCCCCACCATCCCAGGAATTTTAGGCCTGACATACAGAGTGCTGAATATAAGCTAGTTACATATCAAGACTGTATTACTAGAAACTGCAGAATACTTTTTTCCCTAGTATTTTTCATCCCTTTAAGTAAAGATTAGAACTTTGAGAAATTTGTTTTGCCAGGGCAAAGGTTTTTTTCCCTGCTGGTCTGTTTTTTTGGTTTTGTTTTGCTTTTTGGGGGTTTTTTTGCTACATATTTAGGTTCTGTTAGAGCATTCTGTGGGTTCTAGACAACTGGCAATTTTGTCTAAGTGGAAAAAAAATAGATTCTGAGCAATAGTTATAAAAAGAGGAAAACTTGACAAATACCAAGCATGACAGGGCTCTTTAAGAAGATATTTAAATATCCAGAGATGATTAAAATTTTTTGAAGCTTGTACGGTTTATAAAGTTCGAAGATTACATATTCAATTTAGGCTTAAACTCTTACACACTGAGCACTAATATAATGATCCACAGAGATTTACTCTGGCAATCTCCCACTGGTGGTTACAGAACAAAGGTCAGAACCACACTAATTTAAGGTTAGCTACTTATTTTCTGAGAACAGTTTGATATTATGGCTGCAATTCTGAAAAATCTGACACAGTTTTACCTAGAATCCAACAAAACTGAAAAATAGCAAGCAAACGTGTTTAAGGGTAGACTCCAAATATGCTACTCCAAAACCAGAAAAAAACACCACCGCCACCCTGCCGTAGTCTGCACGCAATTTCTTCTCCTAAAATTTTTAATCTACATGAAGTGCAAACACTAAGTGCTTTTGAGCTAATGGTTAGTATTATTAAATTATTAATGATCTAGGAATTTCAAAGGAACATCAACTAAATTCAGCCAATGCTGGTATTTGTGCAGTGCATACCAAAACAAGCTGGTTTTTAAAACGCTCCGTGGGACTGAAAAAATATCTGCAGCGTCACACCAGCGAGTTCACCTACATAAATAATTTATCGTTCTGCATTGCTCTTATTTACCCATTTTAACCCACAGCTTTGACAGTTTTGCATCCAGCACAATTATATCTTGTATCATTAAACGCTTCACCACTAACTGCGTGCTACAGACGCCACTCGCTCCAAACAACCCACGGCATCTCCAGCTTTAAAATAAAAAAGGAAGACGGTGAAAGAACAAATACCCTTATCCTTCCAGCTGCTCGGCTGACTGTCCATCTCTCCACGGAGAGAGACGTCCATCTCTCCGCGCCCCTCCAGCCGCGATTACCAGTTCTGCATAGCAGGAGGCCAGGTGCCAGCTCAGAGCTCCTCTGCCCGGGCTGGGGACCAGGGGCTCCCCCGGCGCCTCTGCAGCCGCCGCTGCTGCACTGGTGCTGCAGGAGCGGTCAGGTGACGGCGCGGGGTGTGCTCACCGCTGACGCAACGCTCCCCGGTGCTCCTCCGCCACCGAGAAGAAGATGTCGTCACGCCTCCTGCCGCCATTTGCTCCTTGCCAGGGGGAGGCAGCAGACGCCAGGCAGGGGCTGCGGACCGGAGCCGGTTCCTACCCGCAGGCAGAGCCGGTGCCGCCCCGGCCGACAAAGCTCCGGCGCCCTGAGTCGCTTTGGCCTGCTGAAAGTAGTCCCCGGACAGACCGCTTTTCAAACAATGGTTAAAACGCGCTTCTAAACCCCCTAGATATATGCCTTCCCCTCGTTTATTTATTTATTTAAAACAAATGTCTGACTGTCTAGAAGAAGAACAGAGACATCTTTGTACCCAAGCTCTCTTTAAAAAAATAGCCTGAAGGAAAACACAAGAGGACCCTTTCTGTGCCGACAGCAAAAGCAAAAGGCTCCTAAAAGAACAGAAGTCTTTTTTTGCTGGTAGTCATCACCAACTGCTCGGCCATGTTTATACATCTCGGCAGAGGTTTGAGAGGAAGAGTTCTCCTACCCTCTACCTAATTCCTACAACCCAACGCCCTTTTTTATTTTACATTAGCATCCTACGCTGTCAGCTGCTTACCTGACACAAGCATTTCAACATTTACACTGCTAACATACAGAAGGTAACATAGCAGTAATCCAGGCTGTATTTAAGAACATGAGCACAAATTAGAAACTAAAAATTTGAAAAAGCTGTGAGAACAAAGCTGGCATTTCATGTTCTATCCTTCTAGAGGGAAAAAAAAAAAAAAAAAAAAAAAAAAAGACTACCCTTCTAGTTTGGAGTCTCTTCTCACTATCCAGGGCTTATAATAAAACAAAAACATTCCAGCATTACTCCAAAGGCTCTTAAAAATCAGATACCTCATTTTCCAAGGAACTAGCAAAGGACATTTACACCTTTCCATAAGGACATTTTCACAAAAATGCTGTGTAGTGGCTGGAATAGGATTCTGATCCAGTCTGTTAGCCTGTAGTATTTTTCATTAAAGCAGACAATCCTGCATGGAGAAAGTTTACCATAAAGTTACCTGAAATCCCTGTTTGTTGCTTCATTTGCTAAATAAATTTAAGGCCTCCCTTTGACAACAAGACCTGTTATATGAATGTTTCTCCTTATACAAAGATGTGCATGTCATGCATGATTTCAACAGGTAAATCAAAATATGTACCACAGGAGGGAAATAAGAATATACTCAAACATCATAGTGCAATATGATTTGAAAAGTTGCACTACATAAAAATGAGACAAAATGTCTGACAATCTGCTTCGGTCCTTCTGCAGAAATTCTTAAGATCAACTGGAAGCCACCAAAATCCATGATTCTCCACATTTGTTTAAACAACTGCACTGTCAATAAATTAGTCAAGAACTCCATGCTTTCAGAAGGTTCTTTCCTCTGACAAATTTCTAAATATACACAATTAAAGCCAGTTAATCTTTGTATTCTTTATATTAAATACTTAAAATAGTTCGTTTATGTACTATACACTCCTAAACAGAGATTTTGCAGTAGCCACACGTGCAACCACAGCAAACCAGCAGCAGCCAGAAACCATTAGCAGTCCCTGCACTCCCATCTCAAAGGAGCCACTAACTCCCTCCACAAGACCTTTCCCAGCCTCAAGATCCTCCTCTTTACATACTCAATGTTCCCTCTTGCCACTCTGTGCAAACAATACTTAAAAATCTCTCTGCGTTCACATCTCTAATTTGAGACAAGAGACATCTATCTAATCTTATTTTAGACATAAGCTGAGTACATACACTGTCAAGCTTCTGTGTAAGCTTTATTGTTTCATTAGGGAAACTGCATACCTGTTTTTACACCACCATTTATATAAAAAATATCCAACCAAGCAGCTACTTACAAAATGGTATTATCAAGTCACCCAGACAACGAAAAAAGATGCAATCAATTCTAAACACGTTCTTCTGCTGAATGCACCTAACTTCCAAGGGGCTGCACCCCTGCAGGGTGAGTACTTCACACACAGGACAGGCATTAAATCACCCTGAGGAGATAGACTGACAACAGCATTTCTGCACTGAAGAATGTTCCTGACTTCCCGCAGGAGAGTGTTCTGGATGACTACCCAATTCTGCTCATTCCATGCTGGCCACCTATCCCTGCTTCTGGGAAAGCTGATCATTTACCACAACTGCTCCGCTTTCTCCATCATTTTGCCACTTTGCAAGTCACTGCCAAAGGCCTCTCTCTGTTAGCAGCCTTGGCCCTACTGACCTTTGCCCCTCAGTGATGATGTGAGAGCTCTAATGAAACACAAATCCAGGTCTTTCCTTCAGAAAAAAATTCACCCAAGGTTTTGCATGGGTTTTTTCCCCCCTCATTCCTCCTACTCCTCCCCAAATTCTCTATTCTGTAACAGAAGCCTTTGTTATTATTTACTTGGTAGCATAAAGGCAGACACTAACAGTAAAAAAATCTAAAAACACAGCAGATAAAATCAGATTTTCTGTTGAATTATATTTAACAAGTAATCTGCTCCTGAAACTCCAGAGGCATTCCAAGGTATTTTTCCCCTGGTGAAAGACAACTAAACCAAACCCTTCCTATCTACTGAATGATTCTATTAAACTAACTACAAACATGGCAACTATCATCCATGAATCAAATTAGTACAGTGCTGGTGTACAGCAGCATTTCTAACTTCTTTTAAGCTTCACTAAACTGTAATGGCCTGGTTTGCTGTTAGATTCACAGGAAGTGCTTTATTTCTGCCACCCCATGATCTGGGAGTATGAAGAAAAGCTTTGTCATTACCACCACTAGGCCACCCTTTCAAAGCATATTCCCACTTGGACTTCACCTTTAAATTTGCCTCTTCAGGAGGGAAGAATAGCCTGCTGTTCAAAAACACCCTGAAACAACAGTATCTTGTGAGACTGTCTTCACAGTAAAGATCTCAATGCCATTTTCAAATGTTATTGTAGCATTCAGCAAGAATACAGGGAGAGATATAAACTACCAATGCAGTTATACTTTGGTACCCAACTTTCTGTCATGATCACAGGTTTAGATTTTTGAGGGGATTCTACAATATACTTTGATGTTGTAATTCACTAATATAAAATCATCCACATTCCACAAAACAAAAAAAAGGTTTATGGAAAGCAGGAATTTCTAGCCTAATAATCTCCAAAGAGTAAATAAAGAGTTAACAGCAAAGAAAGTCTGTACAACAGCAGGGCTAAGATGTGTAGTATGTATTTTTAGTTTTCGAGTCTAAGATTATTAAACTCATTTCAAGAGCTCAAGAGTGTCTCAAACCCCAGGGTGCAATCCTGACAGGCTTGGGTGACAGCTCAGCTACAGACACTAGATGGCATCCAAGCCCTCTTCTGGGAACACCTTTAAACCAGGACTCCCCATGTTCCTGCTGCCCTGTCCTGACACACAGCCCCCAGCGCCGAGGTGGCACAGGTCAGCACAGTCTGAAACATCAGGGAACATCTTAATACGCAGTATTTTTATGGGTATCAGAAAAATGTATTTTGAAGTCCGGTGAGCATGAGTGAGACAGCAGGATTGACCTGCTAGGAACCTAATTATGGCATGTACTGGGACACAGAATGGAAGCAAAAAAGCAGCTTGCTGTATCTTTGACAGCAGGAACTGCTGGGGTTGCAGAGGGTATTTGCTATTGAAACAATTGCTATAGTGCTCCTATAAACAGGAGCTTTTTAGAAGCAGAGGCTGTTTCTTAACATTTAACTTCAGTTGTAAATTGGTTTTAGCTTGGGTTGCTTTGGCTTTGTTTTTGAACTTCTGCAGCTATGGAATACAAGGTCCCAGTGTCCCAATAGCACTACAACATAAACCAGTTACCCTGGGGTCTGCCAGGCAGCATTAAACAATCCATGATCTATCCATGGGGCTGTTCAAAACTTTACATTTGCTTTATTCAAGTGGTGGAGCTTAAAAAAAAAAAACAACAAAAAACCCCAAAAACCAAAACAAAAAAACCCCAAAACAAAAACTATCAAAACCACTTTTAGGTACACATAATGCTGACATTTAGGTTAGCTTTCAAAAAATAGCACCATTAAGTAAGTGTTCAAGAATCTTAAGTCCACCAGTAACACAGTGCAGACAAATGTTTCAACAAGCATCAGTCATTCAATAACATCAACTGATTTTCAGACATCCTGAGGCACAATAAAATCTATTTCAGTTCCACTCACAGGAAGACAGAAAAGACCCCACACAATGAAAGGAGACTCAGAGGATCCACTGATCCACACATTGATCCACTTCTTGGCCTTGTGATCAATTACCTCTCTTTTCTGAGAGTATGATAGACAAGTGTATGTCTTAATTCTTTGAAGACACTTTGGAATTGTGCTCAAGTTGTGTGGTATTAGAAACCGACAACTGATTTTGTTCATAGCTTGTCATTTGACTCCTTGGGCAGGTCTCAGAAGTCCAGTTCTGCTGTATAATACAGCAGAAGTGAGTGAAAAAAAATTACTGCAGATTGGGCAAAACCAAACAAAAACACACCACACGAAAACAAAACAAGCTACCAACAACTAACAGCAAAAACCCAAAGACCATGTTTTTGGGTTTTCTCTGACACAAAGACAGTAGACAGTTCTCTATAAAACCAACCCAGTCTATGCCTAGCCTTCCAAAAACATCAGTGCTGGACAGACGCGTGCCCTGTTGCAGCACTGTGCCACTAGATGGGAGAGCGAAGACACTGTTCAACTCCCTTTTGCTACAGCAAATTGTTCTATGAGCAGCTTCTCTGTCAGTTTCACATGGAAGAGCAGCAGCTGTGTCTTTGTCAGACCCTAAGCAAGAGTCTTCCTTTCCAGGACAGTGACTTGCCACCCCCAGGCTGCTACATCCATACAATGATTAAAGACAGGTCTGCAGAAGCTTCCTGTTAAAATAGTCCTTTACAAATACACTAGTCCTTTAAGTAGCCTGATACCTAAAGAATTAAGCCCTTGGCATGAAGTATAAGATCCATAGCAGCTGTTCTCTGAACAGTGCTATCCACTGGGAGCCTGAGCACAAGGAGACAAGGCTTCATCAAACAGTGTTTTAATACTGCAGGTATGGCTGAAATTTAATTCCATGGGAAACAGGAAACTCACCTTTCTGCCTAGCTGTAAGAGTAGAAGAGGTGGGACAGGAAGAATGACAACATAAAAACTGCATCTTCTACCTTATTTTCTGAACCCTATTTCAATTTCATCCCAACAACCTGACATTTTCTTCAACATGCAACCCCTTTCAAAATACAGTTCATGCATAAGACATGTTAGGAATGTAGTATTTTATGAACTGTAGACTGTACCTGCTGCTTAAATATGTTACTTCTGAGAAACCCCAACATTTGGCTTTCTATTTAAAACAGGGTCATTGTGCCTTCTGCAGTAGCTCCTTTAAAGCAAGATTTAAGTAGCAGCAGGGTGCTGTGATATCAAAAGGCAAAGCACTCCAGCAACTCTAAAAGAGCTAAAACTGTGAGGCATTCAGTTTACAGAACAGAACTCAACATAACAATGGTCCTGTCCTTCCCTTTATCTCTCTGCTACTTTAGCTACACATCACCCAAAGAAAAATTTAGTATGCTGAAGCACAAGTCCCACCTGAAAAGAAAAATGGAAGTTTGTATCCACGTTGCATATAAACCAATTTTCATGTTTGCAGGACACTCAGTTTCTTTATGGCCACTTTCCTAGTAACCTGAACACTACGGCTCCCTCATGAGCACCATTTAAACCACTGGCCTTTATCTTATGCAAGCTGCAAGTCGTGAGCAGAGATGAGAAGAGTCTTTTCCAGATTCCAGACACAAGTTGTAGATACTTGTTTCAAAGACTTATGTCTGTACTGTGTATGAAAAGAAAGAAAATGCCTCTTCAAATCATGGACAGCAGTACAGAAACATTATCCTTGGCACATATTAAGACCAAGTTTGGAAGGCCACCTAATGCCCAGCCTGTAGACAAGTACAAAAGGGTCTGCAGTGTGTAGTGACTTATTTCTGTACCAATAGATCATCAGCAGGAGAACTGAAGGAGAAAACTGGAGACAATGAATTCATCCCTGATAAACAGAAAAAAAAAAAAAGAAAAAAAAGGACTAAAGAAATCAGAATATGAAGATAAAAGTGCAGGCACCAACATTTTCTGTTGCCCTTGGCCTACATAGAGAAGTTTACAGAAAGTGACTTTAAAAGAATAAGTAATGACATGCATAAGTTTAACTAAAGAATTATGCATATTAGTGAACTGCAAGAGCGTATAGAGATTACCTGAAGATTTATTCAGCTTTGCTGAAAATACAGCAGTAGGTTTTTCCTTTCCTTTAGCAGAAGCAGCTTCTCGCTCAGCTTTCTTCTCAAAAGCTTCTGGTTTTACTACACTGACTATCTTTTTTTCAGCAGATAAAGGTGAGGTATCTGTGGTCGGTAAGGACATCATGGATACTTCAGGCACTTCTCTGTCTGCAGCCTCCAAAGACTTTTTCAAGGCATTAGTATCTTCCTCAGCTTTTACCTCCACATTCTTTATAGACAGATCACAGGGAAGCTCTGGGCAAGACAACTGCCCCTTCTCACTCTTGATTGCCTTACTGACCTCTTCACTTTCATCTTTGTGCATTACTTCTCCGACAGAAGCTTCTTCCACAAACTCATGAGTAGTTTTAGGATGAGCTAACATCACAAAATCTTCTTCAACTGGGGAAGACTCCGTGGATGAGAGTGATTTGTCGACTCCCGTTTTTGGTTCCATAGCAACAGCTACACCAGCTGAATAAGCCATAGCATTGAGCTCTTCCATCTGAAGAGGCATCTTCTCTGCCTTGGCTGTTTCTGTAGGTGTTGATTCAGGCAGCAGAGCAGCAACAATTTTGGAAGAGTCTAATTCGGGCTGGAAAGACTCCAGATAAGGCTTGCCTGTGGCAGCTACCGAATCCAGCAGTTGTTCCTCATGTTCATCATCAGTTACAATATTCTGAGTTGATTTGCTTTTTAAGATGAGAGATGGGTCTTCATTCACTTTCTCAGTAAAGTCAGGTATCACCTGTCTATTAAACAAGTCAGATTTCCCAAACTGTGGAGACAGTTTTTCAACAGGTTCCTTGTGTTCAGGCACAGCCTGAGAAATGCTCTCTGTTATCAGTGCCTTTGAATAATCTGTAAAGGATGGAGAAGAAGGTTCACCAGAGACCTTTGTTTCCTTAATTAGGTCACATGCAATAGATATATATGGAGTATCTGTATCTTCAGAACTGGAGCTAGGTTTTTTAAATGCTAATGTCTCTTTCGCTTCTTGGGCCTGTGTCAGTGAACCCTTCCCTGTCTCTTGGTATAAGGCAGGTTTTTCAGTCTCCTCTTTTACATTCTCATAATTAGCAGTAGGAATAAATGTTTCTAATGGTGAAGCTTCGAGCTGCACAGCAGGTGCTTCTGCACTAGCAGTCCCAGTGCTCAGTGGGGCTTCCATAACAATATCTGGCAATATTGGTGATGGAGCCGCTTCTGACTCTTCAAATGAGGGACAGAGTTGTGTCATGGGTTTCAGAGTCTCTTGTACTGACTCGGAGGTTTGAACTAAATCAATCTTTGTTTCATAAGCAAGTTTTGTACATGCTGCATCATGCATTTCACTTTCATACGCTTCTTGTACTAGATCAGGAGTAAGACCTTCAGGCATATTTGCTGCAGTGTCAGATGGCACTGTTGATACACTCCCTGTTTTAGCAGATTCAGCTTCCTGGCCTTCCTGCTTGCCAACTGCTTGAGTGCTAAAATCACCTTGTTCAGTGCTCGTCTGAGCTTTCATTTCTGCAATTTTTTTCTCGTCATCGGTTCTATTTTCTGAAGTGCCTTCCTCTAGCAGAGAAAGAGATTTGACTTTGTTACCATCAGGACTTACAGAGGATTCAAATTTAGTACAAGTGATGTAAGTCTGCGGAGGTTCTTTTACAGCTTCTGGGGTACTTGGGAAAGAGTGATCTTCAGCACTGCCTTCACTCTCTTTTTCGTAATCCTCCTGCTCATTCAGTTTACCTATGCCATATTTCTCATCTAAACTGCTTTCTAGTTTGGAACTTATTTTACTTCCAGCATCCTCCTTCACAATGCTCAGACCGTGACTAACATCTTTGACTTCCCATATTGGCTCAAATGGTTTGAAGTCTACATATTCTTCTCTCCTAAGAGGGTCCTCTTTCAATGCCCCTTTTTCACCATGATCACCATCTCTGTATTTGTCTTTGTTATAAAAGAGATCTTCCTCGTTTTTCTCAAACAAATCTTGAGGGGTTTCTGGAGACATTTTCCGCTGCTGTGCAAGCATTTTCTCCAGATTAGATAATTCTTTAGGGCCCTCTAGCTGTGTTTCTTCTTTAGCTTTAGATAAAATGGCTGCTTCTGCTTTAGCAAATGAGGGTTCCGAGTACTTCATTTCTGAGATGTCTTTGTTTCCCTCTGCAAGAAATGGATCTCTTGTATTTTCCATTGTTTCTTTATAAACCTCCCTTGCATTTTCTTTGTAAATGCCTTTTGCAGGTAATTCATCTGAGAGAGTATCAAAGGCTGAGTGCTCTTTAAAGGGATCAGCTGAGATAGGAGAGAAGGAGAGAAGAGAAGGAGCAGTATCAAGTGCAACTGCAGTAAAATCCTCTTGACCAAGCGACTTAGTGCTACCTGGCTGCTCCTGCAAGTCCATAACTTTTTCTGTGACCATGGACAGAAAGGAAAGTTAGAGAATGCAAGTGCTCTTAAAGTCAATGCAAACTTTCATGACAGGTTCATGTGATGTTAGTTATTAAGAGGTTCTTCAAAATTCTATGATACATACTATTAGCCATTAAAACAAAGCCTCAGTTGAAGTATGCTATTCTATTTCACCTCTTCTAGCAGAGAAGCAATGCAAGAGGCTAGAAAAGCAGCAACTTTATGCAGCGCAAAGATCACAGTAAAGCTGAAGATGCCAGGTGAGTGCAGAAGGCAATATTAAAATGACAGAGGGAGGGTGGGGAGATAAGGGGAGACAGAGAGAGGGTATGTGTGTGTGCTTGTGCATAAACATATGCACAAAGGTGCATGCCAGTAAGAGTCTTAGACACTTTTAAAATGGGAATTTGGTGGACAGCGTAGCTAACAAAAACCACTAAAATACTAAAGATACAAATTTTACTTACATAAAATAGTGCAGAAAGTTACTGTGGATTAAATCTTTCTGCTGAATCAGTAAAGCAACTATGCTTTTATGTGTTAACCTGTTAATAGTATGAGCTTCTCTCCTACGTCAAGGGTCCAAGAATTCACAGATGGCTGTAACTTGCTTATAAAAGTTTGCCACATGAAAAAAATGCACTTATTAAAATCTTAAACAGATAACTGAAAAGTCAAAACTGAAAAAATGTGAGAGGCTATTCTTGGACCCATGCTGACTTCTAGGAAAGGCAGACTAATCAAAAAGAATTAATAAGATCAGAAATGCAGGATGTATTCAGATAAAGGTGAGCAGAAAGAACTTGCCTGCAGAGGAGTGCATCAGAGGCGCAGATGTAGCAGGAAGAGCAAAAAGGGTCTCATCTGAAAAACAAACAAATAACCTCAGCAGAAATAAAAGCTAGGTTGAAAAGGGGAGAAAGCACGCATGTAGTTGGTTCCCAGTAAATCAAACAGATGCAGAGCCAACATCTACACCCACAGAACTAGACACAAGCCAGGTAATTTGAGAGAAGCAACACTCAGAATTCTCAATTTACAGTGGAATCTTAACTGAGGCAACTGAGGAATTCCCACCCTCCAATACAGGGAATGTCCCTAAGGTAAGATAAACCTCAGTAGATACTCTCTATTAGCATTCTCCAAACTTTCACACTGCTGAGAAGCTATAGGGTCTCTAAGACCACGAAGAACACCTAGTACTGACACACTGTCCTTAACCAGCTCACTTTGTCAGAGGGTCTCCTAACACAGACCACTTTGTGTGAGAACAGCAGCGGTAGGGAGACTCAACCGAAAACTGTGAAAAATTAAAATTGCTAAAGCAAGCTGTGAAAATCCCCACAAACAGCACTGATCAGGCATGCCGAGACAGATGAAACTAGTAACAGTCAATTCTAGTCAACTCTAAATGACTGTACTATTTACTTTATGCTTCTGCCTTTACTATTTTTGTTGTGTTAAAACATAGACAAGCTTCCAAATTAAGGTATAATTTTTAAAGCCTTCTTTGGAGTGATCAAATGCGTGTATTTTGCTTTGCTGAATTTCTTCTAACCCACATATTTCAAAAGGCAATCCCAGTTCTCCAATTTCCATTCCAAGAACTAAGCAACTACAAGGAAAGACAGCCTTCTCCTAAACTGACAAAGTCCTCTCCTTCCCTAATGCACAATGGTGAGAAACTGGACAATGCCAGAGTTTCATATTGCACATTATCTGAAGTAAAAGCATACAACTACGATGTTTTACTAAGTTACATGAAGCATTTAACAAAAAATCAGTTCAGAAGAAGCAATACTAGGTAAATCAAAACTAGCCCTCTTCTGGATTTCTGTTTCAGAAGAAGTATTTTTCCCAGGTCCATTATAGCCTGTTGGCATTACATTAATGCAAAACCAGTAACTTTTAGGTAAATATGTTTCGTTCTGAAGAGTGCACAAAGCTTTCAAATTAAGGATGTGAAAGAATGTTTGCAATTCACATCAATTGTATTAACTGAGTGCAAAATTATTTTTAAGGCATTTCAGTTACATTTTTAATTCCTAGTTCAGACATCAACAATCTTCCGTTTTGCTACTTGCCTGGACAAACGCAAGTGCTGAAAAAGTTAAGATTTTTTTTTTATTATTATAATTAAAAGCAAAGAAAAATAGAAGTAATGACTTTTAAAAGATGAAAGGAAAAAAGTAAGAAACATGGTAGACTCAAATGTATACATAATAATCCAGTAAAGCGAGGCATTAATGTAAATTTTGTTTTGGTATTGAACGATGACATTCTGCAAAACCAACACCACTTCAAGATACTCCTGCCTGTCTGGATTACACTGTATTAATCCAACATAATCCCATCAGCAGTTTTCAAAAAATCAAGTCTCCTCGCAGCCTATATTTCCTGTCACAATATACAGCTGGTTGGTTTTGTTTTGCAGAACATTGTTATCTTCATGTGATGTTCATAACCCACAGAGTAAGCCAAGAAATAAGAAATCAGAGTAATAACATAGAAGTGTAGGACTCAGTATTTAGAAGCTTCCTCAGTTGCTGCTGAGCCAAAGGGATTTATGTTCAGTTTTCTAGAAATTACATTTTCCTATTAAGGACCACCAGAAACCTCAAGTTCAAATTTAGAACACATTGAAGTGTGATAAAGAGTGTTACAGTTCAGTGGTGGAAAAAGCTTTTTAGGGAAAAGAAGAACCACACTGGAGGACACCAGGCATCACCAGGTGCCCTTTATTTTAGGAGATGCTTGACTCCACATGCCCTGACTCACTGGGGATCTCTTCCACAAGCAGACTGCTCACAAGGGGCTCACCATCCCAGGAGACAAGTGAGCAAGTCACTTGCTTTGGATAGTGAAACAAGTTGCTTCAGTGAGACCTCAGCTTGGGACTCATCAGTCCAAGAGCTGCTCTGCCTTTCTCAAAATAAAGCTTTTACCAGTAACATTGGAGGTTTTCCTTCATTTTCTAGTGTGCCTGGTGCATCAAGGTACTGCTGAGCTCTAGATTTCACGTTAGCAAGTTATTAAACCACAAAGGAGCACGCTCTTTTCTCTCACCATTATGTCTAGACAGACAAAGCAAGAAACATCACCTGAGCACAACGGTAGAACTCTGTCCCTCTGTGTATACAGGATGCTGATCCTGCTGAAAAGCCTGGAAATCTCTTGTTGGTTAATTGTAGTAGTAGTTAAGATATAGCATGAAGACAGAGACCCCTAACAGTGCAACAGAAAAGGATCTCATCAGACAAAAAAAACCAAGAACAAATTGGTGGAGTAGGGATGAAATATAAGGCTAGAGAAAGAAGCAAGAGTCCACTGGGAAAAGGAGGCAAAAAGGAAAACATGTGAGCTTCTGAAGATTCAGCACACCTAGTGCCCAAAGACCAACTGCAATCTTTACCAGATATTCTAGACTTAAAATCTTTTTAGTATTTCCCAGTTCCCTAAATACGTTTTGGCTTCTGATGAGGAACACTAGTTTTAGATGTGTGAGCACTGATTTTTCAGAGCTTCATTAAGACAGCACAATGCAGAAACTCTGTCTCAGGTTTGGCTTCCATTTATTCAGCACAGAAAAGCACCATAGCTGTGCCAGTCACTGAGCACCCAGGTTCTCTTAATGAAAGGATATTATGCCCACACCCAAGCTTTTTTTTCCACACATAACTGGACTGTGAAAAGTGATTACATAAAAGCAGTTGTTTCCTAACCAGCCAAGAAGAACCACCCACTTACCCTCCACCCCCATAAGAATGGCATTTTTCCTGCTGAAAGGAAGAAGATAAAAGGACTTTTTCCTGCAGCTGGCCCTGTATAACATCTCCAGGCAAGCAGGGAAAACAGAGCAGGACCTCTACCACTCACACATCTACATCAACCAACCATTCTCTTCAGACTGCGATTCAAATGCCATGGTGAAAGCAATGGTGGTTTTTTCCAGCAATGACATCTGCACTGAGGAATCCTGGTTTCCAAAGCTGGAGGCAGAAACCTTTCAGAAACAGAACTGCCTGGGTGCTTTAGTAGACAAAAAACACGCAGTGCCTCTCAGACTGTAGGGTGGCATACAGCAAGACTGCCCAGGCTCAAGGACAAGGAGCCCAGAAGCCACTTTAGCCAACACTTGGAGAGCAGTCCAGACAACTGTCTGCCTCTTCCCATCCATTGCTTAAGTAGTAGCACTGTGTAACACCTGACAGTAAATGTGGTTTTATAATAGTTTTGAAATAAGTTTTGTAATAAAATACTATGTTCAGCAGAGGAACTTCATTTGTAAAAGAACTGCAAGCAGAATAGATCACTGAAGGTGGCTACTCCCATTTCCATTATATGATTGAACAAAGCAGTAGTACACCAATACTATAATCAAGTGAAAAAATGCAGAATATTTATCAAGCTCCAAGCAAGATTATTTTCAAGTGAAGATGCATATTTAAGATGTAGGTCAAGATGCGTTTCTTGACGTACAAAGTGGGCATTCACTACAGCAAAACTTCACCCAAAGATACAACAAAACATGTAAGAAATCTTCAGTTTTCACAAATTATAACAAAAAAAAATTCAGTAAGAGCAACTGCTTAATTACTATTTCCATCAGAAGACACATTCTGTTTCATGAAACAGAAAAGAACAAGACCTCAAAATGAACACTGAATCTCCAGGAGAAAACAAATCTTTACTCAAAATCTTATCTGTTAAAAATCTGTAACAGTGCTGGTCAGTACCTTCAGCATTACAGTTAAGAGAAAGAGACCTTGTATTTGTGAATGGTATTACTAGGTGCTAATCTCTGAAGTAGTCCAATCAGTGTTTTTTAAAAGACAACTTTATACAAAGATCCAGTCTTGCCCAGGTTCTAATAGCATTCAGAAATATACTAATATTTTATTCAAATGTACACACCCACATCACCAAGCCAATGATTACATGACTGCTGTTTGCCATTTAAGAGAAAAGTTAAGTTTTGCTTACTAGACATGCTCCTCAATTTTTGGGTTTGTTTTAGTTTGTTTTTTTATTAAACTATCCACATATGTTAACATCTCCCGCATGTGAAAGTAAAGTTAGCTACAAAGATAAAAATCAGAAAAATATTTTAAATTTAAAAGTAGAAAACTGACAATTTTAAGAACAATTTATGAAAAAAACTGGTTTTCTTTACCCCCTCTAAAACATACTTGCCAACAGAAAGCTGAGACTTAGGTCTAGTCACAGGAAATAAGAGCTCCCTCATTGCTGGATTTTTGGTAACTGATGTAGTACCCTTCCAGCTGCTCTCACATGACTCCCTCCAAACACCAGCAGCAACTCTGTGGTAAAGAAGGTTTATTGTTCTGATACCGAGATTAACACTGGAAAAAAACATCTAAGTATTTTATTTGTTACACATAAACACTGACTAAACTTCATCCTGATGCACAGTTTAACTTTGGTAGGAGACTGTATTAGGCTGCTAGATGGCAGTTTCAGTCTTCAGAAAATAAAAACACTTCCTGGATTAGTTTGCTGTACTTTATTCTTAAAGCAAAGCAAAGAATAAAGTTTTTTAAGAATCAAGTTAACCTTTGCATATTTAGAAAATGAGCAAAATGCCTAACAGTCCTTAGACAGGGACTGCTTTTATATTACAGGCCTACCGTAAAGAGACATGGATTTTGAACAGCCTCTTTTGTTAATGCAAATATTTAACAATAAAAGAAAACACAGTCAAATTAATACTCAAAGGAATGGCATCCGAGACACAACTCACATGTAGTTTAAAAATTGGTTTGCAGTAATCTCTCTGGGACAGATACGAAAGAGAAACTGACTGCTTCTAAAATGCACTGAGCTACCAATTTGTCCTCAGTGAAGGCTGCTGCAATACCCTTGCTCTTGATCATAAGGAGGAACTGCCGTGTTTTGGTTTCTTTTTTCCCCCTGCATGTGCTGACATCAAGTTATTGAGTAAATTGTCACCTCTTGGCATAAAGTATTAAAGACAACATACCTGGCCATTTAAAAGTTAAAATATTTCAAGCCGAGTTAAGTTCTCAGATGCTAATTTCCTCCTGCAGAATAAACAAGGGCATACAACTTCCCAAGAATTTCCTGCAAAAAGCAGCTGCCTACACAAACTCCATCTAAATCATCTCCTGTTATTATGTAATTTTCTAAATTTGGTATTTCACCAAATATTTAAGATGAAGAACAATAACTATTAATAGCATTTTTTTCACATAATTAGATCAGGCTGCAAAGCCACAGCAAGTCATTAGGTGTTCTCAGTTGGCTTTTTGGTTACAAAAGTGCAAGTTTATAAAGAGAGATTTCCAGTTTAGGAGACTCAGACTATAAACTACTTGGAAATCTCTGAGGAGAGTATACAAGCCGCTAGAGTAGATGGAGGTTGCTGAAGAATTAAGTGAAAATGGAAGCTCTTCTTTTAACATCTTGAGGGTATCACAGCTAGTGGCACAAAAGGATCCAAGAGTTTTCATTATTAACAAGGGCAGCTGTAGATTGCCTCAGGTCTTCATGGAAATGACTGCAGGTAATATGCATCAGCTGCAGAGGGAGTTGCATTATCCTGCACAGCAGATTTCACATATTTGAAATAGACAAAGAAAAATTTGAAACAAGGATTTTCAACAATTATTGCTGCTTTATATACTCTGCTTATAGGAACACAAGTCTCCAGTAAGAAGCAAGTGTTTTATTATTGTCTAAGCAGAAATTGATAGCCAAACTGGTTTAAGCAAGTTTTTTTTTTCCCCAGTATTTTATTTACATGGTCCAACTTGCAGCAGCTTTTCCTCATTTGGAAAAATTACATTTTAGGCAAGTAGCTCAGCAATGCAGATCAAATATTCCATGACAGAGGTAAGGTATATGCCATTTCATCATCTTTGATCAGCTATAAGGTGAAAAGCAAGAGAGAAAATACCACTTCCCTGCAATACCCAACTGCAAATCAAAGCAACAAGAGATATACAAGGAAGATGCATAAATTCTGGATTTATTCCAGTTCTTTCCATTACACTTCCTAGATTGCCAAAGTACCCACAACAAGGGTGTTTTTAAAAAGTCCATTAAATACTTCAGACATGCAACTGCCAGCCTCACCTCACTCTTTCTATCAAACATTTACCAGTAACACTCCAGACTGGATCCAAGCAGTATTTCCGAGGTGGTTCTATAATGCCACTTCCTATTAAATGCCCCTCATCCATATAAATGTCACTATCTCCTCGGAGCAGCAAGATAATTTTATCTGGCATGGTTTTGTTGTTAAAGTAAACAAACAAAACAAGAAAAAAAGTTATACAGGTGAGTCCCAAAGAAACTTTTCATTATTCTTTTACCAAGTCTAACAGGAGAACAAGAAATTCTCAGAAACAGGAAGCACATACCTATCATAGTCCACAGGGGCTCTCAGCAAAGAAAGTTACACCTTCTGAAGAACAAAGATAAACTACTTGGCTTCTAAGCATAAACAAAGCTCAGGAACCAACAATACATCTAAAAGTGCCTGTGCTTTCTCCCCCATATGTATAAAACTCACTTCATCACATAAATTCTGCCTTCTTCCAGAGTCAGCTTTAGTTTGTGGGTAAATATCTTCCTTTATCAATGTCAGGTGGCCACAATAATCAATTTAACTGTTCACAGCCCATTTCTGACTTGAAATACCCACTTTGCAATCACAACTTTATTTAATATAGAAATGACAACGTAGCAAAACATAGAATGAATCTAGAATTATTTCAGATATGAACATTCACAGATCCAGAACTTGTAGCCACCAATTTAAATTCTGTTAATGTATTTAATTAAAAAGAAGCAGAAAGAAACAACCTAGGCAACTGCAAACAGATATGTCCAAGCTACACCTGGCTTAAAAGACAAATGTTCAGTCTTTGGCAATATTTGTAATCAAGAAAATCACTACAGAATTCCTCTAAAACTAAGTAACTCTTCTTTAAGACCCAGACTCGTCAACCATATGTTGAAGTAACAAACAGAAATTTGGGTTCTGGCAGTGCCACAAATCAGAAAAATATAATAATTACACCAGAACATATTCAGATGCAAGCATCTAAATAGCCATGCAAATCGTATCATTATGCAGATATTTTCCAATTTAATTTTGGAGATTATAACAAGATTCCCTTTCACCAGTTTGTACAGATGGAAATTTTCCCTGCTTTCCCCACAATTAAACAGATTGAGCAGTATTTAGATTAGCAACTTTATCATTGCAGAAGAATGTATTTATTAGCTAATTTAATCTTTAAAGAGAGATGCTACTGATTTAGCATCTGTTCACAACACATTACCTTGTGTGACAAGCTTCTGACATAAGAGCTTAAGAGTTTGTAAAATAAGAACAGATTGAGGCATAAGATATTTTCATCTGAAAAGAGTGCAAAAAGAATATGGACATTCATTAGAGGATTCATTATAGCCATTAGCATTTGTGTAAGAATATTTTATGTATTATTATATAGAAATATATATTACATATTTTAATGAAATTAATACAGCCGTGTGAAAATTACACACACTGTCCCCATATTCTCTTCATCAAAGATGATCAGGTATCAAGGAGCACTGAGCTTCTGGGCTGCAACAGATTTTGGCCAATACAGGTTTTAGTGCTGTTTTTTGACACAAATCATATATGTGATATTTTCTGATTTTCTTATCTAATACCTAATTTTAAAGAAAATTTGGGTTTAAAGCCCTGAAAATTCATTCCTTTGAACAACATTTACCAAGCTGAAGGCATGAAAATCTGAAGACCTGGCTGAAGATCAAGAAAGAAGCAACCTTTCTTGCACCACCACCACATAAATTTTTTACTTCCTTCACATCTTGCTTGTTCCTTTCAGTTCTGCAGCTACAACCTGCTTTGGAAGGCCTTGCACATGCCCTTTCATCTGTTTTGCTTGACTTTAAGTTCCTTACCCCACACAAAGGACAGAGATGGACAGGCAGTAAGGAATTTTATTCTTCTGTCAGAACAAAGGGACTAGCAGTGTTCAACAAGAACAAGCAGAAACCAGTAATATCTGGATAAGCAGTAGTACTTTGACATTATACCAACAGCATGTAATAGACTGAGAACATTTTTAACTGGCAACAGAAAAGTTTATATTTATCTCAGTCTTGTGTCTTATTTAAAGACATCTTAATTAACATATTCTTCCTAGCCAATTAAGTTGATGACATGTTTGCTCTGTTCATCAAAAAGCTGCAAGATAAAGCTCACATTACACTCTTATGAAAACAAAGCAGGCCTTCCAGTAAAACCAGGGCGGGTCAAACTGGTATTCCTAACACTTCTACATGGGGGTGGGGGGAAATAAAAATATTTTCTTTATACATCAGAAAGCAGCAAATGGAGAAAAGCCCATTAAAAATCATGGAGAAGAGCAGTAATGTAAAAACATCTCAAACTTATTCCTATTTTGACAGCTACAGTGAGCAGCAGATTGATTATTTCCACTCAAAAGATAAACACATTCTACTGCGATAACTTAATTTTGTCAGACTTTGTGAATATTAATAAGCCCATTATTTTTTTGCTATTGTAATAGTTCTTATTGATGGAAATACCAATTAAAAAGCTATCTGCCAAGCACATGTCATACAACTGGTACTCCAGTGATCTAAGTGCTAGCTGTACTGTGCTGCCCCAAAACCAGTCTTAAAAAACAGAAAACATTATGCAGTGTTTTCAAAGTGTAGCAAGATTGCAACAATAAACCAGAACTAAAATATCTGAAAACATACTCAACTGTTCTGCTTGGAACAGGTCTCACAGCTCATTATTTTTTACTTGGTGATAATAGCTTTTCTTCTTTCACTTTTAATGCAGCTTGATAACAATTTTCTTCCTACTTCATGCATAAGCATTTCTGACTATCTCAGGACAGTTCATCTGTATATTACACATTACTTAACATTTTCCAGCCAGCAAATGACCAAGAACTATTTCCTTGCTTACAAAATATCTAGAACCCAAAGGACATTTTCAGACTGAACTATGCATTATTTTTTATCCAAGTTTCAGTTACTATAGTAACACACCAGCTCAAAAATACTTATTTCTTCCAAATTATTAGCAGAAAACAAAGTAATAAGTACACCAAGACATTCTTCAAGTTGCTGCTTAACTGTCTGTTGTTATTCTAATACCTTTCCAGGCATGAAAAAGCCTGGAATTCTAATTTAGTGACAGCCACCAAGCAGTCAGGTGTGGCAAAATGGACACTGGAACAGGTAAAGCCACAAACCTCCTCCTGCCCTCCACACTCCCCCTGGATTCTCACACCATGGCAAAACTGGTCCCCAGGGTTAGAAGATTGATTCCTCTGTGCCTTCAGCTAAGTCGCCAGGCTAAGTGCTCTCTGAACTCAAAATATCTCTCTATCTCTCTCTCAAACTAAGTGCTCTCCGAAATTCTCACTCTCCCCCATTCTGGGTACTGGAGGAAGGAACCATGAAAACATCTTCAAAATACACCAAACATAAAGTTATGTTGGAAAAATGCATCATAAATTACTGGAATAACATAAGATTTATCTGCAATCCACTTAGAAATCATATTTTTCCAATCACAGTTCTACTTTAAGATTGCCCTTTGACCATGCCAGCTGCCAACAACCTCAGCTTCTTTTTCTCCTTGTAAGCACCCAAGTTTGAGTCTCCTGACCGCAGGCCTTATATTCCAACCACCACTCATTTCTAACCCTAGATCAGCTGTTGCAGAATTTCACACATTCCTGGCAACACTGTACCAGTCATCAGGGGATAAAACCACTGACCAGGAGGCTTGAATGTTGTCCTCAACTTTACACGAGTGCTGCATTAGTGATTATCTACGAGATAAGAAAGTGGTTCCATGTTTACCATCGGTGGTGCAACAGGGGGGACAAGAGAGGAGTCACTTTGCACACTTCCCACAAATAGGGAGGAAAGGAAAAGAGGGAAAACAAACAGCAGTTCTTCACTGTCTCCTAACTTGTGGTTTGTAGGATTTCATCTCTAAGGGGAAAACTCCCAATGTAATCAAAACTTCCCTGAGGGCTACATCATTATATGGGTAGGTGTGGAAGCTGTGTGGTTTTATCCTGGAAAACAAGTGAAAGAACACCCAAATGAAGCAAACACACTATCAAACTTGGTAGGACTCTCTTTGCACATATTTCTGGCTAACAGAAGAAATAGCTGGCTGGCTGTAGAGCAGTCATACCAGCTGAACTACAGAACCAGGCAGTACTGTGCACACAACAATAAATAAAGCCAAATAAATAAAGCCATCCCCTGTTGTACTCACCTAGATAGAAACACAAAATACAAAAATTAAGACATTAGCTTTGCCACACCAGTCACATTGCTAGTTACTCTCCTCCCCACATGTCACTATAATGGAAACTGTGTGATAGGAAAAAAATACTCATCATATTCTACCTTTCATATACCTAGATTATGACCACTTGCCTTCCAGCTTTACTGACTGCATTTGGAAGGGCGAGAGGAAAAAGGGTCTTGCACATCAAAGAAACACTGAAAATCAGGGGCAACATATTTGAATAATTGAAGAGTGAAAATGGAAGTCTCTGGCAGTATTCAAGGACAGCTACATTTTTTTCCAAGTCATGCTACATTCTGTCCTTAAAATCCACGCCACCGCTCTGTACGAGTCTATGCATACACAGCAGCACACCAGAAAACCCAGCAACACAGAAAAAATACTGAGGGGCATTTATACTGCTATAGAATTTATGTAAAATGCAAATTACAAGATCTGCGTACCCCACCGCAAGAGGAGAGTGAGCAGAGGCAGATACAGATCACTCTGTTTAATCACCACCTACTGCTGCTGGAGTCAGCTTGGTGAGGGTGAACTCGACTACAGAACAGTTTGTGTGCTCCTGGTACAGCTGGGGGCATCCCTGCTGACCTCTGCTTGACACTGTCTGGCACATAAGCAAACTACTTATGAAACCTCTCCTCAACACTGGCAAATTAAAGCCAAGTCCTATAAAACTAAATGGAAAAAGAAGACTAATTAATAAATTGCCCCCTCAGAACATTTCTATATGTATTGAACCGTGGCTAAGTTGCAAGCAGCTGACACGAAAGGAGACATCTTCATGCACTTTGCATGCTGGTCTGTGGCCAGTCTCGAGGGTTTACTATATGGATTTCCTTTAATTGCATGGTTTAACTAAAAAAATCACAAGAATTTATTCCAGAAAAGTGGCATATAAACTGCCTTCTGTTTAGTCTACTTTGGACAGCTAACAAAACCAGAAAATGGTGAATTACTTCTACGAGGCACAAATACATCATATTTACTTTTCTTTGCACTGTATATAAATTTCAGTAATCAAAATATTTTAGTACTAATCTCCAGAAGGAATGTGATTTTTGGTATCGTCATAACAGTGAGTAGGGGGGAAAAAAAAAGCAGCTTAAGTTTTACTTACTGCAATTCTCTTGCTTGTCTTCTCCACCAAATATTTATATTAGCTGTTAAGAAGGTAGGCTGCTAATACACAGCCAGAGATTTGTATTACATATAATTATGTCACTTTCTTATAACAATGATAATGAATACTCCAGTACTCCCAAGTATAGGGCTAATAGTAACTACAAGTATTTACTTTTTAAACAAAATAGATACGTAAGCGATACATTTTAATGGGCCATCAAGTAGCCTATACATTTTCTCTAGTGTTATACTGACAAAAAGTAACACCATAGGCAATTCTTGCAAATGAAAGAATTCCTACTATTCTTCACATACTTGTGCTGCTTTTTCCTCTTGGAAACAAGATTTCAAAGCTCTATGCCTCAACAAATTCACACTAAAACAAAGCCTTAGGCTTTACAAATGGAGAGAATAGAATATTTTCAAAATTTCTAGACAGTGAACTGCAATTCCTTAATTATACCCTAAATTTGTAAATAAAACCTTAACCCTCCAGAAGAGCAGGAACTATCCCAGACAGAGAGCTCTCTGTGCCACAGTCACCCTGTCAGAAGTTGTGGCCATCGATTGGGTTTTGCCACTTTCACAACAGGACTGAAAACAAACTAATTTGAATCCAAGTATTTGGACTGAGATAGTCTGAACAGCAACTGATAGATGCAAAGCTAAAAAATATTCTGTGCTTAAATGGATATTTAACCTACTCGACCTTAAGTACTCCTGCATCTGAGAGGACCAAAGTAACAATGACACAACTGGTTTCTCAAAACAATGTTTTCATCTAGTAAGTTCAAGTACTTAAAACACAGCCTATAATATTTCAAACCCTTCATTAGATGATCATTATGTTTTACAACATCTTGGCTTTGGAAACCAGGCCTCCCAAAGATGCTGGTCCTCACTTCAGAGCTCTAAATTAATCATAATTGATAAATTCTGTCCCTTCCAATTAGGTCTTATAAAAGAACTCTGACACCACTCCTCAGCTACATTACCCAATAATTGTCACCCTGTTAGGTCTCTTCTAATAGAGAAGATACATCTCAGTAATTACTGTATTATTTGCCTTATCTTTCAGGGGTCAGCAAAACAAATTAGCCCCCAAAATCACTTTCATCCCTACTTTTCAAAGCAACATCAAGATTTAGTTGCTCCTATTCCTTCCATTCTGTTCTGCTCAAACCTTCCACTGCTCCTCTGAAAGAACACGCCTTAAAAAAATTTGTTCATCCTCTTCAATCTGTTGCAATCTTTTGTCATCATCTGTCCTCCAAATGGTGGAAATAAAAAATAAATAATTAAAAAAAAAAAATCAACATATTGCTACAGAGAGGTACCAGAAAAAGACAAAAAGTAGGCTTCATGAAAGATAACAGCATAACTAACCATGATGCAAATAAAATGTGTTGTGAACCCCTTCCTCCAACAAAATTAAATTCAGGTTGAACAACCAGCCTTTTTTGTCATTATTTCAGATGCTCTTTTTCTGTTAATTAAATCTTTTTAATATCGTGTTCGGTCACACCATGACATCAACTACTACTGAAATCCTGCATCTTTAAAACATACAACATACCAATATGACAACACCAATCAACGCATCGTCATGACAATAAGGCACCTTGATTTGTTACTTTTCACCGTTTTAACGACCTGTAGCTACTTCTTGGTTTTTGAACTAAGGAGAAGCGGAGCCAAGGCACAATCACAATCTGCATGCAGCATATTCGTCATGCCAGGTCAGCTCCTGGATCAGACCTTGCGAGGAGAGTTCTGGCACTCCAGCAGCACTGGCAATCATTCAGGGGGCACCCCCCCTGCTACAGGAGCTTTGAACTCGGGGTACCCCAACATTAAGGGGCGATCTCAGACACCAAGCCCCAGATGACAGCTGCGGAGATGCAGGAGGCATCCGCAGCACGGGAGGGTGGCATTTTTATCCCAGCAGTGCCACACCTACGGCACCCGGCAGCCTTTTGTGTTTCCACACACACACTCCACTGGCTTACGTTCCCTCTTGGGTTTTGGGAATCATTCTCTGCAGCCGGGGAGGGGCCTTCCCCTCAGAGGGCAGGCAGGCTGGCCGCAGGCCCTGCCAGGCCCGCCCACGCCTTCCCTTTCCCCCGACAGGCAGGTTTAGGATAGGAGGCAGCGCTGCTCCTTAATTCCTCTCCCTCGCCTCTCCCAGCCAGGTGATTTGTATAAAATGAGTAAGATTAGAAGCATCTGTGCTTCCCTCCTCCCCCCACGGCCGCCCGCCGCAGGGCTGGCCGCCACTCCCCACACCCAGCCCTGTAGGCCTCCTTGAGGGTGAACACTACCCGGGATGCTGGGGCGAAGCTGCAGCTTTCCCCCCTTTTGGGGCCGGGGAGAAACCGGCCGGGCCCGGCCCGCGGGGGCGGCGCAGCCCCGGCCGTTATCTCCGGCTCTGCGCCCCGCGACGCGGCGGTTGCCAGGCGGCGGCAGCGGCCCATGTGCGAGGCGGTGCTTCCCCCCATCCCCCCCGCCATTAGCATAACACAGAAGGGAGGAGGAGAAGAATTTAAACAAAAAATTAAAAAAAAAAAAAAAAAAAAAAAATTTAAAAAAAAAAGTGTGGGGGGGAAGGAGGAGCCCTTTTTCCCGCATGAACGGGAGCGGGGCCGCGCCCCGGCGCGGCTGAGGGGAGGGAGCGATGCCGCAGGAGGAGACGGCCGACGGCCGGCAGACAAAGGGAGTCTGCCGGCAGGGAGCCAGACCCGGAGCGACTGGGGCGGAGGTGTCCGACTGCAAGGACCCGCTGAACCCCGCCGCCCTTCCCGGCCCCGGGGCGGACGCACTCACCAGCCGAACCGGAGGAGGACCCTCTTCTCTGGGGGGCGGAAGGGGGCTCGGGCTTGGACGGCTGGGGCTGAGCGGGCCGAGGAGGAGCCGAGGGCTGCTCCTGCGCGGGGGATGGCGTGGTGGCGGAGGAGGAGGAAGAGGAGACGGCTCCTGGGGGGCTCCAGCCGGGCTGCGGTGGCTCCGGAGCGGCGGGGCGGGGCGGCTCGGCGGGGCCGAGGTCCAGCAGCTGCGGCGGGCGCTCCTGCAGAGCTGCGGTGTTGGGAGCCGTGGCGGGCTTCCTCTCCATCACTTCCAGCTGCTCGTCGAAGTCTTCGTCCTCGTCCTCTTCTTCCTCTTCCTCCTCCTCCTTCTCGTCGTCGAGCACGAACTGGTAGTTGAACTGGGGCTGCTGGGGCCGCACTGGCCCGGAGGTGGAGGAGGAGACCAGGGGCAACTGGTCCAGCTCGTCCATGGTGCCTGGAGCTGGCGGAACAATGAGTTGCGCGGCGCTGGGGCTGTGCCTGTGCCGGCTGCGGGGGGAGGGAGAGGGCTGCGCTGCCGCTGCGGGACCCGGGCTCCACGCCCTGTTGAGTCACCGCTGGGGGAGGCGGCAGGGCGCGGCTGCCCGCCCCGCACCCCACCGCCGTTGAGCGACGGCGCGGGCAGCCAATAGGAGCGGGAGGGGGCAGCGGAACGGCCAATGAGGCGCGGCGTTGGGTGCGGTCGCCTCATGAATATGTAGCGTTGGGGCGGGGCGAAAGGGATGGCGAAGTCGGGTAAAGTTCAGCGTGGAGGATGTGCGGAGGGGCGGGGGCGGCTGCCGGGGACGGGATCGGGACGGCGATCGGAGCTGGGCCTCAGCTTCGCTCTCACCGGGGTGCCGGCGGGACGGGCCTCTGAGGGCGTAGCTCGCCGCCCTCCCCCTCCCCACCCCCCCATTAACGGGGCGATTTCTCACTCTGGATGTGCGTGAAGGGTCTCCGCACCGCCGGGAGGGCGGGAAGGCTCCTTCCCCGTTCTGCTCCTTCTCCTCGAGCATCCCGGAGATCGGCGCAAGCAGGAACATACTCCCCCTGGGTGGGAAGCGGGGCCAGTCAGCGGTTTCCTCCGAGGGGAATGGCTGTTGTGATCAAAACATGATGAAAAAAAACCTTTACTGTGTCTGGAAAAAGAAAAACAAACAAAAAAAACCAGAGAGGAGACGTCTTCTGACGAGACAAACTTGTTTAACCACTGGTGAGAGTTTAAAGCAGCCATCTGAACAGATTTAAGCATCTCTCTAAAACTTGGAATTCAGGCAGCTTGTGCAGGGGAAAAAATGGCAGCTTGTTTCCGAAGAAAACCTGGCGTGTGTCTCTGTGTTAGACTGGTGCAGTCTCCTGCTCCCTGCTCAGGGGTGGAACATTGGCCAAAGCCCTTAGGGTAGCACTGAACGTAACTAAAATGGCCTATCTTTGGATGCAATTTCCACTCACAGCTACCACAGTAAGGCCAGAAGGGCTTATGATCTTGTATTTAATATTTCTCCAGCATTACGATGGATATTTAATCCAGGGGTGAATTATTCTTCCACGTGTGCTGGTATAAAGAGAATAGTTCATGGAAACGTTTAGAGCAAGCAAACTGCAAGTACACAGAGAGAGCAGAACTTCAGGAACAATTCTCCCATGACTTCCCTTCTGCCACATAGGTCACTGTGAGTGCAGGGATGTATGTTCTGGTGAGCAGTCCCATTCCCATGTTCCTCTGAGCAGCCTTTCCCTGCACCCAGTCTGGGCGAAGTTTGGGCACAGGAAGTTCCAGATCAGATTCTTTTTTCAAGATACCTCTATCTCTACCAGAAATTACTAGAAGGAATGTGAAAAGTATTTTTATAAGTCCAGCAAGGGCAGCACTGTTATCCTATTGGATATTAAAACAACCTGTGAGGTCTTTAGACTTCAGTCTTTTCTCTGGAGATTTTGTATCTTCTGTTGACAAATTATTTTCATGATTTTCATATATATATATATATTCATATAAGGGATATAACAGTGGCAGTAGGATGGATGGAATAAATTCCAATATATTGTATAAATATATACAACATGGAAGTTTTGGAGAAATTCTGTTCCTAATTTTATCTTCACATCTGTTACAGACATTGTACATATATATACACAATATATACATATCCACAGGATACATATACACAAATAAAGGCAGGACAAGCTCAGTGGCTCCCATCATCCTTACTGAAATCTGTATTACACTACTTAGGACAGAGTGCAACCTGACATTTAGCTGAGCCTTGGTACCAACTTTCAACTGCACCTCGATGTCAATTATCCCTGATTTTCTGTCAGATTTTTGCTCTGGTAGGAATAGTGCATCCTGACATGGAAGATCAACATCCCTGGATCTCTGCTCTTAACTCCAGTACCAGCACTTCACCAAACCAGTAATCATTTTTGTTCATGATTTAAGATATAAACTGATACCTTCATTCTTCTTTTTACTTACGAATTGCCTTGTCTACCCAGTCCCTTACAGCAGCTGCCGCAGTGTAAGCCCTGACAATGAAAATCTTAACAATCCTTCCTCTTTCCATACCAATCTGGAGAGTCAAATTTGAGTTAGTCAGTTTGGAGAATGTACATGAGGAGAGCCTCAGTTCTGGGTAAGGTAAATTCTTAGAACATTGTCACTCTTCAAAGGAGCTTAATATACTAAATTGCATTAAGAAGTGAGTAACAACGTGGTAATGGCTTTTATCTGAGAAAAAATCTAGGCCAGATTTAATCACCTTGTCCATGAATAGAGGTCTGTAATCTTCAGTGGCATCTTACCCTGTACACAGTAGATGACTGGGCCTGAAATACTTTACTGAAACAAAAATCCAGATTTTCTATGTACTTATTTGCTACATAACAGGAATGTGACTATACTTTTATCTTTGTATTGTAAATATGCACTTTTTGTATATCAAATAAACATATTTTGGTTTAATAAAGTCTTTATCATTTCACCAGCTAATCTATTCTTTGCATCTCTTGGTTAAATGAGAAACTGCAATTTTAGCATCCCATTATAATACACTATGAGGCAACAAGGTACTTTGAAAAATTCATAAAATTCTGTGTATAGTCCCAGCACTGAAACTAATTTTGACATATTTAACTACAGTGATTTCTGGTCACCTACAAATAGGAAAAATCTATACATAATTTGGCTAATTTTATCAGAATGCTTGTAAAAGAATTCATCGTCAATTAAAGACAAATGAAAGGGGTTTTTATTTAGAGAAAGGAAGTGACTAAAGGTCTTGGAGGGAAACAGGAAGGGAGTTCCAGATCGCCTGAGCAAGTCAAATTAACAAGCGAGAGGAAAATCCTGCTCTCTAGTACTACACTATACTGCAAAACACCCTTTCTTCTAGCTCTTCAGAAATACATTTCACAATTCTTACTTGAAAATTATCAACACATAGGAGGACTGTAAAATTATCAACACATAGGAGGATTATCAGTGAGTTAATTTACAAAATTATTTTCCAAAAGTTGTTTCATGTAGCGAACTTAAGGAGAAACATTCAGCACACGACAGAGAAACACCAGCTGGCATGTTTCTGAATTTCCATGGCAGAGCTGAGCATGGCTATAGACTGGTTGGATTTTTTTCTGTCCACTGTGACTTTCTGCTTGATCTTACACAGAACTAATATGATATCACAGCATACGTAGACTAGGAAAATAATTGTGATGGGACAAGTGCAATATTATAACTTCACTTATGGGTCAAACAAAAAAATCATTTGGTCTCAAACAGCAGTTTTTAAAAGTGGAGTTGTAGTAGCAAGGAAGATTTGATTTCTGTCCCTCCTTTTAAGCTCAAAGTACAGTCCTCAAGGCTTCAGGCATCATGTCTTTATCTCTGGAAGAATAAAACTCTGCAATTCTGCTGTTTTGGGTTATGGCTGTGCTGCAGTGCTTTGGGCATCAAAAGCATCTTCATTTAGCAGGTTTGTCTTTGTCTGAACACCTGCTGTACTCTTTCAGGATTAGTAGTGGGATATTGTGACAAAATCACTGCTCAGTTTATTAATTTAAAGGCAGCATTTGGAGGGAAAAGTGTTAAAGCACTATCACAGAGGGATTACTGTCTCTGGATGGTAACTGAATAAGGTACAGCTTTATCAGAATCTTCTGTGGGGTCTGCCTTTCAGCCTGGTCTATGCAATAATTAATATTTCTTGACAGTAGGTTTTTAAACCTTTTATGTTTATTAGCATTTCAGGCACTTCTTATTCCTTCTTTTTTTTTTTTTTCCAATCCCCAACAGCATTATCTTGATAAATCAAAACAGTCCATTTCTACAGTAAATGTCCTAATAACCATGTCAGCATAGAGTATGCTGATTCAGATCTGTCACAAAACATTATTTAAAACTATTATTTAAAACTTCCTTCAGCCAATGAGCCAGGTGCTGAGCCAGTATAACTGCATCAGTGAGAGTGGTTTAAGGACAGCTCTAAATATTAGACCAACTGCCATTAGGTGTATCTTTAAATTCCTACATCCAGGTCATTTATTCCTAGGCCACATCTTGATTTGTTTAAGCTTACTTCAAAGGAACCAAAGCTGATGCATAATATTAAAATGATGTTACAATAGTCATAAAGAACATATAGGCTCACCATTAAAATATTCCAGCATTTGAAATTAATTGAAGCAAGGACTGACAATATACACAATGCCTTCCAGCAAATGAGACTATGTGTGCTGAGGAATTCCCATCATTAACACTGCACTGGAATCCACTCTTAGTTGGACTTCGGTGTGACTGATCCCTCTTGCAAAGAACCACTATGTCTTAAAAGAAAATGCACAGTCAAGATTTTACATCTTACAGACATTTAAGACCCTAAGGAGTGGGGTTCTTCCCCACTCAAAGAAGATGTGGTTTATACTGAAGAGAGATAAAACTTATATGCAAAATCCTCAAACATTTGCTGTAGCATTTCCAAGTTTCTGGATAAACTGCTATCTAAATACTGACCCTACTAAAGGCTACATAAGTTGCAGGTCTAACAAGTTCACAACAAGTGGATAGCGTGGATATAAAAGAAATCAGAGAATCACAGAATGGTTTAGGTTGGAAGAGACCTCCAGGATCATCCAGTCCAACCTTTGACCAACACCATAAGCTAACTACTAGACCATGCCACGCAGAATCACAGAATCATCCAGGTTGGAAAGGACCTCAGAGATCATCAAGTCCGACCCTTAATCCACTACTACTGTGGTTACCCAGACCATGGCACTGAGTGCCACATCAGTCTCTTCTTAAAAACCTCTAGGGATGGAGAATCCACCACCTCCCTGGGTAGCCCATTCCAAAGCCTGATCACCCTCTCTGGAAAGAATTTTTTCCTAATATCCAACCTAAACCTCCCCTGGCAGAGCTTAAGTCCATACCTTCTTGTCTTACTGGTAGCTACTTGGGAGAAGAGACCGACTCCCCCCTGGCTCCAGCCTCCTTTCAGGGAGTTGTAGAGAGCGATGAGGTCTCCCCTGAGCCTCCTCTTCTCCAGGCTGAACACCCCCAGCACCCTCAGCCATTCCTCACAGGACTTGTGCTGGAGTCCCTTCACCAGCCTGGTTGCCCTCCTTTGGACCTGCTCCAGGACCTCAATCTCCTTCCTGAACTGAGGGGCCCAGAACTGGACACAGGACTCGAGCTGTGGCCTCACCAGGGCTGAGTACAGGGGCAGAATCACTTCCCTGGACCTGCTGGCCACGCTGTTCCTGATCCAGGCCAGGATGCCATTGGCCTTCTTGGCCACCTGGGCACACTGCTGGCTCATGTTCAGCTTCCTGTCAATCCAGACTCCCAGGTCCCTCTCTGCCTGGCTGCTCTCAGCCACTCTGTGCCCAGCCTGGAGCTCCCCATGGGGTTGTTGTGGCCAAAGTGCAGGACCTGGCACTTGGCCGTGTTGAACCTCATCCCGTTGGAATCAGCCCAACTCTCCAGTCTGTCCAGGTCCCTCTGCAGAGCCCTCCTGCCTTCCAGCTGATCCACACTTCTCCCCAGCTTAGTGTCATCTGCAAATTTGCTGATGATGGACTCAATCCCCTCATCTAAATCATCAATAAAGATATTAAACAGAACTGGGCCCAACACTGATCCCTGGGGGGACACCACTGGTGACTGGCCACCAATTGGATCAGCACCGTTCAGCACCACTCTCTGGTGGCCCTCCAGCCACTTCCTAACCCAGCACTGGCTAAACTATGGGCTGCCAGATTTTCCTTGAAGGAAAATATTTTCCTTGAAGTCCTTTCTTCTCTGTCCAGTCGGGGGGAGAGAAAGGTTTAGAGATTCTGAGGGAGCATGCAGGCAGTTAAAAAAGTTCTTAATTGAGAATAAAGAAAAAAGAATAACCTTTCAGCATTACAATGACACAATAGATTAATAACCAAACTGAATCAAGTATGTCCATTCACATGTTAGCAATAGTGTATTAGGCAAACAAAGTCATGGCAAAGTCATGGAAATGTGTCAGAATTACGTACTTTAAACAATTCTTAATACCACTTCCTAAATTCATCAGGTCACAGTATAAAGTTTAACATACAAGAATGTGAAGACTCTCTGTGAGCATTCCTAAAATTTTCTAAGGAATCAGAAGTAATGTTAAACATTTTTCAAATTACCCAGAACACAGGTGATACCCCACTTCAGGCTTAATATTGCTACTTTTCAACCTTGTTAAGAAATACAATTAAATTATTCACTTACCAGTTTGGCCATAATACTTTACAGTCCTGAGGGACAAAAGGACCGCCAGCTTTGCTGGACCTAGACACACAAAAAAATCTATTGTCTATTAATACCTCTTGTAAACAGATCAAGGTAGTATCCTAACTAGATTTTCTAATTCATGTTCTCCCCTCCTACTTTTCTTTTAACCACGAATGCTTAAAATCATTATCAGGTTTTGATCCCAGCATCCCTAAATCTATACCCATGGATATGTACAAATTCAAACTTTTCAGCCTTAATACTTTTTTTTTTTAAATTTTTAAAATATTTTATTAAAGATCTCTGTTTTATGTGAACATCCTGAGAGCAGTAATTAAAGTCATGAACCAGTAGTGCTTTTTCCCTGTGTGTATGGAGGTTAGTGGAAAGAAGAAAGTCCATGGATGCCCAGTACAGTCATATTGAAATGTTCAGTTCCCAGGGAGTGAAGAAAGGAGGATCTACTCATTACAATGTAAATAAGAGCACAGACAGAATAGTTTTACAAGTGTTGTTTTACAGCAGAAACAGAATTCGGATGGCACATTTGAGTCTCAAAGTATCAAGTCCCTCTCTAAACTGGGGGTGCTCAGCTTCTGATATCTTAATTTGGAATGTACAAGAGACAGACCTGAATTAGCTGAACAAACTAATCGAGGGAAATGTATTCAGTGCAGGTGGCAAGAGCTGGTCTGACAGCTCCACCATTGTGATTCCAGATGTTGAGCTACCGATGCTACTAGCTCAGTGACTAGAATTATAGGAAGAATGAACTGTCTGAAATCACAGGGTTTTATCTACATTATTTTAATAGCTTGGTTTTTTTTAATTTAGGAATTCTTTAAAAATATAATAATTTGGAATTTTAATTGCTTTGCTTCTAAAAAGGAAAAGTGCATATAATTTAAATTATAAATCAATTTTTGCTCTTTTTCAGAATTGCTATTTACCCACTTAGGAAAGAAAGAGCCTGGTAACCAACAGTCAGGTTGGTTATTCACTTGGCTGCCAAATATGCCCAGTGAATAAACAGATGGATAATAGCAGCATTTTCACCATTACTGTAGAGAAAGTTGGTGGCATTGCTACTGGGACTTAAATATACAGGCAAAGTTTGCACTGCAAGCAAGAGTACTGATTTTAAATGACTCACATTTGACAGGTACCACCCCACCATCTTCTAGCACTTTTCTAAATAACTTCTGCCTTGTAACTGCTTTTACATGACTAATAGCAGTTGGAGTCTTCCTTTGAGTCATGGTGGTGTTCTAGGGTCAGGGTACATTTTTGACTTTCAAAGACAGAAGATATGGCAGCTTTGGAAGACACCACCAAGACTATGACTGCTGCTTCTTTATTATGAGCATTTAGGGAGCTCTTTCTTTATGTGGGTCAGACAAAGATAGGACAGCTAAAAAAATTTTCAACATGACTACTCTGCTTTCTGAGTATTGCATCAAGTTGATCATACACTGAAGCCCTTTATCTCCCCCACAAAACACTCCACCTTTTAAACACTTAGGACGCTTCTGGTTAAATATGGCAGTGGCAGAATATTCAAGGATATTAAATTCCTGGTAGTTTTGTAAAAAAACCCTAAATTACAGAGAGCTGATGAGCTCTCCTGTGTAAAGGGAGCTGGGAGAATCTCATAGTTTCCCTTCCATTTAGGAGCCATCATCTAGTATGTAGTTTTTACAAGTGTGTCTGTTTTTTACACAGATGACAAAACTAAAAAGAAGGAAAAGAAAGATGTGGGAACAACTGAAAATATTCCAGGATAGAGATGCAAACAATATAAGGCCTGAAGCTATAGGAAACCTGAATTTGCTAGTTTTACTGGTTTTGAAACTCGTTTTTAACTGTTGTAGACAGGGATGTATTTTTAGGATAGTCATGCCAATGAAACTGTGGTGAAGGCTGCTTTGGTGCAGCCAAAGATTTGGCAAGGACAGGGAGAAAGAGGGAGACAAAATCTGTAGGCTGAATTATCTCTGACGTGTCCTGTGAAAAGAAGCAGAAACAAGATATATTCAGTTGAATTGGTTCAGTGGAGTTCTTGTAAATTTTCAATTGTGCCATTGTAATGCTGAAGAGATCTCTCTGATGGCTGGAGCACATTGCAACCTTCCTGAGGCTAATGCAGATGAACTAAGATGGCAGGTGGTGTAGTCCCTTAGAAACTTATTTAATTCTCCATTTCCCTATACTTGCAATTTTTATTTTTACCTAAACCCTGTTCACTGAGATTTTTCATGTGATAATAATAACTTATTTAACTAAATAACTTAAGTTCCTTCTTTTTTTTTTTTTTATTTCTTTCTTTTTTTTTCAAAAATGTTGTCTGGTAAAGCAGTTTCAAAAGACGGCTACTAGAGGAAGAAAAACAAATAATGCTTCAACTGTGCAGTCTGCTGGAAAGCCAACCTTCCTGATTGATGGCAAGCAACTTTTTGACACCATGCCAGTAGGATTTTCTTTTACCTAGACTATCATCTGGAGGAGGAAAAAGTCAATAAGGCATACAAATTTTTATAGGCTGCCACCAAGTTAATGTCAATTTTATTTATTCTCCCAGCACATTGTATTTCTTACAGTGTAATACTGCTTTGTAAGTATCCTCGTAAAAAAGAAATAATTTAAAATAACAAGCCTATTGATTGCTGTTTTAAATAAATTATTTGGATGTTGAGAAGACAGCCTCCTTGTTCCTATTAAATCTAAGAATTCCTCTATTTTGCTCTATTTGTGTGGTTACAGACCACATACAGTCAGTTTCATGCTCATGTAACTGATGAAAGATGTACCTTGGATCACTCATGTCATCTCTTTTCATCACTTAGGCAAGTGCCATGCTTACCTTCTACTCCTGTCTCAGAGGAATCCACAAATTCAGGCCTCTTTTAGACAAATCCTCTCACCAGATCATCACTGTCATCATACTGCTGCACATCTGATTCTTATATATATATATATGCTTATTTTTATATATATGAAGTTTATATACAGCTTCAGGTTCATACAGGTGTTCAACAGTTGTGCTCAACTCTTTCTCTGAAGCAAATTATTTTTTATTTTTCTTCATGAATATAACAAAAAGAGAGGCTGTAAGGCACCAAGATATATAAGCTTTTTATATTACATAAATGTAATACTTCATCAAAACTTCTAACCTGTCTTTTCAGTAAAGTGTGTGATGGTTACTACCTCTGTATATTCAGCTTCACTGCCCTGATCATGGGCACTTTTTAAATTATTTTTTTTTTCCAAAACCATTTATATTGCTGCCCCCGAATGCTGAACTTGTAGAAGTGATTTATGTATCCCATTGTGGGATAAGAGGAAAGACAGCAGGGAACAGACAAAAGGGATGCTAAAATGGGCTAGACCTCCAGCTGCTGACCCACAGAATAGAAAGATCAGTACTGGCAACTGGCACAATCTAAAACTATTAATTTTACTTCCCTCCAACTTAAACAGCCCAAGGCAAGTTGAATCTTCTTCATATAGCATCAATCTAACTGCAACCAAGTAAAGATGAGCATATTCCTAAAAATAGTACAGGATATCATCTCCCAAATTTTTCATATATATGAAGTGCTACTTGAACTGCTTTAACAATAAAATCAGGTGCCTCTATATAAACGCATAGCATATGATACATTGGTCCCATTTTAGATCATTTTTATGGCAACCATATGACTTTTACATTTTATTACATTCCTACCAATATGCGATTTTTAAACACGCTGTTAGAGATTTTGTTTTCCACTTGGAAATGTTAGTTTGAAGTACGGATATACCTCCAGCCTAAGAATTTATGCATTTGTAGTTGTGTGTGGCATATATATATGGATGGATGGATAAATGTGATATGCAAAATGTGAACCAGAAAAGCAAAATATATTGTTTCTGGCCTGATTGTCTGTTTTGCTTTAATTAGGTTTATGTTTACCCTATGGAGTGCTTAGGCTTCCCAGTCAAGTACGAAGACTCCCTGTGTTATGCAATGTACTGGCATGTTAAGTCGATTCCCACACAGTTCACAAGAGACAATACAACAGGTGGATGAAAGACATTTTGTGTGGGGGTGTTTTGGAAAATGAGGTAACAACAAATGAAAGAGGTCAATGGAAAAAGAACAGTCAGTTTTTGCTACCTACCATTATCGGTTACTTGATTTCTCTCACAGATGTTTCAGATTATTTAAAAGGCGTATCTACAAGCAAGTAAATAGATACGTATGTTGAGGGCAAAAGTGGGTAAAAAAAATCTCCAGTGAGCCAAGAATAGCATCCCATAATACTACATTTAGATACATAAGGAGACCAGAATATAACAGCATATACAGGCACTATATAATATATTATAGCTAAATGCACATGCTTCTGAGAGTTCTCAACTGTAGGCTTTTAAGATTACACAATCTCCTGTTAACCAAGCATAGCACAGCTAACCCTCAAACCTGATCACAGCCCCTCTAAGATACACATAGGTATTATAAATACCTCCTGCCAGCATGAGCTTTTGTTTCCTTTTTCAATCAGATTTCTTCCAACTCCACAAACAAGCCGAACACGTCAGCTGGAAGCAGGGATGAACTGGGTGCTGGTAACCCCCACTGCAAAAGTTCAGAAGAAATATTCTTCCCATTAAGTTAATAACACAAAGTAGAGAACAATTTAATTTCCATTTACTCTGCTTCATGTCAGCACATGACTGATTTCTTGTAAAATCCTTACTGAGTATTGGCAACGCACGGAAGCGTGAGGGATATGTTTATGCAATGTTTGTCGCCATATCACCTGGGGCAACATCCCGTGGGATTCTACAAGATAGGTGGGTTTGGGGTTTGGCAATACTTGGATAATAAACCCACAAGATTCCTGCCAGAGATAACATTCGGTTATTACTGTTCTTGGTGCTGCTACACAGAAACTCTGACACTGCCATAAGCTGTGTGGTAGTCTTCCAAAAATAATGGCCATCTAATACAGCAAGCATGAGGAATGGCTGGCTGTTCCTGTCTAAGTTTCCAAATGAAGTAATTTTCTCAGGAAAAGCAACATAATACTGGGAGGTTTGGGGCTGGTCAGTGAGGGTTATTGGGGGGAGGAGTTTGAAATGGCAAATGAGAAAGGTGGGAATTTGTGCACAGAAACCAAGAGTGATAGCTGAGCAAACTCCCAGTGTTTTGAGGCCTGGGTGGGAGGACAAGCCAAGCAGTGTCAGTCAATAGCAGTGGAGATGAAAGAAAACAGGTAGAACAAAATGGAATCTGTAGCCCTAAGTGTCTGTAAGAGTGGGCTGGCTGTGGCCAGACACAAGAGGGTTAGGAAAAAAAGTTTGAGATTAAACATAAACACAATATAAAGAAATTATAAAAGATGGAGACAAAAAGAAAAGGGTAAGAAATCCCTTTCTCTAGCACAAAAATAGATGAGGTAGAGAAACTGTGAAAAATGTAGTTTCAGGTTACCTTGCTGCACTGAATGTATTAACAATTTGGTTCAGTTCTGCTATTTGAAATGAAGACAGAAGAAAGAGAAGGCAATAAAATCCCCCTTTCAAGCAGAAAAACAGATGAGGCAGAAAAACATTGAAAAGCCTAATTTCAAGTTACCTTGCTGCACTGAATGTATTTATAGTTTGACTCAGTCCTGTTATTTTAGATATACACTTAAATGCTGCTCTCTCTTCTTACTCAAAATTTACTTCTATGGGACAGTTTTTCACTCAGGCGTGTGCACATAAGCGTTACTACAGTAACATGCAGTTGTTTATTGGTATCTGAAGACAAAAGGACTAAAATATGGTGCAAGATAAATTGAAGGCTAGTTGTTAGTGGCTTTAGGATGATGAGACTGACATTGCAGCCTGATTTTTCATTCTGCTTGTTCTAATGGTATAAAGATATCAAAATAGGAAACTGTTACCCAAAGTTAGATAGTATTCTGAAACAACTAGGAATTCATTTAAAGAATAGTAACTAATTTGAGTCTCCGCATTTATGAATACCACACAGAGCAAACTTCTTGCAGACTAAGAATTCATCCTCAAATGACTATTAAGCAAAAAACCCCACCCACAAATGAAAGCTAAAAAGACATTTGAATGTATAATGACAGCAAAACTGTTATTAGGATTAAGCCTTTAATGTGATTAAAACATTTTAGAAGGATTCCACCTTGAAAGTAGAAAGCACACTAGAGATGGATAGAAAAATTGGTATTCAAACTTGGAAATGAACAGTTCAAGAGACTCAGTTTTTCAACCCATCATTTCTTCAGCTGAAGTATGAGCCCAATACAGCCACTTCACACCCAGGGACTGTTGTAATGAAGTGAGAAACACAAGCTGAACTGACAGGAGTTTAGGAAAATAACATGAACCACAGCTAGCAGGGCAGAAAGAGGACATTTAAAAAGAAACTGGTGTTGTCCTGAGATAAAGTTACCATTGTTAATATAATCCTCAGAGCTCATGAGTGTCTGAAGTACCACAAGAATAAATCTGAAAACCTCCTGCACCAGTTTGAGAACTGTGGATTGTGGACCACTTTCTGGGAATGCAATTGCTGCAGCAATTGTCTCCCCCTTTTTTCTCCAGAGGGAGCTTTTATTCTATTGAGCTCTGCAGTGTAAGGAGCACAACCTCAGTCTAAGAATACCACAGCACTTTGTCACAGCTTTATGTTATAGCAACGTTGGTAGACTATACTGTTTTCAAAAGATAACCACAGAAATGTGTGAGATCATGCAAATCTATCTTTGCTTCTGGGAAAAGTAAAGGGATCCTTAATTTTCCTCAACCTGGGTAAAGATGAGCTCAAGAGAGTTCATATTACATATTTAAAAGAATTGTCACTAAAGTGAGATCCAACCTTCTTATGCAAAAGGTATTGGATTAAATCCTCAGCTTCAGTATATTCAGGATGCTTCATTGAAATCAATGTGCTGTTGGGAATTAGCATTAACTAACAATCTGGCTTGCAACAGTTAGGCTTAAGATGTTCAAAATTAACTAATTGAAACATAGGCTACATGAAAAGCATAGTATCAGAATAGTATCAGCATAGTATGCAGAATAGTGTTCCAAGCTAAAGTCTGATACTAAATTCACCATACATCATGGAAACATGAAGTGGACGGGATGTTTATTCCAGAGAGATCAAAAGATATTTATATACCACAACCTAAAAATTCCTTCCCAAACCTTACTAATAAGCTCTCAACCCGCAGCAAAGAGAAAGAGCTAGATCTTTTTTTCATTTTGATTTTTTTTTTTAATGAATGACAGGATGTCTCTTCATGGATAAACTGTAGAAATACTTTTCCTTCAAAATTAACTACGTTCCATTTCCTATAATTGTTTCTAATGCACTGTGGCAATCTTCATCTGTATGTTGGGGAAAAAAACCCAAACAGCTGGTTAAGACTTGAGCACATATTCCTTCTACTCTAGTAATACAGCTTCGGTTTGGGATGGTATGCAACACTGACACCAAAGAAATCAAGAGATGGATTTAGCAGGATCATGCTCTGATCTCTGACTGAGGCTGATAATGAATAAGCCATAAAAACACCCTGCAAAGACAAAAAATCAAGGAAAGAAATCTTTAAAAACAATTGTTGTCAATATATATTTTTAGAACTGTCGTTTTAACTATATACTATATAGTTATATAGTATATATATTATATATTATATATTATATATAAACTATATAATAGTTTATTAGTTAACTGTATATTAGGGCAACATGCATTTGAATGGTATCTAGCTTACATATATGAACTCTTAACTGTGTCTTTGAAAACAAGTGAATGTTGCTACTTTCTTTTTTTTTCAGAAATTGATGGAATGGCATGAACTCATAAAATGATCTTTAACTGCATCCATTTTATTGTATCTGCAGATTAATCTAATCATTGTACTTGGTTCTAAGCTGAAGATTCTCCTGAAAAAAGTCCACATATTTCTAAGAACAAGCAGTTCAGATATGTCTATTCTAGTTACCACCATACCACAAGAACTGAAATAGCATCAATTAAAATTGTCATTGACCTCTTCCAGAGCACTCATATAAGTGCCATTCTCCTCATGTCCCAGCTGCTTTTTATACAACAGGGTATTTGATTTCCTCTGAACATTTGATAGAAAGATTAAAGTGTCCAATGTTTCCAATTAAAAGCAGTTTATGTTCTGCAGTGGATTTAACTGCTTCATTAAATCACTCATTAAGGAGCTCCTCACAGCACTGTTTCAGTTCTTTCTGTAAATCTGTAAATTTTCCACTTGTAGATGTAATAAAATCATCAGGAAGCTTAAATTTCATTCTCATGCCAACTATTACAAAGATGTAATTAAAAATCACTACCACTATTCCATCTCCCACTTCTGTGCGTCAGTGCACCTGACTACTCTATACTTCTGAGTGTTAAGAAGTCTGCAAATAAATGCAATATGAACCAAAAAATGGACATATTCTCTAGATATAATTTACATGCTGCATATTTATTTTTCTTTGCAAGATCTGACACCTCTTTCTCAGCCCTCAGAATCTCTAGTCCAGCATAGAACCAGTGTGCTTTCATGGGAGTGAAATGTTTCTCCTTTCCTTTTGGGAACACTGCCAACACTCTTCTTTGCCTCTCTGGGATGTCTGTCCTTCTTCACGTCTGTGTTTTGTTCCATTTAGATCAGCGTAATGTTAGACCCTTTCTGCTGATGTGTATGCATGCAGAATTAATAGACTTCATCTACTACAAAAAGATGTTGGCAAGAGTTTTGTTGGCAGCAGACAGAATAAGCACATAACTCCCGTAGTGGCTTAGTTACCCTGGTTGCCAGCCTGATTCAGTATTAGCCTCGAGGTGCTTCCTCTTGACCTTTAAAGCCTTGTGGAATCCCAACCCAAGTGCTTTCTCCAAGGTAGCAATTCCCTCACCTTCCCAAGTGCCAAAGAGGTTCACTGAGTCCTCCCTACCTCACCAGCAGGTACACAAAATGTGCCCGGCTAACTCGAACTTGGGTCATCTACTACCTTTGTCCTGCAGAACTGCACAACTTACTGTGATCACCAGAGATTGTAGCCAAGGATTTTTTCCCTTTTTTTCACCCAGAATGCAGTTTTGGCACCTGAAGTTACACTGAAGTTCTTTATTTTTATGTAAATACTTTACCTGGTTGTCAAAAATTAAAATACAAATTAAAGTTGTCACTCTTGGTCGCACTTTTGCTTTAAGAAAATAATAGTAAGCTTTAAGAAACAAGTGACAAGTATACACTGCTCCTGATGGCAATTCATATTACTGGAGGAAAAGATTAAAAATAGTGAGCTTTCTTTAATCTGCTTCAATCCAGTAAATTTTTCAATAAGTAAATCATGGTTGTATGCAATATCTAATTGAAGGACAACACCGATTTCTAATTCTTTTGACCCTCACACCTACGAATAAAACCATAAGCACTCTAATTTGCTTGTATAGCAATGAACAGCTCTTCATTTTGCAATGCTTGAGTACATAGATTCCTCTTCATAATCACAACATGCTCTATCTAGTACCTAAAACTGTGCTTTGTAGAAGAGTATTTGCTGGACTGGACCTAAGAGCAAGCTTTATATTTTAAAAGTTTTATTAAAGTAAATTAGGTTATATTCTGAAAATTAAACATAATTGAAAAGAATGTACAGCCAGCTTTTTGAGGAACAGTCTAGATTATGCTAACGATGTGGCAGTTACCTGAATATCCTTTCTTCTCTCTGACTCCTCTGGCCTTTATGGAACTTGCCAACAGTAACAAAACATAACATGTGACAGAGTTGGCATGTATAGTCATAAACGCATCTGCAGAACAATTGTATACAAATATGTAGTCAGACCTGCATTTCAAATACTATTTTGAACTAACTGAAACTAACTGAAAAGATTGTTTAAACAATAGTCAGTCACTATAAGAGGAATGTAATTTTCTTTTGTATTTACTTTGCAGGAAATTTGCACATCATTCCTCCCACAAAGATGGTTTCCAGGGATAAACATTTTAAGCTTCTTTTTAACCAGTCCACACTTCAGCTTCCCAGCAGAAGTTCAGTTTTCCCAAATACCACCTCTTGGGAAAAAACTTGCAAGCATTGTTTCCAGAGAAACACACAGTTGTGTTTGAACTGAGGGAATAGCTTGTTTTTTCAAAATCCTCGTTCTACTTAACAAAGTACTGACACAGGCCTGCATTGCAGAAGGCTTATTTCTGAGCATGGAGAGACAGCATAAAATGAGAAAGCTGATCCTGGCTTCTTTTTATCTTACTGGAAAGTCTGGCTCAACTCCAGTCTTCCTTCAGATAAAGGGTAGTTAAAAACTACTTGCCTGTATAAGATGATAACATTATTCATCCAGTTTACTTCCCCGAGATCATTTTTGTTTTCACTTCTATTTCCCTGTCTTGTTCCAAGTGCCAGACCTCTCAATGATAGTCATGGGTTAACATAAAGTCAATGTGATAAAAGCTGCAAACTTTTCCCTGCAAAAACAGGGAAGCAATACCTTCCCTGTCATTGCTGCTACCCCTCCACTGTAATTGCTACAAATAAGCAATCATTTTTGTCATAGTAGAAGAAGGTGTGGTTTAGTTTGCACTTGTCAAGGGGTCTGTAGGAGTTTTCACAACAAAGAATCAACACTGATTTTATTTTAGCAACAAGAGCTGTTCAAGTGATGATATTTAAGGAATGAGGTCACATATTCAAGCTGTTTAGATACAACAGTGTTAAAAAGTATCAGTTGGGCTCCAAACAGATAAAAAGTGCATCAGTTTATCAGCCAGGCACTTCTAGTGCTGGTGTGCTTCTCCCATTTCATAAAGTAAGGCATAAAATGTGAACTCCATCCAGGTGCAGAAAGATGCTTCTGAAGCCCTTGACACTATGTAGCACAGTTAGAAAACATAAATTACAAGACTTGATGTTCGTCTCCAGATGCTTACACTTCAATGGCTCAAGAAATAAAATAAATCAGTGGTTTTACCTGAATAAGGTTTTTTTCTCTGTATTGGGAAAAATTCCAGCACAATGTTGTATCAGGAAATCCTAGGCAACAAAACACATTTTGTTAGTATAATGGTGAAACTTATTAAGCAGTGTAAAGTACTATCTAACTTTATAACTTCATCCAGGCACATTTAACTAACAGGGAAGATCTGGCCCAAGAATTTTGGCCAATGGGAGAATGTGTTTGAGCATTCCCATGCATCTCATGCATCCCATGCATAGGAAAACCAAAATCTGCTCCTCTAAGTAATTCATTAAGTAACAAATGATCTGAACATGCTCTAAAATTAGTTAGTATGACTGTAAACTCAGGAGAAATGTGCTAGGTCACAACCAGACTTATATTTGGTCATTTGTAAAACAAAAAATCAACAAATTGTAGATAGTCAAGTGGCAGAAATCTGATTTAACATATTTAGTTCAACTGCAATCAACAGGATTATAAACAGTGATACCAGATTCTATTTGGCCCACAACATTTACAATAAAAATATTTTCAAATTTAGTCATTAAAAAAACCCAAAACCTCCTGTTTCCTAAATACATGTAGCATGATTACACAGACAAGTTTACCTGTAAATTTTTTTTCTCCCAACATGCATAAATCTGATGTTTTTACACTCATGTAAATGTCTTCTTCATGGTTAGTAATTGATATGTCCTTTCTCAAAACACATTTGAGAAAAAATACTTGCCAATGAACTTTTTATAAATATATTTCTGATACATGTTTAAATTATCGCATCTGTTACAACAAAGAAAAAAATTAGGCATTATAATAATTTATTGGAAGAATTTACACTGACCATGACTCCATGCTGAATATATTTGTTTGCATTCAATAAAAGTATTCACGTAAACAAAATAACTCACATGTATCAGTGTTGCAGACTTCTGCCAAAAAGTTGATAGCACTTAGTACAAAACCAATTGTATTGTCTTTAATACACACAGGATAAACCAGGCTGTCTGGCAGTAATATGAATTAAATTTTTATGAAATAGTTTGTGCCAAATATATTTCCTCTGACTTGATTCACAGCAGTCATGCACACTGTATGGTATAATCCTTGACTTCCAAATATTTTTCATGCACAAAAAATACCAAGCAGCAAGTTAAGCAGGGAATTATTTCACTAAATTCTGACCCAATAAAATTAACAATTCAGTAACTCATGCTTTTAACCTGGATGGCAATCAACTGAAAGATATAATAACTGCAAGATATTTGGTATTTATCTCTAGACAGAAGGAAGAAATGTGGAATGCTCAGCTATAGAAATAATCAGTGGAAGCACCTCCACAGAAAGTACCAAAGGGAGCAGCCAGAGTGTAAATGGAGAGAGTTGAAATGGAATGTTTTCTGTTTTAAAAACAAACAAAAATAAAATTAACTTACACGACTAAATTATTCTTGTTAATTTCTGCACTGCATCAATTATCCTATTTCCTCTCTCCTCCCACCAATAGTGGACATAGATAATTTTTGTCCTTTCTTTGTTCCAAAATAAAATTTAAGCCTGTTGGAACTTTCATTTTGCTCTTTTTGCACTATTCTGTGTCTCCTTTGTTTAGCACGTGCATGCAGTCTATGTACCAGAACCTGCCCCAAAACAAAACTGTAACTTAGACTAAAAACAGAAAGTACAATATATCTGATCTCCATATTCAAAGTATAAATTGTTTATAGTAATTCAAAAGGAGGAAATTATAAAATGGCTAGAATTGGAGGGGACCTTAAAGATCATCTAGTTCCAACCCCCATGCATGGGCAGGGACACCTCCCACTAGACCAGGTTGCTCAAGTCCCATCCAACCTGGCCTTGAACACCTCCAGGGAGGGGGCAGCCACAACTTCCTTGGGCAACCTCTGCCAGGGTTTTACCAACCTCACAGGAAAGAATTTCTTTGTAATATCCAGCCTAAATCTCCCCTCTTCAAGTCTGAAACCATATCCCCTTGTCCTCTCACTGCACACCCATATAAAAAGCCCTACCTCAGCTTTCTTGTAGGGCCCCTTCAGATATTGGAAGGTTGCTACAAGGTCACCTCAGAGCCTCCTTTTCTCCAGGCTGAACAAACCCAACTTCTTTAGCCTCTCTTCATAGGGGAGCTGCTCCAGCCCTCTGAGCATTTTAGTGGCTCTCCTCTGGACATGTTCCAGGAGCTCTGTGTCCTTCTTATCCTGGGGACTCCAGAACTGGACACAGTACTCCAGGTGGGGTCTCACAAGAGCAGAGTAGAGGAGGAGAATCACCTCCCTCCACAGGCTGTCTGTGCTTCTTTTGTTGCAGCCCAGGACAGGGTTGGCTTTGTGAGCTGCAAGCACACACTGACAGATCATGTTGAGCTTCTGGTCCACCACCACCCTCAAGTCCTTCTCCTCAGGGCTGTCTGCAATCCTTTCTCCTCCCACTCTGTATTCATCCATGGGATTGCCTCGATCCAGGTGCAGCACCTTGCACTTGGCCTTGATGAACTTCATGCAATTTGCACAAGTCCAATTCTCAAACCTGTCGAAGTCCCTCTGGATGGCATCCCTTCCCTCTAGTGTGTTGACTTCACCACACAGTTTGGTGCCATCAGCAAACCTGCTGAGTATGCATTGGATTCTGTTGTCCACGTTGCCAACAAAGATGTTAAACAGCACTGGTCCAAGTACTGACCCTTGAGGAGCACCACTCATCACACATCTCCATTTGGACACTGAGCCACTGATCACAACTCTGGGTGTGACCAGCCAGCCAGTTCCCTATCCAGTGAGTGGTCCATCCATCAGATCCGTATTATTCCAGCTAAGAGATCAGAATATCACATGGAAATGCTTTCCAGGTCCAGGTAGGTGACATCTGTTGCTCTGCCTTTGTCCACTGATACTGTGACCCCATCATAAAAGGCCACCAAATCGGTCAGGCCTTTGGTGCATAAAGAATTATCTCCAAAGAGAAGGAATTAACCCTGAGAACTTGCTGAAGTGCCTTCTCCCATTATTTATGTACAGCCCCAAGGGACTGTAGAATTAGCCCTAGCACGATTCCAGAAATCCAAGAATACTTAAGTATGATTGAAAGAGATCACAATTCCAGACCTTTCCAAATGTGATCTTATTTAATACTTGCCCTTAGTGAAGCTGTGTTGTCTTACACACCCCTCTGTTATCCACATGTCTGAGCAAAGCCTTCAGGAGGATCTGCTCCTTGATCTTGGGAGGAACAGAAGTGAGACTGATTTGTCTGTAGTTCCCTGGATCTTCTTTTTTTCCCAGTTTTGAAAACGGGGCTAATGTTTCAGCAGGTACTTCACCATACTGCCATGACTTTTCAAATATTATGGACAGGAAAAGCTGTTGCTAGCTACTGGAAATACCTTTCCCATAGACAAATTAATTGTGTCCCTAGACAGTTAAGTCCATGGACAGTCTCCCTGCTCTCCTAGAGCTCTCAGTGGGTAATCTCCTTCCTTTTGAGCTGTCCCCAGAAGGCAAGCTAGTACAGAGAGGCTTTTATTAAGCAGCAGTTACATTGACATGGGTTGTACACACAAACTTCACTCATGAAGGCTAACAACAGAGTTAGTCCTTCAGTTAATATAAGCTGGTCATGGCGGATTTTTTTTTCTTTTCTTTTTTTTTTTGCAAGCATTGTAGCATTACACCAAATATCCATGTTGACGTATGACAGGTTAGAGGCAACAATCATTTTGTTCTTAGAGTCATCCAACCTGCATAAACGTAACAGTGATGCAAATGTGGTTTTCAAGTTCAAACTGGACTATTATTACACAGCATTGAGGCTGCATTCATAAGGATTCTGAAGAGAATATTTTTCCAGAATTTTTTATCAAAACTCCCTTGTCTGTACAATAAACATCAGTAACTTCCCAAACAAAGAAATGCATCTTAAGTTGTCCATGAAGCAATTTTCAACGAGGGTAATTACTTCCATTATAACCAATTTGTAGGGTACTAAGAGTGTTTTACCACTTCATTATTTCATGCTATCAAAATTCTGGGTGATCTCCCATGATTAAATGCTTCATTTCATGGCTGCACAAAAGCTTTCACAGACATTTTATGTATCTGATTCAGAAAATCTGCTATTACTCTTTACAGATGGAGTTCAAACAGAAATGAATGAGTCTATTCAGTCTATTTCAGTTATTTACCAGATATAATAGCAATTACAAGTGTTTCTAATTTTCTGTTAATTGAAGGCACATTGCAATTGTGCTACATGTTGCACTTATTTTGGCCAGACCCTCAGCTACAATAAACCATCAATCCTCGATTATATTAATTAACCCATGTAATTTAGACTGACAACGTAACTGCTGACAGGATTTTTCTATCTTTTTATGTTTGCCCATGTTAATATACTTGTTTCTTGTGGCAAAGCTGAATTACTAACTGTAAATGCAAATAGAAGGAGCAGAGTGAGGCTGGAGCAGCCTCTTCATTTCTCTACTATTATTGGGTAGCCCTCACACAACAGCTTTGAAAAGAAATACCCCAAACTGGAATGTGTTGTCATCTTTCAGTCAGCTGTGGTATTTATTAGCTCACAAAAGACCCTTCCCTTTGACAGCCTCATCAAAACCTCTTCCAGTTTGAGCCTTCACCAGCAGATCTCAGAAAATGGTGTCAGGGAATAGATTTAGCCCAGTCAGACAATAATGCTGAGTAATTCTGACCCAGACTGGGAGTCACCACTGCTGGTGCCACTTCTGAGTCATCACATTTTCTGAGGAAAAAGACTTCTCTGCACCCACAAACTTTCTTTGCTATATTAATGCTGAGTTCAAAGAATGCTTGGCAACCTCCCACAATAAAACAAAAGGTCCAAATAAGTTCCTTTGAGGAAGGAACAATAGCCAATCCCTAGCCATAACTTAATAAATACTTCTGCTTTCTCTTTGCTTCTTTTCTTTACACAGGAGTCAAGTTCTTTTTAAAAATAATACATCCAAATCCTCAAAAGAAAAACTTTTTCAAAGCAATTTCTGACCTCGCTTCAACACTTTTACTTCATTCCCTTTTGTCCACATCAATTTCCCCTTTTCCACTATAGTTATTTCCATCTTTTGATGCTTGTTTCCTTAAAGCAGTCTTAGACTCCAAATCATCACAAATCCTCAGAGAATCTTTACACTGAGGTCAACAGACACATATAAGGCAATAGTCTAAACTCCAAAATTCTTTACTGTTCTTTCTGGCTTACTTCTAGAGTAGTAAAGAACAGAAATAATTTTCTATCTACTACTTGCTTTCCTTTGAAAACATCAACTTTATTTCTATATGTTACCAAGTTAAACCAAATCAATTTATTGTTTATTTCAAGATTCTGGATTTCTTATTCAGTGCAAAGAGAGATGATAATAAGATGTCATACTGCTCTCTGCATACAGACACAGCTTGGCCACAAAGGAAAGGAATGCCGGGAAGAATGACAGCTCAAAGTTATTTGAGCTTTTCATGTGACTTGCCTACTGAAAGTGCGTGCTCTGAAGGCCACTTTGAAATAATAGATATTCACAGATTTTGTTGTCTTACAGGCAACTGAAGCCATTGTGCAATCTATAAATACTATCTATTACTCTATACTACATGAACTTTTACATGTCACTCATTCTATGTAGGCTGCCAATATTTATGTTCTTAGACTAATCATAGAATCATAGAATCATAGAATCATAGAATCCTAGGGGTTGGAAGGGACCTCGAAAGATCATCTAGTCCAACCCCCCCTGCCAGAGCAGGGCCACCTAGAGTACATCTCCCAGGAACGTGTCCAGGCGGGTTTTGAATGTCTCCAGTGAAGGAGACTCCACAACCCCCCTGGGGAGCCTGTTCCAGGGCTCTGTCACCCTCACAGTAAAGAAATTTTTTCTGATATTCAACTTGAACCTCCTATGCTTCAATTTACACCCATTATCCCTTGTCCTATCGCTGGTCACCACTGAGAAAAGCCTAACTCCATCTCCCTGGCACTCACCCCTTACATATTTGAAAACATTGATGAGGTCACCCCTCAGTCTCCTTTTCTCCAAGCTAAAGAGACCCAGCTCCCGCAGCCTATCCTCATAAGGGAGATGTTCCACTCCCTTAATCATCTTAGTAGCTCTGCGCTGGACTCTTTCAAGCACTTCCCTGTCCTTCTTGAACTGAGGGGCCCAGAACTGGACACAATACTCCAGGTGCGGCCTCACCAATGCAGAATAGAGGGGGAGGAGAACCTCTCTTGACCTACTAACCACACCCTTTCTAATGCACCCCAGGATGCCATTGGCCTTCTTGGCCACAAGGGCACATTGCTGGCTCATGGTCATCTTCTTGTCTACCAGGACCCCCAGGTCTCTTTCACCTACACTGCTCTCCAGCAGGTCAGCCCCCAACCTATACTGGGACATAGTGTTGTTCTTCCCCAAATGCAAAACTCTACACTTTCCCTTGTTAAATTTCATCTTGTTTCTCCCTGCCCAACTCTCCAGCCTGTCTAAGTCTCTCTGGATGGCAGCACAGCCTTCTGGTGTGTCAGCCACTCCTCCCAGCTTAGTGTCATCAGCAAACTTGCTGAGGGTACATTCTATACCCTCATCCAAGTCGTTGATGAAGATATTGAACAACACCGGTCCCAGTACCGACCCTTGAGGGACTCCACTAGTCACACACCTCCAACCAGATTCTGCCCCATTGACTACAACTCTCTGACTCCTTCCTTTCAACCAGTTCCTGATCCACCTCACTACCTGATCACCAAACCCATACTTGATCAACTTATCTACAAGGATGCTGTGAGAGACGGTGTCAAATGCTTTACTGAAATCAAGATAAACCACATCTACCGCTCTTCCATCATCTATCCACCTAGTAATTTCCTCATAGAAGGCTATGAGGTTAGTTAAACATGATTTACCCTTGATAAAACCATGCTGACTGCTCTTGATGACCCCCGTGTCCATGATATGCCTGGAGATAGTGACAAGAACAAGTTGTTCCATCACCTTTCCAGGGATGGAGGTGAGGCTGACCGGTCTATAGTTACCCGGGTCCTCCTTCTTGCCCTTCTTGTAGACTGGAGTGACATTTGCTATCCTCCAGTCCTCAGGCACCTCTCCTGTTACCCATGACTTACTGAAGATGATGGAGAGTGGCCTAGCAATGACCTCCGCCAGTTCCCTCAGCACCCTTGGATGCATTCCATCTGGACCCATCGACTTATGGATGTCCAGATTGTCCAGATTACTCAGCTGAGAGTTCCTACAAACATTGTGACATAGCATATGCCAACCTCTCTGCAAATAGAGTACAGATACAGGCCATCCGGGACCATACTCCACAGAGTTTTCCTTGAAGCTGAAATTACATGCTGAGCCTGAAAAATAAACTAAAATTTTACATTCCTTATCCTTATTAAAAAAAAAAGCTTTTTGTTGTGCATATTCTAGATCATTAGTATGTGGAAATCTGAAGCCTTATAAAAATGCACATGGTGGGCTAAAACAAGGTAGAAAATATGAGGGTTTGCAGTCTCTCCATGAAATTTACACAGCATGCTTGAGGGTACACAGGTGTAGCTGCATAAAGAGAAGCCAGATCATCGAGAAGGCTGCAGAAAATAAGTTTCCAGAGCTTGGTAGGTCACCATGGCTAGGAGCCATTTGGTGTGACTATATCTTGTTACTGCCTTGGGGATGAACAGTGTTGGGGCAATTTTTTTCCCATAGACACACCAGTAAAAATTCTCACTTGGTAACTGAAAGGTCTCCTTGTTACTTCTTGATCACACACAGTTAAAGTGTAAGAGCTGAGCACAAATGCTATAGATAATGACTAATCATCTAAAAACACACTGTGCTGATTTTCCCAGTGAAAGGTGGCAGCTACAGAAAATCCATTTACAGGCTGTCAAAGATCGGTGAAAGAAAGGAAAAACACAAAGGAGCTAATTCTTCATGGTTTGGATTTTTTTCCCCTTATTAGTCAATAGTCTGAGCCCATTAAACCCAGCTATGAGTCCCCCATTACGTCCAGAAGACTCCTGCAGATAAAATGGGCAATTTGAATGTGAGGAGACCCTCACAGCAGCCTGTCCACTGTCATCTGTCTCCCACCAGCTTACTGTTGTCAGTGCTTCATTGCTGCAAGCATCTTCACTGAGGTATCCTGAGCCAGCTGTGCCCTCTTTGAGCCTTGCAATGTCAGTGCAGTAAAACAAATATAGCCAGTCCCTTATTCTCAGGTTGTCTGACTAAGCAGCTTCTGGCTTAGAAAATGTCCTGTTATTTCACCACTGGGACCAAATTTTTATTTCAGATATAATCCTGCAGTCTTAGCACTTCCTCGTTAAAGTTAGAGTTCTAAAAATTGAAGAACAGACTCAACCTTTGCTGAGAAAATATTGGTAAACAGCTCAAAAAAGAACCCACAAATAAGCCTCTTATTTTTCATTCTGAGAGTTAATAAAGTGATGAGAGGACATAAAATGTGGACAGAAAGCAAAATGTTAAAGATACTGCAAGATCTAATTATATCATCCGTCAGACATTCATTAACTACAGAAATTCTGCAAGAATTTACTAAATCTTGCTATTTTCCTTTTCAAGGGTATACAGAGATATTCAGTAACTGTGAGTCAGGTGCTTCTGATTAAGACTGCACAATATAACTGCAAGCCCACATGCTGAAATTTAATACAACATTGACTGATGCTTTGGAATGTAATTCATAACTTAACGCTAGCTTTTTGTTTACTACTTAAGAATATGGGATTAAAGTCTCCAGAAAAACTTTCTGACAGCAAATAATATTAACTGTAGAAATGTTGCCTCTCATGGAGGTAAATGTGGTGCCAAAAATAAGTAACTTTTTGTGTGCACTGAAGTAACGTGGCAAGCTCTTGTAGGCTGACTACAAGTATCTCCCTCTTCACATTCTGCACACACTCAGCTCTATACTGCACGAGCTGTTTTTGTTTGCACATAACAGGGTTTCTCAGCAACGTAAGAATGTGAAGCAGAAATGGCATGTGTCAATAAGAACAAAGCAAAAAGTCACTCTTGTGTTTTTTTTTTTCACATAATAGTTTTCCATTCATGCATTTTCCCTACTATGCTTTCTGCCTGCAGATTATTCAAAGCTTGTCTCAGGTGCGCTCTTACTGTGTACACAAAAATGCTGCAAAAAAGGGAGGAGGGGGGAAGGGAGATAAAGGGCATAACTATGAGGACACAGACAAAATGGTTCTGCTTCAAGTGCAGCTACATAATACACACAAACAGATGTAGGTTCTAATCTGTATTGTTGAGAAAAACTCAGACCTGATGCAGTTTTTGGTCCTGTCATCAGCTGTTACTGCAGCAGAATTGCAGCTTCTTAGCTCTAATATTTACCCCATCCAGATATTATGAGTGATTCTGAGTAATCTTACTGGTTTCGTCTGAACCAAAAGTGTACAAATTTAAAAGGGCTCAAATGATCAGTTTTTAAAGTTCTTGGAACATGTATACTGAACAACCATGGAAAATTTGTATTTAGTTTTTTTTTAATTTGTTGTAATTGCCTGTGTCTTGGAGTGGAATCATTGATCTTTCTTTGTTCACATCTGACTGCAAGTAACATTCCACAGTACTGATGTCACCATCTTAATTACCTTTTAAATGCAGCCCCCTAACTGTCACTGAGAGTTGCTTCTTCACGATCTCTCAAATTATTTTTTGCATAAAGTCTCACACTGAGAACCAATGAAGTGAACTACAACCCCCCCCCCCCCAAAAAAAAAAGAAAAAAAAAAAAAAAAAAAAAAAAGGTCCATTGTAGCCAACACCAAAGCACTCTGTCATTAGCACAGCCTGTCTTTGGCTCAGGAAAAGCAAGAGCTGCCTTGAGACTCAGCACTTTTAGGCAGGTCCAGCAAGCTATCTACAGAATATTCACTTACCGTCTCTAGCTTTGTTTGCAGAAGTTGAAACCAAGTGAAAAACAATACCCATAAAAACTCCTCACCACTCAGCTCCATTTGTCCTCTAAGGGCTTAGGTTGGGGAATGAAACAAACATGTTGCTTGCTGGACACCCTTCATGCCTTCACAAAAGGAGTAAAGAGGAAAGAAAGAAGTCAGATCTCAATTTCACTATTCCCAGCAGGCTTATGTCTTGTATACTGTCAATCCAGTCCTGAATATTTATATCACTACCAGTCAACAGACTGTGTTCTTTCACAAACTGCCAGCCAAAGTGATTTCTCAGAGCCAGGCAGCTGCTCTTCCTCTCTGTCCTTTTCAAGGGCTTAGCTTTGCAGTCACCAGACAAAGTTCATGCTAAGCAAGGGGAAATTCATATGTTCTTCTGAAGTCTCAAAACAAGAGAGCAGAGAGAACCCACAGTTGCAAGGATCAAAGACACAAGAAGCAATGAATTTTTTTCCTTCAAGATCTTTTGGAAGAGATGTATTAGAAGAATAGAAATACTATTAACATTTTGATAGCTAAGTCTGTGATGGTTTGAACATCACAATGGAGATGACATTTAGCTGGCCACACGCCTGCCAGCTTGAAGGACCAAAACCACTCTGCCTGATAAAAGAGGTGATGGATTGCCGAACAGTACAGGAACTGTAACACAGCACTTCCAACTCACTGGGTGTCACTCTGATTGTTCAACAAATGTGTCTGCCATATGACTAAAGAAACTAGGATAGAAATTCTTTCTGTCAGTGTCATTCCTCTATTTTGTCATCTCTTAAATTACCATATGACCAGATGGGATAAGCGTCGAAGTTTTAAATCTGCAGCATCTATCCCACCCTGTCTTAGCAGGGTGTGGGGAATATAACATTTCACTAGTGATACTTGAATAAGTTATCTTGTAAAGAAAGTTCTACAATTCATTCATCAGACAGGGGCTAATTCAACCTGCTTACAGTATGGACCCAGAGTCACCTTTGTTTCCAAAACTACCCTCTAATTGTGGCAATTAACTTATTGAGGATAGCTCAATTTAATTCTAATAAAGTGTCTTCAGAAATTGTTATGGAATTTCTTCATGCTCTGCAGAAGCAAGGTTCTCCTTAGTAATACCAAATACAAAATCTTGGGATGTTGATTTCCCTTCCTCTCCAAGGCTGTCCACTGGTTTTGATAGTGGGCCAGACTCAAGGACATGATCACTATAAAGGATTATCTTTTAAATGTTGTTTTTTAAAAAACAGAGATTATTATCTGAGGGAGCTCGGTCTTTTCAACTTGGAGAAGAGGAGAACGAGGGGCGGCCTCATTAATGTTTATAAATATGTAAAGGGAGAGAGCCAGGAGGATGGTGCCAGGTTCTTCTCAGTTAAACCCAGTGATAGGACAAGAGGCAATGGATATAAGCTTGAGCACAGGAGGTTCCATATAAACACAAGGAGAAATTTTTTTACTCTGAGGGTGACAGAGCACTGGCACAGGCTGCCCAGGGAGGTTGTGGAGTCTCCTTCTCTGGAGACATTCAAATCCCACCTGGACACTTTCCTACGTGACCTCCTGTAGGTGACCCTGCTCTGGCAGGAAGGTTGGACTCAATGATCTTTTGAGGTCCCTTCCAACCCCAACTTTCTGTGATTTTGTGATTATATACACTCTGAATTGTTCCCTGGATATTGAGAAACATGTCATTTTGCTAAAATCTAATATAATATGAAGACTTTGAAATACTTGTACCATGAAGTTCAGAGGATTCCTGTAGTTCCATTAAAAGTAAAATAATTTTTAAAAAAGCATATGACTCCTTGTATTTTTGTTTCTACAAACCAAGCCTTGCTCCATCTGGACACATGGTATTTCTTTCTGCCACAATAAGCTAGATCTCCTCTTCCAAGGCAAAACAGAAAACTTCCTAGAAGAGGGAAGACTCATGGTCCCTTCTACTACCTGTGTCCCAGGATTCAGAGAACATGTACCTGACATTCAGAGTGTTTCCATGTCTGCCAGAGCAAGCTGCAGTTCAGTTGCTGACAGATAACACCACAAGCATATCCTGTTAGGACTGGGGTATTGCTCCTCTATAGCATTTAACTTTTTGGCTCTCATTTTCTGTTCTGAGGCCCAATATTTGCCCAGGACTAATTTCACAGCACATGTGTGCACTGCCTATGAGCCATATCATTGTATGTGTAATTCAGCTCTTTATTTGTCTAGTAAGATAAACAGGAAAAAGAAAGTTGAGGAATGGATAAAAGTATTTTCCCAACACTTTCTTAAAAGCCAATGTTAAGTTGGAATAGGCCCTAGGACCGTGTTTGGATCAAACAGTTGTAATACAAATTAGGAAAATATAACTACCAACCATAAAATAAATGGAACCCTTTTCAAAGGTGATAAAAAGAAAAGTCTAGAAGATAAACCTTGCTTTGTTCCTGCTTCTGAAGCAAGAGAGAGAATAGGGATGGGTTCAACCTACTCCAGTCACTGCTGGATGATGGATGTCTTTATTCATTCAGGTTGCTGCATTCCCTGAGGTTACCAAGACTCAGAGGAGACAAAAACTGCTTCTGCAGATTCCAGCACAGGCCCACAAGCTTTGCACCAGAACAAGGCAGGTCTGCAGACCCTAGATTTTCCTTACTCAGGGAGCACGCACTCTGTTGCACAGGGATAGGTGTTACAAAAACCCTTAAATGGCCAAGTGGACCTTAACAGAACTGGAAACTGCTGATTAAAAAAGGTATTGAATAGGTAAAGATGCTTTACCACATTTAGCAAAGTGAACTTCAAACTTGGTGGTTAAGACCCCAACCAAACAGATTCCAACAATCCTGTTTTTTTCCTCATTTCCCATTGTCTTCTTGCATAAGCATAGTGCAGTTTCAGGCTCTGGTTCATTTATGCAAGGGAAACCTCTGTTATTCTGGTGCTACTAAAATGGAGAACAGTTTCTGCAAGCAAAAGAGGAAGAAAGCTGCAGTCACATGCAGTGTCACAAAGATGAAGTCATATACTGGCATAATAGCAAGTGTTGTCAGTTGTCAAAGGCCATCTGTAGCCAGCAGACTTAAACTGTCATCCTGGAAAAAAGATGCAAACAGGCCTAATAGGAGATTGCATTATCCTCTCCCTGGCATTCAATCAAATGAAGCTTGTTCCCTGAACAGATCCGGAAACAAAAGGCCATATTCTTTCATTTTATTTTTTCTTTTTTTGAAAAGAAAATAATTTTTTTGGCAGTTGATATATTGTCAAAATGACAGGAAAAATAGGAATAACCAAGGAACTCCAAAACTGAAGAGTCACTTGATAAATGGGGCTTGTGTATATTTATTTGCTGTTGCAGAGAGAGAGGGATTGCTCCACTGTTTGTTCTGCAGAATGGAGTCACAGACTTTTGATTTGAATTAGTGAGGGGTTTGCTATGTAAGCAATTTGACACTCTGTGTGCTTGCTCAGTTTTAGGGTGTGGGGGAAGTTATTGTCACAGTGTTAAACACAGTGTGGGAACTGCTGGGACAGGAAACTTGTAAGAGATCAATTTCTGAAGGTGGCAATGATCCGTAAAGCATTCCTGAGGGAAAGGACAGTGATGGCTCCCAGTATGTCTTGTGAATCCTCCAGCTGGTGTTAGATTCCCAAATCAGCCTGCAACTGAAGATAGGGATGTGCTCGGGGAGAAATACACATGACACCACGTGTAGGCCCCAGTGATGCAAGGAGGGAAATATTACCATGCTGTATTCTAGGAGGCAAAGATAAATGTGTTTGGTTGGTTGGTTCCAGTGCACGCTGGGGCCAAAGAAGAGGAGCACTGAAAACTGGAAAATGAGTCTTGGGATCTGCGCCTGGTACTGATGCAAATGAAGGTGAAACTATACAAACAGCAACACAATCAGACCATTCATCATTCCTTCATTAGCAGCTTTTCTTTGCAATACCACCAAAGATAAAACCTTCCCTCTTTTTATGAGTGACCAAGAACACTGAAAAGAAAGCCTAATTGGTGACTGTACAGTGAGCACACTGTCTGTAAGACCACTTGTTATGGAAATAAGATAGCCCTGGATCCATAGGTGGTGTTAGTGTAACTCAATTTACACAACCTTTGTAATACAGAAAGTTACTGAGTATGTGATAGGAACTCTCAACTTACAGCAAAACAGTTGCCTGCTTCAAACAGAAAAGCATCCAGCCACAGTACTAAGCAGATACAAATACTACACTCCTGATTAAATCACAGATCTGTTATCTTGCTCAGATTTACAAGAAAGGTCAGATTTCCATAACAAATGCAAATCTAATATGCTAGCCTTGCTACCCACATGAACACAAGAACTATTAGTGAAAAATTATTAAATTGTTTTATAATATCTTACATTCCTTTAAAAGAATAAAAACCTTTCACATTCTATTCACTTGGAAGACCTAAATTTAAGGTTGTGTTTTCATACATGTGTATTATATTTTGGGTTTACAAAATTCCATGCTGTACAAACTGCCTGCCCCCCTCTGTTCAAACAACACATATAAACCTTTGCATCAAAATTTTCCATACCATTGGCTCAAAATTTTGGGAGGGCTTTTCAGCAAAAAATGACTCAGCTGTTTCCAAGAAATAAGTCAGAGAAACAAATAAACTGCCTTTCCAATATTAAAAAAAAAAAAAAAAAAAAAAGAAATCTGAGAGGGTTGGGCTTTGGTTTTGGGTTTGTTTTTTTTTTTCTCTTGAAGAGCATGTAACTGGTAAGGTGTGCATCTTGTACCTAAAATAAATTCACATATAATCCTCAGAAAAATCCTGTCATATGTACTTTGTAGAGTTTCTTTGATTTTATGCTACTACATTTCTAGAGATCCCAATGTCTTTTACAACCCTGTATGCCATCAGACTGTGCAAGCACTACTCACTTGCAGAGTGTGAGCTCCAGGGACTCAAAAGGACTTAAATCTGTAATTGCTCAACCCAGATGCTAGAGGGCAAGCCACTGAAAATGAGGTCAGGAACTCCCCCGTCCTTCTCACAGCCACCTCTTCCTCAGAGCAGGCAGGCTGGAGAGGCAGCTGTTTCCTTCAGAGTGCACATGGGACACACATCGACACACAGATGTTATGAAGGAAATAAGCAGAATGGGATGCCTTGCCTGCACAGCAACAGACAGCTGATTCTACATATTAGAGATCCTACCTACTAGAATAAAATAAAGGATTGCCAGGTTGCCTACAAAGGTCACAGATGGGTACAAGCACAACTTGTTTCTTTATTTCAAATTTCTGTTCAAATGGTAATATTTGTAGCACTTATTAATGCATCTCCCTCACTAAACTGCTGGCCTACGGTATGGTGGTGCCAGGAAGATTTTTGTGCTCGGTTTCCAATTGTTAACCACAGGGAGAGAAGGAGAAATGTGGAGGCTGTGTGTTCACTCTGGAGAAATGCCTTGTATCGTGTTGGGATACTGCCTCTGGCTGACAGAGCAGCACTGATGCAAGTCAAAGTAGGCTTGCATGTCAGCTGAAACTGAGAGCTGCAGAAGCAGAATTTAGTGAAATTAATGCTTCAAAAAGAAAGAGCAAAAATACCAATAATCCATAAGTAATGTGAGGGACTGTTTCAGGAAAAAAAGAACAGCAGAAATATTACCGAATTCTGTGGGCATAAAGAGGAACAAAAGAAACTCGAGATAAAAAGGGATTAAGGCTTTGGAAACAGACCAACAGTCAAGGATTCTTTGGATTTAAGGTCAGCCTTTCAGCCTTAGCCACTGGCTGCATTGCAGAAATTGTATCTGAACAGATTAAAATAAATTAAGATTCCAGCATTGTGGTGCCTCAGACCGAACACTTGCCAGCCCTGTCCTCGATTTGACTTAAGCTTAACTCTAGGCCAAGTCTGAATAGCACTTCTTCAAATCAAGGCTGATCAATAAGGATCCTTAATACATGAGCTGCCCTATTATAAAATCACTAGTTCATAGAAGAAAGCTGAATTTCAACATTTGATGCACTGTAAGCTTTTGCAGTGCATGCATGCATGCCTGGATTTCACAGGTAATGTGTATATGCATATGGGGTTCCCAGCACCCAGTACTAGCAAATAAAAAGGTAGATGGTATCTTGGTTATAGCTGGAAGTTATCTGAGACATCTGTGTCAGACTTAAAAGCCAGAGTAGCTTTGTATATAGACTTCAGCATAAAAAGATGGGCAAGTCCAAAGATTAACAAGTTGTCCTTCAAAAGTATCTTTTTGGTTTGGAAGGCACTAATTACTTAGAATCAAAAGCTGGAGAAACAAATCAGCATGATTGAAAACTGGAGTAACCAGATCAGATGAACCATCCATGATATTCCTAAAATATACAGGTTCAAATGGAAAGTTTTAATTCTAGATATAATTAACACAGCTGATACTTGTCAGCCTGGATTTATTCCAGACTCAGATTTCCCATTTACCTTTACATAAAAATAACATGCCTTTGCAATTCAAAATAAACAGCTGCTGAACCTGTTGAAGCATGACTCAGGATGAAATACGAACCACATAGTAGGAAAACAATCCTTCTAATGAGTTGTTTTCATTTTAAAAAACACAAGCCTAAGCAAAGATAATAGGGCCTTGCACATTTTCTCTGGAGGATCTGCTCACCACCTTGCAGAGAGTGGCACAGTGACCAAGGGTGACCAAAAGCATGTCTTTATAATTGCATATTGTTTCTACATGTAAACTGCTCTTAACCTCAAAAGTAATGGAATTTATTTCAAGTTTGCTTGTTTTTACTTTTTTAAATGAAGCCTGTTTACATTTTATAGATTATTAACAACTTTTCAGGAATAAATTTAAAAAGTCACAAAGAAAACATTAATATTTCTGGCAGGAATTTCAACCTTAAAGACCATTTATTTCCAAGGAGTATGTGAGAGAATAATGTGGTCACATTTTCTATTTGAATTAAGAGTCAGTGCTAAAGCCACATGCGAACACAACTGGATTTATAACTGAATACCTAATTAATCCCTACAGATTAGGTTGAAATAATTAGCATATAATTCTCATTCATCATTCTCAGGAATTTACATTTAGTAGTACCAAAAGAAAGTTATTGCTCTTTTGATGCAGATTCAGCATCTTTTTTAGAAGAAAGACAAGGTACTCTTCTATTTCAGCATGTTTTCTTGCTGATGCTGGTGTAGTCCTTAAAAAATTAAAGACATTCTACAAAAAATACTGGCCCTGCCTATCATTTGTTATTCACAACTGATAAAATCTCTCCTATAGCACACACAACATTTTTCCTAGATGTAAGAGGGAAACCCAGAACTAGAAAGATCCTTACTGAAGCCTGAGATACAATGTCTAGAAACCAAAACAAGTTTTGCAGGAGCCTGGCTTGTTTGATCGAGACCTGGAAGCTCTCCAGGTACATCAGTCCTGAGGAGAGTCTGTCATAGGCTAATTTTCCCTGTTTCTGGACAGTCTAGTTCAGGGTCAGGTTAAAAAGCCCTTGTGGAGGAACTAATAATGAATAGTGACCTATAATTTTTGAAGCTAATATATGCTGGAGAAGATCCTAGATAGCAGCCAAGATGATCAGAAAACAAGATGTGTTTTTGGCTGTGTATTAGTCTACTCTTCACAGCAAATTTTCCTATCTCCATTTATAGATGGAAATTTCAGGTTAAATGAACCATAGATGCAATTTGTCTATGGAAATACTGTAAGTTATGAAAAGACTGGCACAGAAGAGCCCAGTATCTACCTGTTCATTTTGAATGAACACAGTTTGCCAAACGAAGAAGATGCCTTTGTTGGTGTATGTACAATGTCAAGGACAGCAGTGCTTAGCACCCTAGCTAGATACTCTTATTCAGTCATGAAAAAAGACATATTTCTATTGGATCAACACTGTCTAAGCACTTAGGGAAGTTTTATTATTCCAGTTTCTGCTAAGATACATGCAATTATAATTCTGATTTTACACAGGGGAGAATGGCAATAGAGACAAATCATGTCACTTAATTTGCATTGCACAGAAAACCAGACAGCATAGTTTTAGGTTAAAAATTTGTTCTGTAAGCAAATACATTTATTTAGCATTGATCTCTGTCTTTATCCCAGGATATATGAGCAGCTCAACAGGTATGTTTGGAAAACTGCTGCTCCTCTGTATTTGAGGCTTTAGCAACTGCCAGCTGATGTACCTAACCAGGCAACACAGCATTGTGGCAGTCAGAGCTTCTAAATCACAAATCAGTTCTAGACAAGGACATTTTCCATCATAAGGAATATAATTGATTCCAGCGGGGAACAGCTTTTTACAGATAGTCCAAGCAACATATATAGCCACTGACTTCAGGGGGGGACACACACTGAGCACCTCAGGGTGTGATGCCTGGAAATTAAGTTTCATTTTGTCTAGCAGCAAGTCACGATTGGTATTTACTGCAGAGAGCTATAACAAGAGTTGCATAATGTTAGCAGAATGCTGTGAGCATGAAATATGCCTTGTATCATTAAACATGTGACAGATGTACCTGCAGAGAACTCATTAATTCTAATTTCTATTCCTGTTGGTCTAGAAATATTAGCATATAATTGTTAGTTTCTAAAATATTCTGGGAAACTTTTTTTAACTGAAAATCTGTGCCAGCATTTATTTTGGAATACCAGATGAAGTCTGTTCTCTTGTATGCCCCTCAAGTAATGTGTTACAATAACCTTAATTACCTAACAGGAAATGTCAGAGCCTCAGCAAGAAGGCCTTCTGCAAGACTTAAAGTAAGAGCTCTGAAATTTCTTCTCAGCAAACCTAAATGAAGAAGTCTTCTGCATGACAAGAAAATTAAGAATGTAGTATTCTGAAAATGAAACCCAAAACTACCACATGTGTGATACACAAACAGACTCTACGCAGTACTATGTGTATTTTGAGATTCTGTTGCAGTGCCCATGGTGGAGCAAAAGGCTGAGTGAAGCAGCAGCCAGCTGTAGCATGCTGCAACTGTATTTTTAGCTGTAACTACAGTCTTATATAAGGAAATGCAAAGCAATCTGCATAGATTCTTTCCTAAAAGAGCATGCTACCTGAAGAAACACTTATTTTGTCACTTCCAATGTTTTGGGGTTTTTTTCCTCCTTTGGAAGTCTGAAGATCAGTTCAATTGAGATAAAATCAAAGCCTGGAAGTAACACCAGACTGAGAGCTGTGTACAAAAGTCCTGCAAAAAATTAACACGTTCATCCTAGTGACAGAAACAGCTTGCATTCACCATCCCTGATTCCTTGGTAAGAATGGCAGAAGACCACATCTTGTTCTGTACAGTAGCATATGGGGACAAGGAATTTATTGTTTCCCTACAATGCAGCTTCCCAAACAAAATCTTCTATCAGCTTAGACCTCTCAGCTGTCCTCTGTAGCATCTGGTGACTTGAAAGCCTGACAAAAGGAAACTTCATTTAACCAGAAACCTATCAAAAGATGGATGTAGAAACAAAGCACAGCCGTACAAACACTGCATAAGAACACCACCTGTGAATTAGAAAACAGACTGTGGAAAAGAAATATAGCTTCAACTCTTCCATAATGCTTAAAACACAGAGATCTGCAGCAGCTACAACCTCAGTCAGGTTGAAAGCAAACATACTGATTAACAGACCTGTACAGAAAATAAGATTTGTATTTATCTAATTATTTTGAAAGGAAGCTAAAGAGACAAGGAACACATGAAACAAATGTATGCGAATGTAAATACTTGCATAGCAGAAGTGTGGACAAGTGAAATTACAATGTGGTTTTCCTGAGCTGTTTCTCACAGCGTGCAATTACCTGATTAAAGGCTACCTAACAACCCATGTACACAAGAGAGATGAACTAAATTTACATAGGCAAATGTAAATGTTCACTGTCTGCTTAAGCTTTTCAGGCAGGTTCCTACAGTATCTTGCACTCTGTAATTTCACAGGAACTCTGGATCCCAACTGAGTACGATAAAAGTATTTGAGATCTGTTTCTAAGTAACACTAACTCTAAAGCCTCTAATAATGTTTGTACTTAGAGAAACCAAACTAGTTTTCTACTTTCAATATAGCCTGTAGAATCTTCAGTAGAACAACGGTACTCAATTTATGCTATATATTAAACATACGTAGAAAATTAACGCATTATATGTTACAATACATTAAGAACAAGATTTAAACAACTTCTGTTCCATCTACTATTCGGGATTTTATCTGTAGGACTAATGAAGGGTATTCATGCTACACTCTCACAGTAAAGCTATTAGTATAAATAGGACGAGATCCTAGGGTCACAGACAGCATAATGCTAAAAGGTTTAATAGGATATTTGGCAGGAGGCAGACAGAATAGATTCAGCAGCTGTAACTGTGACACTGACATTTTGCCCTTCGCTACCCGTGTTCTCATTTTTCCCCATAGAAATACAAGTGGTATTGGATGGTGCAAGCTGTCAGTCTATCGATTTCTAGTTAGGCCACACAAAACCAGCCCTGCCTCACAAAGAGAATTTTATTTCTCAGTAATATTTATAATCTGTTGCTGTTAAAGTTTTAATTAAATATAGCTTTAAGACAGTAATTAACACACAATAATTATATGCTCTGACTGTCCTCCACACCTATAATCTAGAAAATGCACAATAATAACTAAAAATTGGTGCACAAAGTATAAACATGTCATGGTCTCACTTCCTTCCCACTGAATTCAACAATTAAGTTCTGAATTAATCAGGCAGAGAGCACTGCCCTGGAGAATAAATTGCCTAAAAGTAAAATTTTGTATCTTCACAAGCTGGAATTACACAAGAGTTTTAGTATTTATAGGTCACAATTTTATTTCTAGTCCTACTGGTATTCTAAGGCTCATGGGATATATCAGGGAAAGGACATCTGAACAGAATTGTGAAGACACATGGGATACCCTGAAACAGTTAAAAAGAAAGACTAGGAAAAAAAACACAAACAAGAAGCAAGCTGTAAATCACATAAAAGAAAATGCAAATGCTTGTTTTTTCAAACTAGAAAAGGGCCTGACAGATTTTTGTATCCTCCACAATTAATAGGCCAGAACACTCTACTCCCTCAAGAACGCTTATCTAATACAGTTTTAAACCCTCTGTGTGTTTCACCTGGGTACTGAGAGCAAGAGAAGAAAGCTCCCATATCTGGGCATCCCATCTTATTCTCCCCAATATTTACGAGAGTAAAGAAATGCTTGAACATATGTTGCAGAGGATGACTAAACAAAAAAATTCATTCCCGACATAGCATCACCATTACACCTACTCAAGGAATTATTTATTTGCAATTAAATGGCCTTCTGCAAGACTTTATAAGGGTTTTATTCATCATATACATTTGTTTCAGACAAGTCACTTCTTTTGAAGTGAAGCCACGACTGGAACAAGGATTCTTTTCCTCCTGCCATGGGCATTACCCTCTGGAATCCTGCAGTGCTTCTCTTCCCCTGGCACCAGCAGTGCAAAGCCACTTCTTGCCACATCCAACCTCCCGACCCTTTCAGTTTTACACCTACCAGTGGGTGGTTGTTGATTTGGTGCAATACTTGTTGTACGAATTAATTTAGGAAGGGATGCTGTGTGGAGCTTCTTGGGAGAGGCAGGTAAAAAGTGTGTAGGTAACACAGCAAAGCAAATGCTGCCGGGTCCCAGGGATTCTGGTCTCGGCACTCAACATTCTTGGGCGCCATCTGCCGGCATTTGATTAATTAATTATCGACACCTAATGACGTTACTCCAGGTTAAAGTTAAATGTTTTCTTCTGAATGGCGTGTTCGCTTCCAGAGGTGGAAGTATGTTCTCCCACAACTTCTAGCAAATGTCTGGAGCACAAATCTTTGTAGTTTTCATCCACTCCCACTCATGGCAGCTGAAGGTGGGCCAGGAATTCCCACCCAGCACAAGGCACAATTCCTTCCATGGGTCTCGAAACTCCAGGGAGCACCTTGGTCTTTCATACCAGGGCCTGTGATCTGCACCAACCACCCTATCTCTTACATCCATATCCTGGAGGACAAAATTCACCAATGCCATGCCCAGACATTTCCTACCACCACCAGCAAATCATCCCAGTGGCTGAATGTGGCTTTTTGTCCAAACCTACAGTATGTTCCATTTATACTGCTGTCATTAACCTACTGCATGTTTCACACATTTAGCCAACAGCTGATCCTAAGACACAAGATGTTGGTCTTGACTACAAACATGCCTTTAAGTCTGAGTTCATTCTCACCCGCAGTGAGGACTGTGATTTAGCATCTTGGTAAGAGCTAGAAGTCTGGTTTGTGTCAAGATCTGGACTCAAAACCATGAATTGTCTTTTCCCTACAACACATGGATGTGAGATTCCAGTTCATGCCTCTTCCTAATCTCTCTTTGTAGACAAAGGCACCACACACTGTTCTAGAATAAACTATTTTTTGAATACCTGTCATTCAAAATCCAACAGAATAAACACCTCTATGAGTCAGATATTCTGATTAGGCTCAAGAGAATTAGGCATTAGTTATGTGTGACAAACAGAATTTACATTTACAAGGGTATGGACCAAGGAAGGAATTTCCAGAAGCATTTTAGAATGAGAAGACTATTTAGCTGTCCCTCTTCAAAAATAACTTGTGTCACATGTAGGCTCAAGAATGAGGAAGAAAATCAGCTCTTAAATTCTCTGCCAATGACACAAGACTAAATTTGGAAACACTAGCTAATGAAAAATACAAAGAGATTCCTACGAGCCACAAAGACAAGTTGAGTATAGTCACTGAAGGGAAATAAGTATTTTTAATAGTTGGGCTTAGTAGAAGCAAGTATACAACTCTTAAACAATGTCATACTTTTTTTTTGCCAATGAATCAACCCTAAGAATAACTAAGAATACCACTGTAAGCATCTCAATGTAAGGAGGACTCAGACGTGTAACAAATGAGGGATGCATACATCCTTATGCATTAAGAATATTTATGCTCATACCCGGTGCTGAAAGAAAATTCTGAATATAATCTCCCTATTCAAATATTCCACGAGCAGTTGCCAGTTCCTGACTGCACTTCAAATCCCAGTCTGGAATACAACTGTCAAGAATCAAATTCATGCAACATTACTTGTCTGTGAGTCTAATTAAAGATGCAGACCTGCTGCAAAGGGAGGGAAAGCAATGCTGGGTCAGCAGAGTGTCACACAGCATGTCAGTTCTGTGTCACTCATGGTCACATACAGGACAGTCAGTAAATCACCAGTCACCTTCCTGGTCCTGTCTAGTCCAGCTTCAAATATCCCAAAGGACAAAACTGTAATCTCCCTCAAATAACACTTCCATAATATTCCACTGTTGAGAAACGCCTCCTCGTAATCAGAATAAATTAACTTTTCTGAAATTTCAGTTCATTCCAATGCCGATATCATTGTAAACAATCTCACTCTTTCTTTGGGCTTCTATGTTTTCTTCTGCTGAAAAGCTCAGTGCATATGAAGCATAAAAGGAAGAAGGAAAAAAAAAATAATAAAAGACAAAAAAAATCCAAACATATTTCCCTGAAGGAATCAAATATTAAAGACATAAAACTATACATGCATCAGCTGAAGGGCCACTGGATGAGCCTTTTCTACGTGAAAGATAAAGATATGCCCATTTTCTGACATAGCTTTGATCTTTTTTTTTTATTAATTTCTGGTTGCTTTCTTGGGCATTCCCCACTGTTTACCCAGAAACATCTGCATTGTTTTTCCCAGCTCACAGATTGCCTGTGCTTCCTTATTTCTGTCTCTTCCACTCTTTCCTAGGGTTCTCTCATGATGTTTTTCTGCCTTCTGAAATGACATTAAACTTTTTCCTTATCTTTCCTCCTTCCTCACTTCAATATGAGTCTCCTCTTCCAGCTTTCCTTGCTGTGCAGCTTTTTCCTCTCTGTATGCAATATATTCTTCAGTCTTCCTGTTCTAAAGCCATCAATTCTTTTAATTCATGAAAAGGCTAACAAAACAAAAGCAACTATTTATATTCTTAATTAATAATATGAAACTTCAATTTTTATCTTCATTCTGAAGATTCATGGCACAAAGCTGCACCCTTCCACCAGTATGAGATCCTGGATGCTCTGCATTAAACACCAGTTAAGAGTCTGGGATTCCTAGCACAGAATAACTACCCCTTTTGCCAGCTCTTGTCTCCTGCTCTTTCCACAGCACTCTCATTACAAAGCTCTTCACTTCGCCTTCCAGGTGGCTCTAAACTAACTTTTCTTCTACTTCTGACACCTTTCCACTCATTTTAACACTTCCTACTCTGAACTAATGAAGTCTGTTTATTCCGCTTACAGATTCTCAACTCTGCATCGGATTCCAAAGTGTTCCCCCTACCAGGGCTGAGACAGGTGGAATTTATACAAAAGTTCATTTCAAGAGAAGGCAAAAGTAAAACTCGTATGACTGTTTGTTCTGAATCAATGGCAAAAACACTTCCATCAATATACTGCAGCCTTTGGGAGTGCCAAGCAGCCCAAAGAGCATCAACGAGTCTGATGACAACACCAGTCTGCTGCTGCCATCTCTAGATGCTTTAATGGAAAAATATACTGAAAAATCTTATGATTTCTATCACCACTCTGCACAAGAGCCCCCATCGTAAAAAAAATTCATTTGCAGGTGCTATTTATACAAAAAAGGGCAACCAGTGCTCCAAAAACTTTACTAAGATGAGAGACAACACTTGCAAACTGCCTACAAGGGAAGTAATGAGATAATAATATTGGCCAACATCGGTAGCATTAATAACACAGTTGTGATAAAGATTTTATGTAGGCATCACTGCAAGAATTCATCAGAACTTTTCAAAAATGCTAATAGGTTGATCCAAACAATACAATTCATCACAAGTAAGAAAAATCTGGTTGTCTATAGAAACTTTGGCTGTAATGCAACTTTTAAAGGTTAAAATGCTTCACTTCCATATGGACCATGTCAGATATTATGTAAGGATTTTTCTGCACAAAACAGCTAACAGGGAACAGCAATAAGATGTATGTGAAGGAAAACCTGGATCCTTCATAAGATGTTATAAAAATAAAAGTTCAGATAACCAATATTAATTCATTAGAAATCATAATTGTGAAGACAGAATGCAGTAAAGCCTACAGAGTATTCATGTTGTGTTACTGCTGAAACAAACAGTAATAGCTATTAAAATAAATTATAATGAAGAGGCAGTGTTTAGAATTAAGAAACATTTATTTTTCATCAGTGTTAAGTTTAAAGAAATTTCAGTAACCAGCATTACCTTTAATAGCTTTGATAAGTATCAACACTGCAAACGCATTTGTAGAAACACTAATGAAAAGCGTGCAAGGCTGTTGGGTATTTTCATTTACTATTTTCTCTGCTTCTAAAGAAGGATTATCATAGACACCACCTTACCCTCCCTTATAAACCAGTTATTAAAAACCTTCATACAACAAGACCCCCAAGATCCATACCATGATGTCCCAACAGCCAAGGGGAGAATATTACCCTAATACTGCTAACAGCTCCTTAAGGCCCTGTTCTCCCCTGAAGGATACAAGTCCAGCTTTGTTATTGGCCCAACATAAATCTTGGCTTGCATTTTACTAATCAGGTGCCCAATACCAGCTTCACCAGGTAAAGACACCCAGTGACTCAATTATGCTGTTCCAGTCTACAGTAACACTATCCAACACCAGGTACCAGGTATCCAACACCTCATTCTATCTGCTCACCTCTTTCAAAAGCCAAGAGAGGGAAAGAAACTACTCCAAATGAGAAGTTTAGAAAGAAGCTTAATTGAAGTGCTTTGAAGCATCCTCTGGCACCCTCTCCTCATTGTCTGTGCAACAAGAAAGGCAAATACCTTCTGTAAGGCATGTACCAATATTCTCCCTACTCTTTCTTCTTGTCTTTCTATAGCTCCTGGGAAATCTCTCTCCTCCCACTCTACAATTTCCTTCTGTGCCTTCCTGCTGCTGAATGATCTTGTTGCCTGAGCAACCGCAGCCAAGGAGGGGCGCAGGGACTGGGTTCTGGTCCAGGTGTGTGCTACTGGCAACAGTGCCTTGTTTTGATCCTGAGATGCATGATAGTGATGGTAGAATCTTCAGGAAATTAACAGCTAAGTTAGATGCTATAAGTCAGGTGTTGCCTTACTAGATGCCAGGATTTTACATTTTTGTTCAAGTATGAATAAAGTAACCTAACACTCAAGACTGTCAAATAAGTAGTCATTTAGCTTACCTCCACACCCAGGTTACATTAACAAAGGATCCACATTTGTTAGACTTTAATTCTGGTCCTAATAAAACTCAGAATACAAATTAACTGGAAATTATTCTCCAGAATCAGAATAATTTGCTCTGGAATTTTCAGATTATGATGATGTGTGTTTGCCTGTCTCTCTCCCTTTGCTCTTTTCATTGTACATTTTATAAGTCAGAAAAATAACTAGAACAAAAACATTTCTCGATGACCTTTCCATATCCCCTTCAGTATTTATACTTGCTTTCTTTTCAACTTTGCTGTCTGTCTCCTGGTATTTGAACAATATCTGGTCAAATGAGAATGCAGTCCAGTGCTATTGCTTTACACGAAATAATATCTCTGCAAGATATCCAGCAGAGATTGCTTTTCTAATATTGTTTTACTGGAGAAAAAAAAAAAGAGTTGTTGTTTTGTTGGGGTTTTTTTTAATTCTGCTTTTAAGGTTTGTGTTCCTACAGTATATGAAACACTATGGGTTGCCTCCCCCCTCCCACAATGGTTTATGAGTGTAATTGACTACTTGATGCTCTGCTGATTGCAGGAGGGAGATCTGAACAGTTTTCCAGAATTTGAGCAAAGTACCACTTTGAACATAGAGCATCTGCATTGATACCTCTTAACAGATGTTAGGACCAGTCTTCTTAAACAAAAAACATCAGTGATTGCAGACCTAAATGAGTGTCGCTATTACGGCATCTCATGCTCTTTCTAATTATTATTTAATTTTTATTCCTGAAGTAGAAATATAGTTAGCTATAGGTTCCAGTTACACCAAGGGTTAACAGCAAGTTATTGGAAAATCACTTGACCTTTCAAATTTCATATAAATGTGAGCTTCATTCAAAATTAATCTACTCCAGTTTATCAAACCTGCCTTCAGCAGCTGTATGCTTGCTAACTCTATCTCCTGCTCTGTATTTATTACATGTTTTAGTTTAGTTTTTGGACCATACTCATTTTTGTTGACCATAAAATAAAGAACAACTAGAGTTTAAGCTTGACAGAACTCAACCACAAAAACTCGGCAACTAACACTTCATTTTTTGTTCTGTTGTCTTCAGAGGTAACCTACTTCTACTTCCAGCTATGCAGCAAAATAATCAGAGTATCACTGGAGCAAAGAACAATCCAGAATTTACAGTTTTCTAAATTCAGTGGGAAGTTTTAACTAATGAAATCCAGAGCGCTACGACTAGACAGCAGATTCCAACAATTCATTTGGAATAAAGCTATCAGGATTTCTCAATGTGTGTGAAAGTTTCAAAACCATCTGTCAAAACAATGTTAACACATCTAGGGCACAAGTAATTGTGCTTGGGAGAGCCTGGTTAATTGGTCAGGTCCATCCAGTTCTGCCCCTGTGACAGCTCTTTCTGAGTAATGGCTTCAGCAGTGATGAAATCAGGGGACTGTAGATACAGCTTGAACAAACAGGAGGCTCATAAAATGTAGTGAGGGAAAAGGCAGAAGGTCAAACATTTTGAGTGTGACTCACAGACAGTAGGATTACAGAAGGATGGAAATAGACCCCATTTACCATATTAAGACACTATGCTAATATCATTAATCTTCTGCCAGTGAAACATTGCTCCCTACCATTCTGTGATTTAAAGTATGAGGATAATTGGCCCACGGGAATACAAGATAGCTAGAGGAAAAAAAAAAAAAAAAAGTAAAGTGATAGAAAGAGCCTGAAGAAGCAATATGAAAAATATTTAACCTTTATCTTACTTTTCTCTGAAACGTCCTATCAACGATGTGCTCCTATCAATATAAACCCATATATCTCTCTCTATACACCAATATCTTTATCATTCCTCTGTTTATCAGAACAAAATGTAGTATGCTGATAAACCTCTACCTCTGATTTGCATTTGGCGAAAGCTGTAGCACAAAATTTTGCTTTTGCTAACTTCAGAAAATCTAACTCTCACATCATGTAAGACTCGTGTGATAAAACCATGCAAAAATCTACCTAAGTAACAGCCATCTCATTCTCTCCATAAAGATTGCTGGAGGGACAAAAAACCCATCTTACAAAGAAAAGAATGCAATAAAACAGTATTATCCCTTCTTTAAGCTGTAATGAAACTTCTTAGGGGGCCACAGTGCAAAACTATCTTATATGTGGTAAAGGCACTTACCTCGGAAGTGAGTCTTGGATGTGCTTTCCACTGTTTCCAGGGACTGATGAATTAATTTTAAGAGAGAAGAAATTAATGAAGCAGAATTTAAGCTTATGATTTCCTCCTTCAGGTAGGTGTCCTTAGGAGGAGGCTACTTAAACTCACATTATTTCATCTCATTCTGGTATCTTTTAATCTCCTTTCAGCATCTAATTCCTTCATTCAGCCTAATTTCTTCATTAACTCAAGGTGTAAGTCTGTGGCTGACCTTTGTGAAGTCTGCAATTGAAGCAGGTGAGTGCAGCACACCAGTCAAGTAGAGTTAGGAACTAAATCAGGTAGTCGGAGCTTAACAATGATCAATTGCATAGGACCATGATGTTGTTTACCTTTAAATTTTCATAGAATCATAGAATCATAGAATTAGCCAGGTTGGAAGGGACCTCAGAGATCATCAGGTCCAACCCTTGACCCACCGCTGCGGTTGCTAGACCATGGCATTGAGTGCCACATCCAGTCTCTTTTTAAATGTCTCCAGGGACGGAGAGTCCACCACCTCACTGGGCAGTCCATTCCATTGCCTGATCACCCTCTCCGTAAAGAAATGCGTTCCAATATCTAACCTAAATCTCCCCTGGCACAACTTAAGACTGTGTCCTCTTGTTTTGTTGAAAGTCGTCTGGGAAAAGAGACCAACTCCCACCTCGCTACAGCCTCCTTTCAGGTAGTTGTAGACAGCGATGACGTCTCCCCTGAGCCTCCTCTTCTTCAGGCTGAACAGCCCCAGCTCTCTCAGCTTCTCTTCATAGGGCCTGTACTCGAGTCCCTTCACCAGCCTGGTTGCCCTCCTTTGGACCTGCTCCAGGACCTCGATATCCTTCTTAAACTGAGGGACCCAGCAATGGACACAGTACTTGAGGTGTGGCCTTACCTGAGCTATGTACAGGGGCAGAATCATTTCCTTGGACCTGCTGGCGACACTGTTTCTGATACAGGCTAGGAAGCCATTGGCCTTCTTGGCCACCTGGGCACACTGCTGGCTCATGTTCAGCTTCTTGTCAATCCAGACTCCCAGGTCCCTTTCTGCCTGGCTGATCTCCAACAACTCTATGCCCAGCCTGTAGCGCTGCATGGGGTTGTTATGGCCAAAGTGCAGGACCGGGCACTTGGCCGTATCGAACCTCATCCCATTGGAATCAGCCCAACTCTCCAGTCTATCCAGGTCACTCTGCAGAGCCCTCCTGCCTTCCAGTTGGTCCACATTTCCTTCCAGCTTGGTGTCGTCTGTGAATTTGCTCATGACGGACTAAATCCCTTCGTCAAGGTCATCGATAAAGACATTAAACAGTACTGGGCCGCAGACTCCGCAGCAAGCCTTCAACAGAAAGGTTACGCAGCACGCTGACGCTACCCCTTTGAATCCTCCGGTCGATTCAGCCGCTTTAAATCCCTCGTGGCCTGGCTGGGTACCCTCCCCCTTATCGGCTCATTGGTCTCCGCATCAAGCCTTCAACAGAAAGGTTACGTGGCACGCTGCCGCTACCCCTTTGAATCCTCCGGTCAATTCAGCCACTTTAAATCAGTCTTGGCCCGGCTGGGTGCCGCCCCCTTTTCGGCAGATTGGTCTCTGCAGCAAGCCTTCAACAGAAAGGTTATGCAGCATGCTACCGCTACCCCTTTGAATCCTCCGGTCGATTCAGCCGCTTTAAATCAATCGTGGCCCGGTTGGGTTCGGCCCCTTATCGGCTGATTGGTGTCCGCAGCAAGCCTTCAACAGAAAGGTTACGCAGCACGCTGCCGCTACCTGTTTGAATCCTCCGGTCAATTCAACCGATTTAAATCCCACGTGGCCCGGCTGGGTGCCTCCCCCTTATCAGCCGAGTGTATCCGCAGCAAGCCTTCAACAGGAAGGTTATGCAGCTGTTATGATGCGTTGTGATATTATTTTTTATATTTTATACTTTATATTTTTGTTTTGCGAGGAAAGATCAACCACTCGCTCACAACCTGACACTTGAATTACAAAACTAGTAGGCTTTACGATTTAAGCAAATTACAAAGATTTATTTTCAAGGAAGGGAGACGATAGCGCTTTTAAAACGACAAGGAAAGAGAAAAAAAAAACGGTTTACCAGAGAGAAGCTGTTAAAATTTTAGCTGCTAGTTCAGAGTCAAACTATGGTTAAGGTAATTAACAAAAGAAAGAGAGTCGTTAGGCTGTGATACCCTTTCGGGGCTTCTGCAGAGGCGCTGCTCCTGCTGCTCTCTTGCCCGGGGCGCAGAACCGGCTCGGGGGGGGGGAATCTTCGCGGTCGCAGAGCGGGTCTTTGAAGGCTGCTAGCTGAGGAAGAGTCGCTCTTCTGCTGTTTCTTCTGTCCGGACTTTTATACCATTTTTAAAGTTGGTTCGAACATTTTTTCTTTCTAAGGAATTTCTTGTCTCCATTAATGTTTATCAGTTTTCCTGTTCTGCTAATCCCATTGTCTTTGTTTATTGCAGGAAACCAGACAGTTATCAAGTGTGATAGTGATATGCTAATCAGCCAGACACATATGCTGGTTCAATAGACGTTTTCTTTATTTTACATACATTCATATCAGCAGCACGCTGCCGCTACCCCTCTCAATCCTCCAGCCGATTCAGCCGCTTTAAATCGCTGATCGCCCTGCTGGGTGCCGCCCCATTATCAGCTGATTGGTCTCCGCAGCAAGCCATCAACAGAAAGGTTACACGGCAGGCTGCTGCTACCCCTTTGAATCCTCCGGTCAATTTAGCCCCTTTAAATCCCTCGTGGCCCGGCTGGGTGCTGCCCCTTTTCGGCTGATTGGTCTCCGCAGCAAGCCTTCAACAGAAAGGTTACGCGGCACAATGCCGCTACCCCTTTGAATCCTCCGGTCAATTCAGCCGCTTTAAATCAGTCTTGGCCCGGCTGGGTGCCGCCGCCTTATCCGCTGATTGGTCTCCGCAGCAAGCCTTCAACAGAAAGGTTACACGGCACGCTGCCGCTACCTGTTTAAACTCTCCGGTCGATTCAGCCCATTTAAATCCTTCATAGCCTGGCTGGTGCCGCCCCCTTATCGGCTGATTCGTCTCCGCAGAAAGCCTTCAACAGAAAGGTTACGCAGCACGCTGCTGGTACCCGTTTGAATCCTCCGGTCAATTTAGCCCATTTAAATCCCTCGTAGCCCGGCTGGGTGCCACCCTCTTTTCAGCGGATTGGTCTCCGCAGCAAGCCTTCAACAGAAAGGTTACGCAGCACGCTGCCGCTACCTGTTTGAATCCTCTGGTCTATTCAGTTGATTTTAATCCCTCGTAGCCCGGCTGGGTGCCACCCCCTTTTCAGCTGATTGGTCTCTGCAGCAAGCCTTCACAAGAAAGGTTACGCAGTACGCTGCTGGTACCCTTTTGAATCCTCCGTTCGATTCAGCCGCTTTAAATCCCTCGTCGCCCAGCTGGTGCCGCCCCCTTATCGGCTGATTGGTCTCCGCAGCAAGCCAACAACAGAAAGGTTACGCAGCACGCTGCCACTACCCCTTTGAATCTTCCGGTCGATTCAGCCGCTTTAAATCCCTCGTCGCCCGGCTGGGTGCCGTCCCATTATCGGCTGATTGGTCTCCACAGCAAGCCTTCAACAGAAAGGTTACGCGGCATGCTGCCGTTACCCGTTTGAACTCTCCGGTCGATTCTGCCCCTTTAAATGATTCGTGGCCCGGGTGGGTTACGCCGCCTTAGCGGCTGATTGGTCTCCGCAGCAAGCCTTCAACAGAAAGGTTACGCAGCAGGCTGCTGCTACCCCTTTGAATCCTCCGGTCGATTTAGCCCATTTAAATCCATCGTGGCCCAGCTGGGTGCAGCCTCTTTTCGGCTGATTGGTCTCTGCAGCAAACCTTCAACAGAAAGGTTACACAGCACACTGCCGCTACCCCTTTGAAACCTCTGGTCAATTAAGAGGCTTTAAATCAATCGTGGCCCAGCTGCGTACCGCCCCCTTATCGGCTGATTGGTCTCAGCAGCAAGCCTTCAACAGAAAGGTTATGCAGCACGCTGCTGGTACCCATTTGAATCCTCCGGTCAATTCAACCGATTTAAATCCCACGTGGCCTGGCTGGGTGCCACTCCCTTATCGGCTGATTGGTCTCCGCAGCAAGCCTGTAACAGAAAGGTTACGCAGCACGCTGCCGCTACCCCTTTGAATCCTCCGGTCGATTCAGCCACTTTAAATCAATCTTGGCCCGGCTGGGTGCCGCCGCCTTATCCGCTGATTGGTCTCCGCAGCAAGCCTTCAACAGAAAGGTTACATGGCACGCTGCTGCAACCTGTTTCAATTCTCCGGTTGATTCAGACCCTTTAAATCCTTCGTCACCCAGCTGGTGCCGCCCCCTTATCGGCTGATTGGTCTCTGCAGCAAGCCTTCAACAGAAAGGTTACGCAGCACGCTGCCGCTACCCCTTTGAATCCTCCGGTCGATTCAGCAGCTTTACATCAATCGTGGCCCAGCTGGGTGCCACCCCCTTTTCGGCTGATTGGTCTCCACAGCAAGCCTTCAACAGACTGGTTACGAGGCACACTGCCGCTACCCCTTTGATTCCTCCGGTCGATTCAGCCGCTTTAAATCAATCTTGACCCGGCTGGGTGCCACCCTCTTTTCGGCTGATTGGTCTCCGCAGCAAGCCTTCAAAAGAAAGGTTACGCAGCACGGTGGCGCTACCCCTTTGAATCCTCCGGACGATTTAGCCAATTTAAATCCATCTTGGCCCGGCTGGGTGCCGCCCCTTTTCAGCTGATTGGTCTACGCAGCAAGCCTTCAACAGAAAGGTTACGCAGCACTCTGATGCTACGCCTTTGAATCCCCCGGTTGATTCAGCCGCTTTAAATCAATCTTGGCCCGGCTGGGTGCCACCGCCTTATCGGCTGATTGGTCTCCAAAGCAAGCCTTCAACAGAAAGGTTACACAGCACGGTGGCGCTAGCCCATTGAATCCTCCAATCGATTCAGCCGCTTTAAATCAATCGTGGCCCGGCTGGGTACTGCCCCCTTATCGGCTGATTGGTCTCTGCAGCAAGCCTTCAACAGAAAGGTTACGCAGCACACTGCTGGTACCTGTTTGAATTCCCTGGTTGATTCAGCCGCTTTAAATCAATCTTGACCCGGCTGGGTGCAACCCCTTTTCGGCTGATTGGTCTCTGCAGCAAGCCTTCAACAGAATGGTTACGCAGCACGCTGCTGCTACCCCTTTGAATCCTCCGTTCGATTCAGCCGCTTTAAATCCCTCATCGCCCGGCTGGGTGCCGTCCCATTATTGGCTGGTTGGTCTCCGCAGCAAGCCTTCAACAGAAAGGTTACGCAGCACGCTGCCGCTACCCCTTTGTATCCTCCGGTCAATTCAGCCGCTTTCAATCAATCTTTGCCCGGCTGGGTGCCACCGCGTTATCCACTGATTGGTCTCCGCAGCAAGCCTTCAACAGAAAGGTTACGCAGCACGCTGCTGCTACCCCTCTCAATCCTCCGGTCGATTCAGCCGCTTTTAATCAATCGTGGCCCGGCTGGGTGCTGCCCCCTTATCAGCTGACTGGTCTCCACAGCAAGCCTTCAACAGAATGGTTACGCAGCATGCTGCTGGTACCTGTTTGAATCCTCCGGTCGATTCAGCCACTTTAAATCCCTCCTGGCCCGGCTGGGTGCCGCCCCTTTTCGGCTGATTGGTCTCTGCAGCAAGCCTTCAACAGAATGGTTACGCAGCACGGTGGCGCTACCCCTTTGAATCCTCCGGTCAATTCAGCCGCTTTAAATCAATCTTGGCCCGGCTGGGTGCCGCCGCCTTATCGGCTGATTGGTCTCCGAAGCAAGCCTTCAACAGAAAGGTTACGCAGCACACTGCTGGTACCTGTTTGAATTCCCCGGTTGATTCAGCCGCTTTAAATCAATCGTGGCGCGGGTGGGTGCCGCCCCCTTATCGGCTGATTGGTCTCTGCAGCAAGCTTCCAATAGAAAGGTTACGCAGCACGCTGACGCTAACCCTTCGAATCCTCCGGTTGATTCAGCCGCTTTAAATCAATCGTGGCCCGGCTGGGTGCCGCCCCATTTTCGGCTGATTGGCCTCCACAGCAAGCCTTCAACAGAAAGGTTACGCGGCACAATGCCGCTACCCCTTTGAATCCTCCGGTCAATTCATCCGCTTTAAATCATTTGTCCCCCAGCTGGGTGCCCCCCCCTTATCGGCTCATTAGTCTCCACAGCAAGCCTTCAACAGAATGGTTACGCAGCACGCTGCCGCTACCCCTCTCAATCCTCCGGTCGATTCAGCCGCTTTCAATCAATCGTGGCCCGGCTGGGTGCCGCCCCCTTATCGGCTGAGTGGTCTCCACAGCAAGCCTTCAACAGAAAGGTTACGCAGCAGGCTGCTGCTACCCCTTTGAATCCTCCGGTCGATTTAGCCCATTTAAATCCATCGTGGCCCGGCTGGGTGCCGCCCCTTTTCGGCTGATTGGTCTCCGCAGCAAGCCTTCAACAGAAAGGTTACGCGGCACCCTGCCGCTACCCCTTTGAATCCTCCGTTCGATTCAGCCACTTTATATCATTCGTCGCCTGGCTGGGTGCAGCCGCCTTAGCAGTTGATTGGTCTCTGCAGCAAGCCTTCAACAGAAAGGTTACGCAGGACACTGACGCTACCCCTTTGAATCCTTCGGTCGATTCAGCCGCTTTCAATCAATCTTGGCCCGGCTGGGTGCCACCGCGTTATCCGCTGATTAGTCTCCACCTCAAGCCTTCAACAGAAAGGTTACGCAGCACGCTGCCGCTACCTGTTTGAATCCTCCGGTTAATTCAGCCGATTTAAATTCCACGTGGCCCGGCTGGGTGCTGCCCCCTTATCGGCTGATTGGTCTCCACAGCAAGACTTCAACAGAAACGTTACGCAGCACGCTGCCGCTACCCCTTTGAGTCCTCTGGTCTATTCAGCTGCTTTAAATCCCACGTGGCCTGGCTGGGTTCGGCCTCATTATCGGCTGGTTGGTCTCCGCAGCAAGCCTTCAACAGAAAGGTTACGCAGCACGCTGACGCTACCCCTTTGAATCCTCCGTTCAATTCAGCCACTTTAAATCATTCGTCGCCCGGCTGGGTGCCGCCGCCTTATCGGCCGATTGGTCTCCGCAACAAGCCTTCAACAGAAAGGTTACGCAGCACACTGCCGCTACCCCTTTGAATCCTCTGTTCGATTCAGCCGCTTTAAATCAATCGTGGCCCGGGTGGGTGACGCCCCCTTTTCGGCTGATTGGTCTCCGCAGCAAACCTTCAACAGAAAGGTTACGCGGCACGCTGCTGGTACCCGTTTGAATCCTGCAGTCAATTCAACCGATTTAAATCCCACATGGCCCGGCTGTGTGCTGCCCCTTTATCAGCTGAGTGGTCTCTGCAGCAAGCCTTCAACAGAAAGGTTATGCAGCACGCTGTTGCTACCCCTTTGAATCCTCCGGTCGATTCAGCCGCTTTAAATCCCGCATTGCCCGGCTGGGTTGTGGTCATATAGGGTCCAGTGAGCAGAAGATATCGCGTTCTTACGGAAAGTCAGGGTCCTCCCCCTATAACCAATAGCATGTATCCAGTGACGTGACAGAAGTGACGTACCGAACCCTAAGGTGCGTCTGTATAAACCCATGTCACGCTGCAATAAATCCTCTTTTTGCTGCTCACCCCACCTCGGCATCTGTTGCTTAGCTACTTAGTAACCACGGGGACCAGGTCGGGCCTTTAAGCAAAGGCAACATGGGTTGCCGAAACCCGGCCTTATATTAAAGCGAGCGTAGGAGTGGAACAGCCTGCTCAGCTTTTAAGGTAGTGCGAATAGTTCCCAATCAGGGGGCCAAAGGAATTTTGCTCCAGGCCCGGAGATTGATGGAAGACGGTCAGTGGAAGCTTAGTTCCAGGTCAAGGGGTCAACGGAAAACGGATCCAGGCCTGGAGACTGACGGAAAATTTTGGGGTCCCAGCCCGGAGTCGACGGAAGAGTGCTGTGCCGACTCGGGCTCAGAGGACACGTGTTCCAGACCGGACCAGCAAGGAAGGATGGAAGCCTTTGTTAAGTTCGTATCGCAAATGCATAAGCAATGGGGGGTTGATTGTAAGCCAAATGATTTTAAACTCGCTGTTCCAAGGTTAATACAGTTGGGGGTAATTGAGCAGCCAGTGGATGTTCTCCACTCAGAGGTTTGGCCCAAATGTACCACAGCGTTAGCCGAGGAGACAATGTTTTCAGGTAGCGGGAAAAGTTTGAAAGCGTGGGGGAAAGTCCTGCAGGCGCTGCAGAAGGCCATGCAGGAAGAAGAAACCTGGAAGGCGGGAAGGGACTGTCTGCTGGCCGTCCCGAAGCTGGGGGTCGGAGCGGCCACGCAGACCCTGCACCCACCAGAGGTCGGCGACTCTGTAGAGCCTAAGGTCCTCCAGAAAAGCAATATGCACCCCGAACCCCCACCCTGCCGCGCCGAGTCCCCACGCCCACGCGCTGAGTCCCACTCCCCCCGCGCCCACTCCCCTTACCGCGCTGTTTCCCCTTCTGGCCGCCCCGAGTCCCCATCCCGCGGCCGCGAACCCTCGCCCCGCCGCCCCAGGTCGCCGAGTCCCGCGGGACGGCAGGACCCATCCTGCCCGCTGCCTGCCGCCTGCCTGCGCCTGCCCGAAGGGGGAGAGGGGGGGTGGCCGGGCTGCTGCCCCCCCGCGCCTCGGCTTGGCGGCCGAGGGAGGCTGGGGGGGGGCCGGGGGCGGGGACAGGCGGAAGGTGCCTCCCCGACCATGCTGCCTGCCGCCTCCCCTCATCTGCTGCGGCCCCGTCGGAGGACCGAAACCGCGCAGGGTCCTTCTGGGACGGGCTGGCTGAGGAAGCCAGGACTGCCGCGGAAGGTTTCTGGGCTCGGCCACCACCATACGCCCCGCACGACAACACCGAGCAGCAGGGGAAGGGTCAGGGTGCAGGTGCACCCAACAGGAGCGGGCGAGACGCGCCGGTCCCAACACGTGCATGGCTGGGAAGGGGGGAAGAACCTGGGAGGAATGAGGGCGATGGGGGCGCGTGGAAACGGGAGGGAAGCACTAGCGAGGGGCCGAAAACGGATCGCAACAACCACTCAAATAAATGCCCTCATGGGGAAACAACATCTGCCCGCACGGAAAACACGTGGGACCGGAGCCCACCCGCCTGCACAGGACGTGGGCAGAGCCACACCCCGCCCGCCCACAGGGGGAGTGGGCGGGACCGAGGCTCACCGGCCCGGCCCGAAAGTGGGCGGAGCCACAGTCCCCACACGCATGGGAGGTGGGCGGAGCCCGAGTCCCTCCACCCGCCCAGGTAGTGGGCGGGGCCACAGCCCACCTGCTCATAGGGGGAGTGGGTGGGACCAGGGCTCCCCCACCCGCTCAGGTAATGGGTGGGGTTACAGCCCACCTGCCCACAGGGGGAATGGGTGGCACCGGGGCTCCCCTGCTCCCACAGGTAGTGGGCGGAGCCACAGCCCGCCTGACTACAGGGAACACGGACGGAGCTGGAGCCCAAATACCGAGCACCGAAACCGATCACACTCCGGATCCAGATCAGGGACTAACCAGAACGAGTCGCCGGCAGCCGAATTAAAACCAGAAAAGGAGGGAACTTGCACCCCTAATATAACAGAGCCAGAAACAAAAAAGCTTCCCCTTAGAGACTGGGGGGGAAATAAAGAGCGCTTGCGCCGCCTGGATCCCAGACACACCGGCATTCCCAGTCCGGGTCGCAGACGGGGGACAAAGGGTTTACTCTCCAGTTAACCCCAAGGACGTACAAGCAATTGTTCGAGCAATTGCAGACAAAGGACTAAATTCTGCCATGGTCTCCTGTAGCAAGACAAACCTTTCTTGGGGTATGACTCTGAAGTCAGTCCGGTGCTCTGGCAGAAGCTGATGCCTTCAGGGTCAGTCAGTCTGGGTCAGTGCTGGTGCTTCCAACACAACCAACCTCTCCTCTGCCCTGCTCTGCAAGTGAGCTGAGCTTGTGCTGGAGGCCAGGCCTTTTATTGGCCTCCTGATCCTGCCCCTGCGCAGTTGGGGCCAGCCCTAACCAGGCACAGGTGGGCTGAATGCAGGCTCACACCCACTGCCTGGGGATTAGCAGCACCTGGGGGTTGCCTTATCTCACTACAGTCCCCACCCTTATGGATGGGCTCTTCGGGGGAGACGACATGCTCCCATTTGATATAAAACATACATGTAGACTCATTTTTGATGGAGCAGGCATGATTATTTTTAAGCAAGAATGGGAAGACAATTGTGCAAGGCAGCGAGCCCAAATAACTGGGGCGGACCACCCGCTGCATGGCTCCAGCCTGCAGCGACTGATGGGCACAGACCCAGCCTTGGTCACCCCTCAGGCACAAGCCCAAGGCTTATGGCCTCACGAGATAATGACAACCACACGCGCCGCTAGAGAAGCTATTCGTGTAGCTTCTAGATCTGTCACCAAGCCGTTACCATGGGCCTCTGTCAAGGTTTAACCCTGGCCCGGCAAAACAACAGATTTAAACCGAGTAACAGATTTATATATTAATCTCCCTCTCCTCTGATAAAGGAGAGAGAGAGAGAATAAGGGAGAGAGACTTATGGGTTGGAAACTAAACTACAGAACTTTAATGAAACAGTAATGATAAATAGGAAAAATTACTAAATATATACAAATATACAGGAAAATTGATCCCATGTTCCTCCCCCCTTTCCCCAATAACTCTCATGTCACCACCGAGGCTGCAGGGCAGCCCTGGGAAAGTCCAGGCTGGAATCCTGGAGTCGGTAGCAGTCAGGAGCTGGAGGCAGGAACACACAGATTCAGGCTGGCAGGGATCAGGACCACAGGCACAGGGACGGATGGAATCCTCTCAGGATGCTGAAGGAAGCAGGGAGGGCAGGAAGGAGTAGAGAGGGGTTTGACCCTTGTGCTCCCTCAAATTTATACCGAGTATGACGTGTATGGGATGGAATACTCTGTTTGGTCAATTCTGACATCTATCTTGTCCGGTCCTCCCCAGAGGAGGGTTTCAGGTGGGACCTCGTTGCTCCTTTTGGAAGGCAAAATGTTCCTGAGAGCTGAGCAGTGTCCTTGGGTCTGCATGCCAGTCTCTGGCTGTAACTATAAACATCGAATGTTATCAGTCCTAGAAGCAGACAATGTCTGAGAAACTTGTTGTTAATTTCAGCAAGTGCAGCTACTTACAAGAGACTTAGCTAAAAGCAAAAGTACAAAACAGAAAATCACCTCTATCCTGGCCTAAACCAGGACAGCCTCAATAAAACAAGATGAGAACAAGGGCTTCACACGATTTGTGGATCGTCTACAAGTGGCGATCGACTCTTCGTCCCTGCCTGCGGATGCTAAAGGCCCAGTTCTCACTGAGTGTATACGTCAGCAATGCAATTCAAAAACCCGAGCAACGGAGGAAGGCCCGTTAATCGTGGTTAGGAAGGAGCTGGGAGAATGGGAAAAGGGGTGCAGATTAGCACTAACAGGGCGAGGGTATGCTGCGGTCAAAAAGACAGCCAAGTTAAGTGGTGCCCGCTTAAGTCTATCAAACCAGACGTTCAATATAAATCTAATGACAATTGTGAGTTATCGTTCACAGGACCGGATCATCGGACGCCCTCATGAACCATATGCTCCAATAGTGAGATAAGTCGACGAGCATCCTGCCAGCACCTGAGGCTTCCACACCAGCAAAAGCCGGCTTGAGAGTGTCAACGTTCTGTTCCTAGAACACCAGCAGCTGCTCTAACAATACACTCACATAGTGCTACCTCAGATAGCCCCCAAACTACCTCTCATTCTATTCTATTATTCCCTATTAACTTATTCTAACCTCCATTCACACGTGGTGCTTTAAGTTTTTAACTCAGGGACATGGGATATGTTTACATATATTTTTATATATATATAATTTCAAGATTTGCACTAAATAACGATACTCTATTTTTAAGATCATACTAATTTATAAATGGTAAATTTTTAACTAACATTATAAGTAGACTTTTGTGATTATACTTTAGCCTATTTCATTGTGCATAGGGAGGGGGGAAATGTGGTCAGATAGGGTCCGGCGAGCGGAAGATATCGCGTTGTTACGGAAAGTCAGGGTCCCTCCCCCTATAACCAATAGTATGTAACCAGTGACCTGACGGAAGTGACGTACCCAACCCTAAGGTGCGTCTGTATAAACCCATGTCACGCTGCAATAAATCCTCTTTTTGCTGCTCACCCCACCTCGGCATCTGTTGCTTAGCTACTTAGTAACCACGGGGACCAGGTCGGGCCTTTAAACAAAGGCAACACTGGGTGCCACCCCCTTATCAATCAGCTGATTGGTCTCCGCAGCAAGCCTTCAACAGAAAGGTTACGCAGCACGCTGCTGGTACCCGTTTCATTTTATTCATTCTTGAAGTATTTTTAAAACTTACAACCCCTTTTTTACATTTTGAGCAGGAGATTTTACCCAAGTCTGCCAAACACTGGGAAAATTATAAATTCTGAGTTTTATTAATAAATAGGAGGGAAAAAAAATGTGAATACTGCCAGTATCCAAAATGTTTCAGAACCTCTCTTACCAGGGAGATGACAAGACAGTCCTACTCCTCTGTCTGTGAACCTTGGTAACTCTTCTTCAAAATAATCTGGGCCTGGAGACATAAACTTTTATAAGAAATAGATTTTAAACTTGCTTAGGCATTTACAGATTTCTTTAGCTTTTTGACATTCCATCCCTTCTTTGGGCATTTGAATAATACTAAAATACTACTTGGCTTTTACAGACATCCTGGGTAAAAGCATATTGTCACCTTGCTAAATAAAATTTTTCAGATTTTTTTTTTTTTTCCAAGATGAAGCAACTGAAAATTCTTGAGGTTGACGAATTAAACACACATGGCTTAATCCCTTTAAACCCCAATAGATAATTAACAACTGATTTGTGGACTTGGAGACATAAAGCTCTTCTGAAGGAAAATAAGGCATATAAGGTCTCCCCCATAATAGTATTGTTTCCTCTATAGAGTATACATTTGACATATCACATACATTTGCATTGTTTTCTTATGTAACACGATTTCTAAAACTTCCAGAGAAGAACTTACAGATAGCAAACAAATAGGCCAACTACAGAAGCACATACCTCAGACCTGCCATTTGATTGTGTATCTCTGCTAGAAATGGCTTCCACACAGACATTTTTACTAAATGTCTATAAAGAAAAAGAATAAAACCTTGTGATTTAGCCCATCCCTGTCTTGTTTGGTTTAATAAGCACTTCCATTCTTCAGCTGCTGCAAACATTAAACAAGAACCATGAAATCGCTCTGGAAACCATTGCAAGCACATCTGCACTGCCTTCCCGTACAATGTCAGCTTTTGTGCAGCAAAAATGTGCATGATCTTTCCATCCATCTCCATTTCACTTTTCATCCTTTTGGTCAAAATCTGATGTATGTTACACTGTAAATCAAGTCACAATATATACAGTGTACCTGGGGTCAAATTTACCCCATCTTATATTCAGTGTGACAACTAATCAGATTATGAGCTTTTGTCCCTCATTACAATGTATATCTATATATATATTTATGCCACCAGCATAAAATGAAATAAGATAATTGAACATGAGTTTCAGTAGAATAGTTAATTAATTTTTATCTAGCATAGACTGTTCTTTTTTTATCCATGAAGGAGTATTACTACTTCTGAGTTTTACACCTGCTTTCTTTTCCTGGTATATGAAATATACTCAGTCATTTTTTTCTGACCCCTTGCTTATGACTGGTATTTCTTACACTTCAGGTATGAACTTCACAATTCAAGTTGGTCACAAGTAAAATTCTAGAACTTCATAACTAAATTAAATTATGTAAGAGGGCAGAGAAATGGCTATTGACCTCTGCATTCATTGTGTGTGACAATACCAGACTCTTGAAAAAGCTCTCCTATGGAATTCAGCTGCTCTGTATTTCATAATCAGAAAGTGCAGAAGTCTGTGGTCATTCAGGTGGAATCACACCACATTAAGGAGAAGATGAGATGTCAGTAGTGAACAGTTCTCTTACAGAAAGTCCCACAGAATCCACCAGTGCTGACCTTATCACCTGACTGCTCTTGGGGTATCTGCATCAGTGTTTTCTTACATAGTGACAGGATTACATTCATTTCAGTAACATGGACAGCAAAAAGCACTACAAGGGAAAACTACATTCTTAATTTGAAGTTCACCCTCAGTAATTCTGGGAAAATGTACTTGAACATTAGTCAAAATTTGGCTGCAATTATATGTAAAAAGAAGTCATCTCTACCATCAATTCCTAAATATGTTAAAGAACTGAGGCTTTAACAGATGCTTTACATCTCTGTTCTCACATTCCTTGGACAGTATCACCTCTTTCTCCCCTTTCTCAAGCAAACAGGATTATATCAATTGCCCTTTGACTTTTAAAAATTCTAGAAATTCCTTCTCAAAATAGTAGATGGTGTACAAAAAATACTACATCTGATTAAAAAAAACCAACCTAGGAAATTATATGATCAGCTAAAACAACTGCAAATGCATTCTGGCAAGGTGCTACTTTGCAGTATCACAACACATTTCTACAGCACTGAACAGACTTCAAAAGCTACCAAACTACCTGGGGTCTTTGATAGATTTCAGTCAACCACCCTTGAAGTTGAAGATCTAATGCTCTTAAAGTTTTCTTGTGAATCCTAAATCTGCAGATTTATCTGTGTAATTAATATGGCCCAGCACCTCTTTAAAAGTGCCAAAAGATAGTAAAACATTAAGAGACTGACCCACGGGGACCACCGTAATCCCTAGAACAGACCCTCACCACTCTGAAGGGATTGGCCTGCAGGGAATGGTGTCACACCACCTTTGTAAACCCTGGAACACATCCTTGTTAGCATTCCAAGGGGACTGCTGGAGAAGATGGAGACATTGATAAAGGTCTGCATATGGCCTAGGGCCTGCATATCGTGATATCATAATGATAGAGATAAGGACTGAGGAGGGAAGTGGGTCTGCTCCAGTTGTTCAATCTGATATGTTTCAACCACACTTAGTAAGCAAAACAGGCCTATAAAAGGAGGAGCTGCATTAGTGGGCTCTGGGAATTTCATTGACACCAACCCTGGTGGTTAGGCTGGTTGGCCTAATGCTGGATCCAGGACCAGTGATTTTTATCTACCTCTCTAACTTTTCTTCTCCTATTATCTTGCTTTTTCTTTCCTAAAATCATTACGTAACACAATGCTCACCACAATTTTTTCCCAGGTTGTGGAGCTTGAACATACTTTTGTGATCACAATAAACAGCCTTCATATTGTACAGCCTAAGCATACATAATAATCAAAGTATCAGCTTTTATGAGTTATTCGTTCCATAGTTTGAATTAAATCTTACATTCAAATACAGACCATGAGTGTCGGTTTGACCTTAACCTGATCAAGGGGTAGCCAATGGTTGAGCAGTTCCTTGGACCTTAACATTTTAGTCACTCACCCTAGGAGGCCTAGGTCTGATAAGGATAGGTCTGATAGTACAAGGTTGGATCCAGAGGAGGAGATTAGAAAGCAAGGGGGTCCAAACTGTGTCTCCCTAGGTGCCCAATTTGGGTTGTGACAGGAACACGTAGCACAGTGACAACAGTAAATGACACTGGGTGTTCTTGTTCATACTGGCTGTGGGCTGAGAGCTCAAAGAAGGCTCTGCCCATATGTGCCCACTGAATCAGCTGGTGTTGGACTGCAGCTGGACACCTTCCTTTCCCTAAGGCTGAATTACCCATCTCTTAATAACCAGTGTAAACTAAGATCCCATGATGGCTCTTGCAGTGTAGTGTGGTCCTTGGACCATACAATTCCCACAGCAGTCTAAGGAGTAGGTGGATTCATGAAATTGATGGCTGAATTTGTTCTAAGTAGATATTTTTTGTATTTTGACTGGATTTGTTAGATTATTGTGACGATCTAACTCGTACTATGACTCCAGTGATGCAAGCCTTCTGGCCTATCAGGAAAAAAAAACCAAACACATCAAGGCATCAGGGTATGCGTACACTGCACAATGTCCTTTGTCCATTTCTCTGGGAATGATGATCTACTTGGAGCAGTTTCCCTTCCCCATGCTGGTGCTAAACTCCAAGCAGTATCTCCCTCCAGCACTATACTAAAGGACAGTCACCATGGAAATATACGCATACCATTACAATGCCATTGCAGAGTACATTACGCCAGCTTTCTTCCACACTGAAAATACAGTTTCAGCTGAAAAAAATACAAACATGCACACACTCTCACACAGACATATTAAAAGGGTCAAGTAAAGAAAATTAAATAATAAAAAAGTAGTAAAAAAAATCTCAGCACTGTTTCGTAGTGTTCACTGCGGTAAAAGAGCTTAAAGGCTTCTTTGCTTGGCTGCTCTAAGAGCTCCCTCTGTGTTACAAGGAAAAAACTAACATAAAACATGTCCCATTGTCCTCTCTCCCATCTTACAGTGGTGAATTTTCAAACATTCCATCCTGTGAGATGAGAACAGACATGATTTTTTGATATGACTTTCCCTGATTATTTTCTGCACCAGCAACTGCTGCCTTAATCCAGTCTTCCAAACTGCAGACAATATAATTTAGAATAATCTGTTTCAATGTATCTAAGGAAAAAACTGCATTTAAAGACCTGCATTTGCCCTAATAAATTTTGTAGCATTCCTATTAAGCATACAGCACAAATTATTCACTGTTTTTATAGACAGATTATAAATCCTAAGAATGAGTTTTTAAAAAACAGATGTGGTCAAATTAAAGACCCATAAGAAATGCAGTGTTATTTTAACTCAAAAAACTTAAAGGCACAAAATCCCCCATTGCATTCAGAATCACTTTGGAAACCCCTCAGAGCAATGAAAATTAGGGGGTGTTTACTGGAACAAAACACAACAAGCACAACAGCTGCAAAAAATCATTCATCTGTGGGTACCTAGAGAGAAGCATGTATGTGATCAGCACAGTTACCTGAATCAAGATATCTTCCTCATGGTCTCAACAGTATGTATGTTAATAATTGATCAATGTATGGTACCTCAATCCATAAGACAAAAATGAAAGTCTGTATGACATAAGGAAAACATCTAAATAATAAATATTTACAGATACTGCTTTGAACCTGAGCTTAAACTTTTTTCTTTCCTTCACCTGTATCTTGTAAACCCAGTAAGAAGTTTTTTTCCTTAGTCTTCTTTGCCAAAAGATATACTTTTTCTCCCCTTTCTTTCTATTTTCATTCAATTCCTTTTTTTCAGCCCCTATCTGTCTAACCGAGTGAAATGTTTATCAAAAGAATCAAATCTGAGTGATTCTTCTACACTTGAGGAGAAAATACCTTTCACAAGCTCCCAATTGGGGGCAGTAAGGTTGGCTGGTAAAAGTCAGACAAGCTGTTCCTCCCCTCACAGGCAGCTTCCAATTATCAAAAACTTTCAGAGTACATTATTTTTCAAGTCTACCCTATTTCTTCTGAGTCACCTCACTCTGTATTCCAGCATACAGATCTGCATTTTGCTGATACGGTGCGCTATTTAGGTGGGTAAGCTTTGGGGGGTTTTGTTTGGTTTTGGGTTTATATAATTATTTAAGAAAACATTTTATCTAGGAGAAACTCTCCAACCAGCAGAATATTGATGCATAAAAGCCAATTGTATGTAAGCGTACTAATCCTTGATTTTTGCACCACCAAAATGTTGATATCAGACTGCTATACCCATTTTCCCCAGAAGACAAAGCAGCAGCAAACCACTGTTTACCCGTTAATTATTGTTCATTATTCATTTACTTGAAAAATATTTGTCAAATGCATTACTGTGTATAACGTAACGCTCCTGAGATGGTCCTTGCTCAGCACAACCCACTTTCTCCATTTCTGTTAATAGGTATGTAAGTGCCTCAGTTTCTCTGCTCCCATGCGGTGGTTTGGCATAGGGACCTAACACCTTTCTTACGCAAAATCAAAATCAAAATCTTTCCTCCTTTGTTCCTTCTTTGCCTCAGATGAAAACATAGAAGATGAAATTTGTTAAAATAGCACCAGCTAGTACCGAGAGGGTGATCAGACATTGGAATGGGCTGCCCAGGGAAGTAGTGGATTCTCCATCCCTGGAGATATTTAAAGAGACTGGATGTGGCACTCAGTGCCATGGGCTGGTAACTGCAGCAGTAGTGGATCAAGGGTTGGACTTGATGATCTCTGAGGTCCCTTCCAACCCAGCCAATTCTATGATTCTATGTTCAAGCGTATCTTCACTTTGCTTTAACCCATATTCAATTTGTTAGCAGAAAACCAGCTAACAAGTAATTACGAAATTAAGGTGACTCTGTGCTTCCACTCTTCCTAACTTACCTACAGCTTTTCTAATTAAAAGCGCAGGCGGCAAGGCGGCTGTGGGAAGTTTTTAAGGGCCTCCACAGGGCGGGACACCGACTGATGGCATCTCACGCTGCAGCGCAGCTCTGTGGAGATCCAGCTACCAGAAATAAACGCAGCCCCAACACCAACAGCCCCCCACAAAAAAAGCAGCTACGGTGTGCATAACCTTCCCTGCACAGAGGACCCTGCCCGGGCAGCCCCTCCGCCACACCCAGGCAGACCCCATCAGCTCTGAGGGGGCTGAGGCACCCGCGCCCTCACGGAACCCTCCTCTCACGGAACCCTCCTCTCACGGAACCCTCCTCTCACGGAACCCTCCTCTCACGGAACCCTCCTCTCACGGAACCCTCCTCTCACGGAACCCTCCTCTCACGGCCGCCGGCGACCGTAGGGGCCGTCGCTGCATTGTGGGAGCTGCGATGCACTGTGGGAGCTGCAGTTCCCGCTCCCCGGCGCGCCCACTTCCGACTACGACTCCCATGGCACCGCTGGGACAGGACTACATCTCCCAGCAAGCTCCTGCCCTCCGGGCGGCGGCGGGGCACGCCGGGAGTCGTAGTCCCGCCACGCCGCCTGCCCCTCCTCCGTCTCGGGTGGAAACCCCGTGCGGCCCGGTGCGGCGCTCTTTCGGAGAGCCGCCATTCCGCGGGGTGGTCGCGGGTAAGTGCGGGCTCGTGTGCGGCCGCCTTCCCCGCCTCGCCCCGCCGCCCCTCACCGCCTCTCCCTGCCTCTCCTTCCCCCCGCAGGTGCCGGCCTCGCCATGCAGATCTTCGTGAAGACCCTCACGGGGAAAACCATCACCCTCGAGGTGAGCCGCCGCGACCCCCGCACCAGGCGGATGAACGAGGGGGCGGGAGCGGTGCCCGGGAAGGGTTTGCCCTGCGGAGGGAGGCACGACCCCGGGCGGGAAAGGCCGCATCCAGCCCCATGCGGTGGCAGGGCCCCGCCCGGCCTTGTTCCAGCTTTCCCTTCTGCCGTGTGTACTGCTGCTGCGGCCCGAGGGGAGCTGCGGGTGGGCCGGTGCTTCCCGCCGTACCGAAAAGTCGGGCGAAACGGCGGCCTTGCTAGGAGACGGCAGCCCTATAGCGGCCGTGACAGCGTAGGTGCTGTGTCTGAAGCTCCGCGTGTTTTTTTCGCTTTTCTGGACAAATTAAAAGGCAAAGTGAGTTTTGACTCTGTTCTGTTTTATAATAGGTTGAGCCTTCTGATACTATAGAAAATGTAAAAGCCAAGATCCAGGATAAGGAAGGTGAGTTCAAAATGCACTGTTATGGGATTGATGCCTGCCTATCTTCTGCGGATGTTACCATCTGCAGCAACTTAAAATTTTAACACAGAATGTCTTGACTTGCATTTTTCATTTCATCTTGATTTACGTCACCATTAGGCATTCCTCCTGATCAGCAGCGGCTGATTTTTGCTGGGAAGCAGCTAGAAGATGGACGCACGCTGTCTGACTACAATATTCAAAAAGTGAGTAGGAAAGGCGGAGTAGAGGGGTGGAGTACTGACTCGTTGGCATTGCAGGAGCAGACCGACCTGTGCTGTTGGCCTAAGAAATGCTGCACATGGATTCTGCCACATCAGTTCTGACCGGGGAGGTGCTGATGCTGAGCCTAAAACCAACAGGCTTTATAGTAATCAAAGCTTCTGGGGTTTGGGATGCATCAGCCCACTGTTCTCTGGAGCCTGTTCATTTGTGGACTTTATAGTGAATAATCCTTTTTGAGCTTTTGTAATTTCCCAGTGCTTTGAGATCTGGTTTTTGTAGGTAAAGGTAAAAGCCTGCTTAAATGCTCCTCTGGTCTGGAGAAGGCATTTTGAGTCTTTGTCATGTGCTTTACAAATAGGAATCAACTCTGCACCTTGTGCTGAGACTTCGTGGTGGTGCTAAGAAAAGAAAGAAGAAGTCTTACACTACTCCCAAGAAAAACAAGCATAAGAGAAAGAAGGTCAAGCTTGCAGTGCTGAAGTATTACAAGGTATGTAGGACTAACTAGGAAGAACTTGATGAACACTTAGCTCTCACTAGGAAGGACAAGCCTATACTAGTCTGCATGTAGGCTGACATCTTTTAAAGCTCTGTTTTTAAATATCCCACCTGTTAAATAGAGAAGTTGAGTGTTGCAGTTGAGCACTTCTGAACTTTGTGTCAAGAGGTTTAACATAGTAACTATCATCAAAACTACCTTGCCAAATTAAAGTACTCCAAATTATCATCACTGCTAAAAGGTAGTGAGTCTATATGAGATACTGCTTCTTTGCCCTTCCCAGGTGGATGAGAACGGCAAGATCAGTCGTCTGCGCCGGGAGTGCCCCTCTGAGGAGTGTGGAGCTGGAGTCTTCATGGCCAGTCACTTTGACAGACACTATTGTGGCAAGTGCTGTCTGACATACTGCTTCAATAAACCAGAAGACAAGTAAATGTACTAGACAATAAAAATCTAAAGTTCTGTACAGTTTAAGGATTTATTTTTACTTCTTGGGGAACTGCATTTCCTCTCTGCAGATAAATAAGAAAATCTGTAAAACTTCTGATACTGTGTGCCAGCTACCATGACATACTTTGACTCTAGCCTTGGCTTTAAGTGTCTTACAAAGGAGATAACAGGTAACAGTGGCAGACTAAAAAACCCCATAACAGTAGCTAACCTTAGAAGTGGTCTCTTCAAGTATCAGAGGAGCAGACAGCATAGTAGGCCTAATCTGGAAAAATGGGAGATAAAAAGAGGTCCCAAGTCTTTTCTACAAGTGGGCCAGTGCTAGCTAAAAGGTTAGCAGAGTCCTGCTGACAACATGTAAGCTACATCCTGAAACACTACAGCAGCATGGAGAGCCAGAAAGATGATCTCAGCTATTTTTGAATCAATAGATACATCATCTAAAATATTTACACTGCGATGGTTTTAGACACTGGAAGTGTTTGCTGTTAATTGTTGTAGGTTATCCCATGTTCTGACAAAGTATGCCAGTTGCTTGGCAAGATTTGAAAGCAGAACATTGGTAGATAAAGATCAGATAAAAAGAAGCTTGTGCATCTCTGAAAGTTCATTTAATGTTGAGTCGAAGACCAGACAGGAATAATAAATGTCATTCAGTGTTAGTGTATTCCGGTGTATTTTAAAATCCTGGATCCCAGGAAGTCGTCTGTTGAACTTCTTTTTCTTCATAACAGATAATTTCATCTCCAATACTGAATTCTGTATTCTGATCCAAACTCAACCCACAATCCATACCAGTTTTTATTACCTGGACATCATCTTTATGATGCTTCAGTGATGATAAATATCCTATAAAGAGAAAGTGCATCAAAGACAAGAGAACCCACTAATATCAGGGCACAGAAATGTTCTGGTTTGCCCTTCTTGAAGAATGTGTTTCACCTTGTAGCTATAAAATGAAAGCAAGAAAACTTGGGTATTGAGAGCACTTGCAGCTAATAAAAATCAGACATCAGTCCTTTCCAGCAGGTAAATCCTGTGGTGGTACTGCATTTCAGAGGTGGTGGTTAGAAACCGGTCTGGATAACCATACAGTGGCATTTTGCAGCCTTTCTCTAGCTGGAGCAGCTCCAGCATATTCAGCATATGGGGCAGCCCTACAATCATATGTGCACTAACTTCACAAGGAACTAGCAGTGTCTAATACTAAATGCAAATACAGGTTTTGTGGCAATTAAACTTACCTTTCCAAATAACATCCCCATTACGGATTAACTTGAACTTCATTTTTTTGTCCAGCATCCCCTTCTGTACTCTGCATCCAGCTACTGGAATTTTGTTTTTTCCTACTGTTACAGAAAAGGTGTTGAGCACAGAAGCTTCTCCTAAAAGAAAAAAGTTGCATGAAGTAAATAAAAATAACAATCCAGTAACAAGTAAAAGCAAACTCTGCTGTTTACCAAGCTTGATAACAAGAGAAAAGCAGCTACGCAATAGTATCATGTATTTGATACAAAAGGAGATGCAATTGCAGAATACACGTAAGGTCATCTTGCAAAACAAAAAATCTTAACAGCAAATGAAAACTCACCTACTGTATTCTCGACCACAGATGGGGGTAGTCTGCTATTTAGCTCATCTTTCAAGTCTTCAATAAGTTTGTAGATTATATTGTGAAGCTTAATTTTTATTCCCTTTTTAGCAGCCAACTTTTTAATATTTTCATTTGCCTTCACACTGAATCCAAATATAACACCTGATAAATAAAACAATTGGCAACAGATGATAGGAGATCACTGTTTAGACAGTAAGTAAAAGTGTCTACTATGTCCATTCTGTAGTGTTGAACTTGCAGTAAGAAGGCAGAATGAATTAGCAGTCAGCAATACAAGAAACAATGCTTATCTACTACTTCCCTTTCTAGGAGGGACCATTTACTTCTCACACTATAGCAAATGGACTGCTACTGACCTCTAGTCAAAACAACTGGCTCAAAAAGCCCTCACAGAAAAGTTCCCTGATAGCAGAAGTGGAAGCATCAAAGCAGAAGCTACTGCTTATGTGTCAGAGGACAAAAAGGACAAAGATTTGCCATTTTGGGGCTGGGAAAACAGCCTGATTGTCCAAATTAGGCTGGAAGTGAACTCAGTATCATTCTCATCCACCTGTGGACTATGGAAGGTCCAATGACACCACACCCGCTACATCAGGTGAGAACTGCAGGGCATGAGCAGGACCAGCTACTAGCACTGTCCTTCCAGTGACCTCCCTGAACAAAAGGAAATTTTATTCTATGCTACTTTTCTGGCTTTGCCCTGTCTGAGCATCATAAAGCAGCCTTGAGTAAGGAGGCAACAGTGTAAACATGACAACTCCAACTACTGGTAGAGTCCCTCAATTTTCATGACATTTCTAGCCTGCCCCACCTACACTAGTGTTTGATGGTAAAGGGAACATTTTTAAGATACATGTAAGTTTGCCTTATTGATGCTGCTAATTACTAAGTAAAGCAGAATGAGACCTACCCACTCCAACAGAAAGTTTGTACTAATTGTGAATGGATTTTTAAACACCTACTCACCATTAAATGTTTCAGCAAGACTTATATCAGTTTCGCTGATATCTCCCATTCCAAAATGAAGAATATCCAATTTACACTCCTCGTCAGCATCATAGCTGTCCAGAATGTTTAGAATAGCTTCAACAGATCCATCCACATCACCTGAAATGGAATGGAAATACTGCTGACTTTGTATACATCAAACAAACACTGAAGAACTAAGGGAATGACGACTCTGCACCATGAAAAATAAAGTCTTCTGACATCATTCTTACTATATTTTCAGTGATGTGTTACAATACATCTAACAAGTCTATTAATTCCAAAAATGAACCAGATAAACACAATAGGATGAGAGGCTTCACATCTGCCACTTGACTCCACTGGTAAGACCTCACCTGGAGTACTGCATCTCGCTCTGGACCCACCCCTCAATACAGGAAGGACATAGATCTGATGGAGTGGGTCCAGAGGAGGGCTGTGACATTGATCAGGGGGCTGGAACAGCTCTCCTACAAAGACAGGCTGAGGGAGCTGAAGTTGTTCAGTCTGGAGAAAAAAAAAACTCCAGAGAGACCTAATAGCAACCTTCTAGTATCTGAAGAGGGCCTGCAGGAAGGCTGGAGATGGACTGTTTGCAAGGGCCTATAGTGATAGGATCATTTAAATTAGAGAAGAGTAGCTCTAGACTGGATGTTAGGAAAAAGTTCTTTAACATGAGGGTAGTGGAGAAATGGAACAGACTGCCCAGGGAGTTACTCATCCCTGGAGATATTCAAGGTGAGGCTTGACATGGCTCTGAGCAACCTGATCTAGTTGAGTGTGTCCCTGCTTACTGCCTGGAGGTTTTCTGATGCCCCTCCCCTTACTGAGAAGTTCAATAATCTCTTCAGTTTTAAGATGATAAAACTTCTGGTAACAGAAACTTTGTTAATGGTTTAAAGCCACACTTCAGACTCAGCATTTGAGAAGCACAAAAACAATGGAGCAGTGAAGAGAATAGAACAGCACCTTTAACAATTACTGACAGCACGTTTTTGTCCATCTCTGTTCTCTCTTTAGGCTTTGAAAACAAGAGGTGCTTATTGGCCTTGTACAGCACCGCCTTCCTCTGTCTCCAGGTCAGATGGGCAAACTTCTGTTGCTTTTCCTCATATTCCATCCTGTGTGCTTTTTGCTTTGCTTCAATAATGTCCATATCCTTTTTCATCTTCTCCTGTTGTTCAACATAGGTTCTCCAAGCCACAACTTCATGTGCCCTTTGCTGGGCAGAAAGAGACAGAAACATTACCTTTCAAAGCACTGCATCAGAAAACTCCACATCAGTGCAGTTTCATCCTTTTGCATTTTCCCTACAGGCTCACTTGTTTTCTTTCACATTTAACAACAGATTTTGCTGCAAGGATGGCAAAGAATGAGCACGACAGCTTCCACCCTAGGCTACAACGTGATGCAAGGCCTGTTTTGATGCTATCTCAGTATTGCAGACAAGAATAAATTATTGTTCATTCTTTCACATGGTATTTGTCCAGCTCTCACAACACCTATTTCAAGATATATTTAATTCTATTCTTTTCTCAGAAACTAGTTTTCTCATTCTAAAATTTTAACACTGTTACCATTAAGTACTGGACTGTTCTTCAGGTAAAGTGATAGTGTGATTATATTTAAAAAGTCTTCTGTGCCTTTAGAAAGTGAAGACATAAGAACATATCCCAGATAACCCCAGGCACTCAGGACTCTTTCTCTTGCAGAATGTGTCACCCAGACTTCTTAAAACCCATGCTTGGCCTTCACCTTTCATCAGATTATTCAGGTTACTTATTCTGAAAGCTATCAGAAAGCTATCACTTATTCTTTACTTGGCTTCTTCCCATCCATCTTACTGCAGTATGAGTTTTCCATTAAACATTTCTTTTTGTACCTCAGATTCTACTTCAAGGATTTCATCTCCTGCTGAAGGAACTTCCTTCCAGCCCATGATTTCCACTGGGATGCCTGGAGAGGCTTCATCTATAGCTTTCCCATTCTCATCAAACATAAAACGGACTTTTGCCCACGTTTTCCCTGCAACCAGAACACAGCCTTTTCTCAGAGTTCCTCTCTGGATGATGGCTGTGGTAAGTGGGCTAGTGAAGAGCAGAGGAGAAAAATAATAGACAAATTTAAAGTCACTCTTCTCTCTGTTTTCAGGAGTGTGAATAACTAAACACAAAACAGAATATAAATATGATCAACCACAGGTAGAATATTCCTGTGACATATTAATAAATAAAATTAGAGTGCTAATAGCATTTTAAAGTGACTTGCAAAAAAACCAAATACCAGTACTGCGTTTTTTTTATTTCTTCAGGTAAATAAAAAATTTTCCATTTGTGAAATCAGCAACAGACTGATTTTACAGATTAAGCAACACCCCATCAAAAAATCCCAACCCAAACTCCAACAACTTTCTAGAATCCAGTTTAATTTTGAAGAGGGAAGAACACCTTAATTTGCAGTGACCCTGCAAAAGTACTGAAATATTTTAAAGACCAAATGTGATGTTATACACAATTTGCCAAAATCTGTGTATGTATTATATATGATGACTATTAACTTCATCATTCCTACTTTTTAATGACTTTTTAAAAACACACAACTAATTTCTGTGATTACAGGATTATATTTCAGTGATTCGTTTTGTCCTATTAGTCTGTAACTTTTTATGCTGGTTCTCATGCTGTAGAATAACATTTCAATGCTTTAGTTACAGACACTGCAAAGAAAATGTTACAGTTTTATCTAACAACGATAACAAAAAATTCAACCTTAAACATATGAGGTACAAACCACCTGAAAAGTATCTCTGCATTGTTACAAATTGCTTCATTAAAGTTGCAAAGGCAGCAGGCAGATTACTTACCCTTTCCCTTTGTCTTTGCGACACTCAATTACAGTCCCCTCTACCAGACCTGTGGGATCTCCCTTCAGTTCTAGCATCTCTGCTAAAGCAACAGTTGCTTCTGCTAAAACCATCAGATTTTCACCCTGGAAAAATACAGACACACACACACAAAATATACAGAATAAAGGAAGTGTCCAATTAAAGTAAGATCAGAAGTTGAAATCTTACTGGCAAATTTCCCCATTTGATTCAGAAGTTCTAAAAACACAATACAGTTCAAGAGATGCCTTTGTTAATAAAGTGATGTTAATAAAGTGATGAACTATTAAGACACTGCACAGATGGCCCAGAATGCATGAAGCATTAAGAAGGACAGTTTTCTTGCTTCTCTGTTCATAGCCTGCAGATTAAAAGTGCAGGAAAAGATTTTGCAATATTCTGCTACATGTGTGTTATGAATGCAAATTAAAAGGAAAAAAACAACCAAATGAAACATCTAAAGAGCCAAGCTGAAACTACCACGCAGTCAAGACTCCAAAACATCAGAGACAATTCCGTTTTACCTGTTTTTAACCCTCTTTCCTCTAACTACATTTTATTTGTCAGGACACAAGGAGCTGGCAGTCAGCTAGCTATCAGGCAGCAGATCCACATCTAACAGGAATTAGGGCACCAATGCCTGCTATGAGGTAAATGGAGAAGCCACATGTATGTATGCCTATCTTAAATTGACTTCAAAAGCTCTTGAACTTGTCTGAAATCTTAGAAATTTACTTGGGGTGCATTTAGAAACACAGCAATAAGGCTAAGATACTGCTGCATCCATTTGGCCAAAGCTGCTCTGGCCACCACAAAACTGAAGCTCAGATCTTAGTCTGGTTTTAAGCTGTCAGCTGTTTGCAAGGATAAGGTGATAAATCTTGTAGGATCTATATACAATATATATTCTCTAGAATACAGAACTATTCTCTAGTGATTAGGCATGTTTGAATTTTTCTCTTCATGCATAGCATATCATCAACTGATTTTGGACTGTTTTCAAAAAGTGAGCAAATAAATGAGGGAAGAGCAATTAGGATGAATTTCCAGAAGAAAACTAGATATCATTGCTCACTGAAGGTCTGAGCCTCAAAAGATGATAGGAGTATGTCTCAAAGAATTCTGGTGAGAGCACTTGGTAGCTCCTGCTAAGGTGTCAAATACCAGGAAGATAAGCACTTATTTAGAATCCTAGAATTTTCAGGGTTGGAAGGGACCTTAAAGACCATCTAGTTCCAACCCCCCTGCCACAGGCGGGGACACTTCCCACTAGATCAGAGCCCTGTCCAGCCTGGCCTTAAAATCTTCCAGGGATGGGACTTCCACCATCTCTATGGGCAACCTGTTCTAGTGTCTCACCACCCTCATGGGGAAGAACTTCTTTCTAACATCTCATCTAAATCTACCCTCCTCTAGTTTGAATCCATTCCCCCTGGTCCTATCACTACCTGACATCCTAAACAGTCCATTGCCAACTTTCTTGTAGGCCCCATTCAGATACTGGAAGGCTACAATAAGGTCTCCTTGGAGCCTGCTCCTCTTGGGCCTGTCCTCATAGGAGGTGCTCCATCCCTCTGATCATCCTTGTGGCCCTTCTCTGGGCACACACTCCAGCATGTCCATGTCCCTCCTTCAAAGGTTCTCCTGAACTGGATGCAGTACTCCAGGTACTCATTTCCCAGCTGCCAAATAAAAATGCAGCCGTATGCAAATATTAGACACCCATGAACACCACAATTTTTCCAATGAAAACTTCACCTTGAGTGCAGAAATATTTACAGCTTGAACATCACCTCCGAACTCTTCACAGACCACATCATGAGCCAGCAATTCCTTTTTTACTCTTTCTGGATCAGCTTCAGGTTTGTCACATTTATTAATGGCAAGGATAAGAGGAACTAAGAAGAGAAACAAACTCATTATGAACCTAACCAAAGTTTGCTGCTACTAGAGCAACTGCAGTAAGAGGCTAAAGCAGGTTATGACAATTTAGAACAAATCACCTTGATACCTATTTGGTGAGCAACCTGAGGCAGCCATTAAGAACTGAGATACTATAAGTAAGCTGGAGGAGTTATCCTAGCAGGGAAGGATTAAAAAAAAACAGCAATGAACACATACGCACACCCCATGCATGCTTTTCTTGCAAACCTGCAAAAACATTAGTATTTTAACATCTTACTGTGTTAATGCAACACTCACTATATTTTCAAACCACTTGCAAGGGCAGGAGGAGATGGGACTATGACAAGTTACTTCCCATATTCTGTGGATTCCAATTCAAGGAGTTTCTTTTGAAAGGGGAATAAATACATGGAAATAGATGTTTGGTTTCGTATTTTGAACTGCACAGTAACACAAACCTTAGTATACTAACTTTATGAAATGGGATTGCCACTCAGTTCAAAACATCATATAAACAAATTAAAAACTGTACCTCCTGCATTTTTAGCATGTTGAATAGATTCTATGGTTTGTTGCATCACTCCATCCTCTGCTGCTACCACCAATATGACAATGTCAGTAACATGGGTACCTCTTGCTCTCATGGCTGAAAAAGCTGCATGTCCAGGAGTATCAAGGAAAGTTATCTTTTCCCCAGAAGGCAAATGCACTGTGAACAACCATATACAGTACATTTTAAGATCAACATTTCACATTCCTTTACTTGATCTATTGCAAATCAAACATCACTCCTCTGGGAACTATTTTAATACTGATGACACATTTTAGGCAGAGAGATAACTGTGTGCATGGAGGTCAAAACACTTTTAACTCATCAGGAAAGAAAAGGTGTCCTGGGATCTTTTATAAGCCAAAAACATCTAAATATTATTTCAGCTGCACAGACAACTGTGCAAACACTTCAAAGGTCCATCCACATAGTTATGACAGTTATCACAAGTTATGATTTCCTTTTTCACTGACAGCAAGTCAGCCCATTGAGAGTAACCTGTTTAACACACAAGCACGTGCACTTGAATCCTACCAAGAAAAGCACCAATGTGTTGTGTAATGCCTCCTGCTTCCATCGATGCCACTTGAGTTTTTCGTAGACTGTCAAGTAAAGTTGTTTTTCCATGATCAACGTGGCCCAAGATAGTAACAACTGGGGGCCGTGGGGTTAGTACTGCTGGGTCTGCAGGAGGCCTACAATTAAAATTAAAACATGTTTTGTAAAGACCAAAGTTCACTGAGTGACACACATATCCACTATGGCTAACAAAGAGTGATGAAGAGGTGAGGCCAGCTTCTCACCACTGTAAGCATAAATCCCAGCCACACCACACAGGCCTCCTAGTGCCTGGTCTTACATTAGTGTATCAGTTAATAAAGCAATTCAATATACTAAAGAAGTGGCTTTTCCTTCAGAAAATGGCACAGAAAGAGCTCACCCAATACAAAACCAATTTGAGTATGTTTTATGGCCAAAGAAATCAAAATATAAAATTTACCTTTTAAATATTATCAGACTGCATATACCAGGTATTACCAACATACCATCAAAACCCCACAGCATATGAAAAATACTTACTTGCAGAAAAAAATAGGACAAAATAAGCCCAAAAGAACAATTCACAGCTTACCTTTTCACAGCATCTGTGTTCTCTCTTTCTTTTTCCTCTTTCAGTTTTGCTGATTTATACTTCATTCCTGACTTTTTAACAACTAGCTTGATTTGGTCCTCATGTAAGACAGACTCTGGTTCCAGTGAATCAAGGTCAGTGTCTGTGTATAACAGCGCTTCATAAATATGATCTGAAGAAAAAAAGGCATTTAACAATTAACCTCTAAAAACATGCAGGACCAATAAAACCCACTTCAAACAGTTTAAGACTTTTCATTAGTAGATTATATCATGCTAATAAGTTTCACTCACCATTTTTTCTTTAGGTAAATTTATCTAAAAGTTCCTGTTACGTTACATACTTGTAGAGATAATTTGATCTGGAAAGATTTACTGAAAATTAGATCCTACATTCTTATTTTTCACTCAAATTTTCATAGCCTACTTTCCCACTAACCCATAACAAACAACTGAAACTCTTGAAACAACTGAACATCTAAACTAAACAGCTAAGAAGTTATTCAAGGAGGAAGAAAATTTCATCTCTTTGTTCATGTGCCACTTTTATTGGTAGTAGAAATACAGAACATACTGTGGTATAGTTGAAAATTGCTCAAATTGAACTAAGAATCACTACAAATCTCTCAGCAATGTACAGCAAGACATGACTGACTTTTTAGCTCCTCCTCTCACTGCTGAGAGGGAGGTTTGCCAGAAAAAGTACTCAGCTAGGTAAAAAGAGATTGGTGATGAATATTATACAGATACAGAATTATTACAAATATCGGTAGTGAAAACATGCTAATAATCCCCTTAAAACATGACTGAAAACTGGTCAAGCTGAGCCGCTATACAAACAGGAATGGTTTAAAAGCACAGCCCTGTTTTCTGTGACTCAGTTATCAGGGCAGTCACCTAAGAGGGGAGTGCTTCCAGACAAGTCCTTCCCACTCTCAGTTAATCAAATGACTGTTTTAATTAAATACATATTACTTCTGAATCCAAGATTCCTGCTCCCAAGTAAATATCCTAGGGTTGAATTATGAGCTGAAATTCTTACTCTCTTCTCTCTCAAACCATGAATTCTTTACTCACAGGAGACCAGGTCTGACTAACTAGGTTGCAGCATTTTTCCTTACAGAATTCCTTACAGAATAATTCAGCACTTGGGAAACACAGTCATGAAGAGCAGCCTGTGTGGATCTGAAGCCTTTCTGCTGAAGATGGAAGACAGTCCTGGCTTCTTTACATCAAAGTGTCTTGTCTGGTAAGGTGGGTGTCACAAACTCTTTACGCGTTACACTGCTGTTGTGTCTACCAACATTTGCTCTCTCTCTGATCAAATATTTTTAAGACATAAGTTACTTTGTATGGGTACAATCTAGCTTGCTAAGGGAAGGACTAGTAACCACTAAATACTGCCATTGTAGGCATTTTTGCTTTTACCACTTGTTAAAGTGTCATGATTGAATGACAGTTAAAATACATCTCAAACAACAGAGCAGACTCTCACCTATGTCTTTACCCATAGCTTGAGCAAGTTCTTCAACAGTCATCTTCTGCCGTATCTCCACTTCACCTTTTGTCAGTGGTATCTTCCTTTTCTTCTTTTTTGTCTCCTACATGGAATTAGACACGTATATAGGAACACATAGCTGGCATAAACTAAGAAATAATAAAAACAACATTAAAAAGACAATGGTCTCAAGCCATGGTGTAAACACTTTTTTTTTTACGATACTAAAAACTGACAATAAATGAATGAACACATATTGAATATTTTAAATGCATAGCATACAACAGTTAATATTTTTTCATTGTTCAAAACAAGGAAAAAATCAACAAAATAATTTGCATTTTTTCTTGTAATAACTTCATTTGCAAGATTCATGATGCTGCTGGTGTAAGCACTTTAAGTCAATATTTGTGAGGGAGTCACAATCCAGTCATATATTAAATACATTTGGTCTTATAAACTTATAATAACTTCTCTATATGTATTAATACAGGTCCTTAATTTGCCATGTAAATGCTCAAACTGAGCTCTTGTACTTTGAAATCTCATAAAGCAGAGACTATTGGATTTGGTTAATTACCTCCTTTGTAGCTAAATGTCTGTGTTGTGATAAGGCAATACTGATTAATTTATCTTTTTGCCAGAGCTGTGGGTACAGAAGCATGGACCACATGGGATGTGCAGAAGACTGCACAGGCCTCCATTGTGCTCTGTTAACTCTTCCGTAGGAGAGAGAACGCAGCTGTTGGCAGGCACCACGTAACTGCACCAGATTTTCAAACTTTAGTATCAGCCCTCGATTCATTTCCTCACTGAAAACACAAAGGACACATAGAAATTAGTCTCAAAGCTGAAAGATATTCTTTCCTATAATATACAGGAAGACAAGGCACAAACGCTATGTTTGAAAAATGGGGGTTTTAATGATGAAAAATTTGAACTATTTGGTAACTGTTCCGATTTTTCAGTTTCCTTAAGTGCTTCACCCTTCCCCGCTATCCCATTGCAAACACACAGATAATTGCCACAACATGCAAGTCTTCCACCTGTCTCCACCCATCTTCAATATAAACTATTAAAATTCAGTTTCTTTGACACCACCTAAACAAAAGGGACATTGGCAATCCAGATATTGGTTATACAGGTGCAATCTCTAAGCCAGTAAAACATTTGCAAAATGCTTACATGTGCATATACCACTGGTAAAAGGCTGCATTACAGTAGTAATACCAGTGTTGTCATATGGACAGAGATGTCCCTTGAGCCTAAGCCCTGGTTTAGCAATTAAGCTTTTCAAGACACTTCTGTGAGACCACCCATCTTGTTTTAACCTTAACTTTGGTTTGAGTCATTTTGCTAATTATCCTGTACAACAGTCTCCCATTTGAACATCTCTTGTTCAGAGTTGCCTATTTTGTCCTGCACAGTGATGCCATTCTCTATACCTTCTAAATTTTCTTTCAGAGGTGGCTGTGTACCATCTTTTGAGCAGCTCCAAACACGTGAATTTGTATCAGTTCCTCTCAGAATGACTGTGGTCCCTTTAAAAACTCAGTGGTATCCGGATGCCTGCAGGAAGTGAACAGATGACAAACTAACCAACGAAAACCAATTACTTTTTTTTTTTTTTCCTCTCCCTAAAGAGAACTTTAAAGGGGCAGAATCGGTAAAACCCAGGAGTCCCCCGTAGCTGCTAAAAGACGCTGCATCCGTAAGTAACTACCGTATGCCCCAAAACTAAGATAAGATCAAGGCAAGACTGGAGAAGCTCACTAGAGGTTGTTAACTGCCAGGAAACCACTCCTGATTCCCGGGGCCGCTGGGTCACCAGTGTCGGGGACAGGCGACCCCTCTAGGTTGTACTTATCGTTTTGGCTAGCACTGCACAGAAGCCACCAGGCTACTGTGTTTGCCTTTTGGCTAACAAACGGCGTTCAGCCCCCGGGGCAAGGAACAGCTGCCTCAGAAACAGCCTCACCCTGCTGCCAGCGAGACTACACCGCACCGATGCCCACTGCAAGGTCGCCAAGCTCCAAGGACCGGCCAGCTGCAGCCTTCCCCGCAGCCACCACCCCCCATACCCTCCCCCAGTTGTCCCCCCGCCCCGGGGACAGCAGTGGCCGGAAGCGAGTGCCGAACCGGACCGGACCCGGCCCACCCACCCCTGTCAGCCCCACTGAGGGACACAACTGCCTCCCACGCGCCACCAACTGCCGTCCCCCCACTTCACCGCCCCTGCCTGGCGCCGGGCGAGCCGCTCCCTGCGCATGCGCCAGAGGGGACAGGGCGGGGCAGAAGTGGGGGAGGAGGAGACGGGACGACCGCGCCGGCGCGCGACGCAACGGCCATCTCCGCAGGGGCGGGCGGAGCCTCCGCTGAGCGCAGGCGGGAGGTGGCCTCTGGCTTCGCGTTTTTTAAAAAACTCTCTATACGCAATATATATTAAAAATGCATATGTGCACACACATATTTTAGGGTGGGTGACTTCAGTGCCTGGCAGGGTTATGGAACAGATCATCCTGGGGGCAATCACACAGCACCTGCAGGATGGACAAGGGATCAGACCCAGCCAGCACGGGTTCAGGAAGGGCAGGTCCTGTCTGACCAACCTGAGCTCCTTTTATGATCGGGTGACCCGTCTGGTGGATGAGGGGAAGGCTGTGGATGTGGTCTGTCTGGACTTCAGCAAAGCCTTTGACACTGTTTCCCACAGCATTCTCCTGAAAAAGCTGTCAGCCCACAGCTTGGACAGGGGCACTCTGTGCTGGGTTAGGAACTGGCTGGAGGGCCGGGCCCAGAGAGTGGTGCTGAACGGTGCTGATCCAGTTGGTGGCCGGTCACCAGTGGTGTCCCCCAGGGATCAGTGCTTGGCCCAGTCTTGTTTAATATCTTTATTGATGATTTAGATGAAGGGATTGAGTCCATCATCAGCAAATTTGCAGATGACACTAAGCTGGGGGGGAGTGTGGATCAGCTGGAAGGCAGGAGGGCTCTGCAGAGGGACCTGGACAGACTGGAGAGTTGGGCTGATTCCAACGGGATGAGGTTCAACACGGCCAAGTGCCGGGTCCTGCACTTTGGCCACAACAACCCCATGGGGAGCTCCAGGCTGGGCACAGAGTGGCTGAGAGCAGCCAGGCAGAGAGGGACCTGGGAGTCTGGATTGACAGGAAGCTGAACAGGAGCCAGCAGTGTGCCCAGGTGGCCAAGAAGGCCAATGGCATCCTGGCCTGCATCAGGAACAGCGTGGCCAGCAGGTCCAGGGAAGTGATTCTGCCCCTGTACTCAGCCCTGGTGAGGCCACAGCTCGAGTCCTGTGTCCAGTTCTGGGCCCCTCAGTTCAGGAAGGAGATTGAGGTCCTGGAGCAGGTCCAAAGGAGGGCAACCAGGCTGGTGAAGGGACTCCAGCACAAGTCCTGTGAGGAGAGGCTGAGGGAGCTGGGGGTGTTCAGCCTGGAGAAGAGGAGGCTCAGGGGAGACCTCATCGCTCTCTACAACTCCCTGAAAGGAGGCTGGAGCCAGGGGGGGGTTGGGCTCTTTTCCCAGGCAACTTTCAACAAACAAGAGGGCATGGACTTAAGTTGTGCCAGGGGAAGTTTAGGTTGGATATTAGAATTTCTTTACGGAGAGGGTGATCAGACATTGGAATGGGCTGCCCAGGGAAGTAGTGGATTCTCCGTCCCTGGAGATATTTAAAAAGAGATTGGATGTGGCACTCAGCGCCATAGTCTAGTAACTGCAGCGGTAGTGGTCAAGGGTTGGACCTGATGATCTCTGAGGTCCCTTCCAACCCAGCCGATTCTATGATTCTATGAGGTAGTAGCTTTTTTTTGCAATCAATATCTTCCACCTCTCATCTAAAGGGTTAAGATGGCTGATTTTTTGTTAAAAGTTCTCCCTAATTTGACATCTCCAAAATAATATCGCCTAACAGACTAGGAAAAAAAAAATACATGAGCAAGCTCTGCAATTGTGGTTTTTTTTGTTTTTTTTTTTGAAAAATCCTCAGTGTTCCCTTCTCAAAGCTGTTCGTCAAACAATACTCCCAAAGTGCATCCTATGACATCCTCTTGCCTTGAGGTCCTCTCCGGACATCTTCCCCAGCCACCTCCATCGGACAGCTGCAAATTGAATTCCCTGTGTTGTAACTAATTCCCTCTACATGTGCTGTATTTGACACACCTCTGCCCTCAGTGTGGGACTTGGGGTAGCTCCAGTGTGTCATTTTCTGCACGCTTGGTAGGTGTAGCTATGTGTTTTCCTGCCCTCGGAACTCGCTTCTGCAAGTACTTGGTCATTTATGTCGAGTAGTGAAAAAAATATATGTCCTGTGTTCCAAAGGCACTACCTGATGAATAATCCTGGTACAAACTGATACCTTAAAACACACAAGGCCCTCAAGGGTTTCTCCAAAAGTAAAATGAGAAAAATAACCTCACAAATAAAGTGTAGTAAAAAAGCTCAAATATCAAAGGTTGTGCATATCAAAGTGCATTAAATGCAGTCTGTGTTGCTCTACAGAGAAAAAGCAGGCAGCAAAGTGAGCTCACATACAGTGCTGAGCTGCCATTCTGCAAGCTGAGAGCACTGAGTCTTTCACCACATGGGACTCTGGTGAGTCTGGGAGTGACCTGGAAAACGTTTTATTCAAAAGATAAATTTAGCATGCAACACAGTTACCAGAGTTCACTGCAGATCTGCTTTTTGAGTTGATCTTTCATTGGATGCTGCCTGGAAATATTTCTGTGTGCTGCGAGGCTCTGGGAATTAGCGTGGGGTTGTATTTTCTCCACATGTCTCTTAACCACAGATTCATGCTGTTTTGATTTAAATATTTATTATAGGCTGCCTGTTTTTCTGAAGGGCAAACTGAAAATAATTTCTGATGTCATAGGTTAGGATGATGGTTTGGACTGTAGTACAGTTTTCTGCTTAACTGTGGCTGTTAATGCTTGGCTTTGTCCTTTAGTTGCAATTCTTTATTATTATTGGCTGTCTTTAAAAAGAACCATTTGATTATTCACTTCTTGCTTGTAGTGTGCACAATTAACTAAATAAATAATTTACCTTGTTTTGACTTTTCTAGCTTTGAATTTTTCTTAACTTCCTTATTTAGCTGCAGTACTTTCACCAAAAGTGTAGATTGGCAATGCACCTGAAATTACAGTAAGAACATAAGAAAAATTGAATGGGTACATATTTGAGATAATTACCTATTTTGAAACCAGTATTTGAACCATATAAAGTTCACATTGGATGTGAAAACCTAGTGTGCATCAAAGCAGTGTATTGTTGTAATGTCACTATTTGACAAAGAAAGAGATTGTTTTGGTTTTTAAGAAACATGAAATCTTTTGAGCTGTTCAGGAGGGGATGTACAGGGAGTTGTATGAAGAACTGTTACGGTTGCAGAACTTTGTTCCCCAGCTAGAGTAAGGCCAAAGGAAGACAGCTGGAGGCCCATGGAGCTGTAAGATGGGACAGACAGATTTTTCTGCCCGTCAGCAGACAGCAAGCTGTGGTCTCTAATGTGTCTCAGGATCACAGAGCTGTGGATGTTGAGGGATGCCTCTGGAGACTGTCTCAGCTGCTGGAGTGAGCTAGAATTGTGCGCAGAATTGTGTTTTGAATATCTCCATGGAAGGAGATTTTGCTGCCTCTCTGGTCATCCTATTCCAGTGTTTGGTTTTAAGGCAAGAGCCTCAGCAAGGACTCTGAATTGTCTTGCTTTCAGCTCAACTCGATGGCCAAGACTGCTAATCTTTTAGAAGTACATGCCATGTTCACAGACTTCAGATATACGTTACAAGAAAAATTCCACCAAAACAACTTCCAGAGTAGAAGGCATCTTAGGGTGAGTACAGGGATCTAGTTAGGTCAGGTAGAGAAAAGATTAGGAAGACAAAAGGCCAGCTGGAGCTCAATCTGGCTACTGCCATAAAGGACAACAAAAAAAAGTTTTTACAAATACATCAGTAACAAAAAGGGTGCTGGGGAGAATATCCAACCCTTACTGGCTGTGGGAGAAACATTGCAACCAAAGATGGACAAGGCTGAAATACTTAATGCCTTCTTTCTTTCTGTCTTCATTAGTCAGACCAGACACTCCCAGGGTATTCAGCCCCTTGAGCTGGAAAATGAGGACAGAGAGCAGCACAACCCCCTCATAATCCAGGAGGAAGCATTTAATGACCCTCTATGGCACCTGGACACCCACAAGTCCATAGGGCCAGAAGGGATTCACCTGAGAGTATTGAGGGAGGTGGCAGAGGAGCTCACCAAGCCTCTCTCCACCATGTACCAACAGTCCTGGATAACAGGGGAGGTCCCACATGACTGGAGGCTTGCCAGTGTGACACTCATCTGCAGGAAGGGCTGGAAGGAGGATCCGGGGAGCTACAGGCCTGTCAGCCTGACCTAAGTGCCCATAGAAAAACTATGGAACAGTTCACACTGAGTGCACTCACACAGCAAGTGCAGGACAGCCAGGGGATCAGGTCCAGCCAGCACGGGTTCAGGAAAGGCAGGTCCTGCCTGACCAACCTGGTCTTGTTCTATGACCAGGTGACCCACCCAGTGGACAGACAAGGGGAAGGCTGTGGATGTTGGCTACCCAGACTTTAGTAAAGTTTTTGATATTGTCTCCCACAGCACTCTCCTAGAGAAACTGGCAACTCATGGCACTCTTTGTTGGGTTAGAAACTGGCTACATGGCAAGGCCCAGAGAGTTTTACACAACCAGTGGTGTTCCCCAGGGCTCAGTTTTGGAGCTGATCATCCTCAGTATCTTCCTTAATGTCTAGATGAGGGGATTCACTACTTCCTTAGTAACTTTGCAGATGACACCAAGTTGGGTGGGAGTGTTGATCTGCTTGAGAGTAGGAAGGCTCTGCAAAGGGCGCTGGGCAACCAGTGGGACCAATGGGACAAGGTCAAAAAATGAGGTTTAACAAGTCCAAGTGCAGCGTCCTGCACTTTGGTCACAACAACTCCATGCAGTGCTACAGACTTGGAAGGAGTGTCTGGAAAGCTGCCAGCCAGAGAAGGAGGACCTGTGTGTGCTGATTGACAGCTGGCTGAACATGAGCCAGCAGTGTGCCCAGGTGGCCAAGAAGGCCAACAGCATCCTGGCTTTTATCAGGAATAGTGTGGCCAGGAGGAGGAGGGAAGTGATTGTGCCCCTGTACTCAGCACTGGTCAGGCTGCTCCTGGAGTACTGTGTCCAGTTCTGGGTCCCTCACTACAAGAAAGACTTTGAGCTGCTGGAGTGAGTTCAGAGAAGGGCAACCAAGCTGGTGAAGGGTCTGGAGAACAAGTCCTGTGAGGAGAGGCTGAGGGAATTGGGAATGTTTAGTTTGGAGGAGCCTGAGGGGAGACCTTATTGCTCTCTACAATTACCTGAAAGGAGGTTCTAGGGAGGTGGGTGCTGGCCTCTTCTCTTGTGAACAGTGATAGGACAAGAGGAAGTGGCCTGAAGTTGCACCAAGGGAGGTTTAGACTAGATCTGAGGAAGAACTTTACTGAGAGAGTAGTTGTGCAGTTGGGTGTGCTGGCCTGGGAGGTGCTGGACTCACCATCCCTTGAAGTATTTAAAAACTGTGTAGATGAGGCACTTCAGGGCATGCTACAGATACCGATTTATAATATGTATGTATTAGTCAAGGGGGTGGAGGTATCGACAGCTGGATGTAGTGATCTTCGAGGCCATTTCCAGCTGCGACAATTCCGTGATTATGTGAAGTGTTACAGCACTAATATATGCAGCCGTTATATCCAAGTCTGAAGCTTAGGGACTTTTTTTCCGTATCAACACTTATTGCACAAATATTCTATTTACAGCTCGCTTCGTGCTCAAAACCTGCTCACGCACCTCGTTCAGCAGCCACTCCAGCTCTATCTCCTCCACCGCAGCGGAGTCCCCGAGTGCTTCAAAGCGGGACCCCATCCCAAACCTCCGGCAGCCGCCATTTTACGGCCGCGGCAGCCGCCGCTCAGCAGGAAGGGACGGAGGGGGCGGCCCTGCCCCTCCCCTAAGGAGCAGGAGGTGATGGCGGCCGTGCCGGAGCTGCGGGAGGCTCTGGCGGAGCGACTGAGGGACTTGGGCATCGCCACGGTCACCGCCGAGCACCCCCAGGTAGGGCTGGGGCTGCCGCAGCCGCCTCACCCCGCGGTAAGCGCTGCCTCGGCCCCTTCCGAGCCGGCTGCGGCGGCAGCGTGCGACCGCGGTGCCTCTTGGCATCGTCCGGGTCTTTTTAAAAAAATACGGAAATAAAAGTCGACGCATGGGTAGGGCAGAACAAGCTACAGGGCACTTTTGGTTTTGTTTGTGGTTTTTTTTTTTTTTTTTTTTTTTTTTTGTTTGGTTTTTTTTTTTTTTTTTTTTTTTTTTTTTAGTATAATCCAGTAGCAGTGTGGAACGTGTTAAACTAGACTTTGCATGTCTTGTTAAATGGGCCTGGCAGAAAGTTTTTGGTTTTTTAAGGGGCTGTTTTGAGCACAGCCACCAGGTTGTTCCCCTTCTGTGTTTCTGTCCTTCAGACCCCCCTTTTCCCCCTCTGCTTTCCTAGGGGGAAAAGCCCATCCACTGCTTTTACTGTGAAGTTAGCATCATCCAAGATGCTTTCCAAACTTTTCCAACTCCCAGTTAAAAGGGAACACACCACATCATTTGCAATCTGTGACGGAGCCATGAAAAGCAAGGCTGCTGGGACTGCTTTGTTGGATTTTTAGGAGTGTGACATTCTTACTGTACGAGAAATTATTCAGAAAGTGTGCAGGAGCAGTATGTCACATTTTATTTGCATTGTTTTAAACTTTTCCTCATTAAAATGTATAGTTTTTAGGCTGAACATAACATTCAGTCTTTTCCAAGTATTTAACAAAAGATATCTGCCAGTACACAGCTGGAAGTCTAATGGGATATAGTCTCATGCTACACTATTTTCCAGGTGTTCACTGTTGAAGAAATGATGCCCCATGTCCAACACCTGAAAGGAGGTCACAGTAAAAACCTTTTTCTGAAAGACAAGAAGAAGAAAGGGTTCTGGCTGGTGACTGTTCTGCACAACAGGCAAATAAATTTAAATGATCTTGCTAAAAAACTGGGTGTTGGAAGTGGAAACCTAAGATTTGCCGATGAAAATGCCATGCTAGAAAAACTCAAAGTGGGCCAGGGCTGTGTGACACCACTAGCCCTCTTCTGTGACAAGGGAGATGTGACATTGGTACTGGATGCTAACCTTCTGGAAGGTGGCCATGAGAAGGTGTATTTTCATCCAATGACAAATTCTGCAACTATGGGCTTAAGCCCTGATGACTTTTTGAAATTTGTGAGGTCAACAGACCATGATCCCATCATCATACATTTTGATGAAGACATGAAGTAGATGAAGGTCACTTTTTTATTACCAAGCATGGATTTTGTAAAGCAAAACTGATGAAAGTCTCATTTCAAGTAAAATTTAAAAAAACAGGCTTATTCTTCCTTTATTATTTCAGTTCTGTAAATGTATACTGTATAATCTGGTGAGAAAAAAAAATTACTGTCTTCAGACTATTAGAAGTTAACAGTATTTTTAAAAAGACAGGACATGTTTGCAATCTACAACTAAGTAACTAGTAAATAGAAAAGGCATTATTTAAATAATATTACAGTCTTTAAATAACATGGATAAAACTGGAATTCCCTATGTGTGGTTCTGGCCCTGAAGGTCTAAACTTAAAACAGCATCATTAGGAAATCACAAATGAACTCAGAAGTTCTAAAATATTTGTCAATACACATTGGACAGAGATGTCTAGGTTGTGTACCTGTACCCATTTATCCCCTACTATGTGTTGCTTTTCAGTATTTTTACCTGGAAAAAAATAGCTTCGCTACACTACAGAAAGTGTGTTTGATTGTCGATGTTTTTAGTTGCATTTTCTCTTTCACAGTATCCTCCCCTTGGGAAATACAGTGTCTTCTGGCAGTTTGCAGATGACACAGCTATGTATGGCTGAGAACAGTAAGTGCAGTGGGGCAACAAGTACCCACATAAAACCCAGCGACAGGAGCAGTGAGAGACAAAATGTGAAGATGTTTGGAAAAGAGCTTTTGAACACAGCTGAATGAAAATGTCATGCACAAACGATGCCTGAAGGCAAGGAATGGTGTCAATGCAACAGAACAGAAAGTGAAACAGAAGAATACAGAAGCATAAAAAATCCCACATCAGAGGACTGGCGATCTTAGGTGCCCACTTGCTACTGTGTCATGCTACAGGATGCAATACTAGCAGTGAGAAAGGGAAACACTTAAAAAACCAACCCCACAAGGCAAAAATACACCAATTTGTCTCAAGTTTGTTTGGCCATTCAAAATGGCCAAAATAGTTCTATGAGCTGAGAACATCAAAAATACTTACGTGTTAGATTGTTAGGTTTCCGTGTAAGAAAGTGAAATCTTTAATTGTACACAAGGACCATAACAGTAAGGAAAGCATCGTTTAGGGCAAGGGAAGATACTTCACAAACATCCCTACCATGGTTCCTTCATTTCTGAAGGATTTGGCTCCTGTTCTCACAGATGTGAACTGAATGACAGCAGTTTAAATTCTGCTCTCCACGTTAGAAAGACACAAAACAGCCCCATCCATCATGACATATAGGGGAGGTCACTAGAAAGTTGTCCAGATAAGCATGATTTCACATTTGTTGTTAAATAAAAGTCTGAAAGGAACATTTGGTATTAGGAATATTGGGTTGATTAATGAACTCTAAATTGAAAACTTACTATATTGGTTAGATATTAACATAACAGTCTTATGTGTCTTAAAAAGTAAAATTTATCTTAACCCTCTGCCTGCACTCACTTTCCCTCCCCTCTTAAGTTTTCTTCTTTGTGGTACCCCAAAATCCTTTTATCACGTAAAAAAAAAAAGTTGGCCATTTTTTTTAAATTCAGAGAGCTTTAAATGTGAAACAATGTTTTAAAGACATGCACAACAGTTTACTATCCTTCACAAATCTTAAAATCTGTACTGCCTAAAACTTAAATCTGTACTACCTGAAACTTAACTACTTCTGTCCTCACTTGTCCCAGCAAAAATAATGACAAAGGTAGAAATCAAATCTTCAGATACTACATTTGGCAAATCTATACTGATATAATTGTGTTTCTACACTGGTCTACACAAATAAACAACACAAAACAAATTACACGCTGTCCAGAAAAATTCTGCCACAGTTTTATGGGTTTTCTTCTGGCAGAAATACTGAACACATCACCAGCTGACCACAATGTTCTTACTGAACACCAACATCCTTTCAGGAACACCAGTTTCCAGAAAAAGTGTGTATAAATGTACACACAAAATAAGAATTAAAATTATTTGGTTTGGCATTTTAATAACATCATTAATAAATGTATACAATGGCAAACATTTAAAAAAATCAGTATGTGAAGGAAATTACAGTTTTAAATAACAGCTTTTAAAGTTTTGTTTCACACCTAGGTACATTCCTTTAAGGCAGTTGTATTAATATCAAAGCATTATTTACATATACATTATAATCTAACTCTAAAAATCATACATAAGCTCCTTTGTTGAGGCTGCATCATGTCTTGGAAAAAGTTTAGAAATAATACATATTGGAAATGCTACTAAATCCTCAACAGACCATCAGAAAAGTAAATAAAAATTTTTAATTGTATAGTACTACAGCCGCTTTTTTAATCTCAAACAAGCAGTGGCTGATTTGGCAACTCTTGCAATAAAAGGCTGTGTGTACACTCCTGTTGTAGGTGTCCCAACAGCTGCTGGGTTCTTCCCCTGGAAGGTCGTGTTTCAGAAAATCAAAGTGGCTCCCAAATGAAATGTACATTTTTATTTTCTTTTAAGGGCACGGACTGGAATTATTAATAACGGAAAAATAATTTAAAAATCATCAGAGCAGAGAGAACCAGACTGCTGTTCTGCTCTGAAACCTCTTTGCAAAAGAAGGTGCTGGGAGAAGTGGATTCTGATCTCATTAATGCAAAGGTATCCCTTATGCTGCTCTTTGCTAATTTGGCAAATACATCCCCAAATCCCACTTTGGCCTCTGCAGTGATGCAGACAAAGTGGGTCAAACCCTGTTTATGATGGCACAGATAGACATGAGCCAGGACTCTGGCACACAGACCTGACCTCTGCTGGACTCCGCCCTAGTAAGACAGGGTCTGCCCCCAGCCTCCTGCTGATTCTCTCAAACAAGGAAATTTTGCCACAGGTTTTGAATGAGAGGGGTTCATTTCTAATACACATCATCAGTTAAATAATAAAGTTTGTGACAACACCCTGGCTGTGACTGCACAGATGCCTTCAGGATGCATAATAATATGCAAAAAGCAAGTGCTGAAGTTGTCATGGGTGATCTTGGACAACTTAATGAATACAGAAAATGTAATACAAGAGCTGAGCTAATAAATATTTGTCAGGAAAAGTCCGTGTGACAAAAACTGCCCAGCCAGGTGTGATGAGAGCAGGTTATGTGTGCCATGGCAATGTGCTGCTCCTGCCTAATTCCCAAAGTCTTGGAGAATCTACATCAACATACACTGCTGCTGAGGTGCTCTGAATACAAACAGCATTTGGCACTACAGTTGAAATCTGTTCATTCAAGACACGTGTGTTCTTCTACAGTGACATTACTGAAGGGCTAGGGTTTAACAGTTTGAAATGCATCAGTCCTCTGTTGTCAGACAGCTAGGAGGATCCAATCACAATTAGACCCTGAAACGAACTTCAGAATCTGAGTTTCCTAATATTTGTTGTATTTCAATCCTTTTTCATAGCAGCTATGCCTTTAGTAAGGGCTACTGGCATTCCAGATTTTCTATCTTCTCCTATGAAATTCATTAAAGGAAATTTTTCCTTCAGTTTTCATGGCTCTGCTTATACTGCAGTACCACAACGGCGCAGAAACCAGGATTGGCACCAGAGTTTTATTGCTAAGAGTACTTTTCTCCTGGACCACGTCTGTCTGTTTCACCTGGGTGTGTGGGGAGAAACTGCCAGTGTGAGCTGGTAATCATAATAAACCAATTACCTGAATGAAATACCAGAAATGTCCTCAGAGGATGAATTGGAATACTATATGGTGGAAAGCTGCAAAATTTGTCCTATTTTCATGTAAGAAAAAAACCCAAGAGAAACATTAAAGTTTTCTGCGAAAACATCCCCTGCTGAACAAAGTATTTATACTGAAAACCAAAATATTTGGTTTAGATCTAGGTATTTTAGCACATTTTATATCACAAAAAGTATTTCAGAAAGAAGTAAGTTTAAGGGAAAAAGAAAAAAAAAATCAAACCCAGAATATTATTTCCCTTTCTAAAGCTTATTTAACTATCCTCTTTTTTTCTCCTTTTTAACAAATTTTCAGGAAAGTAAAAAAAATAACTTGCCAGTATCCTTCTGAATCTGCTGAACTGCATTCTCTTTCCAGTGAAAAATGATTCCATTACAACTGTCTGGCTTGAAGGATTATAAATGAAAACACCCATAAACCCCAAGAAACAAGTTGTTAGCAAGGTGCTGAAGCTGTAGTGGCTCTGTCATGCACGAGCCATTTGCAGGTAGTCTGCAACCCCACCTCTGCAAACAGGTTACCCTCACCTTGAATTATGTGAATGCAGAGAGCAGACGCTCTTAGAACATGAAGGGGAATGTGCTGATGGATTTGTAATAAAATACAGTTATGATCACTCATTCTGCATCTGCTTTTAAGTTCACGTACACTTCATTTGAGTTCTCTGCAAATGCTTCCAAGACAACAGATTTATGCAACTACTGCATGTACCAATAACATTTGTTGACTTTAATATAAATCAATAATGAACAAAATGTCTTATCAATAAAAGATAACCTTAAGTAGAACTGACTGTAAAATGCTTATGATATTATTTACATTTCTTTTTGCCATCAAGAAACCTCCTAAGACACAATCAGCTCATGTCAAAAGACAAAAAATTAAAAAAAAACAGTCAACACACAAACATCATCAGACAGTCTTATCCTGGAAATGCCATTTGTTGAAAACAGTCTTATGTTAAAATAAAAGTTACAGAAAAAGCATACCTGACAACTTCCTGTCAGAAACATCTGCACATATATATGCAGAATAACTTGGGAATGTGAAAAACACAAAATGACGAACAATTTCTATGCAACACAATTATCCCATGACTCCCCCCTTTTTGTTAGTTATCGAACTTTTTCAGGTATGTAAACAAATTTTTGTCTTGCAGTATGCAACAAAAATCAGCATAAACTTTTTAAGAGTAATTCCATGCAGATTATGCTAACCAAATAAGGCAGTGAAGTGCCAGAAAGCTGTGAGGTTTTTGTATCTGTATATACAGTCAAGTTCAACAAAATACTACAGCATTTGTATTTTAGATTTACAGAAGTAAGTATAAACTGCTAGTTATGGGGGGGGTTTTTTGGCTAATTATTAGCAGAAGCTTAAGCAAATCAGTGGCTAATTTCATAAACATAAGATGAAAGAAGTTTGTTTTGTTGTTTTTGTTTTTGTTTTTTTTTCCTGGAGTAATTCTTGAGACCTTAAAATTCTTGGTCCTTAGGGAGATGAGAACTGTTCTTTATTCAGTAGATCTTAACAGTGCAATGTGCAATAATTCCTAAGACCATCTAAAAAATTTTCGGCAGTAGACTCCAGTAGAGCTCCTTGATTCAAGGAAGGAAGGTAGGTAGGTTTTTATTTCTTGCCTGCTCTAGTCACGAAGGATGTAAAAAATTCACTTAATTTTTATTAATGATTCCTACAGTCGCTCTCGTTACTTCAGATATAAAGGCTTCAACTGAGATACTGAAGGACACTTTTCTCTCTGTGTTCAGTTGAAAGGTAGAAAGAGAAAAGAACATAAGAAAAGCTTAAAGTGTGAAAGTAAATAATACAGAGGTAAGTCACTAACAGAACTAACAGCACTAATAGCATGCATAAAAGATGTTTTAATGAAGTCAAGAGAAGGACAGAATGCCAAAGACAAGCTTTATATAAAGGCCATTTCCTTGTAGTTTAGAATATTTCATATGTTTTATTAAAATATTCTTTGAGATTTATCTGTCCCTTTCTAAGAACTGACTTCAATATTAATTCTTAAGTGTGATTGCTTTGAACTTTCTTCTTCAAGAGATTTGAAAAATAAAAATATTTACAGGTAAAAGGCTTAATGAGATGAAGCTCTCTGCCTACACAAGCAAAATAATTGCTGAAAACCAACCTGTTCTGGCTTAACTAATAAGCAAGATAGAAGCCAGTTAAGCAAGCAGTATTTACATCTGGTTAATGCAATGTGCACTTGTTTGTATATGTAATGCTGTTAGTTTGTTGTAAATGAAATTAATCTCATTTACATTTTGGGCAGGAAACTCACCACTTGGCCCACATCTCATGTAGTGGGTAATAGAATTAGGAGCTTTGTTGCTCCCTAGACCTGCTTTTTGAATTTCTGCTTTCTGGGATAGCTTCCACATCTGCAGAGAAAAGCATTTCATGTTATTCATTGTGTTTATCAGGACATGAAAACAACCCTCATGCATTAAAATATATTCTACTTATTAGTAAAGCAAAAGGATATATAAACACTTTTTGTTTTAGAGGAAAAGACAGAGGAGAGGGATAGAAGAAACTCACTGGAAATTACTACTCAACTACACTCATTTAGCTTAGCATTTAGAATAATCAGGCATTATTTTCAGAGCCACAGATATACTTAACTTACACTAACCCTAATTTTCTGGCTGTATGAAAAGAAAAAAAATAAATCAGGTGTAGCAGAGATCATAACTTGTCTTTGCATTTTTTACCTGCTACACATTGGCAGAAATGCTCACATTCAATTCTGTAGAACAGAAAATCTTTGCATGCAGCAGCCTGAACATGCAAATCTTAAAATGCAGCATCTTAATTTACTAGTCACTTAAAGCAAAGCATCAAGCAAACCTGTAACTGCAAGCAAATTACTCAGTCTGAACAACAAAACCTTTTTTGGCCAGCAGCCACAAATTGAGTGTTTATAATTAACATGCAAATTCCTAACTTCTCATTTTTAAAGACAGCAGGGAACAAGGAATTGAGCAAATGCACTGTATGTTAACTGTTGGCATGGGAATAGTTCAGGATCAGGAGGGACTGGGTCTGAAAGGAATTTCACTGATCCTTCTATGTGTTGAGCATAGACTGAAAGTGACATCCATTATGTTACTGCTGAAGTGTAAAGACCAAAGTATGGAGCAAAAATAATTCTCCTGTACAGGGTAACATTTTTATTCTTTCATATGTAACAAACAAATGTTGACCACTTGTTTTTCAGACACATCAAAAAGTCTCTAGCAGCATCCTGTTGCTGCTGCACCTGAACTCAATGGGACAAAAACAGGAGCACAAAAAGTTTTTATCCTCAGAACTGAAATGCAATTTATAAAACAATGCAAAATAGTAGCTTGAGCTGGACTGGGTCACACAAGAGATCCTGCAGAGGATCTGAGAGACTAGTGTTCAAAGACACTGACATTAAGTTATTCTGAAGCTCTTTTTGGTCAAGAGAGAAAATGCCTCCCTCTCTGGAGTGAGGCAAAACATGTTCTACAAAGGTATTAAATGTCAGTCATAAATATTCACTCATATCAGATTTGTTTTGTGTGTGAAAACAGTGTTGTGAAACAAAATGGTGCAAACTGAAGTGTCCCATGGGCAGTGGCTAGAACAAATATCTTTTGTTGCCTTGATAGCAACCTTTAAATTCAGTATCTGGGGGTAACCTTTACAATCTCTCTTTAAATCACAATTACAATCAAAGTTCAGTGTCATGCTGGTGAGCTTGTAATAAACAGATCTGCAGACAATACTGGGATTTTTTTGTGTCTGTGACAGCCTAAGGACCTATGCAAGAGAAGGCTGGCAAATGAGATAATAGCATGCCTGAAAACTTATCCCATTTCTCCAACAACAGCAGCTGATCTCAACAGAAGATAGTACATCTAGCTCTAAACCTTGTTCTGCTCATAACAACCAGTCTCACTGCATGACACAGCCTTGCAATCAGTTAAGAAAAATACAGATACTGGGAGCACAGCATGAGTTTATGCTAAGTATTCTCAGAGCTAAGAAGATTTTCTCTATAATTCCTTAAATAACTTGAAAAATGTATTATGCACACATCACCTCACATCACATTAATGTTCAACTTTACTTCAAACACATCTGCAGATGAAAGGAAATGAAGTAAAAAGACATGACCCAAGATCAGAATACTGATCTCGCTGCATGAGAGTAAATGCATGTGAAATTCAGATTATATTTCAGATTTGGGGCTTGTTTTATAGAGACAACTCTAAATGGAATACAGCAATACATAGCACCATTCTGTGAAAAACGGTGAAGAGACATGGGAAACATATCGGCACAGTAACAGCAGATGACTGCAGCCAGGGGAAAGGATGGTTGCTTTATATTTTGGAATAGTAATTTATTTTACCCTCCAAAGAATCTTAGAAACATCCAATCTTCTCCCTTTGCTCCTTTTCCCCACCTTGAAATGTATAGCTGAAACTCTGCAAAGGGCCATCTCTGCATTTTATTAATAGTTCTCCCATATGAAATGGAGACCATCTAGGCTAACAGATGGGATGGCTGCTGATTTTCCTTGAGGAAATGCTGCATTTGCAGCATTTCTGCCCCTCCCTAGTTAAACACTAAGGAACTGAAGTTCAACCCACACAGCTGTACCATGACTGCCACAAAACTGCTGGCAAAATAAGTATCAGAATATGGCATTCATGATTTTCAGTATTTGCCATTTTAAATATTTTTCCTCTAGATATATTTTCATTCCAGCTTTTTCTAGCATATGTAGTTTTGGCCTACCGTAACTGTAACTATTTCCTCTTATAAAAAAGTGCTAATTCCTAAAGCCTCATGTAACTATAGCTTAAGTATAATATAATTTTAAACTGATGATATTTACCCTTAAGAAGTTTCAAGCAATTACAAAGATAGTGGCATATTAAGTAATTTTCAACATTTCTCTTTAGCTGGTCACTTGGGATTTATTGAGTTACTGGCTTAAGCATTCCTATAATTTTGCAAGAAAACTGTTATTTTTTTCATTTATGTGTTAATTTAACAGTTTTTCTGTTATTTTGTTACACATCTTGTTTTCTGTTATGTTAGTGTTAATCCTATGAGGAAGAAAAAATGAACTTCCACCATAATCAATACAGGTTTTTATTACCATACTTTACAAGGAGTCTCATGAACCTGTTATTGACTCCTAATTAAGCTGCACACATCACCACATTTGTACACCAGACATGGAAAGACAAAGCATACAAAAGGGAAAAGGTGGAAAGGGTCATTTTTTCATTACAACTGCTGCATATTATGTGACTATTTATTTACCTCTTTATAAGAATTACCAGTTATGTTTAGGATTATGAATGATCTTTGTATTTATTAAGTCCATATATTTTAGTAAGCATGAGAGTAATTCATAGTTATTGTGCAAGCTAGAGGCACTGAATTATTAGGCTGTAACTTGTTCCTTGTGCAAAGTGCATTTATGCCAAGATGTGGCATAAATTAAAAGGGTAAAATGCTGAAATCTCTAAATGCTTCTTTTCATTAGTATCTTGTTTTTGGAAAAGGAGGGGAAAAAAGTATTTTTACTCCAAATACATCAATGTGTTACTGATACATCTGAGAGCATGAGTGCAACTGAAAAGTACTGTCTTTGTACCTGAAAGTATTTTTTTCACTTTGTCGGTTTTGGCAATGCAGCATGCGACTGGTTTAACATGCATTCATTAATGTACAGGGAAAAAAAAATTGAAATGCGTTGACAAAAATATAGCTTGTATTATGAAGACTTTTAAAGGCATGCAAAATATATACAGTGCAATTAATGTTTCATGCAGACTTTGGTGAGAGTACAATTTTACATTCAAAACATGCTAGAGTACACAACTGAGCTCTGTGACATTCCTCTTAGAAAACAACCCACAGATCTAATACAAAATAGCTTTTTTCATTGTAGTGAATTTTCTTTAAATCCAGTGGACACCAAGAACACCACCTACGTGTCATATTAGGCTACATATGTATTTAATAATACATCTTCCTTATCATACACAACCATACTCATACCACACAGTTTTTGTATCTTCAGAAACCAGTAGTGGGGATTCAGCCTCACTCGTGGTAGGAACAAATTCACTGGCTATAACTGACTGCGAGTCACCACAGTTAGATTTCTGATTAGCAGAAGGCTGTTCTTGGTTTTTCTGAACAGATCTAAATGCTGACAAATTTGCCTGATCAGTAGTTTTTGATATAGATCTTGGAGACAATCCACTTATATTACTAACTAATTCAGTGTTAAGGGATAAAAATGGCTGAGACACAGTAAATGAGCCTGTACTGTTGTTGCCAGATATACTGACTTTATCATTAAACACGCTGGTACTTAGCGAAGTTCTCTCATGGAAATTTGACCTTTCAATCCTTGAAGTCCTAGGCCCAGAGTTACATCCTATATTACATGGTTTAACTGTATCACTTTGTGGAACACAATCTACTCTGTAAGCCACACAGTGGAAAAAATTAGAGGATAACCGGTGTGCTGAGTACTCACTAGAGGCTGATGGAACACTTCTGTCAGCAGTGGATGGTGCTGGATCGATTGACACAGGTTGCCTACTGTCCTTAGACAAAAAATCATGAATGCTTGTCCTTCGAGTAGTTCCTTCTGCCGTAGAAATCACGCTGCTTGCACGAGGTAAGGTAGCATAAGGATTGCAATCTCTTGATTGTCGCTGTGATACAGTTGCTTGTATCTTGTCTTTAACTGATTTGGTCTTCCCTGTAGCTCCTGATGTAAATTTTATTGGAGAGCTAGTAAAGTAGGTATCTTCAGTTTTACGAATGCTGGGCCTTACCAGTTGTTCAGGTTTAATGGATCGTCCATCTGAGAAATCTACTGTATTTTTTACACTTAAGGATCTCACAATACCACAGCCAGCAGATGGCTGTTTTCTCATCTTCTCTTTTCCTGTCAGCTCTGCAGACTCAGATAAGCTTCTCATGACTTCATCTAGAAGATTCTCTTCACTTGCAGATTTTATCTGTAAAAAGTAGGAAACATCTTACAAATTTATAAATTGTAATTCTGACCTTTTATTAAGCAATCTTTGTGGAAAAACATGAAGTAAAATTCTAAATAGTACTTTTTCTATTTTCTCAGATCTGAAAACAGTAGTAAACATCTCCACTACATACCCAACAATTTTCTGTGCAGCTTAAAAGCAAGTACTTAGTAAACCAGATGTCAGACACATTGTAACTATCTGGAATTAGTTACCTTAAGACTGATTAACATAGCAAATCAGATGATCAAAACTTCAAATTCAACTTCTCACTCACCCTCTACCATCACTCATCAATACTTCCTAAGCAATTTCATATGGACTATTATTTTAACTTACACTGATCACCTGGGGCTAAAAGCTAATATACTCTATATACTCAAAGACAAAAATCTCAAAGTAATATAAAGCATATAACCTTTATACACCCTTGGCGAGGCGACTAGATTTGGGTCAGACAGCTATCAAATTTCTCTTTTCGGAGAAAAGACTTAAGAGATAGAGAAAAAGTTTAGGTGAATACTATTCACAGAGTCAGTAGAGAAAAACTTCAGTCTCTTTCAAAACCATAAAGGAGGTAATTTGGAAAGAATTAAGCAAAGAACATCAAGGAAATGCCCTGGCAAATGGTTGGGAAGAAACCTCTTGAAGACTCTTCCAGCCTGAATGGTTCTGTGATGCTATGAAAGTAATTCTGTTACACATTAACAGCAGTGAAGTAGACTTTATGACTCAGGTGGTTTCTTTCATTTTTGTTGTTGGAACAGTGCTGTCTAGTGCTTGAAAAACCAAAAATCCTTATAAGAGAGAACACAGGTGAAAGGTCGGTTTAAGTATCTATCAAAAAAAATCCAGAAACTTAGTCCAGATTCAAGTCACAGACTACCCCAATCAATTCAGCTGCAGATGTGTATTTTTCAGTTTAATTTTTATCATAAACAATAGACAGAGTATTGTCAGACAGCTCCTGAACTCCTAATCACATTAACTGACTTGCATTATCCTAGAGCAAGGCTTTGGATTGATCTACTTAAGAACAGAAGAAATTCAAATCCTAGCAGAGACAAGGTGATCTGGGGCTTCTAACAATCTTTCACTGATTTAGAGCAACATTCTCCTTGTTTTATTTCTCTCAAATTTCAGTGAGCTCCAAGGTCAGGGTTTTTTGTTCAATAGAATTAAAAAAAAAACAAAAACACAACTGAAGCAGACAAGATTCTGTCCCCAGGGAATAAATTAAAGCATCTTCCTCCCTGTTGATACAAGACAGATCTGACAACAGCTGCTTACTGAAGACGTGCTGAACTGCAGGAAGAAAAGCAAACCTGTTTCAAACCTACAGCCTTCATCTGAGCTCTGATGAGCGCATCATGCAGGAGTATACAGGGAAATTTTTTGTGGTAGAGATCAACTTTCTCACCTAATTCAGTAACTTGGAAAGGGCTGAACTGTGAAAATTCCAAATGACTTTGTGCCTGACACAGCACAAATAGGGTGTATCAGGATACAGCCAATAGCTTCTTAATGCAGGTGTAACCAGTATCTCCACAGCTTTAAAGCAATTCTACTCACTATGAGTTGCCTTAAAATTCTGTGACCACAGATGGCATAAAATATGTTTTAACTAACCTCGCTTGAGGTACTTTTGTTGCTTTCTTCTAAAAACTGTTGCAGGGTAACAACTTCACTTCCAGGAGAACCAGTTTTGGTCTGTTTGCCACGACTATCCAGTGTTTCAGGCATTCTTTGCTGGAGCACAGGACTAGACCTCGTATGACCTTTTAGATACTGAATTGGGCTGCTGCTGCTGCTGGACCAAGCTTCGTGTTCATGTAGCAGACTGAATTCTCCACTGCTGTGACTCTGTGGCCTGCTTTGATTGTTAACTGCACCTGCTTTGGGGGTAAATGGGATTCAGTGTTCCATAAGAAAAAGACATGAAATCTGCTAAGCAAACCTTACTCAGATCTGGAACTTACGAGTCACTTCACAATAATTCTGTTTAAAATGCTTTAAAATCCAGTTGTCCTTTTCATTCAAACCAAATATATTCTTAATACAATTACACTTCCCTGACTTACCTTTTATAGCTCTTTAAACATGTTATGATAACTTTTGAATAAAAAACTACCTTTCACTTATAATCTTGGCCTTATCTATGCAATACTGTATTTATAAGGCTAGAAATATGCCTCCATTCTTGTTCAGGATCACTGTGATGCACACAATAATATATTAATATTATACTAATATGTAATATAATATTCCAGTCTTACACTAAATGAAATACAAAAGATGGAATAGAAAGAAAATACTTTCTGCAGCATAGTTCTTCAACAAGAAATACTTAGAAATGCTGCTTCTCCAACAGTTTCTGCCATTAATTCTAGTTTATTACAATCGTGACCTGAATGAAACATACAGCATTGAACGCAAAATAAAATTCCACAATACCAATTCTTTTTATTTTTCAATAATTATTAATTGCTTAAAAATATTGATGAATAAGCAAATATTTCCTACTTCATGTTACTCCCAAGAAATGAACCTAAGTCTGAAGAAAGATAAATTGATTATACAACAAATTTCTAATAATGTACAGTAACTGGGGCAGGGACTACCTCGAAGAATCTTTTACAGAAGGGAGTAATCAACAAGACAGAAAACAACGAGTAAAGACCTTAAGCTAGCATTCACACCTACATTTCCAAAGAGATGCTGTTTAATAAATGCAAGCCATGAATATTATATGAAGCCTCACGTTGGCAGCATTCTAGCTTAGTGTGTACACTAATCTCCAGCTAGAATGGACTTTATAAACAAAAATATATCAAGGCACATGATATATGGTATTTAGAGAACACTGTTAAATCCAGGAATATTCATTAATCTTTTAAAACCAAAACATATAAGTTTACAGGAAGGTACTACATATGCCATTTTGTCTCGTGTCTGTTTTACATTATACAGTTTTACAGAAGCAGTGCACATGTAGCAGGAGACCAATAGAAAAAAAAACAAAACCTGGAGTAACTTCTCTGCTTAAATATAGGTAATTCTAAAGTAAAATGGGGGGATTTTTTTTTGTTATGTGACATTGTTACTTGAGTTACATTAGGTTTAAATACCACCCCTCAGTATTTATTTAAAAAAAAAGTTCTATTAATACTTGTATCCTTTCCTAACGAAGTCTGTAAAACATTAAAGAAAAACATGCTCTGGTCTGGGAAATTTTTGTGTGGTGCCTTTTTTTTTTTTAATTTTTAAAACCTGTATTGATATCTTAAAGAGAAAATAATGGAAATGAAGCATGTGTAAATTCACCTACAGCATACCTTTGACTTCATGGAGTGAAGCATTGTTATTGCTATTGCTAGTGGATGTTCTGCCACTATCAAGGCTGGCTGGTCTGGAAGCTAGATGGAAAATTAGGAGACACTATGATGAACAAAATTTTAGCAGATGACACAGTACCTTTACATTCTGATCACAGAATGCTCAGAGGCAGGAATCATGCACTATTTCACAGGCTGAGCATGCCCATTGTCAACAAAGTGGTTTCTTACAGATCAGAAAGCGAAGGAATTTCCAGGCAGTCCAAGAGGACACTTTAGAAAAGGGCACTACAGAAATAGTAAGGTACAAGGAAAGGAAGAGAGAAATAGAGTGTACATTTAGAATTGAATCTGACTGGTTAGTGGGAAACCAGGATTTTAAGGATGGGCATGCAGAAAGCTGCTCGTGATTAGGTCACTTACAACAGATTTGACAAGGAACCTTGCACATTGTTGAAATGCCACGAACAGGAGCAGCAAGAGCATCTGCACAGATAATGTCTTGTATTCCTATCCAATATAAGGGAAATGGACTGTTATTATCTTAAAAATGTTTGCTGCTCACACTAATGTCAAGTGTTTACACTAGAGTCAAAACAACTTCTAAATAATCTACTACAGCTTTCACTTCAGCACTTGGCTTGAAGAAACTTGTAATGACTTTACAAAATATACTACATGACAGTTTTAGGTTTTACTGAAAAATAAATGTTGAAAAAATCAGGCCAGATTTAGATTTGTTTGGGTATGATTTTGATTGTTTTTAAGGATTGAAAACAACTCCAAATTTTTTTTTTAAAGGGACAATGTTTAGGTCCTGTTCAGATGCACTTCGTAGATACTTTCTACTAAAGATATAGAATATCTATCTGATGCAATAGTTAAAGAAGAAAAGAACAGTCTGAAGAAATGAGACTATATGTTCAAGAGATATGCAAATCACAGAAAACATGCTCACTTGTAACAATGCCATTCACTTTTTTGGCAAACTTTGTTAACATTCCCATAATATATCCCAAATTAATTTAATAAGGTTCACCTCTTACCATGAATTCTTGATCCTGTACTAGAATCATCACTAATACCTTGTGGGCTTACATCTTCAAAGGATGTAGTATCTATACATGGAGACGTAAAAGAAGATGTAAAAAAACCAAAATGAAAATATTATTAAAATATTTATAATCTGTATAATAAAATATATTTCAAACCAATACATTTTTATTTAGGTAACATTCTGTAGGAAAAATCCTGAAACACTTTATCTCTGCAATTATTAAACCCATTGGCATCTATAAGTAAAACAAGTATTTATATGAAATATTGTTACAAAGTCACATCACGGTGCAAAAAGCTTCTACCTATACCTTTATTATTTAGCAACTGCTTGGATCTGAAGCCTGCAGAAGAGTTGCCAGTTGCAAAGTTGATAGCTGTAGTAGAGAAGGCCATAGCTCCCAATTCTTTCCTCCTTTTACCCGTAGATATATCATCAGGACCCTCCAGATGCTCAGAACTACCTGTCCATTGTCCTCCTGCAAGGACCATGGACTGCACCAGGTCATTCATGGCTGGGATGCAAATGAAAGCAAATGATCAGCATGGTCAATGTATTTGCTTTTGCTCTTATTTTGCATTGCAAAACATCAGGCAGTTTTCTAAGCGTTAAAGAGCATTAAAAATTGGAAGATATAAACACAAGATCGTCCACGTTATGACATGCAATCAGCAAAATGAGTGAGAAGTGGTGTAAGTCAAACTTCCTTCAGCTTATTATGGTTCTTAAAACTGATTTGATTAGGTATAATCACCATGCTTGTGCTGCAATGGTATGTAACATCTATGTTAGAAGCTTTGAAATACTATTTGCAGTGATAAAATGGAATGAACAAGGGTAAAATGGGCAAAGGTGAGAATACAATATAATGTCAACAATGACACGGGATCCTTGTACAGTGCAGGTTACTGCAGGGATATTGTATTTCACATAGTAACAAATAAAGATCTGAAAAAGATGACATCTGATGATATTCACCTTTACTCCACAAAACTACAGAAAAATCTCCACCCCTCATTAGAAAATAAAATAAAATAAATCAATACAACATTTTGTCAATGACAACTGATGAATACTTAAGAGTGACAGACCACCATACAGCCTTTTACTATTTTCTACGCTATCTTGAAACAAAAAAAATAGTGATTCCTTAACAAAAGGCTTATGAAATCTGTAATTTCGAACTATTTAGGTTAACACAGTGCACTGTAAATTTATATACACAGAGATGTGTATATAGACAACTATGTATACAAATATATGCAGTCACAATGCACTGAATATATATATGTGTGTGTGTGTGCTTGTGCATGTAAATGTGTGGGTACATGTGTGTATGTGTGCACATATATAAAATATTCAGTGCAAAGGTTTAAAAAAAATTAAAAAAAAAAAAGGAAAAAGAAAAAGCTCCAGCTCCTTGTATTGTAGCAGGACTTGCACACTGCAAAATAGGAGGAAAAATACAGCGCAGTCCAGGGAAAGGTTAGTGAAAAATTAGTAATGGAAGCCAGTGTAGCCATTTAAAAGAAGCTGAACTGTCATAAAGTCTTACACATGGAGCGACGGTAGAAGGCCTTCATTTTGTCTTTTTCCTTCGGTCTGTTCCTCAAAAAGGGCAGTCTTTTCAGTGCAACCACTTTTATGTCATAGCATGAGGAAAAACGGAAACAGGGAAATGAAAGAAAAAAGGGAGAAGAACAGATGGAAGTTAAATGTTGAAACTAAGGACAGAAATGAATGTCTGAGTTTCAGCTATGTATGCTATGCTATAAACTACAGTTCTCATGCTTCTGAGGGATAATGAAATATGAAAACTACACTATGAAAACTTTAACATTCTCAGAAATGCACTGAAAGTAATGAAGTGTGCTACACTTTGAAAGTCCTGTCAAGCTGTAGAAAAAAATGACTTTTTTGCAGATTATTATAGAAACAGATGATCATATACTTTCTACTGTGAAAAATAACAATTCTGGAACATCTGGAAAAATGTCAGGAGACAAAAAGCTCAACAAGAAAGTAAGGAAGTACAACTGCTTCAAAATATGGTCACACCATTATTTTGTGTATTAACTTCTATAATGGTTTTCCCTGCATCTCTAGGACACAATCTATTATCAGTCTTCATTTGTTATATTTTGTGCTCATTAATAATTTTGTTCATCTACCGTCTTGGAAAAATTACATGGACCTCATGTTCAATCTACTATTGGTGTAAAATGTTTTTAATATTTTACACCAACAATCCACTTATCTGTAGTAAGAAAAACTAAAATCAAGATGTATTGGCTGGAATGGTATACACCAGATATTTTTAGCTGCAAAAATTCCAAAGATTACAAAAAGACAATAAAATAAAATTAAACAGCAAAAGTATTGCTGTAACATTTTTGGAGGGCTAGTAGAAAATTGATACATAATATCAGGAAGCAGAGTTAAAATTATAAATACTATTAAAAGATGGAGGAGGGAGAAATCAAGTTAATCTCATCCTTAGCTTCAGCTGTTCTGCATTAGTAACTGATTACTGGCAGACACCTGCATTTGGAAGCATCAGATAAACATGCCAGCTGACTGCCAAGCGTACAGGAGCCACATGCAAACAATTGGCATTTAAAGATCCAGAAAAAAATGCATAATGAAATGATCAAAAAGTTCTTATTTACACAGATCTGAAATCAGTGTAGGCCAGTCTATCAGCCTGAGCAAGAGCTGATCATTTTCTCTCTCCGAAGTCACTTTTGGGACACATGCTTTGTCATTTACCTTGCTATTCTGCTTGTTACATGGCGACTCCTATTTTGTACCAGCAGCACATATATATGTATGCATTTACAAGTGCACATGAACTACATTGAAAGAAAAAGACAACTCCCTGTCCATCATATTATTCTTTGTTTGCACTCAGAGTAAGAAGTTTACAATGAAATACCTTCTCCAGTTTCCAAGGAACGCACAACTGGCACAGCCACGAGTGACAAAAACAAACACTATTCACTATTGCAGAATATAACCCTATATTGACTGGAGGGGGACAGCAAACACCCTCCTTTGTCAGGCCTTTGTGATGCAGTTTGGGGAAGAACAGGCAAAAACGGCACACATGCTACTTACGCAAGATAGGCGCACACTAAAACTAAATAACATTTAATCTTTGAATTATTCACTATGTAGGTATACAGATGCTTTTTATTGTCCACATATACTCACAGGTACTTCAAAATAACCAGGTGGGGTCTTTTAGGTTTGTGTTGATTGTTTTTTTTCTGGTTGGTTGGGTTTTTTTGTTCAGTTGTTTTGGTTTGTTTGTTTGTGTTGTTTTTGGTTTTTTTTTCAAATCAATAAAGCATTCTCTTTCTCTTCAAGATCCCAAAGAAATAAGTCCAAACAGATGCTGACTAGCTCTAAAAAAGCAGAAAGGCTGCTCAACCACCTGTAAAATAGACATGCATGTTCTCTATCTAGTATTATATAAAATATGCAGCTTTGAATAGCCCCCTGCCAAGGGAATATGAGGCACAGCATCCGGCTAGTTTTCTAGCAGGTAAACAACCAATCAGTTTTGACAGCAGTGCCAACCCAGAGAGGCAGTTCTGTTCTATTTCTACTACTTTTTGTTACCACAGTGAAACAGCATTATTTGTAGCTTCTGGAACGCCTTAATGGACAACTGATCCCTCTTAATTAAAAACATCCACCTTAATCTAAGTAAAAAGTAACGAGCAGATGTTCAAGAATCATTCAAGTATTCTATGACTCTTGTTCATCAACACAGGTCACCTCCAAAACATCTGATTTATGGCTCTCAGCAAGTACAATGACTTGAAAACTACACGGCAACTACTGATGTCCTGGCAATTGCACACTAAAACCTGTCCTTTGGTAAAATGCAATCTCCTTAAGAGACTACACAAGTAATATCTGCTTAGAATATGACTGAAGAAATGTCTTGCAAAAATACTGGAATGGGAGAGCTACAGCTGAAGCAAACTGGACACCAGTTTAGCACAAGCAGCTTTAGCTCTTTACATTATTATGACAACAGACCTTAAAAATATCAGAGCAGAAAGACTATTTTGGTACTAACCATTTACTTAAAGAACTCTAGTTATTAATTTCTCTTTTCAATTTTCTATGGACACATTCTTGTTTTCTCAGATGAGAATGATATTGCAGAATTCTTCTGCTCACCAGGAAATCTCCCACTTTAATCCTACTGTTTTCCAGAAATACTCTAGGGAATTCTGTATGCATAGTATTAAAATCCTCAAATAATTTTGCTTATGCTAAAAGAAAATGTTACATGGACTTCTAAATATTTTGGCAGTAGAAAACAGAGTCCAATACACTACTTCCACTATGATTGGATGTTTGCTACTGACACCACTATTTAAAGACAAACTTACTAATGTGCACGCCTTCCTTTCCAGAGGACTTCTGGAATCGGAGGTCTTCAAGCACTCCATGAGGCCTCGGGTACTGCTTTCTTTGCAGAATAGGGTAACAATTTTTGTGCCAAGATCACCCACCTTAGTAAGTGGTCTCTTGAAATCATTTGCATCATTCTGCATTAGGAAAACAGCCTCCATCACCACCTTCAAAAGAAGAAAATCTACAGATTTCGAATAGAAAATCTGTTTATCAGTAGTGGTAGCAGCAAGACAACTCCTTTTGGAATCAGTATCTCCTCTTGCTTTCTCTGACAGGGGATACAGGGTAGGAAACGCACACATCTCAGAGATGACATTATGCTGGATATTCTGTCCTCTAGCTTTTGGGAACAGCACTGACTTGTGCCAGTGACTGCAGTTTGCAAAATGCAAGCTCCCTTCTCTTCCCTCCTCAGCAGCTCCCTGTGGAACCACTGCCATTCCCAGGGGCAGGAGGTCAGAGTGGAACAGAACCAGTCTCTTCCCACACTCAAAACTGCCTTCAGCTAGTGTGTAGAAAGCTACAATACCCGAGCTTTTGCACTGACAGGAGGCAACTTACAGGTTCTCTCTTGTAGCTTCTTCCAGTGGAAGTTGCTACGGCCAAGCCACTTCTTACAGAAAAGAAGAGGAGCCACAGTATCTTGATATTTAGGATTTAGAGTCATTGTAAAAGCAGAAGAAATAGACTGCAAAATGTGCACCATTACAGGTACTTTTCACACTGATATAGTCTCATAACTTTATGAGACACAAAGTGTCTCAGTAAGGTTGTCAGCACTGAACAGACATGAAAGTTGTCTAGATTCTATCAAAAACTGTGGTTTCCATGGCGACATGTGTAAGAGAGGAAGGTTAAGATCCAGAATTAGATCAGCCCTTCCAGTTTGTGGATAAATACACCGGGAATAAGGGGAACATGAACAAAGCCCATGGAGTAGAAAATTAATGAGGTCTGAACAACTTTTGAGGATCAGCCACTGTAACTTCTACCATGGCTCCACCAGGAGGGTAACTGCACACTACAAGGTCCCCAGTGTCATGCAAAGAAAACTGTCACATGAAAGAGCCCTTCCAGAAAATGAAATTGTTGACACAGATGCAGATGATCTGAACCAAAGCGTGCACACTCATGATTCAAATGAACACACTTGCACACACATCAACTATAGATAGGTTCAGTCACTCTGGATTTCCACAAGGCTTCAGGTTTCTATGTAAAAGCAACAGTTGCTGTTTTTAAAAAAGTCAACAGTACCTATTTGGAACAGGCCCTTACACCAAAAGACACCAAGCTTCCCAAACTGACATGTTAGCAAGGAAAGTGATAAAATATACCCTTGAATGTTTTATTCTGTTACAGAAATACTCACAGATCTGATTTTAAGTTTCTTTGAAATAACTATTTTAGATGCTTAAAACTTTAACTAATCTTCTGCAGTAAGCACAGAAGAAAAAAAAATACATCATAATGGCTTGAATAACTTCCAATGCAGCAAATTCATAGCTGGCACAAAAAAAAAAAAAAAAAAAAAAAAAAAAAAAAAAAAAAAAAAAAAAAAAAGTACAGATCTGTAAAAGTACAGATCTTTTGAAACCCAAGACATTAAAATTTTAAAAAATATTGCAAAGACTTTAGGTGAATGTTAATGCACATGTATTCTGATGCTTTTACATAGACAGCCAAAATGCTTTTGGTGCATAGTTATTAAATAGAATCATTACAACCTAATAACTTGGCTGCAGTATCTCTCAAGTTATGCAAAACTGAGCAGCTTATGATTCATGCCAAGAGCGGGTAACAGAAAGCAGACAATAAATGTACATTCTGCACAGAGTGTGGTGGTATCCTGACATGACAGCTGTCAGGCTCTTTCAAGGTTAGCAAAATATGTCTGGAATATTCTAGCCAACATTTCCGTAACCCTTCTCAGTCTCCCACTCAGCTACTGAACTCTGAGATTTAGGATCAGTCACAATTTGCATCTTTTTAACAGGTTATGTCTCTACATTAATTCTTCCTATTGCATATTCAAGTTATTACCAAATTCTTCATTGTTAGCTTTGTGAGATGCAGGGGGAACACCTTCAAACACAGGATCTTTTTATCAACGAACGGATGTTAGCACACCCACAGCTTGGAAAGCACTTCCAACACAAAGGGAAGTATTCATGCTGGGACATGTGGGAGAAACAAAATAGGGTACTAGTGGTGGCATCTGACATTCTGTCCAAAATTCTGCTCACCTGACCAGTAACAGTGCCTGCTTCATCTTACCCAAGCACTGCAAATGTATTATAAGACTGAAATTTAGAGCCGATGAAATGCTGAAAACTAGTTTGCAAAAAGCTGAGAGTTTGCAAGTAGTCAGTATAAATCTGCCATTTAGTGAATTCAGGCTTCATTCCTAAACACTTAAAAATCCCTGTCTTTTTAAAATCTTCCAAAACACTCAGCCTTTTCCAAGCACCCTGTAATTTTTAATCGTATTGAAAAGAACACGTAGCTGGGGATTTTCAAAAGAAGAAAATGTTTTGCAGTACTCACTGCTACTCTTTTTGGTCCCCATGGTCTGGCCGTCTTCAAGAGAGTTGGAGCCCACAGAGGAACTATCCTGACTGTCCTGGTGGGGCAGCTGAAGAAATCCTTCACTGGACTCTGAACGGGTAGGTGTAAGGGTCACAGACTTCAAACGTTCTCTATTAACATCCTTCTTAGATTTTATCAGCTTCCTCATTTTCAGAGTGATCCAGTTGCCCCTTCTGTTATCAAAATTACAGTACATTTGTAACACGTTACCCATGCCTTCAGACTTTTCCTAATTTGCATATAAGAACATAGACATAATTCTGCTCCCCTGAAGTTTAGCGAAATCTTGATTTTCAGCTGGAACAGAATAGGTATGTCATATTTTAGATTTGTATTTATTTTTATATCATGTTCATGAGTACCTTCTTGGTGGAGATGGTTCATAAAATTTATACTGATCCATTATCTTCTCCTCTAATTTCTCCTTCTGTCGCCTTAATTCATTTAGCTTGTCACTGTAAACAGAAATTAACAATAATATAAGCTTCAGAAATACCTATGTAACATGAGTAGCACACTCCCTTGGATAGCTGTTATCTAAGTCACTTTCTACAAGGAATTCTTACGTAACACTTGTTTCATACTGAAAAATCAGGAGAGCAAACAAGCAGTCTTACGTTTGACATTATGATACAAAATTGAAAAAATTTCCATTTGCCTTTATCACCCAACATAATTTTTCACTTTTAAAGTAATAATAAAATGCATATAGACTCTTATCAGAATCAGACAAGCACATTTTCTATTGTCTCAGTTTCACTGAGAAGTGTACAGATTACAAAAAAACTATGAACTTTGCCTGTAGTAGAATGAGGAATGAACAGTCTTATCATCAGTAATGAACACAGTCGCACTGATCCTTTAGAAATACAGTATTTGTAGTTTGAGACAAGTTATCAGCTTTTCCCATCTTTTATCCTCATGTATAATTTAAAATTGTTATTTTAAAAAAGATAAACATTTTGGAAGTATCTCACAATTTTTATATAAAACAGAATTTTTATATAAACCACAAGCTTCTTTAAAAAATATAGGTATTCACATTAACTTTCCTAATCACAGTAATTTCATTGTTTTAAAAACTCACATGTACTGCCTTTGCTCTACATGGAAGAGATCCTTGCTTTCCATATTCTGCTCAAGCAATGTTCTATTCTGTAGCATTAATGTCTGAATTTGATCTAGTAGATGTCTGTTTTCCTCCTCCAGATTTCCTTTAAGCTGGCTAAGCAGCTGTTAAAATATAGGAAATGGTACATGCATATATATATAAGTATATTTTACACACAGATGAGAATATCAAGAAAATTTAGGTCTTCAAAGGATTCTGATAGTCAAATCAAACAGTAAACTTAACTAAATCATTAGCCAACTGATAAAAGCCTCTTGATGCTTTAAATAACTTAACAGTTTACATAATACCAGTTCCAATTTTTGTACTGCCTATACAAGCAAATTAATTTGCCTTAAGACAAACTTCATTATCTATAAACCAATTACCAATTCTCAAGCGCTTCATGTGATTTTATCAATATACAAATACACTCATATCAATATTACAATATTACAAGTCAGGAATAGCATAATTCTCATGTACCTCACACTGATTATTCAGTTTTGTTGATGTAATATCCAGTTGTTGGTACTGTTCTTTGAGTTTGGAAAACTCTGCTTCTAATCGTGTTTGTTCTAGTTTGGAATTGTTCAATAATGTTTTCAAATTCTTATGATCAGTTTGGAGAACTTCATTCTCTCTCAAGAGCTGACTGTATGTGTGAGTAAGCCTGGAATTAAAAAAGACACCGTAAAACAAGACATGCAGATGGAAGGATACTTATTAATGACCCACATTCTCTCTGAAGCATGACATATCCAGAGTTATATACTACCCCTTAAAATACATATATTTTTAAAATTATCACATACTGCAGGTAAGTCATCTCTTCATCTAATTTTCTGAGGTAGGCATTGTGCCTTTAAGCCAAACACTCCAGGTTCTCCACGTGTTCAAAAATAATGCAGGATTTCTAAATGCAGACATCATAACTAGTTTTATGGTGTCACTTTTCAAAATACAAGAATCTAACAAAATCGCTAGAATTTCTTGCCAGCACAAAATGGCAAGGAAACTGAGATTATGGAGGCTGCATATATTGACCTGTCCTCTTATTGTTCCTATTAACCCTCCTCACAAAACATGAAAGGTACAAGGCCTTTAATTGGTGAGCCTCTTTGCCAAATGACCAATCTTAATACCTCTTTTTGAGAGGGGATGTATCGTGCTATGCAAATTCCACTATTTAACCCAACTACTTATGGCAAGCTATACCATATATATACCCTACCAGCTGTCTCCAGGGGTCAAGCTGGGCTTTGCCACTCACTGCATCTCCACACCTACTGGCATTACCCTCCCTTATCTTGCTCCTTAAGCAGTCCCCCCAGAGCGGCAGGGTCCCTCTACAGCTCACAACCACACTGCACAGCGCTTGGCCAAGCGTTCCTCAAGACACTGAATGGAATTCAGTATCTTCAGGATACAAGAATTACTTTTTATGTCTTTGGATTCCTTTTGCACTATTCTGTTTTTTTAAAATGACTGTAGGGCAGACTAGAAGAGCTGAGTTGCTGTAAGGTATGGAAAGAAGGTATGGATCCTAAGAGTCCTGAACTGCAGCATCAGCTATAAAAAATGTGAGAGGATACACCACTTGTTTAGATTGTAATGGAAGGTGGTCAGAGCTCTACTAATACAGGTATCAGACTTTACCTTTCATTTTCATCACGAAGTTTTTTATACTCTGCTGCTACAGTTTCATGTTTTTCATTTTGCTGCTGCATTTTCTCCTGTTCTATCTTGAGTATTTTCTCCAATTCTTCCAGCTGTGCTTTCTGTTTCAGCAATTGATTGTACCTGAAAACAAAAAATTGTATTTTTTTTTTGGAAAAGGTGATCTTTTGAAGTATGAAGATCTTAATGTTATATTTAATTAATGATTTTATTCACACTAGTTATACAATGGTTCTCGCTTTTTGTTCAGGAATCGCAGATGCTCATTTTTCTTATGCACATTAGTATTTACCTATCTTCTAAGTCCTTGTGCTCCAACTCCAGATTTCTGTGTGCAGATTTAAGACTTCCATGTTTAGCAATCAGAGATTCATACTCAGAAGCTTGGCGTTCATGCAGCTGTTCCAGTTTTTCATGATCTTTGAGAAGCGACTCATACAAGGACTTCAGATCCTCCCGCTCCTTGAGCATACACTCGTTCTCATTTTCTAAAGCAGACTGCTGGATCAACAGTTGTGCATTCTGATTCATAAGAGATGTGCTTTGAGAATTAAGAGTGGAATTTTCAACCTGTAGTCATAAACATGTGACAAGAGCTGCAAATTAATTTCATAGTCTGGATTATCTTGTCTACCTCCACCTGTTGAAAGATTTCTCAAGTTTAACCTTTAGTGTCTTAGCAACCACCTATTTATTCCACTACCTGACCACCTTTACAAGAAATACGTTTTTTCTTATATTACAATAGACAATTCCAATTCAAATGTCCATTAAAGCATTAAAGTCTTCAACATTAGACAGATTAAAACAAACAAATAACAATTTTACTTTGTTTGCCTCTGAAGGTATTAACCTAATACAGTTCCAGCTATCTTAAAAAATTGACAACACTTAACATGCCTGTCATCTGACTTGTATCAAGCTAGTTTCCTTCTCTTTTCTATTGAAGACATGAAACTGCTGTGGCTTCCAGTACCCTCAGGGTACTGGTTAAAGGAAAAAAAAGAAAATCTATCACTTCAGTGCAAGCTGTTACTAAGGAACAAATCCCTTTCTGCTACAACTGCAGTGTTCTTTGCTACAGATGAGAAAGCTGAACCTTTTACTGGAAATGAAGTAATGTCTGATGGCATGTGTATGCTGTGGATTTCCCAGACTGTATCCTCAGTTTGACTTAGTTCAGAATTCTCAGTTATCCTTTAAAAACTCCTTTCTCTTGGATGTTCCTTAAAGGTATCAGAAAGAATAAGAACATTCATGCCTAAGAACAGAACTGCCTACGAACAGTTTTGACACAGTCCATGTAAACCAGGTTAGATTGCACTTTGGACTCAATTAATAGTTAGTCACACTTATTTTTATGAATATATTTTACCTTTCGTTTTGATTTAGAGTTGATGGAGAGCTGTCTTGCAATTTTCCTGAAGCTATAGGCAAAACAGCTGCACTCTCAAAGAAGGAGCTCCCTTTCCCTGTTTGGTCTGTCATGACTCAGTCATTTCCAGAAAAAAATTACATTGCTTGGTGAGGTTCACCACAGAAAAGTTGAAATAAAAATAAAAATTTTAAAGGCAGAAAACACTTTCTCCTCTTAACTATCTGCCTCAATGCTTCCAACTATCTCCAGTTAATCCATCTACAGGCCTGTGCTGCTGTGCAATTAATGAGTCAAAAAAAGAACTATATGGATATTCCTGTGTTTTTTGACGAGTGGTATTACAAAATACTCAGAGTTCTGAATCCCAGACATACATCCTGATCTGTTTAAAATGGTGTGTTTCCATGCCCACATCTATTAATTTTTAACAACTGGAAAAGACACAGTGTTTGCACAAATTCTCTGTTTTGTTCACAGGCTCACCAGCCACAAAGGGGAGGACTGTGCACTAAGTAGATTTCCATGTGGTAGATAGAAAGTGCATCTGTGGTACAACTGTGTTCTGCCTTCCAGAAAGAAACAGGATGATAGCTAAAAGCATTTGCAAAATGCATTGTTTGCTTACTTGTTGAAAGACTCCTTCATTATTTTATTTCCATCCAATATCCATAATTTCTGACATTCTTTAATATTTTTGCTTAACTGTGGACTTTGTAGTCCCTCTTTAAGTTAGTTTCAATTCTTAGAGTTCCAAAAACCTCAGATCCAATAACAAGAATATTTAATTTATTAGAAGAGAGAAAAAAAAAGTATTTAATACCCTAGTTAAAATATTAAAAACATTTGAAATTTGGTCCCAAGAGCTGCAGACTCTGTGGGTAACCTTTTTTATAATTTCCACAGTCATACATTACCCATTTTTGCCTCTGAATTACCTGAATTCAATATTCACATATTTATGTAGTTTTCAAAGGTCGTGGTTTTCACTGTTTTTTTGTTTTTGTTTTTTAAAATCTTCAATACTTACCAACATTCTGACTTTACTGTTAGATATGGCTTTTTAAGTTTTTAAAAATATATAAAAGAAAAATTACTGAATTTTAGAGCCTCTTTGGTCACAATGCTTCCTTGACCTCATTTAGAAGTAAAAAATAAATTAAAAAAAATATAATCTTAGAAGACTGGATAAAAAAATGTATTCTAGTTCTAAGTATAAAATCAAGAGTTTAAACTGCACAAACAAAGAATTAAAACAAAGTTCTAGAAATGTTATTCTTCATCAGCTAACAAAATATTATTTGACTGCTCTTATTACAGATTATTTTCACATTACTTTTTTTCCTATGTCTGTAAGTAGAAGTGAAATGTGATTTACAACACATTATTGCCATTAGCTCTAAAGCCTTCATCTGAAAAAACTTTAAATTACTTTTATTTTCTCAAGCAGAAAATGAAAATATTACCTGTAGCTTGGCATTTTGAGTCTGCAGTGTAGTATTTTGTTCTTGTAAAGAAACAGTCTGTCTCTGAAGTGCAAGAATCTGAGCCTGCAGATTGCTATTTTGTGTCTCAAGCTGTTTTAATTGTGTCTTCAGTGCTTGCTTCTCTGCCTGCAGTGTAGCATTCTTTGAACATTAAAAAAAAGGAAAATTAGAGTTCACAGCTTACTTACAGAACTTCAAGGAAAAAAATGCCATTTCCCCAAACAAACAAACCAGCGTGACTTTGCGGAGATTTACAGGGTGCAGCACAACTTATATAACAAAAAACTTATATAACAAAGCAATGCACTGGTATTATTACTACAGGTTAAGATGGAAGAAATGGGCAACTGATATTATACTTATGGAAAAACAGTGGAGAAATCTCCATTGACTCATGTAAATAAGGATATATAAAAGGGATTTAAGAGCTATTGCTGGATTCAAAAGGGCAAATACAAGTTTCCACATTTCCTTTTAAATGCTGGCTAAGTGCTTTACAGCACTTCTGTGCTCTCAGCACAGAATCCAGCTGCTTCATGAACAGTATTTAATTCATATTCTGCTTAGTAAATAAATCAGGTGATAAAGCGTATACTTTCTTAACAATGCTCGCATTTGTATTACTGGAACATCACACACCAAGTACTTCAAAGCAGAATCATATTAAAAACATCTTACATTCCTTTCTACTTCAATTAATCTATCTTTAACTTTCAATAATTCTCTAGTAGTTTCCTGGTTTTCTTTCTCCCACTTATTGACAGGCTGATTGTCTTCTCCACTTCTTGGAGGTGAATTCTGAACCATTCGTTCCTCTTCTTGTCTTTGCTTGAGTGCTTCATAGTTCTTTTTGACCTGAAATTATTTAGGAAAAGTTACACGAGGTTCAGAATTTTCCATTTTCTACATTCTACTTTATTACATGAACAGAAAGTGCTATTTATATGCACATTCTATTTGTAAATTTGCTTTTTGTCTATGTTTGGGGAGATGATGTATGTATCATTTATGGATAATGAAAGCTTACACAAAATAAACACTTGGGCTCGTAGTCATATTTGTCCAGCAGGTAGAGACTTCTATTTTCTATTTTATTTCAGTGCTTTCAAATTTATCTCTCAACTTTTAAGAAGTACAAAGAGATTCTATTTCTTTTTTTTAACTAGTCCCTTGAGCCCATTCAAGTTAGATCAGAAAACACAACTTACTAAAAAATTAGTATTTTTGGCACTGAAATTTAAATCAACTTCAGATTACTTATCCAGCTGCCATACTCAATGATCAGTTAATACCCTCAGTAACTATGTCTTTTCAATAGTGTATTGTTGCAGTCTTAAGAAGCATTTATACCTTAGTACTGCTTTACATTACCCCAACAATGCCCATCTTTTGCTGTCTCACACAAAGGGTCAAGTGTGGAAATAACCATAGCTGGTGTAGGAGTAATTTAATCTTCTAGAAAAAACGTTGTCCTTACTGTTTTAAGTTCCTGACGGAGTTGCTGATTTAGATTTGTTGACTCTTCTAAACGAGCCTCCAAAGCAGCGATTTTTTCTTCCTTTATTTCAAGAGACTTCTTCAGTGTGGATTCTAATTTTGACTCCAAAAGCTTGTACCTACTGATCAATAACAGACATTAAAAAGTCTGTATTTAATAAAAAATTATACAAGGCATTTCAATTCTAAAATGTTCTGAAAAAGCAGCCTCATAGCTACGCTCAAAAATGCTGGGATGCTGACTCTATTCATAAACATGAAGGCACCTCAGTATTAATATCAAGTCCTATGCCTAAACCAAACAGAAGATGGTAGTCAACAACTACCTTTTTTAATCCTTTTTTCTTTTAAAACATATTAGACATACAAAGACAACAAAAGTTCATCCATGTCAGTAAGGTGCTGGCTTTATTTGGATCATGAGTGTGCATGTGATGAGAGCACTCTTCCTCCTGGCTCTGCTCCAGTGAATCCAGTGGGACCTGAACTAAATTAGAATGTGAGGTATTTGGAGAAAGACTGTCATCAATTTCCATTTCCTGCTAGCTTGCAAAGAGGAGGCACTGGGGAAGGAGAGGGAACACAGTACCTTGCAGGTGCAAAATCATTTGATGTATGAATGTGCAAATTGTTCACTCAGCCCAGCTGTCGGTATTTTAAGACTTTTACTCCTAATATATAAAGTTCCTTTTTTTTAAACTATATTTACAACACTGTAGGTCACCCAAAACCCCCCCAAACTACCTATGTGGGAGAGAAGTGGTCACTGGTCTAGAATGTACCAGTTTAGAAGATTATCTCCTGAAAATTGTGAGTGCAGGATATTCTAATGAACTATTAGCCATTTTAGAATACTGAAAACCACACTCATTTCATTTCACTTTCAAACTTTTCAGTCAACTGTTCAGTCACTGGAAAATATCCCACTACTCTCCACACTAGGATAAGAAAACCCCAAATCACTAATCCCCTTCCCCCCCTCCCGTCTTTTTTTCAAAGAATCAATCAGTTTAGTGAACAGAATAAATGGTGAGAGACTCCTGAATGGTCAACAGCATTAGATGTAGTCAGGAATTGGAGCAGAAGACCAACAGTAGGAGAATTAATATATAGAAAGCTGTCCAGTAGTATCATGTAGTAGGATGAGAATCCTATACTTTAAGGTACAAGTAATTATCAGATTTAAGAAACTGCAGGCAGTCTATGACTAGTAGAACAGAGAACATTTAACCTCCTTGAGTTGAAGCATGCATCTACCTACAAATAAGATCTTCTGTTACTGAAAAGTTATACAGTTGTGTTGCAAACAAATGAAGAAAAATACTAGTAGCAGAGACCAAATATCTATTTTCCCTTTGAGCACCTAATACTGAAATCTGGTAAAAATTTTCTATGCCATTCATATCACCAAGATATGAATGAATACTTCAGATTCAGGATCAAAATCCACAGATCTTTTGTCTCAAGACAACAGCATTTGAAGGCAAGAAAAAATAGAAAATCTGTCAAAAAAACTCAAACATGGTCAGCTTAGGCCTCAACAGAAAGACTCTGAATGGTTACCAAGAATATTCAACAATAAAAGACAGGCAGCTCTCTCCATTCAGGGAGAGAAAATTTGACAGCAGAAACTAAAATCCTGAGAAACAATTTTGGCTGTCATGAGCTCTAAAGGCCTGAAGAAACAGTTGCTAATGCCTCTCCTAGGTACCAATCCAGGAACTTTTAGATGAATGAAATAGCTGAGACCCCTAAAAAGGCAGGACAGTGGCAGAGTACAGTTTCAAACCACACTTAGAAAACGAATATTCCCCATTCACAATCACTCAGCTCCACATGAAATTATTAACAGAAGGTCTTCATTTCACTTTGAGAAGAAGTTCAAAACAGTAGCATAGCCCAAATTCCTTCACGTCTAACACAGCCCAAACTCCTTCACATCTAACACAGCCCAAACTCCTTCACATCTAACATGATGTGGTCACAAGCCGAAACTCAGAGGTAGGCTTTAGATAACATTCTGGATAAGATTCAGGATAAAAAGCTCATTGCGCACTTCCCCACAGATCAGCCTGAACAGATACATCATAGCCAGCCCGATACTCAAATATCCTGTACAATTAAATATTCTGTCTGCTTTTGTGGTGCTTTCTCATGGTCAGCGCTGGACAATCAAGTTTGCCATCAACACATGTCTAGACAGGTGTTATCTCCTGCTGAAAGGCAATCCACAAAGAATTAAAGATGCTCTTAGGACAGTGCAGCTGAGCACCAAATTACAAGAGATCTAAGGCCAGAAGTAGACAGGGACCAAGTGCAGGTCAACCAGTATGCAGATCTTCAGCCTACTTTGTGTGTTGAGCTGTTAATATACAATATATACGCAACAAAAACCTGATTCCTCAAAAAAGAAATACCCAATAGAATACTAAAGGAAGATGGGGGGAATGAAAATTACTCATTTGTGTAATTCCCACACACAGCTAACCCGGAAGCAAAGGAAGAAATGAAACGGGTCACAGGAAGTACCAGAAGTATGCTAAAAGTTAATTTACAGATTTTAATTTAATGAAATCCAGATAAAACTCCCCATTCCACAGAGACCTGTAACTCTGAATTTTCTTCCAAATTTTAATTTATAGATCCACTACAACATCATTCCGTCAAACGCAAAGGAAACTCTAATACTGTATGTCCCAAAGTCGTAAATCATACAATGTCACAAATCAACTAACCTATGAGAAGTGAACACAGAACATCCAATCTTTACAAGTATCAGCACTTCTAAAGGATAAGTGCCATTGTCTGGAGAGTAGAAGTAGGCTTACAGATATTTCCACGTACTACAATTTCCAAAAGCACCTTTACAGAACAATACTGTCTCCCTTTGTGGGAGGGCTCACTCCAACCACTTGGAATCTAGAATGGGATTTAGAGAAATGTTGCTCAGTCCAGACTTCCATATCTAAGCGGTTTAAGCAGAAGTCAGCTCAAGGATTCATTCCTCTTTGTATGGCATACACACTTAAGGACAAAACAAATGCACACTACATGCTGTATGCTACACATTAATGCTTAAATTGGAAGAAATCACACTAGTCAAAGTTTTGAGGACTTCTCTTAACAGGAAAGCCCCTCATCTGGGAGCTGAGAAAGGAAGATGAAAAGGCACCAGCTGAAAACAAGAGATGATGACAGATTCTTCCTACAGGATCCTGGCACCACCCGAGTAACAGAGCACTGGCAGAAAGAAAGGGAAACTGAAGAAGAAAAAAATGTTGTTTCGTCTTATTTTTTATAAAGAAGACTTCAAAAATCAATTGGTTGTAATATATATTTTAAAAAAAGCTGCTGTCATGATCTGTGTTTTTGTTAAGAGCACAACTGAATAGCATCATGAAATAAATATTGGCTAGAAGCCCACACTAGTCTGCTTTTCTGCCATCACAAATTTTCCCTAAATCCCTGTAGGCTAAAAGAGAACATAACACACAACAGAGGAAACAGATGTCAGGGTAGCAGCTGCTTTATATGGGCAGGTGTGGTGGAGTGATAGAGCCAGGATGAAGTTTTGGAGACGCTCAAGTATTGGATACTTCCCAGGCAGTGTAAATGGGAATGCACACAGTTTCCTTTTGGTAGGAAAAATTAGAAGGAAATAGAAATAGAAGGAAAGAATGAGGCAGTTAAAGGTAACCACTATGTGACAAAAGAGTAAAAACCATTTCTATCACTCAATTAGTCAAAAAGGAAAAAAACTAATCTGGGTCTATCATCTTTTATTGCTACTATTCCTGTTGCTAAATAGAACATTTTAATTGTATATACCCTGTATCTACTGACATACTTCAAGAGATTTCTTACTAAGTGAGTGGTATCTCCCACAGAGAGAGAAATATAAATGCATATCAACTAACTTACTCATACCAAAGAACAGCAAGATGCACTGTGGGTCTATTAATGGTCCTTAAAAGCTAAGAGTATGAACAAAACCGATCTATAAAATCATTTTTTTCCTTATGAATAAAAAAAGACCCTCATTTCTACACTGCTTCCGGTAGGCCTTGACATTCTCACCTGTCATCACTGCTCTGTTCATCGTGCAAGAGACGCTCCTTATTTAAACCTATTTTTTCAAGTTCATGTGCAAGTTTTTCTAGATCATTGTTCATTTGTTGAGTCTTCAATTTTTCACTCACCAAGTCCTTACACAGAAAAAAAAATCATCATCAGGGTTATCATATAAATAAAACAATGTACTATGAATTCTACAAGGATTGAGGCAAAAGTCTTTTATCACTATGTGACCTGAGTAACTAATCAACATTAACTCTAATTTTCTTCCAATAATAGCTTTCAGATACAGTAGATGTTACATTGTTAACTATAATGTGATTTCACTGAAGTTGCTTCTGCCTTTCTGTAAAACTTCCCTCTCAAATTTAGTCTTGAACATGATGGTGAAGGGGAAATGTCTCAGCCAGAACAAATCTAACATGAAGAATCCAAATGATGCTTACTTAACCAAAGGTCCATGGTAGTCTGTAAGCAATCTTACAGAGCTAATTGTAACATGGTTATAAGATTCTGTTTTAATATTATGATTATACCAATTTTGATTATCTAACTTTTCCCAACTGTAACCACTAAAGCTGCTAACAGATTATTAAAAATACAAAATACAATCTTTTTTCAAAAATATGGATATAATTTCTCTACATTAAAAACAGATTATGATGGGAATGGTAACTAATTTCTGTTTACCTCTCGTAAAGTGACAAGTGTTTTCTTGTCAATGGTAGCTCTTTTCACAAGTTCTTTATTTTCTTTTTCTAGTTCTTTTAGGCGTACACACGATTCCTTATATACAACTATTTCTTTAAATAGAGATTTATTTTCTTTCTCCAGATTACTAATTTTTACATTGTTTTCTTCTAAAGTACCATCCTTAATTTCTGCTTGCTGTCGAAGCCGTTTGTTTTCTTTTTCCAGCTGTTTCTTATCTTTTTCCAGTTGAGAAGTCTCCTGCTCTAACAACTTATTCTCCTTCTCCAATTGCTCTAGGCGTTTACTAGAGATTTTTAATTCTTCCAAGTTCTTTTGAAGAGTCTGATTTTCAGACTCTAGATCTTGCAGTTCACTTTCTAATTGCTGAATCTTCTTATTGCTATTTTCCAGGGCTTTCTGCAGCCTTTGGTTTTCTGTGTCTAGGCCTTGGTAGCTGACTTCCAAGCGTTCTGTTTTCTTAAATGAGGCTTTCATTAGTTCAAGGCTTTTTTTAAGTTGGTCCTTTTCACTTTCCAGCTCCTTATTTTCTAATTGTAATTGTGCCACTTTAATGCTTGTACATTTCAAAGATTCAATTGTTCTCCTTAATTCCAAATTTTCTTCATCAAGTTGTGAATTCTCCTTTTCTAAAGATTCTAATTGAAAAGTGAGATTTTTTAGGCTATCCAAAGTTTTTTTTAGTTTTCTGTTTTCCATTTCCAGGTCTGAATTTTCTTGCTCCAAGGCCTCTATCTTCTCACAAGTAATTTTTAAGTTAGTGATTTTTTTCTGTAATGATTCGTTTTCCTTCTCCAGATGATGCAGCTCATTCTCAAGTTCTTCAGCTCTCTCTCCTTTCTCTTTATAGTGTTCCAATTCCTTCCTCACTTGCTTTTTTTCAAATTCAATCTTATTTAACTTACTACTGGTCTCTTTAATAGACTCATGAAGGATTTTATTTTCTTTTTCAATTTCTTTCATTCTTGCTTCAGCACTGATTTGTGAGCGTTGTCTCAGAGAAGCTACAGTTTGATTCAAATGTTCATTTTCTTGTTCTAATAGCTTAATCTAGTGTGGGGGAAAAAATTATAAACTCTGGTGAGCAACATACCAATGAATAATTACTTTTATATATAAAATAAAAGCTACTACATTAATAAAGTTACATCATATTTCCCTCTTAAGTTAAAAAAAATATTCACTTACTCTCATGGTCTTTCTTTGCAGCATTACAAATACTGTGTATGTGAACAGGCAGACGTTTTACAACAATGTAATTCAAAGTGAATCTTCAAATACCTTCCTCTTGCATATTAGCAGATAATAAAACAAACAAAACACACACAAAAAAGCTCTATTTCTCAGATTCCTTTCATTTTAATTTGTGTACCCAGATTTAGGTTATTTTCCTTAAACTCTGTAATTTCCAGAGATTTGCCTTCAAATTGGACAAAACTGCTGTCAAGTTCTAAACTTAACTTGAGATGGAGGGAAGAGTGGGAGCCACAAAAGTGTCTTTATTTCACTTGGAAAATATATAGGTGATCTGTGAGATCTGAGGGTATCTTGATCATGGTAAATAACATTTTTGAAAGAAATACACCAAAGTTACATTAATTTTTGAGTTAAAAAGAACCTTGGGCATGCCGTTCCAGAACAGCTTCCAGTGAAAGCAAATATATTAGAACAGAATTATTTTCTCAGATAACATATTCATAACAGATCTATCCAAGGATAAAAGAAGTTATTTAATCTTAATTTTTAGTATTTCTTCCTTTTTTTCAGTTACTCAAAATAATTTGAAGTTCTTTGGGTATGTAACAACACACAGCAAAATCCAGAAAACTGTTTTGATCAATATTTATGAATATACTAATAACATAGCATAAGGGATGTTTCAACAATAAACTGTTTTGCAGAAAAGCAAAACTGCTAGTTGCAAGGAAAACCAGACTGAGAAAATTATAGACTGCTCTTTCATATTTAAGTCTGAATGTAATTATTAATTACAGGATCCACGGGTCAGTTCCCAGCAATGACAAACTGTTTTGAAGTGATTACTAAGTAACTAATTAACAAGTGTCTAAAACCACAACTTTGTAACATGTCTTTACATAAGCTGGTATGCTACTGAACAGGTATAATCACTTCCTATGAATTCTGCTTCTGTAGTCCTAACTTAACAAAAACCCACGATCAATGCCTCCGTAATTTCTGATGAAATCCAATGACCCTTCCACAGTTGACTCTGATAAGTTCAACACAGAATTTAAAAAAAATTTTTAAGGCATAAGAGATACTGCTAAACCATCACAGGTCCTAAGTATATTATTTTGAAGCAGAAATAGTCCTACTGAAATGTCAGTCCTACCACAACACAATTAAAACAAGTTAAATATCCCTAATGGCTGAATTGGGACTTTATGACTTACTCCAGAAAGTTTTAATCTTTTTTGCCCCTAGAGTACACTTCTAATGCATCACAAATTATTTTAACAAATAATTTATTTTAACAATCAACACTTCTGAACAAAACCAGATGACTAATTTTCATTATAATTACCCCCTTATGCCAAGCACAATTTTGGCTTTTTATAAACATTTTCTTACTCTAGAATTAACTCCTGATTAAATTAGGTCTTAACAACTTTTCGGGATTTTTGATAGTTTCCCGTTTTCTAAAATAGTGTACTTTAAAATTAAAATTTAAAATCCCATTCTTGTCAACCTTATCAAGCGGAATTCTGTAAGACTACCACAGTTCTAATTCTGAAGAACTTGACTACTAAAGATGGGTTTTCCAGAAGTCTCCATAACTCTTGTTTCCTAGTGGTGCCTTCCATAGGTCCTCTGACTTGCCCTGCACAGACCTTCAAAAGTATCAGCACCAACCAAGTACAGACACGTGACATTAGCACTCTTCCATCTACAGCTCCTATCTTTTACAGACCCAGATGCCGTTTCTGCCAATCAAAAGTTAATTCTGTTATCCACCTACAAGTCACAGCTAGAATACATTCGAGCACCTAGGAATACTATGAAGATGGATATGATGGTTCCCACCCTGCATTAACAAAATGGAGGAACCGAGTTGGCAGCAGAGCCCCAGGTCAGATCCCTTGAAGGGACGGGCTGCTGTAATTCTCATTAATACTCCAACATTACTTCTAACACTGACCAGCTGTCTGGAATCTGTTTTCCTCAACTGAGAAGTGTTTGGCTTCCCTCCAAAGTTCCCAATTTTCTGTTTTGGCTGAGCAACATCCTCTAACAACTACAGCAAATGCACAGCCCATGTATGCCACAGAAGCACTACAAAACACTAAAACGTTCTAAAACTAGCAGTAAAGCCTCAGATAAAAATAAGTCATTTCTCTCCCTGGCTGCAGGTTTTAGACAAGCTATTTTGCTGCAGATATGTCCTTTTGGCAAACCTCTTGTGTTTACAAACCCTGTATGCCTGTACAAAAGTACGAAAGGAGAACAGCACAGCATTAAGAGTTTTGATTCGGCTACTCACTTGTCGCTCTGAGTTTTCTCGAAGTGCTTCAAGTGTCTTTTCAAGCTGTGCTTTCTCTTTCATCAAATCTTTACTCAAATTTTGACTGTTCTGAAGACTTTGTTTCTCTTGGCTTATTTCATTCTCCAGCTCTTCAAGCTAGGGAAAGAGAAACATGGTTTTTAAATTGTACTTGAAAATAGCATTGCTCTTAGCTGGGTTGAAGATGCCCTTAAGAATGAATAAAGCAAGTTAAAAGAAAGAATAAATTAGAATTTCCTATTCTTTACCTGAAACAATTAATATCTTCTAGGAATAAATTTGCTTCTGCCAGAATTTTCTCCCTGTCTCAGAAGATTATATTCATAAAGAAGTTTGGTATTAGAGAATCAGTCAGATTTTACTAGACTCTGGATACTTCCCCAAACATCTTTTTTTTTTTTTTCTTTTAAAATTCTTTTAGTGAAATTTATACTGTTCTTCCAAGTCCCTTTTAACTTACACAGATTGTTTGATCAGTCTTAACTAGTTCAAGGGATACTGATGATGACTCCTTTGGTATTAAATATACAGGTGTGTCTGGTGAAACGGTTCCAGTTTGTAATGTTGCCAGACAGCCAAATTATCAACAAATCAAAATGCCCAAGTGTGATTCTTCTCTCACATCTAAGTTACAAATTAGTTACTTAAAAAAGCAACATACATATTGTATTTTAAAACATTCATCTGCTGGAAGGTTTGTATTCTAATGTCAATTCCATCATTGATATTCCCCAATCCTAGAGTAGTCCAGATGTAACTTGGACCCCAGGCAAGGGAAATACTTCATAAAAAAGTATCTGAATTATGTATTAAATTGCTGCTATATAATACTGAAAATAAAATCACAAATGAAAAGGTAGTCAAGTGGAATTTACTCCCCTGTGAAGCAATAAGTTGATCAGAAATACAGAAAAAGCATGGCACCTATTAGGTCTGGACGTGAATTAAATCTCTTAGGATGAGAATACTAATGTTTCACCAGATTTTGCTTTCCTCTCCCTCTTCATCTCCATTTGAGACTTTCCTGGCCATTTGCTTAGCTGACCAGTGCCAGTTTTCCAGGGATACTGGCACTTCTATTGATTTTTTTCAAAGAAGTAGCTGGCCTAATGGCCCCAGCAGGGATGCAGTCCAACTGTCTGGGATCCAAATTTATCCGTGGCCTTTCCAACTGCCAGACGGGCACTGGGAGCAGAGTTCCAGTGGTCAGCCCTCTCCATATCATATTTTTAAGACCTGGTGTTAGGATTACTTTTTTAAAAGAAAGGGTGTCCAGATGGACTTTGTACACAGGATTTCTAAGACATTTTGTTTAACTTCATGTTTTTTGCTGAAGCAATTACTCTTCAGAACACTGTTTTTAGGGGTAAATGAGAAGAACAACATGTCACCAGACACCAAAGTGGTAAAAAAAACAGCATCAGACAATCACAAGGGCTTACTATGGCTTGCTTATACCTTTTCCTTTCTTTTGTACCCTCCCAACTGTCTTTCTGATACTGTACAGAAACTCAAAGCAGTACACAGGCTGCTGCAAAAAATACCACATTGTTAAGAAATCAGGTAAGACATGCAAATATGAAATACAGAAGGGATTTCTTTCAATTTGTTTTTTCTAATTATCTCTTCCTCACTCTTTTCTAAGAATAGTCTAATGTCTCACACCTGCTGAAGTAAAAGCTATTTCAGAAAATTATTTTTATACAATTATTATTATTAAATAGTAATTCATTAAATGTTATTTAATATAATGTCTAATTATTTCAAAATTGATGTTCCAGTTTCATAAATCACTATTACTTATTATGTCCCCAATTTCAGCATACTTATTTTTTTCCCCTTGCTGGTATAAGATCTTCCTGAATAAACCAGCCATTCTTACATCATTAATAAAAAAGCATAGTTAAAGAAGAGAAAAATCTCCAAGGTTGCTCCCTGTTTTTTCCATAAACTTACAAACATCATACCATTTAGAGGCCAGTAATACCTCATCCAAAAATATGGCAATTCATAAAATTATCCTTTAGAAAGAAAACAAGAAACATTAGGCAACTCATATACAATTCAAACATATACTGATGATCACCTTTTTGCTAAGTCTTTGGTTTTCTTTTTCCATCTTCAGAATCCTTGAACTACTGCCCTCGACATTACCCACTGCACTTTGTAGTTCTTCTACTGTCTTCAGCAAACTTTGATTTTCCATTTCCAACTTCAATAACCTGCTTGATGTCAGTTCATTTACTTCATGACCAAGTGATTTCTGTGGCACTACAAGAGAAAAACACCATTAAAACCAAAAAATGTTAATTAAGAGTTCTTGGACTCTGTGGTTTTAGACTTAAAAATTTAGAAAACTTTGATGGTCTTTCTGTTGCCTTCTGAACAGAGCTAGTTAGGTAAAATGACCCATTTTCTTACCCAACAGATAACGCTGCAGATGCATAAAAAGAAATGTCCTACTCATCCTACAGTTCCTAATTACACCAGAGATTTGTTTCCTGCAACTGAGGATTTATCTCTAAATCTCCACAAATCCTCTGTATGAACTAAAGTACATACTTTGTATGTACTATCCAATGTATGACCACAAATGCTATATTGGAAGAATTAAAATTTTTGTCACAGTTACGTCTGCAAACAATTCCTCTGAGAAGCCTTAACCAATCTTTATTAACTCTGAGAACAGAAAAACAGGAAGACTCATGATCTGTGCTACAGAGTATAACAGTCTGAATGGCAAAACAATGTCACTCCACATATTTATGGATTTTACACCTCTGTTTAGGCAAACAAGAATCACAAGAGAGACTTTTCATGTAGGATGTATCTCCAAGGATACATGGAGTAGAAAAAAACCAACACATACAGAACAAAAAGAAACATAAAATAACCCCAAAACTGACATCTCTTCAGATGATGAAAGCCCCTGTGCTTCAGAAGTCAGGAGCTGTAATTTCTTAATGCTGTACAGCCACTCAGCTTTCAATTTTTCCTTTTTATCAGTTTGCAAATATTACTATGTTTACCTTCAGAAAGTTCAGTAGTCCTGTTTATCTGTTCAAGTTCCCAGCCAAGATGCAATGATTCATCCATACTTTGTTTCTGGGCCATTTCTAGAGTCATATTTTCCTCCATGAGTTCCTCAATCTTCTTTCTGTCCATATCACGCTCCTTAAAAATTATTTCACATGGAAGTTTAAAAACCTGTCTCATTCACAAAATATTCTAGTATCTAGAATGCCACAGAGAAATCCGAAGTGCATTTTCTGATTTGCTAATACACATTAAGACAGGAAGAAACTGCCATGGGAAACTCAGAAAGGAAGTGTAAAAACCAGTAAAGAAAAATATGCAGAAAACCCTCTTCTAAGAATAAGTAGTCACTGCCATAGACTATGATTTCTCAAAATTCACTTCTCAGAGTATCAAAAAGAAAGCATGTACAAGCACAGCTTGGTAGCAAAAACAAAAAAACAAATGGACACAGAGAAGCAAAACTTCACCTACCCTAAGCAGCCATATGACTACTTTGATACAAAAAGCTGTAGCAGGACTGGGTCCATCATCAGAATGTCTCACCTGACTCTTTATAAAGCCCTCTCCCTACACAAGCCATTTTAACAGGAGCAAGTTGCAGCTGTAACTCAATATTTTGCAGAAAAAGAAAGTAAGCAGACAGTAATAATCCCTTAATCCTTAAGGAAAACTAGAAAAAACCCCACCCAGGTTAAGTTATGGCTTTGTATTTTAGAATATTTACTTCTTGGAGGAGAACTGGTTAAAAAGAGAAATTACTTTGGTAATAACCTGACAAAACCCCACATCACTATTATTGCCAGAATTTGAAATTTGAATACTCTCTTTCATCTAAATATTTAAGTGACAACAGACTATCTTGCAATGAAGAAAAACTATCTTGCGGTTCCTACTGAGTGTATGCGTTTTATCATAGTATTTTAGCTATCCAATTTAAACACTACACTGTTTTTAAAAAGAGTATTGCCTTTGCAGTATTTCTTTCTCTAGAAAGGACCAAAGCTATTGTAGGAAACTATCTGAGAAGTGTTAGTGAATCAAGATATCACTTCCTCTTCTCACCTATGATTTTCACTGAAGACGTTCCTTTATTAAAAATGGAAATGAAATTCTATGTGTTATCAGTCATCTTTTTCAACCTTCATTTACACTTACCATCTCCATATCATGTAATTTAGCTTTTAATTGTAGATTCTCTTTTTCCAGCTCATGTAATTTATCAGAACGGGCTCGAGTCCCCTCCAATTGATCCTCCAACATTGTCTTTGTTTCTAGCAACACTTGATTGTCTTCTTTTAACTCCTGCAAGAGTTAAGAAAATTAAAAAATCTCACAACAAAAGGTATTTCCTTATTATTACAACTTCGATACACAATGTACTTAGTTTTAGAAACACTGCTGTAATGCTAGAACAATCACTTGGAACCTGTAAGAGATTTTAAAATAAAAATAGATTCACAGCAATTTCACCTTATGAAATTTTTATGAAAATTTCACCTACCTTAAGAGAAATTAAATAGTCCCTAAACCATTAAGAATAAGTTAATAACCACAATAAATCATAAATATACCTGCGATTTGAGATGAGACCTGAAAAGATGCATTGCATATATATGTGTGAAATATAAAGCTATATACAATATATAGCTATATATAATAATACAGCTAATCAAAGGGCTGACAGCAAATAAAGACTACAGGTGTCAGGTTCAAAACAAACAAAAAGAAGTACTCAAGACCCCAGGTAGCTGAACTGTGGAGCTTATGGCTACAAGTTTCTGTAGATGAAAAGTGCTTACATGTAGTAAGACATTATCTAATTCATGCAAGAGAAGGCAAAAATGCTGTAAAGTTTCACCTCAGAGTATTTCCTGAGCAGACACTGCTGAAGGCTGTGAAAGCACAAGAGGAAAGTATCACAAAGTGCTTGCCCTGTTTTACTCTCCACTAAGCACCTGCTACTGGACACTGTCAAAGACTGGAGATGGATGCAAGATGCTTCTTTTCAGCCCATAATTTATCTTATTATCAGACTAAACTCCCTAATCTTTGGGCTGCAGGCAAAGGAGAGCAAAACTTAAAGAGAATAATTTTCTACAGGCCATAATTGGGTTTTATAGGCCCTTTAGCAAACTTACTTAAGCCCAAGGTCAGGGCATGATGCTGAAAATGCAGTCACAGTCTTAAAATAAAACCAGCTGTATTTAAAGGTCCTAAACAGCTTGCTTTTATATATGTAGAGGGCATTTTTCATGGTATCTGATGAAAATAGTAATATGTAAAAACATGTAATTGGCAATTTTACTTATGATATACGGGCAAAATTTTCAAACTTCAGGATGCAGTCATCTGCAAAACCTGAAAAAAAGATCTATGAATATAACACGCGTTTATCCTTCATATTATCCCTACAGAAATAGTAAATTAACTTATAACATTGTTATTATTTTTATGAAGAAAATCCAACCATTTAGCATCTGCCTCTATTCAAATATGCTTGAAAAATCAGATAAGTTTACAAGCCATGAAATATGTAAACAAATTTTTGTGGTTTTACTATTTTAAATGTTCTAGGAGAATGAAATTTCCACTGCTTTCAAATCCCATACACCGTATCACTTTTTAGAATTTTTTTAACCATATGCATTCAGTCTCTCTTGTAACAGTAGTTGATACGCACAGTTTAGAATGTCAATTCATGTCTGATGATTTTCAAGTAGCTCCCATACAAAGGTTTAGTCATATGCAGACAGGGTGATAATGATGCTCACTCACAGCACCAGATTTTCCAAGAAATCCTCGTATGATAATCTATTAAAGCATATTCAGGTAACAGCCAACAACTTGGAAGAAATTTCAGAATGTAAACCACAGCACTGGACCTCTACCACTGAACTCAAGTTGAACAGCAATATCTTGTTCAAAGGATGTCAGACACTGAGAAAAGATCTGGAGTTGGCAAGTAGTGACCAGCCTTTGTTGTTAAGCAGCACACAGCGGCAGCTGTGGATCCTCCTCAGAAACGGATGGTACAATGATTGCCTTTAAGGTCTGTATGTAGTGTATCTTGAGAAAAATGCTTCAAATTTCATCAGATTATTTCACATTACATAGTAAAATTAAAAACTAATTTTCCAAAAGAAGCAAGATGAAGAACAAGTCATGTTAAAAAAAAAATCATCTTCAGAACTCTGCATTTATTTTAAATTTCAAAGATGTCTCAAACCATTTAAAGAATGTTTTAACTGACACCTTATCTGTCACTGTAGTCTTTTGTTAACTTTTTTACACTGTAGTCCTCTTGGAAAAAGTATTAATCTCATTTTCCATTAAAAAGCTAATAATTCCCATGTCAGTTGATATGCTTTATTTCTGACTAAAGCTATTATTAGACGCTTTGGATGTAGAAACTACAACTGAATTTTCAAAAGATTTGGCTTTTGCTTTCCATTTTTCCCCTCTCATCAACATATCTTTTATCTGTAGTAGCCATATTATGCTGTGACATATGAAGTATATATCCATTAATAGGTTTTAGCTTTTAAACATGCAAAGAAAGAAGTCTCCAAAGGATGGTATGTCCTTAATCACTAGTACTATGAGATTTTTCAGATGCAATTACTAGAATATTGGAAATATGGTATCACATCTAGGCAGCCATTCAGTGGGAAGAAAATCTGAAGGTTAAAACAGATCATAACATTGGCATATTGGTTAGGAGTTGCTATATTAGAACCCAAAGAAAGAAGTAATCTGTCCACTTTATTTAAAATTTATAAAGTGATAACTAGTGTATGAGATCCTGTTTTAGGGACTAAGTTTAAGACAGATATGAAATAAGAACCCAGAGAAACTAAAAACCGCCTTGTAATGCAGAATGCTGCGGGGCTGTAGAGCACAAAAAGCTAGGAGAGATGACATGTGACACAGGAGAAAAAGGCTGCTACAAAAGGCTGTGAAAGCTCCCATTAATGCCAAGCATTCATCTGATGTTGTATGGGTATATAAAAAAACCTTGCTTCAAATGCAGGATGGAATGAATTCCCACCCAAGGCTGTGAACCTAAGAGGCGACAGCGTAACAACACTGTGTATCAGAGTTTAGCCCTAAATCTGCACTTTGGCCACAACAACCCCATGGGGAGCTCCAGGCTGGGCACAGAGTGGCTGAGAGCAGCCAGGCAGAGAGGGACCTGGGAGTCTGGATTGACAGGAAGCTGAACATGAGCCAGCAGTGTGCCCAGGTGGCCAAGAAGGCCAATGGCATCCTGGCCTGGATCAGGAACAGCGTGGCCAGCAGGTCCAGGGAAGTGATTCTGCCCCTGTACTCAGCCCTGGTGAGGCCACAGCTCGAGTCCTGTGTCCAGTTCTGGGCCCCTCAGTTCAGGAAGGAGATTGAGGTCCTGGAGCAGGTCCAAAGGAGGGCAACCAGGCTGGTGAAGGGACTCCAGCACAAGTCCTGTGAGGAGAGGCTGAGGGAGCTGGGGGTGTTCAGCCTGGAGAAGAGGAGGCTCAGGGGAGACCTCATCGCTCTCTACAACTCCCTGAAAGGAGGCTGGAGCCAGGGGGGGGTTGGGCTCTTCTCCCAAGTAGCTACCAGTAAGACAAGAGGGCATGGACTTAAGCTCTGCCAGGGGAGGTTTAAGTTAGGTTTCTGATTAGGTCCTTTCCAACACAAATGATTCTATGATCTTGGGTTTGCTTTTAGGTCATTTTTACACTAGAGAAAGAGCTTCATACCAGTCTGCCAACAACTACATGTAGGCAATTTGGTAGTTTTTCCAACAAGCATTAATTGTGAGTTCTCTCTGCTTTTCTAGTGGTTTGATTTTTTTTTTTCAATGGCCGCCTGGAAAATTTCATTGAACTTCCATTAATTTTGATTTCCTCAACCAACTGGTTTTTTACAAATTCTTTAACCTTGGCATTTGCCCAACAAATTTACCATTTACAGAATGAGGAAGGAATAAAATCCTGCATGCTGATAATTTGTTTCCTGAACTTCTAATTCATGACAGAACTTGAAGCCTCTTTCTTGTTTTAGGTCAGTGCATCTTTTTTTAGTATATTTTATCAATGGAATACCATTGTCCTATATTCATTTCTGCATAAAGCCACCATTTCCTCAGCACTTACAAAAATACCTCCTCTTAAGAGACAGACAGGAAGAGAAATAAATCACCGTGTTTATAGAATATTTTTAATTAATTTCTGTGTATTGATTTTCTCAATACATAGTCTCTATCTTAAAAATAGGCTCATACTAGTCTTCCTAGTTTTGAGCTACAGTGAATACTGCTGACTTCAAATGAATCTGCATGGCATTAGACACAGGGACTCACACCTTAAAACTGTACTTTAGCAGAAAAGACTCTTATGTCCCAGCATAAGAAGCTATAGTACTGTTTTCATGTCCCAGCCATCAAAATAACTTTGAAAAAGCCACAGAAACAAGAAATGCTGGTTATTCAAGTGTTTGGTGTTTGGTTTTTTTTTTTTTCCTTCACATACCTCCACTCTAGCTTTGTAGAATTCAATATCATGCAGCCTCTCTTTATATCGGCTGACTTCACTTTCAAGCTTGTCAACTCGAATCGCCTTCTCACGAAGAGCATCTAATTCATCTCTGTACACTCTGGCAGAACGGGCATCTGAGAGCAGATTCATATTCTAGAAAATAAGATACAGAAAATAAGAGCAAGGATAATTTCATAGTATGAAATGAATTGGATATTTTCCCTCATTACCAACAAATAGACTCACTGTATAAAGGAAACCAGTTAAAATTTGAGTGGACTGGTCTTGAGAAAAATTCAGCACATGTACATGCATAGGAAACACCAGTGGTAAATTGCTTGAATGTGGAAACAAAAAAATTAAAGAAGAAATGCTAACCTAAATCAGAATATTTCTCCAGCATACTAGGATCAAATACAGCCATATATTTTACAAGATCACATTCAGAGTGAAAAAAAATAAATTTTTTTTAAAAACCACATCAAAAATTACCAACCAAAAAAACCCCAACCAAAAATCCCAAATATTAAAGCATTCCTACTAAGAAAAAACTAAAAAGTCCACAACATTCTGGTGATGAAAAATTTCTTTGGTCACTTTATTTTAAACAATAGGTTTACAAAATCCATACCTCTTGCTGAAGCCTCTTCAGTTCAGTTTCCATCTGTTCAAGTTCTTGTTTACAGTCAAGCAACTGCTCAGTCTTTTCCTCACTTAAAAGAGAGAACACAAAATGGCTAAATATGACTGCAAAACTTGACAATTACCTTGTTTGAGAAAAAATACGGATATCTGTGAGGCTTCTCGTATTTAATTGAGAATTTTATGAACAACAGAATGTAAAACTTAGGCATGCCATTATGATTTAGGCATTCTTTAGGTTTTAGTGTATATAAGTCTTTTAAATTTGGTCAGATTTTTCATAGTCCTTTAAACTTGTTCTCAAAGACTTCGTACTTAAGCAAGACTGAAAACATTAGGGAGCAGTAAGAGATTTTTTTTAAATAAAGAATTATGTTGGTTAAAAAAAACAGTCAATACACATGTAAGAGTACCTGGGGATTCACATCCAAAAGTGAACTTAGAATAACTTCTAATATTTCTTTTTCTTAGAGAAGAATTAAGGTTTCCAGGTACATACAGCTTAAAAACCTTACTAATTTTATGACATGCATAATAAATTTTAATTTTATGGAAACAACCCAGTGCCTGCTTTAATCTATTTAGAAATTTGTAATGAAAACAATTTTACATAAAATACTAGAATTCCTACAGCTTTCATTCTTCTATTCTTAACACATATTTTTCAATGCTAAAAAAGTGTATTTGTTAAACAATGAGTAAGTGAAAGGGAAATAATTAAGACACTGAATATCTAATGCTCAAAATTCAATTGCATCTCAGAACAAACAATATTGATTGCTGAAAAAACCTGCCATATCCAAGGTACATTGCATACTCAAACGTGCAAGATTAATATTTAGGAATTAAAGTATGAAATGAAACAGAAGTAGAAAAGAGGGAAATGAGGCAATTTAATAGACTGAAATTTATTATATAGTCTAAAGGTAATTAGTAAAAAATGTATTTGTTTTAAACAAAACTAGGACAGTTGTTTTAAAAAGTTAGCCAATCTCACAATGAAAGCCCTTTCTGCAACCACGCACTGTTTCAAAAAGGTCACTGACAGCCTTCTAGTATAGAAGGGTACATCTAGGTATAGCTCACTGCAATGTCATGGTTCGCAGGTGATACCAAAGCTCTCCCTCCACGTGGGTGTTCAGAATCCACTCAAAAATACTAACGTTGTCTTTATTGCGTAGATAACTATAACTTTTCTATTAATATTCATATTCCTATATCATTACATTAACATTCATATTCCTGTGAGCACACAGAACTTAATACAGAAATAAGGTGTGCAATCTCCAGTTCTGGAGTTTTTGTATTAAGTCTCAAATCGCTGTTTTGCCTCCAACTGTTGGTATATGGTGCTGCAAGAGAAAGAATCTTTACAGGCCCCTTGTATGAAATCCTATTAGTTGCAAGTGAATAAAGTATATGAAGGTTCATTGCCAAAATCAAATTATAAATACGTATTAAGCTGAATACTGTTAACTATGGAATGAATCTAATTTAAAATTTATCATATACACACAGCATTTGAAACCAAATGCTACCAACAGAAGTTAATTTATCAAAGTCTAGTATTTTAAATACTGCTACACATAAAGGAAATTTATTTATGAAATTAATTCAAATAGAGTGCAAAATGTGAAACGTTCCGAGCCATCACTGTTGCCCTAATTGCATGCTTCAACTACACACTAGAGAGGATTGTACTAAATTACATAGAACATACCAGTGTTCACTGTTTAGGCTATCTATTAACTGTCAATCAACGTAATAACAGCAATTTTTTCACTAATTTCCTTGGTGCAGCTGTTTATAGAATATCCTGGGCGGGCTCATTTCAGTAGACACATAATAATACAGACATCAGAAAAAAAGAGCCCCATCTTTTTGTCCTCTATTCTTCAGGAAGACCAAGATGTAGTGGGGGAGGGGGATCCTCAAGTAAATCAACGAGATATTGAATACAACCACCTAGAAATGATCTGATCAACATACCAAGAAGAGCAGACCAGCATGTTGCTAATTGAGACTTACGCTACCTTCAACTTTAAATTTAATTTTAACCTGTCTCCTCTCTTCTTGAGATGGGTTGGATTAAAAAAATCTTTACTTACGCTGTTTCTAAAAACAGGCAAGCTACTACATTTCTTGAAATACAAATGGAAATTTTAAGAAGTTAAGCTCAAACTGCACATACTTCGTTTTGCTAAAACATTACAGCTTGGTGTAAGAAGAAATAGATTCTCCATTTGCCTATTATTGTTCTCTTTAAATAACTTTTCACTACTGCACAGATTTTTTTCCTCAACTATGAGGACAAAGTACCCAGAGTCAGCTGTCTTCATAAAACAATAATAAAAAAGGTTTTTCTTAGAAAGCGAAAACAAAGAAACAAAAAAATCTGTTATAGTGGGACTGATTTTTCACAGTACTTTGATGAGGCAAAGAAGGAGAACCCTTACCTTTTAGCTAAGAGGTCAGCACCAGGGGGACAACAGAGCACTGCCTTAACTGCATGAATGGAGCAAGCTGCAAACTCTAAGAAACAATAACTGACCCAAGCTATAACATTTAATGATTTGATAAACTGCATTATTCCTCAGACATAAATAACCACCCCTGCCAGTAAACTCGAAGTGGCTTTCTTTGCATCCAGGTTTGCAATGGGTCAAGAGATCTACTGGAGTTCGGTTTGCATGATTTTTGTTCTTTTATTTTTGCTTGTAGAGTGCCACAGCAGAGAGAAGTAGGACATTATTAAAGGGAATGAACAAAAGTGATGTGCAGACAAAGAATCTTCTACACAAGAAAAAGCAAAGGGGAAGGGGGACAAGGAATTATACTAATAATTCTTTTTCCTATCTGCAACAAATTAAAGCCATGAATGAACAATTTCTCACTGTACTTCCAACAAGAACCAAGGGACTTAATCTTCCTGCCTATAAGGAAACTCTGAAGCCTTATCTCTCTCTTAAAAAGCCCTTTTTTTATGCCATTAATCTTTGAATGGTCAGGACACAGCCCCTTAATTCCAAGTCCCTACCTGCCTGCCCCTGGTAACTGCTCTTGAGTGTGTCACTCCATAACTGAATTAACTGCAAAGCAGTTCTCTCAGAAACATACATGAGTAGAGGTATATCAAGACTAAAGTCGGACATTGATCAGTGTTAACAACCAACAGAGGAAACACAAAGAAATTGCCTCTTAACACAGACACAATGTGCAAAAGACAACACTTCATTAGATTAACTGTATTTCTAGAAGACAAACAATGTAGAACAAAGAGCTCACTACTATATTGTAACATGCTCAAAAGATTGCTCATAGTCAGTTCTTCAGAAAGTTTGGAGTACAAAATATGAAAAATTACCACAGCACTAGCGTACTGATTTCAGTATGTTTATAGTTAAAACGTCAATAGAATTCCCAATACAAATTAAAACAAATATAGATGATTAAAAGTTGCATTTGTCACACTGGTCCACAAATATGCTTATATGCTAAAAATAAGCTTCCTGGGGTGCAGTAACTAAAGCCAGAATTTTAAACTGTAGTTTAACATTGGAAAGAGCCAAGAATTTGACTAGACTATTGTGTAAAAGCATCAGTATTTTAAACCCTTACAACAACCAACACACTTCTACAATCTACATGTACTCACAGCTCTTGCCTAAGCCGCCTAATCTTGGCTTTGGCATCTGCCAGCTCCACCGACAGGTGCTGTCTGCTCTCCGTGCGCTTCATGCCAGGAGACCCACAAGGTGATTGTGCTGCTGAGGCGTGAGGTAGAAAACGGAGACAGTCCCGTTCTTCTGAAAGTTCTATGATAGTCTAAGAAAGTTTTTTTTTAATCAACACAATAAAGAAAAAGGAACAGACAGATATTTCTATATCAGAAGCAAGTATCACTGACTGCCTTAACAAATCAAGGACAGAAATGAAGAATAATGGAAAAGTTTTGCCATATAAGAAGCAGCCCTGCATATACCTCTACAGCTAAAGCAGACTGTCACAGCTATTTAATAGTACTTTATGGCTATTCTTAAATTACTCAAATTTAGACTTTTACATCCACAAAATTATCAGAGCTCTTCAGATGGCATGGGTAATGCAATGACATGAATTTCTTGACCTATAGGATTATTCTTTTCTTATAATATAAATAAAGGTGTTATCCTAAGATTAATCTCTCTTCTATTTGAAAGTATTTGGAATAATTGCAGTATTAACATATCCACACTCTCCTGAGGGGTAAATCTGAGACTACCAGGAAGATTGATAACTTGCAATTTTTATAAATACATTTGAGTATCTTGATTCTCACACAGCACAATGATTGTGCCTCAAACTATGATTGTAAAACCTCCTCTCCTACCATGGTTCTGCTCCAGTTAACTCAAACCTCTACAACAGGCATCCTTCAGTGACTGCTGCACAAACTGATGGTTTGCTGATTCCTGGAAACTTCAGCTGGTATTGCTTTGAATTTTTTGTTTTCAACTACAAGGGAATGTTTTTTCAAGTTGTTTCAGATTCTGGTTACTACTTTTGGGCATTAAGAAGTCCTTCCTTAAATACATTAACAGAACATACATTAAACTACTAGTTACAAAAAGTGGCAAGCTGAATCATTTTCAAAACATTATTTCTAACATTTCTCTTAACTAACAAACTACATCCATACCTCTGAGTGCTCATCTCTTTCATCTATAAGTCTTTTTAAATGTAACGCCATATTTTTCAAAAGAGGTTCAATATACTCTTGTGTCAATACAATGACATCCATCCACTGGAGATCAAACACATTTTCCTGATTGTGAGTAACCTATGTGGAATGAAATGCAAGAGATAAAAGCCCATCCTCTTCATATTATAAGAGTATAAAGGAAGCAGCAGAACAAAGCTGAAAGTCTGCAGGTTAACTTCTCTAGACAAGGTATGAAAAAACTTTTACAAAAAGATTAAATCGTATGTTATGGTATAGTTTCTTACCTAGCTGAAAGCAGTACCTTGTACTTCTGGCAAAATAAAAACCAAGAGGTGACTGTCACAGAACATATATTATTTATTCCATGCAGGAGAACTGAATTCTACTTTTAAAATAGATTTGCATACAAAAGTGTCACTGAAGTGTATATTTTAATTCTAAGAAATTCTTGAAGCTATCTGCTTCCTCCCCAATACTTTTTTAGTAACGCAATCCAGAAGAGCCTGATCAAGAAATCTTTAACGAATCAAGTTGAAAAATAAAGGAATGTTTAGATTTGTGAATCTGTTGTTTTTAATAATCAATTTGATTGCTCTTGAAAAAATTCAATTGATGTCATTAGGATACCATATTCCTCCTCAAAAAAACCTAAAAGCACAAAAATAGCAATATACCTCTTGAATATGGGCTGCCACAGCTGCTCTTGTGTCAAAATCCAGACCTTGGATTCTTTCAATAAATTCTTCTTTTTTCTGACACTAAAACCAAAGATATCTATTTTACATATACATATAAAATCACAGGTAGTTTCAGTCTTCCTTTCTATTTCTAAGAGCTAAAAATGATTACATTGAAATTACAGTGACCATAATTAATATCCAATAACTTTGATGACCACAAAAAACTTGGCTTATGCCATGCTAGAGTAATTGTAACAACTGTCAACACTAGTCGATCAATTAACAAAAACAATTAACAAAAACTGAAAAAGGGAAGAAGGAAGAGGTTTCTTAAAATAGCTACTTACTAAAATTTTATGAAAGTTACATAAGTATTATTCACTGTCCTCTAATACTCATGCTGCTTATTAAAGAACATATGACTGATCTATTTTTCAGGTTAATTATCTGAAAGGTACAAACTCTCCTAAAAAGAACAGTAGTCCATCAATATAGTTATTTAATAAAGTAAAAAAGTTTCAGTAAGGTAACTCTTCAGTACTTTACCATTTTCTTCCTTTCTTTACAGTAGCAGGTAAATTAACAATATTACGTTTAATAAAGTGTTAGTAGTCCTACAGACACAGTTTTCTATAGTCATAAAAGCAACTGTAAGAGGTGTACGGTTTTGGCCATTTTATCTGTAAGAATATCCAGATTTTCAAGAAATGCAATAGTTTTAACTAAAGGAAGAAAGGTCAAAGTTACACACCAGCTCAGGTATTAAAATTGGTAATACTTAAACACTGCATATTAAACTTACCTGAACTGCACAACCAAGTAAAAGCAGGAGGAGTTTTTTTATTTCTTCAGTACCTGGCTCTAAGAAGAAAACAAGAACAAAAAAAGGCAGGTGTAAAATGGTAATGTGAGTTTCTTCCTCTAGGTTCTCTTGTTATTTTCATAGAAGTTATTTAAACTTAGTTTAGAAAACAAGAAGATCAAGAAAACCACATCTTTCCAGCTTTCAACTTAGTCCTTTTAACCGCCAACTTTCAGCATTAACAAATACCTCAACATCCATAATAGTTTCAAGTGGAAAAAACCACCATTTCAGTAACAGAAGACTCAAGGGTGAGTTTTCAAAAGCACTTTGGAGACCTACAATCAACTGTTCAACTGTAATCTCAGGTATCTCAAGGTATTTACAGAAGTGCTTGAATCACTGGCCACCCCCAACCTCTAAGAGTGAGGTGACAAGCTCATATAAACTATTGAGTATAGCCATATTTGATATTCATCTGCACATCTAAAAAAAAGAAATAAAAATTAAAAATCTTAATCTGGCCTTAAGAATCTTAGTCTCCAAAAGAAGCGTAAAGAACTCCATTTACAGATTTTTTTAACTCCTTTACATACAAAAAGTCCACATCATTCTACTAAATATATATTATATAAATGGCATATAGTGAACGCTTGAAGGATGGCAAAACAGCTTAGGCTAGCTGGACTTAAACTCTATACGGTCAAATGTAATTCTGCCTTCCTGAAGCATAAAACAGAAACAGTAGCCATTGGGCTATCTATAGATAAAAGGGTCCTAATAGCATCGTTTTGACAAGGTAATCTGGACTTCAGGCAATAGTTTATTTCATTGTTATCTAATCAGACAAAAGCTATGCTATCAAATATAGTAACACTGGGTTTGGCCAAAAATGTGACCTGCATTTTTCTGCAAAAATATCCTCAGCTGGTGTAGCTACTGCCACCACAGCAATACTAATATGTGCACAGACATTCTTGAACTCGATCTAAGTTATTAGAGTCTGTTTTTTAAAGGGCTCTATAATCACAGATGGTCTCCAGTGATGAGAATTTTCTGTAAGAAAACTCAACCAGAAAACTTCTGAAACAGAAGTTTGCAATCTCTGTCTTTGTTGGGCCACTAAACCTATTCTGGATGAACTCTCACAGGAAAGATGTAACCATTTACTTGCAAGCACTTGAAAAATTGTTGCTTGTCCACTACAGTATTTTCTACGTGAAGCGAATGTAAAATTCATCCCCAAAAGTTAAAGATATGAGATAATCTTGATCAAAAGAGGAAATTGAAATCAAGAAAAAAACCTAAGAGGACACATAAATCTTAATGCCTTTGACTAGCTCTCAGTAAAGAGCCAAGCCTGCTGGCAAAAAGGAGAGATGAAAGAGACAGATGCTGAGCTTCTCCACCTTCCTCATGGCTTATGGAGGTCTCTGTGCTATGCAACATTAAGTAGAGAGCCTTTTTCCAACACCGATTCAATCTGCTGCTTTTAGAGGAAGATATGTATAATCACAGTGAATTTAATGTTTGAATTCTTCAAAGGAGGTCTTTCAAGTAGATTCACTACAAAGAACATGAACTCAAATGGGAGATCTTATACCATTTACATCCACTTGTATCTGAAAGACTTAAAGACTCTTTTGCTTTGGAATAGAAACCACATTTTTATTTTCTTTTAAAGCAATGCCTGACCTCTTTGGATGTTCATTTCTACACTTCTTTAGCATCTCCTGACTGGCTTTCAAAAGCCTACCTGAATATCGTTTCCATGTTTCTCTCACAAACTCCCTGAAGGTGCACAGCAAAACACTGAACAACCTTAGATTCCCACTGCTACCAACCATCTTCTTTGGTTTTCTACCCTTTTTCTGCATCACCAACACAGAAAATAGATCATTCTGTTTTACACCCTCCAACATGCTGCTTGAACTTCATCCCTAGCCTTTGATCTTCCATGTGCTCACTCTTATCCCTGACTTTCATGTTCTCTGCAGCCTTCCATCCTCCCCATCTTTCTCGCTCCAAAATACAAACTGGTTTTAATCTTTCCCTTGTTAAAGAACATTTGCCTCATCATTACCTCGATTTTCCTTTTCCTCTGTAATTTAACTTAACATTTACAATCACAGCCTGTATTTGTCTCCTCCAGTTTCTCCTTAACCTGGCTTTCTGCCGGCTAGCTCAATTGAAATGGTTTTTGATGAAGTCTCTGATGACCTCATTTTTACCGAAGCTCAAATCCAGCATTCTATCTGCATCCTCCTTGATAAGCCAACCACCTCTGAGACAGTCAAACACATTTCTCTTCCTGAAAGCTCTTCTTCTGCAATTTATGGTCCTCTGATATCCCTTTACTAATTGCTCCTTAAGCACAAAGTACTGCAAAGAAGAAAAACTGGGAGGTATTCCTGGGAAAAAATACAGCTACAGCTTAAGCTTTACGGGACCAAAACTTAATTGTTGCCAGAGAATCAACTTGTACTATGGGGCCTTTCCTTGATGCAATCAGATTTACATAGCGAGGCTTTCAACAGGTCTCACTTTGGTTAGATTTTGCTACACTTGCCCATCGAAGACAGAAACCTTAAAAATCCCTTTGGGCATGAGGTGCTCTTTAAACTGAGACAGCAAGAGTAGTCTTAATTTTCAAAAGGGAAAGGCTCTGGATGGAGCCCAAAAGAACAGGTCTACTTTCTGATTCAGACCAAACTCTAGGATGAACTCATGCAGGAATCTGAAATATCTTCAAGAACATTGTCCATACATAACAAATTCTTTCAATATGTGGGCTGTGCTACAGTAAAGTCTGCATTTTTTTCACAAATCCAACAACAGCCTCACAGGAGAACAATGTGTACACCACCAGATATTCCAGTAGCCAAACCACAAAAGCTACACAGACTTAGCTAAGATCTATTTTGTCTCAGTATCTTAAAGAGAATAAAAAACATCATTACAAAAATAAAACTATGACCTGATTTTAAATTTGCTTTTCTACTAGATTTGGTCTCTATGTAAATCCATGGAGTCTTCTGAAAACCTTATAAGTCTGGAATAAAAATATTCTTTTCCAGAATAAGAGACCACATTCACACTTTTTCGTGCAAACGATAAGATTACAGCACCTACACATAGAAAAACTTAAAAGGCTACGACCTGAGAAGCAAAAGCAGCAATATCCAAAAGCAGAAAGTAAAAACAAAAAAAAGATAAAATCACAATACCTACATAAATGGGATAGATACAGATGGGATATGGGAAGTATCAATGTTATGAACCCTGGGGAACTGAAATTAGAAAAGTGAGGTACCACAGATGGCTCTTGCTCATGAAGAAAATCTTGTCTCACATACACAAAAGCATGGCATATAAGACATCTTAAATAAAAATTAAAAAAAGCCAGGGGAAGCTACACAGCCTGTTAGAGTAGTTCCTAACCTCTCTGCTGAGGTGCTAGAACATCAGAAGAAGAAGACTAGAAGAAGACACTAGACCCAAGTAAATAAATTCTGCCCAATCCATAGTGGTTCCACGCAGGCCAGGTGTGTCTGCTCCGTGCTTCTGGAATTGAGAGCATGGTGCAGAGATTCCCAAGTGGCTGTGGATAGTCAGCTGAGTCCATACAGGCTAATTTTCTTGGTCTGAAAATTGCAACTCTCAGAGCTGGAAGCAGAGAAGGTGGGAGCATGGAGAAGACAGTGTCAGTTCAGGGGAGAAAGCAAGAAGGTAACTGCAATATTTTTCAGGTAATGATGCAAGAGAAGCAGGAGCATTTTTGGGAAGGAAAAACAAGGATTAGGAGTTGGCTCAAGTGAGATGTATTGAAATGCCAAGTTTTCTCAGGGCTTAGCTAGAGAAAGTTGTAAGCATAGTAGCTGGGAATACACGAAATTTATACTCTGTGATTATCAGTGGCTCACTGGTTGCTGGGAATTACCCTTCATTTCATTATAAATCCTAATGACAGTCAGTGCTGAGGTTTGGACAGAACACATTTTTGTAAAGTGTGGACCTTTGGTGTGAACAAAGAAAATATTATTCATCCTTATTAAACCATTAATTTGCTAGAAGTATTTACTCAATCTTCTGTTGAAAGGCTTGATCCTATGACTTATATTTCCAGTGAAGTAATACAAATTATCAATGTAAATTTTCATCTTAGTTAAAAATAAACTTACCAGAAAAAGGATTTTTGCCAATTATTAATACATTTGGCAAAGACATCACAATCAACTGCTGCAAATTCTCCTATAAAAGTTAAATAAAATGTCATTTAAATCACATGTATCAAACAAAACCAAACATCAAATACTACCAATCACCACTAAAGAGAAATCAGTATTACATAAGTAGCTTAATACAGTAGTTTACACTCTTAATACACACACATTGAATACTTATTTGGACTCTAATTAAAAAACTTTGAGTATAAATTACTATAAAAGCTTTGTTTTATTGGTTTGCAAGATCACCTCAACACTAATGACCTGGCATATGGATCTTAAACCAACTAGATCCTCTGTCTCAGAATATAACAAAACTGAAGAGTAAGTGTTCATGTTTTTCTCACTAGTTACTGATACATGTTTATTTTATTTGCTCCAGGTTGCATTATACTAAAACAGATCAATTTCCTCTATTTCATGTCTATAGTCTCAGTACCCTTGCCTTGCCCTTGGATAGAAAGCTACAGGTTTTTTGTTGTAGTTATTCTTGGACAATTCTGAATATAAAGGTACAAAATCATATCTGCATGATTAGGATTAGTTTTAGTTTGGCAAGCCCCATAGGTTCAAGCAGCAGCTTTGCCTATCTATTCCATATATTGTATCAATGGACAGTTTCTGTCAGCCAGCAATGGCTGTAATCAGGTCAAATCCTCAGTCTAGACAGAGTCTAATTCTCCTGAAGCAGAATTGTCTTCTCTCCTGTTGCCAGATGTTCATCCACAGCAGATGCCACCCTATCTGCAGCTCAGGAGTAATGGTTTTTGTTTTTCCATAGTGACAGATTTACTAATACATACAACATTCATACTCTAAAGCAACATATACCAGAATCATCACTGCTTTGCATCCAAAAGGCTTGTACTAGGTATCATATTGTAAACTAAAAACGTAACAGAAGAAAAGTAGACTCATTTTATATTAAATTTGAAAAATTACAACATATCTTGATAAATCCCTGTAGAAATTACTAGCCATAGCTATACTTGAAAGCTGTCACCAGTTGAAAACATACCTGAATTAATACTATACTCAACAATATGTACCTTCCTTGCACATGCCAAAGACAAATTGTAAGTAAAGAACAGTTTTAGCCTGCTCAAATAGAATTGATTCCAGCCAACCATGACTTACACTTCCGAGATCTTGACAGATAATTTTCAACTTAAAAAAAAAAAAAAAAAGCTATGAAGTGCAAACCAGGAAGTCTTAAATCAATGAAGAACAGGTAAAATATAAGGACTTGAAGGAATAGTCATAGCTGCTAACAAAGAAAATCACAAACTTTAGAAGTGGCTTGGTGGCTTTTTTGCTGGTTTTTTCTAATTGCTCAAATAATTCCATGATGCTATTATAAAGTTTTTCTTATTAAAAAGCAGAGCACAAGCAGAGGTAAGCAAGAAATGTGCTGTCTATGGACTAATGACATTATCACTTCTTTTCTTAAAACACCTCTGCCTTGCTTCAAAGATGTCTCCCACCTTTTCTGTCACATGGTGTTAACTTCATCAGTAAGCTCGGTACCACGGCTCACCATTTGTGTTCACTTTTGGATGACTGATTCTATTAAAAACCTGAAATTGTAGCCTGTGTGTCCCAAAGTTAACTTATTTCTTTTAAATGTTGTTTAGCCTGCAAAAATAAACTCAGCCTATTTACCCAATTCTGCCTTGCAAGAACTTTTAGAGCTCATTAGCATCTTTTTTATTAAAGATTCATCTGTCAAATGAGGTTGACAGAGCACCCACAGGAGTCTCAGAAGTTCACTTTAAGTCTCCCAAACCCACCAAATTTTACAGGAGGATCAGTCTTCCTAAATTAGCTGCTGGGAACAATTCTACAGTCTTACACTGCTGGGAAATGCAAAGGCTGCAAGACTGGTCTGGGACCAGCTGAGTTTTTGGTGATGCTCTTGGGAAGTAAAGCAGCTCCACTGTAAAAATGTTACAATATTTTAAAATGTTAATCTTATTATTTTTACTCTTAAAGGCACAAGTATAAAAGAATACTAGAAACAATTCTAGGCAAAACAATACATGAAACAAGCACTGACCTGATAGTAAGCTTTTATCTGCTTCACCAAAATAGACAAATTTTGAATCCTTAATGATGCATCATTGTTTACTTTTTTGTTTATCCTCTGATTAGCAGACTTTGGATTACTGGGAAAAAAAATAAAAAAAGAAAACTAAATAAACTGAATATTACTCTTTAAAACTCTCTATACAGCAAATGATATAGATAATGTGCCAGCACAGCCATTTCTTGTCTTGGTTACCATGCTAGTTTTTCCGTCCTGAATTAAATAAGGAGATGCAGAAGTGACTGCCAAAGATAGAAAGAAGGAACTTGAAATATTTGTCTCTGATACAGCTGGGCAGATTAGCACCCTTTTTAGCTACTAATGCAGTTTATAATTGGGAGCCCCCACACAATTACCAGAAAATTAACATAAGAGGAAAGGTTTTGTGGCTCTGCACTTCTCCACAAGCAGCTCTATCCCTGATGGAATCCAAAAAGCAGAACACAGCCATAATATAAATATTTGACTGCAGACATGGAGAATCATTCTTGGTGATGCAGGCAATACCAAGTAATAGAATTCAGACTGGTTACATTAATTAATGTCTATACACCGAAAAACCATACCATGCTAGACTACTACCACTAGGCACAAAACCTGAAAGTAAGTTTTCACTTCTAGAACAGTGAAGACTATGAAACATTACACTAATACACACTAAATTATGTTACATTTCTTTACAGATGACAAAAATCTGTCGACACAGGGATTACTAATGGAGTTTTTGTCATGTAGGCTCACATACTATCAGATTTCTCCCTGGTTTATCTTGGCTTCAGAGAGGAAATCAATCCTTTTTTCCTTCAAGAAGTAGAACGGATCTGAGAAAATGCAGATGAGTCACCCTGTTCCAATGCCTCGTAACATACCAAGTTATTAACAACATACAAGACAGCATGATAACCATTCATTGTGACTTTTCAAGGAAAACAATGCTGATCCAGTGCAATTCCCCAACAAACCTCTGGAAAAGGCTCAGGGAATTCGTAAGACAGCCAGTGTGAAGCCCCTTAGCTTTTGCAAGGAAACTTTATACCAGTTGCACAACACAACCTTTGATATTTAATTATATTATTGCATTTAACAATATTATTATCAAATAAATGTGCAGCTGGCTGAAATACTGCACTCAAACAAGAAACTACCACCTTCTCACTGTCAAATTGGAAGTTCCTGCATGGGTGTGTGCCTGCTGGCTCTGGTTTTATTCAACACTGTAATTAATGATTCAGACAATGGAATACAGAATACACTTACCACAACTGCCACGGGCAAAAATTGGGAGAATAGGAAAGAACCCTGTGAAGAATACTATGGCAACTGAGAATGAGCCTGACAAAGCACAGAAATGGCATGACAGCAGTATAAAGGATTTCTGTAACAACAGGTAGGGGCAAAGGAAACAAAAGCATAAAAAAAACCCAAACCAAACAACTCAGGAAACAAATGCAGGAAAGGAATAACTTGCTATAATACAAAATAACCTGAATACTGTAGTGGATTCAACCAACTACCGAGGGAAAAGAAATGCCACTAATTCTTCATTTCACACCCCACTAATTCTTCATTTCTTTGCTGCAAGCATTGCCTAAAATACAGGTATTATTCTGTGTGGTACAGATGGTGCTTCAGTTACTAGTCAGGTGTCAGGGGAGGCCTGCATGTATATTTTTTCCTGCAAAGGCTCACTGCAGGTATTCCCTCAATTACTTGGGCATCTGCTATGGCCAGGTGACATACAGGTACATCTGCACCCAGAAAACAGGATTGCCTATTGAGAAGCACACCCATCACACAGTGTATTCCTCTAGTTCCTCAGGAGACCAAACAGACCAGGTTACAGGTTAGCACAAATTATCTTGGCAGAACAGGACTCACAATGAAAACTTAAAATTTAAGTTACATAAGAAAACTTTTATTTGCCTTTTTTCTTTGGTTTTAGCATACTAGAATGTTTAAAAAGATACATTTATGACTTTTCTTCAGTTTATTGCTGTATGAATTTCCTGGCTTTTAAGCATGAATAGAAATAACATAGGAAAAGCAATGCTGAGAAAGCAAGTCCCATTTAAAACACACCTCCAACACACAGTTGTAGTGTGTGATAAGTAGTAAGCATAGCATCTTTTTTTTCCCCTCATATATACGGATATAAATCTAGGAAAATTAGGACACAGATTCTCACATGGATGATTGCCTCATTCCTAAACGGTCATCACCATGTTCCTAAAAATCCTATGAACAGTACATTTTATAATACATTAGCCAAAACTATATGACTAAGACGTCACCTTGGGTCTATTAATTCAGACAGGTGGTAGTGGCAAAAGGAACCAAATGGGCTAAAAGTGATTATGCTTTGCAGATGATGTGCAGAACCGAACTCCTTTCCAAACTGAATTAATTCAAATTTGTTAAAATCAGAAAAGAAAATCCAGCATAAATCCTGCTGACCTGATGGCATACAGAGATCAGATGAAGTCTCCTATTTCTGCACTCCTATCACCAAAAGGCCGATTTGGGCCCTTAATCTCCATCTTTAATCTTAATGACAAACGGATTATCTCCAGGCTTTTTCCATCATCTTCAGCAGCATTTCTGCAGCCATATATTTTCAATGACCCTCCTCTCAGAGCACACAAACCAGACAGTAGTTTCCTAGATAGTGTAATAGTTCTTGTTTTCATATCAACACAAAAATTAGTGTGCAGCCACAAGAATTCAAAGCACAAATGTTGTAGAAGCTCAGGCTTTACACTCTCATTTCCAAAGTTCTTCTAGAACATTTACAGATCTTGTCAAAACAAAAACATTTCTACAGCACTGTCATCATAATGGTACGTAAACATAAATCTTTACAAGCTTTTAGGACACTCTTACTTTCAGAACACTACACATGGGAAATTAACACAAATTCCTAAATAACAATTAGTGACAAGGATACCTGTGAAGGAGGAAAAAAACAATGGGCAATTACGGCTCAATATTTCTCTGGATACAAATTCTTAGTTCCCCACCTTTGTCACCAGTGCCATCTTCATGCGTTGCAGGACAGTATTTCACTACTGGCACTTGCATACACCACAGATATGGTATGTGAGTTTTGTGTTTTATTTGATGACAGGCAAGGAAATTTTGAAATCATTAGTCCTAACATCTGGGCAAGATCAGGAACTGTAGGGTGTCACTATATTTGTACCTGGACTTTGCTAATGAATATCAGCATTTCTCCTCACAATACAAAGATAAATTATTTGCATCTCTCATATGATGCACTAATAGATACTGTGAGAATCTGATCACTTTTCAAACATTTTAGCATAAACTCAGCAACAACACTACAGCAAACCACCATCATGTTTCATCTCCTTCGTCTTAATCCTTAGAAATCCAATAGTGCATGGATCATCTTTACCAAATTATGCATTAATTTAGAATCAGAAATTCAGTGGTCTTAGTCTCGCATCAAAGTTAATGCCGATATTTGTAAAAGATTTTTTAAATCTTTCAAATTTAATGTTGATACATGTAAAAGATAACTATCTTTCAACTACTACTGAGTCAAGTAACATTCCTTTATTTCCATCAATTCATCCCATGTATCCTCCTCCTCTCATATTTTTTTATTGATTTGTGGTGCATACCTTCATCTATCACAACCAATGCAATGGCTGATACACATTCCTTACATGTTACAGAAATTCCAGGCTTCTTATTTCATAAAAGTTAAACTGCTTTGGGTCAAAATGATTCATTCCTGTATGTTAGAACAGAAAGCATTCAGGTTTCGATTTGTTTGGGGTTTTTTTTTTTTGGTTGGCTGGTGGGAGACTTTTTGGCATGTATTGCAGGAAAGAGTCTACCGAGATTGTGAACTTTACAGATGTGCTCTACAACTGTATCTTTATCTTCTGGTGCACAGAAGAAATCTATTTTAGTAATCCTAAATTTTTCCAGAAGATTGCGGTGACAAGTCCAACAGAAACCCAAACCCTAAAGTTTCCTTAATTTTCAGCAGAACTTTCAAACAGATTATAGTAACAAGAAGTTTAACCCCCTTCACATGAAGAGCAATAAAATCAAGTTACTTAAATACCAGTACTAACACTAATAATCTTTACCAATCATTTTTTATGCAATGAAACATACAGCCTCAAAACCTTTCTATAGCTAGTGGGAGGTTCTATTTCTTTGATTTTGACATTTATTTTTTTTAAAGATTATTATATTGGCCCATTAGTGTTTGAAGAGGGAGATAAATTGTCTTTAACACTCTCACCCAGTGTTAGCAAGGATTAAGATGACTTTTACTTGGAAAAAAACATTGTTTCTAGCTCTTCCTGGAGTGAAATCCTGCTCTTCCCAGAGCAAAGGTGACTTTACTTCCAAGCAATGTCAATTTATACCTCCCTAACCATATTATCTCATTAAATTATTATACTTCATAAACACAGAATATTAATAGGCTACCTACTAAAATGACCCACATGTTGAAACATAAACATTTAAAATAGAGGCCACTTGGTAGAAGAATCCTTCTGTGTTCCCAAATCATTAGTCACGTATTTCCAGTTTTCAGGTTACATTTGAACTGCCAGTTTTGACTTGGCAAAGTCAGAACAGGCCCGACAGATGACTTCTTGCATAGTGTACTGTTACCAAAAGAACTGTGATTAGGTCCTCCATCAGGAAATTATTTTTAAAAATAAACCTTAAAGTGTCTTAATTCATTCCTCTCAAAGAGAAAATAACATAGCATGATGTTAACTACACACTGACCATTACATGGAGTTTGTGTAATTCTATTTTGTCAGACTGGCCTAAAGCCAGAAACAGATATACTGATTGATTTTCTTACCAAATATTTTAAAATAACTGTTAAGAAAAACTAGTGAAATAGGATGTGTGAATATCTTTCACACAGAAAGATAAAATCACCAAAATCTGCATTGCTTTCAAGAGCATTTATCTTTAAATTATTTTACTTTTTTTCTTAACCACTTTATTATGGAACTGAATAAATTACATCTCTATGATAATTTTTATGACAATAGAATTTTGTAATAATAACATGTTTACTATTAATAAACAATTTTTCTTATTAGAATACATCTGGTCCACCACCACTGAAATAAATTAGTACATGTTGTTGGGGATAAAACAAGATGCAAATTAAATAATTTTGAAAATAAATCAGTTCTCAAGTAAACCTTTGTAAAGGGGAGCTTTAAAAACCGTGTTTTTAAACATGCAACATTCTAGTGGCTATTGTGCTAGTTACACTATAAACATTTTTAAGGCAATACATGCTCTGAACTCTGAATTACTCCTTTTATTAGGTGGAGATACCGCACTGCTTCAGTAGCAAATAGCCTAGCAAAATAGGGCAAATCTATCTGGAAGTCAATAGGAAGCAGAGCAGTAAAAGATAGCCCTAAGCAATTTTACATTTAAGAGCAACCTACTTATGACAAGATACATTAATTTCAGTAGCAATAAACAGACAAGAACATCCATCTCAATACTGCATTAGTTTAAAACTACTGATTACCGTGAGAACTTCAGTCATTTTTAAATATTTACCAGTGTCATATATTACAGATTGAGCTTCATATAATCAGGGATTATGTGTCTTTAATTTTTCATTGGCCAAAATCTATCTATCAGATATGGGAATGTGATATCTTAATGGCTTCATACTTAAATCTATGCAGACTGCAAACCAGTTGTGTCCTCTCTTGCCATCTGTTCCTTGATGGTACTTAATCATTAAGCCTAGTATTATAACGCACCCTAATTTTAAATATATCATTGTTTCAATGTATTTTTAAAGTATGGTAAAACACTGAAACAAGCACACTGGAAAAGAGTTCTACACAAGCATACATCTCGAATAAAATAAATATTGACTGATACTCTGTGTTGTAGCTTACAGTAGCACAATATTCACACTTTCACATATGATTGTTCCTTGCCTAATAAAGCTTTTTTGTTACAAAGTCCCTTTAACTGAACACTGAAGCTCACTGTTGCTCTCTGCAAAATATTACAGTATTTATTGATATCACTTTTTTTTCATAGACTTCAAATAATAAAGCAGCATTTCCATTATTTACTATTAGCAAGAAAACAATAAACATGTGCCAACAAATTGAATACACCAACATCCTTTCACTGTTAAAGTGAACATAAAACCAGAGCATTTGCTGGAGAATAACTAATAAATCTCCAATTTGCTTTAAGCATTTGAAGCAGCACCAGACAAGGAAGTGCAATGAAGCTAGCAGAAGCACCTCTGCATATGGGACACAAGCAGCACTGGCCTTCACCAGTCTACTCCTTGATCAGTTTTAATATCATCAATCACAGACAGAAGGTCACCCTGCAGGTATTAAGAACATCAAAAAATGGGGCAGATTTTGAAGTACAATATTATACATACCTGAACCTTGTGGTCACCCACATTCTAGAAAAGTTGGTACAAAATGGCATACTTCAAACTCCTCCTGCATCTACCAGTGTAACTGGTGTAACTGGTAGATGCAGGATGAATTTCTGCTGCCAATGAGTACTTACATTATAAACATACCAAAAAGGTAAAAAAATTAAAATAAAATAATCCTAACTCCTTTTCTATACCTCTGGCACATGTTCACAGGATTTCTGTCAACAGAAATGGATTTAAATGCATTACTTCCTTAAAGAATAATTCATGACACAGACTACCCATTGCTGGAGCGTGCAAAGAACTAAGCACATTCTTATCTGAAAAAGAGATGGCAAAAAAAACAATCCTTCCACCTCTTGAAGAGCATCATGCAAATTATGCAAACCCTGAGGCTGCAGTGTATTGATGGTATTGAACAACAGGATGACAGAGTGATGTTATTATGCACTGCACACACAACTACTACAACTGGAGAGCTGTGGTCTGACTTGCTGGAGACACCCAGGTAAGTGTGTTCTAGAGTTGCTCCCGTGTTTACTTCTGAATCCTGTCTAGCCACCATCTCTTCGTGCCCTCACATAGGATCCAGTAAAAGGATCCTCTCATCCTATCTTGGAATAAACAAGCAAATGTGATTTATACTAAGCACTCTTTGCCTTTTCAGTGGATATTTATGACAAGCTACCTGTTACTTGTTAAACTCCTGTATTTTTATTCTAGAGACAATGCTATTGGAGCACCAATCATTGGACAGTTAAAATGTTCATATGGTTCTGCAGACATCTGCTCAAACACCTAATGGTATCATCACAAACACAGATATCCTTAACCACAAAATAAGGTTCATATATATATGTGTGTGTGTGTATATATAAATATATATATGTGTACATATATATATATGTGTGTGTGTGTATATATGTGTATATACAAATATATACAAATATATATGTGTGTGTGTATATATATATAAACTTTAGGACACTTTACTAACTCTGCACTTAGCAAAGACTAACTATCTGTGCCAAAATTACAACATTTGTATCAAAGTTTTTTTTTTGCCTCATGCGAACGTGAGTTTTAGAAGTAGGTCTAACATCATAAGCCTTTTTTGGCTCTTTTCCAAAACCTCATTTTCTGGGATTATGTCCAACATCATAAACTAAGGAGGCTAAAGCTCTATGCCTACTAAAAAACCCCCAAAACAACACAACCAAGTGGCCTACAACAAACCAACTGGCTGGTGGGGATCACAGGAAACACTACCATATGAGTAGGTACTGAGTGTATGAAGACAGATTTTCTCCTCCCTGCCTTTACTCTGTGGCATGTGACCAGGCTAAACTACTCCCAGGGTAGCTGCACAGTGCCTAAGCTTTCTTGATGACACTCACAGCAGAGGAGGAGATGCCTAACTACTCATGGTTGAAGTGTGCTAGAGTAGCTGTACCTGAAGCAATGCCACAAGCCTTTGTGCCAAATAACCCCGTCTCTCCCTTCTCCACCAATACAAACCTGCTGCACCGCATGACTTCAGGGCTGCTCCAACCAACAACTGCTTTGCTGGTTGGTCCCACTCTTAGTGATACTACGGGTATGAAGAGATATCCCCATCCATCTCTACGCTCCCGGGTTTAGAATCAAATGTGTAAGCTGGCAGATAAAATCACAGTACGTTCAAGAGGTCTGGTAACTGATCTTTGATTTTTTTCATCCAGGGTTTTAAAAGGCATAGACCAGAGCAACCTAAATTTCTATTTTCCCTTCCTCTTTTCCTTAATAGTAATAAGGAAGATGTAGGCAGGTTACAAAAATGTAGGAGACAATAAAAGGGCATTAAAAAGTTCAAACATGATTTACTAAGCATGCACACTTTTATCACTGAATTAACACCGCCCAAAAAATCTGTATCGTCCAAGCTTACAGACAAGCAGAGGTCTTAGTATGAAACAACTTTACTACTGTTCTTTCAACTGGTCTGTGAAATGTACTTTTTAAGTATCACACTTAAAATTAATATGTAAAAAAACCCCAAACTTTCTGACATAGATTGAAAAAGTGACTCACAACTCACTCCACCAAGAAACTTGGGTGAGCTCCCTGCAGAAATCAATGAGAAGAACACGGAGCAGCCTCTGCTCCACAGGTAGCAAAAGGTAAGCTCACTTCCACCAAATTAAAACCTTCCACTGACAAAAAATGAAAACCTATGGGATTCAGAGCATCACAGAACACTTAATATCATTACACAAAAGAAACACTGGTGGGTATTAAATAATTGAGAATTCCTAGGACAAACAAGTTGACAAACAAAACTTCTTTTGAGCAAGCAAACCAGAAAGTCTGACAAACATACTTAAATATCTTAAAAGAGTCTTCTTGTTCTGGGGTTTTGGTGTTCTGTTTTTGGGTTGTTTGGGTTTTTTTGTTGTTGTTGTTTGTTTGTTTTTTTAAAATTTTAATTAATTTGTCTTTTTTGTTTTATAATTGCAAAAGGCCTGGTAGCAAATATTACTTCAAAAGGCAGATTTAGTCTGTTGTAGTACTTACACTATAATACTTTCCAAATTAAGCTAAATCAAAACAGCAGCACAGGATGCAAAAGTAAACAGTCTACAAAGGAAAAGCAAGGAAGAAAAATGAGTATAATGAATACTGAAGTTTTGCCTTCTACTTTAAGCACTGAATGTTATTTTCCCTCTCAGGGTCAACATTTTTTACTCCTCAAATAAGTTCAAATTTTAAGACCCGTTCAGTCAAACACTAATTAACAAAGTAACTGAAAACTATTTGACTTTGTGATTAACACCTCACTGTAACTGACTATTAGAACACTGCAAACATTTACACCCACAATAATCCTGTGACAATAGTGAGATTAGCTTTATGTAAGTAAGCACTCACAGATCTGGATCACAAGATGCAGGGCGTGAAAGTGAGAAACTTTCTACAATCCACCTGTGAAAGAACATTGTTTGGAAGAAAACATCAGAAACAGTTATAAAAGAAGCAGAATAGGGCCAGAAAGTTGTCAGATTAGGAAGCAGCAAGCAGTACACAAGAGAAGCAAACATTCCTTACCCTTAGGAAATGACATTTCTGGAGCTAACATGCTTTCTAAAATATTTAAAATATTAATATAAGAGAAAATAACTTCTGTAGGATGTAAAAGCAATAAACATTCATTCAGTCTTCCTTATTCAAGCTTTAAAAAAAAACCTCTCAATATATATATTATTACATTAAAAGTTTTTGTCTTCTACCCTAACCAACTTCCAACACCAGAGCAGTATGTACTTTGCTTTATTTGATAATCATAGTACTACCAAAACTAATTCCTCCTTTGGAAGACTTAGGAAAATGTTCACTCATTCTTTACTTTGAATGTTGCTGAAGCTATAAATTCTTATAAGTTTATAAATTGACTTAATTGCAGTCTATAGCTTCCTCATGAGGGGAAGAGATGGGACTGGCACTAATTTCTTCACTCCAGTGCCCAAAGATAGGACTCAGGGAAATAGTAGGAAACTGGGTATGAATGGTAAAAATTGGGGGAGGTTTAGGTTAGATATTAGGAAAAGTTTTTTCACCCAGAGGTTAGTTGAGCAGTGGAACACGCTCACCAAGGAACTGGTTAAAGCACCAAGCCTGAGTTCAAGAAGTGTTTGGATGACACTCTCAGGCACATGGTGTGATCCTGGGGGTGCCCTACACAAGGACAGGAGTTGGAATTGATGACACTGATTGAGCCCCTTACAACTCGGCATATTCTATGATTCTATGAATTCTCAGAAATAATTAGTTAGTACTTCAAATTCAAAATAGTCTAACCATAGGAAAACATCTCAGCACACTGAGTATTAAAAACCTGTAGGAAATAGCGATGAAAGATCAGCCTAGTGGGAGGACACAAAAGCTACCTCATTATTGCAGTTTTAGTGACTGAAAAGATTGCGAGTTGTAAAAATAATGTCACATAGATTTCTGCTAAATACTTCTGGTTAGAAACCGACTCCAGAATTTCCTTTGTTATGAAGTATAATAAACCTTCTGTAAGTAAATTAACAACAACAAAATATATATCTTCATTCTTTTCTGTACCAGTATTTGGACTACCAAGTGACAGATCCAAGTCCTTTGCACAGATCATTCCAGAGAATGAAACAAATTCAAATGCAAAGTTTCTGGATATAAGAGGACTGCCAAAGAAAATAAGTTCCATTTGTTGTAAAATTTTAATCTACATGAACAACTTCCCTACTTCAGCACACTAACTGAAATGGGTTGCAGATTTTGTATGCACATCAATTCACGTACAATCCCCTACTGATTTAGATTAAAATAGAGCAGCACATGAAGGACCTTCCTCCCCCATTAACTACCCAAAGCTACAACAGACATATAAAGCCCTGTTAATAAGTGCATTCTTTTAATCTTAAAACATTAATATTAATATCCTAAGATGCAAATCAGCACTTTGTAAGTATGACATTTGTCTACATCCTATCATACATCAACTTGTATCTGTATTTTGTTTCTGTCTTGCATTCACAATGCTGCAAATATACAGCAAATGTATTTCCCAAGATACCAGGAAATTACACCAGACATTTTTGCTCAAGGGCTTATTTAAGAAAAACAAAGCTACCACATAAACAAGAACTAGAGCAAATATTTCCCTGCAGCTTAAAACAAGTTAAAATTCTGTAATGAACCTAAGTTGACCCTATCCCCTCACTATAGAAAGGAATCAAAATTTCCACTGTATCTAAACGTGCAACACAGATTCAAAGATTCATTCAACAGCTAGAAATTTAATACAAGGCATTTGAGAGTTCATCCCTTACCATTTTGCAATCCAAAAATACAACGCAAGATATTTTTGCTTTTTCCTCAGAGTAAGCCAGCAGGAAAGCACACCAACTGAGTTTGGGTCAAGCGGTGTCTGGCTTTCAGTCAGTGCCTTAACATCATCATGTAGTGCAATGACATGAAGCAGGGGCATTTAGTAAATGCTGTTGAAGAACAACTGCCTAAGAGGCCATGCCTCTTCGAAGCATCTTAATGCATAAATACAGAACTCTTTAAAACAAAGCAAACAAACAGAGACTCCCACACAGTTAGTGCCCAATAATCTCTGACCACTGAGGTCACGTGCTCTAACAAAGTAGCATTTTGAAAAAATGTCTTGATCCCTAAATAATTACTACATAGGAAAAAGTGGTACAGTATGCAAGACAAGAAAGGCAACAATTCATATTTGGTTTTGGAAAAAAAAGGAGGAGGACCTTTTTAAAGAACACAAAGCTAAAAAGCTTTTCCTAACAGAAGAAACAAATGAGGAAAATCTAGAAGTAAGCTTCTCACATTTATCAGAGGATTAAAATGTGCTTGATTTAGCAACCAATTTGTCAGTTAACTATCTTAGTTTTTAAAAGAAAGATCAGAGCACAGCAAAATACTATGATTATGGTATAGAGATCCCCAAACTAGGCATAGAGCCTTAAGAAACAGAACCTTGCCAGTGAAAGATGCCATCTGGTCAGCTCAGGTAAGGTATTTTTAACTAATCTAAAACTCTGGAATTTACTGCTGCCATATTATCAAGAAACATGGCAACATTGCAGTGTGGCTCAAGGCATCTCGGCCACCTGGGCAAGCTGACCTGGTGTAAGAACTAGATCAAACAAGTTGTGTACTGCCTTTCCTAACAACACACAGAGCCAGGACAGCAGCAATACAGGAGCAAAGGAAAGTGCAGAGCAAAGACAGCCCCGCAAACAAATATTATAGCCAGCTGTCACTGGAAAGCTCAGTGTTGGGTGCTCCTATGATGCCAAAATGAGCTTCACAACCATCATGCAAACTGCTGAAGCACACAATACAGTCAGTAGTGCAAAACCAGATGTCTTCCTGTGGCTCCAGGTCACACTCGTGGCATTCTTCCATGGTCCTGTGACTGGCTAAAGCTGACTGCCTCATGGAAGGCTGAGCAGAGCTGCCCCGTGCTCTGTGCCTCTCTCAGGCACCTCTTGTTCAGACACCTCTGCCCTCAAGTTCTCAATGTAGGCAGTACACATGGGTCCCTATGCATACAACAGCCTTAAACATGAAGGAGACAGCTCGTCAGCACTCTCACTTTTCCTGACAATGAAATACATGAATTACAGGTCTAGAGAGCTATTAGTAAGTTCATTACTTTCAGAGTGCTTTGAAACAGCATGTTGAATGCGAGAGAAAAACAAAATACTCTGAAATAAAAATTGTAAGGGCATAGATAATATACCTTGTTTCCTTGCCAGAACATTTTCAATGCTGAAAAAAATTATTTCTATTTTAGATCTTTCAACTACAATTGCTATTTATGGATCAGGTAGACTCATTAGAGCACCTCTGTATGTATTAAAGTGTTTTTTAACTCAGCTTTTATTCCCTACACCCAGCTACTAGCCTAGACTAAGGATGGGGTAAGTAGTACACTATTAAAAGTGCCAGTCAAAAGAAAGATACTGAAAATAGCACATGAAAAAGCAAGCAAATAAGTGAATGCAGAGGAAGATTAGATTATTTACTTCCTAATCTTTAAAATACTGCAAGAAACAAGACTGAACCACAGAATAGTTTACTTCACGAAATAGAGGAGGTAGGATGAGGAAAGTAGACATCAACTGTGGAAAAGGATACAAAAACATTAAAATCTAGTAAGACTGAGACATAAGCAAAGATGAAACACTTTAAGCTTTCCATATTCAACCTACACTTCTCTTCCCCCTACCTATCAAAAACTCAAGCACCTCAGAAATACAGGTATCAGCCTATAACCAGACAGCTCATTGCAGGCAGATGTTTTCAACTCTAAAATTAATCATACTTACACTGTAAAAACTATATTTCCCTTTTTGGTAATCAAAAAGTTTGAATTACAACAATTTTGATCATGCTGCACGTTCTCTTAGACGATTTATTAAAGATCATGCTTCTTTACAAAAACCCTGTGTTACAAATTCAGCTTTCCTCAGCAAAAATCTGGGCCCTGTTGCTGCAGAACCACTCTGAAGAGAATAACTCTCACAAACTACTAGTGATATCAGCCTTGCATCTATGGAATATGCACACCTGAAAAGCATTAATCAAATCCACCCACTTCAAGAAAGTGATAAAGGTTCAGACTTCATAATATTTTACTTTTTTCACATGCTCACATTTTAACTGGCAAACTCACAGATTCAATTTTGCCCAGAACTTTTTCCCATGTCCCCACTCTGCTAGAGCCTGTCTCTTGCTATTTGGTCTGCTTCACAAGAAAGAGTTAATTGGACTGGAGTGCATATTCCCGTGCTCTTTCAGTAAGCCAGGCAGCTGGCTCATGCACTCTAGATGGAGTCCAGTTTTCAGGGAAAGATATAGGCAAGCCAGAAGTATGGGCTGGCAAGCTCAACTGTTTGGAAAAAAGCATACAACTAAAGACTAAGAGCTCAGAAAAGGAGTCAATGAAGCCGTCTACATATTCTAGGCACACACCACCAGAGTGGTGGAACAAAATAGTCAGCCAGTCCACCTGGAAAATTCTGTGGGTGTGAAAGACCTGGCTGTGGATCCAGCCAGTGAAAAACAGTGGGAGGATGGCAAAAGGGAGAAAAGCAGGAGAACAATAAAGATTCTTCCTTTCAAGTAGTTTTTAGCATGTCTGGATACAAGAACCAATATGCATAACATTGATTAATATATTCAGCAAAGACTAAAATTATGAAGGGAACACTGTGATGAAAGCTGACAGGTTCTCCAGACTAAATTAACTCCAGTTTCAGAGCTTGGTTCTATACAACACTGATTCTGCATACTGTATGTGCCCAATAGTTCATTTAAAATGGATCCATTTCCACAAATACAAACAACAGTAAAATAAACCCATTAAAACTCAAATACAGCTTCAAGTCTTTATTACTTGACCAATATTAACAGTGGTGTTAAATGTAATAGAAGACTCAACCTTGTAATTAATTGCAGATGTCCATTTTTATGCAAAGGAACCAATAAGACTCTTCTCAGTTTGGGAACCACTGTTTGTACTATGGGACTTTCAGCACTTCTTACACAGGATTCTTACACAATCCTTTTAAAATTCAATTGACAAATACAAGAGGACAAGATCTACCAGAAATTAAAATAAAAATTAAAAAAAAAAAACACACCAACACTCAAAATCAGTGTTTCTGTAGAAACACACTGGTCTTCTTGGATCGATTATATAAACAGCACAACAATAAAGTCTTATATTAAAAAAATGAAATGTTGTTAAGGTCTAGAAAAATCCTTCTAGGAGAAGTAGGTATTATTTTACTGTAACTGCACCTAGGTGTGCAATAGGTGACTAAGCCATTGACTTACAACATTTCCTTTATTTCAGCAGTATACACAACATATTTTAGTCAAATATATGAGCATTTCATAATGTCAGAAGTACTATGATACAGAGGTATAGTAAAGGTATGAAGTATTCTTGGTATGTTCCTCAACTCCCTGCTGTGGCAGAACATCACTGCAGTGATCTCATGTTCTGATTTATTTCCAAGAAGTTTGACCCCTTTTTTATCAAAGAACACAAAGATAAAGGCTCGGATTTAGAAAGACAGATGGGTTTCTGTCCAGTAGTATCAGATACTGACTGATCCCAGCAGAAGGCAGGTAACCGAATACTTTAGAAGAACTGGACCTAAATTTAAACAGGAAATGAGAAACATTCTCTCAAGTTAGGAGCTAGTATTATATTAAAATTTCCTTAACTAAAAATAAAATTTATTAAATTTAATAAAATTGGCCCGTAGCATTTCCAGCAACAGAAGGACTCTTCAGATATGACTGGACACTTTATGGAATTTATGTGATTTTCACACATACTAAAATGTCCAAAAGGTCAAAAGCAAAAGATATCCAAGGAATGTAATGAATTATTCTTTTTCACATTTGAAGCACTAATAAATTAAATGTTGATAAAACCCAACTATCTTGGTGCCATTATCGTGCAACTATGCCAATGATGACAACTATTTTCTCTGAATCATTACAATTGATGAAAATAATTTTGGTGTTAGCAAGCTCAATGAGAAACAAATACCATGCTAACAAACTCTGACTTGTAGCTGACTGAGGGAAGGATTAACTCTTTTTTAATTTAACAAAAAAACTTCTCTAAGTAACAAAGCCACTTTTTTTGATTGTGTCATTATTTACAAACCATGCTTAGTCCAATATTACACTTGCCTTTGGGGTCACAGAATTAGTTTTTTAAACGTTTGGCAAAAATAAAGTAAGTATTAAAGTATATATAAAGCAGGGCCACAACACAGCTTCCACTTGTTCATGCTTTTAAAACCTTCAAAGCACCTAACAATGCATTGGCTTTCCAACCATGGTTCCATGTTGTAGGAACCAGCCTACAAAACCAGCACACAAAGTCCTTCACCAACAGGTATGCACTAGCTGTATTCTCACACCAAAATATTTAACAGCCTGAAATATCTCAAAACTAGTACATAAAGTAAGCCACATATAACACAAGTCATGTAAAAAACAAAGAAACTAACAAAATCTCACCACAAAACCAACAGCTTCAGTGGTGCTTTCCACATATTTCTATGAAAGGCATGCCTTATGATTTCTGCAAGAACATTTCTCTATAGCTCCTATGCATGGATCTCTAATTGAGTCATTGAGAGCTTTAAAATAAACAAAAACAACAAAACCCAAGAAACATTCCAAAGAAAAATATTTAGCTTTTGAAATCATGTGGTAAAAATTTTTGTGCCACATTTTCTCAACATATGGCAGTTAAGACTGAAAGGAAAAAGAGAAATACAAAACAACGGAAAATAATGAAAATAAGTACCATGGATGACTAGCTGGAGCTGGATCTTTTTTATATTTTTGCTAATGAAGATATAAGTTTAATAGGTGGATATTCAAAGTGAACAGAACTAGAAATAACACAGGTTTCCACAGCAACTTCACCAAAAATTTAATCTGTTTGCAAAACATGAAACATTTTTTCCTCTTCCAATCCTGGCAAAAAACCCAAAACAAATAAAACCCCTCCAAAATAAGAACATGGTTCTGGAAACTTCCCTTCTAAGCAGTCATCAGTCATAACATATTTCAGTCCCCCCAATGTATTTTAAATAAAATACACCTTCCAGTGTAGTTACGTATTTGTAAAATTCATTTTATTTCTACACTACTCGTTTTACACACTCCGCTAGTTTAAGGCACATTGCAATTGTTCTGGCTACCAAACCACTTTATTTTTACATTTACATCTCCCATCGCTATTTTTCCAAAATAAACTAAAATATTAATGGTATATTGTCAAAGACGCATATACCAATTCAAAGCCAAATTCAACACACTGTTCCTTAAGCATGAGAATGTTCCCCCTCTGCAGCTTTCCATTTAACAGATACATATCCCATGTCAGGTACAAGACTTCAATTTATACAGTTAGTATTCAAAAAACTTGATGAGAAGATTTAATATATTTTTCAAAATCATATTGTTCCTGTTACAGTACTAAATTTGCCTTCCAGCTGTTTAGTATTTTTACCAAATGGAAGCTCTACATGTTAAATTCATGGCCACAATTGACAAGCTACTGAATTTATATATAGTCCAGGAAAAAGATAAAGAAATGGCAAAACAAAAATAGCATGCTTTAGTGAATGCATCACTTACAATTCTTAGCAAAGTACGCCAGAAATACACTCAAGATTTTTTTTCTCAAAAAGTTCAATTGCACCAAATTTTCCACATTTCTCGCTATTACAGAAGAAAATACTTGCAATTTTAGTTGCACAGAAGTAGGTGTCAAACATAATACTGGTCTCAAAAGTATGCTAATTAAAACTTAAATGTCACAGCATATAGATCTTTTTACATAGATTAGTTATATGAGCTGAATACCAACAGTAAAAACTTCTAAAGTACTAAATATGAGTAAGAACTATGAACAGAGTAAAAGGATGCCCATCATCAAGCACTGAGAAACAGCTGTCAACACAAGCTGCTCATGCACTGATATATCTATACAGCTATCCAGAAGGCTGTATTTTTTCTGTATACCTATACAAACAAAAGACACATTTCTCTGTGAAGACTTAAAATCCTGAGGAAAAAAAAGGTACGGAGAGATTTCTTCCACCAGTCACCCACAAAATCACTCTTATGATTATATCACTAGACACTTGACAAGTGTTACTCTCTGCCATTACAGTAGTGGGCAACATTCCAGTAAAACCTATGATTAACAAAAAGTCACTGTAGCTCTAAATAAATTTTTCTAACAAGCAGAGATTTCAATGAAGATTTATAAAACCATGCAAAAATGTTTCTACAGTGATTTATAGACACAAAACATCTTATGCTCTCAAGTTACAGCTTTTCTGCACAACTGCTATCTACTGTGATTTGGAACTGTAAAAAAAAAAGTGGAAGGAATTAAAGGCCAGTCCATTTCCTCAGTAAACAACATTATGTGACTAGCAAAGGATCGTTGTCTGTCACATGAAGAAAACTATTAGAATCTTATCATCCAAGCAAATTTATTCAAAATTTTGTTTATGAGCATGACTTACAGTAGAATGAACTTTTATGCTTCTCAGTGGAAATCCGAGAAGCTACAGTCATCCAATTTTCCAGTAACTTACATGTATCTTGATTCATCCTGTATTACACTATACATCCTGAAAATACATCATTGGGACATTAAACTACAAAGAGTATCTGCCATGCTCTGAAGTCTCCTCTGAATTGACCACATGATTAAGTATAGAAGACATTTTTCCAAGGTCAATGAGGAAGGAGAGGAGTTTTCATAAGAAAGCAAAACATACGAGAGAAGCAAGGCAACAGCACAAAAATAAAGGCAAGGCACTATTTGCACACACTTACATTTGCAGCATGACTTCGTTCAGGAACACTCCATCCACTAGTGCCACATATTCTTCCAGGTTGGTCCCATTTCCTCCAGCTAAGGGTCCAAACGTCTTAACCTAAAACATAACCATCACCACCGTGACACTAACTCCACCTCGCTATCTGCCGCAAGGCATTTATCTTCAAACAATGAGCAAATAAATGAAATACGTGTGAGGAAAAAAGGAGCGCTTACCCAGGTGACAAGAGGGCTAGACATGAACTGCTCCAGAAGCGGTGTGAAAATTTCGTTCTCCATTTTACAAAAAAATGGTTAACATCAATGTAGCTCCTCTGATGCAAAAAATACGTGAAGTCCTTCACTGTAGCAGTTTTCTGAAATGCTCCGAGGATTCAGCTGGAGTAAGTGAACCCCATTTTTACCAAGCAATGCAACAGCTACAAAAAAGTCAGTGCACGGACAACTGGGATTTATCTTCCTCTTTCAAGAAAAAACGCATTTGAAAGTCCATCTATGCGTATCTGAGCCTCTCCATTGATGTCTCTCCCTTCCTACATACCGAAGGAGTAGAAGGAAGGAAGAAAAGAGGGAGGCTGCCTAGCTACTGGGATTCTGCATCAGACAAAAAAAAAAAAAAAAAAAAAAAAAAAAAAAAAAAAAAAAAAAAAAAATCTGCTTCAGCAGCGGCAGCTCTTCAGAAAGGAAGGAGAAATTCCAGTAAAACTCTGCAAGCTCATCCTGCTCCTTGCCCACGAAAAAAAAATAAAAGGAATCAAAACCCAGGGGAAAGGAGGCAAAGAGGGGCAGAGACTCCAGAACCCACACACCCAGCTAACCCACCCCAAGCTGTTTCTGCACGCAAGAGAACCCCTCTACCCCCCACTCCTTAAGGACATAGTCAGCCTACCGAGAGGGAAACCAGTCCACCCGGCAGATATCAGAGACCATTTTAAATCGCTTCCCTTTTCTAACCTCTTCCCTTTTCCACCAAACTGCGCCGCAAGGCAGTACCCGGACCGGCACACGCCGCCTCGCCCCACAACCTCGCCCTTCCCCCTCTTCCCCCGTCCCCTCCCCTCGCCCCCGACCCCCTACCCAGCCCTAACACCCGGCTCCAGCCGCTATCCCGCCGCTTTGCCTCCTGCACCACCCCCCCCCCTGCCGCCGCAGCCTCCCCGCCGCACCAGCTCCGCTTCCCACCCCCTTCTCCCAAATAACGGCAACCTCTCCCCAGCCAGCCCGGCCCCGCCGCATCACCACACCTCTCCTACCCAGCCGACGGGCGATTACAGTGTATGGATCCCTCCGCCGCGCTCTGCGCGCGACCGCTGGTTATCCCTCCGCCGCCTCGGGTCCCTTCCTTTCCCCCCCCCCTCTCATCCCTCAACCGCCGCTCGGGGATGGCGGCGCAGTTAGGGAGGGGGCGGGGCCTGGCGAGGGGAAGCGGGGGGGAAACTGATGCAGGACCCCGCCGGGAGCGCGCACGGCCGCTGCGGCGGCAGGGGCGCGCGTAGAGGGGCGGCTGAGGCGGGGAGGGGGAGCGGCGGCAGCGGGGGCCTGAGGCGCACGGGGCTGTCCCCCAACACCCTCCATCCCTCCCCCGGGGTGTGAGCCCGGGAGATGCTCCTCGATCGCCTCTTGGGAAAAAGGTGCCCGTGAGGAAAAACACGCCCTGAGGGAAGAAAGGGGGAGTCGCCGACGCCTCGAAGAGTATCCGCATCCGCACGCTCCCGTCTGTCGGGGGGGAGAGTAGAGGTCTCTCTGCTGGGGAGGTGAAACCCAGACACACCCAGGCTAACGCGAAATGCAGCTTTTCTGGAGAGATTTAGCGGGGAAAGAGGGCGACCTGGTTACAGTAAAGCAAAGGCTGACAAGCAATTCGCTTGCCTAAGCTATTGTCCTTAAACTATCTCTAGCCACTTGGGTTTCAAATCTCCAATACTGCATTAACATACGGGATTGTAGCTGTTTAGCAGCTTATGTAGTTTATTGACAAAGCATCTTAAAAAAAAAAATCTCAAACTAAATCCAGCTTCGCTTCCATGTAGTATAAATTAAATTGCAGAGCATTTTCTCACAAAACTGCAGTAAAAGTGACTGAAATACAATCCTGTTGAAAACCATGATGGTAACAGCTAAATAGACTAGGATTTTTAAACCCGAATATTGGGTATAGTATTTTTTCTATATGGTCCAAGATTAGAAAAGAAAAGAATCCCAATCATTACATTTTCCCTACATGTGAAATGAGATTGTCTAAGTAAAAGATTAGAAAAAATAAATCATGGACCTTGAAATCTTAGTATGTAATTTTTATCTCAGGAATTATTTTTTAAACTAAATTGCATAGTTAATTGACTTTGTTTTGATTCTCACAATTACACATTTTCTGCAAAAGTGCGGTCTTTCTCTCCCAAACCAGATCCAAACTCAGTGTCCTCCTGGGAAAAAAAGTGCAAAAATCTGCAGGCTTGAATCTGAAAAAGAATCTGCTAGATCAGTGGGTGAAGTGCCAATAAATGACTAGCCCTTAAAGACAACTGTAAAAACATTTTTGTAAAAGCCTGACTAACCAACCGCTAAACTTCTATCTGGCAACAGTTTATAGTATGCAATTGTGCATGCAATACTAAGGAACCTCTGAAACTGGCTCATCAGTTTGTTTCTTGTAGGCTCTAATTAGGCAGTAATGACTTTGTCATAAAACAATTTCTAGGAATTAGAAATTGGTTAGTAGAAGTTGATAGCCCATGGAGTAGTCACGTGTTACTAACACCAGCTGGTTTATGAGTTCCTGAAAGATATTTTATACTGAGATTTCATAACATTGAGACAAAGTTTTGGTTAAACCGTTTTAGATGGTTTTACTTCCATCCACACCATCCAGTTTGTATGTGTTCTCAGCTGTCATTGCTGTTGGTCTCTGTTCCCACAGAAAGACCATTATATTTTACATGTTGCATAATATTTTAGTGAAATACATAGTAAGATGGCTTATCTCAGATGTTTTAAAATTCTTTATTGGTACTGCAGATTAGTACAAGAGCAAAGTAAAATTTCATAAAAGGTATCCATAAAGAAACAAGTTATAGGAGTTTTATGCTTTTTTTTAAGATTAAGAGCCCTCTAAACCAGTGAAGAAGCTCTGAAGTCTCTGTAGCTTGCATTTTGTCAAATTAAGTGTAAGAATATTTACTGCATTTTCAGGCATAAGCAGACATAAATAAAAACTAATCACTGAAAAGGCAGCTATGTCCAATGCAGAAAGAGCTGAAAGAAACTGAAGATTGTTCTGTTGCCTTTGGATTCATCATGTAGGTACTAGCAGGATACCTATATGTGGCAGAGACATTGTTGGTACCTCCTGGCATAGCCAGTCATGGATGTCCTGGACCAGCTCGCTCACTTGTGCTCAGCTGTGGAGCCGCACAAACTTGTTATTTAAAAGGCAGCAGTCTACAAGATGCCTTGACAAAGGACAGGAAGCTGTCTGCCTCTAATTGCTGAGCCTTTCTTCGACAGACATCCCTTGAAACAAATTAGAAGTTAGAAAGAAATATTTGTCTTTTGAGTTGGTTTTCTGATCCCAAACTGAATATGGAAGGCTTCTGTTTTTAAGCGTAGCTTGCAGGAGTATTGATTCAGGAAATACTGAGAAGTCACAGCTCTACTTCAAGCTGCAGGGCAACATCACTGTAACCTGTAGCTTGTTACACATTTAACTGCATTGTTTTAGCACTTTTTACCTGGGAAGACCCTTGAAAGCAAGTTTGTTGACTATACTTACAGTAGTACACCCAGGAACTTCATTACTACAATTCAGCAGAGGAAGTTGACAACTTGAGTTAACAGAGGTTGACAACTTGGGTTAACTGACCCAGAAACAGAGAAGGCTGGAAGAAGGTGATTGCCTATGCAGTTTCTGTGTAAACTGACTGAAATCCTCCTCCTTCTACTCCTTCACCCTCAGGGTGGAGTGTCTGTATTATCAGGTGTCTAGGAAGGTGTATGCTTAGACCAGTACCACTTCCTCAATTAGCAAACTGTGAGCAACCTAAGCTGGTAAGAACCTATCTTTGCTCCTCCTTTCATGATCCCAGCTCTGTACATACCCTAAAAATCACACACCTACCTTTGAAATGGCTCAATTTTTGGTATGGCTCAATTTTTCTCTGTACCTGGACATTTTAAAAAAGAGACTGGATGTGGCACTCATGATCTAGTAACCACACCAGTGCCATGATCTAGTAACCACAGTGGTAGTGGACTAAGGGTTGGATTTGATGATCTCAGAGGTCTTTTCCAACCTGGATGATTCTGTATCAGAAACAGTGTCACCAGCAGGTCCAAGGAGGTGATTCTGCCCCTGTACTCAGCCCTGGTGAGGCCACACCTCGAGTACTGTGTTCAGTTCTGGGCCCCTCAGTTCAAGAAGGATATTGAGGTCCTCGAACAGGTCCAGAGGAGGGCAACCAAGCTGGTGAAGGGACTCGAACACAGATCCTACGAGGAGAGGCTGAGGGAGCTGGGGCTGTTCAGCCTGGAGAAGAGGAGGCTCAGGGGAGACCTCATTGCCCTCTACAACTACCTGAAAGGAGGATGGAGCCAGGCGGGGGTTGGTCTCTTTTCCCAGGCAACTCTCAGTAAGACAAGAGGGCATGGTCTTAAATTGTGCCGGGGTAAGTTCAGACTGGATATTAGAAAGAATTTTTTCACAGAAAGGGTGATCAGACATTGGAACGGGCTGCCTGGGGAGGTGGTGGACTCTTCGTCCCTGGGGATATTTAAAAAGAGACTCGATATGGCACTCAGTGCCGTGGTCTAGTGACTGTGATGGTAATTGATCAAGGGTTGGACTCGATGATCTCTGAGGTCCCTTCCAACCCAGCCTATTCTATGATTCTATGATTCTATGATTCTATGATTCTGTGAAATTACATATGTTTCTTGTGCCTGCTGTTGCAAAATAAAAATTGGAAAAGCATGACTAAAACACAAAGTGATGCCTTAAGTCTGCAGACAGCAGGAAAGTGAAACTGACTACAGCACCATTTACCTCACCAGAGTTTCTCAAGATTTCTGCTCAGCTCTGCCCACAGTGAGCCAGGAGAGGGGAGTGTTCTGAGAGTGTAAACCATCTACCCATGTTTAGCTGATGGTTTACCCATGTTTAGACAGTGGTTTCCTCCTCCTCCCCTCCTATAGGCAAAGGAAAGAGGTGGCAGAGAAAGGTCTTGCTCCTTTTTTTGCCTACTACTCTGCACTGCTGGGTTGCTAGGCCTTTGCCTGCCTGATAAAACTTCAGAAGAGAGCAAAAGAGGAACCGAGGGTAGATGCTTGGGGTCCACAGTAAGATTATGAAAGTGCAGCCAAAAGCAGAATTTTATGAATGTGGGCTGACTGGATAGGACAACAGCTAGTGAAAACTGCAAGCTAATGAAAAGGACAACCATCTTCCTTGTCATATGTTTGCTCACTGAGGAACCTGTTATCCTTTTCAGATCAAGGCTATAGATGGAGCAATTAAGAGAAAGGGGCACTGAGGGGTTGAGTCTAGGAATTCCCAAAAGCCCCACAAATACAGTAGACCAAAAGTTACCTCTTGTTTCACAGAAATGGAAAGAAGGGGAAATTCTTCCGTGACATGAATAATGAAGTGGAAATTCCACAACAATTCTTTAAGATTTCTTCCCTTCTACTACATCTGCTCTGATATGACCAAAATTCCCCATTAACTTTAAGGGAGCTTTCTGAGCAAGAACTCTATGTAACCTCAAAGTATACCGAGTGAAAAGTTAAAAACAAAACAGTAGGGGCTTAGGGAAATTGGCTGTTATCCGTTTAAGGATTTTTCATATCCCAGACATTTTACAGCTTATGTCTAAGTATACCAAGTAGTATGAAGTAAACATGAAGTAAGTATAAAGACAGCAGACAAGGAATATCCTCTAAGGATATCTGCAATTCAGGACAGTTCTCTGCATCAGTGTCAATGCAAATGCATCAGAATTTCCCATCAGGCACAATTTTAGTTTTAAGAACAGGTATGTACCATTCCCAACCATGTCTGACCAATATATCCACATATCTATGATTCCTTTGTAGTCATGTAAGCATATTAAATCCATGGGTTTCAATTTAGTTAAAATTAACAGTACAATCTAGCACATTAACACAAATGTAACAGAGACCTCCATTTATTATTTATTAAAAATAATTATGTAATTATCATAAGTTCTAACTATAAATACTATGTATTTTCATTAATACACTGCATCTTAAACTTGAGAGAAGTCAGCACAGGGTAGAAATGTAACAGTAGAGCCAGATTGTAATTCCTGCTATACTGCCGAATTGCACATTACACAAGTCTTAATTAACATGGAAAACTACATGAGTACTGTTTGTTTCACAGTTTGTGAAAGTATGATATTTAATAGCACTGGTCATCTGAAGAGGGATGTGCTTACAGGTTTTTGTTCCTTTTTGAGCAGTTGGGCTAGCAGGAAGGATGTTACTGTGGCAAGTCAGCTGACGTGATAAGAAATAAACAACAAAGTATTTATCATGATTTTTAAATCTAATAGCCATTCCTAAGTATTTCTATAGGCTTCGAATCCTAACAGAACATCAGACAATCTAATTTGAAGATGTTATTACAATTCAGATCTTTTTCATTCCTAACCAATAAAACATTTATTTGTGTTTCAATTTCACTGGCAAACTACAAGACTCCAATAATGTCACCTATGAGCTTCTCTTTGCTATTTACTGAATACAAATAAAATAATTTTTTTTGTAAAAGCAAGTTTTAAACATGACAGCAGTTATCTAGGACAATAGCTTTGATATCAACTTCTGCTGTGGCTAGTGGAGTGAGACTGAGCAAAAGGTCTTGCTGACATACCTTCTGTCAAACAAGTTCCTGCTAGTATAGTAGTGTTTCTTGTGAACTGGGTCAGAAAGATGAATTATAGGGCATGCTTTGCATTTCCTCTGACACAGAGCAAAATGCAGCCTCATCTGCTAATTGTTAGCAATTACAGATAGCTGTGTATATGCAGATAAGTCGCTAGAAAAGCAAGCCACTGTAACTGTACCAACAGCAGTATGGCATCTTGGATCCTTAACGTACAGATATCTTGAGCTGATTTTCTTCTCTAGCACTTTCCTTGAGTACAGAGCTCTCCTGCCATTCATCTTAACAAAGCAGAAGAGGTTGCTATATCCCTTGTGAAAGACTTGTTTACCTCTTCAAATTCCATTTGCCTCAGTTTTATTATTAAGTTTGCTTTGCTTCACACAGAACCACATTACTGGCAATTGCCTCCCTATCCTTTGCCACAGACTCTTCCTGGTGCCTCCCTACTTTCATCCATATTTTTGTCATCTTTATGTCACTTGACCCGAGAAGCTTGGGCAATGCTGGCATGAAACCCATATTTATCAGCTTAGTAGAGGTTATTAGCTCCAATTTCACATAGAGCCCTGCATCACTTTTGATGTTAGCATGTCTCATTAGAGAGGAATTCCTCACCAGCTGGAGATGGTGTTTAGGCTCTTCCCAAGGTCAGTTACTAATGAACTGGATGGAGTACATTTCTATGTTTGTGATTCACTTTGTGTACATGGACTTAGCTATGTCCACAAGAAATGAATGAAAAATACACAGCACTAAGAATAAGATGGTAGTAGAATAATTTCCAAATATCTGTTCTCCTGAGCCCTGTCCCTCAGGATTGTCCATTCATTTTCATGTCCGATTTTACCTCTTATTTGTCAAACAAGACAAATTTGTTATTTGTTAAATACACAGTTGTTATTTGTCAAATTATTTATGCCTGAAAACAGCTTTTCTCCCTATGAAATACTAGAGAAACAATTAAAAGCTTTAAAAAAAATCCCTATTTTGCTCTTGAGAAAGTTCTTTGGCAAGCTCGTAGTGCAAGAAAACATAGGTTGATCTTATAAATTATTATATTAAAAGGATTCATATAAAACATTTGAACTAATTAATAGGAAAAAAGGAGTCAAGAAAAAACCTAATGCTGAATAAAAAATGGTAATTACACTTACTAGATAGTGTTCTTGATTAAGCTTCTTGTAAGAGTATGTATCAGGAGCCATCTACAACTGGGAACAGCCTACTCATTTACACCTCTTTTAGAGCAGACTGTTAACTTTAAGACTCCTTTGTTTGCACAATGTCCGGATCGTTAAATTCATTGTGATAACAGTTTGTGATTTCCATTTAGCTGGAGATTAACACAAAATTAGAATTCTTACCTACCCTGTTCATCTCCTGACAGTATGCCATAAGGCTTTGTAAAGCACCTCAGAATTCCAAAGCAGTGATTCAGAGCAGATTTACTGAATCACACTAAATGCTAGGGGCTGTTTGCAGTGGCATACAATTTCTGGTATGTTCATATCATCTTCATTTCTCTTACATCAAGTGAACATGCAATGGTGTATGGTTACAAGAACTTAGAATATTTTCTGTAGTCTATTAGATGTAATCTGAAGAAGGAGCTCTTAACAATCTTGCTACAGATACAGCCACAGTGTGATAACTACCATAATACTAAAGGGAAAAATGTTATTTAGAAGCGATTAAATAGTGACCATTACCACGTGTTAACAAATCTGAACTTTACAGCCATTTCCCTCTTAATTTCTGATATTTTTACCCAAACATTTTGTACTCTGCCCCATTTTTTTAATTTTTATTGAAATATTTTTCTATTATTGCTATTTTTTTCTTCTGCTAAAACCTACAGTGATACATTTGATCATTGTGTCAGGCTTTCCTGAACCACTGTCATTTCAGCAGCTGCTTCCTATATTCCTTTGCAGTGTCTAAGTAACTTACTTGAGTGGATTCTTCTTGCCATCTTTCTAAAATGCCCTCTTTTTTTCCTAAGGTGGTCATTCAGTACTGAAATTATTTAGAATTTTTATGTGCTGCTTTGTAACAGAATGACTGAGATCATCTAAGTTTAGGGTATAGCAAAGCATACTAGTGCCTTAAAGGTCAAAGGATGTTTTGGCAAGAGTAATTTTTCCCTTTAACTTCAGGCTTATACTGAGGAGTCAGATTTTTAAAATCAATTTTGAGGTAATTTCACTGCCTAATAGATTTTTTTTAAAGTCCTTACTTTACTAAACAATTACGAAAAATATTTTGTTTGAATTTTTAAAGTAACCTGGGTAACATTAGAATTCCAATTTCTGTGTACATTGGTCTTTATTCAAGACTGATAATTCTTGTGTGGGCCAGAAAGGGTTTATTTTTCTTATTATCACTTTTAAATATTAGTAATAGGTAAAAAAAAGTTGTCAAAATAACTAAGTAGATTATTGTAGCCCTTTTCACAGAGTTTTCCAGAAAATGCTCTACAAAAATAATGAATAGCTTGAAATTTATCGCTTACAATTCCTTTTTGTGACTATGACCTATAGGCTATTTTTGATTCCAGAACTAGTCCACCTTAACAGTCTACCTTAAAAAGATGAGATTATTCAGCTTGTTAAATCTGTATCTCTGTAAAAGGAAAACACCTTAACAAAGAATGGTTTGTTGCTGACCTGCAGCTGGTTATGGTATTTCATCTAAAAGCCTATTTAAGTCCTTAATGGTAACATTTATTCCCTGTTCCTCAGAGGAGTATTCTACAAACAAAATTAATTAACAAATTAAGATAGCCAATTTTGTGCTATAGTTCAGGCTGACAGTCCCCCAGAAGGGGTGTTGGCACTAATAATAATAATTATCTCAAAGTATCAAGAGGTCTTCTGATTCTGATGAGATCCCTGATGAAGCCGAAGCTTTCATCCTGGGGTGATGCATGTGGAGTGCAGCAGAACAGACAGCAGCTGGCAGAAAAGCAGAAGCTGTTGCAGAGGGCACGGGTACTAATCGTGGAAATAGCATGCAAGTAACCTCTGACTCAAATTACCAGCATCTGAACCCTTGATACTTTACCCAATTAATCTGTCGTTCCATTAAAAAGAGGACGCCTCCATCTTGTGAGGCTTTTTTTTTTTTTTTTAACACTTCCGAGCTGATCCTTCTGCACTGAATGGCTATATATGCTCTTACAAACGATTCCAGCTGACTTCATAACTCTTCTGCTCTGAGCTCACATCTTTTGCTCTGCCTAGTTCTTTCTTCTACTGCTTCTATCTTGCCTTGATGCAGTTGAGTGGAAGCATGTAACAGTCAAGTATTAGAAGTACTGTAGTTTCATTTATAGTAAGGGAGACTGTTTAAGAAATTAGTCAGGCATTTAGGAGCTGCTAATCCTTTTTGTGAAGAACACAAGGCTTGTTTCTTCAAGGAAATTTCTCACTCAAGGGCACAAGACAGAGTTCAGTTTTACCATCTAAGTGTTCCTGCAGCAAGACAATGATAAAGAAGTAAAACCAGAGATTTAATATGATTTTCTTTCCTTACTGCCATTTTTTCCCTAGGCTTTTTTTGGATGTCATTGTTACAATAGATAATATATTTATATATCTGCTCTTTTAAGAACTGATACTTACCCAAGTGCTTAATAACAATGGTAACAAAGAAACCCAACTGTTCAAAAGGTAGTAAAAGATGCTTAATAGTATACCAGTTTAGAAATAAATTGCTGTTCAGTTATCAGGGATTTTGAAATGGCAAGCACAAAGCTTCCTCTATATTACAAAATAAATTCTTCCCATTTTTCACTGTCACTATAGGTCTGTTCAATTCATGTATCATGGTCTGTAACAGCAGGAAATCCAGAATGTCACATGCAGGGACAACTGATTTTCCCCCTGCTTTTACACCAAAAAAATATAGTAGCTGCAGAAGGCATAAGAAAAACAAATAAACAGGTATGACAAGTAAATACTAAATTTTTAAATAAACCTTCATTCCTGCTATGATCCTGTTTTACATCAAAGTCAAAATTCTGGCTGTAGACATTATATAACTAGATATACTTTATACCACAATTATAGAGCCAAAGATCCTTTACATTATGTAACCCTTATTTTAGCTTATTTTAACTGTGACTTGAAAGTCATTCGAGGAGCTCCTTAAGCTTTTTTGTTAACGTACTACAAAGGAGAATCAAGATGAAACTGCACCGACTCTAATGTTGTGCTTAAATCAATAGTGCCCCCTCGAGGTGACTTTTTTTTAAATACCGCTTTAAGATGACCGTTTAACTACAGAGTAAACATGGTAGTTTTATCTAGAAATAAGGACCCAGAAGGTTGCATACACTTACAATATTTCTCCAGATTTTCTAATAGGCTAATATGGATGCAAACAAGCCTTCTTGCTTCCAAATCTGTCCATAATTTTTGGTCTACATAAAAAAAAGTGTAACTAAATTGTTGTATCCAACAATAGGGCAAATTCTACAATTTTATAGTGAGGATGGTACTTGGACTATTAAACTAGACAACATTCATAGATTGAATCCTCTGCAATCCCAAAATTTTAAGGAAATGACACCACAAATCCTATATGCCTACTATTTGGCCTGCTAGTACAGATGAGACACTCATTTGACTCAGGATGTATCTGTCTGCAGACCTTATGTGTGTCTGCTGCTCAAAGTCCTGTCCAAACTGGAGGCCAATAAACCAGTGAAAATATTAGCAGCAGAGCTATAGCAACTCTGAATTAATCTGGGGCTTTTTACTGAGCGCCCCTAGTGGGTTTGCACAGGCTCTACTATTACAGCTAATTTTCTACTAGTATCTGAGTAAACTCATTTAAACTTCTCTCAGACATCTGCACAAGGTATTATCACATCACAAAAACCTCAGTGTAGATACTTTTAGAGGCATAAAGGAAACCATCCTTGACAACAATGTTGGTCTTTTCCCCCACTTCTAATATTTGCACGCTATGAAATGAGACCTAAAGATGATGGAAAAATACTTGAAAAACATTTTTCAAAACTAAAAAGCACCCTAAAATTCCATCCTCCAAAAAGCAATGTTCTCTCAAAAACTGGAAATAAAAATGATTGAGAAATCTTGAACAAAAATAATGATGCTGGCTTGCAGTAAAGACTGACATAAACATGCTTTGCTTCAAAAAATAAGAATGGGAAAACCCCCAAACCTTTGGGTAAATAAGAAAGACTTCAGAAATAAACAGGCAAGATGTCTTACAATACATTAGATTATTGGAAGGAGAAAGCATTCTAAAACAAAAGGTTCCTGACATTCAAAATAATGCAAGAGGAAGAGCATATGAAAAATATTGATAGTGTCATGAATAAATTTTAGTAAGAGTACTGCTAATTTTAAAATCGAATTGCTGCTGTTATAGTGTGCCCACATAGGGGAATGGAACAAATTAATTGTACTGAGCTCAGTTACTACTTACTGAAATTATCTGCATCCATATGATGCAAATTTTAGTTTGCAGCAATGGGCAAACTATTACACATATGTTTCTGATAAAGTAGTTATTTGATGGCATAGGAAGTTGGTACTAACTTCTGTACCTATGCCTCAGAGCTATACATTATTTTGCAGTCCTTCAGGTGCTTGACAACACAGCTTGTGTTCTCACAAAACAATGCATGTTGCTTATGTTATCTAGTGTCATGATTAGAGCCCCACCATCCCTTTGTGCTTACAGGACCCATATTGGATTCAAAGACTTTAATGCAAGAGACAAATCTCTCAGTTCTTTTATCTGCCAGCTATCAGTTCCTATGCCCACCCAAAGTTCCAGTCTGGCAGGTGAGACCCTAATTTGTTGGCATTTATCTTGTGACTCTTTACACTTGCCATTATCATTATACTTCATGCTACAGACTCAACATGCACCTTAAATAAAAAAAAACAACCCCATCAGGTACTAGTATATTGGGTACATGGGAGATTTTCCCTCCCTAATCAAGCAAGCCAAAGTGGTGAACACAAAGCATTCTATTTAGAATCAGTCTTACCTTATGTTTCTCAAGACATCTGCTCTTAACCAGTCAAAACACAATTCAGCCTGTCACAAACTATCACCTTACCTTTCTGAGCTCCCCATCCAGGCCTTTTAGAGTGCCAAACGTATGCACTTGTATTCAGTGCTGAAGGTGCTGATGGCCTGGCACAAAACCCACCACTACAGTCTGGAACTAAAGAGCACCTTTTGCTCTATGTCTTACTCAGCCACCATTCCATACTTTCATGTTGGTTCAGCTTCAGAGTTTGCCACTCTGGAATTACTTCTTTTTCCCTTCTACTATCTGCTCTGGCATCCTGAATTTCCAAATGAAAATTCTACCACAGAAAGTGTTAATTGGGTATATAACAAGGAGCTAAACATTTTGTTAAAGTCAGTTTTAATCACTTCATCATCTCATAGATTAGTATACAGCACAGAATACCACATGAGGCCTTTTGGAAGAATTTTCCAAGAAAAAGTATTGCATTTCATCTGCACAAAAGCTTTCAAGACATATTTTTCTCATATAAAGTTATTGTGGCACAAAAATGCATACAAACAGCAAGAAGCCAATAACATTAATATCAAACATATTAATACTGAACATGTTAAACTGTATTTATTTCATTGAAAACCATGTGTATTTCTGCAGGGAATGTAATATTGAATTTTAAGTACAGGAAGTGCTTTATTACTGCTCTGGCACTACAATGCAGAGCTGCTTTGTTGTTTGCTCTATAATGGTAAGCTATGTTTATCCAGTCAAATAAAGTGTCAGGAAGAAGTCCTTTGATCCAGATAGCACCAAAATATATCTTTCTCCTCCCTCATCAGCTTTCCCAAACAAGCACTTTTTCTGCTTTATCACACTGAGCACATTACCAGTATTAAGACTTCCAGCAGAGTCTCAAATGCAGTTTCCAACCTCCTTCCAACCCACATCCGTCAGCCAACTCTCCTCATGGCCTAAAGTCCTGCCAGATTTCTTCAAGAGTGCAAAAGCATGGATTAGCTTCACCCCACGAGCCTCAAAGCCCTGCCTGCCAGCCTGCTATGACAATATGGAAAACAGCAGAACATCTTAAAACCTTACAGAGAGCAGTCTACTACAGCCAGTCTTTGCAAACAGCTTCGGAACTCAGCTCTGAGGAACCTTGGGTATGGCAGTATCCTAGTATTAGCAATGGACTAAGATAATATCATAAGCACATTACCCACCACTCCCCCCAAAAAAACAAAACTATAAAAACAAGGCTCAAAACGAAACCAAAGAGTGAAGGAACTATAAACCTGGTCCCACAAGATCCTTGAAGATGTTTCATGTTCGGAATGGCCATATATCTGAAAGGCCAATCTGTAGTTGGCCTGCCTACAGATTATTGAAAATAAAATTTAGTTGTTGACTTCTTATCCCTTCAGCTGAAAAGCAGAGTGTCTTTCAGTCTTCTATGCATGGATAAAATAGAAATAGGACTAGCAAGAAAAGGCCACAGCGAAAAGCTATATGCACCCATAACTTCACTCTGCCTTCTATTGTTAACATGAACTTGAAACCACTAATTTTTGTACGACTGATTTAACTTCATTTTCGGTCTTCATTTTCTACACAATCTAAATAACCTGCTGTTCACACCTTTGTAAAGAGTGTTTAGAAGTTTTACACACTTGCTATACTTCAGAAGTTTCGTAAGGTTAAAAAAGCATGAGTAAGACATAGATTGGATGAAATAGTCCTATGCAATGACAGCACAGATCACAGCTTTGAGTTCTACTGTGAGATAATCCACGACACAGTCACAAAATAACCCACAAAGTTACACACAGCATAATTTAACAATAAATATTCTATAAAAGCATGTTTTTGAATTATTTTTTTCTTAAATCATAACATTAAAGCACAAGTAAAAGTCCCATATCCAGAATACATCGTTCACAAATTTCAATTACTTAATAAATAACTCATGGTGCTTTCATAAAAATCAGCTATGAGAAGTTACACAAAGCTTAATGAAAACCATACATGCACTGGAATTCAAGACTCAAGTCTATCTTCCAGGCTGGAACACAAGCAGCCCCGCTTATGCTACCATCATGCAAACCAGAAATTGTGAAAGGCTCCACTCTTCATCTTCCAACTCTATTGTGCCTTCCTGCTCTCAGTCACACTGGTATGGCAGCTGCAGTCAGATATTCAGGGAAATAATGCTCAGTAGCTCCAAGACGTGTACACCATTGATTCATCTCTTCCTCTATTCCAAATTGAGGTTCTGGTATAAGCCTGCTTTGGTGGCAGGTAATAAAATGGAAATATCAGAGTAAGAGTGAAATAGCAACTCTACAGCAACACCATTGTTCTTCACAGCACTGTCTGCGCTGGGAAATCTTTTCTAGTGAGGCCAGAATCAAATATTTTCCTGCACCTGCCTTTGCATTGGGTAATACTGACTCACAAGCAATCTTTGCCTGAGCAGAGAAACAATGCAGCTTTTTCCTAAATAAAAATGGAGAGGCCTGACAGCAGGAAGAAAGGAACACTGACTGGTATGTACCATCTAATATCTTAAGCAACCAGAGAGTCCCTTAAAAACCTTACTGACCAATAGCCATCTAACCTGCAAGCTTTTGGGAGGCCAATTGCAACAATGCTCAGAATTAATGAGGTGCTGTGTCGAGTTTGTAAATTATGAGCTTTCCTCAGATCTCAAAAAAAGTCACCCTGATACTACTGTGTCATCCTGAACTTCCATGTGGCTTAATCACACCTGTGAGCTACCACAGCTAGAGCATTAATTGCTAGCATGGAATCCCCTCTACACCCAGAAGACAGATAACACACACTGGCAAATGGGATAAAGTTATTCTCTCCAGCACATGTAATTTTCTATTCTAATTTGCATAATTCTTCCAATATCTGACTTGCTACAGGTCTATACATCTGAAAACTATGAAACAGGCTATTCCATTCAAAGTACTCTCATCTCTATCTCCACTGAATATTTCTTTCTTGTATATACAATTGATTTTCCTGTTTCAGAAGTACAGAGCACCGCTGTGCTATATAATGCTGTGTCAGCAAGGTACCATATTTGTCAAAGACTTTCACAATAGCAATGACCAAAGCTTACAGTAGACCTCTTTAGACTTTCACTGTAGGTACATGTAAAATATAGATAGGAAGAGTGGCAGAAGTGGGGCCACTCCAGAGGAGTCCAGGGCACTAACAACACCAGGAGGGGCACAGACCTTACCAGACCAGGGTACAGTCCTGCAGCAGTCAAGCAGGGTGAAGTTGGTGACAGTAACAGCTGCTGTAACACGCACAAAAAGCCTCAGACAAGGCAGAATGACAAGCAGAACCCCAAAGTCCAGAAAGCACCTCAGAAGCAGCAGGAGAGTGGACCAAACACAAACATGCCTACAGCAGAGCTCAAGAACCCCGGGCCACCACCTGAGAAAATTCAAATGAGCCTGGGGGAGTGGAGGGAAGAACATTGGGAGCTCAGGTGAAGCTGGGAGGGGGAATTAAGCTGTACCCAAAGCCCTGGCAATAAGGACAAATCAGCTGAACTGAATTTTAGCTACTGTGAAGTTGTTGTTTGACAACATCTAAATTGAAAATTAGAATGTATACCACATTTTTCCATTATAATGGATAAATAAAAGACATCAACACATCCTGAGGAAGTAATATATCTAGGAGCATCTCAGGTTTTGTCATCAAAATACTGCATTAGTTAAATGAAGAATTTGGTTTCTGCCTTCACACAAAAATTTTAATTTTAAAAATATTTTAAGGTATGTTTTAATTCGTTATCCTCAGAATGCTTCAATTAAAGTTATACATATGGTTGTAACATGCAAAACTAGATAGTTCACTAAGGGCAAAACCAGTTAACCATTGGAATTCAACAAAGTAAATTGTTAAGTTATATTGAAATATCATACTGTGCTTTATCTAGAAACATTTGATCTGTGTGCTGAGAGTCAGATATTTTCTCCCAAATCTGAGTCTAATAGTGAACTGTGGTGAAGAAATCATGCCATGAATAAATTTTATTAAGAAAATATACAGTAGCTACATCCGCTCATAATATTAATTGAAATTTTTATTAAAAACATCTAAATAGTTTGAAATCCCTCATACAGTATCATCCTGCTTCCACTAAATCCAAGATGGACCTCTGATTTTGCAGACCCTGACTTCCCAGATGTAGTAACTCTTACTATCTCTTTCTCCTAGCACTCCCTGACAGCTCTTTCTATGGCAGACAAAAGCATATTGTTGGTCTCAGTCAAATTCTTGCTGAAAGAATTTCATCCCCTGCTGAAAGAAACAGCATTTTACAAGAAAAAAAAATATCACTTTTTAAACTTAAAATGTTTAGAAAGATCACAGACAGTATGTGTGCTCAGGATTTACATTCAAATTTAAAAGGAAAATGGCAAAACTCCAGGCAGAGCTATATTCAGAGCCCTTGATTGTAACCCATTACACAGTGATCAGTTCTAATATAATTATGCTGGTGAGGCTGAAATACAGTATTATCTCACAGAGAAGTTCTACACCATTTACACTGCTATTTTCCAGCAGCTGTAAGCATGGAGTGAAATGTTACTACTGAATCTTAGAAGTTCCTTTGAAACCCCTAGATAACTTGCTGCACACTACAAACTTTTACCAGCTATAGTGTTCTAGATGCAGAAGGTGCTTTTTCTCCTTCTGTAATGCAAATACTCAGGCCAGCAGGCTTTTTTAACTGGCAACAGCAACACCACTTTTGTGGTGTCAGCCACGATGTGCTGACAGCCTTCCTGCTCATGGCAGGATAGTGGAAGATGTTTCTGAACTCCAGAATGGCAGGGAAACACTTCCACATGTAGTCTAATTAAGGGTCATGTCTTCATTTGTAATTAAGAATAAAGTGTCATGAGGGAACATTTCCCAGTTTTGTGAATGCCTCAGCTCAGTTACTGTCTGAATGAGACCAAGTGTAACCCTTGCAAGAAAGGTGCTGTGCACAAGAATAGAACACTTCAGAATGCTTAGAACTATGACTACAGCCATCAGCTTCAATTCAATGCATTTCTGAAATTTAGATTTAGACTCAGCCATGGTTATTGCTAAACTGAAGAAGTGTAGCCTGGGTGATTGGGTAGTAAGGTGGATCAGGAGCTGGTTGAAGAACAGAAGCCAAAGAGTTGTAGTCAGTGGGATGGAGTCTGGTTGGAAGTCTGTTTCTGTTTCCCCCTCAAGGGTCAGTACTGGAACCAGTACTATTCAGTGTATTTATTGATGACCTGGATGAGGGAATAGAATGTACTGTCAGCAAGTTTGCTGATGACACAAAAGATGGAGTGGCTGACACCCCAGAAGGCTGTGCTGCCATTCAGAGGGACCTAGACAGGCTGGAGAGTTGGGCAGGGAGAATTTAATACTTTACAACAAGGCCAAGTGTAAAGTCTTGCATCTGGGAAAGAACAACCCCAGGTACCAGTATAGGCTGGGGACTGAGTTGTAGAGCAGCACAGGTGAAAGGGACCTGGGGTTGCTGGTGGATGGAAGGATGACCATGAGCCAACAATGTGCTGCTGTGGCCAAGAATGCCAATGGCATCCTGGGGTGCATTAGAATGGGGGTGGTTAGCAGGTTGAGAGAGGTTCTCCTCCCTCTCTACTCTGCCCTGGTGAGGCTGCATCTGGAATATTGTGTCCAGTTCTGGGCCTCTCAGTTCCAGAAGGACAGGGAACTACTTGAAAATAGTCCAGCGCAGAGAGACCAAAATGATGGAGTGGAACATCTCCCTTATGAGGAAAGGCTGAGGGAGCTGGGTCTCTTCGGCTTGGAGGAGAATGAGGGGTGACTTCATCAATGTTTATAAATGCGTAAAGAGCAAGTGCCAGGAGGATGGAGACAAGCTTTCCTCAGGGGTGACTAAACAGTAAGACAAGGGGCAATGGTTATAAACTGGAGCATAGGTGGTTCTGTATCAATATTAGAAAGAATTTTTTTCACTGTGAGGGTGACTGAGCATTGGAAGAGGCTGCAAAGCCCACCTGGACACGTTCCTGTGTGAACAGCTGTAGGTGACCCCCTCTGGCAGGGGGGATGGACTAGATGATCTTTCGAGGTCCCTTCCATCCCCTAATTTTCTATGATTCCATGATTACGCACATTTAAAAAGTGTAATATGGCAACAGTATAAAACAGTGAAAGCATTAGTCTCAGAAATACTACCTGATTTACAGTACAGTGAAGTGTTATAACCACTGGGTAAATTAATCTTCTGTTTCACTCTTTGCCCCTGGCTGTAATTTCACAGGTGACAGCTTCCACCCCTGTCTCCCTCTGCTCTCACGGCTGCCAGCATCAGTCAGAAAAAACCTTTGACAATTCAGAGAACCATTTCTTAATTTTCCATTGAAACAACTAGAACTAGACACCTATTTCTTTATTTGTTATGTCCAATTTAGATTAAATTTAGCAAAGTTTACTCTGCTTTAGGATTGAGTTTCCTAATAGGTTCCTCTCTTCTCATGGGAAATCCCATCTTAGCGGTAATAATCTATTCCAAAGCTGTAGGAAAATGGTTTTCCTCATTTAGTACAAGGACTCTGGACCACTGCACTTCAGATCTTTTGTGTAACCTAACTGTAGGGCTATTGACTGTATATGGTTGGATGTTTCCTGCTGGGTCTATCTTATGTTGCATAAACAATTATCAGGCAAAAATGAGAACCAGACCTTGGAAAACTGTGGTCTCAGGATTACTGCTTTAGAGGTCCATCAGTTCTTCTACGTGACACACATAGTTTTACAGTAACAGCCCAGAGCAGTATTTGAATTTGTTGTAATTCTTAAATCTTCCAGCACTGGTGCATGTCAGAAATGTGTACGTTTGTATGTATGTCAGCTTTTGTCATTTGTGCAATTTATCAAAACAGCAGTGTGGCCATTTTTCCATAACAATATGGTCTCCAGGGAAGAAGGGGAGACTGAAAGGGAAAAGAGAAATAGCCAGAGAAATGCCTTCATTTGACTTACCACTCTCTGACTTGCTCTGTATTTGCATAGCCTCCTATTAAATAATTACAAGGATTCAGATGGTAAAGACTGCAGTAACTGTAGTAACAGAATGCATTACTTATTTCAGAGACTTCCATTTCTGTCACACAGAGGAAACAACGGGGAGAATAAATAGCATGCTCATGTTCTGTAGGGGCCAGTGAATTTCAGCTTTTTATTCAGAGTTTCTAAGCATCTCATACCCTTATTGATGCCATTTCATACTTCACAATTAGGGCTTGCCATACTTCTTTCCCTGGTCCAGAATGAAGGAGATAAGGCTTTTAAAAATTTTTTTTTTCTAACTTGCTCATGGCTGCAGAACCCTGTGCATGAAGAGATTAGAATAACAAAGCTCACAGGCTTCAAATCAAACCATGAATTTCATCTTTCTGTAATTCATCTTCCTTTGACAACAACCAACTGAAATTAGACATAAAAATCTAAAGCATTACACGGCTTTTTAGAATTCAAGATGTGCAGACAACACAGAGAAATTAATGGCAACAGCACTACAACAATTACTAAACGACTACTAAAATACTTAGTCAATGTGTGGAGCTTATATTAAAAGCTTAAAATAAGAACTATAATGGCTCTTAAAAATAGAATTCAGGCCGTTGGAGTCAGCAGGGTCAGGTAATTTCTTAGTAATAAATCACTCTGCTCATTTTTAATACAAATATTGAGTTGTCATTTCTAACATTTTTATTGGAGAAGACAGTTGAAAAATATGACAAGAGAACAGGAACTGAGTTAAGAATATTTTTGTGTCACTATTATCATAGAATGGTTAGGGTTGGAAGGGACCTTCAAGATCAAGATTCAACTCCCCTGCATGGGCAGGCACACCTCCCACTAGACCAGGCTGCACAAGGATTCATCCAGCCTGGCCTTAAACAAAACATGGAGGGGGCATCAACAACCTCCCTAGGCAACCTGTTCCAGTATCTTACTACCCTCATGATGAATTAAATCTTTATTTTGGATTTAGGAAGAAGTAAAGAGCCAAGCTGCTACTCCAAACCCCATGCTATTGGTGGAAAAGTTTTCTTTTGCCCTTCAGCATCCCAACACTGGGGAAATGTGGATAAGCAAGAACCAAAGGAGAATTTGTACCTGTACCAGGGCTTTCATGTTGGCTTGCCCTGCCCCGGAGCAAAAAGTAACTGTTTACTGGACAGTGACACTCCTGAATCTAGTACCTAGGAATCGCATCTAACACAGGATGAATCCTAGTGAAACAGCCTTACATTTGTGTAAAGCATTCAAGTAATAAAAGACAGGCTTTATAAAACTAAAGAAAATTACCTAAATAAGTTCTGAAGAAATTCTTGCAGGAGTTCAGTATCTCTAAGGGGACAAAAATTACGATAACTCTTGATTCTTTGACTTTAAGCACCTCTTCAATGTGTTTGTGTTCCTTATAACAAATTTCACTTCTATTTTAGCTTTGACTAAAATTAAGTCCTTGAAATACATCACATTTGACAAATCCCCTTACCAGTAAGTAATTGCAAATAAAACCAAACTACTGAGTTTTTAAACTTTTGACCTTTCATGCAAAAGTCAAGTCTCACTCTGCCTGTTAGACTGAAGAACATTAATGGGGAAAAAATGAGAATGTTCATCTGTTAAATTAGGTACCAGAGGAATACTGTCTTGTACAAACTTACTGATGCTTCCAAACAGCATTTTTGTGTAAATAATGTAAGGACTGCTGAGTACAAAGCACTTTAGTGAATGTTAAATTGTGCACAAAACCTGCCTCACACTTGCAAGAACATACATAATTTATTCCTAGTGAAAAATAAAGACTAAGAATATAAGCTTACATTTCTAGTACCTTTTTTTGCATGTGCTGTTGTGTAGGAAAAAAACAAAAACAGAGAAGAAAAAACCTGCCAAGGAAATTGTATGTTGACATTCATGTGAAATCAACCTACGGTAAATAGGATACAGAACTTTAGCTCTGACCACAGTGTTTGCCCCGTGAATCAAAACAGATGTGAAAAGACAGTGTTTGGTAGATATTTCTTCTGCTGTTTTATATAAATATAGATTCTTTCAGAAGAGCAGTCTTGCTACCATGGAGCAGACTTCTATGGTTTCTTTTTTCTTATAGTAAATATTTTGCAGCTGGGTAGTCAGGAAAGAAATGCTGACTGAGGTCTCAGACAACAGAAACATGCTACTTTATAACCACCTGACTACTGACTTTAGGCTGCTTTTCTCTGGAGGGGTTAGACAGAAAATGAAGAGAAAGTGCACGCACACAAGCACATCAATCTGAGCAACCAAGCTTGTAGTTTTAAGGCTTGCCTTACAAACAAACACTCAAGGAGCTACACCCCACTCATCAGTGCAGCTCTGCCCATTTCCCTGTGACATACTCACAGGAATAAACCTTCTGGCCTGCAATTTGTAGAGCTGTTCATGGTTTGCTGGAGTAAAACAAACAGCTTAAAAATGTCTGGACACATACACATTTAGAGGCCTTAACAAGTAATGCCTTGTGCTTGAAACTCATTTAAAAAAATTTATAGTAACAGAGGGGAGTATCACAGTACTTTATACATTTTAAATACAGTATGATGTACCCTTTTCCTCACATTGTTAGGCAATATGCTTACATGCAAACATGCAATTACAGTGTGTTCCCATGGATTTTCCATTAAATTTAGTAACTCTGTATTTGTGGGTCTAGTAGGAAAAATTGGATAAAGAGTATCTCTTTTATTAGAAGTTTTGAAGCACAAGTTACATAAAAATGTCAAGAGCAGTCTAAGTATATCTTTGCTACACAGAAAAAGGGGAGTTTTCTACAGCTTCTCAGGGCCTGCTCTGGCCCTACGGACCCATAGTTTTGACAAAAAAAAGGCATTTCAGCACGGTTATCCAGGAGATAGCTTGAGATCAGGGTTCTCTTTGAGGTCAGATTTCTAAAACAAGATTACAATTTCCTTTCAGAGATATAATTATTCCCTAAGACAGTCCCTCCCAAACAGAAATTTATAAAAGCAAATAGGAGAAGTTGTATTAGGTTTACTAAGGTGAAAATATTTGTAGTTGTTACAGTTCTAAGAGTAGTAGATATTATAAAATTAGGTAGAAGAATTAAAGCTTAAACAAAAGAGGAATAATAAGATTGTTTACTATAAATGTAATTCTAGTTATTGTACCTTTGCCAATATATTAAAAAATACTCAAATATCAACAGAATTGGCCATGAAAAGAGTAAAAGGAAGACATTAAAGGGGATATAAATACTAGCTTTGCTTTGCCAACACCTAAAAGCTTATCTATCTATCTGCAATAAACTTAAATTAGGTGCATGGATATACTTATAACTTTTTCAAATACGAGCACAGGACTGGACTGATTATCCTATAAATATTCTTAGGGCCTGAATATTACAGTAGTGAAACAAATACTGTGAAATGGTGCCTAAAATAAGGAGACTGCTTTTATTGTTTTAACAAGAGCTAAATAAATTAAAGAATGCATGAACAGATCAGCAATGACATTCACCAATAAGAAGTTCAATATTCTCAAGATTTTTGAATTTCAGACTTTCTTGTTATTGAGCTATTATGTCTTCATGCAGACAAAAGACATTATTAGACACATCCAGATTCAATCAGAATAGTTAACAGAACTGCTTTCCTCTTGATCTGATGTGCTTTTTTCAAGGACATTTTCCTCAGAGGAACATACAAAGCAAGTTCTGCTGTTACCATAATTTTCTGTTTTGATGAGAGAGGGGAGTTAGGTCGTTAGGGTCACTAGCCCCTTAATGCAAGTTTCAGTTACACTGATGAGAAACAATCCAGTAAAATGTTCATGGACTGACACACTGTTCAGATATAGAGCTATACTTGGACTGTCACTGTTAAATATTTTTGTTCTAAAGATACAGAAAACAAATGGTTTATTAGTTTAATTTTATATGTAATGCATTTGGATAAGAAGTAACTTTTAAGAGGCATTAATAGAGTAAAAGAAATTATATACTAGCATATTTTTCCAGCTATGTGTGGGAAATTAAATAATCTAGCTATAACTGCAAGAATTATTTCATAAAAGAGACTCTGAATAAAAGATACTTTGGGGCTTTGTGGTTTGCTGCATTACACATGTGAGTGGAACCCACTGAAGGTGAAAAGGATTTGGTATTGACATAATAGTTCAGTATCATACAGGGGCTAGAAAGGCACAGAAAAAATGCTTGTCAGTATATATATATAAAGCAATGAACCAAGAATAAGTCAAAATGTCTGATACTGGAACTCATACAGAGAAGATGAAAATTAAGCTTTTTTGAGTCAAACAGGAGAGCATTTCCTGCTCTATATTTTGTTATTAACAAAAACACTAGGCAGAAACTCAAGCATTCTGCCTGACATCTAGGAACAGAACATAGTAACATTGTGCAGTTTCATGAGGTGACAAAATGGAATTATATCCACTATAATTAAAGACATCATATTTGCTTCTCTAGCATTTTTTCCTGTAAATATGATGAAATTCTTTAAATATTATAAAAGTGAAAATAAGATTACCCGTGCTGAAAGAGTAAGCAGATTTTTCTGTATCAGAGCTGTGATAGAGACAGCTCACATGAACATCACATTGCTAGCAGAAGCAAGAGAATCGTGATGTTCTTGGCATCTCCTACAATAAAGCTATGTGCACTGAAACTCGTTATGCAAAGAATAAAATTGGTTTTGCATTATAACCTCTTTATCACAACTGATTTCAGTATCACTAGTGATTAGAGAAATTATGAGACTTTTAAGGTTTCAAACTAATTCTGCTATGTGAGGTATGCATTGTGAGCTCTCCACTATGATGTACAAAACATCCTGTGTCTTGAAATAGATGGTACCCTTTCTGAGAAGTCACATATGAATGTCAGAAGCCCTTTAGTCTACCAGCGTATGTTTCCATTAGAGGTTTTATCTACTTCATTCAGAGGAGAAATATAAAACTCCATGATTTTCTGGTCTGAGATGTGCCCATTTGATTTCTTAAGTTTTCCAGTTCCAGTTCATGTTGGGTGTTTATAGCTTCTCTTCTGACATTGCCATCAATGGAGATTTGCCAGTACAGCAGTGGAAGAATTTCTGACAAGGAATGCAGGGGGCCAGGGCAGCAATCACCCATCATCCCATTTACCTGACAATTGTCACATCCATGTGCCCAGTGAGAAGGGATCCTTTACTTCTGGGCATACTTACATCCCTTACTAGGTGGGGATACAAAGGCAAGATTACTGTGGTGCAGGCTTAAGGTGCAAAATACTACTCCCAGAGCAACTTATTTTCTAAAGCCATTAACTATGCAACATTACAAACAATGAGCTGTGGAAGACAAAGAACAGATTTTGGAAAAGCATTGTTTTTTGCCAGTGCATGTAGAGCTAGAAGCACCTGATAGAGCAGACTGACTGCTGGCAGCTACTGTGCAAACTTAAAACTATACTACTATGTATTCATTTATAGCCAACTGCCTATAAAAGAGATAAATGTACTTCACAACCATGTAAGCCTGAATTAGTAATTAAATTATGTGACCAATCAAAGCTGAGGTAAGACAAATTACTTGTCTTACAGTAGACAAGTCATAGTCTCAGACCACAAAACTGGACAGAGAAAAGGAAGCACTAATGGTGTAGAGGGAGTTAAAGTGATCTGAGAAAAAGGAAAAATTGAAGGCTCTCCTCTGCAATATCTTATTATTAAATTATGCACAGATGATCAGGAATTTCTCTGCAGTGATAAGTGCATAGAATTGTTACTACCAAGATGATAACAAATTAGTCTGAACTCAGCACTGAATCTTTATGCAGATAAAATCTCATTAACATCTATGAGAGTCTTTCGTGGACAAAACCAAGGATAGAGCCAGATGGAAGTAACTGGAACCATCACTAGACCACTTGTTCTTTGCTTGCATTAAAAATAACAACTAACAGGAGAGTTGGAAGAGGATAAATTAGTTGGATTTTTTTTGTTGGGTTTTGGTTGGTGGGGTTTGGCTTTTTGTTTAATTTTTTTGGGTTTTTAAATTTTGTTCTTTGTTTTTGTTTTTAAGCTTATCAGTAACACAAATAAAGCCAGCAGTCATCTAAAATTTGGAGGGAAATAAATTTAAACATTACGAAAAACTTTTATCAGTGAACAGGTGAGGACAATGACAGAAACTACATGAATTTTAGAGGAGAATAGGAATGTGTCCACAAATACCAGCCCTAACAAAATACCCAAGCAATTAAGTTTTAATGTAAGCATTACAATATCACCTTGTAAATTATTTCCTAATTCTTACACTTTAAGATGTTTACAAAATTACTAAATTACAAATTATGCTGAGGTACTCGTGTTCCCACGAAGGCCTGATGGTTAACATTTAAGTTCAAGTATACAGAATTACAGCACCAGGTACAGCAGTTAATGAAGAACTTACGAGTTACTGTTTGCTACGCAACGCCATCACATTCAGTGCATAATAAAATATGAATTAACAGGATTTTTCCATCTTCCAGGATCATCCTTCACATCTTCGTTGTTACAGAAATCAAATATATAAACCCAACCTTATTGACAGAAGTATAAAATAACCGGTGCTCTCTGGATGGCACAGGGCCATCTTAGATGAGGCTTCTCAGAGCCTTGTCCCACCACATCCCCTTTATTCCCCAAAGGTAAGTCACAGACTGGCTGGGCAACTCTTACCGCGAGCCATTAATCTTCACCTTGAAACGCGTAAGTAACGAGCACTGTAATTAGTTACCAGTTTCCTCACTTTTCTGCGCCACTGAGCACAGGCGTGTGAGGGCGAGGGGCTGGGGAACAGGACGGCTGCTGCCAGGCCCTTACTGCACATCTGAACCTCCCCGCTCCCTCCTCCCCCATCCTCCTGGCGCATGGGGCACTATCCCCATCTTACCCCAATTTACCTCACCGCTAAATTACTACCGCTTCATGTCACAGGCGTGTCCACCTTCACCCCAGGACGGTTAACGGACACAGCAGGCCTCCTTCCCACTCTAACTCTTAATGCCCACGTTTTGCTGCCAGCCAACCCGCAGCTCCCTCAGAGCCGTGATCTGATTACACACAATACCATCAGGACAGCCCTTGAAACCTCTCGCTTGCCATCGCCATCCCTCCGCCGCAGCAGAGCCGTTAACGACCGTTAACCGCCGCGGGGGACGGGGCGGGCACGCGGGGTGCCCGGCCCACGTGACGCCGGTTGCTATAGCCACAGGCGGGCGCTCTCAACTCCTCCCCGCAACGGCCCTGGCGATGGCGGCGGAGGAGGAGGAGGGCGACGTGGAGTGGGTGGTGGACACCATCGCCGGGTTCCTGCGAGGGCCCGCCTGGTCCATCCCCATCTTGGAGTTCATGGAGCAGAAGTGCGAGGGTGAGCGGCGGGGCCGGGCTGGGCCGGGCCGGGGCAGCCTCCCCTCGACTCGGCGGTGGGGAGGAGTGAGCGGCGTCCTCAGGCCCTCAGCCCCCTGAAGGCTGAGGGGACGGGACGGAGTCGTGGCCTCAGCGGGGGCACATTCTGGGGGGCGAGAGGCTGCTGGGCGTCGGGAGACTCTTGGGGCGGGGTGCACGCCCTGGCCCCTCACACCGGTCAGGGCCCTCCCTGCGCCAGCCCTGGTGTTTTTGGGTCGGCAGCGTTGGGGACGTCAAGGCGGTGTTGGTGAGCCCTCAGGCACCGTTCGGAAACTATCCCCGCTGAAGGCTCGTCAGGCCTCTCAAACCCTTTCCACAGGTTTTAGGGAGTAGTTGAAAAGCTGGTGTCCCCTGAGCAAGCCAGTTTTCAGCATGTGCCAATTTGCACTCATTAGCTCGCACAGGGGATTATGGCACAAGCTTACAGTGTGACACCTAAACGAGTTGGCTCCGCGGTGCATAATGCCCTGACGTGGCTAGAAAGCAGTTATAGGCCTTTAATACTTTCAACAGCTAGATGCTTTTTCTCAGGAAACACGATAGCACAATTAAAATCACAGTCTGGTCAGCAGGACAGAAGAGCAGAAGGCCCAAAGTTCAGTTCCTGCAAGTTTGTGAATGCTGACAGTTAAAAGGTGGGAAACTGTCAGTTAGTACCTCCCAAAAAATAATATCACTAAAAGTCAATGATTATTAGTCACTTTTTATAGTCAGTCCTGTGTGTGAATTTAGCTTGGAAGCAACTCTGCCTAAACATCCTTTTCTTGCACCAGAAAGAGATGAGGAAATGATGGAATAATTTTGAGAACATCCTGGGTAAACTGAAAGTATGGGCAGTGAGAGGTAGATTTAGCTGGACCTGTACTTACGTATAAAGATGTCGGAGGAGGCCTGTATAGGTGCATATAGCAAGGAAAGGAGAAAATAGGCTTTCTGCAGTAGAGATTTGTCTAAATTGGTTCTGCTACTTAAAGAACAAATGTTCTGCTGCCAAAGAGCATCTGGATGCTTTTGGTAACAAAAGAATTACAATTCGGGCAAGTATGAAAGTGTTGCCTAGGTCCTTTAGGAAAAAAGGAAGTCTTTTGTGATTATTGGAAAAAGAAGTATGTTTGGGAACATGATGGCCTGTGATCCTACCCAGCCTGCAGACATTGATACACGAAGTGTTAAAGCATATTGCCAGAGACTAATTTCTGTGTCCACTATGAATAAAATCTGTTCCTTTAGTTTCACCTGACAGGATGTAGAGTTCATTAATAATTTTAACTTTAAAATACTAAAGTTGTGAAACTAACGCTTCTTAATACATTTTATTTCTAGGGACTTGCATCAAACTCAAAGTAGAAAGGCTCTCTCTTAGTATTAAAATGTTCTACTACTGCTTCCTCCCCTCCATCCTGCTCTGGGCTCCAGAACAGCTTCTGTCATGCTTGGCCTCAGCAGTACTTTCTTTTTTTGTGCAGTGCTTCTTGAGGGTCCACTAAGGATTTTTATTTAATATTTGGTGAAACAGACTCTGATTCAAATATAAGCTTCTAAACAAGTTGCTTCTCAGTAACTCTGAATTGTTTCTACCCTTCTCAAGCTTTGCATCAGGCAAGATCATTGTGAGTACGAACGCTTTTCCCTAGTACACTGGAAAATGAGATAGGTAAAGCTTCTCAGCTCTACATCTAGAGTGCAACACAGAAATCTAGTCTAGAAGTTTGTTCATGGAAAGTCTGCCCAAACTTAAACATTTTGATTATCACTCAAAGGGTCAGGGTTTAGTAATTGGGGCAATCAATTATCCCTCACTGGAGCAACGATCTCTCTTTAGAAGGTTGAGGGGAATTTACTGGCAGTAAGAAGATTTATGGAATCTCTACATTTCCACATAGTGCAAGGCAGGCTTATATAATAGTCCCTTCCTTCCCCCTGTAGTTTGTTTCTACAGATGAAATGGGAGGAAAAAAGTAGAGAATTCACTTTCAATAGGTGATCTTCTGAGGTATCATTTATACTACAGAATTCTGTTAGACAACTCTCAGAAGCTAGAGAAAAAAAAGAAAGGCTGAAGTGTTATTGCAATGCTACGGGTGCTAAGAATCACAGTTAAACGAATTTGAGGATATTTAAATTATTGCAGATACCTGTGCTATTTGCTTCTCCTGTCTATAAGTGTACAATGCAGATTCCACTGCTTTGCTTTTTTTAAATTTTTTTTTTTTTTTTTTTTAATTTGAGGTATTTTGTCAGGACAGAATTAATTCTAAATATTTTTATTAACTTACAATAATTTGTCATTCCTTAAAAATAGAACTTGAATTTTGGTAACTGGTATGTAAGGAATTTATTTTGAAACTGTAGTTACTTGCAGCTAGTCCTTGCACTTCAACTTATAAACATTCCTACCGGTTTTCTATCTGTTGATAACTGCTTTCTCTCTCTCCTGCTTTTTGGGGACTTCATTTATTTATCATGGCCTGATTATTTTCCTTCTTTGTGGCTGTGAAACTGCATTTAAATCCATGGATATGTAAAGCAAAAGGGCTTTTCAGTTCTATTCACATGTTTCAAGGTATTAAATGAAACCTCATTTGGACATAGATAAGCTTGATAATAGTTCTGAGTATGAGAAGATGAGGTGCAGAAGGAATAAACATTTATTGTTGGCAGTGACTCTTGTCTCTCCCAGTACAGAGCCACCTCACCAGTCAGTGAGGATGAGGGGAGGAAGAGTTCCCTCAGGTTTGCTTACCAGCTCTTGTCTGTGAGGTGAAATGAGTCCATGTCTCAGTCTACCAGGGAGAACTCAAACTTGACTTAAGCTCATCCCATGTGAGGGTCCTCGTGAAGATTTCAATTTAACAGGAAAATTAGGAGTTTGTCTCACAGGATATCTGGCTTCCCTGGATTACCTAAATATGCTTGTTCTTCAGATCTTTGTTTCTGCTGGGTGATCAAAGATTGTGTGCCGGAATCTTGGAAGAAAAAAATGACAGCATGCTTTAGGATATCTGACTCAAGAAAATCCAGGGTCTCCATTCAAAGTACTCCTTAATGCTACTTACAGGAAATGCTGACTACAGTTGGCTTTACTTGGTACTTAATTTCATCCTCTTTTTGTCCGAAGCCTGAGAACAGAGCAGGTTTTCCATGGTGCTTTCCGTGTTCTCCTGCAGCTGTGGAAGGAGGAGAACTTGGAAGCATCCCCTGGCAGTGTAAGGCTAGCTGTTGGTATGGATGCTGACTGAAGAGTGAGATATCTCTGTCACCCTTCTCTTGGGTGCCCAGGGCAGGAAGGAACACCATGAGGTAGAAGGGAACAAAAGAAACCAAGACAAAGGTTGAGGTCTGCAAGAGATTCCCCAGAGGGAAGGAGATGCAGAAGACAACAGAGTCAGATAAGTGTCTTCACCCTCTTGGATATGTGGTCACCATAGCAGCTGAATTTTTTTTAGAGTAAGATTTACAGTACTTGTTCTATAATTTACATTTATATAGATACTTTATTTAGATATTTTTCAAGCTTTTTTTCTTTTTTTAAAATCCCTTCACTAAAAAAAAATTGACTAGTGCAAAAATGAAACAAAGCAAATGTTTTTTTCCCAGATTATGTAGTTGAAAAAGCAAGTTTCCCTTGCTTATTTAGAGGACCTGGACTGTTTGATTAGATTTCTGTCACTGCACTGCTGTAAGCTATTAGAAAGTGATGCAAGTACTTTCTGTTTTAGGAAACACCTTATCCAGGTTCAGAGCGACCTTGCCGTGTCACAGCTAGGGAATGTTGCTTTCTAGAAGTCCCTCTAAATTTGTGTGGAAGTTACATGAATTCTGTGTGCATCTATATCATCTTCCATCAGAGAGGCCATATATACACATGAAGAATAAATCACACTCGTTCAGCAGTTAAAGCAGAATTCCCATTCTTCAAATGGGAATTCAAATAATGCACATGAGAAGCGTCTTGTCCAACAGATATGGGCTAATCTTGAAGGGGATTGAGGGAGCCTTAATTCTAAGCCTTTGCTTTAATTGCTAGGTTTTACATTACCTCTGTTCATTGTTGACATTATAAAAATACAAATTAAAACTCTCCAAACCCTATTTTTCAAATTTTCTTATTTTCTACTTCCATCTCTTCAGCAATGTAGAGGTGACTAGCTTGATATTTTCAGTAAAGAGATTTTAGCATGAACTTAAATAAATATGCTTAATATTACCTATACTATACATGTGCCCAATTGTATAAATTTAGATATAATTTAAAAAATAACTTACCCGCACTAGATATCCTTCTTGAAGTTATCTGTTTTTATTCAGCCAGAGTTCTCATTTTCCTGTATCACCTTGGCTTCTTGCTAAATGAACAGCACTTTAAAAAATTTCTTGTAAGTAGTTAATATATCCTCCACATAAGTATATGCCAGGAGGAATTTCCTGTTTTATATATGTCATCTGTCATCTTAGAACAACCTTACGCAAGTTCATATTCATGTGCTTATATTAAATCTTACTTTTTAGTGTGTCTATCTGCTGAATCCTCAACTTGCTTAGCAGTCTACTTCTAATATGAAGATACATTTCCCTGGTATTAAATTTTGAAATTTAGTTACAAAAAGTACATGCTTAGCCTGAATGTGTGTATTAATCGTGGCCTCTATTTTCATACGATTAAATGTATCGCTTTATAATGGTTCATCTTTGAGGCATGCGTTACTTTGTGTTGCCTGTTTCTTGTGCTAGTCCTTAAATACCAACTCCAAAATGTGTGTGGTGTTTTTTTGTTTTTTAATTTCCACCCCACAGTTTTTGATGATGAAGAAGAAAGCAAGTTGTCTTACACAGAAATTTATCAGGAGTACCAAGCTTTGGTAAGCATTATTCATTATTTATGTCATGTTTTAAAGAAATATAGTTGAATATGTTAGTCATATTTAGATGTACTTCTATTTGTGCTGTCTTTGTTGGTTAGAATTCTCTAATACTGCCGGTTGTGTTATTTAGAAATCTTTTGAGTTACAGTTGTCGCATGCATTTTTATAGTTAAGAACCAGATACATAGAAAAGAAACTTTAACACACAGTGGTTTCTCTTATGCTGTGTTACTTACACTTCATTAACATTACTCTGCTAGCTAGAATACTGTATTTATAATCTTGATAATGTTTGTATTTCCTGCCAGGTTAAAATTACAAACAGCATGAACACGTGTAGTCTAGGACGTCTGAGAACATGTATAACCTGTGTTCACTTAAGAGTCTGGTGTATCTTTTGATTTAACTGTCGAGCATCAGAGAAAAAGAACACAGGACATTTTAATACTCGATGTTAAAAAGCAAAAATATATAAATACAGACAAACATCCATTTTAGGTCTCACCTAGACGGGTTTCAGGCATGCAGGCTGAAGCCTTTCATCCATAGGGAAAAAATTATGAGGAATACTACTCAGGAGCCTGGGGAAGAGATAGAAAAGTGAGATTCTTGGAAACTGCAGAAACTAAATAAAGTAGTAATCAAATTTAGCAATTAAAATGCTTATTTTGAACAGTTCATGGAAGTAAATAAAGCCTGACCTATCAGAAAAATTGGTCATAGTATTGCAATGATTTTCCTTCAATTTAAAAAAGTACAATGTCAGCAGAAAAAAAATAGACAATTGTGAAAAAAAAAATCATAAGATTCTTGGGGAAAACCCTCTTAAATAGTAATACTTTATATTTTTTTACAGGTTGAAAAATTATTAGAAGGTTATCTTAAAGAAGTTGGAATTAATGAGGAGAAATTTCAAGAAGCGTTTTCATCTCCTCTTGCAAAGACACACACTTCACAGGTAAATTTTCCTTTGCTTAGGTATATGTAGATTTAATTTTAGTTTTCTTGTTCAAAAAGCAATTTTCTTAAGCATAATTTGCTGGTTTATATTGTGAACTTTCTTTACCAGAAAAATGTGCATCTTAAAATTAATGATAAATATTTGTGTGGTGTCAGATACCTTTTGAGATTCATCTTCTATGCTTTGTTTTCTAAAACAAACCTGTAAGCTTAGGGTGTTCCTGACACCTTTATTTGCATTTTTTTCAGTGTTAATCTGTTTACAGTAGCAGGCAAGCTTGAAGTTTAAAACAATAGACTTGTTCCATAAAATAAAATATGTTTTCCTCTAATTTTATAATAAGAGAGTAAAAACAATAAGACAATCACTGGTCTTGAGAAGACAAGGCATGCTTAGGAAGCTCTTCACCGGCTCAAAAATATTTTTCAGAACTGTCTCAGTTATACTGGGGGGAGGAGTGGGAGCTTCTGCTCTCAGTTTAAACTGTGTTTTGTTGACAGATCTCCTAGGTGTGTAACAAGCTCCTTCAGAGTGCACAGTCCTCAAGCTTACAGATTTGTTCAGGAAGTCAAATGCATTGCAGTTGTTAACTTATAATGGGAAACCCTTCTGGTTTTGTGATAGTAGTATTGGAGGCATGTTGGTTCAAAGACATAAACCATCCAATTCTATTCATGATTATTAGCTCAACTTGTGTGGCTGGAAAAATAGATAGGAGAATTAAATATCATTATTAAAAATGTGCACCACAGAATTTTAAATCTTAATACATTTTCAAGCATACCGATGTGGTTATGATTTCTCTAGGCTTTTAAATTTTGTGCGTATCTTCCCTCCCACAGGCTATTTTGCAAACAGTGTTGGCAGCAGAAGATTTTAGACTATTTAAAACAATGATGGTACAGAAAAATATTGAAATGCAATTGCAAGCCATTAGGATCATTAAAGAAAGAAATGGTAAGAAGCAGTAAATGTGGGGTTTGATCTTTTTAGCTTTCTTTTGATGGCTATGTAATCCATTCATAAATGAGTATAGAATAATGGTTCAGTTCCAGGTCAGGTTTATGGAAAGCATTCGGTAGATTTTACTGAGACTGGGATGTCAGTACTTAGTCCTTGGCTTGTGCTCCCAGTGACATCTGCCTATATTCATTTATAAATTTACAGATAGTTCAGTTCTGGTTTTATGCCTAAATTTTTCTGTGAAGCCACTTAGGTTTTTTGTGCAATAATTTTGGTGATGATTTTGAGTGTTAAAGCAATTACAGCAGTTCATACACAATGACTGTATTGCTGTATTGGTGCTGTATTATCTGCTGTTGTTAGATTGCAAGTTACACTGTATGAGTTGCATATGGAAAATTCCATGTAGAAAGCAGAAGTTAGAGCCTTCATCGTGATAAAACATAAATGCTTTTAAAGAAGATAAAATAATTTATAGCCAACTTTGCTGCTCTGTTGGTGTTGCTGAAAGGATTTTCATCTACTCACTCCTTTCTTCCATGTCTTTAGTTTTACCTTTTCGTTTCTCCTCGCTGCCTGAAAAATGGTGCCAAATAGAGAACAAAAATAATTTTCTTTAGATTAAAGCATACATTTTGCCATGTTTTTATAGGTGTGTTGCCTGAGTGTTTGACAGAAGGTACCGATGTATTCAGTGAAATTGAAGAAGAAGAAATGAAAATACTAAGGGAGGTTCTAAGGTAAAAATTAATCAGTCCTACTTTGTACATTATTTTAAAATTAAAAAATGAAAGTATGTAGTGCCTAATTAATTTAGCCTTTTCCAGGAAACTGCCTTCACTTGACAGATGACATGAATATTCTTGTCAAAATCCTACCTAAGAGAAAATGAATGGTGCTAGACAGTGGGTGTGATGCGGACACTGACAGAGTGGCTCCACCATGATGAACCATCTTGGTGATGCCTGGAATAATGTGCAACTTTAAGAGTCCTATCCTTTCTGTTCTCCCCTGCATCTCCATACAAACCTAAAGTTAGAACTGGGTTAGATGTCTCCGGACATCTAGGAGGAGCACGCATGCTGTAATCCATTCAGGGAACACCCTCAACATTAAAACCTTGGAAAGGCAAATTCTAGTAAGCTTAAATCCTCTCTACAGCTTCACTCTTAGTTATGTTCAGTGACTGTTGCTATGATTTAAGGTGTGTAAGGACTGATATAACTTGTATAGATTTTCCTCCACTCCCAGTTCATGCATGTATAAATATAATCTTAAATAACAGCAGGGTAATCCATTCAGATTATATTAAATTATGCTATTTCCCCTCTAAATTCTGGAAATACTTTTTGTCCATAAACCTTCAAATGAAACATGAACAATAAACTGAGGATAGAGGGTTCTGTGGATCATAATTATTTATTTAGATTAAGAGTGCATTGTAATTTAAGTCATGGAAGTATTTTGGAAATTAACAAATTTATATTACCTTGTAATTATTTTGATTGTCCTCAAATATTTAAGCATTGCTAATTTTACCTAAAAGTCATCAATACTAAAGAAGTCTTGAATATTTACTTTTATTTTGTATTACAGGAAATCAAAGGAAGAATATGACATAGAGCAAGAAAGGAAGAGGACCGAAGAAGTGAGTAACTTACCTTTTCAGATGAATTATGTTGATGAATCAGAAATACTTGTGATATTGCTCTCCAGGGTGTTGACTGTATGACTTTTTTAAGGCAGTGTGTATCACCCTAAGCAAACAAAAGCTCTGTCAGGAAGGTCTTGCCAATGCTGCTTCTTTGAGAGGTCTGCTCATTTGTTATTCTTGATGGTATCATTGACATGTGCTACCATTGACTGTCAGCCGTTTGGTTGATCTGGTATGATAAGTATATTCCCTCCTCAGTGTTTGAATTCTAAAGTCCTGGTAACGGATGTCAACCTTTCAGATCCAGAGAACATCTGAATTACTAATATTGTCAAGATCAAAGAGACTTCAAAGTGTAAGCTTCTTAGAGATTACAGCATTCATAATCCTTCAGGAATTTTAAGGATCACTTCAAACTCAGTATAGTTATTCATTAAGTCTGCACAGTACTGCCAGAACATAATCACCAGGAACCAGAAATCCTCTCCAAGTTAGATCATCACTTCGTCTCCATCAGAGTAAACCCTGTAGAAAGGTAATTGAATGTAAATAGACTGGCTAAATTGCCAGTAGTTCAGCAACTGAGAAACAAAGTGAAATGGAAATAATCTCAGTGGAATCATGGGAGTAACCCCTCCTTCACTGGGAAAACAAATAAAAATAGCTGGCTTTGTAGGATGTTTCAAAAGGGAGTAGAATTGCTTTTCTTTTCTGTCATAAGGAAATTGAGCATAGTGAATCTGAAAAGAGGAAGTGCTGTTTCTGCAGCCTGAACTGACAAAGGAGCCCAAATGTAGGTACTACAGAGGTTGACACTTAATTTCCATTTTTCTCTCAAGTTCAAAGCCATGGTTAGGTGCAGGTGATAACTGTGCAACTGAGTGCAAGTTGTGAGCAGTTGGGATGTTCTGCCAAATAAAACCTCCCCCACTATCTGAGACCACAGAAAAGTGGTGACAGAACTTTTCTTTCCCATATTACAGTGATAGATTCCAGGAAACACATCACCTGTTCTATTCAATTTCTTAAAAATCAACCAGGAAACACAAGCTTTGGCTCACTTTAAGAATTCAAGTTTATTTATTTAGATGCAGGCTTATCCAAATCTTTATAGAACAGCCATGAATATCAATATTCTTGACAAACAAGCCACATTGAGAGGGCCCTGTCAAGTTTGTGTGGACAGAAAAGGTGTTGGTTATTGTTCATTATATGTTTTTATTAGAGAATGGATTAATACAAAATAATATAAATATTTTGATGAATGCTGGGGGGTTCTAACATGAATTAGATGGCTGATGAACAGCATAGACATTTTCTGGGCAAATCTCAGCTAGCTTTACTGCTTTCAGCTGTGGGTTGCATTGTTAAAGCAAGTATAGACGTGTAACGACAGTGTCAAAGATGGTCTAGACCTATTGTTTCCATTCAGCTATTTGTCTGTTTCTGTGGTAATTTCAGTATATCGTCTGGTTCTTTCACTGTATTACATTTTTCTGGGTGGACAGACATGAAGGTCTCCGGCAAAGTGTGAAAAAAAAACCTCTTTACATTACCTATTTGTAGCTAGGAAAAAAACCCACCCCAATTTACCTAATCTAAGTTCTCACTATTGATTAGGGAACAGGTCTTGAACTAAAATAAAATATGCTGATTTATGACTGTACATCGTAAGAACCTTCTATTAGTAAAACAAAGCAAGTATTTTGCTTTTATTAACTTTGACAATGCAGAATGTAGTGTAAACAACACAATTTTGACCGAAAGTGCTTTTGAGAGAAGTTCTTTTTGGAGCTTTCTTTGTGTTGACAGTGTAATGCTTGAAATACAGTGCCAGGAAATGTAATGATTGTTTTTGTTTGTTATTTAAATTTAAGGCACGTGACAAACATAAATCACCAGATGTAACCCACAGCTTTCCAGGAGAGTCAAGAGAAGCTGTAAAAGTTAAGGAGCCTACTGAGGCAGCTGGTCGTTCTGAAGAAACTCCAAAAGTTCCATTAGGTACTTTTATGGGAAAATGCAGTGCTGAGTGTGCAAAGTAATACTGTTTTCCAGTCACTGAAGGGTCCATTCAAACCAAGATTTTAAGAACTTGGTTGGGGTAAGGCTGTGAGTTAAATGATCCTAGCTTTGCCTTTAGCCTTGCTTTGCAGGGTATTTGCACAGGATGACGTGCCAAAATGCCTTCCAAGCTGCTTTGCTTTATTATTCCATGATGTTACAAGTCATCTCCAATTGAACGAGAAACACAGGAGTCAGCAGTTTTCATCTTTCAGTTTACTGTGCATATATAGTGCCATCACTGTGGAGAACCATATGTTCCCTGCAATTTACTTACAAAATTGTTTTCTCTCCTTTTAAATGGCCTTTATGGATTTCATTTATAAGTGTACAACATTTCTTTATGGCAATCAAGTATTTCTAAAAGAACCAACCTTAATTCAAGATGAATTGTCAGACCACCAAACCAAATCTTTTTGCCTTGGTTTGGGTTACTGTTACTCTTTTTACTCTTTCCAATGTTAAGTTTTTATTTTTGAGTAGCAGTGTGACACATACCACCTTACAATAGCGAGGAGAGCTCTTAAGTAGTCTTGAACTTAACCCAGATTACGTAGCAGGAATTGTCTGAATTGCTTTGTAGGTGATTATTTATGGGAGAGCAAGCCGTTGCTTTTACAGGAAAAAAGGAATCACTGGTTGTGATGGAGGTGCTCTTGGCATGCTTGTGCTGCAGCTAAAGCACAAAGATACTGACCTGATAAGCAAAGCAGGAAAATTCTTAGGTAATAAGCAACACGTGTATATGTGTGTACATTCAGACACATGTATAGGTATGTATATATATGTACAGACACATATCTATGTAGGTATACGTAAGTGGTCTTCAAGAACAGGTTGTTCCTTGGTGATATTTGCTCTCTTAGTAGTGTGTGAAAAATTTGTAACCTAATATTCTAAGTTTATGACCAAGAATACAGTTCCAGTGTTGCAAAATAATAGTCTGTGCTGTCTTTAATTATGTTTTTCCTGTGTACAAGTGCTTGGCTTTACACACATCCACTCTGGAAGTTTCCATATCACAGACACTTGAGCTGGATGGATACTTTTAGCCTTGGTAGTACTTTTGGGGCATACTTGCTCCTTGCTTTGGCTTTTGATGGTTGTTAACAGATGGTGGCAGGACCCTCTGTTCTTTTAAACTGAGTTAGTGTCTTTCATATTAGGAAACTTTAAAAATAATAAATTATGTCACTGACCTTTTAAATAGATTTTTCCCTCTTCATTTTATTGCTTCGGTCATGCTGAGTTTTTGTTACGTCTATTGGAACTCTTCTTCTCTCCACTCTTGGAAGCATGCAGAATGCCTGCAAGTGTATTCACATTCTTCTTTTCTCCCAGCCTGCTTTAACTTCTCTTATTTTTGCATAGTTGTGCCACCCTGTAGTGGCACACTAAGCTATGTCTATCCTGAAAATATTCTGTCTTCAGGACTTTATCCTGTGCTTGAGAGACAGGAGATCTTTGAGATCTAGAGTCAAAGCTTCTTGGCCTGCTTGGCTGGTGCTGAGCATTCCCTTGAAAGTACAATCTCGATAGAAGCTGACTGTTGGAACACGAAATTGTGTTGATGAGGATGCTTATTCTTTGAGGACCTAAGGGACACTTCTAAGTCAACTGTGCTTGTCCTTATGAGGGAAATCAACTGGGAGCAATATACAGCTAGCACAACCCAAGGCAGAAGATTTCTAAGCCAGTTTTATGGAACAGGTCTTCACTTCCTCATCAGTTGCTCATCAACAGAGAGGATCTCGTGAGTGGAAATCAGGTTGTCTAGGCTAGAGTGACCACAAGGCAATTGAGTTCAAAATCTGTTGACAAGAGGAAAACTCAGCAAAACTTCAACACTGGACATGAGGATAGCAGTCTTCAAGCTGCTCAGGGAGCTTCTGAGTCGTCTCCCAGGAAAATATTTTTGCAGGTGCTGGAGTTTGTGAGTGCTGGTCACTCTTTAAACAACACCTCCTAAAGGCACAGGAGCAGGCAATTCAAAATGTCAGAAGTCAAGCAGATGAGGCAGAAGACCGGCTTGGCTGAAAAAGGATCTGCCCTTGCAAATAAGGCAAAAAAGGAAGGTGTGTGCCCAGGAAGCTGGGTCAGGTGGTGTGGGAAGAATACAGAGATGCTGCTAACTACTGTAGGGAGAAAATGCGAATGGCCAAAGCTCAACTGGATCTGAAACTGGCCAAAACTGTGGGGGACAATAAAAAGAGTGTTTTCAAATACATAGCAGCAAAATGCAGTGTAGAAAACACTATCAATCCTTTACAGAATAAGGACAGTCACCTCACAGACAGGGATATAGGCAAAGCAGACGTGTTTAATGCATTCTTTGTCTTCAACACTGATGATGGATCAAGAGGGCCTTAATGCCCAGAACCAGAAGACCATGACTGCAACAAGGATCAACTCTTATCTGACCCTAAACTTGTATGGGATCTGCTGCTATAGTTAGATATCTACAAGCCCGTGGGGCCTGATGGGATTCATCCGAGAATCCTCAAATTGCTGACTGATGTCATTGCTAGGCCTCTCTTGATTACTTTTGGAAGGTCCTGAGAATACGGAGAGATCCCAGTTGACTGGAAGCTGGGAAGCTAGTGTTGTTCCAGTTTTCAAGAAGTGCAAGAAGGATGTTCAGTTTGTAGGAAAGGAGGCTGAGGGGTGACCTTGTTGTACTATATGGCTTCCTCATGAGGGGGAGAGATGGGAGTGGTACTGATTTCTTCACTGTGACCAAAGATAGGGGAAACTGGAGAAAGCTGAGTCAGGGGAGATTTAGGGTATCAGGAAAAGGTTTTTGATCCAGAGAGCAGTTAAGCAGTGGAACAAGCTCCCCAGGGAAGTGGTCACAGCACCAAGCCTGCCTGAGTTCAGGAAACATTTGGATGATGCTCTCAGGCACATGATGTGATTCTTGGGAGTGCTCTACACAAGGACAGGAGTTGGACTTGATGATCCTGATGGTCCCTTCTAACTCAGCATATTCCATGATTCAGTGAAATAATTACATTCCAAGCATTTGACAATTTAAACTTCCTTGCCATAGAGGTATGTAAGATACAAAGCATTATTTAATTGCTCTCAGTGCAAATACAGTGTTTGTGTTCCTTAGAAAGAAGTTTTATTAATAAAAACATGAGAACTATGATTTTATATGTTTTCCACTTCATCACAAGGGACATCAGGCTATTGGCATAAACACCACATTATTTTTTATTTGATATATTTCTGTTCTTTCTACTTGTTTTCTATGTAAAATTGCTGCTTAGAGGAATCTCAGAAACCTGTGAGGGAAGACTTAAAACCAGTGCGCCCGTTGCCAAAAGGAACAGACAGCTTACCTCAGCCCTCTTCCACCAAAGGGAAAGAAGACAGCAAGAAAAGGTCGGCTGGAAAATGTTCAGACAGTGCAGCACAAAAAGCTGGAATGAAAGGAACTGTAAGTTTAAAACAAACAAAAAAACCCCAACTCAACCATAGAACTAGAATGCAGAAAGACAGGATTACATTTCAAATATATATTTAAGACAGTAGTATGTTTAAATAGATACTTCCTATTATTGTAATCAGGTGGAGCTGGGGACTTAGGTGGGGTGTTTTTTTTTTTTAAATCAGTATGCAAACACTGTTCTATGTTATTCACCAGTTTAGTGATCATAAAGTTTAGATCATCAGTCTCGGTTTAGAATCAAACTCAGCCTTTGTTCTGTGATCTTTTCTTAGTAGACAGCTCTGGCCTAAGACTTTAACTTGGATTTTTTTCTTAGCTAGTAATTTTGGAGGCAAATATGATGCGAATGCTTTCATCTCACGTAACATGCATACCAAAATTTATTTTCAAAATTAATTTTTTTAAAAATTCCAGGATTTATCAGAACTTGAAAAACAGGAGCTAAAGCAACGAGAGGACTACCTAAAGAAAAAACGAGACACACTGATGGCTGCAAAGAAAGAGTCAAAGAACAATGTACCATTACCAACAAACACAGGCCAGAAAGAAGAGGAATCATCTCCAAAAGAGGTGAAAGATTCAAACATTTTAATCATCCCTGCCCACTTTTATAAAAAACAGAGGATGCAGTGAATATGTCAATGTTGCTGTTGAATATTGTAGCAAGATAAAATAAAACCAGGCAGGGGAAGTTGAGAGGCAGTATTTTCACATTGCTGTTTTTGCACAAGTTTATAGGCTAAAAGTTTTAGTGATTCATGTTATTTTGCTTCAAGATCATGAAATCCTCATGATTTAAGTTTTAGAGCAGGTAAAATGCTGGCTTTCTCATCATCTGTGACCTATTGCTTGGGCTCCTCCAAATCTCTGGCTTTTTTTCCCATCTGATATGGTAAAAAACATTTTTCTTTGCAGAGTCTTTATTTTAAAGGTAAAACATTTGTTCCCTTCTTTCGTTTTCTTCTCAGAATTCTATGCCAATTTCAGATGAATAAACCTTGATTTGTAGAAATCAGCTTCTGAAATAGAAGCCCTATGAATATAGAGGTCCTTATCAGAAAAAAACCCACACTTAAACCTTATTTTTTTGTTTGGTTAATCATTGTTACAGTTAATATGACTTAATGCATTTACCACAAATAGATCTGGTCTACAGTTAAGTGCTTGAAAAGTAAACACAAATGAGAACTAGAAGACCTTAACCCTCTTCTAAAACAATTAAAACCAGCTATGTTTAAAAAAACAGAAAAAAACCCACCACAAAACAAAAACCAAGACCAAACAAAAATACAATAAAAAAATCATGACTCTTCTTTGCAGAGCATGTACTGAAGACCAAGGACCTTCTGTTGCCTCAGGTATTTTTCAGAGCTGCTGAACATTCCATTATGCTCAGAACATGCCTGAAATACTGCTGATGGGGGAACTTGCAGAACAACTAAGCAGGACAGTTTCAAGCTGAGGTTATGCCTCTCAAAAAGGTAGCTACAGTGCAGCAGAAAAAAGGCCAATGGATGTAAAGAGCCAGTTTCAAGACATGGAATTGTAGTATTTTAACTCATTCTGGAGAGTGCATGAGCTTGAAAGGCTGCTTCTTGTTGGAGAAGCTGTGCGTCCGCACCTGGATCTAGTTCCCATGTTGCTTAGTAGTTATTGAAGGTCAGGGCACCTCCAGGAAAACCAAGCAGTACATTGCAGTGTCCTCTTGTTTTTAGGAAATGACAGAAGAGAAGCAAAGATTACTACAGAAGAGGAAAATGCTTGCAGAAAAACTAAAAGAAGAAGTTATTAATAAGCGGTAATTTTCAGAAGTTCATTGCTAACTCCATGAATATAAGTATGTTTTTAGAATAAATTATATAATCAATAATTGGATTTGTTTTCCAATATTAGAGAACTTTCAGACAAGCATCTCACTAATTTATAAAAAAAAATAAATTAAAATTACATTGAAATACACTAAAGCCACTTGTTAACCAAAATGCTGGAAACTCATTGACTTTCACAGAAACACTGAACAGTTGGGCCATTTATCACCCATGCAGCAGACTGATTTTCTAACTACTGGCCTCAGCCACTTGGTGTTACATAGAACCAAAGCAGACACTGAGGTCTGTTAAAATAATTCTTACATCAGCAGGTCTCAGTGAGTTAAAACTTTTAACATTTTTTTTTTTTTAAATTGTAGAACCTTGTTAGTATTATAAAAAAATACTATTTTTCAGCTGTGCAATGTAATAAAGTCTAATTTCACAAGGAAGTGCAACTATGACCATCTTATTTTTGAGAAACAGGTAACAACTTAAAGCTGAAGCATTTCCACATTATTGTGATTATCCTGTTTTACATACATTTTGGGGCAGTTTACCTTAGGTCCAATTTTTCTATAAATGCACCCCTAGGTAAAATAGTTGCTTTAGTAGCAAAGTAAAGGCTAGGCATGTCATCAGCAAATTTTTTTCCTAGAAGCGTTTAAGAAATCTTGTTCACTGGTTTGGCTTTGGCAGAGTTAAAATGAAGCTTCTTTAGCTGAAACTTTGCATGGTGTCATTACATATCCAAGTGAAACAGTTGCTCATTTAGAAGAAACAACCCAACCATTTCATGTTTTGTGTAACTTTTTATTAAAATAGCATTTGTAACTGATACAGGTTGGCAGATGTTCTGTCTGTTCCCAAAAGGAGTGGAAGGAGCCCCAGCAGGGAAATGCAGCTGCTCACAGGCAGCACCCACCAGGTTGAGAGTAGCATCTATGGCAGTGACAGCAGCAGCCAAAAGTCAGTTAAAAAGAGCTGCATGTCACCTTCTACAGCTTTTTTTTTTTTCTTTTTTTTTTTTTAAAATGGGACATCTAATGCCACATAAGTCTTTTTCTAGTAACTATAAAAATTCATGACATTCTTGTTTTTGCTGTAAAAAACCCCTCATGTTGGTCTGAACGTATCTTTAAAGCTCCTGACAGTACTTCAGGGAAGAGCTGGAGTGGTGGGGAGCAAAGTAAGAGCTAACACGCTGCAGTTGGAGACCCTCGGAGAGCGTGTTTTGGGGTGGCTGTTAAAAGAGAACCAGGACAACTGGTGCACAGCCTCGGGTTAGTAAAGACACGTACTCATAACTCACTCAAGTAGCACGAGTGCTGCTGGAGGAAATTACTCATTGTTGCTGATGGGACAAAGGACTCAGCAGGAAGAAAACCAGACGACCATCCCAGGGAGAGTGAGCACGCGATGACTCCGCCGCAGCCGTGCTTTACAAGCAAACACTTCCTCTGATCCTCTCCACTTGGGACAGACAGGGTGTTTGTTTCCTTGCACAGGTGACCAACATGGAGCCCACTTCTTGGCTGCTTGGAGCCCTCCACAGGCAATGCTACTGTCCCCAGATCCACACACAAGCTGTCACCATCATCCAAACATGCTCGTGTCTAGCTCCCATGTCGGAGAGAACTCGCACGTTCCCTCTGGAATTTCATCTAGTGGTATAGTTATTTTTAAAACCATGCAGATAACTAATCATAAAAAATACTCTGAAGTAGCCCCAGTAAAAATTCTGAGTTAATTTACCCTGTACAAGAAACCAAACAAAAGCAGTAATTATGGAATTACTGGGTCACATTTTAATTCCTGAATTTTACAGTTCAGCATTAATATCACCACATGTATACAAATGGTGTAAAACAAGTACAGTGGTATTTTTAATACAAAATAAACTTCTGTTTTATGGAAAAAACTATACTTCATATCTACACAAACAGCCCATCTTTTTCCAAACAATAGCTAAAATTAACTACAAAAAAAATCTCCAAAACAGATAAACTGCTTCAGTTTAAACTATTCCAGGAGAAATGGACCCATAACACATATTACAAGAAGGATTTATGTGGTGAATTGCAGCTGGTTTTGTATTTTTAACATTTCTGACACATTAATTGTCGTTGGGAAATTTTCTCTCATTTCGTCATGATCTCAGATCACGTATGGGCAAACTAACATGAAAATATTTACAGTTCACTTGCTGCTTTTGAAAATAAAACCGGGACTGTTTGCCTCCATCACCTTGCCACCAATTCACCTATTTTTGTCGCAGTTTGCTCATCTACTCTGTGGAATGTGCTTTTATTTTTTTAAAAAAGCAGCTTTCATGTCACACCCAGATTCAGGTGCTGCTTGTTCATTCTGCCTCAGAGATGGGTGTTTTGTTAGTAAATAACAATTCCATCTTGGTCCAAAGTAACTTTGGTGTTAAAATGCTGCTGAATTCCTCATTACACAAAACCTGTTAGTGTTTCTTATTACCCCCTCAATTAAGCAATTTAAGCTCTCCATCTGGAGAAAGGCTCACTGCACCGAGGGGAGGCAGCTCATTCCTCAGCATGGAAAGCGGTTCTGATGCGGCACCACCCACACCGTGGCACTGGTGGCCAGTCACCACTTTCACACAAGCAGCTCCTGGAAGTATTTTCGAAGCAATCATTCCTTGGCATAGATTACCGGGTGTCTAATAGGAAAGAAAATGAGCAAACCCATCCATTTTGAATCCAGCTTCCATTTTCTCCTCTTGAAAAATACAAATTAAAACTTATTTTTAACAGTTTTAAACAACATGCACTATAACTGCAGTGTCCCTCCCTCCAAACATGAGAAATGCAATTTAATTGTTACGAAATGGTCCCAAAATCTGGATTGTTCTTATGCAAACAGCATTAGTTTTCCCTTAAATCTTTTTTAAGAGGCATTGCTAGAAGAACACAACTGACAGCACCATTACAGAATTAAGATCACTGTGTTCACAATTTAAGCTTTAATGTGTTTTTTTTTCCTAGTTCTGTTAAGCACTGGGGAAACCCTGCAATATTTAAAAAAAATGTTTACCATACCTTTCCCTCCCCCTGCCCTCCCGACACCTGAGACTTTCCTTACTGAGAAGCCATCATCCAGGTATTGTGAATACTAGCCCAACTTTTTTTTTTTTTTTTTTTTTTTTTTTTTAAATTTTATATTTTTGACAGCCTGAATGGCAGACTCCTTACTTTACTAGAAAGTTATTAAGTTCCTTGGAAGCTTTGTGTTTACAGAACTAACCCTTTCTAGCTGATACACTGAGTTTCTTTTGCTACTCCTTGAATTATCTTATATACTCATGGGAGAAAGCTTTCTGAATCAGACTCTTTAGCTCTTAAAACGGTTGCAGCATTTGAAACCCCATAATAAAAGTTTTTATTCCAAAGTTTTGGTTTCCTTTATGAACCCAGACGAGGTCTTTTCCTTGGAGATGTCTCCTCCTCTTCATCATCATCTTCATCATCAGGATAATCCACTAGGCCAACTAGACTTCCCTGCCAATTTAAAAAATAAAAGGAAAATTGCACGTTGAAAAACAGACCCAAGAATGTGCCGCTGTGGTACAAACCCCCAGCCAGCCCATCCAGGACACACCAACCTGCATAATGTTTCTTGGTGATGCCTTTCTGATGCAACTTCAATAGTTAAAAAAGTTTTGGAACTTCCTTGTTCCTCTGGGTTTAGCATCAGAATTATTTTAAAAACCCTTTTTAAACTCCTAACTGGACAAAATCTACCATGTACCCAGCACATACACTTGGCTGCAATACTATTTTTTGCTACGCTTGACTATTCATGTAGCCTCTCAGGAACCAGGGGACTAAAGATTAAAATAATAACACAGGGGCTACTTACTGTATTTCTATTTCATCTGCTTAAAACCATTAATTCCCCAATGCAGGTGGGGAGGTTACTATCAAAACTCAGAAAAAAAGTCTTTTATTTGTATCACACACAGCAGCAGCAACTGGACAGTTAGAGCTGAGGAGTAGGAACAGTTAAATTAGGCAGAAGATGGGAGATTAAACCAACAGACCCCAGTCCCGCCTAATACTTCTTAAACCTTCCCCAAAACTACTAAGTGTTTAATTAGGCAGAACTTTGGATGAATTTCTACATAAACATCACACCCTGACCAGAGGCTAATGCTAACCCTGCCCCAGTACAACCCATCAAGTCTCATGACACCGCTGCACTGTCCAAGCTAGGCCAGCAGCTTCTGTACAGGTTCTCCCACCTTAGTGGCAGTCACTGCTGTGGTCAGGGTTGTGTTCTTTGAAGAGGAGCCATTGGAGCTTGCTGGTGATGTCTGAGCTGCCACGGATTTACTGTTTGCACCATTCGCACCGTTGGCTGCGCCGGCTGAGTGGGAAAAAGTGAATTTGAATCCCCCAACTGAGGTCCTTTTTGGAAGATTCTCTTTGTCTTCACTCTCCTTAGCTGAGGGACAAATATTTTCATACTTAAATATTAGCTGGACACCAGGGAGTACAATGCACACAGAATCACAGGGCAAAAGCTGCCTTTTTTTAAGAAAAGAAACAGTTTAAATCAACCGCTCACCTCCTGACCTCATCCACAGCAAAGAGTGGGACAGCTGCTGGGACACGGGGATGCTGTTCACTCAGCGCACACAAGTACACATCAAGTTTTGGTTTTGAATATCATCTAAATTACATGCACACTTGGAGCAATTTAGCTCGTTATTTTAATCCTAAACTAGCTTAAAAAGAGCTGTTAGGAATTTGTTATTTGATGACAGAAAACTCTTATTCCTGCTTAGGATACAGAGCAAAAGCAACTATATTTCTTTCAATGACACTCCACTTATCTAGCACAGAGCACAGACAGTGCTGACAAGCTGAAACTGAGTAAATACCTTTTTTAGTTTCCATAAATTTTTCATAGCTATCTGGAAAATCATCCTCCTGTTTTGACTTCTCAACTGGAGGTACAACAGCTTCACCTTCTTCCTCTTCATCTTCATTGAACCACATCTCTTCATCCTCCTCTAAGGCTCTGGCATCTCTGCGAAATCTATTGCTACGCAATATAGATGGGACACTGTAAGAGACACATGACAAGGGATTCACATTTTGCTGCTGTTTCAGATTCAGCCAGGGATCAGAAATGGCTTTTGAGGTGAATTTGGTGTATTTGAGAAAGCAGTTCAGCTCCATCCCCACTGCTACTGAAAATGTGACCTCCTCCAAAAGTCCAGTGGACAGGGCAGACAGACCCCAGACTCTAAATGACAAAGGAAGATTCTGCTCTTCATAAGCTGAGAGTTTTTAAAATTTAACATTTAATATACTAAGTACACAAACTGCTTTGTACCTGTTCAGTTTCTGGTTTTGTCGGTCTTTTTCTTGCTCATATTTTGTCTTCAGTCCCTTGAATGTCTGAACATACTCAATAGATTCAAGCGCATTATAAAAGTTTTCAACTATATGTGCAATAAGGGACTTAATATCTTCCTGCATAAGAACAAAACAGTACTTCAGTCTCAAACATTAACGTGCAGAAGTTCAGAAAGCTTTAGAATTCAGTTTTAAAAGGAGATGATGAAGTCAAAACATTACTGTAAAGAATGAAAGTGATTCTTCTTTAATAAAAAAGCCAAAACCTTGAAACCTAGAAGTAATTATTAATTTTCTAATATGAATGGACAATATACTCAGTACTATCCCAATTCTATCTGTGAAAGTTGGATTGAACTGTGATGATGCTTGTGGTCTTGGGTTAAGCCTTCTTGCAGTAGTCTCTTTGTGCCCTGCTTTCCCCACACATTCTAGCTCTTTTTAGCCCTCAGTAACTACAGCACCCATGGGATGAGGCACCTTTGGGCCCATTGCCTCTTTCTCAAGGCTTGCCATATCAGGCAAGCCTCAGCTTTGATACCATGCTGGAAAAACCCACCTGGAGACATGAAGCTTTTTCTCCTTGCTGGAAAAGACGGAAGTTATCATACCCTATGACTAAAACCCGCCCTTCGTTTTTGCAGACCACAAAGATTCCCTGAGAAGACTCCCACATGTCAAGGCATTCGCACTGCATAACCCAGGAGCTGTTGCAAGTCCTTGTTTTCCACCCCAGCAATACAAGAAACTGGGTGCTCCTGCCTGTCCTGTCTGTCTTGTCCAGACACAGATGTTGTTCCCATAAACACTGCTGGTGGGAAAGCAACAGTCCTGAGGCTGACACTGTCTGAGAAATCATGTATGTAGGATTTTAAAGGACAGTGATCATTCAAATTTAGTCAAATGAGTCTTGTTCAGACCAAGTAATACCCAGATTTATTCACATATTTCACTTAATTCCTCTTTTTGAAGTTTAGTCTAGAAACACTGTAAGCCACTTAAATTAATCTACAGGATACCAACTTTTCCACAGACTTAAGACAGAAACAGGGCCCACACACTCTGTGAAGGGACAAGCAATTCAAATGAGCATGAAGCAGCTTACTGGTTCCTTTCTATCTGGTTGTTTACCTATTGAACCTTTTAGTTTGTGATTTTAAGTAGTAACATAGTGTTTCATGTGACAGATTTGCATTTTGTATTTTTGCCCTAGATGCTGCAGTAGGAGCTGAAGGAGCTGCTGAACTTACCACTCTGATGAATTCAAACAGCTCAATCACAGCAGAGTTGAGCAGATTGTACCTAGTTCCATTATCCAACAGAGCATTTATAACTGGTTCAAATAGGTTTCCCTTGGTGATATAACGGTTATAAAATTCATCTTTTAGGCCAATTATCCTCCTCATAAAGCGAAGAGCACCTGTATGAAGAAAGTAAGTCAGGAATTTTGTAACTACATGCCAGGGCTCCAATCAGCTTCTGGGAAGAACTCAAAAAACCTGATGTTATTGAGAGCCAGATGAGCCCCCAAACCAGAAACATTAACAAATACTTTCTGGGAGTTGAGAAGGAACATTTACTGACAGGTGACTTTTCTTTCAGTCTTCACCTTTCCTATGTATGTGAACGTGATGCAAATCCATTAATTTATTTTTAAAATCCAGCAACAATAAGCTTCACAGCACAAGTGAAGTTAAATTATTAGCTTATTCCTGTGCTTTTCTCTGCCCACCTCCCAGGCTCTAGCCCCTGTTCTTTCGCCACCATGGGTCATTCCCTCTCTAAAAGAAGCACTAGATTTCTAATGTTATTAAGAAATTACTATTTCCACTTAATGGAAGCCAAACACAACTGAATATTGGTGTCAAAGACTTGAAAGGATCACTATGGACTTTGAAAGATGTCCTCCCACCATAAAAAGCACTGGTCTACATAACAGGTATTTGCTACTTTTTTTTCCAGCAAAAATTACTTACTACTCATAATAAGTAGGAAACTAACATACATTTTTAATTTCAGTGTACACTTCTACTGTTTCATACTTCACACAGCACATACAAAGCCTTGAAGAAGAAAATCACAGCAACTCCATACTCACACAAGGCCAGAAATGTGTGTTTTGAATTCATCAAGACCAGGACTCTTCTTAGCAAATCTTTGTTCATAATGTAATTCTTGATGTGATATGTGTGGTGTTCCACACAAAAAGTAAGCAGCTCCAAAATTAAGGCAAGTAGTTGTGCCGTTTGATAATTATCTACAAGAAAAAAATAATGCCTTAAGTTATGCTAAAAACAAACAGAAAAAGGCCTGTCATGCAGCAAATCATCTGCAAGCTCAGCTGCTGTTACTGTTCCTGACATTTTTGTGTGACACACTGGAGTGTTTTAGAAAGAACAAAACACTCACAAATATGGCTTCCCCCGATCCCCAGTCACAAAACCCACCGTGGATGGGCAGTGGGACTTCTTCCAAGAGCAGTGAGTTACTGGTTATGGCAACCCATAATAGAGGTACAGTAACTTAAATCAAAATGTTCCTTCAGCTTCCCATTGCCTCATATGAAGAAAAGTACCCACATCTGTTACAATAAAAAGTACTAAATAAATCAAATGCAGGCCTACCTAACCTTTTCTTTTCTTTTTTTTTTTTTTTTTTTGAATTAAAAAGACATACACAACATTTTAACTTTTGTCAGCCCTGAAGTGGTCAGACAATTGGACTGGATGATCACTGTAGGTTCCTTCCAAATGAAATATTCTTGTCCCACAAGACAAGTTTCACCACTCAAAGTTGATTAAAACTTACCAGGACAAACTGTACTACTCTTAGCAGACCCAACTACTGCATCTGGTAAATAAGAAAAAAAAAAAAAGAAAAATCAGGAAAAAAGTTTCCAAAGCAGTATAAGTATTTAAAAGATGAGGATAAGCAATCAATTCTGCTAGTTATTCAAACTTTTCACCAAACATATCTGTAAGCGATAGCAAGAAAAACATACAGCAAGAACACACACCAGATAAGATGTCTACATTCAATTTACATAACCAAATTTCATATTCAAGTAGGTGAATATACATATCTATTACTTCAGAATATTATTCCTACCTAGACTAAAGTGCCTATTCTAAATATTTAAATTAATTTCATTAGTACTAGAGCTATTCTACAGGTTTTATTTTTGTATAAAATGCATAAAGCTTTTAATATGAAAAGCTGGGTAAGAATTTTTAAAATTTTTAAAATATTTAAAAATATTTACCACATATGTATTTGCAGAGCAATAGAGACAAATTAGTGAGAGCTATTTTCATGTGCCAAAGTGATGCTCTCAACTATTTACTGGTACCAAGAAAAATGAAACAAGAAACAAGATAAAGGAGCTCCAAGCTGTATTTAATTAAATAGATTTCTTTCAGCATTTCTATACCACAGACAAATGAGAACTTGTTTTTGGAGTTAATAGACTGAGCAGTCCTGATGCCTGCAGTCATGAAGTCATGTAACCACTGTTGAACATCCCAGCATTTCTGTAAACTTAAAGAAAGTACCTGTGCACTAAGGACACCCTCTGCTTTACAAAAAATACTCTGTTAAGTTATATTAATAAAACTAGTATACTATTAAAAATACACATCAAGCAGATACATATTTTGCAGCATAAAGATAGGTTATCATTCAAATCTGCTATAAGGGGCTACCAAAAACTCTGCCCACAGAACCCCCATCTCTAGGGGAACGAGAATTTTTCCCAGGCATATTCCTGGTCTGCACCACAGCCTTATCGCCAGTCACTGGGAAACACTGCATGACTTAAAAGGACAAAAAAACCCCCAAACATTACCTTTTTCACATTTGTCTTCCGATGTATTAGCCAGAAGTGGGGCAGTAAGAACATGCATACAATGGTTGTAGAAGAAATTGAGAAACTCACTTTTTTCCGTTTTCTAAAACAAATACAACTTCATTACAATGTGTTTGTGTACTTTCTTTTAAATGAAAATCAGTAGGAACATAAGACATCCTACAAATAATTCTTTCTGGTAGGTCCTGTAGCTTTCTTTTTCCCTCAAAATAAGATTATCTTCTTTCTTTTGAGAAATCATCTGAAACACGTCAAACCAACCTCACCATCATTACAAAACCCCCACCACAGAGGCAGATATGCAATTTCACTGAAGTGCACGACTGCTTACTTTAATAAACATGTGCACAACACTATGTACACATACCTTTTATTATCAAAAGTGAAGGAAATTTTAGCTTTAATTTTAGCTTACTTAAATTCTCTATCAGACCATATACAACATTGTCAAAAAAGAATAAAAATATCCTTTTTTATCCTCTGACCAGAACAGCAGCAATAAATACCAGGCTTTTAATTCTGCTGAGACAGTAAAGTGTCTTTACCCCTTTGGATTTCCTTACATTAGCTGTGGCCAGCATATTCTCTGGATCTATCAGAGTGCGCAAGAGCCCCATTAACTGAACGGCTCCCCCCAGCTCCGGGTCAGTATCACAGATCATCTGCTCAATGACCACATTGATGAGGAGGATATCCTGCAAAAAAGCACAACAAACAAACACAAAATAATTAGACATGGTTTCAACAGTGGAATGGCTTCAGCAGCAAAACCTAAGTGAAACTGGAAAATGGAAAAAGTTTGAGTTTAGACACATAAGCCTCCTCACCTAAAATCACTCTTAGGCAGAGCTACCATTTTATTACTATGAACTCACAGAACACCAATATGCTCAGAAATTTTTTAATCTTAAATCTACTTTTTCCCGCATTTCTACTACTTAAATTTTTTGGCTACCCATATTCCTGGAGAGGTCTGTGTTGCTCTAAACAGAGTATATTCAATGAACTTTCTCAACCACTTTTACTTACATCATCACTCTGCTGAGCTTCTTGCATTACAAATTCTCGGACCATTGATGGACTAAATTCTACTAGATAAGAAAATATATCTGTAGCAGCAGATCTAACTTGGAGATCATCCATTCCCTGTTTAAAAAAATAAAAATTTATTAGGGTACACGAAGTTCTGTAGTTCTGTATTTACTAACAAGCAAAGCTGTAAAGAATGAGTTAGAAGTTTTGAGAACATTTTATTGAGAAATTTTCTGAGACACACAGTAATACAGTTACAGAAAAAAAACCAAGCAACCACAAAATCTCTCACCCCATGGCCTTCTTCAGAATGAGTGCAAGGTTTTCTGTGAATTTGACAGCCCTAACTTACACAAAGAAACATTTGTATCATGCTACTTGCTACAGTATCCAAGACACAAATACTCCGTATCTGTTATCCAGATTGACTTGGTACAAAAGGACCAATTGCACAACAATACATAAAAAAAATTCTGTATTAGGTTACAGAAAACAAGACAGAGTATTTTTTATTCAGGTATGCAACGTTCTGAGTTAATTCTACAGTTTCTATGCAAAAAATATTAATGTAACAGGAACTATCTGGGCTGGTTTAACCCTAGAACAGAATAATGAGATTAGTGTTCATCTAATCACTCAGCATCTCTAGGACATCTGTGTGTCCATAACAGTCAGAATGCCCTTTGGTAAATTCAAAGATTGTTACTCCAGAATATAAAAGCCCCCTTGAATTTTTAGTTTCTGAGTAACAACAGCACTGATAAATGAATTGCAATGGTCAGGCATCAACAGCTGCTTCAACCAAAGGAGCAGAAAAAAAAAAATTCCCATTGCTGATTAAGATAGATTAATCTGCTTTATACCTCTGAAAGGACAGGATTACGTTATCTTTCGGACAGCAACAAGCTCACAGTTCAAGATTATCTAAAAATACTTCTTGGCACTGTTCCATCTACAACAACCGTGGAAAATGAAGCTGCCACATGAAAAAAGAACATCCTTCAGTGTTTCCACTATGTTGTCAAAAAGATGCATAAGCCACAAACTCCTCCATCACACAAAATAAAAATAACAGCAGCAATAAAATGAGGCTGCTCCTGAAAACCTGGATCCTGAATGTTACAACAGATTTCAACTTCCAGCAGCCCAAATATGTGCAATCAAACCTACACAAAAGAGTCCAGCAGATATGAAAAGCTGGTTAAATGGCTGTGGAGTTTTAAAAGTTTTTAATAAAATATTCTTTAAGTTTTCACTTACCATTACAATTTCAAGAGCTGGAAGAATTCCCAACTTTGCCAAAGTTTTGAAGAATGCATCTCTGTTCTGAGGCTGTAACGTCTGAGAAAATGCGCAAAATTCCTTGAAAAAGTTAACCTGTGGTAGAGGGAAAAATAACTTGAGGTGTATTCGATTCAGAAAACTCTCAGAAAGTAGGAAACTGTTAAAATGTGTATCAGGTTGCGTATTCCCTGGTATATGCCTCCTTAGAAAATTACACTATTTCTAGTCCTGTCTCCTCCAACCTTCAGCAACATCCACCAAGGAAAGCAAAAGGAAATTAACTCAAGCAAACCAAACAAATTAAAGAGGCTGAAATTTACCTCAGGAAGCGATACAGAAAAAATACCTTGTAGCTATTTTAGCACATGTAGCACATGAAGGATTTATACAGGTGTTTAGCATGCCTACTGCATTAAAGAAGATGCCTCCCTTCCTTATTTTACAAGATTTTAACAAGATAAGTTAAACTCATAAATATACTCCAAGAATAAACAATGTTTGCTAAAAATACACACACACATACATATGAAGGGACTACTGGTAATCCGCAGTCATAAGACTTTAAAGATCTTCTTGAATCAGTAAAGTACAGTGAACAAAAGCAGTGTTTATATGACAAATATAAGCGATATGGTACACTGAAGAGTATTTGGAAGAAAGTACACCCTCAGGTCTAGTATGGCAGTTCAGTGCTGGTATTTTTGCATTAATAATATAATTTTTAGAATTAATAAACTAGTGCTTACCTTGCTGCAAGAAATGTTTTTTCTAGTGAGTACATAAATGAAGAACAAGCTACACTGGATATTATTGCAGGGTTACAGAAATACCTAAACAACTTCAGAACATGCAGAACAGTTTCAATATTTATACTTCATCTCTGTAGTTTAAAGCACTCAAAGAACTACCAAGGCCACTGACTTACCAATTCACATCGTTTGTCATCATCTGTAGCTTCATCTGTTAATTGTGCAAAAACTTCAGACAAAAATTTCTCGTCTTCCTGCATAACACATAAGAAGAATATGGCTTAGTGCCTCTTAAAAGGTAAGGCACAAATCTTCATTGGCTCCCAGACTGAAGAGTCAAACTGAATTTAATCTTAACTATGATGCTTCATTACTTGCTCATTCATTACAGATAACCATGCATTAACAGTTTTTTTATATGCCTCCTTTTTTTTCCTCCACAACTACACTATCACAAAAAAATTGAAACACAAGAGCACACATTTAGAAGGATCATTTCCAGTGTGTTGTTTCAGTGCTCATTCAGGCCCAGGAGGGCAGAACCGCAGGTTACACTGAGGATCACTAACTCCACTTTCTAGCCAACTACTCTCTGAAGTCTGGTTGTCTCTAAAAGACAGTTCTACCCCCTGTGGTGTAAGCTCTGCCCTACCCCACACGCTCCCTGTATCATTTGCCACACACCCTTGTGCAGCAAAATCACAGAAAACAACAGCCATTGTTCCATACTCCCTCGTGGCACAGCAACAACATTCTCCCCCTTCTGCATAAGCATTTACTAACACCATTGCTTAAGGCTCAAGAGGGACAAGAAAACCAGAGTGAATATCATCATCTCTCAACTGTCTGGCCATTTCCTGCCCTCTCTGTACACAGACTTCTCTATGCTCCTTCACGAGGAAAATACAGCTAGCATACATCTCTCAAATCAAATGTCTCTGTTGCCTTTTAAATAAAACATAAATCTTGAAAGCAAATAGTACCATCATGCTCCAGCATTACAAAATTATGCAGCACTACTGCTCAACTTTCTAAACTTTACTTAGGCACAGAACAAACATGAACAGGATAGCAACAGTCCAATAAATATCTATAAACATAACCTTGCGTAATGTAGAGGGTGCTTAACTCTCTACCTTTTTACGTGCTGTTGTTAAAATCTGTGTGCTTTATCAGGCCAACATAATACCAGATTTTTAAGGTTACAGGACTGACAGCCAAAGGCTCACATGAATTTTTTCCAGAAATTTTTAGGACATCAGAAAAGCAGTGCTTTACAAACAATACTTGGAATCAAGATCTGAGAGAGTACAACATACACCAACTTAGCGGTTTATTCTAAGCTTTGCTGGCTTTAACAGCTTAATTAAGCCTGTTAAAAAAAAAAAAACAACACAAACCAACAAAACTGTACCACAAAACAATGACAGATAGACTAGAAAATCCCCACTACAGAACACTTGGCAACAGGAAGATTTCCTGCTTGGCTAAGGCTGCCACAGCATAGTGCTGATGTCCTAAAGCACAGGAGGGATCTGGGGTTGTTTCCCACGTGGCTGCCCCTCTTGGACAGCAGCACTGGGATGTCCAGCTTTGTAGTGCGTAGAAAGGAGCTTTACTGCTGTGGCAAACACAATCTGTTACTCTGAGGACTGCACTCTTGGAGGGAGCTTTGCTGGAGTATTTAGGGTAACAAGACTTCTAATATGTTCACCAAACCCAAAGGAGCTTTAGAGTCCTTGGGCCACAATAAAAAGCTGATTTACAGCAGAGGACTGTGAAAACAGACCTGAACCTGAGGTCTATTCTACAATGCAATTTCCTCACACATGCTATCAATAACATCCCTTCCATGTACATTTGCTTCTTAGTTTGTAATTCTCAGGGCAGGTCAAGTGATGCAAGAATCAACAGGATTTGTAAATCATCATGCATCTCAATTACAAACTTAAAATAGAAAGGCAAACCTATGTGCCATCATGTCCTCTTACTACTATGGCAAAGTCAGCAGTGACAGAATCACAAAGAACTGTCAGAGGATTTCAAGGAGTACTAAAGGTAACAAGAAACTATAGTTTTCTGCTAATGCACAATTAAATATTCTGTATGGCCTCAGGAGAATACTACTGAATTTATTTTTAATTTTTGAAAAGTAATATACGCAAAATAATGAAAAGGGAAATCTTTACTTAGCCCAAGTAATTAATTTTGCAGATGGGATTTACATTTTAGTTTCCTTCTGCTGTTCAATGAAAAAGAAGCCCAAAACCTTGTTCATGTACTTCTTTGCAAAACTTTAGCATTTTGTTTTGCTTTTTGCAGTCCCCTACTGCATTCTTTAATACTATTCCTCAAGGCAATGTTATTTCTCCAGTGCCCCTCTCTTTCCACGTTAGCTACCCTTGTCTTCTCCTCAATACTGCTTTCTATTTCAATGACTACTCATGCTCAAAACAGACAGATTTGTGAAATTCTAGTCCACACAAGTACTATTTTCTAAGGACATGGATCAGAAAGAAAATAAACCATACTGTACTTACTAGCTTGCACAATAAAACATGAACTGAAAATACACAAAATGTCATGAAGTTCACTTGAAGCACATTACTGAGTCCCCTTCCAGGGTCCACCGTGGCTGTCACACTGAACTACTTTTAAGTGTGCTTCTGACCACAAAGTATCCAGTAAGCTTTTCTGATACAGTAAGATGCTGGTTATTTATTATTACTTTTGGGTATCAATGTATCAATATGAAGAAAAAACCCCAACAAATTACTTACATACTACAACGTGAACATTTGAAATTAGTGTCATAAAGCAGTAGTAGGGTAACAGTATTGCTTCTGAACACGCTTTTGAATCACAGATTCATAAGGTTATAAAGATGTGATAAATATTCCTGATAAACCAAAAAGTTGGTTGTTTCCTAAATATCTATACAGAACCAGCTTAAAATATGTATTTTGCTTGAGAATCAAGAACACCCTTTAACTGTTTACTCATTAAAAAGTTTACTCACCTGAAATTAACATTTTTAAAATACAAAATAAAAGGCATCAGAAATAGAAGGGGAAGAATTTACACCATTTACAAAGGAAAACATGTATGATTAACCTATGTAGCATTAAAGAGCTGTAAAATCAATTTTGGAACTACAGCTAGAGGTAGGATACACAATCCATCCATACTGTATCAAAAAAAACTTACCTGTAACATACTGACAATCTCAACTTTGTTGAAGAAAATAAAGGAAGTGAGGGTAGAAAGAAAATTCTCTTCAAAAACAGATGGTGTTGGCAAGATGATGTCCTGAATATACTGTACCCTGTAAGTCTGGTGGATTTTTTGCCTGAGTTCAGAGTCTGTTATAGGAATAACCTCTTTAAATTTTGCAGTTTTGGTCAAGAACTCCCTGTGCCGTTTTGGCTGCGCCAAAGAAGGATCGTACTCAAGGCATCCAACAACATCCATAATACACTCATCAGAAAACATCACCTCAAACAGAGTTGCTTTGTTGAGGAACAAAATTCCCCTAATAATTTCATACAAATGATGTAAGCCTTCGGTGTTCTCTAAATTCTCACAGACTTGGAAAAGCTGCAACAGTTTTTTAATATAGCCTTCATTCTCCAAGGCCAGCGCTAGTTTTTCTCTACGGATGGGCGAGGAGAGAACAGAGGTAACTAGGTCAGCAATCTCTTCAAGTTTGTTGAGTTCACAAGTAGGAAGGTCGATCAAAGGGCTAGTTTCAGGCATTTCTTCTATGTGTTCCTCTTCTGACTCAATAAGGTCCTGTGTGACTTCCACTGAAGGATCCTTACCTTGCACCTAAAGAAGACAGGGCGCACAATTACTGTCTCATCTCAAAACATATATAAAAACAATAAAACGACTAACTGAAATAAAATATGCACTCAATACTTTTAGTTGCTTGGAAAATGCCCAGACGTGCAAAGGGGTAAGTCTGCTGCCTTTCAAATCTAACATCCCTACCACTATGTAGTATGTTTATCAAAAATTAAAATCATATCAAACCCTAACAGCATTTGTGCAGTCAAGAAGTCTGATGACATGAAGATCTCCCTCTCAGACAGTTCATCAGCTCAGTCACAATTTAAAACCTGGACTATTTATTAGATGCAAATACTTGCAGTTACTGGCATTGGTTCCTTTAAATACCACTTCAGAACAGGCTGAGAAGCATTATACCCCAAAATATGCTAAGATGAAGAATGCATCTCAATTGCTTAGTTTGGTCTAGGAAACAGCTAGGAATTCTGAGTTCCATGTTTCCTTAGGTTTACTCAAAATCTGAGACTGTCACGATTAACTGTAATGTGAATGCCTAGGTTACATGTTGGCAGCACTACTGGCACAACTATATTGACTTCTTAGTTTTCCACGGTTGAAAGTATAAAATCTAAGCTGTTTGATGAAAAAAAAACAAAGGTTGAAACATTCATAAGACACTAACACTCAATAAGAGTTAGGTCTTGATGAAAAAATTATCATTGAAACCTCACTGTTTCTCACAGTGAAATATTCAGCTCCTTAGGTATATCCAGCCCCACAACACTCCAGCAAGTCAGCTTCCTAAGGCCACCTCTGAGGAGGACCATCAAAACATGCTACTCTGCATTGCTCTTTTTAATAATAATAAATAACCCAAAGCAATAAAGAAACTCATAAAACATCTAGCACCCGAGTTTCAATTTACACTGATTTTTCAAAAGCATTAAATTATCCTGTGAAAGCAACAAATTGTGTTCTAAGTAGTGGCAACTTAAGGTACTGCAGCACAAACACAGGAAGTCACAGAAGACACTAAAACATCTGTAAGAAACAGAGTATTTAAAGTTAACTGTACCTGGCAGATTTTTTCCCAAATTTCATCACAGCCAGCTTTTTCTTGAAAACTCAGTGCTAAATCATAGTTTTCTGCTTCTGACCAAACAATCAGAGTATCCTGGTTAAGACAAAAACAAACAAAAAATTGTTTCTGAAACAGCTCTATATTGCTATCAATCTGTATTTCCTTAAGTCATGTGTCTAAAGAATAATTCTGTAAGTTACACTTGACACTAAAATATTGAAATACCTGTTCTGCCGAAGGGGACCACCTTTTTTTTTTGCTATTTTTTAAAACTATCTTACTTATTATATATTTAAATGTACTTTTTTCATATCTAAATCACTTTTAACAGCATTTTTCTGCAACACAGTTCTGAGTCAACAGTCTTGAAAAGGGAACGCACACAACGCAGAAAACCTGCAATAACAATTTAAGTTTTCATATTTAATAAAGTAAAAATAAAAAAGCAAAATGAGTTTAGTACAGCCTCAGACACGAGAAATAATGCCTAATGTGAAAATATTCTTTCCTAAATTAAAAAGTCAGACAGCCTGAACAATATAAAACTCCTAAATTCCTGCTACTATTACAAACACGTCACCAACAGGTACTGTCATTTGAACAAGTTTTTTTCCTCTGCTACTACTGCCTCTATCAATTCAAATTGTGCACTTGCACAGTGTATCTGGAAGATTTGCTGGTATTTCTAAATAGATTAAAAAGATTTTTTGTGAGATTAGGACACTTGCTGCTGTGCATTAAGGAATGTAAGCCTGTGCTTTGACATTCAAATATATAGTTCAGTATCCTACAGTAAACTCACCATGTTAAAATGGAACATCTCTCTACTAACTTTGCAGTACATCCAACCAAATCTGTTGACTTCCTGAACTGTTACCACACTTCATTTTTTTTTTAAAAACACCAGCAAGCCCTTGCTTCCTGACTGATAAGGTCAATTACTTCCCACATTTAAAAAGGTCAACATTCACTGCACAACTTGGCTTGTACGTCTTTACCTTATGCATCACTTTTATTGTAAATAAAATCGTCAAAGTGATACCTTTAGGCTAAGCAATCAAACCCAAATGCATAACTGGCTTACAGATACCCGATATACCTTACAAAACTTCAGGGACTAAAGGAAACAGATGCTGCCATTACCCCTTCACACTTTTACTCTGAAAGTATTTCTGGGTTTCCTTTTTGCCTCATCTCCCACAACTAATCACAGGCCACACTAAAAAGCAGCATTCATACAAGCTTTAATTTGGTTTTGTTTTTTTTTCCTTTCTCATTTTTCTGTATTCCTTAGGAGAAACTAAGTTTCCCCTTTCTAGAAAGGACTGAGCTCACAGTACTGTGGTTTTGATGCTGCTCATGAGAGATGTTTGTTTAAACTACAATGCCTCATAGTCTACCTGCATTATTGTCCTACAGTCAAAAATATTAGGTAGTCTCCCTACTTTCAGGCTCTAATTCAGGTAAACAAATGTTACAGCTCCATATAGCAGACTTTTTTTTTTGCTTACAGCTGTCCACCCTCATCTCCAGCTCACAGTCAGCTCTCTGTTTACAGTGTACCAGTTTAGAGCAAGCAGTGGAATTGGGACTCAAAAACCAGTAAATGTCACCTGTGGGAACTGAAAAGATTGATCAGCTCTGTGATCTGATTCTATTTTAGAGATTAATTACAAAAATAAGATTTTTAAAGTACAGTTTAATGGGTATTGCAGAACTCAAAATCCAGTTTTTCTTGAGATGTTCTGTGAAGTTACTGATGCCCTGACAGTCAAAATCAATATGCATCCAGGTGAGCTGAGAATGAACAAAGAAGGACACATGCATGAAGAAGTCCTACTCATGGTGCAAAATGATTCGAGTAAGAGATAGAGTGTAGTAACTTCAGTGACTGTATATATCTGCAGAGACTGCACTCAAAAGTTTTGTGAAAAAGAATGGTAAGCTGTTTCAATCTGCACTGCTCACACATAGCAGAATTTACGTTGGTTTCTTCGGAAATGTTTCTGAAAGATAGTTTAATCAGAAAGTATTTGCTAATACTAATACAAAATCTAATTCAGTGTATGATTCCTGCACAACCTAGAAAAATCCACAAAGACCTGAGACAGACATATTCCTCATATGTCAGTACAGGGAACACATGCTCATAAAAAATAACCCAGCAAAAAGAGGTACTTCAATTGAATCAGTTCCTACATCTAACCTGTCACACAGTAACGTAACTACTCATGCTGGCATGAAAGGGATCAAAGAAGTTCCCCTGGCAACTGCTCAGGACGGCTTTAGCAGCACCCTTGCAAATGTGTTAAATCCCAGCCTCAAATAACTCTGCTCTTCACAGAATCACAGAATGTCAGGGGTTGGAAGAGACCTCAAAAGATCATTGAGTCCAACGCCCCTAGCCAGAGCAGGGTCACCTACAGGAGGTCCCACAGGAACACATCCAGGCGGGTTTTGAATGCCTCCAGAGACAGAGACTTCACAACCTCCCTGGGCAGCCTGTGCCAGTGCTCTGTCACCCTCACAGTAAAAAAAATTATCCTCGTGTTTATGTGGAATCTCCATTGCCTCTTGTCCTATCACTGGGCATAACTGAGAAGAACCTGGCTGGAGCCATCCTTCTACCTCTCTCCCCTTACGTACCTACACACATTAATGAGGTCGTCCCTCATTCTCCTCTCCTCCAAGTGAAAGAGACCCAGCTCCCTCAGCCTTTCCTCATAAGGGAGATGCTCCACTCCCTAATCGATTATCTTGGAGGCTCTGCCCTGGACTCTTTCAAGCAGTTCCCTGTCCTTCTGGAACCGAGGGGCCCAGAACTGGACACAATATTGCAGTTGTTGGTTCAAACAAATTACTCTATTGTTACAAGTGATGGCAGCTCTGTAGAAAAGATGGCATTTGTGCACATTCTTCATTTCTGACTTGAAAATGGGTAGAGAGCACCTAAAGAGGAGTTAACATCTGAAGGCAGTGCTCACAGCAAGGATTTCTGTGGCAGTTTCAAGTCTTACAGCCATGAAACTGAAAATTACTGCTGGAGGAGGTAGAAGAACAAAGGACACACATGGACCCATCTGATTGTTCACTGAAGACATGCTTTTCTGCCAGTTTAGCCACAGAACAGTAACCTCAAGCAGAGGGTGGAACAATAAATGGGTGTGGTAACAACTTTACCAGCTCCTGCAAGAGCCTCCAGAAGGCATCTGATCTTGCCCTTCAGCCAACAAGGGGTGTCTAGTGGAGGCATGTAACTCTCCAAGCCTATGACCTAAAATCCAGGGCAATCTGGAGCTCTTCAGGCTCTCATGCTCTTTATATACATAGAATCAGAGATTATTTTATGTTGTATGCTGAGCTGTCTGGTACCTATGTCCAATCCAAGTTCTATTTCTCCTGAGAAAGAGGCCATGATTATAAGCATTTCACATACCTTGATAGAACAGAATTCTGCATGAAAGCTAGTAACCACAAACATTATTCAGGAAGGCAGATAACAAGACCTGCTCTGTTAATGGTTTTAGTACTCCTCAGCACAGTGTAATATTGGGTACCACAGACTGACTCACAGCAACTAAAAATCAGCTGGTTTTCTCTGCAGAATTCAAATAACAGCAGAAGTGATAACTGTCCTGTAAGCCCACTTAGGTAATTTCTATAAAGAGATGTTTAGGCAGGGCATGTTTCCTTTCCACTGAGATGCATCATCTTGCAGCTTCCCCCAAACCCAAGATGATGAGCACCTTAATGAAAATCTGCACCTGAAGTCTGGTAAGTGGAAGAGAGCTCTCCACACTGCCATTCACCTACAAGCATTTGCCCTGGGCAGATCAGGGCACCCTCCAAGTCTCAAGGATACCTATGGAAACAGACTTCAACATTTAAGTCGGGATGTTGAGGAAAAATCACCTCTCTCTCAAATCTGGTTAATAATAATAAAAAAAATTGCCTAGATTGTTCCACTTTTTTCTATAATGCATCTGCTCCCTAGACACCGGGGTTTGAATTCTACCACCTCTTAGAGATGAGACTGAAATCTCTCAAACTGAGAAGCATGGAAATGCTATATGAAGTTCTGCTCTCTGCTACTCCACTGAGAAAGCAGCACATAAAAAACTAAGGAAAAATCTGTCAAATAGAAGCTGTACAATTTCAGAGATTAGATAAACCCAGAACCTGTCTCTGGAAAGCATAAATCCTTATTCCCCTTAAAAAAAAAAAAAAACCAACAAAACCAAGCTTCTTCAAAAGACTGAATAGTGAAGCAAACTTTAGCACTAGAATTAGTAATAAAGCAAACCAAAATAATCCTCAGCTTTGGTTTTTCAAAACTACAACTTACGAAGACTTCCACGAGAAAAACAAAAGCTACTTAAGTCACTTGAAATTTTGCTACTGAGTAAAGAAGGCTTTCAAATAATCAGTTTTATAAAGATTCAGAAAACACGCTGCAAAAGGAAGCAACTCAAAGCTTTTCAGCAACATAATCTGCATTCATATTTTATTATGTATTAGTTTCCTCTACTAAACAAGAAGCAGTTCAAGGCTCTTGACTTTCAGAATCCTGCAGAGCTTCACAAAGGTCATCCCCTTTCCTCAGCATGGCCCACCCAAGGAAATCTACCACCCATCAGCCACCTGACTAAACCAACCAATATCTAATGAGTGAAGAGTGGAAACCATGGCAAACAGCTTTCTAAAAAGCATGGCCCAAGACTCTGACTCACTCCTAAGCTAAAGTCAGCCAGTCAGTGCTCAGGAGCTAAATGGAAGTCTCTTCCCTCATATCCTCATACTATTACTGGCCACCTGAGGGAGGGAGGAAAAAAAAGAAAACAAAATAAACAAATCCTTAAACATTTGTCTCTTTGTGATTTAGGAAGAATAAAGTTACTGTTCTCTAGTGCCAAAACACTTCTGGATACCATAATGATGAAGAACAGTATAAAACACTGAACAAAAGGAACAGAGAATCTACTGGAGAACAAAGGAACAGATAGGAAAAAAATCCAGTAATAACTATGAGAACAGTGTAGGGAGACACCAAAAACTAATGCAGAAAAAGGAAAAGGCAATAAAAGTGATAAAAGCAAGAAAGTTAATTGTTGAGTTACTTGTTTTAGTGAATTAAGCAAAAGTGACCTATTAACATAGCTCCCAAGTGTTTTACTTCTTTGTTTTGCAGGAGGCTTACCCTGCAAGGAAGTCTCACCATGGCTAGTCACTTCACTTCACTTAGGATAGCAAAAGTTTTCAAAGCTTAACAACAACAACAAAAAACTCAAACCCTGGACAGCAACAATAAAGTAAGTCCCACAAATTCCTTCATGTTATTTCCAGAAAAAGAACTCAAGAAGCAAGTAATCTGCAACAGAGCAGGCCAACTTTTTGCCTTCCACGGCAATTACTTCACACAGCTGGGGAAGGGAGACAGAAGTTACACCTATAAATTTATAACTATTTTTCCTGCCATGACTTCAATATTTATCCAAATTGCATACACTCTCTTCAAAAACTCAAGTCCAGTAAGGTTTTCTTTGGAGACCCAGGTTTTAATTTCTAGAACATGGAAGAATTACAGCACCTAACAGACTTCTCAGCAGTTTTTCACCTCTATGAAAAAAACGACATTGACAATTCCATGTCATGGTGCTTTGCATTTTTTTTTCTGAAAAATGCCATTAGTTTGAGCATAAACCAATTCCTTGGCAACAGTAATCAGAAAAATAAAGCCTAGCAGTAATACTTGCCTGCTGTTTTTGATACGCAGTATTTGGATTTATCTTCGATTCTAACAGTAGTGAACCTGAAAAAGGTATGAAGAGATATTTACTGAGTTTAACAAATTAATCATCTCCACACATTTTACAACAACTGCCCATGTGCCAGACAACATATGGCTCAACTTAAGTCTGTATTTTCCAGAAAGTCTAAGAGAACCACCTTCTTTAAACATAATTCCCTAAAATAAACCAGGTAAGACAACAGAAATACCCATGTTAATTTTTTTCCATCTATTTTAGACCAAAATTATCTATAGCAGCACTGTTTTCTTCTCCTAAAACCTGGTGACAACTAGCTGGTTTAAAGGCTGTTTATTAAAACTATACAGATTTGCACCAAGCAGCATGCTGCCCAGCATAAAATGTTTTTGACTACAGAAGCCACGTGGGGCATTTGCTTTTATTTCCTTCAGCTGCCCTTCAGAAGTGAATCATCTAGATAGTATAAACCCAGGGACCTTATCTTATGTATGCAAGTAGTGTATGTATCCTGGCAACAGCTACAGAGTAATTTATACCAGTCTTAGGAGGTTTATTTAGCACATTAGCACCTGTCGGCTGACAAAGTGACGAGCCTGTAGCCTCCCCCTCCAAAAGAGACCCTTTAAGGTGACTTTAAAGTGCAATAAAACATGAGGAAAGCCACACAATTCCAATACAATCAGAGAATTTCTGAGGGGTGGGGAACCACCGAACAATATTTTATGGAAACAAGAAGGGAAGGAAAAGAGCGCTTCTAAAAGGAACAAAATTACTCTGAAAGCGAACAAGATGTCGTCACATGTAACAACTTCATCTGTATTCCGCGAAGAGAGCCGCAGCCGGCTAGGGTAGCTGGAAGGGGGAAAGTCTAAGTAAGGGGGGGTTATAGCTTGTAAGGGAAGAGAAACCCTGAGGGGAGTTACGGGAAAGAAAAGGGGAAAATATAATAATTTTTAAAAATCCTGCGGGGTCTTCGCGAATGAACGCGGGGAAAAGAGGGGGTGGGGAGCAGCAGCAGCCGAGCCCAGCGGCTGCGGGTGTCAGGGCCGGGGAGTGGGACAGCGAGGGGCGCCGGGCCCGGGCGGGCAGCGAGGGGAGCAGGAGGAGACCCGGGCGGGGGTTGGCGGCGGGCGGCCTAGGCCTCCGCGCAGCGGCCCCGGCCACGCTCTCACCGTCCGACTCGGCGCGCACCAGCAGGGACATCCCCTTCAGCCGCTCCACGTAGGTGGAGGAGACGTGCCCGGTGCCCCTGTCGTCCCATTGCCGATCCTCGTTGAGGGTATAGACCTTCACCCGCCGACGGGTGTCCGACATGGTGCAGCCCCGGTCTCGGGCCTCCGCGCCGGCCCCCGGGCCCAGGCCCCAGGCCCACTCCGCCTCCGGGGAGAGGGGCGATGGCGAGAGGAATCGGGGCCGCTCAGGGGCACGGGGAGGCCTTTAACACGCCGCTTTTCATGGCTTCCCCGACGGCGAGAGAGCGACGCCTCGCCCCGGCTCCGGGCCCTCGCTGGCGCCGCTCCGCCGCCTCAGCAGCTACCGCAGCGCCGCCGCCATCTTGTAACCCGACTCTCGCCGCCTTTCTCCTTCCTCCCAGCCCGGCCACGGGCTCCCCTCGCAGGGGCTACGGCGGCCTGGAGCTGCTGCCGAGCCGCCGAGGGAACGGCGGCGGCGGGCGGGGCGAGCTAAGGCGGAGGCCGGGCCGGGGAGGGCAAGGCCCGCCCGCACCCCCTCTGCTCCCCGCGGGTGGTTTCCGGCGAGGACGGGGAAGGCGGGAGCCGGATGGCGTGTGGCTTTGGTCACATGCGTGTATTCGCGTTACTCATTGCACACAGCTTCGGGTCGGCATGTGAACGATTTCACCTCTTAAAAAAAAATAATAATAAAAAAAAATATATATATTTAAAGTCCACCCTAAAAGCTGGCACCAGTACAGACAAAGCATCTACCTTCCCATGTGTGGAAACAGCCACGACCATGACACAAAATCATGGGCAAGATCCACATCCACACCAGGGTAAATTTTAGCACTCGCACATATAACACAGCTGGCAGCATACACAGGGCCTAGCGTTAAAATATTGCGAGGCAAGGTTTCCCTGGCATCACAAAAATAGCAGCGAGGTCATTCTGTGACATCTCCCTCCAGCCACTATCCCTTTACCACAGCAAAACCTTTACCATACTGTGCATTTTGTTCATTCCTATGCCCATTTCCTCTACAGAAGGCTGAAAGGCTGAAGTTGAAGCTTCTCAGTGAAACATGCTTAATTAGTCCTTACAAACACTATACAAGTTACGACCGACCACTTGCCGGTCTGTAAATATTAAGTTTTTCATACTAGAAACACATTTCCTCTGTACTATTACTAATAATAACTACATTTCCTTGTTTGCATGGAAATACGGGAAAAGGGCACAAAAGCATGCATGAAGTCAATCTGTGTCCAAAAGCAGGGTCTTTGGGACGAGAAGAAACCCAAAAATCTCCAAAAAAAAATCTTCCAGGCTAGGAAGGGGGAGGGAGATGGGAGGGCAAGTGCTCCCCAGGCCAGGGTGTGTCTCATTCCCAGACAAAGCAAGACTTTTCTAGCTGTTGCCTAATGGCAAAAGCAGTTACACCGGTATAGCTCTTACTTAAAAGACTGGCATTGCTCAGGTGTAGGTTCAATCTTGTTCCAGATGAAGGGAAAGAAAAAGTTTACTATCAAATATGCCACTGTAAGTAACCACGTGCAATTTTTCCATATGTTAGAAAAACATTCTCTTGGCAGATTTAGAAAATTTACATCTTTGTAGTATTTAAGTATCAGATTTTGCTTTGACAGCCATTCTAACAGGCCTTCCAAGATTTACCACCGTTCAGCACACTGAGTAGGTGACAGCCACTGATCATCCCTTGGTGCAGTTTTCATCCAGCTGCACTGGTGTAGCTCAACAGCAGAGAAGTCTTTTATATTTCTAAAGAGGCAGCCTCATGGGTCTTGGGTCTGAGGACCTGTCAGTCTGTTTATTTTACACTTGCCAAACTACCCACCTCTAAGAAGGGTTAAGAGAAGTACTCTTAACGGGGTTCTGCAGAACTCTGGTTCAACTCCCAGCGAGCTCTTATTTTAATTTTTAACAGGAGCCATTGAAGACACAACCCTAAGTTTCCTTTGCAGAAGATGGCAACTGTTAAATACACCTCTGAGAACTATCATATATACTTTTCTCTATCTATATAGACTACAGAAACATATTTTAGGATCTGTGCATCATATCATGGATAAATAAGGCAGTAACTGTACAAAGGGCCATGTCACATTAGTGGTTTCATCAGCCCTGGTTTGAGAGTCCCAGCTCACAGCTGGGTTCCACACAAGCAATACCTGCCACATCTCTGCAGACTTTTTTGGATTACATGGCCTGTTCCCCTCTAGGTTTTATACATCAGGCATATTTCTGCCTCAGTGAAAGCTTGGGAAAAAGAAAATACACATACACACAAAACAAAACACAAAACGTGATGGCCATCTGCCACTCACAAACTCTTTTTCCTGTCTGCAAGACTTCTTGCATGTACTCTTCAAACCAAGTGTATAAAATCAAGTACAGCTTCTCCTACTTCAGTACTTCTCCAGGGACGCAGAATATGAAGAACCCAACACAGAATATTTGAGAGCAAATTCTTATTTATCACGGTGAGCACACAAGGAGTAGGATACATGAGCCAGAAGTAGCATGAAAAACCATTTATTTGCTTAAGCTGTAAAATAAATCATTGACCTCCACAGGCAGGAAATAAATGAAAACTGGGGAAAACTGCCCCCCCTCACACACCTGAACTGCACTCCCTCCAACTCAGGGCTCTTTTTTTGTACAGAACAGCACCCAGGACTCCGCAACCTGGGGTGTTAGAAACAGCGGCATGATCTCAGCATCTATCAAAAAGCAAGTAAATTCTGGGGGGCTTTGCCTGAAGACGATATGCACAATTTGTCCCAATGGCTTTAACCTATCCAATTTAAAACCAGGGTAAACGCAAGACCAGGAAAGCATTGCATATGAATCCCTGCATTCAGAGACTCAGAGAAAGGCAAAGCAGAACTTTTTCATCATGGTGTTGCACCTGCCAGGAGCTCATCCTCTCTCCAATACCACAGAGTGACAAGCTATGGTTAGGTAGCTCCCTCTTTTTCATTAAAAAGAAAAAAAAAAATTGTTAGGCTAGGATGCAGCCAGAAAAAGTCATCAAGTGTCACAGCATAGAGAAGCAGGGTGATGTTTTGTTTTCTTAAGAGAGACAGACAACTCATTTCTAAATCCCTTAAAATTTCTTGGAGTGAAATTAAGAGACCGTAACATTCTCTCTGTCATGTAATCCCAGAAGTAAAATTAGGCTACCCCTTACACTTTTTATTATGGTACTTACAATATTTATTGCCAGTGTTTAAAGATACCTCAGCTCCTAATAGTTTACACCTATGTGAAAATTTCAGCTTTATCAAATAAACACATTTCTGGCTCTCTTGACTTGGTGTACTGCCACAACTGCCCATCTTCACTTCCCAAAGCAATACCTTTCATTGGTTCAATTTAAGATGGGTCATTACAGAAGCTATTTAGGGCAGTACAGGCCAAAATCCCTATTCCAAACATGAAAAAACAGCAAGTGCAATAAGGCTAAGCTTGCTCTCTCAAGCACTATTAACCTACCTGTTTTCTGACCATAGCTGATATCACCTGAGAGTCAAGTATCTCCTGCCACGGTCCAGCCTGCTGCTCCTGAAGGTAGAATCCTCCTGTGAACCTGGAATGTCTGAAGCCAGCCTGCCTTCCCTCCAGGAAGGCCCGGACTAGCGCACACTTACTCAGTTCTTGGCATTGAGCTTCTCTCCTCAGGTAAGAGCAGCTGGTTTGTGCTCCTCCCAGACAGGTCCCAAGTGTATTTTTTTTCCCGCCCCTTCCCATAGGGCCTAAAACTTGTTAGGAGTAGAGAGTCAGGCTGACTGTACAGGTTCTGTCACAGGAACATAAAAGTCTGCTTCCTACTTCTCCCAGCATTCAGATAGCTGATTTTCTGAGACCGCCCCCAACCACACAACTCATTAATACCTCTGTTACTGCAGGACAGAAAAATAAACTTTACAGGAGAGAATGGGATTCTTCTAGCTCATAAATAATCGATTTTTATAGATTCAAATGCAAGCATCCTTATTAGTAACGTGCTAGCTAAAAAAACCCCAAAACCAAAACCAACCAAACCACCCAAACGGAGTTATTATTTTATGTAATATTTTATTAACTTGTAGTTAATAATAATCCTTCTCCAAAAAGGAGCCTTACAAAAATTATTCTCCACCAAAAGAAGCTAAACTTTGGAAAAACACACAGATTGGTCTGTTTCTGAGAACAGTTATGAGAAATGGAAATGTTTGACCCTCTGTTTAGGAACCTCAGTATTTCTCTACATTGTTTCATTAACTCTATGCAGAATACATAACCAACCAGGTATCAGTCAATTAAGACATAGTAAGCGAGGACATTAGAATTCTTACTCAGAAACAGCAGAATGTAGTCCTCAAAGAAAAGGTGTAAGTGCTGGGAAATGAAGAGGGGGTTTCATACCCAGAGAAGGGCAGAACACAGAGGGGTCAATATTCCCTCCCCCTTCCTGCCCACACTCTATGGAGGTCAGGCAGGCCAGAGGCCCGGCTCTGCTTCCTCCTCACCCCCGCTCCTCCCTTCATTGCTGTTCCCCTGTGCTCCTTTACCATCCGCTCGCCACCTGCTCTCCAGAATCCACATCCATCTGCTGCTGGGAAGAGCCGGGGACCCCCCCTCCTGAGGCGGCCCTGCTGCAGGGGGCCCTCACGCACCTATCGCTGCCGCCATCGAGATGGGGTTGGATATAGAATTGTATACACTCGTTTTTTTGTGCCTTATCTCCTGCGTTACTCCCGTGCTTCTCATAGAGTAATTGTGTTTCCGTTTTAATTTCCAACGTCTCTGGTCCCTATTCCCTTTCTGTTTTCCCTTTGGAGGGTGGAGAGGGGGGGGTAATGGATAATAATTGTGTCCTCTGGTTTCTGCTCTGCCTAAACTGCTAAGCCATGAAAAGAGGAAGATTGCTAGTGAAAACTTCTATCTTACATGATGACAGAGAGACAGCTACAAAGAACTAGGTCAGTCATTTTGTCTTCTTTAATATCTTACCTTAGAATAAAAAAACAAGGCAGAACAATTTTTATTATACATTTATATTTCTCCTCTCCCCAGCTTTTTTTTTTTTCTGTCAGGAGGTCCAGGGGCCACATGCCATCAGGTGGGAAGCTGATTTTTTAGTAGGTCTGCAGACAAATTGGTGAATATCAAGAAGTGATACCTCTTTGATTTTCTCTGTATCTCACAGTAGAAAAACAAGTAGTTCTTGTGGGCGTCTGGGAAATGTTTTGAAGTGGAAAAGCCCAGTGAGTCCATTGATGGAACATAATTGATAGAGGAATTCTGACACAGTTAATAAGGAGGTTAGGGAAATGATTCATCACATCAATTGTTTATTCCAAAACAATCATTTTGATGTTATCAGATGTTAACATTCACTTTTAGTGAGCCCAGTAACAAACGATGATGTTTCAGCCAGCTTGTTTTTTCCCCCTTCTGTTCAGATATTTTAGCAAGTCTGAACCCTATGACTGTTACTGATGTACTTAGCTGAAACAATCATGTTAAAGGTGATACTTCCAAGTCTTGAGCAATGTTTTGCTCAATATTTAAATCTGATGCACTGAAAAGCCTGTATAAACTTCGCCCACCTGTGCATCTCAACTACTGCCATATCTTATCAGCCAAGTATATGGAAGAATTCCTTTTCCCAGGAAATAACTGTTAAATTGTCATTGCATTTTTATTTTGAGATGATAGCCAGAAGAATGAAGCTCTGATCTGCTCTTCAGTCCACACAATTCCATGGTTTTAGATTCTCACTGTTGCTATGCGAGGTAAGAACACTGTTTCTGTTTTTCTTTTAAACAAGTTTTTAATCAATTTGAAGTCTTTGAAGCTCCACATCACCTTTAAGCATAAATAGTGTCTACTTAAAAAATACGATTGACTACCATTGACTGCAGATTCTTGTGAAGGAATCCACAGAATCTAGCAAGGGTTTCTTCTATTTCCATGAACTATCATGCCTTTTTTCCTGAAAAAGAGAGAAAATACTCTGTAACCAAATAATTAGACAGAGGCATGGCATTCAGAAACACTTTTATAATTTTCTTCAGTGAATATTAATTTCTTCCAGTGTTGTGAATCATTCCTAGAAGACTGCTGCAGACTGCCTTATAAGAAGCTGGTACACTGCAATTTAATTTGCCACTCTCATTGTGTAATTGCTCTTGATTTTATAGACACTTTCCAGTTCAAGTAACTATCTAAAGGAAAAAAAGCATATACAAGAGATTTGGGAAAAGTTTCTTATTGGCACAAGTCTACTGAAACTGAAATACATGCTGGGAAGCTAGTTCTGGGGAAAAATTTTGGACATTCCATCACTTGACAGGATACTGACAGATAACTCTAACTGACTCAAAATTGTCAAGGAAGTAGATTTTTTTTTTTTTGTCTCCTACCCTGCTTTTTTTCCTCTTTAAAAAACATGGTAGCAGGGTAAAGAAGAGGGAATGCCTACATAGATGCTATAGATTAACAAATTAGAGAAAGTATGCTGTCTAGGAAGCCTGAAACTGTTGAGGCATTTGAACCACTAGGACATCATCAAGTTATTTACAATTGCACCATGTTGAAAAAGCCACTTGCTAACTTACAGCATGGTGCAACATAACTGGCAAACAGTATTTGCACACCACTGTACATATCATAATGTACATATTGTACATAACTGTACGATATAAAACCAGACTGATAAGATTCTGCACACAAGTTATAAAAAAAAAAAAATAATTAAAAAAAGTACAACACTGAGTTGCCTTAAGTCACTCCTATGGGCTCACCTGTCACTGTGAAGAAGTAGATGACTGTGGAACAGAACCCCCCAGAACAATACTATTTTTGTCAGTTAGGGTTTTAAGCACAGTTGTGGCTGGTGACTGTAGAATTTTACGTGAAAGCCGCATTCTACCATCAGTTGGATCACGTCCAAAATATTTAACCTGTTAAGAAAACAAACCACTTCAGTACTAACAAACTTGAAGCACTGTAAAGTACATTTTCCTTAAAAGGTGGTGGACTTTTTCTTTCCAATGTGATGCAAGAAAAGCCATGAACAATAGTCACTGTTTAGTCTGTATGCTGTCAAATTAATGTGTAGAGCAAGTATGACACTAAAACAAAATGAATTTTAAATGACCAGGCCTTCAGCCATCACAGAAAGGTAATCTGTTATAACCAAATATTTTTTCATAGACACAAAATTAAAAAATAAAATTCTAAAGTATGAACAGCCTTTAGTCAGCATTTTAAGCTTAAAAACTTACCTGAATTTCTTGCCCAACTTCTAGTCCCAGAGCACTAGGATGTTTAATCTGGAAAATAGTGTTTCAGAAACTTTAACATCAGTGTGATTAATTTTGCAAGATTAGTTATGAAAGTTCCTTGTTTTAGGGATTCTTTATGCTACACTTCAGTCATGGTGGCTAAACACTACCTTATGAGCAACAGGTTTCTAAATGTTACATAGAAAAGGGTATTGCAGATCCACAGAACCTGATGTGCATAAAAACATAAATGGTAGAAGTGTAGCATACATACTTAAGAGTCTGTTTTCAGCTTTCTAAGTACAAGCTTGAACAAAATGGTGCTGCTAATCCAGCTTTTAACATGAAAATAACAACACTGTGTGCATTACAGCTAAGGCAGACTGTTCAGTAAGCATTGATTAAAAATAAATGTGTCTAGGTTATAGTTGTTTAAGTGTGTATTACCTTTCTTTGATCAAGTTGTGAATTATGAAGTAGCACTGGTGTCATGTTTTGATACAGTTTTACCATCACTCCAGAATCTCTGCAACAAGAACCGGGATGATTATTTCAAAATACACTGGCAGAAGTCTGTATGTATTTTATTCTGCTTATTGAACCCAAAGCAAGCATTAAACTTTTCTGAAACAAAATTTTACTCCTCCCTTTTAAAAAAATCTTATATCAACCACAACATGTGCACTCAGTTTTCCTGGATGGAAAATCACAAGTGAAATACGCTGTCCTGAAGTAAGTCAGTCCTATCCAAAAAGTGTATCTAATTTTTGCAAGACAAATATTGTATTGATAAGTGAATAGCAAATTCCTATCATCTCTCTCAGGTACAAAGAGAAAAAAAAAGCCTTAGATTTATAATTTTCAGAGATATTCTAATAACTAAACTAAAATTACTAAAGTAACTATTAAGGAACAGAATATTCAACAGAGAAAATACGGGGAATGATGCAGGTGCCAATGTTAGCATAAATTTGCTATCTTAAATTATTTTACATCATATTTAGGTATCAGGAATATAGCTATGTAAATACACTAATTTCTACTTCAACTCTAGAGCAGTTTTTGTACCTTATTTCAGTTATTGTCGCTGTATAAACTGCACCAAATTCCAAATTAACTTCCTGCTGTAGGTGGGGAAAAGAGAACAGTAAGACAAATTCAAAAAATGCAGACTGAAAAAGCTGACAAAAAAAGTCTGTCCTTACATCATCTTTGCAGATTTCACCAATAAATTCTCTTGCTTCATGCATAGCACTAGGTGTGGGGGCAAACACAGAATAAGTCTCTTCATCCAGCTGACTTACAGTTACACCTTAGGAAGAGAATTTAATGAGAGCATAGGTGAAGAATAATAATTCAGTAAAGACTTGTGTGAAGCAAACTGATTTTGCACAGGCTCATTAAGATCTCAGTCCTAAAAATCTCAAATATTCTTCAGATTAGGCACTGGACAGCTTTACATGCAACTGAAGGGAAACCACATTACAGGTATGCTTCTCAAATCCATGGACTAACCTGTGTTCCATATAGGAACAGAAAATTATTATTATAAATCTGTTAGGACAGGAAAAAATCTTGAAATACTTGTTTTTATGAATGGATCTCTTTTATGAATGAGTTGCAGAGACTTTTAAAAAACTAACTTTTATTAATAGCTGATGGAAATCAAAGTGTTTCGGAACATAATAAAACTGCATGATAAAATCTCTTGTGGCTCTACACTGGTTAACAGACTGCACAGGCTTGCATGATTTTTTTTTTTCCTCTTTTTCTCTACCCCAGTCACTGTTAATCTAACTAGCCAGAGCATTAAGATAGTTTCAAGTCCAAAGCAGCTGGAGCAAAGCATCTACTTGATACTCCACAGACATCAGTCTTTAATTTCTATCTTTCTAAAACCAGGAAACAAGTAAATAAGTTTTATTATACTAAGCAACAAATGAAGTTATTTGTATTTACAAAGAAGTGTTCATAAAAGAAGTCTGATGCATTTAGTAGTATCACAGCAGAAATTCACCTCTTCTACCACATCTGAGTATTGGTTGACTATTACCTTCATCACATTAGAGATGCTAGTATGCCTAGTTTCAATAGTTTGAGTCATTTGAACACAGGTTTTTAGTAGTGCAGCCTCTCAGAAATACTTAAGACTTCGTCTACTCACTTCTGAAGGCAACCACAACATCAAGATACAGGCCTTATGCTAAGCGACCTGTCAGTCTGCTTTTATCTCAACCAAAGCATCAATTGGCCTGTTTAGGAAATGGTGATGAAAAAGGCATCAGCTTTGAATTTGGCACTTAATGCCAGGCAGGGCAAACCACCATGTTGACCAATAAAATTAATTTATTCCTGGAAATATAACCGGGTCAGGAAGCTTTTGTCCCACTACTCAATACCAGTTTAAGCCTCTGTGTATGATGTTGAGTTGGATTTCTAACAAACTCCAGCATGCTAACAGTGTACACAGGCTCTTCACAGAATCCTGCAAATATAGTTGATGAGCACTGTGGGAAAGAGCTCCATGTGCCCTCTTAATCACAGCAAAGTGGTATAGAGTTTATAGGAAGAGAAACTGCATAGATTTGATCAACACTTCTGCATATTCATGATCAGACTTGCTTGACTACACATCTTCCATTCAACACTATCTGAAACCCCAATGAACCTTTAACTGCCCCTTCTGTAAACCCTGAAAAGCACTGCTAAGCGTGTACCAAACTTCTGGGAATTCCTGCTGCAAGACCAACTGCATGCACTTTTACAAAGAGAATCTACACATCTAAATGTAGCTGCAGTGAGTTTCAACTAGCTCTTTAGAACACATCTCTTGTCAAGATACAGTGCAGACTCTGTACTGGGGAAAGCATGAGTCTAAAAACAAAGGCAAATCTGTTCTGCAGTCTGCAGCATAAAGCACTAATTTAAAAGTATCCTTTTCTCTTAATAGCTCTTCTTAATCTACTTATTAGGTTGTTTCTGCTGAAGCACAAATGCCAGTTCTATTGAGGTGGTCTACAAAACAGTAATTTTAGCTGCCTGTAGTTTATGAAAAGCCATGAAGACAACATGAAGATTCAGAAACAGCTCTGCTACCAAGACCCACTAGTTAAAACTCCACACTAGTAATATTCACATAGAGAAGAGAAGCTAACAACTCACTAGGACAAATTATCACATGAAGCAAAAATGACTTACCAGTCTGTGCTTGAAGTTTTTTCAAATTATAGGCCCCAGGACCAACAAATCTTAATCTTTTTGATAATGGAACGTGGATAGTTTCTGAAAGAAAATTTAAAAAACACTCCAAAATGCTAAATCTAATATTTTTGAAAGTCATCACAAAAAAAGTCACATTTATTTATGTTTTAATCTTGCGTAGTTACTTGTGTTATTTGCTGAATATAAAATTACATTCAAGAACTGAAGTAAAAAACATGGAATACAAGTACTTTGAGTGCAAATTACCATAAGCCGTAACACTACTGACATCTATATCCATTCTGACTTTGCAAGTTTCATGTAACTTCTGTTTAATGCTGTGTTGGGTTTTTTTGTGTGTACTATACTGCTCCACATAACAATATAAAAAAAATTAATCTCAAAAATCTCAAAGAAAAAATAACCCTATGGGGCAGGGGCAGAAACATACAACAAACATTAATTTTAAAAAAATTGTTATAAACAGCAGCCTATTGTTAAAAAGGTGACTGTAAGAGACAAATTCACATCAATAATACAGCTGACATTGCTAACATTACCTACAACTGGTCCACTCTCCTTTCTGTTAGGTCTGGGTTTTGCCAGAGTTTGGTTCATAATTTGTAAAATCTCCCGTTTTGCAGCTGTGGGGGTTAAGAGGGAAAGGAGGAGGGAAAAATTAAAGTGTTTTGCAGAAAATTAAATTAAATTTATACAGTTTTTATTTTAAGACACATAAACATCCATTCATAAAATCTGTCTCATGCCTTATTGCGTTATTTACCAGAGTAACTTTAACATGCAACATTCTGTTCTGTGCATAGGAAATGTACACATTCAGCACATTTATTTATTTATTTTATGCAGCCTAGAACACTACATATAGTTCTATGCCTCACTGTATTATTTAAATAAATCAGAGGGCCAATAATAGCAACAGGGTGTGGTTTTGATTAGTTATGATACATTAGCCTGGAACTTGAGCTGTTCTGCTTGAAGTGATTACTACTTCTCATATTTTAATAAGGGTCTTCTTAATAAAACCGTGCTATTCAAATCAAACTGGAAATTCTCTCTTACAGCTAGTTAAATCCTTGTTAAAGCTTGTAGCATCAGTTTTTCATATGGCTCAAGAATATTGTAGCTGTGTATCAGAATACAAAGAGCAGAAAATTTCCATAGTTAATAGAGCTGAGTTTATAGAAACGAGAAATCATTTGCTTTTCTTTTTGTAACATTATTCTACGGGATTTAAAAGAAGCCATGTAATAGGATCCTCGTGTGTCGGTCCCAATCCATTTTGGTGTCATGGTTAACACTTGACATAAGTAACTAGCAGCAGATGCCTCCCCTCCCTCTTCCAGCTTTCACCAACCAAAAGCAACCCAGAGTTTCAGTGCACAAAGCTACAATTCAGCCCTTCCTACATGTGGTAGTCACAGGGTGTTGAGAGGCTAGATCTCAACCATGAACTACTGAGACAACACAGACTTTTACTGACGTTCAAGAAGTCATTGCTCAAGGGAGATTTAAAAATTGGTGTGAAGATGAAGTTAGCATGGAGCTAACCACTGTTTTGTACCATTGTAGTCAACTGCTGACCATTACTATCACACCATCCATTTTAATAAAAAGTAATCTCCAGAAGAAGCAGATACTTTCACTGACACCTACATACAGTAATATGAAACTTAAGTGTAGCAGGAATGGCCTGGATTTTTGATGACTGAATGTTCTCCTCTGACATAAAATGCTGTTTACTTCTGAGGTCCCCATATTGACACGTAAAAGCTAACACCCAAACCAGATCACTTTATTGATGTTAGCAGCTTTTTTTACATTATGAGAATAAAAAATAATATTATTTACTTTAGTAAAACGTAGAACTTAATACAATTTAGCGTTTAGTATGATAAAATAAATGCTAATACAAATATGGACCTACTTGTAGCTTGCTGAATAGCTTCCATGACAATTTTCATTGGTATTCCTGGCAGTTTTAGATCAACCTAACAGGAAAACAGTTAAGTGACATCAACATGCAAGGAAAGCTTTTTTGGGTAAGTGTTTCATTTTAGTAAGTTTGAATGTTAGGATACCTGCAAGGCAGTTATTCCTTTACTAGTACCCGCCATCTTGAAGTCCATATCACCATAGTAATCTTCAATGCCCTACCAGCATAGAGAGAAAGAAGGCAAATTGGAGTAACTTTATCTTAATGTCAAGTCTCATTACACTGAAAGTACATTCTGTATTTCAGTAAGTCACAGAGTAGTTCTGCAGACCTGGAGTTACTTCCGAGACTCGCATATTTTCCTTCATCCTTGTTTTGCTGTTCATGATTAGCACTGTTCCTATCTCTCCTTAAAAGAAAGGGCTTTCATGGAGTAGTTGCTGGACAACAGATTCACAGTTTTTTTTACTATCAGTGGCTGCCACAGGAAGAAGCAGCAGCAGCATAATGTACATTTTTTCCTCCAGTAACTTTGTTAATTTGCTCATTATTCATCCATTATAGTGTTTTCCAGTAATATGGTACTGAGGACTTAGTTATGTCTTTCTTCTAAGACAAAAGACAAAAATTATTGGAAAGTGAGAGCTTAAATAAATAACTGGGTAACTAAAAAATAATCAGGACTGGACACTCCTGATTTTTTGAAATAAGAGAGGAGTTCAAGAGAAAAATCGAGAAGATAAAACTATTCAGTATTTCCACTGGAGTATGCTTTCAAATAGAATGGTTAGGACATTGCAAAAGAGGGCCATGGAGGGTATTTTACAGAATTATGCAGCAATAAAAGCAACCATGCTAGAAACACTCACCAGGATGTCCGTCAGCAAACGATAGTCCTCAATATCTCCTTTTTCCAGACTGCATTTGGTAACGAGTCCTATTGCTACACCTGCCACTGGACTTGATACTGGAACTCCTAATAGTGGTGAATAAAAATGAATTTTTATAATCTCTGGTCATTTCCAAAGCCTGTAACACATTATCATATGTGCTCCATCTTTATAAGTGCCATATTATGTACCTGCATCCATTAGTGCCAAGCTTCCACCACATGCAGAAGCCATGGAAGAGGACCCTACAAGAGTTAGAATACAGGGAAAGAGAAGATATTAAACATTGGTCAGAAGTACCTGAAAAAACCCCTTGCGAGTGGTATTCTTCAGTAACAGTTTGACAATGAAGTTGGTGACAGCTAGAAAGCACTGTGCAGTAGTACGCATAGTACAATAAATAATTGCAATTGGAGTTTTTCTGTAGTGGAACTACTTTTAACATCAAATGGGTAACATAGTTTGAATCTTTCATGAAACCAATACCAAAAAAGCTCTACAAACCTAGACAAGAGATCTATGGGTTTCATAGGAAGCTGCAAATGGACTCCTTTCCTTCCTCCACTAACCCCTTCTCCCACCCAACTAATCTTGCTACAGTGCTAGGAACTCGGAAGTGGACTTCAGGCAGATTCTTGCCAGACTAGGGAATCTGCAAAAGGTGAAATGGAGAGCTCTCTCCCAGACTGGGGAGATGGGAAAAAATATACAGACAGCCAGGAGAAGTCCTCTCTAAAGGCAGTGAGGGCACTGGCTCAGTCTGATTAAACATTGAAGAATAGGTATGAATAGATGCTTTATTTTCCTCACTCTGTAGCATGAAAATACTATTTTCTTAAGATCAGAATTTCTCTCTCATATTGATACTGTGCTGTTAGCCAGACTGAAAGAAAGTTCCTATGTTCATGACCATATTCATCCTTTTCATTTTAAGTATTTCAGGTAGTAGAGCTATCAAGATGAAGAAAGTTAAAAAATGAAATGTATTACCTAAAATGCCTACAACTCAAGTTTGTGAAAAACAAGCTTTTTAAAAAACCCAATACAGTCTGTAGCATGAGGTTAAAAATAAGAAAATTTTAATACCATTTGACTCTAAGACTTCAGAAGTAACTCGTATTGTAAATGGGAAATCCTGGGGAATAACTGGTTTCAAAGCTCTTTCTGCCAGGGCACCTGTTAAAAAAAACAAAAACCAAAACCACCAAGTGCTCCATAAATAAAAAAACCTCAGATAAATTATTAAAACTTAGAGCACAGAACTTCTGTAGTCTGAACTTACCATGTCCAAGTTCTCTTCTGTTCATACCAGTAATTTTGCCGATCTCATTTGTTGCATAAGGTGGAAACTACGGAGTAAGAAAATGTGCATACAGAAAATTAATAGTGGGTTGTTTGTTGTTTTTTTTTTTTTAAAAACATACTCTTAGGAAAAAATTCTTTGAAGTTTGGGTGCATCTCAAGGTAAAAACAAATTAAAAAAGAATAAAAAAGATAAGCCATATGACTTCTGTGAGTCACTTAGTTTGCAAACCAGGACTAGTTTAGGTAGTATTTAATAAATGTTTTACTTCCACAGAACAGAAGAGAATAAAGCATTTGCAAGGTAGTTAAACAACAACACAACAAGATTAATTCCAATTAAACCTGTTAAACAACATATCAGAAATCTTGTTTCTGTCATACAGATAATGGAACAAGATATGCCTGTTGCCTCTATGAAATAACTTTGGGCAAGTTCCAAAGGCTGAGAGAGAACCAAAATGTAAAAGCACTTACTATTGGTGCAGTATGTCAGCTGAACCAATATAGTTCACTAAATATAAAAGAGCAGGTTAATCCTGCTTTCAGTAATAAATGATTCTTTAGGAACTAACCTAACTTTAGGATATTAAAAAGGCTGTATAAAATGTCTATTTACAAATTATGTAGTACGTCTTAGGAAACCATCACTTTTGTCCATAAACATTGACATAATGGTATAAATTCACATTTAAATTAGAACTATTTTAGCAAATCTAGAGGTCATTTTTATCCTTGGAAGCGATGAATTTAATCTTTAAAAGCAAGACAGAAGGCCCTTCTGTGGATCATGCAGAAAGCTGTGACACAGTAAAACTCTCACCTCATAATGCAGCATGAAGTTTTTATCTTTTATTCCACTATTAATTAAAAACAAGAACCATGTCAAAAAAAGAGCAAACACACCTTTCATACAATAGGTAATATGCAAGATTTTATTTTGTTATTCTTACAGACCCAGTAAAAACAATGAATCAATAGATGTACTGATAACTCATATTTCCCCTAAGGTTTATATGCTGAAAACAAATTAAAAAGCATAGTCTGCAGGGAAAAAAAAAACAGGGTTTAATTGCTAAATTTCCCTGTCTGTTTGGAATAGAATAGGCCCTCTCAAGCTCTGTATGCTGGCATTGGTGTGTTTGAAGGAATAAAAAACCCAAACCAAAACAAAAAAACAACTTCAAGAACATCAGCATCTTACTGTATGCCATGCAGTAAGGTCTCAGAAGAAAAACTGAAAATCTTTGTAACCACAAAACAGCCCTTGGTTAAATAAAACTTGCGCTCAAAAAAAGTACATCAAAACTTGTCTCTTAGCAATAAAAACAAAAAAAGAATCTGTTAAGAAAGTTGTGTCAAGACTTGCATGCCATTTCTTACAAAGACAATCTCTCATTCATGAAGCAACTTACTGACTACAAATTAAACCCATCAGTAAACACAAATTAATTTCCAAGAATACCAAAACCAGAGAATATGGACAAACATTTCTAGGGCAAAAAATTTACCTAAAGCAAAGCTTACACATTAAAATACAAAATCTGGTGGGATGAAATAGCTGAACTGGGAAGAGGTTTCCCTTCTCCAATAAATTAGCTCTCAGCAATGAAAAATCTGTGGCATGCAGATGTCCTCGTTACATTGTAAGTTAAAATTCCTCAGCTCCATTAAAACAGGGCATAAATATTTTCACCCTCTAAACAATTTTGAGACAAAATGAGAATATTCAGATAGGCTGATGCAGTTAGGAGAAAAAACCACAACCCAACCACAATTATCAGCTTTTTTTTTTTTTTTTTTTGTCACCAAACTTGACAAACACAACAGCACTTCACAGGCTATGAGCATCAAACCTGTCAAGCAAAACTCCAAAACTTCTGAGAAATAGAGTAAGTGAACAGAATACATATCAAGTTCCCAATGTCATGATAAATACTTGTAACAAATTTCATCAATTGCTTTAAAGAGAGAGTTTTACAGATTCAGGAATAATTCACTATTTTTTTTCTCTTGAAACCAGACTGGTTGTCAATTATAGTACTTTCAGATTTCCAATGTGTCTATGGCATTAATGTCATAACAAAACAAAACAAAAAAAACCAAACCCAAAAAAACCCAAAAGCAACCAACCAAAAAAACCCCAACTACCTAAGCCCTTTGAAACAAGCCACTTTTAAAGTCTAATTTTAAATGTTTTTCAGTCTTAGTGAACACACATATGTTGAGGCCAAAGGAACTTCCATCAGATGTGCTTAAATGGTCACCCTTTTGTATTACCCCTAACAAAACCATTTAAGATATACATACCTCACTGCTGTTGAGATAACATCTGATTTTACACTTGATTCTATGGAGTCAAATGTAACTGTACAGAGAACCTAAAATAAAAAGACAGAGGGTAAATAAATTGCTCTTAAACACTTCCAGACCTGATCATCAGAAGAATTTGCAGCATATGTTACTTTAGCGGAGTAAAAGAAATAAATCACTGTTTGCAACTAACCATGTACCCTGTAATAATTCCAACCAGTGGCTGACAGTCTGCTAGGAAAATGAGCTATAAAATACAGAAGACTAAATCTTGAGTACAATCTTAATTCAATCCACTCAACATCTGACACTTGTAACAAGGAAGAGGAAAAAAAAATCTCACTGATGTGATTTTTTGTATGATTTCCCTTTTTAGTCTGGGTTACCTACCTGGGAACAAATGAAGTTCCTTTAAGTAATTTCTTAAGACATGCAGAATTTTGCACTGCCCTACATAACAACAACCCCTTGACTGAGTAACCCATTTTTCTAAAAACAGGGCTGTATTTCACATGAAAAGCTCTTGCTTCAATAATACTTTTAACATAAGAATCTGCAAAGAGGGGTGTAAAAGATATGTTTTAAGATTTATCGTATTACCAACCATTTTACCTTTAGCCATGCTGAATTGAAAAGCTTTCTTCTTAAACCACCTCCCACCAAGATAAAACCCAACCAATTAAAAATGCCCCAGTTCTGCCAACCTGAACCAAACAGGGAGAATCTTTACAGCTCCTAGCTTTGGTAACTAGATGGTTCCTAAGGAATTCTGAAGACACAACAAATGCTTACCAGACTCTTTTTCTGTGCACATACATTCAGAATTTACTGTTCCTCTAGCAAGTAGCTAAGCTTTGTCTCCTGTCTTAATGGATGTGGGTATATTTTATTTAATCTAAACTGTTTTCTATTGAATGTAAAGAAAGTGGGAAATTTTGCACTTAAGAGAAAAATACAAATCTCTCAGCTTTGGTAAATTATTTTATAACTTCTGATGTTTAAAGATACTACCTGTGTTTGACCTCTCTGAAACAAGGCTGATCCATGAAGCATTTTAAACATGTTCACTTCACATGTAATATCTCTGAGGGAGGTCAAGTCTCTTCCATCACACCTAAAGTTACAAGGCGAAATTATGAGACCAGTGAAAATAAAGTCTTGGATAAAAAGCTGACAGAAATATTATTCAGTAGGAGTTTGATATACTTACCTTCTATATTCATTCAGAACAAGATTTCTAAAAATATCCTTTGCAACCACATTGAAAGATTCCATGATTTCATAAGGCTCAGCTTCTGGAAATTTTTCTGGGTATAAAAAAAGAAAGTTGGAAAATGTATTTTATAACACTTTTACTAAATAGCTTGGCCAAAGAGCACACTGGAACTCTAAGTAGCACTAACACTACGTAAGCATCTCTAATTTATGAAGAAGCAAAAAATAATACCTTTCAGCTGTTCTTCTGTTTCAAGCCTTATTTTGTTAATTGCTTCATCTCTAGAAATCTAGAACACAGTATTTGCAACCAGTTAACTCTACAGGGCAGTATAACAAAGGAGGTTTTGGTTGTTTTAAAATTCTGTAAAAGTCAAGGAGTGATAGGATCATCACACAAATCCAAAAATCAATAATGTCCTGCAAACAAGTATCATTCTGGTAGATAAGAATTTACATAATAATTTATTATTAACACAGCATATACATGCAGAGAAGAAGACATCTTTTAATTTTTGTTTAACATAAGTCTTACTACTGTTTCATGATGTTAATTAAAAAATAATTGTATCATGTTTGATTACTTACTTTATCATGGCTAGAATCTGTGAACACAGCATAGATCTTGTTAAAAGCAAGTCTTTTGGAAGAAAAGAAAGAATTTTTGAAAACACAGCTTGAAACCTACTTATATAATTAATTTCTTTTGAAGAGTAAATGTTTTCATTAGTAGTGTAAAAGCAACAGACAAGTACAAACACAGCTAACTCCAGGTGTCCTTCTGCCTGTGCTCCTGCCACTTCTCCAAAATTCTTTACTGCTTCCAGAGCAAGACTCACATAGGTCAACACATCCTGACTCCTCTTCTCACAAGTCACAGTCATATTAACATTTACAACACTTTCAGTAAGTACTTTTATTAAGTGTAAAACAAAAGCTGAAGTCCCTGTTCCTAAGTTGCTACAGAAGACACAGCAAGTAATTCTGAACATTCAAAACATGCCATTTTGTTAAACCCTCCCCCAAAACTACCTAATCAGAGCTCATAAAATAAACCTGAAAAAAGCTTCTTGAGTCACTTTTCAGGATTTACATCAAAATTATTTGTTTTGAACTTACTTCTTTGCACATTCCACAATCTCTTCAGGAGCCACAAACAACTTCTGAACAGTTCTCTTGACAGCACCTTGTTCTTTCACTAGCTGTTGAATTCCCTGAATTATTTGCTGGGTATGCTTCACCCCTACTTTTATTGCATGACAGAAGTCTTGTTGCAATATATTTTCAGCAGTTGCTTCCAACATAACTGTCAATGGAAAGTTAAAAATCAAGTAAATACTTTTTTATTGTTCAATAGGAATCTAATTCAATTGAGAAAATACAGATTATCACTAAACTGAATAAATATAATGGAATTTAGTTTATCTAACAAAAAAAACCCCCTAATTTTTAATCCCCCCTTCTATTGTTTAAAAATAAAAAATTCAAAATATCTGCAAAAGGGCTCCTACTTGATTTTCAAATCAACACATATTAATAATTAACCTACTCACCGACTTGATTCTGTGGAGCTCCAGCAACAACTAAATTTAAAGCACTCGAAGACATCTGCTTGCGAGTTGGATTGATAATAGTTTCTCCATTGACCAGTCCTACCCTTACTGCACCTACAAAGAAGCTCCAGAAATTTATTATTATAATAAGGATGGTCTTTAACACATTATTTTACTTTTTAAAAATATGCATCTGAAAACAGTGAACTGAATCCATTACTTCAGTTAAAACATTAGCACGTTAGCTATGTAGTAAGAACAAATCTGTAAGACAAAATTATCTACTCAGATTTCTTTTGGGTAATATTACTTTCAGGGCATTTAATGCCAAATAGTGTTACACACAGGGCTGTAAGCCTATTGGCTTTTTAAAAGTCATTAGAGGATGTTTTTCAGAAAAAAGGCAGGTGAAGGGAAAATACTGCTAGATAGGTGTTCTTGGCTAAATTATTCCTCTTCCCGTAAAATATTCATAAGGAAATAAATCTCTGAGTTCCTGAAGAAAAAAGTATCCTCATCCAACTGCTTTCTAAACCATGCTTCTTGAGAGTAAGTTTCTCTAAGAAAAAAAAGTCTCTATAACATATTACTTCTGAAATATAAATTCTTCCAGAAGCATATTTAGTCCAGGAAAACATGCTTTGAAGTGAAATAATCCATTGTACAGTTATCTTCAATACCTGACAAAAAATAGTAGACTTTACATTCAGGTTCTTGCTAAAAAAGGAAGTGTGTACTGTGGTCTAAGTCTTCCATTCTGTTGAAGTAATCCATAATGTCGGAATATTTACTTACCAATGGGACCATTCCATGGGATATCAGATAATGCAAGTGCTGCAGAAGCTAGAATGAAGAGAGAAAACTGTATTAGAAAAAAATGAATCATATTAAAATCATGCACAAGCAATAATTTGCAGCAGTCTTCTTACCTCCATTAATTGCCAGAACATCAGGATCATTGACACCATCTACTGCTAAAAGATTACAAAGGATCTGGCATAAGATAAAAGACAATGAATAATTTTGATCTATATGTTCTTATTATCTGTCAACAAAAAGCTAAGGACAATAAAACAAAATATTCCATCTATTTAAACAAGCTTATTCTGCAAATTAAAAATTGTTCAGGTACTTAAACTAGAAAGTTTATGAGAAAAACACTAACATAGTATCGTATAATATAACGTACTATTAGCTTTTTTCTTCCTCTGTTGTACAAAGGATATTTGATTTTGTTCCATGTATCTCTGCAACAATTTGGAAATTAGCTCGTAATAAAAATACTTTAAGACATGGACATAAACTATGCAGCAGAATTACACCATTAGACCCTTTTTCAAAGTGTAAGCCTCTCCTGGGTGCAAATAAAAATATTTTTTCTTAAAATAGTGCTTTCATTGTGTGAAACTTTCACTGGTTGTAATCAGGTTTTCCATTCTAGAGGTTAAGGACAGTAAATGTGACCTACCTGTGTATCATAAAAGTAGCCTACTGGAAAGAGTGGTCTGATTGACCGATCTGCAAAAGAAGTATTCAAAGTCTAACATGTATTTGGGTTTCAGTAAGTAGTATTCAGTTAGTCTTGCAATAACCACAAAAAAGCCTGACAGAATGGTTTAAATGACAGAGTGGTTTAAATGAAACACCTAAAGAAGCAGGCAAGAGAAAAGGCAAAGAACTGAGGAGGAAGTGCAGCATGAAATCTAATAAGCTGTAAAATTTCAACAGCACTCAGGCTAAAATAAGAGGTAGCTGGGTAAGCATACCCACTGCCAACCAAGAGAAAATTGGAAAAATAATCTATGCTTTAGGATATAAGTAATCTTTTCAACAATATTTCACCAGAGCATCTTCAATGAAGAGACACAGTCCTTCAAGAAAATAAAGAAACAAAAGCATGGTATCTTCAAAATGCTGCCTTACTTCTATTATGCATAGATTTTCTTTAAGTTTTATTTCCATCTGAAGAGTACATGACTTTGTGTAACAGCCCAGGCTCTCATAGGCTGTTCCCTCTCCTAATTCTCTACATTGCTGTCCTAAAATGCTGATGTAGTTTTATATAAATGCTGAATTTCAAGGTATTATCTTATTCATGAATGGAGACAGCCATGATGGAGATGACTTTTCAAGCAGGATCAAGAGGGGGAGGATGAGGAGGTACCAATCACTAAGCCTGCAGAAACAATAAAATCTGCAACCAGCAGTTATAAATTACTCTCTCTTTACAAACATCCATGAGGATATTACAGAATATCTAGAATACACTGTAAATCACATGTTGCTCCCTACCTATTACTCTGCTTGTGAGAATTTCTTTATCAGTGGAGCCAAGTTCTCTTCTTAGATAGTTTGTAGGAATCCTTCCAGCTGCAGCAGCTTTCTGACGATAGTCAACCTTTTAAAATAAAATGGGGATTCCTTAAGACAACAGATTACTGATTTCAGTGCCACACTCAGTTTAAACACTCAGTTTAAAAGGGACAGCTCAGAAGACCTTTAGTCCAATTTTCCACTGAGAGCAAGGACAAGTCTGAATTCAGATGACATTTCTCAAGGCTCTGTCATGATGCCCACCCAAACAGACCCTCTCATTCCCTAATCACATATATAATGTCCAACCAGTCAGTCCCCAGCCTGAACTGGTGTAAGGCACTAATGCACCCCAAGTTCAGGACTTTGTGCTTATAGAACTTTAGAAGGTTCCTGTCAGCCTATTCTTCCAGCCCCCTCTTTCTCCCCTCCAAATGGAAGCCCTGATTCTGAGCACATCATCCCCCTCCCACCAAGTCTGGCATCATCTGCAAACTTGAGAGCAGGAATTCCAGGTCACCATACAAATTTGAAACAGGCTCTGACCAGGGCAGACCCTTGAGGAATTCACTGTGATTCAGCCTCAAGGTCGAACGTGAATTATTAACCCTTAATAATCACAACACTTCAAGCCTCTTTCCCATATCTAAAAGATGCTGTCTGAATGTAGATGTTGTAGCAGACAAAGTTGACAAGGCTTTTGTGGGAAGCCTTGCTAAAGCCAAGGCAGACACCATCCACTATTTATCCCTGATCCATAGACTGCTATCCTGAAGTCCAAGGTCTGTAGTCTGCTACTCCCATTCCTCATTCCCCCTCACCATCTTGAATTCCACTATTTAATGATTACTGCTGGGAAGGCTAACTACTGACGATCACAAAACTAATTTTATCACGAGTACTTACCACTAATGGCATAAACTGAGATGCAGAAGGCTTGGTTTTACTGACTGCTGTGACCATTACTGCAGTATCACCTAGCTGGATAAAGAAAAAAACCAAAACAAAACAAATTGAAATTGCTTGCAATAAAAACATTGTCTGAAGTTCTAAACTTATTATCAAACTAAAACTCCAGAATATTCTTTGCAGAAAACCACATAAAACCGTGCTTTCACATCACTGTTTTTGCTTTTCAAGCATTTTTTTTACTACAAAACAGTGATACATTAAGGATTAAAATGACATTTGAGGATCTATATCCTCTTAATAGCTTCTGATGTCCTACTAATGCCTGTGAGACCCAGAAATTTTAAACAATTTCTTGCACAAATTTAATTTTTTTTTTTTTACCTGAACAACAGCAGATCCATCAGCAAACCTAGCAAGTTTTCCAGAAGACAGTTCCATCTTTCTATTGGAAAGATATAAATATGTTATCATGGTGACTTGAAATACATTTTCCAGTAACAAATTCTGCATTCAGGTACATTTACTGTATATCATGTTGGCCACACTTCGTATTAGAGACAAAAGTCCTCATTAGATATGAAAATTGACAATCTCCAACCATAAATGACCAAATCCCCTTACTTGAAAAATATGCTTTTGCTTCAACTGTCCTGAATCTTTGCACCTTGATGCAAAGACTTGCAGCCACATCAGATACCACTTGAAGTCACACCTAGGGCTTTGAGGTAAAATGCTTTGCTGGCACTAGAAGATCAATCACCTGCCTGCTCAAGTTGGGGTTCAGTCTTGCCAGCAGAACACACATGTTCACACCTGCTGTGCCCTCATAAGAAAGGGGGAGCTGCTTCTGATTCTTATCATGTGATGATTTTGTTTGGAAAGGACCTTTATGATATCTTCATCATGTTCAACCATTAACCCAGCACTGCCCAGGCGTCCACTAAACTATATCCTCAAGCACCACATCTATACAGCTTTTAAACACTTCCAGGGTTGGTGACCTCCCCACTGCCCTGGGCAGCCTGTTCCAGGGCCTGACAACCCCTGTGGTGAAGAAATCTTTCCCTGGGGAGACTGACTCCTTCTCCTTTCAGGAAATTGTAGACAGCACGAAAATCTCCCCAAAGCTTCCTTTGCTCCAGACTGAGTAACTCCGGTTCCCCCAGTTGATCCTCTTAAGACTTGTGCTCCAGACCCTTCCCCAGCTCCTCTGCCCTTCCCTGGACATGCTCCAGTCCCTCCATGTCCTTCTTACAGTGAGGGGCCCAAAACTGACCCTAGGATTCGAGATGCAGCCACAGCAGTGCCCAGCACAGGGGGACAATCCCTTTTCCACAGCTGCAGAACTTTCTCTTCCATACAGGAAACAGAACAAAACAGACTTCCCTTTCCCCCACCCTGACCGAGACACATCGCAGATGGGTGCCAGCAGCAATTTCCCCAAGGTTTGCTTAACCCCACACCCCGGACTGGTCCCTTCGGCGACTCTGGGACCCCGGAGGCCGCTTGCCTATAGAATCATAGAATTGGCTGGGTTGGAAGGGACCTCAGAGATCAAGTCCAACCCTTGATCCACTACCACTGTGGTTACCAGGCCATGGCACTGAGTGCCACATCCAGTCTCTTTTTAAATATCTCCAGGGACGGAGAATCCACCACCTCACTGGGCAGCCCATTCCAATGCCTGATCACCCTCTCTGTAAAGAAATTCTTTCTAATATCCAACCTAAACTCCCCCTAGCACAACTTAAGTCCATGCCCTCTTGTCTTGTTGAAAGTTGCCTGGGAGAAGAGCCCAACCTCCCCCTGGCTCCAGCCTCCTTTCAGGGAGTTGTAGAGAGCGATGAGGTCTCCCCTGAGCCTCCTCTTCTCCAGGCTGAACACCCCCAGCTCCCTCAGCCTCTCCTCACAGGACTTGTGCTGGAGTCCCTTCACCAGCCTGGTTGCCCTCCTTTGGACCTGCTCCAGGACCTCAATCTCCTTCCTGAACTGAGGGGCCCAGAACTGGACACAGGACTCGAGCTGTGGCCTCACCAGGGCTGAGTACAGGGGCAGAATCACTTCCCTGGACCTGCTGGCCACGCTGTTCCTGAACAGCCTAGAACTGGTACCGACAGCCCCTCCTCAGCCAGCGCCGCATCCCGTTCTGAGGGAGCGGGGAAGCCCCGGGAGGCCTTCCTGCCGCTACCTTACCCCCTCCTCAGGCCGCGGAAAGCCCCTCACCTGCCCCCCACCTCCACCGTCACGGTCCGGCCCGCCCCGCGTTCCGCCGCAGCGCCTCGGGCGGGGGCCAGACGCAGCACGAAGCCCCCCGGCAGCAGCAGCCGCCGCCATCTCCCCCCAGCCCCGCTGCCCACGGCCAAGCCGCCCAGAGCAGCGCGCCGACAACCCGTGGCGGCGGCCATCGCTCCAGTGGGTAGGAAGCCGCCACCCGATTGGCTGCCACCGGCGGCGGGGGAGGAAGAGACTGCGCAGTAATCTCGAAGCGGATTGGCTCCTGTACACCGCGGGTTGGTTTCGATTCTCCATCCCCGGCGTCTCCGCACGCACCTTGGCGGAACCCTGCCGGCTACGGCAGCCGAGGAAGGCCAAGCGGCGCCGACCGCGAAGTCGGCCCTGTGCGGGGCCTGTCTGAGGATTCTGAGGCAAAAAGTGTCAGGAGAAGCTTCGTGACGGTCCCTCGGCTTTAGAGCCCAGCTCAGACTAAAATTTAGGGGTCTGCAACCCAAACAGGGGCGCAGACTGAGGGAGAGGACACCTGATCCAGGGCTTCTGCCTCAGGTCCCCTCCTTGGCGCCTCAGGAGAAACTCCATGGCACCTTGGCGCCATTGAGGCCTCCTCTGCCTGCCTCGGGCTCAGCAGCCGCCTCAGCCGGCCTGGAGAGGCTAGCGAGCGGCCTGGTGTGGAAAAGGTGTTACCTCTTATACATCAGTCAGTCTAAAATTCCGTGCTCTTGCTTCAGAAGCGCTGGCTGCATGAGTCAATGTCAGCCAAAAGGAAAAATGTGTCCATTTTTAATTACTTGACCCAAAAGACCGTGTTCCGTGCCTCTTGTTTTCAATGCAACCACGCTCCTCCTGCCTGCATTTCAAAACAAAGAGTTGTAGTTAAGCCCCATTAATCCTTTTTAGTAACTAATCTTACATCTTTATTAATGATAGATCCTGTAGCGGGGCCTGGCACCTGGAGGGCAGCAGCAGTGTCCAGATTGGCACCAAACTTCAAGGTCTCAGCTCCAGTAACCAAAGGGGTCTCTCCACAGAGCCATTCCTCGCTTTTCTCCTCGGTAAGGCAGGAATAGTAATCCTTAGCAGTCTTTTAAGCTAGGAATGTAAAAAATATTTTTCAAAGTGCAAGAGGAGGGCTACAACAGCTGTTATTGCTTGTCACAGAGACTTGCCAGTTTAAATATTTGTTGTGCTGTTACATGGTCAGAGTGCAACAGAATGTTATGCTTACAGGACAGTGGTTTTTTTTTCAAACAATTATTCCTCAGATAGACTGTTGCTTAGTTGTATAATGCCAAAGGGATTAGCAATTACTTAATTATTATTTATGCTTATGTAATGTGATCATGGAGATCCGATCACCCCCCAACAGTGTGATCCATGCAGGATTTATCTAATATAAACTGTCATGTTTCATCTTAAACGCATCTTTCATCCATAGTTAACAATTTAAATTTGGGCAATATTTGTTTAAAATTAATGCCATCTATTACTATTTTGATTTTAATGTTATCTTGGCGTTATTTGTTGTTTAGTAACCTTTTCTGTTTACTTAACTGGATTTTTCTGTTAAAGCTGTATTTATAGAAAACAGATTCATTGGGAGAACAGTCCAACTAATAATTTTTCTTCTATGCCAATGTGTTTCTTATCTTTTTGGCAAGACACAGAAGAGAGAAGTAAGATGAGTGATCCAGAAATTTAATATTTGGCCTGGTCAAAAGGACCATTAGCTTTATCCGAATTCAGAATTTGTTGGTGCAGTTTTATTTGGTACAAAAATAAATTAAGTGGCAAAACAAGTATGTTCACCATGTTTGCCTGAATTCACATTTGCTTTGCTGCTGACAAACAGAGGATTATTTGGAAAGAGCTTTATGTCATTTATTATTCATTAAATTTGCTGTTCTCTAGCTCATGGCAAACAAGCATTCAAAGCCCTCAACTGTTATAAAAATGTATTTGATTTTGTAAGTGTGATAAAAGAGTGGTGGGAAGCATTCATGCAACACGAGAGAATGAGCAACCCAAATGTTATCTTCTGTTAAGCACAGAAGGATATTACTTGGAGCTTTTGAAGTTTCAAATGGGGAAGCCAACATACCCAAAGCAGAGAATTCCATGATGCAAATGACAAGCAAAGAAGAGACAGCAAGGTGGCATTTCATGAAGAATGAACACGAAGTGGTATATGTATGTTAAGGCTGAACAGACTGATGTTGCAGAATTTGGAATGAAGGTGTAGACGAATATATAAGGATGGCTTGGAAGTGATCTAGAAGTTCGTATTTTTCAAACAGGTAGTGCTCATTCACCATGAAGGATAAGACTTCAGTATTACTTTCCTTCAACCCTTTTGTTGTCAGCAGGAAGCAATATACAGCAACACTTTTGCATCAGCTCTGAATGTTTGACACTTTGTTTCAATAGTTTCTATTTAAAAGAAACTGTGACATTCTGTCCTCCTGACTTCCGGCAACTTCTTCTGTCACACAGTCCTAACGTATTCCAACATAGTTCTGAGATCTTAGAGAATTGCCATTACTTGTAAACTCTTGAGAAGCAGCCATGCAAAATATATCTTTCAACTTTTAAAAAAAGACATTCATCCACATTACTGTACCAAAGACTGAATTCTATAGCTCAGATTATGTATGGTTATAAAAAAAAGTCCGGAATAAACATTGAAAAAATGTTTTTCAGATGATGATTTTAAAGACAGTGATTAACCTTGTTATTTTTTCCATTTGAACATGCATTAGACAAGTCAAACAATTCACAAACAGCAGTGAGCATTGAAAATAGATCTTATGACTTAAACCAAAATTATTACATAGCTTTTTCCACATCCACCAAAATGAGAAGCCTAAAGCATACATGCTTCGTAACTATCATGGGCTAGCATGTTATGTCCATACCACTGTAACAGAAAAAGGATACAAGTACAGAGATATAGTTCAAAATACTAGGCAGCAAACTAAGTTGATGTTTAACCCCAGGAAAAAGCAAAAATATTATTCATTTGTTCAGCAAGATTTGCACTTTTTCTCTCTCCATTACTTTTTTCTTCTCTCTGGTATTCTTTTCTGTCTGGATCCATATTCAGTTTAATAATAATAATAGTAATAATAATAATAAACACCACCCAAGAATACACCACTTTAATTTCTCCATTCCTGTCTCACTCATGTAGTTTGGAGAATAAGAAAGAGGTTTTTTCTTCCAAACTTCTGCTTTTGTGCAGCGGATGTTAATAAACTGGGAATAAACCTGTTTTGCACTGGAACTTCAAAATTGTGGCTTATGAACCACCCACCAGCATTTCAGCAGGCAAAAAAATACTGAAAAGATGTTCTTAAGTCCTGCTTAATACAGTTGCTTGATTTTTTCATACTCTGCATGTAGGACACCATGCTGATGGGATTACATTCCCTAATTAACCTCCACAAATACTCAGGTCTCACTTGGAGAGATTGTGCTTAACTATGTTTCCTATTGTTGTCTCCCTAAATGAAGACTGAATGTGGCTAGTTGATGGTCCATGCACCATGGACTGAAGACCAGCACATTTGGACTCCTCCTCAAGAGGAATAACAAACTCCTGAGCCAAGGGACCTCTGTTGTCAACGCCCTACCCACAGATGTTCAGCAATCATAAATAAGGGCTAATCTCAGCTCTGGTGACAGCACATATGGAGATAGATTTCTCTTTGCTGTTTTATTGAAAATGAATCCATCCAAAGGCTTAAGGGCATGCTGAAAATGCTAATTAAAGTTTGTATGCATACTCTTGGAACAATATCTGGGATTAAAACCCCTCCCGGAATTTTTCTCCACCCAGAAATTAGAGATCACCCAAGCAGACTTTTCTCTCCTGGAAGCCTTGAGATTGGGTTGGGTTAACCAGGCAACCCTTGAAGCAAACCCCACAGAGAGCCTGGAGGTCAAAATCTCTTCCTGTGGGGGTGGTTGTTCCCTTACTGCTGCAATATGTATATTTCCCCTGCCAGAACTGCTCCCCTGAGCACTACCAGACTCTTTTCCTATTATCAGTCTCAGTAGCTGTGACTGCCACCATCAACCCCATTTCTTGCCCTGTGCAGAAGGATGCCCAAAATACACATTCTGCTTCCATGAGCTGTGTCTTTGCACTTAACTAACAAAGTTACTCTGTTTGAAAGCAAGAGGAATCATTTGGAAATGGAAAAAACCCAAACCAATCAACCAAAAGCCACAAAACCAAAACAACCACAAAACAAATAACAACAACAACAACAAATAAAGACCAGTGTGAATTCCTGTAGTTATTTAGCATAAAAAGCTTTATCCTGTCAATAATGTTTAGAATTAAATCTTAGTAGCTGTTTTTTGTAAAATGGAACTGCATAGTAGATATTTCTTTGCTACATTTGAAAATTTAACCTCCGTAATGATGCACAAATGTAAATTCCTTAAAGAATATTACATTGTTTCTTTATAATTCATGGATATACGTATATAAAAAAGTAATGTCCACGTATTTTAAGAGAAAGGCAAATGTAGAACCAAATTCTAAAGCAAGAGGCAGCTACCATTTTGCACACACTCTTTCACTGGATGGCTTCTTTTGGCTCTGCTTTCTCCTAAGCTCAAATTTAGATGCTAATTTATAGTATAAGATTAAAGTGACCTCCTTAAGTAGTTCTGGCATGAAGTTACATGCACTGACTAATTTATTTGGCTGACAAGAAGCTGAACGTGAGCCAGCAGTGTGCCCAGGTGGCCAAGAAGGCCAATGGCATCCTGGCCTGGATCAGGAACAGCGTGGCCAGCAGGTCCAGGGAAGTGATTCTGCCCCTGTACTCAGCCCTGGTGAGGCCACAGCTCAAGTCCTGTGTCCAGTTCTGGGCCCCTCAGTTCAGGAAGGAGATTGAGGTCCTGGAGCAGGTCCAAAGGAGGGCAACCAGGCTGGTGAAGGGACTCCAGCACAAGTCCTGTGAGGAGAGGCTGAGGGAGCTGGGGGTGTTCAGCCTGGAGAAGAGGAGGCTCAGGGGAGACCTCATCGCTCTCTACAACTCCCTGAAAGGAGGCTGGAGCCAGGGGGGGGTTGGTCTGTTCTCCTAGGCAGCTATCAGCAAGACAAGAGGGCATGGTCTTAAGTTGTGCCAGGGGAGGTTTAGGTTAGATATTAGAAAGAATTTCTTCATGGAGAGGGTGATCAGACATTGGAATGGGCTGCCCAGGGAAGTAGTGGATTCTCCATCCCTGGAGATATTTAAAAAGAGACTGGATGTGGCACTCAGTGCCATGGTCTGGTAACTGCAGCAGAAGTGGATCAAGGGTTGGACTTGATGATCTCTGAGGTCCCTTCTAACCCAGCTGATTCTATGATTTGTTTTATTTTTTTTTTTAAGTGGAATCCATCACACAAGCCTGAAAGCAACTCATGGGGAATGACAAAGATAGCATTTTCCTATGCTAAGGAAAATATGTCCTCTTAAGACATCTTTATCCAATGAGTTCACTGTAAGCTAGGGAGAACAGTTGCAGAACGCAACTCATGCCAGCATTAAATAGCCCAAACGGCCTGTTCATATGCCATGCTTGAGCATGTAACTTTTTTTTAACTGCTAAACATGTTTTATCAGGATACACAACTCTCATCCTCACTTTCTAAAGAAGTCTTAGGACTGTACATTGAGATTTTAAAGCAACTTCTTTTCTCTTTTACTTGATTTTACTCCCCTATTCTTGTCATGCTTAGCCCTGCTTTACTTCCCTGTTTTATCTCTTGTGATAGCTTTCAGGTGCTACTAGGTTTCCTTAATTTGCATTAGCTCTTGTTGTTACTTGAGTAATTCTCCCCATTTTCTCCAGAAGAATAATTTGGATGAACTTAGCACTCAAACCTCCCATGACAGGTGGATGTAATCTTTTATTTGAATGAGGGATTTTGGAGCAAAAATAAGATGGTGGGCTGATTGCATTAAACACCTCAGGCACATCCATTAGCCTTCTGGCTTGCATTATCTTGTTGGAGCACCTGTGGCTTATTCTATTTTAGGGCAACCCTAGGCTTGCTTCATTTTTTCCTTCCTCTCCTGGGTACCTATTGGGGAGGTACCTGGGGACCTGCTTTGCTCCCTGTATGGGAAGGAGGTGTGATGTTAGGAGCACTGTGTGTGCCTTGCTCATGTTAAAAGAGGATCTATTCAAACAGAGGATGTAGGTTCCTACCTTCAAGCCTGGGATCCTCTTGAATGTTGCTGGCCTGCTGAAAAAGTTGAAGGTATGTACAACAAAACATTTCTCTTAGGTGTTTGAATCTATAATAAAGCATTTTTTTTCCCCAGAAAAGGGATTTCTTAAGAAGTTGGGCATATATTTTTTTTTTATTAACTGAGTCCTAAGGAGTGTGAGCAAGTGTAAGCAAGGCAGAAGATTTATTGATTGTCAGAGGAAATTTTAAATTTTTTTTATTTCTCCAGGAAAGCTATTTGGATGTGCCAGTGAACAAACTGTGTATATATATATGTAGACCCAATACATTTGCAGAAAGTCTGATACCCACAGGGTAATAGTTGCATACAATCTCTCATGCTACTTTTCTTTTGAGTAATAAACTTCCAGCATATTTGAGTTATGATTTTCATTAAAGTGAAATCTAAAATTAGTAAAACAAAACAAAACTTCAGGAAAACAGTTGCTATTTTCTTTCAAATTGTGGGAGAAAACACAACTGACAAAACAACAAAGACAAGACAGGGTCCTCACTTGAATTAGTGGAATGCAACTCCTTGTCCCCCTGGGATCTCCTTTGTCCTGTTTATTGTATTATGTTGAGAGTAAAACCATCTTATGTTCAGCAACCCATTTTCAACCAAGGCATCCTCTATGGGTTATGGTGTACCTTCTTTTCAGCACCTTTAATGTATTTGTTCAGTTACTGAAGCAGAGGTATAATAGTTTCTGGGAGTTGCAGGTTTGGGTGCTTTGTTACTTAAAGTCACCTCAATAAATTTAATCTGATGTTTTAATTCCAGTTTCTTATAAAATCATTATCTGCACATGCTGTAGGATTGTGTTAACACAGGTTTCCATGCCTTGCTTAAAGGAAAATTAATTCCTATAACAAAATTTGTCCTCTGAAAGGAGTTACCTTCATGTTTTGTACCATCTTCTGTTGAGCTGCTTTTTCTTTCACCAGCTTCCCTGGAAACTGGTATTCCCTGCAGATATTTGTAGTTGGTGTTTGGGGTAGGCAGCGATGTAGGGTTCCTGTTTTTTGGGCTACCACTCCTGTGCTCTGCTGGTCACCTGCAGCCTGTGGCTGTGTGTGTGGAGGAAGGTGGGTCACCTCTGTGTGAGCAGGATAAGGCTGGAGATATGGCTGCCATTTTGGGTACAGCTGAGAACAGATTATTAGAATTGAATGGTTTGCTATAGTTGAATAGGAAATCCTAGTTGTAGGAAAGACTGTTTTGTGTTTAAAGTTATGGGTAAAACGGAATCACTGTGTGTTTACTTATTAAGTACCTGTGTGGACCCATTTTTTTTTTTGTTGTAGCATTTGAGATCCTGCAAATACTTCTGGCTGAGAGGATGCCTTGCAGAGCTCAGTAAAAGGCTGTAAAATCTACCTCTCTGATAACAAAGTTTCTCTTTCCTGCAGATGTGTGTTTAATAATCTTTGCCCTCTCTAGGAAACCAGAGCAACTGTAGTGAGGGTCACTGTTTTTAAACAGGCCATCAGATAATAATGTGTTTCATCCAGAGCAGAGTGAACCATCACATTTTCATTTTGGAGACAATCCTTTGTGTTACATGTTTTTGGAAGACTCTTGTGGGGTGGTGTCTCATCATGCCCCAATCTTTCCATGGTGTATAAACTGAGACTGCCTTGACTACATTTACAGTAAGCTCTGTGGACAAGGGAAGACCCTAAAATGCATTATTTTGTGCATATTCTATTTAATCTTCTACCATACGATGGCGCTGGTTAGCTGACCAAGGGATGTGCTTCTCCCATTGCAGTCTCACCTGGGTTACAGCTCATCTATAGTGATGTCCAAAGAATGCAGCTTCTGTCCAACATGACTTCTCCCCACCTTGGATGAAAGCTTCAGGAGATAGACTGGGTATTTGTGGAATAAAAGAAAAGAAGTTGTTCGGGTCATAGGGGTTTTTTTTGCTTGTTTTTTGTTTTTTTGTTTGTTTGTTTTTTTTTTTTTTCCCCATTACATTTCATAGCTCTCTTAATCCTTGAGATAAATCCCCAGTTTGCCTTTTCAGTGTGATCAAATGAATACATTCAATATTTAACTTGCAGGGATGAATGAGTGGCACAGAAAGTATTTTTTATATTTGAAGGGGAAAATCTATATGAGTAGTAATTTTTGCAAAATTTTAAATGGTGCTTTCACCTTTGTGTGTGTGCAACACACAAAGGAGTGTCTAAAGAGCCACTAAGTCCATGGTTTAGAGAGGAGGACCCAGAGGTGTGATTATAAGCTTTTTCAGGCATTTACATGAACTCTGAGGATTCAGAGTTCTGTATTCTTAGCAAAACAGCCATTTTAAAAACAAAAATATACACAAAAACACTTTACCTGTATGGGCTAATTTTTAGGTTACTGTTTTCAAAACTGAAATTAGCACCATTTCTAACACTACAAATGACTCATGACCTGCATCTTCAGCTAGTTTTAAAAGAAATGTAAGTGAACATATTGTGCAGTGCACAAAGCTTCCAGATGTGTGTGCTCGTTTACTGTTAATTCAGGTTTTGGGTGCCCAAGTTAAAATGACTTGTATTCTTCCAACCTCTTCCCAAAAGTCCCATCCAAGGGCTGAGAACTGCTTGAGGCTCCTCACTGTACCATGCAGACCTTTGTCTGGGAAAAGCAAAAAGTCTAATTTACCATAATTCCTGTCATAATAATTTAAATCCCAAGTAATACAACTAGGTCTGAAATTACCTGTGCCCCTGGATTACTGTATGGCAGCCCTGAAATGGCAAAAACAAAACTGAAATGGCAGTGTCAGGCTGAGGATGGACATCTTTTTGGAAAGGAGCTTTCTAAAGCAAAGCTATAACCCTTGTTTGATGGGCAAGTAGCTGCCTGATCCAGCATGAAATGCAAATAAAATGTACATAAAAGAGAGATATTTTAGGAATTTTAAAAACCAAAACCACTTGTTGCCTGGCACTTTCTTATGTGGTAACCCATAAGCTAGTGGAACTGCATGTGATTGCCTTAAGTATTTGACAAATTTTAAAGGAATTATAATTTTAAGGCCCAATTTATTTCCTTTATTGCTTTCCTGTTCCTGCTGGGGAGAAACATGAGCTGTCTCTTGCTGTCATGAGTCATTTGCTGGATTAAAATGCCTTTGGCCACTGGTCCTCTTGGGAATGTGGCTGCAGGTTTGGGATTTACTCCTGTTTTGCTGCACCTTGTAGGACCATTTCTTGTTTTGAGGCAAGACAATGGGAAAAGCAAGGCTTTGTGTTGGGGAATAGTGCACTGAACTGATAAATAAGAGAAGTGGTAATTAAGCAAGATGATGAGATGGAGGAAGGCAGCAATAGGGATTGATGACATGGCTGAAGTTGGCGATGGAGCATGGGATGAAGGTGAATGATTTGAAAGTGAAGTGTGATTGATCTGTATTGCATCAGATTTCATGAAGTATAGTATTTTACTATAGTAAAAAAAATAATTTAAGAACTTTTCAAATCCTTTGTTCAAACACAAGTCATGATTATTTAGCTGTGGGTGTGTTTTCAGAAATAGCTATTTAATGATTACTTAAGCTTTCATGCTGGAAATACTTTCTTTTAACTTGGTGTTTGAATTTTAAATAACATTTTCAAGTAAGAGATTAAAAGAACAAGACAGTGGCTAATAGGACCTCTCTGACCAAGAACAAAGCTCTGGTGGTCTCAGAGAGACAGGAGAATGTAATGTCTATAATATATATACGTATATAATATAGTCATATAATGAAAAAGACAGGAAATGATTGCTTCCCTACAACTTGTCAATGATTAAAACATCTTGTCCACGGAATCCTTTTAACTTTTGCTGCCTGTGAAGCTCAAGGAAAGAGTCTTCCAAATTTTGTCAAAAGCTGGATGTTGAGAGAGTCTGAACTTGAAGCAGTACTGTGAGTGTGGTGGATGGCTCACTTGAAATAAAGCTGCAGCCTTACAGCTCAGAGTCCTACAGCTTGTATCTGCTCCCTCTTTCCCCTTGGCATGATGGTTTGCATTTTTCTCTTTAATTTCAAAGTAAAACTATAAATAGGAATTGGGAACCGTGTGACTATAGTGATCGAGATGGGTTTTGTTTTTTGTTCTCACCCACTTGCCTTATGAAGGAGGCCTAATCTTAAATTGAGAGCTAATGTTTGAGCAGTTTGTCAGCCCCTGCCATGTCCTTGATCTGTTTCCAGCACCTTGGCTCCATCCTTTTGCTGTGATATGTCACTGATTTCTGCAGGGCTGGGCCAAGCTCTTTATATAGAGGGAGAATGTAATAAGAATTACACCTTGATATAGGTTCTCCTGATTAGAGGAGACAGCACATATTCCTATAAAACTGAAGGATGAAGAAGGCAATAAAAAAGTTTCTAGGGCTGATAAAAATATGATTTATAGCCAGGACCCAGTTATAATTACTATCAACACTTACTCTAGTTATACTTGCACATTGCTGTGTTGTTGAAAGAAAGGTTAGTAAAGGAATTAGGTATGTGGTGTTTAATTCATATGGTTACTTACACAAGTTGCAACTAGCTTGAAAAATGCCAGCATTGTTGGTAAAAGTAGTATGAGAATAGTGATATATGTTGATAGTCATAAGGCTATCTGCCATCTAAAACTAAAACTAAGTGGAGTCAAATGTGTTTTGGGACCTGTGTAGAAGAGCATATAAAGTTTTTATAGGGTAATAGCAGCTGCAGAAGGGAAAGTAGCAGAGAAAGGGGGGTACTTTGGGGTCGTGGTGTCAGGCATTTGCTCCACAGCTGGTGACAGTTCAGTGATACAACTTCAACCTCTGATTTTTCTTTTTTAACTTATTACTGTGTATTTGGCCTTAAGGTTTTTTTAGGTGTTACCCTGTCCTAAGAACATCCCAGAGCCCCAGATTTTATCATCATAAATTATTTGTAACTCTGTGTAGTAGGCATAAAAAACCTCTGAAGGGAAACCAGGGGTTTCTCTGTGGTACACTGATTTTTAGCTCTGTGTCACTGGACTGATCTTTATCAACAACTCTCAGCATATTATTCCCAGGAAGGCTGATACTCTCCCTCTAACTGTTATTAAATGATTTTTAATTGTTACTGCTGTTTTCAAGATACGAAAATGTTTGTGGTTGTATAGACATGTATAAGCAAACTCAGGGCAGCAATACCCAGTGTATCATGTGATCATGTGTATTGTTTACTTAGTCTTCTCTTTCTTTCTTTCTTTTTTTTTTTTTTTTTTTTTTTTTTTCCCCTTTAAGATTGCACCTATGTTTTTCCAATCCCAAGCAGTTGCTGAATAGTTTCTACTTGCAAAATCTTCAAACAGATATAGTTTTGCCCCTGCCATGACTGACAAACTATGTCATCTGCAAATCTCTAATATTTTCTTCCTAAACATGCGCTTGTCCAATACTTTTACTTTTGAGAGGAGTAGTTGTAGAAGTATGCTAGTAAAAACTTTATTCTGCCTTACCCAAAGCTTGTGCCATGCAGACCCATCTCCCAGCTGTGTAGTTTATAGCCTGATTCTTTGCCTAGCCCACTCAAATAAACCAGGCACACATGCGAACTTCCCTGCAGAAGTGACACTGAGAGCTTTGGGTTTTGTGGCCAAGTGTGCAAAAGGAAATGTTAAAAATCCAGGTTAGATCTATAATCTTGCCCTTGTGGGTATGTTATAGGCTTGAATTGCCCAGCTGCAAAATGTTTCTCGAATGCACTATAATCAGCATTTTCTAAAACCTCAGTTCCATGAACTGGTGTTTGGGGTTTTTTTTTGTGTTTTTGTTTAAGCTGTTTTATTTTCTGCAGACTGTGTTAAGGCTCTGACGTATGCCTGCCTGTCAGTGCTGCATGGTCAGCTGTACTCACACAGCAATTTCTACATATAACAAGTACAAGATGCTGGTAGGTACCAGCAAACACACAACCTCTAAGGAGGCTGTGCAGGGGGAAAAGACATGTAAAGAAAATCCTCTCTCTCCTCTGCTTTGTGTTCTGAAAAGGAGTTTGACTTTCCATGCCACAAACGTTTGAGGCCAGGCCTGATTTTTTGACCCAAGGAAGGATTTAAAGCCTCCGTAAGATTGCCTTGAGTGGCTGAGCTGGAATAAAACTGAATTTCTTGGCTGACTCTGCACAGTTTGGGGATTCTTGGCCTTCACAGTGGGATCCCTGGCCAAAGCTGGCCCTGAGTGCTAGTGGCTCCTGTGCCTTGCTTATATGCAGGAGGGATTATGCTTTTGAGGATTGTGGTAACATACTACTAAAGGTGTGTTTGTGACAACCTGGGGTCTCTGGTCAGCACCTGCCTTTTACTGGATGGGTGTTAATTAATGCTTCCTGGAGGGAATTTCTTTACTGTGCCCAGACATCTGGTGGCACAGAATGAGATGAGAATGAGATGAGTATGAGATGGCACCTCATATCCTGGCCCTTGTAGCTTGGCAAGACACACACTGCCATCCTGAAAGGCTTGAGGGGGGCTGGCAGAAGCTCACCTGTGTGTCTCCTGCCCGATGTTGCTGATGGCAGAAGGGTGGGATGGGGCACCTTGTGCACCTGGTTGTGCTAGTTTTGGCTGGGATAGTTTGTTTTCAGTTCTGAGAAAATGTCAGAGCAAAGGCTTGCACAGGTTTATTCTTGTTCAGGGAAACGTGCAAATCTTGGTTACAAGAATAGTAGCACAAATGTTAGTGAGAGAAGAAAAATGAAGTATTAATGCACACACTTGCACCATAACTGTGCTTCCAGATGGATTTAATTATGGATACACTTCTTCAACCCTACTGTTCCCCACAGATTTTCCTGTACTGAATGAAAATGTGCAGCTCATTCCTACTGGATGAATTAAGTGGAGTGAAACCTGCCCTAAATAATCTTGTGGAGGAAAGTTTCTGTTGTGATTTGTTCTGATGAGCTTTGCCACTTAACGTCATTAAATTCAGTTATCACAAGTTGGATTTTTGTGCTTTTTGTGGATATTTTATTCTGTTGTTTTACTTAAGTGGAGTTTTTGAATATGGAGTTTAAGTGTTCCAGTTTTTGCCAGCCTTCTAAAAAAACTTCAGCAGGTGTCTTAATTCCTGAGAGCTTCAGAAGTGCAAGAAGCAACACTCTCTGTTTCAAGATAAAGACACTGGAGTTGTTAGTAAGTAAACTAATCATCTGTATAATTATGGTGTAGGTTGACAGGCAAACATTTTGCAAACTACACCAGCTGCTGTAAAGCCAGTCCTTCCTGCTTTGCTCTTCCAGAGACCCAAGGATGGACTCTTCATGGATTATAGTTGCAAAATTTTATTGTAAAATCTTTTTCCTTGTAAATATATTCTTTCTACCAATCCAATGCTGATTCAGTTACAAGCGCTTTTGCATTTTGAGGAAACTTCTTCCCTGTTAAAGGTAGACAAGAGCCTTTCTTGTGGATCCCAGACCTGGTCAGATACAAACTGATTGTGTAGGCAAAAATCTGCGTATAACTGTTGCCATTTTTATGGTTTCTGGTCCTCATTCTTTGTTGTCTCTGGATCATGGCAAACAGATGGTGTTCAAGTTTTATTTGAATATATGACTACATTGGAAATGAGGCAAAAAGAATTCAGCCATCACTAATAAGAGTAATGCCAAAACCTCAGCAAGTTTCTTTCCTTCCTTGCTTTTCCATAGTCTTGTTTATAACTTACTTCGTTACACAATTGTGCTTAACCTGAATGGTTTTACCAATGACTTTGGAGATGCACCTGCAAAAATTTTTTGTGACCTGGGCTGAAATAAGGATGCTTACTGTGGACACAAGTGTATCTTTAAAGTTGTCCTACCTGTTGGTGCACACAGAAGTGTACAGGAAATTGATTTAATGCAGAAAAACACATCACCATAAAATAGCTTCTCTTTTGGCTTGGTAAAAAACAGAATTTTAATTGTATTTATAATTTGAGCCCAATGAGTTTCATACCAGTAACTGTTTTCCTCACAGTAGTAACCGGCAACAACCACAGACATTGTTCTTTGTATTTAACCTGATTTTTGGAAAAATTGTTTAGCAATTAATACAATAATGACTGATACTTGCACAGCATCTACTGTACGATTGCCTTTCACAGAGCAGACTTGCAAACAAAGTCTGGCATCTCAACAGGCCTGTGCTAGACTGAAGTTATTCATGTGTAGTCAGATAAGTAAACAAATAAGGAATTTGGAGACTTCTTAGATGACTGAATTTTTTTTATCATTTGGTATCTGCCTTGGATCCATCTAGAATAGTCTTGAAACTAAGGTCTTAGGTTTAAAAGCTTGTTTATTTATTTCTAGGATATGTTATTGGTGCTTATGATCAACTAATGTGATTTAAGAAACACAGAACAGGCTCAAAAGGGAGAAATTGTTCTCCAGTGCGAGGGCCGTATCTGAGTGAACAGGTCCTGTACAGGCTGATGCCCCTGCAGAGTTGAGCTGTATAAGCACTGATGGCTTAGTGCTACTCTTCAGTGAAAAATTATTTCCTTGAATTATCCCTTTTCAATTTTTTTAAGCTCCAGAAAAGATGTGTGAACACTTAAATGGGAACGACCACCTTTGCAAGGGTGACATGAGGAGAAACAGGGAAGTGGCAGCATATGGGCTGAGCCAGCTCCTGAGCTTCAGAGCATAGAAAATACTCAAAATATCAGATGTGTAAGTTGAAATTGCCTCAAGGCAGCTTAATCTTATATGGGAGGAATTGGCATCGTGCATAAACCAAGCAGAAATGGGCCTTGGCAGCAGCAGAGGAGCAGCAGTGTCTCCGGGACAAGTTGTTCTGAACAGTTTATCGCTCGTGTGAGCTCACGCTTGCTGCATTGCTGACCTGGGGAACACGTCTCTGAGTTTGATCTCAGCCTGGTATTGCCCTCAGCAGAGCAATCCTGTGCTTTATTTGGATCTGAGCTGGCCTTTCAGGGAAATCCTCGATGGCTGCTTTCTTCCTGGGCTTTGCAGTGGTAGGGAGGGCTGTGGCACCACCCCTGGGGTGGTGGAGGGAGGCGTCAGAGGCAGCCATAGAGCTGGAAGGATGAAGAAGACAGCTTAATGAAAATAATGCTTTCTCAAATATAGGTCATCTGTTGCTTTTTTTGGTCTCTTTTTTTTTTTCCCCCTCCCCCTCTCCTGATCAGGATGGGGTGAGCAGGTTCTGAAGGGGTCTGCGCATCCTGATGTTCAAGTCAACTTGGGTGGTTTTGTGCCTCAGGACTCATTTCTGCTCTGTGATTGCTTCATGCTGGGACATTGCGGTGGAGTTATTTGGGGGAGAATTAAAAGCTTTTTTTGTTGTTGTTTTAGATGGTTGTTGGCACAGAGAAAACCTGTAGATCTTGCAAAATGTTCAGCATCCCTGAACTTAAACACTATCATAGCATCAGACCTCACTGGATTTTGGCTTGAGGCTTGCATCCGGAAGTATTAAAATGCTTGTGTTAGGAATGTTACCCTTGATATAAATTTCCATATAAAAACCCTCTACTTGTCATTTCTCCATATGTCCCCCCTGTTTGTCTCACCCTTACTTCTTTTTATTGCTGTTCCTGCTTGGCAAACACCACCACAGTGCTAGCATTTGAGGGAGCTTCTGCATGCCAATGAGGTTTCAAAAATAAAATAATTTTTTTAGGCTTCCTATGTGCTCTGTGGGGTTCTTTTCCCCCATCTATGCCTGATGAAGGAAATATTTGAGCAGAGGGGTCTGAGCTGGAGTGATGTGCAGGGTGACTCCATGGACCTCGCCCAGCACTGGCTGGGCCAGAGCTGTGGCTTTTTCCTCTGTTGTGGGGCACCCTGTCCCTGCCTGCTCTCTCCTGGTCCTGCTGTGATGGGTGGGATGGCATTTACACCTTTAAAACCTCCTCAGCTCTGCACTGGCAAAGGGCTGTGTGGTTGTTGGCTCCAACCTCGGTGCTTCAGGGCACGATTTCAACCATGTCTATGGAGACCAATTTTCAACATCAAAACAAACCCGTGTAAGTGGAATTTATATTACCTTTTAAAAACACAAGTCAACAGAGCTTGAGGACTCTGCTTCAAGGAAGCCTCTTGGGTCTGTTCAGGGAATTACTACAAATATTTTATATCCTTTTTGGGACTGGAGGCAACCTCAGGAAGCATCTGCTGAGGACAGCTGTTGAAATACCCCAAGTTGCATAGCTGATCAGGGGGATTTTTGGTCCTCTGGTGTGAGAAAGCATTCCCCCACTCCCCCATCAGCAAATATACTACACTGCTTGAATGCAGTGTCCAATTTTCAGAGCCAGGATGATCTTTGTAAATATTTAGGTAGTACTTTTTCCCTTATAAAGCACAGTGTTTTCAGCTTGGGTGATGGTGATCAAGACCAATCAGCAAAAACCTGAACTCCAAGTGTCTGAATGTTTGCAATTCTAAGCCCAAAGACAGAGAAATGTTCTATGGTCCAGAGATGGAAAATATCCCTGCATCAATGTTGCAGCACTGAGAGATTGAATTCAGATAAAAAAAGGTTGTGGAGGAGGATGTGTAGGAATGCTGTCTGAAACCCATGTGTAAAGATGGGTGATAAAGACAGGTTAAAGATGTGTGAGAGTGGGCTGGTGTTGCTCCACCCCCATCTGAATGCTCAGTGTTCAGACTCATTATGCTGGAAACTCAGTAACAGATGCTTAAAGCCAGAATTGGGAATTTTTATAAATATGTTTTCTTTTACTCCCAAATTGGTTAGACCTTATGTTACCTCCCACAGTATGGGAAAGTGAAAGATCATACCGGGCTACTGGACTTAATATTTGAAAGCATCCTGGTTTAGGGATTTTGGCCTAGGTGATAGCATAAAATTGTATCAAGATGAATAGTGACTTAACTTAGTTTTGTGATAGGAGAAGTCTGTGCCAACAGGCTGCAAGCTTAGAGAGATGTTTTAATTCTCTCGGTAGAGAGAATTAATCCTGTGGGCAGGTGGATTTAAGTGAGATGTTGGCACTGGCTGGGTCCTTATTTCTTTACATATTGGCAAGGTAGGTATGTATCATACATCAGTAATGTATATTTTTGCATAATCTTTAAGGAGAGGTTAATTTCCATCTTTGAGTGCTGTGGTGTGAATATGGTGTCTCTAGCTTTTCTTTATGCTCATATGCAAATAACCTCTGTGCAAAGTGCAAGTTAAACCTTTACAAGAATGTCACTGTGCCCTCTTCATTTCTGCCAACTTCAGAAATGGGGGGAAAGGGTCTTAAATTGAGCAAGGGAATGTATTCCTGAAAAATATTTACTTGTGATAGAACTAGTCTGCTTTCAGCCTGGTGTGATGGAAATTGTAGCAGCCAGCAATGCTTCTGCTGTACAGCATTGGGGAAAAATGGTTGTTAGAGAGCAGGCAGCTTTCTGATTAAAGTGTGAAGCTGAACCCTAGTCCAGTTTGCTCAGAGATAGAGTGGGATCTTAAAATATGATGGTCTTGCAAAGGTTTCCCTGTGGTTTGTCTGATATTTCCCAGCACTAGTGGGGAAAATGATGCAGGAGTCTGTCTTGCAAGGTGACATAAGCATTTTTCTGCTTGGTCTGCTCTGTTTTCAGAAAACAGAAGAACCTGGGATACATTAGAAGAAACAGATGCTTGGTTGTCCATGAGATTTTAGCACTTTACTGGAGACGTTTGCTGTATGCATACCAGAGCAAAGTTGGAAATCTTCTGACCCCATTAAAGTTTCATTTTACTATTCTGATCCTTGTGATTTGGTTTTTTAGTACAAAAATCACCGGCCTTGCAGTGAGCACTCGGCATGTTGCTTCATGTTTTCCACTGCCTACCTACCTTTGCCAGTTTTTAAAGTTCTCCCTCATGCAACAAAAGAGCCCTGCTAAATATTGGAGAGTAGTCTTTAGACTGACCTTGGGCTACAAAATTGTCAGAACCTGGTTTGTTATGGGCAGAGAAAGCAGCAAAAACTGTTTCAAGTTTTAATCAGGGTCTGTTCACATGTTTCTAGGCACATAAAAAGTGTGTCTAGAAAAGACATTCCTAGAAACAACATTATTTGCAATGATCTAGTTCCTGCTACCTTCCCCCAGGCAGTGTCTTGAAACTGGGCAAAACTTAGTTTTTTCTCCCTTGAAGATGATTTTTTTGCAAGCATTTACTGCTCACTAAGTTTGCATTAATGCTCTTGCAGCCACTGCTGAGCTGGGTGTGACAGCTGAGCTGGTCACCAAACCTGCTGCCAGCAGAGTTCATCATGGACTGGCTACAGCAACCACTTTAAAACCCTGTAAAAACACCACTAAACATTACTAATCCAAATGATGGTTGCGGCACAAAATGTCACTTTTTGGTGTGATTTTCAGTTTTTAGGCATTTGGCTTCATAACAGACTGTACTGGTGGTAGAGCTTCTGGCAAGGGTGTGTAACAGCTTTGGAGCTGCTAATAGCAAACTCCAAATGCTTTCCCTGTGTCTGCAGGTGCCAGGGGGGGAGCTCCAGTCCAGGACAGCCAAGTATTCATAGGCTCTTGGGAGGCTTTTATATGAATTTGTGCAGTTAATTTAGCATTCTCAACATCCTGACATAGGTAGGAACCATTGGAGGGTGGGACCCAACCTGCTTGCTGTCTTTGAGAAATAGTGGATTTACACAAGTGTGAAGGCTCAGCTTCATTCCCTGCTCCATCCTCAATTATTCCTGATGCTGGATTTTCTTTCTGTAGCTGTAGTTTCCTGTGAGTGGTCTGTCATAACTGACTCTTTCATTCTGAAAGGTGGTGGTGAGTTCAGAGGCCTTTGCTGTTCAAATAAAGCTGGTATAACTCTCCCCCCATGTGCATCACTTTACTTTTATCCCCGTTGGTTTAATTTGGCATTTTTTGCTCAGTATTTGGAAGAATGTAAAGGCCCTGTTTTCCAGAGGATGCTCATCTTTCCTGAACAACTGGATATCATTATCAAAACTTGTTTTTCATCCTCATCTATCTGCTGCTTACTTTGGGGCATGTTCTTTTGATATGTTGCCTGTGAGAACAATTCTGGCATGGTGTTATTGCCAAATTCTTCAAGGAATGTGATAAAAAGTTTCATTTAATTTTTCTGCCATTACATTGTCTTTTTTGCTCATTCCCCTAATGTGTGGATCACCCCTTGGCCTGGTCAGCCTCCTGGGAGATTGCTGCTGCTGTGGTTAGAAGTTTAGTTTGCTAGTCCAGGTGTTTGCAAGTTGCTCCTTTGGCCTGCCTTGTTTGTTCTCACGTGTGACCTTTCAGATCTCAGGAGCATTTTCATTTTCCTCATTTGTATACAACCTCAGCTCTGCAGTGGATGACTTACTGATTTTAATAATGCCTTTTACCCTGCTGTTTTGCTATGTTGGCTTCCCCTCTGCAGCCTTTACTCTGGGCTTCCAAAATCTGTTTGTTTTCCTAGTTTCCATGCCGCCTGCAAGAATTTCACTCTTTTGACTTCCCACTTGGGTGTTTGTTGTATATATTCTGTATAGGAAACATTCCTGTATGTTGCACACAGATACTCCAGAAACACTCTTAAGTGTAAGAAGAAAATGCGAACCTCAAGAAGAGGTGGTCACAGCTTCAGATGTTTCTGGAGTAGCATTGGCAAGATTTGGACCTTGAGGTGTCTAACATTAATAATTGTGGTTGGAGAGTTTAACACAAGTGTTGCTTTTGTCAACCCAGCTGTCAGGCTGCTGAATTTGAAAGCCTTTCTGTATGCTTGTTCAGGTGTATGCATGGGGGTGGTGTATGCCTTTGCATAGGAAGTTTTTGTAGACCAGAACTGCAGAGGCTTTAGGGAGTATCTTTGTGGGGGGAAAGAATTAAAAAAAAAAAAAAGGAATGTTTCATTAAAGCTATGCTGTAAAGTGCACCAGAGTGTGTGTCTGCAGGGCAGAAGCTGCTGAAGTGCTTCAATGAAAGCTGAACCTTTCAAAGGTCTGATCTGAAGCATGTTAGTGGAAATATTTCCCCTGTTTGAATGTACATAGTTATGTAGAAATCCTAAAAATTGTCTATTAAAAGTATGAAATATTAATTATTCAGGCATATTTTTGAGAGGTGCAGAGATACAGAATGCTGTTGCCCCTTCTGGGACTCAAGTTGGCCTTTGGAACAGAAAGTGAAATGATCTCTTTCAAGTGAGAGCAATAACAGCATGTGATAGAGTGTGACCCTGGAACTCACCTAAGTGCAGTATTTTGATCTGCAGAAAGCATTGCTGTCTCTCTTCTGAGCTACCAGAGAATAAATCAGGGGAAGTCTTTAATACTGTGTTGTTATACTGCTGTGTCACAATGTTTGCAGCTTTTTCTGCTGAGCAAATGTGCACAATAAATAGGAAGAATTAAAAAGTTAACTTTGAGATCACTTAGGAAAAGTTACATGTTCAGTGTTCATAATCTTTATCAATATTAAATCAGACTATTTTTTCCCATGCAAAAGTGTCAAAAGCTGCTGTGCTGTCCTTCAAATTTGCTTTGGCAACCAGAAGACACCTCCATTTTATTAAAGAACTCTCTTCCCTCCTAATATATACAGAAATGTTTGCAGTATAAACATCTTAACTAGACATCTGCTTTTCCCCAGATATAAAACACAGTTAACTTTTTGCCCTGTTCCTGCTTGCTGGAGCTGATAACTTTTTCTGCTGGCCAGATGAAATAAGATTGGTTTTTGTACCAGATGCAGCACAGTTTGGTTTTGCATTATGCAGGTGTTCCCCCAGCTGGGAAATGTGGAAATGTGCCATTTTGCTGAGATGATGGTGAGGTTTAGAAATGTGAGGGCGTTAAAAATAATTCTGTGTTAACAGTGGGCTTTGTCCCTGGTGGGCTCCATATGCACAACAGCTGACTGGGGCAGCAGCTGTTCTATATTTTAATAGGAGACTTATAAAGTTAGAAACATGGATGATCATTCAAAACATAAGCAACTCTCTGCAGTCATGGCAACAGGATTCAACAATAAACTAGCATTTGTGTGAGCCTTCCAAACAAAATAATCCCACAGCACTGTGTTCAGGTGGTCTCGGGGAAGTGAATGAACTTGCATTTCTATTTCCTCAAGTTCTGTTTACTCAAAGTCCTATTTTTTTCATTTAATTTTTTTCTTCCTGTTTTCTGTTTCTGAGAAGATATAAACTTTGCATGTGATTTTCATTTAGATTCTTCTCCAACAGTGACAGTGATTTATATGAGAAATTTTCCTGGAACGTGTTATTGATAATGGTCACGCTGTAGGATATAACAAAGGCTCAGCGCTTCACTCCAATATAATTTCTCAGGATTGCAGCGTCCCTTTCAGCCTAAGTAGCTTTTCAAACTTGCTGCATATTTGCTGCAGGTCTGTATCCTTTGAAAGGTATACCTTAAGTCCTGCTTTTTTGGAGATTCATCTGAACCTGTTTCCCTCCCAAACCCACATTTTCTAGCACAGCATGGTGTCCAAAAGCTTTCCTTGGTCAGGCTCTGACCTATCTTCTCATTTTGATTATTGGCTTCTTTGAGACACTCCCATGCTTTATCATGTACCATGCCCCTATTCAAAACAATACCAACCACCACCTTCCAGTTTCTGCCCAGTTTCTGTAGTCCCTGGATTGCCCTACTCACCTGCTTGTGTTTTGGTTTGGAGGGGCTGCTGTTATTCCAGCTCCCTGCTTTCACAGAAGTGCCACAGTTAACACCGTGCTTGGAAAGTGGTGCCCACACCCAGGGGCTGCGTTTTGGTCTCAGCCAGCACGACAGAATATATAGGCAAGCAGCTGGATCTGTGCTCTGGAGCTGGGTGGTAACCTCTGACTTGGCTGATGTGGGTTGTAAGAGGTCTGAACATTCTAAAGAGATGGGCAACAGGTGGTTGGCAGGGCAGTGTGTGCAAAAATAAAATGGGTTAAGCCAAGTCTCAGCACAATGAGATGTGGAGGAGCAAGAGCGCTGAATGAGATTTGGGCATGTGTAAAGGCTATAACTGCCTCTGCTCTTTATGCCATTTGATAAGTATATAAATGTTATTTTTCACTATATGTAATCAACTTTGGTCATTGTCAGATGATTTGAAAGGAAGGGATGTCAGATCAGAAGAATTAGAAAGAATTTCTTTACGGAGAGGGTGATCAGACATTGGAATGGGCTGCCCAGGGAAGTAGTGGATTCTCCGTCCCTGGAGATATTTAAAAAGAGACTGGATGTGGCACTCAGTGCCATGGGCTGGTAACTGCAGCAGTAGTGGATCAAGGGTTGGACTTGATCTCTGAGGTCCCTTCCAACCCAGCCAATTCCATGATTCTATGATCATTTACACCTCATCACATGTACAAAGTGATGCAAGATGATTTAAAAGGAAGATTTAAAAGTCCTGGTGATAAAACTGGTGTAAGCAGTAAACTGAGGGAGCATGAAGGTAGAGGAAGTCCTTGGGGCAGAGCCTGGCAGCTTGGGGGTATTTGGGGTAAGTTGTGTCTGGTTAATTCATTACAGGGACCCTCCGGGGGCCCTGCAAGTCACAGGACTGAAGGAGACAAAGCCCCTTCAGCCTGCTTTAGGCACCCATTGAGAGGGAACTGCCCATTTTATACCTAGAAACAACAACAAAATTTACTTTTTCTTGGAATGGGCAGTGCTGAATTACAGAATCTGGGAAGTTAAAAGTCAGTGTAAAACAACGGATGATGCTGGGGATAGAGGGGGATGCTTGTTTGTGAGAACACGACATAGAAAATGAGTTGACAAACTAAATATGGAGCATGTGCTGCTACAAGAACTGTAGGAAGGAGGAGGTCAGAGGCATTCTGCTCAATACATGTGTAGGATGAGGAGCTGCCTTTTGTAGTGATGATGAACAGGGAGGAATCCCTCTAGGGAAAGGAAGGAGCTTACTGCAAGCCAAACTCTATCAGAGAGTTTTCACCATGGAAAACACCAATGAAATCCCTCTACAAAGCAGCTGGGGTTCTGCTGGTGAGCTTCTCTCTGCTGAAGGGGATGAAGCTACCTAGCTACCTGGGGCCTTGCCCCACAGCTCCAGGGCCCCAGGCAAAGAAAATGTGACCCAGCAGCAGCACTATTTCTTTGGCCTACACCACAACCATGTGCTCTGACCCTTTTGGCAGATAAAGTATTTGTTTAGAGCCACAAATGATTGCCTGAAGGAATGATCATTGGATAATGAGGTCCTGCTCTGCAATTTGTCTGAGCATGGGGGATGTGTCACCTTACACCAGAGCAGTTATGGCCTGTTCTAAGTCACATTCTGGAGCCTATCTTTTGCTGCCTTTCTGTGAAGCACCTCTGTGCCAAGTACTTCAGCTGTTCTTGTTTCTTTGGGCACATCCCCTGAAAGCCATCACTGAAGGTGATATAGGTATCACTGAAGGTCATAATAGGTATGAATTTGTGGGGCTGCACCACAAGAGGGTATTTTTGTCTATAATGCATACACACTTCACAAATATTTTCTGTAGAAAATGAATTTTTAATGGAGAAGGGGCTCCTTCCTGTACCTTAACAACTAACTAGCTGTGTGTGGATGTTGGTATATTCTTCCTTTTCTTCAATGTCAGTAAAACTAAAACTCAGAATGTAGTATGTTTGTCCTGCTACAAAGAAATTGAGTTTTCAGTCTAATACTGTGCAGCCTGAGATCTGAGTCATTCTGACTTGACAGAACTCAATGGGGCTTTGCTGACTCCCAGAGTAGCTGACAATTCAGCGCTCTAATTCAGATAATAAATTGCCTCAAAAAAGACCAAATACAATATGGTACGAGATCTTTATTAAAAATTTTTTACATCAAAGGATTAACTGCTACATTTTAAACAAGAAATAAGATTTTACATATTACAAAAGGTGTCATTAGTTCTTGAATTAGAAATAAATTTTATGAACACTGTACATGATACATCTGAGCTGTAAGAGCAGGAATAGGACTGAGTGCCTGAAAATGATATAACTTAATAAGCAAAAGCACTCAGTTCTTAGTATACAACATAATATTTCTGGGAAAAAAATAGCATGTTAACTTCTTTCTGAAAATGCTGTATTCCTCTAACCAGTAACTACCAACAGTGTTCTCAGGAGAAAGCATGGACACATGTGCCCTGTGTAGTGATTTTCCATTTGGAATTTCTTTCATTGTTGGAGAAATTTCTTCCTATGGTCTGTTTTTCTTGGAGAGAGCAGAATGTTATTCCGTGACATGGTTAACAAAATCTGCATATAAAAAAACAATGCAAAACATTTCTTACGCTGTAACTTTACCTCCCAGATTAGAAAAATCAACTTATAGCACATAAATGTCTAAAGAAATAGATTTTTATTGACTTATCTTTTGTTACAAAGTAGTTAAAAAGAAGAAATATATCTTATCAGGTAACCATTACTTTGTGTATCATTCATACTATGTATTTTTTTCTCTTTGAGATTGTCAGTGTAGCTGCATCAGAATTTAAAATAAAAACAACAAAGAAGATCACCTTCTAATTGCATGGCCTGTTTGGCTAGGAAGGATGTGTGAAGTTTTACAGGATAGTAAGAACATACAGTTCTCATACTAAAGCGTAATATGTATCTAGTCCAAGAAAGGTAATAAAAAAGATTTAAATCTTTATACAGAAAGTGACAATGCCCATGTTATACTATGGAACACATCTACTAATTCTGAATTATGGGTGTAATGTGTGGATTAAAGGTGTCAATTTACTAAACAAATCTTAAAACAAACAAACAAACCAAAACAAAAAGGAGCAAAATCTATAAATAAAATAGTAAGTGCTTTCTTTAAGATAATATTCTTTGGCTGCTTTAAGTGCCAGTGAAGGGTTATTTTGGTTGAAAACTGCTAAAATGCATAAGGTCCCACTATTATTGTTAATCTTAACACCGAGCTGGTACGGTAATTCAAGCTGTTGACTGTTAGCATCTCCAGATCCACGATGTGTTCCCTTGGTCCTGAGAGTGACTTCACCAGCACAAGCATTGCACTGACAGCACTTGTTTGCTGAAACAACAACAAAGAAGTTTAATTGCAGCAAATCTAAAATGACTCCCTAGTTGTGTCAAGAGCTTAAAAATGCTCTGTCTCAGCACAGATACACAATGCAAGTATTCTTGTAATGTTTTTAAACGGCCGTGACTAATCTTGCACCTGGCTTTGCTTCAGGGAAAATGTTACCTGACTGTGGCTCAGAGGAATAAACTGCACTGCCAAATCTGTTCCTGGTTATACTGACTCTTCTGAAGGATGTGAAAAGTGGTAATCTGTCCCAGGTTGGTCTTTGTTTTTTTTTATCCTCATCTATCAGCTTTAAAAATATATGGAGAATAAGTAAAATGGGAGAGACCTAATGTCTTTAACAGTGACACAGCTTGCTCAGTGAAGGGAAACTCTAAGTCCATCTCTGTCTCATATTCCAAAATTCATGCTTCCTTAGTAAATGCTGGGAATTTTTGTGGCTATTGCCATCCCCATTCCCAGCTTGTACTGCTCTGGATTTTGTTTTTTTTTTTTCCCCCCAATCTGGGATCCTGCTGTCAGTGAACACCTATAGGCCTTCTCTGTGACATGCTGCTGGTTTGTGGAACACTTTTGTAATGACAGGTGCTAATGAAAGGGTCAACTCCATCTCACCCTTGACCTACTACAGCTATTTCCTCTCCATGTCAAATCAACAGGGTATGCAGATGAATCCAATCCATCTGTTAGATCTGAGACCCAGCCCAGACTTTTCCTAAAACAATAAGAATAACTTCTAAGTAAGCCTTTGTTTGCTGCAGACCCTTGGCAGGAATAAACACTTGCTTCCTTATTTAAGGCCTGCAATATTCCTTATTGGGTGGCAAGAGAAAATTGGAATTGTTAGTCTAAAGGAAGTCATCACAAAGGCTAGATTGGGGTCTAACCCAAACCAGAGTTGGAGTGATCTTGTACTTTTTAAAAGCAAATAACTATTAGTATTTTGGGGGCAGGTATGTAGTTTTGATATGTAATAAATCCTGGGAAAAGCACTGGATTTATAGGTTAAATCAGAACAAGGGAGATACAGATGAGTAGTTTCTTGTTTCCTGGAGAAACATGGTGTAAATAGGCAATGCTATATCTGTGTATGCTTTTTGGGTCTGTTATCAAAACTCCCTAGCTTCAGATTTGAGGAAAAATAAACAAAAATTAAAACCTTCCAATTAATACATTTCTCATTTAATTTTTTGGGTGCTGATTCTATTTTACTAAGCCTAAAGCCACATATGAAGCAAAAAGTATTTCCCAGGAATTTTTAAATTTTGAAAGCATCCAAGAAGATCAGATTTCTTAAAAAAAAAAAATCTTAAAAAGCAGATGTTATAGATACTTTCATGTGAATCTACTTGAGAGCATTATAACAGGAAATACTACTATAGTAAGTCATCTGAACTTTCATGGTTTTCTGAAATAGTTGCAGCACATTGGGAAAATAAAAGTTTAAGTATGTCTCAGCAAAAAGCCTTTGCAGGTGGGCCTGAACTTGGCATTCTGGGAACCGGTGCCACACCCCAAGTTCTTGTTCTTTAACTTTTTTCACAAAAATGAGAAATTCAGTAAAGGTACTCGTAAAAGGGAGTCTTTCTGTAATCCTCTCCCAGATGCATAAATACGTGGTGTTGGTATAGAGGGTGAAAAGCATAGAGTTATCTCATTTGTATCTGATGTGGGTGTCACAGGATTGCTTAATTATTCATGACCGCTGCTAGTATTATATTCGTTAGAAAGCTTGGGAAAGCTTGAAAGTTTTTCAGAAAACTGGGAAAGTTTGATTCCCAGTTTAGAGTTTTCAGGTAGAGAGGCAAAACTTGAAAACCAAGCACATTTAATAGGGAAGTATTAAAAAGCTGATAAACAAGGGAATGTTGTGGTACACTTATGGGTAGCGTGCAATGGGTTTGTCAAAGTGGCAAGACACTGTCACACCTTGGTGTCACCAGTGGTCTTTATAGCCCTCTCAGGGTCCAACTCCCACCAATACTCACTCTCAGGTAAAATTCTCCATTTTCGTTTCCAGATTTGATCCGGAATGTGTTAATGGTATTGGGGTAAATAGTGGTTGCCTGGATCTGGAAGATATCAGAGGGCACTGTTCTGTCTGAACGGATGCTCATGTATTTGTACACAACAGAGTAAGGCAGCTCTCGGCAAATGGCATTTGAGACGGGGCAGACACAGCGGCTGAAAAACAAAGGGATGAAATGGTGATGGTTGTGAACAGTTCTTGCTGGATTTGATCATGCTGCCTGTCGGTGATGGGCAAGACTAATTTTTCTCTTACTTCTCAGATGTAAGGATATAGGGCTCTTGACAAGGATTTCTTGGGTAACAACGAAATCCTCCGTGGTAATTCCAGCAGATTTCATCCTCCCTGCATTCGTTAGTAGTCTCACACTCATTTATATCTAGGAGGAAGGAAAAGGGAACCTGTTAAAGGAGGTGGAAATGAGTTTGCTACAAAAACAAGCACAATGTCCTCAAAACAACCACCACCAAAAAAAAGAAAAAAAAAAAAGCCACCTGCTTGTCTCTTGAAACCCAACAGGCTTCTGTTTTTTACCTGCTGAGGTCTGGCTATAAGGGGTTTCTCTATTCAGAAACAGAAGAAAATGTGCTTATTGAGTGTAACATAAATACAGATTCTTTGGTTGACTAAAGAAACCTATTAATCATAAGTCATGTAACTGTAGAAATGCTGTGAACTTTATAATTTGCAAAGCATAACTTTATACCAGAAGATACCTTGTAGACAGAGAAAGAAGCTTTGAGGAAGAACTGTAATTTCCTTCCTTTTGCAGGTTCTCATTTTTAATTGCCTGATTTTTGTGGTCCAACTAAAATAATTATTTAATGGCTCCATTTTAACTGAAATAGTTTTGAAAAGGAGTAATGAAAGTTTGTTCATTGTATAAAGTTATAAAGTAGAGCTGCCTTTTCCCCCCGCCCCAGTAAAATAACCCTAAACAGTGGTGGGGATGGTCATATTTGTGCTGTATTAATGTTCTATTACCCTGTCAGTTCCAGAACCCCACTGCTGTCTATGTATATGGTCTCCAGAAATTAACAGTCACAGAAAGGCTTTATTCAAATGTAGTCTCTTGGAAAGCACAAACAGATGTTTAAGGTGGTCAAAATACTCTATGTTGTTCAGTATCAGCTGCTGTTCTCAAGCAGGGAAAGAAATTAACCTGAATTTTATAAAAACTATTAATTAAAAATTGGAGTTATTTTCTCATCCCTTCTGCCATTAATTAGCACACATATTGATTTTGAAAGAGCATGACTGTTAAATCATAAGCATCACATAAGCAATACTTCTTGCACTTAATATGTTATTCTGCAATATTCTCTAACAAGATGCAGAGACATTTAGCACTAGTGAGGAAAAATATAACCTTAAAAGCTCTGGCATTTGGTGGCACCTGACCAGAACATTTGCTTTCTAAACACAAATAATCTAAGCTGCTCAAGTCTTGAATTTTTTTCCCTGTTCTTATTGGAAGTAACTGATCTTTCATCTTTACTGTGTCTCAGTTTAGGAACCTCTATGAAATGAAACATTAAAGCCTAATTTTTTCCAGAGATATTTCTCTGAAACTTAGACTTACTACTAGATATCTAGGACAAGTTTTACCTAGGGAATGCAAAAACTGAAATTTTGTCCCAGGAATTTGAAGGACTTTGAAGACTTTGAGCAGAAGGACTCAAATATTAATAAAATATATGCAATTAATAATCAAACACTATATCAGTTCCTCTTTTGCAAGCATAATGGTAATTCTGTCATGAAATATAAACACCTAGATAGTAATTGTTCTTAGTTGTGCCTGAAATAGTGGTGTTAGTGCAGTATTGAGACTGCAAAGATGAGGGCACTTACCTTGACATGTTCTGCCTCCTACTACTTGGTATCCTTCAGGGCAGACACATGAGAATTTTCCAGGTTCGTTGACACACTGATACTGACATATGTAACTTGAGGTTCTGCATTCATCAGTGTCTGCAGAGAGCAAAACAGCTTAAAGGTATTGCTTTTTAACATATACCTTTCTACAGAAATATAATCTAAAAACTAATTCTAACAGGGAAAAAAAATTGTGAAAAAAAAAAAAAAAAAGCCACAGAACTGAAATATACTCCTTAGAGTCTGAGAGCTGCAAACAGAAGGAATACTTCTACTTCAGTTTTGCCAATAATCTTACAAAATGAGAATTTTGAATTTGAGAAAGCAAAAGCTAAATTAGACTTCAGAACAGGTTTGGGAAAATGACTCTTGAAAGAATTTATACTTTAATATCCCCAAAAGTGATTACTTTCACAAAAACACAGATGTGAGACTAGTTATTAAGGCAAGAATACTGCCTTTGTATTTGTACCCTGACCTAATGGAGTCGTTCTTTGGGAAAAGAGTGGAAGGCCTGGTTTTGTTTTTCAGTAGTATTCAGTGTATACCATTCCTTTTTGCTTCTTTATCCCTGTATACCTTGCTAGAGAACTGTAGAGTGAAGCACAATTTAACAGCATATGCCATTAAACAGAAATTAAATGAAACTTACCAAAACTAGGGAATGGCCTGGAAAACAGCCTAACTCCTTCCTACTACCTCTGAGGCTTAAGCCCCCATTCTTGGTTTTTCAGGGATACTTTCTGCTCCCTGTTCTTTTTGCTTTCAAGTAGGGATTAGCTTAAGCAGTTTGGAGAGGAGGGAGCATCTGTGCTAGCTCTGCTGGCTTGTTTAGGAAGGAGAGCAGTGGTAAACCAAAAAGACTTCTTTGGCTCAAAGACTGGCAGAAAGGATATGGGCTTTAAGGGTGAGATCATCATGTGTCCAAAAGGAGATTAGGGGACCCCTGTGGAGACTCTGGCAGAGGAAATAAAGTGTTGATTGTATAATCATCAGGAGACATGCTGTTTGTATACACAGGCTTTAAAGCACAATTGTCGCTTCCTTACAATCAAAAATTTGAGGTTTTCTTTTCAGAGGAGCCTAATAACACACAAAATTGCACTTGTTTTTGGTTTGCATTCCTTTCCAATTCATTTAATGGTCATCAGCATTAGACCACACACAATTCAAGTGAGTCTGTGAAATAAGTATTTGGAAGCCTTATTCTTCCCAGCTGCGTTCTGACATGTGGTAATCTGTCCTGTTTTGTGCTTACTGTTGAAGAGAGATTCTCGTATCTCCATGTACCTGAATGCAGCTGCAGCTACTAAGGTGTGTATTAGCTACCACATTTGCAACATAAAAAAAATGTCCTGAAAATTTTTGGCTACAAACTGCACCCGCAGTGTGGCTCCACTTGAATTATATCCCTTAGCTCACAGACTCAGGAGAAGGCTTCTGGGAAAATAATTAAAAGAAAATAAATTGCTCTTCCAAGACAAAAAAATTGCTTACCTTCACAGTTGATTCTGTCACTACTTAACTCAAATCCCGGATTACACTGGCAGATGAAAGAACCCAGTATATTGTAACACTGTTGTGCACATGGGTTATTGGCATCACATTCGTTTATGTCTGAAAGGAAAAATTACTGATCTTTATCTTGTGTAGCTGGTAATTAGGCTGATTAACTGGATTAGCCCTTAGTCTGAGTCTATTGCTTAGCAGAGGATCAGGTGACTATATCCGTATAGATTTGCAGTCACTGGAGTGATGTCCGATTTATGCTTTACATTTGCTGTAGAAAAAGAGCATTTTTCCAGAAATGAGAGTTATTCTAATGTGTTATGAATTATTCCAAAAATGTTTAGTGTGGCTATTAAACTTCACATTCCAGCCTCTTTTTTTCAGGTACAAAATGTCAAGTCACTATAAATAATTTATATAAAGAACGCATACTGATAAGACCTCTCGGCATGCAGTGGTTAAGATTTATTTGAGCTATTTATTACTCTTAAAATTTGTTCTTTTAAATTCCATTACAATTATAACATGAGCCTTTGAGGCTGTAGAGTTTTGCAGTGCTTTAAGGCCTAGACCATATTGGGGGAAGGTATGTTTCTCTGTTAATTTTTTCCTTGATAGGCCCATCCTAAAAACATATGTGAGAACACTGTGGTATGACAAGCAATTTGTAATGGGAAGTTTATATAACTGTAATCACCTCTGGAATCTGTAACTTGTTTTTCATAAGCTGTTGACTAACTGCTAATCCTCTGTCATTCACTCTGTAGATTTTAGTGTATTTTCCCTTGTACTCCTCCCCTGCATGTTTTCCATTCATATTTGTGTTTATCAGATACAACCATTAGCAGAGAGCTGCATTTAAAAAAAAATAATCCTGAGTTCATGGCTTTTGCAAATGCTTATAACTGTAACTCAGTCATTTACAGATACAACTAAAACCTGACAAAGTCAACTAAGATCAGGCAACCAAAAAAACCCAAACAAGAAACCAACCAACCAATGAGGAAGCTATTAATTATCTATAGGATGTACCTCCTAGCCTTGAAAATAAATGGTAACAGGGAAAATGAATTACTAAGTTTTTTCTTCTCCTTTTAATTTCTGGCAACAGTGCAAAGAATATACATCATTACAATACTACCAGAAGGAATAAATAAGCTAGCCAAAGGCACAATTCTGTTTCTTTTCCATCCAAGAAATATTGACCTACTTTCAATATATGCAAAAGTTGTAACACAAATGAAGTTAGTACAGCTGTCAAGTATTGTTTCTGCCAGATGACTGTTGCAGATGTGAAAGTCTGTCTTGATGCAGCAACCATTCACTTACAAATTTTCTTTAGATTAACTTCACCTTTTTGGTGGGAGCCTGCCTTATTAGTCTGGGATGCCAGCAAGTCAGAGAAAGGAGTGTTTTGGTGAAGCACCTATGGAGCTGTCATACTCTGAGGGTAACTGAAAGAATACACTTTGCATTTGGTCCCCAGAAAAAGTCAGAGAAGTCACATCTTGTCATGTCTTTATGCTATGTCCATGTATAATTTTTTACCCTGACATTTACTAAAAACAAAAATCCTCTCTCACTTCAGCAAGGCAAGTGAGATAAGATATGGTAACACTTGGAAGTAATGGTAGAAGCTGAAAAGACCAGATTAATTTATTTATATAAATAGGTATTTAATATGGACTTTATAGATATAAATTACAGCCATAAAGAGCTGCTGATCATCTCCATCACCAGTTTCTTTTAATGGCCATTCTCTCTGCACTTCAGCAGATATAATTACCTTTTTATTATTAGTATAATTCATTTAGAAGAGAACATACAATTTCAAGCTTAGTCTGAAAATTTTACCGCAGGGCTTCTCTTAGTTTTACTTTTAGAAGTTTTAGAAGTTTGCTTTAAAAGTTTTTTAGAAGTTTCCCTCCTAAGAGGGAGCATCACTTCTAATGAGTCACTCTTCCTTGGTTACCCTTGTTTTCACTCTTAACATTATCTTCTAGATATTCAAATGTGACATTTATAGATGCTTTCTCTCCTCACTACTTCCATCATGTGCTGAGGATAATGGACTGCAGAGGTGTAGTATTGCTTCCCCTGGTTTCCAGTTCCAGATTTTGTTGCATAACTGGGAATGCTATCATGAAAGCAAGTGGTAATGCAAAGCGATCAACCAGAACTGAAAGAATAATTAAATATAAGATTAACCAATGAATTCAAACCTTCAGGGTTCCAGCTGCCAAACCAGATGCTGCTCAGAAACCTGCTACAGCAACAATCTAACAGGTTTTCAATAATGTTTTGATTTCCTCTCTAACACTCCTGTCCTTCTTGCATCACTCATAGGAGAGCCTCTCAGTTCAGCAGCTGCTGTGTCTTACTGGTTGGTATTTGTTTCTTTTCACTTGGGATGAAGATGATTCAATTTCAACCCTGGCAACCTGTGTATCTCTGTCTGCCTCTATAGTGAGAGAGCTCATGGATAAGTGTATGCAGAGGAGTCCTTACCTACGCAGGTGTGGTTGTTGGATGCTAGCTGGAAGCCAGCATTGCACTGGCAGTAGTAGGAACCAGGGGTGTTCACACATCGATGGTGGCAATACGGAGGCAGCGTGCATTCGTCGATGTCTGAGTTATCAAAAAAAAAAAAAAATCAGCTGTCTTGTATGCAAAGAAACTGTAGGTTTAACTGCACTTTTAAATAAAAAGCAGGAAAAACAAGCTTATATGAACTAGTTACTGCTTCTATGGATATTATCAGTACTATTTTACTTTATCCTTTGTAAAAATCTCTTTTATTCTTATTTTCTGCCATCTGAGATCAATATGTATTCCAACTTTTTGTTTTCAGTTCCATGATACTGCTTAGTCTTGTTTATTTTGTATAGGTAAACCCTAGAATGTTATGTTCTTCTTTTCAACCAAGATTTCTCCTGATTGGAGGCAACACAGGGAATGTGGGTTGTAGCTCTTGTTTTCTCAAAACTTTGCACACAGCACTCTTAGCACATACTAAATCTTTTCAGCTCCATTAGGAAGAGTCCAAAGTCTCTATACAAGTGCAGGGGAAGAGCAAAGATAGAAGATTAATGGGCCTGAAAAGGAAACAGGTGGTTGTGCTTCCGCAGGGATCTCCCAGAAACTGGCTTGCCTCCCCAGGGGTTGCTGTTGGTCCTGTTCCCCTCCCTGCCTCTGCATACCTTTCCATACAGCAGCACCAGCACCTTCTGGCTGTGCTCTCTTGCTGCCAAGGAAGGCAAGAAAACTGGCTGAAGTTGGTGGTATCTCAGGCAGGATTAATTTTCCCCAGGCTCTCCTTGCAGATTAGCCTCAGTTTTGAGGTGGAGCAGGCTGCCTGTCCAAGTTTCAGCATTCCTAATGTGCATCAGAGCAGGGTATTCACCTGCAAACTATACAAACTGTGTAACAGCTCATTCTTTTACCTCTCCACATTTTAAAAGGCTTTCTTGCATTCTGGAGGAGATAATGCCTCTGTTTTCATCTGAAAAACATATATGCCACAATGCTCATCATGCATGTAAGAGCAGCAGCAGCTGTCTTTAGTTGTGGCCTGCTTGAGCTTGGTGAAGAAATCCATGCCCTGTTCTCTACGTGTACACAATGTGAGATTTCAAAGGCTCAGTGCTCAGACAAATAAGACCAGTTTTCACTGGAACAAAGAAAGGCACTTCCCATATCCATGCCAGATCTTGAGTTTCCTACCTCCAGCTGTTTCCACCATAGATGTGTTTAAAAAGAGGCCAAGACTTATTATTTTTTTTAATAATGAGGAAAGTGTTTGTTTTAATACCAAGTGAAAAAATAATCTTAAGAAATTAACCCTTCCTCTGTCAGGTTTGTAGTTTGGGTCTAAACTTAGCAGTGGTGTGTTTAGGATGGTTGTGAATGAAAAGGCTAATGCTGAAAAATTCCTGTCTATCCATACAGTAGCAATTGTCACTGTAACTCTCCACTGCAGAGAGAAATTTGGAAGTAGAAATGGAATAAATTAGGAGGCACAGTAGAAGTCTTCCATCCTTGACTTTTACAGGCCCAAGCTCTTACAAATTGCTGTTTAAAGATCTGATTATACAATACAGACATAGGAGCAATCCTGTGCTGCTTATATGCTTATGCACATGCATGCATATATGCATGCACATACATGTTTCCATGTTCTCACTCTAGTTCAGTGGGACTTTTCCTTGCAGCATTAGGCACATCAGCTCCAGACTGATCTAAAGGCTAAGCATTATCTAATCAATTTGGCCCAATCTTCTCCTTGAAGCAGTGCTGGAAAAATAACATTCTATCCACAGTCCTGTATTTCAGAAAACACTAATTTTGCAATAGTTGAACAAACAAATTTTTAAAAAATGAGATAAAAAAAGAAATTATTAGTGAATTTAAATTAAAATGAATCAATTGTTAGAAATTAGTCTTTTTCTCCCTCTACCCTGAAGCCCAAGTAGTCTGGAAAAATTTCTTACAAATTTGAGAAACATTTCCTTCCATATGGAGAACCTCTATCAAGCTTTGGCCCCAAGAATTTTTTCTGGCTAAGTTGTTTTAAAATCCCTAAAGACAGGCTTTATTCTTAAATGCTGACAGTACTAAGTATAGGGGTCTACTTATAATTTAGGTCAGTGTGTAATATGTAATGCAGGTGTTATTCTTGGTTTTGACCTAAATAAAGGAAATATCACTTTCCAGACGTCTTCATCTATAGATTTGGATATATAAATGTATTCACACGTAAGTACAAAGGTGTATCATTCTGTTTCTTTTGAGTGATATAATATGTGAGACGTTTAGATAGAACCATAGATCCTGACATTTAAAGTGTTATTGCATAGGAGTGTTGTACTTTACCTGCTCTAAAAATTTTAGATAAAACCCAGATATTAAAAAAATAAATTGGTGACCTGTCAAAACAATTTCTCCACCTACATTCCAAACTACTCATACTGAGAAAAATCACATACATCTGTATTTATATCAGTTTGTCAGTTCAAGGCCTGATCCACATCTTTTGAGAAAGAGATAAGAGCCCTTGGCACAGAATCCTAAAGAGTGAGCCATGCCCAGAAATTTAAGTTAGTCTGGATGTGCATTGAAATTTCTCATTTCATTCCTGCAGCTCTTGTTAGGCAGGGACTACCTATAGCCTCTCCAAGGCTTTTGGAAGGAGATTAAAAATACAAAAGAATTCTTAAATGCTTTCAAATGCAGGATCCCTAGCACAAAGAACAAGAATAAAACGTGAAGTTCTATTGTTCTGGTTTTGCTGAGAACAAAAAACCCCAATGAATGCTTTTCTCCTATGCTGCATAAAAACAGCATTGTGTCTTATGACCACCTCATGATGTATGTAATTGATACTCTTATTTCATAGTTGTTTTTATTATTATCTCTGACAAGTCTAAGGCTTAAGGTGGCAGTGCCTATAAAAGCAATTAAATAATTGAAATCACTATTAAAGAGGTGTTGAATAGAGGCTGAAGGAGGACTACAGGAACAGAGTAATGGCACTTGTGCATAATGCCCCCAAATAAGGATGGAATAGAAAAGATAGTGTTTACACTGCACATGGATTTAATTTAATGCTACTTGTATAGGTCCCAAGGGTGCTGATAGTTTATCTTGGCACAAACAATAAAGCATAGGGGTTTGTAAGTTGCAAATGTAGTATACCTGCATTCAGAGTTTCCATCTCTCTCAGTTATACTCATAAAGTGAGTAGTGAGAGAGACTGTGTGCAGGGGCTCTGCAGGGCAGCAGTCAGGTCTGTGTGAAGGTTGTGCTTTGTCCTGCAGATCTGGAGGCAAGTCTCACTGAGGTCAGTGGAAAGACATGCTGTAGTTTGCTGCTATAGTAGACTTATGACTATATCTGGTACATTAGGCAACACCCCAGTACAAACACAATGGGAGCTATTAGGAAAATTAATCTTGTGAAGTTCAATTCCAAGTGTTGATTATACTTAGCAGTTTCTAGTTCTGTGATTTAGTGATTAACTGTTGTGATAAAGTGAATATTACATTGTATTTCAAAGGTATATAGCTATTTTACAGTACAGATACCTATATGTTTTTAAATCAATACAAAGTTTGCCATTGTAGGTAATGAAAGTAAGTAATTTAGTCCACAGCAAGACTTACCGACACATTGGTCCCCTCGTTTCTGATAGCCTGTAGGACACTGGCAGCTGAAGGAACCTCTTAAATTCACACATACTTGGTCAGCTCTACAATTATGGGTTCCAGTTGCACATTCATCTATATCTTTACAAGAAAAGCAAATGTTGTATAAGTCATCAAGTTTACCTGAAATATTTAGCCTGTTGAAATGCCTTGTTTGTCTTTAAGATACCTCAAAGTGAAGGCAGCAAAGCTCAAATATACTCCAAAGATGTTATCTCAATGCTTATTCCACTTGCAGGACATAAAATCTTATCACTGAGTTATTTCTATTCTAATATGCCGCATTTGGAATTTTTTTTCAGATGTAGTTATTTTAAACAATCAGACACTTTGATTTGTCAAATGCCATTAGTGTGTACTTACTGAAAAAATGTCTGTAAACTTCTTGCAACTTTATCATATTTTTATCATATTTCAATCATTTGACATTTGTTTTTTTTCCCATGCTGGTTGTCTGTTGCATGCTGAATTACTCCGGGAGATTTCAGCAAACATAGTTCAGCCCTTTCTCAAGAATGAGATGTTAGAAATATGTTTCGTTCATCCTAAAAAGACTCTGGTAATCTATTTTGCATAGTTCCCGTGCTCCATACTTTGGACAGGGACTTGGAACTTGGTATGCAGTGGCCTTCTCGTCAGGAAGAGATCTGCTTCTTGTCATTCCCATGAAAATTCCCCTAATTCAATCAATCTGTTGAAGTCTTTGCAAATAGTTTGCTTACGTTTGTATTTGCACATTACAGCTAAAAATGCAAATACTAGACCTGTAGTTTTGAGTGTAATTCAGGCAGCTTTTTGTTCACACTAAATGCAGGTTTATACAAGTATAAAAAAAGTATTTTGCTTTGCCTATTCATTATGAGTGGAGGTACTTAATTATAATTAAACTGCATGTGCTGACAAATAGGTTGCTTAAAATGGAACTGCAATTTGCTTTCTCATCTGAACATCCAAAATGTTGGAGAGCTTTTTATTGTAACCTGACACAGTACAGTGAAAGGACTTTTTAATTTTGGCATTGTACACAATTTGGAGACTCTAGGCTGAATAAACAAATTCCTTAAAACTTATGATCTCTAGTTTACAAATCTCAGATGACCTCTCTATTTGTATAGGCACTGGGGACGTTAGAACATCACCAGTGGCAGATTCTGGGTGGTGCTTTGGAAAAAATGATGGATTCTTTCTCATAGCAAATGAAAACAATTTTGACCACAAGATTAAACAAAAAATAAACCATCAACAGTTTGAATTAATTCTCAACGTTTGCCCTTTCCCTAAATGTCCAAATATTTTATACATATATCATCTCTTTATCTGACAGGAAAAATAAAGTCATTTCATGTTAGCTAGCTCTTTGGATTTCTGGATAATATCAATCCTAATGCTGCTGGGTTGATGCAGGACTTGCTGACTGTGTTGTTCTGTGCTGACAGCTGAAGCACATTCTCAGGTGTAAAGACTTTCAGGGACTACAGCTGGCTGCCTCATACCAACCAGACACATCATAAAAGGCTTGAGCCAAAGCATGGAGGAGTTCAGTGCTAGTCTTTGCAGGGACTTCACTAGGCTTTTCATGTACTCTTAGTTTCTACAAAAGTTGAAAATAAAAAGGCTGTAACACTCACATAGTTCAAATCCTTTTTGTTGCAGTGTGCTGGAATAAAGGAAGTTAATTTTGATGGAATAATACACTACTAAAATGAAGCAAACTAGATTGACTTATGCACTCAGGGTCTCTAATTTTTTCCCCTGTGTTATCTTCAGTTTGAAAGAAAAACAATTATTCAGAAGTATTGTTTGACTGTTAGCTGCCCTCTCATTTGGAAAATCTTGGGGGGGTTCCACATTATGGCTAAAAAGATCTGTGTTTGTAAGAACAAGCTGGTCATCAGACTTATTTCAAGGAATCATTTAGAGCTCTCCCAAGCTTCTTACTCGAGTTATGATCCTGACCTGGGCTAAACAGTAGCTGTGACTGTATGGCCTGTCATCTACATAAAAAGACAATGTATATCAATATGTAGCTTATTATTTGTGGACTTCAGAAGAGCTTTATCATTGGTGTTATTCTGTATTGCCATGAGACTTTTTTCTATTTTGACTGGTTTTACTGGATGGCTTTTGCTGAGCTGTGGGTCCAGAGGTAAGCTAGGGGAACAGCTACATGGAATGAAGTATTGACGGAAGTAGTTTGAAAACTCCAGTCCTTTTCTATTTTTAGTGGACTTTACTGAAGTGCCTAAGATTGGAAGAGAAGGTGGATCAGAGAGAAGCCTCCAGCCTCCCCTGGGGAGGGGCTGTACATTGTCATGCTAGGAGCAGTTCTGCTCACATCTGGGCAGAGAAATCAGTAATGGTAGAGGAAGGCTTGTGGCCTGAAGATCACGCTTAAGTGCTTCAAGGAAAACATTGTGGGAGGAGAAAAACAGGCAGCAGAAAGATTTCAGTACTGGAACATTCGGTTCTGAAATCCCTAGAATAGCAATAATTTTAGAGATGTCCACTGTTGTGACTGATAAAATGTTGAGGAAGTGAGTGGAAGGTTTCAGTGTTGGAAGCAGTGAATTCCAATTGTGAATTGTTTTGGTGGGATACTGGAAGCAGCTCAGCCTTTGTGGAGTATGGAAAGGAGCACTGGTGGAGTTTGCAATGTGATCTTGCTGAGCAGATATCTGCATCCGAGAGAAGTCCAGTTATTTCCCCTCTGTGTGGAAATCAGTAACTCCCAGGTCTGCTCTTTGTTATGCTAAGAACTTTTTCCAGTTTAAATTGGATTTACTCATTCCCTTAGATTCTCAGTTTGCCACAACACAGTTTGTTAATCACAGGGAACTTGCACATTGCCCTCTGATTCTCTGACGGTGATCTGGAAGCTGCGTCAATTCCTGTTTTTAGTCTTTGTCAAATGCATTAACATGGGGATGAGAAGGCGGTTACACAAAGCACATGTTTCTCCTTAGACTCTATAATCTTACTCCATTTGACCTTTCTTGACAAAATCCCTCGACTTAAGTGTGAACAGTAAGTGAAGGCGTTGGAAATCCATACTTCTGGTTTCTGCATACTGCTGACTCCCATGACCAGACTGATTTGGTATCTGTGAAGATACAGCAATCTGGGGCAAGGGTGTGATAAAAACTCCTACGGGAACATCACAGAGCTCACCAGCTTTAAAATTTAAGAGCAAGATAAATATATCTGACCTTTCCTCTTTAGCACAAATGTTAAATAATGTGTTTTACGTGCATGTGTATTTATAATAATTAAAAAAAATTAAAACAAGACCCTCCACTGCACACACTTGTCTCTCTGGGGAGAGGGTGAGAGAACAAACATGTGACAGATGTTTGTCATGTTGCTTAATGCACTACTGGAAAGCACTCAAGATACCACAGTGATGAGTGCAGTATAAAAAACAGATCTAGAAAGAAAATAATGGGGTTTTACAAGCTCATTCTTGAGCATCTTTCCTCTGCATCCTCCTTTCCAAATTTAGTGTCATCATGATAAAGTTTGTTTTCGTAAGTGTTGCAGCAACTGATGCTGGAGCTGAAACTTCTACCTTAAGTAAGTATCTTGTAAACAATACCTGAAAACATCCTGCATTGATGCATGCAACCTGTGAAATATAGATTAATTCTTAAACTTACTGTATCTCTGAGTCTGATCTAAGATGTTGCTCTGATTTTTATTTCCAGTTACACTTGGGACAGTTACAACCTGTGTAGTTGGAAAATTTCCTTTGAAATAGCCTGGGTGTTTCTAACAATCCTTTTGCAAGTTGATCATACTTGAAAATGCAGTTGGGTTACCTCCAGTGTCTTGATCAGTGTAATAATTGAACCTAGATAATTATGTAGTCTTTCAATAGACCACTCAAAATCAAACTTATGGAAGTTATTTGTACTTACAAAGTTAGAAAAAAAGTAACAAAATTTGTAAAATTTGCTTGTATTGAGTATTTTAATTTCACTACATAGTTTATAGGTGTTACATCCAGAATACTGTGCTGAAAGAATATGACGGTTTCAAAACCAAGTGTTTGGAGCACTGCAAAACACAGAAATCAGGTTCTCTGAATGGCCTCGTTTTAGATCCATTAACCATCATGATGCAGTCTTTGCTTCTGGGAATCTCATACTCTATTTTTCCCACAGGGTCATCCTTAGTCAAACCTATAGCATTCTCAAAATGGGTTGAGTGGTATGGTCCTCTATCAAGTTGCAATGATTATTGCTATATAAAAAACTTAAGTTGATGTAAAGAGTCAAAGTCAACAGAAAGGGTGGGAGGAACTTTACAGTTAAGGACACTGTACTCTCCATTAAATGACATGTAATCCACACTGCTCTTTCAGAAATGTTTACTCAAGTCCTCAACTGGATGATGATGGTAAATATGGCCATCAGACCCCATGACTCATCTTAGTGTAAATACCATCTTTTGTAGAAATCTTCAGGGCTATTTTAGAAAGTTCATTTTAGAAGACTTTCATATTGATAATTATCTGCAGGTTAAGATAATGCTCTGATTTTCAGAGGCTACTGTTGGAAGTTTGCAGGGTGCTACAGAAATAATGTGAGAACCATACAGGAGGGCAGCAGAGCTTGTTCCTGTACTCCTTCGAAGTATAAATTAACTTGCATTTCATAGTTTTAATTCCACAAGCCTCACTAATAGCTATACCCAGTGATTCCCTCATTTTCCAAAAATGTACCCACACTCCCTCTTGAAGTGATTTACACAATTATGTCCTTCCAATGCTGACTTTGGCAGCTTGCTCTGTATTTCAGTCACCAGTGTGTACAGAAATTTTGCCTGACCTGCTTTTTAGCTATAGCTTTCTTTAAATCTAGTGTATGGTTCCCTGGTTTAAAGCTAGTTAGTTACCCTACCTCTCTACTGCAACCCATTCTGTCAGGCCCTTATCTCCATCTATAAAATTCTTTCCTAGTCTCTCTGAGCTACAAACTTGGCTCTGTTCCCTTCATGCTGTGACTAATTTTTCCCAAACCCCTTGACTCACGCTGCTTGCTCACTTATGCAACAGCTTAATCTCTGTAATTTTCTTTTCTTCTCATTATGAGAAGTGCATACATTCACAAGATGCATTTCACCAGTGCTTCGAACTTTTGTAGGAAAAAATGTAATCCACATCTATCCTTCATCTAATTTAACCACTTAAACATTTTCTCCTCTAGCCCATACCTGTCTGCTGCACTGAGAGCTGAAGAAATGTATTCTTACCTAACTCAAGTATGTCATACCCCTGGGACTGCAGTGCTCTTTTTCCTGCTGCTCACTGGCTCTCAACATATTGCAATACTACAATACAGTACAGATACTACAGTATCTTTACATTCTTCTTTGTGGATATATCCAACTGCTCAAACAAGTCACAAAATTATTGTAGGTCTGTTGCAATCTCGTATCCAGCAGACCAGTAGAAGGCTTTTAAATAGCCTTATGGGATTTGAATTCTTATATATGCCCCCACTGAGCAGCACTAATGGACCAGCTTTATACATGATTTATACAAATCTAAGCCCAGAATGATCGCACCACTGTCAGTGTTGCACTTGTCATTGACTCCGGAGAAGCTGTTCTCCATTTGTTTTGAATGTAAACCATAAATATTTTAGTTAATCAGTTTAAATTTTTTGAGTTCGCAGTGTGAGTGAGACCAGAAAATGACTTGGTCTATTTTTCTAATAGATTCATCTGAACTGAAAACACTGCCTCCCACGTAAGCGATGGCACCAGTGAGTCTGATATCAGACATACAATCACCCACACAGTACTGCAGATATCACGGACAATTTACTTAACTTCAGTTTTCTGTGAAACCTTTCACTTTCTGTCCACTTCATTAGCTTTCCTTCTGACTGTAAGGTATTTTATATTAGTATTTTCAGAAATGACCAGCTGAAGGTGAAATACTTGCAGAAATTAGACCACTATAGTTCTTCCATTAGTATGGCTTTACTTGATTTTACCAAATTAAGTATTCTGTCCCTTATTTATGTTTCTTATATTGTTCTTGCAACTGAAGCCAAGCTCACTGCTATGTCGTTTCCTGGATCCTCCCTGATCCTTTCTTACACATAGGAACAACATTAGCAACCCCCAAATTCCCTGGTTCCCTCCCCAGCCTTAGCAAGCTATCAACAATTTCTGTCAAAGGCTTTTCTATTTCCCTTGCTACTTCCTTCAACATTTGGGATGTTATTCATCTGGGCTGGATGCCCGGACAACTTTTAACTCATTGGTGTTGGGAGGCTGCACTTTGCGGTGGTAAATACCAGCAGAAAATCAGTTACATAATATCAGGTCAGTAGGTACCAAAAGAGTAAATATTTGAAGAAATTTGCTTTCAAAGTGGCAAATCTTCTTAATGTAGAGAGCTGCACTCCAACAGTGCAGTCAGTATCTAGCAGTGTCATGAGGTAGCGTCTATAATTCTGTGCAGCTCCATAGCAGCCCATAAACTCCCTCTTTATTGCTGGTTTTTCTCTTTCCCTTTTAAATTTTCCTTTGGGCCTTTCATGTTAAGTATATTGGACTCATTGCCCTGGTAACAAGTTTTCGCAGTTGAGCGAAGGTAACTTGCACAAATACTTGTTTGCACAGGAAAAATATATGTAAGAGCCAAGACCTACATTTAAGCAAATATATGAGGTAGAATGTTTAAATTAATGAGATTTTCGTGAAAAACAGCATGACTTCTTTTGGTGTGCCGAAAGATTTTCCCTCTCAAAATTGGGAGGACAGCAAAGCAAGCTCCTTGTAGATTTGTCTTTTAGTACTTCTGGACATCACAGCATAACAAATAAACTAGTGCAAAATTTTAATGCAGAAAATGGTACAGAAAATCTGAATGCAGTGCAACTCTAAGATTTCCTTGCATGATTTCTGTATTCAAACTGCAAAATGGTAGCAAATACTGTGATTTTTGGGGAAGTCACCCAACCACAGTGATTTAATAAGTATGAAGATGCAGTAAAATCATCCCTCTTCCATGTTCTCAACAGAGTTAACAAGGGATCAAGATGTTATAATGAAGCCTGAACTGCAGTACTTTGTCACAATTATGTATTGTCTTTGGTATGTCCAAACTGAATTGACTTATCACATAGAATAGCTAAATAAAGGAGTGAGCCACAGCTTTCAGCACTAGAACATCTCCCACATGTTTGTTTGGGAGTGGCAGGCAGCTGAAAAGGGAAAAAAAATGAATGAAGCTTTGAATGGATGCATTACTTCCTTTCCTCTGTACTTTGCCTCCTTCTGTGATGCTACCTTCCTTGCCTAGTGGATGCCAGGAAGCCTGTAAATCACACTGGAAAAGGTAAAGGGCTTCTAATTCTGAGATTATCCCTTTTTTACTCTGAAGACTGAGATGCCACAGGAATGGAACATAGAACATGCTTTATCTGTCCTGTATCTTACCTTAAGACAATACTTATAATTGCTACATTCAGGACAGCATTTCAGTGGTGACAAGGTGAGTATGATTCACCTGAATAAGGGCCCAGACACAAATTCTGCTCCTACACCTTCCTCACAGTAGCTGTCCTTGCTGGAATTAAAAAGCCTAAATACAACTATGCTGTGTGGTTTTGCCCAGTAGAAGATCACAATGCTAACTGTTAGACTTCCTGCTCATCAAAACCAAAAATATTCCATGTTTCTGATGGATCTATATTAATTTAAAATCTGTGGGTTTTGGCTCTATTTCTGCTGGGGCCTTAAACAAAGCCATGCTTGCTTTCAATTTAACATGCAGTAATTCAGTGCAATCTACCTGCAAGTCTAAGAGTACTTCAAAATGTGAGTTGTCATAATGGTAAACTTCTTGACTTACATTGCAAGAGCTTATTTTTCCTTTCAGTAGAGTATTTCCTGCTGTTGCTTTCTTGTGACTTTATTCTAGAGGTCTTGTGCTTTTTGGTTCATGCCTGCCTTAGTGAGGATCACCCACCCATGATGACCAATACACTTGGACCACACTCAGAAACAACAAGGGTGGATTAAACTATTCCATTATTGCAGATGAAAGAGTTCTTCCCGACATCTGGCATATCATCTTCAAAACTGATATAGAACATTTCCATAAATTCAACTTAACATTGTTTTTGTGAGTGTTCCAAAGTATTTTTAACATTAAGAAATAGCATGCAAAGTAATTTCCTATTTGAAAGTAAATGTCTTGTTCTTATTTCTAATTCACCCAGTTATTAAAAAAAGGAAAAAAAAAAAAAGTTCACTTGAAGCATACTGTTTTGTTTATTTAAGTTAATGGAAAAGCTAGTCAGTGTTTGATGTAAAGCTGCCCCCTTGCTTGAAAGAAAACCAAACAACTGGTTATGAATTATGAATATCTCCTAATAGTTTCCAGAATTATCTGAAGGATGTATTTTTTTTTTTCTTAATTACGTACACTTAGAAGTTCCAAGTTCCCTATTCATTTCCATTTTGTTTATTTCTCTCCTTGGAAACCTCATAAGCATTTTCCTTTGCTAGGCTTGACTGAACAACATATTACTGCTACAACCTGTAATATTAGGGAAATAAAGGCCTGAAAACACGTTGTGGTTTTTAATTAGGAAGTTGCAGCATCACTCATTAAATCTTTGCAAGCCTTTTCACAACACTTACACTGGCAGCTGCTCGGTCCCTGCAAAAGAAAACACAAACTTCTACCTAGAAATTCAGAATACACTTTGAGAATCAACTTTTATTCTGAGACAACACAGAAAATACAGTTGCTGCAAAAAAATTGTTTTAGTTCTAATCAGACCATTCCCCTTGTGAAGTACAGTCATGGGGGATGCAGGCTGGTGAAAACATGGTCTGCCTGCGTTTCCCTACCATAGTCTGTGTGTCCTTCTGGCAGTGAAGGAAGCTGGTTACCCACTGAGCTAAATTCACAGGGACTTAAGACAAGGAACTTAAAATATTTGATACAAGGGACCAATTTTCTCAATAAAAGCTTATTTTTCTTCAGCCTTTTAGGCTGAATGAGCTGTTTTCGGAATGATAACTGTAGTTCCCAAGCTCAGAACATTTAAGTTCAAGTCAAGTTCAATAACAGCTATCAGAAAGAGAAGGCTTATCTAAATGATGATATTGTTTTTAGCACTAATCATCCTATCTGTTGGCAGTACCAACATGCTGCAATCTCCACTGCTCCCTACGTAAATAAGCAGATTCCTGATGCTGTTCCAACTTCAGAAATGCCTTTGAAGGCATTATTTAGTTATGAATTTTTCCTACATAGTTATGTGATACTTTTAGTGTGTTGCTGTACATACCCAGAGATGCCTTGATCTGAAGAAATGTATCTAAAATTTACTTTCAAAGAATAATTGGCAGGCACTGCTCTGTATTTTATCTTCTGATAAAAAAAAAATGAAATGGTTAAAAGAAATTAATTTTCATGGCTTCTACAACTTTTAAATGATAGAACAATAAAAGCAAATTATGGAAATAGTACTTGAAAAAGACATATCAGTTGAGTTGGTCCAAAATACACTCTAGGGATGGGAGGGGATTGGAAGAGCTAGGATAGAAAAACACAGTGTTCAGGTTGCACAGTTCAAGTAAAGCGAAATGGATGTGCAAAAGTTGATTCCCTTGACTATGCTATAAACAAGTAGTGTTATATGGTACTAACAAAACCATCAGGATTGTAAATTTTTGGTTTTCTTGCCTTAAGAATTCACACTATCTGCCTCTCCATTTTAATACAAGCAGAAATTCCATTTTTCCATCTAATTCTTAATGTGAAGAGGGCTTTAAAATGAAGTATTAAAAATTCTTTGTTTGGAAGAGAATAGATACAAGAGGTAAAGCCAGACAGGATCAAAAAGAGGCAGAGGCACCAAGAAATCTGTTCTTTGAAGGTAAAAGGAGAAAAAAGCAATATGAATATTTATGAAGAAAAATGAACATCAAAGTTAAAGATGTATAGTGATAGAGGTGACTGAGTGGAGACTAAAGAAAAGAATGAGGGAAAAGGCAAGGTACATACCTCAAAGCCCTTCTAATGTAGCTGTTTTTCTCTTTTAGAAATCATGTTTATTAAAAGCTTCATTATCAGTCAAGACTAACAGTGTGATCTAGTTAGATCACCAGGGTGTTTTGAATGCTCACTTTTTTTAACCAGAAAGCTGGTAAGTACCTGCTAATGTCTGTAACTTACTGCTTTTCTGATTTCCAATGTACTTGGAGCTGTTAGGGGGAATATCTCAACAGCAAGTGCCAGAGGTGGTGCAATACACCCTGTGTAGCCCAAGAGAATGTGTCCTGCTATGGCCACACGTGCCTGGGACATGGCCAGAGCAAGACATGAGCCCGAGGGGGATGCTGGTGGGCTCTGGGAAAGGGGGGGATGGACAAGAAGGGTAACTGGAATAAGTTGAGGGTGTGCAGTCTACTGAAGCATGCAAGTTGGAGTGGTGCTTGGGAAATATTTGTTGTTCTTTCAAAAACCTGACAAAAAAAATCTTAAAACTGAAAATTATTATTATTTTTGGCCCCAGACTAAGATTTTTCTGGGGTTTAGCCACATTTTTTTTTTCTGTGTTCAGGAACAAAAAAGAAAAAAAGATACCGAAAAAATACTTTGTTCTTTCAATGAGCCAGTAATAAATAAAAACTAACATTTTAAAACCCAGGAGTTTCCTTGGGAAGGGAGGGCTATTTTTTCTTCCAAAATTACTTTCCCTTAGAATTGTGATCTACTCTGTTCTCAGGCTAAGGATCTGACTTCCCAGCTGCCTCTAAGCAGTCAAGTAAAAGTAGCCATTGGGACTGCTTTTCTCACTCTTTTTATGTTTTTTTTTTTCCTCTTCTTTGGCTGGGAAGTTGCATGGGTTTGCCTCAGAATAGATACTGTGCTACCATAATCCTGGCACTTTTCACAGAAAATGAGCTTTCAGCAGTGTTTCCTGGAGTAAGTAGAGTACTCCTGAAGTCTGCTTGCAAGGCTGTTGGGATGGTGAAATGGACAACCTGCTTTTGTTTGCCTGAGCATGTGATTTTAAATAATTTTTTTAAAAAATACCTTGTGATCTTCACAGACTTCTGGCAAAGCTTAAAAGGTTAGTTTGAGAAGGGAGTGGCTATCATTTGTTTAGAAAATAAATAGAAAAAGTAGGCCAAATACCAGTAAAGTTCCAGTTTTAAAATATTAAACTAACACACAACATTGCTGGCCTGAAAAGGTCACATGAAGTGGGAGAAAGGATGTATTTAGACTGATTGCCAGGCAGGACGTGGGATCTCTCACTGACTTGGCAGTAGATACTTCAGCTCTATTTGCTATTAGTGCTGTTTCTAATGCTTCTCATTTGCTAAGTTCATAAGTTTGACAAGATCCATGTTTTATTTTCCAGTATTTACACAGTACTAAGCATGTAAATCCATTCAGAGAGTAACTAAGGCATACATAGCTTCCTTTTTTCTGCTTTGTCTTTGGTTACTTGACAGGATGCATTGAAACCTGGGAAAATGGAAGTTTTGAGGGGTTTTCCTTTAGGGTGTGCTACCAGGTCACAAGGTTATTCATAACATATTTCTGCTTGTTAAATAGTAGGGCTGATTGCTTCCAAATTTGTCTGCAAGAGTGAAGAAATTAGTGCTTAAGCTACAATAGAGCTGCTGCAATTTCTTTGGAAGAAATAATAAGATTCAATGAAAATGTAAGCATCCCTTTCTATGGTCTGGCTGGAGGGTACTTGGCTAGCATGAAGCAGAAAACCTAACACAGCAGCTAAATAATTGCTGCCACATCATCTACACACATCATTATCACTGCTGGATGAGATGAAAGGTATTTACAAATGAGAGTCTGCCAGGAGAATGCAGTCAGCACAAGCTTGATCCAGCTCCAGCTGTAATCAATAGGAGCCTTCAACTAAACTAGAGCTAAAGAACAAACAAACATCTTTTTGAAATTTATTACACTTCAAATTTTGCAAAATTAAAGCTGGATCTCATCAGAAGTGAGGTGAAGAGGGATTCAGTGCCTAACAAAGCCCCTTGTTTTACTCTACGCATTGTCTGATGGTCTTCAAAATTACACTTTCCACTCTGAGAATTGAAGCCTGTATTTTTCTTTCTCCCCCTTAAATATCCCACTTTTACTTTCCTCCTGTTTTTCTTTTCCTGTTCCTCCAGGTTCTGCGCTTCTAATTTTTCAAGGCAGAGAATGTGCCTTTGTTTGTGAAGAGCAAAGCGAGCTTATGGCACCCTATTCATTATATTTATGAATCATATCTAGCTGAATTTTTCCCATAGCCTGAAGGTGGCTGTTTGCCCAAAGGCTCTGCTCTTAGTGCCTGTATATTCTATTTATAAGGTGTATTTTAGTTTACATCAGAAGCTGAGGGAAAGACTTCTGCTTGATATCGTTTCTGCCAAATGAAACCCACAGAGAAGCTGTGGCCAAAGGAACTCTGTACAAAAGTTGTCTGGGCTCTGTAATTTTGTTCATGTGGGTACATGGTTGTATACGTTACTTGCCAATACAAACAATCTAAAATAGATACAGCAGTGTGCAAGTCTCAAGATGATCTTAAAATGTACAGAACCCAGGTAAGTGGGCAGTGGGAGAGAAACACACTTTATTAAAAGAGTTTGGTGAGAAGAAAAAAAACTTTTGCAAAAGATGGTCATGAAAGAACTTCCTCTGAAAATCCATGATTTCCAAAAATTTCCACTCCATGCAAGTTGATGGAGCTCCTGGAAGAGTAGTTTACAATTGGATTAAAGAAAATAGCTGTTTTTCAAACTCTTTGTGGTTGTGACAAAGTATGAGCACTCCCAAGCAGGTGATGATGTTAAAGAGGCAGGATAGCAAAGGACATTGAGGAATTAACAATTGCTCCATGTTGGGGTAGTCTTTTGGTTCTGGGTCACTGGTGGTCATTGAAAAGCATTGGCTGCACAGAGCCTGGGATCCATATAGGACAATTACTGTGGAACAACTGTTAGTATGGATGCTCATCCAAACCAGGCTTTTTGCCTCCAGAAACCTGCAGGAATAAGTAAGAATGGGCTTTGTAGCTAACATGGGGAAGGGAAGGAACAGCTCCTATTGAACTGACTGGACAAATTTTAAAAATATGTTGTGCCATGAGATGTTTCTCCTGCTCCTGACCCAGAGAAGGATGAGCTTTAGCCATCCTTCCTGAAAAGGTAGCATTGAGGCCCTTCCTTATCTTAATTTTTTTTAGAAGTATTTTTTTTAGAAGATATTTTGCTTGATTTTCAGTGTATTGCATTCTAGCTTTAAAAGTCATGAGGTCCCAGATTTTTATTTTCTTGCAAATGGAGTGTACGAGCTAATTGCCAAGGACTTGTAGCCTGTCTGCATCTCAACACTTCTGAGGGATGCTCAGAACATTATCACTACATTGCTCAGTACAACAATTGCCCAGTTGTCTCTAAATAGACAATCATATATATTTAATTAAAATTTAATCTAGCCTTTCCCTCACCATTACAGAGGTTAACTAATGAGCACAAGTCCAGAGGGGAACATAAGGGCCTCATATGCTGTTGAATACAGGCCAGTATTGGTTGGTCAAAATGAATTTTGCTCGTAAATTCTTGCAGGATGGGAGAAAAGATTTCTCAATTTAAACTTCAGTCAAAGCTATTGCAAAAAGCTGTCAATTACATCCAAGGTTTTCACAGCTGCCTTGCTGCCTCAAATGCCTTCCAGATGGATTTAATTCCAGTGCGACTGACTGTCCACTCAGCTTCACAGCTGTGCACTTCAGGGGAAAAGTCCACGCCATGCTTGTTATCTGCTGGCTGGCTAAAACAGAAGGACTAGTGGCCCTTTCTTCAAAGAAGTGCTGTCTTCCAATAAATGGTGAGGCAAGAGATGAACTGACAGAATATGCATCTCAGGGAAACTAATTGCATCAAAAGAACTGATGCCAAGAGCAAAGAACACAATTAAAAGGTAGCACAAGGAATATATACCTAAGCATTGGTGAGATGGCTTATTTATAGTGGAGGAAAAGTAAACATCTACAAGCACACTAAATTTCACATACAAGATTTGTAGACTACTGAAGATGTGGGAAGTTTTCTAATAGACTATAAACATTTAGGCTTCAATAGATTGAAAACTTTCATATACAGCACCTAACCAAAACACTGATTTAGAGGCTCGTTTTAATTAATAGAATGATACCAATAAATATGCAAAACATTGGTGGAAGACTAATGACAAGACTAGTTTCCAGCAGTTAGCTAAACATTCCCTGTAGCTAGATCTGTATCTAAATATAGGAACTAAAAGACTATTAGTATGCTTTGGAGATTTCGTAGGCTGTCAAAAAGATCAATATGAAAGAAAAGAATCATGATAGGATTCAAAAGCTAGGATCATCTGAACTGATTTAAAAGTTTCAAAAACACCCCAGAGAAATGAAAACTAAATAATCCAAGTTCTTGCATCCTATTATTTTTAAAAGGACTGGGAAGTATTCAGTGTGTTTTAGGATCAGGTCCAAATGATATTTAAGGAATTAGCTCACATTTTCAATGAAAGGAAAATATAAAGGAAGCAAAGCATAACTGATAAGTAATGGCTGAATACATATTAAAACCAGAAATCTTTTCAAAGTAATGGACAATAATTTCTTATCTACAGAACATTCAGTAAATAAGCTAATTCTGCCTATTGTCCTAAAACTCTTGGGCTTGATTTACTATTACTCTTATTTGTCCAGCAGTAGAGAACAAAGCCTCTCGAGCCAGAAAATGAATCTGAAAAGGTCATGGAAAGAACCCTCTGTGAACATACAGCTGCGTGTCATTTTGTCCCAAACCAGCCATGTCCACTTCATCATTCTGCTCCTCATAATGAAGAAAAGGTCTCTGATTTTTTTTTTTTTTTCAGATTATAACAATTTTGCAATTCAGTTACTAGAAGGGATAAAATTTTACAGAGAGGACACTAAGGAGATGATTATTTTAGTCATGCCAGGCATCACTTCCTACAGGAATGGTGTGAAGTTCCTAGTTAGTAAGTTTTTCATCTGGCACTGTAAACTGTTCACAATCCTACTTAGAGTCACCATAAATCACAAACTGTAGAGTATCTAGTTTCCTAAAGAGCAGCTTTATTTCATTAACATTTTGAAACTCACACTGCAATGTTGCTAATTGTATAGTAATTTATCCAGGATCACAGTGTGAATTGATGTTTTCAGTCAGTCTTTGGCACTGGTTGATAGTTTGAGTAAAGGAAAAAGAGCAAAATAAAATAAAGAATTTAATACATGTAAAAATGAGGTGAAGTGTATCTGAAAGGGACAGCACTGCTAGATGTGAGACAAGTTGGGATACTCAGCAGAATTATCTGAAAACTATGTCCCAGCAACATAACTGCAAGCTGAGTAAACAGCATCATTCCTTCATATTAAGCTACTCCCTCCTATACTTTCAAGCATTTCCTACCCACCCATGAATAGGATTGGTCTGTGCTTGGTATTGCAGGCTTGCTCTGGCAAGTTTGTAAATGAGAGCTTTTGAAATAAAAGTTCCTAGCAACAAGGTGAAGGACTAATTCAGGACATCATTCCTATTCAGGACAGCATTAGGTAATTGTGTAAATTTAGGCATGGGCAAAGATGTCAGTGAAATTGCTGGAATCCAAGCATGTGCTTTAGATGCTGGAACATAACTAAATGAGTCTTATATGACACCTCCAGATATAAACAGTGGTTTTCTTTAATAAAATCCACCCTGATATACTTTTAGTACTTTAAGAAGTTTGGTGGGCACTAACTATGAAAAGTCTTAACATTTATTCAGAGCTTTGCATGTGAATTAACATATACACTGATGAGTGAAACTGCACATTTTTTTTCTGCTTTGTGGATAAACAGTTTGGTAAGTAAAATCGAGGGACTAGTGCAAACCAGAAGTATATAGAAGTATAATGAAAAATGAAGGGGAGGAGGAAAGAAAGAAAGTCTGCACCTTTCACACATCTCTTTTGTTTGCGTCAATCAATCTAAGGTGAATTGGAAGGAAGGGTTCTGACTGGATCTAAGGAAAAACCTTTTTTACCATTAAGGCAGCCAAGAAATAGAACAGGTTGCCTGCAAATGTTGTGCACTCTCCATCCAGAGCCATCCAGAGTGTTTTCAAGACCTGACAGGATAAACCTCTCTGGTTTGAGGGTCTAATGAGCCTGGACTGATCTTGAAGCTGACCCTGCTTTGAGGAGGATTTTGGACTAGAGATGTCCTGAGGCCCCTTCTCACCTGAATTATTCTACGATGCTGTAAATATACTCTAAGCTGCTAACCAGAATAGAGAACTGTTCTACCTTTCTTTCCTCTGACCTTTCACAGATAGTATTCTTCAGGCAGTAGTTAAGTCAGGTGAAGTTTCTGATGAAAACATTTATGAAGGCTGAGTCAAAAACACTTTTTTTTTTTTTCCATTTTTTTTTTTTTTTTAAAATACAACCTAAACACCAAACTAAACAAATTCAGGACAACTGTGAACTGAGAGGAGGAAAAAACCCGTAAGGAAGCTATCTGGTCATAGCTGGGCTAAATTGTGAAATTAGTTCTAAGAATAGTTAACAATGAGACATAAGCATTTAATTTTTCAAATTAAGGACAAATGATAGGAATGGAAAAACCTGCATATTATCATTCCAGTTTTTAAGGGCTGTTGTCTACCCAGCCCATCCCTATTTCATCCCAATGGGACAGTAATGCTGTCTTGAATGTGAATGACTGTGACCAAGACAGTTCTGTAACCTTTTGCCATAAAGCTGGAGCGTGTGCTAGTTGGTGCATTGTGTGCGAAGATGGTCTCAGGTTGATCTGGGCAGATCCCATTGCTGTCCAATTTAGTATGTTACAGCCAAATAAAAAAACAAGAAAAAGCAACAAAACAAACCCAAACATTTTTGTGTCACCTTTTTGCTATTTTTCATATTTTTAGACACTTTGGATCTTTCTTTCTGGCTGAAGCCCCTGAGTGGCCATTCAGTCAGTGAAAATCCCAATTGGTCCCTTTGGTCTCTTTAATATTTTGCTTCCAGCCTACTGATCATAGCTGTCATAGGAGTGTGACTCCACCCTGAGGACAAGGCACTGTGAAATGGCTCCTTAGCCCTGCTTTGGTCACAGATGAGGCATGCGTATGGAGCCCCCGGGGCTCCCACACCATCTATGAGCCAGAATTTGCTGAGGCCATTTTTTGGCTAGGTTAGATGTGACAGATACTAAAACAAAAACTCAAATGCATGATAAAAGTTGTTGCTGCTTTAGTCCCTAACACAATGCTAAACACAGCAATAGCACTGTATAAAGTCTGTGCTTGTTAAGGTATTCAGATGCATGCACCACTAAGCTGTTGAGAGCAGGATAGGCTTCCTTCTTCATGCATATATTGTCCAGAACAATGGAGCCTGAAAGCTGTGTCAGTACAAAATGATGTCACTGAGTTTCAGTATTGCATGCTTTTCCCCACAAAACCAAACTGTGATGCCTAGGATGAAAATATTCTGATATAAATATCTGATTTCTTTTTGCTACAGAAATGTTTTAATTGCATTTGGCCGCTGACACTCAAGTCAGACTATTTCTACAGCTCTTTGTAAGAATTACAGAAATTTTTGTCTGAATTTCCCAATAGTTTTAATTTTCAACAAAACTATGCTGGTTTGCACTCTCTGAAAAGACTTCTAACTTTCCACAGCTTGTAAGGCAGGGAATGGCTCCATTGTGATACTGAATATCTGATGTCCACCAGACCTATTCATCAAATCTCTGGAGAACAAGCTTTATGCTCAACCCACAGATAGCATTCACCAAATGCAGAAAGATGGAGAATGTAACACACTAGGCTTTTTCAAATAGGGCCGTGGAAGGTAACTCAGATGGGTACAGATACTGCCAATCTACTTGCCAACACTTAACCTCATCCTGGAATTCTTTAATAACTAAAGATTATAAATTAGGTTTGTTATCCCTTTCAAAAGCTGCTCTTTTTAAACTCTAGATCTTATTGCATAAAATGTTGAGATCTTTGTTTAGGTAAGTTTTAAAATTGCTGGCCTCACTCATATTTGATAGTAGAGAATTTGGGAAGGATTTCCTTTTCTGGGCTCCTCTGGTTATGCTACCTTTAGGCTCTGTAAATGAAGTTTTGAATAACTGTCTCACAGGGGGAAGCAGCAGTTGCAAGTCTTCTTTCTTCAACCTCATCATTATTTCTGTATATTTTTGACACTCTTATGTCTCTTCTCAGTTGTCAAAATCTCTCCTAATCCCCTAACCATTGCTTTCTCCTGCTGTGAGCTGCTCCTGTTTTGCAATATTCCCCTCAAAATGGGCCGAGTGGTATTGCAAAGGACCCCACTCTTTGTGGGCTCTTTGATAGGTATGAAAATGAAGGAAGTGAACTGTTTCTGCATCAGGAGCAGGCATTCGAGGAGCTTGGGCTTCTCTGCAAGCTGGGGAATCCCCCAGGAAGCTTTTCAGGAGGGTGGAGAAAGCGAAGACAAGATCAAGACTAGTGAGTGTTCTAAAGCTGTGCTTAGGGGAAGAGGCCGAGGGTGTTCGAGGGTGTTGCTGGGTGGATCTCCTTGGCTAGTTTCTGGTTTTGGCTTTATTACATGGCTGTGCTTTCAATTTATTTCAAAGGTGCCTGGAGCCTTATAAATCTGCATACATAGTAAGGAAGAGAGGTTCTCTTAATGGTGAATACTGAAATTTGAGTGTAATCCTAAGGAGAGAACATTTGGATTTAAATACATAATGAGGCAACCTTTTAATAAAAATACCTTCTAGAAATGGCTACTTTTCCCTTTTATAGGCATATAGAGCCATAGCTTCTGATGGAGGAATACTTCATCTTGGAATACACACAAAAAAGCAGCTGCTTCCCCCCAAATCATTGCTTTCCACATGCTGAATAGTAGATTAAAACTTATTAATATATTCTCTGAATTGTCTACCTAGTGGTCAAATAGTGCTTATTATGGGAAAAATTACTGGTTTTCTCCTGCACCCAGCTTCTGCATTGCACAAACTGTACCAGGAGAATGGTTATAACTCACTTCCAGCTCAGGCCCATTTGAGCTGTAATGCTCTCCTGCTTCTGCAAACCCCAAAATGTGTTGACTTAAGCCTATTGCTTTTACCTGATTGTACAGTGCTTTGAAGTACTGGCAGTATCTTAGGGGTCTTAGGGTTCATCCTGAATGGCTTTCTATTCAAGTAGGAAACAAGGAATGAGCTGGAAAGAAATTCTTCCATGATCTTTGAAATTAAACCTGATAAGATTGAGGAAGACCTAGATGAAGAGTAAATACAATCAGCATGACTTCAGATAAGAGCATGTTTTTTCTTTACTCTTGGGAAATAGGAATGACTTCTGGATTTTGCACACTTTTCTGATTTAGTCTCCACCAGCTTTTGGGAGGAATAATATATCTTCCATAGCCTGCAGGGCCAGATCAGTGGGTGCTCCATAGCATTGCTGATGGGACTATGAACACTGCCTATTAAAATATCATTGCTCTTTACTAGCCATAAGTTTGACAGACAATACATTGTTTTAACTGGTTCACCTTTATTATTTATGTATTAGCTATGTGGAGAACTTGTTCCTGATAAGACAGTCCCTTGAGAACAAATTAATTTACTGAGAAAGTGCTTTAAACACTACAAGATGCAAAAGAACAAGTAAGATCTGGTAATGCAGGTGCAAAACAAAATGCTTTCAAAATTGATGTAGAACTCAGCAACTATGTTTTTTTAGGCACTTGACAAAGATATTTATTTCTTGAGATGATTCTGTCTTTATCGATGTTGATTAACCTTCTCCAAATACTGAACTGTATTTGTTGCTTCTAAACGTGTACTTAATTCCAGGTCTTTTCTAATGCAGCCCAGATACCCCAAATTCTCCACAGAGTAAGTTTAGACAAGAAAGAGATTGCTTTTTCCATCTTTCTGATCAGCACAGTTTTACAAGCTAGGTCAAGTCACCTAAAATGACACTTAAATTTCTGGACACTTTGCTATGTTTTATTCCTTTCCTGTTTGCAAGTCTGTTATTAAATATTAGCTTACTGTAAACCTACTTAAGAGCATGCAGAAAATTGTTACCTGTAAAAAATCCTTGCATTTTCCAATTTTAACTAATTCTGTTAGAACAAGCAACTGTGATGGTATTGATTTTTTTAAAAACTATTAATAGTAAGAGATATGCAGTAACTGATTGTCCATATTACTACTTTTCTGGTATCATGGTATTTTTTATCCCATCAGATGTCTTATTTTTTTCTCCTGGATTTCTGTAGCTCTTGTGAATTTTAGTTACTGAAAACCAAACTTCTAAATATTTGTATAAGCACCACTTTTACACAGTAACCTGACATCAAAGTTTTTCTCTTGGTGCAAGTTACAGCTGGTAGTGGAATTTAGGTGTCAATAATACCAAAGTAGATGAGATTATTATATACTCAGAAGCCAGTAGAAGGCCAGGTCTCCTTTATAAAGACCATATTTTTGAAAGAAAAGATTCATGGGTAGACAGTGACCGATTCCTTTGAAAACTTAAGGGGAAAATTTTACTTGTGTTGATGTTCAAAACCACCCTACATTCCTGAAGCCATCCTGCCCTGAAACTTTAAAATCACAGTACTCTCTGTTGCTTTCTCTGTCTACTGCGTTTTGATTGCACACATTATGACCAGTTACCTGTTAACAGAAATCCCACCCATGCAGGCATATGGATATAAAAATCCTCGAACAAGTTCTGTTTGTACTCAGGAAACCACATAGAACATTTGTTCAGGCATGGACTAAACATGTTCAAGTGCATTGTCAGATTTGCTTATATCATATCATACCAGGCCATGCATTAGAACAGAAGTTTACTCCAGATGAAATTAAGCTTGTACAAGAAAACTCAGCCATGTCTTCTCTTTTCAGATCTGTTTTAAATAGGCTTAAATGATGCCTAAATATGTTCACTCAAAGGAAAAAATTTTTTAATCATGAGTCAGAGCTTCCCAAAGTAAACATCTCTTCCCAGGAGATACACCTTCATACATGGAATCCCGTATCATGTTATTTCAGAATTTTATTTTTGTGGTTAGCCATCTATGGCCATCACCACTACCCTGACCAGAAAACTATCATTTTTCCCACCTTCTGAAGACTAGACAATAAGAAATGAAAATAACAAAGCCATGTAAAAAAAAACTAATAAAAAAACCCTTTCCAAAACCTAAACCAACAAACAGCTCCTCACCTTCTAATGGCAGAATAGTTATGGGACATTTTGTAGTTTGGTGCAGTTACATATTAATCTATTCAGAAACAGATAAGGGTATACTGAATATCTAGATCTGAAAATGCCTAATTAAGATATTGGGATACAATATGCCTGAAAAAGTCTTATTAATTTCTTAGCCTGAAGGACTTTTTCTTAGTATTGTAGCTTACAAGTGTGTGCAACATATGCTGTTTTCTAAGTAACTTTTTAAATCTTCAAAGCTACAGGGTTTTTTTACCATCTAGTTATACATAACAACAGAATGTTGTCCGCTATGCTTACAACAGAACCAGCTTTTAAAATTATTTCAGATCAACAAATAAAACACAAATGTGAATAAACATAAAGGGTATTTTATAATAACTATATGCATGCTAAACTACTTCATAGCTCTGTAATTTGCAAATCCCTCCTGGTTTTCTTAGTAAAGTTAAAATGTAAATGAAAGAAGATACAGGCAGTACCTTATGCAGTTAATATGTTTTTTAAGGTTACATTTTGCTGTATATTAAATTATGACAAATAGCTTTCTTTCCAAAACTCCTGCTTTCTGTCTGCTATGGAAACAAAACATAGCATACTAAAGATGAAACCAAATAATTCATGCTTTTAATCCATTAATATCCCAAGCCTGATTACTTATTCCATATATTCTTGTCACACACAGAGAGAAGAGCTCTTCCTAGGCAAGTTCAAATCTTTCAATCTTGTGGATAGAAGCAACTGAATTTTATGACAGGTATGTGGCAAACTTTCCCTTGGTAAGAACTCTTCAGCCAGAAGATTGCTTAAATCTTGTATGAATTATTATAGAACATGCATAAATGATGGTAGCCCAGAAAAAACCTCAGAAAGCATCCCAGAGGGAAAATGAGAATAAATACTCTTGAAATATAATAAAAGGAGATGACCAAGCTCAACTTACATGAAACTCATGAACAAAAAGTAAAAGTTCATACTCAGTTAACACACACCCAGAACAAAAGGGTTGCCATGACAAAGTGCCATACAGGAGTAGTTGATTATACCACAAAATATGCAGAATGCTTAAGATGCAACTTGGTAAGGTGAACTCAAAAATACTCTCTCATTGTGGTTTCCACAAGACCAAAAAAACCTCACTCGTACTGCCCTGTAACACTACGTTCTTGTTGTCCTGGACAATAAGAAAATGGTAGAACAGCAAGCCTAAGCAATGTACTGAATTAATTCAAGTAATGGTGGAGACTGGTTCATTTGGCTGTAGTGCAGCAGTTATTTTTCCTTAGTAAAGGATATGCAAAGGAACACAGTCATCACTAGGTGGTACAGGAAAGAATCAAACAGACCACTTCTATATTTGTGGGAAGCTTTGTTCTTCCTTTAGGACTTTTTTGGCACACACAGAAAGGCAAAAAGGAACAGCAGCTATCATCTTCTTTTGCCAGCATGAAAAAGAAATGAAGAACGTAACTTGGAAAGAGAATAAAATAAGGAGAATAACTCTGAACTTCAGCTCTTGAACTAGTTTTACAGCCTGCTAAATTAGTATCACATAATTGGAAATGCTCAAGAAATGTCTTGGACATTTAAAAAGTATGTGTCTCTAATGCTGAGTTACTTTAGAGGTGTTCTAGAGTTAGAAAAGGTGACTCAGTTATCCAGATTTCAAAAGTGAAAATAAAACACAGATAAGAGCATTTCCATTACATACTAAGTAATCTGAAGCAGGAGCTGGGTTTGAAAACAGAAAAAAAAAGTGTTGATTGAGAGAAAATTACCTTGAGCAAACAATTGGAGAAACACACAACCTTTCTCAGCAGGCTAAAGAGCTAGAATGCAGAAGTCTGAGGTGAATTAACACTTTGGGAACACCCCTATAATCCTTTCATGGAAGTATTATGGGAATCTATCCACAGAGTGGCAATAGCCTGGCTATAAAATTATCCAAGAAGGATGCTAGAAGTAGCTATTATAATAACTTTCACGCTGCTGTTAATGGTTGGGAAACTTTCCGTATTGCTGCAATGCTGTAGACCACAATTCATTGACATCAGGTACTGAAACAGGGAACAAAAGCCATACCATGCTCCCACAAATTATGTTGCATATCTGATGCTACTGAATGAAACACATGACGGCTATCATTCCTTGTAGGATTTACTGATTTTTAAGATGCTTGCATTTGAGTCTTTGCAACAGATACAAGGAATTCCTTGAAGAAATAAATAAATACTCTGTGCTTTTTAATGATGTGCCAAGCAAACTAGGATGCCCATTCAGGATCAAACATAGCCATATTCTTCCACCTTGCTATCTGGTGTTATTCCTGGTGTTATTATGGATGGCCCCATTGGATGGGGGGCCATCCAAGGAGAATAACTCTCCTTATTCTCCTTATTCATCCAAAGCCTGAGCAACCTGGTCCAGTGGAAGGTGCCCTTGCCCATGCAGCAGGGCTGGAACTGGATGATCTTTAAAGGCCTCTTCCAACCCTCACCATTCTATGATTCTATGGTTATGAAAAAGACCTCCAGCTTAGACAGTGAAATTCTGATGAAGGACAGATGGCTGGAAGGTTGGACTTTCTGTATGGCCACGTGCCTTCTGAATACATTTGCAATGTTTTGTCTGTCAAAACATCAGCCTCCTTGGAGCTACTAAGCAAACAGCTTTAATAATTGACAAATTAAACCTGAAAGTGTGACAGTCCATATGACTACTGTATGATCGATTCAATTTTTCTTGAACAAGAAGCCGTGAGAACTGCTGGTGAGTTTACTTGAAGTCTAGTCCTTTCCTGCATAATTGCAATTGAGGAAGGTAAACACAACTTTCGGAAGCTTGCCTGCATTTGGGACACTTGGTGTGATTAGCATATTGTATGATTCTTTAGCTTCAACACACAGAGCACATTCCTGCTGGGGTCAGAATAACGGAGAAGCAGCAACTAACTGGAGGAGGTGAAGCAGCTGCTACTATTTATGTTTGTGATGGATGTTCACTGTAAAATGGTCAGGCAGAACAGAGAATATCCATCCAAGGTCTTGACATGACACTCACAGCTGTGCAAATAGCACAGATGAGAAGCTGATTTAAGTGGCTGAATTTTGAAAATACCCAAAACCAGGTCCTCAGGCCCTCAAAGCAAGATTTTGTTTTTGGTGACCTTCTCTCTGGTCTCTCAAAGCTACTAGAGAAATGCTCCAGAAAGGGCTCTTTGTAGTGAAAGGCAGTGATTTCACAGATTAGCAGCTTGAACAATTGGCTCAGAACGGGCGTATGAAAGAGGAACTCTGCATGATGTACCCAAATTTACAAGAAATGAATTGGCATCTATGAACACTCAGTAGAGAGCTGTGAAAATGTCAGCTTGTATCCTTCTGTGGATTCTCTTAAACCTGCAAAATTCCTATAGGTTTTCCAAGAAATAAGTATTCAAACTGTACATGTAACCAGGCCAGTCTCATAAGGTGGCTATTGCTGGCCAGTATTTTCTGCTTGCTGAAGTGCTGCAGCAAATGTATTTTTGAACTGTGCCTGAGTCAGCAGTTTGATGAACTAATGTCATCTTAAAACAGGTTACTAGACCTTATTTTTCCTACCACAGTCTCTCTCCTCACCCTATCCTCAAAGTAAGCACATCTTGTGTTGCTGAGAAAAACTCTGGAACTAAACTTGTCATGACTCAGGCTCTTATTAAAAGTAGTCCTGAAAGCAATTTTTTTTTTTTTTAATTACTCCTTTAATCCAAGAAATGGAAAAACTCGGAATGACATACTCTCCTAAATGCAGACAATATTTTAGGAAAGGCTCTCCAAAATATTCCTGGGGCCAGCCTAAGAAATATTTATAGGTATATTTTAGGTTACATCTATACAAACAAATAGTGTGGACTCACAGGAGCAGATCAGAAGTTGGTGCAGAGGTTCCATTGTCCCAGTACACGCATTTCTGAGGGTCCCTGTTCAAGGAACCTGAACAGTTTCTAGTGGTTGTTGCATATTAGTGGTACTCCTGCCGTGCATTTCAGGTTTAGTTTCATCTGAATGGGATCTGGTTTGCAATTCCAAGACCGCTGAGTGCGGGAAATCAAAGGGCGGTAAGTGGAGCTCATTAGGAGCTACATTTCAGACGTGCAGGCTGCACCCCAGCCAAAATGTCAATGAAGAGCACCCTGCCGGAGGCACAACCCAGCTCCCCAGCCTGAACCGGTTCTGCAAAGAGCTGAGTGCACCTGCACTTCCCAAGTTTTCATGTCCTTTATACTGTGGTTGCAAATTGCCACACATATCTACAGAAAATAGAAAATGATTTCTGTATGGAAAAAAAACCCACCATGAATGGCTCCCCCTTGCCCCTCTCTCTCTCTCTTAAAAAAAAAAAAAAAAAAAGTCTAGAGATACAAAATTGAGGCTTATTTAATGTACTTAGACTAAGTTAAATTCTTGAGGTAAAACCCTAGAGTGAGTATAGTTTCTTTGAAAAGTACCAGAAGACTTAAAAAAAAAACTTCTTGCCTCTACCAATGAAGAGATCCCCAAAATGATTTTGCAGGGAAAAGTTAATCACAGAAAAGAAAACAAGTTCATTCCTTTCCCCCCACACTCTGGAGAAGTAAAAAAGCAACCAATGTCCATCAAGCCTACGCAGAACTACTGGAAAAAAAAAAAATCTCTTCCATATAAGAAAACACTGATATCTTTTATTATATAATCTGTTCCCTTCCCCTGTATTTTACAGTCACAGTAGCAAAAAGGGCTATTAAGAGACTAGAGAAATATAAGAAGCTAATATAGGAGAGGGGCAAAAAAAGCTTGCTTAATTTGTTCTTGTATTACCAGAGCGATATGAAGGCAAGGAAAAAAAAAACCCCAAACTTCACTCCCTTACAGGTTTACAGATTATTTGGTACCTTTGTTTAGTCTTTTTTTTTTCATTCAAGTCTCATTAACATTCTAAGAAGCTCGTAGTTTCTTGCAGACTAGCTTTGACAAAATTGAATTAATTGATTTTCTGTTGACTTCAACAGGAGCAGACTCAAATCACAGAGAATGTAACACCGCAGTAGAAATACAGTTCAGTCTTGTAGGCAGGCAACAGAGTGCAGCTTCCTGAAAGTGCTGTCAGGTGCCACACACGGGAATCTACCTTAGTGACCAAGTCACCAGCCCTTTGAGTTAAAGCCACATTTAGAAGTGACAGAGACATAATGACTAGGCACAGACAGGGAGAGGGGGGTGATTAGTTGATTTCATAAACTCAGAATTTAAGATACAGTTAAAGTGTTTAAGCTTGAAACACAAAACTCAGTGCTCTGTACATATTCTACCTTACAGAAAAACCTTCCCTCAACTCTTCATCAGCTTTGAGGGTTCCTGGCACTTGCTGCTTGTGTACAGTACCTTTAAGAATTTCCCAGAAAATTTTTGCTACCCACATTTCTGACACCAACACAATCACACAAGAACATGTTTCTGGTCACTGGTAGTTATAAAAACAGTGTATATCATAGGAAACTGCAGCCACCTCTGTGTTGTCTCCTATAGGGCAGCATGCTTTGCCATCAAGCTGCCCCTGGGCTCTTCATGTGCTATATGGTCTCTAGTAAATAACAGCATGCACTGCAGACAAAAAACTCTCAGCACTGATCAATATTGCAGTTGTAATTTTTTTTTTTTTCTTCAGATCTGAAGTTAAGGTATTACGTGTCTTTTGTAACTCAGGAATATGGCCACTTTTTGGTAGATTAAGCAGGGCAGAGAATCATGCACCTCTGTGAATGCTTCTCATTCTTGCCATCTGGCCCCACTCCATAATGCTTCACCTAATGAAGCTCAGCATGTTGATGAAGCCTCCAGAGGTCCAATAAGGCCAGTATAATTTCTGTGTTTATTCCAAGGACAGAAAACAAGGTGAGCATGTTTGCCCTAGAATACCCTCACTATTCAATGTTTAAAAAGGGAGTGGGCATTTGTATTAAAAGAGAAGGCCCCCTCATAACCCAGTATGATGTCAGTAATACAGCTCCTCAGAGCGTGTTATTATTTTAAACAGGTCTCCATGCTTTCACATGGGTTGTAAAATACTTAGTGCTGCTGGACTGGAAGGAAAATGTCATACATCTGCAAACAATTAGAAGGAGCTGGACTTCATATTTGATTTACTAAACAATAAAACAAGCTTAAGTGTGACTATATGTGTAAGTTACACTCCCTAGGAGCCTCAAGCAGTTATCATAGCAGAGCCTTTTAACCATAATTAAATAAATCCACATTGGGACCATTGCTGATCAAGATTATCTTTTGAAAGTTATTTTCAGCAGTGAAAAGTATGAAGATCATGGTGCTGAATGCATGCTTTAAGTGCTCCAGAAGTATTTTATCCTTCCTTTCAAGCACACTGTCCACTACAATTTTTCCTGCTGGCATTAATTCAGCATGATACGTTTCAGCTTTAAGATACTAGTATTTCTATACATTTTGCATTTAGATTGAGATTTTGGCATAAGGAATTTAGTAGCAAAACTCTGATTCAGTCAAGCCCAAGATTTTACCATAGTTTGAGTGTCTGCTGGGTAGAAAGTTCTGGTACTGTAAAAACAGGTAGTTGTTATAAACTAACCAAAGATTTGTGAATGGAATTACATACTTGCAACTTTCAGGAAGCCAGAGCATGGAGTAAAACAGTAGTAATGTATCTCTACCAGTCTTCTTAAAAAACAGAAGCCTCGACCAGCTCTTAGTCTTCAAGTTATCTCTCAACCTTCATTTGGAGTATAAGAGGCTCTTCTCAGTGATGTCCAATGATAGGACAATGGGTAATGGGTACAAGCTGGGGCATAGGAGGCCATGTATAGACATAGGAAAAAGCTTTTTCACTGTGAGAGTGACAAAACACTGGAACAGGCTGCCCAGTGAGGTTATGGAGTCTCCTTCTCTGGAGACATTCAAGACCTGCCTAGAGGGGTTCCTGTGTTACCTACACTAAGTGATCCTTCTCTGGCAGGGGGTTGGACTTGATGATCTTTTGAAATCCCTTCCACCTCCTAACATTCTGTGATCAGGTATTGGTACTACATCCTGTTCAACTTCCCCATGCTATCCCTGATTTATCCACCTACAGCTATTGTGACAAAACTGATGTTATTGTTTGGAATTTTTATTGCATTACTTTGTTTGTTTCTTTGTTTTTTTAATCAAACCAAAATGCGACATGCTAAAGCTGAAGTAGTTTATTGCAAATCACCAGTGAAGATGAGTGCCAGCCACAGTAACACTGCATCCTTTACGTGAAGGATGGAGTGCTGGATCAAAGACAGGAGCCCAGTATTCCCTTCCTGTTTCTGATGCTACTTTGATAAGTTAAACTAAAAAACCAAAAAGTTGCCATTCTTCAGATTGATTTTTCCATTGGTAACTCAAAATGAGTACTGAAGGTTAAGGGGATCATGGTACTGACCTCCTGCAGTAGGTTCTTTACTGGACATTCTTGACGACTAGTGACAGAAACGTAGAACATTAGCAGATAAGCCAGAAATGCAAGTCCAAGGCTTTGCCTACAAAAATAACTTCTCCAGCCTCCATGATGATTACTATGCTTGAGAATGACAGGGAATTTACTTACTAGTGATAAATAATGTTCTGTATACATGAATACCAGAGAGAAAGAAGTTACCACTGTATATTACAGCTCATCCTGATTATAGTCACTCAAGTACTATTTTACATGATTATACTATTATGGGCCACAAAGTGGAAAAGATGAACCCATAGGGTCAAGTTTTGCTCTCTGTTTGCACGGATACCACTAGAATGCTTGAGAACCAAGCTTGTGAACAAGAAGTAGAATGTATTTCAAGAAAGAAAACAAAACAGTGGACAAAACGTTTGTTACTTCAGCAAGTATAAGAGTAAACTATTTATATAAAATAATAAATGAAACAGCCTTAGTTTACAGTAGCACTTGTGAGTCTGGTTCCTGAATGCATACACTTAACATTGCTAATACCCCGAGAATTTTGGCACTGTGTGTGGCATATATACACTCATGGAAGCTCTTCATTGCCATAGTTTCAAAGACTGGCTAGACTATGACTAGAAGGAAGCTGGCAGGGTCTGTGTAGAACTACTTCCACAGCGATCAGAAGAGCACATGCTGTTCAGGTGTTTGGTTCCTACTACTTCAGAAATACTCCCCATACATATCTTCTGCACTACAATCTGGCCTAAGCAAAGTTTATACGGTAGTTATGTTTTGTTCCATGCAGCATTCACTTACTGAAAAATAGGTAGTTCTGCAAATCTTTAGACATTTTCTGTAATAGGACTTACTGTGTTAGCTACTTTTTTCAAAGGACTGCCTCTCCTGGATGTACTTACTACAAAATGCTTGACTAAAGTTGATCACTAGCATTAAGGTTTTTGTTTTGAGGATCTAAAGTCAACAGAATTAATTGTATACATTAGGCTGAAACAGACGGAAGGCTGCAACACACTGCAAGTTTTGTTACCTTGAATAACAGCATGCATGAATTTTATTTACATACTTTAAATGTGTACGTGTCCAGTTTAATTCTGCCACAATATATTCTAGCAAATGCAAACGCTGCAATTTTCCAGGCATTAGATTTGTTATCACATACACTTCAGTTGTACTGAAAGGGAAACGGGGCAGCTTGCTTACCTTGGCACACATTGTGGTCACTTTGCTCATACCCAGATGCACACTGAATTTGATGAGTTGGGTTTGGAGGGGCACGCTGAGGATCAGCTGGAGTCCGTCGAATGACATTGTTTCGACCACTAGTGGATTCGGCTGTTGTTTCTTCTCGCTCATTTACAATAATTTGCGCTGTTCTGGGTAGACAGAGGTATCCTCCATAGTGGTTAACACATTTCATCCCACCTTTACATGCATCTGGGACTATTTCACATTCATCAATATCTGTGGTTAGCAACAACACAAGTCATGCTTTTAACAGTCGAACCTTCTGCAACAGCCATTAATACAAATAACACAATGAGACATGCAAGCACACCTCCTTGTCTAAAACAGGAGTGTGGTGTGATAATACTTAAAGAATACTGATGGTAAGTTTGGCTTGGAAAATTATTTACTGTACCTTTGCACCGTTGCCTAACAGGATCCCATTCATAGCCATCTGTGCATTGCTATATAGAAAAAAAAAATTAACAATTAGACTATTCAGGATTCCTTACTTTGGAAAAATAACCAAGTTTATTTCAATTAACTCAAGGTTTGACACTAAGGGAGAAGCAATGTTTGCATACCTTGGGAAGCTGGAAAAATGGCTGTGGGTACAGCATTGCTGTGCAGGAACAACAAGTACATGCAGAAAGAACCTCTATCTCAGGAGGTTCCATTTTCTATGAGTACTCAGGTTTTATTGGGACTGGGGAACAAAGTGAGAAAAGCATCACTTTCTCCTTGCCTTATTCCTAGACACTGCTATAAAGCAGCTGTCATTGCCTGAATCCTGGAATAAATGAAACTCGAACTGACTCAGCTGACCAGTATGAAAAACTTCTTATGAAAAAGAAGCAAGTTTGTCAGAGTTTTGATCTTGTCTACCACCTTCCAACATGTGAACACCTTTCTTTTTTGGGACCAGTTTCCCAGAGGGACTGGTGGGCCTCTATGTCCCTGTACTCCATCCTCTTTCCTGTTACCACTATAGCAATGGGGACAGATCCCTTGACAGCAGGATATTCATTCACATGCTTTTTAATCGCATGACACTGTGAACTGCAGTCTAGGAAGAACAATTTATATTGCAAGACATACAATAAGTGGCTAGAGTTTATAACAGCAGGACTACTTATATAAATAAGACTTTGCAAAATTTAAACAAGACTACACTCAGCAACTATTCATATCAATGCAGATTGGTCACTTCAGGAAGAATTTTAAATATTCTGCCCTGCAGTTAGGTAGGCATCTTCATTATTCCTCTGCCCAAAAGCATTAAATTGTCTGGAGGGCAGTAATTTTAATTATAGGCAAGAGTTAGAGAAACTGATTAGCAAAGTATCACAATACTGCCAACAGCAGCAGACACTTGAAAATATCAGTGAGTCAACTGAGCTGTACTATGTAGGTGCATATGCATGCTATGCTGTTTAGGATATTACTTTAATGACTGCATAGAAAAAAAGAATTGAATTGGCTAATGTAATTAGTCACAGTCAAGCAAGCCAAATCTTGTTGCAACTCCTCTGCTGCAGAGGACCTATACAAGCAACAAATATGATGCTGAGCTCTACTTGTTGCATGTGCTGTCCTCAGGTTCTTTTGAGGAATTTGTTACTAAGAGGTACTGACTCAGCATTAGAAATGAAAATATTTTCTTCATTTGCAGGTGACACCAGTGATCCGCCAAGTGTAGCAGTGAGTTGTAATTTTGGAGCCTTTTTCTTCCAAAGGGGTAAGTGGACAGCAAATTGTACTACAAGTCTAAATCTCTAAAGGAATGACTACATGCTGAGTTCACACCACCAAAGTTACAATAGCTATGAAAATGCAAACCCAAAGGTAAACAGCTAATTCATGAATTTACTGAATCACCCAATTCTTGTTAATGTACAACAGAAGTACTGTTTAGCTGTAAGGATCCAATTCCATCTATTACTGCAGCTGAAGGGTCTTTAACAGTAGAGGAGGATTGAGGATTTGGCTCTAATTGAATACAACATATGCACGAGAAACAGTAGCACCCTAAAGTAAAACTTCCAAAAATTAAGGTTTTTTTTTTAGTTGTTTGAAATGATTAGTGTCTGATGATTACTGAACTACCTAAATGTTAAGGCCTCTCCGAAAATGGAGTTATAGGAACCCAAGTAATATATATGCCTGCTAGAAATTTTCCATTGGTATAAACAGAGCTAGGTAGGCTTCACAGAAAATGCTACTTAGTTTTTAAAAAACAACATGTAATAAAGGCAAAAAAGGAGGGGGGTGGGATCCCCATGTTAGTCTGGGTTTTCAGAAGGAACCTAGTTATTCAGTTTCCCTTTACATAGAGGGGCTTAAAAATCACAGAAGCGTCTAAATGGAAGTACTCCCAGCTTTCAGCAGGCTATTGCTTCTAAAGCCCAGTGTTAAAGTATTTTATGACTGACTTCCTGATGCTTACTTGAGATTTCTGTGAGCCCTGTCTTCTATGATAAGGTCCAACTCTGCAATATTTACTTACTTGAGCCATCCCACTGACTTCAGTGGGATTACTTGTATAAGGCTAAAATCTCAGTCTTCGGCTGTGGTTCTCTAACATTTTGCATGTGTGCAGAATTTTCTGCTTGTGTGGCATTGTGCTAATGTCTCTACACATATCCAGAGGTCCACCCATATGAAGCAAGTTGCGGGGATTACAACTGTAATCAGATGTGAAAATGTGGGTTTTTCCCCAGCCCAAGCCAAGGTAATTGCCACTCCTTCTGTGACATGCATTACGGAAGCCAAAGACTAAGCACAGGCAGATAGAAAAAAAAACAAAACAACAACAAAACAACAAAACGACAACAAACAACAAAAAAAGGCCTTTAAGTGTCTTACCCTGTCACAAGCAGAACCTATTTCCAGTAGTTTTGTACAATTTTAACAAGCCATGCAAAACCACTGCTAAAACCAGCTCAAAAACTAACAGCCTTGAGATCACTCAAAGACTTTGATGCTTCATTAAGAGCACTGACTTTTGAAGTAATTACATTTTTTAAAAAACAGCTTGAGAGATCCAAAAGAAAACACAAAAGAATGTTTGACCTAGTTATCTGTCAAATTCCATATATTTCAAATGAAGGTCCTAGGGAGCCCGTCTTTATGAAAATGGATTAAAAAGTATTAAAACCTCATAATTTTGTTCAGTTCATCAAGCTGAGGGCTTTTCAGAAGAGGCTGTTGAGGCACACTCTGCTCAAACTTGTCATCTTCAACTTAAAATACTGTTGCAGTGCAGGAACAGCTTATTTTATACTTAACATTTGAACTCAAAGAACTTTGTATCGCATGCTACACATTGGCAAGAAAATTGTTTTTTCTTAAGGGTCATTTAGAAAAGAATCCCTGCAAAGCAGTAATTATCTCAAATTCTATTAAACCTTACCGTGTATGTTATGGTTTCCTCAGTTTCCTGCGAATGTACTGTAATAAGAATGAGAGCAGCCAAGAACATAGCTGTCAACATCGTGACCCTTGAAAGAAAGAGAAACAAATAAAAAGGGAATATTTTTAGCTGGAGGACGTGGGTCAGCACCTCGGGGAGGGGGTCCGGGAGCGGGTCCTGCCCAGCCCCTACCTGGGTGAAGCTGCCGGGACGCTGCCCCTTTGCTTCTGCACGAAAAGTGGGGAAGTTTGGTAGGTGCTTCCAGTCCGTTCTGCTCTTATTCAGCTGAGGGGATGGGGGGGAAAAGAAGTACGTGCACAGTTTAAAATAATACAGCGCTTAATGCCACAGCGGACTGGAAGCGGTGCAGTCCCGGGAGCAGGCTGTGTGAGCGGCACGTTTTGGGATGGAGAAGTCAAACCTCTGCAAAAAACTCAACCTCCGACAGAAGGGCGAGCAGCCGGCCGACGGGAGGGGGGGGGAGAAAAGGCACCGCCGGGCCGAGGTGCTCCGTAGCTGCTGCCGGGCACCTGATGGGCTCAGCCTGAGGACTCTGCCCTGCCCCGGGGAGCGGGCTCTTACCTGCGGCGGGGACGGTGCGGGAGACGGCGGCTGCTCTCCGCGGCTCAGCCCCGTCCCTCCACTGCCTCTGCAGCGGTGCCGGCGCCCGCTCCTTCTCGTTTTCCTTCTCTCCCCCCCCCCCCACCCCCCCTCTCCCCGCCACCGCCAGCCTTCAGCTAAATAGAACCGGTCCCGGCTCCTGCCGGAGCCTCCGCACGCCCTCTACCGACACCTCGGCCGACGGAGCCCCGTCGGCGGGGCGGGACGGGACGGGAGGGGATGGAACGGGATGGGATGGGATGGGATGGGATGGGGCGGGCACGGCACGGCACGGGACGGCGCAGCCCTTCACCGCTGCCGGCCAAGGCAGGTGCGGGACCAGGTGGCCTCCTGGAGGGAACCGTGGCCAAAGCCCACGCAGGCATGGGGCGGGGAAGGGACGTGAGAGGCTCCCACCATCCCGTCCCGGGGAAGCTGTGAGGGGAAAGCTGCCGTCCCCGGGAAGAGCCGCTCCCTGATGCCAGCCATGGCTGCCGTGGCCTCTGGGTGCCCCGGCTGATAGCGCCGTGAAAGAGCGTGGTGGCTATCGGTTTGGGGACTGTCGTGGGTCACGGACATCGGGCTTTGGGTCTTGGCAACTGACGAAGGAGAGCAATGAGGCAGAGGTGGGAAGGAGGGCAATGACACAGCACTTGCTGTTTTACCTTATGCACACATAGGAGGCCTGTAGTAACTCTGTGCAGTGTAGCTCATGCTGTGGCTGCCCTGATGTATGCAGTATCCAGCCCAGGAGCACTAAAGTGTCATTGGTGTCTTGCTCCGTGACAAACAAGCTTCACCATGTTCTTATCAGAGCTTCTGATGAACTCTGGATGGTGGGTGTGCTCTGTGGAGCACATTTTTGGTTTTGAAAGCACGTACATAAACACATTTTGCCGTTTGTTTAATTTAGACCGAATTGTGACTTTGCAGGCAATAGAATGGAGGGTTTATCTTGCTAGGCAAGCTATTTGAAATTTAAAATAGCAAGACTGATGTGTTTTCCTGACCATTCTGAATTCAATAAATAAAAAATTGGAAGGAGTGCTTAATAGATGAATGCCTGTTCCTTTAGACACCATGTAAGATGAGCAATCATTACTTTTAAGATGTTCTACTATATACAAAAGCTTTTTTTTCCTTACCTCGTGGGAAGGTCGCTGGAGTGAAGGAAGGATGAACAGGCATTACAGAGATCTAGAAGCTCTCATAAGTGGCATGGTTATGGTGAGGAACAGCATTCCAGGGAACCCTATCTACACAGGGATAAGCTGGGTCGTCAGGTCACCGATTTTGCTACTGGAAGTACTGTGTTATATAGTGCAGCTCTACTCTATTCCTCTATTTGAACATGAGGTCTTCAATTTAATGGATTTATTTATTTATTTATTTACCTTCTTAATGTTTACCATGAAGGAGCTGAAGAACTTGAGATCTTCTGAAAAACATCATACTAGGCTGCAGACCTCTGGCACTGCTGCTCAGATAATACCTTCCCTAGATAATCCCTTAAATTCTTACATTATATATGATCTTATGTAAAACATCAGATCTTTCTTGAATGGCCATACAGTACATATTAATTTCACCGCTGAACCAAATAACTTCTTTTCTTACCTGTGTTAGAAATAGCGAGTTTCAAGATACTTTTAGTCGTAACAGTATGTTGCATATATATATATATATACACATTAGGAAGTTATGAGGCAAGACAAGATTTTTCATCTCACTGCAATTTCAGTGCTTAGAGGTAAGTAGGTGTCCTAAAAATGTAGGACTTGTAGTCTGTACGTCTCACTGGTGCGTAAAGTACAGAAGCAACATCATGGTGTAACAGAGAAAATTGAGGTTGACTACATTTTTACAGCACTTTTCATGTACTTCAATGTGCCAGTCTATATAAGAAGCTATCTTTTGCCATGTACTTTTCCTGCGTCAAAGAAGATTCCCTTAAAACCTCTCTATATTTTTTTAGAAATACATCTTCAGTGTGTTAGACTGGCTCTAAGTTACTGACTCCTGTTATTGTAAACTGGATTCATATTTATGAAGTGCCCCTTAATATATCTTCAAATTTTATTGAATCATGTTTAAAGAAAGCAGTACAGACATTTGAAATGTAATGAATGCAAAATAGTAACATCAATTGCTTATATCTTCTTGCTACAATCCATAGTGAGTGTTGAATGTGTTGTCATATATGCCAAAATAATGCCAAAGATAACTGAAATTAATTTGTTGAATTCTGGATTAAGTCAATCTTCAAAAAAATTTTGTCCTAATCTGCTACGTAGAGACACATTGCCTTTATTACAGAACTGCAACTGGTTGTTTCCACTCAAAAAAAAAAGCAAAGCAAGGAACACAAACATCATTTTGGAGGATGTATGAGTGCTTGCTGAGCATAGATTCTATACTTGGCTTCAGACAGTGCCTTTGCTGAAATAATGTATTCTGCCAAGGGTAGTTCCCTGTCCTTTAAATGGAGGTAGTAGACTCAGCTTATGATTTTGTAGTTCCGATGTTTCCTATTGAGGCAAGTGGAAATTTGCCAGATGTAGGTTAGCACAATTTAAGTTCTGGAGGAGTGTGTGAGGTAGGTGCCTGAGCTGCTCAGTAGTAGGAAAACTTCTTTACATATCTGAAATGTCTGAAGGTGTCATGTAAGCAGTGGTCAAACCATCTGCTCTTTCTTGCTGACCATACACCATGGTGTTTCTGAGGCCAGTCCCATGGAACACTTGCTGACAGTGCTTCCTACTGAAGCAGCCCCATGAGGCTGGCCCCTACTTTTGCCTTCTTTCTGAAAATGGTGCACTCTGTTCCCTACTGCTTTACTGAACTCTTTGTCACATCTCAGTTTTTTTGCTTTCTTTAAAAACCACAGTTTGCATGCATTCTTTAATGTGTTTACGACTTAAAAAGTTCACATTTTTAGTTCCTGGCAGGACTTGCTGCCACCCCCCCATTGTCCTCAAAAAGCCAAGGATAGGTAGGCTGAAGGAAGACTGTGTGTGGTCAAAATGTCACTGCACTCCAGCTAATTCTGGCTGCTAGAATTGTCCCTGGGGGCAATAGACAGCTGGACATAATTTAGAGCAGGCTGAGATTGATACTAGAGGCTCGCCCGAAAATGTGGAAAGCAAAATTACAGTTTAATCTCTTCTACTCCCAGATCTGACCCCCTTTTCCTGTTTCAAACATAGCTCACCAGAGCAGAAAATCAAGCACATGGCAAATTTAAGCAACTTACATTTGTCAGCTCACGGGACTATCAGTGTCAATTTAAGATGATTTCTTTTCCCAAGCATGTCATATCAAGTAACGCTGGAGTTGTCTTAACTTAGAGCTGAAATGGTGGAGGTGTTAGTTTCATGTTAGACTCACAGGAATTTTAGAACATAAATTATTTTGATAACATGGCAGGCTGTCTTTCTGCCACACAGTCTGCAAATGTCAAAATTTTTTCCACATTTCAACTTGGAAATCACATAGTGTTAGTGAAGGATAAATTGTGAAGAATTATGTCTGAATTTATTGCTGATTAAGTGTGACTAATGTTGAACTTTTATTTGAGGTAGGATCTTACAAGTTTATTTATCTTCAGGGGAGGTATTGTGAGCATATTGCACGTGGCATAGAATCATAGAATCATAGAATCCTAGGGGTTGGAAGGGACCTCGAAAGATCATCTAGTCCAACCCCCCCTGCCAGAGCAGGGCCACCTAGAGTACATCTCCCAGGAACGTGTCCAGGCGGGTTTTGAATGTCTCCAGTGAAGGAGACTCCACAACCCCCCTGGGGAGCCTGTTCCAGGGCTCTGTCACCCTTACAGTAAAAAAATTTTTTCTGATATTCAACTTGAACCTCCTATGCTTCAATTTACACCCATTATCCCTTGTCCTATCGCTGGTCACCACTGAGAAAAGCCTAACTCCATCTCCCTGGCACTCACCCCTTACATATTTGAAAACATTGATGAGGTCACCCCTCAGTCTCCTTTTCTCCAAACTAAAGAGACCCAGCTCCCTCAGCCTATCCTCATAAGGGAGATGTTCCACTCCCTTAATCATCTTAGTAGCTCTGCGCTGGACTCTTTCAAGCACTTCCCTGTCCTTCTTGAACTGAGGGGCCCAGAACTGGACACAATACTCCAGGTGCGGCCTCACCAATGCAGAATAGAGGGGGAGGAGAACCTCTCTTGACCTACTAACCACACCCTTTCTAATGCACCCCAGGATGCCATTGGCCTTCTTGGCCACAAGGGCACATTGCTGGCTCATGGTCATCTTCTTGTCTACCAGGACCCCCAGGTCTCTTTCACCTACACTGCTCTCCAGCAGGTCAGCCCCCAACCTATACTGGGACATAGTGTTGTTCTTCCCCAAATGCAAAACTCTACACTTTCCCTTGTTAAATTTCATCTTGTTTCTCCCTGCCCAACTCTCCAGCCTGTCTAAGTCTCTCTGGATGGCAGCACAGCCTTCTGGTGTGTCAGCCACTCCTCCCAGCTTAGTGTCATCAGCAAACTTGCTGAGGGTACATTCTATACCCTCATCCAAGTCGTTGATGAAGATATTGAACAACACCGGTCCCAGTACCGACCCTTGAGGGACTCCACTAGTCACACGCCTCCAACCAGATTCTGTCCCATTGACTACAACTCTCTGACTCCTTCCTTTCAACCAGTTCCTGATCCACCTCACTACCTGATCACCAAACCCATACTTGATCAACTTATCTACAAGGATGCTGTGAGAGACGGTGTCAAATGCTTTACTGAAATCAAGATAAACCACATCTACCGCTCTTCCATCATCTATCCACCTAGTAATTTCCTCATAGAAGGCTATGAGGTTAGTTAAACATGATTTACCCTTGATAAAACCATGCTGACTGCTCTTGATGACCCCCGTGTCCATGATATGCCTGGAGATAGTGACAAGAACAAGTTGTTCCATCACCTTTCCAGGGATAGAGGTGAGGCTGACCGGTCTATAGTTACCCGGGTCCTCCTTCTTGCCCTTCTTGTAGACTGGAGTGACATTTGCTATCCTCCAGTCCTCAGGCACCTCTCCTGTTACCCATGACTTACTGAAGATGATGGAGAGTGGCCTAGCAATGACCTCCGCCAGTTCCCTCAGCACCCTTGGATGCATTCCATCTGGACCCATCGACTTATGGATGTCCAGATTACTCAGCTGATCCCTAACCCAATCCTCATCTACTGTGTCAAGCTCCTCATCTATCTTGACTACTTTTGGGGCTAAATGAATCTGGGGCTCGTGCGGAAACTCTGCAGGAGTAAAGACAGAGGCAAAGAAGGCGTTCAGCACCTCTGCCTTCTTTATATCCTCTGTCACCAGGGCTCCTAGCTCATTCCTTAGTGGGCCAATATTGCCTCTAGTGTTAGTTTTCCTAGCTATGTATTTGAAAAAGCCCTTTCTATTATCCTTAACCTGACTTGCAAGGGTAAGTTCCAAGGAGGCCTTAGCTTTCCTAATTGCCTCCCTACATCCTCTGACAACAGTCCTATATTCCTCCCAAGTGACCAGCCCCCCCTTCCATGATCTGTAGATTTTTCTTTTCCACTTAAGTTTTCCCAGCAGTTCCTTTTTTAACCATGCTGGTCTCCTAGCTCCCTTACTAGATTTCCTAACCATAGGGACGCTCTGATCCTGTGCTTGCAGATACTGGTCTTTGAATATTGACCAGCTATCTTGAGCCCCTTTATCTTCCAACACCCTGTCCCATGGGATTACTCTTAACAGTTGATTGAGGAGGCCAAAGTTTGCCCTGTGGAAGTCCAGGGTTCTGACCCTACTGGGTATTCTGTTCCTTCCACACTGGATCCTGAACTCAACCATCTCATGATCACTGCAGCCAAGGCTGCCATTGACCATCACTGCTTCAACAAGGCCCTCCTTGTTGGTTAGTACAAGATCCAGCAGCGCTCCTCTTCTAGTCGGCTTGTCCACCATTTGCATTAAGAAGTTATCATCAATGCACTGGAGGAACCTCCTAGACTGTGAAAGGCTGGCTGTGTGAGTCAACCAGCAGATATCAGGGTAGTTAAAATCTCCCATGAGGACTAGGGACTGAAGTTGTGAGGCTGCTTTCAGCTGCCTGTAGAAGGCCTCATCAACTTCCTCGCCTTGATCAGGAGGTCTGTAGTAGACCCCCACAACTGTATCACCCACACCAGCCTGCCCCTTAATCCTTACCCACAAACTTTCAACTTGCTCCTCATCAGCCCCTGCACAAAACTCAACACATTCTAGTTGCTCTCTCACATAAAGAGCAACTCCACCACCTCGCTTCCCCGCCCTATCTTTCCGAAAAAGCACATAACCATCCATGGCCACGTTCCAGTCATGTGACCTATCCCACCATGTCTCTGTTATCGCTACCAGATCATATCCCTTAGCCCGAACACAGACCTCTAACTCTTCTTGCTTATTCCCCATGCTGCGTGCATTAGCATACAGACATTTTAGGAAACAAGCAGAGTGCACTGGTGGGACTAAATCCTCCCTAGACCACCTGCCTTCGGATCCTGGTTCGTTCTTATGTTTGTCCCTACCAGCCCCAGTTTTCTCCCCTTCCCCCTTCACATCTAGTTTAAACGTTTCACATCTAGCATGAGGTGTTACTTTGTTGTAAACTTAATCTGAAAGAAGAACCATGTTAGGAAATTGCTCTCACTTTTCCACTTTTCATAGCAAGCTGATGGTGAGAGGTAAAACTATGTCATACCAGTTTCTGATCACAGATCTTGAAATTAGTAAAAATTAATAAGAACCAAAATATCAGTAGTAAAGGACACAGAGCATATTATCTCCCCCCCCTTTTTAAAAAAAATCCTTGCATTAAAATTAAATGTACATTTATTGTTATTACTTGCTTGGTGCCTTCTCCTTTGGTAGAGGACAGAGGTGATAGCTAATAACACAGAATAAAACTCCTTCCCATAATTCTTGTATTTTGATGATGACAAAGCATGAGAGTTGGATTAGAAAACCTATTGAATTATAATTTCAGCCTTTATTTTGCTAAAATTATCTCTTGTATGAGTGATCTTGCATGGATTTTGTTCTGCCAAGAACTTTGACTAATTTAGGATAACCTGTCATTTCATTTCTGAATGTCTAACAATGCTCTGAGGATATTAAGGTACAATGTTGTTGCCATTTTGTATTTTAATTTACTAAAGATCAAGCACATGGTTTGGATGGAATTTGCTTTTCTTCTGCAAATTATAGGAATACAGTCTTATCTTTTTTATGTTTGCATGAACGACAATGCATTTGTATAGCCATAATAATTTAGAAATTTGAGGGACTTCAGTAGTATGAGTAGTTTTCTGCTACAGCTGAAAACAACAGATGAAATGAGGGTATGACAGCATGGGGGAAGGATGGGGTCAGTTTAACTTTCCATGTGTAGTTCACCACCTCCTCTGTATTGCATAGTTAGTATTTTTGATCGCTGTAAACCACTGCTGTTGATACTTAGGTGTGATGTTGTTTTCAGGCTTTCCTTGGAAAAATGAGAGAATAGGCTTACAGGTGCTTTCTCTTTGTTTTCAGGGGCACAATTTGAGGTCCAACTTTGCACAAGTTTACTTGCAATTCCAGAATTTCTCTTTTTATGGATTAATGACTGATAAAAACTGTTTAATGTGGTAAGAATGTCAGGTATGACAGATTTAGGCCTTTGATTAAAATGCACAAGTCTTGCTGTGAATATTTTATTTTGGTAAGTGATTGTATCTGGAATCTGATTGATCTTCCAATCTTTTGCTTGTATGGGCATTTCTGACTTGTTCAATCATTTTATTCTGGCTAGCAGTGCTTTCCCATTGATCTGTCTACCAGCGATTTTCTGTCTCTTTTTCTCATGCCAGTTAAGAGACACCATAGATAAGGAAATATTCATCAGTATAGATACATGTTTTTTGTAATATTGGAGCCATCATTCCTTCTTTCCTTTTTCTGGAAAATTAGGATTGCTGCATACGGGAATACTCCTGTACAGTCTGATGCTGTACTGTTTTTTAACTAGTTTGGTTGAAATGACATCTGGAACCATTTCACAGAACTATAACCTGTCCAAGTAACAGAGAACCTTCCTGATGTTCAAAATACTAGTGGGAATATATAATTTTCTTCTGATTAAACTATGTTAGTGCTGTCCCTTGCCCTGGCTAAGAGGCAAAATAAAAATGCCAGAATTCAGATCCAGTATTACCCAGAGTGTGTTGGGGCCAGCTTTCATCTCTACTTTAGGGTCCTCATGAAGCTTTGTGCAAATCATTTACTTTGTTTCTTGATACACTCTCTGTCTGTGAAATGAAGAAAATAGGTGATGCTTGAGCAGGGAAAAGGGGTGAATGAAATCACCTACATGTATAGGATTCCCAAAGACAGAAATTGTCTTATATACCCAGATCCCTTTCCAAGACAGTGGGATTTGGATGATTATCTGTTGGCTTCAGGCAGTTGTAATGGGAAGTTGTAATGGGCACCTTGCCCTTGACTCAGCTGAAGGCAGAATCAGGTAGAAATTCATCCACTGCAGTGTTCACGATTCAGGGAGAAAAATGAATGTGGATGAGGGGGAACTGTGTCTTCTCATCCTCCCTCCATGTAGGAAGTCCATTTCCCCATTCTCTGGGAGTAGATGTCTCTTTTTGTCCTGTCATCTTTTTAATGTCTGAGAAAGTTAAATTTGAGATGAGTGGAACAGAACACCTCTATGACTAACATACATTTCTAACTGGTATGTCAACTTCAACAGGCTGTTCAAGCTGTTAATGGGTCCAATTTTTTATTTTTGCAGTTTTCCAGTATTGTATTTAGCTCCATATTTTTAAAAAAATATTTAGAATAACTCAACCTTTTTTGTCCCCAGTCAAGAGGGTGCAGAGTATTCCTGCCTTTCAGAAATTGCTAAACCCCTTTATTGCAGACATCCGTATTTGGAAACTTTAACTTAATTCTTTATGTAGAACCCCATGGACTTGAAGTGGAGTGTGAAAGTGTTGTGATCTCTCAGCACAACAAAAATGAGACAATTCAGAAATGCTGCAGTGGAAGAAGACCTTAGATGAACAGATTTGTGGGGCAGAGGTCTTGCTAATGACTGCTCTGCTTTTTAGAATTCATAAACATCAGGATCAGTAGATATTTTAAACAATAATTTAGTTTCATAAGCATCTTCTGAACTCTCTGAGCTTGCTTTGCTTTTCTTTCCCTTTTGAGAAAAGGTTATTAATACCACAAAAGCAGCAGCATTTCTTATTTATATTGTGTGTGGGTGAACTTGGCAAGCAACCTGCCCAGTTAACCTGTTAATTATTGTCCAGAGACACAACTTTTCTGATGAGTGTCTGCACGTTAATGCTAGAGGATATATGTCCAAGCATTTTAATTCCCCAGAATATTAAACTTGCTTAGTGCTAATCTGTATGCCCTCTACAGAAAGCAGAAGAAAAATAACAGTGGGGATTTTCTTTTCTGTGAGATTAAAGGGGTTATCATCTCACCCCTCTTTGCAGATACGTGCGGTTGAGAGGCATCAAAATTCTGGAAAAGGCTGGAAGATGATGCAGCTGAAAGCTGGCACAGAAAACTCCATATCCCTATATGCTCCCAAAACATGCTCAGTAGGAGTTTAACCACATCAGGGAAAAACTCAGTTCTGGAGTGAGACAGAGTGGGAACACCACTGCTCTAAGCCATTGAAGTATCCCTTTTAAGTGGCTGCAGAACCGTACCAAACATTTCATCTGTGTAATAAACTAACACAGAATTTACAATATATACTAATTTGAAATTATGGGTAACATGGGAATTCTTTTTTTATTAATCAGTTCAAGTTCTCATTCCCTGGAAGCCCAGAGCCCTGACAAATTATTTCCTGCTCATTCACACCTTAGCATGCTTTAAGAGCAATTAAAATTTAGAAGACTGCAAATGCCAAAAGTGATAAAGGCCCAAAATAAACCGATCAATACAAAGAAAAACAAATACCCCTCCTTGCCCCATCCAGAGCAGCCAAGTGTAGTTGGGTTAACTTGCTTATGTCACTCAGAAACCTCAGAGCTCTTTTTTGCCAACAATAGTCTCAGTGTGTAAGGGGCTGTGGGCCTCTTTGGCACCACAGCTGCAGGTCGTAAATACAGTTCTGGAGATTAAGACATTCAAGTGTCCCTCTGTGGAGGCTGCAGAACAACTCCTGGGGTATTGCTCCCTGTCTCTGAGGCAGCCTGGGACCTCAAATCAGGTGAGGTATGGAGCACACTCAAAAGAGGTTTCCACATCAGGATTAGTTCTTCCCAGGAATGATCTTTCTGCCATTTTCTGCATTAGTCAGGGAGCATTCAGTATGCTGTGCTTCCCTTTCCTGCAGAAGGCTCCTTAAATGTAGTTAAAGTGGGTTGCAGAGCAGAGTCTTAGTGTCCAGAAGATAAAGGATAGGCACATGCTTTATGAAAAGCACTGGGCACTGCAGACCCGGTTATAGCTGGAGCACCAGTCTGTTCTTTCTTTCCAGGCAGTCTGAAAAGAGGAGCAAAAAGAGAAGGGGACATTGTGGAAAAAATTACTTGCAACAGTGCAAGAAGGGGAATGCATTTATCTGGATCCTACTCAGTGTCTTACTAGCACTTCTAGATTCATTATATATTACTTGATTTTATCCCATTTCATACAGAAAGTGTTGGCATTGCAGCTCCCTGTTTCTTGAAGAAAATGTTTTCAAGCACTTCAGACAGTGTGGTTGCAGAAACTTTCACTTCTAGAACTAATAATTAGAGTGTGTCAAAATTTTAGGCCCTGGTCATTTAAGCCCATGTTCCTCAATCATTTTTCAGATGTGTATCTCTCAGAGAGAACTGGCTTTTATCAAGTAAATTCAAGCTTTACAAGAAAACACTAGAGCAGGAAAAGCATAATTGGTGAAGTTTGCCTGTTCTTTACTCAAGCCAGAGGAGAGCACTTGGTTCAACATTTTGTCAGCAAATTGTGCTTCAGTTATCTGTCTCAGTTATTAATACCTGGAATTAATAAATCTTTCAGGAAGGCATTTAATATAGAAATCTCTGAATGTTACTCGAGCTCCTGACTGCTATCTCTAAGTGGGCTGTGAACATTGAGAAACATGTCTTGAGATGGAATGAATTGAGTCTGTGGAGGAAGTAGCTTGTTTGATTGCATCATTGTAAAATAGGTTTTTTGGCACTTGTTGCTTTAGGACCAGTGGTCAGATTCTTTCTCTCCCTTGCACTGGAGGTGCAGCAGCACCCATGTGGTCCCACTGCAGCGAGTTAGGAGCCTGTTATATTTTTGTGAGTAACTGTGCATAATGGCTTTTGGGGACAGGTCTTGTGGCTGCTGTTGGCTGGTGAATTCATTGCTGCTTTAAAGGGAAGGGTACAAAAACCATGAAGGTGACTTTGGCCTCTAGAATGTGGCACTGCAGTTATTCAGAAGGATCTCTCCTTAATTTTCCCAAGCTTTTCTTCAGTCTCCTTCATTACTCTGATTCAAAAGAAGGTTAGCCAAAAGCAAAAAGCAAAAACAATGTGACTACCGGACTGTGATATCATTCAGTAGAGTCATTGCCTACGACTTCTTTTAGAAAACTGTAATGGTTACCAAACTTAACATTAACTCAGATTCGGCTCTGACCTGGTGTGGAGATAGCCTGTAAGTGTTGTGTGTGAGTGTGCATGTGTGTTAACTTGCTTCTATATCACAAGATCAGTGAAGGCTCAAGGCAGGGAGCCTTCAGGGTAACAGGCAGTGACAGAGTGTACTCTGAACTCTGACAATTGTTGTCCAAGTACTCAAGACTGCTCTGCCACTGTGTCCTGATCTCATCTACAGGGATGGATCTTGTAAAGAAGGGAGTTCTTTGTGCTTGATACGGTCTGTTCACTTAGAAAGTCTGCAAAGATAACATTTAATTCTGTCTTTTTAATGATGGTTTTGTGATCACAGCACCTCAGTTTTATGAATAGAATTGTATGATAATAGGAAGTTTTGTTAAAAAATTATAAAATAATCCTGTGAATGAGTGAAACTTTCTAATGACTGTTCTGAGGAAAAGAATGTAAAACAGTCTTAGCAATTATTCTTCCCATAGCTTTCTGCCTTCCACCACCAAAGATTTTCCTTTCTTCTTTAGTTACTGGTAAATTTTGTAAGAGGATATTTAATTTAATTTCTTCAAAGGTAGATGGTTGAGGGTTTTTACAATATTCCTTAACAGCTAATAGTGATTCAAAGTTAACACATAACATTACTTTTAGAACAAAAGTGTATAAAAAATACTTCTGTATAGAAAATCACATCTTATGTCTGTGGCACAAGGCATTACTTTGAATGGGATTACTCTGGATTCTCAACACACTTCATCCAATTAACTTCAGTTTTAATCTCCAGCGTGGCTGTCATTATTTTTTAAAAGCCTTCTCTCATGCAGGAAATGTATTTGTGATGTAGGCCTCAAGTGTAGCAACTTGTGATGCATAAAAGTTGGCCCCTATGGGCTGGGATTCAATTGCTAGAACACATGCTGTGCAAGTCACATTTAGCATAGTTAGGTAAAGTGGTAAGGATAGTAGCTTCTCTACAGCAGAACAAATATTTACTTGGAGTGGATTAACAGTTTCTCAGTTTTAGGAGTTTGAGTTTTTTTCAAGAGTGCATCTCAGGAAGATAAACAGGAGCTGTTACAATACTTCATTTGAGGTCAGAAGGACCCTTTTTCACTGCAGTGATGCTTTTTGAGAATGATTTCCCAGTGTCAGGCAAAGTATATCACAGAGGCTTGGAGGAAAGTGGAATGGATTTATTTGCAGTAATCTTTATTAGAGAAAAGCTCTTGACAAGCTCTTGACTTTTCCTTCTTCATTTTCCAGGAGGAAAGGAAGATCAGACACATTTCCTTCACAAAAAAGTGTGCTTGGTTTCCATCCACCTTGAGATCTGAATGAAATCTTTATTCCCAGTCAGCAATCTGTGACACAGCATACCTTTTGGGTGAAGAGATTAATTATCTTGTGAATTTATTAACCAGAGTAATAAATTATTTTACAACTATTAGACATCCTCAGTAATTTTACTAACTTAAGTTTAAAAGTATGTGAGTGGTGTAAATCAATTATGAGATAATACTGAACAGAGAAGTTTGCTCCCAATTTAACTTCTAGCTCTCAAACTATCAGTTGTTTACTGGTCTGGACCAATGAAGTGCTAAAAGATAAATACTGTGAAATGTTAAACTTTGATGAAAGATATGAAGAAAGAAGTTGTTTCTTTTGCCAACACTGTGGTCAACAGCAGTGCCCTGACCTGATTACTTAAGCTGATGTTTTTCCTAAATCTGTCATGAATCAGTAATTATCAAGTTTTGCAATACTCAATGAATCTCTTGTGAATAGCAAAAAAGATTTGTTATTGTAGGTTGGTATTTTCTAAAAAAAAAAGCTAAATTCTTGCATCTGCAAGCTCTATACAGTATGTTTTTGCTTTTTTTTTTTTTTTTTTTTTTTTTTTTTTTTTGCCTGGAGAACTCTGGAATGCCACAACAAATCTCCTGAAGAGTGAAGAGTTTCACAAGATGTGAGGAAAATTCAATCTAGCCTACTCTGGAAGTGACCCCGCTGGTGTCTTTTAAAATAAACTTTTGTGTCAGTGTGTTTTTCCATTCATAGCTGGAAGATATCCAGTACACGTGTTCAGTTGTGGGGCTTCTAATAGGGAAAGGAACTTGTACAACATATTATTATTATTATTGTTATTATTATTAGTGGGGTGTTCTCAGTAATTTAATATGTCAGTCCCAGAAAAATTTCCTTTTTCTCTTGCAGCAAGTGACATGTGGCAGCATGAGGTGTGTTGTGCATGGGGTCAGAAGAGGTACTAGGTCCCTGCGTGTGGATGGAAATTCAATCCATGTTTCTCTTGATGATGGTGGCATAATACTAACAGCTGGCTTCAAAGTCCCAGTGAGCCTTGCAGCTTCTGGCTGAATTTTCTGAGAAATAAGGGACCAAAATTAAGAGAACATCTTTAGGCAAAGGATATGAGGGATGTGGTAATATGATGCTTTGTCTGTTTAGTAATTTAAAAAGAAGAGGATCGGATGGGAAACCTCTATGGGGCTTATTTGAATAAATATACATTTGGTTTATGTCTGTGCAGATCTGTGGCCAGAGTCCTGTGGAAAATGGACTTTGCTTCAAGCTACATGCAAAGTTTCTGTAATTCCTGCCAGCCCAGAAGCTTGTATGAGGAAAGCAGATGAGTATGTGGTGAATGGGACCACGCTCCCTATGTGGCAGAGCTCCTGGGAGCTGATCAGCTGTAATCACTGGGTGGCTGATGGGTGAGCCTGAAAGGAGAGAACATGCAAACGAGCAAGTCTAGATGCAGATGTTGATTTGAGGGCATGGTCTAAGATTTTTGAGTTTTATCCAGGTGATAGGAGAGTTGATAGGGAAAAAAAAAACAAAAAACAAAACCAAAAAGATAGATTTGTGGTTTCAGGTAAGTGTGCACATTAAAAGACTCATGACCTGTAAAAACATGGTTTTCGAGAAATTGCTGTTGTTGCTGTTTAAAGCATATGGACTTACAAGCAGAAGAATATACCCTAAACCCATGGGATTTGGAATGCACCATGGAAACAAGCAGCCCTTGGCAAAATAGAGATATTTCCTCAATGGTGCTCACCATTGAAAGGTCAACTCAGCATTGCCCCTTCTGTAATCTGCATATAGAGATACTGCTTACATCTCAAAGACAAATGCACAATAAACTGGTAAATTAAGTGTAACAATTGATTTCTGCTTTAAAACACAGAAAGATAAGAGATTCTTGAGGTGCAATTATATGTTGTGGATCCATTGTGTGGGAATGCAATGAAATTAATTCCTCTTGGAGTTAATGAAAAGATCTAGAAATATAGAGCTGCCCTCTGGTGGCCAAAGGGCAGTATGAGGTGTGTTCGTCCGGTGCTTGCAGTAAGCAGAGTGTTTAATGGAACGTGAACAAAAACGTGCAAATATTTTTGAAGGGATTTTATAGTTATGGTTCAAATGTCAGAGCAGCTGTGGAAAAGATGGAATATTAGACACAGAGCACATGCATAGTGCCCTCTGGGGAAGCTGTCTATCACAATCCTCATACCATATGATGCACAGAAGAGCTCCACAGGCGTTACAGCCAGAGCTTATTCCAAAAAACTTCATAGTATTAAAGAAATATGAATTTGGACATTTGCTTCAGCTAATTTTGGGAAGAGAGATAGTCTATGAAACTGGGATGTAGCTTAATAAGTTAACTTACCCTAGTCTGAACTGTTGAAGTTGATGGCTTTGTCCAAAGTTATTCTCTGTTAGCTTTCTAAATGTTGTTAATCCTCTTAACTTCGTGTTTGTTCAGTCTTCTATTCTGTTTCATGAAGAAAAGAAAAGAACCTTCATGGGTGAAGGAAGCCAAAATTATGAATCCTCTGAACAAACCTATCTTGAAAAGGAAGATAGTGTCTTTATGGAGAGTACCAGCATATTTTAACATATTCCATTCAATTAAAATAATTTTCTTCTTGTTCAAGTTGCAATAACTTCCCCTTACCCCTCCCAAAAGTGAAATTACTTCTTTAAAATTTCAAGAATTTATCTTTAAAAGAGAGAAGAATCAGAATAAGTTATACAAGCAATGTAGCAAGCTGTTGCACACAAATATTATGTCCTTTGTGAGGCTTCATTTGTTGCCTTGACAAAGCAATTAATTAGTTGTCAATGATGCAGTTATTTGGAAAAGCATGTGAATTTCTTTAACCACTGTAAAGGTGTCTCTGTGTGATGTTAGGAAGAGCTAGACTGGTTGGTGAGAGTTAAATTTTTCTGCCCTGGTATGGCATTTTCTAAACCTGCTGCTGTACCTTCATCTGTGAAAAATGTGGTTTCTGTTTCAATATGATTAAATAGAACATTTGGTCAAATTAATTCAGGGAAAAAAATCGGAACCTGGCAAGACTAAGAATCCCAAATACAATGATTTGTTTTAAGGTTCATGTTCTGGGAATAACAGGCAGTCTCAGACTCAGAGAGAGTACAACACAAGGGAATTTGGGAGTGGCTGCATTACTACAGTGTATTTTTTAAGATGATAATAGAAACGTGTGCAGGGGAAGAGTGAGACAGAGATGGGTGTGAAAAGCTTTTGTTGTGAAAAGCTTTTGTTTCTTTGTATGTAATAATATCAGTGTGGATCAAAGTAAAAGTAAAGATAATATTTTTTGCAAACAGCTTTAACCAATATTCAATGCCTGTGCTGTGTTCAAAAGATTAAAATGAGAAGAAAGTCTTCTGCTTGGGAAAGTCAGTGTAATAAGCAGAGTCTAAGGAGTGTTGATGAATCAGGTTTTCCTTTATCTACACTTATGTCTTACACCTCCCTCCTATTCAAGTTTCCTACAGCCTATTTAGTTTTGCTTTTAATGACTACATTGCTACTTAGAAAGCAAAAATCAATTTCTCTGGGTGCAGAAGTCTTGGAAGTCTGGGCAGACCTATGAACACATGTTCTGAAAAGCATGTGTACACAGAGATCACATCCAGCTGTGTAAGGGCCTTTCTGTGAGCATCTGCTGTATTTGTCTCCATGGGTTCTGTGAAGGCTTCTCTGTGAAAAACATGCAAAATGTGTGGAGAAAGCTGAAGGAATAGGTAGCTCGGTGGGGCTACCCCTTCCCACATGTTGTAAACCAGAATTACTAAAGATAATTGCTTCAGGTTATCTCTGGGAGTAGGAGCTAGAAGGCATCCCTTATAATGTGGTCTAATTTAGCTGTGAAACTGGGAAGTCCAAGGGTGGTGCTGGAGGCCACAGTCAAAGACCACTCTCTGGAAAATCCCGGCCTTCTCTAAGTTGCTGGAAATAAAGAAAAATCTCTTAGTGGGCTGATGTTGACTTATCTTCAAGGTCTACTTTCTTGCTTTTAATGTAAGAATGGACAACTTGGCTCAGTTCAGTAGGTCAGAGTATTCTTTGACCTGTCCTAAATCTGATTGAATGAAGAGACTAATTGTGGTATCTAACACTAATTTGTGATGTAGATAGATGCAGATGCTCCACAGAAGCTCCTAGTTAATTTCATAGGCACTTGGAGGCAGATAGAGGATGAAAGTTTCCACGGATAACTGAGTCCAGTTTAACTCTGTGGTAAGAGTCAGAGAGTAGAATATCTGTAAATTCATATTATTAGCACTATATATCAGCACTATAATGACCCATATGTAATATTCTTATAAGAACAGCCTGAGTCCTGGAAACTTACCAGACTTCTGTGCTTAGAAGGTTGGCTTAAGCACATGACATCTGAAGATACTACCTATGCTTCATTCAAAGCAATAGTGAAATAATAATTTGATAATACTTTGTTACATCTCTCCCTTCATGCGGTGTATTTTGTTCCTTATCTCACAATGCAACATATCCAGGAGAAGGTGTTTTCCTTGCTTTTCCCATCTGTGCCATCACCCATGCCCACTTGCCTCCCCACAAATCGGTGTTCCCCCTTTCTTAGTGGTTCAGTGCTTCTGATGGTTGATAGTTAAAAAGATAGTTTGGGATATCTTGAACAAAAGAAAACAGTGACCAGAGGAGCAAACAAATTTTTTGTTCTTAGGAACATCTTCGCCTTTCATCAAGCCTTCCAAAACTGCTCCGAGGCTGCCACTGGATGTAGTTGCTGGCTCATCTGGTACCTCTTTCATTTTGTGTCAACTACTTGTTAAAGATTTTAACTTCACCAGACCACCTGTTAAGGTTAATTTGCATGAAAGCAACATTTACACTATCCTTCAGGTATATAGTAGAAGCTGCTTTGAATCTCTAGAGAAGTTCATATTGTCCTGTAGATACACAGCCAAGAGTAGAACTTGGATTCCCAGCAAAGACTCGTTCTCATTCAGGCATTCAGTGGGGAGCATAACCTCTGGTGTGGACCTTACTGTTAGTTCCAACAGTGAAAAAGCTGTGAGCGTCATGAGCTGTGATTTGTTTTCTGAAAAGGCTTGGCAAAGGTCCATAAACACTAGGTATCTGTCTAACTGAATTTGCAAGTTCCTCCAGCTGCCCCAGGGAGCTTCTAAGTTCCTTGAACCTCATTCCTGCCCTCATGGAAGTTACAAGACATGACTGTTTTGCCAGCAGGGCTGGCAAATTCCAAGAACCCCAGATACCAGATTTACAGAAATTACAGCCCTGCTGGCCACACTGGTCAAACTAGAAATGTTTTGGAGTTTCATGAGCCTTAGCTGTTTCTACATGTAAATTACAAGTTCCAATTGTGCATCTACGTAAAGAACTTTGGCACAAACAGCTGGAGTTTTGGGAGGCTGCAATCTGAGCCAGCACAGTGCATGAGCAAGACTTGGAGAAGCTGCAGGGCTAATGGTTTCTCAGCAGAGCTTGTAAATCTGGTGGTCTCTGGACAGAATGTTTTTGAGACTGTCCCTATTGATTTAGCAGAGGAGAAGTTACTCTTGTGATCCTCAGACTTCAGGGATGTGACATAATGTATGACATAGTTGTACTTTTTTGGAGCCTTGTACTTTTTTGGAGCCTAAAATTAATGATTTGTAGAGATAATAAATTCCTCTTGTCAACTGTCAAGTTTGGAAAGCTCATAATGTCTTGAAGAGAAGGAAGACTGGAAATGTAAAAGTCAAGTTACCAATGAATAAGAATATGAATTCTGGGAGTTTTCTAGAGAAAGATTTAGCTGACCAAAGCTCCTAGCTTTTGCCACAAAGTTTACCTCTGGTGAGAGAACATGCATGCTCTATTCAGATGGAAAAAAGGTGCATTTTTAAAGTTAGAGTAAAGTTGATAAAAACATGTCTTACCCTAATAGCTTATTCAAAATTCTGTCTCAGTGCATTTAGAAAGGAGTATCTGTCCAGTTTTCTTATCATATCTCACATCTGAAGGATCTCTAGCAAAAGAAATATAAAGACGCTCAACTTTTTTTATGGTCAGCATGCATCGTATTATGACAGTTTGGATCAAAGATTCTACAGAGTCTTGGTATCTTTTGTGTTCCATAAACACCGTTAAGAGGTAGAAACAACTTTTTTTTGTAAGTGTATAAAACTGTACAGGTTGAATCATGCCACTTCATGACATTTCAACTCTGGACTTCACAATTTCAGTATTCTTTTAACATTTTTTTTATGAGTGTAGTTTTGTACATCACATTTATACATGTGTTCATACATCATATAAATTGATATGAGTCAGTAGTATATGTTAAATATATAGAACCAGTATGGCTGCCAGAATAGATTGGGAAATGGCAGGAGAAAAAAAAGTTTCTAAACTAAGCAAGAAAAATTTATCAAATATTATACTAGTTTTATCTGAAAAAACCTTCTAGATGCCAACACTTTTAGCCAGTAACAGTCCCTGTAACAGTAACAGTAACAGTTCTGTGACATGGAATAACATTCCTGAACATGCTACTTAAAACAAAAAATACAGTGATGTGTGTCTCTCATCATATGCCAGCACCAGTTTGTCCAATAAAAATTTGTTTCCTATGTTATAAAAATCTATTTCCTTAATCTTACAAAATATTATGGAGAAAATAAATCCTGCAGTCCTTTGCTAATACCTGTTTACTGTGCAAGATGATTTCTGTATATTGGTGGGTGCCTGAGAAAATGCAGAACTCGAGCCTGGATATGCAGTTTTGTGTTTATTGTCGACAACACAGAGTGTTTGTCACAATCTTTTTACACTCTGCATTGCCAACTGTGCAGAGGGACTACTGGAGTTATGTACTTCCACATAGACACATTCTTCAGTGTTCAGCATTACCTAAAACTGTGTCTACGTCAGCAGGCAAATGGCACTTAAGACAGAAAAGGAGATTGGATGGGCTCTCAGTGGTCTTTGCATTTTCAGTGTCTTCCTTTGTGTTCTTTTTGCAGATATGAGCAGTATAGCTCTGAAGGTATTGCAGTATTGTGGAGAGACCAAAGAAAATTATCAATGATATAAAATATTCTGGAAGTACTTCCATCATAAAGATCTGTCCTCTGTTAGCTGATGCACAGGTTGTTAATTTTTCCCCATTTTCTGACAGAGGGAATGTGGTGGCATGACTTTGTGTCAGAGGTGTTTTTCTGTGTCCATAGTCTCTCTCATTCTAGATCTGTTAGAAGTAGTTGAGCTGTATGTCAATGTAATCTTCTGTGGCCATCTTCTCTTCTAATGTAACTCTCTCTCCAAAATGTTGTGGGCAGTCATCTTCTGGGTGGCTACTCTGGACATGTTTTTTCCATTATGCTAGTAATAAAGTTAACTGGCAATTGTGAATCTTCTTGCCCCCCAACCTGGCTGCTTTGATTGGCAACTCTTCCTCTCTTTCATAATTAGTGATTGATTAGAATTTGCTGGAAGGAGCGAGAGGGCAGATCTCCAGTGACTTGAAATTCGATTTGATGCGCATGACACTAAAGTTAATTTTGTCAAAGCTATTGATGAATAAAACTTACCTTATGTTTTCCCTTCTTGACTGACATTAACTTCTACTTTACAGGCTTACTACTCATCTTGTATATGTCTCAAGTATACTGGTTGGAACTGTTAAGACAGTAATTAAACTTCAAAGCTATTGAAGCTATGTTATTAGACTCAGAAAGAGTAGCCAAAAGCAGAAGAATTTGCAGTTAAGGCTGTACAAATCCACCCTTAACTAGTCCACAGTGAGCAGGGATTATGTAGCACAGTAACAGCATTTGATGTACAGAGGATCTCTGTAAAATATAGACATAATGGACTACAGTATATGGCTCAATGTTCCAGGACTATTTTTTTTAAATTTCTTTTAATAGACATGGCTTTGCCTTGAAGGGTGTAGCTAGAAATCGTTTTAGATAACCAGGATTCTTCAGTCCAGGATTTTGCCTTGACAGTCATCAGTAAAAAATGTTAGCTGGTGTTTCATTCCAAAAGAATGAACAAAAGGCTTGATTCTGCCATTGGATCTCAGTTTATGAATCATCAAAAAGTGCATTAACCTATGTGTGTGGGTGTCTAACTGCAGCGTGTGCCCCAAGCTGTTGCTCCATCAGGACTGGAGAGTCATCCAAAAGGGTGGACAGCTTTGTGCACCTTCCTTGTCTGTGCTGACATATGGTCCAAGTGGGAGGTGGATTAAACAAAACCAGGGAAATCATAGGCCTCCATGCTAGTTACTCATACCCCACTGTCTGAAATGGGCATCTCTGGAGCACTGTTCTTGGGTGTAACTTATTTCATGAGCCTGATGGGACAAATACAGCATCTAAACATCTCCAAGTATGCAGTCAGGAGAGACAGGGGCCTGTCATTTACAACATCTTTCTACTTGTTGAGATACTTGGGCAGAAATTCAAAAGATGTGTAAATTTCTCTGGAAGATTCCTTTGTGTCCTTTAAGTAGGAATTAAAGGTTCTTTTTTTTTTTTGGTACAATGACCTGTTTCACTACAGTCACCTTAATTTCTTTCCTCATTTCCTAGACTTGCCCTCTCCATTGTGTTTTTTGTTTCTTTGTTCTTTGTCTCATTTCCAGGAACAGGGGTTGGTAAAATTTATGAACATTTTTAGGAACAGCCACTGGTTTTCACATGTATAATCATTTGCCAGATTTTCAACCAAGTACAACTTGAAGGAACCTCTACTGAGCAGAGGTACAAAGTGAAGGGATTCTTCACTACTATGTGCAGTTAAACTGTGGAACTCCTTGCCTCTGGTACTTATATGGGTTTGAGGGGATACAGGATAGGCCCATGAAAAATAAATTTGTTGAGAATATGAAATGAATGAGATCATATGCCTCAGGGATTTCATGAGCCACATATTATTGGAGCCTGGAAGAGTAATTGTGAAACTGTCACTGTATTTACCTTGTGTTATCACTGTGTTACCTTGTTCAAGGGCAAGTGTAAAGTCTTGCATCTGGGAAAGAACAACCCCAGGTACCAGTATAGGCTGGGGACTGAAGTGTTAGAGAGCAGCACAGAGGAAAGGGACCTGGGAGTTCTAGTTGACAGAAGGATGACCATGAGCCAACAATGTGCCCTTGTGGCCAAGAAGGCCAGTGGCATCCTGGGGTGCATTAGAAGGGGGGTGGTTAGTAGGTCAAGAGAGGTTCTTCTCCCTCTCTACTCTGCCCTGGTGGGGCTGCATCTGGAATATTGTGTCCGGTTCTGGGACACAATACACAGACCAGGAAATGCTTGAGAGAGTCCGGCACAGAGCCACAAAGATGATGAAGGGAGAGGAACATCTCCCTTGTGAGGAAAGGGTGAGGAAGCTGGGTCTCTCCAGCTTACAGGAGACTGAGGTGTGACCTCATTAACATTTACAAATATGTAAAGAGAGAGTGTCAGAAAAATGGAACCAGGTTCTTCTCAGTGATGACCAGTGGTAGGACAAGGGGTAGTGGATACAAGCTGGAGCACAGGAGGTTCTGTGTAAGCATAAGAAAAAGCTTTTTCACTGTGAGGGTGGCAAAACACTGGCACAGGCTGCCCAGGGAGGTTGTGGAGTCTCCTTCTCTGGAGGCATTCAAAACCCACATGGACATGTTCCTGTATGACCAACTCTTGGTGACCCTGCTCTGGCAGGGGGTTTGGACTCAATGATCTCTTGAGTTCCCTTCCAACCCCTAACACTGTGATTTCTGTGATTGCTTACATCTTGTTTTAGTTGCTGCCAGGTGAATTACACAGATATTTGGTCTGACAATATTATGACAATTTTTATTGCAGGGAACATTGGCCTCAGATAATTTTTGTATGTACAGAGAGTCCTAGGAAATATCAGTGTGAATTCTATTGCTTTCAAAAAGCAGTGTGAGCAGAGTGGGAGATTCAACACATTGGTATTTAATTACTGGCTTATCAAATGCTTCCTCCTTCTCTCTTTCTTCTTCCAGGCCATACCTGTCATAATATAATGCAGTGTTCTGTGATAGCAAACCTGGTGGGCCATCACATCAGGGAGTGGGAGAAGGTAATGGAAAGGTAGCTTTCCTTCTGAGATGGCAAAGGTTTCCCAGGGCAAGAACTGCTGGATAAGGTTTTGGCAGTGAGGAAAATGTAAGTGAGGAGAAGAGAAATACAGTAAAGGCCATTTTTTTGTGGCTGTCATTGCAGGATGACTTGAGAGTAGCTGAACTGGGATAGAACTGTCAAGGGGAAGGAAAGAAATCATGGAGGAAGAGTAAATGGTTCCTTTTTTGCTTCCTCACTTCTTTTGAGCAGCTTTATGAGGAAGTCAGATGCTGGCTATAAGCATTCATCAGGGAGGAGGGAGGCAAAGAAGGTTACGAAAAAGCAAAATGAGAGGAACCTTTTGCTGCCTGCTGGTGGGGATGCAGTGCAAGACCTTCTTAAGCCCTCTGCTCTGTGTTTCCACTGTGAAATGTCATGTTCAAGTGATGTTTCCAACTATGCATCTTTCTGTTTGAGTTTGTTTGTTCCTGTCTTTCTGCAAATCCTCTCTGGAGAATGTCTTGACATTCGTGGGGTTCTGAGAAGCTCCGTGGTTTGTTTTCACTGAAAAGCTGTTCCCCTCCCTCCCTGAATCAGCTGAGTTCCCTTGGGGGGAGGCTTCCTTCCTCACCCACTTAGTTGATCTACGTAGGCTGTGGATACTCTTAGCCTGATGCTCTGTGCTGCAACAGCAGCAGCCGGGGCTTTTCTCTGCTGCAGCACGTGTTGCCTCTTGACGCTGCCTCCCTGGAGAGATCATTAGCAGGGTGGAGGCTATTTTCTTTCCTAGAAACAGGAAGAGAAGAAGAGAATGAGAGATGGGATGCCTAAACAATCTAGAATTAGATTACAGCGTGAGCTCAATGACATCAGCTCCCTTCAGTCTTCCCACCCATATGCTCTCTCACGGCATTTCAGTTCAGGCTGATCAAGATCTGAGGATACCTATAATAGTGAATTAATTCTCTGGTGATTCACTGGGTCCAAAGCAAAGGCCCAGATCTGCCAGTCCCACTCCCCAGCACTGGCAAGTCTGGAGTATAGATAGCTGCATTTTGCACAGGTAACTTGATACATATAACAAGCCACAATGCACTGAATTTCAGAGCAATTCAGAACTACTGTCAAGGGATGTAGTCACGCTGAAGTCTAGTAAATTAAAATAAGACATAATAAGAGTGATAAATTTTGCAGTAAGAGCTCTCTCACTCCCCCTCCCCCCCCCCCCCCATTTTCTCCTTTGTGGCTATGTAGCCACAAAGATGTTAAATTCAAATACTATACCCACACACATCAAGAATTGTTTAAAAAATAATTTGTTAAAGATAGACCAAAGAAAAGTGAAAATAAAATGTCTCCTATAGAGCTAAGAAAACTGACTGTGTGGTACATGACTGTCATAATCTCTGAGAATGAACTTGCATTGGTTAGGGTTGGCATGGCCTCTGTATAAACAGGAGACTTGGGCTTTGAGAAGAGAGGACTGTAACTACATGCCATAAAGTCAGCACGAGTGGCACCAGCCAGCTCTTACTGCAGAGACTTCAGTTCTTTTATTGCTAGCTTCTTTCTGCAGCAGTTATTCCTCACATTTTGTGTGTGCTTGGCCTGCAGAACTCTACCATTCACTCGTGCATGATGTACTGGATACATTATTTGGTGCTAGAAAATGTCAAAGTAATTAAGTAATAATTGAAAATATTTCATGTATTTACCCTTGAATACAAGTGTTTTTTAAAAAAATAGCCAATAGAGAAAAAAAAAAGTGAAAGGCTATGTTTCTAAGTCTTGGTAGGATCAAAATATTTTCCCAGAGAGGGAAAAAAATGTCTAAGCAAATGCTTTGGTTTCCTCCAGACCATTCTCTCAGAACCTTAGTGCTAGCTGGAGACAGCATGAATCTCTGTGTACATGAATCTGGGATCTGCATGGTGGGAAGAGATTGTAAATCACAGTTTAATCCCATGGCAGATACAAACTAGCAGAGGTGGTGTGGATTCCCCAGAGGGTCTGGAATAAATTCCGTGTCACTGCCTAACCTGCGGCATTGTGAAACTGGCACTTACCTTTCTCACCTTGCAGACAACATCTGCTTAGTCAGGCTTCTTGTCTTACTCCTAGAATTACTCTTGCCACAAGCCACATTTTCTGCCTTTTTGAAGGTGCTCCCTGTCTCTGCATGTATGGTGGTGCCTTTAGACTGATTTTGTGCTATGCAAATTTCTTTCTCTGTGGAGTGGTTCACTCTGAGGATTCAACTTGTGGACCTGTGCCAGCACTTCTCATCTCTGAATACATGAATTTGGGATTGAGGATTTGAATACAGATTTTTGCTTCCTACCAATGTGGTAAAACACACCTTTGGTTAAAAAAAAATCCTACATTTAGTGGTATGGAGTTGATTTCCAGATCCCTGTTCTTATTTGAAATTTGTGGCCAGACTGATCTTTGTGTAGAAGAAGGGTAAAACTCATGAGGAGACAGCCAAGACATTGTATTTAAAGCTTTTGAGCTTCAGGTCTGAATAGGAATAATGAATATAACAATATCAGTTGACTTTGTTATATCATAATTAAGGTTTTAGACATCCACTTTTTCCCTTGGAGAATTGTGGAGGTTATCTTCTGTCAGAGTGCAGCTAAGATTTGCCATGTTCTATTTCTGAGCAATTAAGACAAGTTTGCTGAGAGTTTTGATAGTATGCTGTAAATCTTCCTGCATCAGTTTATCCAGATTTATGCTGTAGACTGGTAATCACAAATTGACATTAGATATGCTCAGAATAGAGATACGAAGCCTCCAGCATCTCCATGGGTGTACTTCGGTCCAGATACTTTGCTGTGAGCCAATGCTCAATTGAGAAATAGAGCTGTTAATAGAAATTGTGTTTGTGAGGGCTGTGTTCTTCATGTAAGCTCCAAATCAAGGCTCAGATTACTTTTGGAGATGTAAGAACACGAAAAATCACAAAGATCTGTCAAATTAATATTTTATAATTGGCCTTCTACTTACCCAGATGTCATATGCTAGTAAAATAGGATTTTCTTCATTCAGTTCCTGAGTGAATTTAGTATAAATACTGTATTCCTTTGTATGTCCTTTGCTGTGTTTCAGTTCAGTAAACCTTCTGTTTCATCAGCAAGCATTCCTTTCTCTCTCCTTTTTTATTTTGTCTCATACATACATACACATAAATCACTATGCATATTTTTATGCATATATTATAATAACACAAAACAGACTGTAAATTTGCAGTGTTTCAAAGGAAGGTACAGTATAAGTGACTATTACCATTATCTCTATCATAATTTCAGGTATGTATTGTAAATCTTTTACCAAGAGAAATACATTGTTGAGATAATTTCCTTGGGCAAGAACAGTCCTCTTTTCCTTCCATTTTTTCTCCCATTCCATTTCTAATTGCACTTCCCTAGTCTGTGAGGGAGTGAGATGTCCCTCTCAACAGCACTAATACCTTTAGCTTCCTTTCTAAAGGTAATAGTGAGTTTTTGTGACAATGCTGTTGAGTTTTGGTGAGTGGACATTCAGTCTGTATGTCATCATTCCAATACTGCAGCTATTCTTGTTAGAAACTCAGAGAAGTTGGTTTAGATGCTGAAGGCAATGCATTAGGAACTGATGGTGACTGATTATTATCCAATCAGTTCCTGATGCAGTATCTGCGACATCAAAAACTGCAGTGGTTTTGGTTGTGTCCTAATTTTTTTCAGTTGCAATGTCCCCATTTCGTGTCTTAAAAAAAACAAAACAAATTGAAACTTCAAATGATGAGGTTTAACAGGGACAGTGAACTAGGAAGAAAATAAAACTGCTTAACTATACCAGTCAGGTTTTTAGGAAATGTATACCTTTCTTTTATCTAATGATGACTAAGAATAAATATTACCAAGAATTGCTCTAGGTAGCACTGCTAGAGAGCATATGCATCTTATTCAAGTTTTACTTTTTTCAAAACTGTTTTTTGTTGGTTGAGTAGTTTAACACAAGTTAGTCAGCAATTGTGTTCTGCTTCTCAGAAATGCAGGAAAAAATGCAGCAGAGAGAGTCTGCAAACTCAGTGTTTGAATTGTGAAATTCATGAGAAACTATAACCTTATGCCAGCATGTAGGGACTTTTTGTATGCAGCATTTTGGAAAACAAAACTACAGACCCAATGATACTATCCTATTTCTCACACATTTTCTTGCTCTAGAAAAAAACATTACACTTGAAAGGAATATTCTGGTTTCAGACTTAAGCCTTGGTAGCTTGCTTCTATATTTCCACTGGATAAGTATGTGCCAGTTATGTCTGTCCATTTGCCGTAGCACTTACTGTACTGGGAGCAAGAAACATGCACGATATAAACAGACAGAAAATGGTCATCACAAACCTCAGACATCAAGATTTCTGTTTTCACCCAAGTACATTTGAAAGAATCCAGTTAATGGTTTTGGAGATAATTGGGTTTTGTATTTCTGGTACAGGTCTCAAAAGAAATTACCTGGAATGCGTCTGACTGTAACTAATTTAATTAAGTCTCTCTCCTCCGCAGTGGTGCCCTTGCTGTGGCTAACCAGCACAGTGTTCAAGGTTGGCTAACCAAGGTTAACCAAGGTTCAGTGCCCACTCACATTTGCTGAGGTGAGCTGGAGGAGTACAAAGCTGTGCATGGAGTTTCAGGTTAGAGTTCCCTATGATGTGCCACAACTGAGCTTGATGCATCAACAAGGTCCTTGTGTCTCTGACCTGCCAACTCTTCCCACTCTAGCCAGTTTAGAGTGGGTCTTAGGCTTAGCCACGCCACAGATAAGTTCTAAGATATATTTAGATGGTTTTTTTATTAGTTAAAATCAGTGTCTTCGAGTTTCAAGGCTGAAAATTAGGCCTAATTGAGCAGTGTTAAAACGTCTGATCAGCACACATGTTTAGCCAGTGAATATTTTGTTATTTTTTTACCAAATACATTATTTGCAAGAGTCAGCAAAATTAACCTGAAATGAATCTTTAGTTTACAGTGTATTCTTGTCAGCTGTTGTGAGAATCAGTCCATAGTTCTAGTTGCAGATGTGTGACTGGAGGACATGTTGATCTAATTAGAAAATCTACTTATTTTGCAATCTAAGCTAATTTTGCAATATAAGCAAATTTTGCAATATAAGCAATCTAACTAATTTTGCAATATAAGCTGGTAACACATTTTGTTACTGCTTCCATGGCACAAATGCCCTGCAGTCTACTGTCTGTTACTTCTGAAGTCTATGTCCCACAATCATCTAGGTATTTTCATTAACTTGAACTTTGGATGTGGAAGGAAAATGCTTGCAGTGAATTAGGGAATTTAGATATTTTCCAGGGGAAAACAAACCATGTCAGGTGAGATGTGGTGACTAATGAGAGTGATAACTGAGTCCCTTTATATGTCATGGACAGGTGCATTTTTTACATCAGAGGTACTTTTGTTAGCAGTTACTCAACTAGAGAGCATCACTTCACCAGGACTGTTTCAGATAGTGCACTTTTATTTCAGAATTATTTTCTTCTAGTATTTTCCAGAACTAAAAAGAACTGGTGTCACACCTGATTTTGTTGAGCTTCTGTACATCAGAGGGAGCCATCTTTTATCAGGGTCCTTTGATCCTTAGTGTGACATGATTAGCATTTTGGCAGACTATAAATGTTCTCTGGAATTTCATATATAAATAAAATTTAGGGAGATGACTCTATGGATTGGTCATCTGGAGCTTTCAACCATAAAACTGTGGAGAAATTAATATAACTATTTTATGTGAACTGGCTATATATTATATTCCATTCTGCTGGATATCCATGGGCTGACTCAAGCCATTTAATATTAATGAGAATCTTGCATTGATTTCAGCATCTTTAGATTGAGCTGTAAGCAGCAAAGTTGCAAACACTCCAAATGTGAGTAATCATAATATAGTTGTGGCTAAAGAGCTGGCATACTTGTTTGACAGTTTAGGAAAACTATGTATGAGTGGCAAGGTGGGTGTCCTTTTTCCACAGTACTGAACATAAACTTCAGCATAACAAGATTTGTGCTTGATTATTTGTTAACTAGCTAACTCTAATGATCTTTGATATCCAGTCAGAGTCAGTAATGACCTTCTTGTGAAACTATGATGATTTTTTAAATTAATGGGGTTGAATTAGAGGCAGAAGATTTAATTTACTTATTTATAATAGTATTTCTAACTTAATTTTAAAGGTGCATAAGAGCTAAATGAGAACTACATAAAGATACGTGTACATATAAAGATCTACCTCATTTTCCAAAATTGCATTAGAGCTTGATATCATAAATATGTAGATAGATATGATAGATGCAGCTTTTGAAATAGTAGGCAATTATTTTGTTTTTTTCAACTTTAAAAAAGTTACAAGAATCCTGAATGGGGCATTAGCAAGGTCATAAACATAGGAAAAATTGATTGCAATTGTTTCAGGTAATGGAAAATTCAGTGTAGCTGGAACACTAATTTTTTGCAATTGTGACAAGAGGGGGATGCAGTGAAAAGTCTGGGCACAGAACTTTGTTTATCTTAAGCAGCTCAGATGTGAAGGATTAAACACAGAAAAGTCGTCATCAACCTGACAGTTCAGAGCAAACCCAAAGTTTTCAGAAGGTATTTTTACAAGAAACATTTTCAGTGGAGTTGAAATGCGATGAGATGTCAGAAAAATTTGTTTACCCAGTTAACACAGTTTAGCTGCTGCAGGATGCTGCAACAGTAAAGCTGGGAAGGATAGGAATTGCCAAGGCAAAGTCTGGAGCTCAGTATGTTGAATGGTTTGAACAAGACATGCTTGGTGTATCTGGATTTTATGTAGTGCAATAGTGTCTCTTAGTTCTGCAGGTAAGGTGCCATGCAGGTCCACTAATCCATTAGAGCAAAGAAATTGCTGTGTTTAGCATAATCCCAGATACCACTGTGAGAGAGTTATGAACTGCTCACAGTTGCCAGCTGAGATTAAGCCAATTCACAGCCATCCAGGTTAGGCCTGCAAGTGGATTCATGTCAGCTAAAGCTCTTCCCTGAATGTCCTACACAGGAAAAAAATGGCAAAATACCACAGACAACAACTGGTACTGTGAAGATTTGTCATTAAAAAATGCTGGGTCTCTGTGCATCTTCTCTGAGAGAAATATTATGAAGCAACTGCATTTGTTGAATGGAGACATAGTTTATTTGGTGATCTTTGGCATGCCCCAATCTGCATGTAAACTGATAAAGCAGACTTGTTCTTTCTGGTTCAGCCTCTGCTTATTTTGCTTCTTTTGTATAATAGGGAAAACAATAAAACATAAATTCAGTGGAACTCTCTAACTGCTGAACAAAAACCATTTATGTAGAGCATCTAGAAATTATGTGCATGTTTCTTCAGCTCCTTACACTTACCTTGCTTTATGCTGCTGTAAATGCTGATCAGGGTAGAACAACTGAGCAGAGAACTATAACTAAATCCTGCTTTTGTGTTTGATCCTTATTTACTGAGCTCTCTCAGTAAATCTCCTATGTTTAGAAATAAAATACCGGAACTGCACAGGAAAACAGACAAGAATCAAAGAAGTTAGATATACTGGAGAAATTTGATGAAGTTGTAAAAAGAAAAGTAGATATCGAGAGACTGTTCTGAAAAAAAAAAGCAGCATAAAAAAGTTTTTTGAAGGGTGAGGTATCATATAAGCTTATTTCCTAGAGCCCTTTACCTACAGAGGATGATCACCAAGATCATTCACTTTAGTTTTCATCATCTGCAGCAGGAGGGATGTGGAGAGGGTACAAGAGGAGCAGCACTGCCACCACACCTCCATTCCTAGGTGTTCTCCAGGCTGCTCCTCTGTGGTGTGACAGAGAGGCAGGAAGCCTCTGACAGACTGCAGGGCCGATGGCAATTCCTGGTGAAATCTTTGCACTGCTCAAGCCCTCCAGGAAGCAAATGGGTGTGTTTGGATCAGATGTTCTTGCAAGGTTAGGCCTCTTTCCTTACCTTTCATACTAAAAGTGTGAAATACAGTCTGCTGTATACTACAGAATACAGTCTGTATCATTGCTGGTGTAAAGCTGGTGATTTTTTCTGGGAGAAATCCTGTGCATAGTGCAGCCTTGGCGCGTACGGGCAGGGGAGTGACTCAGAAAATCCTCAGAAAAAGTAGCCTGCTACTGGAACAAACTAGAGGCAGGCTTGGCAGGTGGTCTGATTATGTTTGCTCAGCCAGTTCAACAGTATTTGCTGGACAAAAGAAGGCATCAGGTGATACAGAAAGTCCCAAACAAAGCCCTAGACGAATACAGACATGACCAGACTTTCTCATCTGTTGCTTATTTGTGAAAGCAGAGGAAAACTTGTGGCTAAAAGGAGAAGGCACAGAAGCCAGAAGGCACCTCTCTTCTGTTGATTCTTGAGTGGGAGGCTACTAAATGAAGACTGCTGAGAACTCAGATTTCTTTGTGTTTCTTTTGTAGTACTTAAACTGTTTTCCATTGCTGACAAAAGGGTTACAGCCATGCAGGGTAAATTCTTGTAACTCCTCTTGTTGCTCAGTCATTCTTAGCCTGCACCTATTTCTTGCTGCCACCCTGTATGCAGTGCTGGCTATCATGCAAATACAAATGTGACATGGCACTGAAGTCATAGGCAAAGGATGGTGGATGGAGGATGGCTGTTAGATTGCCCTTTAAAAAAATTAAACCATTTATATATTATGTATCCAAATGTGTATTTGCAGAACATCTGTGGAAGGAAAGACGACAAAGGAGCAGAGAAGACCTTTTCTAGATAGGAACTTAGGCAAGGATAACTACAACATCATGTAAACAGATACAGCTTAATGTTATGCATGGAAGGTACCTGCACAGGTTGGATGTCTTTCCGAGGGAAAACTTTTTCTCTTTTTCTGCCTTCTAGCTTCAGATGAGTAAGAAGGTGTTCCAAGTTTCTGAAAGATTTGGAATACCTTTCACTTTTCTATGGTGCATAAAAACCTAATGGTAAAGGAATGTTAACCTTGCTCTAACACATATAATCCTGTAATTTAAAATCTATCTTACACTCCAAAGGCACAGAGGGGACAGAGTAGTTGTGTGCAGGCAACCTTAATTCTGGCACTTTCTAAATTTCATTGCTTGACATTCAATCCTGATGATTTTTTGACATAGCTTGCCTTTTTTTTTTTTTTTTTTAATGTGGATATAATAAGATTACGAAAAAAGTGTAAAAATTAAAAGAAAGAAAGATTAAAAGAAAGATTAGAATATTTTTCATATTTTAATTTGCAGTGAAAATGTCTAATGAAATGTTCAGACATAATGAAAATTTTGCTTACATCCAGAGATGGATAAATACTAAGAAGTGCTCCAGTTCTACATGTTGCTAAAAGTAAGGAGTCAGATTTAAAAAAATCAATAAATAATAGTCAGCATTTGAAACTGGGGTATCTCAACAGGAAAAGAGATCTCTAGTAATTGGTGTCAGTCATCACATTTATTTGGTACAGCTGCAGAGGAGTAATGTTACCAGTCTGCACATTACCCTTACCTGTTACTTGTACTGTTTTATTTTTTTGTAAAAAAAGGATATTTTGTTACATGCTATTGAATTTTCCATTATTCCAGTACTCTGAGTTCAAAATAGCTCCCTAGCTCTAGTGCTGGGTGACAAATTCTTATGTCTTGCTTAAAAATATTTGCTAATAAACGGGTAGAAAGAAATACACCATTAAGATGAAAGGCTGCTGGAGGAACCCCTCAGGAGGTAATGTAAAATTTGTATCGATTTCACTGGGGCCCAGATTTTATCCAGAAAGTAAAAGGTGCACATTATTTGCATTGGCTTAATTACTACAGTTTTATGATAAGATCTTGAAACTTGCAAAAAATTTTTCTTTTCTCTTTCATGCATATTTTAGTTAATAGAATGAAGCATTTGGAGGATAGAGGTGTGAAAATGTAGGTGATTCTGTCATTGTAAAAGATAATTATTTAGAGTTATATCATCAACTTATAATGTACGAGATAAATTGAAAGAGCCTCTTAAGCGGAACAGAAAAAAATAATATCAAAAGGGAGTAAAATTTTAGATTAGCCTAGAGTGATTCTAGCATCAATTTGAGTCAGTTCTTGGAATGACGCTTTGATTTCTTTCTCGGGGCTGGGTTTGTGAGCATAGCTTCTCTTTGATTCATTTCTTTATGAATTTAAATGAGTGGGCAGGCTGCATTCTATTTACCAACAGCATTTTGGAAAGATACAGCACTGTACTGATATCTCTGCAGGGCTTGGGCTGACTGAATAATTGAAGATGTATTTAAAAATATCTGAGTGGAATGGTCAGATAGTATTTCCAAAAATGATACAAGGTAACTGGTGTTTTTATTGCACAGCACATTTTATGGCTTATTAAAACAGTCTCTGTGAAAACAGTAGACAAGAACAAGTTTGCTTTAATAAAATTAAGGATAATTTATAAGGGTCTGATTGTGGAAAATGTGTTGGCTCCAACTGCAGTTCTGCCTTCCATCACATAACTAATTTAAGGCTTATGTTGAAATAATCATGATGTTGAAATGAATAGGGCTTTACCATTGTTTTGAATTATTCTAGGATACCACCAAATTTTTATTTGCAGATGTGCCAATTGTACCTGCATGCACAATCATCAACCATAATCGTGGTAGTTGCACATGCTTGCCCTCATCATTTGTCAATTAACACTTGCTTGAGAAGAATAGATTAAATTCATGCCTTTATTTCAGTCTTTATGTAAAGCCCAATCTAGAGTAAAGGTGATGACTCTACAGGAAGAGTAGGAAACCAAAAAGTCACATACCCTGGCTGTTGTGCAGACTAAGTATTTATCTCTTGTAAAAGGGAGAAGAGAGGAGATATAAAACGAGGAAGTAATAAACGAAGTGTAGGAATCACTTTGGAATAAAAAGAACACCCAACTGATCATTTCCAGTAAGTGGTGGAACACAGCTGCTGGATTTTGTGTAGTTTTTCAATGAGAGCTTGAACCATGACTTGTCCTGCCTTGATGCCATACTGTTGCCTGTTCTTTTACCTCAGTGCTATTTTTTGACATGTCCTTCTCCTGGAAGAGTGCTTCTGCACCTGAAAACACCAATGTCTTCTCCACTGCTCCTTCCACTGGATCTAGTAGCAAAGTGGCAAGATGAGAGGAAAAGGCAGTTTGGCTTTCCTGGTGCCCACAGCAACTGAGGTGAAACCTAAGTGGCATCCTTGCAGCCCATGTTGATTGACTTCTCAGTATGACTGCAAGTGGGTATGATGCATCCTCAGAGTGACATGTGTTGTAATGATGGGTCTTCAAAGTGACAAATGTTGGCTAAGAGTTCTCTATCAAGGCATTAACTGAGAGGATCAAAGTCTTTATCTAATTTGAAATACAGCTAAAAACGGTAATCCTGCTTGCCTCTGTCTCCTTTCATGAACAGCTCAGCACCACTGTTGATGTCCTTGCATGCCAAACCATCCTCCTATGTAGCCTTTCTGTAAGTCTTGTTCAGGTGGAATGAATTTTCCACAGGTCTGTCTTGTGAAGTGTGTAGGCACAAATGCTGGTACTGGGAGGTGAATGGGGCCCAGTCAGTTCAGGGTCAAGTTGACTCGGAAGCACTGAGGATATGGACACAGTCAGCTTCTCCTGAGCTTTATTTGCCCCATCTCTCTTGTCCTGTTCAAACTGCACATCTTGTTGTTGCCACAATGTCATTCATGGTGTTATAGCCTTTCTAAGAAGATTGATGAAAAAAAGCCTTGTGTAGGTTTGCCACAGGACTGGTTCTGGGCACAGATGAGCTTTTAGGAGTGCATTTCTGAGCAGGATTGATGTCTTTATGTTTCAAGAACTTCTGTTCATCTCCTCTTGTAAGCTGCTGCCTTCCTGAGACCTAATAAATATTTATGCAACTATGAATCTTTTGAATGTAATTCAACTAAGATGAGCTAAAACTTGCCACATTTTTATGATACTAAGAACATTTTAAGTTAAGAAAAAAAGTTTTTTTCCATTCACAAAGGCCTGCATTGCTAGATATTCTCTTATCTTAAAAAGAGTTGTTTCTTTCCAAGTGATTTATTCTTGCTGCTGCTATGTCCAAAGCTTGATTTTTAGAACATTCATCAATGAAACAGCTCTTCCAAGTATCATAATTTAAAAAAAGCTAAACTCATCCAGTTTTGTGGGAACTAATCATCCATGAAAACCCAGTTGTAATTCAGTTTCAGTTAACATTAGGTGTAGCCTACTAATGGAACATTAAGCCCTCATAGTTGAAATATGACCTGTAATACTTTTGTCTCTTAGTATACAGATGTGTCCAGTAGGTTATGTAGTTTTTATGCTTTTATTTTCAACTTTTGACTCATGAAAGTTATTAAGAAAAAGCTTACAGCCAGCTACATGCTATTTAGGTAATTTGGATTGAATTCAGCTCAACTCAGCAGAGGTCCAGAAGATGAAGGACTGTATTTTGTAATTATTGTGTGTGAAGATGCCAGATTGTAGAATCTCTACAGGTAATTGTGAGATTGCTATAAAGACATCACATTTGCCTGCAGAGATTTCCCAGTCTGTGACTTTCATCCAAGTTGAAGAAGAGCAAGAAATGTTTTCTTTCTATCAGTCCATATAATATTACAAAGTGAATTTCAAATAAGATGTTGGAGAAGGTTCTGTTGTTGAAAGCCCAGATGTCTTAGAAGTTTTCAAGGAGTCTAGATAACTATGTTCATAGTAATTGTTTGGTCCTGATGCTCAGCAGTGAGTCCATCTGGATCCCTGTCTTCCAAAGGCTGCATTTTGGATGCCCCACAATCACCTGAGACTTCATCCAGCTGCAGCTGAGAAAACCAACTTCCTTCTGAATTTCTGAGCGTGAGAATTTCTTGCTCCTGACTGCTGCTCTTTTTTTGTCTCTCTGTTAAACTAACTGTAATTTCTTCCTTTTTGATATACTTTGTGGTTGTAATCAAATGGTGGTGATTTCTGTAAACTTTTCTCTCTGTCCTTTTTTTTGTCTAGTTGTTGGTGTTGGGAAAGAAAGGAGAGAGAATTTTTAGTCTCCTCCTGCCATCATCACCACCCTTTTGATTGCTGCAGCCACACAGAAATTCTTTGGTACTAACCTTCTCTGCCTTTCACTCCTTGTAATTCTTGCCTGTTTTATGACTTTCCCACTTGTTATGTCTTGTTGTGCATTTTTTTGTTTAAATTGGGCATTCTTTGAGGTACAAAGATTGCGAATAGACTTGTACTGTGCGGGTGTTTAAAAATAGGAAAAAAAACACAAACAAATGAGATTAATCATGGACTGTGTAGTTTCTAGAACCAAACAGTAAGCACATTTGTTGGAAATAAAAAAGAACTCCTACTTTAGGACTTTTTTTTTTTTTTTTTTTGTGAGCAGCAAAGGACGCTATAAAAATCTTACATTAATTTACTCATTTCTGGTGTAAAGAGTTAATTTTAAGAGATTTGGTTTTGCCAGTCCTAAATGATTCAAAGAATGTGAAGGATGAAAGCCAGATCTTTGGTGTCTTTTGCTGTGAAAAATCTTCAATGTACTTTAGAAGGAGACTAAAACCATTATTTATTTCCCTTTGTCTTTTGGAAGTGAAAGGATGTTTTATACCAAATTCTTGAAAAATTCCATGCAAAAACAGCTTCTATGAGGTGTGACTCACGGTGGTTGATTTTACAGTATAAACAAATGAAAAACAGCTTGTGTCCTTGCTAAGCAGATTATCTGGAGAGGTTGAAAAGGTTCTTTTTAGAGAACAATTCATTCTTGTCATTTTTCCTAATGCTACTGGAGAACTAGGAAAGAGGAAATGAGAGCACCCCATCCCCAGAGCACCCCACTCTCCCCTCATCAGACCCTTCAGTGTCAGAGAAATTGGATTGTATTTCGTCGAAAGAAACTGATGTTTTGAAAAATCTCTTGTTTCACTGCCACTTCTGTGTATTTGTTCTTTGCATTCAGCCCATGAGTTACCTCATCCCCTCAGGTCTGTCCCTGTGCCTGTGCTGCCCCTCCTGACAGCTGCTTTGCACAGAGGCAGCAGTGTACCTGCTCGCTGGCTCTGTATCAGCAAAGCAACTCTACTATAGGCAGTAATGCTTTTTATTGAGTGAGAGAATGGATGAATATATGTAAGAGGGAGAAAACCTCTCCCAAGCACCAGGATGAACCCTTGTTGCTGTTGCTGTTTCCGAAAGCTCTGCACTCACTGCCTGGGATCTAGGATTTGATTCTCCCTGTTCAAAAGAAACAATCAGACAAAACCCAACTGAAAAAAACCTGTAAAACGTTCCTGTGAAATTATTCAGTCTCTCCTACAAACTAATGAGTATAGACAGCTGAATTCCATTTTAAAGGGGAAGGAAAATTTGGACTGAAAACTCTGATGCCGTGTTTTGAGACAATGAAATTAACTATTGTGCCTCTCTGAAAAAAATTATAATGACCTGGGAGACAAATCTGTTGCTGCATCCCTTTGTATTCCTTTGATGTGAGGAAAAAAAAATTGGCTTTGTACACTAATTCACTTGTAAGCACAAAGAATAACTCCATCCTCAGGCTCTGAAACTTTCTGATGTTGTAGTTAATTACTAACATTAGTATTTGCTGCCCAGAGACTTGAGGGCATTGCATTAGAAAAATCATCACCTTAAAAGTGAGAAAGACATTGGATTTTTACGCATTTAACGATGAGTCTTTACTGACAGGCTGCTTTTAGTGTCTTTACTCTTATTATATTTTGATTTAGGTTGCAAAATGCCCGTTCTTCTGTCATTTTATTCAGATGTACCTCTGGCAGCAAGGAAAACAGCAGCTTCCAGAGGGCTTAGCTGGTGCACAGGCTGTTATTTCCTGATGATCTACAACAATGGTTATTTGGTAACAGCTGGGCCATGTCTTCTTTAGACAAAGCCACTGTGGGGCTGAAACCTCCCATTGCTGAAGCATAACTGTTTCCCTGGTAACGGTTAACAAGCACGTGTTTTATTGTTTCAAACTGCTTTCCTAGGGTATTTGCAGGTGGTAGAAGATGCTTTCTTAAAGAGGGGTCATAACCTCATGAACTTTCAGATGTCGCAACAAATTGGGGGACAAAAACATTTTTTTTTTCTTTCAAATGGATTAAGTAAATCTTATTATATAGCCTTTACGAGACAGATGTAACTCACAGTTTGATTTTTAGCATTATATCCAGATGCTGATACAAGCATTTCTGTGGTCAAAATTCTGTTTTTGGAATGTGAATTAAGACCATATTTCCAATAAGATGATTTCAAATACAGTGAGGATATGAAGATGTTAAGGTTTCTGTGTCTTTTGTCTTGGGTTTATTTTAGCTGTGGTTTGTTAGCCTGTATGCACTTCTTTTGAATTTGATGTTTCGGTGATTGATCTTAAAAATGCACCTAGATCTGGCAGAATTCTTATGTTGGTCCGATAGATATCAGGATTAATATAAAATTATCTGTGAACATGTAAAGTATGGTTACAATGGAAAAAATCCCTTGCTTGATATTTTACTTTTGGAAAGTATAAAGGTACACCTATGTTGTGAATGTACATGCAGAATAAACATTTGTACATGTATCAATAAGTAGGGAAGCAGGATTTTGTAAATAGGAATTACATCCTCGTTTTTTCCTATACCAAAACTAAAAGTACCTTAAAAACCTATTGCATTCATAGAAAATAAGTGTTCTGTGGTACACAGGACTGTTTCATGTTACAGAGTGTTTTTTTTAAGAGGACACAGTCCCAGGACAAAAGAATTAATGTGACGTAGAATAAAACATGCGGTTGGATTTTAGTAAGTTCAGCAAGAAACATTCATAATTTGGCGGGATGAAGAGAGAGCTCCCTCTCCTGTCTGTTTGATAAAATTTATAGAAGCTATTTGCATGTTTACATTGATAAAGGTATAAATAAAAATAATGTTTAAATGAGATGCTCTGACACTTGTAATAAAAATCTTGTCTTCACCTCTCACAACAGATTAAGTTGGTGGTTGAATCTGACTCTATCTTTTTTTGAGGCATTCTGAAATTATTCTGTGAAGTCTGTTTTGACAAAAGGTACAGCCTAATACCAGACAACCTGTTTTGTACAGTGTGCTCTAAGCCAGGAATGAAACAAAGCTTCCCAAGATCATAAAAGGAACTGTCCTGATTTTAATGAAATTGACTCTCACACAGGTTGAGAGAGGTAGGTTCAAGTCCACAGGATCATGGTTAATAATTATTCCTTCATTTTAGTTTTTGACATCAGGGCATCATTATTTAATGTACATTTTATAGATAGAGTTTTCTGAAAGGTATGGAAGTTGAAGGTGTTCCAAGGCTAGCCCATCTGCTCCCTTTGTTAGAAAGGACATACCTAACTTATAGCTGAGATACCCCAGGCCATGTGCTTTAGCAGTATCCCAGGCAGATGTGAAGAGAGGGAGGACAAAGTCTTGGCTGCTCCCACCTGAGCAATGCCCAAAGATTTACACGAGGTACAGAGCAGTGAAGAATTAGAGGTTACTGCTGACTGAATCATGTAATAAGAAGAAAGCAGATAAGTCGTATTAATACCTGGCTGAAATGGAAGTGTGAATATGACTATGCATTTGTAAGAGAGTTAGTAGCTTATTAAAACACTGGGTTTTTTGTTTTGTAATGGAATTTTTTCAGAGAAATTTGGGCACTCATGTTTAGAGTAAGTGGTCAATGCTAGCTCTTGTTTTATTTGTAAAATTAATCCAGGTCCCTTCCTGTATCTGTCCATGAAAGTGTCTACTTTCCTTCTCTCTGTCTCACGTCACGTCTTTGCTACAGAGAGTAGTTTGTAGGTCTTTTTGGTAGGTAGACACGGGGATTAAACTCACTGGTAGATCAGGTAAGTAGCCACAGGGCTGGACAACGTGTCCCTGCCCTGAGTCCTGGCTCCCTGGCAAAGTTCCTCTCTGGGACCTGCCTTGACAGGATTGCCAGGATTTCCCAACTTGTGGATTTCCAGTTCCAGCTCCTGGAGTAGTCTCTGTAGGCATCTGAGGAGACCTCAGTACCTGGCTGCATTAAGCCTGGGTGACAGAAGGAAAAATTGCTTGTTCCCTGAGATGGCTGTGCAGGGCCTTGGGTTGTGCAGAGTAAGGGGATGGGAACTGCACCTTCTGCAAAGGTACATCATGTATGCCCTGAAGTGATGGGTGAGAACACTGCTCTGTTTTTTTATAGATACTCCAGAAATATATTGCTAAATAATTTCTTTCACTCAGGCTCATGGCTGAACTGCATGAAAACTAAATCAAAATGAATTTTTGGAAAGATATGTTACCTGTCACAATCTCTTCATAGTATGTTAGCAGATATTTGAATTAGGGAATAGAATCTGCTCTGAGGGGAGATAAGGTAGGAAGAAAAGCAACAGGTTGTGCTCACAGCCTATTCACTTCTCCCTTTTTTTAGAGGGAGAGGCCTTAAATAAATTAGCACCCCAACAAATTAGCCACATTTCAGGCCAGAGTTTTTACTTCACGTTGAAGACTGAAAGAAGAATGAAACAATCATCCTTATTGTTCATTGCCTTACTCAAAGCAAGTTTTTAAGACACAGACCAGGTAAAAACTTTCTGAAACACAGACTGCCTTGTACAAATGCCCTGAGCTATATTCTTCAGGAGCATCGCATTGGTTATGGCTTAATTTTAAGATTATAGATTAATTTTAATCTATGTGAAACTAACTAGTGAGCAATCATACTAAGAGACTTTTTTTGACCACATACTTTTTCTGCTGCAGGTTACTGGCAGCACAGTAAAAAAAAAAATAATCTGTGTGTAGTCACACTGCTCTGCATGCAGTGACTCTGGTTTCACTGTAAACCAGTATAGATTCCTTCCCCTTCTCTATGTAGTACCAAACTAGTTTTAAGTCTTATATTTAACAATTTTCACTCCAGAAATAACAATGAATCTACATTGAATTAGTTATATTCTGTAAACTTCAAAACGCAGTTAAGCAATTTCATTTTTCATAGCAATTTCAAGCAAATGAGGCAATGACAAAATCTCAAGTGTTGGCAATAAAACTGTTGTATTTTGCTGTAGAATTACTACCTCATTAATTCTAACTGTTAAAGAGCAGCTGCTAACTGTTGGTACAAGTTTATGACTAAAACAGTTCTTGTTTAACAAATGAATTTACATTATTTTGGGCAAGAAAGCATTAAGAATATTTACAGTGCTATGACAATGATTTATAACAGTACCTGCCACATTTTCACAGTAACAGTACATTTACCAGCAAGCTCCCCCCTCCCCAAATGTAAAAGTCCAGACTTACCAGTAAACATGGGTACAAGCTGTTAACCTTTTATTTGTATTTCTCCAGACTCCGGTATCACTTTCAAGTCTGCTCACTGACATTTGTAGCCACTTTAGGTACTTCTGTACTAGGGTGGATGCTGACTAATAGGAGCTTGTAAGTGACTTTAAAAAAATTGCCTCGTGAATTCTGCTTTCTACTCAGACCTTACTGCCTTTTTCTCACACTTTAGCACAGTTAAGCGATCCTCTGACTGGGGTAGTAATCTAAAAGAAGATTAATTTTTCACTGACTGCAAAAGAAGGCAAATGGAGAGGATGAGTTCTGCCCTGGCTCTCAAATCCCCTCTGAGATTCTTGAACTGCTCATTGACATGAGCACAGGGGCACAGCATCCTAGAGTCAGGCCTGCGGTGCTGCCGGCTGCTCCCAGGATGTCAGCTTCCAAGTTGTGTCTTAAATAGAAAAGCATGCATCTGCTCCTCAGAAGATTCGGAAGCACCACAAAGATAGCTGAGAATTACAAGTAAAATACAAGTTTTCTATAGGAAACAGCCTGGCAGTCCACACTTTGTTATTCACTTGATAAGCAGAGTCTTTTTGACAGTCCTAACCTTCTAAACTATAGGTCCTGCTGAGCCCAGCATGAGTCAAACGCTGGGTACCATCTGTCAGAGCTTTAGTGTGGGTTTTTTTTTTGTTTCCCTCTCTCTTGTTTTACTACAATCTGCTAAGAGGGGTACGGCACAGAAGTTGCTTTTTTACACTTAAATGAGAAAGTAGGGAAATTCAATAAGAAGCATTAAAGAAATCCTGCTGTTCCCCAAAAAACTTGGTAGGCACTGGGGAGGAGAACAAATTATTCTGTGTTCATAAAGATTTTAAAAGCAAGATTTAGAACATAAAGATTTATAACAAGACTCAGGAAGTGGAGAAAAAATATCTGAAACCTCAAACCGAAAAGATAATTTTGAAAAACTAAGTTATCTGGACTGTGGTATTAGCAAGAGTTTTGAAGTGAAAGAAACATACTTAAAGAATATGCCAAATTTCCCCTTGACAGACATTTAATAAGAGGAGCTGGCAGAGAAGAAGTGCTCCCCTGCTGCACTGTAAAAGAATTACCAAGGGGACATTTTTATGTCTCATTAGTTTATATTCCGCCCTAAATTGGCACTTGGTCTGAATTTGGTTAAAAGTTTGCTAGAACTTCAGAGACACAAATGAATATTTCTCTTTAACGCATTACCAACAATTCATCAAAACAGAGGGGCTTGGGGTATTACTGCAGACATACATGCACACATGTAAATAAGAATATAACATAAGAAATGTCCTGATTTTCCAGTGCTGAGGCTCATGTGAGACCATGCTGTTACCTGTATGGCTCTGCAAGTGTGATCTGTGTGGTGTAGCCAGGCACCCACACCTCCTACCTGCACAAATAGCTATTTTAGAGCCCCATTCCTAAGACCCACAGTGGTTGCTAATACTATGGAGAAAGGAGTGAATAATTGTTTCATATTCTTGATTTTTGAGCTGGTTGTTCCCCAGCCTGTGCCTTTTAGGGTAGGTGTGGGACTGAGGTTATTCTGTGTTAGACACTGTGGTGTCAGCTATACTAGCTCCATCCCAAGAACATGGCCCTGTATGGCACAGCCATTCCTAACAGGGACATTTAGAGGCCTTGGTTTTTTTCTTCCCTACTTTGTAAACCGAAGGAGATGTTTTACCTTGGAGAAGCTGGCTCTGTGACTCCAGCTGGACATTTGTGTCGGCAGAGCTGTTTTCACATGAAACGACCGTAATTGATCATAGAAAGTGGGTGCATAATTCTTTGTGTAAATTTTTGTTCAAAGTCTGGATATTAGAAGGCAAAAATTCTTATATATCTTATCAAATATGCCTAGATCTGCTTTTACTGTATGATGTAATTCTACCTTCACTGACTGGTATCACATTATTTCAATTTATGTTTATATGTGTCTAACTGTGAGCATAGATTAGAAAACTCCTAATGCAATTTTATCATCCCCTTACAGTTTCTTTAGTCACAGCAATTCTGTAATGCCATTTTAAAGGTCAGAAGTGTGATGTTAGTGAGTGCTTGATTCTGGTCTCACTGCAATTTTATACTCCTGCAATTTGCTTAATAGAATTTTGCAAGTGCTCAGGCTGGTGGTGAGGTGATCAGCAAGAGTCAGAACTCAAATATTCACTTGGTCTTTTCTTGTGATAAAGGCAGTTAAAACATACCCTTTGGGTGCATGCAAGTGTTCTACTAAATGTTGTGGTGTATGTCAGAAGCAGCTTATATAAAAAAGTGACTTTAAGGGCGTGTATGTGGGCAGTTGTACCTGTAGATGATGTCTTTGGATGCCAACTATCACATATGATTTGAACAGCAGCATGTGGTGGTGTCATGACTTGCCTAACCACAGAATCATCTGGGATGGAAAGGAGCTCTGAGATCATCAAGTCCAACCCATAATCCACTAGTACTGTGGTTACCAGATCATGGCATTGAGTGCCACAATATTTAGGAGGCTATCATGGTCGTATCTAAAGTATATGTTTTTGCAGATTTCTTCCTGCAATTATTGCCATTCTCCTTGCACCTGTTTGTTGTGGTAATGCACAAGGAGAAATGGGAGCTGAATCCCTTTGTCCCTGGTGCTGGGTGAGCACTGAATGGTAGAAAGAAGCTTTCCTGAAGGGCTTCAGCCTAAGCAGGCAGGGCACACAGAAAGCAGGAATGGAAAGTAAGGAGAACACAATACAGAGAGGGAGCAATATGTTACCAAGAATGTCCAGTCAAAGCTGATATTGTTAATATATCTGTTATCTCATCCCTAATTTGTGGTTTTTTTGCTACTGAGTTTGAAGTGTGTGTTTTCCTATCATGTTATACTGCCAAATTAACATAGCAAGACTGTGATACAATATGATTTGGTTGCAATCATTTGCTAAGCAGCATTTACTTTTATGTATTTCCTTTTGCCATGAACAGCTTTGACTAAACATAATATATGCTGAATTGTGTGTCTGATCCCAAAAAATGCTTTAGGCCATGTTCAGAAAGAATACTACTAGTTGTTTAACTGTGAGAGAGTGGAATATCTGACAGGATCTGCTTTTAAAGATGTATTGTGAGAGAGAAATGAAACATCTCCAGGTAGACAGCTATTTCAGAGCTGGTAAACAAAAGCAATAGCTTCTTTTTTTCCCCCTTCCCATGCACTGCAGCTGCAATAAGCCGGAGCACCTGTTTTTTGCCTGCTTCTGCTGGTTTGTGCTGTTTGTATCTGCGGTCCTGGGGGAGATAGAGGAGCTTTTTAATGGAACAAGAAAAGCTGGGAGTGTCTAAGATGTGCACTTTCACAGCAGTCATCTCTTTCTTCTTAAAATGGCCACAGTTGTGAGGTCAAATTGCATTCTTTTGTTGTAATTAATAAAACTGCACTAGAATTAGTTACACTTCAGCATGCCAGACTGCATTTGTGAGAAAGCAGAGCTTTCTTTGTTAAGGTACTGTGCCTTGTGAGTATCACATTATTCAGTTTGTAAAAAATCATGTTATCATTCTGAACTGGCATATCAAAGAGACTTCAATTTAAAATGGCTATTTAGATTAGTGGCTTGTGTTGGTGAAAAGGATGACATGCAAAACACAGAGTATCTGTATTCCATGTTGTATCTCAGGTGGTACAAATATTATTGTCTAACCTTATGTCTGAACTAACTAAAAACTGGTAAATAGATATGTTTTTAAAAACAGCTAATTCTCTCCTTTGTTACATGAGAAAACCTCCTAAGAGCTCTTGCTCATAAAGTCTTACAAGTGTATTGGCTCAAACAATATGTTCAAAACAGTCAGTTTTGGTTTAACATAGGGTAAGTCAGCCTACAAATACAAGGATAAAGGAGAAGTCTAGAGTATTTGAGAACTATAAATTCATAGCCCAACAAAGGGAACAAATGCATCAAAATGGTGGCACTGTAGAGATGCTAGGGTGGCAGGAGCACACCATTTATATGTTTTCAGTGTCATAAAATGTAATAAAGGGATCAAAATTCAAAGGGAGACAGATAAAATAGAACCCATTATGACATCTAAACAGAATTGTATTGTAATTGGTGGTATGAAAGTAGCCCTATAGTCTGTCACCCCAATGGACTCTTCATGTGGCTTGTTCTTAAATTGCCTTTCCATTTAAGGCAACCTAAAGAAACCTTTCTTTGTAGGCCTGGTGGAGTATGACCTTCAGCTGACCAGAAATCACCCAACTGTACCATGGGTGTCTTCACAGTAACAGCAGCATAGGAGCAAAGGTTGTTTTGGGCTTTTCATTCTCTTCTCTGTCCTGGGGTGCAGAGGGCAGTGAAACACAACTATCATTTTGCAGTGGAGGGGAGTGTTACAGTGAAGCTCTCATATCCTGCTAACCTCCAGGCTGTCACTATTGAATCCTTCCATTTCTTAGGGACTGTGCAATAGTCACCATATGTATTGTGTTTCTTTGAAGGCCAGTGTAGTTTGCAGCACAAATTTCAACAGGTGCTGTTGTAGTTTTGCATCTGTCTTCTTTTTCCACCTTCATAAAAAAGGATGGTGAAGGAGATGATGGCAATGGAAAAATGGCAGGTCAGGGCAACTGAAAAACTTATGAAGCCCTGAGGAGATGCTGAGGGTTAGGATGTCTCTTCATGTCTCTTTGTGCTCTTCATGTTTCTTCAGAGGATGTCAGCTGATTTAATGAGAAATACTGCTTTAACATTAGCTTGAATTATGTAACTGTTGCTAGACCTCCTCCATTTAGATTGCAGTCTGTATAAATCCCAACAGGTATTTCTGAAGTGTACTAGAAAAGGAGAGTCTATATTAATTTTTAAAATAATATAATGAGTAGTTAACAGAACCTTAAAAGTTGCTGTTAGGGTGAAGTGTGTGTTTTCATGGCTTTCAGAAAGCACACAAAATAGATATTTGTCACGTAGTATCTTCTAGTGTTACATGTATCACTTAGACCTGGGTGCTTTATGAGACTGCACTTTCTCTGCATTTTTCATGCCAGAGGGCATAGCTTCCCGTTAGAGTTATGGGGTGATTAATTTTACATATGACTGGAGGAATTGCCACTGATATTTGACTTTCAATCTTATGCAAATTACTAGCATCCAACTTGGCATAAATAAATAAATTGACCTTTCAAATATTCACTTGGCTTTGAGTGTCCAGTGGGATCAGTATAGACATTGCTACCTTTAATTTATGCCACTTTATGATGCTTTTGAATAGTTTCAGTTCCTCAGTTCCTTCTCATGGATTCTGGTAGATACTTTTGTAGCAAGAGTCACTTATTTATGATAGACTTTTTCAGTATTTCATTCTTTGTTTTTCATAAGGTGCTTAGTTTTCTTTAGGAAAAGTCTTGTACTTAGGAACATCCTTAATTAAATAATAGTGAAGTAATTTTCTTTGCATGTAACTTGATCTGTAATCTTCTCTGGAAGAATCTAAATAATCAAATAGTTTTGAGAACAGACTTCTTCATGTGGTCTCCTTCCAACAGCCTGAAATTCTCCTTAAGACTTTTCTAAAAATAAACAGAAAATAGGAGCCCATTCTACTTCAGTGGTAAATAAGAGCCAGTTTCTAGACCACAGTCATTCAGTACATAGTTTCAGGTGACGTACTTGGCACTTCCTCCCTACTGGAATTTTCTGAGTAAGATGGAAAGGAAATGATAACAATTTGAAAAAAATATCAGTCATCTCATCTAAAGGTAGTCATATAAACGGATGGGTGTAGTTTTCATAACAAAGTATGATTCACTTGACTTTCTTGTAGTATTCCTAAAGTCAAATTGAATAGGGTGGACCAGAGTAAATAGACAATGTCTTCTGAACAGCTCTATAAGTTCCTCCTTCACAGCCACGATTTTGACCTGATGAACCTTTTATTCAACTTTGGTGGATCTCGAGTGTCAACTGTACATTTTCAATTCCAAACTTTCATTTTCTTTAATTTAGTGGTCAGTATGTACAGAAAGACATGATCTTCCCAATAGAAGATAATTTCTGAAGTAGCTGTATTCACAAAATGCTGTTTTCAGCAGACTGAAATGCTGAACATAATGGCCACACCCTTATCTACTTCAGAAAGATGAAAAAAATGTCTTCCTTCTCTTAGACAAATTTGTACCAGGCAAGGATGCTAATTTCTGTATCTGACCTTCCCCAAACACTACAGCATTGTGTATGGCAGGCTTTAGGCTCCTACAAATTGCCCCAGATCCAAACCAATACCTTTGGCAGTACAGACCATATGAATACCTGCTTCAACAGGCTCAGATTGCATCTAGTGGACTGATTTCTTAAAATACTCTTAACTCAAATAAGGCTGCTTATTTTTGGTACTTGCTTTTTAATAAAAGCCCAGGTGTTAATAACAAGGTTGCAAAGATAAAACCTATATAGACACAGAGAGAGAGGGGAAGAGTGTGCCCCAGCCAGCAAGTGACTAACACATTAGATCAGAAATGGTATTAAGGATGCTCTTACTTGCCTTTTACAAATTCACTCTTTTTCTTTGTGTTAATGGAGCTAAATGCTTTTAAACTTTTTGTTTCAGTAACCTCTGATGCCCAGTTTTACTTCTGTGAATCTGTGGCTGTTAATTTGCTATTAATAGCAATGTTACCTGCTAGAACACATGATATGCTAGAGCAAAATATTAGGAGCAAGTTATTAACACTTGAAGGTTGACCCGCCCCTTATTGCCGAATTTGTTCTGTATGTCTTCTTATTGATCTGATTCATGCAGCTTTCTGTCACCTGGGAATTAACAATTCAATGTTTTATTTGACTGTTTATCTCTTTACCAAAATTGTTGCCATCTCTTTGACCTTTTAAAATGTTTACGACAAGGTTTGCAGTTAATTGCACTCAGAAAAGAGTAAAGCCCAGATCAGGTCTAATATGTGCAACCAAGAGCTCATTACAAAAACATTCCCAACTATTGTGTATTTCATTTATTATCAATAGAATTAAAAAGAAATTTTAAAATTCCCTTACTGGGAGGGATGGTACTAAGCACAGCAACTCTTGCCCTAAGACCACAAAATAACATTGCTGTATTCTGAGTTGCTACGTCTGTGGGGGAAAGCATCAACTAGGGATAGAAATTATCTAAAGATAGAATTGTGTATTAAAACTGCAGTTTATAAGTAGGTTCACATATGTTTCCTCTTGTTCCCCCCCTGCAGGGGGAACACCCATGTTTGCTTTACTCAGGCAGTAATTTTGCTATTGCCGTGTGCCATTTCAGTCTGTATGATGGAGAGAGCAGTGTATATTGGGCTGAGACTGACAGCTCAAGCCTGTCAAATTTGTTTCATCTGGCAATGCCTTCCTAGAATTACAATCACAAATTGTCCTAATTTATGATGTGACAAGTACTCTGTCCTGAACCACCAACCTGTGTCCTCAGTTACCACACATCTCTACCACATTCCATTCACACACTCAGTTTTCTGCAGTCACCTTGTTCGTGTCTCTGGCTATGGACAGGGACAATGTACTCTTTCTGCCATGCAAAAGGGCATGTTCCAGGTAGGGAAGTCTATTCTGGGGGACACAAACACATGACTGAGCAGCATTGACCACACAGAGGTAGGGTGACAGCTAGAAGACTCTCTGTAGATGTGGGGATACTATTGTTGTTTCATCTCTTAGGGCTGCCTTTGTTGCACCCCAAAAATTACTAATCTGGTATTAATCTGCATCCTGCCAGTAGGATTAATAAAGTCCCTCTGATTTCTTCTGCTGCTGCACTAGTTTGTGCCTCTTACCTTGTGTGTCTGAATATGGCAATCTGGAAATGACTGCAATCACAATATAGCAAGACAGTGAAAAAAGTGAGTTCAGTGTCACAACTGTTTGAAATGTCATGAAACAAGACAAAAACCTAATTAATACCCATAAGGTGAAATTAAGCCAGTCAGTCAGGAGACCTTGAATTACTTCCTTGTCTACTAAAATATTTTTTATGTGTGTTCACATGCAACTAACTCAAAAAGTCTGTATTTGCCATGTATGTGCCACAGCTCCCATGTTATCATCAGGGTAAAATACAGTTTTGTGGCTTCTCCAGCTGTGCCTTTCCCACAGCTAACTGAACACATGTACAATGGACTTTCCTGTAATTTTCAAGGCCTCCCTTTAAATGATAAAGCCTGAGGTGCTTGGCTTTTCAACATCTGCTGCTTTCCTGGAGGTCAATCAAACAGTTCTTCATTCAAGAAGTAATGGGGTCTTACAAAGGAAAACAATTATTTCACTTGAAATCTATTGATCTGGTTTCTGTGGTTCATGTGGTGTTTTGGGTGCAGAACAGTTGCTTGAAACAATTTTAAATCAATTGAAGTGTAACTGAATCAATAGATAACCATAACTGAAATGCACTCCTCTTGTTTTTTATAAGAATATCCTTCTTGCTACCAATAGTTATATGAGAATTTTAAGAGTGATCAAAACACAAGGTTGAAATTAGAAGCTTTTAAATACTAGTAAGAAATACTGCTTCTAGTGTCAAATTGCAGTCTAAAGGAAAGCAGAGACATGAATAGCATTATGAAAACAGTGGTTTGTTATTTTAAAAAAGCATTTTTAGAAAAGCTTTCAAAAAATTGGGCTAATTTCTTTTCCGTTCTGAGTATCAAGTCACCCAAAGATAAATTTGCCAGATTTCTGGTGATGTACAGAATGGTACTAGCTGTAAATAATTTTGCTGCAAGAAGGCAAAATTTGCACTTTTAAATTTTTGTACTTTAACAATAAATGCTGGTGCTAGAAATTTGTGATTTTATAACCAGGTCTCCTTTCTATATTGCCAACACAGTTTGTTTTTATTTTACTGTTTGCTCCAGTTCTTTTTTTCTGTGGAGAGTTTATTCAGGCAGAAAATTTCTGACCATTCAAAAGAAGTTTGAAAACAATGGACGAAGAAAGGCAATCAGGGTATCAGAAGATGTATTTTGACATTAACTCTTTGTCTGCTGCCAGAGTACTGGCTGCAAACAAAACAAATGGAGTGGGGCAAGCTTTTGTTAAAACAGTCATTAAACATTCCACAGAACCATTTAATCCTGCACTTAAAAAATACTATTTTGAAAATCTTTCCTGTAAAGCACTGCATGTTGGGTTAAATCTAGTGGATGCTAAAATAGGCAAGATTGTTTTCATCTCTGTAGAATGTTTCTGCACTTGACTTATTCTAGAGGGTTAAGAGCTCTTTGGGATCTACAGGATGAAGATCAGAACTAACTTTCTGAAGCACCCAGTTCTGTGGTCAAGGACAGCAACCACAGGAAAGCGATGCACAATTAATCATGGATAGAAATGGACAGGCAGAAAAAAGTTTAAAAGTTTTGAAAGCCTTTTTACTCTTTTCTGAAATTCCTTGGGGTTGAGAAAACAGTGCTTTTGCATCTTGCTAACTTACTTTTCCTAGAGTGATTATTTGACAAATGATTGGCAGTGGATATTGGGGAGAAAAATCTGCCCCATTACAAATATACACTACAATAGATTTTCACAAAAGACCATTAAGATCTTAGTGCTGCTTAAGCAAGCTTTTGCATGCATAATTGCACCTGGGAATGACATATTGGAGCCGTGTGATATTGAACAGACATAAACTGCTGCACTCAAAGATGAAGTTGATTTAGCTCTGTGAATCTTACTGGTATGAACTACCTTAAGCAAATTCAGAGAAATGTTTTAGAGACTCTGTTACGAATTTAGCTAGCTATTAGGTCTTGCCTAAACTTAATGATTTCAGCAAAATATTCCAATGACAGTAGTGTAAAGAAAAAAATCTAACATAATTCCTATTGTAGCACCTTTTGGATCACCACGAACTGATGACTGGTATTCTAGACAACTTTATATTTTTAAAGACATATTCCACTCATATTAAGTATTTGACCCAGGTTGCCTTACTTATCTTGGATGTGTGGTTGTGAGAAGTGTTGCAGAAATGGGTGAGAAAGCACTGGTGAGCTGGTAGAAGGGGAGACAAGGAAGGCAGGAAAAGATGATTAGAGTAAGAACATAAGAACTATACACTAAATCTTTAAAAAGTACTGCAAGGCGTAGTTAACACAGAGACAAGAAGACTTGGGAAAGGTCTATAGACACTACAGAGATGGAAAATGGAGCAGCTGTCAGAGCCAGTGTCTCAGTGCCCATCACAAGTGCTGTATTAATATACACTGCCTCACCGACCGGGTTTATCACCTGGTTTGTGCAGTGGATACCTAAGAGTCCTCTGCTGTGATTTTGGGTAGGCAAACAAAATTAGCCCCAGGGTCTAGTGTTACTGTTGTTCATCCAGACTTCTGCTCCTGTTTTCTTTAGTGCACTAAGACTTGCTTTGACTTCAGTGCTGTTACTTGGTTCACCAGTGTAAGAAAGCACAGAGCCAGCGACAGGATCCTTAGTATAATGTCTCCTGGCTGAGTTCAAAGCAGTAGTTATAGCCATGCTATCCTTCCAAACCCATTAACAATATGCAATATGACCACTTTTGCTTACAGCAAGGCATTAGTTTTGCAGCATTGCATACTGACCATCTCCAGAGATGATCTGCTTGATATTAGAGTTTTGGATGAAAATGCATTGTGATATTGAACAGGACCTATCAGGTCCACAGCTTTCAAAAATCTACATGACTCCCCAGAAAGAACACATTCACTCATCTCCTCCTTGCAATGGAAAACAACCCTCATTGGCCTACAATTCATAATTTAATTTATGTCTGAACTTAACTGCCCCTAAATTTAGGGCTAATCTTTGTCCATCTCTTACCTCTTGGTGTGTTCTTCCTGAATGACTCCATAGCTGCTGCAGTGCAGAAGAGAGCAGAAATCTGCAGGAGGGTGGAGAGAACTATCCTTGCAAAGACTACTAGGTGAGTGAGGACTTTGCCAAGCTGTGTGTGCAGTTCCTATGTGCCTATCTCGTGTACAGACCTTCAGTGGTATCTGCAAGTACACCATTACGAACAGATCTCCCTAATTAAGATTTCTAATCTGAGGCATAATTTTGGAAAAGAGAATTGGAGTTAATATTCAACCTGGTTTGGTTTCCTTTCACCTTTCTTCAGTGGATTGACTTCCAGTTTAATTGCAAAGTTAGAATGTGCTGTCCTCAGAACAGAATTACTTTACTACGAGGTAAATAATGCTGAGGAGAAATAGTGATGTTGGTCATTTTCATTTAATATACCCAGTGGAATATCACAATTTGTTTAGATAATAGCCTACCTCAAAGACCAATTAGAAACTGAAAGTCAGGAATCATAAAGAGTAGTGAATCTTCTAATTGGTTGGGACTTAAAAGCTGACAGAAAATCAAGATGCTGAGAGTCACAGTGTGGAAGAAAGCACTTGTCACAGGTGAGCAGCTAAATGCCATGTCCCAGCATGGGGTTTTCCTGTGTGTGCTTTTCCTGGTGACATTCAAATAAACACATATACCACTGTCCACTTGCTACCTGCTTTTATGGCACGTAGGTTCCAGTGGAAAAGAGCTTATTAGACTAACCTGGATGTCTTTCCTTTACCTGTTGTGAGAGTGAGTTACCTGGTCTGTGACATTACAGTTTTGATGTTGTTTATGGGATGGATCTTGAAAGAAATGGGTGGGAATGACGGAAGAGCAGTGCATCCTGTGGAACCCTGTGTGTCAGGTGGGGACCCTAGACATACATGAGCTGCACTCAGGTCAAATTAATGTCAAGAAAAGCCATTATCAATCCTGAGAATGTTTGGGAACAAACATTATTTTAATTAAGCAAAAGCTTGTGGTAGTCAAGAGATTGCAGCAGCCAGTCACAATGTAAGTTATAAATATTTACTAGTCTTAACTATGAAATGGGGAATTATTAGCAAAGATTTGGTATTTCTGATAGAATGTGAACTTGTCAGCTTGTTTTATTTGCTTGTTTTCCAGTTTTACCATTTCAGAAACCAGTTTATGATAATTCAGGTAGCACCATTTTTCTGGCAGCTTGGAGACAGGTTTCCTAGCAGTTTTGCTCCACTATCCTAGCAGTGACCATCTGTGAAGGTCATGCAGATAGATCTGTGTACTTCTGAGTAGAGCTGTGAGATAGAAAAAGTGTCTTTTTCTTTGAGCACTATTAATTATGCCTTTTTGAAAGCCCAGATTATCTTCATCATCTCTGCACTACAGCTGGAATACAGTTATCTTTCTATGACTAATACAACAGCACCGTATTTAAGACTTTATGAGAGGTGTCTTGTTATTGAGTTCATGGTATGGAAGGTGATCAGAGAGACAGCTCTTTCTAATAGGAAAGTTGTCATGGTTCACTTCAAACTCCTACCTGTACATGGCCACTTGACTTTTTGGGTCCAAATTTGGAGAAGCTTTTTAAAGCTTTTCTTTCTTGTTTTACGAAAGCCTGTTCTATGCTATTCAAAATAAGGCTTTTTTTTTTTTCCCCTGAAACTTTAGTTGATTATGGAATTTGTGAGAGAGAAGTCAACACTCCTGAAGGAACCGATGGGAAAAAGAGAGTTTAGATTCATCATGGAAATTATGATGACCAGGGAGGCTCTTAAAGATTAACAATCTAATAAACAGTCACAGTCATGGCTCACATTATTACAAGAAGCTTTCAGCTGCTGATCCTCAGTCTTCCAGAGGTGCAGCTAGGGCCAGTGTAGGTGATATTCAGTAGCCTGCATCTGCAGCTTAGGAAGGGGCCTCTGGACAGGAGCTGGTGCTCACACATGCACACACTTAGTGTTGGTTAGTGGGACATCTTCTCCTCCCTATGTTGAAGGATATTACTTTTCCTCCTTCGTTGTTTTGGAAAATATTTTTCAAGCTTTTTCAAAGCCTTTTTTTAGCCTTAGAAGTCACTGAGCTATGTGAGCACAAGCATAGAGTGGCAAAGGAAGGCTGTACTTTGGAGAGGAATGCATGATTTTGAAGACTAAGTGTTTTTCAGAGATGTTGTTTTCAATCTCTACTCATTATCAAACAACAGAAACCAAAGAGGAAATTTTCAAAGCAAAAAAATGCCTATGCAGTCAGTCTTGTCCAAGTCTGTGCCATTTTCAGTCATTGTTTGTAGATGCAAAGTGTATCCAAATAACCATTTAAAAATCATTAGTGATTGTGCTACCCTACTGCAGATTTGCTAAAGTAAAAGGCAGCTGACATTTATATTTTAGCAGTGGGGTTTTTTTGACATTTCTTTCTTTGAAATCTATAAAAATGCTTGTAGCTATATCATACCACTGTGGCTCCTAATGATTCTATACCACTATGAAAGACTGCATTTGGCCATAAGAATGTTAAATTAATTAAATTGGATACAATATATTTTAAATTAATGATGAAAAAAATACAGAATAAATGTTCCTTGGCTCTCTGGTCTGCCAGGGTCAGCACTTTGTGGCCCTAGTCTTTGTTTGTGTGTCCTGAGGAAGCAGGTTAATCCAGGACAGCTGTCTGAATTTGTATGGGACTTCCGTGGATTTTTTAATGTAGCCCTGGATGTTTATGTGTTCTTCTGAAAGCCCAAATTTTTCCAAACACATGGGACTGAAGGACTTCTACTACGGACATCTGCAGAGAAGTGACCTTAACTGCTCTGTCTGTCCTGCTCTGCATCAGCTCTGTGTGAAAGTGCCTTCCAGCAGAGTGAAAGGGAGTGAAAATTTGCAAAATTCAGAATGCATAGATCATTAATAGCTGTAAAATCCTAATTTCTCCACAGAAAAAAGACCTGCTGCTGCTTCCCAGGAGAACATGTGTAGTAGAAATCTGATGCTAGTGAAATCTGGCCATGGGTAGTCTGTGTTGGGACTGACACACTTCCTAGTGCCACAATCAAGCTAAATGGAAACTACCTTTCCAACAAATTTAGCATTTTAATTCAACAAAGTGTAAGATTACAGAGTTAAGAACAAATTGTAACTATGTGGTTGCTGTATAGAGTCACATCATAATGGAATTTACATTGAGTACCTTTAACAAAGAGCTTTCCGTCACATACTATGTTTGGTTCTCTTATACATATATATTACAGAAATAAGTTATACATTAAATTCTAACTCTTAGAATTCCTGTGTTTTAAAGCTAGTGGATAGTTCCTGTAATGCACTTAGACAATATTATTAAGTTTAGTATGTAATCCTATTCAATCAGATTTCTATTTGGGAATTCATATTTCAGATTTTGAAGGTAGCTGTTGCTGTACCTGGGGTAGCGTAAGGTTTGAACAAAGAAAGATCTGCCCTGGTTAAAACCAGAGAGGTTTCTGAGGTCCTTTGGCTTGCCACCAGCATTCTGTGTGTAGCACAGATGGTTAAACAGTGCTACAAGGCCAGAGTCTGATAATTCTGTTTTATGATCGTCTGTTTGTCTGCCACCTCTTTGATGTGAAAGTGGTATAGCAAGTATTCAATAATTTACATACTGTACAATATAGCCAAATCAAATGATGCATTATTCTTCCATTTAACCCCATTTGAACTGATTGATTACCAAATCTGTTTCTCCTTTATCAGCTGTATGGTTATTTATAACTTTTGCTGAGTTTACAAATGAATGCATCAATTGAGAAGCTGAGTTGCAATTCCCTGATTTATAATGGATATTTTAATGATCAGTACCCGATCTGTTTATTGTTTTTTTTTTCTTTTTTTCAGCATTGAGCTTGAAAAGAGTAGCCAAAAGATATGAAGGTAAAACTATGTCTGAGAAAGATGACACCCCATTTTTTTCCCTTGCTTCTCATTATTGACTTTTATTATTGTAATACTTACTTGCAAATGTACCACAAAAAGTCAAACCAATGCTGTTAATATTAGTAATGAGATAAGTGGTGCCTGGGAAGCTATGGGGGATAGGCAGTTTCTAGCAGGGAGAGGAGCAGAGCTGTGAGTGCTTGCAGAGGGGCTGTTAGCTGGATCACGACACCTTCCAGTGGTCCAGGTGGCACTTGGACCTGGAGACCCACCAAACCCCCTGAGGACCAGCCTGGGCACCCCCCAGTCCTGGTGCCTGGTGATCCCAATTAGCAGTGGAGATCCACTGGCTGAGGTTTTGCATACTCTTAGGTGATTTATGGACTGGATCTCTGTTGTGAGCTGTTTTACAATGTGAGTGCATTACCACTCTGCAAGCAGGTTGAGAGCTAAACATGTTATATTGGAGACACTGGGGTTCTACCAGCCTGCTTACCTTCCCCCAAATCCACTAAAAAATCCTTATTTAGCCCACTTGGCTCCCTGTCTGTCTTGGCAGCTTGGATCAGGATTTCTGTACTCCATGCTCTCTACCCTCCTGATCTGGTGGGTATTCCATGGGAAGCTCAGTGAAGGAACCAGGCTGAGCATTAAGGTCTTCCCTAGTTAAAGTTTTCCCACAATCCCAGTTCATCATTTTGAGGGAAGCAAGTGACATTATTGACAAATTTGAGGCTAGAGAAACAGAGAATATGGGGATGCTGGCTCTCCTAAACATATCTTGAGTTGGAATGTTATTAAAGCATTAGATTACTATTATAATTAGTTGAATAGAGAATTTACAGAATAGGTCCTTTTTTTGGCTATTGGTAGCTTTTATGTTTAATCATTATGCAGCCTTTTGTGGTTTGGGCTCACCTAATTGCTTTCTTGTTAAAAGTTGCACTAGTAGCACAGCTCAAAAGTATGGATATATATATAGTGTGTAACTCGCTGGGCTTTCCCTCTGCCTGCCATCCTTATTAACATTTGCTCTGCTAAAAGAAAAGAAGATTGAACATAAAAAACTGGAGGTCATCCATACAGTTGTCTCAATAGCAATCTGTGTGACTTTAACCCTGTTGAGGAAAAGTAATTACCCTTTGGCTTCTGATGCCCTCAACTAACCTTTGTTGAAGGACCAGAGAAAATAAAGGCTGACCAACAGCCTGCCCTTCCTGCCCTGTGGTTAACCCGCTCTGGGAATGAAGAACATCCTCAACAATAGAACCTGAAAATGTTGCCATGGAAATATCATTGGCAGAAGAAACAAAAATCTATTACAATTAATAGTGTTTTATTAGGTGACTCCTATAGAACTGTTTAATCCATGGAAATTGCTGTATCTTAGAGATCCAGGGTCAGAAAATTTCAAGAGGAATAAAGGAGGGAGGGAGAGGGTGCCTCTTTAAAAATTCAAGAGTTGTTGACAGAGCTGGGATGGTTTGCATGAGATAAAAGAATCAGTTAGATGTTGCACACTCTAACTGTGGGAAATTATAGCAAAGAAGAAATGCATTTACAGTATTTACTGCCCTCTGTCCGACTGGTCAGGAAGTGTATTGATACACAAATATTTTGGGTTTTTTATGTGACAAAATAACAAGGGTCACTTTTCATATTTTTTTCACAATGATGTGGTCTTGCCTAGAGAACACCAGGTTATGACCAGATTGTATGCTGCTTTTATGTACCTGGCATTTCCAAATTTGTGTCCTATAATCCTTTTGTTTTGATTTATCTTTCTTCTTTTTACTGTTTATTTAATTTGACCCCTTGCAACACATACTAAATTTCTTTTAAATTTACTGGTCTACTTAGACTTGTGTTAGGCTGAATCTTGTGCCGTTCGTTACCCCCAGGAACCAAGAGTTTCATCTAGAGCTGACAGTACTGCACATTTTCTGAAGTAGCTGAGAAATTTCTAACAAATATTGATGGTTCTTTGACCACACAAAGGCAAAAAAATTGTGAAGACATCAAAGATCTATGTGTTGCTGATCTGCAGCATTCCAGTTTCCAGAGCATGATAAAGCATTTCAATTAACCAGATTCTGTGACATTTTCTTATTCATGTGACAAATTACAATACTTCAATTAACACGGGAAAAACTTTTAAATGTGTGTTTACATTTGTGTGTAGATAAGCAATTTTAAATGGTCATATTGCTTTAAAGAGAAATGAGAAATTTTAGCGCGTTCATTTTAAGACATTAATACACAGTCATATGCATATATTTTCTGGTATTGAAAATTAATTTTAAAAAAAATTTGTTCCAACACATCTTTCATGAATGTTGCAGAAAGTCATACACCAGCTTCATTTTTTTGGTCCTGTTCGTAGAGCACAGATATTTAAAACTCTAAGAAAATGTCAGACGAAATACTTTCATTAGTATTATTGATAATCTCACCGCTAGTGTAAATGGGAGCAGGTCTGTGCCTGAGCTGTATGTTTCTTCTAATAAAAGCCGAAAACATTCTAAGGAAATGAGCTGCACTAAGCATCATATTAAATATTTTCCTTATTTTAATATGATAAATAATATATATATATATATATTTTTACAATATGTTTATGCGCCAGCTTCTGTTGATGAAGCTATGCGCTTTCACCATGATGGTACTCTTCAATTTAAGTATATTTTCCAGTGGCAATTTGAAAAGAGAACATAGTATGCTGGGTAGAAACAATAAGTTAACTGTGCATGAAAGAGACTTTCACGAGAAACATAAACACATTGTAAATATGAAAATTTTCTTAATGTTTTCCTAATTGTAACAATATTATCCTGTTTTTCAAGTTTGTTTCCCATTTGACTTTTTAAGCAGAGAGTGCACTATGTTTTGATGGAGAATTACAAGACTGATTGTGCACCTGCCTTTTGTTTAGAAAATGTAAACTTGCCTAGTGCTTTAAAACTAACTGTCTGCTGCTATATTCACAACTGTGGGAACACAGAAAATGGCTTTAGCCAGATTTCTTTAACTACCTTGTCTTGATAACTTGAAAGTTATCAAACCAGTGCATGTCCAGGATTAAAGCAATGTGCTTTCATTAATTTTCAGCAATAATTTCCATGTCACTGGCTCCAAATCATTGTTTGTTCATGTAACTCACCTGGTCGTGGTGCTGTAGAGAGCTATTACCTGTTCCAGTGAATGCATCACTTTTTCCCTTGGGCTAGGGGCCAAGATTTTCATGGTATTCTGTGTTCATTCCCAAATGGTCTAGGTCCATGGCATTTTGGCTGAAGCTGAGGACAAAAGTCAAGCAAGTCTATCATCATCCATGGAGTCTCTCTTGCTGTGTTTATTGAAAAGAGAGAGAGGAAGCAGAAGGAGAAGAATGACAATGTGTTGTGCAGAGGTAAGCCCATTGATAACTTGCTTTGTGCTCACGACTTTGAGGAGTTTGAGAAATCCCCTTAAATTATCCACTTCATATTATTTCTACGTTAGGAGTTGTTCTTAAAGTGTCTTTACTTGTGGATTACGTTCTGTCATGCTTTAATTGGTACATAGGCTACATCTTTTCCCCTTTTCACCTAACGTAATTCTAAGGCCTTAGAAGTGCTTTAATTTATCAAGATTTTAATTTGCATGCTTTATAAAGATAGAGGACTGAGGGATCTAGGAACAATTAGTTCCTGTTGTTGAGTGTCTGTCACAAGAATAATTTTCTGTCTGAATTAGTAATGAGCTGTAAATACTTGTTGTGGTTTATAATGTGCTTTATACTTTCATTCTCTGAAATAAACTGTTGTCTGCCATTGCCATCTGAAAGGGAAATTACATTCAAACTCTATTGAGATGGTATTTATTTTACAACATCACTGTTATTTTGATATGTCCATACAGGTGAATGTTATATGCTAAGCATAGTATTACTTATATAAAAGAACTAGGTAGGTAATACCAAATCCAAATAGTCTGAAATGTTTGTAATTCAAGTGAAAATCTGGTTGCATGCAATTACATTCTTAAAACAAACCCTTCTTTATACTTAAATTTTGTTTATACGTTCATTGACATTTTCACCACAAAACATACACATGGCTAATGATTAAACTCGCTAGCATATTATCATACGTATGTTGTAGGAAGTCAGAAATTAAATTATTTCTGTGTTATTTTGACCTGATACATCTGTAAAATGCAAGGCTTGTAAACATACCACAATTCTTAAAGCTTTAAGTGATCTAACATTGCATAACTGGTGTATTTAGCTAGTGGCCTCCTATTGTTCTATAGCATTATCTAAAAATATTATGCCTTTCAAGAGAAAGACTGACAATACTGAGGTTCAAACTTATATAAATGTTAAAAGGAGAAAAGAGAATTGATTCAGTCGTCAGTGGTAATTGCAGCAGAAATATTAATTATAACAAGATTACTTCGTGGCAAACTGCAATATTGGAAGTGCTGAATGAACATCTCATTCTCAAAAAGGTAAATACAGTCTGAATATACAAGGCATTGCAAAAAGGTTTACAGATTAATTTAGCAATTTACACAAACTACAGAGGAGGTATTTTTAATAAAATAGTATGACATTTCTGTAGGAAATTACTGTCACTTTAAAGACATCTAGTAGGTATTTACTAACAGTACAGTAATAAAGCATTTAATACAGTTTGGATAAGTGTTTATTGGCTGCCTACATCACACAAACAGATCAGTAAATTTTATCTTGATTTTTTTTTTAAATCAACAGCAGTATTAGATATCCTAAAAGTTACCACAGTCATTAAATACCTTATAGTGCTGTGTCCCTGGTAATCCAATTTACAAAACTATATTCTCAGCAGAAACTCCTGAGGTACACAGTAGTTCTCTTCAGTGAACCCTTCCTGCTTTTTCTTGTCATGAAGCAGTGATGGTACATTTTTATCCTGTTGATAATTTGACTCTCTTTAAACTATTTCTTGTTGACCCACTAGACTGGTCTTTATTAGGGTGGAGGTAGCTGGCAGACTGAAGGACTGCAGACTGTATATCATTCTTCTTTTTTTACTGTACCGTAATATTCAACATAGCATCATTATTCTGAAGCAAAAAGAGAAAAGCTGGTCCATCACATATTCCACACATTCCTAGTCTTTCTTCTATGTCCTGCAGTGCTAGAGAGGGGGATTAATGCTGCAGAAAAAAAAAATATCTGGCCATAGTGTAGGAATAATCACTGCAGTCCAGCTCACCCCCACACCTCTCTTTCTCTCTCTCTCCTTCTCTCTCTCTCCCTCTGTTTGAGGCCCCAGCTGATTCAGTCTGCATCCATCCATACATAAATCATTGCCCTTATTCTATTGGTTACATGGTACATGGCAAGTATTGATTTTTTCCGTTGCCTCATTGCTGGAGAACCCATGGTTTTTGTGAGGCTGAAAATGCAAAATTTTTTGCTGGAGATCTTGTCAAGGTACAAAAATGACAAGCGAGGAGGGTGCTATTTTAAGATTTGTGGAACTTAAAAATCTTCACCTTCTCAGTTCTGCTCTGCATTTGACTGTGTCCAAAAAAGTCGTGGCTTCTTTAATCACTCTTGCATTAAGTCAGCTTACTGCCTAAACAGCAGAAGAATAAGCAAACAGAAACAGGGCCTGGCCATTTTGAGGGAGGCGTTGCTTAGTAATTCAAAGTTTCATTACCTTCTGAAACATTAACAAAAAGATAATGAAATGAATATACTTCCATTTGAAGGGAAGAAATTTATCCCAGGCACAGGATGATAGTAAGCTGTAGAAAACTGGACAATTGTTTCCCTTCTTTTTAACACAAAGGTATAACATAGCTAGCTCTCCATAGCATTTTGAAATGTATTTCATCCCATCATCATTACAATTCCTGTATCAAGTTAATTTTTCTCAGAATTCAAAGCTGCCTGAAAACGTCTTATAAAAGATGGAGCCTTTTTTCCACCAAAAAGTGTTTTTTGGGGAATAGGAACACCGTGTTATGAGGCAGGTTATGAGTTGTTCTCCTTCAGTAATAGAGAATTCCCTGTTATAAGACTCTGTCTTACTATGACCCTGGTCCAAAACATACTGGAGTCAAAAGGAATGTTTTCATTGCCTCTGTAAGAGCTGGATCAGCTTCACTTTACACAGAAGTCAATAGTTCCCTTTTTTTGGATACTGTCACTTTCCCCCATCCTGAAGAAGAGGTGAAATGGGTTAGAATGGGAGGTTTATAGATGAGTGTAGAATATTATTGTATTTAATCTGATCACATCTTTTAACACTTTTAAATGAGATGTATGCAAATATGTGTGTATTTTCTTGAATGCCGGTAATGCAAAATTTGAGCCATGTCAACCCTATGTCATTTGCAATTACTGTATTATATACTGTGGGGTTTTTTTGCTTTTGAAAGCCACTGCTCATTCTTCTTTTTATCTACACTACGTTTAGACTTCAGTCTTTCATCAAATGTTTGTCAATTCTATTTAAGTAATTTTACCTGACCTACCAATTGCAGATCCAAAGCAGGTGATATTTTTTATTTTCTATTTGCTATATGCATGCAAATCAAGTACTTTAAACAGTAATACAGCTTTAGAGCTTTTGTCTTTCTGGGACTAGAGAAATTGAGCATAAAGCTGAAATTATCAACAGGATATCCCAGCCAGCCACCTTCATTTGCTAAATGGCACATCCAGGAACTGAAAATGCAGCATGCTGCTGGCTCTCTGGTGGAGAAGCAGGGCTGGAGAGTTCAACCAGCCCTTCCTCCTGCTGGGAACAGCCAGCACTGACCAAAACCCTGGGTCAGGCTGTAGTGAGCCACATCCCCCACATTTGACAGGAGCAATTGCTTTCTTACTGATGCACTCTCTTATGTAACTTAAAAAAACTAAGTTGGGGGAAACAAAAATTTTGGATTCAAAATATTTGCCACATTTTTGTTTAGGAAAAAGGGCACTTGCCTCCTGCAAAAAAGCTTCTCACTTCACCAGAAATGTACTGTCACTGAAAAATGTGCCTTTTGTTTCACATAAACCACAACTTTTCTATTCTTTTTGTATGCACACAGGACAGATCTATGTTATATTCAAAGGTAATTTTTGTAATAATTGGATTGGGAATCTTCTGTAATCTTTGTGACAGTGACTGCATACAAAAGGGCTTATTCCATGTCTTTGGATTACTCATTCCAACTAATTTTCTGATTTAACTTAATTCCTTTAATGTTTATTATTAAAAAAAGGAGAGCCACTTGGCTAGGTGAGGTGTCCTTTATCAGGATAGTTCAGTGGTTATAACATGAAGAAAATGTACCACAGAAATTCTAGTGTAAATTTGAGTGTTAGCAAGTGAGTTTCATTGGTTTATCAGGATAGAAAACGTTTTCAGAATTTCTCCCCATTTTCCAAGCTTTTAGGACTCATCTTCTATGGGGGCATGGGTCCTTTATGCATGTTTCCCTGAAGCTACCTGGCCTGAAATCTAGGCAATCACAAGTCCATTGGGTTACCTATGATGAAGGAACTTTGCTGTAGTCTCTGCTCCTCTTTAAGCAAGGTGTGTTTGCTTCATAGATCTGGAGAGTTTTGGCTGAAAGTGTGTCAGACACTGCACAGATACAACACAGAAATACTTTATGAACAACGCTCCTTGCTCTTGCCATTCTTTGTGTTTTTATTTTGGGGTGATGCGTTGCATTTTCTGTCAGCCTGTTATCTAGAAGGATAGATACTCTGGAATGCTTCACTCAGCACAACCAGTGCCAGTGTCTGCAGTATCAACTTAGATACTGGCTGAAACAGGTCTGTAGTCTGGTTTGAGGAGTTCACTGGTTACTGGGCAATAAAGCAAATCTGAATGTGCTAAGATTCTCAAGACTGAGGAAAGAGCTGGTCTTATTCACTGGGTTTTCCAAGCAGAACTGGCTGCAGAGATCCTTCCTGAAAGTTTCTCTGCATGACACCAGACCAGACTGATAGCTCTTGAAAGCTTCATATTCCCATATTACCAGGGAATATTGTCCCAGGGTCTGGACAAGGGAACATCTTTGAGTTCTTCCCCTTGAAAGAACTGAAAGTCACTGGAGAGCCCTGTAACAGTCTGTCCAGTGTGTCTGTGAAGTCATCTCAACATTGCCAGTTGTTCCCAGAAAGAAAGCAGAGTATAGGCAGAGTGGTTGTCCTCCTTGAGGCATTATGACACAGGCCATGCTCACAGCTCTGCAAAGCAGGGAGCAGTCTCAACTGTGATGGGATTTTCTTTGTGCTGGTCAGAGACCCTGAGAAAGGTGAGTCAGCTCCTTCCTGGTCCACCACCACTGCCTTTGGTGGCCACTTGGGCTTGCCAATAGATACATGAAGGTGGCTGCACTAATCTTATGGACAGCCACACCATGCTCCTAACCTGGAGCCCATGCTGAAACTTGCTTGTGCACCCAGCAGCACCCTAATCATCACCCTTCTCAGTTCTGCTTTGTTTCTGCAGATGGGGTCAGTACAGCCAATTCAGCCAACTTCTTTTTGCATATCTCTTTTAGAAGAAGGCAAGTGTCGATTCATTAATTTCCTTGCAGATGGACATGAGAAGTAATAAAAAAACTACAAGAGGTCGAATGGATTTTTCCTGTAGCAACCAATAACAGTATCTTTGTTGAAAATACAAATGAAAAGGACAGAGCTGCAGAGCATGTTTGTGCAAGATAGAGCTGAGGCAGCCAGGGACATTAACCATTCCCTGAACAGAGAGGGCAGAGCAGCTGCCCTTTTCCCCATGACAGAAAACCATCAGCCCACATGGCCCTGCACGGGGTCACACACGAATACAGCATCCGGAGTTTGGAAAAGCTGCTGACAGCTGGGGCCATGCTAACCCCATCTCTCTCTCACCCATTGCCAGTGACTTGCCACCCCTGCTGTGCACAGCTGTATCTCTGCTAATGAAATATCAGAAAATTATGGGTCTGTTGGGCAACAGTGGGCTTTCATCCTCAAAGGCCTTTGTAAATAAGTTTGCAGTGCTGGAAAACAGGGCTCACTCGCATGTCCATTTCAAAAATGAAGACATTAAGGAACACCAAGAGCTGGCACTGAAGCTGAGATTATGTTCAAGAGCTCCTGCTTGTGACACACATGTGGGAAAAATTGCTCAAGAACCACGTGTACATGTGGAAGTTTGACCCCTATAATGCTGCCAAGGGCAGTGAGGTCTTCGGTGGTTTGCTTAGCAAGCGTTAGTCACAAAAGCATCTGGCTCAGCTCAAACATATACGTTGCATTTTCTTAAAAATAAAAAAAAATCTCAGACCAAAAAAGGGAAAGAAGTAGAAACACAAAGTCCTTTTCACAGGGGGGGCTGCCTCTTCTGGTTTATACAGCCTGCTCTTTTGTAAATTGCTTTCTTATACCTAGCAAATTAACTACACTCACTGCAACATGCTGTAGGAAATCTGCTGTAGATTTACCTATTTAAACAGGAACAGAATACATGGGAACAGAACCCATGCTGAATTCTGCATAGAATCCCAGAAAAGTTATTCTGCAATAATTTTAAATTTTGTCTCTGGGAAGGGGCAAAAAAAAAAAAAAAAAAAAAAAAAAAGAAAAAAGATCAGAGCCTCGGACTATACAGTTGGAGCTTGTAGTTGCAATAAAATCCAGGAAAAGGTTATTTTACCTGAATTTATCGCTTAGCAACCAAGAATCTACCTCCTGAGATTGCCTTTCGTGGGTTACCAAGTAACTGGCTGTGACAATTACCAAACAGCTGTCCCAGGAATCTACATAGCCTTTAACCTCCGTCAGCTGAAAGATGGGCTGATGACAGCTAACAAACAATAGAAACACACCCTAATATTTTATTTAAGAGCTGAGGGAAGCCACAGCTGTATGGATCACTCAGCCAGCTGGATTGAGCTGCTTCAAACTGCGTGTCCTGTCTTTAAGAAACTGCTCTATAGACAGTGCTGTGTGTTTTAAGGGTGCGTTTGGGTCTTTTTCCTCCAAACTTTGTGTCAAATAATGGCATTCACACTATCAGGTCAAGTTTTGCTATTGTGTGGGAAGGGTAAGTGACTGATTATCAGGTGGGGATTTTATTTATGCAGCCAGTGATTTACAAAATTTTCCCATTAATTACTTGTGTTTTTCTGAATGCAACTGTCTCACTGATTATCACTGAGCCAGAGAACACTAAATATCAGAGTAATAAAGGAGTAATTTAGAATGAGGGAAAAAGCAAAATTAGGACTGGTAAAAGAAAACTAGGGGAAAAAAAAAAGAAGCTTGAATATTGAGAAGAGCCTCTTAATAATGAGGAGCATTACATTTGGGGTTCGTTTCCCAGAGAAAACAAGGAAAACTACCATTAGCAATGTGTCAAAGTAAGCTGGGGACTGTAAACCACCAGAAATGTTACATGGACTCATGCAGATGTCAGTCCTGAGCAGCGGCAATTTTTTTTTTTCCCTTCCATTTTTACTTTCTGTGATTTTATAATGTTAAAAATGGCAGTCAACAAACTTCCAACAATTACAAATGCAACATTTTTTTCTGGCCTTTTAGATGCCCTGAGCCTGGAGAGATTTATGGACATGTCTTCTGCAAGTTCTACGTGGCTCTTTCTAGTTTAAAATAGAAACAGGAAAAAGGTTTTCGGAAGTTGAGAGCCATGTTCACATTTACAAACCCCAGGCATGCAAGCTGGGGCTGAAATGGCAGTGACCTCAGCTTCTCCTTGCAGATCTGTTGCAGGTATCCAGGAGGAGAGCATTTGGAAATTAGCTGTGTCTCACTACTACTTGTTTTCCTCTAGCTAAGATATTATAAGCTCCTCTTTTTCTGTTTTGTTTTGTTTGAATTTTTTGTTGTTGTAGCTTTTTCTTCCCCTCCCCCCCCATATTTTCTCTTTTTCCACAGGGATGTTCCATGTGCCACAATAGTAAGAACTGGCTCATAAGATTCTTCACCAGATTTCCACTGAGAGCAAGTGCCTCTCTGGCACTGGAGGATTCATTAACAGGATGGTCAAATTAGACTAGATTTAATTTGGCTGCCTCTCAGTTTTATAATTTTTAAAGCACAGCTGCAAAATTGATAACATTTACCCTTCCAGTGCACACACCTGTAATAACTTTTCAGGTACTCAGGCTGAAATAACCCTCAAATAGGTTAAAAATCCCTTTAGCTGTATCAGCATAACCTCTCCTGGTCTTGTAAATTCCCTCATGACACTGCACATACAGACAACTTTTCCCAGCTAGTTCATGCTGTCCTGGAGGAAGGAAATGTTGAGGACTGTAACACACCTGTAGGTATCAGTACACACCTGCTTCTATTGAGCAAAAGTGTGCAATGAGCTGCCAGCAATAGCACCTACTCCTTCAGAACTTAAAAGCAACTGATAATATAAAAACTTAATTTAAGTGAGTGATGAGGATAATGTGAATGCTGCAAAAATGAGCAAAGGCCTTGGAAGTATTTATTTAAAAAAATGAAGTTGCAGCATAGTCTTGTGTTGATATTAATAACTTACCATTGGCATTATTGTGATGTCTTTATGTACCTACTGTGCGGATTTGGCCAGGCTTGTAAGCTCTGTTAAGTCAGATGTGTTAGGGAAGGGGAAAAGGAACCGTGCTTATAAGTAACTCTGTGTATTTCTAGGGGAGCAGAATGGGCCTCAGACTTGTCACAATAGGCCCTTTGCTTCTTGCATGTACCCCTTGAGCTAAGTACCAAAGGTGGTTTCACTCCTAAGGTGATTTTTGGCTTATTTGGCTAGAGAAGAGAAGGGTAGGAGATCACAGCAACTGCATCTTGCTTGCACCCTCTCCTGCTAACTCGTTCATTTCCATGGTGGAATTGGATATAGGAAGGCTTTGCTGGGACAGTCTTTCCATCTCATTATGGCAGATCATGGTTGTCCTGTTTTCTGGATGGTGGTTGGTTACATTGACAGATGTTGCAATGATTCTTTTGGCAATATTCTGTTGTGCTGACTGTTCAAACAGGAAATTCATCTTTTAGTATTTGCACATGTTAAATGTTTGTTTTAGTAGGAATCGGCTCTGACAGCAGGCTAGTCAAACAGTGTATTTTTTGAGCAGCAAACTCTGGAATTCTCAAAGTCCTCACCATCTCACAGGTCTGCTGGAGCTCAGCTTGGAGCCCCATCCCCTGAAGTACCACAGGACTGACTTTGGAGCAGGGGGGACGTGAGCTTTTGAGCTCCAGGTGGCTCCTGTTTTACTCTTTTGTTGATGGGTGTCTGTGTATGCTTGATGCCCTTGGTTCAAATCATACCTGTATGACACCTGGGGAGACTTCTATGTGACCAAGACCATGCTGGCTTTCTTCTCCCTTTAGTTTCAGAGAGTTGGTTTACTGAGCTGGACTCTTGTCTAATGGTAACACAAATGAATAAGAAGGTGGGTTTGGCTTATCTATACAGTAGAAAGCAAGAAAGTATGGCAAGAAGTGCTTTCCTTCTCACAAGGACTAGCTGGAGAACTTAACTTGAGGGAGATACATTTCCATCTACATTTCTGGTGATCTCATTCCAGGTGACTGCTTTTTGACCTTGATAGGCAGCTTTCTGATGGACAGCTGGTGCAATTTAATGTGAAACATTTAAACTTATTTCCTAAATTTACATCAAGCTAAATTCTGTGGATTATTTATTTGGCGGATGAAAGTGTCTGTTTCTTGTAGGCAATGGTGTTATAAATACCCTGGCCAATGTCTGTTGTGTTCTTCAGAAAAAGTTTATAAGATGTCATCAGTTACAATATCTACCCGTAAGTTTGGTGCCTGTCCTGAAGATGAGAACTTTCTGGGAAGTAGTGCATCTGCTGCAGACTAGGGAGGAAAAATTTAATCTGATCAAGACCTCTCCAGACCCCTTCACCAACACAGTAGGTAAGAAACAAGTGGCTGCAAGTTGCATGTGAAAGCTGCTTTGTGTCTTGCCAGACTTTTGGAAATACTTCAGAGCTATAGATACTTTGAGGAATGGAGCTTGGAAGTGGAAAAAGGCTTTGTGGCAAACCTAGCATATGCATTTCTGAGTAACACATTAGGTTCCTATAATGTTCTTCTTGTGTAATTTGTCAGGAAAAAAAATAATGTTTGTTGAGGAGAAAATGCTCAGGTGAGTTAGATTATCGCACATGGCTGTGCTTGTGATGTGTGTATCTGTACACAAAAGTAATACAATTGCATGAATAACTGCGTGCAGGTATAACAAAAATATTTTCTGATTTCTGCTTACAAAAGTTTAGGTAGTTGATATGTTCTAGCTGTGAATTTATAAGAAAACTAGAAAAGTTTGTTAGCTTGTGAATCTTTGAAAATGTTACAACTGCAAGAAGGTAGAGGCATCCTTGAGAATCCAGTGCTGATTAACACTGATGAAATACAGGAAATACGATGAAATATATCCTTCAAAAACTGACATTTGTGTATTCTGGCATTTGGAATTAAGTTGTCAGTTTGGAACTTGCATTGATTAGTCACCAGTTAGTTGAATTTTGAATGTATGTGGTTTCTGAAGCTTTAGTGTCTTGAATGTTTTGACAGTTTACTGATCTCCAGGATATTAGACTCTATCTTTGTCTCTTGATTTATTAATTTTCTTCTCAAATGCCCTCATCCTAATCTCTGAGTAACAAGACTGGAATTGGAAAGGACACACTCTTTTCAAAAGAGATTCAGAGGTGTTTGCGTTTATGTTGGGTGAGAGTACATTGCAGGAAAAGGCACAGTCTTCTAACAAAATTTGGTCTTAACCACAAAATAATCAGGATTTGGACGTTATTAAACTAACATTTTTTGTGAAAAGGAACTGGATTTATAAAAATGAACCAACTCCTCAGCCAGATCCGTTATGAATTGCAAAAGCAGCTGGGAGATTTGGCCAGAAAATCAAGGTTGGTTTTTTTTTTCTTCATCAGTTTGTAAGAGATTTGGAGGGACATAACATTTATTTCTTATTTCTCTGAGTTTCAGTCCAGGCCTTGGAAAAACCCATCTGACAGGGAGTTTGTTTGTATATTTTACATTTTTTCCCCAAGTATGCTAGGCTCATTAGCAAACCTTGGAAAAGGCATGCTTTGTTAAAGTTAATATGGAAAACAAGATACTAAGGGCTCAAATCTGTCTCCAGAATATAAATATGCATAGCTTCTTTCGGGCCAGGGTTTGACCACAGTTATACTGGAACCCTTGTTTCAGGGAGAGTTACGAATGTGCATTTGCTAGGAAATGCTGCTCCTTCCATAAAAGTCCTAACAGTAGCTGCTAAGTTTAGGATACACACATCCTGTACAGAAGGGCTGCAGAGCATCGGAAACGGCTGCGTAGCGCCGCATGGCAGGGTAGGACAGAACTTATTGCTGTGTGGGAGATATTTGCCCAGCAGATGCAGTGCAGGAGGTGTGTGGACATCAGGGCCGTTCCAAATCCCTGTCTGTGCCAGGAGAAGGCCCGTGCTGTGTTCCTTTTCTGACCCACGACACTGGACAGCTGTGAGCAGGCTCAGGGAGGTAGTGAACAGTCTGCTGCTGGCTATGGGCTTGCTCCTCCCTGGAAAAGTTTTCTGTTCCTGTGTATAAAGGGAAAAAAAGATGACTTTTATTTGCTTTACATGGAACAGTTCGTTTGGTTGTGGTTTTGCCTCCAAAGAGCAGCATAGAGTCCTCTACCGCTGAACGTAACAAAGATGTGGCAATGACAGTTTAACACTTACTGCACACTTTTACTTCATGTAAGAACCAATACGTCATACTGTCTAAATACTATAGGATCCTCTCACGTCTGGTGATCAAGAAGATACAGTCTTCAAAGACTTAAATTAATTAGTATAATCATATCTGTAGCATTGCATGGAGCTGTCGCCTTCAGCTGAGTATCTTCATTTTTATAATAAGAAAAGCTTGTATGTATTAAACATCTGTATAAACACTGCTTAACCAGTTGGCACAAGGTGGATGTAACCTCATTAGTCAGAATTTTTATTTCCCTGTTAAGCCAAAGTTGTTCCTATTCACAACTGTTATACTAAGCTGAGTCCTCTGGTGATCTCTTAATTCCAAGAGCACAATGATCAAAGAAGCCTTGATTAAAGTGGTCCCTGGTTTTAAGCCAAGCACATGGTAACACTAGAGAATATAAAGAGAGTGGAGCTGCCATGGTAGTGGAGAACTTGAATATCTTGAATTCCTGCTTGAGAAAAATAGGGTTTCTTGAGGTGGGGTGTAAATTTTTTCATCTGAAATGTCCTCTGGAGCTCAAGTCTCCCTCGTGACACTTATTTGGTTCTTAAGCGAATAACCAGGAGTGTGCTTACATTAATCTAAGTGTAACAATGCTTTTTTGATTGCAAAAATATTCAGTGGTGCTATGGTACCATGTGGTACCCTCTAAAATCATATTTTGATTATACTCGGTTCTGGCTGTAAGTATTATTTACTGTATTTTATCTGTGACAGCAGAAACATTTTCTTCTTCACAGAATGTGTATTTTTGTAGGGCTCATCAGCTTTCTCCATTACTCTTTCTCTGAAATCATCTTTTTTAGCATAATTTGGTTGCACTGTAGATAACAATATTCTATTTCCAATATTAAGGGACAGCTAGATGAGTGCTAAAACCTCTCAGATAATCTGCGTTTGTGTATGTGTCCGTACCAATTTTAAGTGGTGGAAAATGGTGCCTTTCTACTTTTCATAGTCTTGGGCATGTGCAGTGTAAGTACATCTAACTCAGTTATAAATGTGTATCAACTTAACTTCCAGGAGTATATGCATCTTATTATAGTTTTCAGTTATAAGACTTTTAGTTATAAGACTTATATCTTGCATATTGCAGCAGTGCAGCAGTATGCATCTTTAGCACTTGGAGGTATTTACTAGAAGAGCAATCCTCCTCCAACTGGAGGTGGCTGGTAGGAGAAAATTCTTTTCCTGTAGGCACGGACTTGGTGAGCAGGTCGGAGGTTGCAGGATAGGAGGTCTCTTAACAGTGCACTTTAACAAACTGGTAGGTGGAATGCTGGGAGCAACTGAATTTGCCTTTCACTTCCCTCTCATATCCTTTTTGGCTGGAGCTAAAGCAAAGGGAACTGTTTTAAGAGTACAAGGAGTGTTTGTTTTTAAGTGTGCGGACGCTAGAAAGAATGGTCTGCCTAAGTATCTGCTCAAACATTTTGGGAATCCTCTGTGTGTTTGATTAAACCTCTCAGTAGTCAGCAGAGCTTGTCATGAAGGCATGTGCAGCAAATCATTAATACTTCTGGGTTCCACAGCCTCAGTGAGCGGTCTGCCTCACTGCATTCGTGTGCTGTACGACGTCTCAACTTGGATCACTCAAACCAAACATTTCTGGAATAAGGAAATTTCTGAGTTACCTGACAGGTCTATCTTCAGCTGTCTGTGTGAATTACACAGTTCCTAGCCTTCTCTGAGGCACTAGTGTCTTTATTTTTAGAATATCTGTATGAGATAATGAACTGCTATTCTTCATATTTTTTTTATTGGGGAATTGGATTTCAGGGAAATTGAACAACTCTCCAAAGAGGAAGAGGTGTTTATTTTCCAGTATGTATCTTGAGTCATGTGCCAGTCTTCTTCCTCAATTAATTTGCTCCAAGAATGTTTAAACCTCTTTTTATAATAGGATATACACTTTCTTGTTTTTACTAGAGGCTAAATAATTTTATTCTAACTTGATATTTGGGGAAGATGTGCTGTTATTTTTTTTACAATTTTAGGTAGTGACAGATGAAGTAGGAGGGGGGACTGGGAACTTGAGTTAAAAAATCAGTCATTACAGTTATTGCTGTTCCTGCTACAAAAGTCTTGAAAAAACCTCTCCTATAATTACCTTGTAACTGATTTGTCTCATTCCTTTGCAGTGATTCCTTTCCAGTACACAGTAATTATTTCTTAAATGCTCTGATTGTTTCTCTAATCCATGCTTAATGAATATGTAGTGCTGAATGATAATCAGCAGACAAGGAAGGCAGTGTTGTCTGTATGCACACGTCATCTGGTCAGTATCTGAACAGTGGCAGCTTTGCAGGGACAGAGTGTGGAGTGGGAGCTCCATGGTAGCACCAAAGAGCAGGATGAAGACAGAGGTTGGAGGGGCAGAGAAATAAATCCCTGTGTATCTGGAGGCAGTGAGTATGCTGAGGTGAGACACTGAAGGAAGTCGTAGTCCAAGTGCTGCCTCTAGAAGCAGGGGTAGCAGTGTGGTAGCCTGTGTAGGGTGTCCTACAGACGAGACCTTGGATGATGAGTGAATCCCATAGCGCTGGCAATAAGGTAAGACCAGCTCAGGTGAACACTGGTGGCCTGCAACCAGTCCTCTTGTGCCAGGGCTGCCCCAGAGGATGGCACTGGGATCCACTGAGATTCATTTTTCATGTCCTTGGGGTCCACTAAAGAGAACTCTCCTGAAAGCCTTTAGGTGAATTTCTTGACTCTACTATTAATGATACACTAGTTTTGTTTTCTTCCTTGTCTTGTATCACTAATCAAGACATAATTGAATTAGCTGAAAAGCAGTTTAAGATAAATTAGCTAAGAAGAATTAACTTTATGCACCTGAGGTCAGAAGGCTCCTAAAAGATTTAAGGTGACAATTGGCTGGACTATAAATGAGCTGTAGCAGGAGAAGATTAAGTTCTCTGGAGAATCAAGATGCACAAATACATATTACAAACTAGCTGTGAAAATTCAGAGGCATCTAAAAGTCTTTGGGCAATTCCTTTCTGCTTTAAGATGGGAGAGTGAAGGATTATGCATTCTTTTCAACTTCTGTACTTGATGAGGGGAATTTCCCTGAAATTTAACTTTTCATCCTTGTATGAACAGGCTTACAGGCTTTGCCAGAAAGGTATTTTTCCTTCTGTATTAACATTGAGGTAGTAAATTGTCTGTCCCTGTGTTCACTTGCTAGTCTTTTTTTTTTTCTTCTTCTTTCTTTTCTTTCTTTTTTTCCCCCTTAGTTGCTCTGTAATTTAAATTCATCTTTCATGAAAACCATATGTTGGATTAAAGACAGGGTTTTATTTTCATGCATTGTAATATACTCTATTACCTCCTCCATTATATCGCCATGTAAAAGTAATTATTATTCCATGTGTCACTGTGAATGTATTTAAGATTCTTTAGGTCTTCTCTAGAAAGAATTGATTCCCGATTCACTGATTTAATTCTTTTTTAATGTTAGAATTAGCCAAGTATAAATATCTTAATTTTATAAAAGTCTTCTAAAAATACGAAAATTGCATATTTAAAATAATTTTTAAATTAACTAGATTACAATTCAGGCAAATGCTAAGATAATAACAGTGACATATATTAAAAAAACACCAAGTATCATTAAGTAACAGTGTTAAGGACAGAAATTATAGTCTTAAACTCTAATGCCTTAAAAAGAAGCAGTTGTTTCTGCATTTGTTTTGACAATTGCATTAGGTCCTTTGAACAATGGTTGACACTTGATGTCTCTTAAGAGTTTATGAATTTGTTTTTGCAGGAAGCTTAAACCAATTATATTAACTTCATAGAAAGAGTCCTCATTCACTAAGTTTACCTTAGTGTTAATATTCTCTTTCCACCAAACCTCAGCTGTAGCTCTATTAAATAAAAATATAGAAAATGTCATAGTGACCTCACCATCTGCTGTACAGCTTTGTTTTTTGTTCTGGAGTTTGAGTTGAAATACATCACTTGAAATTGTGGGTTAAGTCCCTGAAATTAGATGGGACCCCTGCAGGCTAATCCATAGGAACCAGCCAATTCTTCTGAGTTTTCTGTGTTTGATTAGTTGTACTGTAATTAAAGAAATTACCAATAGTCTTCTGTCTGGAAATGATTAACCCACCAAGTGCTCATATCTATATTCTCTAAGCATCTTCAAATTATGTAAGGCTTCATTTATGGTCCTTAATAAGGAAACAAATGAAAATCATCTACAGCCTTTTAATACTGTGGCTTATGTGTTACAAGCTGTTCTGTCTTGTGCCTCGGTGATGTCTGTTCAATTGTTTCTGATTATGCTGCTTTTTAATTAAAGAATTAGAATGCTATTTGTATAAATGGAATGTGCCTCTTGGTACAGCCATTATAGATAGAAAGAAATTTGATGATGATGAGAGGCACCTAAGGAAAGGGAATCCAGCGTGTTGACCCTGCAACAGTCATGGAGATGTGGATTTGATTGTTTGAATTAGGGATAAATTTATCTTGGAATCTCCAGAATCAGACTTTTAATTCCTTGAGATATAAAAAAGAACAGAGCCAAAAAGAAGAAAAAAAAGCCTCTCTAAATTTTGGCTTGCTAATGCTGATAATGATTTTGCTATTAAGAAAATTTTTCAGATTGAGTCATTTGCAAAGCAGAAGAACGGTAAAATGCACATTCATTCTTGTCTGAGTTCTCACTGGAAGGTGGAGTTTCATAGACAGCCACCTCCCCAAAGATTATAAAATCCTATACTTCATGCAAAACCTTCTCCTTACGGGTGTCTGACCTCTTTGGCTTTGATGGGGAGAGCCCTTATGAGCTGGGCTGCAGTGCCTGGGTTAGGAGGGACAAATCCCGACCTTTGGCCATGCGCTGCTGCTCCTGGGGTGACGCAGAGCCCTGTGTGCCAGCCTGGGCCTCTTGTCTCCTCTCCAAGCTCTTTCTAACTGTGAGCAGTGTGAGGCATCAGCGAAAGAAAAACAAGTTTTCCTCTGAGCACGGTGCAGCACCTGGTGGGATAATGCACGAGTGCAGCTGCAGCACCATGTGGTCCCTGCTGAATTCCGGCTTTCACTGGCAGCCTTCTCCCTGCTGAGATAACACAACAGCAATGTCACCAAATTGTACTAAAAATAATCTAATTTTCTCCAGAACAGGGCAGGGAAGGGCTCGCGGAAGGAGGCAAATGAAAAAGGACCAATAAGGTGGTTTTGTCTCATCTGTCAAATATGTTCTGGGTATATACCTGTGGGTGTTTTCGCAAGAAATGAATTTCTGTGTAGAACCAGGTCTTGAGAGGTGCCTTGCATTCAGATCTGTCCTGTGACATTCCTACAGTCTATCATTTAACTATGTCTACCCATAAAATTGAGGATAAAGGCAAGATAACCTTTTATAATGCGCACATTCATACAACTTGTTTCAAATAAACAGCCTGATGTGTCACATGTCTGTGAATAATGGACAGATGACACATGAAATGTCAGGAGTTTCTAAAGTATTCTGCGATATTTTTGATGAGAGCACAAAGTAAAACCCATTGTACAAGATTCCTTAATGAAAAAATCTGTAGTTTAAATTTTTCCTTTTGATTCACTATAAATTTTACTGTTCTCATGGAAGTTTTTCAGTTATTTTTTGAAGTGATTTTTCTCATGAAGTCTTTATTTAGCTTAAAGCCACTCAGGCGTTTACCCACCTTTTAAACAATAAATAAATAAAAAGCCAACACAATTAACAAAGCAAGATTTCAAAGTCAGTATCAAACAGAATGCATATAATTAGGTTCTATAGATCTGTGATAAATCCTACCCAAAAAAGTGTGTATTGAATGTGGTTGCTAAACCTGTATTAGCATTGCTGTTTATGCATCACCTGGATTTTGCCAGAAACTGCAGGCACCAAAGCTTTGCAGAGAACCATTTGCTGAGCCAAGGTATATCATCTGCCATGTTTCATAGCACAAAAAGATCTGTGTAGAATAGTTCATCCTGAGAAATAGCAATATAGATGCTATGGGAGGCTTTGGTGTACTTTTGGTGTAAAGGAAAAGCCCGGAGATGAACCAGGTCCTGGTTGACCTCTGCTGTGAATGTAGACACAAATCCTAAACTTATTTAACCAGTGGATGGATCACCTTGATTTTCATGGATTTCAAATGAAGTTTCTAGTGGTAGAGAGCTCTTGCCTTCTAATGGCTTTGTCAAAACCAAACCAACAAAACCCAACCAATGACTCCACTGGAGTACCAGAGCAGCATGGGGGAAAGAGCTGACATTGCAATCTGAACTATGTTGTATGGCTTTTGGCTACATATGTAGACTTCAACACCTTGGTACCCTTTCCACATGTAGATACTGGTGTGAGTGTTCTTTGGATAGTGATGAGGGAGGAGGACAAGGGTATGTTTGTGCCTCTGGCTGTGGATGGGACAAAGAAGTCTGTCAGAAATTGTACCAATTCTAGAAAGTATTTCAGAAACAAATGGCTTCTAAATAGGTTTGGTTTACATTTACTATTAGCTACTAAAGTAGGTATTAAAATAATTATTGAAGTATTTGCAGGTGCTCTTATTTGATCTTAGAATTATATGATTGCATAGTTATATTCTTATATTTGGTCCCTGAATTTTTCAATGTACAAACCCTATTCTGTCTCACCAAAAAACTATTTGGTAAGAAAATCACCCACTTATGGATGGCTCACTGTACACAACTCTATAGCTCCTCCATAACCCTTTGCTGCAATACATGTTAATTGCATGCAGTAGAATTTGTGTTAGTGTGTAATATGATCTACAGTAATGGGCTTTTACAATAAATAGAATTTATGGCTTCGTATAATGCAGCATGCAGATTCAAGTTCTTTGTAGTTTCATGCAGAGGCAGATGCTTACACAGCATTTGTCATTGGCTGTTAAGTGTCCTCAGGCTGTAGAAATAAGTAAGAGATTAGCAAATAACTCAAGTAAATTTGTGTGAGGAGTATTAGGACATCAGCACATTATGTATCTCCCCTCAGCATTAGTAATGGGAGGTTTAACAGAATTCAAGAACTGGTGTCAGAAATACTGGTGTCCTGTAAGGGGGTCTTAAAAATGTGGCCTCCGAAGTCATGGGGCACATCAAAACTAAAATGTGATAGCCTGATTTGCACCACTGAGCCTCTTCTATCACCTGCCAATGGCACTGATTGCCCCCAAGTGCTGGAAAGGGAATAAAGGAAAAGTAAAATCAAGGGTAGAGGGCACTTGCCTGAGAGATCCGAGAACCCTCAGAAAAGCTGTGTTTGAGTGCCTATGCCAAAACTGCTCAGGTCATAGCAAGACAGTCAAGACAGAAGGCAGTTGTGATGGAACAGAAACAGGAGTCTAGAAAGCTTATTCCGTCTCACAAAGCCGTGTAGCAAAACTGAGAATTGAAGAAGATCCCCTGCCTACAAAATGGACTTCTCTTCCTCTTGTTTTTTCTGTTTCACCTGTTTTGATTGTAAATTCTCAGGAGGCAGAAGCTGTCTCTTACCATACGTTACACAGTGGCAAGAACAGTGTGTCTTCATCATGGCTGGTACTTCTAGGAATTAGACTTTTTCCAAACACATACTCATCACAGAGAAATAATAATACTCATCCTTGCTGAATGTCCTATCCAACATCAAAGACTAAATGGAAATAGAGAATAAAACTGCTTTGCTGGTTCTAAAAATAATTCTTCTAGGTCATATGGAAAATCATTGTGGAGGGTATTTGTGGGAGTTCAAATGTTCAGTTGTTCTGCTTTGCTTTTTCTAGGAATTATTTCGTGGCTGAGTGTCAGCCTCTGAAATTCTCAAAAAGCTCATGAAAAGAACTGCTGTGTTTCCTTTGGAAAAACTGGATGGAAGCATAAGAAGAGGGGAAAAAAAAGGTGTTAGAATGTGTTACAGCTTTACTGGGATTTGGAAATAGAGAATTTAGGATGTACCTATTAGTGTCACAACTCAAACTGGACAAGGAATTCCTCTGACGATAGACTTTATTATTCTTAACATGCTGTGACCCATCTTAAAAGACAGAACTGCTCAGCAGTGGAAATGTGTCAGTGGAAAATCATGAGGTTTTCCTTGAGAAACAATGAAATTCCTCAAAGGTTAGTAGTGTGCAATGAAGAAGGTTGATGAGATGACTTTTTGGATCATCTTCAAAGTCAAGAAAAGAGTATTTGATGTGCTTAGCCAAGGGGGCACAGCCATAAGTGGAGGTGTTTGTATGGGCCCTGGTGACAATAGTAACCTTTAAAGTTAGACCCAAAAAAGGTGGCTTTCCTGAAAGCTGCTGGCAAAGTCAGGCTGCCAAAATGGCAAGACTGCTGACCAGCAATTCCTGCACTTTCAGCTGTTTGCCAAAATGTATTTTTTTTTTAAATTTCCTTTTAGTCAAAGACTGAAAATAGGAAAAAATAAACCAAAACAGTGCTGGCCTGCTGTAGAGCAAGTCGTTTCCTGATACTAAACCAGTTATTACACCACAGGCCATCAGCACTGGAGACTGCAATTCTTTCTGTTGAATAAAAGGAAGTCTGAACTGATCAAACAACAGATAGTTTGCTGCGAAGTACACCCAGACTTTTAAGGCTACCTTGCTTTTTTTAGCTTGTATGACAGTCTATATATTGATTAAAAAAAAAATTTTAAAAAATCAAGACAGGACCTTCCATCTCTTTGCCCCGTTTAATCTTTTTTCCAGCACAAAATGTCTTTTTGAGTCAGAGGAAGTAATTATATTAATATATGTGGAAATTGCTATACCCTGGTAATAAGAAAGGGAGATGTGGGGAAGGTAAACCTAGCAAGTATGATGGGAAGCAACATAAGCATTTTTCATTTTCTCTAGCTTCATTTTGTCTAGAGTGAGTTGCACATGTTAGCAGAAATAGGGGGGGGGGGGAAATAGAGTAAAAAGAGTGGTTCTGTTGCTTGTACATTGCACTATCTGCAATCTGTATGCACTGAAAAGACAACTCCCATGTTCATGTAAAACCTCTTTACATCAAATAATGGAAGAAATCAGTTCACCCAACAGTGATCATCTTGTTTCAAGAACTAATACAACTACCATTTTATTCCATGTTTTCTTGCCATGTAGTGTGCAAGAATGAGGGAGGAGGACAATACAGCCGCACTTATTTATAGAAGAATGTGTTTGACAAAAATTGGAGTAATCTTAGACTGCAATTTTAAGATATATTTCTTGACAAATGTAAACTTAAGGTGCACAGCATTAACTTTTCTCCCTCTCCACTATCTTGTCAGCAGACTGAGATTCTGCTGAAATATGAACTGCTTGTCACCTTCTTGAGAAGGACAGAGGGACAGCCACCTGGTGACTGTACACTCCCTATTTACAAGGAGTCACAGGGACAAGAGAAGGCATAATGGGCACAAGTTGCTCCTGGGGAGATTCTAATTGAACACAAGAGGAAGATTTTTCACCATGAGGACAGTCAGACATTGGAATTGTCTCCCAAGGGCAAGTGGTGGATTCCCTCAGTTTGGAAAATTTTCAGTCTCAAGTTGACAGGGTGCTGAGATAACTCACCAAAAAAAAAAAAAAAAAAAAAAAAAATTATAAGGGTTGGACCAGATGGTACTTGAGGTCTTTTCCAATCTGACATTCTATGATTCTATCATTCTATGGCTGAAACACTGAATCTGAACAACTGAAATCTGCACAATTGAAAAGCTCTCTCTTATGCCTGAGTTAACCTATATGTAGTCTGTATTAATACATGTTTAGCAACAAGGTTTGTAGAGCTGAAGAATGTTCATGCTCTGAAATGTAACTGTCTAACGTGACATCAAAATAACAGCCTGGGTCAGGAGAAAGATGGCTTAGCTCTGAGTAGAAGTAAATGCTGAAGAAATTTTGCAGTAAAACTGCTATAGGCAGGAGAAAGTCAGGACTTTACCAGAGAAACAGGGAACGTGGAAATAGTTTTACCAGTGGCTTTTAATCTTCCTGGCTTCTCGAATATATATAGGATCAGAAAATAATTACTGGTTAATTTGTCTGTGTTAATCTGTCTGTGTTTTGCTGCATTAGATAGATGTGCTGTATTTGCTTCTGTATTTTGTGTATACATCATCTGTATCTATCATTGTGCTGCTGCTGTTCAGGATGCTGGGTCTCAGGTGGCTGCGCTCTCATCATTCCAAGCATGGCCATCTATAGGTGCAGTTCCCTGAATCAGGCACAGTCCTACCAGAGGCACTCTGGAAACCCAGGCAACCTCATATCTGAGCTCATCAGGGCCTTGGGCTGGATGCTGGAAATTCTTGTTTCCATGAGCAGTTTCAGTCCTGTGGAAAACTCCCACTGATTTTGCTGGGATTATCTATTTGCAGAAACTTATTCTGAGGGAGGTGCATTTGTTTGTAAAAAGGATAGCAAGAAGTCTTGGCAGCACTTAGGTCTCAGTTCTGATATATTCTTTTTGTTGACCTGAATTTGTCCTGTGCTTCACACAATGGGAAACTACTCCATGACTGCAGCTTGCACTTTCCATTTTAGGCTAATAAAAAGTAATAATTAAAAAAAAAGAGAGGCTTGACTACATAAGTGGTTTTGGAAATTGGACCCCTTGGACTATACCGTGTTTGTGTCTTTCAGCAACTCTCTGCAGAGATCAGAGAACAGTTCAACTTGAAAAATGTAGACCCAGCACAACCTATCTTTTGTCAGGACCCTTGGACTCCCAAGTGAGGCAAGTTTCATTGTAAGTGGAAAATAAAATTAGGTACAGATTTTAAATTATTTTTCTAAAAATTGTTATTATTTGTACTCTTTATTTTTTAATACCTAATATTCCTATTTATAGTTGTTTTATGATCTCGTTCATCTATGTATTTTCAAAAATATCTCAATATTTAATTTGGAAGTAAAGGAGAAAAGTCTCCATGCTAGCTTGTTTAAAGGGCATGTTATCTCCTCTTTAATCAACATACTTTCTGTGATGCTTCAAGACAAAGAACCCTGCTTTGCAATTAAATTTAAGAGTTTGCTAATAAAAATACAGTTCTTCCTGAGGTTATTTAAAATGAAGACCTACATTTCTCACATCGTACCGTTGTCTGGAATACAAAATCTCATCCTATATTGCTGTGCCAGAAAATATTAGCAGATAAAGTGCAGAGCAGGTCACGGTATTTCTAATTCAGATTAATGACCCCATTCAGCTTGTCTCCTTAGCAGGAAATTAGAAGGTGCTGGGAGGGAGAAAATAGTGATTCATAATGCGTGATTCTCTTTATTGGCAGTTGCACTCATTAAAAGCCAAGATATTGTTTTGATATAAAATAATTGAGTCTGACTTATTTATAGGCTATGGCTGTCTTGGCTCATGGAGATTCCTTGAGAATATTTCTGGCTCAATGCCCAGTGCAGGGAAGAAAAGATGACTGAAGGCTGTCACAGTCCCTGGCCAGGTTAAGTACATAGCTGTCTTCTACTGCAGAAATGACCCTTGCTTCTCTTTTCAAAGAGCCTAGAAGAGTCAACACCTTCATCAAGGTTTTGAGCAGTTGAAGAGAAAACAATGAGAAACCACCTAGAAAAGCAGTTAATCATTGTGGCATAATTTGATCTATGCAGTTATATTTAAATGGAGGGGTTGTAGCTTGAGAGTTGTCAATGAGTATGTCAGCAGTCAGCATGAGTCCTGGGGATGCTGGACTAGATTTTGTCCACAGAGGCTGACTAAAAAGATGTATACATTCTGTGCCCCTCTGTCAGCCAGAACCCAGGATATGGCCACACATTCAGCTTCACTCACCAGCCACAGTCCTCCCTTCCTAGGGAGGTGCCAGCCTTCCTGCACCTTCCTGCTCAGGCAGAATGAATTTCTCTGCAAAAGAAGTTAAAATTTTTACCTGGAGAAACGGTCCCAGTTCAACAGTGCTTAAGCCCAAGCAAGAAAGGAAGTGTGGGATGTCTCATCATCCAGTAATACTTGTGCATGTCAGCGTGTAGGAGGCCAGGCTTTGTCAGAGGCTAAGCAGCAAAATGAGATGGGATTTTCAGCACTGGTGATCTGCGTTCTGTTGAAATCCTGTATTAGGTGTCCTTTTTTTTTATGCTGCCTTTGACTTGCAATCTTTAAGAACTGTAGTTACCAGATACTAAAATGTGGCAATGTGCACAGCTTAGTGTTGTCTTGATTGAAACACTGGGGTCAAAGGCCAGCAGAAGTCAAAGGTCCCTGAAAACTAACCATATGCACGGGTTCGCTCAGCTCTTCTCCTTCTGTGTCATGAAGACAAATGGCATTTTTTGCAATTCTCCCAATGAACTAGCATTCATTTTCTGGCATTGCTTCCTTTATTGCTTCCTAATGAGCTTCATTCCCATCACCTCTAGCCTTCTGCTTTTGGACCTGCATTTACACTCATGCATAGAAGAGAAGCAAATTGAAAAAATTCATTAAGTTGGCCTGTCTAATGAAATAAGCTTTAGTGACTTCTGGGTTTTTGCCTCTTGCTTTTTACAGAAGATTTTCTTCTGTATATCTTCGAAGGCCACAATTGCTGGGCTTTTTGTGTCCATAGGGCTGGCAAGAACACTAGAATTTCTTTGTGTGGTGTCGGATTTAACTGACAGCATTTCATTCTCTGTCTGTATTTATGTTTTTATATATATCTTACATACAGGTGTGTATTTTTACTCTTTATTTGTATATTTATGGTGGTTCATTTACTTGCTTGTTTATTTTTTTAGCAATGGAATTTTTATGAAAGTGCTTTTCAGGAGCTATTTGGAATAACAGCTGTCACCTAGGGGAGGGCATCTGTGCTATTACAGTCCACAAAAAATCCTCTCAGCTCTGTACTGGTTGGGGTGTACTTTATCTCCTGTTCTTCCCATGCCAGCTGATTCAAAATCAAGTGTTAGCTAGATTATTATTTTTAAACTTATTAAAAACTCGCATGTGAGCTAGCACCTAGCATTTACTCCCGCTGAATTCTGCACACACATATAGTTGTGCCTATACTTCTTTTTTCCCCACAAGTATAATTTCTCTGCCCTGGAGGAAGAGCGCTGTTTTGAGCTGTAAACTTCTGCTAATTTCAATCGATTGTGGATTATATGAAGGTCTGGCTGCATGCACATTTTAGTTCCTCACTATCATTGCTTTTCTCTTGGTCCTGGGTGAGGATCTTGGTCTTTGTACTGCAGGCTGTCCAGGGATGACAGGCACACAGCATCCCCCTGTGCAATTATATTATTAACTCACATGACTTGCAGGGATCTTGCAGATTTGTGAAGGTGCATGGTAAAAGTGCTCAGCTGTCAAAAGTTCAGTATGCAAGAAAGGACTTTTCCACTTTTGAGCATTTACTAGATGTCTAGGACTAATAGCCTCCACTGGATTATTTACCAGATAGCTACTTAATTCTAAATTTCTAAATGCTGTTTCCTAAAACTGTATTACTATTACCAGATGAACATGCTATGGATTATTTCCAAGGAATATGTGAATAATTTTATATTCCTCTGCTGAAACTGCTTTTACTGAACCTCTTCCCCTTCCTGTCTGCAGTGTGTTTTCACTCAGAAGTAATAAATACATAGAGTATTTTGGTACCTAGATAGTTACCTTGACCATTTTGTTCTTTTTTATTCCAGAGCTCATCAGTTCATTATACCTGAAAAACAGGTCCTGTGAAGTTGAGATTATATTAAACACAAGGATATTCTTCTCTTCTGGTATGAAATAGTACCTGAAACTTCAGTATGGTTAATGGAAGATCTAAAATATACATTGAAATGTCAGTGGGAATCTGAATCTGACCCAGCTTTCAGTGTTGGTGCTCTGTTAACTTTAGTAATATTATTAAACAACGAGAAATATCAATATCAAATCATCCTTCTGCACCTCTGTAATTCTCTGCACTTAAAAATGTGTACAAGAGGAACGGTACAACATTTTGTTCCATCACAGTTTCTCACACAATATTTTAACATTCTGCAACTAGAATATGTGGATATGGATGATAAATATGGAAATATTAATTATTTCACATATTTTCTACAGTATAATCCAAATGATTAGTTTGTTTAAGTCCCTGGATGAGAAATTGACAGTGCAGTCTCAGAAGGAACGAGGATCCAGAATAAAGGAAAAGCCAGAAACTGGAACTTGATGCTGAGAGAAAGAGGTTCTCACAAATTCTTTCAGCTACATCCCCCTCTTATTCTTGTGGGGCTTATATGCTCTTGGTGTTTTTATGTGTTCCCACCATCCCAATGATAGAAAGGCCATAAATGGCCCTCTATGGGAGACTTTAAGTGCCAGGAAGTGCTGTTGCTGACACAGGCTGGGTCTGTGTTGCTAACAGTGTCAGATTGTCTACTTGAAAAGCTATATATCTCTGGAATTTATATTTGTATTTTTTTTCTTTTAGTTCAAGAGGTCAGAAATACATTACCTATGTTGAGAAGAGAGGCAAAGGTGACCTAATGTCTAGTTGAGGCTTTGGACATTTTCATCTGTCCTTCTATGTTCAGGTTCAGCTTTCATCGCTGAAGGACCCTCCTTCAGGCTGGAATTTCCTTTAGTCAAGTCAGTAAGAATTCAGCTTATTTTAGAGGGCCAAAGTTTGTTGTTGACCATGAGGATCCAAGTCTTTTAGTCTTGAAAGATCTATTCAGAGAGTTAAGAAGAATCAACTAAAGGGGGAAACAAGATGTGTGAGAAACACAAATAGCATATTTTCTTCAGCTGTTTTCCTCAGGAAAAGAAGCCTGACAACTATATGGTCTACACATTTCACGTTAATTCACTTTCTGGGTGTTGGCACTGCAGAGAATATATATTTATAGGGCTGTATTCACACAACTTCTGCTTCACACAGACTACTGATTTTGATGTCTAATTTAGGAGCACAGGCTCTCTCTGTAGTCAGCAGAGCCTAAATTAGTCTCTCTGAATTTCCCCCTGAAAAGACATACCTTTCTCCCCTGACTTCAGAATGACCTGAGACTCCTAACTTAGGCTCATAAGCCACATGCCCAGTGCATGAGCCTTGTGTAAGCAATATGCTGATGAGGTGTTGGCCCTGGCATTGCTTCCTCTCCACAGGCAGTGAGATCTTCAGAAGCTCTCTTTTGTCAGAGTTGAGTGTGTCTAAAGGAAAAGGTGATCACTCTGGGATGCATGTAGCCAGATATATGTACCTCAGTGACCTGAGAGCACTTGGAGGTACCCGTGTTAGTCACTGAGGGAAAAGGGACCTCTGCCATGGACCCGTGCTGGACTTCAGGTGGCAGAAAGTGCTTGCAAGTCAATGTGTGTATATACCTGTTCCCATTGATTTTACTGGAGGGTGAACAGAGGTATAAAGAAACAAACATGCCCCCTCCCCCTTCCTTCTCCCCCCCAGGAAGAGGAAAGAAAAGAAAAGAAAAGAAAAGAAAAGAAAAGAAAAGAAAAGAAAAGAAAAGAAAAGAAAAGAAAAGAAAAGAAAAGAAAAGAAAAGAAAAGGGAAGGGAAAAAGGAAAAGGAAAAGAAAAGAAAAAGAAAATTCCACCCCAGAGCAACCCACAAGTGTCTGCAAAAGTGGAGATTAATAAAGTGAGGACCAGAAGGGGCCTGTGAGCCCCTCGCTTCCACATCTGCCTCTGCTGAGGGCTCTTCCTGTGACCCTGCACAAATTGTGGATCTCTTGCTCATTCTCCACCTCTTTGCAGTGAGAATGATTTTATTTACAGGAGGTGATGTCACGAGATTGTTGTGAGGGGATGTGACTCAATGTTTGTATAATGCTTTGAAGATGAAAAGTGCTAAGTATTGTTATTTGAGATGGCAACAAAATAAAACAAAATATGTTGGGTGCAGCTGTTAAGCCAAATCCATTTTCAGTTAATCTTCCAAGCAGGAATTAAAAATCAAAGTAAAAAACCTTGCCAACTGGAGCTTTACAGCTTGATGGGAAAGTTAGAAAGAGAATTAATTGGCTTTTAAATAGTTGTAACTGTATTGTGAAGGAGCGTGATCTGGAGCACTCATCTACTCCTGGTTGCCAGTCAGTTTAGAACTGTGAATTAAGGCTTCCTCAGGGGAATCTTTTTTGGGGAGAAGAAAAATAGTTGGGCGATCTTGCATGGCATACTGTGTGGGTTGTCAGAAACAGCCTCTCTGCTTCCTAAAAACATGTGCTTTTTCCACATTATGCTTCCTGTTTATCAGTAATGCAAAATAGTAAAAGATGTGGAAAGCAAAAAAATTGCCAAAGGTCACCTGGGAGGGAATCATTGTCCCCTCCCGGCAAATTCAACCTCTGACTGCTCTGGCAGGGGCTTCTATTCTCCTGGCACCAGGCAAGCACTGCCAGGGAAAGCTCTGGGAGCTGTGCTGGCCCCCTCAGTGTCTGCTTCTGGTTTGCTCCTAGGCAAGGCCATTGCAAGAGGAGCTTCCCTTTGGATTGGGGTTATTAGTAAGCAGACATGGTTTACTCACAGTGTAATATATAAGAGTTTGCTCCCCAGCCTTTGTCCTCTTTGTGATGACTTTAAGTGCTTCTTGCCTCAGTTTTAGAAGCACACGTATTATTGTACAGAATCAGACCAGTAGTTCAACATCCTGGCAGCAGTGGTCAGTGTAGCCAAACAAAACCCCTTTTAAGAACAACTAGCCCCCAAATCTCTTCTAGCTCATGTTTAAAGTTTTAAAGTATGATAGCAAGAATCTGCTTAATGCATATTCTCTATAAAATGGGCAGAGTAACACCCTCCCTTTCCAGGAACATTGCTAAGTCCAGATCGTTTGCAAACCACTTTCAAGTGCTGTACTGAAATTAGCAAGGTTAAACTATTTTTACTTACCAAAGACCTGCCTCTTTTAAGGCAAGGTCTATGTACACTGGATTTAGATTTTTCACCTGATGTTCAAAGGGACTTGAACGTGTCTCTCAGCCTCTTGTGTGTAGTGGAATTTGTCAATATGAAGCACCTTTATAAGAGGGTTATTCATTGCTTTCTTTCTCACTTTCACTGGACACACTGTTTTTCTTCTTAAACCATCCTGTTTGAATTTTGCTGTTCTGTGCAGATGTATGCTTTCAGATCCTTTTTTTTTTTTAAATGCTTTTGAAGTTACTCGTTCCTAAAATATGAGTCTCTGTAAACATTTCAGCACTTTAATTTGGCTTAAATTTACACTTGAATATTAAAGTTCCAAAATAGTTTTATGGACAAATAAAGAAATTATGGCTCTGGGAGCCTTTCTTTTCAGTCTCTTTTAGTTACACTGAACTATATATACATAAGTAACTGCCTTATAAACAACTTTATATTGCACTCTATGGCAAATCATTGGAACAACATAGTGTAGTGGGTTGCAAATGGCATAGCATAAGCCACAGTTTCTGCAGCCAGAATGATCAAGGCCATTGGAAAGATACAATGGTGTTAAAAGTTGGCATAGAAAAATAACCTTAAATCTAAACTCTCTACATCACAAGTAATAAATCAAAAGAAAAAATACAAATATATTTTTATTTTCAGAAGCAACACAAGCCAACATAATTCTGCTGAATGAAATGCTTTTTCTGTCATATTTCAAGGAAAATTTTTATTTCGATTCAACCTATGCTTGCTGTGACAAAAATGCTTCTTTGCATAAATCATTTTTTCTCACCTTTGGAAAGCTGATTCTATCTGAGAGTCAATTAGTCAGCTGTCAGAAGAAAGTGCATATCATACATTCATGAACACTTAGTGGGCCAAGCAGTATTGAAACAGCTGTGGCAAACATTCATTACTTGGGGTCTGGCAATATTAAAGACACAGCACAGGACTGATTTCCGTCCCACCCCCCACCCCCCCTTCTGGAGAGAAACCTATATAATTTGTCAGCTGCTTATATTTTATTCTGAATTATAAATGTAACATTGGAATTTAAAAGTGTGTCCTGTAATTCTTAGGCTTGGCAAACATTGGGCTTGCTTTTCAGTTGCTGTTACCTAAAGTATTCCTGGTGCCACAGGTGTGTCTGACACTGAACACAGAGTGCTTGTCCCAAAGGGCTAATCTTGCAAACCATTCACTCTCTGAATTTCCGTGCTTCCTCCCTTGGAAGCCACTTGTCAGGATCAAGCCTGAAGCACAAGCTGTGAGACGTTTTAGAGAATGAGAGGAAGACAAAAGGGCCACGCTCTTGCTTGGTTGCTCTAGTACATTGTCTTTGCTTTTGTCTTGATCTTGAGATATATATGTGTATATAACCTCTCTCAACCACGTGCCAACACCTTCCTTGGCTTTATGGCTACCATTTAAAGCCTGACTGGAGTATCCTGTGTCTCTGTGGGGAAAGGGGCTAAGGGGAGATCCCTGTCAGCATTGGTGCTACAACTGCTGGGCAGAGGGCAAGGCACTGTGAGGCTGAGGAAAATTGTAAGCCACTGGGGTTTGTACAATGGGAATGGCTGTTCCCTGTGTATCCTCATGTAAATGGAGACGCAGGAGGAAATTCAAGTGGAAAACTCAAGCGGCATGGTCTGGGATTTTCTGTTTCTTCATCAAACTCCAGAAAATCTTTTACTTTTCTGTGTGTATAGCAATTAGCTGCAAAAAATAGAGGAAAAGATGGTCAATACTTGTAAAATATTTCACAAAATCTTGATCACAAAAAAATATCTGAAAATTGCTAAGATACACATCTTTTCCAGTTATTATCCTAACAACGTTGACTTTTCAAGTGCATTCTGAAACACACGCAGAAACTCATGAGACCTGGTTTCACATGGTGCAGCTTCTTATGCCCATTGAATAGAGACGTTACCTCCCCCCTAAAAAAAAACAAAAAACAAAACCCAAACCAAACCATACAACAAAAAAACCCTGCCTGAAAAGTTTTGACAGAAAATAAAGCACTATTAACTGAGAGACATCTGTGCTTCCTCTGTGTCAGGAGTGTTTTTGGTGTCAGCAGTTTGATGATTGTACATTTTAATTACAGCAGGGCACATTGATGTGTGGCAGTTCTATTTGAGCTTGTTCTTCCTTGTAAGCCTAATGAACTTATCCAGCCCCACAAGCATGAACGAGCCTGTCAGGTACCTCTGCCAGCAGTCTTTGGCAGAGATCCCTGTGCAGATAGTGTGAGGAAGTTTCGTTCAATAGACTGAACTGTCCAGTTCTACAGAAATCTCATTATTGTACTTAGCATAATACAGTACTTGAAGGGGCATATTTTCTTCCTACCTTCCTGTATGGAAGGCAGCATACTGGTGGAAAAAGATGTTTCCCAAATGCATTTCTAGGCAAAAGTGCTTCTGGAGAGGCTGATACAGCAATAGCACACAAATTCTGGATTGCTTAGTGCTTATTTTATGATCTACTTTCAGGCTTCTGAAGCTGTAGCTGGATGGACTGTGGCCCTTTCAGGAACTGCCCCTAAATTTTCCTTCAGCATGTCATGAGAATAAGCAAGCAAACTGCTCAGTTTGATTTTGGTTGTTATTTCAATTTGATAGTATTTGAACAAACTTAAACGACATGTGTCTGAGAGAGAAAGATACAAGGAAGATCAGATGGAAGTATATACAGCAATGTCCCTAATGTTCAGAGCAGCAGCTGAGCAGGAGGGTTTCTGTCCTTTCCCTGCTTCAGTCATGGGTTTGAGCTTGTTGTTTGAGGCAATTAAGTTATCATTTCCAAACCCACATTCACAGGGATTTCTGTCTGAAAAATAACTCTAGTAACATTGACTCATAGTGTTGTTACAAGGCGAACGATGTCATGAAGCTGAAGCAAGGAGTCAGAACAGGAGTCCTGTTCTGTTCATATTTTCAGATATTTGCTTCGGTTCTCTACCTGTAAATGATGACTAAGGTTCCTTCCTCTGATAAAAGATATTGTAAACTGCTATTTGTACATTTAAGAATCACTTCAGTGGTCCTTGAGCTGTGGCTGTGTATAACCTCACACTCATCAGAGATATAAAATGCCGGTAGCAATACCTGCATGTAGATGCAGTGAAACAGGACCTACAAAGAGGAAACCCTATAAAATGGCAGTTGGATTTTGGTATTTGTGGAAGCGTCTTTTCCCTGTCAGATCACAGGTTTTCCAGAAGCTGCAGATGTTTCTAAAGAGCAGGAACGGCACAACAGGACCAGGACCTACAGGCACCCATGGGAGTCGCTCTCTGTGGTCCAGTTTCCTCTTGCCAATGTTGCCACACGGCACTTGAGGCAGATGTGAAGGCCGCTGCATGGCTTCCCACCATTTCCCCTTTGAAAGATGCAAAGGGTGATTAAGCACGGCCTGAGGTGAAGCCCCTTTGTTCTAGAGAGATTGAAGGTCAAAGCCAGCCAGGGAGCCTGCCGATACCTGTATATGTATATACGCATATATACATGAATCGTGGAAAACGACTCTACAATTTGTAAAGTTATAGAGAGGGGTATGTTTATTCAGCACTGGGTGCACGAGGGAATAATTCCTCTGAAATCTGTGTGCACCAATCTTGCAATTAGGCTTTTGTTATATTCACTGAAGTTTGACATATTCATTAGATTTTGCAATACGCCTATACAGATGCATCACTTACTCCCGCTTCGTATTAAAATTAGTCCTAAGAGGTCATTTTCATAATCTCCCCCTTCCTGCGCTTGCATAGTGTCTCCTGGTGGTGGTCGTGGGGATGAAGTAAAAATGAAGCACAGGTCTTTCTCTGGGTAAACTTTTCACCTCTTCTTCTCCAGGCATGCGCATTTCTCCAGTACTTCGTCCAGACCGACAACATGTTCTGTTTCTTATCTCAAGGTTGCTATAGTTATCAGTTTCATACATACATTTCCCTTATAAGGTGATACCTAAACAGTTTCTTAGCTTCTATTAAACAAGCATTCTGTGTTAGCTTCTATCAGGTCAATATGACCCCTAGACAATTACTAGCAGGCGTTTTATCTTAACCCTTGGATCACAGAGCCCGGCAGAGCGTTGCCTGCAGGGAATTGCCGGTGCCAGCCCTGCTCTGGGCATGGCGCCTCAGCGCGGACCCCGGGGCTGGGGGGGAACAACTGCCTAACGGCCGTTTAACGGCTGTGTGCGGGCGCCACCTGCCGGCCAAGATGGCGCCCTGCTTGGAGCGGCGGCGAACAGCGAGCGGCGGGCGCTCGTCTTTCCTCCCCAGGCGTTGCGAGGCGAGGGGCTACATAGTGCTTTACGAGACCGAGGCTCCTCTGAGGGCGGTGGCGGGGCTGTGCTTCTGTAGGGGAGTCGGAGCCACTCCCTGCACTCTCCCTCATCCGTTTGTTGCAGAGAGATATGGGTGTGAATCGTGAGATTTGACTGAGAGAGGAGCATAGGCGAGCACTGCTGAAAGGGCACTGGCCGGGGCAGGCTTAAGGTATTTTGAAATCTAGTGGTCTCACAGATGCTTTGTTACATGACCCACACATTTGTCCCGCCGTATATTTTCAGTTTCTCAAAGGAAGAGCCAAACTTTCAGCCCCAGAAGAAAAACTTTAGCTGTATGAGGCTGTATTCTCTGCTTTCTGTGGGGGATCTCAGGTGTGCTGCACAGACGCTTTCCGCTGTCTCTGGGTCAGTGCAGCAGGAGTTTCATTTAAAGGAATCTGCTTTACTTTAGCAGATTAACTGTTAGCCCGGCACAGAGCCGGATTTTCAGCATCCAGGTTTTTTTTTCTCACCAGTTTGTGGTGCTGGAAGTCACACAAAATTTGAACTCTCTCTTTTCCTAAGCTGGAAGAAAGTTCCGGAGTTGCCTTATCTAGTAGCCCTGGTCCTGTCGGCAAAGCTGGCCTGGTCCAGGTAGCCCCTGCAGACTGGTGTCCCTAAGGGTCTGTGTGCCGGGGACATATGGGGGGGGGGGGTCTTTGGGAGCTGAGACATCTTCTCTCAGAACCTCTCTCTCCCCCTGGAGCACACAGGTTGACTGGCTCTGTGCAAGCACATTCAGCTAAGTGGTAAAACTAGGGGAAATAAATCCAGGTCAGTATTTTTAGTCAAAGCCAGGCATAGAGAAAGTTTATTTAGGCTGTATTTGACTTTGTAGATAGGCAGAGAGGAATGTAGCTCCTTAATACAATTATATTTTATTTGTTATTTTGTTTCTAGTATCTGTAATTTCAGGACTAAATCAGTTACTTTTGCAAAAAAAATTAAATTAATTACTTGGTTTCAGGTTTTGTTTGTTTGAGGCTTTTTTTTTGCTTAGTTTTTTTGTTTGTTTTCTCGTTTGTAAGAAGTGTTTGCTGAATAACATATGCATGAAATTAATTCACTAAAATGACTGAAGCCACTTCACTGCTATTGCTTTACTTCTCATGCAGTACCTTTCATGGACAGATGAGGCTGCTATGAAACTGTTTCTTTCATTTTGGGAGATGATATTTAGGGGACTGTTTCCACCTTGCTGAATACTTGCCGAGGACTGTGAAAAGCTAGATCTCTTTTGTCTCCCCAAAAATTGGAGGGCAGCCTTGCTTGCTCTGTGTGTGTGCCAGTTTGGTCAACAGCTGTACTATATCTTCTTCATCAGGCATCAAGCTTTCAGTCAGTGCTCTTTGCAACATGCAAGCTGAAGTTCCTTATTTACCCAGTGTTTGTAAGTCTGCAAGGAGAGGGCACCCCCAGGATAGCGTGATGATATGAATTCAATTTGGAGATGAGGCATAGAGCAATAGAAAGCACGGGAGGCACTCTGGGGAATTGTGTCAGCTCCTGTTGTCAAAGAGGTTGCAATGGTCCACAGTCTTGTTTTGTTAACAGCCCCAAATTCCTGGGTGGCAGTGTAAACCTCAATATAGGTACCTTCAGCTTCAATGGGGCAGGAGTTTGCAAATTTTTCTTTCTGTTGTAGTCCTTGCTATAGTTACTCCTTCCTGGATCTTTCTAGACTAGGTTACTGTAAAGCAGAATAACAGAGAACTGTTCACTCTTGAAGACTGCTTTGTACCTTCAGGTCATGCTGAAGATGGCCACTAAATTTATAGGCTGACACCAGCATGCTGTACCAATACTTCACATGTTTGACACTGGCTGTCAATTTGCTGCTGTGAAAACACTGAAACTTTGGTTTCTATTTAGAAAGCACTGACCTGCCTGAATGCTGGTTGTCTCGAGGGCTGCCTCTCCCCTCTTCTGCCAAAACATCTTTGCCTGCCTGAGATGCTTCTTCTTCTTTAACAAGAAGCTTGGAGATGTTCGAGTACAAGCATTGTCAACCAAAATCTGTGGCTGCACAACTGACTCACATTTTTGTAGTTTATCCTTAACCTTAGCATAAGTAAATATTTAAGTTGTTTTGCAAGTAGATGGTATAATGTCATACCCAAATTCCTGGCTAATAAAGAAATTTCCAGCAGCAAATAATAAATGGCAGCAAAGCATATCCTTGTAGTAGGTTTAGGGTACAAAAGCTGAGCACATCTGTCTTTTTAGTTATGAGATAAAAAGAACAGAACCAGCTTTTAGAATCAAAAATATATCTCCTTGTTCTACACATAACACACTATAGAGGTTGATGATATGTAATGAACAGCACACCTGACACTGGGTGAGTGCCATCACAATGAAAATCACTGCCTTCAGGCAGAGCTGTTTTGAACCCCTATATATCGAAGAGGAAATGGGGTAGTTCAGTGCAGTGTATTGTCCTAAGAAAGAGTATCTAGTTACTGCAGACCAAAATGTTTTAGTTTATTCTCCAAGGAAGCGTATAGAATGAACTATGTTATTCTCTACATAATGAAAAAAATAATTCTTTATTATAAAAACTTTATGCTCTTTCATAGCATTAATAATACTGGAGGGGGTGTGGGTGGGAGAACAGGTGTGTAGAAACAACAAATGGTATAGCTATGAGGCTGTAATTTTTTATGAAATATTTCTCCTTATGGTGCCTCTTTCCTTTAGAGCATTTTTCTAAAAACTACATACTTTGCATTTCCTGCAGTCTTCATGTTTTTATTGCTTTTTATAAGTGCAGCACTTCAGAAAGGCAATGGGAAGGGGTTGGCTTAGGAAAGCCTTTATTTATCTAGATGACATACAGTGCTAAGAGCAATGGAAATTTCCTCATGCTCTGGGCCAGTGCCTGAATCTTGTCTAAAATAATATCTTAGGCTCAGAATATATCTTATTCCTCTACAGTGTTCATTTATTCTCCAGTGACTGTCCCAATCCACTGAGATGGGACAAACTTACTTACTCTTCTAAAAATGTTTTCCTGTAGTTAACACATTCAATGTTTTTCCCTCATTATCTTCTTCAGAGGTCACAGAGCAAGACCAGTGGCAGTAGTCACAGGATGTGTACATAGATTCAGGGGTGGGCTCCGTGCCTGAATACCAAGAATCCTTGCATTTCATCTTTGCCTGGAAAATGCTGTCACTAAATGTGATTCTTACATCGCAGCAGCCAAATGTTTCAACTTTCAGTGTTCTGTCTCAGTGTGGCAACAATGGTAACGTTTTGGGTTTTTCCTATTTCAGCCACTTTTTCTCACTATTGCTACTATAAAATCTTTCTCACAGATAGTAGTCACAGTTTAGGACCATCCTGCTTGTGAAACTTACAATGAGAATTTCCACTCAGAGTCCTGGAAATTTTGTTAGCACTGAATAAACACAGTCTTTTCTTCTGCAGTTTTTACAGAAATGCTCTTCTGAAGTGATCACTTGCTTTTTGATTGAAACTTGTCTTCATAGTTATACAGACTTTTTCATGCCTGAAATTAAAATGTAATTAGCTTGAAATACTGCTATGCAGATCTCACCAGTTAGCTGCTCTCTATATTAAAGAAATATTCCATATTCAATAATAATAATAATAAAAAATCATTAGTACAGGAATGAATATTTGCAGCCCTATTAGTCAGAAGCAAATGATGTAATGAGCAAGATCAAAATAAGTGCTTCTTCTTAATAATCCTATTAATTTATATGAAAAAAATCTGATAAGTGAATTATCACTAAGAACTTTATACAGATGTTATTGTTTTTCTTATGGTGCTTCCCTTTCTTTTTTTGCCATGACCTGTATTCCGGAGGCATTATATCTATACTTATTTATGTAATAGGGAAACCTGAGAAGTGTGCTATTGATTTAATTGGTTGCAAACACATAACTAGCACCAAAAAGGACAATTTAGGATGGATACCAGCTGCTCAGGTGCTTCTACAGAGAGCTGAAGAGTTAAGGGTGAGCAGAAAAGTAATTTGAAAGAGGTAACTGTATCAGGCTGGATGAATGTTTTCCTCCCTCTACACTTTTAAGTTCAAATGTGTTGTGTCACAATTAGGTATGGACATATGAAAAAAAGATTCTTACAGGAAACTCCACCTGGTAATTTGCATTCTTCCATAAAGAAAGCTGGAGAACAGCAAAGTGAAGAGACCCTCAGCCTACACAGCTGGCAGGGAAAATGCTGCAATATGAATTAATTGTCATTAATAAGGTGTTTGAAGCAGCAGGAGGACAAACTAAAACTCTGCAGATGGAGATGAAAGTGGTAGGAAAGCAACAGCAGGAAGACCCTGTGCTGCAAATGCTCATTGTGCAGGAAAGGCAAATGCATTTACTCTGTCAGCTGAGGGAGGTTTCTTCTTGTTGTAGGGTGTGGATGACAGCTAGTGGATATGGGCTCTTGTGGCTCTGGGCAATTTTGGTTTGGTTTTAGTACCTGAAACCCCTTGAAAACTACTGGAAAAATCAAACAACAATGAGTTAGCCAGTGTCACGGTTTAACCCTGGCCCGGCAAAACAACAGATTTAAACCGAGTAACAGTTTTATATATTAATCTCCATCTCCTCTGAAAGGAAAGAGAGAGAGAGAATAAGGGAGAGAGACTTATGGGTTGGAAACTAAACTACAGAACTTTAATGAAACAGTAATGATAAATAGGAAAAATTACTAAATATATACAAATATACAGGAAAATTGATCCCACGTTCCTCTCCCCTTTCCCCCAATAACTCTCACGTCACCACCGAGGCTGCAGGGCAGCCCTGGGAAAGTCCAGGCTGGAATCCTGGAGTCGGCAGCAGTCAGGAGCTGGAGGCAGGAACACACAGAGTCAGGCTGGCATGGATCAGGACCACAGGCACCGGGACGGATGGAATCCTCTCAGGATGCCGAAGGAAGCAGGGAGGGCAGGAAGGAGTAGAGAGGGGTTTGACCCTTGTGGTCCCTCAAATTTATACCGAGTATGACGTGTATGGGATGGAATACTCTGTTTGGTCAATTCTGACATCTATCTTGTCCGGTCCTCCCCAGAGAGGGTTTCAGGTGGGACCTCGTTGCTCCTTCTGGAAGGCAAAATGTTCCTGAGAGCTGAGCAGTGTCCTTGGTTCTGCATGCCAGTCTCTGGCTGTAACTATAAACATCGAGTGTTATCAGTCCTAGAAGCAGACAGTGTCTGAGAAACTTGCTGTTAATTTCAGCAAGTGCAGCTACTTACAAGAGACTTAGCTAAAAGCAAAAGTACAAACCAGAAAAACACCTTTGTCCTGGCCTAAACCAGGACACCCAGGCACTCAGTTTGACATCCAGTGGCCTGTGAAAAAAAAACAAACAGAAGGAACTTTTCCTTTCTCAAAAAGGTCAGTTCATTAGCCACAAAACCAACAGATGTTGAAAGGAAGTAATTTTAAACTGTGAGGTTAAAATTGGCAGCAGTAGAAATGAGTTGCCAAAATGTGTCTTTGGTTTGTGTTTCTGAAAGTCTCAGTTCATCCTAGTGGAAGACTTCCCCATTTGCCCCTTGCACAGATATACTTGCATTGCATTTAACCTGCTGTGGCACAGTGAGAAGGCTTGGGCTCAAATAAAATGGTCTGTGAAGCAGGTCCAGAGTAGTTAGCCAGTGGCAAGCTCCATCCTGCTGTAGTTGAAGCACTAGTGGAACTAGAAGTGGTGACTTTTGAGGTATATCAATGCAGGTGGCAATCACAAGGAGTCAGGTGAGAGCATTTGCCACGTGGCTGGGAAAAATGGGTGGGGATTTGGTCCCTGGAGCTTTTCAAATCCAGTTTTTCGTTCTGCATGTGAGCACTTCACTTCTAAGGTAACAGCTGCTCCAATGGCTTTTCCTGAGGAGCTTCCCCTTGTTTCTGGTGCAGCAGAGAAGCTGTAAGATTGGACTTACTGCATAGAAACCTCTGTGTGGGAGCAAAGTTAAGAAAAAGAGATTATATTAATAATGGAAATCCACTGAAAAAGGCAGAATTTTGAAGAAAATAAAAAAGCAGGTGTGATATCTTGTTGAGTGTATAGGATGGTTTAGAAACTGTATAGTTACTATTTAATAAGTTGTACAAAATCCTTTTTAATTATTACATGTACATACAAAGAAACAAGAATTTTGTAAATGTAGTGGTCAGAGAAGGAGTAATTGAAATGTTAATTCTAATTGCACACTATGTTCATGCATTGATTTTTAAATTCATGGTATCCATTAATTAGTTAATGTCTGCGAAGTGCACTGAAGGTAGAAAATGCTATAAATTACTGTGTAGTATTGTTACTGCCATTATCCACTAAGTTTAATTAGTCTTTGTATGTTTCAATTGGATTATTGAAATGTAGACTTGGAGAATATTTCAGACCAAATGCTATCCTCAGAATTCTGGTGCAGTGAGCAGCTGCAGTGCTTGTACATACAAATAAGATGACTAGCTTGTTTATGTGGCTTGATACAGAAATCTTTTTACGTTTGTCCTATATGAACATGTACACCTGCAGGCTTCCCTCTCTCCTAAAATTAGCCTTGTTTAAGCCTAGGATAGGACACATTCAGCTGGGGCATAGTGACGTTATTTCTACAGAATCATGATTTATGAAGACTAAAACCACAAAGATTAGAAGATTCTTGGTTTCCCTGTGGCTCTAGCATGTTTCTGTCACCCTTTGAAGATGGGGAATTAGATTTAAACCAATAGTATCTTTAACAGTATCTCATAATTTTTCTTTTTTCTCTTCATATCTGTAATACTGGTAAAGCCTGCTTACTTTGTCCTTCATTCCTCCTTATGATTCAGAGGGTTGTATGGAAAAGAACTCTCTATTCAGCCTTGTCTATTTATTTAGAAATAACTGCTTTGAAACCAAGTGTCAGCATCTCATCCTCTTGGAAGAAAACTGTTGTAAGGTTTTCCTTACAACAAACAAGTTGATCCAAACTGCTTCCCTTCACCCCACTGAGAGATCATGAACTTTCTGGGTTTGAGTAAGATTGTAGATGGTCTAGTTCCAGAGCCTGCTTTATTTCCAAAGCAGTAATTGGGCAGCTGGCAAATTGTTCCATGTCTGCTTGCAAGGCTCTGTTTTCTGCATTTTTCAGGGTGTTTTGGTTTTAGTGCTTTTAAGACCCCAGGCTTCAAAATTCCACACAAAAAAATCCAAACAAAAACCAAACCAAACAAAAAATTACTGTGGAAAAAAGGATACATTTATCAAATTTAAAATAGCTGGGATTTTCTGATACATGGTTGACTTGCAAAATTCTCTTTAACATCTTTGCATTTTTGGCACTATAATGAATTACTTCCCACTTGGATTGCTGAAACCATAAGGCGATTCAAGTTGACAAGAGAAAAAAACAAGCAATGTGACTTACTTTTTTTTTCTCCTTAACTTTTTTTAATTAGTTTTTTTCTTCTTCTACTTTTTTTTTCTCATCTTCTCTGTACAAATGTCAGCCTACTTCTCATAAGAGATCAGGAATAAGGTTGATAGGTATGTAACTGAGCAGGGTGCCAATCCAGTTCTCCTTGCAAATAATGGAAAGTCACCAATTAAAGCCAGTGAGTTTTGAGACAAATCCTAAACCATCTAGGAACTGGGTGGTTCCATAGCACTGAGTCCCTGATAAAAAAATATCTAAGTTTGTTCTTTTTAATCATAGATTTCTCTTAGGTCTGGAGTCTTTTGTAGTGACATATTAACTTCAGTTCTTCAGAGTTCATAGGACTCAGCCTAATTGGACTCACCTTCAGATATTAGGAAGTTCAAATCTTTTATTTAGCTTCTGATGAATATTTGCTATGTCAGCCTAGGAAATCAAGTTTCTGGATTAGATCCTCTTTTATTTTCCATGGTGCTGCAGCTGCAAGAATTCCCTGTGCAGTGATCTTGCTTTGTGAACTTTGTCTAATGTTACAACCAGAGCAAATACTCATCCCCTGAAGATCAGCGTGGGTTTTTTTAGTCTCTAATATTTCCTTGTTGGAAGCAGTAGTTTTAACTGCAGCCTATCAGTTTATCTTCAGAAGTGCTTACCCTTGGCAATTCTCACATGCCAGCTGTGACAAAATGTACAGCAATTTGATTCTGTTTCCTTTGCTCTCCCTGTATATATTCCAAACATTATGGTGTGTGTCCTCCCTAATTGCTGGAACCTGGATGAGTTTGGCAAGGGTTTCCTGGCTGTTCTGAAGCAATGGTTGTTCTATACTTAGGTTAAATGTTATTTCTTGGAATCTCCAAATTGCCCCTTTCTCTGTTTCATTCAATTTAAAGTCTCCACTATGGTCTGGCATGCCATATGGCTCTGCAAGCCATACACAGGGATTTTCTCTACCAGTGAATATCTTCTTTGCTTGAAAACCCAGACAAGTGAAAAAAACCCTGCACTTGAGTGCCCAGCTATCAGTGCATCAGCAGTTTCTAGAGTTTGTGCATCTCCTCTTAAATTGGTTGAATAATAATAGCTTAGATTAGAAATCCTGGTTTGGGTATTTGTTTTCTTTTAGCTTTTACTGATCATAAGTAAACAGAACAAAATCTCCAGTAACATGCATATTGCAACACTGTGTTGTGCAGAACATTATGATAAAGCATGTGATGTAAAGCGAGCACTGGATAGAATAGTTCACTTACCTAATATATTGAACAGAGCTTAATTAAATATTTAATGGATTTTTCCTGCTGAAAGGAATCAGCAGAATTACAACAGAGTGTGTTCATGGAGGTGAAAGTTGCAGGGGAAGGTGATCTCTGGGAATCACCATTCAGTAACCTTGTGAGCTGCCTTTTCAGTCACCGTACACCTTTCTTCCAAGCGTGGTATTCCATACATTAATATGTTTATGCATTTTTCAGTAGCCCAAACCACTAAAAAATTTCAAAGTATAATTGTATGACATGGTGGTAAATATTAAGTCAGTTACTGTTTGATGAACTGATGATGTAGTCTGAAGCCAATGCATCATTTGACCACATTCAAAAAGTCAGAACAGAACATGGAGTGAACATGCGGTTAGAAGTGATACAGAAGCAGATGCGATGCCTGGAAGCATGGTATTTGTGTGCCATTTGCTGCTCATTTCACCAATGGCACACTTTCAAAATGCTTTAGAAAACTTCACCCACTGCAAGCAGCAAGCAGGAATCATAGAATCATGTAATAATTTGGATTGGAAGGAACTTCTCAAGGTCACCTAGTCCAACCCTCCTGCATTAAGCAGTGACATCCTCAGCTAGTACTGGTTACTCAGAACCTTGTCAGGCCTCACCCTCATCTCCAGGGATGAGGCATCAACTACGTCCCTGAGCAACCTGTTCCATTTTTCTACTACCCTAGCATCCAGTCTAAATCTATTACTCCAATAGGAAAGGCCAAGGCAATGAACAGTGTCACTGACAAGGCCATCTCTGGCATCACTGCACCAGCTACACAATCACTTCAGTTAGGCTGAGTGAACTGATATGAGAACACTGCCTGTTTGTACACAATGATCTTTTCTCCACTGCAGTCTCTACAGGCCCTGTTGTCTCCAATCCTAAAGGCTGTTGTCACTTGGGACACTATGCTGTCCTCCTCAACTTTTTCACCTCAGGAAATCTCCCTGTGGCTGCCCATGTTGAGGCATACCATAGGAGGACCACTGCTGCTTTGCAGACTTAAATACTTCTGTCATTTTCTGTTACATCTTAATGCTGTGTGTCCACTATCGTCCTAAAGTTTCATGAAAAGTCACCTGCCCAGGAATTCTGAGGTAACTTTTATTTTTTATATCATGGACTTCATTATCTTTTCAGGTTACATTACTAGGTTTATAATTGCATTAATTCTCACTAATGCACTCCTTAGAACTCTGTCTTTTGCAATCCATTTTTCTTCTCATTGTTAACCTTCAATTCTGATTGACTGCTGCTGCATTTTTAGTCTGGTTTGTTTCTTCATTAGTTTAATGTGTGTGTAGTTTTACAGTATAAAATTACTATATATCAACAGGGACAGTCTTATTTAAGTGGTCCTGCCCTTTCCTCTTCACCTTGTAGGATGCAGAGGTCTAAGGTGTAGCTTTTACATTTCAGGACCATTTTTTAATGTACTATAGTAAGGACAGTCTTGTTATTTTGTGGTTCTCTATCTCCAGCTCAAAGGGATCATACTCCACAGCCAGAAGTCTTGCATTCTGTCGCAGTACAAAGAAATAAACAATGCTCAAGGTGACTAAATACACTGTAGTCTTTACTCCATCCTGAATGATGTCAGAACTGGTCCCTAATTGCTGGAGCTAGTGGTGTCTGCACAAGGACTGAGCAAGTGAAGAGTGTATCTATGAGCAGGCAGCTTGCCTCTGCACTCATGTAATTTCTAACTGATGGAAAGGCAATATCTGTATCAAACTGCTTTAGTTCCAGCTTAGGCTTGCAACTCCTCTAGGCATTGTGATAGTTGCACTGATACATCATTAATTCTTCTTTCTCCTCCAAGAATTTTTCTTGGTTTTCTCATTAAAATAATCTGTGAGTAATAATAAAAAAAACTGACAAAAGATGTCTGCTCTCCTGTGTTGCTTTCTCTGGACAAAATGAGAACCAATCAATGTTTTAAACAAGCCTGAAGGGTTCTGAATGCTGGCTTCTCCATCTGTATTATTAGCATGTTGCACCAGATCACTGTGAAGAATTACCAGTGAACTGAAGACTGAGCCATTGATCAGATGTGTGATAGACACTCTAAAAATATTGCAATAGTTTTTGAACTGCTGTAGCAACACAGGGAGTGTGTTCAATAGGAAGTATCACTTTCTTTTAGATAAGCTCTGAACACTTCACTTCATAGGAACCCAAACATTGAAGGTTGTTTTTTCCTTTTTTTTTTCTATTTTTTTTAATTCTAATTTTTTATTTTTATTCAAAAGGAAGAGATAAAAAGCCCAGTTCTGAAGAAGCAAACAGGAAATATCAGAGCTGCAGGTGGTATAAAGGAATTAAATATTATCATAGCCACATCTGCTACAGAGGTTGTGTTACTCTTGCTGCTTTTTATTGGATAAAATCTGAAGGATTTTATTCCAGAAAGAGCTATATGGAACAAAGCCCCTACAGATCAAACAGGGGTGTGGGGCTGGCAATGCAAAATTGCTGATTAACTCTGAGAAATACTAATTAGGAAATGAACTATTCCTGAGCTGTGACAGAAGGCAGCACTCTAGATGCTGTGCTCTGGTCACTGGCCTTGAGAAGTGCTGTATATGAACTGTGAATTGCAGTGAGGACACAAAACAGATATGGACTGATGTGTGAATGTCTTCAGTGTGGCATCCTTGGTTTTACTCTTTGCTTTTATTACTTGGTTTCCAGTTTTGTACTCAAGAACTGATGATTGGCTGGAAAGAATAGGTTTGTTGTATTTTGAAACTAGGATAGTATTGAAAGTCAGTCTAGGGAAATACTAAAAAGAATCTCATTTTTCTCCTCTGTAAATAGGTAATCCTACTAAAGATGTGGACATCTGAAAATGAGAAGTTGAGTTTATTGGGAAGTACCTGGTATTGTTTCCCACTGAGCTCCACTGTCTAAGCTGTCACTGAAGCTGCAAGATAGAGGGAGAAATCACATTTAGCGATAGACTGCTAGTGTCTCTCTGGCAAAGGGGTAAGTGATGGTTAAATAACTGATGATTTCACAAAAGCCCACTGTATTGCACAGAACTGAATTTTGGAGAGAAACTGCAACACCTACTTACAAAATAGTACTGTCCTACCAAGGAAGATGAGTATAAAAAGCCTCCATGACTTTATGAAGCAACCAGACTGATTAAAGTCTCTGATTTAAATATTTTCAGATAAAGGAAGATGAATCTAAATGAGAAGTATTATGTTACAAACCACTGGATATCTGTCCCATGAACTCCTGTTGTAGATCAGTTTTTATTTAAGCACACATAGTTTTATAAAAATACAATGAAGAATTTATTTTTCATGAAAACAATTTATGAGCAAGTAACAATAAAGATACTGAAGAGGCAGAATAAAAATAAACTTTTACCTTGGAAGTGCAGTCTTTTGGAGATTCAGGGAAGAGATAATAAGTATGGAGGCTTGCCTCTCCACTTGGTTAGGAAGCTGGCTTGGATCATGTTTCTTAGGACTTTAGTGTGGGTGATTTGGTATGACGACATATGTAAGTGGACATGAAGCCTGTAATTGCTGTTTTTTGTATAGTTATTAAGGAACCTACCAGTGCAGTCAATTCTTGTCAATTTTCATTCATGATACCAGAGCTCAAACTTGAAAAAAAGTGCATAGAAAGGAAAAGAGGAGGGGGAAAAAAAGATCACGTAAGCTATTTGGTGTCCATCTGGGCAAAGTATTTTTCCATGTTTTTCCTTCTAGACATTGGTGCCTGTCTTCCTGGGATGGTATTGTTTAATTTCTAAAATTTTCTTTCCCCATGGATTTGTCCTACCTTAGTCTCATTTCAATGTTATTGTTTATTAAGTATGTTGTAAATTCTTAAAGCTGTGATTTACTACAGTTAACCTGATGTACTAGAGGAGGACAGATGATGTCCGTCTTCATCCCTGTAGATACTGTGCCAGCATTTGCAAAGCAAAAGATCATGCACCTTTTCTTGCTTCCCACGACAATTCATCTACTTTTCTTCCATTAGCAATAGTGGAAAGCAGCATTTGGCCCCTTATTATCTTGCTAATGAAATATGAACACAAAACAAAGTCCAGTGTTACGCAAATGATGAGCAGGAGTACAATTAAAACAACCCCACAGATGCTCTGGTTCTATTTTGGACCTTAGCCAGAACAAACTGTTAGTTGTGGAGAAAAGTTGCCAAGCTCTTCACTATATAATCAGCCCCATAAAAATGTTATAATTAATGGTTTCATTCTAACATCTTTGGATACCCTTAAGTTATTGTTTCAGGTATGTTTTCTGCTGAGTTGGAAAGGTGCCTGTTTCTATATTTGATTTTGTGTCTAAGGATCAGGCATCTAACCACTTGTTTAACCTTGAGCAGTTACAAAGGATGTTCATTTACATGTACCTCACTCAGAAGGACAAACAGTTTAGGAATATTGGCCAAGACTTGCAAAAGCAATTTCTAAGGCGGTTTGAGTTGCAGTGTCTTTTCCTGGAAACTCTTGTGAGTAATCTGTGAACTGGGAATCCCAGCTTGGTTGTAGAGGAGGATCACAAAAGCCTCTGATCAGTTTTAGAGTTGAGGTAAAAAGCTAAGTGCCCACACGAGACCTTTCAGGACTTCTTGTTCTATTATATTTTCCAAGTCAAATCTGCAAGTCTGGCTGAGCCACAGTCACTGGGAAAACTGGAGCAGGAAGAGCTAATTGTTCTCTAGTCCTCTTGCCTGAGGCATCTCTGGTGCTTCTCCTGAAAGCTCAGGGTCATGGTGTCTTTAATCAGCTCTAAATGTGGGCTGCCATAAATGGAGATGGTCTTGTTCCACCCCATCCCTGGAGCTGTGTGTTTTCTCCACCTCCCTTGCATCCAGTGTAGTTACTGTGAGCCAGATCAGTGCAATCACCCACTGGAAAACCAGTAATTCTTTTCAAGTGGTTATTTCTTTTTAGATTTTTTTTTATTGTCTCAGGAAGCTGATCCAGCTCACCACACAGTTTCATGATAGCTAGATCATGAGAAATGTGTAGGTGGCACCAGAAGGAAGTTCACAGCAAACTTTGTTTCATAATAAATTCTTAATTTTTAAAAAATGAGATTAACTTTTCAACTTTTTCACTTTCTGCAGCTGTTACTAGTGTGTCAGCTTTGCCATAGTGCCAGTGTTGCTTGGGAGGGAGTTCACAAATGAAATTCTGTCAAAGTAGAGAGTGATGACAGGCATCTGAAAATGCCAAGGGCATGTGGGCACCAGAGAATTGTAAAACAAACTGGTATTTTGAGTCACTTTCCTTTTCACATAGCATACTGTCTTTAACCTCACTTGAAGCTGAAAAGTCTGTTGGTGTATCTGTACCTGCTACAGATTTAGTAAGAGATACTGTATAAACAAACCATGCCTAAGCAATGGATTTCAGCCAATGTGAGTATAGTTCACACTGGCTTGTGAACATAACAAAGTTTGTGTTTGTTCAGATTTGGCTGTTTACATCTACCTATTGTAAAGTCAGGAGCAAAAGATGAGGATTCTGTCTGGAAGCATTTTGAATACCAAGATGTCTGTAATGAAGGCTTTTGTTTCTGGCAAGTTTAGCTAGATGGCATTGCCCATGTTACCTCATGTGTGATGGGAGTGGGTATGCAATGAAGTAGAAAATATTACATAACTGTCTACTATCAGTCTACTAATTGTTGTATGTACTAACACTCCATGAACACTGTATGAGACTCAGATGGGAAAAGTTGTACTATACCGTATTGTAAAATATTAGTATGTGAATGCATTAATCTAACTTGTACTGGTACAGTGACCATAGGAAGGGCAGCCAGGGTCTGTGCTTGTCAGGTTGTAAAATGAAGACTCCTCTGATGGCAAAAGGAGTGGAGGAAGAGTGGATGGATCCTGCAGTCAGTGAGTGCTTCCTTTGCTGGTACTGACAACGGGGATTTGGCTTTCATGATCATGGGACTCTCTCTGAGTGTTAGGGACTATTAGGAAGAGGTGGGATCCACCTGACCAGATCATTCTTGCCACATGCATGCCACCATGCAAACCTGGTGACACCTTTTACCTAGGAATGGGCAGGGGAGAGCATGCCAAGACTCAAGATACAGCTAAGTGAGGAAATAGTGGACCAGAGGGGTAAGCAAGGGGTGAGGGGTGATATAGACAAGAGAGACACCAGAAATTACACACAGAACTGAAAGGTGCCCACCTGAAGCTCATGCACTTAAGCGAGCAGGTACCTAGAGGACAGCAGTGCAGGGGAAGCTAAGGTGCTTCTCCGGGGAAATCAGCACAACTGGGCACCTCTTTGAAATGCCTGCAGACTAATACAGTGATTATGAGGAGTACACAGAAGTCAGAGGTCTGTGTGCAGCTGCAGGGCTACGATCTTGCTGGGATCATGGTGGCATGGTGGGGTAGGTGGCATAACCAGGGTGCTGCCATGGATGGACAGAGGCTCTATATGATAAGAAGCTGAAGAGGGGGAGTTTTCTTTTGTGTTAGCAGTGGGAAAGTATGTAGCTCTACCTAGGGATGGGTAGAGCCAGCAGGGAACTAATGGGCTAGGACTAGAGAGCAGCCAGTGTGGGTGTCAGCTACAGACACATGACTGATGGGTAGAACATCTAGAAACAAATATAACTAAAATTACTTGAACTTTTAGTTTTTAAAGCTCTTTCCAGTTCCTTCCAATTTGGGAATGACATTTTTCAAGCCTGAACTCTTCTCAAAAGTATTTTTGGAAAGTCTGAACAAAAACAGTTTAGCCATCTTTGTGTAAAATGACTGCTTTGAAATTATTCATTTGCTATGACACATTTTTGGCCGACAACTATAGAACAGCTTTAGGACCTCATTGGAAATGTCCGAAAGTGATTTAAAAATCATTGTATAATTATTATTGGTCATAATAATGCTTAGAGTACCTGCCCAGCAATCACAGACTTAGAGCACTAGACAGTCTGCAAGTTGCAATGAGAAGCCAGCTCAAGCCCTCAAGGAGTGAGAATTTGCCAGCATCAATGGCTGTAGGTACAGGGGTGAGCAGCACACAGCTGAGAAAATGTCACCAAGTTGTCAAATCATGGCCAAGTGTGTGGATTTGATGGGATATGGGCCCAGATTGCTCCTGGCATTTGATGCATGATGTGAAAGAACTGGGAGGAAAGGGGACTGCCATCCTCCTTGCTGCTGGACAAAGGCTGGAATAATCCCAACAATGCCATCCCCAAGCTCATTTGCTTCTTCTCTCCCCTTAAGCCTGTGAATGAGAAGTGTCCAGGGGAGTCAGGCAGTATTGCAAAAAAATCAGCCTTAGTGTGATAAATAAAAGTTTGTTTCAAGGCAATTGTTGTCATCATCACTGATGACATAATCCCAGGTGTAGGGAAGTACTTGGCATCTGAGCAATAAGGTGGGCTATCTGAAAGTAAAGTTTTAAAATTCCAGGAGATGGGAATAATTATGTCGCACTTCCCACTCTTGTTTTGATCTTGTTACACAAGCATAAGTGAATGTGAAATTAGATCTTCTCCTTATAGAAATGTTCCAGATTAGTTTCACTTGATAGGTTTTTAGTTCCATTACTAGAGCTACATTTGTCCCAAACTTTAGTTTATCTTTATAAAACTATATCTAATGGTTGTCCTTTATGAATTCTCCTTTCCCATTTGTGTCTGTACAATAAAGATGAGCCTTCTAGGTGCACATATGTGGATGCATTTCATGCTGGTGGAGAACATGGTATTTCCTGAAGCTGTTCGTATCAGATCTTTGCTTACCATGGCACCCCATCATCACAATCTGTGAAATGTTCCTCTTGAGGGACACTGTTAATGTTGAGTTGAGGCAAGTGGACATTCTTTCCTGAAACTTTTGGATTATAAATTTTCAGTTATTTTTCACTGAACTGTTTATTTCGTGGAAAGAAATACATTAAAACTTTTAAAAACCTGTCATCAGGTGACCTTTCAACTAATACACTCCTGAATTGGAAGAATAAGAAAATCCTTTATTTATTGCTTCCTTTTCCCCAAGCTGTCCTATTTTAGTTGCGTTGAAATGAAATTTATTTGGGCATAAAAGATGACAACTCCTTTTCATGACCTTTTACTGTATTTTTGCTGTGGCTGGTCATATGCTTTTATCTAGAGCTTTGTTCTTTGCAGTGGAAAAAAAAAATCAGAGGATTTAAGAGTGTGATAGAGTTTTCAGTGAAAATAAAAATTTCACACAATACTTAGTGCTAATCAGGAAATGGGATTTTGTGGTAGCAAAGCTCTATGCTTTACTGGAACTCTTGTTGCCAGTGATGGACTTCAGGATTTGTACTGCAGCATAGTAAACATGTCCATCCTTTTGTGCTTTGCTCTGTGGCATGGGTACTAGTGGGTCTTTCTCCTGTGTCTTGATGATCAGTCTGTGTCTGTGGTAGCAAGACAAATGTAATTTCCATGCCAGGACTTTGGCAAGTGACTGTCACAGGAGGAAGCTGGTGTGGGCTTCTGGAACTGCCCTTGCTGGGGCATCCTTGGACACAACTGGATGGGGCCAGAGGGTCTGGAGTGGCACTGGGAAACTGGAGGTAACTGAAAAATGGCTCAGCTGAAAGCACATCTCTGAATGGTGCTTGGGAAGGGAAAACGTGTAGGACTTGTTAGCATGGTGAGAATGAAAAGTGTAGCCCAAGGAGCCCGAGAACTTTTGTTGTGACCAAAGGACAGCTGAAAGTTTGAGAAGATTAGGAGTAAGAACAAAGGAGTAGTGTTTGATTTAACTGTTCTTGTGGAAACTTTAAAATAGGGCCAGAGCAGAAAATAACACTTGGCTAATCTGGTCCTGTGGCACTGGCTCATCTCCCCACAGGCAAGGCAGCAAAGTGGCCAGGGATCCAGCCAAGGCAGTGCTGGTGAGATGGGGGAGGGCACAGGTTCCGCAGGGGCTTTTGCCAGAGCACACCCTGCTCGTGGGGCTGCAGCCTTGGGATCTGCCAGTGCTGATATTAAGTACTTTAAATTTTTTCCTCAAAACCCAGAAATCTTTAATGCTATGTAATTATAAAATAGCAAAATTAGAGGCAGTAAGGGCCTATTGAGCCATGTTCCCTCCTCTGCCTGCAGGGGTTTGTTCCAGGGAAAGGCGGCGATGTAAAAGTGGGAATTCAACCAATTATTCCCCTAATGGTTTCAGCTAAGCCCCTCTGCCAGTGAGGCTTCCTCTGTAAGCCCTACGAGCGGGTTATCAAGTTTCATTCTCAACTCATCTGCAAGGCAGATTTATGTCTTTGTATCTCTGAGCAAAGTGGGAAATGTAAACCTCTCCCAGCACCGCGAGGGAATATTCTGGAGGGGAGGAAGAGCTATGAACATCCCGATGTTGATTGCCGGGGGAAGCTCATTCCATGGCATGCGACTTTCGGCTCGAGTCGAGCGTCGCAGCCAGGGGCCGTGTCTCCTCCCGGCTGGTGACGAGAGGCTCCGCCGCTCTCACTGCACATGAAGGATGAGGCGAGGGCTGGGGCGGTGCCAGTTCTCCGTGATGTCATGCGGACTCTCACAGCGGAGGGGCACCCCTACGGCAGGGCTCCCCCGGCCCTTCCCACACGCCCTGGGAGAGGCAGCGTCCGGGCGAGGCGAACGCGGGCCTCGGTGCGGGGCTGTGGGAGGCCCGGCCGGGCGCTCCCCGGGGCAGCCCCCGCCGGGAGGAAAATGGCGCGTGGGCGGCAGGTGGCGCTGGCGAGCCGCGCGGCGACAGCGCTCTGTTCCCCGTCCCCCCCTTCCCCCTCCTTCCCCCCCTTTTCCCTCTTTTCTCCCCCCGTTCCTGCCCCGCCCGCGCGGGCCCGCACGTGGCGCGCGCCCCGGTGAAAAGGCGCGAGCCGCCCCGCGGCCGTCACTGGCGCCGGCAGCGCGCGCCCCGCTCCACCCGCCGCAGCGGAACCGGGCCCCGAGTCCCAGACCGGCCCGCCCTCCGTCATGGTGCACCGCATCGGCACTCCGCATCCCGCCCGCCCGGCGCGCCAGCATCCCTCAGCCTAGGGGCGGCGGTCACCGTGAGAGGCGCCGCTTGCAGGGCCGGGCGGCCCCGGCGCCGCAGGGAGGACAAGACGCGCTCCGCTCCCGCTGACCTGTTGAAAGACCGGGCTCATTGGGGTTTCCTTTGTCTTGCGGGGTTTTTTTTTTTTTTGGTTTTTGTTTTTTTTTTCTTCTCGACGAGGGAAGTTTGCTCCCCAGACTGTGGCCCGGCTTCCTCCACACCCTTTCCTCCTCCTCCTCTTCCTCATTTTTTCCAGGATCCGCTGCTCGGGGGACCGAAATTATTTCCCTCGTAACCTGTAGCCCCGACCCCAGCCCCCAGCCGCCGACAGCTCTGGAGCTGGGGGCACCCTCCTGTCTCCCCCACCTCCTCCCTCAGGTCCTGCCCGCGGGCTCCGGGCTTGCCCGCTCCCTGGGGGCGGTGGGGCGGCCCCGGGGAGGGCTGTAGCCCCTCGGCGGTGGGGTGTCCCCGGGCTGCCGGGCCGCCACCATGTCGAAAGTGGCAGCGGAAAGTTGCGGGGCGGCGCCGGCCGAGGACTTGTCCAAGGTGTCGGACGAGGAGCTGCTGAAGTGGAGCAAGGAGGAGCTGATCCGCAGCCTCCGCCGAGCCGAGGCTGAGAAGATGAGCGCGATGCTGGATCACAGCAACCTGATCCGCGAGGTGAACCGCCGCCTCCAGCTCCACCTCGGCGAGATCCGCGGCTTGAAGGTAGCGGGGAGGGCAGGGTGGGAACTTTCTGCCGTGTGTCCGGAGCGAGCTCATCAGGTGGATGGTCTGGGAGGAGCCGTTCCCGAGAATCTCATGGAAAGTGAACAAGGACTGGAGCGAATAGTGTCTAATCCCGCTTAAAAAATCAAGTGCCTGTTTAAGAGATGACCAACGATTAAGCAGGCTGTGGGACACGTTTGTTTGTGTGCTTTGCCCCGCTATAATTTGGGGTGATGGAAACACTGAAGTCTTGTCACTTTCGTGTTAGACTTCATTGTTTTTTAGTTAGGTGAAATCCTGTCTGAAGTACACGTGAAAGAACAGTTTGTAGAGATGTAAACATTCCAAAGGTCTTGTGTAGCATATGCTGTCTTTTGTCCTTAGTGTATAATGACTTACTCATCTGTCAGGCAGGCTGGAGAGAGCTGCTCATTTCCAGGATGCAGTGCAGCCTATGGCAGGTGGTGGCAAACCCTGGGGCTTGGTCTCAGCACGATGAGAACTCATCCCTAGTTTCTTGTCTGAAACTACTGACGTCTGATAACACATCTCTGAACAAACTGTTTTCCATTGTATATTTCTGCAGACTACAGTGAGGGGCAGACCGAGTCTGTAAATGACTTATCCCTTCTTAAATTAACTTTTCGGTAGGATGGGAAGCATAGTCCCTAATGTCTCCTCTTCAGTTCCGAGAATCGTGAATTGGTGTGACTATTCACGGCTAATTAGCCCGATGTAGCATGGACACACATATTAGGGACCTAGAGAGTTATCTTTAAGTAGGCATGACTACAAAACATTTTCTGTGTTGTTGCTCTGAGATATGACATTGTTTTTAGGAAATTACTTCAGTGAGGTGAGGCTTGGGGAGAGGAGAGAGATGCAGTATGGGCTTTGCATAGTTATGCTTGAGTGCATTAGAAGAGGTTTTGACTTGTAGAATATCTTTCCATAGCTAACTTATTGTGAAAGTGTTTTTGATAATAGTGTGGCATAAAAATAAATAGTATTGCTGCCTCACAGGTTTTCTTGTGCTGAAAATGTGTCTTGTTCCCTTGCATCTTTTTGATGGTGTATCACTGTATTAAATTTTCAATGTAAGTTAACTTACAACAATAGTATAATTTTCCCAGTTACATGCAAAGGTGAAATCATATGGATTTATGCATTTTCCAGATAAGTAACAAAACACACCAAGATGTGTAGGAAGGAATGACTCCTTAGGTGATGTTTAACTTCCACCTTTTGTTCACACGCCTCAGCTGGAACTTTTTAAAGGAATTTGGGAGAATGAGGTTTTGACCTCTACATTTGTGTCTGGGCATCTATTTCCATTGTCCTCTGTGAAATGACTGATCCCTGAGTCACACTGACCAGCTGCACCTGGTTTGGGTGGATGGGTGCCTCCTGCTTCTGTCTGAGGTTTCACCTCAAATTTTATTTCAGTGGGGTCATTTTCAGTATCTCTCAACAGCACAGATTTTTAAGGCTACCTTGTAGCGTAATTGAGATTTCTCCTTTGTCAAATATGAGTTGAAATCGGTCAAGTTACTTTGAGGCAAAGATCAGACAAACACATGCCTGTACACAAATCCAATGGAGTTGCAGATGCTTGTTTCTTAGGAAACAATGCTGAAATGTTTTTTTCCATAAGGCTAAATTTCTGACAGTTGTGTCTAATCTCTATTTCTAATATCATCCACAAGGAAAAAAAGCATTAATAATTAGATAAGAGAAAGATAAATACGGTCACAAACAAGTTAGGAAGATAAAATATGGAAAGCATTTTCTTTGGCTTCTTATTCTGTTGTGGTAATAGCTTGAACATTTCACCTTCAGACTTCCTCACTTAGAGAATGGCATGGAATAATATACTTCATTTTCTTAGTAATGAAAAATATATTAAAGCAGATTATTTCATTTTAGAGTGGTTGGGGCAATTCTGATTAAGGGATGAATGACAAGGTTCTTTTATGGAGTTCTGAAACAAAATCAAACAACCTCCAAATATTTTAATTCTCAGTAAGGTTCATCTTTATATGTGAATATGCTTTAGGGAATAGAGAGCGTATGTGTTAATAATTAATTATTTAAGTGAGATTACAATTTCTGATATATCTTGCAGTTCTATTCAGCAGATTAATATTTCTCAGGGGAGTGAGATCATCATGAGAGCGCTTATGATCTTTGCTCAGCTTGGGAGCTAATTTATTCTGATATTTAGCATGAAAATTAATTAGTAAGTGAAACTTTTATGCTGTATCAGAAGTTAGCCTTTGAACCCTTTGAGATTAGCTCCATGTTATAGTCCCATTTATTGGACAGCAGTGTAGTTTATTTGCACGTGCGACTATTTGTACCTCACTTGAGTGCTTAGATGATAGGTTTATAGCAGCCCATTTCACTGGCTTGCATAATGGTAATGGCATAATCTTAATTCTTTCAGACACCTCTCTATCATGATTATCTTTCTTTTTAAGGATATCAACCAGAAGCTGCAAGAAGATAACCAAGAATTAAGAGACCTTTGCTGCTTTCTTGATGATGACAGGCAGAAAGGCAAGAAAGTGTCCCGTGAGTGGCAGAGACTGGGCCGATTCAGTGCTAGTATTATGCACAAAGAGGTTGCTTTATACTTACAGAAGCTGAAAGAACTGGAGGTGCGACAAGAAGAAGTGGTTAAGGAAAACCTGGAGCTGAAAGAATTGTGTGTATTGCTGGATGAGGAAAAGAGTGGTGGAGCAGGCAGCCGGAGCTCTATCGACAGCCAAATCAGCCTGTGCCAGCTGACCACAACCAGTACTTACATTAGAGATGTTGGGGATGGGAGCAGTACTTCCAGCACGGGAAGTACAGACAGTCCTGACCATCACAAACATCATCCGAGTACTAGTCCAGAGCATCTTCAAAAAACTCGGGGTGAAGGAAGCCCTGAGCACCAGAAACACAGGAGTATCAGCCCAGAACACCTGCAGAAGCCTAGGAGTTCTGGAAGTCCTGATCATCACCTGAAAGGACCAAGTCCAGAACATCACAAAACCCTTGTCAAAGCACCTGAACAACAAAAGCACAGCAGCAGCAGCCCAGAAACTCTCCCAAAGCACATTTTGAGTAGTAGCCCTGAACACTTTCCAAAGCAGAGGCCGGGTAGTAGCCCTGAGCATCAAAAGCACAGCAGTGGCAGCCCAGACCATCTTCAAAAGCACACGCCAAGTGGAAGTACAGAACATCTCCACAAAGTGAGGGGTACAAGCCCTGAGCATCTCAAACAACACTATGGAGGAAGCCCAGAGCATCTCAAACATCTCAGTGGAGGCAGCAGAGAAGGTACCCTCAGGAGACAAGTAACAGATGACCTGTCACCTCACCACAGAAGTATATACAATGGAATGAACGGTGGGTCAATTCATTTAATGAAAACTCACTTTGTAAATTACTAAGGTATTTTCAGTGCTGTTTCATCTGTTTCTGGAAAAGGAATAGTGCTGTAGGTGAAAAGAAAGGTACCAAGTCTGGTGTCAGCTTGATTCCTTAAGCAAGTGAATCAATTGGAGCATACCTGTTAGTCCATCCAACAGGTATTGGGTAGGCCAAAAAAAGAGAGGAACAGTGTCTTGGCATAAGATATGGAGAAGTAGCTCATGACCTTGATCCTGCTCAGCGGCTGGTAGATATAAACTGTTTGTCCCTGGGTAGATTTCTTTTTACATCCAAGAGGAATTATGTATGTTTTTGTCCTCCCTATATTTGAGTCCTGAGAATGGAGTTGAATGTCTCCAATTTCATTTCCACCTTCCTAACCTGCCTTACCTGTGGCTTTAAAAATTTTGAAATTTCCTGTCTCTTGCTGGAAGGCTTCTTGAATCCTTTTCCATAAACTTTGGAGAAGACCCCAGTTGAAGAGCTAGGCTCGGTATAAATTAATCTGATAACTCCTAAAGCTTTTCAAAGCTTAGAGTTTGCATGTGTTTAACTACAACAAAATAAAAATTGAGGAAGATCTTAAGGGATTTTTTTTGCGTGTGTTGTTATTGCTGCATTCTAGAAACATACCCAATAACGTGCCTAGCTTTTAAAAGCTGTGTACCCTTACTAATTTAAATTAATTACTTTTTTTAAGGTAGCCACAATTCAAGTATCTTACTGTTTTGAAAGATGGGTGGTTTTACAACCATATTGAAATAAATGAAATTATTAAAAAGAAAGTTCAAATGTCCTACTGTGCTGTAGAAAAACATTTTCTGAACTAAGCAGAATTTCTAGCCTGCTTCATTTTGTTTCTTTTACATGCTTTGAGATGCTTTAGTGAAGGAAATTAGCATCATGATTGGAAAGCCATTTCTCATGCCTTTCCTCCTAGATTTGAAATCAAGTTATGCAAAATGTCCCTTAGTAAATTGTCCTGGATGCCTTTCCTGACTTTCCATTTCATAAGCAACTGTGAAAAGTTTGGTTGACATTGGTGGAACTGCCCAGTTGTTGGTTCTGCTTGTGAGATGGAGGAGACAGTGAGGTCTGTGCTGGGTACAGTCCTCATCATTTATCACTTTGGTCCATTTACCTATTGTGACTAACTGAATGCCTTCAGATAAACTGCTCTATTGGGGTACATCCAGATTGCTTTCAGTGAATGACATGTATTTGACAGGTCTCACAAACCCCAAAATACCGAGACTTCTCTTTTAAATTATTTTAAATCGATTCATAAAATGACTGTTTGACAAGTTGTGAAGATGTGTAATGCATAAGTTATGAAATTTGGTCCTACAAAATTTCCATTAAATACCTTATTTCTTTCTCCAATCTTTTTGTCTATTTAAAAATTGACCTGGCTGTAAAGAGTGTTAGGTATGGAACCAGACTTCCTAAAAGTGGTTCCTTAGTTGCACTTGTGATGTTCTTCAGTTCGGTCACTGATTATGTAGAAAGGTGATTGCAGGTTTTAAGTACATATTTTTAAAACTCATGCGCTGACAGGCGTATGGTTTTCCTGATCCCAACATGGTGGGCTTTCTGATTTTTTTGTGTGTCCAAATAGTCCTGTTAAGAACTCAGCCATATTATTCCTAGTGCAAGGAAAGCAGCTGTAACTTTAAACCTGAGTTGACTGGCTTTCTTTATACAAAGTATTTCAACTATCTGCAGTTTGGACTGGGGCCACAAGATGCTGGAGAGGGCAGCTGGTTATTTGGGAGTGTGTTTATTGACTTTAATCAGAACTTTGCCTGTCCTACACTTCATATAACCATTTTTGCAGATGACTTCTCTCTCCAGTTGGTCGTCAAACCTCTCCTTTCATGAAGGCATGAGGTTCAATTCTGGCATTCATCTAACCTTGGTCAGTGGTAAAACTTGACAGATTTGTTCTGCAGAAGTGGCCTTAAACTTCAGGAAAATAACTTATCCTTCACAACAAGGCTGAATCATTTGACCTTTTTTGTTTTGATTTTGCCAGCTGCTGTAGAGAACAGTTAATACTGAAGTGGTAAATGTGTTGACCATTCTCACGTGTTAGTGTTGTGAAAGTAATGTTTTAATCTTCATGTGCGTGTTTGGTGTATATAGGAACCTGCCAGTCATGTATAGGTAACGAACTGCACGTTGAACTGTAGGGAAGATCCTTATTTATTGCATCTGCTGTAAGGAACTGTGAAATTGTGAAAACAGAAGTTAGAAGTGGCTTGGAAACCTTTAAGCTCTGATGAGCAGTATTAAAAGATGCTATTTTATATACTTATCCCCGAATCATGTTGTTAGTATACTGTATCATGTTGGTGGTATCTAGTTTGTTTTAAAGATTGGAGTATATCTAGCTAGTAGATATTTGGTCTCACATCTGTGTGATCATTATGTACCTGTTGTCGTATTACAATACTTGTTGACTGCAAGAACAGTCTTGTTGACTGTTTGAACTGCAAGAGTGAAGTGTTTGTGGCCCTAAGTGATGAAGAGCAAAGACATCTTGTGATTCCTTTGTAAACAAATAATCAGAATTTACCAGGCTCAGTACAAGCCTGTGCCATCTTCCTTGGTCTCTGAATCAGGTCTGAGAGAAGAAGGTATTCTGGATGCCAAACCTCATTCTAAAAATTAGTGTGCCATCTACTTGAGCTAACTAGAAGGCATGTTTGTGAACAGCCTGGCTATTCCTGTTGAAATGGGAGCTTCCACATGCAGCCAACAGCTGCATTTACCTGGAATTCTGGTCTTGTCAGCAGTTGGGTGACCACAGGGAAGCTATGTATTCAGTAGCTTACAGTTTCCTTAATACCAGAACCTTGACTGTATGGAGAGACACATAAAAAAAAAGACACATTGCAAAGGGAACAGAGTTCAAGTATTTGCAGGTTTTTGACAAATTCTGAAGCTCAAGTTAAAGCAGTTGCAATATAACATTGCAATGCCAGCAGAAATATGATGTGTAGCAGTACTCTGCTTTACAGGATATTGTGTATGCATTAATAATTTGGGCTTCATGAATATTTTAAGTTGTCATAAGGTATGCGGGAAGTTACGTCAGTCTGAAGCAGCCTTTGGTCCGTAGGCACAGCTGAAGGAATAAAGGATGAGGTGATAACATTTTCTTTCATAGTTCTTCTCATTTTCTGTGCTCAAAGGTTTGATCTTGGATTTTTTCTTGTATGACATGTCAGCCTTCATTTATAAGATTTATAAAGCTTAAAAAAATTACTTCAGGGTACTTCTACATATTTTTCTCAAATGATTTTCCTTAACCTTTGGAGTGACAGAAAATGAGATATGAGAGCTAAATTTGTCTTCATGTTTGTTAATTGAAAACGTATTTCATTTTGAAGGCTCTAACCAAATAAAGTGTGATAACAATCTTTTGCTGTGATCACACCTAAACATTCTGTGTAATGAGTACAGAGGTATTGGGGATAGAAAGATTGTTGAAATTAGAAGAGAAAATTCCAACAGTAAAAACCTTTTAAAGAGAACATTTATGCAACCTAGAATATTACATGACAGTTCAACTCTGACACAGATACTTGGGGTCTAAGTGCCTTTATATAAACTGATGTGCTTTCAGCATTTGCAGTCTAAGTGGTGGTTTTTATTCTAAGTAATTTATTGTAAACTTTCTATTTTAAGAAGTCTTTTGTTTTAGTCTGGGCTTTGACTTTTGTGTGAAAGGAAAGTATCAGGCTTTCATATGTGCTTTTTGCTTCCTGCTGAGGTTATTAATGAAGAGAAGCAAAACTGCTGACTAACACTGTACATACTGCTGGAGGTGTGAGGATTCTTAAAGAACAAATGCAACAGCACCTCTCCTTGAGCAAAGGCATTTGTAGACTAAATGGAGACTCAGCTTACATTTTGAACTGTTTCTGCTGTCAATGTTCTTATAAGGAAAATAAAATCAGAAAAGACTGTACTGAGTAAAAAGAGAAAACTGCAGTATGACATCAGAGAGAAAAAATTTCTGGTTATGTTACTGAGTTAACTGATATACTCTTGATGGAAATAGGTCACATCCTGCTGGCCAAGCAGTGACATGGTGTCATGTTTTGATTTAGGCTTGCTTATGTGTTACGTTTCATTACCCTGAAGTGGAAATAATTTATCCGTCAGTATTAGCAGTGTACAATACTTGGTGTGCAAATTGAGCTTTCCTGATGGCACCCACTGCCACTGGAGCCTGATGCAGCATTTACTTACTCTTGAGAGTAACCTATTGTATAAACAGGTTTATACAGGATTGACAGATTTTTTTGCTACTCACTATGAGATACTATTTATTTCAGAACTATTTTTATCTTAAGGGCTGGGTTCTGCAACTTGGTATTAGTTGGAATTGCCTTATTGAATTCCATAGGTTTTATGTCAAACTTGAAAAGTAGTTTTAGCTCTTGCACATGGTAAGAGGACTGGGGCATCGTATGCAGATATGTACCCGACTGGAGCATGCTGCGTTTATTGCCAAACTCTTTTTTGTGGAGTCAATTTTCAGGTTGAAAATGTGGCTTGTAATACCAAAACAATGAACCTACTAGAAACTCATGTTGGTAGGGCTTTTGGGAGAAGTTTGTGCATATCCAATCCAGTTTTGGTTTGAATGTTTTAGTATTGGTGAATAATCCTTCCAGCAGAACTACTGAGGTGTTAATGGGATGACTGATGCTGATCAGTAAAAAGAAATTTACCTTGCTTCAGTTACATACAGTTCCAGCCCTCTGCTGAAAAGTTCAGGGGCTGACCAAAGGTTTGCCTCTGTCCATATCTGATGCTTGCTAGGCAGTGGTACTGCATGTTATGGTGGGAAGTATGGGAAGTATGGGTATGAACAACCTCTCTTGTTACAGCACTGTCAATACACCACAGCCATGTGTGAAACACTGCATCTTCTATGCAGTCACCACTTTCAAAGTTTATAGTTTTTCCTTTTTTCCTTAGGCTGTATGTCCTGCTACACAGATGACTTTGTTTTGCATTAAGGACTTGATACTAATTCATTCTTTCTTCAATGAAAGCAGTAACACTTTCACTGAAACATTCCGAGTGTGGTATATGGGTGTATTCTATTTAAACCATCACCAGCATACCATGTGTCTTCTAGAGCAAATGTTAGTCTGTGATATGTGTGTGTGTTTCAAGGTGGGAGGGAACTGGTGATGATGGTGCAGGTGCTGCAGTGAATCAGTTCCTCATTGTCCCTGTTGGTGTGATGGGTAACAGGGACACAGAAGTGATGTCCTGTTCCTACAGCCCCTGTTCCTCCAGACCTGTGACTGGTGCCCTTACCTTTCAAGCATTTAAGCAGTATGAAGTGAGTGTTAGCAGCTCTGCGTGCTGGCTGATTAACTTGAGCTGCGTGGCCATATCTCTTGTTCTGAGTGGCTCTGGGAACTTCACTGACACTTGACCACAGACCTCCAGAAGTGAAAGGCTAACAATGAATCACAGGGCCATTATTGGTAGTGTCTTGGCAGATGCCCTGCAAGCCGGCGCTTGTGCGCATCTCCTGACTTTACATCTGAAATGAATCTGATGCACTGATTTTTTTTTGTTTTGCTTTGTTTTTATTTCATTGTATGCTGTTTTAAAAATAGTGTATTTTCTGATTAGTGAGCGGGAGTTTGTTTCAGTGTGTACTGAAGACAAAAGAAAAGTTCATTTTTCATGTTTACTGAGTCAAGGTGCAAGATGTTTGCCTTCACCTCTGAGAGCTCATCAGGAGCTTGCATAGCTGTTTGTGTTGCCTGCTTGAAGTCTGCAGGCAGTTTTTAATTTTATTTTTTAGTGCCAGAATGTAGAGTTTCCATGTTAAAGCCTTGTCTGAGTCCTTGCTTGGAGAGTGCCCCTTTAACCAGAGGACAGAACCTAATGTAATGTAGTCCTTTGCACAGCTTTCTGAGTTAGAGTGTTAGGCTTTAAAATAGGAAAATACATTTTTTTGAAATATTACAGTGATTAAACTGTTGAATCCTTTGAACTCTGGCAGTTATAATGCACAGTTAGAATATTATAATAACTCTTGGTAAGGGCTGCATGTTTAAGAATTTCAACGTTGCAAGGTATATTATGAGATATACTAGTAATAAGAGTAACCTGTTTGGAGGAAATTATTTACAGAAATAGACTTTGAGGGGAAGGATATCTACTAAAGTAGTCTTTAAAAAAATAATTCTACTAGTCTGTGCACATTTAGTGTTTTTATAAAGTTTTAAATTGTTTTAGTACTTTTAATTCCGTGAGATAGAAGAAAAAGGAGTTGGGGTCATGATTTGAGAACTGTCCATGAGCATTTGGTTTTCAGAGTGAAAATATTTGCATATTTATTGATTGTTAATGGGAAAGCTGCTATCTTGAGCTAGGCTGTCTTAAAAGATGAACAGTTATGTGAAGGCTGAGAATAGCAGTCTCAGTTCAACTTGGTAGTTCTGCTGTAAAACTTCTGGCATATTTGCATTGTTTCTTGACATTCCTGAGGAGAGGAAGGACCCAGCAGTGTTGCACATGTTTCTATAGTCCTTTATTTTTTACTTGCCGGATTTGTGTGAACTTTGTGCTGAATTATTGCAAATATTTTGTCAGGTTGCAGAGGGGAAAAATACTGACAAGGCTTGTAATACCGATTTGTAAAAGTCCATATAATATTAACTGGTTAGTTAGACTAACAAAGTAGTATTCGAGCACTGTCAAGGGTTAAGTGTTCTGACTGCAAATGCACAGTGAGCCATGTGGTAAGCAACAATATTGAATATCTTCTGCAGGTCTCTGTTTTGGCACTTCCTCAAGGCTACCTAAATTATTCCAGAGATTTTATGCGTCTTAATAGCGAACTTCTCAAACACAATCAATATTGAGATACCTCCTTGAAAAGTTTGACTTCAAAACTCACTAGATTTCTCTCACTGAGTCTAAAATTCCTCTAAATTGTGGAACTTTGCCTTTATTAGTGCTTTGTGTAGGCTTTTGTAGTGTGTGCTTGTAATTTGGATTAGAAGAAAATATGTGTGTGTGTGTATATAATACATATGCTTTTTACAAATGTTCCAGGGCTGATTCATCACTGTAGCTTACATTGATGTGAAATTGAGATAAGCCTGGAAACAGCATTGATAGGTGACCTACATCCCCTCTTGGTTTCTGAGTCTATTTTTGTTTTACAGTGGATAAATCTTAATGATTTTAAAAATCAATTTTATGATTTTTGTGGCCTGAAAACATTACTGATAACATTAAGATGAGCCTCTAAAAATACTTCTCGATTATGAGAAAGAAAAAGAACATTTCCCTGAATGCAGCTCAATATATCAAGCACAAGCATATGAATGTGATGAGGTGGAAACTGAAAATTGGCATACATCCTTCAAAGTATTTGAGCACTTTACTCCTCATTGGCATTTGTCTTGCACTAAAATTGGATGCCCAGACAGAGGCAAGATGCTTAAATATGCCTGCTCCTGCAGTGCTCTGAATGAAGTAGTTTGCCTGTTATTGTTAGTCATCTTGCTTGCTTTAGCAACCCTTTTAGGGTTTTTTTGTGACCTGAAGTTAAAATTTGAATTTCAGGTCTTTGCAATATCATAAAGCCCGTAAAGAAAACTTGAAAACAAATTGTTCCAACCATGGTTTTTTTCCTAACCAGCTTTCCAGTCACCAGGACCAAAGATTCTGCAGTCTTAAACTAAACAGCAGAAAATAGCAGAATCTGCCTCCTCCAGGAACAGATCTTAAGAACTTTGTTTTATTCCTTCTGGTTGGAACTTGACACCTGATTTATGGTCTAGTTAGTAATGGTGAATGCTGCATTTTGACCACTTGCAACCATAGCATATGCAAACATTTTTGAGAACTAGGAGGACAAAGCCATTCTGAACATATTAAATTAAATCCTATTTTCAGCATTAAGGCATTGGTATTTGTGTATATTGCCCTCTCTGTGAAGAGAATAAATGGAAAGATTTTATAAACTTTTAGAGTGTACTGAAACATTGTGTTGTTCAGACTGGTAAAAATTAATTTCTGGATTGTCTGACAGCATGGAAGTGACTGATCAGACTACCTCAGAAGCTTGCATCACAGAGTTTTATCTTCACAAGTCACTCCATCAACCTCATTTGGTCAAGAATGGGCTGGATAGTTCTAACTCCTCTTACTGATCACGCTTCTGCAAGCACAGCAAGTTGTAGGTTCATGGATTACTGAAAAGATACTTGAAGTCAAAAAAGAGATGTAGCACAGAAGAACTTGTTTTGACCCTCTTTTGTAGGAATTCTACAATAATCCAAATAAAACAAAGTTTATTGTTCTTGAATGACAAGTCAACACTTAGCAGCTGCCACCTGGCAATGTGCGCTTCAGTCACTGAAGCCAAGAGTCAAGTTTCCTGGACGACATACTTTTTTCTACCTCTGTTTCTTGATAGTGTGTTTATTTTTTTAGCTAACAAAATTGACAGAGTCAATTCCAATATCAGCTTGGAAAATGAATATTTGAAGGATTAGTGTAGAATGTTTGCATGAGAAATAATTTGTTTGCTTGGAGAGTGAAAGATCTGTTGAATTTATTAAGATCTGTATTTCAAATGAAGTAAACCTTGGCTCTGTCTGTTTTGTGTTTGGTAGAGGTGCACTGAGCAGGTGTATTTTTTAGTAAATTGTTGTTAAATGTCAGTCTTGCTTACCACTGAAACCTAATGTGAGATTTTGGGATATTTACTGTCCTTGTTATAGGAGAAACAATGTGTTGACTGAAGATGCAATCAAATGACACTCACCCTTGAATGTATTTCATTTCAACCTTGAATGTTATTGAATGTAATATTTTTAAGTGCTTTTAATACCCACAAAATCTTTTTAAATTTTATCTAATTTGTTCTTGCAGTGCTACTTAAATACATCTTGATGCATAGGGAGCAAGAGGCTCTTGGAACTTGTGGGAAAGGATCTGTAATGAAAGATGAAAAAATAGATTTTTTTTTTTCTGCTCAGTGAGAAAAATCCAGATGAAGTTTGTATTCTGTTTATCAGGGAATGCTGTTTCCCAGGGCACCAGGAGAACTTTAACTCCAAACACTGAGACTCACTGATACCATAGGCTGTTTTTTACTGATCAGTGTAGTGTTTGGGTGTCTCAGGAGTGTCAATTGTTTTGCTAGTTAGATGATGAATAAAACAGCCAGTTGGTTTACTCATCCAGCTAGCATGGCTGTTTGGCTGGTGCTTACTAAATACTACAGTTGTGTCCCATTATATCTGGTGAAACAAATTTTTTGAGAGACACTTTCTTCTCTTCTTCAGAGGTCTGATCAGGAATCTGAAGAAGATAAAGCAAAGAGTGTTCTCAATTTCAGCCACATCCAAGACGTTTGTTGAATATCTAAAGGAATATATTTCAACAAACAGATTTCTCTATTTTAGTGCTGTAAATCAGAAATAGCTTTTTGACCTACAGATTGCATGCCCAGTTCTCTGCTTCATGTAACTATCATCCCTTTAGTAATCCAAATGTGTTTCTGATTCAGAGCTCAAGCCAGCTCCAAATCTGGGGAAGTCCAGGAATGGATGAGGTTGTAGACCTTGGCTTGGTTTGATGCTGACTAACCTGTCATCTGCGGGCCTGTCTGCTTTCAATTTCATCATTTCTTACCCTCCACACCATCCAAGATGTAGCCTGGTAGCAGCAAACCAGTCAGCTGGGCTAGAGGCTGGCTTCCTGGAGGTGGGAGACTTTGGTGATAGTCAGATAAGGTTTGGTATCAATTTAATTGCATGCAAGTTTGCTAACATCTGTTCCCCTAGGCTGGGGAGTACTCTGGTGGGGAGATCTGAGCATCATTTGCTCTCTTCAAAGTCAGGGTGTCCTCAGTGCTAAGGGGACCTTTTCACTGTCTGCTACTGTATCACTGCAGTGGAGTTACCAGATCTCATACCCTGCTGTCTTGCTCTGGTTTTGGGAACACGTTTTTACTTCTATATTGTGTAGAAAGTCAGAAAAAATGGCTTTGTATAGTTGAGATCTTGATGTGCCTCATGAGCCATGGTTGTGTTGTTAACCTGAGTAAACTTGTACATCTGTTAGTAGTGCCCTGTTATTACTTTGAACTTGCTATCTGTAGTTCTCAAAACAATTTACCAGGGAAGAAAATACTGTGACTGACATATTGTGCATGAAGAATGTTGGGCTAAACAAAGGACAGGATTAATCAGACACTAAGTAAACCTTAGCTTCAAGTTTCCTGAGTCTTAGCTACTGATTATTCCTGTGTATCACACCCCTTTTATAACAGTTTTTTTTTCTTTGATAAGTCTGTTTTGAGTGTGGTGTAAAAATTGGGGCTGAGGTTACTTGCATGTCTAGAAGACACCTTGATGAACATTTAGCTTCATACTAACATTGTCAATGTGTTTCCTTTCAAAATCAACTTTTAGGGCAACATTTCCTTCCTTCCTGAATTTCCTGAGTTATGCTAACCAAGCCAGTGGGGAACAAAGCTATTTTTAATTATATTTTGTTTGTGTGCAGCAGGCGTATTAGAAGTCGTTAATGTTCCTTTTCCATTTACGGGGTGCTCAGAAGTTTTTTTGCACATAGAGAAAGTACTTTACAATGAATTCAAACATGATAGCTTTCTTAGATGGAGCTCTATTTTTCTGCCTTGTTTCTCATGGCTTGTTTTTAATGTTGCAGTATATTTTCGTGACTGTAGTTGTCTTCATGTGAAGAATCAAGATGCTGGAATCAGACATGGTCTATCAGCTGTGGTTTTCACACTGCTAACTGGTAAAAGGAGTATTCATCATTCGTTAGAATAAAATTTGAAAATGAAAATTTATATGCTAAAAAAATGAGAACATTATTTTGTCTAGATGGTAATTGGGATCTTAATACCAATCAATAGTGTGGCATGTTGTCAATATGCCAGGGAAGAGGGGAAGTGGTGTTTAGCAGATATAAATCCCTGAGTCTCAGGCTGAACATCTGTGGGACTTGGCGGATGCGGAAGACAGGAACTTCGTGAACTTGTGTCCTTTGAGGTTTTTTTGCTGAATGCTGGTAGACTCATTTCTAGCAGGTAGGTCGTTGCTGCCACTATCTATCAAATACAGCAGTATAAAATGCTTACTTAAGGCTATGTGAAGCAGCAGCTGTGTTTGAAGGAAAACTGGGTAAAGGCTCTCATTGCTTCCAAAATATAGAGGTTTCCTATAAAAAAGTCATTGCTGCAAAGTAATTTCTTAAAATGTTTGTGAATGGCACTGATCAGAATTCAGTCCAGGACTGTAAAGCTTCAGAGTAATATATGCTCAGTGGGCAATCAGGCTTTGACATTCAAAAATGACAGCCTAAACATTTCCAGTCAATGGTACGTGATGACGGGACTACAGTAACAATTCTTGTTATGAGTAGAAAGTTACTGCAATTACAGCAGTTTCCTGCTGTGCAGGGTACAGAGTTTTTAATGGCACTTCTTACCATGAAATGTGGTCTGAGTGCAATTTGAGTGCAAAATTTCAAACCTGTGCAAAGACTGAAGAGACGTTGGTGCTGTTACTATTTTAATCTTGCTTACAAACTGGAGCAAACACCAGGTTGTGTGTCCTGAGCATGATTTAGCAACCTGTTAGTCTTTTAATTATCTCTTTCCTAATTAGATTGCTCTAATTATTTGGTACTTGAAAACTGGTGCATGTTTTTAAGTTCTCAGGGCAGTAGCTTTTGGAAAAAAATTCATTGCTTTTCATTTTACAGAGATTTTGTCTTTCACGGTGAAGTATAGGAACATATGGTGCTACTTCTGATCTAGCACTTGTCTAAATATCTTTGCTTGTAAAATTTTCTGCAGAGCCATATAATTTCCTCCTGCGAAAACATTCCTTATGTATTTAACCAATTTTATAACTACAGCATAGGCTTATCATGTTTTTGTTGTTGTGCAGTTTTAATGGATGTAGGTCAAGAAATTAAACTGTGAACCTTGAATAAAAATAGTAAACAGTAATAGTGATAATGGTGTAAAAAATAGTTAATCAAAGCATTTCACAGAGTTTGAAAGAGACAAAATAGTAATTTTATTTCTATCTTAAACTCTTGGAATGTCACTGCCAGTAAGTATGAAATCCTCTAACACAACGTCCAGGATACTCACATGGTGACTGGTTACATCTCATGTTTTGTGTTCAGTTTAGTGAACACTCTTTCCAAGCGATGGTGTTTCTTCTGCCTGAACTGTGCAAAGCTTGAGTCATGAACATGGATTAAAAAATGTAAAATATCAGCACTTTCATCTATATACAATGAAGGGAAACTGCGAATGTTTCTGAGACTGGAGGATTTGGCATTGCTAGAAAAGTTAGAGGAGCAGAATAACCAGAATATTTTTGTATACTTTTGTCTACTAGGCTGTCACCCAGCATGAGAGATGATTAGCAGGAGGCTAATTGGCCTGGTAAATAAACTACTTTAGAAATGAGCAAAAATATTTCTTGCAGGGAATGACGCAGATCTAAAACTACTCTTTTTACATAGCAGCAGAAAAGCAAGGATTCTGCTTAACATGGTCCTCCTGAGGTAAAGCAGGTTGCCAAGGTATGAGTATGGATAAGTATTCCCTGTATTGCTTGCCAGTCCAGGGAATGCTCTGGGCTGTAGGACCAGTGCCAGACTGATGACAGATCTTGCTCTGCTCTGTAGCTTCCCAGCAACTACGTGATGCAGAAGCCAGCAGCTTGAGAATACCTGAGGATGGAATCGGGCAGACTGAAAGACAAGCTGCTAGAAAATATCTTAACACACCTACTAGGAATATGGGCAGCTTGTATTAAACACCTGAGACACCTCTTGCTGTTTAGAATAAATGACTGCTTGCCTCTCCTAGAGCCTTGTGTACTGTGGTATAGAAATGCATGTGTGCAGATATGCACTTCCTGATTTTGCTACTTCTGAAAACTAAGTCACTGTGCCGTTATGCAGAGACTACTGATCTAGCTAATGAAATAATTTCGCTCCTCTTGTTTATGCAGGTGGCAGGCTTTATACACTTGCATGTTCTCACTGAGTTCACAGGCTTTTAGAAGCAAGGTTACTGGGGTTTTGGGTGGTTTATTTTCTGTTTTGCTTTGTTGATTTTTGTGTCATGGAAATATGAGTTGAGGTTAGAAATTTATTCCAGGGGAAACAGGCAGAAATCCCTTTTTGCCCATAATGTTCTGATCTGAAGGAAATCTTGCAGTTTGTCTTTTCAGAATTTCTGTCTTTCCACTGTCAGCTTTCCTTAAGATTGATATTTGACATGGAGACTCTCAGTCCAAGTTTGAAGAGAGTAAAAAATATACAGCTTGTATAAGTGGGAGAAGCATGAACAAGCACAGAGCTCTGACAACCTAAATACCTTGTACAGCACTGAGGGGTGAAGCATCTTCAGGCTCCAGGAAAGGAGAGAGCAGCTCTACCAGCCATGCTTGGGGGGCTGGAGCAGGGAGGCACAGAGCTCCCCTCACCAGGGGGTTACAGATGGAGTAGCAAGTACACAAGTGGTGGAAGTGGATCCCCTTTCTCTTCACTCCTGAAACTGGGTCAGGATGACCAGGGAGATGTCACTTGGGGGTGAAGGTAGCGATGTAGTTGCAATGGGAGGTCTTCTCTGGGGTCTGAGAGTGGAGAGTTATTACTGCAGCTGCTTTAGCAATCCTATCAGTTAATAGTGTAGAAATGCATATTCTTTTTTATATTAGCTCTATTCTTCTACTAGAACTTTCTGTAAAGCAGGACTCTTCTGCTGTGTATTAGAAGGCAGAAGACTTTCATTATGAAATGTGTAATTTTTCAAACAATTCTTCATTAAACCTGGCAGTACAAGAAACCCTGTTGTTCAGGGAGTCTGATACACACTTTTAAGTTCAAACTGTGTTAATAAGTGAACTTTAATTAAATGTGGGTTTGGACACTGTGGCATTGCAGAAGAAATGTAGATCAAAGTCAAAAATATTGTTGACCAGAATCCTCACAAAAAAGACAGGTCTGCCCTTGCTGTCTTATACAACACTAACCCAGCTGAGAGTTGCTGTACTTCTAACCCACAGTGTTGTCCCCTGTTCCCCCTGCTGCTTTAGTGCATCTCTTAATTAAATTTTTCTGTTACATTTTATGGCCTGTTAGTACTTTGGGTGCAATGTAGTAGCAAACAGACTTACTTTCTTTTACTTAATGGCAAAAGATTAATTCATGTGTTTTCTACCTCTGTGTGGTACAGCTTGTCAGATAAACATGGAAACATACCCAGAGCTGACATGACTTCTGTAGTTTCAACAGCACCGTGCCTGTTTCCATGAGGGCTGACTTTCACCTGTATGAATATCAAGAGGTAGCACTGAATAGCTACCAGTGACTGAAGAGGAGACATTTCTAAAATCTTTGTTTTTCTTTGATTTATTTTTGATAGGGCATGATATATTATTCAGAGTGAGACAGGGATGTAGGAATTCCTTCTGATTCTTCTTGTGAGTTCTTGTCTAGCAGGTATTTGCCTAGCTGACAAAGTGCTCTCTGACTATGGTGGCATGAAGTTCAGAGCACTGTAAAGCTTCTATTAGTGCCTCTGCTTTAGCACTTGGGAAAAAACTCAGATTAACTGAATGGAGGAAGGATCCAATTATCCATTTTGTGTTTCCATACATGGCAGCATTTACTAACTTAACTTAGCACTTGTCTTTTTAAAATTAATTAGAAAATGCTCAATCAACTGCACAAATAAAACTATCCATCTGTATGCCTGTTATCCTATCAGATTAATTAAAGTATAACCAGTGAATGAATTTCAGTTGAAAAAGCTGCCATGCATTGCTTGATAATAATTTAATTTCATGTTCCATAGATATAAGACACTGTATCACCAGCATGTTGCTACAAATGTTTGGTACTAAACTACAAATTTTTGGTCAATCCTTTTGAGTTTGTTTGTTTGTTCATTTGTTTTTGTTGTTGTTGTTTTCAAGATTAACAAGAAACTTTGGTAAATAAAGACAGTAGGTCTGAAAGCTTTCTTGAATAATTTGTAATGCTTAGATTTAGCCTGATGACTGTTTCTAACTCTAGCCTCAAATACCTTTAATCCCTCAGTTTGTCTAAATGGTAATTCTGATAAATTTAACATGAAACAATGGTACTGGGGGTTTGAAAACTTTCCTGGAAGGTCACTGAGAAAAGAAATAGATTTTATTTTTTTTTAAATTGCACAGAGCTAGCATGAAATTGGCTTTCTGTTTCAAAAAAATATGAACTCTGTTTGAGGCAGAGAGCAGAGTGTAATCCAGTACAGGGGCCTGAGGGCTGCCAGGGGATTGGGTGAAAAGTTAAAATGTTTATCAGAGAGCATAGTTATGTTTCCAATTGTATTGTGAAGTAATACTGCTTCTCAGGAAAACATACAGACATAGGCTAATTCACATACCCTCCCCCCTTCCTTCCTCTTCCAGGTGGGACCTAAACCTATTTATGGGAAATTGTCAATCTGTTTCAAAAGGATTGGCCAAGTGCAATATGGTACAATATTGAATATAATATAGTACAATATTGTAGCTATACAAATAAGCTCAATATTGAAATACATAGTCTATTTAAGTATTAACAATGAGAGAGAATGTAGAATTAATACAAATGTCGCAAATCTATTACTGTACTGAGGACAGGAAATTAGACTTGCTCTCTGCAATAATTTAATATGAAATCCTGAGACGTCCTTGCTGTATGCTAGGCTAAATCTAATGCTTCAAAAGAACTGCATGCAAGTAGCACTCAAGCTGCTATATCATGAACTGTGATTACTTTTTTGGAGGTTGTAATAATTTTTTTGCTGTTTTCCTTTTGACATTGCTTTGGTGACAGCTAAGGACCAGTAGTTTTTGCTAGCTAAATAGTGGTAGGCTGGTAGGATAATTGTTCTTGAGGAAATGCAGATTTTAGTTGATATATTAAAACTCACAATTACTGTGGATGTGATTTTGGCTCTGTGGTTTAGAGCTTCTTCCTCTTAAACTAAGGGACCGTGTGAAGTATTTCACTGCTTTGCAGGGAAATTGAAGTATGTGGGGAAATGTATGGTGATGATTGCTGTTAAAGCTGTGGAGAAGTACAGGATTGTGCAGCCTTTAGATGAGGATCTGCTGTGCTGCAGTTACTCCTGTCATCACTTTAGGTGAGGTTAAAGTCAGTAGAAATACTTGCATTGTCTCCTTGTTTCTGGACACTTGGCCTGTAAATAGGAGCATGAATTAAAACATATGAGAAGAACTTGCCTAGCAGTGCCAAGTAGAAGGATGGCTAAACATAAATCTGTGGTAGATGCAAAGCTTTGTAACTCCATATACATCAAAAAGAGGTTTCTAAATGTATCTGAGACTTTTCTTTTGAAAACTTTGCTTTTCTTGATATCTCAGCTTAAAGAAAGCAAAGAGAGTGCTTTGGTAGCTTCCAACTGTCAGTGTGATGAGCATTTCAGATCGCAGAGCTGTGACCCTGTGCTCATCACAGAAACAGACATGGAAATAATAATCCCATAATTTTAAGGGTAGATTGGCAGAACTCTGTGAATTCATTGAATGTATCTTAACAGTAGATATTCTGGTTCTTAAGTATCTTTAATGAAAAGAGCATAATATGCTTTTTCCATCACCCTTTTGCTAGCGATGAAAAAAAGGGCAATCCACATACAAGTGTATCCTGTGTTACTTCTTATACACGCACTGGAGAGAGACTCAAAGTAGAATCAAGAAAAGACTGAACCAGGGTTGTTGGGCTTGTTTTCTTGCCAAACAGCAGAGTCCTTGAAGCAGAAATAAGAATTACAATTGACAGAAGCAATTGACCTTGCAACACAGAATCATTTGGGTTGGAAAGGACCTCTGAGATCATCAAGTCCAACTCTTGATCCATGGTTACTTCCATGGTTACCAGCCCATGGCACTGAGTGCCACATCAGTCTCTTCTTAAAAACCTCCAGGGATGGAGAATCCACCACCTCCCTGGGTAGCCCATTCCAATGTCTGATCACTCTCTCTGAGAAGACACTTAGGTTGCTGTATATTAGCAGATGACATTGGTAGCTCTAAAGTGCCATTTTCAGCCTGTTCAACCCCATTTTGATTTTTAAGAAAAATGGAATGCCAGAAGAAGAGATTAAATTTATCTTGCTGCAAAGAACTGGTCACATAAAAATTCTCTTGATTTTTATTTTCATGGGAACATATGTTTCATACTTGATAGGTTGCTTTTTCCATAAAACTTTGCTTCCCACAGTAGTTAAAGAATAAAAAAATCAGCATGCATACAGTGAAGGAAACAGGTGTGGGGTGGGCATAAAACCTTGGCACAGTCAGACACACATAGTACATCCTTTAGAACATAAACAGAAAAGGCAATTTCTTTTTCTTCAAGGAAAGAATGACCATGGGAAGTCACGGGAAGGACACAGGGATTTTGAAAATTATTACATTGCTTAATTTCATTCTAGTGGGAAGAAGAAATGGATTTGAATGAGAAATTGATCATACAGGGGTTTATCCTCTTGTAAAAATATTGCCATTGATTTTAGAGAGACAGAGTATAGCTATACTGTTTGCTTGCAATTCTGTGCTTTTCTATGGTATAGACTAAATCACTGCCACACAAAAAATACCCCAACCCAAAAGAAAACAAAAAAATTAATAAACAAAATCTACTGGACTGCATGAAGACAAAACTAACTTTTTAATTTTTAATGCGGTTGTTATGTTAGAGCCAGGCTTGACTGAGGAGTGATTTTCCTTGAACATTCTAGTCCTCAGACTAACTGCACGCTTGCTGAGTAGTTCAGTAGTTGAAATAGTTAAGACATTTTCTAAAAATCACAGAAATATATGAAGCTGAGGCTTTTTGATTTATTTTGAGCTCCCAGGAATATAATGTGAAAACCTATTCAGATTCTACTAGCTGGCCAGGGACTGCAGTCAGTTTAATAAGACACAGCTAAATTTACCATGATAAAGTGCTGTTTCATGCATGAAATAGATGCTGTGGTCCTGTACTAGTGACTGGTGATTTATTACCTTTAAAGCTGTAGAACCAACAAGCAGAATTAATTTTCAGTGGATAATTCATGTTATCACTTGTTTATACCCCATGGAATCTTACATGATTGGTAAGCATAATGTTAAAAAAAACCCCACCAAACCCTCAAAAATAAAATACAAGACATTCTAAAATTGTACTTTTCATAACAATACCCCCATCTTCCCCCATGAGATATTTTACGAACCTAATCTAACAGCAGTTTATGCTGTAAAAGATGTTTATAGCTTCCTTTATTCTGTTTCCTTATCAAATTACTGGTCTTATTCTTCAAAGCTCTCAGGGGCTGGATGTCACTTGAAGTGCATAGATCATCCCTCTCTGCATGCCCTTTGCTCCCCATGGCACTTTTGGGGCTGATCTGAGCTGACAGGGCCTTCTTTTGACAGCCTGGGCAGTGGGAGAGCAGTCAGGGTGAAACGCCTATGTCAGTGCTTGCTCAACTAGGGGACGTTTCTGCTCTAAGTTATGTACCTGGATTAACCATTCGAAGGAGAATAACCTCCTTAGTCATGGGATTAGCAAAAACTAGAAAACTGAGAGGAGAGGACATCTAGGAGAGTATGAAGAGAGAAGAGGAATGTTCGAGGCATCCTCCCTCAAAGAGGACTATCAGCTGTGATGCAGATATTAAATCTCCAGAGGGCAAACATCCAGTAGTGCAGAGTTCAGGGGTTTCTCCTGATGCAAGACTTGGGTTTGACTCAAGGGTTTTGAGGATTTCAGAGGATTTGAAAATACCTATGTTGCTACCAGAATGGGTTCATTCATCACAGAGCTACATAAATGTGTACCACTAGCCTGTACTGGAAGCCTCATTTTGGATATCTCAAATAAATTAAATGAGCTGGGGACATGCACTGGATCCTGGAAGAGGGCAGAACATGTTTGAGAGTCCCAATGGAGTAGAGTGGATCAGCTGCTAAACAGCTCAGTAGCATCAGGCTTCAACATCTTATATGCTGGTGAAAGCATAAGTGTTGACTGCTCTTCATATATCTGTGGAATTAGGCAACATAAGATATACACTCTGATAGTTTTAGTAACACCAAAATGTTGGACTTACAGGAAATATTGCAGGTGCTTAGTAGTTTTGGTCCTTGTCCTACAGAGGTCAGGTGAGCCTATGACTTTACCTTGTTCAGAGGTTGTTTCATAATCCTTCTTTATACATAGGCTTTTGTGCAGTTCCAGAGAGGCACAGGAGCTCAGCAGTGTCTTGGCTACCAAAAGCAAAAACACAGTGTTCTGTTTAATTCTGTATTTCTTTAAAAGAAAAGAAGCTGTACTTTTGCAAGCAAGGCTCTTCTCTACAAGCTTTTGTAATCTGAGCGGTGTCAGTATGGGTCATTACCTGGATTTTTCACCCCTGGAAAGAACAGGAGTGTGATAGACAGAGATGGAAAAAACATAGAGTCATTCAAAAATACCATGAGGGTAAAGGTTCAAATATTAAGCAGAGATTTTTTCTACTTGTTATTTGAAGTCCCAAGAGCTGTAAAGTTTTTCCAAGGAACTCTGCAAACATAGGAGGTGGAATGTGTTATCATTCACTTCTTGTGAGAAGCAGCTGTATGGTGCTGTGATGTGTGGCCAGCAGGACCAGGGATAGAATTCTCCCCTTATACTCAGCATTGGTGAGGCCACACCTCAAGTACTGTGCACAGTTCTGGGCCCCTCACTTCGAGAAGGATATTGAGGTGCTGGAGTGGGTCCAGAGGAGAGCAAGTCAGTATGGGGAAAGTTTTATAAGGAGAGACTAAGGGAGCTGAGGTTGTTTATCCTGGAGAAGAGGAGACTTGGGGGTACCTTATCACTCTCTACAACTCTCTGAAGAGAGGTGTAATAAGGTGGGGGCTTTTCTCCCAGGCAACTATCAATAAGACAAGAGGGCATGGCCTGAATCTATGCCAGGGGAGGCTTAGGTTGGATATCAGAAAGCACTTCCTAATGGAGAGGGTGATCAGGCATTGGAGTGAGGGAGTCATTATCCCTGGAGGTGTTTAAGCAAAGGCTGGCTGTGGCACTTAGTGCCACGGTCTTGCTGATGTGGTAGTGTTACGTCATAGGCTGGACTTGATGATCTCAGAGGTCTTTTCCAACCTCAGTAATTCTGTGATTATTGTTTGGTTCTGAGCAAACACAAGCCTGCATGCCTGCCTGCTGGAGCAGATTCACTTTCTCATCTCATTGCAGCAGCAATTTATTCTCATTATTGCAACCATCTTTTGTCTTATGCCATTTCTTTTCCCCTTGTCCTGCCACTCTTCGATGTTATATTTTTAGAAGATAAAGTAGATATAATTAAATCTAAGCAAAAACACCTGCAAAGCATGGAAATGATCCAGGACTATGTCAAGAGATCATTCCCATCTTAGGGAACAACTCCCTTCTCTGTCTTAGAAATGCTCTTTTCCTTGCTATATGTACAGATACCAAGCCCTGCAGTGCAACAAACCAGTGAATATTCTGTTTGGTTAAAATCAGTCGTTGCTATTCTTTCTACATCTCCCTGTTTTCTTATTTATAATCTTTGATTTATCACAATGGTCAGTGTTTGGACTTTCATACTTGAATCTGGTTTCAGTGTCTGATGAATGACACTAGATACAGAGGAAACAGTTTCCTTACAGAGCTGTTGGCATCTCAGTCTTCATCCTTGGAAAAACGGGAGTAGTGAATGGATGTTGATGTTGCAGTAGACAAAGGTTTGGTTTCAAGGACTAAGCTTTATGTTCAGTGTAGTTGTAAAACAATGATTTCAGATTATTGACTACTGGAATGTGAAGTTATTAAGCTTCTGTTATGGAAAAATCTTTTTCTATTAGAAAAATGTATCTTAGGCCAAAAATAGTTTTGTTTTCCTTAGCAGCCAAACCTCTGTGAGCTTTTTACAAGCTCCTAAAAGATCTTAACTTGTCTGTGCTATGTATGGGCCTGCCTGGACATAACAGAACAAACTTGGACACATCTGAGAGGTCTTTGGTCTTCTCCCTGGTATAGATTTCCCACATTTCCCATAAGTGTCCTGCCATATCATTCAGGATTACTTACGGCATGAACTCTTTCGGAACCCCTCAGCTTTGGCTTTGTTTTTGATGTCAGAATGTTTTACTGTTTTCTTTTGCAAATACTGCTTCAAGTTTTTTTTGTCTTCATGGTGTACTCCTCACTTTCCTTAATAATAATAATAAATAGTAATAATAATAGTGGCAATAATACTTTATAATTTATTATTGTGAATAGTAGAGGAATTTTTGCATAATTCTGAATCTCATAATAAGTTTTAAATAGTTTATTACTGCTAACAGGAGACAATAAAATTTGTTACTATCCTTTAGACAGGATCCTGTGATCACTCTATCAAAGTCTAGTTGGGTGATGATCAAACTAACTCTCTTTTGCAGGAGGTGTTAGATGTGACAGATTGAACAGATGGGAGATTTGGCTTAGTTTTTATGTAAGATAAGAATGATGCTGTATATTTCAATGCAGGTAAAAGCATTCCTTCTTTGGCAAATTTAGCAACCCAAAAATGGTTCCACAGGCAATGAGGGGTAAAGGATAAAAAAGGGATAAAAAAAGCACCTTTGTTCAAGAACAGCATATGCATCAAAAATGTTGTTTTTTGGGATATAAATAATAAGTAGAATTAAAACTTCTTAAAGCTAAAAGTCATGTCAGACAGTAAGGAATTGGAACCAACCTTAAAACAGGATAAAACTTTTGAATAGAAAACAATGAAGGACTGATAGTCTGGTCCTGATAGTCTGATAGTCTGATCATCTGGTCATGATGCCCATGAGACCAAGGAAAGGAAGTTGATTGGAGCTCCCTGCATTGGATCATATGAAGTGTTGTATTTCCAAGTAGTGCAGGTGTCATTCAGACTTCTGGTTCTGGCAGTTAAGACAACTTGAATGTTACACTTCTACTTTGTGATCTTATTTAGATCTTGACTACGTTTTCTATTTCTTAGATTCTTTCAGAAGCTTTATGCTTATATCTCAAGGTAGAATTTGCATGTGATGTCTACCTGAGGATATATTACATTTTGTGTCATGTGTCCACTTTGCAATATTTGCTTCACTTTATCTTTTCCCAGTTGAATGTGGCACAAGCTGTAGTGGAGTTCTTAATCTGAGCTCTTGTACATAAAGTGCCTCAAAATGTTTGCCCAGTTAATGGGTAAGGTGATTGGTTTGGTGGAGTTCTGTGGGGCTTTTTCTTGCACATTCTTTTCCTTAGAGAAACCAAAATGAAATCTCTTTCCAGAGCTGGGGTTTCCCAGGTAGGCAGTGTCAGTAGGAATCAGAAAGCCTCTGAAGGGCAGAAGGATAGGAAAGAAGTGCAAGATAGAATTTATAGGCAGTATTCTTTACATATAATGCAATGAGTGGTTAAAACAATGACTTGGTGTCAAATTTTGAAGATCCTGTACTAGAGCCAAGAGTGGGGGAGAAACCTAGGAAGCAATAGGATGTGCTGAAGGTGATTTTTGTCTGGATAGATGACATAAACAGTTGCTGTTTGGAAGGTAAATAGAGGTTGCAGAACACCAGAACTTTGATCTGCTGGTTGAAATTCCTATCAGGCCTGTTTTGAATTATGCTGAATGTGCAGGACTTGGAAACAAACACATCCAGTGTCAGAGAGTAGATGATCAGTGTTCTCTTAAAAAGTGAAATTCTCATGCCAAGTACCAGTCCCTGGGGATTACTCAGGGAGTGACATTCAGTCGCAGTAACACAGGAATTGCTGCAGCATCAGATGCTGAATGCCAGAGTCTGATACTAAGGCTTAGCGGTGTTCTGGATGTCATGTCAGAAGGGATGGATCAGGAGGAAATTGTCCAGGAATATGTTGCAGTGCAAGTAGTCTTGGTGCTAACACTATACTTGGAATCTTTTCGCTTGCCTAGGCAGTATCTTGATGAAATCAAGGGAGACTGAATATGTTTAAGGTTTTGGAGTGGAAAGGGAGTAATGATGGTTTTTTTCTTGAGGCCAGTTCTTATCTCACAGTCATTTCTTCACTTCTGCTTTCTCCATTAAAAGTGGTGGGTCTGACCACAGGAGCTAGTTTGATCTAATTTAGTAATAGCTAGAAAACAGGTATTTTTTGTTTACTTACTTATGCATCTTAACACATCTTGCTGCTTTCACTTTCTTTCTCTTTTCTTCCCAAAGGAGTTTTAAGACATGCAAAGATGCTGTAGTAAGGAGGGAAGAAAATGTTTCCTGACTAAAGAGCTGTGAAATTTAAATATCTTTCCCTTTAGCAGTTTGAAGAGAAGGACCTTGTGAAGGTCCAACCAGCCCCCTGCAGCCAAAGGGAATAGGAACCAGTTTGTGTTGGTGATCTGAATCACCAAATAAAAATTTAAAAAAAGAACGCATGAGATGCCAAATCCTTAGTGAATGCAAGGTGGCATAGTGCAACAGACTGCTGATGAATTAAGAATTTGGTTTATATTTTCAGATCTTCAAGCCATTTCGTACATTAAATCAAATAATGACAGCTCTTATGAAAGCTGCAAAATTTGAATAGTGGCCATTGCAGCGATATGTAAGATTTTCTTTTACATCTTTCTTTCATACCCTGACTTATTGCTTAATAAAACAAAAAAAAGTAATTTTTAACTGGTAAAACAGAGTGGCTGAGCTTATGTAATTCATGATATAGAATCCACTAAAGCTGTGTTACGCACAGATCTGGTGGGGGGTGTGCTGTTATGTATCCATAACTCTGCTGCCACCATTGTCAAAACCATAACTGCTGTAACCTCCATCTGAAAGCAGACCAGTGCTGAACTTTTTTAAAGCAATTCCATGGGTGTGACATGAATCACAAAATTGCCACACTTGGAAAAGATTGATGTGTCCAACTATCAACATCCCCCTCCTCGAAATAAAATACAGATATCAATATCTGTATCAGCCTCTAGAGCATGTCCTCATCTACATGTTTTTTAAATACTTCCAGGGATAGTGACTCCACCATCTCCCTGGAAAGCCCATTCCAATGCCTAACTACTCTATCAGTAAAGAATTTCTTCCTCAGATATAGTCTAAATCTTCCCTGCGACTTCAGGCCATTTCCTCTTGTCCTGTTGTTAGTTACTTGAGAGAAGAGGCCAGAACCCACCTCCCAGCAATCTCATTTCAGGTAATTGTAGAGAGCAAACAACTTCAATTCCCTCAGCCTTTCTTCACAGGACTTGTTCTCCAGACCCTTCACCAGCTTGGTTGCCCTTCTCTGAACTCACTCCAGCAGCTCAAAGTCTTTCTTGTAGTGAGAGGCCCAGAACTGGACACAGTACTCCAGGAGCAGCCTGACCAGTGCTGAGTACAGGGGCACAATCACTTCCCTCCTCCTCCTGGCCACACTATTCCTGATACAAGCCAGGATGCTGTTGGCCTTCTTGGCCACCTGGGCACACTGCTGGCTCATGTTCAGCCAGCTGTCAATCAGCACACACAGGTCCTTCTCTGGCTGGCAGCTTTCCAGCCACTCCTCCCCAGGTCTGTAGTGATCCCCTCATCTAGATCATTAGTGAAGATACTGAACAGAACTGGCCCCTAAAATCTGAGCCCTGGGGAACACCACTGGTGACCAGTGGCCAGCTGGATGTAACTCTGTTGTGTAAAACTCTCTGGGCCCTGCCATGTAGCCAGTTTCTAACCCAACAAAGAGTGCCATGAGTTGCCATTTTCTCTAGGAGAGTGCTGTGGGAGACAGTATCAAAAACTTTACTAAAGTCTGGGTAGCCAACATCCACAGCCTTCCCCTTGTCTGTCCACTGGGTGGGTCACCTGGTCATAGAACAAGACCAGGTTGGTCAGGCAGGACCTGCCTTTCCTGAACCCGTGCTGGCTGGACCTGATCCCCTGCCTGTCCTGCACTTGCTGTGTGAGTGCACTCAGTGTGAACTGTTCCATAGTTTTTCTATGGGCACTTAGGCTGACAGGCCTGTAGTTCCCCGGATCCTCCTTCCAGCCCTTCCTGCAGATGGGTGTCACACTGGCAAGCCTCCAGTCATGTGGGACCTCCCCTGTTATCCAGGACTGTTGGTACATGGTGGAGAGAGGCTTGGTGAGCTCCTCTGCCACCTCCCTCAATACTCTCAGGTGAATCCCTTCTGGCCCTATGGACTTGTGGGTGTCCAGGTGCCATAGAGGGTCATTAAATGCTTCCTCCTGGATTATGAGGGGGTTGTGCTGCTCTCTGTCCTCATCTTCCAGCTCAAGGGGCTGAATACCCTGAGAGTGGCTGGTCTGACTAATGAAGATGGAAACAAAGACAATTCTGTGATTCTGTGATTAAATATCTCAGGCTTTTCCTCACTGTTGGTTGCAGTGTTTCCCCCCACATCCAATAAGGGATGGAGATTCTCCCCAGCTCTCTTTTGTTGTTGGTGTATATGTAAATTTTTTTTTTTTGTTTTCCTTTATGTCAGCAACCAGATTGAGATCCACGTGGCCCTTTGCCCTTCTGTACTCACCCGAGATGCCTGCCCCATCTACTAATGGAGCTAAACTCTCCTTTTTATCCTTAGTCCCAGTAAAAACTCCCTTTTCAGCCAGACCAGTCATCTTCCCCTGACTGTGCTTTTATGATTTCCTTCTTGAAAAATTTCCAGCCTTCCTGGATGCCTGTGTCCTTTAGGACTGCCTTCAAGGCACTCTCTCAACCAGTGCCCTGAAAAGTCTGCTTGAAAATTAAGGAATCCACGGTGGAGGTTTTGCTATCCCCCCCTCCTTGCTTTACCTAGGATTGAGAACTTGACCATTTTGTGGTTGCTAAGCCCAAAATGGTCCCCAACTACTATGTGTCCTACCAGTTCTTCCCTGTTTGTGAACAGGAGATCTAGTGAGGCACCTCCTCAGGCAGGCTTGCTTACCAGCTATCTCAGGAAGTTATCTTCCATACACTGGAGAAACCTCCTACCCTGTCTCTTCTCTGCTACATTATACTTCCAACAGACATCTGGTATGTTGAAGTCCCCCATTAGAACAAGGGCTGGTGATTGTGAGACCTCTGCCAAAGACTTGTAGAATGCCTCACCTGCCTCCTCATCCTGGTTGGCAGGTCTGTAACAGATACCCAACATCCTCCTTATTTGCCTTCCCCCTCATCCTTACTCACAGATTCTCAGCCTTATCATTACTATCATCAAGTTCCGAGCAGTTGAAACAAGTAACATATAGAGCCACCCCACCACCTGTCCTTCCCTGTCTATCTTTCCTGAAGAGCTTAAGACATAGATTTTGTTAAATTTCCAATGGTTTTATTTAACCACTTCCTTTCATTACCATGGCATCTAATGTGCATAGTTCACCCCAGCTCCTGTTTTGTTTGCCTTCTCTATAGGAGCCTATGCAAAAAGCAGAGTTTTGTGTGTGTGTCCATAGTGCTGTAATTTTGAACCTACTCTCTTTAATGAGCTGACAGTTGAACCATGGCTATGGGTGCATTTTCTAGTTTGAGGCACAAAAAAGGCCTGATAGCAAATCCAAAGGGCATTAATGCTGCAGCAGAACTTTAAAATATGATGAATTGAACTGTGGATAGAGTTTTCTGACCATTCTGCTTTAGGTTCAAAAATAAGGAAATCAAGCTCCATGCATACTTCATGGGTTCTTCTATTTGTAAGTAAGTAGCTCAGCTATTATCTTTTTAGCCTGACTTGAAATTCTAGCTTGATGGTTCTCTGATAAATAGTCTGTCTCCTGGCTTTTCCTGAAGCTTAGGAAGAAATGCATGCTGCATGTAAAGTAGCAAGAATAATTAGCTGTATTTTGTGTTTACAGGGATTTCCATCAGGTATTATTTTTATTGTGCTAATATATTAACACCATTAAGTTTCAGTTTTGTTCTTTAAAGGTTAAAAGCTAAAGTTTACTAAAAGATGACAGATTTTTTTCTAGTATTTCCTGGGAATGATAAAGGAAGACATCAGCAATGGAGCATTAGTAATGGATTAAAATAGAATATCCAGCATTTAACAGCTAGTGGGCCAGGTGTGTTGCTTATATTCAAGACTCTTCCTCAGCTGAAGGTCAGAATTCACAGGGGTCTGGATGGGAAGACCAGTTATCTGTTAACTTTAAAACATGGGCTGCTGCTGTAGTGGGGTTCAATAGCTTGACCCATCTGTTATACCAGCATCTGTGTTACTCTGCATTTGATTTGTACCTGAAAGTATGTCTTACAGGTGTGGGAATGTGAACTTTTATATACTTTTGCTGGTGGGATGGTCCATACTCTTACCTTGAAATATTTTATGTTAAAGAAAATGAGGCAAATGCCGAATATATAGACTAAATTTCCTCTAATTTAATCATTCCACATTTTGGAGAAAACTTCTTGTAGCCTGGACTCAAGCAAAATCTGCCACCTGGATATCAGGTATTTACAATATATGCACCCATGCAGAAGCTGCTGCTGTTGCATTTGGATATGATATATTTAATGTTGTTAACTTCAGTGAGAAACCTTCTCTTGTTAATTTTTCTTAGCAAGCACTAAGGTCATGCCACACATTGCTTCTTTCTGCCTTCAATGACTTCTGCCCCATGTCTTTGGGTTCCTAAACAAGAATAATGAAAGGACTTTGAGGCAGGTGATGAAATTAAATTGACACAGTATAGGGCTTGGACTGAAACTAAGACTACCACTATGCCTTCAAATGCCCTTTTACCAAGTATGAAAAACTGCCTTTAAAGAAATGGTTGGGACATGAAAAGAGTGACATTTGAAATAGAATAAAGGGAGCATCTGCAGAATTCACAACCAAGGTGCGAGTGCGTACAGGAAGAAAATCTCAGTAAAGTAGCAATTGAACAAAGATTTTCCCCAGAGGAAGTCTCAACTGTTTGTCCTTCTGTCGTTTTTTTAGAAAAAGTTTCAAATGTCTTTTGGAGTGAAAACACATTGTGGATAGTGTTTGTTTAATGTGCAGTCATGCCTGGAAAAACAAACTTACTCAAGATGTGTTCCATAGCAAAACAAACATATGCAAGATCAACTTACTTGAATATTGTAATTTGACATATTCCTCTACATTTGATCTAAAGTTATCATTTTTAAAAAGATATATGCTGTCTTGTTATCTGTCTTCCTATGGCTAGCAAACTTTTTCCATTTTTACAGAGTTTTTTCCTTCGTGGTGTGAATAATTTCCTGTTACTTGGATTTTTAAGGCTAAAGAGCACACAGGCACTGTACTTTTACCACTGTACTCTTCATCTAGGGTAACTTTATTAGGACTGTGGAATAACCAAGGCACTTTTTCCAGTGCTAAAATGCTGGCATTAGCAATACTGACAGCTGAAAGAAGGTCCTGAATATGTGCAGCATTGCTCAGAAAAACCAAAGATGATGCTAGGGGTTGTGAATGTGGGGAGAACATTGTAATGTCGGTATATTTTGTATAAGCTTTGTTGTAAATAATGAGAGTTCTGGTCATCCCTTTCTTGGGGACAAAAAAGAATAAATTAGTGAATGAAAAAGTGGAAAATGCCGGAGGAGGAGAAAAAAATTAGAAATACATTAACCATGAGTAGCTGCAGAATACAGACTAAAGCTTTATTTTACTGCTAGAAAATGTAGGAGATACTCTGTGAAACAGTAGCAGGAAACTCAAAAACAGTGAAAGAAATGAAAATGTTTAGATTTATAAATAAAACCTACAACAAAGACAGGTGTTGGATACTAAAAAAGGTATTTATAATTGAAAAAAGACTGAAATGTGGAATTATATCACAAGGTTCTGTTTACTTTTGCCCACCAAAAACAGGGTGTGTTCCCTACTGAGGGGCAGCCTGTGGTGGGATGACTGCCTGCTGCTCTGCAGCATCTTTGCCTAATCACTGAGAGGCTTTTCTGATTTCAGATCTGTGTGGCAATTCCTATGTTGCAGCAAGTTCATTTGTCCACTTAAGGGCTGCACGTATACCCTTTTTTGATGAAGCTTCATTTCATACTTCAGCCCTATTTCATCAATTGTTTGCATTGCCTATTTTTTTAATAGATCACTTCAGTGCACAGAGACATTCATCTGGTGGGGAACTTTCCATGAAGAGTCTGCCTCTATTTGCAATATAGGTACAGCTAACATGCAACCTTTAGCTTGCACTCAAAGGCAGCTCATACTGAAGGTGCTGTGACTTTAAAGTCCGTGAGCATTAAACACTGTAGCTTATATCAGTGCTAGTTGATGGTTATAATTAAGGGAATTTGCAAGTAGAAACTTTGTTTAGGGTTTATGTGCAGAAATAACACAGATATACAGACACTTTTATATGAAATGTGGCTGAACAGTTAGGAAAGAGGTTGAATAGACATATACATGAAATAAGAATGAAGGCCTCCAACAGTATCTGAAAGATAAAAGACATTTCTTCCTACATATTCAGCTATTCAGCAGGATCAAGCAGAGAAGAAGCTGCAGGAGGAGGGGCACGTATGAGAGGTGTTTGGTTTGGGTTTTACTTGCTTCCTCCCCAGTGGAAGGAAGGAAGCCTCTGTCCACCCGTGATGTGATGGGGAGCAGTCTGTACTGTCATGTGCCCATCAGCTCCTCTCTATAGTTTGTCTACAACTCCATCTGTTTTTACAGAAGACGGGTCATCTGCTAGAATTCTGCCTAGCACCAGGTGGGAGAAACTCAAAACATTAGTAGGGACTATTTTATCACTGTTAGGAGTCACAAGGTGTGAGAATTTCAAGTTATGTCTTCTTGACCTGTGCCCTTTGCAGTGCTGGCCCTCTCTTTATGACGCAGCCATGGCTATTCTGAGTCATGCCTTGAGAGCAATTCCCAGCTCTGGTCAAGAACAGAGAAGACTTAGTAAGTTGGTTTGTAGGTTCCTCTGCTGCAGCAGATGGTTGCTAAACTTCTACTGCCCTCTTTTGTATGGCACATTAGCCTGGTTACGTTCGTGTGGGCTGGGTGGCAGCAGCCTCACAAATGTGCCTTGCAGTGTCAAAAGACAAAGGAGTATCATCCTTTCCATAAAGACTGGGTAAATGAGAAAAAGGAGATGCAAGTAATAACTACACTGGGCAGCTATAGTGATCAGTATGGTGATAAATACACTGCCTACTCATCTTCCACTCCTCTGGCTGCATACCAGCTTTGGTTTATTTTCTGTACCTTAAAGTGAATAATTCCAAATGAAAGTTCAAATAAAAAGGGACTAAATAAATGATTTTGACTTGCAGTTTCGTGTAGGATACATCATTGGGTCATTTGAAAGAATTTAAAGTCTTGAACAGGAAGAAGTGAAAGGTTGGTGTTTTCATTTCTCATTTTGCTAGAAGTGTAATAAACCCTTGGTAACAGGCTAGGGTATTATTGCTCTCAGGTTGATAAAGTCTGCATGAAAATTATTGTTCAACTCTTTTATTACAGAACTGTCAAATTATAAAAAATCTCGATGGAACACAAGAAGTTCTTATGAATTTTATTTCCTTTATTTTAGGATACACAATATCCTGCCCTTTATTAAACTACCTCGAGGACAGTGAGAACTAAAAAGTCTATTAATGTTCCCAGGAGCCTACTCTAGCACTCACTTATTTGACTTCTTCTTTTTTCTAAAACTATCTCTTCATCTAGGAATGATGTCATCCTGTCAGACACAGACACACAGAAAACTCCTCCGGAAGGGACTCTGTGGGGTCAGCTAACTTACCTGCTTCCCAAGGCAGAGTCAGCTCCATCTAAGCCCTCCCTGGCAAATGTTTCACTTTTTTTTCAAACCCCCAGTAATGAATGTTTCACCATCTCCCCAGTCTGTCTTTGAATACCATTGCTTTGTGGTTGGCCTTCTTCAGCTCTGGTGAATGTTAAGCCATTCCTATGTTTGTCTGAAAGTGTAAGATAATTATTCATTGAAAGGTGAAATCTGCTTTTGCCCCTCTGCTGAAAGTGATCGCAGTGAAGATTTTTTTGCATGCAAATTTTAAATAATCTTTTAAATACATATTCTAAATCCCTCTATTAGCACACACAGTTATACATACACATATGCATGTGCTGTTAGCAAGTTGCATGTTGAGTCACATAACCAAATTATATCTTGCTTTTCACCAATGTACACCTGCAAGTAGGTGAGCAGGGAGCATCTCAGGGGTGACAGTGGGTATGCAGAACTTGTCTCCTCTGTCTTTTAAGGGGTATGGTGAAAATCATATTTTTGTGTAGTATGAGAGTTCCTTCCTGGTTTCTTCCTATTAGGTCACATATGTGAGACAAATCTGATATGTAGACTTCACTGCAGGGGAGTGTATGGAGCCTGTGAAATGATGAGCAGTGCTTTGGAATAGATTCTAGGTCACAAAGCTCTTTTATTTTATTTTATTTTACTTCTTAAGATACAAATTTAGAAACTCATTAAAGCTTTGTCCTTATGGATTAGACATACTTAAAACAACTACAGGATTTTCTCTGTAGAGAAACTATGATAGAATTTGTTGACAAGATTAAGGATAGGTGAAGGGTGTCATCCAAAGCCTAGAGAAGTCATAGTGGGGTTTCACTGACTTAGGGGTTTTGGATCAGGCCTACTGAATTTTATTGAGGGGGAGTGGGAAGGGGGGGGAAAGAGCTTATTAGCTTATTTTACTTTTTGGATAAGTAATAATTCATTACTATTTCCTAATAAAAACCATGGGCATTGATTTCCCATGGATTTATGTTTGGTGTTTTATAAAACTAATTTTTATAAATGGTTTCTGCAGATGCAATCAATCCCTTTCTGCAGGGTCTGTACAACTACCATGAAGCAAATGGTTGCTATTAGCAAGTACTTTTTTAAGCTTTAATTTTTTAAGCATTAGGTTTTTAAAATCCAAATATCTGTAAAGTTGCAAATTGGGGGAAAAAAATTCCCTGTTTAATTCAGATGGCTGAGAAATCAGTTTAGAAAATCAGTTTAGAAAACATCTTAAAAGGATGGACACAGCTCTACAGTTTTGGCTGTACTTCTAAATATAATTCTAAATCCTATTAATTCTAAATGTAAATGCATGGAAAGAAAAGGAAGATCAGGAAGAAATATAACTGAATGAAATAAATGGGTCTCTTAAATACATATACATTCTGCGTTGAACTTGCCCTGAAACCGTATTTTAAATCATACCTCAGGTAATAATCTCTAGCAGTTTCTTTTTAGAGCCATAGCCAAGGGAATGTGCAAATTCTACTGCTGAAGTCCTATTTCTGGAATTTTATAACTGAAACCTGGAAACATTTACTCTCCAGTGAAATCTGCTGGATAGGTCTCCGGTGTCCTGGCAGGGAAGTTTTGCTGTTCTATTAACTGCTCGTTGGGGTCTGTGAGCTCCTCAGAAGTGGCTTTTCCAAATTCATCTTTGTGTGGGACAGCAGCAGGGGAAGGTGAGGGGCAGAGGTAGTGTTGCTTTTTGGGTACTGTTAAAATCTCATCTGAGAAGGCAGTTACCGAGGGGGGATGCTCTGACTGCTGAGGGCTTGGTACTCTGGTTAGAGGAATGATTGCTGAAATTCAGATGTGTCTGTCCACCCTGTGCAACCTGAAAGCATGGCTGATTGCCGTGGCATCCCTTCCCCACTATATTTTGTACTGAAGGCTGTTGTGGGTTACAGAAGCTGCTGAGAGCTGCTGCACCTGAAGAATTCTGAATGAGCAAGTGTTTCACTGCATTTTAAATGCCCCCCATTTACTTACTACCTTTGCATGACCTCATCCAAGAAGTTCTTTTAGATTCCTAAAACTGTTACTTTTGCCTCAAGGCCAAGGAATATCTGTTGTTTCTGTGTGAACCGCAGCCTCTGATTGCTGATCTTTTAAGTGCTGAAAGGATTCATAAGCCTGACAGAACTACTTCTCACCAACACTTCTTTTGGAAATACCTTTTTCATTAACCTAGATGTTACAGGATCTAGATTCTTAGATGTTCCTAAATAGCTAGGCACTGAGGATTACATGTGCTAGTGATTGGAGGGAGATAATTTTGAAATAAATCAAGATTTCTTAAGGAAATGGGCTTTGTCCTGGGAGTTGTGATGCATGGCTCGCCCTTTGTACTCTTAATGCCATCTTTGAACGAATGTACAGGGTCAGGTTGTGAGTAAAACAAGCTCCACATGAGTAAAGGTAGCAGATTAGATCCTTACTTACATGTAATCAAACCCACCTATGTTAAGTTGTCCATAAGAAAGCCCTGCCTTGAAACTCTAGATATATGGTAGCTACTGCTGTAAACGCATTGTAAACTGATAGACTGTTTTGTGAATGTAAAAATTCTTTTCTGCAAGTGCCTTACTGTTTACTGCACTTTCAGATAACTGTTTTAAAACATGCATGTGATGCTATTTTCATGAAACTTATTATTTATTTAAGGTATCTATGAATCTTTTCTTAATTATTAATGTGACTTAATTCTTAGGTGCTATTGCCATGTAGTTATAGCTACATTTTCTGTAAGAAACATTGTACTGTCATGTATTACACTCCAGGGCAAGGTTAAGACTCAGTCATTATGCATTATATCTGGATTTAAGAAACAGAAGAGTCATAAATCTCAATTACTTCTCTCTCTTTTCCTCCTGGCTTTCACATCTCCTATAGCTTTGGTGTGAAATACCCGTAAACTGCAAAACTTGTGCTGATGTGCATTTAAAGATTTGTTTCTGTGAACTTTTACATCTCCATGCAATGAAGACTTTAAAAAAGTGTTGAGTTTTCATCTGTCTCTACTGAAAGCAAGAGATTTTCTTTCCTAGTTGTTTCAATGGGAACAGAGCTGGCACTTGGCTGCCATTGAAAACCAGACCCATAATTTATTAAACAACAAAACCCCGTAAGCATTTGCAGTGGATTTACAGGGGATGTCAGCATTTACAGTGGGTATATACAGCATTTACACTATAAACATACCCATTAGATTCATCATTGCCCAAGTGGAAGAGTTACTCTTGGCTTCAGCTGGGCTTGGCTGCCAGCCCAGATCAGGCTGTGCAATTCTGGCTACTTGCAGTGGGCCCTTTCTTAGGCAATTTGGCACTGTGGCTTGTGCTTTGCTCAGTAGCTGTATAGGTTTCTTGTTGCTTCAGTGGGGCTGTGCTTCTTGACACAAGCTAGAGTTCCTCTTACAGTGCCTGGAATAATTATTAATACAGTAGTTCTGCAGGAAAATGCAAATACAGGTACATATTTGTATGGTATCCATGTAACTTGAAATGCAAGTCAGACTGTGCTCTCACTGAGCTGAGTGTGGGTGTTCTGAAAGACCCACAGAGAAAAGCTGTAGCAGGACTATACAAAACATGCTACTGTGTAAAACAGTTCTTGATCAGTGCTGGTGGAATTCACTGCCTGTTCTTTACATGTACCTGAGTGAGTACACATAAAGAAAAGAGTGCAGTTTTGGATCTAGTAGCCTGAGCTCCACCTAAATCCTGATGTAGATGTCTAAATCTGCTTTAAATCTGACTTGAAACCATAGGTGCACATAGGTGGTAGAGGCATGCTGTGGCACATGTGTCTTAAAAATCATCACTTGGAGCTTCAAGGGTATGTCAGGACTCAGACAGACCCTTAGGAAGGGCTGCGGCTTGTTTGTTGGAGGCCCAGAGACATATTTTCAGATTGTTGACAACTTTGGTACAGCTGCAACTGACAGCATATCCTCTAGGATGGCTTTGTGGACAGTCTCCCATCATTTCAGTCACTGACATCACATCTAATGTAATTTAAAGAAGCTTTTATGTTGTTGTTTTTTCTTTTCTTTTCTAAAAGGGAAGCTAGAAAGCTTTTATGATTTTCTAGCACAGAAGCCAGAGAGAGAGTAAAGAATACAGAGCTCATCCTGTATTTTTTTTTTTTTAAATTGTTCTCTTCGCACCGGCTTGCACTGAATAATTCAAGTAGACAAATCATGACGAAATTTTCATTCAACCCATGCACTTACCTAAGTAATCTTAGCCATACAGCTTCCCATTGTGCCTCTTTAGGAAAACAACATTGTTTGAACTTTTTTATTACTGGAAATACACATCATTAACATATATATCATAAACTCCATTACATTTATGACACCTTAAAAATTAAAAACCTTTAAAAGACAATGCTGAAAGTAGGTTTTTCCCATTAAGGTAGGTCAGAGAGTGAATAACTTTTGAAAAGAGCACAGGAACTAGACATGTTCTCCCTGGAGATGGGATGATTTCTCAGGGATAAATATAGACAATTCCTGTTTTGCTTGGAGCTTTTAAAGGAAAGGATCTGTTCTTGTCCCCATGCCTATGGCTCTGCCCACCTTACATGGTATGTGTGGGACAGACAAGAGCATGCAGTGGAGCTGGACAGATATTAACTATTCCTCGGACTGCACTAAAGGAGACCCTTTAGGACTTTATTCCTTCCACAGTCTATAGCATCACGTGCAATGAGTTCTTGTAACACCCATTTGGAAGGGGTTTTACACTCTCCTATAGCAAAACCGGTGTGGTAAAGCAGATATATGTAAACACAGTCACTAAAAATACTCAGGCAAAGCTTGCAGATGTTGTCATTAGATCAGTGCATGTGCCCGGTGCTCAGTGCCACAGATTTTCAAGCTCAAAATTCCCAGTTGGGCAAAACTTCAGTCTCTGAGAAATGACTTGGGTCCATGGCTGGCTGCAAAGAGGGATGCAGAGAAACACTAAGACTGCCAAAAATGACAAATAAGAGGTGAGACATGTAAAAGAAATGAGAAACTTTGTTATGTCCAAATACAGGCCCTCCTTGTGCTATTATTATTTTGAAAAAAGTAGCAGCAAACCTAGGACTTTGAAATGAAAAGGCATGCAGGCAGATCTTAAATTTGATTTTGACTCAGATTATGTTAGTTTTACTAACATAAGTAATTCACCCACCCTTGAATATCTAAAATTTGCAGCTATATGGCAAGTTCTACATGCAAGAGAAAACTGTTGTTGAAAATAAGAGTGCTGTGAAAATACTGGGATGGAAATGCTGGTGTGCAGTTCAGTGTTGCTTCTCCCTGAATGTTCTGGTATGTGCTGCCCCTCTCAGTAAGCTGCATATTGTGGGAGTGAGGTTGCCATAGAAGAACATCTTGTGCTGATCATAAAAATGCTCTGATGAAATCTCTATTTGTAGTCACTGTCAAATATTTAATCTTCCAACACTTCTGTAAAATGCTGAATTAATTCATAGGAAGTGGTGGCAGAGCTATTCTCACTGCAAATACAAGGTCTGCAGCATAATAATATGAAATGCTATGTGGTTTTTAGAGATTAAATATACCTATATAAGCATTCAAAAAGTTTTTGTGTGTATGCTAACACTTTGAAAAAGGCTCTAAGTGGCACACTTGAAAATGGAGGGTTTTTTGTCTCTTGAAACTTGTCCACTGACTTTTTTTTTTTTTTGCGATAGGATCTAGCTTCATTTGAATGTTATGAGTGTTTTTTTATTATTATTATTTTTTAAAATGTGTTCTTTTTTCCTTAAGTAAATCTTAATCTTAAATCTTCCTCCTTATGGCCTCAATCTTGCTGTCTTTTTCAGAACATTGTCTTCTATGGATTCTCCAGCTGCAAAAACACACAATGTGAATGTCTGCCCCAGGGTCAGAATGATGGTTCTGAGTGCACATTTGACAATGTGCATATTTATTCAGCTTATAAACATGTCAAATATAAGAGATGTTTTTGACAAGTAGATAGGAAGCCAAGTTTTGAAGACGTGGAGGCATGACCATTCTTACTGTTTTCCATGGGCTTTCAGCTATTTTTGTTTGTGTATCTTGAAGTGTTCAAGCAAATATTTATGTTGATTGATGATCCGAACATGTGAGGAAGTTGCAGTGTAAGGAAAATATTTATTATTCCTTAAGTACCAGAAATTGTCAGACAATGACAGCAGTGAGACTGGTATAAAATTTGAAGACTTTGTTGTGGCCCTTAGTGAGAGTTTCTTCAAGTAATCAAGGAGTGAAAACTGAGAAGACTTAGAAGTTAGGTAATTATGATTGCCTTAATGAAGAGAGAAATCATAAATGTGCAGATATCATTTGTTCTAATGTAATAAGCACAGCCTAAATAAAAGTAATTTTATTGAGGGAAAACAGTAATGAACCTACCCTGTTATCATGAAACAAGCTTTTTACGGTAGAGAGTCCTGCTGGGAATAGCAAACTTACCTTTGATTATGTGCTGTTACCTATGAAAACTGCAGTTCAGTCAAACTCATCTTTCATTCAACAGATTTTTCAATTTAATGGCATATGAGCTTATTGAGCTTAAACTTGGTATGAATATTGCTAAAGGTGGCATTTCTAATAAATGTAATTTTTCTGCAGTCTTTTCACAGCAAAGCTAGAACACATGAATGACAAATGTGAAATAATCTCACAGTTAAGAAATAGGACTTAAAATTTTGGGTGTTCTGAGTAACAGATTTCTTTTGCACTTGATTAGCTTTTATATTGTGGTTCAGAGGGTCAGGAAGACTAATTATAGTGTGAAGCAACTCACCATGCTTGGTTAGAGTAAGTTCTTGGGAAGAAGTGCTTAAGGTCTCTTAAAGCCTGTAGCTTTAGAGCAGCAGGTGAAAGCCAATTACTGATGAAAATGTAAACTTAACAATTAGCAGGTTAAGGCGAGTGTTTGGGAAATGACTGCTGGTGTGGTAAAAATCTATACAGATCCAGAAATATTGATTCCAGGTTGCTGGTGAAGGAAAGGGGACTGACCTGGGAGAGCTGCCCCATCTCTGAGGCTGCAAGTCACACTGAGAAGCATTTTTTAACAACTGGGTGAGGGGAAGTCTGAATTTTTCCTTACTTTGGGTTCCCACTGTGGGTATTTAATTGGCTAACATGTAAACTTTTCAGATGAAGAGTCATGCCTCCTCTGGGTCTTAAAACATCCATCAAGTTACAAGCAGCATTACCACAGGGAGCAGCAAGTGTGTGGCTGAACTGAAATTCAGAGAGGGGAGCCAACAGCCCGTCTGCAACAAATGGATCAATATACAGAAATCAGAAAAGTATCAATTGTCTATAGCATAATCCCTCTGCCCAGGAGCACAGGGAAACTTTGAGCAGGTCCCACAGCCTTTGCTGGTGTGGGCTGTGTTCACCTGGTTATGTGTTGCAACACAAAGTAGCTCCTTCCTCTTTGCCTTGGCATCATCTGCATCCAGCTGAGCAGCCAGGGCCTCAGCCAGCCCTATGGCTTGTGCCCAGCTCTGCTTGCCTCTTTGTTCATGTCTGCTTCACTATCAGTCACCTCCAAAGTTAAATGACCCATTTTACTGCCCTATAAAAACGGAAGCGATTAGTGGCAATGCCTCTTGCCAGGGGTGGCAGAGCAGCCATCACAAAGATACACATCAGCAAGGGGAAGTAGAATTTAAACTCCCTTTTCATTTGTGTGGAGCCATTAACTGGGAATTATGAACCAGCACTATTTAATGAAATATGTGGTCTTTAATATGTTGGGAGGGTGTGTACTTAGCATGCAGGACAAAGTAAGTGGTGTATTTGATTGGATTAGTGCTAGATTTAATGTAGTGGATGACACTGCTGAGCCAAGCTGTTGGTGTCTGGAGTTTTTTTGGGGTTTTTTTGTTTTTTTTTCTTAGTAAGTTTGGCTTGATATGTGTTCTATTCAGTCCACTAAATGGACTGCAGGCTGTAAGGGTTTGATCCACTATTTCAGCAGGGAAAAGAATTTAATTTGAAAAGACTGGCAATATACTGTACAGGAAATTATTTTTTGACAGTGTAGGAAAGCTTTTCTGTGACGTGAAATTTCCTCAAATATGATCCCCCATAAATAACTAATAACTTGTAAAGACATTTCCCCAGAATATCCGCACCTACTACATGATCTGTGAAAACTTGTGTTCCAAAACCTCAATCCAGAGGGCAAATATGCCTTTTCTTGTAAAACCATTTTCTGGAATCAGCAGATTTGATTGAATGTTCTTACAATGCAAATATAAAACCCCCTATATGTAAGTAAGTTAAGCCTGGGCTGAATTTTATTCTTGCCATTATGGAAAAAGCATCTTGCAACTTCATGAGTATTTTTAAAATTGAATGTCAACTTGCAAGCATCTTGCATTAGTTCTAGGTCAGTGCATTAAACTTTTAAACACTAATGTGTCTCTGATTAAAGATCTGGAAAACTGGCTGGGATTTTAAAACAGTACATGTCTATGATGGGTTGTCCTGTTGCTAGGATATCGCTGGGAGATAGGTAGGATCTGAACACCTGGCAATTAAGGACTGAAGCACCTTCGCAAACCTCATAGAAATGGACATTTCCACATGTCCAAATGTCAGCTCTAGGCACAGTCCCTCCAGGTAACTTTATGGCATCTTCACATATTGTACTGTAGTACCATAGAATCATAGGATGGCTTAGGTTGGAAAAGACCTTAAAAGATCATCTATTCCTCCTGCCATAGGCATGGACACCTCTTATCTAGAACAGGTTTCTCAAGACATCATCCAGCCTGGTCTTGAATACTTCCAGGGAGGGGGCATCCACAGCTTCTTTGGGCAATCTGTTCCAGAGTCTCACCACCCTTGTACTAATGAACTTCTTCCTAATATACAGTCTAAACCTATTCTCCTTCAGTTTAAAAGCATCTCCCCTTGTTCTATTGATGTACACACTTGTGAAAAGTCCCTTTCTAGCCTTCCTGTAGGTTCCCTTCAGGTTTTGGAAGGCAGATATATGGTCCCCTGGAGTCTTCTCTTCTTTAGGCTGAACAATCCCAGCTCCTTCAGCCTCTCCTCATAGCAGAGATTCTCCAGCCCCTGGATCATCTTTGGGCCCTCGTCTGGACTCGTCCCACCAGATCTATGTCCTTGTTATGGTGGGAACACCAGAACTGGATACAGTGTTCAAGGTGGGACCTCATGAGTGCAGAGTAGACAGGGAGAATCCGCTCTCTTGATCTGCTGGCCACACTCTTCTTGCTGCATCCTAGGATACAGTTGGCCTTCTGAGCCAACTGAGCTGCTTGAGCGCACTGCTGGCTCATGTTGAGCTTCTCATCAAACAACAACCCCAAGTCCTTCTCTTTAGATCTACTCTCAACACACGGTATCCAGCTTGTAATTGTGCCTGGGATCGGTCCGACCCGGGTACAGGACTGTCGCAATGAAGGACGGGGAGACAGTTTGATGCAAACAAGACTCCGATTTATTGGCACTTTTGCGTACAATTAGATACCTTATTTCTTATCACTACAAAGATGTTGAAAATTACTCAATTGGTCAGTTACTGCTAACTTGGCATTACCTAATGCTACTTGATTGGTTAATTAATGATCCTGACCTAATAAGGAGGTCCGGTAATTACCTAATGCTTAACAAGTTTTGTTATTATTAACATTAACCTTGCTTTTCAGCACTTTCTTAGGTTATCTTATGCTATTCCTTATTTAGCAAGGAGTTATATCTCCATAATACCTCATGGTTATGTCTTTGGAGACTTTTCAAAGCAATGTTTAGGTAGATGGCACTCTTTGAACTAGAGCGGTGTTTACACAGAACTTTGCCATGGCTTAGGTGATAACCAATTTATTGTGACTAATTGTTCTGTGCTAACGGCACATGCTAAATTTGCTTCTTGCATACCCACACAGGACCTTGCACTTGGACTTGTTGAGCCTCATACAGATGACACTGGCCCATTTCTCTAGCCTGCTAAGGTTCCTCTGGACAGCATCCTCAGGTGTACCCACTGCACCACACAGCTTGGTGTCATTGGCAGACTTAGTGAGGGTGCACTCCCTGGCATTGTCCATGTCACTGACAAAGATGTTAAACAGCACTAGACCCAGAACATATCCCTGAAGAACTCCACTTGTCACTGCTCTCCAGGTGAACATCTGGCCGTTGATCACAACTCCTTCTAGCCAGCTCCTTACCCATCAAGTGGTCTTTCCATCAAGTTCATATCTCTCCATCTTAGAGACAAGGATGTCATGTCAGACAATGTCAAAGACCTTGAACAAGTCCAGATAGATGATGCCAGTAGTAGTACTGTAGAGTTGAGCAAGACCATTTACTGGTGTTTTTTTGAGAGAAACAATTTGTTTTCAGTTTTTATAGTTAGTTCTACTGATAGTTTTACTTCCATGTGTAAATATTTATATAGAAATAGGGTAAGTGGTGTGCAGATGAAATCTCTCTATCAACCAAAATGCCTGAGATTAGATCTGGCTAATGCTTACTCTACATACATTGTGCAGTTGCAGAGTATATACCTTTTTTTTTTTTCCTCAGCTTTCTCTGTGTCATGCTGAAAACTCAGTTATGATAGAAGAGTCCCTGACTTCTGTTTTTGTCTCTGTTGACTAGAGTTGCTAAACGTATTATGTGCTAACACAAATATTTTTAATAAAACAGTAAAATGTTGCTTTTGACAGTACTGCAGCTATTGTTGCTATAAGTGTGATGCTTAACTAATATGCAGTCATAAGAACTTTCAACAAAAACCTCATTCAACTTATTTTGATGTATTTATTTTGCAATTCTGAAATATACTTAATTGACAGCTGAGGAAAGAAACTTGTTAGGTGGCACCAGCAATGGGTATTATTTGGCCTTTGACAAGAGCTAACAGAGAAAAGTAGGAATTGATACTGCTCCTTGAGAGTTCCTGAAAAAAAAAATTCTCTTGCCAACATTTAACATGTTCACTGGTGAGTGCTTTGATGCTCAAGAGACTTCTTTGGATATAATGGATGACTTGAACAAAACTGTCTGGAAAATAAAAAATCTTTTCAAATTTATAGGGAGTTCTTTGCCATAACATAAAAAACATTGTGTAAATGTTAAGAATAAGGCAGTAAAGATAAAGTGATTTTCTGAAAACAACTTTACTGCTTATTACATACTTCCTTTGATTTTACTTTTCCAAATAGGTTTGCATTCCTCTGACTTCCACAATAAGAGATTTTTTTCACTTGTTAGTTCAAATTGAGGTCAAGTTTCCTTTCTCCCACTCCACCTTCTTCTCCTCCTCTTTTCCATTCTAAAAGCTTCAAACCCAAGTGTGAGTCCATCCTGTGATCTTTTTCTAACCAAAAGATACAATCCCTTTGAGACCTGACCCTTTGATTTTGTATTCTAAAAAAGAGCAATGACTTGCATGTTTGTGTTCAAGACAAGTATAAGCATTGTAATCAAATATATATTGTTCTTGGTAAGGATGGTAGTCAACAAGCAAAGCTGGAAGGTGCCCAAAAGTTCATTACTGTATTTCTTGTGAGGAAAGCTGGTGTCAAATAAAAAGATGACCTTTGATCATTTATTGCCCTGAAATAGTTTTCTGGTCGCAGGATCATTGCTGGGTTTGGTTTCCACACTGGAAGTTTTTGTGTGATGTCAAAACCAGCAGAAGCTATGGGGTAAATGGAGCTTGGAGGAAACAGTGTTGCTGCATGTTGCACCTCTTTGTTCAGCTGTAAGTGGTTCCCTCAGCCATAACAGCACTCAGTCATGTTTAGGTGATGTTCAGGAAACACTCTTGATGTGTAGGTGACACAGTGATAAATGTTTCATTTTAATGTTGCCCAGACAACTCTGATTCATTTTACTAACAGACTCCACCATGGTTACCAAATTTTGTACACTTTGTTGAGTCTGGTATAACACTGTTGTTGGATCTTGGGCTTTGCTTTCTCTGGTCATGGGAAGGAGCCCTTGGAGTCTCTGGGAGTGTGGGTATTGCTGAGAAATCGAATACGGAAACCAAATCCTTCTGCCTATTTTCAGTATCAAAATCCAGCTCTCTATTCAGTGAAGTTAACCCTTCGTATCATCCTGGTATCATTTACTAATGGAAGTAAAGGAATGAATTTACTTCACTTAAACCAGCAAAAGCCTGTGGCCTTTGAATAACCCCCTCTACTCACCACATGTATTCTGTGACCGTAGCACTTTTTTTGCTGTCCTATAAAGTGTAAATTGTTCCTGCTTACTGTCTGTGGAGTCAGGCCTCTTGTCATGGTATAACAGCTACTCTCAGCAAAACTCAGACAACGATGTTGACTGCCCCTGCAAGCATTCCTTTAACAAAGAATGAAAATGAAACTCAGGAACATTGGGAGTCCCTTGATGTTGAAGGACTTTACCACACACACCTGCTTGTTACAAGCAGACATGGGAGCAGGAGACTGAGGTAGAAAAACTCTCAGCTTACTGCCACTTGCCAGCCTATGAAGTAGTTTAAAAATGTGTTAAATACCTTTTTTTTCTTCTGTTGTTTGTATCAATGGGACAAAAAAGCACAAACCCAAACAAAGGGACAAAACCAAAACCAAACTCCCAGGCAAACAACCCTCCAAAGAACAAAGCACACAGGTCCCATCATTACTTTTCTAGCTCCATGTGCTGCCCTAGTGGATTGGTTTACCAAATTCTGCTTGTCTGATGAGAAATGATTTAACTCGCCACTTTGCTGGAAGGGTTCAGTTCCCACCAGCATTAAGCCCCAAGTACACAAGAAAAGGTTATCTCAGCTGTCTGAGGAAATGCCATTTTCCTTGGAAAGTGCCGACTTTTCTGGCGGAGAGGCATGTAGTGTTTAGCAACTGCTCTGCCTGATAATCCTGCTACTGCTGTTGTTGTTGTGGAGCCTCACTGAAATGTGTTTATGCTACAGGAAAGGCAAGCTTATAATTTTCCTGAGCTCCTGGCACGTCTCCAGGAAGAAGTTGTTTTGTATGTGAGCTCTTTCTGGAGTCAGTATGTCGTAACTGCTGCTATTAGAAGAATGGGAGGAAAGGAGATTCCTCATACGCTCCGATCTCATGCTTTGGGCTTTTTCTTTTAGTCTTTTTTCAGACCATCTTTGGGGAGTGTTTTTTGCTCTGTGGCCAGTGGCACAAGACCTATGTAAACCCTCCCCTTGAACTGTAAACCACAGTTTCTGCTAGAGAGGAGCTAAGGATGATTCTCTGGTAAACTTTGGTGGAGCTCAGGTGGTTGTTCCAATTTAGGAAATACCTTTGGGTTGCTGGGGGACATCTTCTATGTAAGATTTCTCACTGTATTTAGGGGCTTTGGTAACACTTCACTGCACCATGACAAATCTTGGTGCATTGATACCTATTTTTCTTCCTTTGTAGAAGCAGGTGGATGAAGGAAGCATGATGGGATGTCCTCTGCTGGGCAGTTTGCCAGCTGGGGCGGATGGGTTTCCTTCTTGTACTCAGCGGGATGTAAATGAAGTGCAGGAGGGTATGTGATAAAGTTTTTCTCCTGCTGTTTCCATAGGTGAACATAAAAGCAGGGTTGTCCTGATGAATGGCAGGAAGGAATGCTGGGAAGTGCAGAGAGATGGGAACTGGTTGCCAAGCTTCACAAAACTCACAGAAATGGAGAGTATAGCCCTCCTGCATGAATTTGTTACTGCAGGTCTTGTTGTATGAAAAACATTGTTCATAAACTTTGGTCCAATGTTTTTTTCCATTTTTGCCAAGCTTTTCTGTAGAAGAAAAAGCCCACAGCCTTCTTTTGACTGTATCCACTTCCAGCAGCGAAAAGGAAACCAGGCATTCCTGGAATTATTATCAGAATTCCTTTGTCTCTGCAGCGCCGGAAGCCAGACTGCATTGTTTTAATGGCAGTTTTCTAGCCTTAAACCTCTGAGGCTGTCTATATTTCTCAATTTTCTTCAGAAATTCCAGATGCATTTTGTTACAGCAGCTACCCTGATAGCTTTTTTATACACTTATTTTACCTTCTTTGCCCTCAGCACTAGAGTAGTAGGTAGTCTCATTTTGTTGTCTGTTTAACATGAAATGCATTGGTCATATGCATGTAATATTATCTGCTTTGTAATTCCCCCTGACTTTTTACTTGTAGTTTTCCTTCAGTATGTAGCTACAGTTACATATGTCTTTTATTGTCCAGAACTATGTGAATAATTACATCTTTTTGACTGCATTCTAGATAGCCTTGGGAGATACAGACCTGGATTGCAACTGCTGGTAGAGTAACGTGTTATTTTTAATTTTTCTTGCATTTGTTATATTGTACAACATTATTATATTTCTATTTCAATATTAACCACCTAGACATGATAACTGTGTCTGTGACAAATGTGTGCAGTCTTGAATTTTGAGTTGTGTCTTGTTATTCTGTGTGCCCCATATAGCCTAAGAGGGACCTGATGCTGAATGGGGTGAGAAAGGGACCTGGGGAGGTGGCCCAGCCCCAACCCCTGATGCCAGGACTGGAGGACTAACAAGGAATTGCTCAGTGTAAATCCTGGTTGGACATGGAAGGACATGGCAGTTTCCAACAGTCTTTTTAGCCAAGCTCCTTGCTTAAGTCTTTATATGTTCAGGGCAAGGAAATACGTAAATTGCTTTCCCATTGGAGAAGTAACCAGGAAATAAACAGATGAGGCCTGTGTAAAATATTTGCTTTCTTGATGATGTAGAGCAGCAGCTGTCAGAGCTCTCAAGTTTGTTTGCTCCCTGAATCATTCTAAGCTTTGTCTGGATGTTGAAGCCCCTTGTGCAACTGAACAAACTACTATACTCCTGACTAAAGAAATGCAGCTGATTTAGAGACGTGCAGAATTATTGCAACTGATTATTTATCTGTTTCAGGGTGTGGAGTACTTCCAATATTTGACTGATTTTATCCCTGTTATATTACAATACTTGAAACATGAAAGGAGAAGGTGCACGGGCAGCCAACAGCAGTGTGACATCTGGTGTGTTGAGGAGAGCTCGGAGTGAGATGTGCAGGCTCAGATGTGGCCTTGCTGGGCTGTGGGTGGCAGTGGTAGCAGCTAAGGTGTATGGGTGATTCTTCAGGAGACTTGCCCTCCTTTATTTAGAGCTGCTTGGAGATATATTTGAATTTCTCTCCTAAGTTGTAGTAAAATGAAAGCACTTCACTAACCTCTTCAATTAGGAAGATGATCACATTGTAGTAAAGCCCAAGGATTAACTTTACTAATTCTGGTAAGAAAGCCACATCAGTGGAGTGGCTGCCAGCAGGACAGGCAGCATCCTAACAGAGCTGCTACATCTGCTGTCCTGGAACCTCTGCAACCTATATGGGATCATGGGAGACCAATTATGCTGACCAGGTACTGGTCAGCTGGTTACTGAATGTGCTGACTTAGGAAATCTTGCCTGGTTTTGCTGTGAAGACATTGCAGATAGATGGCACAAAGGACTCAGCCACCATCTGCTTGGTCTGGAAGGTTTATTGCTATGCATATTTTGTTTTCTTAAGCTGATAGTTTTAAAGCAGGTTAATTTGTATAGTGCAACCTATCAGTAATGATATGTTCTGTGCTTTTTTACCTGAGTTTGAGATTACTTTTAAATAATTGGTGTCTTAATCAGCATCATGTTAACATAATAGCAGCATATTACGATTGCAGTGAAATGACTGTGAGGAGGGACTAAGAAACCAGAAAACTCTGTTTATGGGGAGCGTATAGTTTCCTCTAAAGCCCTGTTGAAACATGGCTTATGCCTTTCACAAGTGTTATTGTTCTGGGTCACTTAATGCTGTGGGTTTAGATCTGTATACTTAGACAAAATAAATGGCAGTCTTTGACTGGTTCTAGTGCCCAGCAGCTGTGCCAGATACAGCCATGGAAATCTTGGGGAAAGCAGAAGAGGCCATGGGGCAGTGAAAAATGTGGTTTCAAGGTACAGAGCACTGTATGTCTAACCACATGAATGGGGAAATGTGCAAAACATGTCTAAAACCTGTCCTGGTGAGAGCTTGGATGCCTGAAAATGCAATGTGGCAGGATTTGGCATGCAGTTAAATGCAGAGTCCCCCCTGGCCGTCACCTCAGCTGTGGTGCTGAGGAAGCAGAGTCTGACTGGAATAATCTTATCATCTCAGCATCGGATCAGGACCCCATCAGAGATGGTGGGTCGGTTTCCCAGAAATTAAGAAGATAAAGAGGTGAAGATAGGGCAGGATCCTGCATTCAGTGGGTGCCTGGTCTGCTCCTACAGGTATCTCTATGACCCTGAGATCAGGTTTATTTGAGGTATCTATAGCATGCAGCAGACATCTACAGTTTTCCGAAGTGCTGAAGTAGCTTAGTAAGGTGCTGATTTCAGATGGAGCTGGACATTTTGACTGATTCCTGATCTCTCAGATCCCTTTTGGGGCTTTCTCCTCTCAGGGATCTTGTCTGGAGATGTGGATGCCCCAGCTGAGGGAGGAGACAGCCCAGGCTCTTGTTATGTGGCCTGGCAGAGAGACTATTGGAGATGTGAGTACCTACAGATAGTGACATACTTGCACTGACAGATTCTGGCTTAAAATCCATGTAATTTGAATGCTTCTTTTTATTACACACTTCCACAATCAGCTTGAAGAAGTCTTACAGAAGAGGTGGAAGCTATACAGACAGCCCACTTCTCCACTATCGTGTAGCTGTAAGCATGAAATATGGATAGTTAATTTTTCTTCAGAATTAGGTTCTATGCTGAGTTTGCCAGTGTGGTAATTGTACAAAATGGTCATCTTTCCTGCTGCAAATGTGAGCAGGCTCAGCAGGGACAGGAAGGTGTTATTATGTGATGGTTCTTTAATGGGCTGGGGGAAGCAAGCAGGTTGTTTCAGTCCCAAGGACGTATTTAATCTTGCAACATCTTTCACTACATTTAATACCCTGTCCAACATCTTAATCACTCTGTGTAGAGAAATTAATCCAAAACCTCCTTTTGTCCTGATATTTTAAATCCTCACTGTGTTTGCCCATATTGGCCTGCCTTTCTCTGGCAGTTCCCCAGCTTCTGCTCCTGTTTGATTGCAGAAGTGCTCCTCCTCGCTCATGCATAGAGATGGGTAGTTGTATAAATTTAGTTTCTCTTTCCTTTGGAGACCTCCTCTATTTGTAGTTTTCCCTGCTGTGTTTCCTAGTAAATATCCACCCTATGATGAGACACTCAGGTTTTTGGGGAGCACATTCTCTCCTTTTTTTTTTTGGGTAGGCAGAGTGTCTCGGTGCTGTGGTGGTGACCTGCTGGGGTCGGTTCCTGGGGGCACTGCTGCCAAGTGCTCATTGCTGCAGTGTCCAGCAGCTTCGATGGAGATCATGGGCATTCAGGCAGCCTGCTCAGGGCCAGAGGGTGCCTACAGGCACGTGGATACACTGGATGTTTTGATGCCTTTGTTTCTAAAAGCCAGAGGAATAGCTGTCCTCTTTTGCCCTCTCTGTTTACTTAGCCAAATAATTTTAAATTTTTTTAATTTTTTTTTCTTCCATTCTGTGGTTATGAATAGAAGTAAGGACTAATAGCATCACAAAGAAACTTCTCTGCAGTTTGTCACTATTTATAAAATGTACTCATCTTGTATGTGTCTTTAAGTAATGAAGTCCCTCACTAACTCCTCATCATTCATGTAAACAATATGCTTATTTCATAACCACAATATTGTGAGAAAAACTGAGGTCTCCTGTTACAAATAAATTGAAAGCTTTCTATAAATGCGTTGAAATTTTTCTCTCCTTTATGGCTTTATGTCATACAGACCACATACTGGCTTGGGTTTCTCAGTGAAGGACCATAATATTGTAGGTATTTGCAAGATGGGTGAGTGAGATGACTGGATGCAGGAGAATTTCTGTTGTTTTGCTGGAGTGCTGCTGAAGATCAAAGGGCAGAACCACTGAAAAATTTATCATATTTTTGACTTCCATATTTAGTTGGGGGACAATGTAAGTAGTGAGAGCATCTGGGTTATTGGTCTCTTAATTTACCCGGTTAATTCACATAGCTTGACATATTTTGGTGTATTTGTGCAGAACTGTTTGCCACTGTAACTTTATTTGGTATTGGGGGCATGTGCTTTAATTCTGAGTTGTAGGTTGTATGGGCTGCAATGGCAACTCCGAAAGTGAAGGTTCTTTGTCTATGGATATTTGCAGAGTGGCAATAACAGCTGATCTAAATTTAGCATCTTGGCATTCTCCTTGCTTCTTTCCCTCCTCTTCCTTCTCCACTCTGACATTGGTTAAGGAATTGATTTCTTCATTTGTCTGAGACATTTACTATCCCTCGCGTGTTCGCTAAATGTAAAACCTTCTCTTTTTGTCCAGGTGCATTCTGAAAGCCTTTCTGCTGTCCAGATAGCTGAATTGTGATAATGGTTTAGAACACTTTAGAAGTAAGAGAAGCCACAAAAAGTTTGAAAAACATGGTTGTAATAGGGCTGTGTAATGCAGTAAAGACATTTCCCGAGCAGTGTTGTAAGTGGTTGCATTTTCCCTCATTTTTAACAGAACAAGTGTCAATTGACACATCTTAGTTTAAGTGTGAACATAAGACACTCCTCACCCTCTCAGCAGCTTTTCCTGTACCCCTGAGGCAGCAGGGTCTCATGGTTAACAGCTATATTAAATCCCAGTGTCCTCCTGGGTTATCTTTTTCTCGTTTTTCTTAGGATACTTTTCCCTTGAAGGCTGGGTGTGCATCTGAACGTAGGAGATGCTGTTGATGTGCCAGCTTCCTGGCCAGGCTGATGTGAGGCTTGGTGCCACTGCCTGCATGCTGCAACTCACTGTGGGGTGCTTCTGTTGCAGGAAATGGAGAAGCTGTAGGATTGGAATGGAGCCAAGGAGCTAGAAAGGGAGCCTGAAAGAGGTCTTGCTGCCCTGCTTGCTTTTATGGCACTACCTGCTACCCAAATATCTCTTGGCATCTGTGTTGTAGCTGTAGCAAGAAAAAGTGTGTGCTGTTGTTCAGTGGCTTAAGTAATGTGGAAGCTTCTATTTCAGCTCTTGTGGGGGCATCATTTGAATTTGGCTTTGAGTCACACAAATAGTAACCCATGAAGAGGGAGTTTACAGGTTGGATAACTGCCTCCTAACAAGGCAGGAGATAAGCATAAAATCTCATTCATAGGTTTGGTCTGATTCAGAATTTGTGGAGATGCTGTTTTCAGTGTTGGCCTGTATTGCAGACTTCCAAGTGGAAACCAATATAGTCTTAACTAGAGCCTGCTGCAATACTGCAGTTCTCAACCAAAGTAACTTTTCTACATGATGGTTCTTCAACATCTGATGATTTTAGCCTGAAAAACATAGTGCTATGTGATAAGAGATGGGGCCATGAGTATCTGTGGGAAGATGTGGGGATGGTAAGGGACCTTTAGTGCATTTAGTATTGCTCAGTCCAGTTGGTTTGGTCCTTTGCTTTTCCCCCTAATGCTACTGTTGCTGGGAAGCTTTGTGTTTTCATTTAAGGTTTTGTTTTTTTTTTTTTTTTTTTTATTTTTTGGGGGGGGGGGGTTGTTTGTTTGCATTTTGTTTTGTTTTTTTCATTTCATTGTACTGCAAATGGTTATTGGACATGAGCACATCAGAACTGAGAGAAGCCAGAGCTGACTCTGTGAATGCATGGGGCCATGAAGAGGTGTCTGCTTTAATGCTGGCCCTGTGTTTGCACAAGGGAGCACTTAGCAAATGCAGATCAATGTGATCAGGAGGCACTGGTGTACGGTCAAAATGTCTTTTTGTAGATTCTTTCTATGAAAGGCAGTGAAACCCTCCCTTATTTATGTCTCCAAGCCAGTGCCCTCATCTACCTTCCATCCCTAAGCAAAACTCTTCTCAAACTTGCCTTTTCCAGGCTTTCACTAGATTTTGCACAGGAGCCCAGTGAAGACCCTTCCTCTCCTCCTGCTGCACTGCCAGTCAGGAGGATGTGCCTGCAGTTGTGGGACACCCCTAATGAGCACATGAGAGTCGTGGCACAGGGACAAATCCAATCAGTTAAGTAAGTAGGGTCGATAAGGATTTTACCAATCATGAAACACACAAAATCAATACCAGAACAAACTAACAGCCAGTGGTAGAGGTTTTAGCAATAGCATAATGGATTTGATTTTCTCAGTTTTCATCAATAACGTGGCAAATGCATTTAGCACAGGCTGAAGTGGAGCTAACAGGCTCAGCAAGAAAAGCTTTGCTGTTGTCATCTCTAGCACCAAAAAAACTCAAACAAACCAAGGTTAGTATTATAGCAGACTATTAGCATGACAATGTTTTCCATCTGTTACCAAAAGTGTAACTGATACCCTCAGAGAAATAAAAAACAAAACCTTACCTCATCTGATACAATTTTTAGGTACTCCTCTAGTCGAGTCCTCTTTCTTTATTAGAGTTTTTTAAGACAGAGCTTTTTTTTTTGTAATGAATCAAACTGGAAATTTTGTTGCACCTTAAAGCTAAACTTGCAACAAACTTTTCCAGTAAATGCCAGTCTAAATCAATGCAGTTCTTAAGTGGAAGCAAACCCTGTATTTTTACTAGATTGTGTCACAGACAGCAATTGGGTGACCTTGGACATTCCTTCAGTGACCTCAGCAGGAATGAGACCCTGGGGTGCTGCTGCAGCAGGGTGCTTCCTGCTCCTTGCCATGGGGAAGAGTGGGCACGGCAGCCTGGCCAGCCCGGGCCACTTGCTACAACTGCATCATCTATAGCATCACAGTAGCATTTAAATACAGATGAATGCAAATGCCTTGGCAGTTGGAGTTGGACAGCATCAATGGATCCTTAAAAGCATGGCCAAGGCAATGAGAATTATTTTTTCTAGTAGCAAATACATAATTTGTGATTAAAAGCTGTCGCAACTGAGAAAACACTTTTTATATGAAATATGGGTTAAAACGTCTGATTACAGATATTGTAATTATCCCCTGTCTGTGTGGAATATGTACTGACACGGGGAAACATGGCATGTGTTGCCTGGGAAATAACACTAAGTGGCAGGGGTACAGTTGCATTCTGGATGTTTGCATATGTAAGCTTTTCCCTTTGCTGGGATTCAGTTTTTAAATACTTGAACTAGCCAAGCATAGTTAATTCTTTTTTTTAATTACAGGGAGAAGTCAAGAAATGCGGGGAAGTAATCACAAGAAATCTCAGCTTGAAGTGGGAGAATTTCAGACAACAGAGATACTGAGAAATGCAAATCCAATCTTAATGATAATGCTGCTGTGTTTGCAGTCCCAAAACTTTTCAAGAATATGTGCCTTAGTGGTAAATAGCTCTTAAACATTCTAGTGAGCTTAATAAAATTTTGCCTTAGGCATATGTCTTTCTGTCTACATCTTAGCACTAATCCTAAAGGCACTGTGTTATGGGGAAACTGGGCTGCACTTTAATCAAAAGTTCTCTGGCATTTATTCCATTGGAGCATTATGTAAGATGTTCAACTGTAATAGAAAAATCATAGAAGACAGGGCTAAAAATGACCTTCTGAGGTCATCTAATCCTGCTGCTGGGAGGCTGGATGCTGATGATTGCCAGTGCAAATACTGAGCAGCTTCACCAATTTAGAGATGCTGGTAGTGTAAATTTATGTTAGTGTAAATCTGACCGTGTGATTTTTATTTTTTTTCCTTACAGGATAGATCATAAAGGAGATGGATTGCAGTAATAACATGTTTTAGTCATGAATATTAATATTGAAGTAATTAAATCAGATGTCTAAGAATTACAGGACAGGGAGATAGTTTAAATGTCATTGAATCTGCTCCCCAGTTATCATAGAAACCCTTTCATAAATATATAGAGCTGTCAGTTAATTACGGAAGGGTTTAAAATAGCCCTTGCACAGCCTTGTTTTTCATCTTCTCTTTATTGAAAGATTATTTAGTTTTCATCGTGGGATTCTGCCTGAGGCTCTAAATGACCAAAATTGATATGCAGTTATTATATTCTTACAAATTACTTTGCCTGTTGAAGTTGAATATACCTTAATCGAACATTCATTACCATACATCAGGGTATCACTACACAGGATGTGCTAAAGTTCTTAGCTGAGGTAAAGCAGAGATGGTATACCACCATCCCTGGAGGTATTTAAAAGGCATTTGGACCTGGTTCTTAAGGACGTGGTTTAGTAGTTAGCTTATGGTGTTGGTCAAAGGTTGGACTGGATGATCTTGGGGGTCTCCTCCAACCTAAATCATTCTGTGATTCTGTAACTGGTGTCAGTTTCTCTCATTTATCCTGGAGATGTTTAAAACCAGCATATGGGGATGTGACAGCTCTCCAAATTCCGGTGACCTCCTTTAGGAACATGTGTACCATATAGAGCTGAGCCAGTGGAAGCAGGAAATGTTGATGGGAACAGGACCAAGGTGATGTTTGCACTGTCATGAAACTATTCTTCTCGTTTTTGTCTATGAGGATGTAAGGACTGGCTACTGCTGCTTCAGAGCAGCTTTCTGTCCAGTGTCACATCTCTCCATGCTGGCCATAAGTGAATGGCTAGACATCAGTGCAAATAGTATTACTGTTTTCTCCTAATACCTCTGGCCTTCTCAGTATTTTCATCTTGGAGGATTTTTCCTGCTTTCTGTGGGATGTCTACTTGCTCTTCCACTAATATTTCTATTTTTTTTCTAAATGTAAAAGGTTCTATATGATTTCCATGAAACAAGTAGCATCTTCTGCATGGATGCATTTATCCTTTATAGCTTGTCAAAAGAAAGCCCGTGGGATCCCCATGCTCAGGTTTTGAAGACAACTATTATAATTTGGAATATATATATATATATATATATATTTTTTTTTTTTTTTAATGCAGGAAAATGGAGTTCAGTTGTTGAGGTAAAGCACTTGTTGTGCACTACGTTCTGAGTCCTCCAGTGCAATCTCACAGTTCCCTGAGAGCTGTAACCCTTCAGTCTCTGGAAATGTGAGCAATGTGAGAGAAGTCTGTTTGGGGAAGGATAAAACACAAAAAGGTTTTATGACTAATGACATCATCTAGGGACTGTCTTGTTTGTGCAGGTTATGTTTCAGAGCAGTGGTTGCCTGGCACACTGTAGAATCTTATTAAGTGCTTTATTATAAGACAACAGTAATGTTGTGGAAGTGATGCCTAGCTTCTGTACTGCTTTCCCTCTGGGAGAAATTTGTTTTCAGCTCAGCTACTGAATCCGAAGCTTTACTATCATTGATTTGTTCTGCTTCAGTTTTAAATTGCTTAATTGTCTTGTGAAAATTTGCCTGGAATGAGAATGGGAGTGGTATCGAGTAACCATTTTCTGGATGACAATTTTAGAGATTTGCTCTTCATTTAAAGCTCTTTATTGGTCTCCAGGCTGATTAAGAATAGATGGATAGTATACTCCTTCTCATAAATACTTTTAAGATGTAACTTTTTTTTTTTTTTTTTTTTTTTTTTTTTTTTTTGTGTTGCTGGTGACAGTGTTTCACTTTGTGTATTTTCAGTTTCTCTATCTCTTACACCCTTTACTGGGTTTTTTGCTCCTTTTTTCCTCGAAGCCCATAGCATCGCAGTGTAAATATGTTAACAGATGCAATATATAGATCTAGTCTGTGAGTTAAGAAGACTCACATAAATAGGGATTTGCTAGATCAAGCTTTTGGTAGATCACCAAATTTTCAGTTTGATCAGATTACAAGAGGAGATTTAAATAACTTTTTTACAGTTTAGAAGAGTTAATAGGCACAGAGATTTCAAACCGAGTCTTTAGCTGGTATGAAGTGACATTGCAAGGTTGTGAGCTGACAGAAGAGTTGTGTGATTTAAGTAGCAGAGCTCTCAGCTCTGGCCTCCCAACTTGCAAGTTAAGAAATAAAACTGAGAGGGAATATTTACCAAGAGGTAGACATTGTAAGAGGAGCTAATAAATGGTAAAAATATGGTAAAATAAATGGAAAATTACTACAAACCTAAAGAGAATCCAGAAAGAAGCTTGCAAGAAATGGGCACTGCTGCAAAGGTGGACTTGAGCATGGAGTAGAAGCCCAAAACTAACATAGCAGTGGAGTTGCAAACAGTGTGTTTAGAGATGGCCACTGCAAAAGAAAATGCCCATTGCAGTCTCTCTAAAAGGATGGCTCCACAGAAACCATCTTCTGTAGAAAACAACAGAGATGAGATGTGCTGGGACCTGATACCAATGCCAATGGCCATAGTGGTGAAGGAGCTTCTGCACTCCTCCCACATGTGTGGCTGCTGGCAAGGAAAGCGATGTGATGGGAGGGACCCTGTCGTACACAGTTAATTGAATAAGCTGTTCATCTTCTAAGTGCTCATTTGAGCTAGGCTTAGTGACTCTCATGAGATGCACACATCACTAGCTATGAACATACTTAAGCAGCAGAGCACACAGAACCTCAGATTACCTCTTTCCCTTCTCTTGTACAATGCTATTTTTAATCCAGTGCCTTGCTCTGTATTAATCTTTTTCGACAAATTACTTCATCTTGTGTAAAGTCCCGTGCTCTGTCTGTGCATGCATATTTTAGCCTATTGCAGTCCCCTAGGAGCAGTAAGTGACACCTCATTTCCCATCACCTCTATTTCATGGGCCGGCTGATGAAGTGATTAGGTATCACAGGAAGCTGGTGCACAAATTCATCTGTCCATTTAAACCACTGAGCAGCTCTGGTGTCAGTGCAGCTTTGCAGAGTTATATCAGCTGACAGTACTATCCCCGAGAGTTCTGTGCGATTAATCATCAGAAGGATAATTATAGTAGTTATGTGGTAGTATAAGTACAAATACATTAGTGGAATTGACATCTTGGAAGGAGGATCCAGGGAACTAGAGATCTGTCAGCCTGACCTCCATGTCCAGAAAATTATGGAGAAGTTCATCTCACGTGGGCTCACATAGCAAGTGCAGGACAGGCAGGGGATCAGGTCCAGCCAGCACGGGTTCAGGAAAGGCAGGTCCTGCTTGACCAACCTGGTCTTGTTCTATGACCAGGTGACCCACCCAGTAGATGAGGGAAAGGCTGTGGATGTTGTCTGCCTGGACTTTAGTAAAGTCTTTGACACCATCTGCACAGCATTCTCCTAGAGAAGCTGGTAGCTCATGGCACAGAGAGGTGTGCTCTTTGGCGGGTTACAAATGGGCTGTACAGCTCAGAGGGTACTCATCAACAGTTAAATCCAGTTGGTGGATGCTAACCAGTGGTGTTCCCCAGGGCTGAGTAGTGGGGTCTGTCTTGTTCAGTATCTTCTTCAATGACCTAGATGAAGGGGATAGAGTGCTTCCTCTGCAAGTTTGCAGATGACACCAAGTTGTGTGGGAGTTGATCTGCTTGGGGGTAGGAATGCTTTGTAAAGAAGGACCTGAATCAGTGGACTGAGGGCAGTTGCATGAGGTTTAACAAGGCCAAGTGCCAGGTCCTGCATTTTGGTCATGACAACTGCAGGTAACATTGCAGGCTTGGGGAAGAGTGGCTGGAAAGCAGCCTGGTGGAAAAGGACCTAGGGGTGTCGGTTGACACCTGCCTAAATTGGACCAGCAGTGTGCCCAGGTGGACAAGAAGGCCAACAGCATCCTGGCTTTTATCAGGAATAGGGTGGCCAGCGGCAGGAGAAGGGAAGTGATTGTGCCCCTGTACTCTGCACTGGTGAGGCTGCTCCTGGGCAGTGTCCAGTTCTGGGCCCTCACTACAAGAAAGACTTTGAGCTGCTGGAGTGAGTTCAGAGAAGGGCAACCAAGCTGGTGAAGGGTCTGGAGAACAAGTCCTGTGAGGAAAGGCTGAGGGAACTGGGAATGTTTAGTTTGGAGAAGAGAAGGCTGAGAGGAGATGTTATCACTCTGTACAACTACCTGAAATGAGGTTGCTGGGAGGTGGGTGCTGGCCTCTTCTCTCATGAACAATGATAGGACCAGAGGAGATGCTGTGAAGTTACACCAAGGGAAGTCTAGCGTAGATATTAGGAAGAATTTCTTTACTGAAAGAGTAGTCAGGTGCTGGAATAGGCTGCCCAGGGTGCGGATTCACCATCCCTGGAAGTATTTAAAAACTGTGTAGATGAGGCACTTCAGGACATGCTGTAGTAGAATGGTGATATATATAAAAATATTTATATATATTGATTTTATTTTACTTGGGAGGTGGGGGGGGGAGGAGGATGTTGTCAGTTGGATGCAGTGAACTTAGAAGTCTTTTCCAACCATTACAAATCTGTGATCTCAGAGAAAATTGAGTGGATCACTGAGTCAGGATGGAGTACATCTATATACAAGGAGGTACAAGAGTCACAGAAGTGTTTCTGGACTGAGGAGATACATTTTCTATTGCAGTCAATGAGTACTACTTTCTCAGTCATGTATTTCTCTTAGATGCAGGACTTTTATAGAAGAAATTTTGTGTGACCCAAGAAATGCAACACATGAAAGCTCTCAGGTGCCTTTAGGTACGAATCATGAATCTATTCTGCTTACATAAAGTTCTTGGGAACAGAGCAGGCTAGGAGTGACATTTCTTCTCTATTATCATCCTAATTATGAGGTCAGTGAAGGTCATCCTGTGAATAGGATGGGCAGAATTTTGCTCTTCAATCAAGCCTACAACTGCAGTGCAGTTGGAGCATGTCCTAGTATGGTACTGGCCTGGAGGAGAACTCACTGGGAGCAGTGCTGTGCCCTGGGCTGTTGTGTGATCAGCTAGGCTCCAGACCTTCTCAGGGCCCTGGAGACACACATCTGGTTTCTACCACAGGCTCAAATTATGCCAACATGTCTGATTCCTGGCTGTGGCTGGAGCCTTCATGCTGGCAAGCTGTCGTGTTCCCCTCAGGAAAGGTCATGGCTTGTAAGGATGTGTGTTTCCATCAGAGACCTCTGACTTCATCTTCCTGCAGAAGATTGTCTTTTCTTTCTGAGCTTTTCAATGGCAAGTTGATGAAATAATGCATTAGTTTTATGAAGTATTTCCAAAATACAGTACAAGAGCGTGGGGGATTGGATGGGAGAACTCAAGTCTGTGTTGCCTTTCTGTAAGACATCTTATGTTTGAGGAGGCACCTTAAAGTTTATCAGTTTAGAATCACAAGCAGCAAGGAATTAGGTTAATTCTTGCATCGGTGTTATGTGTGCTACCCTTGAGAGGAGCAGAGCTGAATGCTTGATGGACTTTTGAGAGAGACAATCTGCTGTGAATACAAGTCAGAATGTAGAGCAGGCTCTGACACTAGTAAACACAAGCAGATCTCTGTGGATAATACGAGTTTTTTTTCTTTTTGATTTTTAGAATCAACCTTGTCCTATGTTAGGCAGCTGGAGGCAAGAGTAAGACAGCTGGAGGAGGAAAATCGCATGCTGCCCCAGGTGGGTGACTTCTGTTGGTGGGAACAGTAGCCAGCAGCTAGACAGTGATGCTTGAGTCTTCAGGCATGAGATAAACCCTGTATTATTTGTCATTTGACATAACTGCATTTGAACAGTCAGGCTGATCATTTGGATAATCAAAGGCACTCCCATCTGTTTGTTCATCTTGCTCATAATTGAGTGGGATATTTATTTAATACTATGAAAATGCTTTCATTAATTTTTCTCCTTTTCAGGTGTTGATAGCTAGCTAAAAAAAAAGTACGCTGGAATCTGCTACTTATGATTAATTTAAGGTTTGAAAATTACAGTGACTGACCCTTTACATTATGGTTTTATTCCAAGGGCTTTTTGTTATGACTATATCAAGTACTTTTTACAGTTAACCAAAATATTGTGCTTTAAAAATGCGAATGTTTTAAGGAATAATAATTGGGTTGGAATATTTTTAATATTTGGAGTAATATCTTAGATATATATTCAATACTGAGATTAAATCGAATACAAAAGCAAATAGAAAGTTGAAGATTTACCCAATATGTTTTTTTAAGTACAAAAAATTTTGAAGTTCGTTAAGAATGAATCAAAGGTGGCTGTGTTTTTTATGCGCACATGTACAAAACGGCGCATATTTCTTCTATATTTCATAAAGTAATCCTTAGGAAAACCCATAAATTCTCCAAATGAAGTTGCTCACTGGAAGAGAAAAGGAGCTGCATTTTGTTTAAATCAAACTCTATTTTAAATGAAAACATTGGTCTGAAGAAAAAGCCATGCTTTTTATTGAATGTAGTACTCTTACTTGAATGTAAAATCTAAACCAGCAGTGAAATGTAGTAAGAAGTAAAATCCACTGTCTCTGATTTATTAATTTGTGTAAGCCACGATTAGTTCCAAGTTAACAATTTCCTTTCCTAAGACAGATTTTAAGTAAAGTGTGGAGGTTTTTTCCTCATCTATAATATGACTGTTGGAAGGGCCTCTATAGTTTGTTGTTTTTTTTTTTTTTAGCTCTTGCAAGTTGACCATGAACAATTTATCTAACTTCTCTGTACCCTTCTTTTGTTGATCTGGAAAAGCAGGAGAGCAAGCATGGTTAACTGCCTGCCCATTAACAGGTATCCAATCTTCAAAAGAAAGGAAAAGGTTGTTCTTCAGTGATAAAGAATATTATTTTCTTGTCAAGAGTCGTGTTTAGGGCAAATATTAACAAATATGCCTGAAAAATAATGTGATTTATCTTGGGTCTGGAACAACACTGAGGGATAAATTGTGCATTCTTTGTGGGAAAAATCTTCAGAAGTGGCCGTACCTTATGTTCGCCTGGGGTTTGAGGTACTGAGGTGGAGACCCATGAAGGTGTTACAAGGTTTTGCCAAAGACTGGAACATTGAAGGAATGAAACTGAAAACATTTTAGATGGGGTGCTCTACCCAGAAAATAGTGCTTGTGAAAATGTAGCACCTAAGCCTGTAGCTGTTACAAAAGTAACTGTAGCAAAGTACACAGATTATGTGGCTTTGAAGGAGAAGAACTAGGTGAGCAAGCCTGCGAACTACTTTTCGGTTTTAAATTCATGGGTCAAAGCTTGCCTGATGTTTGATTTTGTTGGCACAAGGATCTGTAGTAGAGTTCTACAAAGAGATCCTAATATCTCTGGATGTTTTATTATAAGAAATGACGGCTGACAAGGGTTCATATTGCCTGGCATATCTTACTTAACTTTCCTCCTAAAGAAAGTCCTTACTTGGGGGAGAGGAAGGAAAATGCAGACACCAAGCTTCTTCTGACTTTGCATTTGATTACCTTGCCATTACATTTACATGAGATTGTTTGGGAGGTTTGTTCTTCCTGTGGGTAATGCCCTGAACGTGCTCTCAGCAGTGATCAGGTCCTTTCACAAGACAAGGATGCGGGATGGAAATTCATAAGCTCCTGGCACTGATTTGATTCCATTTAATGGGAGGAATGGGAGTTTGTGGGCATTAAGCCAACCTGAGTGCTTTTGACAAAGCAGTGGAAAATATACAATGAGCTCCACAACTGATGAAGGTTTCTGGCACAGCTCTTAATCAATTACAGTGTTATGCTTTAAAATTTCACCAGTGCCTTTTGCTTTTCACATAGAAGCTCTCTTAGGGGGTCCTGAAGCTCTGGGAGGGTTGGGTAGCTGTGGGGCAGCACTTAGTATGAGAGAGAGGATGACGCACACTTGTGAGATTCCTCTGCTAGGTCTTTACTGAAGAGTCCTTGCCTTGCTTTCTGAGGCTTTTTTAATCCCCACCTCCTCCTTTGCTTTTCTTGTTTTCCCTCTCTGCTTTCAATATCCTTTCTTTCCCTCCTTTTCTGCTTATGTGTCACTCATGAAAATGCACAGGCACATTTGTTGACACTCACTTCAGAGAAATCATTCCTTTCATCTGTCACTTAGGGGTGGATCTTTTCCAATTTCTTTTGCTTTGCTTTTCTCCCTCTGTACATAACAGTTTCTTTTCAAAACCCCACAGACCTCTAATGTAAAGGTTTTATTAATATTTAGAGAAAATGGTTTTAAGTGCTGACATTGCTGTTCAATTGGAATCTGAGTTTTAGTTCACCCTGCTGTACTGAAGGGCCTATTTGCCTGGGCAGATGCAGTACCACCACTGAGTCAATACTTTAGTTTGGTCAGGTAGTAGAAAAGGTATAAAAATGTGCATATTTAGGAATTATAAGAAGCCCTAGGTGGGTTGTAAGTTTGTTGTGTTGGTGAGAGCTGTAGTTAGCTGCTCAGTTGGTTTTCTTGGTTATTCTTTTGCCTTCTCTCAGATAGCATGTAACAAGATATGATCCAGACCCTTTCATTTTCTGGCCACAAATAGGATTTTTGTGCAAGGAGGAAGATACTTCCCAAGATTTATGGTATGCAGCTGGATCTTCAGTTGAGAATGCCAAACTGCACTGGCTGTGCCTGAGACAAGGGGTATTCAGCTTACCCTGGTCCTCTCAAACACTCATGTATGTAAGGGTACATGACAGCAGTGCAAAGAAGCAAAGGTATTTGTGCAAGAACATTTCTAGTTTGCTGGATGGATTTTAGGCCAGAGTAATTCCCCCATGGAGCAGGAAAGTTCTCTGCAGCACATGGACTTCGGCAGTACTGCTGCCTTCTGCTGCCTCAAAAATGTACACAAAACTACAGCATCACTGTGGATTGAGTTTTGCTGCTAAAAAAAACCCAAAACCTGAACACCATAGTATGGCCAGTGGTCTCACCAGGACAGTGTGTGTGCATGCTGTAATGAAGATAGACAACAAGAATTAAGAAAATATGTAGGGACCAAACAGTATAGATTCAGGTCCCAGTTTCAGCTTCCTGGGCTGTGACAGATCTCTTGTGTCAGGGTGTAACTTCAGCTAACTGAAACCAGGAGTGTCCTCCCAGGCTTGGTGTGGTGCATAACATCTATCTGTACCGTATGTCGAGGGAAGCAAGATCAGGATCTGGCACCCACGTCAGTTTACTGAAGATGTCCCTGAATGTTCATAAGGATAGTATTTCAGGGCTGAAACATTACGGAAATATGGACATCTGTCATGTAATGACAGTGAATGCATTTGCAAAAGATATTCTTGGCAAGCCACCCAATTTAAATTGCTTAAGTTTTTATTTGTTTTGTGGGAGGAGGGAGCAAGAGGCAGAGATGAAATATTGTCTGACATTTCCCCCTTCTAACTCTTTGTCCTTGTAACTAAGCTTTACCTTTTAATGAAAGGAAGTATTGCTAGGATGCTGCTTCCTGAGTGAACAAACTGCTGTGGATCAGTGGGGCCCGAGGCTGGATGTGGGGAGCCGAGCTCCCGTCGTCCCTGGAGTGCAGCACCGAAGCCATAAGGCAGGTGATGAGCTGTAATTCTGCTCCCTATCACATGGGCTTTTCTGCCTCTTGTTTCCTCATTCTTTCCTTTAAAACTCTTTTGGTCCTATTCCATTTCTTTTTGTTGTAAATCTTTAATGCCACTGTTGCTTCTTGCACTTTTAATTATTTTTTTTTTTTTTTTTTTTTTTCACCTTGGACAGCCTTTTCCAGTCCTGATATGTGTAAGTGTGAAATGGCAGGCATGACCCTTAGGCACACTATAGTTTACTTTCAAGTGCTTCCAATACTCCGTATCTCTTTCTTCCCCCTTCCATTAGATTATCACATTTTACTTCAACCCATTTCCAAATTTTCCAAAAACCTTTCTGCTGACATCTGTATTCTTTATTTTCACTCTGCATGGCATGAGTTTAGTTATAAATCTTACTAGAAGATGGGAACTGTGTGGTTAGTATTTTTTTTGTAAAATCTGTGTCACTCACAGTCCTATAATGTTTGTCTCTTCCCTTCCATAGTGTTTAGAAGAATAGAAAATTCTTCAACAAAAATGTAATTAAAACCCATTGAACAATGGGTTAACCTAATCATGTCATCAGATATTTGCTGAAAGTAAAACAACAGCATCTACCTACACTATTTTCACATGTGCTCTCATCCTCAGTTTTAATTGGTCATCAGCTTACAGCAGCTGAGGTTGTGACCAGAGTCTGTGCTGGGCTGTCCTAAGCACAGCGCTTTTCCCCTTGGTTAACATGGGCAGGCTGAATAGCAAGAGCTTACAGGTTTGATATTTCAAAGATACTAAGTCAGTAAAGAAATAGTTTACCAAAGTAAATGATGTTCAGGGAGAAGGACAAATTATTACTTTATTTTAATTGACATGAATGATCCCTAAAAAAATTGTGTAGTGTGCAATTAATCCAACACACCGACATATTGAAGCTTTCTATTTCTCCTCCTGTCTCCTGCCTGGCTGAGTGGAACAATCTGAGAAACACAGCCTGTGTTTTCTTTGAGCTTACGGGTTAATCGAGGGCTGGGGAAATCAGAAAAGCTTTGAAAATCAAGTAGTGATTGAACTGGCACAACAGCTGTCCCGCAGGAAGGGTAATGCCTCCCAGTGAACCACTTGGCTCTGGGATAAAAGGAGGCTGGAGACAAGGTCTTGTGTGTATTTGCTGAGGTAGGTCTCTGATGGTAAGTGAACAGAGCACTGCCCGGTGGATAGGGAAATCATGTTCTTTCAAAGTTTTGGTCAGGTGACTGCAAGTGTCCTCAGGACAGAGCTGAGCTGTGTTTTTTCCTCCTCAGCTATCCCTGCAGGCCATGGGGAGGTTGTGAGTCAGGCAGCAAGCAGCATGCTTCCTCTGTCGGAGCTGGCAGATGAAGTGCCACTGATTCAAACTGTGTAGTGTGCTTTGCACTACAGTGGTTTCTATTCATGACTGTCTTTATCAACAGCATCGATTGAAAGAATGATGTTTTCTGCTGGCTCAAGCAGCAAGGTTTGTGTTTAGTTGTCTCCATCAAAGGCTGTCCTGTTCTACCCAAGACTCTTCCATCTGACTGTGACCCAGTGCAAGGTTTGCCTCTGGTTCTATGGGAATGTGAGGGAGATGCTATATTTCAATTAATCTAATTTTTTGTTATGTGATCTTATGGGACTGAGTCAGATTTCCCATGCTTTACATTCACTAGATTTGCCTGCTGGCATCAGATATTTTGGATATATATATATATAAATGGATCTGTACACATAGTGACTGCACTCTCTTACCATTGTGGTAAAATGTACATGGAGTTTTTATGTGGCTTTTATCTGCTTCAGACAATGTGCTTTCTGCAGCAGTATAATCCACACATAGTACATGACAATATGTGAACTGTGCTGTAGCTTGGGCACAAAGGCTGGATGGGAGCAGTAGGGAAGGTTGGCAGCACAGGATGAGTAAAAAAGTACGTTATTTCTCCTATATTGATGTGCAACACAGTTTATTCAAAATTACTCGGGATGTTTAAAGTTAATAAGATTTCAGCATTGTGGAGCCATGACATCATCTCTTTCTGATTTCATTCCATTTCCAGAGCTTTGTTGTTGGATAACAAATGAAAAGAGCTGTCCAAAACATGTGGACACATGGGATGCTTGCTTTACGTGGCTGAATGCAAATGCTGTATGTAGAGCTAGAGAAGAGGAGAAAGGGAACAGGACTTCTCCCATCCCCAGCATCCTGCTCAGGACCCAGTTGCAATCTGGGTTGGGAAGCAGCAGGGAAGGGACTCAGTGCAGGGAAATTCAGGTCAAGTTTTGATGAAATGACAAACATTGCCGTGCTCCCCACTGGCAAGCAGCAGCGGTGATAGGTCTGAAAAGACCCTTTTTCTAGTCTTCTCAGCCACCTTGTTTTCAGACACCACTGCTTTGGCAAGGTGCCTTTTGCTCTTGTTTCACTTCACTCAGAAACTCATAGTATAGTCAGGAGTGCTGAAGTGCCTAAAGACTTACAGGACTTGCTGAGGAACAGGAGACACATGTTAATGCTGGTCTCCTCCCCATCTTGTCTATGATAAGAGGAAGACTAGGGAAAATTTGGGCCCATTCCAGAAGGAAATGGGAGAGCTGGTCACCCAAGATGTAGAGATGCTCAATGACTACTTTGCCTCTGTCTTCATGGGCAAGGACTCTGGTCATAACCTCCATGTTAGAGAAGCCAAAGGCAGGGACTGGGAAAAGGAAGATGCTCCCACTGTGGATGAAGAGCAGGTTCGAGACCACCTAAAGAACCTGAAGGTGAACAAGTCCATAGGACCTGATGGCATTCACCCACGGCTCCTAAAAGAATTGGCAAATGAAGTTGCAGAGCCACTGTCCATCATATTTGAAAAGTCATGGCAGTCTGGTGAAGTTCTTGCTGACTGGAAAAGGAGAAACATAACCCCTATTTTCAAAAAGTGGGAAAAAAAGACCCAAGGAACTACAGGCTAGTCATTCTCACCTCTATGCCTATCAAGATCATGGAGCAGATCCCGAAGACTCTGCTAAGGCAAGCAGATAACAAAGGCGTGATTCATGATACCCAACACAGGTTCACTAAGGGCAAGTTCTGCCTAATTTGGTGATCCTTTTATAATGGGGTCTCAGACTTGGTGGACAAAGGCAGAGCAACAGATGTCATCTACCTGGACCTGTGCAAAGCTTTCAACAGTGTCCTGCATGATGTTCTGATCTCTAACTCAGAATGATACAGATTTGATGGATGGATCATTCACTGGATAAGAAACTGGCTGGATGGTCACACCCAAAGAGTTGTGATCAGTGGCTCGGTGTCCAAATGCAGATGTGTGATGAGTGGTGTTCCTCAAGGGTTGGTACTCAGACCAGTGCTGTTTAACATCTTTGTTGGCAATGTGGACAGTGGAATTGAATGCAGCCTCAGCAAGTTTACTGACGACACCAAACTGTGTTGGGAAGTCAACACACTAGAGGGAAGGGATGCCACCCAGAGGGATCTTGATGTGCTTGAGAATTAGACTTGTGCATGAAGTTCATCAAGGCCAAGTGCAAGGTTCTGCACCTGGGTTGAGGCAATCCCATGGATGAATACAGAGTGGGAGGAGAAAGGATTGCAGACAGCCCTGAGGAGAAGGACTTGAGGGTAGTGGTGGACCAGAAGCTCAACATGAACTGTCAGTGTGTGCTTGCAGCTCATAAAGCCAAACCTGTCCCGGGCTGTATCAAAAGAAGCACAGACAGCCTGTGGAGGGAGGTGATTCTCCTCCTCTACTCTGCTCTTGTGAGACCCCACCTGGAGTACTGTGTCCAGTTCTGGAGTCCCCAGGATAAGAAGGACACAGAGCTCCTGGAACATGTCCAGAGGAGAGCCACTAAAATGCTCAGAGGGCTGGAGCAGCTCCCCTATGAGAGAGGCTAAAGAAGTTGGGGTTGTTCAGCCTGGAGAAAAGGAGGCTCTGAGGTGACCTTGTAGCAACCTTCCAATACCTGAAGGGACCCTAGAAGAAAGCTGAGGTGGGGCTTTTAATATGGGTGTGCAGTGAGAGGACAAAGGGAAATGGTTTAAAACTTGAAGAGGGGAGATTTAGATTAGAGATTAGGAAGAAATTCTTTCCTGTGAGGATGGCGAGACCCTGGCAGAGGTTGCCCAAGGAAGCTGTGGCTGCCCCCTCCATGGAAGTGTTCAGGTCCAGGTTGGATGGGACTTGAGCAACCTGGTCTAGCAGAAGGTGTCCCTGCCCATGCAGGGGGTTGGAACTAGATGATCTTTAAGGTCCCTTCCAACTCTAGCCATTCTATCTACTGGAATAAGCTTCTTCCAAAGAAGCCCTTGTACTGCCTTTGTAGAGTGAACTCTTCTGCCATGAGAAGTCTCTGAGCTGAAGTAATGGGGCTCCAAGCCTGCAAAACCTGACTTGTTTTTTTAAGAAAAGTTTATGTCTTTTATCAAGGGCAGAGAGAGAAGGAAGGTATCCACAAGTGAAATACTAATTTTCTGTTTCCTACCGACATGTGTTGGGAATGCTGTCTGCTTGAAGTAGTTTCTTCACAAGAAGTTTGTCATTCTCATGAAAGATAGAAATGCATTGGGAACAAAACAGCAGAAACATGGGGAGGACACCTGCCTGGTCGGAGGTCTGAACTTGGACAATTGGCAGGACTTTTCCATTTTCTTATATTCAGGAGGCTTTAGATGAATGGTCTGTAGTATTTTTTCCAGCGTTTTGATAGCAGTAGTTATTTGTTAGCATTCAAAATGGACCAAAATCTTTGTTGGCACTTGAGTCAGTAAAGAAACAGAATACTTTGACTTATGAAAAGACCAAGCTGACTGAGGAAATTTATTCTAAATCAGAGTGGCTCCAATCTGCTTTATTACCCCTTTTCCTTCCTCTTACATTTCCTTTCCCAAAGTATAGCATTAACTTTGCCCAGTCACAAACAGATCTATAAATCCTTCCCAAATTGGCTTCTCACTTGGCAGGAAAGCAGCACTGGAAAGAGAGTTTGTGCACCAAATGGGGTTTAATATTTAGACTCAAGGTAACTTTTCCAGGGGCTGAGCATATGCAGCATTCTAATTTTTTTTTCTTTTAATTTTATTTTATTTGGGAAGTGGGTCGAGTGTATGAGCTTCAGTCCTTCAGGCTGGGTGTAGACAGTTGCTGGGATCAAGTCTAACATGTTCAGTAGCAGCAAGGATCCTCTGTGGGGTGCTCCTTTGGAGCTGCCCTGAGCCGTGCAGCTTCGGGTACAGAGGCCTGGGGCATATCCTGGACAGTCATGCACAGAATATGAACTTGCATTGGGCTGGGGTACTTGTCAGTTTAACATTCTCAGGCAGACTGTATCTGTGAAGTTCAGCCTCCTGTCATCTGTCCGTGCCCTTTTTCTCCCACATCCTCCTTCATCTTTCCTATTGTTTAGATTATAGAGAACCCAAGAAGATTGCAACATGCTGTGTGCTTGCTCAGCAGGGCAGATCAGTGCACATCCAAGCACTGATTCTGATCAGAGGCTCTTTCCACTGTCATCATGTTTCCTTCAGAAATGCATTTCCCACATATTCCAGCAAGTATTACTGAACATTTCTTAATGTTTTCTACAGTATTTCTTCCTCTGTAAGAAAGGAACCTCTCCTCTCTTAATCATTGATTTCGTTTTTCTTTGTATTTATCTTTTTTTTTTTTTTTTTTTTTTTTTAACAAAATTCTGCATAAAGAATGACAATGAAGAGCAGGTCAGGTCAAAAGCACCTCAGCAGTGCCTATTTGGGCCATCACTGTTGGTGCAGCTATCACATTGCTGTCTGTGGATGCAGCAGGGGTATTTTTAGCACTCTTCTGAAGCTGGCTGCTTACTAAGGTTACTTCAGCATTGCAGTTGCTCCAGGAGACACTTTACAGCCTGCAAAGTTTGAGGTGACTGAGCTGTACGAGTCTAAGTAGCTTGCACTTGTTTGGCAGTGTCCTGCAGGACCCTTTCAGGTGTTTGCTGGGAGGAAAAAGCCCTTGAGGTTGTCAATGTTGGGTATCAATTGACATCTCACAGGTGAGCAGGGCGACATGCCCTTGCATCAAGGCATCCAGAGGCAGGGAAGGAGTGAGCTGGCAGCCTGGAGATTGCTGCTCCTTCCCTGGCTGGCTGGGGCTGAGCTTGCAAAACCTTGCAGCAATGTTTTGTTGAAACAAAACAAGTTCTTTTGAAGGAAAAGCTTTCAGAATTGTTGGGATAAAATCAGTCTTTCTCAAAACCTTCCTCTGAGCTGAAATTGTCTCTTTGAACCTGAGAGCACATCTGTAAGACAATGTACATACATAAGGAGTTTTATTACTGCATCCTGATTTTTCCAGACAAGATACCCTCGAGGGTCAGAATGTTGGCGTGACACTCAGCAGTGTAGCACTTCAACTACTTCACGTAGACCTCGCTTGCTGTGGCACTGAAAGAGGGGGACATTGGAGTGAAAAATGCCTGCAGTGCGTCAGAGTTTTTTTAAAAAATTACAAAACTGACATCTGTTTTAATTAGTTACCAACCCTTTTCTTTTAATAAATAGTTTTTAATTTTTTGCGAAGGATCCCATTAGGATGCCAGGAGGGGCGGAGGGGAGTTACTGCTCTGCAAACGAGCCAGCTAGCATCAGTGGACATGGCTCGGCCTCTCAGCAGTCTGACTCAGTGGTAAATGCTCTGAAGGTAACGCTCCTCCGGTACAGTCCATGCAAAACGTTGTGTCTGTTACTCAACACGTGTTGTTATTGTGCTGGCAACATTCCTGTGGACACCACTGGGATGTTACTGTCATGAATGGGATTGTTTTTCTGTTTGTCGCTCATCACATCTGTGGACTGTGTGTTCTTTGGCCCTTGCAATGGGGTTGATACCAGCTGTAGCTGCTCTCCAGATTATGTACCCTTGTACAGTTTTGCTTTGAAGCTGAAAGTGGTGTTTTTCTGAATAAGGAGGTCTTTCTACTTCATCTAGGATGCGTATTTGTTCTCCAGTGGAATATAATGGATTCCGGTTAACCCATGCAGAGAGAAATACTTAAAAGCAAATATAAAGCCGATGCACGTGGTATGTTCATAATAAAAATAGCAGAACTGTGGGCTGAAGACCACGTGTCATGATCCCAAGGTCAGTGTTGAAACTTCTATGAGAGCAGATGTGATTTACTCTGAAATCAGGGTTGGATTGCAGAGAGCTGTGTTGCATTGATAAACAACAATTGACACAAGCTATCAGAGGGGCAAATCTGCAAGTTCTTACCTATGTCAAGACTGAAACTGTTGGGATTAATGAAACTTAGAAAGCTTTTACAAGATGCAATTGTTGATCAGGTTGTCTGAATCAACAAATGACTGAGTTCCCTGTCCCATGGCAGGATGGGCATCAGTTGTGTCTATGCTCCTCTGGAGAGAATTAAAAAATGACCTGAGTAAAGACTGTGGTCTTTGTATTCCTGTCTCATTACACTAGCCCTGCCATGAGTGTTTTACAGTCATCTTCTTTTCTAATACTTCAGTCATTAGCTAAACTGCTTGAATATTCTTTCAGTTAAGTGGGTCTCATTCCCCACTGATACAGATGTTGTGGAGACATCCTGGTTACTTGGAAGGAGGTGGGTTTGCACTTCTTCATGGGAGAACTGGAAGGGACCTCTGTAGACATTTGTTCTGTTATTTGGCTTCTTGGAGTTGCATGGTAAGAGCTCAGTAGTGCTCTTGTCTTGTCTGGACATCTGAGTTCATGGGCAGAGTAATTATCTTCCACATGACTGGGTGACCTTGACTTCTCCTCTGTGAAGCCTGAGGAAATAGGTTTGTGCAAGTGAACTGTGCACAAATTGCAGCAATCAGATCCCTTCCTGTAACACAACACCCAGGCATAGGGCTTCGTCGCATCCACCTTGCCTGTTTCACTGCCTTCTGACTGGGGGAAGCAGCAGCAGAGTGCTTGAGTCCCTCTCCTTGTGCACACAACTGAAAGTCCCCTCTCTGGTGGCCACTCTTACCATGTCCCCATGGGCTGCACTCTGCCCAGGAGCACACGAGCCACATCCTTGTCCAGCAGAGGTGTGACAAATCACCGTTCCTGGCTGCTGAGGAGTGCCGGGTCAGCAATGCTCCATGTCCTGTGTGCATGTTCCATGTGTTCCACCTGCTGTTGGCTAGAAAATAAAGCTATGCCAAGAGATTTTGTCAAGAAATCATGCATAATTATTAAAAAAAAAAAAAAAAAAAAGCCTTTTGTGCTTCTCTTAAAATACCCATTGGCAAAGATGCTTCACTGAATGCAATGTTTGACTTCATGTTTTTTGACAACCTGTAATAGTTGGTTGGTGGAAGTGAAATATTTGAAGAATGGGTCATACCTTTTTTGCTGAAATGGATTAATAAGAAATACACAGAAATGAGCTCAATATGATGTGAAAACTCAGCTTTTAGTTTGCTAGGAGGTGTTGCAGCAGGCAGAAATAGATATAAATGATACTGGTGTATTTGAAATGGTGAGTGAGCTGTCAGCTAAACAGAGTGCCCAACCATCCTCAGCCAGGGAGGAGAGCCTGCTGTTTCCTAGAGTGAAGCATGTGGGTTTGATCCTACCATGCTTGGGAGCACAGAGCTCACACCTGAATCTATTAGCAGAATCTGACACAGGAGAATGAACAAGCCCACGTCAGGAGCCTGCTTTTCTGTACAAACTGGGCAATTTGGAATTCTGGCAAAAAAGAGATAGTCTTTTTTACAAAACTTCAGAGAATTACCTGTGAAACTCCCACTGCTGGAGACAGTAGGGAAAGACAAGGAAGAGCTTTGCCATGCAGCTGGTCTGATAAAGGCTCTTCCATGGACTCATCTGTTCTGCAGAGTGGTTGTAAGAAGAAATTGCTGCATGTGTCTCCACACATGGGCCTTGGTAATCTTCCCCACACTGCCAGTGGTTGTGGAATTATTCCCCATGTGCGAGTGACATCGCTTTAGGCTACCACTAGGATTTAGTAGTAGTTATTTTATATGGCTGGATGTATTTGTTTCTTTTTTCAATTTACCTGTGACCAAACCACATGCTTGTGTATGGAGGAATGCATATTGCACATTGATTGGCTTTTCAGACCAGGTTTTCTAATTTTGGAATGATGATCATTATCTAGTCTGACTGTCTGAATAACCAAGGCTTACCAGCAAAATGTGCATTGGGTTTTCCTATCCCGAGCTCAGTGTCACCTGATGGGTTCTCCACTCTGCCATCTACAAATTAAAGTGAGGTATGCTTTAATTGAAGGCAAGGCCTGAGGCTATGTATAAGAGTTGAAGCAGACAAGTAAGTGTTCTGTGGTACCCAGGTCAGGCAAGAAGATTTAATGATCTCTCCTGCCTCAAAATCCAGAGCACTGCAATCAGTCTAATTATCTGGAATTGGTCAGTTATATATCTATGCTTACACTCAGGAAAGACCCATGAAAACTTAAATACACTGCTGCTTTTATTCATTGCAGTTCAAATCAAATTTGAAAAATGAATTATTTTTTTTTTAAGATATCCTTGTTTTGGAAGCTCAGGAAAATACGAATCATCAGGATATTAAAAACACGTACCCCTGCCTTGGTGAGGCAGAAAAGATGTGGTTGGAGAAATGTACAGTCTAAGTTCAAGGTGTTTACTTTTGTATTCCATGTTGGGCCTGGAAGTACCTGAACTTCAAAGCATTTTCTGTTTAGGAGCTAACATTATTGAAGATTTTATATGGAAATTGTCAATTACTGTTTCTGTAATGCAATTCCTGTTTTATTAGGAACACTACAATTTTAATATATTTTAATTTGTTTATTATAAATAATAAATATATAAATATATTTATCAATTTAAACATGTATACAATATTTTTATTAGTTTTTTAATTTTAATCTAACATTTTAAATGTTGGTCAGTATTGATCAGAAAAAAATCTATGTTTGATAATATATGTATGGTATAAAATATGACTCAGCTGACTTGGATTTATCCTATGTAAGAATAAAATTTGGCTAGTATCATAAAGTTTGGCAGCCTCAGTTTCCCCATCAGTATAATGGCACCTATATATTTTCTTGCCTACTCTATTGCTTTGCAATTCATGGATAAAAAAGCAGTTTCTAGCTAATACATATTTAATAGTAATACATAAAGTTCTTGTGATGTAAGTAATGCTGCTTCTAAAATGCAAATGTACTAAATGTGACCTTAGCAACTCATTGTTGTAAATCCCAAATACATACTTGTATTCTGCCGTGTCTCTTGGTTCCCAGACATTCTGCTGGCACTGAAGTGCTACCTTTTCTTCTGACTTTTCTGATCTATGTCTGATTTGACTTTTGTTATATTAGGCTTTTTAAATAGTTGATTCATTCCCTTCTGGTTTTACTTTTTCTTACATCATCTAGTCCATGTTAAAAGTACTGTGGTTTTGTGCTAAACTAATGATAATGTTTCTTTTCTTTTGCATTTTCATTGCAGTTCCTTCCAGTTTGTAGCTCGCTCTTTCACTGCAGCTTTATTTCCTGTGGGTGTTTTAAGTGAAACATTTGCTACAGAATTAATTTTCCTGTAAAAACAGTGGAATGATGTTAAGTTTCATTATATGACATAGTCTTAATTGGTCTTGAAATGCAGTTTGTATGTGTAGCTCATGTTGTATGAACTTTATGTTGTTACATAATCAAGTTGATATTTTACCACAGATGTGCATATGATATTGGTACCACCCCATAAACAACGTATCTGAGAATGTTTTTGCTTTTTATTTGAACTTTCGTGCCCTAGGGGAATGTAACAATATGTAGCGGGAGGATTAGAGGTAGTAGTGAGTATGGAGCTATTTTTAAAGGATAAGAATGTTTGGGTTAAGTCTGAATGTTTGGTCTTCATGATTTTCCTCAGGCTACTGGTAAGTTTTTTTCACAGGGCTGTAGCATGCTCACATGGGCTGGGAGCCAAAGGGAAGATGGGGCACACCGTAAGGGACTGGTGGGGTCCCTCCCCCCCAAGAGATCTCCATGCGTCTTCCATGCTGTACATGAAGCAATATTGGGCCTGAAATGCTGCCCCAGGAGACACAGCTGGAACCTGCTGTTATAGTTCAGGTTTCTGCCTGGCTTCCAGGGAGATTTCTTCATCTTTTCACTTTGGTGTGTTGGAAGTAAGCTAGAAATTAATTGCCATGATTGTACTGTGAACTTCATAGCTGTCCTTTATTCAGTCAAGGTTGCTGCTGAGATTTTGAATGAATTTTTTGGTGCTGGGCTTTTTAATCTGTAATAACTATTTAAAACACATTCAGGAATGTATAAGCACTACATTTTTCTCTTGGGCGCTTGTAAATGCAAAGTAATTCTATTAATGCTGCTTATGACAAGTTTGTGTTGAACTAGTGAACTGAAAAAAATCAGCCCTACGTGCAGATCCAAAGTGCACATACAGCACAGAGAGCCAAATAGGTACGTGTGCAGAGCACAGCAATATGTGCACTATCATGATTGTGCAAAGAACTGCCACCACAACAAGAGAGTTGGAAGCTACAGTCTGATAAACCTAACCTGTATCATCCTGTGTTTCCAAAAAGAAGGGACATAAAATTACTGTGATGCCTTCGAGGCTCAAGCACTGTATGCACATGCAAAAGTAGTTGCTGATAAGTATTTCTTCGTTTCCCACCCATAAAAATGGCAGGAGACTATTCCTTTTGACCCTACCTTGTCAATTCTGCTTAGGATGTCAGCTTCCAAGGGCTGTCTTGTGTGCCTTAGTGCCTTCCTAGCAATCGGGGATCATTTATTCAGCTGGAAATAAAGTGTCACCTTTAACTTTATTATTGTGTCAGCATTATCTGCTTGGTAAATTTTGTCTAATGTTTATTGACGAGAAGAATTGTTGAAAGGCATTTGTTGGTACAATGTGCCCTCTCAGAAAAGCTGTCCATAAGGCATTTCTTTTTGCTAATATTAAGTTTGGAAAATCATTGATCAAATGTTGGATAGAAATGCCTGTCATATCAAATTCTGCCCTCTACCATTTCCAATGGCTCTGCCATAGACAGCTGACTCAGGAAATTTCACTGAAACCCCATTTTTCATGCTTTCACCATGGCACAGTATTTGACAATACAGCAAAGTTAGCTGAAACAGATGCATATTTTTATGATCATAACTTCATTCCGCCTGTTTTCTTTGTGATTTCATGTTCTGGTAATATGGAAAGTTTGCAGGGTTTGGGTTATATCCACCCATTAGTGGATATAACCTTTAAAGGGCTTTAATTTGTTTGGCCCTGTGTAGTACGACTGTAGTCTTACTGCATCCAGTCTAGGACTATTTCTGGTTTTCATGTTTATACTTGGGTTTTCTTCAGAAAAGGCTCAAAGGAACTGGGTTATTTTTACCATCTCTTTTGCAGAATAACAGAAGGACCTTGGGGTCATTCTGCCTTTGCTCATCAGCTGTAGGATCTGGGCTGGGTGTTGTCTCTTCAGGATGTTGACTTCCCAAGATCCAGCTGCTTTGTGTTTATTCAGTCCCAGCTGATGCTATCTCTGTTCCTGGGTTTTAGGCCCTGTTAAAATACAAATAATAAATAATAACTAAGGAAAAGGGTTTTTGCCTTTCTTGACAGTCATATTGCTCTTTGTCCAGAGATGAGTGGGTTAGTAGCAGTTATACTTTAGCTGGCTGCTAGTTGACTATTATGAAAAAGAAATAATCCCCACTTGCAATACACAGTATGGAGGTAATCACCACTCTTGTTTCTGGTGGCTCCTGGAAGAGAAGCCTGGTGATAGAACACAAGCTGCTCATTCTTCTGCTTACACTTGGTTAATTGTTGGTATAACTTCTCTGCATTTTTAATTCTGTAATTGTAACATAGATGTTATGCACTCATGAATGCAAGTAGATGTGAGTATGAGGAAGGAAACCTTTATAATGTATAGTCCACACAGGGACAAATTTGCTCACTTCTGCTAAATTGTAGATTTTGCTTTGGTTGAACAAAACACACAAGCATGTATAGAACAGTGACATACACAATTCCTCTGATCTCAAGGAAGAACAAATAAAAGAAAACAAACACTTCTAATGCCTTGTTTGCTTTTAAGAGAACAAGTAAATTATTTGAAAAAGGGGAGAACTGGTTTGTGCTGTTTAAACTAGCAGTGTTTAGACTCCTCTGGACTGAGCTTTGTGCTTTTGAATTGCATTCTGCAAGAGATCTGGTTTGGGAAATAGTTGAGCAAAGTTTTGGTTGAGGCTTGTAACTGTCCCAGTCTTGTATTGGAAGCACAGAACATCCTGGTGATGCACGTGCTAGTTCATTTGTGTCTGTTTTTAATCATTTTTACCTAGAAGCATGTGCTTTTTGTGTTCAGAAGGAATGTTGTATTCCCTGAGAAACAGTCTCTACTCCTGTTGTGTGTCCTTCTCCTGTGTCCTTACCTGTGCTGCATGCTCTGCTTAAGGAACGTGTAGCTTTTTCAGATGCATGTCTATATGAATGCCACTACATCCTAGCTGGTGATAATGAGATCTCTTTCCATCCTTCCTTTTAGGTTGTGTGGAGGAAACTTGGAGATGCTGCAGGGTCGTGCCCTGGAATTAGACAACATTTGTCGGGAAATCAATATAAAGGACCTATGTAAAAGGCCCTGAGCAAGTCCTCTCTCTGAAGATAAAGTGTTTGAACTGCCCATGAGACAGAAAGAACTGATTGTGCCCACTGCGACTTCTCAGCTGACGATGGGATATCTGTATGCACTACACAAGACTTTGTTGGAAACCAGTGGAGATTCTGCACAGAGGTCTTTCAGAGGAGCCCTGTGGTCAATGTTCCTGAATACTGCTGTTTTGGTACACTGGCTAGTGAAATGCTGCTGCTGCATCGTCACTTCAACAAACCACACTTAGAAACACTGAGGTATTTTCATCCTAACTAAAATAGAATTAGGATTCTGCAGGAGTTACAATGAAATAAGTTTTATTTTGCTTAGTTACATAAATCTCTAGGTTCTAGTCTGAATGAATTTTCCACTGGATTTAACAGAGGTTTTTCACCAGACTGGAGAGACATTGATAAACTGTGCCTTTGGTGTCTGCGGTTTTGAGAAAGTCACTTCTTGGTTACTCACACTTCAATCTGTAAAATATTGGTTAATGGTGCTTAGGCAATTTCCAGATGATTTTTTTGCTTTGGTAGAATACCTGCCTTTGGAGGTGCTAGAAGACCATAAAGTCTCCCAACCAGCCAGTAGTGTAGCATAACTACAGTACTTGTAGTGAAACAAAATTTCTTTCTAAATGAAAGTAAAGCCAGCTTTCTTTTCCATTCACTTTGATGCACATCTTCTGAAGATGTGTATAATGTGCGCAGCCCTTTAATGAACAGACTAAGGTATCACCATTGCAAGTCTCAAATCAGAATTTCCATCAGAGTTGGTTTTTGGAAAGTATTTTCCAATTGTCAGGATGCTAATTTCTACTGTTTAATTTAGAGACATGCTGGTGTATTTAAAAAGAGCCTATAAGGATCTAAAAGATTGCACTGCATTATAAAAAAAAGCTTTTCTCGCTACTGTAGCGTTCTTTAAAAAAAAAAAAAAGTTTTATTATACTCGGAGCATGTCTTTCATTACTATGAGGCAGAAAGCTCTTGTTCAGATTGCCTGAGATTTGACCAGACAGCACCCTAGCTGTGCTTAGTTTATTTTTATCTATGTGTATGATACTAGTTGTGTGTATTGAACTGCAATGATAGGTATTTTGTGTATATCTAAAAGCAATGATAGTTTCATGTATGAATGTGCAACAGGCTTGTGACTGAATACTGTTGCTTAACTTTTTACTGTAGCTAAGCATAAAAAAGACTAATAAAAGTTTAAAAAAATAGGAATGCAACAATTCCTGGGTTTCTGGTTTGTTCTTGGTTATTAAGATTTTAGCTCAAGTCAGAACCTCTGTTTTCTCTGAGCTTGCAACATGCTGTATTTGTGGGCTATTTGCAGTGGAATGTAGCTCGGTCACTGTATAACCTTTTGTTATATAGGAGTATCATGTAAAGCTGCTAATTGTCTTCAGAAAAAGTGTGTTACTTTGCAAAAGTATTTATAATGGTTTCTGTTGTTATTTTTACCTGGCACCGTTTGACATAAGGCCTCTAATCCAGCATTGCTTTCTCAGGCTAAACTCCTGTTCACCCTGTCTCCTTGAGTTGGAAATGCAGAACCCTGCCTTCCATTTTGAAATGTTGCACTCTTGCATAATTCTTATATATTAGCCAATCAGTTGTCTGTTATCGTTACATGTTGTTTTCTCCCATACTTATTGTTTGCATAGTTAAATTGTTGTATTCCTATATATCTATATATATGTATGAAAAAATGTAAAACTTGTACTTGTGCCTGCAGTATGTATGTGCAGGGGCTGATCTGAGGGACGCTGGTCTTTTGACACTACACTTGTGTAAATTTTGATACTGTATTAAAACTATTTTTTTACAGTTCTGTATACGATTGAGTATCAAGTATCTGTGTCCATCTTAGCAATGGTAATAAATTATAGAATCTCACTGTTGTTTGCTCTTCTTTAATGACTGAATCTGCAAGGCACCTGGGCTCACATGCATTTTCTTTGAAGGAGCTGTTTGAAACGTTTCCTGCTTGGCTGAGAAATTAGCTGCATGTTGGGAATTTTTTTTTTCACTTTCTTTCCAGGTGTCAAAAATCCCAATATGGGGACTCACTTATCTCTTTCATGCTAACTGATGCACCTACTGTATGTATTTATATATTGGCAGCAGGGCACCATGGGGCAGCTCCAGATGGCCACCAGTCACATGCCCTGTGTGAGGAGCATGAAGTCCCCAGTTGTGCTGCAAGGGCAGCCCTAGGTCACTGTGCAGCATCCTTCCTCTCCCTTTCTTGCAGAGTGCAGCTTTGAGGCAAGGAGAAGAAAATGTGGAGCTCCTGGAGCTGTCTTTGCTTCGGTAAGAGTTGCTGGGATGTTCTTGGAACTGGAGGAGGCTGGTTATGTCTCACTGTGTGTTGGTCACCTCTTGTGCCCATCACATCACTGCCCCAGGACCAGGCTCCCTTATCCCTTTGTGGGCTGTGTGTGTAAGGGGAATGTGCAGCAGAAGGGCTGCCTGGTACTACTTCTTGTGCCAGGGAGCAGAAAACTTGCACTAAATTTTCTGGGGAGAAAAAATTACTTAGTACAATCATATCTTGAAATTTATAAATCCTGTGGGGGCACCTAAAAATACAGCTTACTAAGAGGAGGGAGTGAGCAATGTGTGGAGAAGAGGGTCAGTGCTCTGGAGGGGTGCTGTAGCCTGCTGATAGGTCTCTGCACTAATGAATAAAGATTGCTGTAGCAGTTACAAACCTTCATCTCATCTGTCTTGCTCTCTGCCTACACAGTTAGGTGCTTTTCAGTCAAATGTAATCACACCAAGCCTCATAGACTCCTTATTCAGTTGTTTTTAGCTTAATTCTGCTTCAGTCAAAAAATTGTACATGGTGTTATGGGGCTATTCCCAGCGTCTGAGTTCAGCATGAATGAGCTGTAAAATTCACTATGCAAGTTAATTCTAAATAGCACTTGCATTAGCAGGTGTAGTGACGGGATTTTGTATTTTAGAGAGGAGAAAAGCTGCTTTGCCTAAGAGTTAGAAGGTGAAGAATGGCAGTTTGCTTTTCAATGAGGTTTCAGTAGAGCCCTTTCCTCAAAGGTTGCTGTTGATGGACATGTTTATGAGGATGGCATGAAGCCAGCGTGCCCTGTTTTACATTTTGAGCACATCCAGCCCAAACAGCCTCTGTGGGATGGAGACAACACATGGCCCTCTGCTCCTCCATGCTGCCTGAACCTCCAAACACCCCCCCAAGCTATCTGTGCTTCTGTTAGGTGGCTCCCCAACAAATACCACTCTTGCCAGGGCACTGGTTTGTTGAATTCTTTATCTGTTTTCAGAAAAAGTCCTAGGGTGGTGTGAATTCTTCATATGGATCTTACCAGTTCGATACAGATGAGAGTGGTTCAGCCATTTTTTTTCCCGTCTTTGAGGTAGGGGAAAAAAATTGATTAGGCTGTCCTTTATTGTGTTACTACAGAACACAGTAGCAAATGCAGCTGCTGGGTATAGAATGCCAAGACCTACTTACATCTTCACACTTGTGTTTTCCAGGCTCAGGTGAACCACATACACAGCCATGAGCGTCCTCAAGCCAGCAACTAGCTCTGCAACTCCAAAAACCTGAAGGTAAGAAGAGGTGATTTGACAGCAGCTCTGCCTGGATTTCATACATAGAGGTTCAGTATTATTTAATCACCCAGTTGGGTTGCCTTGTGATTATGGTACTTGCTAGCCCATGCAGTCAGGCCCAAAACTGATCACAAGATAGTGTTTGCCAGAGCTGACAACTCCCATCTGATATGTCCAGTATGGGAAGTAAAGGGGAAGTAGAAACCACAAAAGGAGGAAAGAGCAAGTAATCTTGTTGGTGGGAACCTCTCCTCCTCTTTGTGACTCCAGACTCTTCATGGGTTTTTATGTCCCAGAAATAGAAGGTGTGGCTGAGATTTTCAAAATGTGAAAACTTTATTAATTAGAAAACTTACAAATACTCATCGTGAATGATGAAAAATAAATAAAACCATAGCATCATCAGAGATTGATATGAGGTCTTTGCTGGCCGTGCTGGAGTGGTTCTTTTCATGCAACTGGCTGGTGAAGAGGAAGCCCAGGGATTTTGTTACGTGCTTCCATCTGAAACAGCTTCCTAAACACCTGGTTCAAACAGAAGTGCCAAAATCATAATAATTAATTATTTAATATGTTTCTTAAAACATTATAATTACTCCCCATTTGAATAAGAATTTGGTTTAAGGATCTCTTCATTGGAGTGGCTATGGCCCTGAAGTTTGAGGTTTTACCCCCCTACTGTGAATAGGTTGAAGTTCATTTTTATAATACTTTATTTTAAAGTCTTCAGATGAAAAAGTAAAGGAAAAGAAAGATGTTTGGAACCCATCCCCAGAGTCAGGAAAGAAAGAGGACAAAGGAAGAGGTTTGTGGACCTATCCTGCCAGCATCCAAGCTTCAAGTGAATCTTGTGCAGTGCTGCTGTGACTAGTGGTGCAACCCATTTGCTGTGCAGCTTACCTGTGTGCATGGCAATTACAAGGGACTTAGAGAAAGGCTGTGTAAGAAAGAAGGTGCTTTAATATTTTCACATACAATTTCAGAGATTATAATTTTTTTTAGCATTACTCTTGGTAAATGCCAGAGAACAGGGCTGGCTTATGAGCAGTAGCGTTCCCTGGGCCTGAAGACCTCAGCTGGAGAGCAGGAGGAGGCACATTTTTTTTCAAGAAGCTTTGAGAGTCCCTAGTGACATGAGGACATTTTGGCTCAGGTGAATGCACTGAGCCCTGATAAACCATAGCATCACTCCTGGCTTAAGCGTAAAGGTCAGACAGTGAAAGAAAAACACTGAATTTTTGAGGTGGCCTTTCAAAAGCGGATCCAGTTTGTTGTCAGAGTGGTGGGAATTGGCCTGAACATCAGTCTGTGGCACGGAGCTGTCAGGCTGCTCTGTTTTCACAGGCATTAGACTTCATAAGAGAGGAAACACACAATCTAAAAATACTTCATTTTTCACTCTCTGCTGAAGGGGAAGTGTTCACAGCCTGCTGCATGTGCCCACTTAGAAAGCCCCAGAGCCCACCCTACACAATCTTTAAAATCCCAGGAAAAGAACACCATTAAACATGGAAACGTTTCCATGGGAACTGTTCCTTGACTCCTGCTAATAAAATAGACACAAATGGTAGCAGGTCCCAATTTCTGCACAAAACCACAAAAGGTGAACACTACAAAGGGAACCACTAAAGAGCAGCAGTGTAAATCAACGAAATGGGTAAATTAGGTACATGCGTGCATGCCTCCCCACGAAAAAGTCTCAAGCATATAAACAAAGCCCTTGGGGAGGAAAAAAAAAGATCATTTTAATTATAGCACATTCAGCCACCATAAACCCCATGGACTATGTGAAATCAGGTTTGTTCTTCTGATACGCAGCAGGAAACCCTGTAGCTGATCAAACATGTTGAAGGAGGCTGTCTTGCTAATTGCTGCTCCTAGCTGAGCCAAAGCAAACTATTTAGACAAAGAAGAGAATTCACTTTTTATTTAGGATTAATGATGAAATAGCATGTCTGGATGGGCTTCACAATAACACTACATTTCCTCTGGGGAGGGGGGGGGGAAACCCAAACCAATAAAAAACCAAAAAAACCACCATGGCTTAATTCAGTAAAATAATTGGAGAATTAACCCCTTGCTTCAGGCACCCCAGCATGTGCTTACAATTAAGTGCAGGATGAATGATGTCTTGAATAAGGCCTTTCCTTCAATCACTGCAGATAATGAAATTCATTTTAAAGGCTTCTTTACAATCATTCTTGTATGATGTTACACGGATGTTAAAGCAATGCATTCTTTTCTTTCTCTTGTGATTTTCATTCTTCTTCTAGTTTCTGGTTTGTTTTTTTGTTTCGTTTGGGTTGGGGGTTTTATTATTATTTTAGTTTTTAAGATTGTTATGGCAATTTTGAAGCATCCCTTTGGCTTTCTCTCCCTAAAGATCATGGAGTTTTGTGCTGGGTATTTTGGGGCTTGGATGCACTACTTGACACTCTCTGGAGGTTTTATTTTCCTCCTATGCTTTTCCCTTGCAGCATGCAAGTGGTGTCTCAGAGTGGCTTAGATGAATATTAGCATTTCTGGCCAAGGGCAAAGAAAACCTAAGTGGCAGGGGTGAAGCTCTGATACTGAGTACCAGAAATGAGTTCTTCTCAGACATGATTAACCACACTTGGACAGCATGACTGGAGTCACTGATGTTCAGGCCAGGTTATTGTGTGTCCCAACAGAAAAGGGGAGCAATGCTCACTAAGTAAGTGCAGCCTAGTTTGTGGGAAGTGGATGAAAAGATGGAGCAAGGACTGAATAGGTTGAAGACTTCTTCTTACTGTTGTGTAACAGGTCCAAGTGATTACTCTAGGCTTATTTTCTTTTATATCAAGCTTTGAATACGCATAACTGCAAAAACTGCTTCTTGGAGCTCCCTGCTCTGCGTGGAGCTATCTAGAAAGATAAATCTTCCATAGCATGGGAAGAAGTCTTCTCTCCAAGGGAAAAGACGTCATGAATATGCCTCTACATCTCAGGCTTTGTGATTCAGTTTCTGTCTCGCTGAACGATCCTCTCTGCCCTTGCTTGGCTGCCTCCTGGCACCCCTGTCCATCAGCTCCCTGAAGAAATATTAATGTTGGTGTGCCCAGTGTCATCCTTCTGCACCAGAGCACTGTGCTTTGCTGGCAGGACTGCTGGCAGGCTTGAATAGCCAATAGGTCTCCGAGACTGGAAGGTGAACATATGTTAGATGCCTTTGCAGCTGAAAACACTTTGTGTGTGTGTGTTTGTTAAAAAAAAAAAAAAAAAAAAAAAAAAAAAAAAAAAAAAAAAAAAAAGACACATCGTAGCTATGAAGCCTTTCATAATGGTTCATAAATTAAGAGCTGCTACTGAACATATGCACATTATAGTAACAGAATCATATATATTGTTAGTTTCCTTGTTGTTGGGATCAATCTGTAGCATGGTACAGCCTCCCTTTTGCTCAGGTGCTCACATGTGCTCTGTGGGTCTCCATGCAGGTCCCCACATGTGCACAGGCTTTGTCTGAAGGCCACTAAAACAAGTCAAATTGCTTATTTGTATATAGGCATTCTGTGGCATCTTGGAGGAGTGATTTCAAAGTAAAACATAGTCCTTTGGGATGGTCTGCAACCCACAGTCAGGTATATCTTAAACAAAATGAAAGATTTTGCCTCCCAGAGTTGAATTATAGGTAGAAATTTTGTTAAAATGTTTGTCTTAACTGTTCTGCTAATAATTTTTAAAGAGGGAGAAAATGTAAAATAATGATAAACGATTAAACCTTGTCTCCATAAATGCCATTAAGAACTTTAAAAGAAAAATTTGATAGATGGTGAAGGCAGTATACTCTGAGATGGCATGACTAGAAGAGCAAAGCTACATAATTGGCACATTACTGTTTGTTCCCTTACAGGGTGATATCCACTTTATATCAGAAGGTGCCGCATACCATCAAGAAAGGTCATCAGGTCCCCATGACTGGAACAAATCCTTTCTACGTCCCATAAGAAGAGACCATTAACTTGTCCCTAGAGCAAGGGTTCCACATGTCAAATCAGAGCTGCCACTATCCCTTGCCTGCTTGGAAAGGGCTCAATGCACCGCCTGTGGTTTGCAGCTATGTGCTTAGCTGGGCAGAGAGGGAGAAAGGCAGGAAGGCACCAGTATATTACTCTAATCATAAATTATGCCGTATCATAGAATCGGCTGGGTTGGAAGGGACCTCAGAGATCATCAGGTCCAACCCTTGACCACTACCGCTGCAGTTACCAGCCCATGGCACTGAGTGCCACATCCAGTCTCTTTTTAAATATCTCCAGGGACGGAGAATCCACTACTTCCCTGGGCAGCCCATTCCAATGTCTGATCACCCCCTCCGTAAAGAAATTCTTTCTAATATCCAACCTAAACTTCCCCTGGCACAACTTAAGTCCATGCCCTCTTGTCTTGTTGAAAGTTGCCTGGGAGAAGAGCCCAACCCCCCCCTGGCTCCAGCCTCCTTTCAGGGAGTTGTAGAGAGCGATGAGGTCTCCCCTGAGCCTCCTCTTCTCCAGGCTGAACACCCCCAGCTCCCTCAGCCTCTCCTCACAGGACTTGTGCTGCAGTCCCTTCACCAGCCTGGTTGCCCTCCTTTGGACCTGCTCCAGGACCTCAATCTCCTTCCTGAGCTGAGGGGCCCAGAACTGGACACAGGACTCGAGCTGTGGCCTCACCAGGGCTGAGTACAGGGGCAGAATCACTTCCCTGGACCTGCTGGCCACGCTGTTCCATGTATGGTACCTGGAGTTCAGTCTCTAAATTCTGCAGTGACCCCAATAGCAGGTGGCTGCAGCTGAGCTGCCCGCCAGAGCGGGTCTGGCTGCTGATCAGACAGCGGGGCCTGACTGCGTGTGACGGCAGAGGAAAGGCCTCAGGCACCTGAGAGCCTGGACAAGCCGCTTGTGAAGAGGTGAACTGTTACCACGGTTTAATCAGGCTTTGGAAAAAATACTGGAACGAATCACAAGTAAACAGGATAGAAGTGGCCTGTAGTCGTCTCCAGGGGAAGCTGTTGCTGTTGTTGCCATGACAGGTGCCAGAAGGGAGCTTCATGGACCAGACTCTTGTGCTGGACCATACCAGATGTGCTGGGGTTCACCCCTGTACCTGGGCCACCCCTTACCAGCCACAGCATTACCCTGTGTTTGATCCAGTTGGATCATCACAGTGAAAATGTTTTCCTTATGTCTGCCTAGAATTTCCTGTATTTCCATCTGTCTCTCATCCTTTCACTGGGAACCTCTGGGGAGAGACACATACCTTGTGCTCCAGCTCCAAGCCATCCTGGTGGCCTTCATGGATTCATTCCAGTATGTCTGGGTTCATCTGGGTAGCTCAAAACTGGACCCAGCACCCCAGATGTCTCACCAGTGCTAACCTGAGAGGAAGAATCACCTTCCTCAGTCCAATTTTATAAGCCCTCTGTTATATCATGACAACAAAGGCAACGTTAGTACCCTGACAGAATGGAAACTACAGGAATATTCATATACAGCATCCATAATCCATATGTGGTTCTGTGAAGTAATAACTTCACCGTGCCCAGCAAAATGTTTCTGCAAGCGCTAATGGAAAATTGAGATTGATGTAAAGGCAGATATGTGCCAGCAGTGTGCAATAAGCATGCAGCTTTAAAGTATCTTTGGAGAAATTTCTGAATTAAAAAAAGATAAAGCAGTTGCCTCAACAAAATCAACCCCCCCACCCCAAAAGAGATTAAAAAAAGCATAAAAAAAAGGATACTCAGACTATCCACGTAGCTTTCCTTGGCCTTTTGAAGCAGTTCCTTTTCTCAAGTGAAAGGTCCGTGTGACCATACGCTTGACTTCTCTGCTAATATCCCTGTTGTAGCAGGAAGAAGGAACAATAGAGAGAAGCTGTTTTTTGATAACATTCAAGTGATCTGGTCTTCTTCTGAGTGGTGCTGAGCCTGGTGCAGGTAAGGGAATATTTTTGATCTTGGTGATACAATTGACTCTGAGCATCCTTCAGTGATGCTTACATGCCAGTTGAAAATCCCCTTTGCTTTGGTCCTGTGTTGATGAGAAAGAGACTGAGGGACTTGTTCCTGCCCATGTCTCCAGCCTGGGGAGCTCTTAGGAGACCGTGAGAACTTTTGCTTCCCAGGATCTGCCCTGTTGGGGTGGAGGCTTTGTGGTTTTGTGACCAGCTGGCTGTGTCAGGATGGCTTCGTGCCTGGTAACTGTCTCATTGCTCGTCACCTTGGGACATACCCTGACATGCCAGCTCCGGTCTGGTTTTCTCTCTTGTGCTTTTATGTCAGAAGCGGAGAGAAGAGCAAGGCTGTGTCTTCTTGCCCTCCCCCTCTGGTCTCGCAGGACTGGTTCTCATATTTTTTCCTCACAGCTCACTGCTGGGCACCATTTTGCCTGTTCTTAAACCCATTCCCCCCGAGGTGCCTGGGGCCAGGCTGAGGGGCTGGGCTGTGCCCTGTGGTGGGGGGGCCAGAACTGGCCGGAACTGGCCAGAACCATCCGGAACCAGTCAGGCGCAGCGGGAGCAGCTCTCGACCCTCTTCACAGCCCAGCCCATGCCCACCACAAGGCAAGTACTCGTGATGTATATTAAAAATCCCACTTTTTCTCCCTAAAGGCTGGTGGAATCTCACAACAAGCTTTGCACTTTTCAGGTGGGCTGAAGGACCTCCCCATGCCCACAAAGACAGACCAAATGCTGGGTATATGCCCGGCTCCGTAGCACCCAGCCAGTGTTGTAGTCAGACCCAGCTCCTCCCTCCCCAAACTTTCCCCCTTTCTGGGTATTTCTCCAAGATGGCGAGACTTCTGTAACTTCTCCAAGATGGAGACTTCTGTAACTTTGTGTGTGTGAGGGCAAAATCTCATCCCTCCAACAGCCCCCAGGCCCATTCTCACCCCCCCTTCCAATAGAGCTGTGCAAATCTGAAAGGAAAAAAAAATAATTTTGAGATTTCCTGTCATTTCATGTAATAGAGGTAAAAGAGTATTTCCTAGTGCCTGTAGTTAATTGTGTGTGCTCAGCTGCCATCGTTATCAAAGACTGAGGAAAAAATCATGAATGCGTATTATAAAAAACTTATTCCAGATCATATTTACTGCATTTTACTTTCCTGTCATTATACCAACTACATTAACAATGTAGTTCTTAAATCAGAGTGATTGCAAGAGGGAAAGGTACTTAGTCTCATTATCCCATGCTATTCATTTGGATGGGGAGAAAATATTAGTCAGACTGTGGGCTTTTTTCCTAGTAATAATTAAATATATTTCCTAACAGGTTTCTGACTGAACTATTAATGATAGTTGTAATTCCTATTTCAGACATTATTAGGCTCTGATTTCTGGTGACTTGAACAAGAGAGAACCTAAATTATATAAATTAAGGGATGATACTAGAAGAGAGCTGTATAAAGCAATCAAAAATAACACTCTGGCTTGGTCTAAGTTTTCACTCTTTACAGAGAAATAAAGGTGACCAAAGGGCAGGAAAAGTATGACTGCAATGCTAAAGTCTCAGCTGAACTATAACTGCACACAAAACTATTTTTTTTAATTCTGTCTTTAATTATCTGAGCAACCAGTCATACAATATTTAAATCCACCAGGAAAGGTAGCGCTGGTTTAGCTGGGTGATTATTCACTTAAAAGAAAGCACCTGATTTCCCTTCTCAATTCTGTTGCTGCTTTATAGATACAGTTCTGTTAACCAGGATTTCATGGATATAAATGACTGGAAAATTATCTCAAAATTATGCATTTTCTGATTCTGGTGTGTCTTTTGCTCTTTCCTGAGGAGTAGGTAAATTCAATGGAAATTGTCAAATGTAGTAGCTAATATGGCTTCAAGTGCAATTTAACCTTGCCAGTCTTTTCTTGTACTGCAAACAGCTGAAACAGTTTTAATCTGGAAGCAAGGGTTATCAAAACTGTTGGAATCACAAGTGACCATCATTTGTCACTATTGGTAAATCACCATCATTAGCAGCTTCTGGGCATGGCCTGAGGCCCAGGAAGGGCAACAGAGATTGTAAACCTTTAACTATGGTAAAAATGGTAATTCCTGTTGAAAGGAAGTGAGAGAGGTATTCCAATAGAAGAGGAATACACCAGGTAATCTCCCGAACTAATGCCATTTGATACACCTCTACTGTAAGTGAATTTTCCCCCTCTGTATCTGCTAGGAAAATTTGGTCCATAAACAGTAAAAATCTGATTGTTGTGATCATAAATTGTTGTATTTTGCAGGTGCTCTTACTCTTATAAATAGCTATCGTAGAGCTTAGTAGAACAATTAGATATTTATGTAAAGGATGATGGCTGTGGTACAAGACAAACCATACAATTCTTGGTGAATTACAACAAAATTTAGCTACCTTGTGACAAAAAAATACATGGCATGGAGTGCAGTGAGCTATACTTAGCAATTAAAAATAATCTTAAAGGAGTTTTAAAAAATGTTTTCCTTATTTTGAAGCTTAGATTTTCAAAGGGCTTGAGGAAATTTACAGGATCTATCAGATATCTCCCAGCCCTGTTCCCTCCTGTGTAATTTATGCAGCTCAGAACATCTCAAGGGAGTGGAGATATACCAGTGATAGTTTTACATGAATAAGGCAGCAGCCCGGATGAGGTTGTTCCTCTGCTCATGAGAACTGAAATTCATTTCATGTTGGTCTATGAATCACTGGATGGTTTGCTGAAACTTCTTGTTAGAGGGGAATCTGTCAGATGGGGTGTGTTAATGCCTTGAGGGATAATCCTGTGAACGTGATCAGTGACAGAACTATGTAAATTTTTAGTAGAGATGAGTAAGTCCATATGGGGTTTACTCTGGGTTTGTGGAGCCTGGTATTAAAACACACACCTACTCATTTGGTCTTACCTTTGTGTTTGTCTTAGTATGTGATGTGGTGTCATTTTCTGTGGTACCAACAGGGGCTTGTGCAAGTCCCTGATGGCTTTTCCTTGGGAACACTGCTCAGAAAAATACTGCTTTTAGAACTCTGCTTCTAAACCTGGGGGAAGGAACCTCTAGTCTTCTACTGACTTCATCCTTGTTCTTTCAAAGTAATTTCAGAAAATAAACCCAGATCCCAAGCAGCCTTATTAACACTTATTTTTAATGCTTTTTTCCTCTGTTTTAAAAAATTCCAACAGGTGCCTGTTGGTTTGTTTTTGTTTTATCTTAAACAATGCAAAATATTTATTTAGTTGAAGTAAGGCCTTCATTTGTCTGAGATACGCATTTAGTTTGCACATTACTGCTGTGCACAGAAACATTTGCTGCTGATTAGAGGGGTACAGATCAGTTTATAAAGCAAAAGCGCCTGTACAAACAGATTTTTCCCCTTTGCCTTCTGGTCTTTCTTCCTGACTTCAGTTTTCCAGGTGCAAAATAGTCTTCACTCAGAGAAAAGACCATCTGCTTTTTGTTGGTGCTCAGAGGAATAAAACTTTGCAGATGAGAGCTTATTTCAGTCCTTTTCCTTTCCTGCCTTGATGCTGGAGTTGGTTTTGTGGCTGTGCCAAGAAAATTGGCAGAGTCTGCTGGGCCTTGCAATATTGTGCTGATCTATGACCTCCATCCTTTTGTCCTGTAGGATTATCTGTTTATTTTGTGTATGAATTTCAGTCTGCCAGAGAAATACCATTTATCCTGCAGATGGTGACAATAAAGACGTTGTGTTATGTGATGCTTTAGCTGTTAAGTCAAAGGCACTGCTTCCCAGATAATTCCTTTGCCTGGGCTTCCCCTCTCAAAGCAAAGCTGGGGGACAGAGAAAAATAATGCACGGAAGGGGAAAATTCTCTGGATGCCTTTGCTATTTCTACTTCAGTGGGCATTGTGAAAATCCTTGTGATGTAATTGAAGGGGTGATTTTGATCGATGCATGCAGTGCATCCCTCCAAATCTGAAGATATATACATGTGTTCCCCTCCCAACCATGGAGCTTGTGGCAACAAAAACAAGTTTCCCTCAAAACTCAGTGATGCTCATGTGTGACAAGGGGAATGAATAAAAGCTAAAATTTCGGTATGAAGCAGTTCACAGTTCTGCAATACAGAGTGCCAGTGTAAAAATGGCACTTCCCTGGTTTTGCAGTGTCGAATTACTTGCCTTTGGAACAGGAGAGCTGCTGTCAATGGGCTGTAAGCCTGGCCTACTCCTCTGACACCCCTTTCTTGAACAGGAATGCTGCTTCTGGTGGCTGTGGTTCTGCACCAAGAGGAGCCACACACCCAGGTGTTGTCATGGCTCCAGTTTGCTGGACTGTCACCTCCATCCTCAGCACAAACAAAGTGAGTAGCAATTTCTGAAACTCTTGAGCAGATTTCCATGTGCAAAAGCAGTTCCCAGTTGGAGGAGGGCAAGGAGACCCCTCCCTGGGGCCGAGTGCCCCCGTGCATCTGCAAGTGGTATGTGCCAAAGTCCCTCAGTAACTAACATGCTTTAAAAATATATATATTTAATTTAAAAGAATACAGATTCTTATCTCATAGCTTGTGCAGAATAGCAGTTGCTTGCACAAATAGATTTTTACCTTCTCCAAGATTCACTATTAATTTGATTGTGGCAGAGGGTTTAATAAATTACAGGAGACATGAGTAAAGAGGAGAGTCCAACCTTTCAACAAAGCACAAAGGAATCATCTTGATATGGAACATTTTCTTTTTCCTCTAATGAATGTACAATATTTTTCTCCATTACTAGCTGTTGCCTGTGGAAATGAAAATATAGGGGCTGGCAACCAAGGCCTTTGAAATGAGGAAATACTAGTACATAAAACCCTTTGCACTAAAATATTAGACTTGTCCAGAAGATAAATGGCCATGTTTTTTAGTAGCAGTAGGAGAGTGATGGTTTGCTATCAGCCCTCATATCCCATGCAGTGCATTGCCTGTGGACTAAGGGCTTGATAGATGCTCTCAACCATCCTGGCGTAGAATGAAGATTTTGTGTTTCACACTAAAATGGGAAAAAAAAAAAAAAAAGCAGAATTGTTTATTAATTTGCTGAGTGTGCATGTTAATACTACTGCAAATTTGTATGGCTCAATCAACTTCAGGATCCTATGGTCCTTAGAGGACTAATGCTACATGCTGCAGGTCTTGTGCCTGCTTACTCCAGAGGAGCTGATACATTTTTTAAAAGTCTATATTTAAAGTTTGAATAATTTTAACAAGAATCTCTGCTTGGGGCCCGTAGAGTGGGCAGCTCAGCCACATGTGAGCTTGGGAGCAGCAGCATTCAAAGAAGCAGATGGGCCCATGGTTTACATTTGCCTTGAATCTTGCATAATCCATGGTGAGGTACAACACACACGGTCTCTATAACTCATTTCTGCTCAGATGTCAGTCCTGCCCCTGTGTGTTGCATGAGATGAGGACATGCCCTGGCACCAGCCTGTTCCCATCCTCACACAGTCTTTTCTTTCCATTGTATGGAGGAGACACACCAGCTGCATTACAGTTGGTGTGTCAGTGCTTTCTTAGGGGTGTAATTAAAGTATTTGTGGCATTACTTTCACAGTAGCTGCAGGTTAGTGTGCATGGGAACAGCTGGTGTGATGTTGCTTTGTCTGAATCCCAGAGGGTTATCACCAGGCAGGATTGCCAGCATACTTGACCTTAAAGTGAATATTGCTGAACATGTTACAAAATATTAAAAGTGAATTTACCAAACTAATATTGTAGGACAAGGAATAAGTAACTATTGGGTTTACCTGCCCTCAGCCTGTGTAGCCATTTAAAGCTGATGATGCAAGCACAAGTTGTTAAACAATTTTAAGCAGACCCATTTGAACCTTGTAGAACTAACATTTAATGAAGTGAAACACGGATCAATGGTAAATTTTGTGCAGTGGCTTGGTTGTATTGATTGCAAGGTTCAAAGACTTTCAAGTATGGAACTGTTAAACATCTGTAATGTTAGGGTTGAAAGGATATTTGGCAAATGCTAACAAGGTGGAAAAGGCAGCATGGCTTTGTTTGTTTCCTGCTTTCAAATAATCTGCAGCTTTGCAGACAGTGGGAAGGAATGGGAACTGGTTGGTCACACAGGAGATGCTCCTGGATCAGTTTTATTAGGTTGTAAAGGACTTCTCTGCTGGTGCAGTGGTGGCTCTCACATGATGCTGGCACTGTGCAACACTTGCCTTTTGCTTCCCGAGGTGATTTTGGCCTTACAGGTGTGCATGCACTGGGACAAGGGCTGAACTTGATCTGAGCATGGCAGACCATGCACAGGGTCTGGGCCCTGCAGCACAGCCCCTCCGTGCTTTGTGGATGTGGCAGTGTGGATGGTCATGTCGGGTGGCCTCAGGGCAAGGACCTTCTGGAGATGGCATCTGCCACAGTTGCTGAATGGTAAAGCAGATGAGCGTATAATTTAGCTGTTCTTGGCTTTGGCACACTAAAATCTGGATCCTGGCTCTAGTCTGTTCCCCTCGTGAGAGGTCTGTAATTTGTAACCACTCAAGGATGCCGGCAGCTTTTTCCCTGCTAGGCAGATATGTGCCTTGTTCTGCAGTCTCAGCCAAATTGTGCACCCCCTCCTGCCCAGCAGCGGGGTGGAAATGGGGAAGATGGATGATCAGGCAGACAGTAATGCAAAAATACAATCAATACAGTTCAGCCAGTTTTAATCTCATCTAGTAATAACTCTGTATCTGTCCATCTCCCATATACATGGCATGTGTTACATCATTGAACAGTGCTCACTTGCAAATCAGAACACAGTGATGCAATATATTCTGTATAAATATGTTTAGACACATCAGAAATGCACCCCTTTCCATTCAAGTGGTGTCTGTATGCACAGAAACAAAACCAACCAGCTTCCATGGCAAGTAGAGCAGAGCAGTGCTTTAGGCAAATAACAAGGGCTGGGTGCTGTGTTGGACCCTGACACTTCTTGCTCCTGATACTTGGTCAGGTGACAGGCATGCACTTAACACCTGGGTATAAAAGACTCTAATTTAATAAAACAGCAGCTACCTCTCCTGCTTAAATTCTGACAACAGCAATTAAAAGCATAGCAGTGCACCAGGGAGCTGCTAAATACAGTATGGCCTGAAGCTAGAAACTTATGTTTTCTGGATATTTTTGTTGTGATATCTTTCCCCCATTTCCCCCTTATGGATCTTGCAGGAGAAATAAAGGTCAAATGAGCAAAACACGGTGGAACATGAGGAAAAAGAGGGATTCCTAACTCTTCCAGCAAAGCATAAAGAACAGAATTAGAAATAAGGGAAGTCCATATGGAAATAAAGGACGGTTAGTTAATTCAAAACAAGTTTTTGGTAGCTTCTAGTAGGCAAAACTCCTGCCAATTCTAGGATAAGGAGGAGAAAGCAATGCTGAACTTAGAAAGTGCCAGAGCTTGAGAGCAGCAGAATGCTGGCCCAGCACTCGGAGCTCAGAGCTGGGTGATTCTGCTGAAGCTAACCTGCAACAAGCATCCTCTGGCTGGGGCCATAGTGTTCTGAGACATTGTAGCTACTGTGTAAGAAATACTGCCTTTAGAGAATTATTTTCCTTTAGGAAATGCATAAAGAATGAGAGCTTTAATTCTTGAATGTCTTAATTCAAAATGATCTGTTGTCACTGCTGCAGTGACACAAATTTTCCTTGTGCATATTATATTATTTATTTCGTGGAGGCTGAATGAAGGAGAGAGCTCACTCTCTCTCTGTGGTATGCAAAAATTTATGGATGGTTTGGCACTTGATTTAACAGCTTACACTTTTAAAGACTTGACATATTGTTTGTATTACCTAAATAGATATATGCTATTTCTGGGAGCTGTTGCTACTGCTGGGCTTTTATAACAATCTTTATATACAGTTTCATTTTTAGCATGCAAGAGGTCACAGAATTTTGCTAACTCAAAATACCTGACACTGACAAGAGAAAAAAAATTAATTAAATAAAAAAGGGGTCAGTATTGTACAGGCTGATTATTTTTATAAATAGTGCCGACAGTCAATATCTGATGGTTTATTGAACTTAATGAAACTCCTAGTAGCCAAACGTGTATTTTGAAGAAGGCATTTGACCTTGGGCATCTCTCCTGATGGGGGGATGCTGCCTGCTGCATCAGTGGTTCAAAATCAATAACCTCCAGCACTGTCCTGTGAGGGCTCTCTTATTTAAGGGTGATATTGTAAAACATGATGATATTCTGCTGACGGATGGCTCAATACTTATATCCCTGTGGGAAAAGGTGGGCAGTGTTATGTGGTGACTCTGAAAGTGCACTGATAATGAATGAGGAAAAAAACTGCTGGGGATGCCATTTTATCCATTTAGTGCTTAGATCTGTTGCCCTTGTGTCAACCTTTACCTTCACAGCCCATGGGGAACCAGAGGGAAACCTGTTTGTCTGTTGTAATTCACAAATTTCATTAGATTGTTAGGGCTGTGAAATTAAGGTAATTTCCATCTTTTAATAATGTTAGCAGAGTGAAGGCCTCTGTGTGCAGAAGTGGCTCTTGTCTGTCTTATACAGAAAACTGAGGATGTAGCCCAAGTCACACTTTTAGGGCTGGATGGACATTTTATAATGTTGTCTGTAAATAGATAGGTGGTGAACACCAGAGAGGCAGAAGTACAATCTGGTGCATGAGCAAAGTGGGATAAACTATCAGTGACTGCATTTATTTTATGACTTGCAAGAGAGCTTCAAGCTAGCAAAAGTGCCTTCCTATAAGGGTTGAAGCAAATATTAAAATATCTTTTTAAGATGAAAAGAAATTCACTTTAGATAAAAATCCATTTAAGATAAAAAGAAATGACACTTAGTTCATGTTAGCAGATGTACATTGGTACAGAGGTGGTTGAGTTGCAAAAGGCCCTTTCTGTGCCTTAAAGGTTGAAAGCTCCAGACGTGCTGAGATACTGCACATAGAGGAGAGTCAGTACCTGGTGTTCTTTTGATGTTGTTGGCACTGTTCATAGCTGAGATTGAACATGGATTTTCTAGGGTCCTGGCTTTGGAACTGGGATGCATACCAAAGTTGAGATGCTGTGTAAACTTAATATGAAATAGTTTGACAAATCTACTTATGCCAAAGAGCTGCTCTGTGATTCGGGTTTTAAAATTTACAGCCTTTCAGAAGTATAATACTGTTACTTCTGTACAAGCAGGTCTATAATGGCTGCAAATGTCCATCTCTCTGAACAGGCTCCTGTGTCTTTAGCTTGATGCAGACTGACAGCAAGAAAAGCAATAAATGCAAGTATACAAATAGATGTGTAATTGCAAATTTTTAAAATAACTTTTTTATTAACATCTTTTAAATGCTTTATGTACTAAAGGGCTTAGTGGGTCTCACCATAATACACAGAGTGATGAATTCAAATGAGAAAAAACAGTCATGCAGACAGGCTTTACAGCTAATGATCTAGATGCATAAAATATGCTCTGCCTCACTATGGTATTCTTGTCATCTGACATTTTTGTAAATTCCCATGGAATTTATTTTGCATTAACTTTTGGTAGTGCTGATAGAGTTTATGAATTATTGCCTCTTTGTCTTGAGACCTGAACTAATTCTTTGTGCAAATTTTTGAGTTTCTTTTGCATGTTTCTGAATTCTGCATGTTATCAAGAGCATTGCACATCAAAAAGGTTATCCCAGCAGCATAGGCAGTAGACTACACAGTAAATAGCATTCCTACACCACTGCAGGTTAAGTTGTCACTCATAACCAAAGAAAATAGTCCTGTAAATCCCATTTTTTCCACTACTATGTCTAAGAAGTTTGTTGTCTGTTTCGGTCCCTTGTACAGTACCTGTGCAATCTGCTTTTAACTGGACCTTGACCAATGGAACTGGTTGCCTAATCTCAAGGAACCTCATTGGCACACTTGTAGATGGTGAGTGTAGGGACTTTCTGATGATCAGTAGGTGCCTTCTGGGTGCTTTAGTCATTCAAAAGAAAATTTTCATGCCTGAAGAAGAATCAAGTCTCTTTTGCTCTTGTATGTGCCTTAAGTAATCTCTTCTTTAGAGCACGTTTTTGGTAACTATAAATTCTTCTAGACCTGCCCACATGTTTCTCAGGACATGGGTATGTAAACAGAGCCAGTGTCCATTGATTTCAGATGTTTGATATAAATAAGTGCACTGGTGTGCTGAAGTAAGAGCACAAGCTATACATGGCATATGTAAAACCCTGACACCCTCTCCAACCTGAACAATAAGTGCTGCTGGGAAAATACTTTGAAAGGGAAATCCCCTTAGTAAAGCCAACTATGTGGTTTTCTTCAGTGAGCTTTGAGATTGTTTGAATATGTGCCTGTCTTAACATGTGCAGAGCACCTCCCACCATTCTCTACCTGCAACCTCAGTAAATTCATTTAGCAGGAGCACTTTATTTCCCTTGATCAATCAAAAAGCATTTTTTGCTCTCTGGCTTCTGAAGTCATCCTTTTTACAGAAAAAGTTTGCTACCCTGAAAGAAAACAAGCAGAATAAAGCAGGAGTTGCTAAAGAGGTAAATGACAGCCTCAGCCTTAAACCCTGCACTTGCAATTTATTTGAAGAAAATGTTCAGGGAGTGCGAAGACAGGACATCTGTTTCATGTTATTCCCAAAGCAACCTGCTTATTCAGCCGCAGTCATCTCCACCTGCTCCTCTAATGAGCTCAGCTCTCACAGTATTCCCCATTCACCCCTTCAAACCTGGACAGAGCTATCCGAAGCACTGCCTAAAATTTAGCATAGGGTGAACCCTCCACATGTGTAATGGTGTAGTCTTTTTAGCTCCCACATGAGTGGAGTTGTGATGGCTAAATTAGGCATGACTGTGCATGGTCCTAATGTAGGTTGTTGTATGTAAAATTAGAGCAGTCTTGAGGCTGGTGAGGAGTTTGAGCTCTCTTTTCAAGAGAGAATTTTTTTGGGGGATCCTTTTCTAATTCAATCCTGGTGTTTGACATTTACAATCAACTCATTATGCAAACTAAGGAACAGCAGAAAGAAACTGAGTTTTTTTTTTTAGTCCCTGTGCTTTAATTTTGTAAAGTAAATATCACAAAGAAATGCTTTGCAGGTGCTTTTTAGCACAGTGAGCATAATGCTTGGGGAATGCAGTTGAAATCCTTGGCCAAGGCTGCAGAGTCACTGTGTTTCAAAATTCATATGACTTTGGTGGAAACTCTAGCCCAAGTACTTGCAGGCTGCAGAGATGTCCGCAGCAGTAGCAAAAGTTCTCCAAAATGGTGCAGTCATCTGCTTAGATTGCCTTGTTTGTGCCATGCAGAGTGAGGGAAGGAACGTCCTTGGAACTTTGCAGAAATGACAGCTCCTGGTCTGAGCCCCTGGGTCTGAAGGTGTCCGTGGCAGCGTGGTGCCTGCTCTCCTTTGGAGAGTTGTGATTGAAAAATGTGTTCAGTTGTACCTGAACACTTTGAGCTGACTTCTTTTGAACTGTACAACAACGTAGGAAATGGGACAGCAGGCAAGGCAAAACATAGTTTTTTGTAGACTCCCAGGAAAAGATTCATGCTTGGGCAAAAACGTTCCTTAGAGTCTTTCTCTGTGTCCTTCCTTATACCAGATTTTTTGGTTTGTTTGTTTTTGTCTCTGCACAGCCAGGTGCATGATCTTATGAACAGATCCAGTCATCAAGGAGAAGGACCGTAAATGTTTTTCTTATGCGAAACACTGCTATTAATTTGCCATTTACTTTGTGTGATGGTTTTTGCCTTTTACCAGCCACTTTTTCCTGGGCTAATCTTGGCAGGAGGGAATGCATCTCTGATGGATTCCCAAAAGGGCTCAGTGCAGGGTCCTTAGGATGTGGGCAGTGACTAAGGCAAATAAGTGGAAAGCTGAAATTCCTTGTGTTGGCACCTTCTGGTAAATATTCTCAAATAAGCAATGAGCAGCCCCAGTCCAAACCCAGGAGACGCTGAAGTGCGTGGCTGAATTCAGGCACTGAGTGATGCGATGCAGCCTCTTTACTGTCACACATACAATGTTGGTAGTGTCAAGGGGAGTTCTGTAGGAACTTGAGATATGAGATATGTGTATGTGATAGCTCTGACCATGGTGTCTGTAGTCACAGACCAAAAACGAGCTTCTATGGAATAGTGAAAATGGCTTCTCAGTCTCATCCCAAAATAAAAAAAATACCCCCCATGTGCAAAGGAGGCAGATTGATTTTCTTCATCAAATAACCTTCCTGGTTTTGTCATGCTAAGTAAAGAGACATTTTTATTCCTTGTTGGTATTTCACTTCCTTTGCCACTAATTTTTTCAGAGAGTCAGGACAGATATCAACAGTGCTTTTTGGTGCCGACACAATCCTGTCTGTGAGGCCAGGGTGAGCTGCCGTGGTGGCTGCAGATTGTCCTGGGTGATAGCTGGAGGCACTGGAGCTGCTCAGCAGCTTTGCTTGTACCTCTGCCCCCCTTGCCAGGAGCCTTGTGTCACACTAGGGCTCCACTGCCACGTGCTGAGAGCAGGTTGTACCCAGACTGTAAGCCATGTGGTAAACTGATGTGAAATGCAGTGGATCATGCAGAAGATAGACTATATCAAAAAGCTTTTATAAATAAATGCTGGTTTGAAGGAGTCTGTGGGATTCTCTGTAGCAGGAAATTTTGTGTCTGTGTGTTGGACCCGACTAGATGAAACCCAGCACAGCAGTGACATTGTTAAGGATGTGTGAAAATGTCACCTGCGAAATGCAGCCAGAAATTGCATATAATGAAAGGGGATCTGCAGGGAAGTGTTTCAGTAAAGACCATTGCAAGAATCTTCTTCTTTGTAATGGTACAAGGCTGAGCCTCTCTGCTGCTGTTTCTCAGGAACAGCAGACCCAGAGAACAGCTCCGTGACTCTCTCTGTTGGAGTGAGTGGGAGCAAATAGCTGCTTTCTCCACAGGAAAAATAAAATTGGCAGTCATTTGCTCGCCTGATGCACAGGGCTCAGTGTGGAGCACTCAGATTTTATCTTAACTGCAGTGTTTCCATTTGTAAAAAAACATCCCCGGGTAATTAGTTCTATTAGGTTTGGCCAAATGCCAGGTAAAAGGTTGGATGGTAAGGCAGCTATTGGCATGGTGCTTCACAGATCCAGATATGCTCCATTTACAACAGCTTTTGGTGCCTTTAGTGACTTGTATTACACAGTCATTGTGTATACAGAGTCAGTGTAAACAACCTAGTACAACCTAGGGTCTTTTTCCAATGCCCCATATTAAAATTTATGAAATTAAAGTTGATACATCTGTGCATAAAGTATAATGATTTTCTCTTTGTAAATAGGGTGGATATTTCCTGTTATTGGCTGTTACACTTGTTGGGGAAGAAAAATAAATGAGGAGAGGGAATTAGAGAAGGTTGTAAACTCAGTTGAGCACCAACTATATATAATTATACTTAAGAAATAGCTGGAAACTATGGCCTGGTAGAAAAAATTTGAATCCTCAGCGGAAGAATGCTTTTGCTATTTGTAGCCAATTTCACATGCCAGTAACTTAGTTACACATTGATTTCTGTAAACGGTACTTTAGTTCACAAGATGGCATTTAGCATATTAGATCAAGTAAAGAGGAATATTGGACAAGGGGCTCTTTGACCACATAGGGCAGTCAGGGCTCTGTTCTTGCTTAGCTATTACTGGCAGTGATCTGATAGCTCTTTACTGGGATCATGAGAAATTAGAGACTATAATAAAAAAACTTGCACATGATGAAAGCCAGCCTCTTTCTCAGCAGAGAAGGCCAAAGCACAAACACTTGTGAACCTAGAGATGGTCCCTTCAGCCTGGGACTGAGATGTGCTTATGGAGGAGTTGGCTGGGGGGGGGTAATTATCACCACTGTGTTTTTCTCACCTCTTCCCTGAATAAGTAGACATCTTATGAATCCACTATTGTAGTTTCTCCTCCGGTGAGGAAAACATGAGATACACATAGAGCAGATGCTAAGACCCATTGGAGCACTGATCCTAGCAGTTAGGAGTAATAAAGAAAGATTAATAGCAAACTAACAGGTAGTTGGATGTGACTGAGGTTTTTTACTTTCCTCTTGGATGACTGCACATTTTATTCACTCCTAATTCAGGAAGAAGAATAAAAAGGGAGCATCTTAAAACAGATTCAGTTACCATTGAGGTTAGCAGTAGCTTAGGAATTTGTTTCCTCTCTAACCTCGCCTGCAAATCTGACATTAATAATAATAGGTGGCTGCAGGATCTGACAGGATAATAGCTGTAGGTTCACAGTGTACATAGCAGGTCAATACCCTGCACCACACAGCTAATATCCATCATGAACAAACCAAATGCAGAAGCTGCAAAAGATCAACTTATGCCTATTAACCACAGGAAAGGGTGCATAGTAACTTCATAACCTCATTTTAATTCTGTCCCATTTAAGGCACTATCTATACTGCTTTCTATAGAACAATTGATTAACTCTGTTGATATCGTTATTATCTCTACCAGTCAATATATTTGTCTTGATCTAGTTTTCCTTTAGAAACAAGACAGTTCTTGATACCCCTGCAGATTATTTGCAGGTATCAGTTTTGTTTAAGCATTGTGATAGCTGTCTTTAACAGGCTGATTTTGTTCCTGTAATATTCATGTTAATAACAATAACTTTTGAGAAACCCATTAAAAGTCTGTGATGGTAATTTAAAAGAAAGGTCAGATGCACCATCCCCCACTCAATTATGATCAAGTTAGTAACTTTTGATGGATACATTAAATGATGCTGTCATCCCTGGACATATCACAGAATCATAATTAGGCTCCTATTTCATTCAGAGTGCAGTTAACACCTGCAGTCAAATGGTCTCCTAGCTAAAGCAGAGAAGAATCGCTGTTTTAAACTGCATCAGCCAATGCTGCAGGAGTCTGCCAATAGACAGCAACCCATAAGCTGTATATAAATTAAACAAAATCCCTCCATGACAAGAATATTATTAAAGCTGCAAAGTCAGACACGTGGAGGTGAGGAAACGCCAGCATCAGTTTCCTGACTGACCTCAGCTTGTCCTTCCCTTCTGTCCTGCACATGCATAATGATGCAGTTTATAACTACACAGCCAGAAGTTGTTTGTTAAGCCATATCCCTGTATTCTGTTCCCAAAACACCCTTGCTCTTGGGGATATGCAGTGCTGGGACTTGGCTCTGGAGTGTTATTACCTAAATGTGTAAAGTGATTCATGGAGTAACACCAGAAGTAGACTCTTTCTGTCCTGGAAGGAGATATGTTAAGGGTGTTGGGCTCTTCCTTCTGCAGTAACCTAAATACCCCAGTGAAGTCAGACTTGCTCCATTGTGGAGAAGGTGGATAAGGATGCAAGAACATACAAGTGCCATCAGAAATGGGCTTTGCATACTATGCTCTGAGCAAAAATACTGGAGGTCTTACTGGAGTTACCCCTGACATTCAGTGGATCTGTGTCTGCGTGCATATGGGTGTCTGGTGAGCCCTAGTGAGATTTTAATCTCATTTAAAAGTAATACTTGTATAAAGAAATACGTTTCTTGGGGAATTTGGAGCATCATTCTTGCAAGAACAAAACAGGACAAGTTTCACTGGTTATCTGCTTCTGCATTTAAAGTTTCTTTCTCTATAGTTCTAAGTAGCATAAAACTCCTTTTAAGGCATGTCAGGAGTGTGTTCTTATGATTTTTACAGAAACCAGAGGGCAATATTTGCAACTTCCAGAAAAAATTAATTAAAGCGCTATGACTTTTTAATCACCTTTAAACAAACTTAGCAACAATGCAATTACAGGTGGCTGGTGGTGGCTGCATATCTCACTGGCCACTTCAACAGATCTGTTCCTCTGTGATCTGGTCTTTTTATGGCCAAATCACTGCCATGGGCATGGAGTGCTCTTAGCATGGCTGAAAGGTGCTCAGCCTACACATCTGGGGTTGTGGAAGGGGATGTGTCTGTTCCCTGGAGCATCTCAGTTGGCTTTGATGAACTATGAAGTCTTCTGCTCTTTACTGAGCCTCTGACACCAGTGGAGCCAAAGTAAATTAAATTGGGGGAGGTATATGTATGTCTGCCATGCTCCAATAAGAGCTTCCAGCACTGTTGAGGGCATGAGATCAGCTCTGCACAAAGGCTGTGCTGTGTCCTCAGTTTACCTTTTCATTCTAAATCTTCTCATTTTTGTTTTGGGTCCATACATTCTTAGTGTCAGATTTGAAGGCTGACTACATAACTGTCTCTGTACAGTTTGTGCCAGAGGCTGTCTTGACACATCATGCTCGTACAGGACCTGCCTGCCTGCCACATAGGGATCAGTGTTTGCAAGTGCTTTTCTTGCCTCTGTGAAATAATAGAGCAATACAGATATGTGGGCATGAGAGAACAACTCAGTTCCAGGAAACCAATAGAAAATCAGCATTTCAGTATTAACTCTTCAGTTGCTAGAACCCTATTATACTGTGTTTGCATAGTTATCTCTTGATTTGAATTTACTCCTTTTAAGGACAAATAAAGGGGAAAAAATGTTAAACTCAGCATTATATTCTTATAGACATGTTAGACATGGTAGATTATGTTTAAATTTCTGGAAGAAATGTGTACGTTTCCACATGAAAAGTTCAATTGTTTTCTTTTGAAAGAGAAGGTTTTGTTTAATATTTGAGTTTACTCTGACTTCAGAAAGCAAAGGAAATCCTGATGTAGAGCCAGAGACCAAGAGTCATAACAGAAGTTAAACTGAAATTAGACATGAAAGAGTTTTTAATCTTTTGTGTGTGGAGCCTGAGAGTGTGCTCCCCCTCCAGTGAAGGCAACTCAAAAAGTGAAATTCCATCTTATTGAAAAACACTTTTTTCCTCTGAGACAGAAAAGAAAGCATGAGTGGAAGTATTTTTAAGAGTCTCAGTCTTTCTTTCTCTGGACAGACTGTGCAAACCCACCATTTCTAGTTTGATTTATGGGTTACTCTGCAGTTTTAAGCATCTGGCAACAGATGGCCCAAAATCAAACTCAGGAAAATCACCCCTTGAAGACAAAGGGAAAACTAGAAATTGCCTATAACTTTATTAATTGAAAAGTCGATAATGAATCTAGCAAAGGCTGGATCCTGGAATGAGAAGAAATGGAGCAAATATGTAAAGTTACACTGGATCTCACCAGTAGCCAAAGGGTTTGCAGGTCAAAGTCAGTGGTGCTCACCTCCTGGGACAGACTCAGCACATAAGGCTCTGCTCTCTCCGATGGTTTTCCTCAGCATTTAGTGGCTCTGTCTCAGTTATCTTTCAGAGTGGTTTCTGGAAGGGAAATATCATTCCTGGAGGCAGGATCAAGCTGCTAAAGTTTTGCAGAGAAAAGAGAAAAAATACCACTGGTTTTATTTACAAGGACAAAACTTAACCTGTGAGGTTTGTAGCCTTGGCCTCAGTTTTCTTTCTTGTGGTAACAGCTGGAACCAGAGGTGAGCAAGCAGAATGGAAACTTGGGTTTATGTGAAGGAGAACTGTATGTTCACCATTTCGCTTTTTTTTTTTCTTCTTCTTCTTTGTTTGCTCTCATGGGGCTATAATCTGGTAAGCCTCTCTTTCAGGTAGTAATCCAAAAGGTGTAAGGACATGCCTAAATTGCATAGATCTGAAAATTCTCAGGGAGGTTTGCTTCTCCAAACTATAATATCATTAAACTCATCAGAAAAGTGCTGCAAATATAGTGTAAGTGAAAGCTGTGACAGACTTGTGAATATGACAGATGTCTCAAAGGCAGACTATATGCAAGAGACACAGTTAGGGAACATCCTTATATCCTTGTAGAGAAGTGTATCACCTTCTCAGGCTTGTAAAGTTTTTATTTTTTTTATTTTTTCCTGGGTTGGGCTGGTGACTGAAGCTCACATTCTTGCAGTAGATTAGCTTGTTGTCATCTTGTTGGCATACTGGTTTGCTATTTGCAATTAAATCTAAGTGTATGTACATGCATTCCCCAAAAGACAAGAAACAGCTTGCAGTGAGCTTCCCAGGTGACAGTAGTTCAACTTCCCAACTCATTCACTTTCTTTGACTTGGCATGGAAAGATACACGATGCACCAATCTGCTGGGACCTGCCCACTGCCTCTTAATTGTGCACTGTAATCAGCCTCTCCTTTGCAACCCTTTGCAATGACTGAGCTTTGTCCTCCCGCTGAGGGCACCATGGGAACTGACTCTGCAGGCAGAAGGCACGAAGGAAGCTGAAGTACAGCTGAAAGCCTCTGCTTCGATCCTCTGAGGCCGACTGGGGTTGTGTGAGGGTAACTTTTTGCAAACTTTGGCTCTTAGAATATGCTTTATAGTGTATTGATTGGTAAAGGAAGCATAAAATACTATGTAAGCCCATATTGTCCCTGGCAGTTCCCATTAGCCAGGACAAAATTGGAGCCAGAGGGATGGGGTATTAAAAAGCTTTAATTCCCCAGTAAAGATATGCATGGCCCTGGATTAATTAGAACTCAAGAGAGATAGGTACCACTCAGCGTTTCACAGGAGGTTATGTGAAGAACCTGTACTCTTGCTTTTGTTTTGCTGCATGTTAGTAAAAATCTATGGGTAAGCTCTGTGAAAGCATGGAAGTACTTGGGAGTTGTGAGAAAGTGCATGTCACCCAGCTGACCATAAAAGTGGGCTGTTGCAGAAATTAAAAGCACTGAGGATGGTCTGCACGATATGTGACTTCCCTTGTTCATGGTATCCATGGTTCAGGTGCTCCTCTGCCTGGAGAACCACAGATGTGAGTGTGGGAATGGCAAAAGTGCAGGGTGCTCAAAAATTAGTTGAAAGTGCTATTATGTGTTTGCAATCTGTAACCATGAAGTTATGCTTAGGGGACAATCTTAGCCCCGAGGTTGCTTCAGCCTCATGGAGGAGATGAACCTACAGTGTAGGGATGGCTTATTGGGACATTCATCTCCCAGAATCCTTTCTGGAGCTTTACCCTTTCTCTTTTAAAACATTCATTCCCCTCCTTGATGAAATCTCATTAAATATAATCTGCATAAATGTAATAGCTGCAAACCTGTCTGGATTGAAATGTGTTCTGTTGTAACTTGGGACACTAAGGAATGGTTGTGTGCTTTTCTTTGAGGCAAAAGACCTTAAATTCATGGCAGCTTTTTGGATTTAAAAAAAAAAAAAAAAAAAAAAAAAGTGTTGTACATGGAGTGAAAATCTTTGATGGGGAAAATAAATATGAATTATAGCTTAGATGTTTCACTTTTTATAGGTGAGGTCTTAAATTTCTAGAGTGGCCATCCAAATGTTAAAATGTATAACTTTTACAATTTATTACAACACATTTTCTCCTTTATGCCCAATAAAACAATATAGATGTTCTTGACAATACACCTCTCTGGTTGCATGTGATGTAAACCTCAAGTATATTCTCTCAAACCAGACTACTAGGGGGCTCTGTTTCCTTCAGTTTGTTTTACTGGCCCATGTGATGGGCAGAAGTTGAGATGAGCTCTAAACACTTGATGGGTCATGATGCCAAATCAGCAAAATGGTAAAAAGATCATGTAATCCATTTTTTCCTAAGGAGTTTAACTGGACTGAGGTCTAAACCAGACTTGACTTCCTGTGGGTTCTGCTTGACTATGAAAATGCTGGAAATAAAGTTTTATACCTTTTTTCCTTTACTGTGGGGGGATCCTGCACCTTGATATTGCAGAAAGGGTGAACCTGAAGAAACACAAGGACATATGCAAATAAATGCAATAGAAGTCACATACAGTTCCCTGCCTGGCTGAGAAGAGGATGGGGAGCTGACAAACCAGACCAAGGAGCAATTGCTCCTGACAGCATACTAACTCCAAAAACCAGGTTTTAAAGCCAGGGACAATATTGCTTTTTGGAATAATTCAAGCTACAGCTAATAGGCATAGGGAAGGAGCTTGGCGGGTTATCCTAGAGTAGATGGTATCTGCATGAGGTACCAACTTCAAGAACAAATATGTTTGCAGTTCAGGCAGAGTTTTGCCAGCTGTCAGAGTTTTTACCAGCTGTAATTCACATGGTGAAAACTGGACCAAATTATGAGAAGGGAGTTAGTGAGCCTGTAGATCTCCCAGTCAAACCAGGTATATCACTCAGCAAGAATAATTGTGCTGTACTTGTAGTAGAAATTCGTATTTTTAATAATTTGTGGTGCTTCTATATTCCCTTATATTTCAAGGGGTTCAAATACATCTGACTTAATTGCCTTCTAAATGCTGCAAGGTATAGTCAGTGGCTGGACAGAGCACAACACTGGCTGTGCTAGGTGCCCAGTGGTAGCACAGGACCTTGAGAAATGTGTATTTACATGCTCAGAGCCTGGAGAAATTAGTTTTAGCCATACAATGAATCAGTAATCACAGATTCACAGAAACTTAGGGGCTGGAAGAGACCTCAGAAGATCATTGAGTCCAACCCCCCTGCCAGAGCAGGGTCACCTACAGGAGGTCACATAGGAAAGTGTCCAGGTGGGATTTGAATGTCTCCAGAGAAGGAGACTCCACAACCTCCCTGGGCAGCCTGTGCCAGTGCTCTGTCACCCTCAGAGTAAAAAAATTTCTCCTTGTGTTTATATGGAACCTCCTGTGCTCAAGCTTATATCCATTGCCTCTTGCCCTATCACTGGGCTTAACTGAGAAGAGCCTGGCACCATCCTCCTGGCTCTCCCCTTACATATTTCTAAACATATAAAGTAATTTCTTTACTTACATAAGTGAAAGCAATAGTACTTAGAAAGTATTGATGTTAGTTCTCTTTGCTTACATTTAAACATACATAAAGCATATATCTGTGCATGTGTATATATATATATATAGGCAATTAACATTCATATTTAAGAACCTCATGTTCCTATTTATATTAAATACAAAAATATACACTGAATCCATAATCTAGCCAATATAGTAAAATACAGAACATATCTTTTCTTGTAGTAAAATATTAGCGATATTTGGTTCACTACAGTTTAGCATTTTAACATGAGTTTTAATTAAGTCTAGTCAAAATGTTATTTTCTCTTGTGACAGTTCAGCAGACTAGGACAAAATCCAGCAATAATTGAATTTAATCTCCTTAAAGAGAAGGGAAAAATATATATTGTGCTTTCTAGTGGTGAACACTAAGGAAAACATTTGAGAAGTTCTAAAGTTGGGTTGAAAAATGAATAATCACATTGTTCATAAATAAAGTGATCCTACATACATGTGCTTAACTTTACAAGAGACTGATTGATATTAGGCTACTCTTATACTTAAATATACTGACATTTTCAGCAATATTTTGAAACCAGTGAAAAAGTGAGAGTAAAATGTCATAAAAATCAAATGTGTTTGTTGTTCCATCTCCCTTCCCACCACCCCTTCATTGTTTGAAGTACTGATTTGGCCATAACTAGCAACAACTTTGTGAAATAAATTCCCTTCTGTAGATTCAATAGAAGTTCTTCATAACCCTCTGCTTGAATTCCTACTTTGGTACCATCACATATTTTTGGCCCTGTTTCACTGTTGTCTCTCATTTGGAAGTATCTTGGTCTAATCAGATTTGAAAACGTTTTCCTAAAGATCAAGACCTTGCTTACATTTACCAGCCTTTGCTCCTATGCCCAGGAACTGTCCCATGTGAATGAACTCACCGTGGACTGAACTGGAGGCTCTGCTTTGGAGATAAATACCAGTGAGGATGGTGGTTTCAACTGCTTAGTGATAAAATCAGGTCCTCCAAAATGATGGGAACAATCACAGGATCCAACTTTCAGGGGTTTTGTGTGGAGATAATAGGGCTGATTTTTTTGTTGTCTGTAATATTCTTATTAGTAATTGTTAGATGCTTGAATTTTTAATACTTCTAAAAATAAGCAACCAATATATGAGCTGTACTATAGATGAGTGAATTACAGAATGACATTTGTTTCTGTTCAAATGCCCAGGAGTCTATGTGGAAATGCAGGTGATAATGTACTTTCTGGAGAGCGAACCACTTCACTGAGTAGGTAAAGAGTTGACAGAGCAAGTTATTGTGGACTTCTGATGCCCTGTTGGTGGCATTAGTTGTCAAAAGGCGTGCAATTTCAGGTGACATTTTTTGTAGTTGGTGTGGGGTATTTTTAGAGTGTGGTATTTTTAGAGTCTGGGATAAAGTACAATAGACACAAAAAGGGTATTTTCCAAACTGTAGGCTATTTTACTGGTGGAAATATGAATAGGTCTTCCAAGAGAGCACAGTAGATGTCCCACATCTGAAGCCCTTTCAGTTTAACTGGAATTTTTCCATTACTTTTTCTGTTTGAATCAATGTCCTCTTCTTTGGCATCTGGCTGAGAAGCCTCGCTAAAGCAATATAAAATCTGGGGTTAGTCAACTGTTTATTTCCATATCTTCTTAAGAAAATCAGCATAACATGGAGTAGAACATGTTTCTGGAGAAAGGTTAGTTTAGTTGAAGTGTATCTTTTGCATGTTCAGAGACCTCTCCATTCTAGCTTGTGGATTTCTGCCACATGATTTATTTATTGCTTTTGTCTAGGAATGAAGAGTTGGATGGCTATTTCTGTACTTTTTCTGTCCAACTGGCTTTCAAGCACCCCTCTTTCAGGGTGGTTCATGTTAGCTGTGAGTTCAATCACCCTTCACAGCTCCCTAGAGCCTCTACTTACTGGAACAGTTGTTTTACCTTGGCTTAAGTGGGGTAGGTAGCATGAATATGCATGGGAATATATTTGGAAGACACTGAAGAAAGCATTGGGTATGTTTGTTCTATTTTATTATTACTGCAGTCTTTGCAGAGATGCAATGCTAAGTGATGCATTATTACTTTCAAAAGCACTCTGTATTCACACATTTTATACAATTCTTTTTTGTATATTAGGTTGGAGCACAAATGCTGGGGAAAAAAGTGAATTATTGGTAAAATAGTTGTTTTGCTGGGAAAAGTTCAACAGCAACAACAAAAAAAAAAGGACAAAAACTTTCTCCCATCTGCCTCCTAAGCTATATGAACTCCATCTTGAGATATTGTTCTTTGTTTTTATGCTTGGAGAGAATAAAGAGCCTGTGAGTCTTTCTCTGCAGAACAATAATAGATTTTCTGCTTTTAGTCTGGACATACCATTTTACACTTGGAAATTCTATTGGGGGGCTTGCCTTCACTTCCCTTCTGTTTCTTATCTCTTGGGCCTGCCAGTAAGTCACTGGAAATTTTTGGGTGTTGTGAAAGGATTTTTAAATTTCTTTCCATGTTATATGATGTCTTTATTGCTTACATTCTGGGGAAGAAGGGGGCTCTTTAAGAGCACAAGGCTGTGCTGCTTGGGAATCTTACCTCTGCACACCTTTGACATGCCTTTGATTTGTAGGTAGTGGGTTTTAAATCTATTTAAAAGTCTTTCTTTTGCAACAGTACAGAATAGCCCTCACCATGAAACATCACTCTCTTCTGCTAAGTCTTGTATGAACATAAGCCAAGAATAAATATATTTAACTGCATATATTTAGAGCTCCCTTCCAGTTTTCTGTGACATGCTGATTGACTACTGAAGGTAGCCTGGGTGTGAGTGTAGATGTAATAATACTCTTCTCAAATAATCATGTCCCCACTTTTTCTGCAGCTGCCCCTTTTATAAAGGTATATATTGTGGAGTTTCTGTGAGCTACAATTTTTTTCAGTCAGCTGCATTGGTGGGAGGGAACGATGGTGTCCCACGGGGGAAGGTCCCCAACTCAGCTGCATTATTTGCACAATGAATTAGTTCCTCCTTCCTGAGGAAACAAAAAACCAGTTTGGGGCTCTAATCTTTGTACATGAATGACATGCTTCCAGGTGGATGGGAGAAGGACTGGGATGGGCTCACAGCCTGGGTTTACTGTACAGTGAGGACATGCCCAAACTGCCCCTCTTCTGACACTCTCCCATGTCTCATTGCATTGCCAGGACAGCACTGCCTTCCTTCTCTGCCTTCTTGGAAAAATCCAATTGTCCATTCTTTTTCTTTTCCAGCTCTTTATTGCTTCAGTACTATCAAAAGCATTTCCAGGTTTGACCAGAGCTTTATCTCTGGTAGATCTCCTTCTGAGTCCCCAGCGTGAATGCAGAGAAACGTTGCAGCCTAACTAAAGAATAATGTTAGGAACAAACACACAAAACTAACCCCACCTGCACCCTCAGCAGGAAGTTAGTAAAAGCATCAGCCAAAGATCTCCAGTAATTCTGTAATTTCAGGTGCCAAGGCTTCCAGAGATCACCCAGCCTGTTCACTCTTTGCAAGCCTCTGGCACTGCTCTGTTCTGCCCTTTGTCCCACCCACTTCAGTGAACCAGAATCCACTGACTTGCACCTTCTGGAAGTTGGTCTGTTCTTTGCTTTCAGCTGATTTTCTGAGTGTGATTGCTGAATGCATAGCAGATGAATCCGTGCCTGTTTTGTTCCAAAGGGAAGAAATTGCATTAGGTGCTTTGGGAGAGGGCTGAGGAGTGGCTTGCATGGCCTTTCCAAAACCATGTGCTCCAAGAGCTGTTCCCGAGCTTATTAGCACTGAGCCCTATTAATTCAAAGAAGCTGCTCTAGGACCACTTGGGAGATAAGGGAAGATTAAATAAAAGAGTGTAAGTGCTTGAAGATGAATCCTTAATGCCCCTGATGAAAGAAGGCCAAATTAAGTGCCAGTTGCACCTCCGCCTCTGTTAGCTTCATTTCAGTGCAGGGATAGCTGATCTCCTTGGCTTCCTCCAGCTACAACTAGAAATCAGCCAGCTGGAGGAAAGTTCAAGCCATTCTGGCATTAAGGTAATATATTTTCTGGAGGCCTACACTTTAAGACAAAACAAAGCAAAGAAAAGAGCGGTTTAAGGGACTGAGAGGAATAATGATTGAGACTCTCAGGATTTTGTGGCAAAAGGATTGTTTAAAGGATGGTATGAGTTTTATAAATCCCCAAGCAGATGTGAAAACGACGAATCAGAGGGCAACTCTGCTAACGAATAGTCTTTGTTAAAAGAAGGTGCTTTCTAGAGGAACACATATCTCACAGAGTGCTAAAAAATAGTACTAAAGTGTGAACAATAGGCTTCAATTTTCTATTGCACTTTGAAAAATAAGGACAGAAATACATGGCTGAAATACATGGGGTCCTGCAGCTGGCAGGCAAGGTGATCCTGTGCTGAGGGAGTTCACTGAATCTCTGGGCTCAGCTGGTTGGCTTGGCTCCAGACTTGCCTGAAGGGATTTCACCTCTTGGAGGCACTCTGTGAGGATGGCTGGGTGCCAGCAGCTACTATAATTGTGAGAGTTTTATAAGAAAACCAAATAGATTTATTTTCTTTTGGAAAAATCCTCATAGAAACAAGGAAATAAGTTTACAGACTGCTCTTGACTCACGTGCTTGAGCTGCCCCAGGGTGTGTAAGTGGATGCTGGATGCCTTGGCTCTCCTGAAGACAGAATAAATGTGTGAGGGATGTGCACAGAAACTGAGTCTCCCACCAGCAAAAACAAACACTGAACAAAGAAGTGGCCTCTTCCCTTCCTTCTTTTCAAGTATATTTGCTTGTCTGGATCTGATTCTGATCTAACCTATTTGCACTGCTGCAACAGGGGAAAGCTCGAGTCTTTCACCAAAGGCTTCATCTGGCTGGTCGAGTGCTTGTGGCAGTCTGGTGGAGCTTTGCCCACTTTTGCCTGTATAATTTGCAACCTAAAGTTTGGGAAGAATTTTGGAAAATGTTCTGTCATAGCCCTTTTCAACAAAATGATTTTGTGTTTGTCTTGGGAAGCCAATTTCATTGGCAAAAATTTCAGTGGGGAAGAGGACTGTCAACTCAGCACCTTTTAGGGACTCATCTTGATGTATTTATTTCTGGTATCCTTGTCAGAGCTCAATCATTTAGGGCAAGCAATTTTTTGTTTGTTTGTTTGTTTGTTTATAGTTTTTTGTAATTCTCTGAGAGCCCTGAGATTCTTGAACCACCCTGAAATCTGCTTTTTGCTGCATTTACCCCTGCGTTGGGGGATGATTCAATACACACTTCAGAATCATGGTCTTGTCCTCTGGCATTGCCTTCCCTTGCAATCCCTATTGAACACTAACCCTCATACCACACTCTCAGAAGGTTCCCACACATTTCCAAGACCAGTAAATTCATTAAGATCTCATTACTGCTTTAAACCCACAAAAACCTTTTGGACTTCAGGACGAAGCTCAGATTTTAAAAATACATCTGTGTGCCTTGGTAGCACAGCTTCTCCTCCACAGGGAGCTCCCAGGGAAGTTTTTTTGAAGCTGCAGCAGATGGGCACAGCCATACACTGGGAACAGCTCGGTGCTGTACCACTGACTTGTCTTTGATGTCTCTCTGACTTGGGTTGTTATTATGATTCCTGTTACTGTCAAGGAGAAATGTAGGGATAGTGCAGTGAAATGAAGACACTAATCTTATTATAGTGGCAGACTATGAAAATAAGCCTTTCTTTAAGGGTAGAGTTCTGACAGTTGACATCTTTTTTTAGTGCATTCCCAAAGCCTGAGATATTATGCTCTTTATTTTCTCACTGTTTAAAGCAAAAATTACATGCAGTAGGCACACATAGATATTAAGTGCATTAATAAAAAAATAATTCATTTTGAGCCAAATATATACCGCTTAAAAATCTGTTGAGTGTCTGACTTTTCCCCTTATGCTGACAGCCTGTGGTAGAAATTATGCTGTTGAGCACCAAAGTGGGAACAATACGCCTGGCTGTCAGGATGGCAGATCAGTGAGGCTTTTGGATGTTCAAAAGACAGCTTCATCTACACTGGTCTCAGCTTAGCGAAGGCAGCTAAATGAGGGAGGTTACCTGATCTGGGAAATAATGAAGCCTGATTGCTCATGGATTTATGCCTCAGAGCTGGCTGTGGGCTTCAGCAAAGCCTTTCCTACAGCACAACTATTGATACAGCATGAGGCTTATAAGAAAGTCAGTTCTTTGTAGTCACTCAAAGAGGGGAAGAAATACTAATTACATATGCGATCAGTTCTGTCAAGACAGTGATCAGCTTTCTACTCAGTTGTCTGCAGGAATCTTTTTATTCTTTTTTATTTGAAAGAAAAAATCTTGGAGAATACCTTGGACAAAAAAAGGTCTTGACATTTTTGAGAGCCAGCAAAGAAAAATACCATACTGTGATTTTCGTTTTTCCTGCAGACATTGAAACTGCAGGGCCCGGACTCCATATTTCTGTCTGCAGTTTCCATTCCCCTCCTATTTTTCACACATGAATTTTACAGGAAAGTTTTGCCATTACCTGAAAGGCACAGGAATTGCCTTGTTTTACCCAAACCTGAATGTCCTCCAGTCACCAGGTGATGGACAGAGAGCACTTGGGTTTGAACAACTGCCCTTGATGTTGTCATTAGTGCACTGCAATGAAGATGCTTCTCCCAACAAATGGGTGGCCTAAATGGTGGGCTGATTTCTGAACTTGTATGAGAAGCAGGGGCTGCAGTCTTGGCAGCTGTCCTGGTGTGATGTTTCCTGCTTCCTCCCCCTCAGATGCCAGGCTAGGGCACCCATCGAGAACCAGCCATACCTGGTGCTTTAGGGAAAGGTCTGTAGAACCTGGCTGTACACACTCATGTTGCAACTTGCCAGTGTGAGAAACACCATCAGTGCAGACAGGTAGAAGCTGCCTGGCTCTGGGGTTTAATCTTTTCCTGTATTGTGCCTTGTATTGCTTAACGCGACTGCACAGTTTCTGGAAGGCCAAAGAGACACCAAGTTGGAGGTGTCTGTATGAGACCTGAAACCAATGCACAAATTCATAGCAGCCAGGCAAACAACAGAAATTATCATACCCTGCTCTGTGCCTGACTCCTTCATATGTTTTTTGGCTCCGAGGGTCTGTGGACGTGCTATTTGCAGCCTTTTTGGATGGCACCAAGCAAGCACGTGGAAGCCCAGGCCGTGAGGCCAGTGGTTGGATAGATGCATTATTTATCTCCAGGAAACAGTGCCACCCTGTAGGGCAGCAGCTTTGGTCCACAGAGTGATGCTGCTATCAGATGAAATGACTTCTTGTTTCTATCAACTGCTGACATCTGACATCTTGTGGAGGTCTTTTTAGAGGTCAGTAAGGTTCTGTGGTGAAAGAAAAGGTTTTTTTGGTTGCTTTGAATTCTTCATGAGTTTGTGCTTCATGCTGGCAAACTTGGATGGCATTTTACTTTGCTTTGTAAACCAGCACCAAGCACACTTGGATCTGCTGATGTTGTTGGCAGTGGGAGTGCTGGATGGTGGGAATGGATCCAGGCTGGCCCCTACCCTTCCAACAGCAAATGTGCAGCTGGTGGCTTGAACAGCCCTGAAACCTTGTTCTGTACTGAGGTGTCAAGTATGGTAAACTGTGCCTTGATTTATGAAGATTATGTCTGGAGAGACTGTTATCTAACAGAAAACGAAGAACATTTATTTGTATTCATATTTAACAAGCAAGAGGCAAACTATAAACTGCATGAAATCAAATGTGGATTCTCTGTTGTACGGTGTTAAATCAATGGTGATTTATGAATATTTTACCTCTTTCTTTCTATACTATAGAGTGCTTCTTAAGATGAAGAGCAAAGGAAATGTGTATGGTATTCCACCAAAAGGCTAAATAACATTTGTAGTAAAGAACAGCAAATGGATGCTTTTAAAATTGTGCATGTTTGTTCAAATGCAAGCATAAAATAAGTCTGTTTGTCTCAATGCTTTCTGTTATTCTGCAATGCTTGTTAAAATCTCAGACACGTTTCTATCAATCAGAAGTTGCAGTTTTAGAGCAGAGTATCTCTGAGGTGCAGGGACTGGTTAAATTATGCTGAGGGGCTACCTACACTCCCCCCTTTGGACCCAACGTGTGCTGAAGGCAGCAGAGATTTTTTTCACAGATTTCTGTAGCTTTGGCTCATCCTCTGCTCCTGCTTTCTCACCATTTGCCCTGCTGTGACTCTTGCTGTCCTCGGCATGCTTGCAGGGTTTGGGTGCTACCAGGGCAGTGTGTACACATGGGGGATCTCTGCACCAAGGTCATATACTGTGTTTTCTTTGGAGTGTCAAGGAGGTGGCCTTTGTCGAAGTAAATATTGACTTTCAGCTTGGATCTGTGTTTGCAAGGGGCAATGGGAGAGGGATCCTGCTTATTCCTGACTGACTGGATTATATCACTCCTGTTTCTCAGCAGAAACATTCTCCCTTTGCAAGTGAAAAGAGGATGTCTGACAGAAACCTATTTGCAGTGCTCTGACCTGCATTCCCGGTGGAGTTGGGCCTATCAGCACACCCAGTTTCCAGCTGCAAGGAGTGCAAATCTGCTCTGCCAAGCTTTCCACGTCTCTGCCAATTTTATCTCACAGTTCAGATGGCCATTTTTTATGATTAGTTACAGCACCTTTTTCTTTTCTTTTTTTTTTTAAGGCAGTCTAATGTGTTGAAATGAATGGGTGTGCTCAGATAGAGCAATACAGAATACAGCCAGTACAGGAAAATAAGATTAGAGGTGATTCGGAGATTTTTCCAGTCTTCAGAAGGGGAGGGTCAACTCCCCATAAATACAAGCCAGAAGAATATCTGACCTGATAAGTGTTTTAGGGTGGTATACACAAAAAAGCCCATTTTGTAAATAGCTTATAGCCCTCCAGAGCCACTGTCAGGCAGTGTAGTGGGTTTTAGGAAATTATTTGATGCTTGCACAAGACACGTGGCTTTGGAGTGATGGTCTTGGAGGGGACCAGACACTTACTGCCAAGAGGGAAGGGAAGGGCCACACCAGGGAGGAAAAAGCATCACCCTTACAGCTGAAATCACTCAATAGACCCAGATGCTTGTTCTTGCTGAAGATGATTGTGTTTTAGGTATAAGCATTCTGCTTTTCCTGCTGCTTTGTCACTCCTGTGATTATGGAAATTGTGCTTCCCACCTGAGAAGAGTACAGAAAGCCACTGATTCCCAAGCTGGGGGATTGATCACACTCTGTGAAAGCTGTGGCTGTTTTCAAGGGAGAGATGATCAAATGCACCCCAAGGTGTAGCCTAATTTAACAGAGTATATCATAAAAAAGATTTGATCTCCATACATCCGGCAACACACACATTGGAGGCAACACTTTGGCTGGATTCAGCAGCAGAGCAAGCTCATGCCAGCAAATGCAAACCAGGAGGCTGGAGCATGATGTTAGACCTGTACCACTGTGCCACATGGCTGCCTCAATGGGAGGGACACTGGCCAGCTCATTGTGTGGGTGACCTGCTCATTGCACAGGGACAGCAGCAGCCACAGCCCCTGTATGCAATACCTACCCCTTTGGTTTATAGAAAGCTACAATGAATCCTACCCAAAGGTGCTTTTGCAGAAATCAGTGATGGCAGAACTCCATCTGTGCTGGTTTTCTTTTATGTCCACAGCTAGTTTCCCAAGATGGAGACATCTCTGTGTGCACCCCATCCCTTGTCAAGATTGTGACACGGCACTGAAATATGCAGGTGGAAACACTTGTCCACATACAAATCCAATCCATGGATTTTGATAATTTGTGCTAAGGTTTTTTTCTTTTCATCCCTCTTGGATGCACTACACTTGTATTGCCTCTTAGTCTCAGGTAGAAAATATTCATGGCACTTTTCTGATTTCATTATCAGCCTTCTTCCAAGGAGAAAGATTGGAGATGTGCTGTATCAGTAGTATCCAACTATTTGTTACCATGCCACAGGCAAACATCTCGTTAAAAGCTGAATGGTTGCAGTAGATTTGGACTGTCCTCACTTTGATCTTGGGGTCTGCAGATGCCTGGGAACAGTGGAAGGAGTGTACAAGAGTGAGAGGAAGGGCTGGAGTTGCTTTGTCCACCAAGTCATAGCCATTTGGTTTTATTTGTGTGGTTGTCCACTTTAGTGATTGAGCTTGGCCTCTGTGCCGTGATTGAGCACCACCAAATTCATCTGGCACTGCACCTTCTCACAAGGAGAGCTTCTGCAGGCAGCAGGCAGTGCTACTCTGCTGGCATCCATCCGCCTATTTTCATTTTAGTTGCTAACAAGCCTTTCTGATGAAGGCTTTTGAAAGTAGAAGAGTAAAACAAAAATTTCCAGAAGTGCAGAGGATGGATTCGGTGGTGCTGTGTGCAAGCTCGTCCACTCGCTGCCAGGATACTGGGCAGGGAAGGAGAACAGGGCTTCAAAGAAGTTTAATTGATTCCCCATCCAAAGGGAGTGGTGAGTTTCTGGAGGGAGTTGTGTGCCTGTACAGAAAGGTTGAGCAGAGCTGTTTGCACGTGTTCTTGCTCACTGTCTGTGAGAAGCATGTCTGTCCTTTGAGCTGGATTGTTTCCCTTCTGTGGCTGAGAAAAAGATCTTCATTCCCTATTACTCCTCTCCCCAGTGCTCACCAAAGACAAATTTGTAAATATGAAGGACTTAAAAGTCAACCTGGCTCTTGGATCAAAAAACTGAAAACAGTGTGCCTGTGTGAGACTGTGTTTAGTGGGTGAATCCTGGGGAGCTGATGCACAAAATTACACATGAGCAAAGCATTGCTACTTGTGGTACTTGTGTAAGGGCAGAGCCCAGGAATGGGTTCTTAATTCCCCTGCCATTGCCAGTACCACTTGTGAGGGCCTTGCTGGAGATGCTCCTGAGAGCAACCATCTTCCTGAGGTTGATGACACCGTTTGACCTGGAGCACTCAGAACTATCCCTGGCAAGGCAAAATCAGAGGGATTGGACTTAAACTCAGTAAGGGAAATATTAGAGCTTATGTTAAGCTGTAGAGAGTTAATGTACAATATACCTTAGCATATTTTAAGTCGGTAATATAAACAGTGATGTGTTCTTCTTATCTGAGGGCTTCCAAACAAGATTTAGACCACAGTTAGCAGGTTGCTGTTCCAGATGAGGGGGGGTGGGGTAGGAAACCCAAGATAAAATGCTGAAATTAAATGGCCTTCCCCTCTCTCTGCCTATAGATGACTTACATTTAAGTCTAGATGCAAACCTAGAGTTCACAGCTGTTTTTTAGCATAGATTAAACTGAAATCTTGGATCCAAAGCTTGGCAGTGTTCAAAGCGAGTAGTTTATTCTACTTTCTGGATTAAATGAGGTAGAGTGACATTCTCAGAACTCAGCGTAAAGTGAAAAAATCTCCATAGCAATGCTGTGGCTCACTGTAATATATTTATTTCTTCCATTTCTGAAACAATAGATGAAAGTCAGGGAAGACACAGGGATTGTCCTAATGAAATTTGCGACTGTAATTGTAATTAAAACAAAACCATTTAAAGTTTGGCCACAGTTTGCAGAGGTTAGTTTTATTCCTTTCTTACACTGCAGATACATTTCTGCTAACACATTATGTGTTTAGCATTGACTTCCATTAAAAAGACATTAAGACTATAGGAAGATTTTTTCTTACAGCAATCAGTTGCTAAGAGCTGTATGGGAAATATCCAGACTAAAAAGGTTATTCCAAAGTCTTAGCAGTGCCAGAACTAGGCACACAATGTCTTTTGAAGTGGTAAAAATAATGGGATTACTACAAGAGTGCTGCTTGTTTGCTGATTTACCCACTTGGTGCTGCTGAGCAAAGGGATGTGCTGGGGCAAGGATTTTGCTGAAGACCTGGGGAATGGGGTCACTTCCTGGCCATGGTGAGTAGTGGTTGCAAACATGGGACTGAGGGCATGGAAGATATTGTATTAATTAGTTCCCCCCATCATGTATGGAAGTTTTAGTTTAAGGATATATTTATCCTTAAACCAGAAACATAATATCTCTAGTTTTATGAAAGCTGCTGTCTCTATTATGCTTACCTTCTTGCAAGACTCAGCAGAATTCATAAGAGCTTCCTGTAGAAAAGCAGAAATGTGGGTATTTTCAGTGGAAAACCTTTGGCTTAAGTTTTTATTTCCTCTGCTGCTCTTGAGGGTACACAATAAATCTTCCCTAGTTATTTTCACTTGTGGAAACTATGCACCAGAGTGATATGTTGTAGCTTGCCTTGCTGCAACATATATCTTCAATTTCCTTTTTTACAAGTATACTAATTTTTATGGATTTCCAGAACTGTTTATGAACTGAGGAACAGCTGTATGATGTAAAAAAGCCCAAAACAACAAAACACTAAGCATGGTACATTAAAAATGTCTGCACTGAACAAAAAGGCAGACAAATGCATTTTACCTCAGAAATGAATAGGATCCTTCACAGCTGATCCTTCACTGGCTGCCACTGGTACCAGACAGCATCACTCTCTACACAAGCTTTCAGCTCTAGGAGCAAAGATGTGCCCCAAACATTCACAAAATGGCTTGATAGCAGCTCGGACAGCAGCCACGGGGGCTGTGTGGCAAAGTTCCTCTTCAGCAAGAGGAGTGGGATACATGGGGACTCACCTCCCTCCTGACTCACTGCCGTGCAATATTGGATTTTTACTAGATTTTTGAGAAAGGGAGTTTTTTGTGGGCTTCGATTGACATCTCTTGTCCCCTGAGGGAGCAGGCAACTTATCACAGCTCAGCACAGCTGCAGGGAACAGTGCAGCTGCCTGGGTGAGAGACTTGTGATGTCAAAAGGGCCCATGCTTAGGCCACACACCAAGGTTTTGTAGATAACCAGTAGTCCCTGGGTGTTCTCTGGTCCAGATCTGAGATTTTTGCTTTAAGACCTTTGCGAAAAAGGAAGAAGAAATTTGGCTTCTTTTAGCTCAAAGGGACACAAAGGTCTTGGAGAAAAATCAATTTGCTTGACAGACTTGGCAAGGAGAGCTCTCAGCTGGTGGCTGGCCTCTCTCCAAGCTCTCCCCCTGACAGGGACAGGCAGGAGAATTTAGCAGATATTGTTACAGAACAGTGGGGTGACATATTCAGGAATGTCCAAGTGACTGAAGAGCTTAATGCGTAAGCACTTGGGAGCAAAGATCTGTTTGGTACTTGCTTTTTCCCCGTGTTGAGGAGGAACATATTTGACCCTGATCTGGGAGAGATGGTTCAAAGTCACTTTGAAAAGAGCAATGGGAAGTGTCAGAACAGTCCACAAATATTTGAACATATGATTTATTTCAAAAAGCGTGCAAGATTTCTCCTCCGTCCATGGATATACTGTGACTGATTTGTTTCATCAACAGCTAGTCAAGTTTTCCATTTTTCATCAGCTTTTTTCTTACTGTTTTAACTTTTAACCTTCTCTAAGTGAGTGTGTTTTCGGTGATTTTAAATGAAATTTTAATACTACTCTTTTTCAAGACAAAGCATTGCTGTTACTTCAGTGGCCTTGAAGAAACAGTTATTACTGCCACAATATAGCAGTGGAAAAAATGATATTTTATTTGAACCCTTTTCTCTGCTTCTCCAACTATTACTTTAAGTCTTCTTGGGACTTAAGGGTCTCTGAAAATCTTCCATTTGTGCAGGAGCCATTGCTCTGGTGTGGTGGGAAAACGAGGCTTTCACTTCTTTTCGAATCAAGTCAGCTGCTATGATAGGAAAACCAAGAAGTGGGAAAGGGGAAGAGGTTGGCACATGGTCTTCTTGCTTTCCAGCTCCTGCATGTCAGCTTGAGAGCAAAGCTTTCAGCTTTGCAGCATGAGCACCTTTGATTGCAACATGACAGTGTTGCACAAAGTGAAACCATTTGTCCACCAGGCATAGCCATTTGTTCCACCAGGAATTTTACACATCTCCTATGGTTTATATTGCATTTGTAGGTTGGAGGCCAGTTTCAATTCATTAGCCTTTCATTAACAGTACTTCATGGGGCTTTCATTCACTGCTGCCTTTAAGCTGTGAGGGACCCAAATAAATGAGAATCCTGGAATATCAAAAGAAGGTTAACACAAGGATTAAGCATCTCCATGTTTAGCAGGCAGATGATAAAATCTTTGTGACAGTATGAGAAGAAAATTACAGAATGCAAATTGTAAATCAGAGTCTCGTTTCTAACCTGAATTTAGAGGAACCTGAAAATTACTGCTGCTTGCTCAGGTACACTTCTGTCCTGCACAGCAAATGCAAGGGCTGCACACAGTGAGTGGTGGGGACAGAATTATTCACAACAGAGTTACAGAGTTATTAAAGATGAGACTCTGGCACTGCAAAGTTAAGGTTTACCTTTTTTTTTTTTTTTTTTTTTTTTTAAATTTCAGAACATTTTAGACAAATAATGTCAGGATTGATTTAGCAGAGCTGGTCCTGCCTTGGGGAAGGGAAGAGAGTAACTGACCTTGTAGAATCTCTTCCCTCCCTTCCTTCTACAGTACTGTTATCCTTCTGGTCCTCTGGGACCCAAAACTGCGCAGCATTTTGCATCTTAAAGTCAGCCCAAGAGAAGGTTACTAAAGACAAAACAGCTTCAGCCAGGAGTATGATAGCTATATTTGCAGGAGTTACTGATATATTATTATCTGACATCATTACCTTGAGCTTTTAACCATAAGAAATGCACCTGGAAATCTCCATTGCCTCTTTCTCTTCCCCAGTCAACAATGGCTTCAAGAAACGTAAGAAAAATAACTTAATAAAGTCCTTTACTTTCTGTATGCAGAGAGTAGAGATTACCCATCCCTATAATTACCCATCTCTCTAAGAGGTGCAATAGGGTAAGAGATTAACAACATGACATGTACTTTACAGCCTCCTTGCACTTCCCACTGGCTGCCATGTGTTTCCCTGTCCCTATATTACATGAAGAGGACAGCCCTTAGCTGCCACCTCTCTGATGCTACCAGAGCTATGGCAATTAAATAGACTTTTCTGTATTTATTATGGAAGCGTTGCTTATACCTAGTGACATTTCTGCTGACTGCTGTTAAAATCCCCTCTGCTTTAAAGTCAGCAGCTGCATCTTAGAATGTCAAACAAAACTGTTAACTAAAGAAAATGTCTCCTGAAATGTTGAATATAAAATTGTTTAATGGTAAATAACACAGTCTGCAAAGGTATACTGGGAAAATGGACTAAAAGATGAAATCAGATTTGATGTACTCTAGGTTTTTGCTCTTTGCAGTTAAAGGAATTGATAGTGCAGAGTTAGTGAGAAGGTAAGAAAACTCAGGGGAAAGACAAGCACCAGCACATATACTTTGGGAACAGAAAAGCCTAAGGGTTTCAGAAAAATGTTCTTTACTTTCTAGTTCTTCTGTTATTGTTTACTGGATTTTTTAATGAAACAATACATCCCTCTCTTTTATCTCCTTTTCTTTCTTCTTTCCTTTTTTTCATCTTCTTTCTTAAATTTCTCATTAGTTTCTGCTATGGAGCTGTGCAAGATCAAATGCTGTCAGCCAGCACCGATGAATATCTGTCTGCAAATGTTATATAATTCATCCCAGCCCCAAATCAGACAAGTGCAGAAATAGCACATTATACCTTTGAACTGCCAATCAGGCAGCAAACAGCAGCCACTGGCATGGTGGATTGTGCCATGCCAGGATTTTGCCAGCAGAGTCAGGAAGACACAGCACTGAGTGTTGGGATGTAGAAATGAGGCAAAGCCCATCCCTGAATGTGTTGTTGCAGCTGCATTTGCCCTCTATGAAGTTGAAAGTCCTCGACCAGTTTATTAACTCTGAATCTGTTGCACTCTGAATCTCCTTTTTCATGATAAAGGTAAAAAACATTGTGTATGGGTTGGGTTTCTTTGCATGTGAAGCTCATCAGACTAAATGAGTGGCTAAGCCTTGTAAGAAGAGTGTGTTTTTCCAGGGGCAAGCTGGTGCTGGCAGGAATCCTGTTCAGGCAGGGGTTGCTCCTGCTTCAGTGGCACAGCCAAGCTCACAGCTAAAGGGACTGGCTCTGTATCTGTCTTGAAAAACCAGGACCATGAAGCTCTTTCCAAGCCACATTCTCTCATGTCATTGCTCTGCTCTCAAGCTACTCTCCTTTAATGAACTTGCTGTGAGAGTGCATTTACCCATGGATCAGAAAGGGCTCAGTTATGCCCCTGTCTGACAGTCAGGTGCTACACCAGGCAATTTAATTTCAGAGATCAGACCCAATAATTAGTCTTAATTTTTCTAGCTCTCTGTGGAGTCTGTCATTTTTCTTGCCTAGCACTGGGACATAGCAGAGAGACTTGGCAGTCACAGATGTGTAATCTCATTAAATATGATGGACCAGATTTCAGCTGCAGCAGCCAGGTACATTGGCTGTGGGGGACTGGGTGTAATGTAAGGTGCAGTCCAGGCTGACTGTCGAGATGCTCGTCCCAGGAGCAGCCATGGTAGTTAGTGTGTTCAAAACAGTCCACTCCAGTGAAGGGGGGACCTGCCAACATTCAGCACTTTTAATAATTCATGCGTCTACTGATAATTGCTATTTCAGTATTTCTGTCTCATTTATTCTACGGGAAAGGCTGACAGAGCTGCAGCTTGATATTTCTTGGTTAGACAAAAAAAAACATTTTCTGGTTACACAGCATCCCTAGGGAATCCCTCACAACCAGACAGGGACGCTCGTTATTTTCTACTGGCCATGACCACTGGTCTGTGTTAAGACAATTTATTGTTTCCATGTTTACTATCAGAGAAGAGTGAGTTTGTTTTGTCTTATTTTAAACCTCCTTGAAGGCTGTGCATAAACTCGCCAGCTGCGCAGTCATACCTTAATAAGAATTGAGCCTTTTGTATGCTGTGGGAACAAGATGGAAATACTGCACCAAAAATGAAAGCAAACAAAAATAGAATTATTGATCACCTGAAAAATATATGTATGGATCTACTGGGACTCCTGTTGTGAAATAGGAAAATCTGAGCACACACCTGAATCAGTCCCTTTTGCTACTTACCTTTGATCATTTGGTTCCTAATATATTAGGATAGCAGCACCAAAATATCTTAAGAAAAATACAGGTAAAAGCTGCAATGAATTAAAAACTTTTGGAGATTATGTGATCTGCAGAGAAAAAAATGTACGAGTAAATGGTCAGCTCCCGAAATGGGAGTTCATTTGCAGCTAAGGAATTACAAAGAAAGTAAGCACAAAAATCAGAAGCTACAACTTTTTTTTTATTTTTTTTATTTTTTTCATACCAAGCACTAGTTTAATCACAAGAGGTAAAATTTCTCCAATTTCAGTGCAGGACATGGAAAGATTACTGTCTAGTTTATTTCAGGGCTTAAGTGTATGGGCATAAATGATATTTGATTTTTAAGGTGCTTCCTACAATCAGCATATTTGCCCCTGCTGCATGGTAGAGGCCTGAAGATGGTTCAGGAAAGCAGTTCTCTTTGGTCTGAAACAAGAGGAGTCCTCGGCAGAGCTAGTTTGCTGAAGATCTAGATTTCCAAACATTTCAGTTTTGCTTGCTCTGTTGCATACCAGGTGCAGAGCAAAGGGACCTGCTTTCCTGTTTCTTTGTATTTGGTTCCCTTGCCTCTCACAGGAGTCACTAGAAAATTATTAGGTAATGAATAGACATATATATACACACACACAGAAATTCTCATTAAATGTAGAATGACTAAGTAATCACACATTATTTACTTAAGTGGGTTCTGAACCTACAGCTGTATAGATTTCAGATCTGTGTTAACCCCAGCTTTGGACATGGACTTTGCCTGCAGGTCCTCTCTAAGATGAAGGAGCCTTTCAATTAGAGCTGTCTCTGCCATGCAGGTACAATTTAGTGCTTCTGGTTCTGTCAAAGCACATTTATTGGAATAAAAAATGTGATACAAGTGCTGTTTTATGAGGTACCTGACAGCTTCTTAGTGCAGAAAGTAGAAGGAAGGTGATGGACACAACTGGGATACTCAGAAGTAAAAAATCAGTGACATGTATTTAAGATTTAGGAGTGCTGAAGAGAGAGAAAAAACAAAGTAAATGTGACTGATTCCTCAGTGCTAATCTTCCTCAAATAGTCTAAAGGAGTAAAATGGAAATTGAACCACTTGAAAAGGAAGTTTTAACTAGGATTACCAAAGGCTGTTCAGGAGGCAGATAAAAGAAAGTGAGAACAGGCAGAGCAATGCCCCCCAGTCCAGGCTGCAGTCAAGGGGATGTTAATGTGGCTCACAGCTATTCAAATCCCAAAAAGAATAGATGAGAAGGAGGTATTCCCTGGGGAGAGATCTTCATGAAAAAGGGGAAACATCTCTATCCCACACATTAAAAAGATCACTCTCTGCAATTTATTCAAGCAAAAGACATAAAGGAAGGAAACTAGAAATTAGAATATGAAGTCATAAGGAGCAAAGAACAGATCAAATCTGGTTTAAGTTTCCATAAAATTATGGTTTTATTTAGTGAAAAAAAAAGCAAAGACTTCCTCCTAGCAATCAGGCAGGGATGAAGGAAAGCTCAAAACCTTCTCTCCTACTTCTCATTTGCTGACTAAAATTTAACTTTTCCTCTGATTTTTTCCCATCTCTGTCCAGTCCGGGTCTAAGAAATGACTACCTGCTGGCTTTTTTGTTATATGCTGATGATGCTTTCTCTGCTGTTTAAAGGAAAAGGGGAATTGGCCTTTATTTCAGGCAGCTTACAATCTATGGGACTGGCAGCACAGGACATGGCACCCTAACCCTTAACTTAGAGAGCTCTTCTTTTCTTTTCTTCCTTGTTATTGAGTGCTTGGGTTGGTTGGATATTAGAAAGAATTTCTTCACGGAGAGGGTGATCAGGCAATGGAATGGTCTGCCCGGTGAGGTGGTAGATTCTCCATCCCTGGAGACATTTAAAAAAAGACTGGATGTGGCACTCAGTGCCATGGTCTGGTAACTGCTCCGGTGGGTCAAGGGTTGGACTTGATGATCTCTGAGGTCCCTTCCAACCCGGCTAATTCTATGATTCTATGATTACAGGCATGAGGCAATGCAGCCATTTTTAGAGTAGGGTAAGGTACAAACATGAGAGTCATATTGAGGAAGGCATATAACAGGAAAGAGGATTGTGAGAAAAACAGGAACGTGCCTCTGGCATATCCATAGGATATTAGCTGGGGGAGTGGAAGGAGGAGTCTGCAAGACAACACTACTGATGCACTGGACACACATCCCCTGAGGGCCAGAAGGGGTTTCCTGGGGATGGAGAGACAGATGTGGTGGCTTCAGGACTCCTCACCACTTCCTTGTGTGGAATCATCTCTCAGCACTACACTGTATACTCTGTATTTGTGTTTTCAACACAATAACTGCCATTTTTGTGAAGTTTGATACAAATATCACCCAAATGCCTGTTTCCCAAAGATGTGTCAAAATATAACTAAGGATAATTACCCTATCAAATGTCTTCATCATTCATTCCTGTAATTTGGTTTGCAAGACTGAGAGATTTGTGCTGAAAGACAGGGAAAAAGATCCAAGTTTTTGACATGTGTCTTCAAAATCTTTACTGTGATGTTTTGAATACAGAATCTCTGCAGTCAAAATCTGTAATTGGAAAGTTGTACTATCAGTACTATTATCAGCATTGCAGAAACATTTTTCTCTTATACCTGTGAGGACCACTATGTTAGGCATCATGAATAAAATCTGGTGAGGAGATAACCTTCAGGAGCTGACTGTATCCAGGCCTGGTGGCAGCCTGTGGCACTAGCAGCTCAGATGGGGCAAAACCCCTGAGGGTTTAGGCAAGGCAGTCAGGGGGCACAAATCCCATGGCAATTTTTGGGCCCTCCTGTGCCACTTCTCATTCCCTCCTTTTGCTTGAATTCCTGCTGAGTCCCTGAGTCTTTTTTGCTTGAATACATCTGGGTCAGCTTCTGCCTTTAATTAGATGTTGGTTCAGTTTTTGCTTTAAGCAGGTTGTCATGAGAAGAGCTGAGGGCAGCAACTGGCCCCAGAATGCTGCCAGGAGTTAGAACATACACAAATCTGGTGTATTGTGTAAGCAGAGGGGGCAAAAAGGACAGTAGTCACATGAAAACTCTCTTCCCCATCTTGTTGAAACAAACATCTTTTCTTCTGGGACAAACCCATTATTTTTTATGTAGCAAATTGGGTTGTTTTGCTGTTTTAATAGATTTATAAATTGGATTTGTTATTAGCAGTGACTCTACTATTGTGATGTTAAATGGCAGGAAATTGGCCTGCTGTGTTGCAGCCATGTCTTAGAAGTACCCTCCCCCATCACACCCCCTCTTCTAGGAGATTGGGTTTTCAAAACCCATGAACAAGGACATTACAGAGACCCCTGTTCAGTTCAGTTTAAAAGCTAAATTATAGCAATTGATCATTCCATTCTGGTGATGAGAGACTCCCAGCAGAAAATTCTGAAACATACATAATAGCCAGATGTGCCGAATAACAATAAGTGAATCAGAGCTGTTAGAAAACTTATTTTTCAGCTCACTGGCAGTTATGAATGTCATAATAATTTCAAAATTTTTCAAAAAATAGCTTCAAGTCAAACTAAAATATGGGATGTCTCAGTTTGATTGCAAGAACATTAAAAAAAAAAAAAAGAAAGAAAATGGACATTTCTAATTGAAAAGCAACATGAAATTGAAAGGTAAATCCAAGTCCTCATTTAAGAATATTGGTAGAGGTGGTTAGACTACTCAAAAGAGTTTCATGCTTTTATTTGCAACATGGGGCTTGGTGGTATAGGTACACTTCTGTAACATGATTTGAAGCACATTTATTCTTCACAATCCAGACAACTTGTCAAAATATGTTGTTTCTCAAAGACAGTATGTTTCTTAAAGTCCACCAGAGATCCCTAATTCACTTTATTAGTAGTAGTCATTATTTCTGGATAGGAAACATTTGCATTTATGGAGAGATGCCCTGCAGAGGCTTAATCTTGAAGACTTTGTTTAGAGGAAGGTTCCACTGAGCTGCCAGTCAGTGTAGAAAACACTGTGAAAAAAAAACTCCTTAGGTAAGGAACATATTGCAGAAAAAGCCAGGGGCAAAAGGTAATGAAAATATCAGCATAGCAGTTGAAAAACAAAGAGTAGTGAGGAAATCTTTCATAATGGTTTCATGTGGAATTGCAGCTAATGCATCATCCTGGTACTCAGTAAAAGAAACCCCAACTTCATATTTATTATATTTTCCTTTGCACATGTGGTTTTCATAGGCACTGGAATGAAAACATGAAGACAAGCCTATAAACCCCTCTATATTTAAAGTTAATCACATGGAAATCCCAGCATGGCTGGCTTGCCAAGAAAGAAAGAAAAAAAAAAACATTCAGCTCATCTTTAATTTTGTCCTTTTTAAAAAAAATTAATTTTGCTTTCTTGGTCTGTTTTTGTTTTAAACCAGTTCCAAATATATGACTATTCATTGTATCAAAACTGCACATGGCTTCAGCTGACACTGACATTAGCATTCTCAGACTCCATAGCACTATGACATGAAGAGAAATAAAATTTGCATCTTAGCTGAGCAAGATTGTGGTTACTGCATTAGGTATGCACTACCCATATAACACCTATTCTAGTGTTAATGAGCTCAGACTTCTTGTGTGTCTTCCTTGAAATCATGCTCCAGAGGCTTTTGAATCTAAGATAGCATTTTTCAAAGTTAAAAAATAACAAGTCTTCATGCTGAAAACAAATTGGTAATGTGACCTGAGTACTTTCTAAAAGCTCTGAAATGGAGGACAAAGAAGTCATACTCTGCATTTATCTTAGTCAACTTTTCTCTAAAGAAAACTCTGCCTGTCTCCTTCTGCTCTGGAAGCTTATAACTTTTAAAACTCCTTGACCCGTTCCAACCAAAGTTTACAAGGACAAAGAGCAGAAAACTCAGAAATTATTATGTTGAGACAAATTTCATGAGTCTAAACAGATGGAAGAAAGTGACCTGCTAGGAAAAGCCAACCCAAATACAAGTCTCCAGTAAGAATTTTTACTTAACACCACAAATACTATTTCAATGCAAGCTTGATCAATGTACTTGGGGAAAGGCCTCCACTGATATCTCTGTCAGTCCACCACAAGATACAAGTCAATATGAAACAGTGTGTAGTGCTGTTTTGCAAGTCTTGTGGGTTTCCCTCCTTTATTTCCCCCCCCCTTTTTTTTATTCTCGGATTTTTTTTTCTTTTTTAAGGCACTCCTGGTTTTGGATTGGAATTGTGAATATTTAGGTTTGGAATGTTTTCTGTTAAAATCACAAAATTATTTATATCTACCAAGTTTACAATCCAACAAGCTTTGCAGGAAAGATTCCTGCAAGTAGAATTAATTTACCAAATGAAATCACCTCTGCAGCAAGCAGGGATTTTGCAGCTGTGGTCCATCCATCTCAGACACAAAACACGGCCATACAGGCACTATAAAATGATGCAAGCTTTGAGAGAAAAACATATAATAAGGAGATCTTACAGCACTTCTACGACTTAAAAGAAATATATGTAAATAGCAATACCTTCTGCTTCCCTAATCCTATTATAATACTGATCTGCATGATCTAAAACCAATCATGAAAATAACAAACCATTACAGATAGGCATTTCACTGTCTCTCCTTGATCTCTGACACATGTAGGAGAATGACATCGTCCAACATAGATCCTAATTTGAATTGTTCTAGTAGAAAAGCCTTTTGTTTCTATAAAGTTATTTTAATCCTAGGGCAGTAAATATGCAGAGCCTGGGAGGGAGCAATAACAGCGTGGTTCTTGCCAGGCTGAACCTGCATGAACTCCTGCATGAACAGGAGCATCAGTAGGAAGTTTTTGTATTTTTTACTGTACTGGGGGCCTGTGGAGCCATAGGTAAACATCATCCAAAGGTGCAATGGGTGAGTTTCTGTGAAAAAATATAAAAAAATCGGCAAAAAGAAACACCTTCACTCTACTTTTAACTAATTTCCATTATCAGTTTGCTGTGTTTGGAGAAAGGGAAAGTTGTTTAGTTTTTTGGTTTTTTGTTTTTTTTTAATTTGTTTTTACACCCTGGAAACATGGGCCAAATACTGCTGTTCCTTCGTTAAAAAGTCAACATAGTGGAAAGTATAAGTAGTGGCACAGATCCAAAAGCAAAATAACTTGACAAATGGTTGTGTAAACAACAGGATTTGTGGTTTTTAGTGCCTTGCCTGCTACAGCCCCATGGAGGGGCCAACTCCCTGTTGCCATGTCTGGCAACTGAGACCTTGAAGACTGCTGCTGTTTAGACATTTTGTTGAAGCTGAGCATGGATTTCAAAATTTTTTTTGGAAAATTAATGGGTCAGATTTCTATGGGCCAATCATTTCTTTAGGATGAAATAAAAATGAAGTGATGGTGATAAACTCTTTGTCCATTCAGGCAATGGTGGAGGTGATGGTTAAGCTAAAATAATGCCACCCAAAATGATGGGTATACTCAGATTTGTTTCAAAGCCTGGTGTTTGCATGGGAATTCATTCAGTCAGGCTGTATTTCAGTCTTAGTGGTTTCAACTTGCCAGCTTGCTGAGGCTGAAGAGGTTTTTTTAAATGGAAGAGTAAGAAAATCACTGTGCTATTTCTATCAGACATCACATTAAAGCTAAGAAAGTATCTTTGGTAGTCCTATTAAATTTTTGTGGCAACTTTGTAGGCACCTTTATGTAAGCATATCTGAGCTGCTCTTTTATTTACAATGTAGGCAGGACTGTGTGTTTTCTGACAATGGCAAGGAAAACCTCGAGAAACAGAATGCATTAACCTGATGTTTTCTGAACACTGTTGATATTGACAAATTACACCTTTTGGCAACCAGGCTGGAAGTTCAGCAAGTCCCCTGAGTTTTTCTAAAGCTCTCGGGAAGCACCAACTTTCTGTTCCCTAATGGCAACTGGCTGGGAAGTTAATGTATGACAAATTTGGGAATGACTCATCAGCTATTTGTTATTGTGCACATGTTGTATATTCATTACCCTCACCTTACAGGCAGTTTCCAGATCAGACCTAGCATGCAGTTGTGAGTCAAGCTGGTATTTTGAAACGAGGGAGTTTTGTGGGGGGAAATGAGAGCACCAGCAGTAGCGTGTATTGACAAAAAGGCTGATTCTTCTCCAGCAGCTCAGGAGAGAAGCTGCTGCACAATAAGTTGCCAGTGTTTGAACTCAGGAGAAAAAAGCATTGCAAGAACCTAATAAGAATATTCAAATCACTGCTGTTATAGGCAGGCCTGACTCAGTGTGAATGTTCAAGCCTTAAAAGCCCAGGCTGAGCTTAGTTATTAGAAAGACTCAATTGTAATTCAAATCAAAAGGATAATTTCAATAAATAAAATTGCTGCTCGATCAAGCACTGAGGCAGAGCTTGCAGCTGCCTGAATGCTTCTGTGAGGGATGTGTCTTTCTATCTCTGAGCATTTTACTTCCTTCCTATGTGGAAAACCACTTAACAGTTGACACAACCATGTCAGAGAGTAGTGGGGTGGCTGGTTCTGCTCTGTGTTAAAGCAGAGATCCTGAAGGGACTTCATGGCAGGAAAGAGGTAAACCTCCTTCCCTCAAGAATGAGCAATAAAATGGGAGATTGCTGAGGTGCAGGTAACACAGGTAACACTGCGGCTGGTTCCATCAGGGACAGGTGAAATTTCTCACTGATGGGTGGGAATCATGTAGATATTTGTTGCCACCCAAAATATTATGGAGTTGGTTAGAAAGCATCAGCTGCCTGCACAGCTGCAAGGGGTAGAGAGCAGCACTGGCCAGAGGTTTTGGGGAATGAATACAAAGCTCATGCACCGGGGTGCAGGATATGACCCATGCTCTATAATGTGTCACCTTATCTTGGAATGTAACTGATAATTTCCTACTGTCTGTTTCCCAAGAAAATGTGCTGTGATCAAGGTTGGACTCAAATGCTAAAATCCTTTTTGAACTCAATCCTCTTTGAACTATGTGACCTCTAATGAAAGCTGGGGAAGTTTAGAGAGGAAAACAGCTTATCTTTTCCTTCTCCTTGCTGGATGGATGCCCTTACTTTGTTTCAGATCATTCAGTTTTATTTTTGCTGTGGAAATGTTATTTATTCAGCCTTCAAATGTTTGGTCAGCTTATTAATTTTTCATATGCAGGAGCTTTGAATATGTCTCTTTGAAATTCCATAACTAACCTCCTCCCCTCCCCCCCCCCCTTTTTTTTTTTTTTTTTCCATTTGGCAATTTACTTGGCTCTCCAATTATGACCTTCTCCAAAAACGTGCCTAGAAAAATAGCCAGGGGCAGGTCCCCAGATCATGGATGTCAGGTAGGACAACTACAATTTATAAGAAAGTTCCCATTACACAAAGTTAGTGACCAGAAAATGAGTGATGAATACTGCAATGGATGGACATGCAATATTTAACATGTGAAGAATGTGTGTCTGAGAGAGCATCCGTATTGGCCAGAAGGGAGAACCTCCTTCTCTGCTGTAATGTCTCTTTTGTTGTCCAGCTTTGCTGTCCCTGCAAATCCACCCTCATCAGCACTGCTCTAAATTGAAAATAATTAAGTCAAACCATGAAGTGGCAGAAAGGGTAACTTAAGAAAAGTGGATCTCCTTGTTTGGCTGAGGATGAGCTGTCTCAGCTGTCACTTAACTACAGTCATTGTTTTGTTTCCTACAGTTAGTACTCGTTTTATTCTCTAGTGTTGCATTAACAGCAAAATATATTGTAATCCCACTAAATGTGGAGTTTTTCTTCTTTTCTTTCTTAGATACAGTGTTTTCCTTGCTATGCTTCAGGCTTGCTTTCAGAAGTGTCCTTGTATAAAGAATGTAGAAACAGCAGCAGCATGACTAGCCCTCCTCTCTTTCCTCCAGACCACATTCTGCCCCTTCCTTAAAAACTTTTTGGGTTGAATTTACCCTTTCCTGTTTCTCTAGCCTTCATTTAGTGTTAGTTCAGAATTTATTTTAATTTCTTTAGCTGTTCTTTAGCAGAGTAATTTTATTGCATCCAACAACCTCCATTACACTGCTGTTTTCTAAGTTTCATATACTTCTTTTTGAGTTCAAATCTGCTGGCTGCAGGCTCCAGCTGCCTTGTATAGTGAATAAATGAATGTTATGTCACATTATATGGTATGAATCACCATTTCCTCCGCCCTTCATAACCTGCTCCTCCAGGCAATTCATTTCCTGCATCTTTACATTTGGAAGTTGGGAACTGTATTATAGATCAGCACTTATTTATTGATTTATGTCCAGTTATTGTTTGGATAGATGTGTTTGGTGTATTGCACACCCACCCCGGGTATTTTCTCTCACCACCTTATTACCTCTGTGAGCTTTCTCTGCGGTGTTTCAGAGCACTCCTCTCCTGTGGTGGGCTGAGCTGCAAGCATGGGGGAGACCATGCCTCATGGAAAGCAATAGGATATTGGTTGGTGTTTTTAGGCAGCAGAACACCAAGGGCATCTTTGTACAAGAACAGGGTGACTAATAAGCTTTTTGAAAGTGACCGTGTGACCTAAAGGACCAGCTCATGTCTGCGTTCAAAAGTACTTGGAAGCCTCAAGTCTAGGGGCTTTCAACTGCTTGTATCTTTTATGTGTTTTCACTGCTTGTACTTCTTTGTTCTTAAAAAATAGCCAAGACCAGAGGCTTATGATCCATATTTAAAAGAGATGATGTAAGCCGAAAGTGGTCCCTGATTAGGCGACCATTAACACTTTTTCAAAACATCAGCATAAAAATTGAGGAAACAGAAGCAAAGCTGCAGCTCCAAGCACCTGAACAGACAAAGCTGCAGCTCCAAGCTGGCCAGTTGTTTTTTCAGTGTGTCAGATAGCAATAGTGGTTGTCAGACCTAAAAAAAAAATAAAAATAAAAAAAATCCCTTGACATTTTGTGTCTCATTGTTCTTTTAAATGCTGGTTCCTGATCTGTCCTGCATCAGTGCAGCTCTGCAGAGCAGAATATGCTTTCCTTGCACGTGGTGAAGGAGCAAGGGGTGTGCAAACATCCTCCTCTGAGGCTCAACACACTGCAAAAAACATGGGTTTTGTCACTGTGTCAGAATTTATAGTTAATACTTGCAAATTCTGGCAATATACCAGTAAATTTAATACCATCCCACAATCAAAATTTTATATGCAGGCACAGACTTTACTAGGATATAATTGGTACCTATTGCTCTACTTTCAAAAGTCTGCATTCAAATACATTCTCATGGAAAAAGAAACTGATGAATCTTCAATACCGGGAAGGTCTGAAACCATCAACAGACTTTTAATGAGCATCAGCCTGCATTTCTTTTCTTGCAGTGCTGTTAAAACATGGTCCTGCCCAGGGGGGCTCTCAGGAGCCAATACATCCATTTAAGAAAATGAGTTTGTGGTACCAGCTGAGCAAAGTATGGAAGAAAGAAAGAAAAAAAAAAGTTGCTTAAAAACTCCACTGTGTATTCAGAAAACAAACTGAAAGATCTGGGCAATGATACAGCACGGGAAAATACATGTTCAAAACAGAGCACTGTGTGTGTTCTGGAGCTGGTGAGAGGAAGCTTCCTCAGAGGCCGTATCTTCAAACCATGACCTGAAGGGGTGATGGGAGCAGGGATAGAAATATAGAATCATAGAACCAATATAAATCATCATATAAGAATCATATAAACAAAGAATCATATAAACCAATAAGGAATTCCAGAATGGCTACATTATTCTTACATGACATATCAATGAGTGGCACTTAACTACGCATTAGCAAATACATGGACAGAAGTATTAAGTGTATTAAGTATTAAGTCTGTATTTATTAAAATACTCTGTGTTTATGACCTTGCAGCCAAAGTTCTCAGGTTCAGGTGTTGTGGCAATATCAAAGAATTCAGCCCAAAAATAGTGCATGTGAGACATAAAACTTGTGGCCCAGTTTAGTACATTATGACACATCTTGCTGTTCTGTGAGGCTTTGTGGTGGTGTTCAATTTGGATGTGTTGGAAAAATTACCAAGCACAAAAATATTTTGGACATGTTTTGAGGCTCTCTTGCTCTCCTGACTGTCAGACACACCTCAGCAGCTTTTTAGCTTTCCAGATGCTGAGACAGTGTTTTACAGCTTAAAAAAACCTGAACCGTATGGTTCATGTTTGTTTGTTTGTTTTGATTGGGTTTTTTTGGTTGGTTGGTTGTTTTTTTGTTTTTTACAGTTTTTTTGGTTATTTATAGGTGGCTGGTAGCTTGGTGGTTAGAGAATCTGAATTGATGAAGTAAGTCAGCTAACAAAAGGTGCTGCAGACCAAGCTGTTCTCTCAAAGTGTCTGTGTAAAGCTGGTCTGTCTAGACAACAAACATGCCTTGAATCTCAGTAAATTAGACCATCTTTCAAAGAAAAAAATATCCCAAATCATTTTGCTGCTCTTTTGTTAATTCCAATGTCATTCTTATTTAATTCACGTATTCCTAGCTAATGTTTAATTAAAACAGGTATTCTGGGATAGCTGTTTTTAATTTTCTTCTAGCTGTGTTTCAATTTCTGTTGTTGATTCACTGCTGATTTTACTTTCACAATTGATTGGAAAGGTTTATTCTTCCTTTAGTGTTAATCTTTAAGTACTTGCTCACAATGGGTGCTCCAAAATGCTTATTATATTGAACTACGTGATGAGAAATGCTGTGCAGCACCAGATCTGGTGGATGATCTCCTGCTATGTGTATATCTCCAGATACATGTGCTTTCAATATTTTGCTACTTGTCTGTCCTGGTTTGGGCCAGGATAAAGGTGATTTTCTGGTTTGTACTTTTGCTTTCAGCTAAGTCTCTTGTAAGTAGTCGCACTTGCTGAAATTAACAGCAAGTTTCTCAGACAGTGTCTGCTTCTAGGACTGATAACACTCAATGTTTAGAGTTACTGCTGGAGACTGGTGTGCCGAGCCAGGAACACTGCTCAGCTCTGAGGAACATTTTATCCTCCAGAAGAAGTAAGGAGGTCCCACCTGAAACCCTCCTTTGGGGAGGACCAGACTAGATAGATGCCAGAATTGACCAAACAGAGTATTCCATCCCATACACGTCATACTCGGTATAAATTTGAGTGATCACAAGGGTCAAACCCTTCTTCCTACCCTTCCTGATTCCCTCCCTCGCCTGTTCCCGGTTTTTGCCTCAGCATCCTGGGAGGATTCTATCCCTTCCTCTTGCCTGTGGTCCCGATCCCTGCCAGCCTGAATCTGTGTGTTCCTGCCTCCAGCTCCTGACTGCTGCCGACTCCAGGATTCCAGCCTGGACTTTCCCAGGGCTGCCCTGCAGCCTCGGTGGTGACGTGAGAGTTATTCAGGGAAAGGGAGGAGGAACATGGTATCAATTTTCCTGCATATTTGTATATATTTAGTAATTTTTCCTATTTATCAATATTGTTTCATTAAAGTTCTGTAGTTTAATTTCCAACCCATAAGTCTCTCTCCCTTATTCTCTCTCCTTCCTTTATCAGGGAGGAGAGGGGGATAAATAGAGAGCAATCTGTCATTCGGTTTAATTGCCGGGCCAGTGTTAAACTGTGACATTGTCTTACATTATAATTTTTTAAATTATTTCTTTCATTACAAAACTACCAGATATCACAGGAGCCACACAGAGTAGCATGGAGAAAAGGTTGGAGGTTGTTTCCTTGAGAGCTGTGTCAAACAGTCATTTGTTTGTGGCACAGCAAGTTTCTGAGCTGTGCCACTCCTCAGAAGGCTCTTTTTCCTAGGGCTAGCATTCTTCTGGCATTTCCTATGGCATTTATTCTTAATGTGGATTAAGAATAAATTTAGGCATGGAAGCTGTATTATTAACCTCCTGTGTCATCATTTACCAGTTATTTCCTATTTCCTGTTGGCGAATCTAGTGTGTATCATGCTAACTAGAATACTAGCTGAAATACAAAGGGAAATAAGAATGTGTGCCATGGTTTAGACTACTACAAGGTTGTTCATTTGTGATAACATGGCATATTTTTTCATGTAATCATTGGAATATCTACTGTAATTTATTACAAATGCCCACAACAAAGTTAGATGAAGAAGCAATTGATATTCTTTAAAAATTCTTTTATTTCAATTCACTTGGTTTAATATAATTACATCCATCTAAGCCACCCTCAGTTTAAGGCCAGAATTGCCCCCATCCTTAAAAAAATCACAGCTCAAGCCCAGGGGTTCACCCTTAGTTGCAGTGGTTCAGTGAGGGGAAGACCTAGTGAAACTGCAATACTTGGCACTAAAATTTAGATAAGACATTTTCAAAGCTTAGTTATAGTTTTAACAGGACTTGCTGTAGGAAAAGCAAGACACATTAAGAATTGCTGTTTTGTAATTTTTTACCTCTTTTCCCTTCATAGTGTTGCCTCAAATGACAAATTCAAAGGCAAAAAAGTCATTTTATATTAAAGCCTTGTTCAGCCAACAGTCCAACCTCTTCCTTGGGGTGACTTTCATAGCATTCTGTCAGGTACAAACTTGATTAATCTCAAAAAAAGGATAAGAAACCCCACGGGCCTGAGGTCTGTTACGTCAGTGTTATACACATTTCCAACCCCTTCAATGTCTCCCCTTCCTTTGCAGTGGTTTGATGCCTCTGCTCTTTGATGGCCTGTTCATTTCCTTTTTTCCCTGGGTATGAGATCACCAATTGAATGTTAGTTCTCCCTAGTACTGTGTGGGTACAAGCTTTTCCCAGCTCTTAGTCTGAAATATTGATAGGTTTGACTTGTAAGTCTGGATTATCCTAACAGCGGTAATGATTCAGCAGTCTTGTTACTAATGCTCAGATCATTCACAGAAACGTCAATAGTCTCTCCACAACTTCCCACTTGGAAGGCTAAAAAACTTCTGATTAAATCAAACCCCAATGGTCCTGCAACTAAATCTTACATACTTTAACAGCCAAAGTGGAGCTGTCTTGGTGTGTTTCCTGCATGCTCCATGCTCCCAAACCTGACTGCAGCAGAAACACTGCTATTGACCTTTTTGCTTTTTCTTGTTTGTAGAAAGCTGCCAGGTTGTCTGGAGAGAAACCCAGGAAGCTTCTTGCATTTTTCAAAGATGGAATAGCCAGAGGAGCCAGGATGGGAGCTGAAGGACCAGGGAATATTTGTGAATACTTGAGAGTCTAAGTTCTTCTTCATTCCTACCATCAACTTAAAAGAACCTGGAGACAGTGGTATATAGAGGAAAGTGCTTAGAGACCAGAAAATATAAGCATTGCAGGAAGCATGTAAAGCAATAAGTTTTGTTTGTTGCTCATGAAATATTGGAATAAATTCCATTACATTGTGTCTATGTACTTAGGAAAATATAGCTTATAAATATAAAACCATACCAGGCAGCACTCCTCAATACTCTGGTGTGAGATGAGTGAGTGGAGGGGGAGATGCTTGGAACCCACCACCAAAGACCTGCTCTAGGAATGGTAACCTTCCTGTTAAAGCAAACATCAACCTGGATGCCAGATAATGATGAAAGTGAACTGCAAAACAGCTTCACTTCTTAAGCAAATTTTATCTGTCTTCTTCAGAATTAGTTAGTAGGTGGATTTCTGCAAATGAAGAGGAATGCGTGCTCTGCAACTGTACCATGCTAACGAAGCAAAGCACCCATGCAAATAGGAAGTCACTTACCTCATAGCTGAGACTTTACTAAGCACCCAAGGGACCCAGGAACTGTCTCTTCAGTCATTAAAGAATTTATCTACAACCAGAAATGAGCCAAATGCTTGCCAAAAGTTCCTGTCCTAATTCATCTGTGGGTGTAGCTTAAGAAAGTTTGATCTTTATGACAAAAATCACAGAACCACCCAGCATGGACAGACCTCAGGATGTTACTGAGCACCAAGGCAGCATTTATTTTACTTGTGTCATCTCAACATACATCTTTCTAACCTGTTACAGACACAGAAAGACTTTACACCTCTATTCCCCAGTGATTCACTGTTCTTACAATTAGAAAGCTTTTTCCTAATATCTCCCTTGAATTTTCTTTTCTGCTTTTTCAGTCTATTACACTTAGTCTAACCAAAGGGCTGATGAGTAGTGATGCCTTCAGACTGCTCCCTGGCAGGCTGGAGTAGCTGCCTCTTTGGGTTTGACAGTCTGTCCTTTGACTAAAGCATGGCATCGAACCAGCCACGTGAGCATCTAAGTTAGAGAGTGAAGCACTTTAAACTCTTTTCAGGTGTGTAATGCACCTAGGCAGGGAGCATTATTTGAAGCAAGATAAGCTGTTGGCTGTTCTTTAAATGATCCTAGGAAAATCCTTGGTGTCTGTAAAGAAGAATGAAAGCTCCAGCACAGTTAAATACGAGGACTGGTGAACACAGCAAGAGTGAGCATCACTTACTGTAAACATTGCAGCTTCTTCTAACAGCATGAGACAGTTTATGTGACTTTCATCCCTGCAGATGTACTTTAACTTATTACATGTTAAAAGGTCAAATATTCTTTCTTTTTTTCATTATGTAGATCCTTGCAGTTCTTTTGTAAATGCAACAGTCTAAATAATTCATCAGAGCAGACGCCAGCTGTCAGTGCCACAACCAGGTACGTCCTAATTCATGACAGTCCTCTCTTTCTTGAAGACCACAAAGGATGTAGCTGTTCACTAACTATGCCAAGCTGTGGTGTGTTGCTGGAGGCTTTCAGAGTAAATCTGGCTGTTGAAGACAAGAATAAAATAGGCAGAGAAAAAATATTGATCAAAGGGAATTTTCCTCTTGGCATAACCTGAAAAGTGCACCTCAGGTGCCTAAATAGGATCAAGCCACGCAGAAATTATATTGGAAAAAAAAAATTATTGATGGCATATCTAAAACCAGGAAGAGTGTGCCTCTTGTAGGAGCAAGTTTGGGGATATCAAGTATAGGAAAAATCAATGCCACGGTGAGATAGCCTGATGGCATATCAGAATAGCTGCTGTTGTTCACTGTCTCACGTGGAACTTGACAGCGTCAACTGTTACTGGAGGTAAAAACATTTTTCTCTGAAATGACTGCTGCTCTTGCTAAGAAGAGTGGCTTCTCCTCTAATTTGTTAAAGCAGCTGGGATGCACTCTAATCTTGTCCCTGGCGTTGTCTTACCTGTGGAGAAGCTGCAGTGGCAGAGACTTTGCTGGAAATTCATCTTGAAAGTTACGACCTGCCTGGAGCTGCCTGGAACTTCTTATTTAAGAGTTTTGGACCCGTCTCCTGGAGCACAATCCAGTGACAAAAACTGGCAAAATCAGAAGTTCTGGAGGTCATCAGCAGTCTTTTACTCTCTTTGCAGGAAGGTCCTCTTCAGTTGGAAGATCCTCACCTTAACACACCAAAAGAAAGATTATTGTTGTGTGGGCAAACTGACTGGAGCTCATCAACCTGTCTGATTTTTCTTGCTGTCTCAAGTCTGTGCAGGTCTAACTATTAGGGAATATGGAATAGGAATAGGAACAATGTAAAATTGATTTTTTAACCTCCTCTGAATAAGAGGGAAAAAGTAATTTCCAACTGCCAGGACTGATTAGAACCATTTGACTGCAAACTTAAAGCAGCTGTTACATCACCCAGGGTTTTCATATTTTACCTCTGTTTGCATACAGATTTGACAATGTAATTGTTAACTGGCATAAAGTACATTGAAAGAAAAAAACACAATTGAATTTATAGGGAAGAGTTCTTACAATCTGCTTTTCTATTTAAATCAAAGTTTGTAATCTACCATATTGCAGCAGAAGTTGACATATTTGTGCCATAGAGAATACATGGCCGGCTAGAAGTCTTGGAGCCAAATTTATTCCATCTCATGCAATGTAGGCTCGAAGTAAACCCCCTGTGCTGAGCAAGGGAAGGTCAGATCACCTGTAATTCACCACTTGACTGTATGGTTATTGTAATAAGAAATAATCTCCAGGCGAGGAAAAAGTGAAGAATATTATGACCCCACCTACTACTAACGTGTTTTATTTAGAAGACTGTAACCACTTTTCACATTGCACAAGCTGACCCATTCTGCAGTAGTGTGACCCTCAAAACTGCACAGGGCTTTGACTTCACAGTGACAGGCTATCTCTGCTGGCACTGGGAGCAACGTTCATTTTAATACCGACTGCAGTGGAATCAAGACTTAAGTCAGTCACGACTATGCTTGAAAAATTTCCTCTCCATCTGCCCTACTTTTCTGCTTCATCATAATTTTAAATCCTCAGTATCAGGCTGGTTTTGGAGGCATTTTGCAGCCAAGGAACTCTGTTTGATAGGGAAATATGCAGGAAAGAGCAAAAGCTGGCTGTTTTTCTTGAAATTCTGTCCCAAGCTATGATTTCTGCTAGAATCCTAATATTAAACTGAAATAAAGTGAAAATTGTGTTAACAGTCATCTTTTGGAGACATAAATCTGGAGGGAAAATTATTTTTTTATCTGCTTTACTTAAAGCTACCTGATTTAAAATAAAAATAAATACACTCATGAAAAATCATCATCCTTTCAGGTATGTCTTGTTTCCCTTCTTTTTCTTACGCAGGTAGTTTGGCTCTGAAAATGTCTACCAGGGATCCTGATACCATTTCTTATGGCTAATGGCAAGGTTCATATAAACTGGCAATCCTAGAAGGTGGATTTTGCAGGAATACTGGTGTGGTCCAGTCCCTGATGAAGGCAGTGGGACTGACTGAGGCTAATGGTAAACTACAGGAATGGGAGTGTACTGCCCAGGCAGAGCAGAATTAATTTATCAAAATGTGTCAAGTGCTGTTAACAACAGCTTTCCACACATACAGTAAAATAGTGAGAACCAAATTTAAAGATGAATCAGATGCTTTGAACCTGTCTCTTATAAATAACTACTGACCCATCTGTTCCTTGGCTAACACCCTGACAGTATTTTGACCAGTTACATGACGAAGATGCTAATATGAATCAGCAGTATCTCTTCAAGTAGAGTATTGGAAAAGGTTTTTTTCCCAATGTTTCCTGTTCATTTTAAATATCACTCCAATCACACTAGGGATGTCAAATACATGACAGGCAGGAGATGAAAATTAAAAATAAAGCCAGACTAGGAGCAAGTGTTAATTTAAACAGGATTTGGAATAATCAGAAAGTTCTCCTTTTATATCTGTTGCGTATACACCTTTATTAAAGACCCATTTTTATTCAGTTTATTTGGCTATTTGTAGGTATTTCTGGGCTATATTTCACCGTGATAAAGTGTCTGAAATGTGCTCTACCCATGATAAAACTTTGTCACGTGTCTTAAGTCACTATTGTGCTGCCATCAGTATTCTGAACTCACAAACTCGACATTAGATCTGAAAATTATGGCTTATGACCTGGAAATAAGTATGTTATACAGTCTCTATCTGTTGACAATCACGGGACTGAAAGTAACCCACATCCCTAAAAAAATCACATTTCCTTTCCTTTGAATTAGCTAGCAGATTTTAGAAGTGGTTGACAGTCTCAACTTTTAGGAAAAAACCCCAAACATTAATATTTACAGTATTGCTCGGGAGAAAAATATCTAATTGGTTGCCCACTAGAATTTGATTCCAAATTGATGTAACTTCTAACTTTGTGTGTACAAACATACATACGCATGTTGGTGTGTACATAGAGATATGTAGAGATACAATTCAATACATTTTTGGAGTGATGTGCACATGTGTGTTTGCGTGTATATAAGTCTGTATACACATACCACCAGGACGAATTCCTGTTTATTCTCTAAATATTTAATAGAACAAGTTATGCAGTTCCACATAAGTCTGGAATTCTCCTTTGATCTGAGATCATTGCTGCCAGTTATGAATTATTGTGGAAGCTTTGTAAGCTATGCATATCAAACTAAGATAACGCTAGCTTTCTTTTTTGTATCATTAAAATGTTTGAGCCCTCAAGATATCTTAAGTTGGTGTTGTGTTTTGGTTTCCACAAATTAAATCCCCTTTGAAAAAGTTAATTTAGAAACCAAAGATAATGCAACATACAGAGCAGTAAGACCATAAGTGGTAATAGCAAATAATGTTCAAATTTACTCACCGGTTTCCCTTGTGATTTATTTCACAGCTTTCCTGTAACTTCATCTCACTCAATGCACAGCCTGTGAAGGACCAGATTTACTTCCTTGCTGACATCCACTGTGGCAGCAGCAGTGATGAGAAAGACAAAATTACCATCACCCACCAGTGACTCTTCAGTGGAAGGTGCTGGCTGAACTCTTCCAACTAACGGCTTCTGGTGAGATTAATTTTGTTCCCAAATTATAGTGACTCTAGAGTGTTTTTTTCTATAGTTCCATCTTCAGTTTTACAGCTAGTACTGTAGTTTAACAGCAGGTTGGGAGCTATAATATAAATATTGCCTTTTATTTCTCAGAACACATGTACTTTTAAAAAATAATTTGGTTCTGAAGGATTATAGTTTGACATATTTTTTCTTAAAGGTGGATATAACAGCATTATGTCTAAAGGATACACACAAACCCATCTGCTTTTTCAGCATTTCTATTTGTGTATTTAAAAAAAATTGTTTGGTCCTACCCAAAACATTGCATTGGCTTTTTACTTGCAGAACAACAACATTGCATAAAATGAAGTAAGCTCAGAAAAACATTGACAATCTTAAAAATTGTGGATGTTTGGTAGATAAACCAAAGAATCAAGGTGGGAGGTCTTAGTAAATATCAGAAACACTAAAATGCACAAATTACTTTTTCTGTAACACAAACTTGGTCTACCATGCCTGAATGACAGGAATCAGGGAAATTAATCCATTGTTTTTTCTCCTTTTCTTTTTCAAAGTAGCCAGTCATTGGTGGTGGTGGCGAATTCATACTCCCAGGCATAGATCATTAAAAAAAACCCCCAAAACCACAGTCTTATTTTAGATATATTCCCATGTCACAGACTTTGGTTACTTTCATCCTGATCTTCTCAGTCTAAAAATTAGAAGAACATTGTGCTTCCAACAGGTCTGAAATTATCTCAGTCTCATTTGGGCTGCTGAAACTCTTGAGAAGGTTTGGACTAATTTTTCACTAACTCTGGAGTCTGGCTTTGGGTTCTGATGCAGGCAATTTTTATTATCAAAGCAAAGAAAAAAGCATTTGTTTAGCAGACTGTGACAGAGAACAGACTCAGTGTTTCCTGATCTCTGAAATACAAATTAGAACAGCACAAATGCATCCATTCTCATTGCCTTTACTCAGGGATGAGTGACAGCAAGGTAAATGAAAGGTAAGTGAAGGCAGATTTAACTGAACCCAAATATCAGTGGTCTGTTGTTTTTCCAGCAGTTTGGAAATTCCTGTATATCTAGATTGATTTACTTATATAAAACAAAAATTATGAACTCCACCTAAATCCAACACAATTCTAAAAATACTCATTTGGATTTTTCCTTGGAAAGCCCTGCAAGGGATTTTGAACGTAGACTGTTTTCCACTCCCTTTCCTGTTAACTTTTCTCTAAATGCTGCTCATTAAACTAATGAACATCCTCAATTGTAATGGCTGCCTTGTCCAAAAAGGAAAATTTGCTCCTATTATTTGTGATGGGGATTCAGTTGTAACCCATGAGCTGTCACCCATTAGTGCATACTTTCTTCTTTGTAGCCCCCTTATTCCTGTGGGCAGAATCCAGCATCTCTTCACTAAATTTTATGGTACTCTGTTTATTATATTCTGAGATGCGGTCTTATTTTCTTTCAAGGATCTAGGTTTTCATTATATTGTAAAAAGTTACAGACAATTTTTGAAGCATTTTGATGCAGCGTTAATTGGATGTGCAAAATACAAGTGTAATTACCATTGTGGAGGAAGCTCTACACGAGTAGTTTGTCTATTTAGAGGCATAATTATCCAGCTTGCATTCACAAGAATGGTAGCTATATATACAAATCAGTCCAAATGCTGTCTAAATGGCTTTTCTAGTCCTCCTGACCTTTTTCATTACGGAGCTAGGATGAAAAAAACCCATCTTGAATGGCATCCATGGATGCAGCTTGCCTTGCTGAGACTTTGTGCAGGAAATTGAGAAGCAGCACAGTGTCTTGTGAGACAACTAAAACCCCCAAAATACTAAATATCCCCAAGAGCCTTTTGTGTGTGAAGACCTGAACTTGGAGAAGGTCCTCTGTGACAGCAGGAGGTCCCCATTTGGATGTGGGTACAAGGAGGTGTCACAGCATTGACCAAGGCTGTGGAATGAACGTGCCTTGTGGTGCGGGGCAATGAACCTTTTTAGATCCATCCAATTTTCATGGATGGGTGGAAATGACAATTTAAGGTTAAGGCATGGTCCACTTACCTAAGTGAAATATTTTTTTTTCTCTAAGTTTTAATTATGTCTTTTTGTACTAGTACACTGAAACACTCAGAAAAAATGACTATTTTTTAGCTTTATAGTACAATATCTCCTTGAAAGTCCTAGATGAAAAAATATCATCCAAATAAGATTTCTACTACAAGACACAAAAGAATGTATAAAATTTACATGGCTTGACCAGCTCCTTTTCATAAAGCAGTCCACCAAAACAAGCAAACAAACAAACTTATTTTATTTAAAGAACAGAAAAAAAGATCTGAGAATGAGAAATTCCAGAATATATACTAAATAGACTGCCAGGGAAGATGTGAGTCTATCTATGGAAAGCCACAGATGTTCTCCTGGCTCTGCTCAGACAAGCTTTCCTCTGGCCATGTATGGAGCCAGCTCTTCACAGAAAGATTTTAATGGCAAAGGGATAAAACCTCTTCAAGGGCATGGGGATATTAAAGCCTTATATGACTGTTTTTTTGGCATTATTGTTAGCTAGGTGAAGAATGGCTGGAAATGACTTTGAGAAAAAAAATTATAAGAAAGAGAAAGAAAGAGAGGGAGGAAGAGAGGAAGGAAGGGAGGGAGGAAGGAAGGAAGAGAGGGAGGAAGGGAGGCAGAGACATTAAAAGAAGATCCAAAATATATTTAAAAAAAGAAAAGAAAAAAAAAAGGAAGAAGAAAAAAGGTTCTTATAGGAAAAGCATGGTTGGAAGGGACTAGAGGGATGTGGGTGTATGGCTGTGGGTAGAAATGAGCATACCCCTGTGTGTTTACTTGCCTTGTTAGCTAAATGAGAGCTCAGCTCCTTATGTTAAGACCATAAAGAGAAAAATGGAGTGGAAATGCCTTTCTTGGTAGTGTTTTACTTCTCAACAGGTATAAAAAAGGTGGTAAGGAAGTTTGAGTTGTCATACAATCTGTTACTCTGAAATTTTCAGTCATTTCCACTGGTGGATGCATTGTGCTTCTCTCAGGCTCTATGCAACAGAATGTGTGCTGCCAGAGCTGCACAGAGTACCCCTGTTTTCTGTTTGTGTGAGCCTTACCTGGAACATTATCAAATGGTACTGCTAAAAATAGCAGGAAAAGACCATTCCTGACTGTAATGTTCATCAGTTATATCAGAGCGACAGCAAGTTGCATGAACACTCGGAGTATGTATTTCTTCTTTTTTTTAATGTTTATTTTCAATGGACCTTATTCTGATATGTCAGTGATATAAATTAACTGATTCCAACAGCCAGATTTCTAATAAGAATAGTGTAATTAGCTAAAGGCCTTCTGATAGAAAAGTGTTAAAACCTTCAGAGAATGACTAAATGATCCATTATGTTTTGGCAACTGCAAACTCATTTCCTACCTGCTGTTCATTTTGTGGTTTCTATAAAGCAATTATTTCAGATAATGTGGGCAACAGGCCATTTATGAGAGTCCATCAAGAAACCATTATTCCAGTAGAAGCAACATACTGTTTTTAAAACCGATTTGGAGAGCATGGATTAAAAGACCTTTTCTTTCTTTCTTTCTTTAGTTTTTTTGTTTTGAGGGGAAAGGCTAGGGAGGAAGGGGCTGCAGAGCTCTCACCATTTTCTCCAGCCTCTTTTCTTGGCCAGTTGTCCTGTCCTAGGCATGGCAGCTGAGGAATTAGTAGAGCAGACAAAACTATATATGTCCCCAGCCATAGGTTACAGCAGGGCAGTCAAAAGAACACTGGAGCCAGCAGCAGAGCAGAAGCGTCGGTCCTCAACCACAACTTGGGATGTTACATGTAATATATATATTTATCTATATATATAAAATATACAAAATATGTATATATTTAATATATATTAAATATGTCCCACTGCCTTGTGCACAGCAGGTATTGTTACTGCTTCTCATTAGAAGGAAAAAAAAGACCAGACCAGATGCAGGAAAACTCTCAAGTTGACACTGCTACAAAGGAGGGCAAAATTGTGTTGTGCTCCAGCCAGGGCACAATTTGGCTGTGGGAACTGAATTATCACTGACGTGACAAGGCCACTGAGGAACTAATGCTGCAATATTTCTTTTGCTGTACTACGTTGTTATAGTGTTTTTGACTTTTTAGTTTATAGTAATGGCTAGCTCTTGGTTTAATATGTGGCAGAAAGAGCTGGTCATGGGGGTCCTCTCCAAATTCCCACTCTAGTTTTGGATGCAACTTTTTATCATTTTTTATTTATTTTACAAGTAAGTTACCAACTAAAATGGTAGCTTTTATTTCTAGAAAGCTCTAACACTTACTGACATTCCCCCTTCAGTTCAATTGATTCCTTTAAGTCAAAATATCTCCCTGGTAACGTGGTAGCTAACAGGAATGTGGATCCCATGTCATTTGTTAGCAGGCTGTCTCCTGTGTGTGGAGTTGGCCATTAAAACTTGTGGTTATAGGATGAGGTGACAGTACATGAAAAAGAAGTATGGTGGTCTTCACCTCATTTCTTCAACAAAGGACAAATAGGAAAATTTTGCTTCAAAACAAAAACAGACTCTGAAAAAAAGAGCATCACATTAAAAAGTTATATAGATTAAAGCTCTCAAGCCTACTAGCTGCTACTTGAAGAAGGCTCGGCACATTGCTATAGAAATCACAGAAAATCTCATTATTGCTGTTTCTCATCTCTGTTTCTGTAGCCAGAGGTCGGCAGAGCTTCTGTGCATTAAGCACTACATTAGCACAAAAAATGAATATTTTTTCCCAGTTTCCTTCTTGAAGGGAATAACAAGCAAGGGAGAAAACAAACCCCGGACTTACACCCAGGCTTTAGTTTACCTTTGAGAGAGTTCCTACTCAAATTGTGCATCTGTCCCTTGGGTGTAAAATGGAGGTGTGGATGGCAGCAAAGGTCAAATCCTGTGTTGGTGCACTAAAACTGGAGAGGTGCTTTTACACAGCCAGGGAGAGTCATAAGGTTTGTCCTCTCCGCTTTTGGATGTGTTCCTTCGTGCTGCTTTCTTTCTGTCCATCAGACTTTAAAGTGAAGGAGCTGCATGCTGTAATGCTTTTTTTATCCAAGACCCATTGCTTTATCGGGCCAATTCTCTAAACATCCCCCTCTCACACTTACAGCGAAGACAAAGTTTGCCCCAGGCTGAGTTCCCAGGTGGGTCTGGTTCCCTCCTGCTCTCAAATGAGTGCATGTAGTGAATACTCAGCAAATGCTTTTTCCTCTACCTTGACACAGAGATAAATACACTGCTTCACCTCCTGGAGGGATTCCTCACTAAACTATGCTAAACCATGACCAGAATAAATGATCACAGGCTTCCCTGTGCCACTGAGGGCTTTAATCAGTACAAAGTGGCACTGCTACAAACCTTCCTGACGGTAAATCAAGGCAACACAGCAACTAGTCACTCACCACCTCTGTTACTAGCTGAAAGCTTGCTGTTGGTTGTGGGGTTTTTTAGGTTCTTGCTTCCTAATTCTGCCCGAGAAGTCAGCTCTGCCCTGGGGCAGTGGCAAATGGAGCACAGCAGTTTACCTCTGGAAGTATCAGGTACAGATGAACATAATACTGTGGTTCTGAGACTTTGGGATTTAACTCTGACTGAACATGATTAGGGCTCTGCTTCCTGACAGTGCAATCCCTGAATCAAAGTGGAGTGCAGTGTGAAACATCTGTAGAATCACATGGGAAACCATACAATTATGCGGTAAAAAAAGTGCTGGAATACCTTATTTCTACAGAAATCCATTGGAAGAAGTCCAGCAGCCAGGCTGAAGCAAAAAAAAAAAAAAATCTCAGGGACAAACATACATCTTTCCAAAAGTGTTTTCTCAGAAAAGGCAACACAGTCAGGTACATGGCACAGCAAAGAGCTCCCCAGGGGCACCATGTAACCCCCCAAAGGCTCCTTTGCTTGGGGAAATGGAGCTTCTGCGAGATCCTTGAAAATAAGGTTAATGTAGTTGCTATGCATGCACCAGAAAGTACAAATCTTAGTACTTGGAATGCAGTATTTCCTTGTACATTTGTTTCTCCTACTAATAAACTGGTTCTTTTAACTGAAGAAAAAAACCCCCAAAAACTGGGATATCCAGTTATATGGTGCTTTCCTCAGAAATCAAACCCGATTCCCATTAGGCTCCATGATAAAAGCCAGTAGGGTAAAGTACACAATTACTGCTGAAGAAATTCTATAGAATCTAAATAATGGTTTTGTGCAGATTAAGAGACAGTATTTCCTGATGAAATTATGCTACAGTTCCAAAGGAAGCCAATTTTGATGCTTTTATTTTTTGGGTCTTGCACAAGTGTCCCACAGCAGGTGCAGAAACTGTCTATAACTGCTTCAAGTTACCATTCAGGATGAACAGGAGGAGGAAAACAACCTTTATTTTGAAAGCAGCCTAGAAAAGACAGTGTAGCTCACACTGTTTCAAATGCAAGGTAAATTATATTGGGTTCTACATCACTGCTGATTAAGTGATGGGTGCCCAGTTCACCTAAATGCAACCATCTGGGGAGAAAATGCTGCTCTCAGTCTGTTGCGGTCTCATGGTGGGGACAGCAGCATCTCTTAGTTTGCAGAGGCAAAAGCAATGACTGTTTAATCAGAGGTATTAAGCATTCTCTGAATTTGGCCTTTGCTGTTGGAACTTTATATGCCAGCCTCTTTTTAATTCAGGAGGAACATTCATAATAAATCAGTTCTCTCCTAAAGGACTTCAGAAAAATACAATATTATCTCAATTAAACAAAAGCATTTTTCAGCAGCTCTGTCACTCCAAGTGGCACAGCATGACAACCGGATCAATGGATGTCCTGTCAGTCCGTAAAACCATTCACAAATGTTTCATCTAGATGAAAACCTTACTCCTCCCACCAGCATAATTTCCAGTTTATGGCTGGGGAAAAGCACGAGGTTGGGTGGTGTGTGGAGGTGTGGGAGGGGGGAGGGTTATGGTGGGTTTTTTTTCTTTCTTGGCAAGTCTGTCTGGTACAAAGATAGGTGAGGGCAAGGATAAACATATAGAGCATGATTTCAGAGAGCAAGTGGATGGATAATTCTGAACCCAGATTGTAAACTCCTTCACTGTTTTAATGTATCGTTATCGTAATGGGAGATTTATGCTTGCAATACTTGCTGTTTTCTTGCCAAAAGCACACATTGCTGAAATTGAGAGGAGTGATGTAGCTCACTCATCATTTAAGGTGCATTAGAGACACTGCAAGAAGACAAATGTGGAGAGGGATGTGGGGATGCTATTAGTGAGCTGTGTATGAAATTACATGGAAAACAAGCAAGAGGCCAGCTCCTTGTAGCACAGAACTTCTGTCTCTGCATGAAAATAAAATCCTTCTTGTTCCATTTGCACTTTGCATGCTGGTAATTTGCACAGCACCAAGGGGTACCCTTCACTCAGCGTGACTGATATTATTGATAGCATTTTGAGACAGGCAATTTAATTGCCCATAGATATCATAATCTGTCTACTAAATATCCCCCAAATGGAGACTCAAACAGCATGAACAGTACAATACTCTGTTGATGGCCTGTGCTTTTTCACCAAGGAAACTTCTTTTTTATATATTATATATTTCTATTATATTATATTATATATATATATATTATATATTTTATTGGAAAAAACATGGAGGAACAGAAGAAATGACTGAGGGACAGATGGAAGGCTGGAAGTAAGACTGATAGAGGAATGGAAGGATGGAGGAATGTAAGGATGGACGAAAGAATGGACAGAGGGATGAAAGTATTGCCATAAGGATGGAAAGATGGATGTAAGAAGGAAGAAAGGACAAACAGGAGAGGATGGAGGAATGGAATGAAGATAAAAAGGATGGAAGGATAGAAGGAAGGATAAAAGGAGGGATGAACAGAGTCGAGACTTAAGTATGGACAGAAAGATGGAAGAGACAATAGGTGGAAGGACAGATGGATGAATGGGCAGAAGATTGGAAGAAAGGTTGGAAGGCTGGATAAGGGAAGGGAAGGGAAGGGAAGGGAAGGGAAGGGAAGGGAAGGGAAGGGAAGGGAAGGGAAGGGAAGGGAGGAAATGGGAGAAGGACTATGGAAGAAGGGACAATGAAGACATGTTTTTCATTGGGTCTGTCAGCACTGCACTGTAGCTCTTGCACCACCCCAGCCCGGTGACAGCATGAGAGACATTCTTGTTCTTGATGTGATACTTTCAAATGACCTAAGAGGAGCTCAACCATAGGCTAAATACTAGATGTGACCTGTGCCCTTGTTCCCCTTTTGTAATAAGAGATTATTATTGCAGTACTTCACACTGGTGAGAAAAGACTATTTGTTAACCTCCACATCTTCTCAGATACTCTGCTCACCAAGTCCTTTATAAATTACATCCTAAAAGCAACTGGCTACTTTAGTGGGTTAGCCTAAGAGTTAACACACCATGTAATATTCTCACTGAAGTGAGAAGCTGGCATTAGATTAGGTATTAGTTTCCTGGAGAAACTAAAAAAAATACAACACAAAAGCCCCTTCATTCAACATTTCCTCCTTTGTGTCTCATTGCATCCAAGATGCATTGCAGCTGTATGTCCTGCATCCATAGCTCTCTATAATCACAAGTTATATCACACGTGATTCTTGAAGAGTTTTTGCTATCTGTCAAAAAAGGTGAACCAACTTTTTTTCATCCTGGCACAGTCTCCTGCTCTTTAAATACAATATTCTGAAATCCAAGCATCTTGAGATAATTAAAACTTGAACTTGGTTTGCTTGTTTCTGTCTCTGCTTTACATTTATAGATAGGCAGTTTCTGTGAAGGGGTAAATCAACATGTGAAACAGCACACAGGTTGTCCAAACATGTACCACCATGTAACTTCCATTATTATGTCAAGTACCACAGAGAGAAGGAGCAAGGAAAATGCTAGCATTAAATAATGTTTTTACGAACATTTTTATTCCAATAATGAAATTGTATATAGGCAACAGTGTTTATTTTGTTGAGGTGGGTTTGTTTTTTTTTTTTATTCTGCCAGTAATGACCTTCCTTCCAGTTCTGCCTTTTTACTGTGTTGTTCTTAGAGAGTAAAAATGAGCCCCTACATAAAACAAACAAACAAACAAACAAACCCAAGAAAACCCAAATGTCCAAAGGGATCATCCTTAACATGTTTCAGCTATTTGCTTTGTCCCCTGCCCAGTAAGCAGTGGCTTTAAGTGTCTGGAGGTTTACACTGAATCAAACATGATTATATACTTTCTGTATAAAAATGTCATCTTTCACTTGGAAAAAAAACATGGTAGTGCTCCCCAAAGCCTGAAGAAGTTCTAAAGACATTCTGACCACTGAATGAGAAATCTGAAAAGATTTAAAAGTGAAAAATACGTTTATATTGGTAGAGATGCACAAAGCATAATCTTCCATTTCATAGTTGTACTGTTTGGATCAACACCAGTAATCTCATTATCACCATTAGCTGCTCTCCTCATGAAGCTCCATGTCACTCTTACTACTTTCAGATAGATTTGGGTTTTTTCCCAATAGATTATTTTCCAAGAGAAGCCAATCAAGCCTCTAACCTGGCTTCATTGTTAGTCCTTGTGTCATGTTCCTTTTGATTTTTATTGTCTTGAAATTTTACTTTCTCACTGAAAGCACCACTCACGGGATCACACATCATGGGATTGCAGAGTAATTCAATTTTTATTAAATTCTTTGAAGATATAACACAAGGATTGAAACTATGAATATGAAAAGCTAAATATCCAAACAGTTATTATTTTTTTAAACCTCATGAGTTTTTGATGCTTCAGTCATCCTGATTTAATACTTGGAAGCAGGAAGACTGATGAAGACACCAAACTAGAGCCTAGTTCCAGGGATTGCTTTGTCCAAAACACTGACAGAAAACACTTTTTTCTCCCTGTTTTCAAAACGGGTTTTGGTTTATATCAGGCTAAGGAGATATTTCTAAGCAAAGACTCTTCTGCTGTCAGTAACTAGTCAGACAATACAATTTAATAAATATGACATTTCCCAAGGGAAGAAGATAACCACAAAGGAAACAAGGCAAATTCAAACTGGATTCTGGCTGTAGGTGCTGCAGCACAAGTGCTTGGGGCTGACTGTCCCTCCCTGTGTGTCCCAGGCAGCAGTGCTGTTGCTCAGCTGTCAGTCCTACTGTTTTCCCCAAAGCAGGAAGAATCGGAGCATGAAATGCAGCTCCTGCCAGAGGCCCAGCCAGCAGCACCTTGTGACCCTATCAAACAGTTATGATTTATCTCAGTAGCAGCAGCAGCAATTGCAGCCATAGGATTTGACTGTGCATTTCCCACCTCATGCCAGTGAGAACAACACAGAAGGAGTTCAGTGGGAAGAATACACATAAAAGAGACAGGATCAAAAATTTCTCACTGGTCTCACTCAGAAGCACATTCATCTCCAGTAAGCACCTACTTCCTGCTTGCTTACAGGTAGAACTCTTGGTGATACACAGACTGCAGACTACAAGTTGCCAAGGAAACTGGATTCCTTTACAATGTTACACGTTGATTATTGCAATCTGCTTATTTTTCTCCATCTACATATACCTTCAAATTAATGCTTTCTTTTATGATCTTACTACAACATGGCATTGCCACTTAAGACATGGAAATGGATTTGCTACCTGAATTTAAGCTTGCACCACTTGTTTCTAAATAGCAAAAATATTAACAGGAAGATTTAGTTGAAGTGCATAAATATGACATCGCTAAACTGCACTTGCTCTGTAAAAGTGGAAGTATCCAAGGAAATGTTTTCAAATCAATTCCCCTTGCTGTTTTCTTGTTTCACAACTCTCAGCATATGGAGCACTGGCTACACAATCCCAGTCCCTTTAAATTCATTGGAAGTTTTTATTATTGAGCTCAGTAAAGCTGAGAAGCCAACTGCATTTTAGGGAGGTCAGCAACTCCCTATTTAAAGTTCACTGCAGTTGGATGACATTGTCCAAGAGTGGCGAGACTGTCGAGGTCCTTCAGTCTGTGCTGTCTGCAATCACAGCTCATGTTTTTGCCTGGGTCTCCAGGCTACAGAAATTACAAGTGCTCCATAGCTTATATCTGGACAGTTTTTGAATCTTGGGTTTCAGTGAGTATTATGAAAAGAATCCCAGACTTAAATCGTAGTCCTGATTCCCCCACCTCCCCCTCTAGTTTGGTAATAGCTCTATGCAGCATTTGCAGAGATTCCAAGCAATGACCTTGGAATGATATTGTCAAATGAGCTGGCACAGCTGAGTGGTATTATCTTTCCTTCAGTGTGGCTCTCAGAATGGTTTTGCTCATCTCTGGGTGTGTTTTCGTTTCTTCACTTGTTTTCCAAATAATATGGGAAATGTAACGCATGACAGAATGATGGAGGAAATTAAATTAATAGAAAAAAAAACAAAGCAAGCATGGGAGATTTTACTACAAGGAGACCACCTGGCATTTATCTTAACTATAACTCTCAGTATTTTGAATATGTGAAATCCTCCCTTGTGCTTCCCACTCTCCCTTTCTTTGGATCTTAGTCTAAAAAATCTTTGGTATCTGATCTACCTGTAACACTTGAGATATGTCCAAATAAATCCATTAGATCTGAGAGGTATGAAGTTTTTTCAAAACTACACATCTACTTCCAAGATTTTCCCATCCCTACTGGTTCCCTGGTCCCCCTAGAAACTGGATTAATTCCATCCCAAGCAAAAAACTTACCCCCCAAAACTTATTTAATCTCATGGGGAAAATATTAATCAATGTCATTTTGTGAGCTCACTCTTCATGTCTCAAGTAGCCTTCTAGAAAATACTGGAAAGGACATCTACACATATCCTTCAAAACCCAAACCTGATGGTTGATTGAAAGGAAAAAAAGAAAAAAAAAAAAAAAAAAGAAAAGAAAAGGAGTTTGCAGAGAAAGAATGAACATCTTCATTTGTTGACAGCAATAAAACATAACTTGTCACCAGTGGATAGGCTGTATTAGTGTCTCTTGTGAAAACAGAGCTGAATGTTATAAATATTGATGTGAGCACACTTTGTGAGCACCATTTTGGAAGCGTGTGACAGATGAAATTTTTTAAGGTGAATACAAAATTGTCTTCAGCGTTCCTCCAACTTGAAATTCAAATATCCCCTTTTAATTGTAAGACATTATATTTACCACCAGGAACAGTTTTTTCTGCTCATACAGTGGATAAAGCAGGGGAAAATATTCCTACCTATGTGCGACAGGCTCAGCTGTCAATACCCATAAGGAATAAAAGGAGGGACAGATCTCCAAATGAGTTGGAATGTTGAAGTCTGTTGTAGTGTATTTGGGCTTTTTTATTTTTGGTAGGTAAATGTCTTGCTGCTCACAATGACAGCCTGGTTTACAGGTTTAGTTGTGAGCCAGGCCTGAGGAGCAGAGTATGTTTTCTCCCTGGTGGTGGATGTGTCCACACAGGCATTCCCTAAACACCTCAGTGCAGGCTGTGGTATCAAGTGTCACAAATCAGCATCCAACACACTGTACAGGTTTACAGGGAAAAGATGTAACAGCACTCCTGGTACTTCCACAGAAACAAAAAATGGTATCAGCCCCACCCTCACCAGCCTGTAAAAGTTGCTCAGATTTGCCTTCCACATAGCAAATATCCAAATAGATCTTTTGAGGAAGGTGAGGTGAGATAGACTCTCTTTGATGTAAACAGTGAAGCCTCCCCCCAAGCCCCCAGAACAACCAAGCTTACACAGCACAAACGACTGCTTTGCTGTTTAAGGAACTGAAATTGGTCCATGCTGGTGCATGCTCCAGGGAGACATGAACACATCAACACTCTTACATCACAGAAGGCTTTGGAAACTGTGACCAGGATTAGAAACCATGGTCAAAACTATCCCAAGTTACCAACAAAAAAAGACTATAAAGTGCTGTCAGGCAGCTTTGACAGCTATTGCCATAATTTTTATTAAAAAAATAATAAAAATGAAATCTAAACAAGTCTCCATCAGAGGATAATATATTTAGAACATTAAGGGGCAAAACCCAACCCCAGTGTATAAATAGGAAAATGCAGTTATTTTATCCACTCTTTGGTTATTACAAAATGTTTACTGGTTAAATGAGGTGAATTATGAGGTGAATTTGTCTAAGAATTTGCTATTACTAGTATAAATGCTAAGGTTTTATTTAACTGTGAGACACAATAAAAAAACAGCACTTACAGCATATCGGCTGTAAAGAACAAGGAACTACACGCTCAGAAAAACATGAGGATTCTGAAATTTGTCTTCAAGTAACATTACTGAGACACATATTCAACAATTAATCCCAAAACCCTGTTCTCCAAATGTTGGTGTAGTGTAAGAACAAAACCGGAATTCTTAATTGCCACGTACTTTAAAGAAAAGTTTGACTGCAAAGGTACAATGTATAGGTACAGAGAGGAAAATGCCAGAAAACAAACTCCTTGACCTACTTCCATAACAGAGAAGGCACATTATTTTAAAAAAGCAGGAATATTCCAGCAAGGAACTTACTCCTACTTGCAACTATCCTCAACCTGGCTGTTAAGCAAGGTGTTGTAAATCAGTTTTGTATTGCACATTTCTATGGTGCTCAGATAAAGAAACCGATACATTTTTTTTATTCAGACAAAAGCCATGCCACACAATGCAGATTTGGGAACTGGACCCACAGGTGAATAAATTACCCAACCTTGTCCTGCTAGGCATACAGCACAGCTCTGGGGGCAGACTGATGCATTCAGCCAGCGGCAGTAAGGACATGAAGCCAGACAGAGATAAGCAAATCTTTTATTTCATAGATTTCCCCCACCTTGCAGGTTGAAACAGCAGCCAGGAGCTAGCGTTAATTTACAAGGTATCCCCTCTTGCCCCAGGATTTTATCACTTGGTTTGTTAGACCCCAGGACATAGATTTTAATCAGATTCATAATAGGCAAGGAGCAAGCTTACTGAGTGGAAAAGTAAAGCAGCAGCTTTCAGACTTGAAACCAGTTACTTAGCTGTGCTGAATGATTTAAAACCTAATTGTTTGTTCCCCCTAGGTTTAACAGTCTGGGAGACAGGAAAATTCCTGTAAGGGTTTGCTAAGAGACAGGAGGCTCAGTCCAGCAAGGCCCCCTCCCTTCTCCTGTCTTTGAGCTGCTCATTCAAGGATTATTTCCTGAAACTACCCCCAAACTCTTCCTTCAGCCATCCTTTCTTTTGCTCTTCTTGGTCAATGAAATTTGTATTTCTTTTATACCCAGTTCATCAGCCTTCTGGGCATCTGAGTCCAAACCACGTGGGCTCCAGAGGGAAACCAGTTTCTGCCTTCTTGTGGTGTGAGTGGTTGTTCTGGCCACTGCTCACTGCAGAGAAAGCTGCAGAGCCAACAACCGACTCCCACATTTAAAAAACTAAACCCAAACCAATTATACAAGTTTTTTAAAAGTGAGGCAGGAGCCTCAGTGAGCACAAGTGAGCAAGTGGGCAAGCTGCGTGGCAAGGAGTACTCCAGTGGTGACTGGTTCAGCCTTTTCAGCTATAACATTTATGGCTACAGACCTTATGAAGATCCTTGTGGCCATCATTCTGCAAACGCCTACAGCTCTTACTTATAGGTTGAGTAAATCCAAGCAGAACAGCAGGAAAAACAATTTGTGGGACAATTTACTGCTTCAGTTTAGATTAGGCTTTTTAATAGTTATTTACCTTTATACTTTAGATAAAGATTTGTGAGTAGCCAATTACCCAAGGCAGCCTAGGTAGCTTTGACAGCTGAGTTCAATGCATGAGCTACCCTTAGAAAGTACTGCCTTGTTTTCTGACAGAAAATGCTACAGTTAAATAAAGAGGCCAGAACCTGTAATTTAAAATGTGAAAAAATGATCGAGATAATCCACTTGGAACAAAGTTTTTGAGGATAAAAGCTTCCTGTTGGAAGAGGGAGGAATTCTTACTATATATTTATATAATGCCAGGGCTACTTTCTTTGTTGGCTCTACTGAAACTGTGCCAACTTACACCCGCTGAAAAAAACACCTTTAAAGAGTTCATCAAACCACTATCTCACTAGTGCATTGCTCCAGGGTTTCACCATTTGTTCATGTGAAAACTCATTATTCTGTTAATCCAAAAAGGTACCTCGGATTTTCAGACTGTGTGTGAAAAGTTGATGTTACCTGCACTAGAAAAGACATTATACATCTTTTCCCCACATGTAAATGCAGAGCCGTGTTCCAGGCAGAGCCTGCAAAATTGCAAACATCTATCCAGCAGGAGTATGTGTAGAACAAAGGGCCATGGGACAAAAACTGCTGCTCTGCTCTGCTTTCCACAGCCCTGTTTGTTCATTCAGCTCCTGAGCTGAGCTTTGCTGCCCTTCAGGACAAAGGGATTTTTATTGCTGCCAGGTTGGGTTTTTTGCTAAACTCATAGTAAAGTCAGATGAATAATTTACACTGAGTTTTGATTGATTTTGTGTCTTTTTCAGTTTGCCAGGGAGCAAGGAACCAATTGCAGTTCCTCATTAGAGATCACTTCTGCTTAATTTCTGCAACCATTTTCAAAGCAACTCAAATTCTAGACTCTAAATCTTAAGCATAAGCCTTGATGATCATGTGCTCCAGTCACAAGATCTATATCCAGCTGGGGGAGCAGAACTTTGCATTTTCCTTGTGCTTATATTTGAGCAGTTTTGAACTAGGAAGCAATTGTCCAAATAATCTGCAATACTCAAATATTTGTTGCTTTTAGGCCACCAGTGAAAAAGGGCTTAGAACTACAACGTAAGACCCTTTACAAAGCAACCATAAAAGGGACACGAACCCTTAGCCCTAGAAAAGGCCGTGAATTTCCTTATTTCTAGTCATCACCTTTCTCCAGACTCTAATTTCCTCCTTAGACCAGAGCCAGATCCTCCCCTATTGCTGTCACAGTGTGTCTTGACAGCCTGCACTAGCTATAAAAAAGAAAATCTTTAAAACCTTTTAGTATTAAAGCATTAGGCATTTTATATATTTGTATGCATTCGCATCAGGCGGCAAACACGTGTGGCCGGTGCCATAGAAACTTCCAGCAGTTATCTTGTAATGAACCTTGATTATTTTACAGATTATCATTGTCACAATATGTGTGCTGAGCAGAGAGTCACAGCTTGTTAGGAGCACTGTAGCACCTGCATTCACACATCTTGCTTGAGGATCCACAGCCACACACACTGCTTTACAGTCATAGCTAAGGTGATTATATACCCACACACGTGGCCTGAGTTTTCATCCACATGCTAAAGGAATTTTTCTACTTTTGATTTCACATATGTCCAAATTCAGAAATAACATGACAAAGGGAGATTTGGGAGGTTTTGGAGCTTTGAGATGTGGTAAGACAGCACAGGAATATTTCTGAATTTATAAAGTACAGGTAAGGGTACACTGTTACAGTAATCCTTCCTAGTCTTGAACTATTCCTTCCAAGAGATTCAAAACTATATTTCAAGTCATAGTAATTAAAGGCTGAATATTTTTTTCATATTCTTCTCTCCCCTTTTAGAAGAAACTAACCTGCAAGCAAGTTAGAAGAAATTTTTTTACCACACTTCTGTCCCCCCTCTTGATCTCAGCAAGTCCTGAAGGAATTCTACTTCTTTGTTCATTTTGCTATATGAATTTACATCTTATCTTTCATATTGCTGGAAGTGGATCTCCCACTGCTGTGGTAAACCCAGTGTGAGGTTTCAAAAGCAGTGTCAGTGCTGCCACCACTACAGGTCAGCTGCCCCAGCACATTCTTCCTTCACCATCACAAGACAGTCCAGCCCAGGGGTTAAGGGGCTCTATGTCTACTCAGTCCTGAAGGAAATTTCCTCTCAAACACCCGAAGATCACAGTAAATGTTCAAGCTGATATGATGCGTTTTTTGTCTCTGCCACTTAACTGTGGAAATTATCTTCTGTTCACCTGCTATTGAGATTAATATATTAATGACAAATTGTATTCCTCTGTAGATGCCAAACAGATTTTCAAGTATTTATGACATATTATACACAATATTGCCCATTCTCAAGCCAAGACACTGTGCTATCATAGGTTAGTAACTATTGAATTCCACCTGGGGAAAGTTTTGCTGCTCTGAAATAGAGAGAGGAAAAAAAAACGCTTTTCAAACAAGAAAGAGGTTGATAGATATCTACCAGAAAGCTTTTAGTCTTTCATATGTATTATGGCTCAGTATTTTGCTTGGCTTTTCTGTCATTATCTACAATATATTATTTAGGCAAAGGCTGTTCATTTTGGAAAAGTGAAATGCAATATTGAAAAGGTTAGAGATGACTTCTAACTGTGTATTCCCCATTAGTTTACTATCTGAGTGCTAAGCATATGTTATAAATAATGCATAACTTAATCCCTCTGCATTTTTTAAAAAAACTTATTTACTACAAAATAACAGGTGGGAAAAGAAACACATTGCTGTAAATACATCCCACTACCTAATCAATAACTTTTGTAATACACTGGGCTGAACAAATGATGGTTAGTGAATAATTTAATGAGTTTTGGCAGTTTCTACTCCAGAACTGACCGTGAACAGTTTAGATTTTCTCCAGCATATTTGTTCTACAGAATTTCTTCTAAATAATTTGTATGAACAATTACTGCTCTTTAGAGCATTTATGAGCACTTCACTGTGCTTGTGATTACATTTGAGCTCTTTCAGAGAGTTTTAATTGGGTGCATCAATCAAATAGAATAATTTCCTTTTTTTGACATAACCCTACTGGCCAAGTATCTTTTTTTCTAAATTGCAATCCATTGCCTAATCCTGAGTGATGATTACTAATCTCTATAATTTGTATACTCAGATTTAGAAGAACATTTAGGGATATGTCAATTTCTGAACTGGTTAATTGCTTTCCTGAATAAAGGCAGGTGTCATACTAGCTTTAATGGGTGTCTGAATAAGTTTTTTTTGGTCATTAGGAAGTTACAGTGTTCATCAGACTCTCTGTCCACTTTCTTCACTCCAACTAAAATACACAGTTCAAACTGGCATTGATCATTGGTTTAAGTTAATACATGTATAAGTGATGCTGCTGATGTGTAGGCACGGGTCTGATTCTGCCATCAAATTGCAGCACCTGCAACTGCTGTGTTGTGATTTGTGGTAGCAGGGACAGGGGGCATGCAGAGTTTTAGCTCACTACAGTGAAGAGGTGACTCTGCAAGTCACCTGTCTGAAATATTCAAAACCTCTCTCTTCTATTTCCCTGTTACTCTGGCAGGGTCTCACTCATCAAGGACAACAGCAGGTCAGCAGCTTTTCAAATGGGTGGGAAGAGCTGAAACTCCCCTAAATCAGGTTTTAGGAATTGAACAGTTTTTGTGCCTGTCCATAGGGTACTAAATCCCTTTTCAATCGGATCAAAGTCTCCATGGCAGGGGCTGAGCCTCTGGGAAGCCAGCTGAGCATTCTTCATTACTGCATTACTTTTTCATCAAGTTGCTTTGTAGAGCTCTCCCAGATCCAACACAACTCTCTAGTCTGAAATGTGAAGGTATGAGAGGTTGAAAGGCTGTAAGATAACACAGAACTCAGCTTTTATCAATACAAGTAATAAAGGAGGTAAAAACATTCCCTTCCACACAATGAAAATTCAATTGGATAAAGACAGAGTTGGCTCACAGGTCAAGAAAAATGCTTCAGGAAAAGAAAGACAAAATCTGATATTACATATAAAATCTTAAATTCTCTCAAGATAAATATTCCAAAAATATGGCATTAACCATCTAAAGATGAGAATGTATATTGCAATAATGGCTTTTTAGAAGAGAAGAAATATTTATGTTTTCAGTGGGTATGTCTCAAATACGTGTTACACTCCCAACAGGTAAATTCAAACCAAAGTTACATTTCTAGAACTAGGCAGTTTTTTGGTCTGCACTTCTAATCTTCCCTCCCCCATATTTGCCACTAATAAATCAAGAATATTTAGAGTATGTAGAACGATAGTGATATCTGGAAAGGAAAAAGATATCAGGTTTTTGTTTGACTTTGGAAATCTTGTGCTCTTTAATTCAATAACTTAGTGAGTCAACATTGAACACATGAAAATCAGAACAGAACTAAACAGTAGCAGGATACCGGGTTTTCTCCTTTTATGCATGAATTCTGCTAAGGTCAGCAATGATAAAAAAGATTCTTCAAAGTGTTGCTTAAGTGTGGTAGGCAGAAAGAAATGAGGCAGCAAGTGGATACCACATCAATATTGACTTCCTTGTTGGCAGCCTCAGCAATGAGATGGCCCTTGAGATGGAACTAAGGCAGCAGAGATATATGTACACACACATGCACACAAATATCTTTGCATTCCTTTGCAAGTTTCAGGAAGCCAAAGATGACATCAATTTGGGCACCAGCACAGGTCAGCTTGCAGAGTCTCTCTCTGATCTGTGAACATTCCCAGACCTGTGACCCTGGGTATTCTACTGGATCTGGAACTCACATTCAAGACATTTTCTTCCGACTACTTTACAGATTCTTTCCTCAGCTCTACTGAACATGTACAAGTTGAGTGATTTTAATGATGTTATGCAGGTGTAAAACAAGGTAAATAAAACAATGCAAAAAATGAAAAAAGTCTGTTTTGAGAGTGGCTCTTCTTGAAAAATTCCATTATATCTAAAATTCCAAGTCTTAACAGTAATAGAAATTTATAGGTGACTATTGCCCGTTATCAACAGCTAAGAAAATTACTCAGATGTGCACATTAATAGGATCTCAATTTTAGCTGACTTCGGGCAATTGTCTCATTGCTCCTTTCAGCTTAAATTTAGTGCATTAGTGAGTCAAGTGTTCCTTATCTGCTCTATGTTTGCTATTATTTCCAATGATGTGTGAAATCAGAGAATGACTGAAATTTTCTTCAGTCAGCTTGCATGGTTGGAGAATCAAAATATTGACAGCCTGATTCTATAATTGTAACTCAATATTGTTTTGTGCCTTAGGGCCGTCATTTAAATTTTACTTGAGGATTATGTTACACTATTTATGTTTTTTCTTAGGTAACACAGTGACTGAAGCTGCCTATAGACCCTGTTCACTAGAGTTGACTGAAACTTTTCAGACCTAATGTTTTCCAGCCTAGTATTTTTCCACTGAAAAATGTCCCTGTCTCTAAATCTAAACTTTCCTCAGATTTATGTATTTTTGACAAACTCTTGCAGCAGATAAAACCTAGACTCAAGAGTTTTGCTTAGGAAAAAAATTCCAAAATTCGTGTAAAAACTAAAAGGTTCAATTATTCATTTCAAAGCAGCTCTTCCTTCTAAAGTGTGTAAACCACATATCAGTGGAGGAAAGGAAAAAAAATGGAACATATTTATCAAACTAGCTCAAGTGAAAGAAATCGGTATCATAGGTAGGGGTTTTGTTTGTTTGTTTTATGCCCATTTCAGAGCAGACACTATTTTTCAACAAGCTTTGCTGTTTATGCACCAGATGGTTTATTTTTCCTCATTTATTTGCCTCATACATTTCCACAGCAAGTATTTTGCACTTGGAAGCAGGATGTGTATATTTTTTATTAATCTGCAAGATATTCAACTATATCCTAACTCATCTTGGCATCTGATCAAAATTTGGTGAACCAGGTGATTCAATGCACATTCCTGGTAAGGAATAGCAGGAACAGACAAATTATCCCTATACAGTAACTTTCATACCTAGTAAAAGACCTGTTTTCTAGCTAAGTACTTTCAAGAGAATTCAGTTTAATTAATAAATTGAAAATGGGTATCTTAACACCTTGAAGAATTCCTGGAGAAATTCCCCATTTAGTGGACAGCTGATTTTCAGACCTCTAAGAATGCAACAAGCCTGTAGTTTCAACAGATTTGCAGAGAAACTATTCCATTTTTTTCAATGTAGACAGAGATGTCCTATTAAAAAGTACAAGATCCATACAGGTTGATGTATTTAGTTAACATTTTCAGAACTGCCTTTATAACCTTGATATGAAGAAGTTGTTTGCAAATAGCTGCAGGGAAACAAATGCTCTTAAGGTCTTCAGGTATTCTTAGCATTTATAATATATGAAATCATGCGAATCCGTTATGTATACATGAACCTTTTCAAGTATACTGTGTTTATTTGAAATCTGTTAAATCCTACTTTAAATGGTAGGAGAGAGGAATGCAGTGGAACTTGTGACATTCACCTAGGAATTTTTTCCAAGATGTAGCCTATCAGTTTTAAAAATACTTTGCAGCCTTTATTTTGGTCTTCTCAGCAAATTAAATACTTAATTTTCACTTGGATCACTTCTCTCTAGAGAGTCAGTGCTCAGTAAAAAAACAAAACAAAACAAAACAACTCTACTGAAATTCAGTATATCATTGATGCTAATTTGGAGCTGGGATGCTACAGTACCCAACCCACTCCTGGCATTGCTTGTCTTTTCTTTACCACACCAAAATTATCCCGAAGGGGCTAAAATAGATTTTCTAGTTCTTGAAATTGGCTTTTACTGCCCATCATAGTCACAGGTGCATTTTGCTGTATATCCTGATTTTAAGAAAATTTTATCTTCTTCCAGTTTGTTTCAAAGATAATGCCTCCTTTCTCTTTCATACCTTTCCTTCTCTTCTTTCTCCTGTGCACCTTTGAACTACTGTGCATAATGTTTTTGTCCTCCCAGGGGAGCTCTGATCAGCAGCCATATAAAATGCCAATCTGCCAGAATAAAACTGGGGAAGTCCAGACCCTCAATCCCAAGAAAGAGTCAGCAAGAAGAAATGGGCAAAAGTAGATCTATCAAGAAAGATCGATATAACTCTATGTAACGGGAGAAAAATCAAAGGGAAGTGAAACCAGTGCTGCTTTTTGAGGAGAAGCAGGTTCAGTGGCAGCTTGGCAGCTGTTTGGGGGATGTCCCTGTACAGCTTCTCTGAGGGAGGCTGAGGCAAAGGGCTGGTGGTGGCTACCTCAGACATGGCCAAAGGCCAGGGCTGGATGGAGTGGCTGAGGGTGCCTTATCTTGGACTCCTTCAGTTCTAGGATTTCAGACTCTGAAGTGGGGAGGATGGCCTCTGGGACAACATCAGTAAATGTAGGAATACAAAATTGTGCAGATTCCCAGTGCCACTCAGCCAGTCTGTTTTCTGCACATAGGTTTAACGAGATCTACTTTAACCAGTCAGATTTTCAGCAGTATTTGGGACAAATTCTAGCTTCCAAAGGAAAAACAGCAGGCACTTTCATGATTGTCTTTTCCCTACAGGGCTGAATCTTTGAGAGATCACAACCCTTTGCTGCTTCTATTATTTCACCCCATTCTGAGAGTTGAATAGATGGTATCTTTTGATTTCAGTCCCACTTCTAAAGAATGTTTTGTTTTGAAGATTTATTCCTTGAACTATGGAGGAGGGGAAACCAAGGAAATACTGTTTTCATTTTTCCAAGCTATGTTTAAAAGAGTTTAGCCAAGAGTTTTATGAGTCATCTAAAATTATCCTCTTGATTAAGGCAAAACATTACCTACATGCCACATAAAATTGTTTCTACATTCTACTTGCAGGATACATTTCAGGACAGACTTTTACAGAAGCAACTATTTCCACTATGTATTGGAAGATCCAATTATGTTAATAGCCACAGAAGCTATGCTCCTTCCTTGAGGATTTGTCATTGAAATGTTTTGGACTGGAGTTAATACTTCTGTCATTTTCCCATGAGAAGCTCTAATTTCCTCTAAAATTTTCTGTCTAAGAGGGGGAATTAAAAAAAAATAATTGGTAGAGTTTAAGAATAACTTAATTTTAATTTGCCAGACCCCTTGACACAGTTTTGGTCAGTCTGGCATGCCATGGCATGGTCAGGCCATTCACTTCCTCTGATATAATCCAGCAATGGATCTTACACTATGAGAAGATTTTTGACTCCTTTTAAAAAAAATGCTATTTTTGCTTAATTTTTCATAATGTGCTTTCAATACCCTGATTTCATTAACATTTTAACCTCTCAAAAATAATCCTATTAAAGGGAAAAAAGATTGTTATTTTTTTTCCTACTGGAATGGAAAAAAGTAGGAAAATTCTTGTACATTTCCAGATACAAATCGTAATTTTCTCTGGGTGCTCACTACATGAAAACTAAATAACTTCTAATTCCTTAGTAATGAGGACAAATTCCTTAAGCTGATTAAATGTTATTTTTTTCCCTTCACATCTATTATCTTTGCATTACTATAATTATGATTGTGTGGAGCCCTAGTCATGGATTGAAGGCCCACCATATTTCACCTCAAAGTTGCAGAATGTTATTAATCTTCTCTAACACCTTTCTCAACTGACCAAAGATCTTTGATCAAAAGATGTCTCTCCCTGTATTTCCACTAGATATATGGAGTTTTAGAATAAACCCACAAACTCTAAATCTAGTCATAAACAAAGTCAAGAGATAAACAAAAGGAGATCAGTTAGAGTAACCTACTGATAACTAATTTTCAGAAAATCTTCAGGGTAGCAACACAATTTTATGAGAAAGATACCCAAGATTCAGAAATTAAGACAGTTTTTCCAGAGGTCTTCATCAGTGTAGGCAAAAGTCTACCCTGTGCTTCAGCCTTCCATGGCTGTTTTTCTCTTCCATCTTCCCAAGATGGTCTAAGCCATTTCAAGTGCAGGTTTTTCTAGACCCAGGCACCTGCCTCTTCCTTAAGCCAGCTGAGAGTTCACTCTGGGTGAAAACAAGTCCTGATCTTTGATAGAGCCATTTGAGAAGATGTGGCACCTTCCATCCCATTACTGGATAAGGGCTTGGTTTCAAGTCCTCACAGCATTGCCACTTCATTTTAATTTGGACCTGGGGAAAAGGGTGGTTTTGAAGGAGATTCAGATCTTGCTGCCTCAGCACTTGTAAACCTACTTGCCATAAAAAAAGAGAAGACTGACTTTAATGAGAACACTTAATGCCAAAATTGTCACAAGTGCTAATATTTAACTATCTGATGACATTACTGAAAATTTACTCTATTATGGAACCACAGTTTGACATTCCCAAAAGATATATCACCTTCATTAAGAGGCAGAGGCAGAAACTGAGCTTGCAAATGAAACTTAATTTGTCACTGATATGTTAATATAGTAGCAAATACTTAAGCTGTGTTATCTGCCTGCTTGCTCTGCAGCTTCAAGAAGATGTAGCTTTTTAATGTATGGGAGACATATTTTGCTTCAGTATTCCCTTGGCTTGTGGTACAGGAGTTTGTTGCTCTACTAGCTGATTGATATAGGCCTAAAAAGGCATTTATATAATATAGTGAAATAGGAGAGCTGGATTTAAAAAAAATAAAATCACAAAAGCCGACTTAGCTTTGCAAATATTAATGTTGCTACATTAGCAAGGGTATTTATCCATGAGCAAAAAAAAACCATCATAGTGAACCCAACACTTACATGCCTTGAATAGCCAGCAAAAAAGGATCACTTTTGCTTTCATTTTTAAGGTCTCTGGATTCTTGTTTTGAACAGATATCTCACAAGACTACCTCACAGGACAAAAATCTACTGCAAATCTCATTTTAATTTTGTGGTCACTCTTTTTCACTTTTTTCTCCTATGTTCTCCATCTCACAGAACTCATTTCCCCAGCCTGGTGCTGGAGATTGCCTGTCTCTAATGAGGCTCAGCCTTCAAAATGTCAAACATAATGAAAAAGAAAAAAGCCATAACAAAACCTGCCGTAGGGACTTGAGAGGGCCTTCTGGTTAAACTTCAGCAAGTCTGACGCTTCTCCTGCTACAAAGACAAATAGGATCTCTGCCTACATCAGAAGGGAGATTCAATAAAAATAATAACCTCAGCTGACAGCATGTACACAGTGGAGAGGACCAGGTCTCCAGGTTACTGTCAGTCATGCAAAATAAGCAAACTTGCCACACAAAAAAGAGCCCAAATGGTGAACACTGTGCAGTATAAGGGCAGACGTTTCTGATCTGGGTATTACAGGCTGCCTATATATATATATATAGGAGTTGTCCCATTAATAAATTTATGCAAATGCTGTAAATTTTCATCCATTCACTATTATTTTCTCCACAGGCACACACCAAAGAGACAGCTGAAAAGAAACATGCCCTGGTCCTTTGCTGGTGTTAGGCTTAACCCTCCTAGAGCAGAGCAGCCCAGGAATTTCAGAGGTGGAGAAGCTGATGGAAAGCCAGGGGGCAGATGTCTCATACCCACTGCTTCAACATCATAACTGCCACCCTGGGCTCCTTGAAGGATTGTGCTGTAATCCTGATGGAAAAGTAGACTTTACAGATGCCAATTTACAAGTTCAGAAGGCTATTTAGGTCAGAGAATCAATGAATAGTAATGTCTTGTGAGAAATGCTAAGAACTTGACAATAATGCTGATGGTACATAGGTTGACTGCAGAACCTCCCACCTCCTCAGTTCTACTGAACATGACTGAGGCCTGTGCAAAGTTTCATACTTGTCAGTCTTAGCAGGTGGGTCTGGAAAAGTTTGGAACAGCCTGAATGGTTCCTTTTCTTTCCAGCATTTCCTCTGTACCTCTGTGTTGTGAACACAAATGAGAATGGGAAGGAAATGGCTCACTTATTTTAGGGGTAGAATCCTCTAGATTATCCAGCAATACAATCAGCTTTAAATACCAGTACTGAATGTCCTTGTGTGAGTTCCATCCTATTTAATAGATAGGGATTGATTTGCTAAGAAATAAATGGGCACTGAGTGGAAGAAAAAGCCTTTGAGAAGGGAGGAACTGCTGAAGAACTGTGTGTTTTTTTCTTATTAGGAAGAATTGCTTTACTGGAAGAGTGGTCAGGCACTGGAAAGGACTGTCTAGGGTCCCTGAAGGTATTTAAGGAATGTGTAGATGTAGCACTGCAGGACATGTTCTGGTGGCTGAGACTGTAAAGCGTGGTGGTGGTTGTGTTTAGCTTTTTTCTGTTGTTTTGTTTGTTTGGGTTTTTTTGTGGGGGTGTTATTTGGTGGAGTGTGTGAGTGTGTATGGCATTTGTGTTTGCTTAGGGCTCTTTTTAAGTTTTTTTTTGTGTGTGTGTGTGTGTGTATAGTTGGTCTCAGTGATCTCATAGATCCTTTCCAACCATGACTATTCTGTGATTCTGTTTCAAGATTCTTCAGGTGAGAGCATGGAAGAGGCACTTGCTGGGACCGTTGGTCAGAAGGATGAAAACACAGTGAACACCATAAAACAGTCTGATGGATGAGAAGCCCTATGATTAATAGGATGTGATTTATACTTGATTGATTTTTAGTGCATATTTAGTGTGCTTTTCACAAATGATTTATCTTAATTTTATATTAATCATCAAGACATTCAGCTTTGCTAGTAAAATATTATTAGGATTACACCTCATGAAGGAATAATTTTTCCATAGGAGAGCTAATTTTGCATACAGTTCATCATTTGCAGTTAGTCCAGTGTCCCTGCCTTTTGCAGCTACAATTAGTGGTAAACTGCAAGGAAAGCCTTCTCTGACATCCCCTACTGTTGGCTACAAATGCTCAGCAACACCAACCACCTCTTTGCTGCCTATGCAACCACTGCCCATTCGCTTATTGAAAATTAATATGTGCTTATGCATTAGTAAATAAAAACAATCTCTTGAACTTAGTTTCAAATACCATGGGCAGCCCTTACAAGAAAGATAATTTGACTGGGAGTTGAGAAAGAATCCAGTGTTACAAAAAACTCCCTTAAAAGCCATTATCTATTAGCACTGTGTAAAATACCCATTTCCCTCCTGAAGTTCCTGTACTCGGCTAATGACCTGGACCAATGATTGATAAGAACCTGCCCTGCACTACTATTTCCTTCTCTGTAATTAAAAAAAAAAAGAATCAGTAGGACTAGCACGACAAGTAGATGCTAAAACTAGTCTAGGGAAAGACAGTGATCAGTGATCTTACTGTTTGTCAGTTGTGCAAAGAGAACTACAGACATGAATAAAAGTTCATGGACTGATTCACTTTAAGAATCTCCATCTCCTCCCTGCACACAAAAAAAAAAAAAAAAAAAAAAAGAAAAAATCTGAATGTATCAATTACAATGTTGTTGGTCCATATTGTAACTGCAGTTAAATCACAACTGACAGCTTATCTGTTCTAAAGAAAAATTGAAGAGATTCTGTGGCATAGGGAGATGATCAATATTTTTAGTCACAACGTTCTTCTATAGTCTTGTTGCAAGTGCCTTCCAACAAAGACTGAAATACAGCAAGGATGGAAATGTCCCCAGATCCAGATGGAAGGTACATTCCCACTCAGAGCTATGGCACATGGAACACAAGCTAAGTGCAGGCTGTCCTGCCAGGCACAGACTGGAGAGAGAGACTGGGGCTTGAGGTGGGACAGCCCCTCACCCAGCCCTGTAGGACAGGGGAACCCTGATCCACTCTGGGGATCTCCAGGCAGTGCAGGATATTCTCGCTGCTGAAGTCTGCAACTGAAATGCAAAAAAATCCTGGACTCAGCAGCAGGGCCAAGATTTCATGCCATTTTTCCCCTTGGAGAATAAATGCTCTTAAAGCTCTAGCATTTTCTGGGTATGCTTGATAATTTTCTGGGTACTCTGATATTTTCAATATCATTTCTGGAATCACTTACTGCTGAAGCAATTCAGATGACAATAAAACTACACCTATTCATGCCAGCTGAAGAGCTAGTCCCGTAAACAACATCAAGCTAGATTACTGCTTGCAATGAGTGATGTATTTGATATACTTAAAATATTATGAATAAAATGATTTTTTAAAAATTAAATTGTGCAAAAGATGTTTTTACTGCCATTGCTTGCATTTGTTCCTGGAACAAGTAAACAGATAGTGTTTGATTCTCCAGAATGTAGCAAAATCAGACTAAAAAGCTTTTCATACTACAGCAGAGGAGATTCAACATTTTTTTCACATTAAAATTATTTGGTTTAATATGCAGCGTTACCCCCTCACAGTAATTAAGTCCATAGAGACTGACGATAGCTTCTAATGCATGTAAGTATTAGCAACCATGCAAAATTGGAAGATAAAAGGTCATTTTACTCTTTATGAGTTACACTGTGGTTTATTAGTGTCAAAAGTAAGCAAGTTCAGGCAATGTCACTGTAGTAATAGTCAAACATATCCACATTATGGGGTTGGAAGCCTTACTTGAAAATACGTGCCCCTGGAATATTTAACATGCTTATACTGCCAAACAATACAGTCATCAGTGCTGACTTACAGTAACTTTAACCATCATTAGCTAATCAAGTCATTCCTGAATAGCTGATGGTTTTACCTGAATACAGTTCAGTGCCTTTAATTTCTTTTAGCAGATGATGTTAATATTCAGAAGTGAAGAAATTTGTTACTTCTAGGAAAAAAAAAACCAAACAAGAAAACAATGTTCCTGCTTGAAAATAGTTGTTTTCAGATGGGAGAAAGGCAAATAATTATACCTTCATGCAAATTTCAAAAAGGCTCTCAGAGAAGAACTAGGTTTGGGTTAAAAAGAAGTGAAAAACTTGGGTAAGGGTTCTGGTTTTAAGAGGAATATTTCCCATTTTTTATTCTTATGAATCATCACAATCATAGCTTGTCAAACATTTATAATTTCCCTGCTGCAAGAAGAATCTCTCATCAGGTTAGGAGAACCACAAGTCCTGTTGGTGATTATTATTGTGCAGTGTCAGCAATTAGATGACTAACTGTATTCATTCTACAATATGAACATTTTAACTTTAAAAATTATTTGCAGCTCAAAAATATTAAACCAATGAGTGACAGGCAAAGGAATGGAATGTGAAAAATTGAAGTGAAAAATAGCTCAGAAAGGGTCTTTCAAGACTTGAGGTTTTAAAACTGATGCTATTTTTCTTTTTTTTTTTTAATCTCTAAGATAACCTAGTAGTAATTCATGCTCAATAAAGATGCCCCAAAGGACTTCACTGCTCCTGTACAGAGCAAAATTCATTTTCCCGTACTTCCTAACACCAAAATTAATTTCTTTCATGTCATATAATCACAACGAAGAAAGAAAACAGCAATGAGAAAGTTATTTTATATGCAGCTGCCTGTGTGACATACATACTAATATGGGCAGTTTTGCTGGCAATGCTGACATTTCAGATCACTGAGACCTCTGTGTTCTTGTATCTACTTCAACTATGGATGGTTAAATCAAACCCTCAGCTTCCAGTGACTGTGCATGCATCTCAAGTAAAGGCCATTGTATTCCCGTGGTAAATATTTCTAATAGTCCACTAGTTGTCTTCTTACTACACAACGTACAGCAGCAGCCTTGGTGTGCTGACTTGAACTCCCAGGCAGCCCTTTGCTTGCTAGACACAGAAACATTCCAGGGTGAGTTGTCTCCTGCTCAGGAGGGTGCTCCCATATCAAGGGTCAGGTATCTCTTAATTCACACTTTAATGAAGTATGCTGAGGTTGTTTAATTTTTAGATAGGTGACTTCTGTGTCAGCAAGATATACCCTGACCACTGTTTTTAGTTTAAATTTTTCACCTGTATTGTAAAATGAAAATTAATTCACTTAGCATTGCATTTATTATAAAGTGCTGTTGAGTTTGTTGGTAACACAAAAGTCAAAACAAATTTAATACTCTTGTTGTTGTTGTTGTTGATGCTGATTGTGTTTTGAGAGTATTCTGGAATAAAAGCATCAAAGATTTGGGACTCATTTACAGCAGGTGTGGAATGGCACATTAAAAAATGTAACAGATGCTTGATTACATATAACCATGGAACAGAAAAAGGATACTGTTTGATTATCACTTTAATTTAATGTCTTCACAAACTCCTGTTTTGCATTTCAAGATACACAAGGGTTTGCTAAATAAAAGTTGTTCTGTCCTCTGAAATCTATCTTTCCTACTGCTTAGTGAAAAAGAATTGTCTCCTTACAGAATTCCTTAGTCACAAATCTCTCATACATTCAGTTCTTGTTTTTTTCTCTATTGCACTCTGACAGTAACTAAACAGATCTGTTGATAGAGGGTTTTTTGGAAGAGATTTAGAACTCTGTAAACAACATTAATCTATGAGCTGACCAGCTCCCTTTTTATTTTAATTGCAGCACGTAACACCTAATTTTACCACAAATACACCTGATGTGTTTTATGTCCTGACCTACTTACTGGTTGTAGGGATACATGATTTACAAATGCTGGAGATAGTAGGTGATTTTAGATTTGACCTATCTTGAGGATGGAATTCCGCTTTATGTTTTGCAAAACTGAGGCAATGATGCACCAAAGATGCATACTTTAGAAAAGCTTAATGAAGAACAAATCTCTCTCAAAAATCAGTTCTCTGTGTAAATAGCAGTATTTTAAGCTAAACATTACCCAAGCTGATTTAATCTACTATTGAAATAGTTAATTTCCTTGGTGCAATTTAGTTTAGTTCTTACAAGCAGTGCAAAAGCTGTACATGACATTTTTTGAATATTTGTGTGACCTTTACCAGGAAAAGTATACCTAAGATTAGTTTCCTGTAGTCAGTTAAACACTAGTCAGCATTCCTTAATGAAAAATCTTACTCTAGTGTACTTTTCAGATTATTTTTTTTTAACAGCAGCAAGATGGCTGACAGCAGCACAGCTATTTAGGCCCTGTTACAAGAAGATTTTCGGTATGCAGGGTATAAGTTCTGTAATTTGTCCAGCACAACATATAGTTTCTATGTTTGTTTGCATGAGGAAAGGAGAGTTTAGCCTATTTATTCCCAAGGGAGGGAATCACTATTTTGCTAGGAAAAGAAAGAAGTTGCTCAGAAAATGCTGTATATTTCTCCTCAACTGTACCTTTAAGTGTCTTTAGCCCATAATAGCAGTAATTATTTTCCTGACCTGCTCAGCTGAATGGGGAAAGAGAAGAAACTTTCCAAGACAGTGAGGGTGTGAGAAGTCATTCTTAACAAAACGTGTGTATGGGGGGAAATTGGGGGGGAAATACTATGAGAGCGTGAACTTCTGAGTGAAGCTTGCAAAATATTACTTAATCTTTGTTATCAATAGGAGCATAATTCAAGAAACTGCAGCATGGAAGGAATAACTACTTTTTCTATCTAGCAAATGTATCATTAAAAACATTTCTCATTTACCAGGTGGGGAGCAAGACCTGTCTGCCTAGGTGGCTGTCACACGTGGTGCCTTCAGCAACACAAAGTTCCTGTTTTCTGTCCATACATTTTTGACATTCCATCTTCAGCCAGGAATGCTTTGGTGATTTGGAGAGGTGATTAGGTTGCATTCCTGTTATTCCAAGTAAGGGAATCAATACCAATTCACACAGCTTTATTTTATAAGTAGCTAAAGGGATGTAACATCAGCCTTCAAAGAGAGAGAAGATTCCTATATACATAGGAGTACTAAAAAATTGGCTCAAGTTAACCACCTAGCAAGATATGTTTGCTAAAGCAAATTAATTATTTATTTGAAGCTTGTTCACTTTAAAATGTTTGACAACTTTAAAATAAAGTAAAAAATACAGCCTGGAGAGTGATGTCAAACCTAGGCCCTACTGAAGCTGTATGAAAAAAAAATAAATATATATTTTGCAACCTGAAACAGATAGTAAATCAAAAATAATTCAAACCAGAACCTATTTAAACTCTGAAGAAATTTAAATCCATTTTGCAAACTGGCCTCTTCTCTATTCAACACCTGAATTTAAACTTTGGGCTTGGATATACTGTAATGGAGTAAACATGTTACAGAGAGAAAAACACAAAAGACCATTCCTTTAACATCAAGTATGTTAAAAGAGTTGGATTCTGACACAGTGAATACACAGATGTGTCAAACCTGTCGACTTGTGAAATACCCTCGACAGGTTACACATTTCAGATCAAAGGATGGATGGAATAATACTTTGTTTGCAGAAATATGTACTTTACATCCTTAGTTTCTTCTCTGAAGAGCTCCAAGGGCTAAGCACTTAATACTGAATAGCCCATTTCCTGGAAACATTTTATAACTGGTCCAGGAGTCACCCAAGAGAGACAACCTGAACCACAGGACAAGGTATCATCTGTCTCTGACTTAGGAACTACCTTATTTCAAAATCTATCAATTTACTTATCTGTAGAACCATTTTTTTAGCATAAATATCCTCTAAAAGCTAATGCCTCAACTGCTGCAGCCAGTAAGAGCAGCATTTGCTTCCAAATTCAAGCCACAATTTCCAGGCTATTTTGCTTAGCATTGAGTAAAAGACTGATTGCAGTAAGATCCATTATTTTTTTTTACCACCTCTAAAACTGTTCTACAATATTCTTTCTTCAAATGCCATCACTTTCAGTTTGTCAAGGACTGAGACTTTTATAGAGAGTTTTCAGTTGGCTTAACTACTGAGTTCTCCAGTATAAGAAATAAATAACCATTTCATACTTAAGCACCTTACAAGCAACAATTGAACTCTAGATGTGGCAGCATTGTTCCAGCTACCAAGAATTTCTGAAAATCAAAATGCTAGAACTAGCAAAGTATTAGCATATGTTATGCTTATGTCTAGTTAAGGACCAAGCATCTCACTTACAATATACATACTGTTAATGATGCCTTCTAGTGTTTAACTTTTTCCACACTGTGTGCATCCTAGTTTGGTCTGGGTGAGGTAAGTCTCATTTGAAGAAGATTATCAGCAATATGACTAAGAGAACAGCAATTCAGAAGCCAAGAAAAACCTAAGTAGCAAGTGCTTCAATTATCTATCCATTATTAGGAGGTATTTTTAATCAATTAACTCCCAGCAGATGATCTATATCTGTTGTGTCCTCTCAGGATACATTTTGCTGGGGATCATCTCCTGAGAATATCATACATGACTTTTCTGTAACAGAGCACTTAAAAGAAAGTTTATGTGCCAACTGTCTCAGTGCAGCAAGATGCAATGGACAGGTTGGGAGCTGAGCACTAAGAATTCACATATTACTTAATAATAATAATCTATACAGTGAGAGACTATGCACAATATATCTTCACACACAATGTACATCCTTTTGTCTCAGAGGTATCTCTAGCAAAAAAGGCAGTTCAAAGGATAGGTTAGGCAGGAAAATGAGCTCCAATATATGCTTTGACAGTGATATGAGCAAGTGGTTTCTTAGTTTTTACTCCCAGTTAGTAGCTGAGAAGTAATCCCAGTAGGAACAGGTTCAATAAACATATGTGTATATCATTCCTCTCTGAAAACTGTAAAATCATGGTCAAATTTAGCAGAATAGATAACTTTTCAGATTGATACCAGAAGACTTAAAGCAAAATAATCCCTACTCTTTTATAAGCAGTTTGAATACTTTAACAGTGAACACATTCTTAAGTTTTAGGGGAAATCAATGTTATCTATTCCAAGCCTTTAAGAAGAGACAGGAAACCTGAAACTAGGATTGTCTCGAGTTAAAGAGCATGGGTCCTTGTAATCTTCAGCTTGCCTTTTTATTCTGAGAGAATGTACTTATTTGTTGCAAATAGTTGTCTGCTCCATGATCATCACTAATCTGTTGACTGTGTGAAAGATCAGTGATGTCCAAGTTTGCAATGATATATCCCTGAAAACTCTCATTATGAATGATTTTTTTCATCTACCAGTGCAAATAAGATACTGCTGCAATACAATGGACTATTCAATTGACACTGTCCTTTTCTGGGTGATAATGTTGTTTGTTTTCCCATAGTCTCCTCACAGCAAAATTGGTTGAATTGAAAGTAAACAGTCAACTATGATTCCCTGATGATTTCTGCATGTGTCCCTAAGATGCTTTTTTGTAATTTCTCACTACCTAGGCTACCTGGGAATGACCTACTCAGAGCATGTTCTTTAAGATAAAATCTGTTTGATATTTGCCTATGAAAAAAACCTTTAAGTCTTATGAACTCTTTATTTTCAAAACTTCTTGGTGACTTTGAGCGAGTATTTGTCAGCTTTGAGTAGCTCCAGAATGAATTCTATTGCTCATTCTTTCAGAGGGCTGGGCACGCCCCACCTACTCTGCAATAGGATGGATTTTGCCAGTTGTAAAAGCAATCTTGGTACTTTCTCTGGGGCTACGAGGATGTGGTGTGATCTTCCAGGACAGGTGGAAATAAATTTATAAATATAAATAAATGCTTTATTTAGCACTTACAGGAGTTGAGTAAGAGCTAGGTATCGGCAGTATTTTACATGAGCAAATACCCATTAACAAATAGTTCCTGGTAGTATCCAGCATCATACATAGACTCTCAAGTCAGCCAAGATTTAATCTGGTATCAGTCAATAAAACATTGACAGCAGCTCATTGTTGACTGCACTTCAGCAGTACTGAAAAATGCTAGAGAAAAAAAATTGGAGAGTCAGGAGGACCCGACAGCGTAGATGCTTGGCTGGAAATCAGAAGTCTTCTGCTCATAGATGATGTTAGACTGATACCTCTTTCTGTGCATGACAGCATGTAATGGGAATAACAGCACTATACACAAAGCCACCAGCAGCCTGAGAGAAGAAAAGCCCTGTATCCAACCATCTAGTTACATGCTCAGGCTTTCAGCTATGCTAGAAAACAGAGATCCAGACCCAATTTTAGGCTTCTTGCAGAAGAGCCAAAGTCACAATGAAACAGATGAGATGAGAAATATCAATAAAAATTAGTTTCCTTGCTAGCATCACCTGCTCTCAATCAAGGTTTAAGAGATGTTACTCCTGAGTGTGTGTCTGTATATTACCTCTGTACTGACAGGAGTCAGGGCTGACTTCTACTGGCACTATGTGTAAGCAGGGTGGGGATTTGAGCTTTAATGAGTAATTTGGGGTATGCTAAGCATCTGCCTGTGCTGCTGAACTACAGTGGCTTCCAGCTTTCAAAACTACATGTTAAGAATATGTAAAGACCCAGATTTTAATTTTTTTTTTTTAAAGGACACAATGGCAGCTGGCTATATACCTCTGTTCTGAACATATTAGTGTCTCTAAGTATTTAGTACCTGTGCTCATGGTGTTATCAGCAGAAGTATTTACTCTGGGCATTTGCTGATTCAGGGGGCAGGTGAAGGTGAAGGATATTTGCAGGATGACCTATGCTTTTTTTTTAATCGCCCCCCCAAATTTAGAGCATCACTTACATAAGCAAACATTCTCCAGTTGTTGGGGTTTTATAAAGATGTCTAAGCACAGCTCAGGGAGAGCATTTCTGAGCTAACACTCAACTTGGAGCATTTATACATGGACCCACGCAGATATGCTGTTCATACTTAGTAATGGATACATTATGTTAAGGATAGCTAGTGTCAGGGATGTACATTTGAGATCCACTCTCTGTGGTATTTTTGGTCAGAGCTCTTAACTACAGAGACTTTCTAGTAGAGCTTTCCAAGAGAAAATGTGTTACTAACATGTTTACTCGTCAATTACCGTTAATGAAAACAAATAACTTGCCTACTTAAAGTAATTATAAACCTTGTGCTAAGAAACAAAAATTAGGTTAAGCAAGCACAACTTGTTTCTTCACCATTTCCCCACTGGCAAAATAATTAAATTACATTTTGCAATTTTTAAGTGTGCTTAGCATAAATTATTGATTTTATTATAGTATCATTACTGAATAGTCTACAGTTTTGTAGAAGCTGCAGACTTTCACAGCTACAAATTCTCACCACACTCAATTTAAAAGCAGAACAACTATGAAAATGGTTTTACTTGAAACTCCCTTTGTGAACGGTTTGGTTTTTCTTGAAATTTCCTTCATATCCCCACTAGCTATAGGAGCATTTTGCAGCTGTTTTCTTTTACACATGTATTTGATAGCTTTGTCAGGACAAACCTACAAGCAATGCAAATCTGCCTCATCATGGTGGACAATTTAATTTCATTTTTCTCTGCCCATGACAGCCTTTCCAGAAGAATATGAAGGAGGAGACTTTTAACAGCAGGCTTTAATTTAATAACATGCAAAATTCCTTTTTGCAAGTAATTCTTTTCTTATTACCATTAAAAGAACTCGACGACCAGACCTCTGTCCTCTGAAATTCTTTTTCTTTCATTTTTTTCCCCAAATCTTTCATATTTAATTTTATTTTACTCCCTCCTAGAACTTAAAATGTTTTTTATACAGTAACTGCTCTCTTCAGAAATTTCAGTGTCCTCAGGGAAGCACAAAGCTGTGTACATACATTCAGGTTAAACAGACTTCTGTCACCTCAGCTCCCCACTCTTCAACATGTTTGTCTTGATTCACTGCTAAAAGGATGATACAGCTGCATACCTTTAGCCTTCCTTATCTTCCTCCTCCTCCTGCTCAAATGATTTAACTACTGGGTCATCTATGTAATTAGCTTCAGCTATATTCACATAATCAAACTTTAAATCAGAGCCTGTGAACCTTTGTGCTTGGGTTGGTTGGATTTATTGCTGTTTGGATTTTTATTGTTGTATTTTGTTTTTCCAAAATAATTTTGTTGGTTTATGTTTTTGACATAACACAGACACTGAGATGTCTTTTTTTCATCATTTCCCAAGTATGTCAACTAATCAGCATTTCTATTTCATGGCTACAGTCTCCTAGCAACAAAACTTTATCTTGAACTGACCCTTGTTGTTTTTGAGACCCTGTAAGCAGAGCATGTTACATTCCTTCTATTTCTCAAACATACTTTGAGCTTTTCCTTGTTCTCACTTGTTTATCATAACCTATCAGGTTTATGTTCTTCATATTGCCTGAAATAAAGCATCAGGAATATGTTAACGTTTTGACTCGCACTACTCCCACAACTGGTTCTTCCCTTCAAATGATTCATGAGGCTGCCACTTAGCAAACCCTTCCCATAAGAGGAAAAACTACAGTGACTACAGCATATGTACGGCTTAATACTGCCTCAGAATTTCTCTTTGATTTTAATGATGTGCTTGGAAACTTTTACAGCATCCTGTCAGAGAGATACCTCTGTCCCTCTGGTTCCTTCATCTCCTTTTTTTCTAACTGGGCAAAGAGAAAGGCAGATCCACCTGCTTTGCATCTTGTGATAAAAACAGATGCTGAAGAGATGGGAAGGCTTTGCAAGTAATGCAATTAGTACAAAGAAAAAATGGGCAGGAACAAAAAAAGTAAAAAAATACATAAAAATTCAAATTTTAGAACGCTAACAGCTTCAAGGAGGATGTCTTCACCGTATGATAAGTCAGAGCAGCAGCCTACTTCACTTGACCATTTGTAGCCCTGATTACCAGGACTTCAGATCTTGTTAGTTCAGCTAAAAGTAGAGAATAGCTTTCACCTGCCTCTCTCACAGTCTAAGGTATGTAACACACACAGGCTGTTTGACTGGGAGGGGGGAATAAATGAGCATTAGCTTCACCTGGATGCTTACACAAGCACACATATTTAGACTTGCAGGTGTTTCTTGAGCCCTGTTTCTTCAGACTTTCATGCAGAAAAAATGTTGGTTGTGTAAAAGCTAGAAAAATTAAGTGAAAGGCTTGTATGGTACCAGCAAAGTGGCTTAGGTAGTCATGACAACCACATCAATGCTTATAAAACTTCCCTTCTTCATAATCTTTTTTGCAGTTTAGACAACACAATGTGAGCTGTAAAAAAAAAAATAATCTGATCTACAGCAATAAAATGAAAAGTATAATGTTCATAACAACAAAAATAGTGGAAGTTGAGACACTGTCAATTACTCTGTCTCCTTAACAACAGCAGTTTTGTCTCATTCCTCAATGTGTCCAGGCTTAAGAGAAACCAAGTCTTACCTTAGATTTGGGGATGAGAAGGGAAGGGGAGGAGGAAAAGAATGGACACTATTTTTACAGGCAGATCAGACACTAAATACACAGAAAAATATTATAAATATATTTAAATTCTCAAGTACTTATTATTTCCTTCAGCACCTGATACCAGAAAGGCTCTGCTGATCCAGTCTCAACACAAAGAACACCCCCTACATGATTTGTGGCTTCCCAAAAACCATCCTTACTTTGCCAATCATCAACATTCATATTTTTCTTTTAATCTTCTATGTTCATTACTTTTTCATTCAGCTTTTGATGTGGAAATTTAAAATCCCCTTCAGTCTTATTCACAGGTGGAAACCAAAAGGTACCAGAAATAAATACCCCTTCTCTACCTCAGAGAGCAGTTGATGAATTTCCTTCTAGCAAAAAGGGAGTGACTGCTGTCAGCAAGACAAATCACCATTTTCTAATCAAGTGACAAACCCAACAAAATTGCAAAGCTTTATATACCCAAGTTTGCCAAGGAGTTACTTCAAAAGAAAAAAAAAAAGTTTGGTACATGGACATGTTTATAACTGAATTTACTTTCATGTACTATTATTATAGCTAAAAAGTGTAATTTACTAAGTAGAATTAAAAATAAGAACCAACTTGACTTTTAGAATAAAATATCTATGGTCAACACTTTCACTTTCTCTCAAAGAATAATAATTCACTGACATCCATAAGAATTCCTAAATGTTATGATACTGAACTTACAAGGTCTCCATTACCAGTCTTGGGGAAAGAGCTCCATCTTCTGGGAAACAGCCCTTCAGTGGTCAGGGAAGGACAGGCTCTGATGGATCATCCTGTCTCTTCTCCAGGATCACAGAGAGAATATCAGGGTTTTTTTTATCAGACATGTTTATCAGTGTTCACCTCAGAAATCAGTCTCCTGTGAACTGATTTGTAGATTGCAGGACTGTTTAGGCTGAGTAAACAGAGACTTATTAGCTAATCCCCTGCAATAAGAGAATACTAATGGGCACAGCCAAAGGAGCACTTTACACAGAGGCTCAACACTGAGGCAGCAGAGGAACCCAAATATTCCTCTTGCTATTAATGACAAATGCTTTTATACAAAGGGTGTGCATCTATTCCATCCACATCCAGTGATGCTGAGGAAACTTTTCAGGTAAAAACCAAGAGTTATAAAGCCTGTTATTTCATCAGATGTGATTCTGCATGTACAATTTGACCAAAGTCAAATAAGCAAGTAAATAGTCAAAACATCTTTCTTTGAACATTAATACCAATTTTTGAGAATTTTCTGTTATATACAGTTACTTTTAGTGTTAGACATTCAGTCATTTTTACATAGGTTTCAACAGCACTGGGATAACTACCTTCATCTTTATATTCCTTTCTATTTGCTGATTAGCTACAAAAAGAAGATCTTAAAAAACTTCAAGGCTAGGTGGTCTTATTAAGTATCTCCACCCTACTTATTTATATATTTTGAATAATGGGTCTGGAACTAATAAAATGAAAAGAAATTTCCAAGGTTGATCCCAGAGAGTGGTATATCATGCTTCTGGACCAACCTGTAGAAAAGGGGACTCCCTATCAAGTAACAAATGAAGACAATCATTCTTAGAGGATATTCATGATAAAAACATGTCTGTACTACTAGTTTCACCTAAAGGTGGGAGTTCTCTAAGGGCACCAATAATAAAACATTTACCTTTACTTCTGGGGGGTTTGGTGGGATTTTGGGTATTGGCAGGGGCTTATTTTAGTTTTTTTAAATGATACTGACTTCAATGCTTTGATGTGTAGTTTCACTTTTAGCACACTGATTTACCTCATGGAAAAAACCCCAACCAACCAAACAAACAAAACCAAAACCAAAAAAAGCAAACAAAAACCCCACAAGTTGCTTGAACACCAAAGGACCTATTGAAGACATTAGCTTTTTTCCTGATTGCAGAATGTCTGTGAGCAGAACATAATGTCACCAGATTGATTTAATTGCAGGTGACGGTTCATGATTTTTCTTTTTCTGCTACATGAATTGAATGAATTGTGTTGATCTCCTAAATCACACAAGATATTTTCTTTGAGTTGAATCCAGAAGACAAATACTTCAAAAGCAACTATAAATCCTAGTGGGACTGCTGCATTTATAGAAAGGACCTGCAATAGGTATTGTCTAGAGTCCCTGCTTAGAGTAAGAAATGAATAGAGCAGCTTCAGTCTACAAAGAAATTTTCAGTCTTCATAAAATCTTTCAACCCTACCTTTGTCCCTCTCCTTCTCTGCCTGATAGATAGAATCAGTGTCAGAGATTTATGTTCAGTTTAAATGTTTTCTATTCTACCTTCTACCTGAACATTATTCTCAGCTTTTGCAGAATTTGGTACAGTGCTTCTAACTCCTGTGGCAGCTAGCACCAGCTTTTAACACCTGTAACTCTCAGACTAATTCTCCTTTTTTTAAAATAGCTCTCCAATTTCTTTGCCACAGCAAACACGGTTTCCATAAAGTCTAATGGAGCCTAGTTTATTCAATTGCAATTGGTTCCCCCAACATTTCTTTACCCAAAGCTTTCAAAAAGAGGAACAGCAAAAGGGAGATATACTCAGATTCCTGAATAGACTTCCCTCCCCATTTCTCCTCCTGATATTTGGTTATAGGAAGGTCAGTCTCAACAACTGTTCAGGGCAAACAGGGAAACCACTCCCTCAATCAGGGCCAGAGCAAGGGCAGAGGAAAAGGGCATTGAATATCTGCCAGACCCCTGGAAACTGCAGCCTGATGTGAAAGTTTGCTGGCTCGTTGTTGTTGAGATGCGTGCCAAGTCATAAGGAATCTCCCTGGAGAGGAGAGGAAGGTTGAGGGAGAAGGGTATGGGAAGGAGACATCGGAACAGTACAGGCTGTGAGTGCCAATGCACCTCCTTTCAGGACAGCTGGGGACACTGCCTCCTTCAGGGAGGTGCCAGGAGCCTGTTGGACCTGCAGACAACACTAAGGAACATCCAACTTTGCCCAGAAATAGTGGCCAAGTACTTGCAACATATGTATTTCATGCCATGTCCTCCCTGTCCACCATCCCACACTAACCTGGAAAGTAAAACACCATCCTCTTTGCCATTTGTTACAAAATCAAGTGCTGTGTCACTCAAAAGTTTTGGGTTTCTTGCAAGTCTTCTCTGCAAAGTCACAGCGAGGTTAGAATTGCCTATCTTGCCATCCAAGAATAACTTTTTGCTGAGCTTTAATCAATGAACTAAAAAAGATTTGCTGATACAGACTACAAAATACAATTTTAGCTCCTGTTTCATGGTGCAATCAGCTTTATAGCTCCAAACAGGGAAACCCCCACTCCTGCTCCAACAGAATGTCCATGAACACCAAAACCCACTAACAAGTATTTTATTAGCATTCCATGGTAACACTGAAATGTTTTTTTCTGTTTCTATATGTTATCTATTTGCACGAGGATGCAACAGTTTGCTTTCTCTACATTAACCACGCAAAGAAAAAAAAAAAAAAAAAGGAACAACATCCCTGTCATTACTGCAGTTAGGTAAGTTGCAATATCTTCCTGTATCTTTTCAAGACACAACTTCTTGAAAAATGCAACTCCAGAGATGTCACATTTAATATACCACCCTGTGTAATGGCTGGGACAGTGTCACAATAATAGTGAACAGAAATAGAGCTTTTAAAATGACAGATCACCCAATTCGTAGGGATTTAGAGCAGAATTTATTTCCTCTCTCAAATACAAAAAACACTTCTATTAATTTTCCCCTTATTGGTTCATGTAATTTGTTAGTTAAGTGCACTGTAGCTACAGTTACTACAGGTAACTGTAGTGTAACCTCCAGCCACCACACACACACCATCCCATTTACACCAGGGCCTGATTTTGAGTGTCTCCTTTTCCAGGGATGTCCCAAGGGAAATTTCCACCTGCCCTGTGCCTGCTGGAGGCACTTCCATTCTCAGACAGGAGAATTGCTCTGGGGCCTCTCAGTGACCTTTGCTGCTTGTTTTCTACCTGGTATAAATGACTTGGAGCATCCTGGAGCACTCAGCTGGCATGGGCTTGATGCTACCAGGGAGTAAGGGCCCGGATGTTCAGCACTGAACACATCAGGAGAAGGAATTTGAGGAGAGCTGAGTGGAAGCCCTGCTGACAGCAGCCATAATTTTTTTCTGTCAACTCCAGCATCTTTTGTACTCAGCAGATGTTCAAGTCAGGCAGTTAGTTATGAAAAACAAAAATTCAAATATTTACCCTGCAATTGCAAGTTTGACAAGGGCCTGAGCATATGATTGTAAAATAAGAAATTAAAGTTAAAAGGAAAAAGGCAGTACAGTACTGTTGGTGTTGTGTCAGACACCCAGCAAATTCTGGGGCTATGCTGTGGGAAGCACGACATATCCCACAGTACCTCAGCAAAAATATCACATTGAGAAAAACAAGAGCAGCACCCCATTGGCTTTAAGGTGTAGCTGACATATAGTGTATTTTGCCTCATCTGTAAGTAATTATATTTCCTCTTTTTTGTCTAGCTGATTTTTTTTCAGCATGACTTCAGAAGCATGATAATTAATTTTAAAACAATCATGGGCTCCTTTTCAATTTTTTCAGACTGACATGAGAGGCCCACACTGAACTACATCCACCAGTGAAATATAATACGGCTCATTTTACCACCTCCCTTTCCCAACCTCTAAAAAGGGTTTTCCTCAGAGATTGGGAAATTTAATTAAATGAAAGGTTCCATGTCACACTTATGGTGTCATTTCTTTTATATGGTCACCTCTGCATTTCACATCCTACAGTGGCAGGCTAAAGCCACTCACACTTCCCAGGGCTACCTTTTTATACAATCAAAAGAGGCATGCTGAATGGGGAAACTGAGGCACAGAGATGTAATTTGACCTGCCCAAAATGCAGTAGCTGAACAGAACAAAGTACAGGTTCTAAGTATTTTGGCCCCAGTGCCCCAATAACTTGCTTTCACTGAATCTCTAAGATCTGAAGAGGGCATAATAGTTTTCCACTTCATTGAGGAAACATTTAACTTTAAACTTCTGCTAGTGTAAGACACATATCTCATGGTGTTGCTTATATCAGAAAGATTTGCCTGAAAAAAACCTGAACTATGTGAAATACTAGGAACTGGAATAGAAGTCTGAAGACCCAAATTCTCTGGGCCCTGGAAAATACCGGAGAATTCATACCTACAGCATGTTCAAAATCATGTCTATTTTAGTGACAACATTGCAAAATCTGGGATCACATAATGCATGGGAATACAACAGACCAATTTACTTCTTTTTAAAGATTCTTAGCAAATTAGCTCCCTAAGCCATTGCCCTCTAAAACAAGGCATCTTTTTTAGATCTTCTGCCCTTGGACAATGGTTCCTCAGTGGGAATTAAAATAAAGAGGCAAATGTGCACCACAATCAGCATCAGGAGTCTGAGGCAGTGGTGCTTCCTATTCAAGAGCTCATGGGGGAAGACCACATGTCAGCCCGGCTGACCAAAACAGGGAAGACACTGCTGCTACCACAGGGGTAGCAAACTTGTAGGAATGCATGTGGAAATATCCTTATGCTTTTCTACCAGTTCCTGCAATCCAGTAAATCACTTAGGTACATTGTCTTAAAATGTTTCTGCTGAACTGTAAGGTACTTCTCACTTGAGACATTACACAATGAATGTTAAAACACAGATTAGGATCACACTCGAGTTCCTGAAAATTCCCTAAGTGCCATGCTGCAAGAGCTAGATGTGACACAGCCTTCTCTCCCGGTTCACAGAAAACATGCCACTCTGCTTTAAAAATATCTGATAATAGTGTGATTTAAATTTAAGAGGCACATACGAGGTACAAAATTTCTAGAAAGGCCTGTGGCTGGGATCATCCACTGCTCAGCACTTGGAACAGGATCAGGTCTTTCCAACACCAACCTGCATGCAGAGGTCTGACAGCTCTCACTGCCACACCGGTGACTCTGCCCTGAAGGGTTTGCTTACAGGACTAGTTGCTGTGCTTTTAGATTGAGCATAATAGTTTGAATACAGTTCCTCCACTGATAAAGTCAGACCTTATATTCTGTATCACATAGAGATGAAAGCTTACCTTGCAACCATGGGAATTAACAGCAAGCTTTTCCCTTTCTCCTTTTCCCCATTTCCCTGTTAAAAATGATGGCCACGGAGCAAACGGCTTTAGAATTTCAAAATGCAGGTTCTTCTTTATTGTCAGATAGAGAAAAAATGAGAGACAAAAATGAGAAGCTACCACTTAAATATATCAAAATGCTATTTAAAATCTTTTGGAGGTTGTTCGCAGGTTGGCATGATTGCCTCATAAGGGCTGCATGTAGCCATGCCTCCATATTCATTAAAATTATCTCATTTTGACAGCATTTTGAAAAACTCTGGACCAATCATATGTTTTTCAATAGCAATTTTGAGATTCTGAAACCCCTGGAGATAAGTGGAAAAACTGTTAGCTGTCCATCAGCAGAGCTCTTCCAGAAGCGGAATAGCACTGTCCTTGCCATTTCTTTGAGATAAACCACTGATACACAATAATACAAAGTGCATGGTATTAGAAAGAGTGAAAGCAAAGACTTGATACCAAATTACTTTTTTAGGGCTATTGAAGCTCTATGAGCTACTCAGGTTCCATGAGCTTTAAATACCCATCAATTTTTGTAGTTAAAAAAGTAGGTATTGTGTTTGTAGGGAAAATACTCCCAGTAGCTATAAGTAAAGCACTGGAGGAAAAAATTAATCATGCACAGTTGAACGCACTTCTTTAAAGGCAAAGGATGGTCATTGTACAAGCCATGCACAGCACAGCTCTGGGGCTCCTTTTGTGCTTCTCTAATGAAACAAAAACCAGAAATACAGTCAGCTTTCCAAATAGGGAAATAATGTTGTTCCCTGCCTCGCAGCAGCTCTCCAGAGGTGTTACCTCAGCATTTTCTCCCCTACCTTTCCTGTTTCTTGAATCTACAGGAAGCTTATGTAAAGTTTGAGGGGAAACTGCTGCTGAGCTCCAGATATTTGTTTGCAAATTAATTTGGGGTACTTCAAATAAACCATGACTGTGAAGGCTAACCAATAATGGATTGTGAATCCTTCTTAAAAGGTAGTGGCCAAAGGATCTAAAAGCCACTGATACCATAATAACATTTGGAAAAGTGAAGGAAAAAAGAAAAAACGTGGCAGTTTGGTCATATGCCTCTGCTTAATATTCTTACCTGCTTGCTCAACCAAACTGAAGAGAATCAGGAACAACATTTTACAATAATAAACTTTAAATAAACCACATTCAAATAGGGGTGGTTTCATTACCACTTTATTTATGTGGAAGGTTATACTTATAACTTGAGTACCTTCATTCTGAATATATGTAAAAAAACTGCAGCCCCATGTTCTCAGGACTTCTGCAGGTGTCATTGTTGCTACCCTATTAATCATTTTAAGAGAAAAGAAACTTCCTCTCACTTTTTAATGCTGATACAATGAGAACCGCTTACCTTCCTCTGTAACCTTTATCTGTACATACATTTCTGCAGGGAAGTATAGATCAAAATCTTTATGTGTCAAATAACCACTATGAAAAGTATTGGCTATATATAAAATGAAATGTAATTCTAATATAAATTTAAATATATTATTTTTTAAATTAGTCATATAGTATAAACTATACAGAACCCCAGAGGTTTGCAGAATTTGAGCAGTAGCAGCATGCAAACAATAAAGCATAACAACACCTGGAATGTGTTTTCCCTGATCAACCAGTTAATCTCAATTATTAAATGGCCTTTGTCTTGGGTTAGTGCAGTGGTGTTTTGGAAGCAGAGAGGCCTCAGGGGTGGCTCCTGTGAGAAGCTTCTGGAAGCTCCATTCCCTGTCCCACTTCTGCCCAAGACCAATCAGATATGGGACACAGGATGCGCCTCTGCAAGTAACATATTCAAGAAAGCGAAAAATGAAACTGCAAAAATATAAAAACAAAGGACTTGCAGAGCAGAGCATGGGATGAAGTGAGAGAAAAATGCCAGAAAAAAGATACCAAGGTCAGAGAAGAGGAGGGGGAAAGGTGCCCAAGCAGAGATTTCCCTGCAGCCCATGGTGAGATAGCAGCTGTGCCCCTGCAGCCCATGGAGGAGCAGGGTGGAGCAGTCCTTGAAGCACCACAGCAGGGTAAATATGGACTGGTAGCCCCTGAAGGGTCACAGGTGGGCAGACATGAGGAAACAGCCTGTGCAGGATGCAGATAGGCAGATGTGAATGTGCAGCCATGGAGGACCCCATCCCAAAGGAGGTGGATGTTTTCCCAAAGATTACCGTGATGCTCTAGGTACCCCAGGCTGGAGCAGTCTGCTCCTGAGGGAATGCACCTGTTGGGAGGGGCTCAAAAAGAACTCTCTCCCATGAAAGGGGACTCTGCATTGGAAAAATGGGAGGAGTTCTCCCCCTCAGAAGGAAGGAGCAGCAGAAACAACATGTGGTGAAGTGACCCTAAGCCCCCACTCCTGTCCCCCAGTGCTGCTGAGGGGGAGGCAGCAGTGAAGTAACCCAGACCCAGGAAGAAGGGAGAGGTGTGGGCCATGTTTTTTCTTTCTCCTTGCAGATTCAATGAATACTTTTTTCTTCCCAAGTTGAGTTTGTGTGTTTTTCACCTGTTACTGTAATTGGGGAATGCAAACCTCCCCATCCTTGTCTCACTTAACAAGCCTTTATGTGGATTTTCTCCTCCCTGTCCCAGAGTGAGGGTGGGCGTGAGGGAACAGAAGACTGGTTGGTACCAGCCGGACCTAAACTGTGACAGCCTCATTGCAGCTCTCATCTCCTTTTTCATGTACCCTCTTCTTATGAGCATCCTGACCAAGTAGCTTTATTTTGAGGCAGGAGGGCCAGTAAGTGAACACTGGAAAGGATTTAGGAAAATTACATTTACATAATTGCAGCATGTACTAGGCACCAGACAGGCAACTTTGACTTATTCAGATCATGTAGGAAACCTCTCAAGTAAACTCTGTAGTCTTAGAAGGTAGCTGGGCTGTAGAAATTCCTGACTGAACTGCTTCTGGGAGGTATGTCCCTTCTAGGTGACACTTGGTTTGTCCTCGGTGAGTAATTCCAAACAACAAAACATTATAGCAGTAGCCAGCCCCTTGCAAACAATTTACAGTGGTCAAGGGGAGACCCAAAAAGTCAATTTTCCCTTATGTTTATTTATTTACAAAGTTCTGCATAAAAGGAAGTACTGTGGATTTGCATGTTCTGTAGCACTTAAGAGTCAGCAAGGATTTTGTTATTTTCACACTGTATTGTGTTTTAAGTAAAAAGTAGGAGACCCAGTACCATTGCTTTGATTTGTCATGGGACAATAATAAAACCAGAAAGATGAAAACTGGATATGTTTCTCAAGTTACTATCTGTGCTTACTGAGAGGGATTCTGACAAGGCAGGTCCATCAGGAGAGCCCTCTGTTCCATGAGCTCATTGCTGCAGATTTTGCAGAAATAAACCATTAGTGTTCACAATAAGTAAACAAAAATTCTGGCAGTAGTTATACCAATAATTCAAAAATCACTCTGGGTTTGTAAGTATGTAAAAGGAACTAAAAATTGATGATAGATATAGCCTAGATAGCCCTGTAGCCTACAGCTGCTGTTTCCAAGCAAATAATAGTGACAGGAAGTCTTTTCTAGACTAGAGTATGGTTTGTCTTCAATGTAGTCTACAACTGCATCACAGAAAAATCCATCTTGGAAACGATGAGGAGTTACCCAGAATTAAATGCAGCTTCTAAAATGTCTTACTAAAACAAAAAAACAAACAAAAAACCAAAGCAAAACAAAAGTCCTATTCAGATATTCTATGTATATTTCATAACGATTTATCTAAGAATAAATGGCACTGGAAACATTTGAAAGCTAAAGATGTCATTATACTAAGTCCCCCTCAAGCAGTCTGAAAGGCCCTTGTCTTTTGACACTGCTTGATTTAAAAAAGTTTTGGTAGATAAGACAACCAGAGGTTTTGCATGAAGGCAGATAAATAAATGGATGTGAAAGCAGATAGTTAAGACATGTTTCAACTCTGAAAAAATTGTTTTGTTGTTGTTTACAAGAAAACCAAACAACACATTTCAAAACGCTAGACTGCCTTCCACCCCAGCTGGTCTTGTACCAAAATGCTGAGGTCAGCCACTTGTGCCACAAACCCATATTAACATGAGCAACATGAGGAAATAGCTCTATTCTATAATGCAGACCCAGCAAAAATGGATTGTCTTCACCTGAAGGAAAGAGGAAAGTATCACGTATGCTTCAAATAACTGCTAAAACATTCTTGCTAGCACAAAAGTAATGTCACTTACTGACATGATTTAGGTTAAGACTTATGAAAGAGAAAAGCCATCTAATTTTCTTGCGTTAGTGACCTAAAAATCATGACATGGTTTATGAACTCCATGATAACAACATTCCAGAAACATAGATGACTTATCCAAGTGAAAATTCAAAGTCAAATGCTAATTTGTCTTTAAATAAATCATGACTATATACTAATAAGTCAATTTGCAAACCAAGCTTAAAAGATGCATAATTAACAAGGTGTGTGTTCCATATTTATCTGTGAGAAAATATTTTTAGCTGCCCTGTGTATCACCTTTCCTATATCATGTCAGACCAGCACTCCTTAACATCACTGCAAGGGTGCTCTGCTCTCGTTGTAAGTCCTGAGTTCTCTATAACAAAGTTGATGCATATCCTCTGCCAGCTGACAATACCAGTCTTAAGCATGTACTATTACTTTATATTTAGCAACAAAGCCCATATCTGTATCAGTAGGGCCACATCTCATACCCTTAGGATAGTAATGAGAAAAGGTGATGACTTCCTCAAAATACGAGTAAGAAAAATCTGAGGCTTTTACACTAGATGCACAAGAAAGCTCTTCGCTCACAGCCCAGCCAGGCACTGCTCACTCGGTGTTTGCAGCAGTGAGCAAAGAGATTTAATTCAGATCATGAACACTGGAAATAACTTAATTTTGATTTAATCACTGAGACAATGACAGACAGACCAGTTGCCATTGCTCAGCAATGCTCAGCAACAAGAAAGCCCGTTGGACAAGTGATGCTGGCTGTGCTGGCACGCTCTTCCCCTCCTGCTCACAGCTCTCCTTCACTCTCAGCCCCAAATTTATGATGCATGATTATCAGCCAGGGCCTTCATTTTGAAGCCACACATTTTCAGGGGGAACTTGACTATTGCAGATGTTACCAAAAGGCTCAAGGAAGAGTTGTCTGTATAGTGTCGATCTATGCTAAGAAGTTTCTATTAAGGAGAACCAGAATAATTTTATACCAGAGATGACAAAATCAGAAGAAAAATTTGTCCCACCCCCTTCTAGTTTGCCCAAAGTCACAAACAAGTTAGGATGAAGTGTTAAGCCTCCTCTAAGTGACTATTTTCCTAATAACAACTGTTCAGGTGCAAATAACTTGAGTGTAACTTTGATTACCTAGATTTTTGAGTACCTGATTTATGACAATAGGCAGATCATTCAGTATACCTTGCACTGTACTTAAAAGACAACATAAACAATATAGCTACTTCCAGTGTTTAACTGAATAAAAGGCTAACAGAAAAGCATCTAATTTATACCCATCACATATAGAAGCAGTGGTTGACCTTAAACAATTTGTTTCTGACTTGTTTTAGTGAAAGGATCTGTTCTGTTCTGCTCTGGTCTCTCTTCAGTCTTGTATGGGCATGTCCTGGGTCAGCAATACTAATGTAGTATGAATTGTGCAAACTCAGATGTTTGTGCTATGAGCCAGACACATCTGGAGCAGAAGCAAAATGAACTACTTGGATTGCCATGAACCACTGCCAGAAAAACAGGTGGTAGCAGATGGAAGAATTGGACTTTTTAATGTTCCTTTGGGAAATACACTCTGAGTTTTGCAAGCAGCAATGGCAAGTCCACCCACTGCGGAAAAAAGCATGGATCCACTGAAATTTTAGGCTGACAGGACCTCTATGGTCACCTGTTCCTACATGCTCCTCCTGAAAAATATCCCTACATCTTCATAGGCAAGGCTTGAGTTTGGAAAACAAGAGACAACATTTAAAGATTAAATGTAGCAGTTCTTATTCTATAGTCTCCCAGTGTGGGTATAAGTCCAGATTAATTCAATTCACATCAGCAAAATCTTTGTAAAATGTCACAGACATAGGTTAAAAGTTTAAGGACAGAGGGGACAGTAAAATGCTGCAATGCTGTAAGGAAAAAGAATCTACCAATATGAGGTTTTGGTTTGGTTTGTGTAGAGCTTTTTTCAAAACCCTGACACAGAACAGTACTTCAAAGAATGAACTATGTATAAAAGCTTCATGTATTTGATTCAATCTCACAAAGACACAGTGCAAGTGAGGATATACCTTATAATAGACAGTCTTTAAAGCACAGATATTTTTTTTTTTTTTCTCCTGGAACTGGCTTTAATCTCTCTTACTTCTTTTCCTATTACAATTATCTACAATTTTTCAGCTGTTGTCATTTTAGCCCTTACCCTTCCAGGGCTCTCTTTATGCATTCTCAGGAGTATTTCTTCATAACAGCACACCAGACAGTTATTTTGACAAAAGTTATTTTTATGTCTAAAAACTTGGGGTTTTTTTGTTTTGGTTTGTTTTTTTCACTGTAGAAAGCCAGAAAGACCCCGAAAGACCTCTCATTTATGCTCACAGATGGGAGTTGTTAACCCCCTCCTTGCACACTGATGTCTGCCAAATATATATGTGAGGTGCCAGCATAGGAGCTGGTGGGCTGAGGAGGCTCAGCTAGTCACATCACATGACTTGCAAAGACCAGAAGATCAGAGAATCACAGAATTGTCATGGTTGAAAGAGTCCTCCGAAATCATCACATCCAATTATCAACTTCCCATCATCTTCCCTCCCCCCCCAAAAAAATAATCCTTCTAGAACACACCTGAAGTGCCTCATCTACACAGTTTTTAAATACTTCCAGTGGTGGCGACTCCACCACCTCCTGGGCAACCTGCTCCAGCACCTCACTACTCTTTTAGTAAAGACATTCCTCCTAATATCTAGTCTAAACCTCCCCTGGTGCAACTTCAAGCCATTTCCTCTACTCCCATTATTATTTACTAGAGAACAAAGGCTAACACCCAGTTGTAGAGAGCAATAAGATCTTCCCTTAGCCCCCTTTTCTCCAGACTAAACATTCCTTATTTCCTCAGCCTCTCCTCATAGAACTTGTTCTCCAGACCAGCCTAGTTGCCCTTCTCTTACCATCAACTCAATGTCTTCCTTGTAGCAAGGGGCCCAGAAATAACACAATACTTCAGGTGTGGTCTCACTGATGCCAAGTACAGGGGCACCATCACTTCCCTTCTTCTGATGGCCACACTACTCCTGATACAATGATGAAAAGTGAATGCTTTGAATATTGTGCACCCATGAACACTATGTGATTGCATGTGCCAAGCCCACACTGAAGTTACCACACGTGTGTCCCTTCCTCAGCGAAGCCTTTTGAGAACTGGAATGATCATTATGTTTTTGGGGTGAAGGAAAAAGAAAACTCTAGATAGAAAAGTGATGTTTGGTTAATGGCATGAAGAATAGCATCCCTCCTTTGGTAAGCTGAACTTGTCATGTTTGTGTGAACATGTCGTGGTGAGAGCATTAGGCTCACAGTGCTATTACACAGATGGTCAAGTCACTAATCATTCTGATCAATCTTAAGTTATCCTAGTAGAAATCAAGTCACTTCAGATCCCAGGGTTAACTCCCAAGATGTCTCAAGCCAGAATGGCTCTAGCAACTCCAGCAGTCCCTGAATGCTTCAAGGTATATCTTAACCTGGATATCAGTAACATCAGTGGTAAGCACCTCTGTGCAGTTGTGGTGGATAGTTACACAGGCTGTTCACAGGCAGCTCAGAAACAGGGAAATTATTCACTGCAAGTTATTCACCTCATCTGAAAAGCAGACACATAAAACTCCTGAGGAGGCTGCAGTAGGTGAGAGAGAGCTCTCTTTGCCATACAGCCATCTGTAATTGAAGGATGTATCTTTATATCTTTGACTGGAAAATATAACTCCCCACAGACATGTAAATTAACTTTCAACAGCAGGTTTTGTTGTCTCAGCCCAGTTATGAAAACTCCTCTTCCTGCAAGCAGAGCCATCAGTTTTCCTGTAATTCTTAATGGTACTGAAAGTACAGTTTGTGACTAATAATTAAAAGCACAATTCCTGAGGCTAATGTATGTCTTATTCACAAATGAAACATTACAATCACTCTCTCTGTTCTCATTCCCATGAAATCCATTAAAGAAATAAGACCTAAAATCAGCAAGTTTCCCTATGTTCCACTTTCTCTGGGATATACAAGAGATGATGAATAAGACATGAAAAGTGCATTTATCAGGTTAAAAAAATACACATGTCCTTGCCAAGAATTTGTCACCACTACTGCTGTTCTAAACCTAAATGCTACAGAGTGCATCCAAGAATAAAATAAAAGCATTCCTCCACTTTAAATCCATTTAAAATGTCAGTTATATCAACTTTGAATTAAGTCAAAATAGGTCAGCTGAGCTATTGAGCAAGACACCAAAACCCCAAAATACCTGAAACTGAAGAAAAGAACAAGCATACTCTTCTTCCACCTAAAAACTCAATGACCCTCTACACCTTGTTTTTGGTGTTGTTTTGGTTTTGGTTTTTTGTTATTGTTTTGGTTTGTGTTTTTTCAAAGCCTCTTTGAAAAGGCAGCATCATTTTGGAGAGGATGCTCTAGACCTGGTATGGATAAGCACACCTGTGGAACATCCCTGTCATTTCAGCAGATTGGGGTAGTTCTAGCTTGCCAATTGGCTGAAAAAGCTATCTGTCTGCCAAAATGAAAATATATTAGGAGCATCAATATGAAAAGACCCAATTGTTTCCTGCTGCCACCTTTCTAGCCCTGAAAACCTGAGAGCTGCTGGAGCTGTGAGGTCCTGAAGGCTTCTATGACCACATGCTGGCAGAGATCATAACTACTGTCGTGTGTAAGGTAGCATCACAAGTGTTACTATTTCAGAGATTAGATTAAGATTTATGCTACGGAAGTCCCACACTCCACCTGCTGGTAACTATCTCCCCTGAGACATCCACATGGTTTTCACATTCTTTAATTTATTCCTTACCATCTGCTAGTCAGATGCTCAAACTAAATAAATTTTACTGTTCCAGTTCTCTTTGAAATACACTACTTTGCCCTTTTGTAACTCCTCCGATCTGCTTCAGAACTTTTACTTTGCATGCAAACACTCAGCCTGTTATTCAGAGCAGTTGCTCTGACTTAAGTCAATGCCACAGAGAAGTCAGGGAAACCCAGGCAGTGCCCTCACAGATGTCGATCGTGTCAGATTCACAGACTTCAAACTGCTGACACAACTGGCATTTCCTCCCCCCCCCTTCACTTGTTACTAAGCAAAAATCCACTCCTGGATGTCATCCTTTCTGCTTCTCTCTTTTGTGGCGTGAAGAGAAACCTAACTTGCCTTTGGAAGAGAGCAATCAACTACTGCAGCATCAGAATCATCATTGCAACATACACTGCAACCTTGTCACACATAAATATAGCTCTGTTGGACACAGCCTGAGTTGATGGGTGCTCTTCTCTCTCCTTTCCGTGGCCTGTGCTGTCAAGCCACATTCTTGCCAAAAGTGCAACTCAAATACCAGAAGTGGCTCTCGGACCACCTCTGAAGTCCTTTGTCATTCACGGAGACTGCCCAGACATCAAAGATGCAGATTTTGAGCTGATTGCAAATAAGGAATGTGATGGAGTTTTCTTAAAATGCAAGGCCAAATCCTGCTGTCATGTGCCATGAGGAGGTTCGGTACTTGGAAGTCTGATTTAATAGATAGAGCAGCCCTTAAAAAACATTCTCTGAGGATCTTAATATTCAATATTTTCAAAAGGTGCCCATCATGTGGCACTTCAGATGCAGCATGAACTGAGAGCAACCAAAACATTAACAACTGTCACAACTTCTATGCCAAATCTGTAGGCTTCTCATGCAATTAATTTTCATGCACTCATTTCCATGCCACCAGCAAATTGAAAGAAAAATCCAGCCAGGAATATTTACATTTTGTATCTCAGCTTGTTATATTCACTTCAAGTGACTTGAAATAGCACTTTGCAAAGTGACAGCTTGTGCCATCACCTAAAAACACCCTGCAAATCAATAAAAGGTTTGTCTGAAGAGCATCACCTATCAACATTCAGCTGCCAAACCCAGTTGCACTCAAGCTCCTCATTTAACACAGGTAGGACATGTGGTCATATGACTCTGTGCTCAAGCCTTGTAGGGGGCTGGGAAATAAACAAGAAACGAAACAAAACTGAGGCTGTTAACCTCACTGGAGCCAGGCAGGCAAACATTTCTTAAGCAAGAACATCTTGCTGTTTCCTGAATATATTTCCTTGATGTACCTTCCCCCAAAGCCTCTTTTATCACTAGTTGCTGCTTCATTTCCTGCTTGCTGTCCTGAACAGACTTTTCTTAGGCTAATTCAATAGTAAAAGATGAAAACCAAGCAGGTAAATCAAAGGCACATAACAGTCATTATAGTAATCCTTCTCTCATACCCTCACCTATAACAAATAACCTCTGCAAAGTTTGAATGAGAGAATCCACTCTGCAGTCTTTTTTTTTTTTTTTTTGAAAAAAAAACACAACCAAACCTTTAAATACCATAGTATTCTCAGGTTTCAGAGTAGCGGTTTATGAGGAACATAGTTTTTGGGCTTCAAATGAGCATGCTGGCATGTCAGAATGGTGTCAGAAGTGGAGTGTGATTGCCAGACTCAGAAGAACTGGACACAGCCACTTAGAAATCTAAGACTGCAAAATTTTCAGATGCTTCTGTGATCAAAGTGTTTTGGTAGCACCATTTTTAATCCCAGCAAATCCACACTAAGGTGAAAGCTGGTACTTCCAAAAGTAGCTTGTTACATTCTGACAACACAGCATGTCCTTTGGTATTTTCAGGAGACAGGATATTGTATTATAAAAAGGTTTTAATTTCTGAAAAATTAATGAAAAAACAAGTCCTCACTGACTTTTTGCAGTCTCAGAAGGAACTATATGAAGTTTGACATATTCCTACATTGACTGACCTTTGCCAGGTCTGTAAAACTGTTGTTTTCCTTCAGACGTTAGGTGATTTCTATCATACAGGGGAGAAGCAGACAAGTCTTCACCTCCAAACTAATTTACAACCAACCTCATTTATGAAGTCTCCTTTATGAGATCTCTATGTCATGTCATTTGGGTTGAATCCATTAATCTGGAATTTTCCATGCATGTCTCTATCGCAACTGAAAATATTTAAATAAAATTTGATATTTAGACAAACCATTTGTTAAACAGCACTTGGGAACACACCAAACTTCCAACTTTAAAGCCATTTAAAAAGCTCATTGCAACAACAGCTTGTATTAGTCTAAGCATACTTTATTGGATGAAAACAAATTTATATAATTGAGATTAAGCACTTTTGGGATTGCATCAATTGGTATAAAAAACTATTTGATTGGTTCAATGCTTATTTACTAATACTCCTACTGCAAGGGGTTGGAATTTGAGGGCCAAAATCCTTTCACAAGCAGAGCTCAGGTGCTCCACTGCTTGCAACACCTTGAATCAAGTTCCCACAAAAGCAGAAGTTAACACCCATGGAAATCATTGTGCGACTACAGAGCTGAGGAAATGTTACTTAGAAATGTATACATATGGCTGAACTAGATGAATTAGGGGACCTACTGCAGTTGCAGAGTCCATCATAATGGCAGTTTTAAAATCTGGTCTCTCTGCAAGGGTATAATTAACTATACACAGAATCAGAGTTGGAAGGGACAATCTAGAGATAATCTCTAGATTGTCTCTCCCACTGAAGAAGGATCCCCTAGAGCACATTACACAGGACTGCATCCAGGTGGGTTTTGAATATCTCCAGAGAAGGGGATTCTGCAACTTCCCTGGGCAGCCTGTTCCAGCACCTTGTCACCCTCATAGTAAAAAGGTTTTTTTCTTATGTAAAAATGGAATTTCCTATGTTCCAGATTATGCCCGTTGCCTCTTGTCCTGTCACTGGGAACTAATGAGAAGAGTCTTGCCCTATCTTCCTTGCACCCACCCTTTAGATACTTATAGACATTAACAAGATCTCCCGTCAGCCTTCTCTAGGCTAGAAATTCCCATCTCTCTCAGCCTTTCCATGTAAGAGAGATGCTCTAATCCACTAATCATCTTCGTTGCTCTCCACTGGACTCTCTCCAGTAGTTCCCAATCTCTCTTATCCTGGCCAGCTCACAACTGGGTGTAGTACTCCAGCTGTGGTCTCACCAGAGGAGCATCGAGGGGGAGAATGACCTCCCTCTGTCCTACTGGCCACACTCTTCTTTATGCAACCCTGGGTTCTGTTGGCTTTCCTGGAAGCAAGGGCCCACTGCTGGCTCATGAATAACTTACTATCTATCAGGACCCCAAGATCTTTCTCCTCCAAACTGTCTTCCATCAGGTCTATCCCTAACTTATTTTGGTGTTTGGGGTTCTTCCTCCCCAGGTGCAGGACCCTACACTTGTTCTTATTGAACTTCCTTAGGCTCTTCTCTGCCCAGCTCTCCAGCCTGTCCAGCTCACACTGGATGGCATCACAGCCCTTCAGAGTGTCCACCACCCCTCCCAGCTTTGCATCATCAGCAAATTTGCTGTCTCCTTGTCTAGGCTGTTGAACATGTTGAACAAGACTGGGCTGAGTATTGATCCCTGGGGGACACCAATAGTTACAGGCTTCCAACTCAACCTTACTCCATTGATCATCACCCTCTGAGTTCTGTCACACATCCTGCTCTCAGTCTACCTCACTGTCCGCTCATCTATCCTGCACTTCATGAGTTTCCTAGTGAGGATGTTATTGGAGACAGAATCAAAAGCCTTGATAAAAGCCAAGGTAGATAACATCCACTGCTCTCCCCTCATTTAGCCAGTCAGTGACGAGGTCATAGAAGGCAATCAGGTTGGTCAAGCATTATTTCCCTTGGGTGAATCCATGCTGACTTCAGAAGGCAATCAGGTTGGTCAAGCATTATTTCCCTTGGGTGAATCCATGCTGACTTCTCCCAATGACATTCTTTGCTTTCACATGTTTTGTATTGACACACAGAACAATGTTTTCCAACACCTTACAAGAGGTGTTGGTGGGGCTAACCAACTTGTAGTTCTCTGGGTCCTCCTTCTTGCCCTTTTTGAAGACTAGAGGAACATTAGTCTTTTTCCAGTCCTCAGGCACCTCCCCCGATCTCCATGACCCCTCAAAGATGATGAAGAGTGGCCTAGCAATTACATCTGCCAGCTCTCTCAGAACTTGTAGACACATACCCTCAGGGCCCATGGATTTATGGACATCCAGTTTGGCTAAGTGGCCTCTAACATGGTCCTAGTCTACCAAAGGAAAGTCTTCATCTCTCCAGACCTTCTTTTACCTCCAGGGTCTAGGATTCAGGAGGGCTGGCTTTTTCAGTGAAGACTGAAACAAAGAAGGCTTTCAGTAACTCCACCTTCCCTGTGTCTTCACAGCCCCTAGGGTGCCCACCTCATTCATCAGCCAGTTCATTCTCCGTCATATTAATCTGACAAGATGCAGAGTGTTTATTTCTGAGCCACAGAGCTGACCCTTTCATAGGTCATGATTGTAAAGAGCCCTGAGAACACACAATCACAATTGCTTTACTACAATTATATTATTCCTCAGACTGGATCATAAGATGCAGCAGCCTTCTCATTTACAAATGGATAACTTATGAGCAGAAGTCTAACAATTTAGCTAATTGGTTTTCTTGGGCAAAGGTGGTTCTCAAGAAGAAAAGGCCATGAGAAATTTGGAGGGATGTCTGGAAAAAATTGAGGACACCTCATACAATATTTTGGTCTTGGAGACAGTGCTGTCAGCAAGCCAGTCATACGTATACAGAAAGCAGCCTCTGGGTGACAGGTACCAGCCGGCAGTTGTGCACAGCTTTGTTTAAAGATTTAATTAGTGTTTGTAACACATCCAATTACTCACTAATAATTTAAAGGTTGCTTGATTCTGGGAGTAATTCAATGATCTTGAGTGATTTTCAGAAGTATTTGTCTAGATATACATACAGTGTGAAAATAATATAAAGCAAACATAACCTGCTGTCTTCAGCAGGGCACAGGGTCTGTCTGTATGGGCACCCTGGTTTGTATGCAATTCTACAGCAAAAGGGACAGTTTGGGAATCCCTGATTACATACAGGCAGCCTTGACTTGTGCAGTTCTGTGTTTGGGCAGAAGGGAGAGAAAACGGTCTGGAGGTTTTACAAAAAAATTTCAGATAAGGTTCGGTCACTTTACTGAATTTTAAATTACTCAAACTGAAAGATCCATAAAATTAACTCCTAAAAGCTAATCTACTATTTGCATTTCTGCATGGGGAGCAATTACCAGAACACGTCTAGTTGAAGCTAATTGGTCATCTAGACCTTACCCCTACTGCTTGTTAATTATCATGCCCAGGCTCAATATGGTAAAGGTAACTAAATTAGAAAATATTTGTTTCTTCTTGTTAACTCATCTTCCTCTTCCAAGAAACATTCAGCCATTGCAGTATATCAAGGCCACCATTTATGTGCTTGAGCACGATGGAAGCTGAACACATGATAAATTTACTGTATTAATGAAGCTGAATTATGCCTTAAGACCTACTGTTATCACAAAGATATTAATTCATTATTAGAGTGAAACGCATTATGCAGACCTCTTGATAACAGACTTTTCACTTGTCAGGAAACATCTCTTCCTCCCCCCCCAAGAAAAAAAAACAAAAACCCAGCCCCCTCTCCCCCCCCCCCCCCCAAAAAAAAAACCAACAAAACCAAAAACATAGCTCATGTGAAATCAATGTTTTTCCAACCCTAGTTGTGGACCTGGCTCCTGTATTTGGTATTTCTATTTTAAAAAGCTACAGATGAGACTTAATGCGTGCTCATGGATTTAAAGAGGACTTTCTCCTCCATAAAGTCACATTGTAATTAGCACACTGAATGCTCACTGTGAGAACCTGGTCTACAATAATCCAAAATTAATAACCACTTCTGATAATGGCAGGTTTTAAATTATACTGGGCTTCGTGATCCAGGTATGTGTCATTTACACCAGCTAAGTAATAAGTTTTGCAGTACCATCATTTGCAAAGACCTGCTCTCTTAAAGTGACTTCAGGTGTCACACACAACCAATTTTATCCAGAGCTGTAATTATAATTTTGATTGTGCTTTGGAGAAGCATAGGCAGAACCTGTCTCTGATGGGCAGATGCTCCACCTTAGCTCTGAGTTTACATCAGCAACCTCAGCGCCATGTTTTCCAATTCTCCCATTTCCATTTAAATAGAACCATGCTTTCGGTTAAAAAGTACCTGTGGTAGAAATTCATGAAAAAAAAATTATATTTGAGGCAGTCTCAGCTACTTTAAAGAAGAATAGCCTACAGAAGTCAAAGTTATGTCTATTTATACTAACCCAGAACCTAGGAGGAAATTTTAATTTTCTCCTCTGTACTATTAAATCAGATAGTCAAAGAGGATTTTGCTCAGGTGCAAAGTTCTTCCCTCTTGCATTCTGTTGGCTGTACAGAAGATCTGGAAATTTAATTTGAAATTATCTCCTGCAACATCTGTTCTGTGTGGAAGACAAAATAGGAGTATATGGTTTGCTGTTATTTTATCTAAAGCTAATACATGTAAGAGGATCTCAACTGCTGAATAACATAGTAAGTACAAAGTTCAGCTCTCCCTATTAAATCAATCCACTTTTCTCAGCAGAATTATTTCTTCCAATATTAATTTTTTTTTGGATGACATGCAAGATGAACCACAATCTCTATGTTATTTTAGTAGCTTATAAATACAAGGACTTTCTTCTGCACATACTCTGCTTGCTCCCATGTCTGACAAGAAATCAAATTTAGATTAAAAAAAATCTAAAAAAAAAAAATAAATGTGGGCTTTATTAAAAACAATGACATGCAGTTTTCCTACTATGTGCTGTAAAAATGACCTGATCCTCAATATCACTCAAGTTCAAGTATTTTGCTTCAGGGACCTTGTCTGAGTTATAGCAGTAACTACCATGTTTTGGATTTCAAAATTCAAATCCATTTTTTGTATTTTGGCAGGTGAGGTTTTGAGATGAATTCTGCCTCAGAGGGGATTCCATGGGGAGTTCTGGTAAAGCTAGTAGAAAAGGGGAAAAGCTAAACCATAGAATAAAAGAACTCCAAGCTCGTGAGACTAATCTTGAAGTATTACTTGATTTAATGTACTTAAACAATTCAGGTTATCATTGAGGTTTTGATATAGTGTCTATGGGATTTAACTATGTAGATTATAAGCAGCAAGAACACCCCTTCACAAGCCAAACAACAGAAGCACAGCAATAAAAAGAAAAAACCCAACCCAAATAACCCAAGGAAAAACCCCCAAACCTACTACCCACTGCAAACATCCTAACGATCCTCCCATTTGTTACACATCTTATGCAGTCCTACCTAGAATAATTCATTTTATACTTCTCAGTCTGAGCAAAGAGCTGGTCCTAGAAACTCTATTCAAGGCAATAAAAAACTATAAGCCAAATAGTTGACTTTACTAGAGAAACCGATGGGAACTATGGAATGTAGATACATCCTATGGAATACATCCTATGGAATGTATTGTTTATTTAATCCGCAAATGGAAGCCAAAGCATTATTATTCCTAAATCAATGTGGGAAAATTACTTCATATATGGTTTTGTATATAGACAATGTAGTCCACGGGCTTGGTTTTTTTGTCCCTGTCCTGTCTCCCTCTCTAGTTGTGTAGTTGGAAATAAGTGTAAAATGACCCCACAATGTTCTTTTTTCAAATTAAAATATACAGAACTCTTACATATTTTTCTGCTTCATCTATTTTTGTTACCCAGAATTATTAAAAGAGTGCTCTTTTCTGAGCTGCTCTCAATATGCTTTCATTAGCAATATTTGTTACGCAAACCCAAGCTTATGAATGATGAACGCAACCAGAATGGGGCAAAACTCAGCAGTATGAGATGAAAGAGCAGGCTCAGGAGAAGCCAAGTTTTCTGGTGTAAGCTTGTCAAATGAAAAACTAGCTGCAGAACAGCCAAGGTGATCTCAGATGGACTTTAATTTGCCATGCAGTGTGACAAAAAAAGGAAAAACTGAACCTATGAGAATTATTTTAATTCAAGCCGTTGCACAAGGGCCTAATTACCTCATTTGAAATGCTGAACAAAGGCTACCAGCAGTCTATAAAAGACAAAACTAAAACTGGCTTGAAAAGGGTAATTGGGGAACAGAAGGAAATTAGAAACAAAGACTTTAGTTTGATTAGCCAAAATAAAAAGTGAATGGGATTGCTGATCCAAGTATGACTGAAGTAAGCCTCAAGGAAAGAAAACAGATCCACAAGCTGGAGTCTGAGAGCTACAAAACTTTAAGAGTGAATGCTCCTAACCACATGATAGAGAAATCATATGGTGAAATGGCCTCCTGGGGATGGACAATACAGGAAGAAATAAGAAGGGTGGGGAGAAAAACCCAACATCCCCCAAATCACAACTTCCTCCCATTAACTGCTTTTAAAAAGTAACCTGTTTAAATGGGATGCTGGCTACTGCAGCAGGAAATTGAAAGCACCTTGGATATAGCACATTGCTAACATCTCCAAGCTGATTCCCAGGAAGCACAACTGAAATACACAAAGTTCAGTGTGAGTGCATCAGCCACTCAGCTCTACACTGTCAAAATGCCTTCTGTGTCATTAATCAAAGGTTGGCATTTTTCCCCATGACCGGGCATACATTTGCAGAGTATTTAAATCTCCCCAGTTTCAATATTTCAGGGTGACAAAGGCTGAGCTTGCAATAGGAAACTACTGTATGGTTGATTAATACTCTGATAAATGATTCTGAAGTCAGCATCCTCCTACCTGCTGCACAGTAGAGCTCTTCAGAAAACCTGTGCTATGTATAGGCCACCAGAGAACACACAGATTCACTGAGAAGCAGCACCTTTTTTCATAGGATGAAAAGTAGGAAATCAAGATCAATTAAATGAACAATTTATTTTTTTTTAATTATCTAAAAGAGTAGATATGCTCCTGACATAGTAGCTAAGTTGGTAAAATAATGATTAAGAAAGCAACCCATGGAGCATGCAAGTGGGGAGGCCACATAGACACTCACATGAAGTCCATGAAGCAGGAAGTCTCCAGGCAGGTGCTGTGCAAGACATATGCTTAGATTTTTAGAAAAGCATTTGGAGGCTCCTTTTTTTTTTTTTGCCCACCTTACCAGGAATGTCTTCAGTATCTCCTTGTCTATCTTTCTAAAGATTTTGAGCATTATTTTCCATAAAATCACCAAGGTCACTTCAAGCACTTCCCTCCCAGGTCACAGTCACTGATATCCAAATTGGCTGTCCTTTGCTTTGGCTTCAGGTGGCAGCTCACACAAATAGAAACAAGCATCTTTGTACTCACTTTCCAAAGAAGCAGAATGGATTTTTCCCAGTTTTTCTCTTTAGTAAATTTTCTCCTTTTGTGAACATGCTCAGTGTGAGGCTCTATTAGACTGGAAAATACTGCTGTCAGGCACACAAGTCTTGTGTCTGATAAAGCAATAGCAGATTCAAGCAACATGCAGGTTACAAACAGTTGCTCCTAGCTAATGATGTCAACAAATTATACAAATGTTACTGAAAAAGACAACAACAACAATATCAGTTACAATGACACATAGCAATCAATCACTGGTCTATAACAGACTTCCTTTCTGCCATAGCTCCCTATCTTCTCTAGGAGTGGTTATGACCAAACTGAATCGATGAATACTTTTTCTTCCTTCTTCTCTGGTCAGAGACCCTCATCTCATGACCAGCTAACAGAGTGGGATCCATTAGTACAAAAAAATTTAACATTATTAACTACCATAATAATTACTAATAATTATGCTGACTTGAGTCATTCTCAGTCCTTTATACTTTTAATTGCTTGCTCATAATCCCACCAGATTATAGGAAAACCAAAGTAACTAGCATTGTTGGGAATTATCTAAGAACAGTTTTTATAGCTGCCTAGACTATATGGGTTGAGGGTTATATCTAGTAATCCATTACATTGATCATGAATTTATAGTTCTTTACTCTTTCCCCCCCCATGTACTGGGTTCCACAAAGTGCCAGTCCCCTATATGTTCTAATGCAAATCCATGGAGCTCATATCACTGTTCTTCACAGCCCTCACATCAGCCTGGTTCATGTCTGGGGGAAACTCTGCTTGTTTCTAACTCTAAATGGCTTGGAAGGTGCAGTGCTCCCTGGTTGCTCACAGCTGACATTTTTCTAATCTCACTGAAGTCCCAGGAATGTATTTCATGTCTAATATCAAAATGAGTACATTCATTTCAGCAGCTGAATGATCAGGGCCTACAGGGACACCATTACTGAAGACAGTTACAAGATTACAGTAGTCTCAGTGTAATAATAAAGAGCCATAATTGATCACCTGCAAACTAATTTTACTTTCAAAGCAAAACAAAAATAAATTTTAGGAGCAAACAGACTGATAAAAAAACAATTGTTTTATTTTCGGCATAAAGACTGCGTGGTTACATTTTAAGAACTCTTTTTTTAATGACAAAACCCCCGAACCTTAAACTAGTACTAACAGGGTCTATATTCTTATTATTGGAAAAAAAAATTTTTTTTGCTTTTACACGTCATGCAAAGGATTAAATTGTGAATACAGAATTCAATTTATTCAGACTGGTACTAAAAGTATTTTCTGTAATATGACACCACAAAGATTTACTCAGTAAACAATAAATAAAGCTTAGTTTCTTGGTAAGTTTTTTTCAGTATGTGATCTAATTGCCAGAAATTAATTCATAACACAGAACTCCTCTCTAACGAATTTATTTCCAGTATTACCAAACCAATAAGTTAAATGGAAAGAACAAAGTTAAAAGATCTTTGACCTGTTGTCAGGCAAATCCCATTAGTTTTTGCTGTTCCATTTACAGAGAACAGCTATAATTGGCAAGAAGCCCTCATTATATTCTGGAAGAACACACTGCTGGAAAGCAGAGTCCAGTGTGGCTCTTGGGACTCGACCCATATGCAATTAAGGAGGTCTGAAAGCAATCACTGGTAACACCATGGGAGTCTCACTGGTGAACCCTTTACTCAGGGTGCACAAAACTGAATTAAGGAGAGATCCAAACTATATGGGAATTAGGAAAATACTATGAATCATCTGAGAAGCCTTTAGCATATTTGATATCTCTCTTCATAAAAGTAACTGCAGTTTTAAAATCAGTTACACCAACATTCCTTAATACAGAAGTTATTATTTTTCTGCTCCTGCATCTGCAATTTCCTGTTGCCTGGCTAGCACTCATTTTAATGAGTTTACTTTTTTTAAAGCCAGTTATTTTGCCTACAAAAAACCCCAGAATGAACCACAGAACGAGATGAAAGGGTGGACACCAGTAACAATTATGTCAGCTCACATTTCCCTTTTAGTACCTTGAGAAGTCTCCACCTTAGATCCAGGTTAGTTTTCTTTTAAAGAGCACAGAAGAAAACCAAATATCAGACTAAGAGTTTAGTTTTTGACCAGATTTAGTCATATCCTTGTAGGAATTATAAGATGACTGAAAACACAAGCATAGAACCAGTGAGACCCTAGCCTCAAGGCTAGATTGATGGTGGACAGCAGATTTGGATATGCAACCTTGACCTTGAAATTGTCTGTATGCTGGCAAGCTCACAGCAGGAGACTGTGCAGAGAGAGGCACCTGGTAAGCAGTCTGACCTTTACAAATTGGCTTAGGCACCAAGTGCTCAAATAAAATTAGAGAGAAAAAAATGTACATAGAAAAATCATACAAGATCTTTTAGAATCTTTTAGAAATTCAGGGAGAATAGGCTGTAGTAAGAGAATGGGGATGAGTAGTTGAATCATGCTTCCTTTACATGTATTTGTCCATCTAATCCCTAAGTGTGCATTGCTGCAAAGTGGAACTGCTTGATAGACTCAGGCAAGCAGGGTTTGGCTGCAGTCACTGCTATGGATTAGCTCAGATTCAAGGGGGTATGCTGAAGGTTAATGAAAGGGTTTAACAAAGCTGCTTTTTAAAAGGAGCAAAATGGGAGGCAACAGAACTAACAAGACCTTTAGAAAAAAAATGTAGTTTTTCCTACAGACAAAATAATACATCCAATACCCCAATATTATCACAATTATTCAAGAGTATTTGTCCTGTAAAGGGAAACTGCTGAATCTGCCAATAGTTTGCTTAGAGATCGACATTAAACAGAACTAAAGCTGTGCTCTTTAGCTGCGAGTCTTCCAAAACAGGGCAGCCAATACTGGTTTCTACCTCTGGTTGGGATGGATGAAGAATATCTGACCATCTGCAGTAAAGTTTGTTTCCATGGATACTTCTACCTCCAATACTTTTATGAACCTGTGTTCCAGTTTAAGTCCCTCTTGTGCTTGGCAGAAACTGAAAGTTTTTATAAAAATAAATCAATAACAGGAGATATTTGTGGAAGTGTTTTGCAATGCTGAATCCTGAGCAACGCAAGTTCAAAGACAAGCAAAATTGTGGCAACAACTCAAGTTGCTTTATTTGGCAAAAAAAAAAAAAAAAAAAAAAAAGATTATATATATAATAGGAAAAATTGCTTAATGGCATATAGCTGCTTATAACCATGAAATTTTAAGTTAAGGAATGTGGCAAGACAATGCCTGATCAATGTATTAGCATGTTGTAGAAAAACAACTGGAAATTTTTAAATTAAAAAGGAAAACAAAGGTATAAAGTTTGAGTGTGAAGAACAGATACAGCAGATTTTGTCATCATGCTGGACTGATACAATTTAATGTGGTTAGTAATAAACTCAAGAATAAATCAAATTGATTATCTACTTTCTGATCAATTTAAGGCTATTTGGAGATCATCTCTGTTTCATCAATATACATTCTCCAACAAGAAAATAAAGGCATGTATTAAATAGAGCTGAAACTACAGACAACAACGGGTACATTCTCAGAAACAAGTTGCTTGTCAGATCTAATGCTTAGATACCAAACAAAGTATAGGTAACTGCCCCCAAGGTAGACAACATTTGTACCTTACACACATGCTAGAAATTAGGTGAGAAGGGACCTGGGAGCAATTCTGCTGGACTACACAAGGCTTTTCAGATCTTCCAGCTCACTACATGGTAGCTCATAAAGCCGTAGACCCAATAGTCAAGCATTCACTCAAGTCAAGCTGATAGTCAGGTGATTCAAAGGTGAAGAAAACACAAAGAAAGATACCCACCTCCAATTTTAGCAGATTTGGTAGTCTGCCCAGTTGGTAAGATCCCAAATGTGCAGTGTAGCAGGAAAATCTCAGAGCTCAGAGGAATCCCAGAGCAACAGGAGAGACAGAAAAGCAATGACTAGGAAGAGAGTGACAGCTGGGATATGTTATTTTGGGCCCCTGTGAAAGCTAGAGAATGCTTTTGCCAGAAGTAAGTGCTCAAGGAACCCTGCAGTATCAGCACACATCACCATTACCACTATTCAGCCTTTACATTTCACTATATGGACTCTCATGACTACTCCATCCTGCATACTATTTTCTCTGCATTAGCCTGATCACCGAAATTTTGCTTTTGATCCCTTTTATGTATGTTGGACATTCTCAAGTGGTTTAAATAATCAAAAATAAAAATTAATATTGACTACAAAAATTAAAGGGTAAAGGAAAAAAAGATTAGACACTAAATCTGCTTAAAATATAGGTAATGAAAGAGAGTAGAAAGGCCAACCCACAAGACAATCTTCTTCCATAAAGAAGTCTTCTATTCAAGGGACATTTCATTAGACAGACAGTAAAATTAAAATTTAATTTTAAAAATTAAAATTTTACTGTCTAGTTCAAATATGCCACATAAGGTTTTCCCTCTTCATTCTCATGCAATGGATCTTTTTAACATTAAGTGGAACAAACCTGCTAGAAAAAGCTAAAAGAGAGCTCAGCTCTTTAGCCACTCTAAAGACATGCACAAACCAAATGCAATTCATTTCATCCTGACACTGAAGTTATTCAAAAAGGCATCCCATCTGATTTGGTTTAAAAAAGAGAATTTTGACCTTTTGTTGTGCAAAAACATCGAATCGGCTCTTAAAATGTGGAATATACAAGTTTATATGATTATCATTCTTCCAAGATGTAAAAGTAGGAAAATCACTATAGGAGAAAGCTTGAAATGCAGCAAGACCCTCAAATCCTCATTCTGCTGCCACGCTCCTCACTAAGATGAGCTTGCCTTTCCATGGAAAGTTAGGAACAGTAAATATATAGACAAGAAATGTGATAAAAAGCAATTAAACTCCCAGAGAGTTTTCCAGGACTTAACTTTTCTAGGAGCAAACCCCTATATTTCCACAGAGTGGGATGAAAAACCCTGTGAGAAGACAAATATTGTGGGAGCCTTACCCACTGCTTAAGAGTATCAGTAACAAGTGGAGATACTGGACAAGATTGTCCAAAGCTCTCAGAACTTCTGCTAGCACACGTTGGCTTAAAATATGAAAAAATAGACAATACACAGCTCCGTGTCAGATTTGGAGGTTGGTCGTCAATTGGTGTCTGAGAGATGAAAGGAAGAAATCTGCAATAAAGTATAATATGAGCCACAAAAGAAGCCACAGCACGTTTAATAAAAAAAGTTAAAAGTTAAAAGACTAAGTAACAAACTCCTAGAAATCTGCTTTAAGCATAGATCAAAACCAGAAAACTATGCTGACAATAAAAATTTTGAATGTTTGAAAGCAGGCAATTTTAATAGAAACTGTTTTGCAAAACTGTTGCTACAAGGCATTAATTAAAACACATTAGCTTTAAATTATTACTACATTAAAATATCACATAAGGTGTAAAAATTCATACAAGTCTCAAAACACTGAAAAGCCACTGTCCGATGCCTTACACGGTCATTTCCAGCCATGCAACCTGGGTTCACATCAGTGTCCCCCTAACAGGACACCATTTCAGTTCCAGGTCACTTTTTTAAAAAAAAGAAAAAAAAAAAAAAATCTGTAAAAGAACATGAGTGACCTTAGGCAGTGTGAAAGAGAACTGGGCCCAGAGGCATCAGTTCACCCAGTTTTACATAGCTAATACAACCAGTTCAACTCGTGCTATGGATGGGGGGTAAAGTGGTGGTGAGGGGCAGGGTAGGAGGAGAGAGAAATGAAAGATTTGTTGCAGAGGTGCCCAGGCTGTGCCTCTGGCCTGCCAGCATCAGGCTGACCTGAGATACGTTTGTACAGTGAGGGACAGCATCAACTTATTCTTGCATGACAGAGGAACGAGAAGGGGAATTTTATTATCTCTTCAGGAAAGATGATGCTAAGAAATAAGGATCTGAAATCTTAGCAGCTGCCTATGAGTAATGTGCATTGCTGGCCACAATCTTCACTAGCAACCACATTGTCAGATCCTGATTTTTACTCCTTTATATTAAAGTTCAGAAAGACTGTAGACACACAAAGCATGTAAATATGTACTAACTTACACTGAAGAAATTCTGTCAGTTCGTAGCAGCATATTTATGTGTGCCCATATTCCTCTTTTTGCAAGTCTGACAAATACAATAATAGAAGTGGCCAGGAATATTTTCAGTTTTGTTTGTTGTTCTTGTTTTCATAGAGAAAGGCTAATTTATTGAAATGGAAAACTTTTCTAGAAAAAGTTTAATTAGGAAAATTCTTTCCTTGTTTAAAAAAAAAAAATTTTTTTTAAAAAAAACCACTTTAATTTCAGATGCCAGGATATAACATGCATTTCAGTTTCATTAGAAATGCTCAAATGAAAGTGATATTAAAAATGCAAAATAAAAGCCATAGAAATGATAGATCCTGCCCGCATTTTTCATTTTTCTCTTCAGTTTGATGGTAGTGAAGATCCCAGGTTTTTTTGTTTGGTTGGTTGGTTGGTTTTTTTCTTGCTGGAATTCAAAATAGAAGAAAATGTGGAGAATCAAGAGAAGAAAAGGCAAACCAACAACCACTACCTCTCACTGAAGAGGAAGATTAAAAGATTAACTCCCATACCAATCTCAACTACAGATCTATTTTCTTCTGCAGACATGGATTTGAAGTTGGGAGGTGAACCTCAGCGTGGGCACAGCTCTGCAGAGACATTCCCATGTTGGGGCTGTAGGATTACATGGCTTTACTCTTGAGATGCAGACTGAGGGCTTCATGTCAGCTCAACACTAGCAGGAAGGATGGACAAGCAGTCCAAAGCTTTGTGAAAGCAGAGTGGTGAATGTCATGGAAATCAACTTCCTACCCCCATGTCCCAGTTTGTGCCATGATAGAGAGAATCTTGTGTCTTGTAATTTTGCTTTTAACCAAGTCTCTCATAAGTAGCTGTGCTTGATGAAAGTAACAGCAAGTTTCTGCTTCTAGGACTGATAACACTCAATGCTTATAGTTACAGCTAGAGAATGGTATGGGAAGGCCACTTCTCAGTTCTGAGGAACATCTTATGCTCTGGAAAGAGAAAAAGAATAAAGGAGAGTTGCAGGTGTGACCTCTTTAGGGAGGAGTAGTCAAGATAAATGACCCAAATTGACCAGAGTATTCCATCCCATATATGTCATACTCGGTATAAATTTGAGGGACCACCAGGGTCAAAGCCCTTCACTTTCCTTCGGCCTTTGCCCTTCTTTGCCTCATCCTGTTTGCTTTGGCATCCTGGGAGGATTCTGTCTGTTTGCCTGTGGTCCTGATCCGTGCCAGCCTGAATCCCTGTTCCTGCTTCCAGCTCCTGACTGCTGTTGACTCCAGGAGTCCAGCCTGGACTTTCCCAGGGCTGCCCTGCGGCCTCAGTGTGACGTGAGGGTTACTGGGGGAAAGGTGGGAGGAACATGGTATCAGTTTATATATATGTGTATATATATATATATATATACACACACACACAAATGCATATATATACACGTATGTTTGTATATTTTTAATAGTTTTTCATCATTATGGTTTCATTCAAGCTGTGTAGTTTAGTTTCCAACCTATAAAAGTCTCTCTCATTTATTCTCTCTCCTTTCTTTACCAGGGAGGGGAGGGGGATTAATAGAGAGTGTCATTCAGTGAATTGCTGGCCCAGCATTAAACTGTGACACCCCATCACCACCTCACAGCACTGTTAACAGGTAAAACCCTACAGCACTCACTTGAGAAGTGCATATACTTGATTTTCAGGGAAGCTTAAAAGAAACCAGCCTTGGAGACCTGTAGAAAGGGGGGGAAATACATGGGGAATACAACAGCACCCTTTAAAGCTGATTATCACTAATTTTGAAATGCATTAAACCATATTTAGGTGAACACTGATACTGCTGCCTCCAAAAATGTTAATTTGAACCATTGATAACTGAACAGCTGAAATAAAAGGCAAAGAAATGCTCCCTAATGAAGTGCTATTACAAAACTGGAAATTCTTGGCACTTTGGATAATTACACCTGACAGGACAATATTGCAGAAAGTACTTTTACTAGCTCTGAAGAGATTTGTATAGGAAGAGATCTTCATTGCTGTTTTGCTGGATTTTCATCAAGAATATCCCAAATCCTGTTATCTAACAAAACTTAGTTTTCAAATATCTGACTGTAGGCCATATATACCTCTGAATCATACAGTTACACTTTAAGTTGTCATGTTAATTTGACTAAATTCTTTGGTGGGTTTTTTTCTTTGTTTATTCCATCCTAATTGCATTAAATTTATTTATTCTGTTTAATTATGCTGTGCTTCTGACTGCTACTTCTGAGACAAGCCAACATACTGATTTTGTGCTTTCCCAGAGAATGAAAGGAGATGAAATGCATCAGATGGGAGCATGGTGAACAAAATTGCCAGTAAGATGACAGATACCTACTGAAGATCTAAAAAGCAGATGGCTATTTTTTCTATTTCAAATTTAACATCAGATAAAACTCAAATTACCATATGCTACAATGCTATGGTTATTCTGGGGGGGTAAAAAAAAAAAAAGTGATCTCCCTTTGGATGATTAGCCTATAAAACCAGACCTCTGTTAAAATAGGTTTCACCCAGTAATCAGACAACTAAACAAGATGATTTCAATCTGAAATTTAGCCATAAAACCAAACAAACAAAAAAAGTAAAATAAAACAATAAGTGCTGCACCAACCCTGGGCTACACTGACAATTTGTTTCAGTTTTACTATCACAGGACCCACTCAAACAAGCTACAAAAAATTCCTCCAATAGTCTCCATAAGACAAAGCTCATAACACACCTTTTGAGAAGAAATATATTATAGTATTCTAACTGAACTGATTTAAAAGGATATTCTAGCCACCCTCCTCTCTTTTTTAACAAACAAACAAAATCTAACAAGGAATCTTTAACTAACAGCTGTCCTCTCACCTCTTAAATCCCACCTCTACAGAGCACAACCATGCTCTCAAACAGTTCCTTCATTTCTTGCACTGAAGGAAGCTCTAAAGTTTTCAAATTATCAGTTTAAAGAACTTTGAGCAGTGAATTACAAGAGGCGATGAAGATCAGAAAAAAAAATACTGCAGTGCCTATTTTTTTAAACAATGCAAGTGCTTCTGATGTTGGAGGCTAAAAGACAGTTGTACCCAAACAAGTTAAGAAATTAATGAGGATTTCAAGGGAATGGAATGTGGGCATTCAAGGGAATTTGTTCATGTCCAGTTAAAGTAGCAGGGAACTATACTATTCACATTCCACCTTTTTTTCAGCAACTATGGAATTAACATAATGGTCCATTAGTAGCTCTTGAAGATTTATATGCCTCAGATATGGGGAGAATCTGGTGGTGTTGACCAGAAAGCAAATAGTTTGAATTAGTGTCAGAAAAATCTCTGGAACAGATTAAGATTGCTGCTTTTGTACCTTCAAACTCAAATAGAAAAACAGTGCCATCCATGCCATTTTCCAAATACAATGGTAAAGAGTATATGCCTGAAGCCAGAAGAATTCTCTCTACAACACACAACTTCCAGCAGATACCGTTCTAGCAGGGGAGATGCCCACACTTAGAACTCCCCTTCTGTATATTTTTTTCCCACCCAGTGCCCCTCTTAGCCCATCTCTACACATGGGTATTTGGGGTATAGGAGCTCTCTGATGTGCCTGTTCACTAAAGAGTCAGGCAAAAAGTGGGGAAGAAAGACTAACTTGTTAAGTTGCTTCATGTGTCAAACTCCACGTGTTGTGTGTGGTTGTTAGGTTTTTTTCCCCTACAGCACAGAATTATTGACCTGAACTCTTTGAACAAACAGATCATTTGGATCTGATTGCACGTCTGTTTTCTAATCAGCCTTTGTTCTAATCTGTTTAATCATTTGGAGCCTTTGTACCCTAAGTTCAACACATTCAAATTCAACTTGTCATAAAGTGATTGTCTTCATAACACTCAAAGACAACTGGTAGCAGCCAAGCAGATCTCACTCACTTATAAAATGCCTCCAAAACCCTGAAGAGGGACTGGAGAGTGATTCTAAATTACTACAAATCTTAAAGGTTATCTTCCTCAACAGTCACAATTCAGGGAAAGCCAGAAATTATTTGTGTACTCCCTTGCAGAGTCACTCCTCCCCTGGCCCAGGCTTTACAAGTTTGCCTTACCTCATGCATAACCTAACTCTGCAAGCTTTTGAGATGAAACTTTCAATACTGTTCCACTTAGAGTCAAGTTCAACCCAAGCAAATTGCCTTCAAGATAAATTTGTTCATACCTCTCTACTGCGGCAGCAATATTGCAGCCTGCAAAGACAAATGAGAGAAGTTTCCCCACCAGCAATGAGACCAGGCTCTAACCCAGCACTTACTGTCTTGTGCAAAGGGAAAATGTTTTAATTTCATTTTCAGCCTGAGCACTTGGCACTGCAAGGCACGCAGATTTCTTTTTCTCCTTCACAATTGCAAAGAAGATGGTTTTGCTAGCTGCAAAAGTTAAATCTGCACAACATATTGAATTAACCTATGATGGGAACCCCTTCTTATTATCTCCCATAAGAGCTACAGGTAGAAGGTGTTTTTATATATATGCAAATACAACATGACTGAAGAAATCTGAGAGACATCTGGTTGGCTGTTTTTTTTTTAAATTTTTTCCTCTAGATTATCACACTTTTATTGTAAGATGAAAACAACTGCAAAGCAATTACATTTACACTATGTATTCTTTGGCAGATACTTTCAAAAAAGAATTGGGATTTTTACCCCTGAACTCATACAAAACCATTTTAGCAGAAGCCCCTAAATAACTTCAAATGTTTAAATATCACTGGAACTACTAACTGGTTCAAAGAGGTTCAGTGTTCAAGCAGGTGAGCACACATCCAAATTGTGCATTATGCACTGAGCAGTGACAATGTTGGAAACACTTCGGTTTGATAGAGTGTGAGCAATGAAATTAGAAAGCTTGTATGACCTATTCATCTATTATTGCCACTTGATATATAAAGTACTTTTCATACTAGAAACCCATGCATCTTAACTACATTGCAATTACACCATACACTACAATACTTAGCTAGAACTTAAACTCTTTAGCTCTGCAAAAGGGTAGTTATGACACCATTTCCATGGTAATTGCACTTACATCACCTCTATCACAAAAGGGTTGTGGTTTTTTTGACTAATCATTGACCTTGAAGAAAGTATGAACAAGCCACATAGATTAGCTGTTTTATCAACAGGGTGAGGACTAAAGAAGTACCAAAAATCTGTGGCATAGGTAGTCATAAAAATATGAAACTATATGGCACTAGGAGAATGCTCACTAAGTAACATATAACATACAAAACACTTGTATAGGAATGAGACTGACGCAGAGCAAAGATTGACCGTTTAGCTCCAGATAAAACATTTTTTGTATTTTCCCAAACACAAAATGAAGCAATTAACAAAAGCATTTCCTGTATACTCTATGCAATCTACATTATGGTTCTCTGATTTAACAAAGTTTTGCACAAATGAGATAAATACCTTTTTTTTTTTTTTTACTTTTCTTTTTTTCCCAACTGGCTTGAATAAAATGTGTGAAAAAAATCAACCTATGATTCATGAATGTCAATTAGAGGTCATCTAGGGTTAGCACTCACCCTTAGCTCTCCTAAGTCCTTGGCATCACTTGCACCTGCTCAGCTTGTAGGTAGTGACTGTTCCACTGATTTATTATTTGAGCAAAGTTGCATTTATTTTGTACATAAAAAATACCTCCATCTTTAGGGATACAGAAACCATAATTTTAATCCCCCTCAGAAAAGTAATAATGAAAGAACCAGACCAGCCAAGAATACCAATAACAGAGCTATTTATAGTTTAGCAATGGATCTATTTTATCAGTACAAGAACATGATTGGCTGACCAGAGGGAATTTTGGGGTGGAAGGAAAGAGAATGTCTATTTGACGGAAACAGTTATGAAGCACAGGAGTATAAATAGAGTGGGAAAACAATTCACTGAATACTGTTCAGAGAATTCAACTGCTTTTATACAGAAGTACTTTATTCCACTATTACAGCAGAAAGACACTTATTCTGCCATATTAAAGTGAACTGCAGGAGGAGGCTGAATCTAGTGGCATCATTCAGTAGAAAATAGTGATGCAAACACATCCTTAGAATTAAGGCTAAGTGCTCCATAGGATGAGGCATTCAATTTGAAGCACCAGCCATTTCTCTTCTCTGCTGGACCTCTTTCTACCCACAGATACCTTATTTAACCTCCTACAGCCCTGAGGCATGTCCTAACTTGAAAGATATTGTAGGCTTGCAAGTTGTAATTTATGAGCACTGTTTCTCTTAGACACATGGAGATTAATTCGATTCTGTAGTTCTGATTACATCATATTTCTAGGCAAGAGAAGAACACAAATACCCTTTAAAACACTGAAATACCTGTTTCTGGTGTTTTACTCAGACTTATTGTTCATTCTGTTGAGATTGTGTAGTGTCTATTACTTCCATGACTACTTCTCACCAATATTCCAAATGGCTTAATCCTTTGGAAAAAAACAAAACAAAACCAAACAACCCTTAAATTAAGCACATTGTCAAAACTGGCTTCTCTTTGGGAAAATTGAAGTACTAAACATACAGCTCTCCTTCTTGAATTACCTTCAGAGAAAGTAGAATATGACCCTTCATGGGAATGCTTGTGACTGCAGTATCTAGATAATATTACCTCTCTTCTTCATAAGTGGTGGAAATAAATAAATAAATCAATAACGTTGACTAAATTGATTTGCTTCAATTTCAGTACTTGTCAATAACAAACGTATTATTGTCATGGGAACTCTATTCAGTGAAGTATAGATACAGTCAATAATTCATAAGTAAATGCTAGTTCAGAAATGACACTGCTTAGTTGTCTAAATCTCTGTACCAAACAATGCATGTTTCGCAAGTAATGCAAACATCCCTTGCAGGGTGGGATTTCTAGAGCTGCTAGCATCAACACTGCTTTACCTCCACTGCTGTCTTTTCAGTTTTGATACAGATTTCTCTGACTTATGCCACTTAGGAGTCTGGAACTCAGGACTGCTTTCCTGTTGGCAAGTACTTTTGTTATTAGATTAGAGTGTTATATTCCTATATCATTAGTCCAGCTCACTCATTTGCACTCTTTACTCATGTACACCTTGCAGCATAGTAGCAAGTTGTAATTTATTATTCCTGTATGTCACACTTCTGCAAATGCAAAAAAAAGTGATGCAGCCTCAAGTCTTCCACTTTCTCATCAAGTCCTTTAGGTCATATAAAATTGTTATTGTCTAATTTGAGTTACCTAGTTCTCCATAAGGAAAAAGGCAAAGTGGGTGTTAAGAAACAATAGCTCCTAGATTGTAAGTCTCCAACATATCTAAATCAAGCTGCAGGCAACTACTTCAGAGAGAGACATATCCTCTTTCTAGAGTACTTTCCTTTGGGCAATGAAAGAATGCTGGTATTTACCTCACCTTGCATGCTTTGGACACACCTCATGCCTCTGGATTTTAAACACATTTATGAATCATTCTGCCACTAGGAAAGACCTTTTCCAAGTTAGGAAACACAGGTGACCAACTTAGTATTGTGACTAAGATATCAAGGGCTGCGTTGGTGACTATAGCTGACAGAGAAAGAAGTGGATTGCAGATCTCCCAAGGTCCTGCTTGATTCTTGACCACCACCACCACCCTCCTATTCAGCCCTGGGGCTGTGCTGACAGCAGCTCATGGACAGTTATGCCAATGGCATAACTCAACCTCAGATGTTCTGAATGATTGCTCCAAATAACTTTTTGGAACACTACGAAGCAAAAGAGCAGGGGAAAATTCAGAAGATTATCTTGCCCTTCAGCAAACTGGCACAGACACATAAAAATCAACAAAGCTCATTTACAGCAGCAAAGGCTTGTACTTACTGTTTGCTGAAAGAATAAACTTCTAAGATATCATACACTAAAAAAATTCTCTTCCCTCCCAATAGTTGAGTGTAGATAAATGTACCTGCTATGTACCTGCTGATTTATAACATGACGTACACTTCCTCCAGCATGACACATTTAGGCTGCTGTTTGGTGAGGAATGTTCATGCAAGGAACGGATGATAAACTGCCTGTGCTGGGGGAACCAAAGCTCAATTATATCGACTTCTGTGGAGTAACGACTTTGTCCAAGGTGTTTAAGGTTAGTCACGTGTCTAAGTGCCTTGCTAAACTAAAGTATCAGAGATGAAAATCATCATTTAGGTGTCTCAGGCTTTCAGATCAACTCATCCTTCTCTGCAGCTCATGTTCTAAAACCAAATCAATCTATTTGCCATGTACCTTGTGCCAATTCTTATGCAAATGGCAGCAAAACCAATGTTTTTTTGGTTTGTTGCCATTCAATCTTTAAAATGAGAGAGACTGCTGAGACCTCCACTAAGTTTGACATTTTAGCAAACGCTGAGCAACTGGCTTAAAATAATGTGATGTAAACCCCCAATCTATTAGCCCAAATAAAACACAATAATTAAAGTTTCTGGTAGATGAAGTTGCAAAGCCACTATCCATTTGTGAAAAATCATGGCAGTCTGGTGAAGTACCTGTTGACTGGAAAAGGGGAAATAAAACCTCCACTTCCTAAATAGAAAAAAGCGAAGACCCAAGGAACTACAGGCCAGTCAGTCTCACCTCTGTGCCTGGCAAGATCATGGAGCAGATCCTCCTGAAGGTTCTGCTAAGGCAAGCAGATAACAAAGGCGTGATTGGAGACAACCATCTTGCCCTTTACTAAGGGCAAGTCCTGCATGACTAACTTGGTGGCCTTTTACAATGGGGTCACAGTCTCAGTGGACAAAGCAGAGCAACAGATATCACCTACCTGGACCTGTGCAAAGCATTCAACACTGTCCTGCATGAAATTTTGATCTATAAACTGGAACAATATGGATTCAATAGATGGACCACTTGTTGGACAAGCAACTGGCTGGGTGGTTGTGATCAGTGGATCAGTGTCCAAATGGAGATGTGTGAAAGGAAGTTGAGGTTGTGCAGCTTAGAGAAGAGAAGGCTCTAAGGTGACCTTAAAGCAACCTTGCAATATCTAAAGGAGGCCTACAAGAAATCTGGGGGGACACTTTGGGCACAAGTGTATAGTGAAAGGATGAAATGGCTTAAAGCTTGAAGAGGGGAGATGTAGGTTAGACATTAGGAAGAAATTATTTCCTTATGAGGGTGGTGACACCCTGGAACAGGTTGCCCAAGGAAGTTGTGGCTGCCCCCTCCCTGGAGGTGTTCAAGGCCAGGCTGGATGGGGCCATGAGCAGTCTGGTCCAGTGGGAGGTGTCCCTGCCCATGCAGAGGGGTTGGAACAAGATGATCTGTAAGGTTCTTTCCAACCCAAACCACTCTATGATTCTATGAAGTTACCGCTGTTGGCAAATTACACAGCATTTTTTATTCTAATGGTTAAGTCCTTCCATTCTAGGTGACAAAAGAGAAGAAAATGGCGGAAAGTGGGAAAATTCGGAGAAATAATGCATCTTTATATTTTCAGCATTAGAAGAGATTGAAAAGATGGTGGTGGCAGGGGGCTGTCAGACAAAGAACCGTGCAAGTTCTGTCCATCTCCACCCTGTAGGAATGAAGGAGTTAACTGCTACCAAACTACAAAGATTCAGGACTACTATTTTCAGCCTGTCCTTGCACCAGAATGGAAATTTTTACTTCAGCATTCACCAGAAGTAAATGACAATAAATATTAGATGTTATTTTTTTCCTTGCCAGAAATATGCCAAATTAACATAAAAATCAGACATTTAACATGTAGATTAATTAAATGATTAGCTAGCTAATGCAAATATCAACTTGAAACTATTAACCCTGCAACAACTACATACAGGTTTATAAAACAAAATTTAGACATTTTTACTTTGCTTTAGATAAAGGCTTTCCAATAGTCTATATCTAGAGGTGTCTATAAAAAATTTCTGAACTGTTTTACAAATGCAAACTCTGCCATAGTTTTTCTAAAAGAAAAAACAACAAAACACCAAAGACAACCAAAAAAGCCACAAACCCACAAAATAGAAAAAATCCTATCAATGTTCTTTTTCCTGGGGTCACTAGTGTCCACAGAGGCTCTGATTAACAACTTTCTGAATTGGCTTCAGCTCCATAATTATGTAAATTCCACTTGCAAGGTTGGGACCCCAGGGGTATTACAGACTCAAGATGAGACAGTTTGCAAAGAAGACAACAAAAAGTTATGAAGGCAAGAGAGTAACCACGAGTAAACTCTTTCTCTCTTCTTGCATCTCAAAAACTGAAATTATATCTTATTCCAAGAGTGGTATTCTTTTCACTGACAACCAAAAGTCTTCATTGCCCAGGCAGAAAGGGTTATATCTTAATAAGAGTTGCTCTGAAAACCCTGCAGTTGCATCTGTAATTGACAGCATTTGAGCCTTGTTTACTGTGAACAAACCACAATAGATACTGGACCTAGCAACCACTAGGTGATTTGTTAGATCTGTGCTTAGGCTCCTGCTGATGGTAGTGTCTCAACTAAATAATTAAAGATGAAGAATGGGTCTCTTACATAGTTTCTCTATTGGTAATTATAAAAAAAATGGAAAACGTGGTAGTTTTTAAAAGCATGTCTTCCTTATTAGTTGAGGAAAGATGACACTGAATGGAATCTGAAGCATTATAAACTACTTATTCATGCTAAAATTTGTTTTAAAAGATGCCACCTAAGGATTTTGAAAATTACTTGGGAGCTGAAAGATTGTTGAAATTGAACTTCTGTTTACAGCAGCACAAATGTGGATGCATAAATTAACACAAGATGAAAAATAAGTACTTAAAAACTATTTCAATTTTGGGGGGGGCTGTTTTTGTTTGGTTTTATCCTGAAATGTAAAACGTGAATACCATGCACTAAAGAGCTGCTATATTAAGGCAGAACCCTGCCTAGGTATCTCTGCCCATTATTAATATTGTTGGGCATGATAAAGTGCTGTATCAGATTTTTCCGTGTTTGCTATTCTCCTCACTTAAGTAATTTGGGATGAAAATTTTCACATGGAGTTTTTGCCTCAACCTCAGTCAGTTAGAAATATTTAGTCAAGAGGGAAGCAGCTGTTGCCAAAGAAGGAGCTCAGTAGCTGTAAGATGTTTCCAATCTCTGCCTCAGCTTTTCTTCTAAAATAAACTTGAATTTTTCCACTTACTTCTCCGATACCTATTTTGGGGAAGGATCTTCAAGTTTAACATGAAAGATCTGTAGATATTCAGAATGCCTTTCCCTTGAAAAAAAATCCTTCCAAATTTTGCCTTATTTTAACTTAATGGCAAATTACTATCGTCATTATTCTGATCTTAATATTATTAATGCCATGCATTTCCATGGGAGCAGACCCTCAGATTTCATCAATAGTCATCTCAAATCAAGTATAGTCTCTTATTTGAAAAATCTCACTGTAAGATCACAGCCATGGATATTATATGCTGCAGACAATGGAACTCTTCCTTTGGTTTCATTGCATTTTAATTTGCAAAGATTGCCCAATTTGCAACGATTTCTAAGGTGCAGGGACCAGAACTTCTAAGAGAACTTTAAAATCAGTGATTCCTTTAGTGAAAGCTTCTGTAATCTACCCATCCTTTATGTAGCTGTCTCCATCTCCCTCTCTTCTGCAAAGGGCCTTGACTGCAAGACTCTACATTCCCAGAAATCCCAAGCCAACAAGCTGCTTTCATTACACACTTACAAGTAAGACTTTTCCCATCTGTTGCATTTTCCTTGTTTTATAAAGACACAATTATTATGAAGATTCATGCATGACAAGGATTGTTTTCAGCTCCAGATGTGAAAGAGGATATCTGACTTCTAAATTGTAAAGTCCCAGTCTTCTAAGACTTTTTAACACTCCAGCCCCCCTCAAGCTTTAGAATGAAAGCTGCCCCTTTATCCACTCTGTCCTTCCAAGGACATGAAGGAAATCAGCATCATTGATGCTTCAGAGACATGAGGCCAAGCTCTCCGGCTATAAAAGCATCTTCATGGAAACAAGTAGGCACTCTACCCCCCTGCCAGGAGGCAAGCAAGACTAGGAAAAAATGCTGTAGTCCTGCCATTCCTTTATTAGGAACAATATTAGCCATGGCATCACAATGTTTGATTATTCCTCACATTGTTTAGACTTCAATTTCACCTGTGCTTTTGAGGAAGAGACTGTGGAGATGGCAATGTTTTCAGTCCCACTAAGTTTATCTTCTGGGACTTTTTGGTTAATTTTTAGTTTTCTAATGGCAGCCAGGATAAGCTCAGCTGCTCTAGTCAGACTTCATGTTTCTCCCTGATGGTTCTGGCAGTTCCATGGTAGCCAAGATTGAATTTTAAACACAACTTGCTTTCCCACATAGAGATTAATACCAGCTATCTTCCATTTAGTGGAAGCCCCTCACAATTAAAAAATACTTCTGAATGAAGAGACTCACAGCCAGCAGTGAAAATTTCCCTTACTGTTGTTGTTAAGGGACATACTCATTGAAATGTAGTACTATGTGGACAAAATGTGAACAGCAGGAGTTCAAAAGCAATTGACAAAGCAAATCAAATTAATTTTTACCACCCCCCAAACAAAATACCAAACCAGTCCAAACCTGGCATTTCATTTTAGAGCAGATGTTTGGAAAATGAAGACAAAAGTCAAAACCTTTGGGTTGGGGTCAAGCAGGTCTCTGCTAGAATTAATCAAAAGCTCTTCTACTCCATGATTTAAGGAATGTTAAAAGGTATTTCTAGCTAGAGAAAACCAACCATCCAGCCCTCAGAAGTTTCAGGTTTCCAGCTCAACAGATATTGGTTTTGCATTGACATGTTATCTACAGCTGAAGATTTGGGAGATTTTTTTTTTTTGGAGCCTGCCTACAACCTACCTCAAAACTGACTGTAAACCTTATTCCACTCAAGCACAGATTATATAAAAGTGTTTAATTCAACTGCTATATCTGCCAACATCTGATAAGATTTACGGGCTAAGTTGTGACTTGACATGAGTCAGCTATCCAAGTTCAAAATTGTTGTGAGTTCCTTGTGTAATGCCTTTCTCCATCATTTACTGTATGTGGCTGATTAGGCTTTTTTTTCCCCTTTGTGGACACATTCATTACCTTCAGTTGAATGATTTTTATGAATAATATTTGTATGTTACTTGAACAGCTTCCTCTTTAGAAGGAAAATGGTGATTCTTTAGAAGGAAAATGGTGATTCTTTAGAAGGAAAATGGTGATTCTTTAGAAACTTTCTTTGAGGCAAAGTGATAGCTGCCTTTAAAAATAAAAAAAAAAAAAAATAAAGTTCCTGCTCTCCAAGGAAAGGCAGAGGAATAGACAGAGAATTTAAGATGAGGTGTTGTAAGGTAAGAGAAAATGCCTTGAAACTAGAAATGGGAGGTAAAAATACAGACAATTCAGCACTATATCTTGATGATAAGACAGATACTTGTTTATATAATAAGTGAGACTAGGTCCCAGTTTGAAGGCATCTGTAGAGTCCTGGTGAAATAAATGTAGCTGAATCAAACAATACTAGCTGATGACAAAAATCTCGGGTGCTGACAAAGCACACCACCCTCTGAATGCTACAGATCAGCTACAATAATCCTGCAAGACTCTTTAGTCCAGGCATTCATACTGCAGGCCTTAATTATATCAGGTAGTTCATCAACATTTTTAATGCAGAAATTGAAGCAACCAAATCAGCTCGCAAATCACATTAACAAGCAGTTCATTCACTCAAAAGACAGAAATATGCACTGAAAACTGGCCTGTCATAGTATACAAATTAAAAAAAAAAAATTAAAAAGCAAGCAGTGTCATTCACTTACTGGTTTTTGTTGAGACAGTGGTGGGATATGAGGAAAGGTGAAAGGCAGCCTCTGAGTAGGTGTTTAGATCATTACAAGATTACAATTGGTGTTAAGATCTCGGGAGGGAAAGATAACAGCTTGCAGGCTCAGACTGGTGCTTGTGGGCACAGTGTAGTGATGTTGTCAGGCAAGATGCTGCTTTGTGCTCATTTTGCTTTTTAGATGTCATATCTGGTGCATTCAGAGGACATATTAAAACATAACAAGCAAAACAGATCACTGTGATGGTGCTGCTGAAATTCAGTGCCAAAGATCTTTTCTTTTCACACTCATGAGAGCTGTTCTTACTAGTGTCAGTGCTAAGCAGAGCTGTCACATATCCTTTGTGTTGCAAAGCCTGAAATTTGTTAATGTTGGGTGAAAAAAGAAACAAAAAGCTACAAAAAAACCCACAAAAAAACCCCCCAACCAACCTAAAAAAACCCAAAGCCATTTTAATTTAAAATTTAAGCATGATAGCCTACCAGACAAGCTTGACAAATGATTAAATGTCTAGCTGTTTTTCACACATTGTTCAGAATGGGGAGTGTAAGGGAAAGGCTTTTCTTTTAGGACCACATCCTGCCACATTATATTGTGCAAACCTCCTCAGGGAAACAGCTGAGAAAGGAAGGCACTACTTAGGAAATTAACCTGGGTTTTTGTTTGGTTTTTTTTTTTTTTAGTATGAATCTGTACTTGCTGGATGTGCCAGATGAGCGTACAGTCTAGGGGAAGCATGGGTATGGGAGAGAAGATGGCATGGCTAGTGCATGATTTACGTATCATTCATAATAAAGCATTTTCTCCTGCGTTTGCTTTAAAGGAAAGTGTCTGAAAAACCCTCTCCTGAGCAACTTTAGGGTGCAAAACTGTGTGCATTTTCCTCCCAAGAGTAACTCCCCGCTCCATACCCACAAGACAAGCGTGCATGCAGTATAATGGAGTCCCTTCAATCAAAGCTGTGCAATTGCAGCTTCAACTGGAGTGAAGTCTCATTCAGCCAAGGAGGGGGAAAGGCAAATCCTATGGCCCTAAGCAATTAGGGGATTCATTACCATGCAAAATGGCTGGTGAAACAAATCTTTAAAATGGCTTTCACTCTCAATAACCCCTCCTTAGTAGCACAAACTGTCTTCATAACAAATTCAAATACATTCAAGCCAACCAAGTCTCTAAATGTTGCCAGGCATAGTTTCTTATATTAAATAATTTATTTTCTCAGACATAGTAGCAGAACATCTCACCTACTTTCAAGCTCTAATAAAAATAAAGAATAAAAAATAAGAAAATAAAATCACAGTATTTGTATAATCCCCTCATATCAAAGAATATTTTTAATATCAGCTGGAGGAAAGGGGTCATTCTCATTGCTGGTGGTTTCCATTGTAAACATGGATATAATTCAATTCTACATAAATAACACTGCAACTCTTCTGAGAAATCTCCAAATGACACAAAGCAGTCAACAGTATCCACAAAAAACATTCATGTACCATTTTAAAGTAAATTACTTGAAGCTATGTACTAACTGCTTGATCTCCAAACCCACAGGTTTGTACACACTTTTACCTTGAAAACAATCCTCAGGTTAATACTACTCACCTAATTAATTTTAAGCTCTTAGCCAAGAAATTCCCTATACTGCAAAGTGTGCTACTACCTAAAGATGATATAATATTTCAAAATTTCAGAATGTAGCTGCTCTTGCTTGATGGGAAGTGGGACAAGAGTAAGCATCAGTGGCATGAAAACACACTGACAGTAAATGCACTGAACTGCAGGAATAGAATTTACACCACAGAAGAAAAATGGATTAAGTTTAATCAAGAACATTCTTAGTCCTCATGCTGAAACATTTAACGCCTTCAGTTTGGAGAGGTCAGAAATCTGACAGGATTTTATACCTCCTGTTATTTGTACCAGATGTAATTGGAAAAATGTCAGCAGGGTGCAATCCTGAAACCTGCTGGCTGCAGCCATGGAGCACAGTGAAGGAAAGCCATCCACATAAAGGACCTGCACTATCAGTTTTGCTCAGTAGGGTTACTAGAAGATCTTTAGAGAGCCTAAGACTGTTCTTAGCAACAATAGAATGATTCTGTGCAAGGCTCAAGACATCTACTTTGTTTTGAGGATATATATTAAATCCCAAGGATCAATTCAAAACAGCAGAACTCTTTCTCTCATAAAGGTAACTTGCACTGTGTACAAAATCCATGTTCCTTGGGCAAGAGATACTGCACCTACTGTTAGTATCAGACTGCAGTCTAAAAGCTAATACTTTGATCCTAAAATTATTTAATCTGAAAAGAATTACCAGCCATGGAAGAATAAAGGCTAGATCAAGCAACTATGCCCGTGACACAGGAGGAAAAGGTGAGGCCATAAACTACATACTTTTTTCATTTTTCCAGTGGATTTCTGAAATAATTTTGATTTAGGGGAAGAAAGGCTTTCAGTCAAAAGGCCCATTCCTCCTCCCTCCAAGATTGCAGGGCTCTGTTCAGGCAGCAGAGCCCCAGCCATCCCTCCCTAAGATCAGCACTATAAAACACCAAAGCTTCTGCTTGGCCAGAGCTGCGAACACTTCCCTCCCCAGAGAGGATGGAATAGACCTTGTCATAAGTGCTCTTTAGAAATCCTGCTGAACATGTTTAAAGTGACTTCACAGCCCTTTTGCATTGCCAGAGAGACTAAAGTAGCTTGCCTTAGTGGTAAAAGCTGTATAGCAATGCTCTGCATAGAACTCTTCTGTTATAACTCAAAATTTTGAGGAAACAAACCCCACAAGGTCCCATAGTATAAATTGTGGCTCCAAGAGGAAATATTGCTATTATTTCAAAGGGCATACTAACCTATATTCACAGAATCACAGCATTTTCACAGTTGCAAGAGACCTCTAAGATCACCAAAACCAACTGTCAACCCCCTCACCACTCCCCACTGCCCCCTCCACCCCAAAAAAATCAGCATGCTCCCTAGAGTATGTTCTCATCTACAGTTTTTAAATACCGCTGGGGATGGTGACTCTGCCATCTCCCTGGGAACACCTATCCAGAACCTATACCAATTATTTCTCAATAAAGCAACCAAACTCAAATAGTTTACAGAATATGAAGAGACAAGATGATCCAGGTGTGAAAACTACTAATCAAAGCATAGTTTCTAGGTTACAGTCATGGTTATGTAAACTTGAAATAGGTCCCAACAGGGATTAACAAGCTGCTTACTGATTCATTAACTGCCTGCTAGAAAAATTAAAGAGGTGAAAATATGAGAGAATGATTCTTTAATTGTCTTTTCAAACTGCTATTGCATTTGGACCAAACAGCTTTTGCTGTCATGCCACAGCAATGGATGCTCCCCAAATTCCATGTAGAAGCTGGTTTCAGCAGCTTTGATGCAAAAATTTCCCTTGCGATTTATTCTTTCCACCTGATAATAATTTCTGAGGGAAAGCAGAACTCTTGGCCTTCCATCAAAGAAAACTAACAGAACTGTAATGATTTCAGAAATAAAGATTACGTAGATCACTAGCTATGCCTGCAAGTCCACAACTTGAATTTCTTGAATGATTGATGCTGAAGATGTCCTGACTCCTGCATCTCAGCACATAACATAGAAACTGTAATTTCAGGGAGTAAAAAGGCTGATTTCAGGGGAATTGTCTTTTATTCGCCAGGTTGTTTTGGGCTGCAAGTTAAGAGTTTTGGTACAACACTCTTAGTGGCTGTGCACAAAAGAGAGTGCCCATATTTGACACAACCAGGTAATCAGGCTAGTTAAGATTTTTCTAGCCTAAAACAGAACTTTAGCCAAGGTAATCAGTTTGTAATAAAAAAAAAAAAAAAAAAAAAAAATAAATTCGCTAGTGAGGATAATAGCCCAGAATTAATCTGTAAGAAAGAACATGAAATTTAGCTGCCAGATCTAATGAAAACAGCACCATCAAACAACAGATAGAAGCACATTTTCTCCTCCTTCAACAGGTATATTCCTGATTAAGTACCAATTGCTCATTAATTGCTGAGGTAGAAAGTCAAATCCAAGGCTGAGCTAAGCTCCTGAGGAATGCATTTCACAGGGGATGAAGCCAGTCAAGTCCCTAAGACTGGGGTGAGAGGGTAGCAGTGAAAATGAAGTTGAATGGAGAACCAAGCTCCCCTTTGGGAAATGCTGGGTTTGGCAAACTGTACTGAGAAAATGTAAACCTCTTATACACCTTAAATCTCTTGTGTAAAGAATCAGCAACAACAGAGCAGATCCTGATGCAATATAAATTCATTAACTCATTTCCCAAGAGCCACTACTCCAAACCTGCATACAAAGTTCTTTTTTTGAGGGAAAAAAGAAGTCAATATTATCATCTCCATATTCACAAGTAACTTCTCTTACATTTCTCTATATAACTGATATATAAAATTGATGCATGGGATTTATTGTAAAAGTAAAGGCCACTATTATAATGACTTCAGTAAAGAGTCATGATATATTGTGGAAATGAAGAACTGCAGAGTCCTCTGGCACATTCAACTCAGGGACAGGCATTAAACTGATTTTACTTGCAAATAAAAGATATTATGCTACTGGATGAATAATCAAAAATGCTCATTAAAGCATCAAGGGATGCTGATATAGCAAAATTCTCTCCTCTGACCTTGTTTTGCATTGTCCATTTTGACTGTTTCTTGTCCCCTGCCAAACATAATCAATTCAGCTTTTGAAATTATTCTGCAGCAACCCCCCTTCCAGCTATTTCTATCATCCACTAGTGTTCTTTTATCCTTCTTCAAGTGGTGCCTTCACAACAGTGAGATCTTGTGAATTAACCATTTCATTGTCATAAGAAGTCATCAAGACCAAGGTGAAACTATTTTTGTGAACAGCTATGTAAAAGCAAGGAGAAAGCACAGCATTAATTTGCTCTATCTGTATTAGACATCAATTGCATGGTTGCCTCGAATTTTGGGGGCCCAAGATCAGTGAGCCAGATGATCCCTGCTTAGCCTCACATACCCCTCACTCCACACATATAAACACTGAACCACAGGCAGGTTTCCCTAAGCCAAATACTTCCTGGTGCAAGCAGGCTGGCTGCTGCTAGAGGTAGGACTAGCACAGCATGTAACCTATTTTACCTGTCCTCTTTAAGCCTTGGTGGAACAAGCTGGTTATATTAACATGCCAGCACATTACTGGTATCCAAAGCACAGTGTGAACAAGGATTAAAAATTCCAGGGCAGAGCCCAAAACATCTGGTGCCCTGCTAAGATAACAAAACTATTATGATTCATACCACAGCTGTCAGCACCTAGATCCATTCCACTTTGCTTTGGTAGGCACTCTGAAGAACACTTCTACCAGAGAAATGAATAAACAAACACAAAGCTTCATCAACACCCCCTCCAAATCACAAAAAGGCACTTAGAACATTACACAGCAAAAGAAAGGTAGAACACACATCACTAAAGTAAGTTTTAAGCAGAACTTGAGCACAGAGGTCTAAAACAGCATTGCAAGGTTTTTTAAAAAAGATTTTAAGAAATAAGGTAACCTCAGCTTCTGATGCAGCACTTAATTGCATCTCTCAAAAGTGCTGCAAATATCTACAGCTGTGCCCCCCGAAACCTCACTTAACCTCTGCCTCCCCTGCTCCCCCCCAAGGGTGCTGCTCAAATCCTTACCATCTGCCCATGATCTCAGCTTTCTCTATTTTTGGTTTAAGTGCAACTTAATAGTAAAATAACTACCAGGTATTACAAAGATATTGTTGGGATTGAGAGGAGACAGAGAGAAGTCCCTGAGCACACAAGGGACAGCAGGCAGCTTCTCCGACACATTCCTGTCCAGAGAAACTCAACATTGATTCTTACATTGTAAGGAAGTGAAAAATAGCACTAGTTTTTTATTTATTTTTCTTATGTAAAACATGAATGTAGTTTTCTTAGCATTTTCATTATGTTTCTCTCCAGTCTAGGTGCACTAGGGAAAAAAGAGCTAAGAATCAAAGGTTACGTGTAGGGCAATTAACCTTAAAAGATTTTTGTTACAATTTGTTTTCCCCAAAATACCATGACTTTAACATAGACTGTTGATCACCAAAAAACTGAATTGCCACTAAGTTAAATGCATATCTTACACTCAATTATGCAAGATGACAACTTAAATAAGAACATGTAAAAGCTATTATTCTCTTAGTCAGAATTTCAATCAGCAGGCGTCAAACATCATTAGCTGTGATAGCTTTGGGATTTTGAGATTATTTTTTTTTATTAAACACAGTCTTAATGGAACACTGCAAGGTGTATTTGTAATTATGTATCATCTTGGCATGTGACTTTTCCTCTTGAGAAAATTGCTCATAGAGATTTATGTTAAAAAACAAAAACGGAACCTCTACAATAAATCTCAACAGAAAGAAAAGAATAGCAAACAACAGAACCACAAATCTGGAACTAGTACAAGGTGGTAGGAGTAATTGTTATGTCTGACTCGTGTTTATTTTGGTAGTTTGCTTTTCAAACAGAAGTAGCTTAGATTTGTGATTTCTGTAGCATAGGAGAGAGACATTAATGTGCTAATGAGGTCTATTTCTATTATAGGATATTTTTATTATAAGGAAAACTCGGTTCATTATTTTAAAAACCTGCTTTATAGGTTAAATAATAAAGTTTAAAACTCAAATGTTACCTAACCATGCACCTACCAAATCCCTTTTATATTTTTTTTGATAGGTGTCTTAAAATAAGCTTTTAATACCAATTCATGTTAGCACTGGTTCTATACCAAAGCTTTAGCTGTTCTGACAAGCCATTAAACACATATTCTATTTTTTTCAAACAGCTTTTCTAAAGCTGTTATTAATTTTCAGATGGGAAATGATTTTCATATAAATAATTAATGAAAAAAAAACCAACCAAAAAACAAAACCAAAACCAGTGATTGTCCATTTTGTAAGTGATACATAGAAAAAGGAAGGCAATATTAAAAAGAGTTTGCACATATTTACTCTCTGGTTATTTACAAACCATGTATGATAAATATACAATAAATGTCTTAGGAAGCTTTAGAAACTTTTGCCAAGAAATCCTTTCTCTAGAAACTCATCCACCATTATACCTAACTCAGCTGATCAGACTGTAATTGCCACTGCCCAGTAGTTCTGCAAAGTAGAGTATAAAAGAAATAGACAGATGAAACCTGTTCATACTTTGTTTTGATAGCAACTTAAGCCACTTAAGCTCTGTTCATGGTTACTATGCAGGCAAAAAACTTCAGAAGGAACCCAATACAAATAATAACAACTGGGATTTGAACTATAGTGCTTGCTTCCATACTTATTCAATTAGACAAGAGAGACCCATATGCCCAAAGGACAGCTAACTCACATTGCAAACAGATTTTTTTACCCTCAGTCCTCAATTACTAACATTTTAGGGAAAAATAAACCAACAAAACAATCCAAAACCAACAAAACCAAAACAAATACCACCATCCCAATAGATGTTTAAGGGCCACGCTTCTCAGAGGTGCTACAAGAGAAAGTTAGCTTTTCAGACTATTTGGGACATACTGATTTGAGTATCAGCTCCACCCTCTACAGCTCAGCTAAGTCTTTCGTAGCTCCTCTAAAGATGTCTAACTTTTTTTAAAGGATCAAACAATTACAAGATTGAGAGCATAGGCATAACCCCCAGCACATCCAAATGTACAGCATGCTAAACTAAACTTCATAAAGCACAAATATATGCAATCAACATGACTTTCATAAAATAATAGAATGGTTTGGGTTGGAAAAGACATTGAAGATCATGTAGCTCCAACATCCCTGCCACGGGCAGGGACATCTTTGACTAGACCAGGTTGCTCCAAGTCCCATCCATCCTGGCCTTGAATGGATGTGGCAGCCACAGCTTCTCTAAGCAACCTTCTTTTAGTATCTCACCATCTTCACAGGAAATAATTTCTAGTATCTAATCTAGACCTACTCTCAGGTTTTCTGATGTCTAAGTCAAAGAGGCAATGCTATTTTCTTGCCCTGTCCCCAAACCCAGCTTCATTCACAAAAGCTGACTCAGCCCACAGGCTCTTACCTGGCTTTTGTCCCCGCAGAGAAGCAATTGCCATCCTGAAATCATGAGAGGCCACAGACAGAGCAGAAGAAAAACTTCTTGTCTGCTGAAAAGTGAGTACAGTCAAACAAGAGCAAACAAAGCAAAGAAGAACCCTAAGCTACAGGTAGCCATGACTGAGCAGTGCTCTTACTGGTTATGCCACAGCTGAGGCTATTTATTTGATCAAAAGTAGTGGATGGTTCTCAGAAAACACATCAGCCCCTTGATTTTGTTCACCTGTTTTTGCACTACAGTTTTTCAAAGTCTTTGTATCATCTTCCACATGCTTGGTCTAATCCAGACTATGTGAAGAAGTCCTGTTATGATGAACTTTTCCTATGCACATGAGGAAGATAAACTTTTGTTTTCTACAGTATGATCCTCATACCAAATGTCAGAGGAGTTGCATGGTATTAGTCAGCAAAGATTCAATTTTGATGCAGTTTGGTCTGGGCTAAAATTAGCTCTAACAACACATCCAGTGCTGCATCCTCTTAGACCCAACAGAGTTTTCCAAGTGCTGCTTGTCTTTTACATTACTGTAGAAAAGATTTACCAGCTGACTTCAGCAAATACAGGACAAAATCCCTTGTCTGCAGCTGAATCTGATGAAGGTACCTGTGAAAAGCAGTGAGTCTAGAAAGATGAGAATACCCCAAAGACCACTCTATCCTTCTCACCACATGCTCAAGGCTGATCAGACATTTACTCTTGTAATGACTAATGGCAGTTAGGAAGCAATTGCCCGTATCTGAGGATTGTCATCATGTAAATTAACAGAAGTGATTAAATAGAAATGGGAACAAGATCAATGAAGCACTGCAAGGATTTTGTAGAGTCCCTCATGCATATATCCCAAAGGGAATAGGTGGGACTCTGGCCAAGGTTTATTCAATTCACATAGAGCCACATGTGCCAACATAAAGCCATATGAATTGGTGGTGGAGTTATGCCTGCTCTGCATTTTCTGTTATTTTTAATATAAAAACTAATAAAATAAAATCTACAGGCTCTTGTCATTTCTGTTGCTGCAAACTCATTCTCTGTGTAAGCCATTGTTTCACTTTAATCCCTCAAAACAGAAAACTTGTCCAGCATACAGCTAATATTTCCTGTCCTTAGTTTGAAAATACTTCATTGACCAGATTCTACAAAGAGCACACATTTCAAAGTCAATAGGAGCTTTTTCAGTCGTTCAGTATGGCTCAAAAGAAATCAAGTTGTATTCACTGAGTCATCCCAGATGAGTTTTCTATACCCTGACTCTTATAATATTGTGGTTGCTGCATTCCCAGTGACTTAGGGAGAAAACCACATAAAGACAGGTCTCTGTGAAAGCAAAAATGGTACAGGATTTTGTAAATGCAATGCCAAGCATCATTGCTGAACTCTGCATTGTACTCTTCTTAAAATTCTGGGTTGGGGCAAAAAAGTTCATTCATTCTCTTACTGGAAAATGGGGATGGCATGAACAGGAGAAACCTCTGTGCAAGAGTTTGAATACATGTGTTGTCACCGAACAAAAGGAAAATAAAAAATATGAAATGAAGAAAAAGAAAAAAAACAAATGAGTTGAAAGACACTTTTACTGGTCCAGCATTTATTATGAATAGATCTTTTCATCCCTAAACAATGCTAAGAAAGTAAATGTCACAATGAAGCCAGCTTTCAGCCAAAAAAAAAAAAAAAAAAAAAAAAATTAATTTATTTCTCCTTTTCTGTCAATTCTTTTCTCTTGATCTTGCCTCTTTCTTCCTGTGTTACAGAAACTTAATAAATATGAGTGGAGCTGGGCAGATGTAATAGTTATGTTCAGTTCCTACATATGTAACAGTTTCTTTATCTGAATTACATCTGCAAATCGAGAAAACAAACTTTGTGATATTATATGACAGACTGAAAAAAGCATGAAAATAGCCTGCCTCACTAACATCTCTTTTCCATGTGAATGCATGAAAAAAAAAAACAAAACCATGTAGTTCATAGTCAATCAAATTTACATTATAGAAAGCATCCTGAAGACATTTTCCTATATTAAAATCAATTTCCATATCCTGTGTCATGCTGAAGTCATGTCAAACATGGATTTGACTGGAATCATATGAGAGAGCTGTGGGCAGTTTTAATGCTTGATCTGCCAAACTAGATTTATCTGGAATCAGAAAGTCTTGATGGTACAATCTGAGTAAACCAATTTTGCTGCCCTGATGCTTACAGGACAGAAAATGCACTCAGTAAATTAATGCAGTAATAATAATAACAACAACAGAATGAAAAAAAGTTAGTTCTTCCCTAAAATATTAATATCATTTTCTGCTAGAAAAACAAGGCTGAGCAGAAGAACTCTTCTCAGATTTCAATCTTTACTGATTGTGTGGGACGTTTCACTTATTCTTCAAATATCTGGCTGTACGCTCAGTGTAATTTATGTAAACTGGTAATCACTGTTAATCTTATTACTGAACAGACCAGTTTTTGTCAATATACTACTAATCAATATGTTACAGAAGTTGACTGCAGCAGCAATAATCCCAAATGTGTATTAATACTATCAGCAGAAAGGTTGAGTATAAAAGCTGGAAATTCACTGAAAACGCTCAAAGTCTTATAGATTTTGTCCAGTTTAATTTTGTATGCACAGGCAACACCACAGAACTAAGGATTTATACACTGGCTACTTGCTTCAAATGAATTCCTGACGGAAGTTCAATCCTGCATAGAAAGTCAATGAAAGTCACAGCCACGATGCCATGTTCTTAAACAACCGGATTATAGCATTTGCACATCAAGATATTGACAGGAACTCTATGCTCAAGTCCCAGGCTGAAATGATTGGTAAGGGTCTATGAATGAGGATGGCACTTCAGCAGATCAGAGAGGTCTGTGAGGTTTCCTCATTTTACAAGTGCAAATCCATGATATGCATCAGCAGAATTCCTAAGGGCCAGCAGCTCCAGTATGCAGTGGTGCTGGATGCTCCCTCTATTGGAGAAGGATCACAGCTGACTTCTACTTTGTTCTTTTGGTATTCTCTATACCATGGACAGAACAAACCACCATGCCAAGTACTTTAAAGTATAACCAGAGAAGTCTTACTTGGACGGATGTCTTTGAGCCTGTTTGAGTGAAAGCCCACCCAAGGAGCTGTAAAGCATCACCTTTGAAAATAAAAGTGATATCTCAACATCCCTAGGGACTGCTTAACATAGCCACTGTCTTTAAAGACAGTAGAGTTGAACTTCTGCAGACCTGTTCGTCCAGATGCATCCTGGAAATCCAACACTGGTAAAAAATATGGAAAACTGAATGCAAAGATAATAATGCTTCGGTGCCTCCTGTCCTTCAAGGGATTTTCCCAGGAATTACAGTCATGTAGGATTCAGAGGTTTTAGAATACCCCTCCCTTGAACTCTCAAATATAGCTATAAAATTACCCGAATACAGACTGCTTCTTATGTCACCAGGGTAAGTGCGGGTACTATTGTCCACTGTGCCAAATTATGGTAATGGTTTTAGCCCCATAAATATATCATCTTCATAGAATCATTTAGGTTGGAAAAGACCCTTAAGATCATTGAGTCAAAACAATGAACCCTTTGACTGTGTTAGAATTCGCTGGCATGACTTCTACACATAAACTGCCAATATTTCACTCTGAAGATAGAACTAATTGATCATTCTACTGCCAGTCATTCACTGATATAATGAAAATTACCTCTTACCAGGATTTGCTATTCATTCAGAATGCTTCACCTACCTGCTTGCTTGACTTATTTATAATGAGCAGACAAGCATTTACACTGCTAATATGATGAAATTTTAGATGGAAAGATGTGGAGTTAGCTGCTCGCCATGAAAATGTTTCTGGTTTAGAAACATGGAGTGACCTCATAATTTTAAAACTGACAAAATTTTAGAAGGTGTGGACTCAGTTCTCAACTATGATTTTCCCTCCCTCCAAGCCCCTTCTTGCCTTCCTCATCTTTGAGTAGGCATTGACCATGAGTGGACTGTCTTTCCTTGGGAATAAGGAGGGCATCTAATACACTTTACAGTCTGGCTCTGAACTCCAGGGGATTTCCCTGTAAATAATTCAATAGAAAGAGACAGTTTCCAGGGTATTACTTTTTCATTGCAGTTTCTTTAGCTGTACAGCCTTATACATGCTTGCTTTTTTGGGTTTTTTGTTTGGTTGTTTTTTTCCCCTCTTTCTCCATAGACCAGTCTTTGTCAGACTGCTGAGTTACCAACAAGCAAAGTGCCAACAAACCACTTCTAAAGAGTTCAATATTCATATTACCATTGAACTTCTGTAGACCCTTGGAGATTTTGTTGGAAGAAATGTTATGAAACTGAGATGAGGTAACTGGGATGAGCACAGGGAAAGGGCAAAAGGACAGCTCAGATATGAGAGGCTACCCTGATTTTGATGCAAACCTCAGGAACTGTACCAACCAATTAAAAAAAAAAAAAAGATAACCTGGGTTTGGAATAAGAAAAAGCTATTAAAGAGGCAGGGTAGACTGAATAGGAAGAAATAGATTAATAGATCTCCTTGTGAGCATAATTGATTTTGGGCATGTTCTCCACAAACCCTTCACCAATGATTTATCTTCATTTGGTGGGTATAACAGTAAGTTCAGTCAGATCCTCAGAGAGCCATCCATCAAACACATCACCAGCAAAAAGAAGTGCTGCCTTCTCTATTTTATCTTTCCTCTTTCTCTCATATGTGACTTAAACAAAACAAGAGATCATTTTTCTTTTAAAAAGAAATAAATCACTGTTACTTATTGAAGCATTTCTAGGTCAGGTAACCTACTGGTATATATAACAATTGGATTTTTTTCCTGAACCATGAATTTTCTCTTTTTCTGGGCGCATAGCAACACACCAGCCAAGAAAGATTGGAAAGACATGAAGAAAAGAATGGTTTGGATAGCTGAGCAGAATTGTTGGCAACTTTGCCCCTTGCACCCATACACACAGGCCAAGAAGTTGCACAGTGTGTAGAGAAAATCATCTGGAATTTTCAGTGTCTCCAGCCCTATCAGCCAGTGGCAAGACCCAGCACAATCACACAATGAGCTGTTACTGTCTAAGCCAACTCCAAAGCTGATAATGCATCTCCCACCTGCTGCAATTCCAGCTCTGCTCAGCCTCTGCACACCGGGAAGGGAGAGCTAATGCTGTATTTTAAACTGCTGAAGAGGAAGCTTAAACAATCCTTTCATCTGTAGCTATTTTTATACAAGGAACATTTTCTTTAAGGATTTATAACTGGTGCTTTAACAGGGCTCATCATTCTGGTAATGAACAAAATAGCAGAGACAGCTATTAATAAAAGGAGAATGCCTGAATGCCTCTAGCATGTTCCTTCCACCCTCCAGTAAAAGTGCCATGTGAAGGGAGCCCCAGGCCTGGCTATCTTCATTTTCCTTTAGGAAAAATTGCTGCAGAGGAAACTCCAAAGAGCAGTTTCTGCAAGCTGTCCCTTGGAGACATTTCACCCAGAACTGGCAGCATAACATGGCATGAGGCTTCACTCTTAGTGCATTTTCCCTCTCATAGTACTTTGCTTCTTGCTTACAATTGATTTTCTTAAATAAAGGGAAGTTTAGGGATACATAGGAATTATAGGAATTCCCTGCTAATCAATTCATGTCCATTATCTCATGCCCTTCCGAGATTTTGGATTCAGAGCAAAACAGAACAGGAAAGGAAAAATCTTTGCTCAATACAATTCTATTTCAGAAAGCCTTAGCTATGGGTATAACTGTCAGTGAAGCCTGAAGTGATACTGTCAATCCCTGTGCTTAATCTACAAAATGGTAATGAAATATGATTAGTCAAAATGAAATATAGTCCCCAAGTAATTGGGACAAATTCAGATTTAATTCATCTTTTACAAAAGGGTTGGAAATGTTGATGGGAAAAAGGTAATTCTTCTTTTATAAATCAGCTCCCATCATGAGAAAGTCTTGTTTTCTGTAAAAAAAAAATACCTAAATGGAAAAGAAATGCCATTGCACAATGAGAAACATGATCCTTTGTGAAAAGGTAAGTAGCATAGGAATTAAATTAATACATTATTTTCAGCTTTTTGAGGACTAAAATTTGTGAATAGTCTGCAGCATTCTCATGGAAAGCTTAACCCCAGTAGTGAAGGGTGAAGTTTTCTTAAGTTTTGTTAAAACATCCTGGATGAAACAATAGGATTTTAGCAACTAGTTTATTACTGTATTGTGTTATTTCTCAGATTGGACCAATTAAAGTGTTTATTGCTTCTAACTGCAATACATCTGGAATAACAAAAGAAAAAAATATCTCTTTGCATTTTACTGAACACAAAGAAACATCTGTGAAACAGAATTTCCTCTTTCTAACACTGGTTATATTTCTTTACTTATTCCAGGACACATCTCTTGAAAGCTGATATTAATAGCCCAGTTTCTGTGAATGTTACATACACAAAACATGGATTTTGGTGCCAATGTGTCACTGTTTTTTTTTTTTCTTTTCTTTTTTTTCTCTCTCTCCTCATTTTTGGGACCTAAAAGCAAAGGTCTGTTTAATCATCAAAACTGATTATTTTGGAACAAAGGAGAAACTAATCGGATTTCTAAACCAGAAATACTTCTGTTCATGATCATCCAAAGAGTTTGTTGCAGAAACCATACTATAGGATTCTAATGTTTTGCTCTAGCAGAGATTATCCATGGAGAATAATTGCATTCAACCTTTAATCTGCAGTTTTGTACAGACCAATATATTTCAAATTGACAATTCCAATAGGGCAAACATCACTGTCAAGCTATTTCTTCAAAGCAGTTACTATGAACTGATCACTTAATTGTCTCCTGTATGTGTGGGGGCCCCCACCTACATGCTTTCCTGTAGGTATTCTACAAAGAGGCAGTAAACCAGCAGTTTTATTCACCACATAGAAAAACTTCTATTAAAGATTATATTTTCTGTCTTCAATATTATGAATATTTAAATACTCTAGGCGTATTTTTTATGTTCTCCATCATTAAACACTACAATTCCCTTAGTGTTCAAGGTGCTGATTTATCCCAACTAAAATGAGTAATAGATAGTAGAAGAGACCCCACGGCATTATAAATTACCACAGGTATTAATTAGATGTTACACATGGGAACAAGACAGATGGCAAGACAAACAGACATCAGAGACAGGTATGGCTGAGTACTTCACACTGCCCTAGAAACCTAGATGATGCATCGTCATTTGTGTAAGCCGAGAGGGAATTACCTTCTTTGTCAGAGAAGGCACATTCTGGTAAGAAATATTAATGTTGAGACAAGTATCAGAAACTAAATAGACAGCAGAAATGTAAAAAAAAAAAGTAACAAGCAAATACTTCCTCAGCTCAAGAGGAAATAGACTATTAGTTGAAGTAAATTAAATATCCCAACCAAAGAAAGATATGGCCTCTGAAATGTGTGATTGAAAGATGGCTGGTTGTCTTCCTACAGCTTTGGTTAATTGCCTCCCAGCAGTAAAGAATGATAGAACATCAAAGGTTTCGCATGCTGCTTTTTTTTTCTCCCCTCCTTCTTTAATTAATATTTTACGTTTGAATAACTGGCAGAGGCAGAGCCTAGTTATGAATTTGGTATTGACCAGTTAGTAGAGAAGACAAACCAAAGTAGCTGTGGGAATGAGGAGCAAACTCCAAGCCTGTCCACCCCAGCTGCTGTCAAAGCATGGGGCCTGTGGGATCTGGCTCCACCTCACTCCTCTGTCAGCCTTCTGCTCATTGCCATCTTTGCTGCATGGGAGCCCAGCACGAAAGCTGATGGGCAGGATGGCCCTGTAAGCAAGCTGACAGACAGATGTACTCCTCAAAAAAAGGTAGCATGGGTGTGATTGGATCCAAGGTCTTCCATTCCTGGACATGTGCCTTAAGGTAATGAAATGGACCTATTTCAAGAATTTATTAACATGTATATCAAATCTTAGCAATTCTGAAGGATCTAAGTTTCCTTTCCTTGCCAAATCTTAAGGAAACCATGGAACAAACAAGAGTAATACCCATGAAAAATGTTTTTGTTTAATCTTGCTTGTTATACCATTTTAGAAAACTCGCACTTATCTGAATGGTCTTGTTATACCACAGTTTATAACAAAGACACTGTAAATTTCAACTGAAAAATATGATGAAGCAATGCAACTGGGCCACCAAGTCATTTAATGCGGCTAAAATTTCCAAAGGAGACAATGACATGCTACCTGGAAAAGTTATGTTGGACTTTAATGAGATTATTCCTCATAAGGTTATTGGATGTAGGGGAAAATTTTTTCAAATGAGAAAGGCAAGTAAATTTCTTTTCAGAATGCCATAAAAGTGCAAAGTTATCAAGTATCTAGAGAGTCTATACTAAGATAAACAACAAATCACTTCCAAAACAAGACTTTCTGATGTCCGAAAAGCCAAAAACAAATAAATAAATAAACAAATAAAAGTTTCATCTGTTCATTCAGTTAAATTTAGGGCCAGGTGTGTGCACAGATATCTCAGTTTCTGGTTTTATCATTCCATTAGGTCATTCTCCTAAATATTCTGCAATTGAACAGCATTTTAGAAGAAAGCATATTGATACAGGGCAACTGCACTAACCCAGGACTCATTAAACTGCACTCAGGCAAGGGCTGAGCTGCTGCTGCTTCTGCTCTTCCTCCTTTAGCAAGTTTGCCTTGAGTGCAAGTGCTGAAGTGAGTATTTGTTGTCCTTTGTCTTAGAGACCACAGTAGAGTAACACAGCTCCTGGCACAAGGAGTAGATTGAAAGAGGTCTAGCAAGCAAATCCCTAGAGAAGAGCTTGACTGCATCTCTTGGATGGTAACGTTTTAATATACATCAGGAAAACCCTGAATCATATCCCCCTGTTACTATTATTCTGGCACACCTACTTGCTATCCTCTCACTAAGAAATAGGAGAAAAGCAGTTTTTCCTACCAAGCCTTTAGAGGGATATTCTTATTTCCTATGGAAAAAAACCTGAGGTCTTGGTTCTCCTCCTTCCTGACTGTCCCATTACCATGACCTCAGTCCCTGCTAGTGAAAAGACAGAAACAGGAAAGAGCAATGGAAATAATTCCCTCAAACTCCTTGCAACAAAATATACCCCCCTAACCAAAACCCCAGAAGTTTCTTTATTTCATATTCATATAATACATATATGAATGTCTATGAGTAGATGAAGCTCAATTTTTAGTTACACCCAAGTGAAGAGATTGCCCCTTTGTAACAGGAAGGGATGCGTAGTGATGAGCTGTGTGGCTACAGCTACATCAGATGATATTCACATCATACCAGCAGATGTTATCCAAAAGATAGGAACAAACTGGTTTTCACAGGTGCCCTGACCTTTGTCCATGTTCGTTTGCCCCTCAGATAAGCATAATTTATCCCACTGTGTTTGGTAATCGTGTTTACAAGAATCAAGCATCCCTGGCTCTAAGCCTCTCCTCCTTGCCTGAATTTGCACTTGAAATCTTAAATTTAAAATGGATACAAACTGGTTATGTCATGCAGCAGTGAGCACTGCAAGTTACAACAAGAGTTTGAGATTTTTATTTTAGGCAAAATACGGCATGTTGCTACCTTAATTGTTTGGAAAAGGTAGCATTGCATGTTATGGAAAACCAAAGACGACAGACTCAGTCTCTAAATAAAACCCAGTTAATCCATGTCCTATAATCACCTAGCCTTGGCAGAGCTAATACAAAATTAAGCAACCACCCTTGGCAGTTATCAGTAAATAAATAGTATTGTGCTTCAGAAACTTTCTCCACATCCTAAAAAAGGTAAGGTCTTCCACATTATCTCGAATGGTTTGCTTTCAAGGTTTTCCATACAATTGATTTCCACTGGGCCATAAAGCTGCTAATCAGCTGAGGACTCTACAAAGTACAACCTGACAGACATAATAGTTTAAGAATATTCTTTCTATTACATGCCAGTGCTATTTAAGTTCTCTTCAAGGTTTGTAATACAGTTCTATGTACTGATTTATTTAAATTATTTTCCAATATACCTTGAAAATCACAGAAAATAAAAATAAATGCATAAAGCAGGGAGTGCAAGGATTTGTTGCTCTGAACTATCTGTCTCTGGCTTCATCACCATGTAAGCACAGAAAAAATATGAGTCCAATGTAAAGAAATTGGAAAAAATATCATCTCAAGAAAAATAAGTTACTGTATTATTGAATTACATGAAGAACACACAACACATGTAGTTCAGAGAGAAATCTGATATTTTTCATAGGTCTTACATAAATATGTGATCACTATCAACTCATAAATATTGTTGTAGGTATTAGAAATATGACATTAATCCCTCTAATTTCATTCTCTGAGGTTTGAGGGAAAATCCCTGTCTCCTACCCAGCAAAGAAATCTGAGAAAACCTAAAATTGAAATCTCCAGCTGTTATATTTGAGGTTTAAAGCTTACCACTGATTTTTTTTTCATGTATTCTTATACATTTATTGCAGCAATCATAGGATCTCTATGACAACAATTTTAACAACCGCTCTCTCAACACTGCTGCTGCACATAGCACTTACCATGCTTCAAATGAGAAAACCATTATGATGTTTTCCATCAATTATTTTTGAAGTGAGAAATTACTCCTTATGAAGTTTTACTAAGAATAGGGAGAGGGGGCTATCACTGAAACACATAAAGATTCAAAATTTGGGATATCTGAGTACAAAAACAAATGAAACTATTTTTGTGGTGAGGTCAGTATTTTTCAGGCTCTCCCCTATTTGGGTGATAGGCATCTTCCTGGTCTTCTGGATAAGTCTGCCTACAAAGAAATTGGCTAGATGCAGAAGAATTAATTCTCTGCAAGTTTCTCAGGGCATTTTACTTCTTTTAAAATCAAATAACAACAACAACAGTAATAGTGCAAGTGCAAGCAACTTCCATTCAAATCTTCTGGCATGCTACCAGTCCTGGTCTCAGGGTTGTTATGTCTCACCACTGTTAGAATTATGAGTTCTGCAGGAGCAGAACCAATCAGTAACTACTGAAATATTCTCCTATCTCCTCCTCGCCTATGGAAGAGCACTAGGAATTGATTGTTTTGGCCTAAGATATGTGGGTCCAGGAGGTCTGAACTGCAGTTCAAGCTGCTGCATGGAGAAAGTACCAAGGTAGAATTACAGATAAGAAATCTCCCTTGTCTTTCACTCTGTACTAGACGGGCTACATAAACAGATGTATCATTTAAAAAGCTTCCCCTCAGTTGAAAATTTCAGTGGGGAAGGTGAAGGACATATGAACCACTCCTAATGTCTGCATTGTTCCCTACCATTACCAGGCATAGTTTTCTATGTGTTGGCATTGTGACTCAGGCTATGAAATAGGAACAAAAATAACACAAGATGCATTAAACTGCTTGGTTTGTTCATACAGAGTGAATAAGAAGAGAATATGCAAAATTCTGCCACTAGTAGAGAAGCATGAATAGGTGCTAAACCCCTCTCAAAGGGTGTTTGATTTCATATTTGCCCATTTATTTATGATTAGCAATAATGGTGCCATTGCATAGCTATTGCATTTTCTTTTCATGAGTATGAAAGCACTTCAGAGGTGTCTGTCAGTATGTACAGCATCACTTTGAAACAGACTTTTTTTGAAACAATCTTTGAAACACCCCTCTTAGAACATGCTGTAAGCAACCCCAGAGGAATGACCACAGGGGATATCTGAAGGCTCAAAGCAGTAACTTCTGCATGATGAGGGACACTTGTCTCCAGTGCAATGTCAACCACAGACAGGCCATGGTACCAGCAGCCATGGGGAGATGGAATGGGTGAAAATACAGGCTGAGCAGCCTGGGCATAGCTCTCTGCCTAATTAGGCATTTAAGTCAAATTTCCAGAACTCCACTTCAACCACCAGAGTGGGCTTTGACAAGATTAGCAATTTATTTAAAAATACCTTCTACTGCTTGATACTTAACTCTCATAAATTAGGTATCCAGAAGCTCAAAAATCTCCTAAAATAGTGTTCTACTTCTTGCAGACATCAGTTTTGTGACATCTCTCAGTCCCTCTGCCAGGGTGATTGCCACATGCACTGCTAAAAGACAGGGGCAAAGTCCTTTAAAGGAGCCTCCCACAAAAGCCTATTTCTTTTTTTTTTTTTTTTTTTTTTTTTTTCTGTCTTCCACTGAAATAGGAATGAGCTGGAAGAAGCCTTCTCCTCTATTTGCAGCAATGCCTGTTTCCATGGCACCCAGAGCAGTGGCCTTGTTATCACTAGAACTCTTATAAATTTTAGCAGATTGTTGGGAATTGCCTTTTTTAATTTTAAAATCCAGATGTTCCTCCAGTTCTGGGACACCCAACAGGTGTCCAAAAGTCTATGGTGAAGCTAAACTTAATAGTGATGATAGTCTGGGTGATGGGGTTTTTTTTAGATCAAGAAATAAACCAGCAAACCCTAAAAAAAAGCAAACCCTATTATTTTTCCTTCATTAATATGGACTTTACAGAGCTCTAAATATGATTGTCTGATGAATCCTACACGAGTAGCATTTGTCTTGTGCCCACCAAAGAGCACCCATGGGTGGCCTCAGAGACAGAACATCTTCCCCCTCTGTGATCTCAAAAAGATGATACACTGTCGTACTGCCCTGCGAATGTTTAAAAAGACATTAATGGACACGGACATCTAAACTCAAATACACTTTTCATCAGTCTGGCATTCATTTCTGTAAGACCTCATAAATATATAGAAGTGTCTTTTACTTCTCTTCAGAACCTTCCAGGGTTTTTAGATGTCTTTTGTTTCTAAGCTGTTGATTCTGTGGTTTCCACTTTGATTTTCATACATCTATAACTGATCAAATACTGTTTACAAAACTAAGGAAAGCAATGGAAGAAGACTAGATTTTAATAAATTCAAAGGTAGCTGAAGAAATCTATTAAATTATCCTCTGTGCAATCTTAATTATTATGGCGTCAGCCTGAGCTACATAGGCCTGTTGTACATTTATCCTTGAGATAACAACCAGATTTAACCAGATTTCAAAACTGAGGAGAAAACAGAAAGCAGTATTCAAATGCTTCCCAGGGGAAATAATAAAAAAATAAAAAGGAGCAATACTAACCACCGCATTTGAGAATGCAGTACTCGTAAAATATTTTGCTCTAAATTCTAAGTACCTGTGTGCGAGAGATGTCTTTAAAGTTGAATATTACCAAGTTATTACATTAAAGGGAATCTATAAACATTAGGCTTGATCCAGTACATTTCCAGGTTGCCATCCAATGCACTGTACCATGTCAAGAACTATGGAACAATGCTACCATCTGATTTCCTTCCTACATACATATGTGCCTGGTGACCTGAATTCAGTAAATAACTGCATCTTTCCCCAAAAGAACCATTAATTCAGTTAATAAATAATAAAAGTAATATATCCTGTAGAACCACAGGACTACAAATTCCTAAATCCTTGGCTTCTTGGTACACTGTGAAAAAATAAAAATCAGAAGCCTCAACTGAATTTTAAAGAGAAAATCTATTCTTGCCCACATTTAACTATTAACATTTCTGTATGTGAAAAGTGTGCTTAAATTAACTGACCTACAGTTAACTACAGAGAAAAATAAATAGTAGTGAAATCACAGGAGCTTAACCAAAGTTATCAAATTTCACCTCAAAGCAAATAGTCTTTTCTGTGGGAGCAATAGGAAGGAATACATGGATGTGCAAGAAAAGAATATGTGATCAGGGAATGAAGACGGCAGAGCAAGACTGATGCTCTTTGGTAACAATAACTTAATCACTGGACATACTGACATTTTAATATGAGAAATAATTTACAATAAAACCACAGAGGATTTTCTGTGTTTTGGTAGACATTGCTGTCACATGACTATATTGCTGCTAGGATGTTAAAAGACTACTCTGGCATTCGAGGCTAGACCATAACATGTGCACCCCCAATTTTGAGGAGCTACACATACATTATGTAGAGGCCCTGGGAGTGCATTTAGAGAAAATACAGCACCAAGAATCTCCATTTCATTCATAAAGTGCTTAATAAAACAACTGAGATTACTCGAGTTTAGCACATCATTATAATTCATTTTACAGCCATAATATTCTCAGGTTCAGACATTAAAAGGACAATAAAAATCCTAGGGAAGTTTTTTTCTCCAGTTAATAAGCATGAAGTAATTCACCAAACTCACTTCGACTTCTGGGGAACCGCCAAGAATGTTAATAAACTAAAGTGGTTGAGGAGTCTATTAAATTTGGAAGGTGTAATTCATATTCAGATGTTCTCTACAAATAGTTACCCAGACAAAATTCCTCATTGACTTATGTTTTGTGCCTTTTCCAGCACTCCAGTAGTTTTCCTTCCACTCCATGCCCTTGAATGGACTTCTTCCCCTGCAGATGCAAAGCCCTTTTCACAGCGTTATGAGACCATGTCCTGTCTGCAGTCATTGGAAGGGTCCAAGCAAACGTGCCATTTATGAAGCATTTTCTTCCAAATATATGGAAGAGATGACCAAGCAGCTTCCTCCAAGGCCTTTTTGTTCGAATAATCCTACACAGTTTGCTCATAGCTGCTACAGGCATTAAGATCCTGCTTTTGAGCCATGTAAAATCTCCCCCCCTGCTGACTGAGCTTCATCTCTGCCTTATGGATTTATTTCTTTCCTTTCATGTTCATCTGACAGACTAGAGGATTGAAACAAGCAAGGGATTTGCTTTGTATTTGGGTTTCTTAAAATGTTACAATAACCATTTTGCTAGCATAGCACATCATCCACCCTACGGGACTGGCATCACACCACTGCCACCAGCCAGGACTCATTGTCATTTTTGTCATGACACTTCTACTGCCTCCTGAGTCGGATTGCATCTTACACTCCCTTTTCCACATAATACAGCCCTTGCCCACCCCAGCCCCTTTATCTGTGTTTAGCTAGGTGTCTAGAAACTGTACAGTCTTTCCCCTCCATCAGGTTGCTCACTGTTCCCTGGTGTCATGAGGGCTTTAGATGAAAACCACACAACATAATTTGTCCTGGAAATATATACATTGAACCTTTCAAAGTGCATTACTGTAAGAAAGTATATTAAGTACCACTGAGAGAATACTAAGTAACTCCAGAAAAAAAACTAGCCTTCTACCCAATCTCTTTATTTTTGTTTGAGACAGATAAATTATTAGGATTTGCTATCAGGGAGCAAAACATTTCAATCTTCCATAAGATAATAGTAATAAGATGTGACAATGCCTGTAATTGGTGCATTAGAATAGATCAAAAGACCTGGTTTAAAACTGTGGTACTGACTTATTTGCAATGGCAGATGTGTGACATTTTGTAAGTCTGCAACAAGGCTCTAATTGTTTTGCATTGCAACTCCTGGGCCAGGGATCGTTGACATTAGGGACATGTTTATTGAATGGGCAAAATATTTAAGAGCTTAGAATGAATACAAAAGAGCCTGTGGGATTTGTGGCCAGGGGAAAGAGCAGAAAAAGTGCCAAACAGTGCAAGTGTGAGGGTTCCCTCACTACTCCAAGTCTGACATGACCAGTAGCCACACCATTGCCAACTGCAGCACAAGCATGGCTTTAACTGTGGAGATCCCAAGCATGACACAGAGCAGAGGTAACCTAAAAATCTCATCTGAGGTTAGGGAGGAAGCAAAAAGTGATGGGAGCTAATTATAAATACTTACATCTTCCTCATCTCTATTACCTATGCATCACCTTTTTTTTTTTTTTCTTTTTTTTTTTTTTTTTTTTTTTTTTTTTTTTCATACAGACTGGGGAAAGGCTGATACTGTTGCATCCTATAAATGCATAGAATGTGTGTAATCTCACTATTGTGCCTCCTGCTTAATAACTGAGTGCACACAGAGATCAATGCAGGCAGGTAGGGCACCCAGTTCCTGCAGTGTCTGCCCAGTTTCCCACCAGCATATACTCCTTTCCTTAATCATGGGAGAAGAAACTAGAACAAAATAAATGTTTGAGAGAGATAATTAATTATTTGTGCTTGATGTGTTCTGCTTCTCACCACTATATAATTTAATCCAATAGCACTGCTCTACACAACTGATGCTATTTATCATGACTCTCTAGAGCTAATATTTTTATTTTGAAATTGGTATCTTATTGATCAGATTTTTCATATGCTTTACGCTTACTCGATTGTATCTCATCCAAAACACTTTCCACACTTCATTTTGTCTGCAGTGCAGTTCTGCCTATATATCACAACATGTAATGTTATTTAATTAGAATATACTACAGAAAATGAATGCAAGGTCCACGGTCAATTCGAAACATCAAAAGCAAGACTTACATTCTTCTGTCTGAAAATTAATTCTGAAAAAAAATTAATTATTCTTCTTTATGTCTGGTTTACCTTTTAAAGTTTTTTGCTAAGTCACAAGAGATCTGAAAGGATTTTGCTTTTCAGTCCTGGCTGAAGAATGGCACAGCAGAACACTAAAAGCTCAAATAGTGCGTGAAACACAAAGAGTTATGCTGCTATTTACAAAGTACCAGGAACAAGTCCTGCTTTCAATTATTTCTGAAGTTCCTTCACTGAGTCTGATCCCCTATTAACCTGCATAATATACACATTTAAATCTACACAAAGTGGGTTAGAAAGCACTTCTGGTCTGCTCTGTGCACATTTCAGCTTGACATGACACTGATAAAGAGCCCCAAGAGAACCACTTGTTTTTAAGAAGGATACTTTAGGCTAACAGAAAATATTATCCATAAACCTTATGTGTATTTTTGAGGAGGGCTGGAGGGAGAAAATAAGCTGTATTTCTAATACATCCTGTCAAGGCACCTGGCTACATTTTTCATGGAGTTTAATGGGACATACTTGTTTTCTGTTGAAAACAGAGTGGAAAGGTAGCATCAGCTTTGCAGAATGTTAAGATCTCTTATAATATTTCTTCTAGAATGGTATCCTATTAGTCCCAGAAAATCACATAGATGTGTAGTAGCTCTCCGTCTAGAAGAGGTTAAGCACAACTGCCTGGTGTGTAACCACAGAGATAGCAAGGAAGAGGAGGAAAAGCACCCACTGGGGTATAAGCTGCTGCCTACAGCCTTTGGGCTCCCTGCAGAGCAGGTTCATGCCACAGGTGTACATGAGGGGAAGAAGAGATCCCTAGAGCACCCCAGGGGATAGGCTGGAGGGGGGTGGCCACTGCTGGGGTCGTCCAAAGGAGTGAGGGTGGAGAGAAGTGGCAGCAGCAGTGTCTGCTGAGGATCCTTCCCTCTGGGCCGCCTGAAAGGCTTCCTCCTGTGGCACATCACACCTTATTTTTAGAAGGGAGTGGTGTGAACTCAAACATACAAGGAAGATCCCACATTCCCACAGAGGAGGGAGGTGAAAGTTCTCTTGAAATGGGGTATGAGAAGATCGATTGTTCTTACATGCACAATGTAAGAACAAAAAAACCCAGATGATTTGGGGATTGACAGCATTCTTATAAGAAAACTTTGAAGGGTGGTATCAGTCACCCTCAAAAGGTTAATAACATGACCTTCTCAGCAGCAAATGGGCTGATTAGCTCACAAGCCCATCAAAGACTCATCACTGTCACTGCCTATCCCACACCTTTCCCCCAGGGCTCTGCTGCTTATCGCCACTGAGTTTTGTGGTACCCTGTGGCTCTCCTCAGGATGTCTGGATTAATCTGAATTCAGGATGACCAAATCCAGAATTTCTCTCCTCTCTTGCTCACAGCAAGCCCACAGAGCTGCTTTTACTTTTCACCACATGCTTCCCTCCTCCCTGCAGGGCTGAACCCCATGGCTGTGAGGCAACATGGCACTGACAGGCAGTTGTCAACTGGGAGGTTGGGATGGATGACTGGGCACTACTTGCCAATCCCACACTGCTACTGCTGTCACCCAGTGTAAACAATCAAATTAAATAGTAGGATTTCTATTTTCTGATAGAAGACTCACCCAAAACAAAACCAGAAAAAGTGCACAAGAAGTATCATATTGCTTGTGACCAAACTACCGACCATCAGTAGCAGTGATAATCCTTTATCTCAGGTTTTGCCTGAGATCCTGTGATTTTGCTTTTGTATTCACACATTGTTGGTGCACCACAAGCTCTCCCATCTGTACAACAGGAGACCTGGAGAATGATAAAGCTTTTCAGACAACTCCTTTTAAATTTCCTTATGAAATATCTGGCATAAGAAAGGGCTCCAAGACAAGGGGGTAGCTTCAACTCTAGTAAAATAATAAGAGCCAGTTAACATAAGAACTTTACATTCTGTCCAGATAAATACACTTCTCTATTCAGATTTGTTGCTAATCAGTTTTTGGGCTAGCACCATGTGGCCTGTAGAATCTGCCTGTTTTGAAGATATATTGCCCTCTTTGGGATGGGTTTAGACTAGAAGAAGAAAGAGCAAGGCTGAAGACCTTGATGGACGTATGGGCCACTGGCATTTAACACCAGTTTTAGTGTGTTCTGTCACACTGCAGCTGGAACAACTCCCAGTAACTTCCTGAATGGCAAGGTTTTAGAGCACCACTTTCAAATAACATTAATATTGCAAATAAAATGTGAAGTTTGTGGCTACAGAATAAGTTTTACTCCATTAAAATAATAAACAAAACTGAAAGGATATTAAACCGAGTTTCCATGAGAACAATTCCCTGTGGTCTCCTGTGCAGGTTCCTCATCTCAGAGCTTGATTAGCCATTGCCATCGAAAGCAACCCACAGCTAAGAGCTATCCTAGGGAGAACAGCAGGCAGTCCAATCCAATTTCACCCTGAAATGATTTTTTTGTTTGTGATTTGTAGGGGATTTTTTCACTACTGCCAAAATCACATGACTTCAACACAAAACAACCAGACATATTTAATGCCAGACAGGTTTTAATCTATGAAACTCTCCTGATTTGGGCCAGAATAAAGGTAATTTTCTGTCTTGTACTTCTGCTTTCAGCTAAGTCTCTTGTAAGTAGCTACACTTGCTGAAATTAACAGTAAGTTTCTCAGTGTCTGCTGCTGGGACTGGTAATGCTCAATGTTTAGAGTTACAGCTAGAGACTGGTGTGCAGAACCAGGACACTGCTCAGTTCTGAGGAACGTTTTGCTCTCTGGAAGGAGAAAAAGAGTAAAGAGCTCGCACCTGCAAACCTGGGAGGAGAGGACAAAATAAATGACCATAATTGACCAGAGTATTGCATCCCACACACGTCATACTCAGTATATATTTGAGGGATCATGAGGGTCAAACTCTTTCTGCTTCTTCTTTCTTCACCTGTCCCTGTTTGCTTTGGCATCCTGGGAGGATTCCATCTGCCTGTGGTTCTGATCCATGCCAGCCCATAGCTGTGTGTTCCTGCCTCCAGCTCCTGACTGCTGCTGACCCCAGGATTCCAGCCTGGACTTTCCCAGGGCTGCCCTGCAGCCTCGGTGGTGACGTGAGAGTTATTGGGGGAGAGGGGGAAGGAATGTGGTATCAATTTTTCTGTATATTTGTATCTATTTAGTAATTTTTTCCTTTTTATTATTACTGTTTCATTAAAGCTGTGTAGCTTAGTTTCCAACCCATAAGTCTCTCCCTTATTCTCTCTCCTTTCTTTATCAGGGAGGAGAGGAGATTAATAGAGGGTATCTGCCATTTGGTTTAATTGCCATGCAAGCATTAAATCGTGACAGAATCAGAAGTAGGAAAACCACAACAGAAAGTAAAAACCAAAACAGATATAAAAAGCCACACTAGAGGCCAAGTACAACCCAAAATAGTCAACCAGTTGATCCTGTGTAGATAATATAACCTACAATAATTTAAAATCCCATCTCCTATTGGCCCTGCCTAAGGCTGTGGTTGGTGGCTATGGTGAAACCTTGATGGAGCAAACATTCCTCCTCTTACACCCTACTGCACATGAATCCCACAGCTTGGCTGTAAGGCATTTCTTCATTCATCCCCTGCATCTACTATGCTCCTCTGCCTCTGACTTAGTGATGATTCAAACTAAAAAGACAACCAAATGGCAAAGGAAGGCAGGAGTCTTGTGTAGTCTTGTACCTAATGGTCTTTGATCTCTGTGAGACTCTTCCAGGTCTCAATGTCAGACAAATACAAAAGGTAAGCACACCAGCATAGTAATGATGTGAAGCTTAGGCAGTGCCTGTGATAGTGAAGTTGCTTTCAAAAGCTGGGACAGTGTTTTTGACATTTTACATGAACTGGGCAGATAAAACTAGCACTACTAGTTCTTTGCAAGAAGTGGTGACACATTAATTACAAGGGAGGAAGGAAATGGGCATATATAGAGGGGTACAATAAGTTTGGTGGAATATCATAATTTAAGTTGTGCCTCTTACATTGTCATTCATCACATTTTGTCCCACACAGCTGTTGCAGTAGGAAGGAATACCTAATGAAGCACATTCCCTGTCTATATTCCACATAGGTCTGTGGGATTTTGTTTCTTGCTGCATGAGAATCAATTCTTATGTAGTTCATGAAAGAATAGTGAGTGGACCACACATTACATTGACACTTACAGCTCAAATCTATTATTAAATAGACTTCAAGGACATGTGGGGGCTTTGAATAACTGTAACTGCAACATAGGGTCTCCACAAACCCTAGGCCTACCATTTGAAGATAAGACTGAACCTGGCAAACAGGGATGCACACAATTGTACTGCTGGGTGTTATTTATCCATCCTAATAATACAGTTACATCTATGCTAGTACCTAAGCAATAACCTGTGTTGAGCTAGCAGATACCATAGTCACATATACATTATTCAAGCAAATTATTAAGATGACTGTAGATTTCCTGTGGGTCATGTTTAGATTTAGGTTCAGTACTACTAAACTATGCAACACATAGCATTGGTTTCTACAGACATAAGAGTGGCATTATTTAGTATACATCATTCCTAGCTACTCAGTTGGTCTTTATGCTCTTTGGTGTCTCTGTTATAGAATCATAGAATTGGCCGGGTTGGAAGGGACTTCAGAGATCATCAAGTCCAACCCTTGACCACTACCACTCTGGTTACCAGACCATGGCACTGAGTGCCACATCCAGTCTCTTTTTAAATATCTCCAGGGACTGAGATATTATTATTTTTCTTTTGTTGTTGGTAGAGGGCTTTCGAACTAATGTGGTACAGTGAAGTGAATTCAGGAAAATATATTAAGTAATAAATTTCAGATTGGTGAAGGGGGACATATTTGCAGTAGTATGACAGTAAAGCATTTACTCCACAGCTGATTAGATTCTTGATCCATTACTGAATGAGTCAAAGTTAAAATCTGGTCCAAAGCATTTTTACTCTTCCTTATGCCTTTGTATCTTTTAGGGCCCTTTAAGCATAGAATTTTTCCACTTATTTCCTACTAGCATTTGATTATCTGTCCCTGTATTGCAAAGAAAATTTGTCTGATCTTACTTTTGCCTTTTAAAAAGAGAACAGTATTTTTATCTCTTGTATAAAGTTGTTACCTACCCCATTTCCAATGGTTATCTTCCTTTTTCATATGAATGTAGGCAGAATTTCTTTCCAAATGTACAAGAATTAAATCAAGTTGAGTTTGCCCTGCTAGTTAATCATTTATGGATCTGATACAGAGAACACTGCAAACACTCCAACAGTCTTGAAATTTCCTTAAGGTGCTATAAACAGCAAAGCAAAACTGGCTGTTTCAGGCAGATTAGAGACACTGATGTTGAATTTCACTAAAATTACATACTAAAAATTATAAAAAAAACTATTGAAGGAAGAGCAATATTAGTATTAGTAGTGTTTACGTTGCAAGAATAAACATTTGAAAATACGCATTCTTTTTGTGACTATCCTTTTCCTTTGACCACCCACTATGGTGAAACAATTAGATTTTCCCTCTCATAGAGCCTGTGAGCCATAGAATTTAATATGTTTAATTTCACTATAAAAGGAATTTTTAAACTATCCAGGATAGAGTGCATTTGTCGAAGTATTTACTTATGAAAATCAAAATAATTTCTTTTTACGACTGTAAATATCTGCTCAAATGTTCTTTGATGCAGCTTCTGACTTAGTCATGAAACATTCTTCTTCAGTCTACAGGAAAAGACAGAAAAGGACAGCCACACTGCATAAGCTGTAGGCTGAAACACTGGTCTTTGAGGATGTCACATACACACTGCACTCCTGGCAGAGCCATCTGGCCACCTCGGGGGCTAGAAGAGCTGAAATCTATACCTCTAGCTTATAAACTTACATAGCTTATAAACCCTGGTTTGATACTGGTGACTCTCTACCTACGTTGTAGCATAGGCAAGTTGTAACACAGGCTCAGAACAATCCCTTTGTAATTTTGTAAGCATCTGCAGGACCATGATTTGCCAGCATTTTACATGCAGCTGCAGGTAGATGTGTGGAGGATTAGGCTGTGCTTTGCTAATAAGAACTGACTGCAGCATCTCAGAAAACAATGAATGTCATTCTAAAAATAGTGAAGCTTTCTGTTACAAAATGCATTTACATAGATTAAATCAAGATGCCATAACTGAGGTAACAATTTCAGAGGAATCTATAATAAAGAAAATGTCATTAATTACCTCTTATTGCATGAGATTCTGAGAAAAGAATCTGATTGAGACAGGCTAGCAAATTTTTTGAAAGAAATGGTTATATTGTCATTGGTTTGTTATAAATTACAAAATAGTGAAAATTACAAGGAAAACATACAAGTCTATTAATAATATACACTGTCATAGGTCGTCTAAGGCTTTACTGAGTATACCCCAGTCTTTTCATAATTACAATCAGCTAAATAGATGGTTAAGTGAGTGATTAAATTCAAAATTAAAAAAAAAAGTTTGAACTATTTTCCTGCAGATTAGGAATGGATTATTAAAGCATCTAAAGTGCCACTGGAGTGCCAGGATTCTCCATAGTCAGTGATTGTCTGCTGTTTGCAATCAGTCTCCAGTTTGTCAAACTGCTTCTAATAAAATATTAATGTAATCACATTAAAGTATCTCCCTTCCATTCCACATTTGGTTTGGAGTCAATGTCATGTTTGCTATTGTTTCAAATGAATGTGGTGCTCCAACGAAGCTAGAGATGATTACAGAACAAAAGGTGACTGTTTAAAAATGGTACCTGAAGTATTATTATAAAACACTTCACAGTGTTTTAAACTATGTGTTACTCTGTCTTAGGTGACAGTAGCCTAGAAATACCACCCCTGAGATCCCAGGATCTCAGGAGGAGGAGATTCTGGGAGGGGAACATTTGGGACCACTGCTGCATTGCTGCTTTCGTCCAACATTAGCACCAGTGATTTAATTAACAGCAGTAAAAGTATAAACTACCTATATCAAACATCTGTAAACATATTAAGGTACCTCAGCAACACAGCGGCACAATGATTAAAAATGAGTCTTACATACAGAGGGTGAATATGACTAAAAATGTTTCTATTAGGAAGAGTTGACCTTCTTAACCATTAAATCCAAACATTAATCTGGATATGAAAATCAAGTTACAATTGAGCAGGGACAATTACATTTCCATTTTTGTTGACAGTAGGATCAGGTTTCAAACCTAACACAGTTATTTTGTGACCTAAGGCACCTCATCTAAAGTTTTTTTCCATCTCTAAATGAAGATATCTTCCTGCCTTTGTAAAGGGCTTTGAAATCGTTACTGAATTGTTATTATTTATGTCTACACCTCTGAAAACATAACTCAACAAGATGGCTGAGTTTGCACATCTGAGCCTGAATGGTATTGTGAGCAAAATATTTACACTCTCTGTAACCAAATAAATTTTGCAGGAAATATTGCACCAGATGACTTAATAACAGATTGCCTGCTTCCTTGTTTGTTTTTCAAACAGAATCCTAAATAAGGCTTTGGATCCTGTCCCAAATTATATACTTGACTTTCCCTATAGAAACCTATCAGACACCAGTCACATGCCTCAGTTCAGGCTGAAATACACATCTGTACAATCAGAGCTTAAGAGAGCATAAAATATGAAAACAACCCTATTTATTCCTAGCAAAGTCAAGACATTTTTCATTAAACTCACCTTAATGCTTTCGTCCTCTCCTATCGGATCTTGTCACACTCCCACAGAAGTCCTTGAATCAATGTCCTATTAACTTAAACGACAGAACAAACAATTCCTTACAGGTTCTGACTATGACCTAAAGAGTTGCCTCATCTCATTCTCTTGTGGCTTTTGTATGTTCAACTTAATAAATAAGAAAAGGAATTAAAGTGGTAGCTCATGGAGGGGTTTAATAGATTCAAATTAGCAGCCATGACAGCAGTGAACATACTCTCTCTGTTGAAAAAAATAAATAAATAAACAAATAAAAAGATGGGAAATTTATAAGCCTGAAAGAAACAGCTCTCTTTTAGCCTCTACCCTAACATAAAATGATGTTCCCCTCAAGGTCTGTAACCATTTCTCCATTTCAAAGGGACAGTTATATCTTAATTACCATATGTAATTGAGGAAAGGTGGCATTTAGCAGCACAGTACAGGGCAAAAGAACACAGGTTTTCACTGAGCCATATGACAGTGGGGCCACTGGTATCGAGTATATTTGTGTAGCTGCAGAAATGCCTTGTGTTGAGGTACACTCTGATGACAGAAGAAAAACAAGTCACTTGTTTATTTCCTCTCGTGCTAGAACTGGTATGAATAATAGCTACAAAAATCTTGGGGATGAACTGTGCCAAGCTGAAATATGGAGGTTCTTTTCCTTTTGAATTTATGTCTTGCACAGCACAGGGGCTGCTTCCCACTCCAACTGCAGACATGGCTCACACATAACATAACCACTTAAAGAACCCTTAGCATGTATTAGAGAGACAGATTTCTAAAAGGTGCTATGAACTGAGGAAGAGAAAATTGGCATAACTATGAATCACCTAACTCCCACTGAAGCCAGAGAGAACAACCCTACCATTGGAGTCTAGAAACATAGCTCTGGGTTTGAGTGTTGGTACAAACCTGCCTGAGATTGGCGCAGGATGACCTCAATTGCAGAAGTCTGTGATGAGGACATAATTAAATATATATTATGAGAATATTATAACATTTCCTATATGGGAAGAATTTCTCTCTCTCCTAAGATGTCTATGCAATTCTGGAAACAAGAGTGAGAAGGTGTACCCACTGTGTGTCCTGCATCATCTCTGCCTGTGATGCAAGGTAGTTGGATTGGCACACAAATGTGAGCTGCCTCTGGAAGTGAAGTATTTGTCTCTCATCACTAACTCCTGAGAAAGTGATGGAATGTCCATCTCCTCTAAAGAAAGTGATCATTTTTTCTTAAGGCTTCTAGGTTGTATTTCTTACACAGAGGCCAAAAAGTTGACGAGTTTTCAGAAGTCTAATGAAAGCCAAAATAAACATGAAGGTCATATGCAGGGTTACTAGAGGCAGATGTATTGCATTGCAGCTGAAATCATCCATCATCAAGATCTGGCTTTAGGTTTTCTCTGCAAGTCATCAGTGAGATGCCCACAGAGATGCAAAACTAAGAGTACAAAATAAAATGTTGGTTTGTGGTTTGTTTTTTTTTCATTTGGTAGGAAGCCACAAGCAAAATGACTGCACCTGCAAAAAATAAATAAAAATGTTTTTATGTAACTATGCCTCTGCTGTTATGAAGAATGCTGTACCCAGGGCGGTTCAGGAAAGTTTTTGTTTGTTTGGGGTTTTTTTTCCTTTATTTTGGCTTATATCCTAACATGCAAAAAAAAAGCCCAGCTCTAATACTTGGATTCGTCTGATCTTTGTCAGTTTCTTAAAGTTCTTCTGAAAGCCAGAGGAGTGCTGACAGTGGGAGATTGACTTGATGCACCTTCAGCTTCCAGTATGAACTGCTTGCAACCCTATTTCTAGCCGAATTGTCTATGTTTATGTTAAACTGTGATTCTAAGGTCATAAGCATGTGTTTTGATTAGCATATTAATGAGACAAATGGAAATTCATCAGGCATGTCCCAGAGGAACATATGTGTGTCTGTGTGTGTGTGTATCTCTGTTTCTCTCCCTTAAGAAAAAGCATTTAGGACAATATAGGGGGACAGAATGGGGTTGCTGTTGATGCATTTTTTAAATACGTAGTGTGCATGCATGCCAATAGGTGAGGAAATGAATGTTCTTTCTTCAGAAGTAGTCAATTTCTTTAACAGCCATGGCAGAATTTCCTGTATGGTAGTTGTTCGGTTTCTAATTTGCTTCTCTGGAATTTATAGCCAGATACATGACACGATATTCAGAGTTCAGTAACCTAGGACAGATTCCAGCTTTTCTTACAGTGATGTATTGGAGACAGTAATTTTCAGGAGCATCCAATAGTACTATTAGAAACTTTTTTTTTTGAGGTAACAGTGCTATATTTTTAAGTCTACATGTTTGTCATGGGTTACACATAATTAATAAAATGTCCATTATGATGACAAAGGTGGAATAGACTTAAGGTGAAGCAATATCCCAGACCAGTTGAAAGATGTGACACAAACTTGTCCTTTTTTTTTCTGGTGTTGTTTGTTCAACAAGAAATATGGTGAAATATGGGTACAGAACGAGCTTCTTTTCCACAGAATAAAATATATTGAGTAACAAAACATACAACTTGAATTGCATGATTTAAATTATTTGGTAACTAACAGCTCCTAGTGTTTTCTAACCTGGGATCATTATCAGGCTGTCCAAATGTCTTTTTTGGTCACACAAAAGAGCAGGGAAAGTGACAATTACATGGATTGTTGTCAGATGAAGAACTCCACGATCTTATTTTGACAGCCTGTTAAGATGCCTGTATCTGAAAGTTAAATCTGTGGCATTAGGTACTTTCACGTACAGAACAAGCAACTTTTTTGATCTGAAGGAGCTGTAGAAATATGGCCTGGCACTTTTATCTTGCTGCAAGATTAAAGCATTGCTACTGCCCTGCTAGAACTGTACACTACAGGCCATGAGAAGCAGAGATATTTTACTTCTGGGTATTTAGCAAGGAACTAAATTTAATACTTTTGCTCTGAGTAAGGCAGACATTTACTTTGCGGTTACTGAGCACACTACTGTATTTACGACTTGTGCAGCATACAAATTACCTGTGAAAACAACTCAGACCAGCTCATTTCAGCCAAAGTCATGTATGTAAGCAGGTCATGTGCAGATATTTACTCCTTGCTTTTCTCCACCACATAGTGCCCCCTCCCCCCCCCCAGACATACTCTCTCTTCCATCTCAGCCATGGCTTTTTTACTTTATTTCTCTCAAAAGCTTTCTTTTCCTCCAAATGCTCCTTCCTCTAGCACTTAATCAGCAAAGGTTATTATTAAAAAAAATATTTCTACTTTTAACAGAATAACAGTTATCCACGGTGAATTGTACCTGAGCATATGTCATATCTTCCAAGTTGCTAATAGGTTCCAGCTACTTTCTTGCAAGAAGTACATAAAATATCCCAAACAGCTAACAATGAGGAACTTTTGTGACTTTGTTGCAGTGATTCCTCCTCTCGCTAACTTTAGTGTTAATCTCTAACAAGTCTCAAATAATATTAAACAATATCTATAGAGAGACTTTTCCTTAAAGAGTAGCTATATTATTTATTGCTTCATCCCTAAAAGGGAAGGTGTTAAGAATGGCAAATACTAAAAACAGAAAAAAGAAACACAGACATCTGCAAAACATAAAAAAAAAAAAAAGCAAAGGCTGGTTAGTTGGCACCTATGAAAACTTTCTAGAGGTTTCTTGCATAGTGGAAGAGGTTTCTGGAATACTTCAAGAAGTAACAATGTTATTTGAGACGACTGAAAATGAAACCTTGCGTCGTTTTCCCTGAAATCGCACTGTTTGTCTAAGTAATGGTGCATTTTGTCTTCAAAGCAACCCCTAATCCTCTTAGTCTTTGGCTGGTCCTGTGCAGGCCATCAAAGTCTAGTGGTTTATGCACAGTACTACTGATGCTGCTTTGGTGTAAATCCTCTGACAGGAATGCAAAACTGGAGTTAAGAGAAAGCGAAGCTGAACAGTTATGCAAATACTTAAAAACCACCAATGTTCAGTTTCAAAGCAAACTGTGATGTCAGGCCAGACAAGGAAAAGGTAAAAAGCAAACCATTTCTGCAGAAGACTGCTTTATGCTACACAAGTACTAGGATTCACAAAGGATATCAGAATGGGGCCATATGCTTAAATATAAAGACATTTGTTGGATACTTTATTAGACTTGAGGTCAAAATCTCTTAGATGCACCTCACAAGAAAGGTTGCAATGGCCCAAGAAACCTCCTGAACCACATCAGTTACTCATTTATCGTGTCTTTCTGTTGTGCCAAAATCACTCAAAATAAACAGCAAATGGTAGTGAATGAAAAGGAAACATATTGCTATAAACTGATTTTAAGACCTTGTTTTGTAGCCTCTGCTGTTAAGAAGATGCCACAATAAGGCTGTGTTACTTTCATGAGGATACATGAAACAGAGGGGAAGGAAGATAAAGTGCTGATTGAGACTCAGAAGTTGTTTGCGAGCAGTAGATATTTGTCTGGCAAAAAATAAAACAAAATGAAACAAAACAAAGCACTAAGATAAACAAGAGAGTCAACTCCTCCTGTTCAATAGAGTTTCAGTGTTTTACCACTACAGCAAATCTCACCCTCAGTTTTTCCAGCCCCGTTGTCCACAGCTATTCTATTACACACAAATAACAATCAGCCCAGGGTGCTTAAAATGATGGTGAACAGCTGTTAAATGACTTTTTCTAGCATATTATTTGACAATTTTTGCCCTTAATACATATTTGACCTGATGTCAGACTACCCACTGACCCAGATGCATCAGGATGAGAAAATCAACCACTGTCAGTCAAGGGCTCAGCTGGCTTGCTCCCTGAAAGTGTTTCTTGAGGAAACAACAAAACCTGTTTATGAATATCTTTTTCCAAGAAATAACTGTCTGTTTATTGATCTAAAATAAATATCTTTTTTTACCTGTGTCTAACTATGGGTTTTACGGAGTGTCAAGGAGAAAAAATACTAATTACAGCATGCCTGGCATACACTTTGGAACAACTAAGCCTCCCAAAATTAAAACAAACACTGTGGGCTTCATTCTCTGCTTCTGTCTGTTTGCTCTTATGGTTCAAGAGGGCCAAGAAGAGATGCTGTGCTCAGGGCTTTCTGGTTCATATCTTGGAGATATTGCAGATAATGAACCACCACCCCAGCTGGTTTCACACTGTGCATGACTTGCACAGAAGCACCAAGTACAGGAATGCCAAATAAACAGTGCTGCTGACAGTTTCCAGTCTGGATTTGTAGGCAAAAGAAGTTCAGATAATGTTAGCAAATGCACCAGCATTTTACATGGAATTATTTACACAGAATTATGGGCTAAAAATTGAGTAGGTCTTTCCAAGTATACTTAATTAGGGTGGATATTACAAAACAGTAATTTCCCTGGGAATGCATACAAATCTGTTTTTCCTGTTTTTTATTTCATGTAAAAGGTCATCCTATCATCTTCATAATTGGGCTTCATGGAATAACATGATTACCAACATCAGAACGCTCCCCTGAATGCAGAGTTTTACCATTAATTTCAATGCAACCATTATTTCACATTTCATCCTTTAAATTTCCATCTTTAAAAATTTCAGAGCTTATCAACAAAAGTTCTGATTTTAATCTTCTTCATTTTTTTAATGCCAGTTCATTTTATGACTATGGCAAGCTGATGAAAGTCAGGTTACTTATTGCTCTTTTACAACGCAATGCAAGACCTTTTAATTTTGAAACCCAGTCTATATTAGGAATGTTCTAGTAGTTTAAACTAAGGATTGATTTGGTATCTATTTAATAGTGCAGTTCTATGTAGTTTAACTAATGGTTCATTAGGTCTTCAGACTAATGGTTTCTTCATCTGTTTTCATGGAGAAGCATTTGCAACTAACTTCATAGAAAATTAGGTTCATGAAATAAATGTGTATTACACTGAAAGAGAAAAATCAATGAGAAAAAAACCCATCTGTGTAATTTAAAAGTCTCCACTGACACCCAAATGCATACTTTATACAAATAGGTAAACAGATACAATTTCAGAAAGAAAAGATGGACTTCTAATACTTTTGGCTGTGTTACAAATCATAAATCTGTTAAATATTTTGAGAATATATATTTGAATAAGCATTTTGGGTCCCACTCCACTTCTCCCTCTCTTTTTTTTTGTTTGTTTGTTTTTGTTTGTTTGGGTTTTTTCATTTGTTTTGTTTGTTTGTTTTTTGTCTTCTCCTCCTCCCCCTGCCCCTTCCCAAGACAATCTGGTATCAGACAGATCCACTGACAATTGTTTTCATCCTCATCCTCCCTGACTGCCAAAGTTGGAGCATTATTTGCAACATGAAGAAACATGGCTCTGAATATATAAGCTTAAATACACTGGTTAACATACAACCTCCATCACACCAGAATGGTGGTATTTTATTCCTGATTTGTAGAGGCCAAGATGATCACATTCAAGTGATGATGATGGATAGCTTCAAAGGTAGTATGTGAACTGTTTTCACTTAGAGTGGTGCTTACCAATATGCGATTTGTTTAATTGATTATATTTAGGAGTTTTAACTAAAATCAGTCAGTATATTAAAATTTTACATGCAGATGCATTTAGCATGTGAGGATTTTTAACTCTTACATGCAATAACTTAATAACATTGTTACACATCCTAAATACATCACTGTACAGGATAAACATGCTGTGGCACATTAGAAAATTGGATTGCACATTCACACTAATTATTTGATGAGACATCATCACTCCAATTAACTTTATTTATTATATTTCCACTAAACTGTGCTTGAAATTTAAAAAACGTAGTATTGTAACAGCCTAAGCCTAACTTTCAACCAAGAGAATGAAGACAATTCCATTATCTTTAAGAAAAAGCACACTTAACTACAAGTCTTACAGCAAAAGGTGCTTGGAATGACATGCAATTTTGTCAATGTTTGTGTAAATCATTCATGAATTGTCATTCAGATGCAGAGGGAATCCCACACTTCGCTTTGATGACACTCTTTTGTCTCCAGACATTCCTTTTATGAGTTCTGTGTGGGATTAACCCATCCAGTTTTTCCCCTTTTCTAACCCAGAGTCCTAGAATGGGCACATGGAAAACCAGCACACATTCCCATTCATCCTCCACAAGCACAGATTAAATAAATTTCCTTGTCACAAAAATGCTGCTCTGGTTCACTTTGGCTATGAAAACATCTGTTTTAGAAGCTCATAGGAGCACCAGTGCAGCCCCAGCTTTAAAAGTTATAGAGTTGCACATGGCAGCACATCTGAGGAAGGTAGAACAGATATTAGTCAAGCAACTGGAGAAAATCTGTATTTCTGAGCAATCTGGTACTGAGTGCACCTCAACGTTGCCTGGTTACACGGGGACAAAGAGGGTTTAAAAAAGCATGTAGTTTGCTGCTCCCCAGATCATCACTAACATAACAATTTCTATTTATTTATTTATTTTTAGTCTGCAAACCAAATTTCCTTGATATGGAAATTTCAAATTTATGAAATGTGAAACCTCACAATTGAAAACCAAGGTAGGCTCAAATCCTCTCTATGAACACAAGTAAAACCAGTGAAGTATGTAAAGTATATTATAGCTATCTTGGCTGGGGTTTCTGGATTTCCCACCTCCCCCTTGGGGCACCTAACCTGTACTGTAAGCCCCATGGCTTAATCTGAAAATAGGCTCCATTCTGCTTTCCACAACTCAGCGAGAAATAAAGAACACAGACACACATAGAGAAATCGTATTTCTCATGGCAGAAGCAAAAGGCAAATAATCTAACAGCTGCCTGTTGCAGTCGAAAAACCACAAAGAGAGAAACTTGTGATTTTGGTCTTACAGACATCTTTATATACTTCCTTGAAGGATTTACATCTCTCTTCTCATTTCCAGTGTAAACTCATTTCTTTGCTTTCTTAATTTTTCCATTCTGTGCAGATAATCATCCCTCTGTTGGTAAGTAAAAGCCTTACCTGCCACAGCAAAATTCCCAGCCAAAATGCCTTAGACTCAATCAATAAAAGTGAATGTTATAGGACATTTGACTTATTGAGGCAATGATAAAAATTCAGAGGTTTCACTTCACATGCAAATGAACTGTATTATGCTGTACTGAAGGCACAACCCTTATGGCACTAACAAGAAGTAGTAGACTGAATGCTAAGTGGTCATCTTGTGCACTTGAGTGGTAGCTACCACCTTTGACAGCTGCCTGTCAGAATAACTCCAGACAGCTGAGCACATTTTCCAAAAACAAGGTAAATACAGACATTCCCAGCAAAACTGACCTTCAAGCCCTGTCTACCATCTACTGCTTAATTAGCTTTGGTAGTGGTAGCAACAAATACAATTCAGAAATGTCCATTGGTACTTATCGCTCCAAGTTATTTTAAAATACACATATATACACACACACATATTTGGAAAGAACAAAGGACAGAATTTTTGCTCTCCAAACTACACTAGTCTTTATTCATTATGCCTTGGAAATGTGATCAACAACATAAAAAAATCAGTTTCTTGACTATACTACAATATCTCTTCAGAGTAAAATGGACTTGCCTGAAGAAATTCTTACATAAGGATTACTTTCTTCTCTAGCATGGCATGTGTGTAGTTTTTCACAGCCTGTATTAATCCACTAATTAATAAATAACACATGCTTTTGCCTTGCCTTGCCATTTACCACTCAAGTATTGCCTTGACCCTGGCTGTAGGGAGGTGGGTACCAAGAAAGCAGTTTGTCTTCCCCAGGTGTCTCTAAACATTCTGAACCCCAGAACTAAGTGCAGATTACTACCTGCTTTTGGACACCTGCTATTATATAAGAGCAGTGTGAAGTATTAATATTCATTGCCAAGAAAAAATAATTTCACTAGAATAGTTTATTTTAAAAAAACACCTTTCATTGGAATACAATCAAGTATGAACCTTGCTCATCAAGACCATTCAGCCTACAGGCCACATCTTATTAATTAGAGATATAAGAAATTGATACTTAGTAGGAATCCTTTTTTTAGAAAGATGCTTTTCCCCCTAGATGTTTTTGCATTTAGGAACACACTGTTGTCAACCTCTCCAGTTTGACAGTTGCTGGTAGAATAAATATTTTGAAATTCTCTTTTTGTCCCCAGGTTAGATGGAAATATATGCAGGTTAATGGCTGTGGGCAGCTCAGCTCTACTTGCACTGTTTTGATCTTGCACTTTGGTTCAGATTTTGATCTTCAAATCCCACATCTGTTTTCTTTCCTGACTGCTTATTAACAGCAGTGCTGAGGACAGTTCTTCTCTCTGGTTGAATTCACCAAGACCTAACTCTGCCTCACCATTTGTGCTTTCTCTCTCTTCATCCTACTCTTTCGTATTTTATGCTACATGAAACATGTTGCCAAAACCTGAAATGATTTAATGTAGTATACAAAACATTATCAATAAAATTATATGTAAAATGGGGGAAATATGCAAGCACAGAGAATTGTCCTTGGAAGATGTCCACAGAAAGACTTTTTTCTTTCAAAAATACAGGCTTTATTGCACCCATGGGAAGCATTATGGGAATTTCTGCTTCCAGTTTCTTTACTCATAAGAGGCATGAGCTCTTCACAGTGGGCTTTTTGAGTTTCTGCAAGGCACTTAATAAAGCAGCTGATGGAGAAAGAAAATTCAGAGCTGGTCTGAGGCTTCCAGGGTGAATTTTGTGCCAAAAACCTTGTAGGAGTCACTGTTTGCCTCCCTATTTTATTATGTGTGCCTGCAGCCTGATCTGGACCATAGCACCACAGATACAGCCCAAATACCAACAAGAGGATCCAGTTAGGAAAAAACAACTTTCTAGATAGCTGGAAGTAAAGTCATACACATAAAAATGTATGCATTCATGCACATGATGTGTGTGCATGTATATAGTCAATCATTATTATTTTTTAGACTGTAAATATAATTCCTTGCAAAACAACAGCATGCTAAAAAGAAGCTGGATAAAACAGGTATTCATAAACTTGCCAAGAAGAAAAAACATTATTGGTAGTTATGGTTTCCTTCAAAGCTATTTCCTATTTGTGATCTCCTCAAGAGGCAATACCAAAAAGAGAAAAACAACAGCATCAAAAAAATCAGTGCCCTAAACATTTTTCAAAAGATCTGCCAATCATCTGTGTTTTTTCAGGTTTACTACAAATTTGACATCGTGACTGCTCCCTGAAAATTGAAAAGATGAAGACACAGCAGAATATTTTACCTATGCACCTGTGCCTGCTCAGGCCAGTCAGACCCAGAAGAACAAGAACTATTCCCTGGGCACCAAGAGTGCATTCATCTCTGAATCACCCTCCAGTGCCAGCAGCACTAGGAGCTTGCCCAGTCTCAATCTACCGAAACCTTCAACTGCTACTGTAAAAGGTAAAGTAACCTTTTTGCCAAATAAGTGAGAAAATTAGGACAACTGTTAAGCAAAAAATCTGTGACAGTTTCTCCTCAGAAAAAAGTGTGAAAACATGTATTATAGATGTTTAAACACCATCAAGAGGCACAAACAGCAGAGGATTGCTTCTTCAAAGATGAACAAATGAAAAACTACTTTTAAAGAAATCAAAACAAGGATCACAAAAAGAAGGAATCCTAGACTTGGCCTATCAGCCTTTGTCATTAACACAGCACCTGCCAACACATTGTGAATCCCAGTGTCAAGTCCTTGCTCTTTCCTCTGGGTGACAAGTATCTTTACCCAAAAGATTTTATAGCCATCTGTTAATTGGGGAAGCAACACCAGGCTGCACTCCCATTAAAGCCTCCACCTGGGTATTTAAAGCCAAAGGATAATTAAGATGCCAGTTGAAAGACATACCCAAAACAAGGTGGGTATGAAAAGGGTGAGCCATTGTGAGGTCATTTCCCATAAACAGCATTAATGATCTGAATAATGAGTTAGGGAAGAGCAGCAGCTGGTCTAGGAGAACCATGATTTAGTGTGAATACAAGCACACTGGCTGACAAGTGAAAAAGAACAAAACCAAATTAATCAGTATCTTAAAGTGGCATGTTCTGCTTAAACAGCAATGCTGACAGATCTTCATCTCAGAAGCTGTTTCATTTACATCTAACAAATGCCTTGTATAAAATATATTTTTATCTCACTTCACATTCTAATGAAATATTATCATAAGGGTCCTAAAAATCTGATAAAGCAATTAGTATTGTATTTTGCTAGGTTCTTGTTATTACTGTTGTTACTGTTGTATAACTTGTTGTTACTGGTAAACAACTGACTCCATCACAAAAGGATCAGAGAACAATGAAACACTGCTCAGCTACTCCCAGATCTTGTAGCACGGGTGACGCAAATATAGACTTGGATAAATCCACCAAGAGAAAGTGTGGGGGACAATCTTTTCCATGAAAGCTTAAACATATTTACATATGCCACTTGCCTAAGAGGGATTCTGGGATTAACATCTATTGTGCTGCATGCTAACAGGACATTCTGTGACTACAAGTCATAAAACACAGCAAAGAGAAATGAGGATAAGTACATTGCTGCAGAAGATCCCAGATTACTGGTGTCATGCTTTGAAGACCCTTCCACTTTTTCCTGTTGCTGTTTGAGAAGTATCACAGAAATTACACAAGATTCTACTTTTGTATTTAAAGATATGCTGTCTCTAAAAAAGGCAGATGTCCTCTTGACTCCAGTGCCCCTCTGAAGTTCTTCAAAGCCAGGAAAGGGGAGCAAGAGATCTCCTGCTTTTTTAGTGCTAGGTTCACTGAGAAGCACAGAGCAGTGCCTAAGAAAGTAGTGACACACATGCTGGTCTTCAATGGAACATCCAAAGCTGGCCAGAATGTTTTACAAGTAGAAAAAAAGCCTTTTTTCTGTGAGGAAGTCCAGGCTTTTAGAAGACAAGAGACAAACTAAGATTAGAATTCATTAAGATTAGGTAATAATAATTACTATGATGCATCTTTTCCGATTTTTTCATAGAACACCACTGGCAGTCTAAGATGGCAGAAGGAGTATATTTCACACAGAATCCTCTTGGGACAAAATATTACTTCATAAATTGGGAGTTCAGGATCTTTAACCAAAGTCCTAGCAAGTGAGGTTGTACAAGATGTCCAATATGACACCTAGGACTTGCTGGTCTTCCAATTGGCACAGCTTCCACTGTATCTTGCCTAGGCTGCAAGAGTTCAGAGTGAAGCCACACTGGTAGAGACAGGAGATGCTTTAAAGCAGTGACACATTTTACTGCATAGGAAAAAGTAGCATATATAGCTGTTAGCAAAACTGTCAGCTGAAGACTTGCACCCCATTGAAGGTATTCATGCCTTTGCAAACTGAACTTGACTACAGCCCAAGTAAAAATGAAAATCCAAACATAACAGAAAAGATATAATTTGTCTTCGCCCTAATTTCTGTATTGTAAGAATAAATGAGAGGTCAATAGCTTATAACAAAGCCTTTTCTTCTCTCCTTTGCCAAAAGTATGAAACATTCAAAATTTCAGATTTGCTTTTTTTATTTCCAGATGAAAAAAGCCACTTCTGTGCATGGTACAATCCCAATTCTGTGAGCTGAGTAAGGAGTTTCCTTAAATAAAGCAAGGTAAATGGGGGTTTTATTGTCCATTCATTTGTTCAGCTTTTATACCTTGGGGTTGAACCATACCCTATCTTTTCTGTAGACACCTCTGCATCTCATTTTAGCAACTTGCTTATCTTTAGACACTGTGTTGCTGTTGTAAATCTGGAATTTTTAAACTTACAGGATGCAATCATTCATTACTCTTTATATCATCCATTAATCCAAACAATATCTCTCATCTGTGTACAAGGTAGTCTAATACCACTCCATCACACCTTATCTACATGAGTCTTATTTTTTTTCTTACTGTAGCCAAAAGAACTGTACCTTTGCTGCAGATTATTTTTATTCCTACTGTAGCCAAAAGAACTGTACCTTTGCTGCAGATCATGCCCCTTGTTCTTTAAGAAGAATGAAAAACAAGATGAGGTAGAGGATATAGGTGCAGAGAACAAGGGAGAATAGCTGCAAGGAGTTTGTGTGCTCCCTTACAGTACCTTGGAGATTATGAACGAGGTTTGAGGACTGGGGAAATGCATGTGGAAGTATCAAATATCTGACAATCTTCACTTTTGGAACCAGGATACAAAGCACATTTGTCATATCCCATTATGAAAAGCACCTAATTCAACTCATGTTGCAGAATGCAAATTGTTTAAGTGGTCACAGTTTCTCTGAGGGTGTAGAAGTAGCACTGTAGGGAGCTGATTACTGAGACTTCTTGTACACACTGCATGGTACCCAAGAGAGCTCTGCAAAGGGGGATTTTTGACTCCCTGGCAGGTGCTGGGTTTAGCTGACTTTTGAGTTAAAATAAATTATTCATGTCCCTTTTATCAGTTGTTACCCTTGCTTTGCCCTCTACTTGATTTTTGTTCCAGCTGCTAAATTCCCTGGTTTCATTTAAGAATAAAAAATAAAGTGATACTCGAGACACAATTGTAGTTATTTGACTTTTGATAACAACTCATAAATTACAAAATTTAATATTAATATATTCTATGGTTAAATTACAGGAATTACGACAGTTGTTTCATCATCACAAAAAATACTCTAAATTCTTTTTGTTCTGTTGGCGTTTTGAAATAATTTCAACAATTTTAAATCCCAGGAGTTATTTCTAAAATACAATTGAATTGTTTAGTGGCTTTGTTCTGCCTTTTCTTTAGCTCTTCACTTTGTAATATTTTTTATTAAGTAATACCTATTAGATACTTGTACATACATGTTAAACTTCTAAGAGTACGATCTACAATTATATGTAAGCCTATCACAACAAAAGTGTTTGGGATTTCCTTTGCAAAATGCCTTATAAAATTGTGTGCATAAGAATTTTCTACCAATAACTGAGAGGCTTTAAGCAAAAAAACCTTAAAATTTTCTACGCCTTTAAAAAAAAAAGTGAAATCATGCAAAATTATGCTACTTTCATAAATTTAAAAGGCACAAAATCTAAACACAAAGGAGTAATTTCCTAGGAAACTACAGTGACCAGAATCCATTTTTCTCTGGACCTTTCCTGCCATATAGGAATTCATTCAACATCAAAGGAACTCTGACACATGTACTAACTGAGGGTCTGTCTCCATAACCTTGCAAGTGAATCTTTGACGCCTAAAGTTGTGTGCTAGCTGTAGTTAAATGTACCACACTAATTTTAAAATTTTAAGTAATCTTTAGGAGAAAATACCTGTGATATCCATACATGCCTCTACTGCTTTTGAATCCCATTACAGGTGCACTGTAATGCTGTAATGTTGGAGTGGTTAATTGAGCAGTTATGGAGCATGAAGTGCAGTAAAAAGAATACATGAAGATGTGTGACAGTCCAGCAGTGCTTAAAAAAATAAAATAAATTAAAAAAAAAAAATTGAAAGAAACTCTCAATTCTGCTGTAGTTAGGATACATACATCTTTCCAATTTAGACTGAAACTTCTGTTCAGATTAAAAGATAACCCCCAAATTAGGGACTTCTTATCCTGAGTATTTTACCCCATGGACACATCTGGTTGAAAGGGTATATCAAGTCCAAAACATCTGCAGAAAAGGTGAGAGAGCAAGGATCAAGACACAGAGAAATGAGCTTTGAAGAGTTTTATTACTTGAGACACCAAGCTTGAAATTGTCTCCTTTAAGACTGTATCACACAGCTTTCTGTCTGGAGTGACAGGGTAGTGGTGGGAAAGCTTCACAAGGCCAAACACCTCAGAAGCAGATTTCAGAACAGAAGGTGGTAGCCTGAGCTGTTGGAAGAGAAGAACAGGAAAAAAATGACAAATTCCCTACTTAGCAGAACACTCTCAAGAGATAAGAATTTGGAGAATTTAGCTGTAGATGATTTTGGCAATGAGAGCAAATAATACCTTGAAACAAAGCTTGGAGACTGCTCCTTTTTGAGGAACACCTGATCCTTTCAGTTTGCACATACTTTGCTAGGCTGTGCAGAAGAGTTGATTTCACCAGAACCCACTGACTCTACAGCTGGAAAATTGAATCTGTGGATAAGTAGAAAGGTGAGAGAAAAAGCAACTAAAACCTAGGAATTAAAAAGTCTATCAGCTTCAGAAAAGCAAGCAAGCAAAACAAAAACAAAACTGAAAGCCCTCTTATAGAAATACAAGAGATTAAATGATTTTTTTTTCTTTCTGCTATCACTTTGCTGTAGCCATTTCTCAAATAACACTCAACATCTGAGCAATAGTGAATTTGACAAGTCAATTTCTTTGTTTTAGTTATATTAGTACAATCTGGATATGTAAAAAATACATTCTAATATTGAAATGGTTGCACCATTTATTACAACAACATCAAAAAATATAATGCAATTCTCTTCTATGCAGTCAAGGGCAAACATGTAGGTGTTCAAAGGCTGCTTGAAATGACAATGTGCAACCACAAGCAGCACTCCTTAAGTAAATGAAACAGTCAGGAGTCATGTCCCAGTGAAACAGTACAGCTTCTTGTCAAGCCCCTACTCTGCTTTGTCTGCTGCTGCTTACACAATTGCCAGAGCAGTCGCTGTCTTTCAGGAAGTTCACACTGGGATTCAGGAATTCCTTCATTTTGGCAACCAGCAAGCCTTCTGTTAGAGAGACCCTTCTTACACATTTCAGGACCATCACAAAAGGCAGCATTTTCTTTTTAAAATTAAAATCCCAGAGCCAAGTTTAGGTAAACTAACATACTTCTATGCTCTCCAGTCCTATGGAGATTTAGATCTCATATCTCTGCTGCACCTCAGGAGACTGACAGGATCTAACCCCACAGGTTAAGGCATCTCCCACCTCTCCTGATGGAACGTGTCCAGTATGCAAGAAGGAACGTGAGAACTGTGTCTCCACAAGGGGACACAAATGATGCTGTCTCCACAAAAGATGACACAGCTCTAGCCTACAGTGAGAATATAACTCTACACAGCACAAATACTCAACAGGGAGCAGAAGGCTACAATGGTTCCAATCTTTGCTCTCTAGTAGCCACACAGTTTGCTCTCTCACAGCGACTTCTAAAATTAGATAAAAATTATTCAGAGACCAAAGACTCTAGAACTCTGCTTTAGATCCTGGGTAACAGCTTGTTTATCCCTCTCTTGCCTATACCCACATGGTAAAACCTCCCACTGTTTTCTAAAGGGCAGCCAGCTACAGCAGGCCAAGAGAAGTGCCCACATCGCTATTAAAAAAAGAAATAAATCAACAAATGTCTCCCCCTGCAATGAAACAAATCTATAAATAAAACTAAAAAATAAATAAAAGCCAGAAGCATTCACCTAGTGCAAAACTCCAGCCCTTAAGCCCAGGTCTGAAAATATGTTAAAAGGACAAAACCTTGTAGCTGTAGGTTTACTTATAACCCATTACTCAAAATGCTGCCTTTGTCAGAAGCTCAAAAAATTAAAGCTAAGTGGGAAAAATGCCTCCCGAGTACGTGTCAAAATGTTTCTATCTGAACAGATGCCCTCCCCTTTCTATTGTAAAGCAAACACACTTTTTCATGACTCCATTACTGCACAAACATGATAAACTTACTGGAAACAAAATAATTGTGTTTTGCCTTTTCTATATTATTATATATTCCAGGTAGATTATAATTTTGAATGCAATCCTTTATTAATCAAAGATGAGGTGGTTGCCTTTCTCAAAGTCATTACAATTCAATGTTTGCAGCTGTTGATCACCTAGCATTTTAACATTGATGTGTTGCATTTTTCCTTGTATTTGACAATTCCTTAGCCATTTGCTTCTGCTATTTGCACAAGGAAGTTACACATTAAGTTTTAAAGCAATCAAGATGCACAGATGTAGACCTGAAAAGTTTCTTGCCTACAAGTGATTTTGCTTTGAGGAATATCTTCAATTAAGACATTTTTACATCTACCTAGCTACGTACACCACAGTTTCTGATATTACAGATAAACTCTTATTACTCTGGTAAGTGTTACCCACAAGGTACAGTACGTACTTCAAACATAATACAATAAAGATACAATAAGTGGTCAGTAACATCCTCTTCTCCACTGACTGAACAACTCCAAAACATTCAAAGCTGTTACCAAGGCTACAAACCAGAAGTCTTCCTTGTCAAGAAACATTCCAATTTCTTTCACAAACTAAGGTATACTCAAAGATCAGGTTTCAAAGGCATCTCAGGAATCTAAATACCAGTGATTCAGCATCAAGCACAGCTCTTAACTTCAGTACTGTACACTTTACCCATTTCCTTTCAGTGGAAATTCCTATCGTTTCCACATCAGGTGTATTCTACAACTTCCCTTCAAGACTAATCTGAATTTTATGACCAAAAGCAAATTTTTAGCTTTTTATTACTTATTCTACATTGATGGGAGGGATGAAAAGCTTTTCTAAAGCTGCCACATCTAAATAATGATCACTGAAAACCCTTTTACAGCAAATTGTACAGGCAAAGGTGATTAGAATGTATGAAACAAATTTTTTGAACCTTCCTCTCATGCCAGATCATCAGTAGCTAGGTATTAGCACAGATTCATTGTCTAACACCTGCAGCACTAAAAGAGAGCAATAATTACCTCCACAACACAAGCAGGCAGACCTCTTGTACATGCTCAAGAGGCAGATGTGTTGAGCTCCAATGTTTTATTTCAACTAAGCTGCTATAGAAAGGAGTGTGGCAATTTAAATTCCATCAAATACTTGTTTTTTGAAACCAGTTAATGATTTTTCAACATGTTGAAGACACCTTTACCTCTCATGACATACTGATGGAGCAACTGTCCCTTCTTTGGCTTATACCAGTATTTAAAGCTGCACACAAAGCTGGGTTATGTATTTCTAATAAGTATGGGACACCAACAATTTCTCAGACACTGTTGTTAAAAAAGAATCTTTCTATATCAACCTGGGACAAGCAGAGCATTCAGAAAGACAAGGCTGATGCAGAAATCCAGCTCTGAAAGCAACATAAAGTCATTCTTTTCCCCAGAAAGTTTACCTTCCAGATTTTTTCTTCTAAAAGTGAAACACTGTATTCTCCAAAATTGTTCTCTTTTGTTAAATTTCTGCCTTAAAACTTGACCATTTGTACACGTATAAATAGAACTGGCTTTTCTCAGAGAGCATCCTCTTGAACAAGTTAACTCAGACCTCTAAGAAAAATTATTTTCCAAGTAAAGCCACTAAAACTGAAGCAACATTAAATTTACTAAGCACAACCATTGTGCTCTAAGGCAAAGAAGCACTACCTGGATAAAACAACAAAATATTAACCAGATGACAGCTCTTGTTTTCCTCTTGTGCCCTCCCAGATAGTTGACAGAATATCTATCATTCCTTCTGAAAGTTTGCTGAAGGTAGAGTTAAAAGCCAGGTGGGGCTATTTTCAAATGTTGTTCAAGAATAATCTTATTTACAACTAGTACTTAAATATGTATAGATCTTAAATTAGTTTGTTGTCTGTACATTTGGGTACAGAGGTTTCAGTTCCCATGTTTTAGGTGGCACATGTGGGTCTTAATCTCTTAGTAAGGATACCATGTCCCATTCAACGCAGCAACCAGGCAATATATGCACAAGATCTCTCTTTCTGAATGAACAACACGCCTGAATTAAGAATTTTCCTTTGGAATTAAACTCTGTAATGCAGAACTGAAAGGATTTGTGGGTTTGTGGGTTCAGTGTGTTGCTATCACAGACAGTCTCACAGACAAATCTTAATTTGTCTCCTAAGGGTTTCACACTTAAAAATATAATAAGCATCTTCAAATGCTAACACATTTTTATTGTTAAATCATTTTAATATAAATTAAATTGTTTCTGAGTCCAATATGCATATTTTATATATATATATATATATATATATATTTAATCAACTTGTTAGTATCTGAGTGTTAATGGCCAGGAATTTGCAAGCAACTTAAGCTCTTAAATAACCTGAATGTCTCCTCTATTAAATATTGAAAATATTCCAAAACCCTTCCAAAGTATAAAGCTAAAGACCTTGTTAATTGGATGGTAAAAGTAACACCCTCTCCTTCCAAATTATCCTACTTTCCATTTTCAGACTGTGTAATTTATTATGGAGTGAATTAATAATTCATAGATACTCTGAGACCTTGGCCAACACTGCACAAAATCAGCTGTGCACCCTCTTTGAATTTTAAGCCACTTTGCTGGGGTTGTGTTCACTATCCCAGAATCTGTTTTATTGGCTGGCAAATTCTTCTGAAACCTGCAGTCACCTATATTTGCACAAGAACCTGAGCCCACACTCACTCAGTAAACTAAGAATATATAACACAAGCTAAAATCTATAAATGCAACCACATTCTCTGAACTTTCAGAAGGAATTATACCTATTCTGTCAAATAACTTAAAAGCACAAGAAAGATCATTGTATCATTGAAAATCAGTGACATATAGTTCTTCACGTAGAGGATTTTTCCCTTTCTGAAAAATGTGGTGGTAACAGACACTTTGAAAAAAAAGCCTTAATTTCCAGAAAAGTATTCAATACCTGAAAAGAAAAAAAAAAAACAAAACAAACCAACAAACCCTAAACCTCATACTCTGTTTTCAGGAATTCACACTCCCCTGAATTTAGCAACTGAGGAGAAAACAGCCAACTCAACAACCCCTATACTTCTGTCTTCCATGTAGTCCAGAAGAGATACAGGGGGGGAAAGGCAAAAGATGTTAAAGAATTTAGCAAATTAATCATCAAGGCAGCAAGACCATGAGTTCCACTCTAAGTCAAGAGAAATCTCAGATGCATCACACTGCTCCAGTTCCCAAACGTGTGAAGTAAGCTAGGTACAGATAGAGGAACAAAAGGCATATGACTAGAGGAATATGAATTAATTTCAGACAGTATTCTGAGATGAATATCGTAGATAATGTTTATTTCAGTCACTGTCTGGTTTTATTAATAACATTGAGCTTGGAGCTAATTTTTCTCTTTCTTACACTCTAAAACCCTATAAAAAGCTATAGCCATAGTAACCACGATGCTGTTATCAGGGAGACTGCTTGCATCCAGAAAAAAAAAAAAAAAAAAAAAAAAAGAAAGAAAGAAAGAAAAAAAAAGGGTGGTTTTAATTTGAAACATCAGCACTGTAATGGCAAGGGCAGGGTCAAGGTATTTGCTACTGTGTCATAAAAGCAAATATGGCCAAGGACCACTTCAGCCTTACTTGCCTGTAAAATGAGCAGGTTGTGACATTCATTCTGTGCTGCTGCTTCATTTTTGGGGTTTTGTTTTTTTTTTTTTGGGGGGGGGGGACACTGACAATCTCAGTGATTTTGATAAGGAAGATTTTTGGCACTAATATGACTTTGGCACAGGATAAAGTCAGAGGGATGCTGAAAAATCCACTTAGAGAAGTGCAAACTTCCTGTACCTCCATCCTGAATGTATCCTGAATGCAGGAGAAGTGTTCATATGACAATTATAATTTGTGAAAACATCCTAAATTCATTGCAGCAGACTCAATTAGAAACCTTCAAAATCACCTGGCAATAATATCTTTGGTGAAGATGAGCATCAAAATTCCTCTCCTTCCATGCAATCCTTTTCAATAGCTATATCTGTGCATCCTGCACGTTAGCCATCTTGACAACACTATTATCCAAAATTCTGTAGTGAGCAATGGGTATTTATTAGACATGATATCCTCTACCCACCTTCAAGATGTCCATGTCCTACAGAGAAACAGATGAAGAGAGGCCCCAGATATGTGAATAAGCTTCTATTATTTACACAGTTTCCCCACACCACTCTTATAACTGGGGTACTTTCTTAAACTGTGGAACAATCCAAATTGGAGGCGACAGCTCCCACCAGTGTCCAAGTGACCCCACTGGGGAAGGCAGCTCAAGCCAGTGACACCACAGACCTGACAAGTACGGCTCTGGGAGATGATCCATGTCTGGCATACCCCAAGCAGCCACAGTTTGAAGCCTATTTGTCAGTATTGCTCTAAGGACAAAAAAGCTCACAGCTTCCACCCAAATTTAGCAAGGCTTTTTCATCAGCAAACCCAGAATGAAACAGCAAAGTCCAGAAACGCCTGAGGTGATGCCAACCGTGGCACTGGGTTTTCCCTGCCTTTATTAAATTGTTCCTGAGAATATGGCCTGGTTTCTTTTAAAAGAGTTCTCTTACGTATTCCCTGCTGAAACAAACGGTAGCTCTATAAATGCCTCAAAAATAATTTAATTTAAATTTAATGGGACAGTAAAAACATCCATGGGTTCTAAAAGAAAGCTTATAGCAGTTTAATGAGTACATGGGAGAAATCTGGGCAAGAAATACCCCAAGACAACACAGTTCCTGGTGTAGAGTTCCTTACCCTGGGAAATATACGTGCTTAGTTTACAGTTGTGATTAAATTTGCAATAAAAATTGCAACACAAGTGAACTTCAAAAAACTGTTTTTCAATGTGAATTAGCAAACACAAAAGCAGAAAATCCAGCAGCACTTCATAAATTTGTACTCACTGTAGACATTTACTGAAAATAAGCCCCTAGAAGCTCATGCACTTGTAACAGTCAGGATACTGCCTCTTTCTCACCAAATTAATTTGCAGTGGTTGCCCCACTGAGGATGTGCTTTAATCATCAATCCAACCATGCAAAACATACCAGTGTCTCTATCTATACCTCCCTCTCCCTCTTTTTTCTTTTTATTTTATTTTTTTATTAAACTGTTCTTTCTTTTTAACCAGTCTGCAGTAATCATGGCTCTGTGTCAATTCCTGGATTTTGTTCAGGCTTTGAGCTTGCCTCAATCTGCATTTTTTGATCCTAGAGGCTACTTCTGGGCCTAATCCTGCAGCTGCCCTGCAGACAGGGTTACAGTAAATCTTGCTCTCTTCTCTGATCTGAGCAAATAAGTGCAGTGAGAAAATTCTTCCTTATCTCTGCAGACAAAAAAAAAAAAAACAACAAAAACCAGAAGTACTTCTATCTAAGCTGCCCACAGTCTGTATCACTCAATGAAAGAGAATAGATGGTGCAGCAAGAAAAGATGGTGTAGCAGTGACAGACAAATGCCTCCAAAGTTAAACTGCAACACACTGGGTCTTGAGGAAAGCTGCTATTATTATCCATTTAGAGTCTGTTGCTGTCACTTCTGTGTGGATTGGAACCTGTTACATACACAGCTCTGCTGACTGCAACTCAGAGTGAGCACCAGCTGGGCTTTAAGCACCTAATGGTCTCCTGTGCTTCGAAGAATCCTCCACAACTCTCCCAAAGAACCATCTGTGATTGCTCTGCTTTCTCAGAGAGCGCATTTGAAATTGCACTGTTTAAGGTGAGAGTCTTCCGTGGGCACAGGCTTGATTTTGCATCCCTGGTTTGGTTGGTACAAGAGACATTTGTCCTGGGGCTCCTTCCATGAAGCCTCGCAATGTGCTGCCAGTCACGGGCACCAGGCACACTTCAGGGCCACATGGGAGACAAGCAGTGGCTCAGGGCTTGTTTTCTCTGGGCAACAGTTTGAAAAATCATATTCAGGACTTACAACAAATATTTCTGTGAACAAGTTGGTTTCTTTCCTGTCTATTCAAGTGAGGCACCAGTGGGCCTAACTCTTAAGTGGCACTCCAGAGTTGTATTAAATTGTGCTTGCTGATACAGCTAATAAATACATTAAAGACTTATTAGGGTTTTCAAATCTATACCTTTGCCATTCAGTTGCTTTGTCTATGAAGTTCAATTAGCAGTACCTACTTCAGAGAGATTTAGAAAGCTAAATTTATAATTAATTTATGTCTTGCATTTTAAGGTACTCAGAGAAAGGTACCCTGAGTGCACAGCTTATTACTAGCATGTTTTTGCACTGGCTCATAAATATCTGCCCTGCTTCTGACTCTTTATTTTCCCCCCATTTTCAAGAAAATTATCCTATTTTAGAAAAACAAATACTAATTGGATGAAACCTCAGTATAGAAATGCCCTAATAACCTTGGAAATCATGATTTTTTTTTTATTTTATTTTTTTTTATGATTGAATATGTTTACCTTGGGCACTAGTACCTGTAAATTAGGAGAAAGTAGGAAGATAAAAATATATAGGATGCCTACTACATAATGGCTCCTTGCAGGAGGAGGAATAATAAATATTTAATAAAAATGCAAATATAAAGCCATCCGAGGAGCAACTTCTGCCATAATTTCACTGGAAGAGACCAAGTGCAGGTGGGTTAACACCCTGAGCTTTTCAAGAGCTGGGCATTCTGCAATTCATTCCCCTGCACCTAGAAAGGATTGAGCTGAATTATTTATGTTTTAGAAATCTTCGGCAGTCCATATTTATCACTCTGACACAGGAGATACAGTTACTGTGTATTGTTCAGCTGATGTTGCGTGACAAGCTCTCCTCACATGTAAAATGCATCAGCAGAATGGAGCTTGCTTTCTCCTTACTGAACAATCTCCTTGGCCCCATCTGGGAGCATGGAGGTGAGGGCACCTGCAGCAAGGAGAGCCTGGTGCAGAGGAGGTGACAGAAGAACAGAAAATTGGGCTGCTGGCTTAATGGACAGAACTATGGGGGAGCTATGCTCACCAAGAGATGAAAGGACCTAAAGACTATTTATGGTATGTTGTTTTCTTATCTCAGGTGTCTTTCAAGACACATGATCCAAATTAATGAGTTCTTTTTAATAAGCACATACTGAAACCTATTTAACTCATCATATCATCGAGCAGCTAACAGCAAGCATACATCATTTCACTATCTGCCCTCTTAGCATAAAAATTTCTTTTCAAGAGCTGTAGATCAGCAAAGAAACTTCACTTACAGAAACTTGACGTGAAGCACTGGTTCTGCTTTGTACAGGGCTTGTGAATGATGCCCAGGCTTCCTGAGCTGTAAGCAGCATCTTTACTTTTGGAAATGAATATTAACAGAATATAATTTGGTAGGCAAAGCTACAGCCTTCAGCCTGTTGTCAGACCTGCTCAGGAAAGCAGATTTAAAATGAAAAGAATGGCTTAAACACACCCGGCTGGGAGCATGGCAGGCTACTTGTCCACACTCTGACTGCTCAGCTGAGCCAGTGCTGTGAGGAGCAAAGTTGTGTGTGGCTCATCCACAGGCACAAATCTACTACAAGGTGCACTCAGCATGTTACTTTCTCTCCAAAACTGACTGGGGAAAAAATCGGGGTAAAGTTAAAACTCGAAAAATTTATTGCACCATATCTCTACCAAAGCAATACAGCTCAAAGAGCTGTATGGAAATCCAGCATATTTACATACATCTACCGAGACTCCTTCAAATACTACTCCTTCAGTAGTATTTGGAATAGGGAAAACACAAAGCAAAATAAACTTATGCTTTCCTTTTTTGTCCCCAGTTCATCTGCCCTGGAAATAGGAACTACCTTGATTTATAAATGGGGAAATCTCACTAGAAGATGGTGCTTCACAGTGGCACCATCCGAGAGCCCAAACTAGTGTCAGTTTGTGAGATTTTATAGGAGGATGAAAACTTACACTGAGAATGCAACTTTTGAAGTACCTTTGTACCTTTTTTTTTTTTTTTTTTTTTTTTTCCCCCCTCTCAGAAGTAACAAAAATGACAAAAGTATTTTTCTTTCTGTGTCTTGGAAAGAAAAGGTTACCTCTCTAACTGCCAGTTCTGCAAATTCCACCTCACATCTGAAAGCAAAGCTGTGGTATTTCTGGCTGTTCTACCATTGATTGCAACAAAAATGCAGCATCTTAGACTATGGTGGATAGCCACAAAGCTAAACTTAAACCTTGGGAGACTGATGTCCTCCAGCAGAAGAGCCTGCCTGGCCATTTGCAGAGGGAGAAAGGCTTTACCATGAAGGAATTCAGTTTCTGAGTCTGCTGTAGGCAAAGCAGCCCTTTCATACCAATTGCAGAGGGACAATCCAATGTCTTAACATTCAACACAAGTTTCCACTTGGGAAATGTATTCCTGGTGATATGTTTAAATGTTTAACTGTTTAAATGTTGGGGTCTGAGCAAACCCAGAGGTGACCCTCTTTGCCCAAGACTACCTATTCCAGGGGAGCAGATAATAGTGCCACCAGAGGTATATTTGCATTTAGCCTTCCCCTGTTAGCACAAAAGTATATTTTTAATGTATGACTTCAAATGTCTGCATTTTGTTCTTTCTCTTGTCCACTGCTTAATGAAGAATAATAATTTTTCATTTACTTTAAGTATTCTATCCATGCATCTGCAATGTGTCTAAAAAACTTGTACCCAAGAGTACTTTCCCAAAAGACCAAACTTTTCTGTTAAGAGGGATTTGGTAACCAGTTGAGCTGGCTGATTCCCAAGCAATTATTTATTCAGAGAAACATCTTCTACTTGTGAGCAGACTGCAAAGTCTTCAGGTTTGTTTCTCACACAGAATTATTCATAGGTTTTCTCAGTGACAGATAGTTGGTCTGCAAAAATGCATGTTTCACAATTTTTTACCCCAAAAATGCTCAGTCACTCAGGGATCTGGGATCACGACAATCCGTACGACATGAAATACAACACTGCACTGCACTTGGTATGCTGACACAAAGCAACACTTTACACTGGTATGTAAAAATACCTAAAGGCTAGAAAGGCAGACCCTAGGAAAAATGTTGGCTTTTTGTTTTGTTTGCCTCTACCTGGACAGCTTAGTCTTTTATCTCTGCAAGGGGAATGCCAGCAGGTCTACTTTAATGCAGCCTGAACTAAGTTGTGCTTCATGGATATAACCTTGGTAACCAAAATGAAGAAACTGCAAAGGTGAGAAAGCCCACCAGAAGTGATCAGTTGCTACTAGGCAATTGACCTACCAAGTAAAATGTCTCCAGAGGCTATAGACTGGGAGGAAGCTGAGACATGTTTGTACTACAATAAGCAATGAACCTGTGTGTAGTGCAAGACACTACAGACACAGGATTTTTAACTGTCTTGAGGGCCATACAAATTTTCAGCAGCAGCTACAAACCACCAGCAAAGACAGAATTAGGCAAGGAACATTGTGCTCTGTTTTTCTGGGGTAAAAATATCATGTAGCAGCCCCAAAATTAGACCAGAATACAGTCTGGAGTCACAAAAATCTTGACTGGCACCAGTGAAAATTTTAGAATCAATAATATAAATTCATTTGTAGGTACAGGATCAAAGACAGCTTCTGGCACTTCAAGAAAGACAAAAAGAACTTCTTCCAAGGAAATCATGATCCTAAGAATTTCCCCATCCCAAAGAAGGTATGGCTAAGTGAGGTTAGTGCCTGACATTAAAGATGTTACAAATTTTAGTTTCTCAGGAATATATATTTTGAAGACTTAGTTTTTATCAGCTGTTAGTTTACCAAGTTGGATATTTACACAGACATAATCTGCCAGTCCCTTTGCTCGCTTGACAGCATCCAATTATCCCAGGAACTCCTTCACAGAACACTTAATTTCCCACTTTGGCAATTTCTACCAGCTATTCCTTCCTATTTCAGCTAACATTTCTGTTAAGACCCTCTATCTGTTAATAGCTCTGGCCTTTAGGAGCTGCAGACCAGTGACAGTCCCCACCAAGTTCTTTTACCTTGGCACTAAGGCCTTCCACCCTAGCTGGGCACTTGTAGCTCCCTCATCTGGTTTCAGCTACACCGCCATGATTCCTAACTCCAGAACTATTATTCCTCTCTTTAACTAATATTTTGTCACACCAGTAAGATCTGATTGAATCACATTTATTAGTGCCTGGTGCACTCTATAAACCTTTACATTTTCCTTCCTACAGATTATAGGCTATAGTAATATATACCCTGTAACCATGCATTAACATTCAGTCTGGTTTTACTTTGCATAAACTCTAGCACTGACTTGGAATTCCTCTTGTTTTAGCACTAGGGGAGCAGGGAGAGAGAGAATGATTTTGGAATTAGTGATACCCAACTTTGCTTCTCCAGAAGATGGCTTCAGCTTCTGCAAAATCAGGCCAGAGCTGAATGCTTTAAAAACATCTCTGGACTTTTTTCTTAATCCTTAAAGCAAGTGTAAGTAGATCCAGAATGATTTTCAAACATGTTAACTGTGTAAATCTTGAGAAAACATGAAACTACCCAAGAGGGTAGTGATCCATAGCTCAAAGTCCAGATGGAGACCAGTGATGAGAAGTGTTCCTCAAGGATCTATATAGGATCAAGCACACCATCAGCAAGTTTGCAGATGACACCAAGCTGAGTAGTACTGTTTATGAGCCAAATGACAGGATGACATCCAGAAAGACCTAAACAAACTGGAGAAGTAGGCACAGGTGAACATCATGAGGATCAGCAAGACCAAGTGCAGGGTCCTGCACCTGGGCCGGAACAATCTGCACTATCAGTACAGGCCTGGGGATGAGGTTTTAGAAAGTAGCTCTTCAGAAAAAGACTTGGGGATGCTGGTGGAAGAAAAGCTGGACATGAGCCAAATTGGGTTGCATCAAAATAAGTGTGGCCAGCAGATCAAGAGAGGGCATTCTACCACTTTAGTCTGCTCAGCTAAGACCTCACCTGGAGTATTGTGTCCAGCTCTGGAGCCTTCAATACAGGAAGGACATGGATCTCATGGAATGGGTTGAGAGGAAGGCCATGAAACTTCTTAGGGGGCTGGAACACCTTGCCTGTGAAGACAGGCTGAGAGAACTGGGGTTGTTCAGCTGCAAGAAAAGAAGGCCCTGGGGAGACCTAATAGCGACCTTCTAGTATCTGAAGAGGGCCTGTAGTAAGGCTGGAGATAGATGGCTTGCAAGGGCCTGTAGTGATAGGATGAGGGGAAATGGTTTTAACTCAGAGAAGAATAGACTTAGATTAGATGTTAGGAAAACATTCTTTACAGTGAGAGTAGTAGAAAAATGGAACAGGTTTCCCACGGGAGGTAGCTGAGATCTCATCCCTGGAGATATTCAAGGTGAGGCTTGACACAGCTCTGAGCAACCTGATCTAGTAGTAGTTGAGGGTGTCCCTGAAGGGGGGGTGGATTAGATGACCTTTAGAGGTCTCTTCCAACCCAAATTATTGAGTTGGAATGATTCTATTTTATGATCCTATGTTTCAGATAGTGATCACTATTTTGAGGAGGAAAACACCCACCAAAAAACCCCAAAAACCCGAAACAAAACAAAACAAAAAAACCCAACAACCCACCACCAACAAAAACACACAAAGAAACAAAAACCAATCAACCAACCAACAAAACCCCAAACATTACCTGGCTTAGGATGGGGAGGATTTGATTTATTTGAGGCACCAAGAGGTTTTGAATTGGTCCTTAACAAATAGCTTCATATTTAAGTACTAAACCTCTTTTTAAAATACACCTTAAGTGTTTTCATCATCTTTTGGGAAATGTGTCTCTCTGGCCTCCCTAGTAGATGCGCTTCTTTCAAACAGGCTGCGATGGAAGTGATGTAAAGTTACGGTCTGTATCTTAAATGTGAGGGTACCCTCTAGTGGTGACAGTGCTCGAACTCCTCTATGGAACACAGCACTTTAGAAATGGAGCCACCAGGGCTGTTCCCTATTTGACCGCCACCCCAAATACAGGCATTTGCTCTTTTGAAACGCTTTTCATTTTATTTTTGCATTTCCAAAAATTAATTTCTTTCCTACTTGCTTCTTTTTTATCTCCTGTGTGATTTCTTTTTCACTCCAGAACATTCATACAAACATTCAAACTACAACTTCCCCTAAATGTGACAGTGGGTTTATGGAACCAGTAGAATTATTTGAAAGGATTAAGATGCTTAGAAAGTTCCTTTTTTTCAAATTCCAATTTTATTTTCAAATTCCACACCACCTTTATGAAAACATCTGCACTTTGATTTTCAGCAGCCCAGATGAACTATCAATTAGCAGAAGGGACAAATACAAATGTGGCACACCTAGAGATCACTCAGCTCTCACTGTGACTGCCACTCCATTTCTCCTTTCTGCCACTGCATTTGCTAACCTTAACTCTGAAGAAAACTGAGAGTAATGAGAAAACAGACACAAAGAGCCAGCAGAATACAGAGCCCCATGCTCTTATAGCTCAGCAGCAGCTGAGGATCTTCACTCGTAGAGTATGGTGGCTTCTGTGCAGCCAGCAGTGGTCAGTACCAAATGGTAAATGATGAAGCTTTCAGGCCTTTTCTCAGGTTAGGCTCTAGGTCAGCAATTCAACATAACACACAGAAAGTGCCATGTTCCAGCTCATCAGCATTTTAAAAAATGCCTAAGCTGCCCTGAAAATAATTTCACATGGCAGGTGTCAGCAGCTTGTTCCACTCATTAATTTTAGTTGATAATTAAATTATTATTTTTAATATAACTAATTACGCCTCAGTAGCATGGGCTTGGTTCTGTTCTCAAATGATTTATCTTGTGAAAATATTGCAACCATCCTCATGAAGATTCATGACTCTCTGTCTGTGTGTAGAGGAATACAAAAGGACTGTCAGCTGCTTTTTTTGTGCTCTGTCATCCTGTGGATTTGTTGGCATTTAATCAAAGGAGATTTCCTTCTATACATTGCTAAAGAATACCAAGAGGTGGTAAATGGTAATCACAGACAAGACCGAACAGAGCAAAAGGAGGGAGATATTAATCTCTGTTCTTTACCCTGTTCCACTTTCTCCTGCTACCGAGACAGTCAAATGAAATTTTGACAGTGTTTATTTTGGGCAATAAAGACCAGAAATACTGCACACAAATCCAGATGGAAATTTTCACTCCTAAGGAAGGGTACCACAGTACATAAGGTAAAGTGGAAACACTGGATTACCTGGGAGTTAGGAGTACTTTACTGAGGGCAAACCTTGCTAGCAATCAAGGTCAGGCTGCTCACACACCCTCTAGCAAACATGTCAAATCACACCACCCAGATGATTTTTTTTTATTTTATTTTTTTTCTGAAATTGATCTGAAACTGTCCAGGAAATCATGACAGTCTGGGAACTTCTAAATACTGATGCTTTTCTTCTAGCAGTTTAATGTTCTTTCTGCCAATCCAGGCTGTCAACAGAAAATATATTCTTTTCAACCTAAGGCTGGTTTTCAAGTAACCGAATGTCTTCAGGTCAACTGAATAAACTATGAGGTTTATGTGATGTCTCATTTTCCTTACTCAAAACTAACTGACAGAAAATATGAAGTTGGTTACAGCAGGCACAGAAATTGATGGACCCCAGTTGCTGGTCAATGAAAGTTCTGTAATGTGGGAACAAGACTAAAGTAACATGTTTGAATAACATGTTTGGACGTGAACCACCACCAAATTGTAAAATCCCATAGAAGTGTGATTCCTTACACTTCTGTCTGTTTGGGGAAAAAAAAAAGTTGAGAAGCTACTTGCTATTTGGGATACTAGAACAGTTTGACAGTGAAAAAACATATTAATGAAACTGGTGTTTTAATCTGATTTAGGTCTTCCACCTCTGCTTAACAAGCATCTACTGATACTGTAAATTCAACTTATTTTACTCATCCATGTCTCAGTTGTGGAACATCATGAGCTTTCTCACTGCCCTTTCACAGCTTGTCAGCTGTTTTGGAGGCAATGGCTCCAGCCCTACATTTTTGCTCCCAGCAAATGCTGCCAGCAGGCCCAAGGCTGATGCAGGTGGGGAACTGCTGGGCTGGGCTGTCTGATTTGTGCTGGCTCTCTAAGCTCTGCAGATTTTCATCTGACTTTAGCCTTATTGGCACAATGATGTCCGCTTTGCCAGCACAACTCACTTTACACATTTAGACTTCTCTTCTGATTACATCCAGTTCTCTGGCTTCTCTAAAAATATTTTAAATTTATATAATTGTTACTGTTGGATGTTAGTCCTGAAAGTATAGTGATCTTTTTAGTTTTCTCAGTCCTACCTAGATGTCTTGAAAATGCAAGGTACTTAACAGAGGAAATACACAGTTTGAATGTCTGGGCTCCTACTAGCTCTTACTGCCAGTCTCTCATAATCATGTGCAGTGAGTAAAGCACAGAATATTTTTCTAATATAACAATAATAAATATTTTAGTGGTAACTCTTTCTTGTAGGTTTTAGTTATGTTTAAAATACCCCACAAAGTTATCTCTGTCATAGCAATTTTTAGGTAAAGTCTATGAGTAAATGTTTTTGATAGCCAAGTTCTATAGGGCAAGCAAAAAAAATGTTATACATAAGCAGAGATATAGAAATTATTTATACCTGTCACTGGAAAATGTTACTTAAACCTTTTTGCATTCTTCGTACCATCTAAGAAGCAGCACAATTCTTTTTGCCTCATACCAAATTGTCTCACATTGCAGACATGCCGAAATATGAGCCTAACCAGACATCTGTCTCTGTGGAATTACACAACTCATTAGCTTAAAGGAGGGTAAAATATTTTTAAAAAAAACCAAACATAAGGGAGGAATAAATGGAGAACAAGTGACAAATGTGATGTTATATAATTAACATCAAAATCGCTAATACGGATCTTGTTATAGCTCAACATCAGTAACACTGACAGAGCCATCCTCTTAAAAAAAAGAAAAAAAAAAAAGAAATATTTATACTTAATAATCCTCATTCATTAATGCTAAGTAACTTGAAACAGTTCCCATCACAGCACATTGACAAAGCAGCTTCCAGTCCTGTGGAAATGTTCTATTTCTGTAATGCAGCTTAATCAGTATTAATACACTTCTTACTGAAAGGAAGCAATCACCATAAAGACACTTGGTATTTATACAAGAGTAATGTGTGCAATCCCATCAAAATCAACTGCACTACAGTGTTCAGGATAACAAGGCTAAAGGCTTCCAAACATTTGACCTATTACATACAAGTGCCTGCTAGAGCTTTCTTACTAATCTATACATCTCTGGTTTGAGTTTAAGGCTGAGCCTAAGGAAATATTATTTTGATTAATAAATGAGTAAATGAGTAAAATATAATGCCATCAACCAAAACAGCTGTTTCTCTTTTGTTTAATGAAATATTCAACTTAACAAAATTCACAAGCAAGATCTCATTTCTGTCAGTCGATGTCAAGCACAGAGGCGCAAAGAAAATATCTGCTCTTTAACAAAAATTAGGGCATTTTGAAAGCATTAGACTGTAACATTATACTTTTGCTCTAGCATTTTGCTCTATATTTGGGGCAAAAAATGCAAATAGAGACATATCCAGGCAATGAGTTGAGGCACAAACTGAACAAAGAGTAGGATGGAACACTTTGCTTCAATACGCTTCCTCTAAAGGATCCTTCCATGTTCTACCTCACTACTTCAGTGTTGCTGAAACCAGCGGCCTCTTCTCACTTGTAAGCTGCTTGAGACTTTACTGAAAAAAAACCTATTGAGCTTCAGCATTCAATAAAAACTGCTTCACCCACCTATGAAAAATGTGGGCAACATTTATTACTGACAAAAAACCTAATTTTGGTTTAATTTTACCTCGGGAAGAGAATGTCTCTATGGAAGAGCACCATTTGCAACTTAACTTCATTAAAACTCTTCACTGAGAAATACTGAAGAAAACGTGCACGTGAACCCATAATTGGTTACTGGCACATTTTTTTCCTTTTCTTTTTTCATTAATAGTAAACTTGCCTTCATTTTCATGCTATACTCTACTTTCAGGTGTGGGGACAGCATAGCAAAACCCGTAGCTCTCATCAAGACACCAGCACCTCCCATACAAGCAAAAGAAGAATTTTACACTGTGATAGGATGTCTCTGAGATGACCCATGTGATGTACAGGTTGTCACCTGAGGCCAAGCAGAACAGAGGCCCTGTGAACTAACTTGCACAGGGGAAAAAAAGGAAATATCTGAAACACAGCTGCTATACAGTTAGCACCTGCTTGGGAATGGGCAGGGCTGTCTTCTCTTCCACACTTACAGTTGGGTCTGCCAAAGCTTCCCTCCCACTTTCCTCCTTTGTTTTGTTTTTTTTGTTGTTGTTGTTATTGGTTTTTTTTCTGTTGAAACAAAGCATTTCTTTCCAAATGTACATACCAGCATGTACCTTTTTACATGACAGGTCTGTGATAGAGCTACCTCAAAGATAACATGAAGAAAAATTTTGCAAATCCCTACCTAGTTCAACAAGTTGTTGGGTTTTTTGACCTCTTTTTTTATGCATTGAATGGCATCTTCATGAGGAAAGGGGAAAGAGGAGACTCAGAGCTGAGAAATCCACTTTACCATGGAAACACAAAACCAAAAAAAAGTATTGTCAAAAGGTATGAAGAACAGAGCATGTGTGAAAAACTCTCTAACCTAGTGATTAGGACTTTCTTCTAGGAGAAGAATTTGTGTGTTTCTAATCGAAAGTCATTGCTGGGTAAAATAAACAAGACCTTGGAGACAGCACTGAAAAGTCAATGTTTCTTGACAGGTGGTAGAGCACGCACATGAGGCCTGTGGGAGCTCTCCCATCAGCTGCTCAGTTCCCCAGGGAAGCCCAAAAGCCTAGGAAAGAGCACGCAAGCACAGCAGGTATTTCTGTGCTGGACAGTACTTGAACTGGTCATGAAACACACTGTCCCCATCACAGTACTTATTGATGCAAAAACAAAAGTCCAGATTGCTACACTTAAACCACAGCCTTCAGAAAGATGAACTTAAGAATCTGATTTTGTTTTTATTTTCATAGACCATGACAAAAACAAAGTGTGAAGAGCCTGATGCATGCAAAGAGCATGGTGCCATGGTTACCTGTGGCATTAGATCCCTGAGCAAACTAGCTACAGGAATGATTTTTGTATAAACAGATTTACTCAATTATGTTAGCTGTGTGTCTACAAAATGTGATGCAATTGGATTTCACAGATGCAGGATGCAGTTTGTGTTTGCTCTGCATGTAGAATCTCCAGTAAAGGCTCCTTTGCTCTGCTCTACAGTCACACTGCTTTCATACTGACTTCATGTGTTATCGTCAGCTTTCCAGTGACTGTCAAGAAATGGGTTGACATGGAGCTGGCTGCAATTGTGACTGTGTTCTCAAGTCCTCTCTTGCATTGTTCCTGGCACATTAAAATGTGCAAGAGAAGACCAGTTTCTCTCTCTCCAATGGGGAGTATACATTTATTTTGCATTACATAATAGAGACCAAACAAACCACTGGGATTCTGGAAACCTGAGTATCAGTCCTGCCTCTGAAATTAAAAGCATATCATGATAATGGTTGCGGTTTTTCTGGTCTGACCATGGGCCAAAAGCAGGGCTACCTTCAAAGTTACAGCAAGGCACTGCGGGCTGCTCCAGCTGTGTTCTAATACATTCAAGGATGGAGATTTCACAGCTGCTGGACCAGACTCTGTTCAATGTTTTACTACAATCACTGAAATATCTTTCCATTGGCTAGGTTTGTAAAATGAAGAAAGACTCAAAACCTTGCTCTGCCTCTACTTTCATATCTTCAAAGTGGGAATAATGTTATACTAATCCTTCTTTAAGTAGTCAGAGAGCTTCTAATGAGAATCCTGGTTATAGTTATTATTTTCTATTTCTAAGATTGAAACCTAAAGTCTAAGAAGAGCAACAACTTTAAAAGGAAGCATGCAAAACTAAGAGGTTTTTCTACAAGGAGAACTAAGATGAATTAATCAAATTCCCACATCTGATTGCACTGTCAGTGCTGTGTGCAGCTGTTGCTTGCAGAGGCAAGACATCAGTTTGGATGTTAGGGATTTTGCACCAGTGACATGATCTTAGAAATGAGAATCCCAGAGACTGAATCATTGCCTTTCATGGGATGGAGGTTTCCTTCACTGAACACAGCAGCAATCACTGGGCTAAGAGTTGAGACATGAAAGAGTACTAAGAATGTTTGATAACCCAGTAACACAGTAAATTTTCTAGAACTCCAGGAAGGGTGAAGATCCCACTGTGAAGCAAGTATTTACTCATCTTAGATGCAGAATGATATAAAGCAAGACTGAAAGCTACTCAGAGAATCATAGAATGCCAGGTTGGCAGGGACCTCAAGGATCATCTAGACCAACCTTTCTAGGTAAAAAATACAGCTTAAATGAGGTGGTCCAGCACCCTGTCAAGCTGAGGCTTAAATCTGTACAATGCAGGGGAATACACCACTTCCCTTGAGAGATGATTCAAATGTCTAAATGTTCTCATGGTGAAAAATTTTCTTCCGGAGTCTAATTGGAATCTCTCCAGAAGTAACTTGTACACATTATCCCTTGTCTTTCCATGTGACTCTTTCTAAATATGGAGTCTCCATCTTCCTGATAGCCACCCTTTATGCACTGGTACATGGTAATAAGGTATTCTCTAAGCCCTCTTTTCTCAAGGCTGAATAAACCCAGTTCTCTCAGCCTTCCCACATACGGCAGGTCCTCCTGCCCTCTGACCATCCCTGTGGCCATTCTCTGGACCCTTTCCAGCCTGCCTGCATCTTTTGTGTATAGCAAGGACCAAAACTGAACACAGCACTCCAGGCATGGCCTGACAAGCTCTGAGTGCAGTGGAAATTCACGGTTATGTGAGCATTAAGAAGCACCATAAATAATTGATTTAAGGCATGAATTTAGCAGAGCTGCATGACTTCCAACACCAGGCCAAAGTGCTAAGGCCTGACTCTTGCTCTCAGCAAAGGTTTCTACAGGACATAGGGCAAGCTGTGCCCTTGGAAAATACTGTCCTGAACAGGAAAAATTCATCTACTGAATGCTCATGTTAAAACTAGGCAGCACACACACCTGGGAATATCCAAGGGTTCAGTTCCCTGGTGTCCATAAGAAATGTGGGGCACAAAATTACCTTGGGGATAGCAGAAGCTGTATGGCAGGTTTATTCAGTCTGTACCACATGCAAATTGATTATATATCACACCCAAGAAGCAGCACTACTGTGAGTGCTTATCAACAGCTACTGTTAGTTAGTACTATAGCAATGTGGATTTTATATTATAAAATAAATTACTAAATTGTCCATAACCCCTCCTTCATGCCAATATAGCACTACAAATTAAAGGTGCTACACCCATCAACAGCTTGTCTCCAGTAGAATCAAGTGGATGATTCCTCCTAGACTCTGACATGATGACAAAAATCTCATTGGGTAAAAGCCCAAATCTTTCAGTATAATTGCAAGAGTTTTTCTTCTGAGTTTCTGCCTTAGAAAGTAATCTTTTATGGTCTCAGACTAACCCTAGTGGAGGCTAATCCAAATATAGTTGATAAATATAATTTGGTAGGTTTTTATACGTAGTACTCTTTCATATCTCACTTCACATCTCTCTGATCCTTATCCCTTTAAAAACCTTTGATCAATGCTATGAAAGAAAATCTCTGGAATACCCATCTTCTGCTGTGCTATTTTCATCCATTCCCGTGTCAGACAGCCAATGTGAACCACACTTTGTCAAACTTCAGGTGCTGGTCACAAATTTTGGAAACAGGTTATGGTATTCCTCCCCTTGCTGTCAATGCACAGAACTTACAAATACTGTTTCTGAAATTTTCTTTTGGTCTTTTCATCACTGAGCTAAATGTGGTGGTGTAAGAACGAGGATTAGTTGAACATCATGAGTAACAGAGGCTGTGGAATGTGGGTAGACTTCTCACTGTACTCATCTCATCATCTGATAGGAATTATAAGGACGGTAGGAAGGGGAAGGAGTTAATTTGGAGTCCAATATTCTTCCAATACATTATACCTATTTAAACTCAATTTAATATTTGTGGAGTGGATGTCAGGGAAGAACAACAGAACAGAACAGGCCTTATGGAGAGCAGGTGGTCTGACTTGCACTATCTTACACACCATTGAAAAAACAAGGAATTATACAAAGACATGTAGGTCTTAAGCAAAAAATGGTTCATAGCCCATTTGCAATGCTGAGGTGAGACTATGAAACCAAAAGAGACAATTATCCCCTTAGTGCTTTGATCATCCTTTTATAAGCCATTACCGCTGCCTCAAAGAGTAAACAAAGAAGAAGGAGATTAAAGATAGAAAAATAATAAAGGAGGAAAACAGGCAAAACATGAAAGGATAACAATGGCACAAATATTCTACTTTCACCTCCCAGTAACAAATTTTGCTTTTAATCCTTCACTGGCTGAGAAAGGACTATGCAGACCTACAGGAGTGATTATTATATACAATTTGTGACTATATTAAATACATTTTTTAACCAACAATAAGAATTTCAACCAAAATGTTACTGAATGTTCAAATAAAATGAAGAAAACTCAAGTTCTTATAGTGTATGCTTCACCATTTTGTTTTCTGTATGAAAGCAAAAAAAGCTGCCATTAATCCCCCATCTATTTTTCTTTTCCAGTCTTTCTCTACAAACACCAACGCTAATCGCTGCGCTGATGACAGTAAGGGTTTAGTTTTATTCCCATACAGATCCCCTTTGGTATAAAAAATGTTCCTACCTACTAAAACTGCAAGTTTCTTAGTAACTACAATGCTTACTCCAACTGCTACCCCAAAAGATACAACTCCTGACAGTGTTTGAGGCTGTTATTGCAGAAAACTAAGAGTTGAAAGTCAACCCTGCCTGGGTGGTGCATTTTGTCAGCTTTAGGCAGATTTTTCCTGGACATAAGACAAGACTACAAGATTAGCATCTTACACTATGATAAAGTCTTGCATTGCTTCCTAGGAACATTTGTGACCCAGAAAGTTGCATCTCATGTATATTTCCAGATTATGCTTTTTGGCTCAAAATCTTTAGTAATGTACTGAAATTGTACAAAAAGACAGTTATGTTGTCAGCATCACTGTACAATAATAAAAAAGTGTCCAGAAGACATCCATGATGCTATTGCTGATTTTTGCAAGTGTTTGCTTGGCCCTGTGTTGCTTTTCTTTCCTTTCAGAAATTCTCTCCTTTACTGCTTCCCCCAGTCCCAGCAAAAGTGTGCTTAGACTTACTGGTTAGGATATCTGTATAATACCTGTCTGTCACAACAACTGAGATGTCCCATCATTTGGGTTAAATCTTAAAAAATAGAAAGCTGCCTCAAATATGAAAGGGTATAGCCTTTGGTGTGGGTAACACAGGCACAGGGGAGGAAATCCACTCTGATGAGTGTTTCCAACAACCAAAATACATGGTGGCAGCAGGCAGAACAAGCATTTTGATTTTCCAGTGTACAGCACAGACAGGAGTGTCTGGAGCATGAGGTGGGGGATGTGTCTATCTTGCAAGTGCAAAATCAGGGTCCTGAATTTTCAGCAGGTGTTAGCCCCACAACTGATTTTCGAAGCAAACTATGATGCGAAAAGCTGACAAACTCTTGCCATCTTTCTGGCAAGTCAGAAACATGCAAGAAAAGGGACTGTTAAGTGTGCTGAAAAAATTGTGCCTGTTGAATATCTTCCCTCTGATGGAGGAGGCAGCCCATCACTGGAATTAGCTCTGTGACAATAATGACTTTGGATGTCCCAAACAAGATAAAAATATTTATTCACCTAGTTTTTAGCATGCATCTTCTTCTGATTTTAGTAAGTGACGTACCAGTTAACATGGACACTTACAAAGATGTGCATAAGGAGATGCATTTAGAAAATTAAATACAACATTCCACCTTCTAAAAGAGAGAAGAGACTGTGTGTATGTAGAAATTCACCTCCATTTAGGTCCATCTAGACAGAGGAAGGAAGAGCTACATATATTGCTTTATCTTTCATTCAGTATGTGAAGCAGTTCAGGCAAATTTTTAAGTATCTTTCATTTAAAACAAATATACCCTATACTAATAACAGTGTCTGGGAAAATAGCCATTTTATCAACTCAGTTAAAGATGTTGTTCTTTACTAATCATAAGAGCACTCATAACAGGATTTGACATATCAATACTCAAGATAATCTCTTGGCAAAATACCAGAAGGTAGGTATAGGAACCCAGACCATAAATTTGGCTGAGATGTTAAGATTTAAGTCTCTCATAATTAGCTGTACTTGCAATTAACAGCAGGTTTCTCAGTCAGTGTCTGCTTCTAGGACTGATAAGGCTCGATGTTTATAGTTAAGCTAAACTGTGACAGAGTATAACTAAATATACTTTATCAAACTAGCAATTGTATCATACCTTTTCACCTCTGCTTATTTTAGGTATTTCTAATGTACTCACATAATTGGATCTCAGTGCTAGACAGTAACTATATATAAAATTGAGTGTGAAGAACAATGTTTTTGTAATCCCTTCAAATGCATGTATTTAGTTTTAACACTTTCTGCTGGGGTTTTTTTGGGCGTTTATCCACCATACTTTTTCTCCCAGTGCCTTTTATATCCTTTTATAACCAGTGGCTTTTCATGGTTGCAGATGGAGACTTAATAGAATACATAAAGACATCAGATGATTACTTTTGAAATCTAGAATGATTTTTCCAGGTCATATTTTTCTCTAGAAATTAGACACCTATTCCCATCTCTGCTAAGATTCAGAAGAAGTTTCCCATTCCCCATCACACTTCAATTAGAGTAACTAGAGTAGGAAAGCTCTGCAAGCTGCAAACAACACCGCAACATAAAAAAAAAAACCCAATAAAAAAAATTGCAATGCATTTAAAGTTACTGCTGCTTACCACCAATTGCATAATGCATCATCTAGACATTGCACAATAAAGAAAACAGCAATATAAATACTTAAAGACTTTAATATAGTTTAAGAAAGAAAAAATTTTAAAAATGATGTGAGACAACAAAAACACAGAGATAACATCAGCCAACTAGGTATTGCTTTGAAGGCACTGTGGAGACTTCAAAACATTGCACAGCATATAGTTAACATGGCAGGGCACAGGGAATAGGCATAATTTAAAGATAATTTTTCTCACTTATTTTACCACAACAAAACAACAGCTTCTAGTTGACCAAGCTGTGCCTAAATGGGAACACCTATATGAACTACAAACACATTTATCATACAAGAACAATGAATAAATGAGAGAAGAAAAAATTTTTTAGGCTGATAAAAATCAAGAGTTTGAATTCAGATGCTTATTTACAAAGTAACTTCATAGTTCAGAAGAACTTGGATAAATGATGCTGCCTTTAATCCTTATGTCTCTTCTCCCCAAGAGTAACACTTCAGCACTGTCTTTTATGGTTGTGGGAAGAAGTCGTTTCATCCTTGTTCCCACTATTACACAGATGTGATGAAGAAAGTTGCAGTAATGGAAAAATTAAGAAGAGTATCTGGATTTCCATTTAAGAGAACAAATGTCAGGGATATACACACCATCGTGGATCTGCTAATGGACACTTAGGTGGAAATGGAGGGCAGGATGACCACTGGAAAGAAATTTGATGCAATGGAAATGTGCAGTTATGTTGATGTCTACAGTAAATGGCATAGAGAAGTGAAGTGAACTAATCAAAAAAGCAGGTGTGGGTTGTATAAACAACATATATATCAAACCAAAACTGATTCTCACATGAAAATATAGTCAGGAAGTTTTGACTCCAAGATTCCATATGGCTGATATCCAAATGGGAATATCTATTCACTGCTTCACTTGAAGAGATTTGACAAAGCCAGCTTCATTCTGTGGTCTGAAGAGCAACAGAGCCCATGGGGAAAAAAAAATATTTCTCTTTTCATGTCATAATATTTCTCAGATGGTGAAGATGTGAAAAAGAAGATTTAGATTTCAGTTTGCATGCTGTTAGTTGTTCTATAGCAGAGCCGAAACACAGGTATACGAAGTTCATTTTCACAGCCAGATAATCTGAAACATGGAGCAGCTAAGTGCTAAATCACAAGGCAAATCACTTGCACAAGAATGGAAAAGAACACAGACAATCTGCCCATTTTTTATTATTATAGGAAAGTTAATTGAGAAAAATCATTGCAACTAAAATTTTCACTGTAATAAGCCAGGAAAGCCTGAGTTTTTCTGTGTTTAATTTTCTATTAATTCCCCTCTGCCCCTAAGTCCATTTTTCATAACATTTTGGGCTTCTCAGTATATTTTCACTGGGGGAAAAAACCCCAACAGTTATTTGATGGTGTCTAAGCCTCAAGATCCTGTCCGTGCACATGCACAATGAGAGATATATTGAATAATAACTAAGAAATGTTTCAGTGCTGGGTACTTAGCAAAACTGATTGAAATTCAGATCTGCTGCGCAGTAGTAAATTTTTGATAATCCAGTATTTATTTTCATCCCAAACCAAGAAGAAAAATTGAAATATTCATAGATTCTGTAGAACAAAATGCACTTAACATTTTGCCATAAAGAGAATTAACTTTTCAAAGTAAATTATGTGTTATTTTTCCTTTCTTGGATACATCTTCTCCTGGAAGTTAGTGTGGGGACTTTTAGCTCTTGTTTTCCCCCATGAAATATTATACCCATTAGTTGTTGGTTTTTTACATCTACTGATTCCTCTATTTGTATCAAAAGAAAAAAAGAAAACAATCAGCAGCAGTTACTTATACCCAGAGCTTTCCCCAGCAGCATATTGCTGCTTTTTTTAATTGAAGATGTAGGTATCACATGGAATTTCAAGATGAAAACAAGGAGATTTTCATCCCAAAGTACCCAAATGGCCATTAACCATTAAAGTCAAGACCACCTCAAGTCCTCAGATTTAAGTTATTACACTAGAGACTAAATCTTTCTTCTCTCTCACCACACTACTGCTGCTTAGTGTAGGTTCTCTAGTTTTCTCCAGATAATAAAACTGAAGCAAACATAATTTTTGACCCAAAGCAAATTAGGAGCAAATGGAAGTCTCATGTGATTCATAGAATGGGAAAAGACTTTTCCCTTTCTTCTCCTCTCCTCTCCTCTCCTCTCCTCTCCTCTCCTCTCCTCTCCTCTCCTCTCCTCTCCTCTCCTCTCCTCTCCTCTCCTCTCCTCTCCTCTCCTCTCCTCTCCTCTCCTCTCCTCTCCTCTCCTCTCCTCTCCTCTCCTCTCCTCTCCTCTCCTCTCCTCTCCTCTCCTCTCCTTTTCCTTTTTCTTTTTCTTTTTCTTTTTCTTTTTCTTTTTCTTTTTCTTTTTCTTTTTCTTTTTCTATTTTTAAGCCAAGTCCACCAAGTCCGTTGGGAAAAACTGCAGTCCCCAATGTATTTTAAATGCCTTCACAGTCCTGTATTTCCCCTGATAGCCCATGCTTTCACATTGCCCACCGGAGTTTGCATTGTGCAAAAAGATATAAAATCCTCAGGTAAGTGAAATAACAGGAGTAAAGAAAGAGACAACAAATACTTCATGTGAATCCATGAGCTAAGCAGAAAGTGCAATATAGTAATAAACTGAAACACTTGGTTGAATTTAATACAGTAAAGAAATATCCTGCTTTTGCGATTGGGGTCATACACATTGCACAGGGCAATAACTGCATAGGGTTGGGGCTTGTTGAATTTTTTTTTTTTTTTTTTTTTTAGTTATTATTATTTTGGTCAGGGGGTCCACCATATTATCCCTAGGTCTTCTGGGCACTTTGCTAAGGAGAGGTTAGTGAGATGCCCTCAAGTGGCAGTTAGAAACAAAGCATAATGATTTTTTTACTGGCCATTTTGTCATTTTTGTCATAGCAAAAGTAGTTCACAGAGATTGTGTGACCACCATCAATTTTATAAGCAACTTGTCCCCCTGGCATCATCTGCATTATAATTTGAATATGCATGCTTACATTAATTATAGCCAGTCAATGATTCACAAACCCAAAGTGACTCTTATCTTATGGCTACACCAAGCAAGCCATGTGTGTCAAGATGAAGGCCATGTCCTCACATGCACATCAACAGCCTTTAAACATTGCACATGAATTTGCATGTTTGGAATGCCAGCTTTAATCAGTGAAAATGAGGAAAAGGGATTTAAGGCTTTTCAGAATAATTTTTTTCTGAGGGGATATCAGAGGACTGAGTGTACAATGAGCTTCAGAGCCTACAGGTGCACACCCTTATCCAAGCAGAATTAATCACTATAATTACACTGCTTGGGTCATCAATATAAAGCAGACATTCGTGTGCACTGTAAAGTTCAATTGTGCTAGAGGTTCTCCCTGTCAGAAAAAAAGGAGGTTATCTGTGATAACCACACAGACATAGTGAGTTGTCTTTAAACAAGTTGCCTGTACAAGCAAGATACTATGTATTAGCAAGTTAAAAGCAAAACTGGGGAATGAGAAATTCTAATTAGAGAGGGAAAGCTTTTCTATCACGAGGCTGGTCAAACACAGGCAGAAACCCAGAGAATACTGGGCCACTGAACAAGGTTCTGAGCAATCTGACCAAACTTGAAGCTGACCCCAGTTTAAGCAAAGAATTGGATTACAGCACTTCAGAGACCTTTCAAACTTAAAGGATTCTGTGATCCTAAAAGCCAATATGGCCCAAAAGAGAGAGGCATCTCTGGGAATCTGCAGTATCTAAGAAGCTACCCAAAAATGTGCTCAGACTGTATTTGCTATTCTTTGAGGCTGAACAATGCTCATTTTCTTGTTGGTAGATTGTTTTTAAATTGTTCTGAGTCATAGTAGCACATAACTAAATGTACCTCAGACTCCAGGAAAGTTTTATTGTACCAAGATTTTAGAGTTTTATTTTGTAAGGGCCTTTAGGGAATAGAGGGATTAAGGAAAGGGAAAATGCAACATACTTGTTGCAACATTGTTTAAATTCAAGAATCAGAATTGAATTTATCTGCAGAGTGTTTTCGAACAGAAATCAGATACTATTTTTCTTCTGCACAACAATAACAATCAACAGCAACACCTGGCCCCTGCTCTTCTTAATAAGACTTTCATGCAGTTTTAATGTAAAGTACAGGATTTGAAATTGGAAATAAAACAGAAATCTTAATTTGACACTTGGAACTTAAATAGAGCTGTGCAATTTGAAGTCATTTTAGCTGCAGATTTCTGTATTTTTTATAACACTTTACTCAGCCAGAGACATTTTCTTAGTCATTATCACTCATGTTTTGAGGGAGTCTAAACTTATTTTTCCTTATTTTCCTGTACATTTTTAGAGAAGGTAATGAAATGGAAGGAACTTCAAGGCTTCCTAAAAAGAGCTATGTCCCCACCCACTGCTCCCTGCCATGGAGCAGGATGAATAGAGGTAGACAAACTTTGTCCCAGGTGAGTGACAGACTGACTTGCAGGGTTGCTGCCACCTATGCTTGATCTTTGATATCAGGCACTTGTACCAAGGGAGTCCAACAGCCAGCACAATGCAGGGTGGAGTACTTTAGGTACAGGACTGACATTTTACCTTCTCTAGCATTACCCTCTTTTTATCTCACCAGGTTTAGAAAGGGCATGTGCTGAAAACTCTCAGGGTTTATTTTAAAGCCTCTCCTATTTCTTCTGTCACTGGTGATAGTATATCAATGCCTGAGCCACACACTTAATGTACTTCAAGGTATTGCCTTTCAGTAATAAAAATTCAACAGCAAAAGTCTGAGCATCCAAGACATACTTGTAATTCTGAATGTGAATTCTATCTAAAATCTTTCTCCTATGTTACTTATTTGCAAAGGGCTCCTAGTGAAAGGAGGTTAAGTAGCTTGACAGAGCTTGTCTGTATGCAATATGTGTGAACCAGGCACAAAATAAATAGCTGCAGTACGTATAGCTGAAGGCAAAGAGGAGAGAGAGAAATGGAGAGAAGGAGGAAAGCAAGCAAGCAAGAGGTCTATAGCTGTTTTCCCCACCAGCCTGCTCATAATTTTTCTTTTTCTTTCTAAGGGAAACCTTAGATGTGAGAAGACAGTTTAGTGCCAGCTTGTGCTGGTGACTACTACACAGAGCAGGTGATTAACTTTCAATAATGCCTACATTAAAAGGCAAAAATATTAGTGATACCATTTTACAGACTTCCCTCACCTGCTATTTTTTTAATTACCTTTCCCCAATATGAAAAAAAAAAAACAAAAAACAAAAAAAACCCAACACTTTCTCTTTCTAAAGAGTGACAAGCCATCCCAAACTTATTTTACTGGCTGACTCTCAACTTCCAACTACTCATCTTTTGTCCCAGTCCATTAAGGCACTTCTTGAACAACAGATGCTGGTAGGAAGCAATTGCAGCACTTGATTCAGAATGAAATTACACCAGTTTAAAACCACTGAGGATCATATTCATGACACTGAATTGGGGGGAGGGGAGGAATGAACATCCATAAATTCCACCAAAAAACCCAGTCATTTCTATGAATAAATGACAAAAAAATTAAAATTCCATAGCTGGCAATTGTGGAGAAGCTCCACTGACACCCTGCAGATTTCTTTTCAGCAAGAAGTTTAATTAAGGTAGGTTCCATTTTTCATTTCCACACAGGAAATTCCCTCTGCATCTGTCATACAGAGCGGTGATTTCATTTTTAGGAACAGGAAACCCTGATGAATATCAGAGTTAGGATTGTGTGAAGTATCAATTGTACTTATTTTTTTTTTAAATTTATTTATTTTGTTTAAAATTTGATCACTAATGCAAGGCTAGCCATCATTTTGCCTCTGCATTGCTAAGACAACATAAAAAGTTTATGGAATAAATAAAATGCTGCAAAAAATTTTGCCCTACAGCACTTTCAGCTCCCTTTCTAAATTAGTTCAGCAAAACAGCAATTGGGTCACACTCATTTCAGATTTTCCAACAACAAAAAGGATGATTTTAATAAATTTGGTGAAGAAGCCTAGATTGCTGGTTAACTAACATAGACGGTTAAATAACATAGGGAATGAGGAGAGTTACAAAATGGTAAATTACCATTTAGAAAATTAATCGGGTCCCAGAAGTTAATATTAAGTTTATATTGAATCAAGAACACTAAAATAATTTTAAAAAGTTTTATCAGCATCTCTATGCCACATGGTATCATGAAAATAAAACGTGTAAAGAAGAATCCTATTTCTTCATCTGCTTTAGAGAATGTATGAAAGAAATGAACTTCAGTGCGTAAATGCAGAAAACAGTTGTGGCAATACTTTCAGGCAGTAACTATCAGGGACAAGGTGCTTATTTTTTATTTCCTAGTTGTGTAGGAAAAACTAAAATGTACCAGCGATTTTGTTATTTTTTAAAATAAAACAGGTTAATTCACTTCTCAGCTGGCTCATACCTACCATGGCTATACTGCTCCTGGCACCTGTAAGAGCTTCCTTAGCCCTGTCCTGCCTCAAAGATTCTCAAAAGAGCATGAATTTCAGAAAGCTCAACTCAATTGGAGCCAGAGACACAGAGCCTAACAGGAGCCTGACTCAGTATGAGACTGAACATCTTCCAGAATGGGACCCCCCCAGCAGCAATGTATAGCAGCAATGTATAGCAGCAATATATAGCAGCAACAGGGGCCTGCAAGGAGCAGGGTCCTGGCCAGGACATAGCCCTTCAGGAAGCTCTGCTGAGCCTGCAGAACTGAGGGTCTGGGAGCCCCAACCGCTTCACAAAATTGCTGGTTTTCCCTGGAGAATCTTTACCACAAATGCAGATACTTGAAAAGAAGTTCAGGTGTAATTGCTCATTATTAGCACAATCTACCCAACCATATGTCAAAGGTCTGTATGAACATTGGGATCTGGGGCACTGTGAAGAGTGGTGGGGCTGGGAATGAGGAGAGTTACAAAAAGGGCAGTGGCAGAAAAACACGTTGAGGTTTGAGTTAGGGAAAAGGATATGAAAAACATTAGCTTTTCTATACAATACTTTTGGATTTTCTAACTGTGAGAGTCTGATCCCACTGATTGGAATTTGTCTCTAAAAGGACAGTGTTAAAGTGAATAGCCCTGGCTAAGGTGGCGGAAGATGCTAATGTACCTGGCCTGGCCAGAGCTGAGCAGGGGATGACACCCAGAAAGAGAAGGTAACTAAGAACTAATGGCTGGGTGGAAACTACTGCCGTTTTCTGAGGACCTTCAATGCTGGGATGTCACTCTAGGCACAATTACTCTGGCCAGGGTGGAGGAAGCCACCTTAATTGTACTGATGCTGAGGTACCTGGCTGAGGTGGCTGGAAGGAGATAAGAACTGACACCCTACTGCAGAATCTGCCTCCCTCCAGGCAGCCTGTCTGCAATGGCTCTGATGCCAATGCCCCTGGCTTCTGTGGCAGCTGACTGACAGCTGCCCCTTTGGAACAAAAGGGGCTCAGGGGCATATATGGCTGTCCGTGCTCTGGTTGTTTTTGTTGTCTCCTGACCCACCGCCATCTCGCATCGGACCCTGTCCAGGATCAGCGCCATCTTGAAGAAACTCACTGCACAGCTGCACCCCTGATGGTGACTGTCTCCCTCTCTCTCTCTCATTCTTTCTTCCCACTTTTTTACTCTCTTTTCTCCCCTTTTTTCTCTCTCATATCTTCTTTTTATCTCTCCCTCTTTTGCCTGGCTCTATAATTTTGCTTGTGTCAATTGTCAAATAAAAGTCTGCTTGCACCAGACCCTTCTATGGTTGGACTTTCTTTCTTGGATCCATAAAAAAAAAAAATTTTAATGTTACATTGGACTATAACACTAACATCCAATTTGTGTAAAATTTCTCCAAGCATACTTGTACTACTCTAAGTATGTAGGTCACACCCACAGAATAGGAAAGATTATGAGCTGCAACTGTGACAGAAAACTGGAAAACCATCTATGGCTTTATGCCTTCATACAATGTGGAAAGAATAATCATACATCTGCTTCATACATCTCAAAAAATCTTGTATAAGTAATAGTATGCCATACTAGTGTTTGGGCAAACACTACAAAAAGCAGTCTAATCTATTAATTAAGAGAAAAACAATTTCAAGATCCTCAAAGCCTAGATTTTTTTTCCTATAGTGAACTTAATTATCCTCCTCTGTTTAAAACATTATGCACTTTGTAATACCTATCACACATTATTTTTGCTTCCTGGGTTGTCTTTAGCAGTCTGTATCATTCATGCTGTTCTCCCTACAGCCAAACTAACCACCTCCTGTTTCCTACAGATTTACCTTCTTTACAACTGTAGGCAAGGAGCTGGATTTTTAAAGCATTGCATAATCAACTTCATAAAACATTCCTTTTGTTTGTGGACGATGTCGCGTGTGATCACATTCATAGGGTTTGGGTTGCCTTTTTTTTTTGTCTTGTTTTTGTTTGGTTTGCTTGTGGGTTCGTTTTTTGTTTCATTTGGATCTGGGTTCTTGTTTGTTTGTTTGTTTTTATTTTACTGAGTTACACAGAACCTCTCAGTGGCAGCCATTGCCCTCTCAGCAGATCCAGTAGGTGCGCTCACATAATTGAAAATAAATATTGACTTTAACAACAAGGACAACAGAAACTACTGCATGCTATCAAATAGCCATGTCACTTTCACAGGGGAATGGCTATAAATTCACCAAACTCACCAACAGTCCAGGGCACTTTTACCAGGTTCGCAGACAGAAGTTTCCCTCTGTGGTGTTGAGGGAATCAAATGCAGTCCAGAAGCCAGAGCACCTGGGAAGCGGATGAGGAAGCCTCAGAGCATGAGAACCAAGCTCCATGCCTAAAATATTTGCAGCACAAGTTGCCACAAGTCTTTGGGCAGGTGACAGGTTGTAGTATGGGCTGTGGGTGCCCAGGAGTCAGCCACGCTGCAGGGAGAGGCATGAGCAGCTCCTGCCAGGCCCAGCCGGTTCCGTCCGGTTCCGGCCGGTTCCGGCTGCTGCAGCCTAGGAAGTAGCGCAGCCCCTCAGCCCGGCCTGAACTGCAATAGAAGTGTGGTTTGCATATGGTACAGGGATATTATCATGAGCAGAGTTTACTCACATACAGCAACTTTAGCAGTTTTGTCACGTTTTGAGCTAGGCACATATTTCCTTATTTCCTTGTTTTGTCTTTTAAAAAGAAGGCTCATTGTTTCACAAAACCTTTATAACCTTTTATGACCCGGCTGTCCTTGCTCAATGGAAGATTCAATTTTCTGAAGTACATGAGTATCAAAGAAACATTTACATGTTTATATGCTGTGTTCTACCTCTCCACTGGGGGCACCATTCCCAGCAGCACCAGGGAAGCTCCCAGTAGCTACCAAGAGCTCAGGGCTGAGCCACATTTTGTGTTTTGATTTACATAAATTAAAATATATAAATGGAATGCTTAAACTAAAAAAAAACAAAACAAACCTGAGTAGACTGACACAACGGACTTGGGAGGTAAAGAGCTGTTTCAGTCAAGGCTTTCACCTGAGCCTCTTTCTACTGTTTTTCAGTTCTCATTTTCTTCTCCTCCTCCCCCAGCAAAGTCACTGGTGGGATGTATAGAAGTAAAGTCAAAACATAGGTAAGATAAACTCAACCCAGCCCTTACTAGACATACAACTTATGGTCGTGTGGCTAATCTTACAAACAAACTTGCAAAAGCCTAAAAAATCCCATCACAGATGGTTTACTATTTAACTGCTCAAAACACAGGTGGTGAGAGACTTTGTTTGAAGCCCAAGTGAAAAATGGGAGTTTCTCCTTCAAATGATACATATAGTAGTGGAGATAAGATACAATTACTTTTTTGTTTGGTTGGGTTTTATTTCCCCCTTCCCCATTCTGCATTGTCAAATAATGCCTTCAAGCCAAAACCCAGGCATTTTTGAATAAATAAATAAATAAAAAAAGGTATGTATGCGATTCTCCAAGATGCAACTTCTTTGTTTTGGCTAGCCTTATGACAGGGGGGCCTCTTGTCTATTAACAATATTTATAAAAAGGTTTCAATAAGGTTTGCTGCAACCATTAAAATCAAGCCAGCTATATCGGGTAAAATTCCATGCGACTAGAAAGAATTGTGGGGGTCTTCTGGTGGCTAAGAAAACTGAAAATGCTCATGTTAATATGAAAGGAAAACCTTTATGCTTTATCTGGTGAGCCCTAAAAAAAGCCATGGATTTCCAACTGGTATTGTTTTTTAGGGAAAGCACACTTCCCAGGCATTTGACAACAAAACATAGCTAGCTAATAGGTTTGGAGAGACAAGACAGCTTATCAGGTTTTGTCATTCCCACAGAAGTGGGGACCATGGGCCCACTTACCTTGAATTCTATCTTTTCCTAAACAAGGCAAAACTACTGAAGACAGAGGATAGGAAGTAGCAAAGCCTGAATTTCATAACCTACAAAGCCACCTATGTAAGGAATTTGGGCAATTTAAAACATCAGAAAACACTCGGACCCCTTGCTACCATATCTACAACCTCTCTTGGCTATGTGCTACACAAGTCCTTCTGATAAGACGGTCATATCTTCAGTGGTATCAGGATATAATTTAAAATGTGTGGGTTTTATCCCTTCTGATACATTATACATACAATTCAGTTATCTCCTTATGCAGAAGCAAGTCAAGCACAATAGTTTCGATATGAACACTCATTAGGAAACAGCCTGTCTGGCCTCAACCAAAGCAGACAATTTCTTTCTTCCTTTAATAACTTTCAAAAATGACCTTATATAAAAGAAATATTATTGTTGTAATGATAAAAAATGAGGGGAAATTGCAATAAATGATATAGTATCTTTTCTGAGCACATCAAGGGCTTTCAAGCTTCAAAATGTGAAGAAGGGTCTTTTTAGCCTCTGTAAGCTGGGATTTATAAGGTATTTAAATAAAAAAAAAAATAATAAAAAAGAAAATATCATCTGTCACTGCCATAACAGCAAGAAGATAAATTTATTTATAAAAGTAGCAAATAGAAATGCTGAAAGAAATAATCAATGGATAAATATTTTTTGATGAATAATATTCATAAACCGAGTGGGGAAAAGAAGAAAACCTGTGCTTTGAGAAAAAAATATAACAATTGAAATTATATATTTCAAATGCCTAGTGAAATATAATTTCTAAGTTTTCTGGGATGAATTCAGAAATATTTTCTTCCTCTCTTCTATTTGGATGGGCACAGCAGGGATGCTGCAGAAAGTGGGTCAGTACTCTAAACTTAAAAATCAAACCTGAGACAAATGCAGCAATAGTGAGGTATCTATCTCCTGTAGGTCCATTTTCTCAACTTTCACCCAGTTACCTAAACTGTCACATAGAAGGGACATTCCCCTTCTTTTTCTCTAAGCCATCTTTCTAATAGATAGCCAGGATGGACCTGGGAAGTGTGGGTAGTACATTGTCTTAAGCTCAGAACAAAACAGCTTCTTTTGAACGTTCACCAAAGTTGAATGGTTCAGAGAATTTTATTCAGCTTTCTGAATGCAATCAAGAGCCTCTGATTATAATTCTTTTTTTTTTTTTTCAGGTTTGAAAAGTGATTCTGGGCTGTCTGATTAAGTTTAATTTTTTATTTTTGCTACAAATTATTGTATTATTGTAAAGGAGAAATAAGGAAAAAGCTTGATTGTTTAAAAAACTATTTATTTTTCTTTAAATAGGAGGTTGGTAATTTTCACTTTCTACACTCCAACCTCCCCTTCTAAACACTGTTAGTCTAAAAATATCTGATCAAAGGTAGGTGTTCTCAGTTTTTCAGCAGGTGGAAAACTTTTCTTGCTTTAAATCCATTCACTGAAGGAAGGACTGAAGTAATTTTGTTAAATGTTTCCAAGAATATTCCATCTAGTTGAAGTCAAATAGGAGAGATTTCAGCCCTAACAATGAACACTGAATGCAAAAATCACATATTAATAATTAATGAATTTTAATAAGTTCTGCCCTGACATAAAGGCACCTGCATGTGCCAGGCACTCAAGCAGCTTCTTTTCTGCCAGTGAACCCTACTGTGGCACAGAAAATAGCTGATGTCAATGTGATCAAAGGGATCAGCTAAAATACTCTATGAATTTTTGGCTTAAATACTTTTTCTGAGGAGGCAGCGTATAATTGTTAAACAGGATTTAATCTGAATTTGCAGTGAGCATTTATATGTCGCTTGTCACTACAAATATCATTAAAAGAAATGCAGTAGTACTCTGTCATCAATTTTGAGGGAATGTAAATGCCTTGCAGGTAAAATCCTTTCAGAACAAACCCAAGGTAGGGCACTAAAGAAGTCTGGCTAAACACTCAAGCTCATGACATCATCAAAACATGTAGCAGCTACATGATGAATAGCAGCACGGTACTCCTTGATAAGCCTACAAAGTCCTTATTCTGACAAGTTATTTGTTCCATGAAAGCTGCCAAAACCAAACAGTGTCACTGGGGAAGATTTCTAAGATTTGGCCACAAGTCAGCAAGGATTTTGACTGTCTTGTTCTGCTGCTTAACACAAAACAGAATAGAAAGATAGCAAGCATTGAAGTCTCTGCTTTTCTGCCTTTACAAATAAGCTCCTGTGTGTGCTATAGACTTCCTATAGTACTGGAGATCTTACAGTTCCCATAGTCATCATTAAGAGGCAAAAAAATACAATGAAGGCAGAGAAATGCCAGCACAGCAGCAGACACCACTCCATCACTACCTGCACTGCTTTGCAGAAGTGGCAGTTACCTCCTTCAACTCCATCCTAACAGGCTGCGACAAGGCTGGCTAATATGCATAGGATGGAAACATTTTAAAGACACTTTGAATCATGCCTATTATTGAGATAAATTTTTCTAAGGTAGTTTTATTAATTACTAATCTAGACAACCTGACGGTAGTTTAACATGAGTGTGCAAAAGGCAAGGCAAATGAAAGGAAACTAAAAACCCAATCCTGGAAACATGAACTTTGTATTCAGTTTGTTCTTCAGCATTCCTATTTAAAATCAGACTGTGTCTTGGTATTAACAGCCAGAGTGAAAAAGCTTCAAGCAGGACTGAGTGGAAGAGCCAAGATTAGCAATGACTACAAGAGAACAAGGCTTTGGTGCACTTTTCTGAAGAAGTCCTTAAGAAAATTTCCATCACGAGTACCAAGTACTTCTCTCTAAGGAAGATAAATAGAAGATAAAAAGGTACATAAGTAAAAACAAATAAGCACTCACCAGGTTCCTCCTTCAGCAGGGAAACCTTTTCTATTTCTTTGCTCCCCCTTTTGAGTACTGAATGAAATCATGACTGAACCTTCCTCAGAGTCCAAGGATGCAGAGGTTCAGTGCCACCTGCAACCAAACTGTTCTGTGTTTTCCCAGCTAAGAAAGGTTCAAAGAATTTAAAAATAAATAATAAAACACCTGTTATCTCATCAATAAATACTAAGGCTTTTCTGTCAGTAAAAAGTGTTTTTACTATCAACAGCAAATCATTGAGATGGCTGCATTCAGCACCAGCAGAGATCGAAACTGGCAACAGCAGGGTTTTACAGGACCTTCTTAAAGAAGATTGACACTGGAGACCAGAGTTACTAAACCTACACATTTTGTTTCATTTGTGTCAAGACTCCTTTTCAGCATGTGATCACTCAGATATTTCTGTCCTCTGATAATGTGTACAGAAAGGAGTAACCTTCACTCTCCCATACTGCCCTGGTCTCATATACTACACTAGGGTTTAACATGTGTACAAGATAAGTTGCTATTTGTAGGCAATATTTTGCCTTGTCTGCCCTTTAATCTGCCTTCTCTCTTTCCTCACACATGCCCTTGCTTATCCTCAATGTTTTATAAAAATCAACCCAAACCGAAGTGCTCGTCACTGTATTTGAACCACAGGGAAAGGGGAGCTCATCCTGGAAGCAGTGAGACTCCAGGCTTGAGGGGTACTGGTAAGTGCTGCTGTCAGCAGTTCTGTACACAGGGGTATAAAATTATTTTTTCTCCAATACAAAGCCCTAGATATGCAGTTCTAGAGATGAATCTCACTTCAAGAGGAGTTTTACTTAATTAAAGCCTGTAGTATTAGCTTTAAGTGAGGAGATCAGAAAGAGGTCCCCAAGCAATTCTACAAAACAGTCATCCTTACAGCCGCTTCTCTAGTAAAAACCAGGACTCTATTTTATATTATTTTATTCTCAAGAGAGATTTTCTAACTAGGTTTTCAAAAGGAATTCAGCTTTTGCAATTCACAACCCCAGACTAAGAAATATAGCCCATAGGCCAAAGTCACAATTACCTTCTGGTTTCACAGAAATCTCCTTCCCTAACAGAAAAGTTGGTCTGCTTTTTTCCTTGACACTAAGTGAAAAAAATCTATGCCTCTTCACTTCTTGTACCCTTCCCTGCAACTTCTATTCAAACAAGGTTTGTTATACCCTTTGCTATGGTACTTTCACAGCATTTATTAACACCTACTTCTGAGTGAATCTCTTGAAATGTTTGGCAAAGGCAATATGCAGGAAACTTTCAAGAGTTTCTTTCATGTACTAATGGCATCTGTCTTGGAAGCTCTGAAGTAAAAAACAAAGGCAACTGTATTTTTTTTGACTACACAAAAAACTTGTATGCTTCATTTTGATATCCCTAATTGCATCAAGTTTAATAACTGAAGCCTGTATACTTTCTTGGTGCCTGTCTCCTAATTTGCCTAACACTTCATTTTTCTGCAACTTAATAATGGTATTTACTAAAAAATAAAAAAAAAAACAAACCCCAAACAATTGTGAACAGGTTATTTGTATATTGTTTTGTGAAAGTAATAGATCCAAAAATACTATGAGGAAATATTTGTTAAAACTATTTTTTAAGTTTATTCCATCCCTCCCATCCGACAGGTAGTAGGGGAATTAATCTTGCGTGACTACTCATGACTGCAACTCAAAATGTGTTTTATATCAATAGACCAATATTTAAGTGTGTTCTTTGCCATTGAAATGCCTGCTGGAATATTTATTAAAACAGTCGCAAATGTAGAAGTGGAGGACATGAAGAAGCATAAAATAGAGCTGTTTGAAAGATCTACAGAAAGGTTTTGTTTTGCTTGTGTGTACAAACTATGCCATAGAGAGTTTCTTCCCTTCTGGAATATGGTTCTACGTAATAAACATTTTCTGTAGTTAACATGAGCTGATGCTATGATTACATTTTAACATTTAAAAAGTTACCTCAGGTACAATTCAGGTAGTCTTCATCAGAGATATAGACATGGAAAAAGCTTTTTCAAAATGCTTTAGTAAAAGTTGCTACAAATAGTGCTGGGAAAAAAAAAATCAGACATTCTCCCCTGGATTTTTTTCTCTGCCATTCCATTCAGTGGCATTTCCAGTTTTCTGCAGTGATCAAATGAAGTCCTTCAGCATCTTTACAGACTAATATTCTGCCCTTAATTCAGTCTGCTATATGTGGATTTTTACCTCATTCTCTGCAACAGACTTAAAACAAGTTTATTCCCTTTCTGCAGTCCTATTCTGCATTTTTTTGCTGAATTCTACACTCATGCACTTAGTTGAAGCACTCATAGAGATGTAAATCACAAATATTCAAAATATTGCACTGTATGTGGCACTGATCAATGTTTCTCTTAACATGTACTTTAACTGTTACCTAACTTGTTGCACATTGATGCAAAACTTCCATTTGTCCCTTTGCTGCAAGAGATCAAATCCAGCAACGTGTACTTTGCAAGCTTGCATGCTGGAGCTGACATGCAGAACATGAAAGGAATTAGGTGAAAAATTTTTGTTCTACTTAAATTTAAAACTCCTCAGGGCCAGAAAAATAAATAATTTTTTGAAATCACCTTTTTCTTATAAACCAGAACATACATTTCTTGCAATTTAGAAATACGTAACTTGACTATGCACTGGGGAGATGCAAGGGACGTGTGAAGTGTAGAACATCTTTATGTCCTGTGCTTATGTGGTATATTTTGGCAAATAAACACAGACATCTTTACCTGGGTCCCTAAAACACTAACATGCTAAATATTAAAATAAGGAATCAAATGACTCCAAAATCCACCGGTGCATTTCAAGAATATGTTTAAGAGCTACAGCTAAAGTAGCAAAAAATAGATGAATACTATAAAGAGTCTTGACTCACTCCTGAAACTTATATTTTCAAAGCATCAGAGATATTAGCTGATGGCATTGTGCTAAGGGATAAGTACGAACACCCATAAGATAGGGCTGAAAATTGGTCTACACATATCACGAGCAAATTCCATTTCTACATGAAAAGCAACTTTATCTGCTATTTTATAAATACCATGTGAAAAAATGCATCAACGGCACACGGCAATGATGGTTTAAACCCACAAAGCAAGTAAGTAGCCATTTTCAGAGGAAACTAAAGGGAAAGAAAGATAATTTGTTGGAGCAACTTCATAAAAAAAAATGCTTTATATCTGCAGTACTGCTTTTGTAAGGGATCAGCAACAATTTTATTAAGGCACATCCTGATCTGTGTGCACTGAAAACATCACTGTCTTATTAGTCACTTTTCCACAAGAGGAAGATTCTGGAGGAGCATCCAAAGTCAAGCACATGCATCCTGGCAAAGAGCTTGGCCAGAGTACTTTGCCGAAGATTTTCTTCTGCTACAGCAGATGCTTGACACTAGCAACTGAGTCCTTTTCTCTGATAACATCCCCAGGAGAACTCAGGGGAGTCTTTGTCAACAAGTATGGTCTCTTAAAACTGATGACAACAAATCCTCCTGGTTCTTAAAGCCACTGCGATGTCAAAGTCTGAGGTCAAGTTCTAAGGAGTATTTGGTGCTTGGGTTCAGCAAGAAAGTAATTTCTTCTCTGTGCTAATGATGAAGAAAGAAAGAAACGTGCTTACCCACAGATCTAATCAATCACCTGCAGAAATCAGCTTCAAGCTCTTTTAAGTGTTAAAACTAAGTGCTGTGTCTTTGCGTTCTATGTATAACCTCTCAACACCTATAAAAACCCAAGTGTGAGGAAGCAAATTGCATTTCAGATGGTATTTTTGGCCACAATATCATCACTTTAGACTTCTCACCATAAGGAAAATTTATGCACTGCTGTCAAGGCAAGCTCACTGCTGTCATCAGAATTGTGACAAGGGGTGTGCTCTCCTTTTTGCTGTGTAAATGGTAACTTGCTTTGCCAATTCTAAGCTTGGAGCTACAGCAGACCGACTGCTAGTCCATAATAACAGGAACCAGGGAACACTGCAGTGCTCACCCATCAAACACCAAGCAATTACCCAAGCGACTGTATTTAACCAACTCCCCTTCATCCCCAGAGCAGGGGCAGAGGGGCTGGAGGAGGGGAATAGGTCAAAAACTCAGTTTTGCATGAGCAGCGACCAACCTGTCTTCTAGCCCTGTAGTTCTGGAAAATTGTGGTGTGTGCCCATGGTGTCCTCCAGATCATTTATCACTTCACATCTTACAGAAAGAGAAATGCTAAATAAAACATCATCTAAAGCATTCTGGGATATAATTTCCAACATAATTTTTTACATCATCAGTTTATGTAACAGCATGTTACACTGAGATTTTGAAAACATCTACTTTTCCTTTTTTGAGCAGACTCAATTCATTCATTAGCAGTGCACCAAAACCAAAATAACCGAGAGAAGCCTCCTGCCTCTTCCCAGTGTCATATGACCCTTTCCTACAGACATATAGGTAGTTCAGAAACATGTGAAGAAGGGATGCAAGAAGAATTGTTCTCCTAGTGAATAAAGCAATAGGTTGTGCAGATATAACCAGAAGTGGTGGGCACTTTAGCGCCAGCCATTTCTGATAAGACAGATAGTGGGAGTACTAGATTAGAGCCCATGCTCTATCACTACTAAAGAAAAAGCCTACTGTGCTACAGGAAATGTTGAGATATGCTTACACAGCTAGGAGTAATTATGCACATATTCTGCTAAGTGGACTAAAACATTCTTGTAATTTCTCATGTACAACTATCTGGTATTTGCTGTGGTAAAATAATGAATAATACTCACTAAGACAAGGGAATGGTACCCATCCACAGCACCTTCCCTACTGTTCCCTTTTTCCCTCCCCATATGCCTCTGTATTTCTGAAATTCTGTTTGCCTTTGCTTTAATATGCAGAGGGAAAAATAAATATTTGTACTATATCAAATGGTTTGCAGGGGGAAAGGGAGGACTAGCCCCAAGGAGCATTGCAGTGAGCCTGTTTAAAATGCTCTGGCTTCCAGAGCTGTTATGTTCTGCAGAAGCACATCTATTACTTAGATGTCTGTGTAGGAATACCCTGTTAAAGCACACCAGGTGAAGCTTAGCTCTCAGTTAAATCGTGATTTCCAAGCAAGCCAAAAAAGGGACAGGTGAGTATAAGTAAGGCTACAGTTCAGTTCTTTCCATATAAAGCAGGATGAAGAGCTGAAGTTAGGTACTGAAAAAGAATATTTCCAAGCATTTGGAAAGTTAGGAAAGAGAAGTGAGTGTGCATTGCCAAAACCAGACAAATATACACTGAGAGTACCATCCTTATGTATATAGTGCTAGAATGTTTAGTGGCATTATGAGTATCTGCATCATCCAGTTTTTCCCTGACATAATTTGGTTCAGAAGCAGGGTTTTTTCAGACATTTTTTGTATTAAACTACATATTGATAAGAATAGTCCTTGTAAAATCTGAACTCATTCTTCATTTGGAGCTACAGAGTTCAAGCCATCTTTATAAAATTAACAGGTAAAAATCATTATCATACACAAACCATTTTAACACACTAAAAAACCTCAGTGCTTTCATGTCAAGATATCTGAACTATGTATATGCTGCAGGGATTTAAACCTAAGTGATTTATTAATGATAAACCCTGGGGGAGTCACGAGTGGGGGAGCAGCATGATTGTTTAACAGGCCTGTATCTATCAAGGTTTCTTTTTAAATATCCAAATATACCAATGCACTTCTGAAAGTGAACACTTTTTTTTTTTTTTTTTTTTTAAATAGAAAGGACAAGCTATCATTTTCACAAAAGCCCCTGCTGACACTCTGAGTATCCTTTCTTTGACAATACATTGCCTGTTTTACCCACATCATGAATTAGACTAAAGTATCCAGGCTTGAAAAACAGAAAAAAAAAGACATAGGGTAAAGATGTTTAAAAAGCACCATCAACAAATTGCAATCCGGATTCCTGCAGAACAATAACTGTTCAGCCATGGCTGATATTCTAAGCAGATTAATTTACTTTAAAGGCAGTCAGCTTTCCACATGCCTTTGGATAAAATAAAACAACTACTTATCCATTACCAATACTGCTGGCACAAACATTTAGAGTTTTTCCTCATTTGATATCACTGCTATCTATATTCTAAAGCAAATATTCTATCACCTACCATTAATTTGGTTAATATGATCTCAGGAAATCAGACTGCCCACAAATAGTCAGTGCTACCCTGCTGATCCCTGAATTAGGGAAGTGACTGACTGATCTATCAAAAACAGGTATCAGCTTCATTAACATAAGTGTTCAACAATGCCACCTGAAATTCTGTAACAGCTTCCAGTGTCATTTCTAAACTATTATATATGAAAAGGTTTATATTTATTATTCTATTCCAGCTTGGGTCTGCAGACTTAATACTGTTGCATTGCAACACATAAAAAAGCATTTTATGTTTAACCTCAAGTGCTTTGATGTCTCCCTTAAAAATTTCTGGAGTTCTGAGAAAAAATTCTAACTCCTGGGACACTTGAGTAGTTAACAACTCCTTTACAGTAAACTCTGAAACTACTGCCACATGCTGACCACTTAACCTCTCACTTCTTCTTAGCAGAGGACAGTCTGGCCTATTATCTCCAGGAACTTAAATGAAGGCCCAAGGTCTGACTGGAGAGAGAGTTTAGGCTCAGCAGGCTCTAGGGGAAAGAGACAGAAAGCTTCAGCTGAACCACTGCCCTGTATATGCTCTATGAGATCAGTAGCAAACCAGAACACCAGTGCCTGAGAAAAACATGGCAATTATGTCTGCCCACAACTTAAATGTTTGTTCTAAACCCAATAATTTATCCTAGAATGCAATAGGAAAACCTGGAAAAATTGGTGGGAGTATAGGCCACAAATCACACTCAAATTAGCATGAAGAAGATATCCCCCAAACCCAAAAGGGTTACATCATGAAATTAGATTTTTTAGGAATTGTACTTTGAACACAGACCCTGATCGTGTATGACGCTGCTTGGGAGGAGACCAGGAGACCAGCAAAACCACTCTTATTGCACAATATGCACAAAAAAAAAAAAGACAGATGTATTTCACAATATGAGGTGAAAGATGGTAGACTACTGTTGAGTGTAGAGAATTGCTATACTTCTCAGTCTAGGCTAAGGAGTGGTCACCTCTTACGGCAGAGGAAGGCAGACACACAACAAGCCATGATGGAGAAAGCTACTTTCCACAAGACCCCTTCTCTTCTCAGTTTAACAAGTGATGACACCTGAGGTTTCCCTCCTCAAATATCTTGCTTTCTCCCTCCTCTTCTTTTGTCTTCCCATACTACCTTGCTAAAAAACAAGAAGAAATCAAGAAGCTAGGAAAAGCTTTCTACAGACCCACTAGGGTGCCCCATCTGAAAGAGCTGTAACTGTGCCATGGAGAGGAAGGAGTTGACCCTGCTGAAGATAATTGGTTTCTTCTGGGCTTGGGGGTAGAAAACTGATTGCTTCCCCAAAGTAGAGTTGTTACAGCTACCACGTGTAAGTAATCTACTGGCCCTCAGAAAGGACTTCTGCCTTATGCAGCTCAGGGATCTGCTGATCTTGCTTACCATCTCAGTCCATCTCATTCTGGACTGATGTAGAATTTGTACATTTTGTAAAAGTTCAGTCATCTTGAAGCTGCAGCATAATGTTTCGTGAGTGATTGAAAGGCTTCTGACCTGAAAAACCTGGATTCACTATCTTGGTCTTAATGAGCCAGGAAAAGAATTTAAATCTGTCTTTACCTGGGGCTAGGCTTCAGTGTTTGATGCACTCAGATTATTTTTTATGCCTCAGTAACTATTCTGGTTCCACCCTAGAGGAAGGTGAACACACAGCTTTCAGCTCCTGTTTGGGGTGCACCTATGATAAGCATCCCCATGTAGATTGGCACTGTGATAAACAATGGTGAAAGTTTCTAGGTCATTACATCACTATGTTATTAGGCCATATGTAATGATGCATTCTCTCCTGGTAACTGGGAGATATTTCAATATTTCTGTGTTGAGATCACATTTGTAATATAATGGAAGAAAAATTGTAATGCCCTGGGTATTTAAATACAATCTGAAAAGAAAGAAAGAACAAAAGAAAAAAGAACAAATAAACCAAAATTAAGGAGGAAATACCAAATAAATTTTTTCACAAACAGAATCTCTCATCTTTTAAAAAATAGCACAAGTAATTCCAGATTATGACAGAGCTATACCTTTTATCCCACCTGGTTACTGGACCTGAAGCACTGATATAGCTGTAGAATTGGTCAATGAAACCATGTAGCATATTTCAATAAGGAATAGAACATGGGTTTTAGTGATTTTGGCACTGAATCTCAAAACAAATTAAGGATGAGATTGTTTTTCTTCCCAGTGTGTTTTAGTAGCACATGAAGATTACATGGCCTTCTGACATCTGAGCAATCTTCTTAATTTTTTCCCCCTGAGAATTCTTTTGAGAATTGATTATATGCACAATAAATTATTTATTTATCAACAAGCATTTTAACCTCAGAAATCTATTGAGGATTGTATATATAAAATCTAATTGACTTTGAAATTGAGAATTTTACTAATTGTTTAGAAACAAACTTATCACAGAAATTATTTTACTTTTATTAAAAGGGACTTATTTAATTAATCATAAAGCTTTTAAGAAATATTTATACTTCTCCAATAGCAGAGACTGAACATGACAGGATAGAGATCTGTCCAAAAAGGAAGAGCTATTCAGAAAGATATCAAGCAGGCATGAAGACCTAGTTTCCAGGGGCTACTTAATTGATTTTTAATAATAGATTTTTTTTCAGTACTTTCCTCAGGGGCCATGTACCCCTTGCATTAGGTCCAAAGAATGACTGGTAGGAACAAAAATGGCAGATTGGGATTGACACACATTGGCACACAGGGAAACAGTATCTGTTAAGTTTCTTACATATGAAAAAACATTTGGAAATCCTGGAAGTGAGGGTTAAAGATGATACCATCAACAACATGAAAGCAGAAGATAACCTCACTATAAAATAATAATCAAAATTAACTACTTAGCTCCTACAGAATATGTTTCAATATGGGATCTCAGCAGGGCATTGGTGGTAAAAAATGCTGAGAAGAGCTTAAACACCTCTTGAACCAGTGTGAGAAAGCTTCTGCTGGTCTGAGGGATGAAGGGAAGTCAGGGAAGACATGAAGAATAGGGAACATGCTCAGACTGATGAGTTAGCGATACAAGTCTGGAACCAGATTTGTGGGTGGGTAAGTGTAGCTATGGACAGAGGAAATGAGACATAGAAGACAATGAGACATGAGATAAGAGGTGCTTTCATTACTTTCATAGTTATCACCCCTCATGCTGCACATATTGTTGTTATTTAAGTTACATAGATCAAACAATGAAGAAAAAATTCTCCTATGGAAAACTGCGCAGTAGCATTGTCTATCCATGTGGATGGATAGAGCCAGGTAAAAATACAGTACATCATGTATTTTATACTGAAACTGTATTGTCATTCATTTGTATGTGAGAGCTCACTTAAAAATCTCACAGTCCATTAAATCTGGTATTTGATATCTTGATGATGCAAGATGTTCTCAGAATAGAAGCCTGTCTGTTATGTACATATGCTCATTTTCTGTAATGATCCCTCATTTTATTTCATTTTCCCCAACTGCAGCAGGAAGGCAAACCATTATGAATGGGAATCACAAAATGTCATTGACATGCTGTAATATCAGGATGTCTGAAGCCAAACAAACTAAATAGTGATGCTAACAGATAACAGGTAGTTAGCCTGTTTATGTGTAGTTGCAAATATGACTGAATTTGCCCTTTGAAGCAAAGAGGTCTCAGGCAGGTGTCAGAACCACTCTGTGCAATCCTCTGTCATTAATGCTTCCTCCAAGATGGAACTTTTCTTGGAGAAACACATATGAAGCATGACTGTAACACGAGGGATCAAAATTGCTTGGGTATTTCTATTTCTGCATTAAGCAGAACATAGGCTTTTGTTAGCTGATGATTCTAGTTCCCAAAAATGAAACATCACTGCCCCCTTCTGTAATCTAAGCAAGCTGTGTCTGTCAGCTGCCCAAGTTGTCTGTATGAAAAGGTGGATAGTTATACACTGACACTGACAGACTTGCCCAAAGTTCTAAACAAAAGGTATTGGTTCATTTTTCCATAATTATTTTCATGCCAGTGTTAGTCCTGAAGATCCTGGTAAAGATCAAGATTGAAAATGAACAAGCAAAGAACAAATACACTGAAATTTATTGCTTAGCAGCTTGTGTATGAGACAGAACCATGACATTTCTGAATTTATCAAAAAGCTTTCAAATTTTTCCAAGATTCATTTACATTTCATCTGGGACTGTTGTCTAAAATCCTAGCTTTTTCCTCACAGTTTTCAAAGAAATCATATACAAAGATGTTGTTAAATTGCCTCACACTCCAGGGCAAGTGGAAAATCATGGACTGGATAACATTTCTAGAAAGAACCTGGAGATGCTCACCCACCTCTTTACATTGGCTGCAAATTTCTCATCTCAGCCTGCGGTGTTCTGATTTGGCCTCCCTTTTGGCAATTTTTAGAAATCCAAATTATATTTAATCTGTTGTGGCCAATCTCCATGTAAACAGGCAATTTCCTTGTTCTGCCCACACTGTCATATCTTCCACCCAAGAGCTTCCCATGTCTCGTTCTTGCTCAATACATCTGCTCTGGGACCATGCCTGTAGGGGGCTGGCACTTGGTGCACCTTGGCCCTGGCACATGAGGAGAGTCAGAGCACAGAGCATGGGGCTGAGCTAAATGGAGTTAAAAGCAACAGTTCATGGTTGAATTACATTTGTACCTTTTAAGATCTCCTACTATTTACATCCCTCTATTTTTTCCAGTTCCTGCAACTTGAATCTACTGGCTTTCCAATTATCTTTTCCAGAGCCTTTCCCAGGACCTTTTCAATATAGTGACATCTCTGGGCACCCACTCTTGCTTTAAGGCTCTCCTTAAGTACTTTTTCAGCTACAACCAGCACACTTTTAAGCTTCACTTCTCCTGAAAACAAAAAAGTGAGCTCAACAAACTGAAGGCTCCCTCATGTAAGTTGTTCAAAATAGATTTGAAATCTAGAAATATTTTATTTATTGAAAGCTGGCAGCAGAAGCAGCCTTTAGCTATGTAGGCTGAAACTCTGGATTGTGGATTTCCCTGCAGTGCCAAGGCTTGTTATTTCTTGAGGAATAAACTGGCCTACTGGAGTATTTTAAAATAATAGATCTTACAGACCTTATTTATTTTTACAGTGCTATAAAGCTCACTTGCTTTTCAACCATTGCCTCCTGTGCTGTAGGACAGGATATGTGTGAGAGAAGCAGCAGCATTACAATAAAGGATTAATAGATGGTTGAATGTGAAAAAGCAAAAGAAAGTAACCTTCGTGTGCCCACAGCTGCCCAGAAAGTGGAAAAGATTCCTCCTAATCCCATGATTATACCCATGAGGAAAAGGTACAAGACATCACACTGTTGAGTTGTACTCAAAAATACAAATATTCAGAGCAACATGGGCAAGTTTCTCTAATCTGCTCGCTTGCCCTCTCAAGGCAGAGTATTCTTTATATTACAGTAGTGCAGGGAAAAGAAATATCTCTTAATGTTTATGAATTTCTAAGCCAAAATAGGGTAACCATGTGAGTGATGAGATACTTATACATAAAAATATAAGGAGCCATAGGTTTCTTTTGCCACGTTAAATAAACACACCAGGACTGCAAGAGTCTCTGTTGAGAGACATTCCTCATGGAGCATAGCTCTGCCAGCCAGAGCTGATTTATGTGGGAGGGAAGATAAACATAGAGGTACATTTTGAAAGCTGAGCCAGGGCCCTTACACTTTAATTCTTTTGAGCTGCCCTATGATTTTTTATTTCATTTCAATCTGCAACACTGACATACAGAGACACTGAAAGTATAACACAAATATAATTATCTTTGTGTCAGCTTGATTCAGTAGGGTATGAGTAGCTCAGTTTCAGTCACTACTGATAGCAAAGCCACAGATACTGTTATTTTGAAGAAAAAAACTGTCTTCCGAGTCTGGAAATGCCACCAACCAAGTGTGCACAGCTCCAGCTAGTGAGACTGGGGAAGTGAACAAAAGGCTGAGTGCTGTACTGGGACTAGAAACAAAAGTGAAATGTGTGATAAATAATGGTCAGGAAATGGATAAATGGGACAGCAGCGGAGTCTGAACAACACATGGATGGCTCCCGCCGTATGATGCCTGCAAAGGCAGGGACAGAAAGTTGGTAACCTAAGAACTTTCATCCCTGCCCAAGATGAAGGAAGATTAATAACAGTAATGTCTCTCTCTTCTTTCTCATGAAAGCTGAAAGATTTTATAGGGGCTATAGATGTTAACATGACAACGGGTTCAGGCCAAACTCACTTCTAGATAAGGCAGACCTGCTATTTTTGATTCTAAGAAACCCAGATAGTTTCATGTCACTATTTTTAAAAGTATAACCTTGCTCTTATTTTAGTCTGAAACAACAATAAATCTGGAAATCATGAATATTCTTGCAAAACAGAATTGTTATTTCTCCTGCCAACTATGATATCAAAGACAGGCAGCCAAAAATCACAGATCGCTGAGTGGTTTTCACATCTTCCATAAATCCTTATTACATTGATCTACTCACAAATATTGACTTTGGTTCAGGAATGCACTTAAATGTTTTCTTTTGAAATCGGCATCACAGAGCTGAACTCCACCAGGGAGACTCAAACAGCTGGTTGGAGAAGTGTGAAGGGTAGTCAAGGGGGAATGCCAAGGCAGGAAAAAAAAAGAGAGCAAAATGTTTTTGTCAGTCAGATGATCTAATTTCCCCTTCACAGAGGACTATATCAAAATAGCATGTCAGGAGTCCACAGATTTAACAGAAGTCATTGAACTTTTTTCTCAGACTAAGGTGTTTACAACAGTTTCAAAGCATTAGATATGTTGGCCTTGCCCCAGGAATCCTGCACTCAACTGGTTTCAAAATGTTCTTACATGTAAGCACATCATCAACTGTTTTCCTGATTGAGCCTTTGCTTCACGTGATATATATTATAACATAAACTTCTCACATGTGTTCACATCCCTTAGGTTCGATTCAGATCTGAAAGCTGCCTTGGTATGGTCTGGCCTTGCCAAAATCATCAGAGATATTCAGTCCAAATGTGAGCTAGAAATGCTGTATTTTACAGACAGTTATGCCAAATTACAGTCCTGAGGTTCAAACAGAGAAAAAATAATTTGAGAATTGGAATGATAGAGACAGATACTGTTCCAATTTAAATTCTATACTTTGTAGAGGAGGAGGGGCACATAGAAACAAATGTTTAGGGTTTTAGATTAGGAGATCTTTTAAAAATTATGCTGGATGCTTTAACATAAAGTTGCACTGCCCATAACTAGGTATTTTCACTTTTAAATCTCAGCACAAAATCCCTGAAAATCATAATTTTTTTTTCCCCCACCAGATCTTCAAATACTCCACAACCGACATGAAGAAATCCTCCCTGGGCCATTGCTTTAATTAACTGAATTCCTTCAGGCGTAAAGATTTACATCGCTGTGTGAATATTTTATCCTATATTCATCTCTTACTCTGTGTTCACAGCAGTCACAAACAAACCTGACATTAGTGGAAAAGCCTCAAGGCTGAACAGTGAATATGGTCCCTCCACCTCATATTTTGTCCTTTATTTCACAGAAATGAAATGCTTGCTCCAAAATCTATTTCTCAAAGTGTGAATTCATCAGTGAGGAAGACTCTTTGCCTGCACTCTGCACCCATACCAAGTAAAGTCACTTATGGTGCCAGATTTTAGCCTCAGTCACATTGTTTATTTTGTCTCCTCCATAGACATCAAAAAAATGTCACAGAAAATATGTAGCGTGGGCTATAAAACCTGTACTCTATCTTAAAAACCAAAGAAAGCATCAATTTTAGTGCTTTTGATGCTCAGAATTTAATCTTGGGGTTTTTTGTTTGTTTTAGGTTTTTTTTTCCTTTGTGCCATTCTTCCGCACAAAGCCACAATTAATCACAGAATCCAGTAATTCAGGAAAATTTAAGAAAAAAATTACTAATCATAAAAATCTAACCAATAGGTTTCAGAAGTTCACAATTTTTCACAGACTTGGAAGCTGACCGATTTTGTGAAAGACATCAAAACACTTCAACAACAGCTATCAAAATTGCTGCTTTAATTTTTAAATTATACTGAAATAATACCAAAGTTATTCTAAAATTGCTTTGCAAAGTTGCAGGCTGGAGGTAAAAGACTAAGCAAACCTGACACAAACAGGCAAGCAAACAGTAGTGCATTGCCTACAATCAAGGCCATTGAAAAGGGGTTTCTCTATATACTTAATTTGTTCCTCCTAAGAGAAGCAGCTACTGTCAGATTATTCTCATTTTTTTTGATTGAAGACAATCTCTACTTGCATGAAGTAGAAAATGCTCTTAAATGTTCTAAAAATGCAAAGTATCTGCTTTTTTTTTTTTTTTTTTTAAGAAAAAAAAAAGGAAAGCTCACCAGAGTACTCCATTCCAATGTGTCATTTGATTATAAAAGAAAACCACCCATTAGTAGGAGGTTTTCTGTGGGCTTTGTTCTTTCACTCACATGAGCAAATTCCAAGCACTCCCTGTTAGACTCCTGAACCCATGGGGCACTTTGGTTATTTTCCATCCAGTTATCTTCATTCTTTTGCACTAATGAACTACAAATTCTCCATGAGTGCCTAAGTGGCATCAGGGGTCTCCAGTGGGCTGCTTTACAGATGCAAAGCAACAAGGGAAACAGATTTCCCCTGGAAATTTTATTTTGGCTGCAATTAAACAGATATTTTTCAATGATGGGTGGGCAGTGGCCAACTGGCTTCTGGGTGCCCAGTAATTCTTGTAAAACAAAAAAACAAAACAAAACAAAACAAAAGCAAATAATGGCTCTGAATCACAATTGTTTCTATTGTCTGCCAAAAGACAACACAGAAATATAATCTACTTTGGTTTTACTCTTTTCCTTTAAAATTACAGCAAGGATTCACTTACCTTGAAAAGTGATTGGGATCTTTTGAGAAAGGATGTACCTTGCAAGATGGTAAGTTTTCCATAAAAAAACTATGGTAAAGGTTTTAGAAACTGTTAAACCTGAAGAACTTCTCAAACTTTCTTCTTGACGTCAGTTGGATATTTTGAAAGCTCACAAACAAACAATTCTGCAAGCTAGAAATGAAAATGGGATCCTAACATTACATCAGAAATTCATACAGAAAGATGGACAGATTTGTACATTAGATGTGTTGAAAAACAAGCAGACATCAGACCACATTTCCTGTAGGAATTTCATTGTCACTTGGATTGTGCTTCTGAATGGCCAGTGCCTACCTTGGTTACTCTGTAAATAAGCCTACTTGTGCAAAAAGTGTATTTTGTAAAACTATATACATAAAGAATAGAGAAGAGTAAAAACTGATTACAGAGTATTACTTAATATGATGGAAAAGAGAGTCCTCTAGTGGTCTCTGATTGTCACAATATTACAAGCAGACAGCAATTTAAGGAAGAAAGTGAATGATCTTAAATATGTGCTCAAAAGAAACAAATCTCAGTCACATCTAGTAATAAGCTGGAGAAACCGCCCCCATGAATATCTGTGTCAGTGTCCAGAGTTTTTCTATACTTAGTCTGCAGAAAATCTTCAAATTATGCCAGATGTTACAACTATGTTAAAAAGATCTTGCTCTTATGGAGAAAACATTTTCCAACCATATATATGATGCTATTTTACCGCAAATGACCTGGGCTGATATAACAAGCACCATATACTGTGAACTGTGTAAACATAGCCATGAACTGTGCTGATACAAGCAGCACAGTATATACTATTGTCTTTGAAATAAGTAGCAGGATGAAAAAAACATGAAGTATTTGAAAAAAAAACCAAACATGAAGTATTTGAAAAAAAAACCCATGAAGTATTTGAAAACTTGACAGGGCTTCACAGTTTATTGGCAGTGACAATCAATCTCTTAGAAATGAAGGACAGAATCAAAGAAGAGTGATGGTACTAGAGACAAGGGCTTTATATTTGACATGAGAAAATAAACTCGCAGAGGCAGTATGTAAAAGAGAATGAAACAGTCCAAGTCAAAGTCTTGGAGTCCAGGTTTGCAGGTCAGGAATAAAATCAGCTGGGTGAAACTTCTTGTATTTGGGTGAGAGGGAAGAGTACTGAGGAACTGTGGGTATGAAACTGTGAGAAGTAAATGTATATTAGATGTGTGAATGGAAACAGGGCTGTACCCAAGATCTCAGACTCAGACTTTGCAAAAGACTTTCCGGAGCAGGATCATAGATATAGAAGCAGCTGAGGAGAGAAACAAGTGAAAAAAACAATTTACATGAAATTCCCAAGAACACTAAATGGAAGATGAGGGAGCCTTGCCAAAGCACATATTAAAAGAGCTATTGAAAACCCACCAAGAGAGTGAGGGGAAAAAATGAGATACTAGGGAGTGTAAACAAGACAGAGGGTACAGGTGTGCTGGCAAGAGGACCTGCTCACTGCCCATGCCAAGTTTACAAGACAAGATTTTAGATCTTCAAACACACACACAAAAAACCCCAAACAAAACCAAACCAACCGAAAAAAAAAAAAAAATAGGCAAGAATTTGGCACAGTAGATTGCTGAAACAAATATGTATGCATTAGTGACAGCTTTGCAGCTGTATTTGTTCAAACCAAGAATTTATCTTTATAGACAAAAGGTATAAAAGGAGTACTCATGCATTTACCTTGTAGGAATCCTGAATAATATCTCATGATTGCAATAAATTAGTGAAATAAAGTTTTTTAAAATAATCAACTCATTCTCTGCAGATGGTAAGATTTCTTAGAGGTATCAATAAACATGCAAATGGCAACAAAATATTCTTAAATTATACAATGCATATCCTGGCACGTGCTTTATACAGTCCCGGATTTTAAGCAACCCTTTGGCAAAGGTACATAACCAGCCATAAAAATCTGGCAAACAGCAGCTTCTAAGAAAGATTTGTGTGGTCTTCGTACCAGATAGTTCCCAGCGCTGTCATTAAAGGCTTATCTCAGGAGGGCACTTGGAAAAATCTGTTCTCCCTTTAAAGAAGCTCATCAGTCAGAGCTACAGGGGTCATCTGTCATGACCATCAGCTTTCCTCTCTCTCCAGCATACCAACTGTCAACTGAGAGCATAAAAAGATAAGTTCCATATGCAAAAATTCAAGGGTCAAACATGCCTTGGCTATATTGCTAATGACATCTTTGAATCTCTACCCCTACCTCTGATTTTTCTTCTCAGTGCTGGCATGGGTTTTGTCAGCTTCAGCACTTGTTGTTCATACACTTATCAAAAAAGTCCTGCTGAACTTATCAGCAAGTATAAAATAAAGTTTGTTTCATACAGCAGGGGTGAACATGAGGCTGTCAGCCTCAAACCAGGTAACGGATTAATGTGGAGTGCTAAAACAAGTATTTTTTTTTGTATTTTGACATGTGCAAAAAGTTTTCAAAACACTAAAAACTGCAGTGTCTCAATCAGTGCAGAACTGGAAATTAATAAGGCTGTGGTGATGCAGCTTGGGAGGTAATTTAACATTGCAGTGTCAAACAGGCAAAGATGTACAGTAACCTAGGACAAAAAAATACTAGGAAAATTATTAACCCACCTTCTAACAAGTGCAGCAATGTAAATCAACTTTCATAAGGGCAGCTGTCTCTTATTCTTTCTGTATTAGGTGTGACCACCAGAGTGCCAAACACAGATGACCCTTCTAAATGGGAAAGGAATTTGCATTTGGAAGTACTAAATTCTGAACACTGTTGTGCTGTCATCGTCATCATCACCATAAACTCCCAAAGGGACCACAGTCATCTGAATTGCAATTAGTCCTTCTGACTCAGTAAGAGAATGGTTTTTGCACAAGTTTTCAGTACAGCTTTGTGGAGTATAGTATAGGCAAGAGTAAAAGAGCAGAGGGCAGAGGATACACTATTTATTGACTGATCTTACTATATTTAGTAATATTAATAGCTGTGCTTTCAGGAAGGAAGGTGATCAAGAATATAAAGATGGGACATTCTCAGCAGTCCTGCAGACTTTCTGTGCCGCAATGACTCAGCATACATAACTGGACAGGAACAGAGATCCTTCTGATACTGTTGGATGAAGAAGTGTCCAAGTGACTACTGCAGCAAAGCACACCCCCTGTTAAAGGAATTGAGGGGCCCAGCAGCCTCTGGCATCACTCATCATAAGGCCGGCTGTGATTCAGTGGGGGAACCTGACCTGGTGAACGTGCAGCTCTCCAAAAACAGCCCTGGGCAGTGGTGTACCACCTGAGGTCCTTCCTGTGGAGCTAGGCAGCAAGAGCTTTTGTCTCCTCGCTCTTCAAAAGGCATTTGACAAGGTAAGGTCCTTGAGGATGGATCAATACGCAACAATACATCACAGTGCATTGATCAAACACAGCTCTTGACCTCCTCTCTACTGCACTAATGTTGATATTTTTCAAGTGACTGGACAAAACAAATGCCTAGAAAAATAAATTGTTCTTGTATTCCATTAAAGAACAAGTTTATGAAAAGAAACCAGATTTGATGACTTATCTGTTTGGAACTAGTCAGATCTCTACACCAGAGTGACAGTCACATTTCTACTCACATGTCTAATGACAAGAGACAGTTTGTGTTGCTTTCTTATGGACAAGTCACACTACTCCTTCTAGCTACTAGCACACACTCCCATCCTCTGTGTGGAGTCAAGAAGGACAATAGGATCTTAGATAAAGCATATGGCTCTGTCAGAGTAAAAATAAAATAAAATAAAATAAATATTTCTAGCTGTGACACTGAAGTGGTATGACTGGAAATATCAAGTGCATTTTACTTGCTGATGGCTAGGAAAACACAAATATGCTCAGTGCTCCATGATATCCAGTTGCTATTTGCATTATCCAAACACAGTTATTTTCCATCCAAAGTTTTGACAGCTTCAGTTCCTAGTTGTGTAATCACCTGCCTTATTGCAAGTGCAGAAAAATGGTTTGGTTTGGTTTCATTTGGTTTTTTTTTCTCCTCTAACAATTCAAACAATAACCTTTGTCTCACCTTAGTCTCCCTTTTGAACATTCCTATCTTCCTATCTTCCCCAAGTTCAGTCTGTCTCTGCTCTCAGTAGAAGCAGAAGGGATGAGATCTCTATCAGTCAGTGGAGAAGCTGCCTCCTGGAGGCAAAAGTATTTTAATATGAAGGGTTTTATGGGTTTAAAAGCTAACATCTGAGTGGCTAGAGTGGGATAGCAGCTGGTGGTTATCACTTAAGACACCACTTTCTCAGTCATGATGGATTCTCAAAACAGAGCTAGAAAGAGTTGTCATAATATATATAAAGATGATGCATACAATCATAGAGTGATTTGTTTAACACAAATGTCTAAAATGAATGCTTAGCTCTTCATTGAGGTAGCCATACCTCTTTTCACATTTACTTAGCAGCCACAAGACAATGGAAGGTGCTTGTGCTCAGCACTGTCTGGAAAAAAATAATCAGCATCTTCTTGTAAACTCTTCTTATAATTTAGAAGTTTCTTCAAATATATCTGAAGACAGAGAAATATAAATCTATGCATGCAGATGGCCTAATAGAGCACATTTTATTAGTGATACTGTTTATTTCACCCTCCTTACGCATCATCTCTTGTGCTAAATGAGATTGTCACATTTTGCTTTATTCAGCATGGTCCCTGAGGTATCTGGGATGCTGGGTTTGGTGACTTCAGTGGTCTTTCCCAACCCCATATTCCTAGCAACTCTGAGGAAGGCAATGTTTCCTTCCACATGTTTATGAGGTCCTCTCATAGTCTTAATTGAGACTCTGGGCATAATCCAAATGCAAGCAATATTCATAACAATTTAATTAAAAATATTAACTCCTAAGAGCCAGAAGTACTTAATTAAATAAACAGCTTGGTTTCTAACACAAAGACATGCTTCACATCACTGCAGTCATAAAGTTCTCACTGTGCAAAATTATGAGTTGTTGTTTGATAATAATCAATAGAAGACACTATTGAATAATATTGACTTGTTTTCCAAGCCATCATATTGGTCCCAGCAGTTCACAAGACAGATATAAATAACAATGCAATTGTGTTCCCACAGTCTGGCTGTTATTGGTATCTAAATAACAACTGACATGATCAGATAAAAAAGGAAAGAAGGGTAGTTTGTCAAATCTTGCAGATAATTTTCACTATAACCTCTATTCAGGGCTGTAACTGCCAGGGCTGCTGTCCATATCACTTGTTTTCATAGCACAGGCTTTTTGTTTGAAATTCATCACAGATTCCAGAGCCAAGGACTGAAAATATTTAAAATATGTGTTTACAAATTAGTCCTAGGGATGACAGATGTTAGGAATTGAAACACCTATTATATATAGGGCATTGCAAAGTTCTTATGGATCTAATGCCAATTACCAGCTTTTGTTTGATTCCTGAAAGTATAGTGTCATGGTCCTTTCTAAGCTTAAAAATTTATTCTTCTTGTCCAGGATTACTGAAGCAAATGGCTCCAGTTCCGATGTGGGGTTTGGATCACAGACCTACAATTAATATGCAACTGAAAACAAACAAAATTATATAATAACATATTCTTGCTGTGACCAGTTATCATCCATAGCCAGTTTCTACTGGCATACCTGCAGGGACAGCCTTTGACAGTCGTGTGGAAAGTTATTCCTGAGTATGTGTCTGTCTCTCAGCAGTGCCCAACTCCTGTGAGATTCAGGGAATCCCCTTCTTACTGCAGTGAGTGCCATGGGGCAAGTCAGCAGCACAAAGTCTCAGCTAAACTCTGCTGGGATGAGGAGCTTATGCTGTGAGCCTGCCAGAGAGTGGCTGTGAGTGCTTGTAGCACCTTGGGAGCCTGATGCCCTGTAGGGCACATAACCCTCTGGATTCATATGTAAGCCCTTACAAGGTTTTGCTGTAGTTTAGTCGAAGGGTATACCCCCCTGGGACAAAACTGTTCACATTCATCTCCAGGAAAACCACAGCTTGCTTCCAGCCAGGGCTGGACTAATTTTGAATCCTTCAGAAATGTGCAAATAACATGGAGCAAAACTGTCACCCATCCTCAGAGGAAATCCTCCAAACAATACATCCTTTTCTTTGGTCTCTGGTAGCAAAGGCTGCCAGGAGCAGCTGGCACTAGCCTTAGCCTGCCTGAAGCAAAACTGCTGGCAAGGACAAAAGTAAAACCTCCTTGCACAACAGTTTATAGAATCATAGAAAGGTTTAGATTGGAAGAGACTTTAAAGATCATCTAGTTCACCCCCCTGGCATGGGTGGGGACACCTTCCACGAGACGAGGTTGCTCAAAATGTATGATATAGGCCAGAGTTTCAAGGATAACCTCCTCTTGCCACAGGACTTCAAATGCCATGCCCCAGCCCTGGGCTTTGATGGCACTGGCAAGGCGTGTGTGGATGTGAGTGACAGGTACAGTCCCCACTCTGTGGACTCCAATAAGACCACTAAAGGTATCAGGAAAATATTTAGTGAATGCATTAGAAATCAAACAATTTTGAGCACACAAACAGGGTCACGGGACACGGCATTTCCTTTTGCTGGTCTAGTCCCACAGCTTCTTTTATGTCTTTATCCATTTTGTTTTGTGGTAGGCACCTAAACATCATATACAATGTGATGTCCAGATGTATACATACACCCCTCAAAAAAAAAGCCATACAAACCCAACAAAAAGTCAGCAGGAAATATTCCTTGAGGCTCATTCCCAGCTGTTCAAGCTGCCAGCAGCAAATGGCAGCCCCATTGCCAGTGCTCACCTCCTCTCTGCCGAGCATGAACAAATCCTGCTCTTTCCCACCTCTCCTGGGTTTCTGGTATTACCCATCCACATTCCCAGTGACAATATCTGAGTTCTGTACAATCCTTGCTAACGATGAAAGCCTGAAAGTAAAATGCTTCATGGATGGACATGCAGTCACTGGCACATGAACTTCCTCTGCCAAAGAGAGTGGGCAGGTGAAGGCAGGTGAAGTTCACACTCCCTATAAAAAAGGTTATTTACATCAAGAATTCTCCTAAACCCACTGCTTGCCATACTGGAGGGTTTCAGGCTTACTCACTTTGAATTTAACTGTATTAGTCTGTAGTAGGCAACCCCTGCCTTGTAGAAGCTTCGATCTCTGGTCTTTGTTGCAAATATGCATTATTTTCTTCCTTTGAAAGAAGAAATGTGTTTTGTATGATGTGTCTTAGTCTGGTAATGTTATTTTGAGTGATATTTACCTGGAAAGTAAATAAGCAACTGTCTGCTTATCCCATCCTGAGCCCTTCACGGTGTTTCCCCTTGTACAGGCACTTACACAAGCACAGAATACAAAGCAGTATAAAAGGTTTTGCTGCTTTTTCACATAAATGCATAGGAGAATACAGAAACCATGCCTGGCAGAGAGAAACAAACCCTCTTCCTTAAGTTCAGGACTCACATTTAATTATCTGTATTGTACCCTGCTTCTTCCAGGTGCCAATTCAGGTAAGTTTTATCCAATTCAGTTCAAATTCAGAAGGAAGCAAAAATAGATTCAACTTTTCCTTGCAGTTATTGTAATATTTTCCAGTATAATTATGATTCCTATGAGGGCTTTAGATAGGAGAACAAAACAGGTTTAAGAGGATAACTTTCTCTCTTAACTGGCTGCCCCATGTTGTGATGCTTACCAAATAAAGCCCCCATGTTATATCTTGGGAGGTTCTCTAAAACCAGAAAAAAGAAATATCTGAGTGCAACAATATTTATTTTCTACGCTCCATTAGTGGCCCAGAAGTGATTCAAGCATGTTACTAGAAACAGAACCCAGCTAATTAAAAATAATGTTCCAAAGCTACACTGATGTCTTTTGCATCTGGAGCTGACTCCTGCAAATAAACATACACAAAAACAAGGACAAATCACAATAAATCTCAGCAGACAGGTACAAGCAAATTGGTCTGTGGAAGTGACATGTCTCTTTGCTTAAACGTCTACCACAAATCCCAAGGAGACATGGTAGGATTTAATCTAATTGGGTTTGCCACTTCCCTGCAGCTTAATGTGAGAATAACTGCAATTATATATGACTGCACTTATCTCAGTACCAAAATTCCATTTATTAGGCTATTAGAAACTATAGAAACAAGGGGTTTGAGATCATTTGGGTATGCTGGCTACATACTTGGCCTGCTAGTTGTTTTGTGGTTGCAATTTCCAAATTGGTCCTGATGAGGTGATAGTAGAAAAGCAGATGCTGTTAAGCATTTGAATGGATGGCTTAGAAAGGTTTCCTTCTCGCTTCAGAATCTGTAATGACACCTTATATGTGGCTCAGTGCTCTGCAAATATCATCAGCAGGAAACTGAGGAACCAAGAGTTTGCTGAGGTTCAGAAATCTGTTCATCATAAAGCAAAGCACCATTGCGTGCGTGTGGCCCCACAGAGTTGGCATAGCAAGGCACGGAGATGCAAAAAAGAATTATGTTTAAGGCTATCCTTAAGGGGCAACTGAGGGAAGAGCCTCTCAACTTCTAGTTTTGCAGCATTTGAGAGGGTGCAATTAGCAAAAAATGCAAGAGAAAACCATCGGGCCATGCCAAAAAACGTGGTATTGCCACCCTTCCACCTGCTCAGTCTGCAAGTGGAGCAGATGACTGGTACCCTCCCTGAGAAACACAGCGTGTCAGAGCTGCAAAGCCCTGTCCTTTAAGCTTTTGTCAGCTCACACAAGCATAATAAAACTCTTCTTGCCAAACAGATGTTTTTAAATGAGGCAGTAAACTCACACAATTTCATTTTTTTCTAAATCACAGTGAATGTTGGGATAAAAATGGATTTTCTTCAGAGTCTGGAAAGCTTCACCGATAACCAAAGTCCTCCAATGTACACACAGTGAGAGCAAAAACATTAACAAATGGTTTCTTTACCTTGCCCATGCTAAAGTGAATGCCTGACCATGGGAAAAGATTCAGGAACTATTTGTGGACTGTTCAACATGTAGATTTGTTTTAGGAAACCAGACTTAAAATATGTGATCCCTATATTAAAGGACCTGGAGTTATTAGGGCTTGATTTTGCTACCAAAAAATGATTGACAATGTACCCATCAAGATGGCTGCTGTAAATACAGGCTTTATGTATCCCATTTGATCTAACTTCAGTGGTGGCTAAAATGTTGGTCCCCTTGCATACTAGCTGGGGTTATACATACACTTAAAGAGTTTTCTGTTTCAATGGCTTGACTTTTATCCAAACACAAACAACTATTGCAAATGAACATAATGCCACCAGGTCTCTGCCTGAATTCCACCAGCTGTCAGCAAGCAGAAGCCTCTTCAAATATAAAACACAAAAGGATACCAAAAAGGTTATTTCTTGCTCCTTATGGTAAAAAGTGATCAAGAAAAATTTATTTAACTCCACTACTACACACGCCCACTAGCTGCAATGCAAAGTTAATGCTCCTGACCAAGTGCTGCAAAACACCACAGTAAAATATTCACTAGGAGATGACTGAATTTAAACATAGTTGTGAGCACTTTTTTTGGTAAGCAGAGGGGATTTCTTGGCAAAAACATTATCCTCATTACTTGCTTTGCAGCAGTGTAAACATGAGTGGCAACTGCTCACCAAAGCTGGAAGCAGTCTGAACCAGCCTGTTTTTCTCCAGTCTGTCCTCAGGATTGCTTAAAAGGGTTATCATTAATATAACTACTGTAAATTATTTCTAAAAGGAATCCACAACTTATCAGCTGTCAGGACTGGCTGTTGGTTTTGAAGTCACTTCTCTGCCCACATGTAGCCACCCCTTTCCTCACCCTAAACCAGAGATGGCAGCAACATTAAGCAGCAACCAGTCAGGCAGGAGGAAGCACCTAGATATTGTTCTGTGTTCCCACTCTCCTGTAGGAAAGCTAGTAAAATACTACTGGGAAATAGTCCTATCTTATTTATGCTTCTGCAGGGACTGGAGTATGATGTAAGGTCTTACCTCTCTATCCCTGGCTCAAAACTAAACAGAGAAGAGGTACACGTGGATACCTTTCTTCTCTGATAGCACAGTCCCTGGGTTTCCCTAAAAGGAATCTCAGCTTCAAACAACCTGACTGCAGTAAGTACAGCTACCATAGCACTGGGCAAAACCTTTATCAGCCTAAGCCAAGGGCCAGTAAAATATTAAATCTTCTGAGACACCTACTTAATTAAAAGTTATGTTTAACATATTCATACCACAGACACTTTAACTAGTAGGAGGGAGCTAGCCAAGTATTATGTCTGAAAACCTTTAAACTTGTAACTCATATGGGGATATACTAGAACACTTCTAACAAGATACATCATGTACCATTTCACCTAGAGACAGAAATTACCAGGATGGGATCCTGAAAGGCTGTAGCACATCACACCACAGTGAATTCATTGCACTACACAACCTGATGCCACATGACAAAGTGTGACAGCTGATCTCTATTAGAAGAGATTGTGGAGCTGTGCTGAATATTTTCTAAACTGCTATCAGAAAACATATGTTTCTTAGGAGTAATGATACAGTGGGTCTGAATAACTCATAAAAATTATGAATGAAGTGTTCTCACCTTCATTTGGCCTTTGTTACTGCTCCAGCAGACAGAGCTGAACGTGTAGCACACCAGAATGCATCTCAAGAAGAGACAAATGATAGTAAGAAGCTGTTAAGAGATGCTCACTCCAGTGGCTCTATTAGTTCAGCTTGCTTGCACAGAAAGAATTTCCCTGCATGTGTGAACCTGAGCATAGATTAATAAAAGGGAAATATCCACGTTGATCCTTTTCAGCCTGAACTCCTCCAAGCAAGGTGCACACACAGAACAATGCCTTATTTTCCAAATATAAATAGAAGAACAATACCTGTGCATCCTTAGACACACAAATGGTTCCAAAAATACAGAAAAAAGATAATTTGGTCAACCAAAAAAAAAAAAAAGATCTCCTGTCCATAGGAAAGAAATGCACAGATTGAACAAACACCTAGCAGGATTTGTTTCAATGCAATCAGCCTGCCATAGGATATGAGGAGTGCTGCAGTTTATGGCTTTATAACCTCTCTGCCCTACTCCTCGCTTCTGTCATTTCTGTATTTCCCATCATCACCCGTAGGTTTTGAGTTTACATCATACCTTCTGTGCAGGATTTGGGCATCTGGGAATGCCTGGTGGTCTAAGAGCATTTGCCAGTTCTAGAAGCCATCCAGCTATTCCCCTTTGATGCTATCAGGGTCATATGCTCAAGTGATTTAGTTAATTATCATTTTATCCTAGATAAAGATCTTGAAGCTGTTTTCACTTCTGTAAATGTACAATCCAAGACCAACCTCAGACCAGATGGGAGTTACTTCTAGTGGTTACTGATATTCACAGGTTTGATGTGCCCATGGTTTTCTTTCACCTTTGAAATTAAGACCTAGGGAACTTTTTCAAGGCATAGATTTTCTGAGGCATTAGACAGTCCTGTCTTATTCTGCATCACCTTTTTCATTCTCACACTAAGCCCTTGGGCATGATAAGCATGGAGAATGTGCAATGGTTTGTCACTGAGAAAGCAAGTTTCCACAGGATCTGCTGAACAATCTCAACAGACGCTACTAAGAAGGCTGGAAAGGGATTTTCACAAAGCTACATATTTCCTTGCAGTCCAGACTATGGTCTCGTGACAGAGCTGGAGGTTGTACAAACCTGTGAAAAGGACTTGGATACACATTGGAAGCTCCTAAAAGGACTCAGGTGGGAATTATATTTGAAATACTGAGAGGAAACACAAACCAGGTACCCAGGCTGAACTTAAAATCAGGACTGAGCCTAGTGAAAGGGCTAAGTGTGCAACGGGTACTACTGAGAACAAACACTGTCCTTGAAGGGCATAGTCAGACATACATGATGGTGACTTGGGGACGCCCATCTCTCTCTGCTTTCTCCAACTAGTGGCTTGTTCTTTAGTATCATGAAGCAGCAGGGAGGAGGCTGGAAATGGCACTAATGACACCTGTCAACTAATTGAAGCAATGCACAGGAGTCTGAACAGCAAATATGCTGCATAGGTGCTAAGGCATTACAGATGATAAAAAGGCACAAGGCAAAATGGAAGGCAATTGCAAATGTGTGTGAGTGAGCATCAAACACAAAGAAAGTTGTCATGAAAAGGAGCATGAAGAGGGACAATTCAGCATGGAAAAGATAAAGATGGAACAAGAATGGGATCAAGAGAGAGAGCAGAGAAAAGATGGGGAGGAAGAAAAAATTTGAAATGGAAACGATGAAAATGGAATATGATTTCCAGAGGGAAAGAATAAGGGTGAATGAGGGTCCTACTAGGTCAGCCCATGCATATTTAGTCAGTTATAATAAGATAAAATTGCTTCCTCATTACAAGGAAGGGGATGATGTTGATATGTTTTTGCAGTCTTTTAAAAAACTGCACAGAACTTATAATTGGTGAGAGGAGGTATGGGCAGCACAGTTCAGACCTTGCTCAATGGGAAAGCCCTAGAGGCCTGTGCCAAGCTGGTTGATAATGACTGCTGTGACTATAAAGTTGCACAGGGAGCTCTTCTGAGAAGGTATGAGGTTGACCCTAGAGACCTGCAGGGTTATACTTAAGTCTCCAAGGAAGGGATCTGATAACTCCTTTCCTGAATTGGCTGTAGAAATGACAAGTTTATTTAACAGGTGGATAGAAGGTGATAAGACATCTGTCTCTGTTTCTTTTTTCTTTTTTTTTTTTTTTTTAATGATGAAATTATTTTGAGGAATAGCTTCTAGAAGGTGTTAGGAAGGGTTTGGAAGCTTGCTAGACAGAAAACCCTTCCGTTAGTATTTTCAGCTTTTTATTCAGAGCAATTTTTTAATGTGTATCCACAAAATAATGAGGGAAGTAATGGGAATGCTACCTATTTCTACAAAGACTTGCCCTTTATTTCAGAAATAGAAGTAGACAACAAAGTACACAGTTTTTTAAATCTTACAAGCTACATTCTAGTACTTCAAGAACATAATAGCAAAACTAATCTCGTTACATATATATATATGCAGATATTGCAGGGAGTGAGAAAGGAGATCAGTTCTCATGCTTCCTACAGCATTATAAGAGTCCACTGTAAAAAAATTTTACAAAAACAACTTGAGATACAGTTTCTTAAAAGAACATGAGTGGAAGCACTGACACCAGCCTGTGTTTCCAGAAGGTAGGCTGGTTTGTTCCTCCTGAAAGCATTACCCACGATGTATCTACATCCCAGCTTGGATTACCATTTCAAGCAAAGTGTGTATTACTAAAAAGCAACTGGCTCAACTATGTGACAGAAGTTATCCTCTGCTTTCTGAAATATTTACTAGTTGTAATGAGTTTGTAAAAAGCAATGTTGACTCAGCTACTGCATTCCCAAATTCCTCCCAGACTCCTGACTAAATATATGCTATGCCTAGCAAGGACATGCTTCTTCCTCTAAAACTTTTCTCCAGCCTCCTTGGTTTTTTATGTTTTGTTTGTTTTTTTTTTTTAACCCATCCATTTTCTCATTTATTTCCTATTTCTAAACTGCTTAATAGAATACCTATTTTACTTTTTACTTACCTCTCACTGTTCCATCTCCAAATTCCCTTTGAACCTTCCCACATTTTACAGCCCCTTTATTGCTAGCCTCATTTCAGCTTTAATTTGATTGGCATTTAATTTTCTGGATAGTTTTTAGCACAGGTAGTTTACTGTACTTTGAGATGGGAAGATAACAAAATGTCTCTTTTCCCTTGCATTCCCACTTCTTTTCTAATTCTTGTATAAAAGTCCTATATCACCTGTACGAATTGAAGTGGAAGACTTAGCACCACCTAATCACATCTCACTTTCTTCCTTACGTCCAGACCCTGGCCATATCATTGGTAAACTGGGGTTAAGACAGAAGGGCTTCTCTGACTTGAGAGGGAACAGAACTTGGACTAATGGCATTTCTTAAAAATTTCACTTCAGAACCCACACTTGTGTATGTTAGATGCTATTTCTCATATGTGCTGCCAATGTAGCACAAGATCTATTTAATGCATCTCCAGTGCCTGTTTTGTAAAATGCTATTTTTTAAATAAAATGCTAACTAAATGTTCTTAGATGATGATATATGGTTACCCATTAAACTACTAGACAGCCAAATTAAGATAAAGGAACAGTAAGATTAGCAGCACTCTATACTGATGCAGGCACCAAGAGGTGTACCCTGGCCTTTCTATTGCTCATTAAACTCTAGACAACACATGGTTTTAGAATTTTCTCTACTACCAATACTTAATCCTGTGCCTTTTACATGTAAAAGAACAGAAGTCAGCCTCAGGCATCCTGAGAAAAGTTCAATGGTACCAGAAAGCAGAAGTGCAAGAGTAGATCGAAAGATAATTTTATGAAGCAAAAGAGTCACATTTTCATTTTTCATGGAAAGGTATTGGAAGGGCGGTGTCCATATTTGATGATATGCAGTTTAGCAGTATTGATTCTTTTGACAAACTTTCCTGGAATAAAACTTAAGAGCCCAGCTGGGAGAAGGCTGAAAGTGTGCAATTGTGAAAAGAACTTCTTATGGTCTTCTTTAAGATAGCCATTGACTTTTTATTTCTCTCCCTAATTATGGTGGATTTTTGTGCATATCTCGAAGTACTTCATAGTACTTCATACCAATGTCTACACCTGACAAATAGGGAAACTGGGACACAAAATCACTTACACAACATCACACAGCTCAGAAAGTCCCATGACTTTGCTGTGCAAAAGCTTTATCAGACCGTGTTCTTGAATATCATATCTCAGCTCTAGCAGAAAAATAGCATTTGCTACAGTAGAGTTCTTTTGACTGATATCAGCTTATGAGTTGGCTCTAACTGATGACTTATCCCTTGCTGAACAGCTATAAGCTTCGCAACATGTCTTAACTAACTAAAGGAAATTTGCTTACAAATTTTAAACCAGTTCACAGAGTACATGCAGGGAAAGCACGTGGCATTCAAGATTTAAAGCTGGGTTTAGATGCTCTTGTGGTTTGGGTGTTAGCATTAGAACTCAACATAAAAAATAGAGTGATTTTAATCTTCTATAACTGCATGAGATTTGGATTTTAATTGACTTCTTTCCTCCTGAACTCATCTCATAAAGTGTGTTAGGCTTATCTGCTGAGTAAATAGAAGACAGTAATATGTTTAAATATCTGTCGAGAGAGTTTCCCCCACCCAGAGTTGAACAGCGATACAGCTCAAGGAGACATCTTTTGTTAATATAGCTTTTTCTTTCAGCATGTTTCTAACACATTTAATATTTGTCAGTGTTACTTTGCTGGCACTGAAAGCTCAAGCAGTGTCAGCAGATCCCTGAACTGAGACTCCAGAGATACATATTCTATTCTTTGAGACATCTTTAGCATCTTGGATAAGCAACTACAGCTCTCCAGGTCCTTCTATCCATTCCCAGGAATTCCCTTTTCAGCCTTGTTTCTGTAAAGATGTATGCGAGTATTTGATTGTATAAACTATGAAAGTATTTAGTAAACTGCATGACTGTGAGCAGTATGATGACTTAAAACTACTATTAAATCCAGCATTCAAAGCTTTATAACACGGTTTTTGGATCGTGCACTCTTGGAATCCAGTGAATTGGACTAATTTGTCTAAAAAATTTGATGCTCACGTAATCAATCCAGCCTCTACCAAAAAAGGCAGAAGGTTTTGCAGACTGGAATGCAAGAAAAAAAAGACAGTAAAATGAGCAGCTGTGCCTCATTTTAGGAGCATTTAGGAGAATTAGGGAGTCCCATGAAACCTTAGCAGCAGGCAGCTTTCAAAGCCTCCATGGACAGCAGAGACAGTTTTCTTTAGCATGGTGAGAAGAGTGGCATTCCCCATACTCTTGCCTAACCTCAAAGTCAAATTTTCAGGCTTAGGGTTTAGCAGGGGGCAAGCTGCAAGTGAATTCCATCTATCCCCGGGCTCCTACAAATAGGCTGAATTTGTCCCTCTGGACTGAATACTGTCAGGCTGAAAATATATGTTGGGAAAACACTCTCCATTTCCCCTCCAAATCATCCTATAAATAATGCCTATGGCCAAAATGGCCCTGCTCTTACATCAGGAAGAGATGTTGTGGTGGAACAGTGACAACAACAAAGAGAGGGGAATTGGTTAAGTACGCTGGGGGTTAAAATCTGTGCCCTGAACAGTAAATTTTATAGCCAAAAGTGAATTTCTATAGTCTCATCTATTATTGCAAAAATGATTGGAACTGAGGACCATGACACTATTACCTGTTACTGCAGATTTATTGAAAATTAGCAATTCCATTTATATCGGAGATTTCAGGGATTATTCTATTATAGACTAGAAAACTGATAGATTTATAACTCTGGTGAATCTAGTTGTACCAACTAATAGAGCAAGTGAGAAAATTTAGAGGTTTCTACTCCTAAAGGAGTTAACCTTTGGATAAAGAGACATTTTTCAAGTAGCATCTGAGAAATTATTGGATCCATAAATTCTTGCCGCCATGGCATGAAAAATATTAATTTCCTGGGTTTTATATTTTTGTTCAAGAAAGATACAAAAAGCAAAAGTTAGTAAAAGAAATTCACTCCACTCAGAGTCCTGCTTCAATTGCTTCAATAGCTTTTGCTAACACTTTGGCTATTGGCAGAGTTTGCCTGACTGGCTATAAGGAATTTTCGTGCTTTGTATCGTAGAAATTCATTAATGTTGTATTGACTTGATTGAATTTGATCTATATTTAATTTAGATTTTTGTGTACTCACTGGACTCCTTAAAAATGGAATCAAACCTGCAAAGGTATTACATTGCCAGGACATTGGGGTATTTTTTGCCATTGTTTGTTGTGTTTTTAATGTGAGAGATATATGACTGTGGATGAGGTGTGTGTAAATCACTAAAGTTATCTTAAAACTTCTGGTAAGTCTATAAAAGATTCTGGTAAACCCAAACCTCTGCTTCCCAACAAAGATACAGAATTGAAGCAAAGATTCATCTTTTAGAGGCACAAGGTTTGGCCAAGACACTCAAGTACTACGCACTTGTGCATCCAACATTTGATCCTATCTGAAAGGATTAAGCAATGCCATGTTAATATATGAGAATGAGTTTTGCACCTCCCTCTTAGGACAGAGTAAGCATAAGAGTGTATCTTGTGGTTGTTGGGACTCCTCAGTTTGCAGCCAGGGCACACAGCTCTAATCCCTACATTTTTTTTCTGCTACATATGGGAGGCCAGTGCCTGTAATGCTGGCAGGACCAGATGCGTGTCCACTGCCTCAATTGCAAGACATAATGAGATTAAATGAATGTGTAAATAGAACAGCCATTAGCTAAAAGAGTAGCTCATGCTTTACATTGAAATACATCATTTGTCTTGTTGAACAGCATGTAGCTGTTACTTTTGCATGGCTGCTTTGGTATTGATAATTGCAGAAAGTGGAGAACTGGCAAACTAATATGTAATTTATCTATGAAAAGTACATGAGAAATCTTTAACGGAGTCATAGTTTCTTTCTTAGTAATGTCCAAATGGGGGTCTTTGTATTCCTACACTGAAAGCAGCAGTGGAATTAAAATCCATCACCTAATAATACATGTCACCCATTGGGCCACAATCTTTCATTCAATAGACTACCCATTGCTCAAGCATATTAAGGAGGTGGCTGGGACTGCTGCTAAACTCAGCTATGCTGAGTGAAAGCATTACGAGTTCCTTAGGACCATCCCAGTTTCTCATGGGAGCAGAGGTAAGACTCACAGATTTCAGCTAGAGTTTTAAGAATTCGTGCTCGGACAGCAGAATGTGAAGAATCATTATTCCTATTATTAGTTTACTACTATTTTTTTCAAATTACAATTACATAAACAGCTTTTTGAAGCTACTTTAAAAAAAATCAAAAGTTTACAAAACATCTTAAAAGCATTAGGTGCTAGAGACCGAGAAAAGGAAGAAATGTTGAATTTCAGTTAAGAGTAATCCAGAATACTCATACTTTAAAGGGCAATAGGATTGACAAGTATTTCGAATACAAACCACATCCCCTCCCTGGTGGCGTAAACTGATTTTGGTTATTAACTTTGGAAAGAATGAAATTCCATTGTCTGAAAACCCCTAAGGGAAAAAGCACCTGAAATCATCCCATCATTTCACAATCAATAAGGCAAAAAAAAGTGTGTGCAGAAGAATTATTTATGATTTCGTCACAAACAAAATTTTAAATGCCAAACAGAATGTTTATTTCAGTTTATGTGTGAAGTACTTCCAGCTACAATTAAAAAAAAATGACTGAAAAAAAATATCCTCTTCCTGTATTCTACTACAAAGATTAAACTCCTGTTTAAGTGTGAGAAAGTATAAATGAGTATACAAATCCACAAGTGTGACAGATTATAAAGTTATTTTTGTATCACTCCTCTTTTAAAAAACAAGCACAACTTAGTTGGTAGTATTTATTTACTTATTTAAGGTAAATCACTTCAAATTCTGTTAATTTTTTTTTTTTTTTCATATGACACACTGCTTTATCATCAGCAGCAAACAATCTGAGTTGAAAGTTGTTCTATTATTCACAGAAGGTAAATTTAGGGCCACAATGCAGACACGACTCCTGCAAGAAGGGAATCCTAAGCTCAAGAGAGACATAGGTCATTGAGACACAGAGCAAAACAAGAACCTTTGAGCTGGGATTTAAGACTGTCCAGTTCCTGTCAGTTTGTAGAATTAGATTTTATAAAATAAAATAATAACGTTTTAAAGATTTAACACAGTCCTCAATGAAAAGCAAACAGACTGCTTAGTGAATGAACTGATGAATTCGTGATTTTCAGTAGTCTTCTAATAAGATCCATGGAATGTCAAAACTGAGGAAGCACACAAGAGTGACACAAGGAAACCAGTGAGATGTTGCTTGAGTAGACAGAAAACATTTAAGTCCCCAAACAGCTGCTGAATTCCCCCAGGAATATTTTTCTTTACGTTGCAAAAGGTAGCTTGACAATGCCGTAATATCTCAGTGCTTTAATATGTCAGAGCATCAGTACTTCAGACTACTATGGAGGGAAGTATTTTAGCCCAGAGACAGGCAATAAAAAGGAAGTTTAACAAATAATGATTGAAAGAGCAAGAAGACAGATTACATTCTTCATGTAAATCAAAATTGTTCCAGAAAGACTGAGAAAGGGTGGGTGCTAATTTCAAGTGAGAGTCAACTGAAAGTTAATGGGGACATTTCCAAAGATCACAGACAAATGGTTACTGTTCATTTAATGAATATTTTACTCATGCCACCTTTAAATTAGTTAAATTTGATAGCATGATAATGTAATGCAAAATGGCTCCCTCCCCAGACCATTTTAGGTGGAGGGTAGATCAGTATTTAATTTTAGGGTAATGCCAGGTCAAAATTAAATTTAAAAAAAAAGTTATGGTTGGAAAGTAATAAATCCAAAGTGACCAATGGAAAAAATATTAAGTTAATGAGATGTGCAAGCCATTTAGAAAACCACAGATATTCTATATGACATATATTTTTCTTATCTGGACACAAGCCATTTTAATACCTGCTGATAGAGATGAAAGTGGGAAAAGGAGAAAAAGAGGCACTCTCAAAGCTATTGCTAACAGGTCTTGATAAAGTTATGAAGATAAATGCAAGAAGCTCATGATGGGGATATTAATCATTTGATTAGCAAGTTTATTAAAATATTAAAACCCTTGAATCCTCTTTCAGGCATCTGTGTTCTGCTTTTCAGAGTGTTGTCACTCACATATGGCAAAAAAATTGTTCACAAAAGAGGTTGATGTAGCTGCCCTGAAAACACAAAGTATGGGATGAGATAGCCCACTTTTCCCCCCGTGTCTTCCCTGAATTTGTTCCCATGTCTACCACAAGGCTAGTGCATATGAACATACAGAGTATGCAAGGGATCTCACAATTTAAATCTACTTTTATACAGCCAGTCACATGGATAGTGCTTCCCTGAGGTACTCTCCTTCCTTGGAAGATGTTTGTCCTTGTCAATGCCAAAGAAAGGAGACAATCATAGAATTATCATGGCTGAAAAGGACCTTCAAGATCATCGAGTACAACTGTCAGTCACCAATTTAACCAATTAAATCATCTCTCAGAGCACCCCATCTACCTGGTTTTTGAATACCCCCAGGAACAGCAACTCCACCACCTCTCTGGACAGCCTGTTCCAATGCTTCAACCACTTGTTCGGTGCGGAAATTTTTCCTAATATCTAATCTGAACCTCCTCTGGTGCAATTTGAACATATTTCTTCTTGTCCTGTCGTGAGTCACTAGGGAGAAGAGGCCAACATCTGCCTCACTACAGCCTCTTATCAGGTAGATATGGAGAGCAATAAGGTCTCCCCTCAGCCTCCTCTTCTTCAGGCTAAACAGCTCCTTTAGCCTGTCCTTGTAAGACCTGTTCTCCAGAACCCTAATCAGCCTGGTTGTCCTCCTCTGCACCCTCTCCAGCATCTCAAAATCCTTCCTATACTGTAGTGCCCAAAACTGCATACAGTACTCAGGGTGTAGCCTCACCAAGGCTGAGTACAAGGGCATGATCACCTCCCTGGTCCTGCTAGACACAGGCCAGGATGCCGTTTAGCTTCTTGGCAACCTGGGCATACTGTTGACACATGTTCAGCCAGCTGTCAATCAACACCCTTACATCCCTTTCTACTGGGCAGCTCTCCAGTCATCCCTCCATAAGCCTGTAGCACTGGTGGGGGTTGTTGTGGCCAAAGTACAGGACCCGACATTTGGCAACTGAAACTGTTGGCCTTGGCCCATTGATCAAGGATGTCTAGACCCCTCTGCAGAGCCTCTCTACCCTCAGGCAGATCGACACTTCCATGCAGTTTAGTGTCATCTGCAAACTTACTGAGGGTGCACTCTATCCCCTCATCCAAATAATCAATAAAGATGTTACACAGGAGCAGTCCCAGCACAGATCCCTAGAGGACACCACTCGTGACAAGTCACCAGCTGGACTTTACCCTATTGGCCACAAGTCTTTGGGCCTGGCCATCCAATCAATTTTTTATCCACTGAAAGGTGTGCACACCCAAGCCACAAACACCCAGAGAATGCTGTGGGAAACTGTGTTAAAAGACTTGCTAGAGTCAAGGTAGACAACATCCACAGTCCTTCCACATCCAATAAGCAGGTCACCCTGTCACCAAAGGAGATCAGGCTAGTCAAACAGGACCTGCCCTTCATGAACTCATGATGCCTGCCATCATAATCACAGAATCAGAGAATCACAGAATCATTCTGCTCCCTGTCCTTGTCTCCTAGCTTAGGGAATTGTGTTTCTTCTTTATAACCAGTCCTATTGCTAAAGACTGAGACAAAGAATTCATTAAATACATCAGATTTTTCCTCACCCTTTGTCCAATGGTTCCTCCTGCATCCAATAAGGTGATGCAGGGTCTCCATGGTTGTTCTTTTGTTGTTAATATATTCATATACATTTTTCTTGCTGTTGTTCACCATAGAGGCCACATTAATTTCTAGTAGGGCTTTGGCCCTTCTGATTCTCACCTTGCATAGCCTCACAACATTTTTGTAGTCATTATTTTTGTAGACAAGGGATAGCTAAAGCAGCAGACTGCAAAGACAAAGACGAAATAAAGTGGGAGAGCACAAAATAAACCAGAGTGATGCAGATGAGGCAAGAAGGGAGGTGTGAGAAAGAAAATGCTTGTGTATCATTTGCAGGGCATCACATTTCCATTCCAATTCAACACTAAAAAGATATTTCAAGACAGCATGTCAGAAAAAGTAATGATGTCAGTTATTTCTTACATTTAGGTATGAGGAAGATCATCATTCATGAACTGAACCAAATCTAGGAGAAAACATAGCCCATGATGTTTCTCTTGATGCTGGCTGTCTATTCACCGAGAGATTCTGCTGGACCTGCTAAAGCATGAGAAGGCACCAAAGCTATGAGGCCATGTCAAACCCACTGCAGAAGCTGTGAGTAGGGAACTCAATAAGAACATGCTCCACTGGAATGAAGTCTCAGTGAAAAGAAGCATGGGAACTGTGCTTTTTCAAGAGTAAACTCATTTCATGTCAAGACATTAGTTTACATTGTGATGAGTAACTATAGAGTATGATTGCTTCCTTGCAGTAAAGCTTTGGCTATGTTAATCTTGTTACAAATAAGAAAAATAGACTCAGGGAGGGTAAAAATTTGAGTAAGTCACCTGATTCAAGTTATCTCTGGGTATTCTGGTGGCAGCACTGGAGCTGATTAAGCCAAGCATGTCTGCCACTTTAAAACGTGAGTGTGCTACATTAGACATGCTACTATAACTTTGACACTGGAATAATAGACTACACCATCCCTGGATTCCCCCTACAGATCATTTGCAAACATTTGCTATAGAAGAGTGCCTTCCCACCCATTAGGAAGCACATCAGGTTATTGCAATCTTTCAACATCTGAAGTGGCATTTTGGGTAGAATTTCAGGTGTGGCTGTTGTTTCATAAACTTTAAAGGAAAACCTGGGAACATGAATGTAAAGTGCTTTCCACTCTCTGTACAAAAATGAGAGAAAATGTTAGACTCAGGCAGAACCCAAAGGGTGCCCCTGCTCCTTGTTAGCTTAAAATGAACAGTGCCCCAAAATCCAGCTCACTGCTAAGACCTGAAGGGACTGCCTGGGTTTTAGAGTGCACCTTCATTGAAAGTCCAGACAAGATAAATGCCACTGAAGTAAGCAGAGCAGCCCCACAGCATCATGAAGAGAGACAGGGAATACAAATACCTGATCCTGAGTGATGCTGAGCAGGTGTGGTCCATGCTAGACCTCTCATCCCAATACATAAATTATTCTAATTTGCTGTCCATACTAGACAGTCACTGATAAGCTGGAATGGTCATCAGGACTATTGATTTTTTTATTATTTTGTTTTGGCAAGGACTGAATGCTGGCATTAAGCAATCTCTTCTCAAGGCTCAGTTTGATAATCCTTTTCAAGCTTTTATTTAAACTCTCTAAGAGAAAAAACCAAGAATGAATTAGAAACTGGAAGAACACAAAGAAGCTAGGAAGAGAAGATCAATAATTCACGTACATGGCAGTAAACAAACTGGAACAATTACAGTGAAAGATGGTTATTGATCAATATCAGGAGCAGCTCTTATGCTGGCACATCTCTTTATACCAGACCTCAATTATATTCCTACTTTCTCATAATGTAACTGCATTCTACAATTTTTATCACAGGGAAATTTTAATTCCCTTTTATTAGTGAGTAATAAACATATAATGTTTTTAGGCAATGGTCATTATCAGTGGATTTGCATATCAGTAAAATGGTGATCACCCAGTGACTGTTCTGAGCATATGGAAAATTTAGGAGTGAAGAATTAAATCTGACTGAATTTCAGAACCATGAAAGTCTCTATAGCTAAGAGATTGTCCATAAAGTTTCAATTTTAAAAAAATATACAGATTTCCAACAAGAAGACATTTACTGTCAACAACTTCAACAAGCTCTATTTTAAAAGGTAGAGGATCAAGAATCTTGGTGAAGTTTAATATATATAAACGTTACCAGTATACAGAAGCTGTGGAGACTTACTTGGGCTTTATCATCAAACTCTGCCTTAATAATAACAATTCCAATAAACCAGACCCCAGGTCAGGATCTTCACAGAGAGATAATAGGAAGTACAGAAACAGGCAGGAAATCTACACCTTCTTCACAGAATCAGAGAGCAAATTGAGATTTTTTCCATTCCTACTATGGAATAATGCACGTCAAGTTTAGTAACAGCTTTATGTGAACTTGGAGTTGAACTTATCAAAAGGGTTCCTATGGCACATATCCTCCCATCATAGCCCCTATTCCATTCCTCACCTCTTTCCTTCCTTGAAACTTTCGTTTTAGGAAAGCTGAAGGAGAAGACACATGAGGTTTCTGACAGAAAGGTGATGAAATGAAGGACCTCATACCTAGCAGGAACGTGGTAGAAACACCTTACAATGCTTCAGTTCGGGGCACACTTTGTGCTGAAGATGTCCCACACACTTCTCTAACTTAAAGGACAACATTCAGTGCCGAGGCAGTATCAGTAGAGGAAATAAAAACCAGAACCACTATCTCTGTCTTGCCCAAAAGTTGGTATCTCGAGGAAATAGAGTAGGGAGGCATTGAGAAAAAGTTAGCAATGAACTTGAGTAATAAGTTTTGTTGTTTGTTGGTTTGGTTTTTTCTTACCCTCTCAATGCCCCAAATATACTGATATAACAGCTCGAGATGAAGCCTTGAGAATCCTGCAAAAGGTACTGAAGTTTAATCGATGTCCTATTTCTGTTGGGTCATATTGCAAGCTTTACTTTTTTTTTTTTTTTTTTTTAAACAGCCACTGTGCTTTTCCACTTTTATTCTGATCCAGCTCTCCACTGTCTTGACATTCAGATGCTCTTCAAAAATCCATCCCTGATTTCCTTGTAATTCTTACACAAAAATGGACAATATACTAAGGAAAACCTCCTTGTGGAGTTGCCAAAAGAGCAGTTCCAATCTAATTAGGAGTTCATACTGCTTCAGTGAAAGCAGCACAAACACTGTTAATATTCACTGCAGCTGCTTTGTCAATAACTCCCAGTGAATCCTCCAATTTATAAGAAATAATCAGGAAACTATTGGATTCTATGACACTGATAGATCTATCAGTATTCATTGCCCCTATCCTCTGCAACACAAGGCACAAATGCCAATAACTCTAACAGTCCCTTAAATGCTGAAGGCTCATTATTAAAGTGTGCTTGGCATCCCTGGTCATTAATTATAATCTTGTGCACATATGCAGTGTGATTGCAGGAAATAATCATCTTTGTCTGCCAAATTGGCAACATTTAGAAACTAATTTGTTATGACATACCATCAAAGATATTTAAACAACAAACCCAAAGCTCTGCTGCACTGCACACACTGTTAAAATATCAGATCACATCATTAAAAAATAGTTAACATATCCGAAGGGAGGTAATATTTATCCTTGAACCCAGGTTCAAGTGGAATTTCCAGAAAGAACAGTTATATCCTTTCTCCCTTGCAGTGTGCAGGAGAGGAAACTCTCTCCAGACTGGTGGAGGGATGGAGGGAGGGAATGACTTCGATTACACTACAGACTTGCTGTCAGTCAGGAGCTATTAAAGAGCCATTGAATAAATGTTTGCCAAGAGCAAAGCTTACCCAGGATTACCTCACTGTTCAGCATGCCTGCAGTTTCATTTAGAGACTTTAAACTCCTGTTTATCTGTCTAATTTCCTTCATAGCCCCTGTGGCCACTCTTATCCACCTAGTTCCCTTTGCTTTGCCAGCACAAGGATGTGGGCACCTCCAGCCCCCTCCACCTCACAGCTGGGACTAAAGGAGAGGGGTGTCACGGGGAAGGGAATGTCTCTACCTCACAGCTCTGCTAGAAGTAGCTGAAGAGCTTCCCAGTGCCTCCTGGCCCAGAGGACATGGAGCACCCCAGCAAACCCTTGGCTGCTAAAAGGTGAACCTCCTCCCCACCCTCTTTAAGTTTCAACCTGTTTTAATTTCTGCTCACTAGAAAAGAACTTTTTTCCTTGTTATTTTACTTCTTTGCATTGACCGGGACAGCTGCAGTTCTTGCAAAATGAGCAAAAGAAATAAAGGGAGTCTCAAAAAAAACCTGTGTGAGACTGTCTCAGGAGACCATTTCCTGACCGTGTAAGACTCAAATCCTACAGAATTAGGACTTTTACCTCTGGGCAGCATTCAGTGCCCTGTGAGGAGAGCCAGAGAGCTACACTGCTGCTGATATTTAGGCTGTGGACCAGCAGAAGAACTAGCAGCAATGCTGCAGAGTTTGTGCTGGTCCTAGGAAAGGGCTGGGCTGTGCAGCAGGTTTACATCAAGGGGGATGAGAAGCTCTGGGCATCCTGAAGTCTGTTAGGGGTGAGCCCAGAATCTGTGGATTATTCTGTCATTATTCTGTCACATTTCCTTCTTGTTTCCAATGAACCGTTTAGGCAGCACTAGGGTAAGGTGTACAAAATGACAACAATGAAGTCAGCTTTAAAACTTCCAAGTGTGCAGAACAGAAGCAACAGATCACCTCATCATATTATGTGCATACATAATACAAATAATTTTTCCTCAGATCTCTGATCAGTGCATTAAAATATGCATCAAAATAAAATCAGAGAATACTTGACCTATGCTTTCATTCAGCAAACAAAACTTCTTTTTTCCCCATAAATTAACAGAATGACCTAAGACTGGCAAAGCAGCTCACTTGTGTAATGCTTGTTAAAGAAAAGAATGGTTACTAAATTGCAATATAGTTATAGGTCTTATTAAGACAGCCAATTATGAAATAATTTTCAGACACTTTGGTGTTTCCTTCAGTGCATTTTATTGTTTATGTCCCCTCCCATAGCAGGAATCCCTCAGCTCGATTAAAGTTGAGGATGGAAAATGCAAGAACTGACAAGTGCAAAACACTGAGAAGGTGTGATTGCTTCTCCATTATTGCAGTAATGACTGTTTACTCCAGGAGACTATACTTCAACAAATATTTTGTTTAGTTTATGTGACAGTTTCCTACTCTTTTCCCATGTTTTCTCAGGATCGAATGCTCCGTATTATTGAAACAGCAGTTAAGAAATCACAGTTTTGTGCAAATCCATTTCACCAGATCTGAATTGCTGCCATCAGCCACTGAACCAACAATAAAATCCTTTCTTTTCTTTCTTGTGGGATTTTGTAGCTTGTAACTAATTTAATAACAGAGTCTTTCAAAATGCTTGAAAAGAACCAATATTTTTTTCCTAAAGTAATTAAATTTACATCTCTTTTTTACTACACAGTTTTGAAATCTATGGGTCCCAAGGATACTTCTTCAAATAGAAGGTAATAAAATGATCTCAAATCCCTTGTCATGGAAAGATAAGCTCTATAAAAGGTGCATCAGACTATTAATACCTATTATATCAATATTCTTAAATGTTTCCCTTTTTGCAAAGAAAAATGATAGCTATGAACTCCTAATTATCACCTTAAAAATAAAGCAGGTATTCTTTACAGAACTGCATAGATTTTACTATAGTATTAACTTTTATCCTTTAAAACAAGTAACTCGCATAGCCTTACCATTTTTTACATTTCATATCTCATTGTATAGGAATAGATGTGAACACACTATAGTCCAAACCACCCAAAAACAAGGACATCAGTAAATCTTATTCTTTGAGTTGCTGCAGCATCCTTGATATAAAATCCCGAACTTCCCATTAGGATAGGCATTTAACTAAAGCTTTTCATATACACTGTATAAGATCACAAAAGTACCACATTGTATACAGGGTTCAATACAGTGTGCTTTAAAAAAGCAGATGGAGAGTTCATAATGCCTTTTAATCAGGATATATTTTACCTTGTAAAGTTCTATTACAGTGTACTCTATTAAGACCAACATTTAAATTACATGTAATTATATGGCTATAATTAATTTCTTTTTTCTTATTTTGATAAAAGTTATTCAGAGTTTAAATAAATGCCTAAAACACTGGCCTTGGAATCAATGTCCTTGCAAATAACCCTTTTTAAATTAAATGTCCAATGAATAATTGCCTTTATACAGGGAGAGAAGTCAAATATGGTGCAAACGAACAGAAGATTACATGGTATAAGGACAGCAACTATTGTTTCCCATTGTTCCCATTTCAAAAAATGAAATGCCTCAAGAGAAAATCCAGGAGTGATTAAATCCCAGATAGCTCCAGCTCTACTGGGTCCATTTTGACACTTCCTCACACAGTGGAGGGAGGCTGTAAAGGCAAGGATTGCACTGACCTTTAGAGCAGAGGAATATCAAGAGTTCTGCTTCTCAGTGCCAAGCCAAGACGATGCCCCAGTGGAACAGTCATTATTAGGACCCTTAATTCCACTACTGAGTACAAGATGAGAAGGACGGTGTTCTGAGGAGGTGGAAAGGCTGCATGTACAAGGACAAGCTCCTTGAGTCCCTGTCTCTCTCCTTGCGGAGGCATGATTTCCAATACATTAATCACTCTTGTCATTATTCTCTGAACACTCTTGAGCTGTCAGCATCCTCTTCAGTTATGGAGAGAAGTGCCATACTAGGAATATGCCAGTGGCAGTCACATCAGTGCCAAAAACACAGGCAGCAGAACCTCTCCCGTTCTCTTGAAACTTCCCCTTACATTCATTCAAGAATCATATTAGCCCTTTTGGCCCTGGTGTCTCCTCAGAGCTCACATCTTCCTGATCATCCCCAACAAACCCAGCGATGCACATTATATCGTTCCTTTTCACCCACAGAAACTCCTGATTAACATTCTCTTGACTTACGGTTGGAATAAGAAGTCCTTCATCACTACCACTTGGTCTGACCACACAGCCGTTCTTCTGCCTAAATACAGAACAGAAATACTGGAAATGTCAGCCTCTTTATGCTGCACTGAGAATTTTTCCACTTTGATGTTGCGGTGGATCAGTATCCCTGTTAAATTTTCCCTTTTCCTAATAATCTCATACCTGAAGGCTCCAAACTCCTAATTTTGTTCTCATTTCCCTTATTTTCTGTAACTCCTATGGTTTACACTAGCTAACTGATTTCCCTATACCATTTGTTTGCATCTGTTTTCTCTTGTTGAAGCCAGACAGCTTTATAGAGAGGAAAATCTCTTCTCGACTGGGCCTTTGTGGCTTTTGAGAGATCCTACTGCAAGTTTTTAACACTTTGCAATTGTTTTTTCTATTTCAATTCTTTTGCTTGGGTGAGCTGGCTAAGAGCCATTTTTAGATTCATTAGTAGCAGCCCTTTTAAAACACAAGATAATAATGCTGCTGAAACTTTACTTACAGATGGCATCTATAGTCAACTTATGATAACCTACACCAAATCAGTCACTAATTTTTAGTTCTGTGATCACTTTGTCTGTTATTATGAGGTCTGGGATGGAATTTCCCATGTTGGATTCAGTTCCTTATGGCACTACATTCTCCTCTTCTTTCCTGCAGGCTAAACGCCTTGCGATTTTGCTGTCTTTTTACTCACACATGCTAGATGTGAAAGGAGCTGGTCACCTATTGCTAGATTATAAACCCTACGGATCTAATAATTTTTGCCAGCTTTCATTGCACCCAGCTCTGATACCACTTGCTTCCTTTCAGTTAACAGACCTGACTCTTATCATGGCACCCCATTTCAGATCTGGTTCAAGCCAGTAAAAATGAGAAATAATTACAGCAAAGTCAGAAAGGGCTACTTTTGTGAGATGTCTTTAGTTTAGCCCTTCAATGTACAACAGCTTCCAAGAAACATTTTTTTTCCTTTACTTATAAGCATGTGATCCTAGTGTGCCACTGAATATTCTCTGATGGAAAGGTACTACACTACTCCTAATTTTACTACTTGTGAATTTGACCTAGGGGCAAGGATGATGTGGCTGGCACACTATGTGCAATTTGGCACCATAAACTTCTTGGGCTGGCATTATGAACAGTTATCACACATGTACCCAGAGATACTCAGCTTGCCCTGCGAGAAGAAAATTAGAATTCTGCATCCCATTCTTTTAATACTGATACTGCCAGTGACTTACTCTTGGAAAGATAATAGTTATCTGGACAGTTCATAAGGTTGTTGGGAGAATTATTTACTTGCTATGTTAAAATTAATTATCTGAAGTACTGCATAATGTATCACTAATGTTTTCCTCATTGTTATCATCATGAAGTAAGCTTCATTCATTTGCCCTAGAAAAACAAATACATTGGGAAAATAAGATGGGCATTATTTCCAACCTCTATAAACTTCCACATTCAGAAATAGAAGCCATTCCTCTCCACAAGTGAAACGTTCTTCAAAGTGACATGCAAAATGGAAATACATTTGTTTCTCACAAATATGAAAGGGTAGTCTGAGGATGAAAATATCATATAGCCTCCTTATACCTACAAGTACTTTTGTAGAGGTTCCAGTAACTAGTTAGTAGAAGTCATACAAAATTAGTTGCTCCATTTCTGTAAAATATAAAATGCTTGTGTGTTAAAAATCTAGATTTATAAAATTCTTTGTCTTGCTTCAGGAATTATAATGCCTGTTTCTTAGATCCTTGGGGAAATTAGGAAGCTACTCGATGAGTTAATGTCTGGAAGATGTAATTTAAAAGAGTTTTTTTAAAAGAAAAAAACTTTTTTTTTCTCCTAAAGAATTTGGCAGATTTTAAACAGAAAATTGTAATAATAATTATGGATATATTGACCTCTTTGTACTCTTAGGCTGTCCACTCAAGCGAAGTAGATTTTAACCAGCTCCCTGTAGAATTCTCTCAGCTCCACATATTTCTGTGCTGTGGCACTTCTTGCATTCACCATGCAAGTTGCCTAATGCTGTCTAAAGACTTGACTCACTAAAGAAATACTTTCCCAGATCATTTTGCTCCATGCTCTGAAGAATCTAACTGGTTCAGGGCAGAGAGGCGTACAGGCTTTTAACTTCACTGTTGAATTTTTCACTTGATAAAAGTGGACTGCCCTCATCTGCAATATAGTTTTTACTACTGGTCTCACTGGCATAGCTCTCTGATGCTTCTGAGATTTTGAATGAGTCCTAAGTCCTTATCCACAAGTTTTCTGATATCAATGAAGAGCCCAAAATAAGCTGTCAGGCTTTGCATCAAGCCCTAAAAGGCTCATTTTTTGAAAACTGAAGCACAGATATACCAGAACCTCATATAACACATTGTAATACTGCTCTACACTAAATTGGTTTTGAAACTTTGTGGTTTTGAAAAAGATATAAAATAAAAAGGGGCCACCTCTCTATACCTGAGACACAACATCTATACCTGAGACACCATTGAGCTTCATTCAGCATGGCTTCACTGATAGGGAATATATCTGGGTCTTTGGCATTCTTACAATGAATAATCAGAGAAAGTCTTTTGGGGGAAATAACTTAAGATTTCTTACACAACTTTTCTTTGCCCGTTGGCAGCAACTTATGCCTCACCTCTAAAGATTTGGCATGTTTTTCCTGGATAAACCAAACCAAAAAGAAAGATGTGTGTAAATTGAGAACAGATCATGGATTTGACACTAGTGTCAGTCTAACTGATGCAATTGAGATGTTCTTCCACTGAAAACCTGCACTGGAACTGTCAATATCAGATAAAAAGTTCACTTTACTTTCAAGTATAAGAACATAGTTCACAATAAAATACATTTTGGACTGAAAAACTGCACATATGTCCAGGCTGAACCAGACTAAAATCAGTTTCTTACAACTCTATCTCTGATCTGAATGTCAGTTCTCTACACAAGTTATCCCCATCTAGGTCAATAGATATAGCACAATAAGTGACAAGTGTCATCCCAGAGGCTTCACTATGTTTAATTGTATAAAGACAGAGAGAGAAAGACTGAATAAACACATTTTTCTTATCCCCTTTTATATCCACTTCCTAATATGGAGAGGCATATAATATCTTTCAAATTAATTTTACAGTCTTGGCAAACAAGGCAGTTGTCTTAATGTACAGAGATGTGGAGTTTGCTGCATGCCCTACACAACAAATGCAAAAGACAGCTACAAAATGCCTGCAGTCTTACGGGATACTCAAAATCTTTTTTTAAAATAAATATGCCTCCTAACTCAAAAGAAACAATTTACATACAGATATATTTCCCCAAATACCTCCCTGCTTCTTAAAAGCAGACAATACAATTATTTCAATGGATGCATTGCTGCACGCCTTTTTCAAAACACAATTTAGAAAAGTGAATTTGGAATTTAAAAGCAATCTGGATGCAGTTGACTGTATACAAAGATAACAAAGTATTATTTTTATTGTTAACATTGCTTCTAAAAATGAGATGTTTGTTCATGCAGACCTTCTATAAAAAAAAGCCTGTAGATCAGTCATGTAAAATATAAGAAGCATTGACATGACTATTTAGCTACTTAGATGGTTTTAGTCCTGGCAGTCCACATGGAGCATCTTGAAAAGAACCTGGATTTTTCTTTTTGTTCCTTGGCCAGATTACTATTTTTTCATGTTCAATGTAAGACATAAAATTTCATCTATTACTGATGAGAACCGTAAGAAACAGTGACAAGCTGGTATGAAAGACATTGTTCCAGCACTTCAGGACAGTTCACTTGGCTTAATGTCACAACATGCATTAATAATTTACAGCAAGAAAGATGGTTTTTGACACCTTGGTGAATGGAAGAAAGCTATGCTTTTGTTATAAATAAGAAGCTTTAATTATCATTAAAGAGTGAACTGTCCCTACAAAGAAAAACTGAAGTGGCGAACAGATATTTTCACATGGGATCGCCTGCATTATTTCTCACTAATCATTCAGAAAACCCTTCCTGAACTTGCTCGAATGTACTGCTCCAGGAAGGTACAGCTCACTATTAAAGCTGGAGAGATTTAGTCCCTCATAACAGTTTAGTGAAAAATCATAGGATTTAAAAGAGTCATTAAATTAATCACAGCTTCCCCTAAACTTTAAAGTCTTTGGAAGATGCTTGGAAGAAAGACATTTCAACCTTCTTCTGCACTTCATATGTAAAATTATATATTTATATACATACTACACACACATATATATCAATACATGTATACATACACACACCCTCAAATGCATGTAGATACACAGATCTTTGAAAATACACATATAAACTCCTATTTACAACACTTGCTGGGATATCAGTTCTCAGCCAAGACTTCATTCCACTGGGTCTCACACAAATATGAAACACTTTAAAGAGTGTATATAATAGAAATGTAAGGTAGGACACAGTATGTGATTACATACAGAAAAACAGGAAAGAGCTAAACAAAAATCCACTGTGATAATAATACTGGTCATTGTGATGGGCAAGAGGGCTCTGCACAACTTCTGCCTTGCTTCCATTAAGTTTATGTATAATGTCCTGTCACAACAGAATTTTAAGGAAGGAATTAAAGGAGAACAATAAAAAGCCTAGCAAATGTCTAAGAACTCTTCTACAGCATGATATAAAATAAGCATTAAGTGCCTTCCCTGTAGTAGCCCTTAAAAACCCAGGAACTGTCCTCATCTACTTGCAGTTCTTGTGTAGGCATAGAACCTCAGAGAACCATTTTAATAGGACTAAGATGCAGGAAACTCATAAAAATTGAATTCCAACTAAGACAGCAAAATGGCAATGTAGCACAGAACTGACAACTCCAGGTCCTTACTGCTGTAACACTCTTACAATAATACTCTAATTTCTGATTATGCTGAACCTGCTGTTAGTAAATAAGCTGTCGTCTTTATGCTAACTTATGCCTTGATGACACTTAACAACTGATGCCTGAAAACTGTCATTGGTAATGTTTGGGGCAGATCCTCACACAAGATCCTTCACAAAAGGCAACTATTTCTTTTTGGAATGCTCTTTAGATACTGACACAAAGATTTCACAGAAAATGTAACTCCTCCCTTCCCAGCAACAGGATGTCTTCTGGGAAAGGATTTAGTATGCAATAATGAGAGGATTTTGTGAATTGACTTCCTGTGATAATGTTTGTTTTGAAAGAAAAACTTTAAGGAATTGAGTCTTTTGTTTCAGGTCATGATGAAAAAAGAGGAGATGCCAAGTTCAGAGAAGACCAAAAAAAACAGCTCGCAGTAGAAGCCAAATAGACTTATTCATAGAATCATAGAATACCATGTTGGAAGGGACATCAAGGATCACCTGGTCCCACCTTCCCAGGAAAAAAGAAGAAATTAAAATGGTAGAAAATTAAAGGCCGGGACAAGCTCTTATTGCTGATGGTGTCAGGGTAAAGAAGGCCATGTCAACTGAGTTTTACTATTAAACACACCACCAAGAGCTGAAAAGCAGCTTTACTGCAGCATGCTAGGGGCTGAACAACTGAGCTGGTATGCATGAGACACTGTGTGAGCAACCCCCCAGACAGCAGAGCACCAACTCCTAGCAGGGACTGCTGTCCTGCCACTCCTCTCCACCCAGTAATCAAAAGGGTCCTTGAAAACACTGCTACCTTCATCCACTCTTGACTCACAATGAGCTTCAAAAATTTCCTTTGGCCAAGGCTGGTTCTCAGGCCAGACAAATCTTAACCCACAAACTACTTCTCCACCAGGATGCATGGGTGGATTCCAGAAGTATCTAATTAAAAGGTTACCCTATATTTCTTCCTATCCTCATTTTTGGAAACAGGTAGATCACTTCAGCCAAAGTTTTCCAAAAGTTCAAGCTTAAGGGAGACAGATGGAACAGATAACTTCTGCTGCAGCAGTTCATATTTGGCAAAGCTGTGAACAATTGAAAACAGGTCACTTTGTTGGCACTGCTTCTGTTCCCAGCTCAAACAGGCATCAAGCACACATGCCAGGTGCTCACTCATCCTTTCCTGCTCACTTGATAAAAAGCAAAAGTAATGAAGAACTTAAACAGCACTGGGCAGATGTGAACATCAGAATGGAACACAGCTCATAGGACATGAAAACAGGCTTAATTAATAAGGTCAAATACCTTACATGGAAGCACAAAAATTTTTTAGTTCTGTTTAAATATGGGGAGGAGATTTCAGCTAACTGATGCCTGGACTTTTGTATAGTAAGGTTCCTATCTAATCCCATTCATTTCTACTTGTTCTTTTGCTAATATTGGCCTTTTTCATCTCTCTTCATTTGGAAGCACCAGCCCACCCAATACCTTTAACTGTTCTCATTGCACTTTCATTGAAATCAATGGGCCTTTGCAAATTACCATTGTGCAGCTGGCTCCATTATGTCCATTACAGATTTAAAAACATAATGTCAAGAAGCTAATCTGTACGCACAACTCCCTCTCTTTTGCTGTAAATAACCCAGCCATAGAATTTTTTAAATACTGAAGTGCCTAAATTATAGACTAACAATATGCAAAAATTCATCTCTAAATAAGACTATGGGTTTTTTTGCAGCTAAAATAACACAGCACTTTTCACAGACTCAGCTAAATTGTGATAGCTTTTGTTTGTTTTGTCTTGTTTCTTGTTTAAAAATGGATAAAGGCTTGTTGGGACAATTTAATTTAAATGCGATGTTCAGAGACTAAGTAGGGAAGTGTCAGAGTTTCAGCTCTACATAATGTTAATAGAAGAATTAACAACACAGAGTCTCTGCACAGCCCTTCAAAGAGAGTCTGACCAGCTTCTAGTCATATTAAATCTACATTTCCCCTCATTAGTACCACATCTGTACCAGCAAGGAGGGAGAGTTGACTGCTCCTTGGGTGTCACCCAGCAGAGACTGGTTTACTGTGGGACACTTCAAAGTTTCCAGATTAACATCCAGCCCTTCTGGCTAGGACTCTCCTCCAAGGGATACTGTTGAGATGCTGAAGGAGGAGCACAGCACTGTATGGATATCTGACACCACCTCATGAAGCCTCAGGAGCTGTAAATGCCTTGAGCTGATCCTACGTGTCCATCAGGACTTTCCAAGCTCTTCAACAAGGCTGAACAACAGCAAGTAGATGCCAACACAACAAAGGGTGAATGAAGTCCCACAGCTGCTGTGCCCTGTGCCAGTAATTTGGGAATTTACCAGACTTTCTGGTGTCAACAGAGGTTTTTTTGTGCCTTGGTGGTGCAAGGAAGTGAAGGACAAAATGAAGATGAAACGTGGGGACAGGGAAAGTGTGGGAGCACAGAAAAGATGCTGTTCCCTCTTATGCAGTTATTCAGCAAAGAGCTGAAAGAAACATGTTGGAATCTGAAGCTGGGATGGCCAGATCCATCTAATGCCAGAAAAATAGGAGGAATCCCAGAGCTGCCTTCTCCTGGCACAGTGGGCCTTGCATTGCCATCTCTAAAGATATACAAAGCCGCAGTGTCATGGCAGGGAACAGAATATCTTCACCCCCTGAGGAAGATATTCTTCCCAGGAACTGTGGGCAAAGTGGACACATCTCATAGGTTGCAGAGCCATTGAGGAGCCTTGTGACATGCCCCGTGCATCTGCTCTCACTTCAGCAAAACTGTCCTGTCAGCAGCAATACAAAATGTCGTGGAAAAAATAAAGCAGTTTTCCCTGAATAATTTTGCTCCTCCTGTGGGTGGGGATGATTTAGCCCATTGTGCTATCTCCACTACTGTGTAATTTATATTCACTGGGGTGCCCGCACTGCACAGTCTCCTCTAAATATAAGCAATTAACTCCCATTAGCATTAGTGGGACTCACTCAGGAGACTATACCCCGTTATTGATTATCTTGTTTTTGTACCATCTTAAAAAAAAAAAAGTACAAAGACAAGAAAATCATATAGTTAGTGGCTTTGGCTAAGTTAAGGCAGGCAAATTAGATTCATTACCATTCTTGAGCTAAACAGTGGGGCTTATTAGAATGTAGTTCATTTACATACTTTGATCTGATGGGTGTAGATACCTAATTATACAGCAGCCAGCAACTTATTTTTGATGTTTTTTATTAATTAATATTCAGTATTATAATTAAATGCATAGGCTGCTCTTCTGCAAATTCTTTTTTGTTGTTGTTTCTAAAAGAGAAATAACTTTAAAAGCAAACGTGTGAAGTCCATGATCCACAGCAAATTCCCTCACAATGCCACAGAAATGCACACCATCGCTTACAGCAAAGGAAGCCCACAGATTTGTTGAGGCCCTGTTACTCCTCAGCCCATCTGTAGCAGCCAGCAATGCCCCCTATGTGAAAACTGACACCAGAACTACAGCCTTTTGGGAGCAGCTATACCTCTAAGTAATATAATGGATTATTTATTTATATATATTGATCTTCTCATTAATGTAAATATCTTACTTTTATACTGTTCTTTTAAAGAAAATTAGTCACCGATGTGACTAACTTTGCCATTTCTTGATAGCTCATACAAACCAACAATTAGTGTATCTTAATGCTGAAGTATGAAATCTGTTCTGAAGAGCAGAAAGGAGTAGTACTCTCTTTTCCACATTTTTAATGCCTTACATAAACATGGGAAGAAAAAAGCAGATAAACATAGTAAGAAAATCTCCCATGGACACACATATAGTTTACCTAAATAGCAAAGGTCACCATATTGTTTTCTTTGCGTGGCTTCAAGACACAGAAGAACTAATTTCTGCTTTTACCTTCATGGCTCTGTTGCCATAAAAAGGTAAGCACCATGCTCTCATTCGAAGAGAGCACTTACATACATGCTTATTATAAAGGATATGCCTTCAGTGTCTCCTGTAATATACTACTTGAAAGAGAAGCACAGGATATACATTCTGATGAAAAGTAGAGTCCTCAGCAGATGACAAATTTCCATCCTCTCAGCAGTCAAGAAGATATGACAGATTCATGCTGGTGAATGCCAGAGTTCAGCCATATGAAAATATATGGTTTTACCAAAGTTTACAATTTAGACACCATGCACAAATAAAGACAGGTCTTGGCTATGTAATATGTGCAGATTTTTGAGAGAGCCGCAACATGGCCCAATGTGATGGAGTCATGGCTACAGATTTGAGAGGATATTCAAACTATGCACTGATCTACATCTGTCAGAGGTCTCTTGGTCTGATTAGCTCAGAAGCCTCCTCTGCAGAGCAATCATTTCTGCAGGAAAAGGCACAGCCATCCTGTTACAACTCCAGGAATTGCCTACTGATTAAGTCTAAACAAACCAGCCATGTGGAGTGGCATTATGTACAGATCACTATAAAGGAAATAATAGTAGAATAATTATAACAAGCAAAGCTCCCTAAGCCTTCAAATACAGTGAACTCTTCTCCTGAACAGACAGTGCCAAGCAAGCTGAAAAATTAATTTACTATTTGTTATCAGTTTTGTTATGATTGGTATCTTTGCAAGTCTGCATCATTAGCATGTGAGTTTACAATTATCCTCTGAGCCTTGTAATGTCCTGTCATTTGCCTCCAGGGATTTATGTCAGAATCCAACTCAGGTTGTAAGTGATCTTCCAGTAGGAAAGAATGACAGCACCATTATAGCTCTCTCCAGCAGATGATGGTAATGATACTATTATTATTATTATCCCCCTGATCAGCATGGTGATGATTGTTCGAACTTTATCAGTATTAATAGAGAAAATAATAAAGGTATTAATATTTGAAAGCTCTCTGTATTGTGTTTAGTATCATATTATTGCTACATTTTATGGCAAGTACTTTGACATTTCAGTGAATTTCCATTTACAGTATTGCCACTATAATTTACTCATTTTATAATTGCTTCTGGATACTTGTAAGGTTTAATTTCTTATATTTCCTCTCAATAAAGGGACCTGCATATGAAATTGAAATACAATTATCCTCACAAATTTGCATTGTTAGCCTAGAGTTGTTGGGGAGGACAGTGGGGCTTAATACACTAAAAATATTCAATATGGCTACTGGATCAAATAAGGCCTTATTGACTCCTTGGGTTACACTTTTATCACTATGATTGCTCCTAGTTCTACAGCAAATATTGCCTCTCAGTGTTCACTATTTAAAATATCTATGCTAAACACATAAAATCACAGAAGCTACTGAGGAACCCACACTGACGATTTCAGAAGGAAGCTCAAGATGAAAAAGAACATGTCAATGTCCTTACTCTAGAAAAAAGTCAGGAGGAAAGGAGACTATGCATCCTTTATCTCTTGGAAAAGGCAGCGAGCACAATGACTGTATTGGGATGAGGCCAGAACACATGAACAGAACTTGAAAATAACATGTTGAGAGAAACAAGCCAGCTGATAAAGCATTGTTACATGAGTTCTCTGAATCTGGTCTTTGCAACGGACTGGGGCAGTAAGAAATGCAGAAAGAGCTAATATAGATGGGCTCACTAAAGCTGTAGCTCAGGGGTTTGGGTGGAAGACAGGGAAGGCACAGTATGTAGCAGAATTTATACTTCATTTCTGGCTTGACATTCGTTTTTGAAAGTATTCTAGCAAATGCTTGCCCTGTGCCATGCTAACTTCTTCAGATTGGTACAGATGTTACTGCAGAAGTACACATTTCATTCCAGTAACAGAACTCTGAGTTTCCTAAATTCTTCTTGCAACAACTAGCACTAAGTTAATGAAGCTACAATTTCTCAGGGTTACAAGACCATATGTTCTGACTTCTCAAACCCCATTTTTCTAAAGGGAAACACATAAGAGAAAAGTCTAACATTAAGGAAAACACAAACAGTAGTCTGGCACCTCCTTAATTTTGTGAGGCAGCAAAAAGACAAGAAAGTTGGTAACAGTAGAGGCAACAACTATTTCTCATTTTGAGGCTCAGCTTAAGATTATTTGCTTTACTCTCACCAGTTCCAGAGCAGCAATATATTAACAGCTTGTAAATCAATGTCAGACACATTATGTGGTAGATCCTATGTGAGATGTTTATAATACTATGTGATACTGAATGAGATGCATTCTTAAAAGCTACCTCTGATATTTCATAGAATCATATTCTCAGCAGCTCTCGTGAGAGCCTTCATAGCTGAAAATGAGGTGTTAGGAGGGATGGCAGAGCTGAAGGGGAAGGTGTTTAAACAATAGCCAGCTCACTAGATGATTCATAGCATGGTATTATGATAGCTCTTGGGAGCTCTGATCACCCATGACTCCCTGTAGAGATGCTTTTAAATAGAAAAGACAAATTATGTTTATATAAAGGCTAAGCTTACTAAATAGTGCCTGGATCCAGAGATCTATTTCAGATGAAGGGATAAATCCCAACACTCAAAAAAAAAAAAAAAAGAAAAATTTAAAAAAAAAAAAAATCAGTTTTAAGTTTTTTTATGAAAATTCTGGCTGTGTAAGACATGAGATGGAGAGATCTGGTCTGAAGATCTACTATCCAAACAGACTGAAGATACTTTCCTTATGAAGATGACTGAAAGTAAAATAGACTAGTGTTAAGATAAGATACTACTCTTCCATGCTTGTACTTACTCATCTACCAGCAACTAGAAATGCCAACTTTCAAGATGCCAGCACTTCCTTTTTCCCGCCAGCTCTCAGCACAGACCTTGCTGGAACATCATTCATTCACATTTCATCCCAGCCTTCAACTTGGCCACAGATTTGCATCTTTCTTTGTGTAGCCCAGGATCTCATGTAGATCTCAAGAGCTCCTGCCTGCACCAGGTCTGAATTTGTGCCAACTTCTGATTGTAGTAGAGGTAACATTAAAGTAACCCCCTAGGCTAGTCGGCTGGCTTACAATTGTATTAGCCTCACTGTCTTTGTCAGGCGTGTTCTCTATGGAATTGCATATCCACTTAAGGTTATGAATTTGATTTATCTTCAAGATTTGAGGTGAATTTTAGTCCTTGTGGAAGCACAAGAACAATAGAATGGAGCAGAAAAAGATACAGGGAAGATGTATCTGTGTGTGGATTTACCACACACAGCTTTGTCATGGTATTTCTGTCCTGATTTGCAGACCTTGCAGTACACGTTTTTTGTGTAGGGAATACTGAATTAGTTGTGATTTACATCATTGTAGGTAGCATGAAAAAATACTGTTCTGAGCCAGCAAAACAAACACATTTGAATGGAGGTGTCAGAAGTCACAAATGTATTACACCACCTGCACTATTTGTGGGATAGTCCTTCCAGTCAGTTCTATAGCACACTCATTTTGAGCTAACTTTTATGGCATTAAATTATAAAAAACTGTATGGATTTTTCACAGAGTTAATTTTGTGGTGATGCTTTAAATTGCTTAAGGCTCTATCTAGAACAGTCCTGAACTTGGGGCAAAAAAAAAGAATGGAGATATTTTTAATGAATCAAAAGAGATCACCGTGAGATACTACATAAGCTGCTTCCATTCAGTGCATCATATCCCACAGGCTACATTTCTCCATAGGCTCCATGGAAGCAGCTGCCCCAGAACTGGAGAACTTTTACATCAGATTTTGACATGCTGTTTATTTTAAACCTGTAATCCACTTTAAACTTTATCCAGTTGCAATTCACAGGTACAACTGTGAAGACACTTTAAATCTTATTAATACCCCCAGACCACTTGGAAAAGAGCCATGAAGTTTCTCAGTTGCAGGCTGGCAATATACAATCTGCCACTGCTTTCTAGATAATACTTAAATAGTATATCCAGTTCTGATGCAGTTCATACAGATGCTCCATTTCACTGCGATAGACCTAAATCTTGTATTCCTGAAATCAGTGGGAGTTTTGCTTGAGGAAGAAATTAAAGATTAGTGCAGCAGAAAGCACAAAGTCAGTAATTTGGGAGCCTGATTTTATATTAATCTTTGTCTAATGATTATTTAATATTGTACTAGGCTATTTAAAAGAATATTCTACAAAGCGCTGGAGCTTCTTTTTCAAAGCCTGTGTAAAATGTGATTTGTAATTAGTAGCTTTAGATATGTAATGTGTGTGAGAGAATATTAGTATTCCATAAAAACTGCTGTCAGTGTAAGTTATATGGAGAAGAACAAAATAATATGAATACCTAATGGCTAAAATACTTTGTTTAAATAGACTTGGTAGATTTTTAGAAGCTCCACCTTGGATACTTAAAATTATTTTTTTTTCCTTTAAATTCTGTTACAAATAAAGGAGTTAGGAACTGTGACCATAAATGACCTGAGTATTAACGGAATGTATTAAAATTTACTTTTAGGTACTTCAAAGCACTTCACTTTATTCATATATAGACAGCTGAATTATTCCCAGAGCTTTTTACTAGAGCTATGGAAATTTCTTACCAGTGTAAATGTTCATTAAAATATTATATTTACAGAAGGTGCCAGTTCAGTAAATTGCATTGACTGCTGACCCCCCATTAACTCTAACCAAGCTTAGAATATGATCTGTTTCTTTAAAAGATCCAGTGCAACCAGTACTCATTCACTGTGCATCACAAGGATGAACACCTTTTTTTTTAATGTTTTACCTTTGTTAAAGATAATAAAACAAAAGCAGGCTTTCCTGGGGTGTACAGCACGTCCAGGAGCAGCAGAGGGCACTCACACTCTATGGTACAGCCCCGGCTGCTCTGCAGCATGTTTGCATCTTTTGCAGCACTGTCAAGAGCTGTCAAGCCCTGTGCAAGCACAGCTCGCCCCTCTGCTTCAAGAAAATTCTGGAAAAATTTCATTTTAATTCCTTCTGAATTCTTGGTGTACTTAGGAAGAAAATAAAGGGGGAAAAAAAACACAAAAAAAACAAAAAAACAAAAAAAAAAACAAAAACAAACAAACCAAAAACAACCTCCCAAAAAAACAAATGCTCAATTTCCTTGCTCAGACCTGGGAAAACTTCACATACACATTATCAGGTTCTCGGGGCCAAATCTTGTGGGTCTTAATCACATATCAAAGTGTGCCAGTTCATGAAGAGCTTCCCAGCAGAGAGAGAGAGGGAGTGCACGATATAGCCATCAGGAGTCAACGAAGCAAGGCACCAATACTGTGTCTTAAATTGCCTAAAGCTGAGGAAAGGATTTTTTTAACCCAGCAATAACATCAGCATTTGTTGACACATGGATCTTGATGTGCTGGTACTAAAATCACTAATATTAAAAGAATATATAAATTGATGCTTCTTGTGTTCCCAAATGTGCAACACCACGATTTCTGCCTTCACAAAGGAGTTTTCTCAGGATATTCCCTTTCTGACCTAGATAAAATAATTTCTTATTCTTCATTTACTTCTGTAAGGTAATAACATGGGGAAGAATGTGATGTGTGTGCCTCAGATAGCACTGAAAGAATACAAGAATCTAAAAATACAGTAAGTTTTACAGGAGAGGTTTCATAAGGTGGCTGCCTCCTCCTTGACATCACTATTCAGCTGGCTATTGGAATGGGACTAATTTAATTAAGAGATCAGCTCAGATAAAACATTTTTGTCAGATTCTCCAAGTCCTATTCACCTTGCTTGAGAACTCAAGCAAGTCTTCTTTTAAGTAGTCCAGTAATACACCTCCCTTCATGCCAGCTTAGCTGAGCATAGCAACAATAGGAGCACTTGGCACAAAGAAAACCACTGAAGTTAATGTAAAGATTATCATATTATTTTTCCAATGGTGACCCAACGGTCAAGGCAATTGCTGGCAAAAAATTGTTCACTGCAGTCTTGATCTTTCACTCCTCAAAAGCTCTGGGTGAGGGTTTTTTTGTAGTATTTGGTCCTGAAGCCCTCACAGCTTCCCACTAGCTTATTTTACTGCTATGCTTTCCAAACCATCTGAAGCAAATGCAGCTATTTCTAAGTAATAAACATCAACTGGGTGTTGTTTGCTTTTGTTTAGGTTTTTTTGTTCATTTTGGTTTGGTTGGGGTTTTTTTTCAGTGATCACTGCTATTTGGTTTGCTGTTTTTTGGATTTTTTTTGTGACAAAACATAAGCAGAATGGTGAGACCATATTAGAGTTGAAATGCAAGCCAGGTTGATAATTGGACTGGGCTCCAGTACCTCCTAGCATGAAACTTGATTTCCTTACAATAAATGTCTGTATTTGGTTTCCATAAGTAATCAAATACTGCAAATCCACTTTGCATTTTATAAAGAAGAGTGTAATAAAGTAAGAGAAAGAGCTGGAGAAGATCTTTTTTTTACTAAAAAATGCAATTCTTCATAACCCAAACAAAATTGCTATATTCAGTAAAGGATGGGAAGGAGGGGGAAAAAGGGAACTGAGAAGAGGGTTAATAGAAGCTTTCCAATTTAATATTCTCAAAGTAAACATGTAAACAACAAAAAAAGTACTTCTCTCTGACCAAGGAAGAAAAGTATTAGAAGGATGTAATGCAATCCCTGCAGCATTTCAATCCCTACTTCAAATCTAGGTCTCTTTCCACATGGCATGTTCATTGCTTGCAGCAAAAATGGGTTCTTTTAAAGAGCATGTCCCTTTATCATCATAGAACCAGCAGTTTCAGATTTCATACTTGTGATCTCAATAGCTTGCAGGAATTTATATTCAGAACACAACTTTGGTATATAAAAGTGGGGAAAAATGTGAGATAATGTATTTGTGTATTGTTCATCAGTCTGAGGGGTGTGATTGGTGTGATTTTAGCTGTCCCAACATTTCAGAATTTTCAGAATTTAGGAAATTATTCAGAATAAAGGGGAAGACTGACTGAAAAAAAAATAAAATAAATCTTTGTATACTGTTTACCTTATTGAGAAGTGGATAGGCTAGGTCCCTGTTAGCTGACAGTTTACTGCTTTATTGTGAAGTGGTTGTTTCCAAAGGAATTGTGCTGTCTGCTGTCTTTCAGATTCACCTGTTAAAGCTTCCAGTGAAGAAATCACTGGTTTAGTACATCTAAGTGTGTGCATGTATGGACAAACACTTTTACTACTCCTTTACCCTAGTTGGTACTCCTAATTAAACCTTCAACCTGAGATCTGGATTTCCTTGCTTTGATAAATTATAAGGCAGACTGCTGAAATGCCAGACTTCCTTAAGTATGAAGTTTCATACAGTCAAGTACATAGAGGATTACATATAGTAAGTCACCCTCATATCCCCTACACAGGTCCTAAAATTCCTCCGGCAGCTTGGCAAATATATATTCATAAAGCCAAAGATTAACTTTTTTTTTTTTTTTTTTTTTTTTGGCCAGTAGCCAATCTAGTATAAAGATCTCTGGAAAAATGCACAAGCAAAACTAAAGGCAGATGCTGAGCACGCCGTACATTATCTTCAGAAGGGACCCCAAGTCTGCAGCTGTGATTGCCAGAGGAGACCACAGAGAGCTCAAGGGAAGCAATGAGGTCTTCCAGGATGACAATACTTCCACTCACATGAATCCTGCACTTGGATATTTCTCACTGGTATACCAATTTTTTCAGGATGGTATGGGACCTAATTTAACTTGAATTTCCTGGTGTTCGAAAGATTATAGGCACTATTTACTCTTTCTTTTTTTACCTACCACATTTTTAATTAAGTTAAATTCCCCGTGCATTGTTAGCTATAAAGCGCATATTACTTACCTGCATCTTCAGATCTTTTACAGTCCCGTGGGTAAACCCATAATTAGTTGGTTTTATAAAATGCATATTATTTACTTGACAGGCCAGAATGGCTCTAGAGGAACTGCCCTCATGTCTTGGTTAAGTGCATAATTAGACAGGTTTTTAAAACCGATATTAAGTTCCCCACATTGAAACTACTGTACTCTGTTTATTAAATATTCATTCCTTTTAAAAAAAAATTATTTACTCATTTGGACAAGACAGCATGCAATTATATATTTAAGATGTGTGCAATGCCTAATAAAAAATGAAATGAAATGCCTAAAAAAAAATGAAATTTTATGGAAGAAATCACTTTGTGCTACTAGGGTTTATTTAAGCCATCATGTCCTCACCACTTCTATCATCTCCTCTCAAAATACCAAGTATATCCAGAAGAACAAGTATTAAATGAAAAAGTGTCCAACCAAGCACTTCTTAACAGGATACTTATACATTTACCTCAACTTTCCATCTAATTTCATATATAAAGAGGAGTATTTGTGCCCTTTTGCAATGACTGAGCTATTTAATAACATAAAACTTTATTTTACGTTCCTACTTCCTTTGACAGAAATTCTCAGTAGTTTAAATGTATGTTGTTACACTGTCTTGGGTTAGTGCAGTGATATTTTGGAAGCAGGGGGGCCACAGGGGTGGCTCCTGTGAGAAGCTGCTGGAAGCTCCCCCAGTTCTGCTTCTGGTCCTGCCTCTGCTCAAAGCCAAGGAGATATGGGAAGCTGGATGCACCTCTGAGAGTAACAGATGCAAGAAAGGGAAAACAAAACTAAAAAAAAAAAAAATATATTTAAAAGAAGGACCTGCAGAGCAGAGAGGAGAAGGGGGTGAGAGAAATGCCAGAGAAAAGACACCAAGGTCAGTGAGGAAGGAGGGGGAGAAGATGCCCGAGCAGGGATTTCCCAGCAGGCTGAAGTGAGAGAGCAGCTATCCCCCTGCAACCCATGGAGGGCCATGGTGGAGCAGTGGACTTAAACCATGTCACACTGAAGAAGATAGTGGCATGTAATCAGATGGTCTGAATCACCATGTCTTAGAAATCCAGCACAATTATTTTTCCAGCAGATATTTCAAAGTGTAAAGTTAGGAGACTGACAAGTGCCTGTATGTTCATAGTGTTGCAATGAAGACCTTCATGGGTGACCATGCCCTGTGAAAAAACTGCTTCAGAAAGCCAGTGTATCATTCTCATGCAAGTCTGAGGTCTCATGGGGGACACAGATCATGCACATGCTTTGAGGGCTCTGAATGGGGATGGGCATCAAACAATTTCATTAGTGACAGAGCATAAGCATGAAGTATATATTCATAATTCACACAGCAGTAATTCCAGACAACTGCCTGAGCACCATCCACCTCAGTTGAGTCTATTAAACATCTATCGAACATCTAGACACATCCTGTGGATTGTTACACACTATGGACCAGGTTCATGTAGGTACTGAAACACCAGTTTTTGTTGATTTTACTAAGGGAGATACCCATGTAACTGAAGAGCCATGCTGTTGTGTGTTTGGACTCTCAGACTACCAACAGAGTTTTTATGAAGCTGAAGTTATTGGACATCAGGTTATCAGCAGCATGATGAAATCTGGAGAATTTTTACTGTCAATAAAGGTTTGATGTTAAACAATCAAAACCAAGTTTGACCTCCCTGATCTTATATCATGCTTACTGCTACTAAACTGAATGAGAATTACGTGTTTAGTAACTTGCAATGTGGCATCTGTTCAGAATGGATGATTCACTTCAGCTTCTTCTTGAATATAAAGGGCATCCTCCTAAGTATTGGGTGTTCATTTACTGGGACAGCTAAATAAGAACTACTCACCCCTTCCCTCTCATTCTCTGTTATCCCTTACCCTTTCCCCACACCACTGCTATCTCACCCTTTTCAGACAACACACCAAGACATCTCCGTAACTTCTCAGCCTCATGCCAAGGTGTAGAGTGAGACAGAAGCTGTAATGCTGTGCTTTGGGGGGTGATCACATCCTCCAAATCACAGTTCAGCACTAAATGCAACCGAAACAACAATTTGACTCATCCCATGGCCCACATCAGGCAAGAAAGCATCATCTCCCCAGAAAACCTCAGTCACACTCAATTCAGTTCACTCTTTCCCCTAAGCACTACACTAAGGCCAAGCTACACACCAAAAGCACAATGTGTTGTGTAAGGAGCTTGCCATAAGTAGAATATGACTCCTTTCCGGAATCTGCTCAGGTTATGGGAAGACAATCAAATGCAGTCAACACACATTAGCTAAACATGTTAGCACCTGTCAGCTGGGCCTCTAAACCTACCTCTGGAAGTGCCTTTGTGTTCCACACAGAAGCTTATTACGGAAAGGGCCATGCAGTGAGAGATGCTGCCTTCACCCCTGGTTTGTTTGGCTGTTCACCACCCTTCTGCTGGAAGTTGCCACCTTCACATTTTAGCTGGCAAATCCAAAGCTGTTAATGGTCTCATTTGCTTAACTGAGAAAAGGATAAAGAGAAAAAAAAGAAAAAAAACCCAGATGGCTCAGTCAAAACAAATCTCAAAACTAAGTTGGTTGTACCAGAACTAAAGCGCAGAAGGACTGACTGAATGTTTGTTTCTTCTCAGACAGCTGGTTAGGGTAATAACCTCTAGGACATCAGTAGTAACAAATAGTTGGGATGACATTAAGCCACTTTTGCAGCACTTTTCTGCAATAGCTCCAGCCCACCCTGGTTGCAAAGGAAAACATTCTACCTTAAATCCCAGTGGAAAGGGTCTCAATTTCAATCAGTATTCTCAATAAATACAAAAAAGAATGTGCAAGGTAAAACCAGACAGGTTCCTTAAACAAAGGCTATGATTAATTTTAAACTATGTTGTCCAATCATATTGATCAAAAAAAGACACTTATATTTACTATAAATCTACTAGAGTTTTCTTATTTTGTTTCTTTACTTCAATACAAAACCAAGAACTCTTTTCCACAGCTGGCTAGATATTTCCTGAAATACCACAATGAGTGGTGGCTATTTTACCCAGCAGGTTCCTTTATCACCACAGAGCAGGAAAGTTGACAGGCTTTGTGTCTGAAATGTAATTAGCTTGTGGGAGTACAGTCATAATGAAAGAAAAATTTACATTATTGCAGGCATGTGATTGTTTGCTCTTTCAAACAAGGAGTAAAAAGGGAATTTCAAGGCATGTATTTTGGGGGCCTTATTCAATCAATACCCTCAGAGTTCCTACACATCTCTTGAGGGAAAGGGAAGCAACTGGAGATTTAGATCAGGTTTCTGTGTGAAAGCTTTTAAGACCTCAAAAGCAGTGAATGATGGAAAATGACTAACACCATTGGGCCCATGTCCCATTTCAGTCCCGTTCCAGATTCACCCAGATTAAGAGATGAGAAGCTCTCCCTTAAAAACAGATGTGGAGGTTTACAAACCCTTTCAAAGTATAAAAAAGTAGCTACCCTACTTCATTAAAAAAAAAAAAAAAAAGTTTCATTTTCTTAGCTAAATATTGTACAAACACACCTGTGAGCAACCCTCAAACACTGAAATTCAACACAGTTTAATCCTTTTCTTTTTATTTCTGGAAGGCTGAAGTAGAAGAAAACAGAACATTTAGGAAAGAATTAGTTCATGATCTTCTGTTGGTCCAAGGGGGGGGAAAAACAAGGTAAATTTCTACTTGATGTTTGTCTATGTAGTTCTAAACAGGGCACAGTAAGAGAGATTCCAGCAACCTATTCCAGTGATGCCCAGAAAATCTTTTTTAAAATCCAGCCTGAATCTTGCCAATTCTGGTTCAGTCCCGTTGCTTTGTCTGCTCCAGACAGGGGGTGCAAAAAATTCACTCAGTAACCTGTTTCATAGCTCTTTCTGGGACATATTTTCTGAGGTTCTGATTATCCTCCTTGTTCTCCTCTAAACTGTGTTTGATGAATCCAAATCTTTCCCAAATTACATTATTCCAAATAGGATGAAAAGCTCCAGCTGGGACCTTATGAGAAATAAGAAATCAATACAACTTCTTTCAAATGTTCCTCAAGTGTTGCTGTTACCCGAGCACTAAAACTAAAGAGGGATATAAAACAGAGTTCTTACTATAAAGCACTGTGTTAAAAAAAGTTGATGCATTGTCCCAAAAATCAAGAGTGGCCCTCACTAGACTGACACAGCGGGACTGACTCAACTCCCATAATGTTCCCAATATTCCCCTGTCCCCATTTCCTCCCACCACCAGCAGCAATATAACCCGTGCAAAAGGAAGAGGAATGCACATTTTCATTTCTGTGTATTTCAGTGTCCTGAACTTGTCCAGTTAGAGGTGGGTCAAAGCATCAGAGTCTATTCTGATATAAGAGAGGTCTAGGTTAAGCAGAAGATAATCCGTCTTTGATAGTGCTTTGGTGCAGCGGATAAACAAACAAACAAAACTTGATACAGAAAAATCAGCAACAAGTTTAGGCAAAGGTAGTAACCACAATTTAGCCAAGAAGATACAAATACTGTATCTATATACCTGTTCTCTGCATTGAAGCTGATTTAATTTTAATATCATTATATCTGCTGAGAACAACGTTATCACTGGGCCAGTTGGTTTTACACAAAAAAAGCAATTGAAATGATGAAGAGAGAGTAAATTTTCTTGCCATCTCCCTTTGCAGTGAAGATTAGGAACAATTTTGAATTTGCTTCAAAAGTCTGAATGTTTCACTGGTTTGGGCAGTTGTCAATTCTGCAATGCACCTCGCCCCATCTCCCTGCCTTGCCCCGTAATTAGGACTATATAGGCTATAAATCTGCTGCAACCGTTGGATACGAGAAAATTATGGCTGTTTCATTGCTGATCTTCACAAAACTCTTTTTAAGCTCTTTTTTCAGGCTGTCTGTGGACTCAGGTAGCCACTTTTACAATCATTTGCATGCAGCTCTCAGACAAAGAGCCTGTTATTTGAAAAGTTTTCTTTGCAATCCCAGGGATGGTGAGTAGCTGTTGCTACAGAGGGGCATGAGACATGCTGGATTCTGGGGACAGACATCAGCTGCACTGTAGAGAAACAAGAACAGATCCAAAACACTCGCTGCATAATCCAAAAGACTGGTAGTAGTAACACCAGTGAAAGGTGTTTCGCTGCTAAACAGCAAAACCATTACATGTTCTGCTGAAAAGCACAGTGAATTAGCATCATGCTGCAGTCCAGTGTAGCAAACTGTGATCACTCATAGCTCACACCATAGGACCATCCCTTATTTCTGACAGAACGTTATCTGTTTCGCAGATGAAATGTTCCTCTCCTGATCCACAGGCACTGCTAAAGTCTCTGGATACAACTCATGTTGAATGTAGTCAGTAATTATGGATAACTGCTAACCAAAAGATACCACGTGAAGTAGAGAAATGAAATGCACTGGTCAACATACCATAGTTTGGTATGTTTTGTTGCCTTCCTATCCAGTTAATTAGGAACAGTTTCTTAATGAGTGGACTTACAAACTGATACAATTATATCCTTTGAAGTAAAAGCAGGTCTCAATCTGCCTAGTTTATTTTTATTTTTTCCTTTTCCTTAAGTCAGCAAATCCACTACATAGCCTCTTGCTGATTTTAAGAGGCATATGGTTCTTAATCCAGCAGTGTATGAATTATGGCAGTAAATGGCTTTGAAAGTGCCTCGAAAGCAAAAATATGGAAATTTCCCCCCCAAGAGACTGGGATGAGCAGTCATTATTTTTGCAATTGCAAAGAACACTGCCCAAGTGTTCCAAGACTATGTGTGTATAATTGTTTGTCTCTTTCTCGCTTTGAAGTCTTTTTTTTTTTAAACTGTAAAACCTCAGACACACTCAAGGACAGCTTCCACAGCTTGGTCAAGAACACTAGCATATCTACATATTCACTAAGTCATAAATCTTCTATACTTTGGCTATGCATATATGACACATGACCCTTATTTCTCCCTTGTGGTTGCACTCTGAGAGACAATAGAGGTCCACTAAAGCACACAGCTTCCCTCTTAGGTAATATTTCATATGTATCTCTTTACAACTACCAACACATCAAGGTAACTGAGCTGCAGTCTGGGAAAAGAGTTTAACCATAATTGTCTTAAATTGTCTAATTTGGATAAAATGAGCAAGAAAATTCCCTCAGCTATTTGTTAGTATAATAATATCATCTATATATTTCTTGCCTTGTGGTATTGTTTTGTAAAGGGGAATGAACTATACTCTGAATCCTTTGGATATTTGGTTCGATCTGTCTGTCAGACATTAATTAGTTTCATAGCAATCTCACACTGCTGTCTTGTGGAAAGACAGCAAGACTGAAAAATAAGCCAGGGTGACAAAGGGAGAGCTTAACTTGCTTCTGACCAAAGAAATCTGTCATTAAGAAAAGGTTCAGAACTCAAATCTGAAGCTCCTTTTGCCCGCCTTGTGGGAGTACAGATGACTGGATTAAAACATTAACACATTATTATAGACAAAATTGTCTTTTCAAAGAACGGTCTATTTGCTCATTTATTTCTATGTACATAAACAACTGGAGAGAGGGAGATTTTCAGAGCAGAGCACTAGAACTCAACCATGCGACTCTTGCTAATGACAGTGGCTGTTAGGCAGCCAAAACGCCGAATGAGGTTTCCAAATTAACCTTAAAATAACATTATGGAGGCCTCAGTAGCAGCCCTGCAGTTAATTCCATATTAAAATTTGCACTTGGAGCATCACTAATGTCCCAGGATTTCCTACTCAAATTACTCTGCATCATCTCCCTATTTTACATACTGAGGTCTAATTCTCTGCTTCATAACAGCATTTTTTTTTAACACGTGTACAAAGCGTATTTGCAGCACCAGCAGAAAAGTGCTGCAACAGAGCAGAAAGTCATGTCCTAATCTCCAGGAGACAAGGGAATTTGTTCACGTATATTTAAATATATTAACTTTCACTCAAAAAGGAATTTTAACCTATCCTATTAAAAACCTGGAGCTCAGACTCCCATTTTCTGTGAGCTAAGAGGAGTACAGAATCACATGCCCTAAGTAACCTATGTGCATTTTTATAGATGTTTTAAAGATGGCACTTTTGATATATTTTATTAACATAAATTAATCTCTCTCTCACTATTACTTTTCTCCAGCTCAAGATCAACATTTAGTTCAAGACAGTGCATTCTCTTTGCAGCAGCACCCAGCCCTCTCCTCACCGCCACTCTGAATTTCAGCACTGAAGTGGAAAGTAGTCCCCCACATTTGTGCTCCTGAACATAAAGTTCACTTCAAATATGGTAAAATGTGGGGTTTTTTCAAATTTATACCATCTTCTTTACACCTTCCTCCTAACCAAACCTGCCTTCATAAAGCTCTACCCTAGCTCTATCCTGCTCACCACCATCACAAACCTTCTGTCCCCAATGGCTTGTGTCCGTCCACAACTGTGATCTACCAAACTGGCAATATTCTTTACTCCTGCCACAGCCTGCTACCCTATTTCTTTAATCTCCTTGTCATTCTTTCTGCCTATACCTTATATGTCATAGATTCCTGAACCTCTGAAAAGAAGTCAATTTTAGTTAGTTTGCTACTACAGACTTCGGAGTTTTAAAATGCCAATTGGTAGGCTATGTTTTTACATACAACATGCATTACAACACTACTTTGCAGAAGAAAGTGTGACAACAAATTCTTGCTTTATTTACTTATTTAAATAAATAAATAAAGGAGGAAAAAAGAAAGGAGGACTAAGTTCATCAGGTCTTCTCAGAAACTTTTTATCCCCAAGGTGTTTTAAAGAACAAGTAGCAAAAGCAGAGCTTTCTCAATGTCCTGCAGGAAAAAAAGGTGAAATATTTTGGCAATACACAGACTGTAATAAATCCCTCCAAACAGGGAATCAGCAGGGAACAGGTCCATCACCTTAGTCCCCTTCCAAAAAAGAAACAGAAGAAAAACTGGTTCACTCAAAACATGGGAGAAGAGTGAGATCCTTGATTTTTGCTCTTTGCTTAAAACCATTCAAAGAAGAGTTGTGCAGAAACCCAAGGCTATTTAGAGTCAGGGTCAGCAGCTACCAAAGGGGACAGGCAATCAAATGAACATTGGAGAGCAGCTGTAGAGACCTCACTTGATACCCCTCAACATGCTCATGACTGGAGGAAGACTGCTCAGTAGCCCAACAGCCTCAAGAAACAATGGATGAATCCACAGGCTTTAAATAGTTAACCAAATTCTAAAGGGTTTTTTTTTTTAATTTAGCACATTACTTTGCTAAATTAAATTACCATAGAAAAATTATGTTACCATAGAAATGAAAGTAACACCAAACTGAATTTTCCATCAAATATCTTGTCTTGACATCCTCTCCTAAATCCACCAAAGGCAAACCAACACCCTTACCATCAAACTACTAGGTAAATCAGGAAATTATTTGTAAGTTAGATATAGCTACTGCTATTTGCCAGTACAGCTTATTGCAAGACTCCAGACTGAAATACAGTATCCTAGCAGTGATGCAAATCTTGATATTAAAATAGCCAAACGTGAAACACCATAGTCTAGAGACTCAGGCACTTGTGCTATCACATCCAGGGCAGGAAAAACTCTGTCCCTAGCCAGATGAAAGGCTGGACAGAAGCAGAGAAAAGCAGCAAGATTCTTCAAGGTGACTGGTTTATTTAGAAGACCTTCCTTATATCTCACCAGAGAAATCTGATAAATACCTACAGGAATTTTGAAATGCTCATTAAAGGCTGCTTGCTATCCTGCAAATTCCTTCTGTAAGCATCCCTCATTCTCCAACATAATCCTGCAATGAATCCCATAAGCCTTTCATTTTAACCTTAACTGCAGAATGATGGTAAAATTATTAAAAATGAGACTTCACTAAAATATGAAAAGCACACGTGATTCCTTACTCATTTCTCATACTATCGTATTCAGGCTCCACCAATTTCAATATTATTTCCTCTTACCTCTGATAGGTATTGATGAGACATTTTAAGGCATTTTGCAATAATGCAGCCACACCAACAGTTTTGAGTGCCTCATGTGATTTAAACACACACACACTCACATTTCATTATCAAAAAACAGAGCTTCCTTGTCAGAAGGAGGAAGTTGGCCCTTCCCTCCAAGTATTTCAGATATTTGCCACCCTGTGCCCTAATTTGAATCAGGCTGGGGGGGCAGAAGAACAGGGTGTTTTTGAGAATTATTAGTTTCATTCAAGATAAATATGCCATAGAAAAGAAATCTCTTTACTTTCTTTATTTCCAGAAACTTTTCCTTAAATGAAATCTAAATCTTGTGTATTTTGGCAGTGGAGGTGGGTGGGGAGGGATAGGGGATGAATCACAGACAACTACAGAAGGGCCATGATTTTTAAAAGGGAATGCTTAAAGAGAGGCTCCTAAAGCCATACATTTATGCTGAGCCTTTATGCTGATTCACACTGGGGAATCTCCTGGGCCAAAATGCATCAGAGTACATTTCAGAGGGTCACCTCCTGATATTGCCAGTCAATGAGGTACAGTAAGAATACCAGAACTTTAGGAAAGGTAAATTGCATTAGCCTTTTCAAATCTCTGGGAGATTGTTTCATGGTCTGGGTAAAGATACACATTCCATTTTACCCAAACCAGTTCACACATTTTCTTAATAAGAACTTGTGTCAAAATGTTTCAGTTGTCAGAATATTCACCTCTGAGCCTGAGCATGTAAGTACAAGTCCACCCATTAGTTTATCCATCAATATAGTCTCTGTATTTTTATCTATGTATTGCTAAAGTGTCTGTGACCTTGTTGCAGAGGTGCCAGTTCTAATTCCTACTGCCTGTTAGTTTGGCAATGTTGTCATCAGAAAAGTCAGAGTACTTCAACTAAAATATGAAGCCATGGTTGCTTCTGTCCAATTCTGGTAGTTCCTAGGGTGGAAGTTGGTAGCTCCACTTCAAGAAGAGTAGCAGGTATAATCCCATTTTCAGGTCAGTGCTCCCTTCTCCAGTAAAACAGGTTATAAATCTCAAGCCTAGACAGAAATCTTCCTTGTCACAGATTGGCAGATGGCTTACAAGACAAGCTCACTATCAAGGTCTTAGAAAGACTGTTTAGTTTGAGAGAAACAACATATTTAAACAAGATCCATTCCATTCTTTATCCTACACAAATCATAAGAAAGGAGCATTCCTTCTTTACAGAAAACTCTGTCTTCATGTTCAGACAGTACCTAGAAGAGATATAAAATAGCAGCTCCTACAGCACTAGCAAAATTTTAATGGCTGGAAGCAAAATTTAAAAAGCAGCTTCACTTCCAGGTGCAGACAGATGTCTGATGTGAAGATATTGGCCGTAACTTACCAAAAATGACAGGCATTTTTGGTAAGGTTTTGCTTAACAGATGGCAAAACTTGGGTCCTGATTGTAGCAGGATTTGAGGGCACTCAGTGCACAGCAGGATCAGGCCCAAAGCACAGGTCTGAACAACAGATTTCACCCACATTGTGAAGAAAAGCTATTGGTGTGAAAAGGATGTTCAGACACTGAGCATCAGACTCAGAAAAAAAAAAGACCAACAATCCTTTACAGTATATTGTGATGTTTTCTTTTGTATACTGTATCAATGACTGTGTGGTGTGCTCACTGAAAAACTAGCCCTTGGTAATTGTCAGGGAACTTCATTCTGAGTGCAGGCTCTACTGGAAATTAATTGCTTCAGTGCAATCTGAACCACATCATAAATGTCATGTAGAAGTTGCAGGGAGTGAGGAGGCAATGACAGCTCTATCCGCACTGTTTCATTTAAAGGTGGGTAAAACACACTGCGACAGAAGTGCTCTTCATCAATAATTTAGTCCGCAGTGTAAAGCCAAGCCTTGCCAAAGATGCCAGGGGAGCAGCTACCTCCCTGGTTTTAATGACACCAGCAGGGAGGGGTTGAGGGGCCAGCTCAAATCAACATTCATTGCACATCTGGGCATGTCGGCAGATGAAGATATCTAGGACTGAGCTGACAGGACAAAGGGTTGAAAAAAGAAGTGTAACCTAGAAAACCTTTACTTTGAATTCTTTGTATAAATTCAAGGGGGATGACAGTTCCTAAGGTCATCTTACATAATAAAACTACAGTGATCTACATAGAGAATTTTAACTCTTTCCAACACATAATCAAAGAAAGCTCAAGTTAAGTTTATATTATTCACTTTATGAATGTAAAATGCAGAATCCTTAATTCTCTGAAAAGAACTATTTTAATGAGCAGAATGTTAACATTTATATGCCTGACTTCATCGTAATAACCCTAATTATAGTACCACAGAAGCCCCACTATACTGGAGGGTCACTGAAGTTCCTATTATAGCCCTTATCTTAGGGGAGTTTAATATCTTTGCCGTTTCACAGTGTATCAGCTGAATCTTGCCATGCAGGTTAGCACTGTTTTACTCCTCCTTAAAATTATTGTTTTATAGCAGTCTAGTTTGGTTCTTAAACAGGTTCTGCTTGCCAAAAATAAGAGGTTTTACTGCTTTTATGAGAGTCTCTACACAAAAGCCCAGCTACCAACTCTGAAGATAATATGACATTCAGGTGCAACTAGACTGATACATCATCAGATACAAACTACTGTGTTCTCACTCTAGGAGGTTACAAAGCTCTGTAGTTATAACATGGATGAAGATATCCTGGTTTGGGCTATCACTGCAATTCTGGCAGAGCTTTCAGGCAGTAATCTTACATTTTAAATTATACACTGGATGTCTATGTTTTGGCTTGAGAGGGTGATGACTCATGTAATCTTTACACGGTGGTATGTAATACCAAAGCAGTGGAAACAAATGGGAGCAGACAGCCTCAGTCTTAGTGATGCATTAGTTACAGGTTATAAAATATCAAAGTGTTCAGCTGCTATCTAAACCTATAAAGCAAATTTGTTTTGTCCAGACAAGAGCAGCATCCAAAAACAACCGCTTCCATCTCCAACGTAGCCAGTGAACTTTTTCCATCAGATTTTGCCTCTGCAATAATAGTAAACCCCACCTCTGACAAATTAAGACTAAGGCCAGTGTAAGGATATAATTGTTTTTCCCTTGTCCAATAACACTATGTAATAATTTTTCTTCATATTCTCTGCTCACAGACCCTTTTTGATGAAATGTTAAATGCTTTCCATCATCTTTTGAAACCCTAAGCAACTTAAGACTACACCAGAATTGTGTTCCCAACAGCAGCTTCATCCATGATAACTTCATTGAGGACTATGCAGGTTTTACTCCCAATGGGGGTCATACGGGAGGTGACAAATAAATGAGTTGAGGGAATGCAGTAGGTGGCATCTCTCCTAATTGCATCTGACATTTCACTTTCCTTTTCCTAGCCATCAGAAGGAACAAAGTGAGTAATACAGTTCTTAATAATAATGTTAAAATGCTAATGGCAGCAGAAGAGCCCTCTGAAAGTACTGCAGAAGAGGTATAATATTTACATTCTAGAAAAGTTAAACAGTAGATGTAGACTGATCATCACTGACTCAGGAGATGATTTCCAAGAAGGGACTTGAATAAGAGTAGGTCATAATAATTGAGTTCGTTGTCTGTGACTAGAAAAAAAAGTAATCTTTCCTATACCCATCCTCAGAAGGGAAGACCCTTGTGCTTATTCCACCCTGTCTTTTCACTAGGGAAGATGCAGTGATGCTAGAGGCGCTACGGAAAGCATCCTAAGATTAAAGTCTTCTAGATGACCAATACATAGCATACTTTCCACAGAGCATCACAGGCACTGTGCCTCCGCAAGCTGCCAAACCAAATCCCATAGCATGTCATTTAACAAGTGACACCCAGAGGAATCCACACTTGTTACTTGCTTCCCAATGCCAGGAGAAAAAATGATGCTACATGGTCAGTAGTTCTTCTCAATGTTACTGTTGATGCTGATGGATTAAAAAGAAATACGATAATGATCTGAAAACCAGATCAGGAGGTTGGCTAGTTCTCTAAAAGCTTGCAAATTACACTGTTCACTGTAAAGGTGAAATTTACTGGAAAGGTGATTCAAAAGCATCTTCTGGTGGTTTTTTTTTTTTTGTTTGGTACTCACGTGTGGAAAGAAGTCTGAATTTTAAAGCAATAGAAAACAAGCTGCAATTCTTTTCCCACTGAATTGCAGAAAACCAGGAGCCCTTGTTTAAATAAACTCCAATAATAATAGAATGCACACACAGAGAGATTACAATAAGGGTGTGCACGTGCACCAGAAAGGATGAACATAAATCTATATGTGGCAGACTTTACTTCCAAAGTACCAGTCTAAGGAGAGCAACTTAAGCCCAGGGAAGAAAACGTCATTTCAAAAAGAAGCACAGGGAGTGATCAGCACCTGTACACACAGCTCTGAGGTGTGTTTTTAAGGACCATCTCTCTTCCATGTGCCACCATAAACACCTGGTGCAAAGCAAGGCTGTGAAACTGGGGTGTAAGGGCAGCTGAGCACCTTCTCGATAGGCAAAGCAGCAGAAGTTCAGGACCTCTTAACTGCAGCAGTCAAGTGCATTAACTTGTTTAATTTTAAATGGCTATTGCCAGACTCCCAGCTGGTGCAGCCTGGCACAGCTCCATGGATTGCAGTAGAGCTACTACAACTGACACTAGCTAGAGATCTGGCTCAGTTTCTCAATTTGTCAAAAAAAGATGGCACTTCTTAGGGCACACTCTTGTCCTGTTAGAACGTTGAGGACTTCAAAAATCACAGAGTTGCAACATTTCACACCAGACACAATTCTGTGTCTTCACTCTCCTTTGATGTCCACTGAAGGATTCTTTCAGAAGTAACATCATTATGTACCTGGAGTGCCAAGCCTGTAATGAGACACCTTCTCTTGGGGCAACAAAACAATTAGGCTAGGTTACAAATTCTAACTTTAGAAAAACAATTTCACCAGTGTTCTGTGCACTAAAAAGAACTGCAAAGGCAGAACAGCAAGTCTAGAGGACAACACATCAGGAAGGGTTGAAGAGTCTGGAATACCTACACTTTTCACACATGAATCACTTCAGCTCTGCTGCTTTTCCTCAATCTGTGAAATGGATCTAGGGAACACTCACCTCCCAGGAGTGCTGAAGGAACGAGCAGCACTCTGGATGTCTTTTTATTAATGCAATTTTAAAGGGTAAAAGAATAATAAATATCTAACAAAAGAGACCATCCTAGAATAAGTGGCAATGCAAGCATTTAAAGCACTGAAAACATTTTATACAACATGAAAATCAGCAATTTTATTTAAAAATTACTGTGGAAAAGGAAAAAAAAAAAAAAAAAGGAGAGGAAAAAAAAAATCAGAGTCTGAATCCTCCTACCCAACCAAATGCCCATCATGCAGCCCAATAGGCTTAATCTGCCATAAAGCCAAGTACTTCCCAGAGGAGGTGATCGTTAGTTTGAACATTAATTTCCTTTCCCCTATTCTTGTGTATCCATTAAGTGGAATAACAAGAAATGTTCATAGCCATAAGGTGTGTTTGATGGCAAGGACTAAAAGAAAATGTGCAATTAAAAGATGTAAATGAAAAACTGCATAAGTTCTCATCTGGCTTGACCAGTATGTGGGACTTCTGGGACACAGATGTTTTCTTCTCCCATGTTGAGGTCAGTGAACTGTACAAACCCAAGGATGGAAGAATTGGAAGGGAAGAGAGAAATTATTAATGTTCCATCTTTTTCTTGTTCACTTAGATTTGCAAAACATATTTCTTGAATGACTATGAGCCCAACATATAAAAAGCTGACTATTTATATATTTGATTCTTTAAAAGCAATTAGGAATACAAAGCAGATGGTACAGCATTGTAGATTTCCCTTTTCATATTGCTTAAACACTAGAGATCAATAAGTCTAATATAAACAGATGATTTCCATAGCAGGGTTTATAATTAGCTGGCACTGAATGTGTCCAAACTCTAAAATAATTAGCAGAAGCATGTGGCACACCATTAAAACCTTGTGGCTTGTCTGCATTTACATTTATAATTATTAAAGTTAATTATGATGCTTGTGGTGTGGTTCCAAGCTCCTTTACAACTTAGATTAAATATTTTTTCAGTCCTACATTTTCTGTCAGCCTACCAAATGCCAGCACTTTCAACAAACTCCATTTTATCAAAAATTTAAAAATGGGGGTTATTTTTATGGGAATGACCTGAATATTTTCCTAACTTTAATTTTCCTAAGGAAACATGACACAGGCATTAAGTAACTCATCATTTTGGAAAAAAAAAAAATCTCATTATAGGTAACAATTTTAAAGTTGCCTGAGAAACAATAGCTGTGTATGGTACACTGTTTTAACTAGAATTCATGTAAGGATAAATCATTCAGTTAAGCAGAGCAGCTCAATGACATTCAAGATCTGACACCAAAGTAACTCTTTCTTCTGTGTGTTCTGATTCTGCAGAAATCATAGTGAAAAAGGCAGCATGATTGGGTACAAACATCGTATATTTGGCAAGGGCTTTTGAAGGCCTGATTTAGGTTTACATGACACTTCCCAAAATCTGAGCTATGGAAAGCTACGGTCAATCTATCTGGTCATTTATGAAAATTATTGTCAGAAATATCTATCAGTAAGAGATTCTGGGACACTTTCAGAAACTCAAAGAAGTTGCACTGTTTGCATAATGCTTTTTCTAATCATTCATTTCTCTGCAACTTTCTTTTCTTTAGTGTAAACAAACCTCAATTCTATGCTGCTGATCAAATATTGTTGAGACCATTAGGATGGATGCCCTAGAGAACACCAGCCCTCTGGAAGATGATGTTTCTGAAGTAGAGACCCTAGAGTTCAGGAACATCATATTTTCACCCCAACACAGGAGGCAGTCTACCGGCTAGGCAACTAAAAAAAAATTTGATCTAGCAGTCTGCCTTCTAAAGCTAATCATTTCATACTGAAGATGCTGAGATTACAGGAGCATAGCTGAGCACAGCTTTGAGGAGAATAGTGACTCTTCTATCACACATCAGTGTGCCCATATGAAATTACCCATCACAGACTTTATTCTTCTGTTCTGCCAAATGTTTGACATAGTTCAGCTGCCCAACAGAGTGATTATACTGGAGGCTTTCCTGCTGTAACACATGCTATGAAATGTCCGTCCTTGACATGGTTCGACTCTGAAGTTGCCAGGTGAGAATTTAAATTTTTCCAGCCAGCTTTCCCCTGAAAACTGTGCAGTAAAATATATATCATCACTACTCTTTCTTCAGGTTTAACCAGTGTGGAGGAAGTCACATACGTAAGGGTTTGTGTAGCAGAAAAAGCCACAAGCACCAAGTACCAGCAGTGGGAATCATTCTGACACATCATTCCCAGGAGCATAACCTAATCTTTTGCATACCAGTTGCATGATTTCAATCAGCTGCTGGAGTTTGCTTGATACAGCAGGATACCTAGAAACACGGTAAGACCCCATGCTTGATAAGTTTAAGTTGAGGGTTTTTTTCAAGAAAAGGAAATAAAATATTTCACAGACATCATAAAGGATTAAGGTTAGCATTTACAGAAACAAAGCCACCTTCCAGGTGCTCAGTGTTTCATAGGTGCAAGTCCTCCTGTTCCTGAAATCATGAGCAATACCTGAGTTCTACTATAGAGAAGCCTCCCCCCCTTTTAATGTATTTCTGTTCTTTACAGAACATGTCCATCATGAACTTCTTGGCCCTCATTCTTGTTTCCTCTGGCTCAGGCCAGACCTGGAGATGTCTGGAATGTGACAAGGCAGTATTAGCCTGCCAACTATATTCTGTTAGCAAATTTATTTTCTTCTCCTAGACTGATGATAAAAATGTCATGGTGTGATGCTTTAGCAGGCCCAAGAGCTGCCCACCTACAGCTGCAGGGCTTGAAGAGAGCTCGGAGCCAAGAACGCCATAAGGAGAGCAGACAGCAACTCCACCAACTTTGCTCCTTCTGCATTGCTTATTCTCCTGCTAAATGATGCAATGTGACCCCCTCAGGGATTCCAAGTCTGATCATGTTTTTCTCACTATTTTTTCTTTCCTACTTCCTCCTTCTCCTTGACTAAAGCAGCCCAAACTGCTGAATTTTTCATGAAAGAGATAATATCATTGTACATAAGATAATGGCATTCAAATACATCCATCTGCTTGTTAGCTCTGACTACATCGATTGTGTTTCTTCTGAAAGAATATTTACCAAAAAGTGAGGGGGAAAAAAAAGAAAGAAAAAAAAAAAAAAAGGTTTTCTTTTGTGCTATAAAATATGCACGTTTTCATAACTGAAATAAAGAAACCCTTTTACATGCTTCAGATAAGAAAATAAAATGAACTGAAAAATTAAGAAAAGCACCCTTGAGGTCCTGCCAGGACAAAAGTATTTCCTCCTTCCAATATTTCATTAAAAATCTAGACAGGTTTTACACTAAAACACTGTTGTTTGGAGTTTTTTTTCCCCTTTCAGTAAATAGTATCTTGTTTCAGAGATGAAATACTGCATGCCAATGACTGGGCTTTTTACTAGCCTAAAAGTTTTCAAATATGGTCTAGAGGATTTCTCCTAAGGCATCCAGTCTATCTTACTTTCTCATAAAACCTGCCCTAAAGTAATTCAATATATCATTTTATTCCTTTTTGGCTATTACAACAACACACAGTAAGACCATAAAATATGTGATATCCAATTACTGAAAACCTGATGAAAAATTACTCTCAAAAGTAGGCCAAGTGAATATATTTACTGAATTTCAGATGCTGTAGATAAAAAGGATAGCAAGATAAGAACTGCCTATCAATTCTGCACATGCCAAACTGCTTTCGCTTCATTTCCTATAGGTTATGTACAACAAGCCCTGTTTTTGAAGTTTCATTTCAGCAAACAATATACTCTAATTGGATTGTTTACGTTTATTACAGATACGTCCTAAAATCTGAGGTGTGCTTTTTTGCTCTTCCTTTGACCTGTTTAGCAGAGTAACTACTCTGAAGCTCATGCCATCTTAGGTTGTTATTTGATTACCTCTTGTTTAAAGAACAACTACAGAACAAAATGCTGTGTTTCTCAGACCATCTTGAGCACATTTAAGTGCTTAGTGCTGAAATAGCAAACACAGCAATTAAATGTAAATGACAGCAGTTGATCTGATTATTTCCTTCCCTCCAATCTCCTTTTTATTATAAGCTTGCATATTAAGGAAGCAGGAGAGAATAACACCCCTGAACATTTGTCCCTTTGTTTGCTGGGGAAGAGGCCTGTGTGTGAATGTGCCTCTTGCAGTGTTCCCTGAAACAAGAGAAATCAGAAGAAATCCTGATCTTCAGAGAACTTCCACACAGCAAATCCTCCAGCCCACAACCCTGTGTGCTTTGCTCCCAGATCCCAGGAGCTGCCAAGAGCAGCTCTCCGTTCCCGTCATCCTCTTTGAGAGGTGTGGAAAGAAAAATGCGTTTTCCTAGAGCCAGGCTTAATTACTTGCAGCAATTCCAGATCCGAAGCTGAGCTCACATCTTCTCTTTTCAGCTGCTGTGGAGCTTGTTTAGCACCATGTGAGAGTTTCTTCTCTTTCAGCCCAGTTCGCTCACAACCAGTTTCCACTCCATTAGCAGAGCTGTGCCTGCCTGAAACCTTGAGCTTATGGGATTCCACAAGCTGGACAGAGGGTAGCAGCATCACTAACTAGTGCTGTCTCTAGCACTGCTCTCTGTGATGGTTTCCTAAAGCAGAACTTCATCATCCATTGCACATGGAGAGAACAGTGCCTAAATTGTTCCTTATCTACAGTTTGGTTTCTTTCAAAACTGAATTTAGTGCAACTTCATATAAAGATTCTGCAATTTAATTACAGATGTTCAACCAGGGCACAGTTATTCACAGGTTTTTAGTGGTGAATTATTTTTCAGCTCCATTGACCAACATGTCTCAGTTTATACTGTAGTAGTCTATATTAATAGCTGATGCTAAGTTTCCCAAATGATGGCATCTGTATAGCAACCAAGGAGCGATTTTTTTCTGGAAAAATGCCTCTCCTTTTCTCCAGCTTCAGATCTACTGCCTGTTTTAAGTATACTGTGCAACATATACTCTGGGAGCTTTATGTCCTAAATACAGAGGACATGTCCAATCCAGTAAAATAATGCTTTTATAATGATTGCTTCAATACTGTTTGTGCAATCTCTTTGCAAAATCTTGTTATTTGTGATTCTTATCCTACAACTTGATATGCATAATAGCTTGAAGGTGCTGGTGATGGAATTTTTCCAGCTCTTTGATGTGCCAGCAATGACTTGTCCATGTTTCACAGCCACAGACTAATGTGGAAATTACTACAGCAAAATAAATATAAACTCCAGTATTCTGTGGGATACCACACAGGTGTCAATTTATGATGCAACCTTACATGCAAAACACATATTTTAATTCAGCATATGATTTCTTAGACATCTGATCGTCCCTTTAAAAATAAATTAAATCCATTATCCACAGCAATACCTTGATTCTGAGGCTATATCTTGCACATGCTTTTCTAGCTATGGACTAACACATAACCTTGTTTTTCTTCTGACTGACGATAAATCTGTAGACTTTGGCTGCCACAGCAAATTTGTTGGTCATGAACTAGAGGTCTTCTATAGTGTGTGCAATGAAAGCACAACCACCTGCACAAAGAAGTTCACATATAACCTTCTCTTTCTGTGTTGTGGAGGCCTTCAATCTGCTCAGGTTAAAGAGCTTGCCAGATGTTCAAAATTTAATAAATATTCCTGGCATCATGTCTCTAGTGGCATCATCAATCATTACTACAAGGAAGAGTCCAAAGAACAGTCTGTGCCAAAATATACCTTTGCTTGACTCCTTTTGCTATTACAAATGGATCCAACAGTGTGCCAGCCACAGCCTCTATCCAGCTCACCATTGTGCAGATGACGGATAATTTCACAAACTTTTCTGGACATCCAGGAGTTCAGAAATATTGCCAACAGTTTTCACAGAGCTAGAAGTCTAATAGCATCAAAAGCATTGGTAAGGTCAATGAAGACTTGTTACGTGGTCCTGTTTTTAATTCTGTGTGAAAACAGCTATCACATCCTAGCACCCTCTTAGATAATGGGCACCATCTTAGTACCTTTAACACTCTGTTCATACTCAGCTAGCATATTGTTCTTTTCTAGAAATTAGAATTGCTATAGAAACATCTTTATTTGTATACCAGACTACCAGAATTTTAAGGTGTATTTGAAATTCATAGCCTAAGGACATATTTAGGAATGTGAAGATGATGATAGGCATCTATTCCCAAAAGAATTATGGTTATTCTCACAAATTCTTTAGAAAACTCCAGTTTTAAATGTTACTTCTCTATACTCCTCCCTAAATGGGTTTAGAATCAAATTTTCTGTTCTAGAAGGGGTGAACTCAATTGCAACTCAATTCGAAGAGAACAGCCAAGTAATGCCTTGCTATGGTACATTTTGGAGTTTCTTTCAGAGAACTTAGGATACTTGGTTGTCCAGAGTACATGGAGTGATTTATTAAAATAGCCTCACAGTAGCTGATGTCTTAATTCCCTATACTTTTTCCTCCTCAGTTTGATAATCTCCCTCCTATTGAGATCGTTATATGGACTATTTTTAGCTTCTGAAGGACTCTTACCCCTGTTTTTTATGCAAGTACATAACTAAAACACAATTAACAAGAATTATGTTTAACAAATACAAAAAGAGAAAGGAAATTGCCTTATATGTTCCAATTACAAAGAGCATCCAACGGAAGTATCATTTTAGCAGAAGCAGAGGTCTGTTGTCTTTGCTTCAGTCAATAGTTGTTTAAATAGGAGGAAAAAACACCCTAAATTACGTTTGCCTAAAATTGCTCTGTATTACCAAGTATCCACTAAAGTTAAAAGCTTACATTTAAGTTGCCCTTTTACATAGTGTGCAAGAACAGAAGTGCTGCATCTTATCTACAAACTACAGTTTTCCCAAAAGGAAAGAGGTATATGGAGGATCCATATGCCAAATTAAAGTTTCAAAAGTCTTTAAAAATCTTGGTTTGGAAGTACTGGGCCATTCTGCCCCTTTTCAAGGTCTTAGACTGAGCATTAGCCACATCTCCAGGGCTGATGAAGTCCCATGAAAAACATCAGTGTGTCTAGGGTTCCACAAGGTGTGCAGAACAAGGCTGCTCTAGATTTAATTGAAGGTGCAGAAAAAATGCCTGTAACGCTGAGCCCTTACCAAGATGAGGATTTAGAGGGATGCAGAGGGATCTAGACATCCTAGTGTGGGACTGACAGTTGGACTTAGTGATGCTGAAGTTCTTTTCCATCTATGACAATTCTATGATTCTATGAAGAAAATATTCAAGTCTCTTAGTTATTTAGATGCATTCAAAGTACTTAAAGGAAAGCTATGCAATAAAGAGATATCAATACTTTTTTGCAATGGAGGACTGACAGACACATATCTGAAGATAATTCTTTCCTAGCAGTTGATAGGTTTTCCCTTCTCATTTATGTAACAAAATTGTGTTTGAGAATTTTGCCCATGTGACCATTCACTCAGTACAAAGGAGAACTAGTATTTTGTTATTATTGGGACAAATTAATATACCTTAAAAACTTTTAAAAAGCTCTCATCCCAGTTGCTAATGGTGATCTCTGTTACAGCTGCAGGATATTCTGTTGACAGGATTTGGCTTTTTTGGATGCCAGCCAGCTTGCTAACATCTTCTTTGAGTAAGAGAGAAATTGTTGATGAGGGTTAAATACAGCTTGTAGGATTTCGGCATGGCCATCAGGGCTCTGGAGGCAAAGGGAGTTTACATAGCTCTGTATGTGGAGGGCCAGCAGAAGCCCATAACAAAGTTCATCTTTCTCACTGCTCTAGTCTGTATGAAAAAAAAGTGTTGGCAACCCTCTGACAACCTTTAGGTTGTATTGTACCCCATGGGATACAAATATTTGGCAAGTCCTTGCATTCTTGAAAATTCAGGCCCCCACTTGCAGCTGCCACTCATGCATACCAGAAGCCTACCCCTAGCACCTTCTGCTGTGAACACTCTTGAAGCCACAAATTTTAGAGACAGAAGGACCCACTGAATGTCCAGGGTAACATCTTCTCTAACTTAAGTCAGTGATTTTGCACAGAAATTCTTGTATCAGACTGTGTAGTTTTGGGCTTAGCTAAAGCATCACTTTTGGAAAGGCATTTGCTAATGATTTAGGGATTTTAAAAGGGTGGAGAATGCTTTACATCCCTTGGGTAATATATTCCAGTATTATTTTCAGTGTTAAACTAAAGACAAGCCTGGCCCACATAAACCTACAGATTTCAAGAGAGCAAGTTTTAGCTCACTGTAACTTGAGGTGATGCCTGGTGATTTGCCTGGCAAAATCTCAGATGGTTGCATAAGCTAGATCCCAGGTTTCTGTACACTTATCTTTTGAAAGGCCACAGGTCCAGATGTCAGGTTGACTCAGAAATAGAGACCCTCTAAAATGATGCTTCTATTAGAATTCTTTGCAATGAAATTATATAGTCTAATTTCCTTTTTCTTACTTTATTTCTTAAACAACATTATTCCTGCGCATTTAGTTTACAAGCTTACACCAAAAGCAGGGACAAGATTTTTTAGGAAGCTAAAAAATGTTCCCTCTTTTAGTTTTTAATAAAAAACTAAATGCACTTTAAGGAAGTTTAAATGAGAGCTTTGGGATCCTTTGGCACACAAAAGGCAGGGAGCTGAACTAGCACTCTAGGTGGGACAGTCCCATTGCTTAAGACACACAGACTCGTTGGAACACAGCACTGGAGAATGTAATGCACAAAGCAATCTCACCCTTACATGGGAATGGACCAGAGCCAAAGTTACAAAACTTGCCTGTCTAATATTAGAAACTTATATCCATTTTTACATAAGTGACCTAATTATAAGAGATGTTATAAAGTAGGTGACTGAAAAAAACAACCTCTTGAAAAATCAAGCTTGAATTCGTTGCAATGACTGTTCTCTTTTCTCTTCATAATTGCCATTCAAACACAGAAACATTTACCCTAAAACTTACTCCACAGGATAAGCTACAACAGCAAATCTACAAACTTTTTGCTTGGTGGGAAAAACTAAATGTTACATTTTCCATGTGGCCCTCAGAGAGGAAAGAATTCGGGGAGGAGAAGGGAGAGAAAAGAGGAAGGACAGGGGGGAATATTAGCAGGACTTTCTTTGAAAGCTAAGTTCATAAGAGCTAACCACTGATTTAAGTAAAGCTGGTACTTTGCCTCATAAGAGAACTTTGGTGAACCAGACTGTATAAAATTATAGAGGTTATTATGTTTGTAGCCTCCTTGCTGTGCATTCTTCCACAGAAGTGCTCATGCCTGCTGTGCGTGGCCAAATAACATGAATTAAAAATGCTGCACAACAACAAAGTTTGGTTTCAGATGAAAATACCTCAGAACCAGTTGGCTATTAACACCTCAGTATCTCCAGTCATCTCAACCTTTGCACCTCTCCAGGCTGCTGCTAATAGAATGTAACCAGAAAAAATATTTTTTAACTCCGAGATACACCTGAAACCTAGCTAGAATCCCCAGCTTCTAAGGGCTGAGAATGATGCAACTCAGGCCCCATGTTTTGAGGAATAAAGAGCCAAGGGTCATAATTTCTCTGCACTAGTCCCCAAACTACAGTGCCTGTGCCCATCTGCTTTGTATGTAAAACAGATGCTTACAAGCCCATGTTTGCCATGACAGCCATGAAATCTGAAGCCATTTTGCAGGAGCTGTTATCCTTTGGGATTATAAAATTCTGTAAGACAGCAAACATGAAGGCACCACTACCAGATCAGAAAAGAATTGTTTTGTGGGTAGCTGTATATTAGTTTTAGGACAGGGCTACTGGCAGCTTCCACCCTAAATTATGTCTGAAGACACATGAAGTGAGACAATTGGAATGGACAATAAATGCCAACAGCCACAGGCAAGGTTTATAAGGCCAACTGTGGTTTAACATTTGGGCTATTGTCTCAGACATGCTTACTTTCTACTTCTCCCTCTGACCAAAATGACCAATTAGCTGTAACCAATCCAGCTCAAATTTTAAATATCAAGCACTGAATCCTTATAGAGCCCTGTTAGGGATCAGTTTTACAGGTGAGCATGTTCACAAAAGTGCCAGGTAACAGTGGATAACAAGTAAATTTAAGGAAATTGCAAACTGATCACATTCTGTCAAGTAAATGAATTGCTCATTTCTGCTTTATTAGGAGACCTTTATGGTTGTGGGCAAACCTGTCTTGATAAAATCCTTTGATCACCGGAAGTCCTCTTTTGAGAGGCTAACAATACTGTTTTACGCAAGCAGCCTAATCTGAGTAGGTGCTAAGTGCTTTGCCAGCAGAGATGTTGCAGAAGGTGGAAGAGAGATCACTCTATTTAATTTTATTCCACTCAATAGGCTGGACTTCTGTGTTTACATGATAAATTTCTTAGCTGTCACTTTTTTCCTCTCTCAGTTTTATGTATTATACTATGTTCTGTCATTTCGTTTTCCTGTTTGTCTTCATAAAAAATTGAAGGCATTTCAAAAAAGCTGATCTTAAATCTAATCTTAAATCTAAGCAATCACACATGCAGGTCAAAGTTTAAAGGCTGATTCTACATCCAGAGAATTCAATACCAAAACTCCATTTGAGAAAGAAATGCAGATCCAAGACCATAACTTTCCTTTTCATATTTATCCACAGAAATTATAAACAAACTAGTATACATATATAAAAAAAAGAAAAAAGAATAAAGAAAAAAAGAAAAAGGGGAAAAAATGAAAAAAGAAAAGGAAAAAATAAAAAATAAAAAAAGGAAAAAGAAAAAAGGTAAACATCATCTAATCCCATTCCAAGTCTCCACGTGAAATCCTGGGCTTGGTAAAAATCAATTTAAATAAAGCCAAGATTTCACTAAGTGATTTCTCTCTCACAGATCTCAGTCTCTCTCACGAACTGGGAAGATCCTTTAGAAGTCACTTCAGTAAAAAACAGCAGACTGGAGCAAAACAGGGAAGGAAACCAAAGTTTTTTCCATTCAAAATGCTAACAAAAGCTTTTAATCAAGAAAATTCGAGGGTCAGTCCTGCAGCTTTGCTTTAATTGTGGTCCTCTTCAGATAAGGATCTCTTACGGGTGTCAATTGCCTTGTATTGCCTGCATGTATAATGGCCAGGGGAGTTCAGGGAAGGGCTTGCGGTTTTAATGAAGGAAGAAAACGCATAGAAGTTAATTTTTATCTGAATCATAAACTATCTGCCTTCCATGAATTAGGCTATACAAGCAGAAAGTGAAGTAGCAATTAGAAAAATCATTGTGAATATTTTATCCAGAACTAACTCATATATCCCAAACAGGGAGCTTTCACCTTTGTTCAGATAAAATCTGAAATATTCTTTGTTATGCCCAGAAATATGATCAAATGAACCCCAACTGCCCCATGTAGGTGGTGAAGAGGAGCAGTCTTTAACTAAGGGGATTGCTGAGTTCATACAAAGGATGTGCTTCTTCCTCAGGAGTCACAGTGACATTCCTTGGGGTTTTTAAATTTTATCTTACTGAATTTGCTATTTTCTCTTCCTTATACCAGCCCTAATCAATGCTGCAGGTCAGGTTGAAAGAATGGCCAGCCCTAGAGCCACATACATTTAAACCACTTTGATGCAAATATTGATCCAAAGAGCATAGACATGTGGAGGTGCTGGGTTTTTTTAATAGACAAGCTTCTCCCTCCCTCTCTCTTCCAGGTTTGCACTCCATGACATAAAATAAAACTCTCTGCCCAAGAGCAGGAATGAATACATGAATTAACAGATCCAAAGATAAACCAGGCTCAACGATAAATTCTGTTAAATCCGGAAAGTAAGATGTCATCTGCATGAAGTGCAAGTGTATTTCTCAGCCTTGCTTTTTTCAGCATTTCCATTTCTTCATTCACACTTTCTAGTAAAGATACTTTGGCAGACAACACGTACAGTGGTGGAGAGAAGTAGTGCTTCATTTCAGCATGAGCGGTGCTACTAACACAATGTCCACCACAGCCCATTGCTTAATTCCCATGTACACAAGCCTATCAAAGCATTTTATTAGAAAGCCACTGTCCACAGCTTATATTTAGAAACAGAGAGCCAGTCCAAGCTGCAATCCAAAGACAAGATCAAGGGAAGGAAAGAATTCTAGGGACCGCTTTGAAATTCAACACTAAAAAGAGATGACATTCTTCTATCTGTAGGCATTTTTAGGCTGGACTGAAAATAAAAAGAAAACCTGTTTTTACAGAGAAAGCTTGCCTGGCCCTGTGCCAGGACAGGAAGTCTATCAAAGCTGGGCAGTGTTTGAAAGCAACAGAGTACTAGAACACAAAAAAAAAAAAAGAGAGAAAGGGGGGGGGGGTAAGAGAAACTAGAATGAAAAGAGTTACTTCTACATTGACTTTTTTTCTGCTTTTCTGATGGCTGTGCAGGGTTGTTGATAGCTACAACCCTCCCTGTTTATTCAGCTCAAGTTCCCCATGTACAGGGCCTTAGTTCAGGTGCTGTTGCACAACCAGGGCAACAGTCCTTGGGAGGAGGGTGTAGACACAATCATCTATATTTATATCCAAGTATTAGGGTGGAAAAATCCACTTCTAAGCAAAACTAGATCGTCACGGAATAAATCAGGTGGGGTGTTCCACAACATATGTAAAGTAGTATCCATGTGGGTTTATCAGTGACTTTAAGGCCTAAAATTGCCCCCGATGGATCACAGGAGGATTTGTTTTATGGTGGAGAGCCATACACTAGATACATCCGCAACACTCACAGGCACACAATTATAATAACACAGGGAATGTTGTTTTCCAGCCTTTGACCTTGGAAGAGCATTAATTCTTAACAGACATAATCTGATTTGTTAACTTCTTTAATTTTTTTTTTCTTCCCCCCCCCCCTTTTTTTTTTTTTTTTTTTTTTGAATTTCTGGCTGCAATGTATTTTGGTACAAATGGCGCTGTCATCTTGAGCTGCAAGTTAGAAAGTTATTACTTTTAATATGCCACTACCTTAGGCCTCTACTGTTATGTAAAAGAAAAATAACCTTGTGTGACAGTTTAACATTGATCGATGTGCCTGCCAAATGCAAAGAGATAAATAAGCAGGTGATGAATAAACAGCACTTCAAGTAAAGACATTACGCTGCATGCATAAAACGACGCCAGGCACCTAGGAGCTGTGGGTGGCCGAAGGTTAGCCATTTCATGCCCACTCAGTAAAGCAGACTTAATCGCTTCCAATATTTTCTGTTAAAAAGCACGCTTAATGAGCCAATTTCACAAGCCCAGAGAAACTGATTATTATCTCCGAGTTCCAACTGAGTTGGTTGTTTTCCAAGAGCCAGTTTTTCCTTGACGGGATAAAAACCTTTTAGGAGGAAAAAAAAAAAAAAAAAAAAAAAAAAAAAAAAAAAAAAAAAAAAAAGAGAGAGAGAGAGAGCGAAAAAAAGAAAGAAAAGGAAGGAATAAAAAGGGGGGAGAGGGGAGAGAGCGCGGTTGGCACTAGATGGCAGCGTTGCTCTGTGGGCCGAGGCTGAGGCCGAGCTGAGGGAGGATGCCAGGCCCGGCAGAATCTCTTCCCGAGGCCTGTGAGGGGTACCCTGAGGAACCCCTGAGGAACCCCTGAGGAATGGGGGGTCCTCGCCCCGCTCCCTGCCTCCAGCACAGACTTCTCGTGGGACACGAGTCCCTGGGGGACGGTCGGTCTCCCCGCCTGTTTTGTTTGCTGAGTGGGTGCGACGCACAAAGTGTAAAATTGGTTTTGCCGTCCCACGCCTTTCCCTTTCCAGAGGCAAAAGCCGGGCCAAGTTGCCCCATCTAAGACCCACAGACTCCTTGGTTCTCTTGTAATAACCAGCGAGTTACTTTGAGGCAGCAGGGATTTCACTATAGGTAAAATTTGAATTTAAATCCTGCAGGGATCTGCTCCTCACTGGATGGGAGCAACCCTCACTTCCAAAGCCGCTGGTTTTGGGGAAGAAACCAAGCTGGAGGAGGTCCACCTATGCAATGAGGAAGGGATCTTTCATCAGGGAATCAGTGTTCCTTGAGGGGGGGTTTGTGTGTGCATGTGATAGTGTAGCAGCCTTCAAGCTGCAGAGCAACACCGAGAAAGCCACATACATACTAAAAAACCAAACCAAAGCAAAAACACACAACCCAAAGCAAAAGACACACAAAAACAGCAACCCTCCCCAAACCAGGATTATTGTCACCAGCAGCAGTTAGTCAATCACCACACCGAAAAGAAACACCAGCAACGAGACCTTAGCATGTAATTAACTCATCTATCAATAAATAAATAAATAAATAAATCAAACTGAAGTGAGCTGTTGTTGGGTTCTAAATCAGAAGCCAAGTTAATTATTTTTTATGAATATTAATAGGAAACTTGCACAATTTCCAAACTAGGCCTTCAATTACTAATCAGTTAACTAAATAACTGGTATCACTACTGCTTCTGAGGAAAAACTGATTAATAAAAGAAGCAGACAAGCACATAGAACTATTATAGACATTAGAAGACATTGTTGGAAGCTGGATGGTGGCAATCCACCATTTAGATTGTGGATGTAAAGAAGGGGAGGGGGAGCATTCTGAAGGGTGCAATGCTCCCAAGTCCAGGTACTCTGTAGACACAGAACCTGCCGTGCAGGCAGAAGCAAAGGCAGTTTCACTGGACCTGGCTTCATGTTCATCCCAGCCAACAACCTGGCTAATTGGGCACACAGCAGTGAGCAGTGGGAATAGCTCTACACATGTGCTCATCCCTCCCATGATATGCCACTCAATTAAATAGTTATTATTCAGGGGCAATGATTTTGTCTGGTTTTATGATATACAGGTTAAAACACAACTGAAAAACTCCGTAATTACATTTTGCATATACTCACTTGACACATTCTGATCAGGAATACAAATAAATATTTAGGAAATAGGTGTTGTCTACTTCCCAAATGCAGAGAACTGGGTGCTCTCACTGATGAAGCACCAGCTCTTACCAGGGAAGAGAGATGTATTCCTCATTTTACTCCAGTTAGGTGCTGACTTACAAACTATTGCATCCCAGATACACTTAAATTCTAATAATCAATAAATTCTAGCCTGTGTGCACGAAGACTTCCTGTTTATTGTGTTTTAAGCTCTGAGCTTTTACATACAAGTATCTGCAAAACAGATTACAGACCAACAAGGCTACAGGATGTTAAGATTTCATTTAAAAATTGGTTCTATTATGGACTTTTTTAGCCTTCTTCCTTACTCAGAAACATTAAAGGCCAGTACCTAATTCCTCATTCTCCTTATGACTTCAACAGAGACTAAGTCAAGATACTTCTGTTAATATAATATATGGCAGATTTGTTCATTTGTTCCTAAATCCTCAGATGATATTTAGGTATCTGATATCTTCTAAAATCAATTATTCCATTGGTAGTGAAGTGCCTAAACACCTTTGAGGATTGGGGCCTTAGTAAGAAAGAATAATCTGCTAAAGAGAATACTCTAGAAGAGTATTTTTGTAGTCTATGTTAGGTCTATGAATTTAAGAGGTCTCCCATGTATTTTGCCAGTTTAAATCAGATTGTGATTGGTTTCTGACCCAACCAAGAGATAGATTTGATGAAATAAGACTGGTAAAACTCACTTTAGGACAAAGGTTGATTTGATAATCATAATTGCATTTCCACTATATCTATTTTCTTAAGTGTTAGCAGATTTATTAGACTTTTCCTGGGTAACCTATGGCTGATTTGCAGCTTCCTTGGTAATTTCTTAGAAGGCAGTAGCAATTTCTTATATCTTCAGTAATGTCTTGAATGTACATTTTTTATATTAATGATCTCACCAGGAGAAAAAATGTACCGTGAATGCATGATGGCCATATGGAAAAGACAATGAAGTTTAGTAATTAAAACTGAAAAGGGAAAGAACTATGCAGTAATTAGAACACTGATTAATCAGCTGATAATTTTATCTTGATTAATGCTGCTGATTTTCCTCTTCTTATTGACCTAGGAAAGGTAGGTTTAGACCAATTAAATATAAATTATTCCCTTTTTTCACATTCCAGGCAGATTCTAGTGTTCTAAGTCATACTATGTTTAAGATGTAGCACTGAATTGCTCCTACTAAATTGGGCAGCTCAAGAAAAGGTAAAATAAGGTTTATGTTCCAAACATGCTGATGCTTTTATCTAAGGCAGAATTGGACAGAATTGGTTATTTCACTACTATCTGGGGAATATTAAAATTAATTAAATTGCAGTGGAAAAAATAAAAGACTTCACGTGTTTTAAAGCCATAACAGTAGGAAAACTAAAAGAATTCATTCATTTTATTGGGCCCAAGATATAGATGCATGATGTAGTCCTGAAACTTAAAGAAAGGTTCTATACTAATGCTCTGATTTCCCTTCACGTGCAGAACTTTATTATTCATGAGGGCAAAGTGTTGCCAGTACCCATTCCACTCCCTTTTCTGTCTGAAAACTGTAACACCTATTCTTGCCTTTCCATGCAGAGCTAATGGATTAAAGCTACTAAGCTTAAGTACTGCAGCAGTGGAAGGAATTCTATGTATATTCTCATTCCATTGCATTCATATGTGAATTAGGGTATTTCCCAGTGGAAGACACCAACACTTCATAGCCACTGAAGCCATCCTTTTGAAAAATACAAATGGTAAAGATATTACCCATTTTCAGAGATAAATATGGCAAGTACAGAAAAGCTCACAAGCAAAATGCAGGTATCTTAGTTCTGGAAAATCAGATGGAAAACACTTCTTGCTAGCTGTGTGCTTTAATTTGCTGTGGTAGGAATACACAGTAATCCATGGAAAACAAAACCCTGGCCGTTCCTTTATGGATTGTGATTCCACACTTGCCAGCTTGTTCTATTCTGTATACCGTAGCAGACTTAAGAAAAGATTAAGAAAAGTGTGGAAGGTTAAATCTACAAACTCACACCTCCAATTCATTGCTTTTTGCCTGCTTTTTCAGATATCCAGGCAGCTGTGCTTGATGCCAAAAAGATGCTGTTTAGCCAACATTTTGGGGATCAAGGGGACTTCCATGGATCCCAAGTTAAAGATTTAAGCTAACAAAAGTCTCCTCTTTAGCCATCACCTGCAATACTCATGTCAATTATTACCCTAAAACAAAGGAGCAAATAGAATTATTGCAAATAAATTATCCATCCAATTAACACTTTGTTGCTTTTCTTGCCTTTTTCATAAAACAACCCTTTTCCATTATTCATGTGAAAAAAATCTAATTCCTCAAGTCAGTTTTCAAGTGTCTTTGACTACTCATAAAAATCTCTTGATTGGAATCAATCGAGAGATTGATTCCATCTCTTGATGGAATTATCCGTGAGTTATAATGAATTATTTAAAAAAATAATGACCACACAGTAGAAAATATTTTCTTTGATTATAACTTGTTAAGAAACACTTGCAGATACGCAGAAGAGAAACAGATCTTTCTGAAGCAGAAGAGGGGAAAAGAAGAATATGAAAAAATCAGATCTGGAGTTTTCACATTATTTGTTCTACTCTCTTAATTGATGTCTTTTACCATTTCAACAGAAATGACATTTGTGTTCTCTGGCAAAGGAATTAAATAAATGAATAAAAATGGATGAATCCTCAACTATGCCACCAGTAAAACACCTAAGTAGGCTGATTGTGCAAACAAACAAAAAAATTGGTTACCCTTGTAACTAGTTACATTTATGTTAGCAATTATCCAAACCCCATTACTTTGCAAATTTGGGGTATGTTCCTAAGGCTACCTAAGTCAAACGTTTACCTCACTTCGTGGGCCAGATATATTAATATGTAAACCACGCATCAAGAGAAATCTTGTTCTGCAGCTCTATGTATTTGCAGCTAAACAAAAAACTTATCCTTTTCAGAGACCCAGATTTTATAATCACAGAATCAAAGAATGAAGTATGGATGGACATAAGCCTGGTATGAATTTCCATAGCCAAAAAAATACAAGAAAAATAAATATCCCATTAACTCTTTCCCAGATGTCACGCTATGTCCTATCTAGTCTTTAACTGTTTTACATTGGTTATAAGCCCTTTGGAAAGGAATGTGCAATATCAAACATAGTCTGTACTTACTTAGAAAGAGACAGCAGCTGCTGTTTCTCAAGAGGCCTAAAGTACAGCTCAAAAAATTGTATTCAGAATTTTACATGTGTGGTAGTATCGCTTAGAAGTACTAATAATCTACGAACTTATAGTTATTTTGAATTTCAGCAGTTTTCAAATCAAGCTGAATTTTAGGCATCAGAGTTTGGAACAAGAGTTGGGCTGTGTTTAACTATCTGGAAGCCCATCTAACTGGGAACATGTTTTTCCAAAACAAAAAGGAAACAAAGAATTTAAGAAACTGTAATAAATTAAAAAAATAAAATAAAAAAAATTTCAACTACAGACATGCAGCTATTGTCCAGTGACAATTTTCCTGAAAAAAAGATAATAGATCAATTTATGCAAAATATTAATTCCACTAAAAGTAAGGGAGAATACACGTGAGACACAAACCTCACATCGCCATTCCTTATAATCCCATTTGTGCATTAACCATACAACAGAATAGGAGAAACAATAAGCTAAGCCCTTCACATTACTAACCCTTGTTAGTAATCTTCCATAACTGTCAGAGAGTATATTGCATATCATTAAGTATTATTAGTATACGAGTTATTAAATACAACTCTATACTAGTAATATCACAACTTGCTAAAATTCCTTGAGGAAAATAGAAAAAAATAGTGCACAGACAGGCTATTTATCATAGTTTGAAAAAAACATTGGGCACAGTGAACAGTTAGTTTTTATATATCTATTTCAGCAAATATTTTCTACAAAATTACTAGCTACTGTAGAATTTTAATTAAAAATTAGATTTGTAAGACTATTTATCAGTGCTGTCTAATAAACCGACCTAGTATCACCAGCTTCGTCTAAGAGAAGCAAGATTCAGGATCACAGGTAACGAGAAGAATTCATTCTGGTTTCAAATACCTTCTGATTCTTTAAAACCTAGCTATATATAATTGGCAAAGGGATTAAAAAAATATACTAGCTTTAAGAAATAGGAGGGTTTAAATTACCAGGGCTTATGCTGTTAATTTTATTAAGTAGTTGAAGACTTGCTTGACTTTTTCACACTTGTGTTTTAGAAAAGTCAAGACAGTTTCTCTAGAGGCTATACAATGCTCTTGCTTTGGACAACTTTCTAATTAATTTACCCCAGTAGCCAGGTTTTAGGTAAAGAAGCTACTCAAATGTTCCAGTGCTATCCCCATGAATAGTAATTTTTCTGTGCTAAGGGCAAGAACATAAATTGAAGACAAAGTTTTATGAACAATACACTGAACTTGATGGCAGGATCCACTGATACACAAATTAATGGGGTGTTGTACTTAAAGTTAACAAGGACAACAGTTAAACAAAGAGAATGCTACACTTTTGAATGAATGGAACAAGAAACTCACAGAAGAAAATCCCAAAACAGGAACAAGAAACATATTTAAATTCAAGAATGAATGCCAAAAATTTTTCTATTAACAAGACTAAACAAAAAGTCAAGCATCTGATTTACCAAGCCTGGCATAGAAAAAAAATACATCAGCAACCACACTTCAGTGAAATATGAAAGTTTCTTTTTTTTTAATTATTGAATCATACAGCATTAATGCTGGTGATCTTCAATGAAAACTTCATTAACAGGAAAATGAGGAAAAGATCAAAAATACCGTCGTATCTGGTGCGGTAATTAAGATCACAAAGTGCCATATATATGACTGAAATCATAAGCAAGTGTATGCATTGAATCAGGACAAAACTTTGCTCCAAAAGCCAACAGCTGGGGCCAGGATCTAGGACTGGCAATCCATCTGAGCTCCTCTGGAATTTTACTGGACTAGGCACAGAGAGGCCTTCAGTTTGGTAAAAAAATGTTTCAAGGTAATGAAAAGTCTGTGTAAACAGCAAAGAAAACATTGTAGTTAATTTCATGAGGTGGTTGGTAAACTAAAGAGAGTAGAAACAATATTGTAAGTCAAACAAATATAACAAATATTCTAAAATAAAAAAGAGTAATGCCTTGAGAAAGAAAAATTATACAATACTAGCAATTTATCATGAAGAGTAACAATCACATCTATTCTTCGCCTGTTTTTGTACAGAAATTAAACATCCCTAAGTGCAAACCTTCCCAGGGAAGCCAAGTCATGAACAGTTACCCAACTCTTTGTAATGTACCACACATTTTTTTTCATCATTTCATCACTTGTGTAATTCCACACAGAACAATGTTTGGTGTTAGCAGCTCAGATGGTAGAACAAAGCCCATCTGAACAAAGAATCACCAGAAGATAGGAGTCAGCTCTAGAAAAATTAAAAGGTGATGATTCAGTCTGAGGGAGATTCAAGACTATAAACAAAATAATCTGTGATCTTGACATCTTGTTACAGATTAACCAAGGTATAGACTCACAGATCCCAAGCTCACGCCCAAATTGGATCTGATAAATGATGGATGGATATGCGGAAAAAAAGCATGGAAGTTAATATGGCAGCTCCCAGATCTACTTTGTAAAGCTTAAAAGAATACCAGAGGCAAAAGGACTTCCAGAGGGTCTCCAAGACAATGAAACAAAAGTCATCAGTAAGGGATGCTCCAAGTCTGGATGAGAATGACAGAGAGGAGACATTCAAAGACCCATAACTGCAATTGCCTCCCAAATCACAGTTGAATGATGGACAATAGTAAAGGTCATCCACCTGTGGTCAACTAATAGCTAAATTGTTACATTTGGCTAACCTCCAGTTCGTTACCCTGTATGAAGCTCTAACTTTCAAGCAATATTCACTTTCACACGTACAGTAAGATGCTGCGTTTTCATGCAAGAACCAGCATTCAGATACTGTAGAAAAATCCTTCCCTCTCTCACCCAACAGCTAATGACTTTCCAAGCACCATATCAACTACTAAACAGTTTTTAGACTTCAAAAACTGCATTTCTAGAACACAACATTACAGAACATTTCTCCTCCAGAAGAAAGAAACTACACCTTACATATCTCCAAAGATATATTGAGCATTCACTTCCTAACATTTTCAGTAGTTCACATCTTTTAACAAATGGCACCATTTACACTTTTCCCCTACTGTCCAAAGATCTTAAGTTCTTCACTCCCAGCATCACTGAAGGCTCTTCTACAGTCCCATCAGAATTTTTTTAAACTCTCAGCTCTCAGATAACTGAACACACTGGCCGTTTGCTACAACAGCTTCGCTTTCCAGCAATTTTTTTTTCCTTCCAGTCCCAGCAGCTCACAAATTCAACACCTGGGCATACTCGTATTTCTTCTAAAAGTAGCCATGATTGCCCTTCGTCAAAATTATTCTGTACTTTTCTGCAGCCCCAACAGCACTTTTCACAGTCAGGATTATTCTCCACATTGTTGTCTGCAGTCAAAGTCACTCAAAAATTCCTATGGTCCCAGCAGCCCTAAAAATACATAACAGCCTCCTTACAATAATGTCTGTGAATCACAGCATTCCTCAGCTGACACAAGTAGTTAAAATAGTTTAAAAAAAAAGTTAAAATAAAACTTTTTAAAAGTTCAAGTGAAAAATGAAAAAAGGTTGAAAAGGACTCCCCTACTGTCTAACAATATTAAAGTCTGCCTCAAATTTACAAACGTACTCAGCAACATCAAACGCGCCGGCTTCAAACACACGCGGCAGCTTCAAACCTGGCAGCTTCAAATGCGGCAGCTTCAAACACACGCGGCAGCTTCAAACGCGGCAGCTTCAAACACTTTTGTGGCAGCCATCTTGCACACGCTCAAAAGAGCACAACCTTAGAAACCTTAGGCAGGCACCTTATCCACTAGGCTACACAGAGGCTTTGTTACAAAAAAGAATTATTGGAATTTGCAGACGTTAAATTAGCCCGTAGAGGGAGCTCACACCGTCCCATAAATGTACAATAATTGGAACATACTGTAATTTAAAACATTTCTCTATTAAGCTCTCTGTAGAGAGGCTACAGAGGTCAAAGTAGAGCATTCCTTACTTCACACCAACCTCTGCGTGCCCATAAAATTTCATTCAAATTAGACTCCATTGACCATGTACTTTGTAGCTCCAACAAACAGAAGAAGAGGTGTTTGGCCATGTATTCTCCACAACAAGCACGGCTTCTCATCATCCTCATTTGAACCTGATGTTGGAAGAAGAAAGTCTATGTCAGAACGCAACAAGAACAAAGATCAGTCAGTTGGAATTGTCATGGCAATGCCCTCTATCTCCCCACATGTTCCTTCTGTTCAGGCAGTGATGGCAGTGCTCTTTTTATAACTTGACTAGAGCTGCTCTTGCATCTCTCAGGTTTCCATACTAATGCGGTGCTTTCAAAGAGTATTATAATAGTGTGCTTGATATTCAAAGGTTGATGATGGAAAGTGTTAGCTACTGGATGTTCTTTAATGAAGCTAAGAGTAAACAATGACCCAGATTCCTCTGGAAATGTGGAACAGAACGACCACTCTGCAGAAGAACACACTCAATAAACGTGAAGGGAAAAGGAATTTTCTAATTTTCTATCACAAAAAAATTTACAGGAAAGAAAGCCATACCCTTAGCCAGGGGGGTTCTGAACCCGTAGCTTGATTTACATCATGCAAACTGAAACAGCAGAGCACACCTAGTCTGAAAAAGGAGATTACCTTCCCTCAGCCTGAAGGCACAATAGAGCAAAGCAGTGTGCAAGGAAGTAAGAAAAAATGTTACGAAAGAGAGACTTTATTTGACTAAACCCAATTTGAGACATTCTAAACATTGCACAGATTGATCAGAATTCATTATTACTTTCTATTTTCCATACCATAACAAAGCCAGCACACCATTCTTGTGTTGGCTTTGGAAATTCAAGTGCCAACATCTTTTAGAGATGTGGTGCTGCCCATTTTGCAATGTTATTTTAACTTTCTTAGGGACAATATGATTGTTCTGAGAGTCACATAGTCAAATCATCAAAAACCATAAAGTAAAAAATATTAGCATGAAACATCAGAGCAGGATAGCCTTTTTGTTAAACCTTCTGGTAGTGTCCATATAAATTTGCTAGACTGTGTTGTTTCACGAGTGTTCGGCAAGATCGTATGCTTTGTTTTCACCCTCATGCTTCCCACCTATTCCAAAGCCAGAAGTTAACATTTTGCTCTCTAACTAAAGAAAACAAATCCTCCAAATTCCATCTCTTACGTCTACCCCAGTATTATATGATATTGACATACATGAATTCATCTTAACATAAATTCCAGCACCTTCAACATTCAAATACAAAAATGAAGATCCTATGTTATACTCTTCTACTCTGTAGCCCTTGCTCACCCAGTTTCATCAGACTCTAGAAGGCTCTGACCCAGCAACATGTAATCTTCACACTTAAACAGGAGATTAATCCATCTGGATGTAGCCAACTAAGTATGTGGTTTAGTGGTTTCCTGGAGCAAAGGAAGAGTGAACTCCATAAGTGAGAGTTGTGAAATATCTTTTTTTTTTAATAGAATAAGATTTAATAAAACTGTAGCAAAAATTTGGAGATCCGATTACAACACGGTGTATTGTGATGGACAAAGCTCAGCAGTTAATTCTAACCAGGCACATGCCAAGTACTTCTCACAAACATGGGTATTAATCTACAGAGTCAGAAACTTTTGGGTGCTTGCAAATCTGGGCAATGCAGACAGGACTTTTATTGCAATCCAAAATATGTCTGGTAGGTATAAAGTTAGAATTTCTTAATGTTTTTCAGCATTCCTTCCTCTACTACTCTTTGAAATAAGAAGGTGCAGAACTAAGAAAAAGATGTTATAATAACAGAAAAGGTTTATTGTTTTTTTCCTACTTTCAAAGAGCTCTATTAAGGATTACCTCCAGTTTTAGCTGTAGGCCTGGGTGCATAGTCACCACACAACTGAATAATTTGCCATTACTGACCTAATGCAGTCTCACCCACAGGTGCCAGTAGACAGTTTTGGAAGCTGATCCTCTCCTCTTCTCACAGAACTTGTATAAATAGTTGCCCATTTGATTCCTAGTAAACTCACATAAAGAAGTAATCCATTTACATTTCCTGGATAATTTTTTCTCCTCTAGATTTATGTCTATATTAATTTGATTTCTTGCTTAGTAATACAATCTTGTTCAATTTCTCATCTGAAGAAGTTATGTAGAGCTTGAGTTTAATGCACTAAATGAAAAGTATTCCCACCTTTATACCTTTAAGCAGCTATAAGAAAAAATAAAATTATGTAAAATAGAAATTAATAGCTAATAAACTTCACAGAATCCAAAAGAAACCTGAAAAGAGAGCCCAGAGATAAGAGTAGAAATTGGTGTCTTTTGTGTAACAGCTCTGTTCTCCGTCACTGCATCCATTACCTCCCATGATGCAGACTGAATAGAAGACTAATACCAATGGGGAAAGAGGGACCAGCTATGGTTACGGCTATAGTTCAAGCAAAGAATAAATTGTCTCCATCTGCTGTCCTTTTTTGAGTCCTCTCAGACATGGTGCTTGTACACTCTCACAAGTCTCATAAATAGCCAATTGCTTGCTAGACTTAACTTTGGGAAGAGCATGAGAATGAAGAAGATGTGTGGGGTTATTTCCCTAACATCTTCTCCCAGCATCCAGAAATTTGCCACTCAGGAATTTTCTGAGGCAAAGGTGATGTCTGTGCTTAACAATTGCTTTGTGAACTTCTGTAAACTTGCAGCATTCACAAAGTTATGTGCATGTGTGAAAGTTATCTCCAGAACACAGAGACTCCAGACAAAAAGTAATCTTTTCCTATTGCGTACAGAAGATTTACTTGGTCTGCATTTCTTTGTAACCTCCTATGCCTGACTAGGGCAGATTCTGAAGAGTACTTCATAAGCAACTCAAATAAATTAGTGTAATTATTTAAGTGTGTTTGATTGGCATAAAATTACAAGAACTGCTGAAAAGATGATTATCAGAATCTTGCCTTCCTGGCCATCAATCTAGGTTCGTGAGCTGCAGAAGGTCTCCAACTTCTGTCAGATATCATGCTGGACTGAACAAGTGAACTTCCTAATAAAAGAAATCCTAATATTATGCATTAACTGTAAATTCACCACAAAACTTTTATTAAGCCAGCCACATTTCTTTCCAAAGCCTGGGGAGCTACACTGGAGTTGCAGCTGCATAAAGGATCGTTTGGGCTGTAGCATCTGAACACTGAGAGATGTTTCTTTTTGGACATTTGTGTTTGGTTTTGAGGGTTTTTTTGGTTGGGTTTTTTTTTCCTAACAGGTTAAATGTGAAAACTCAGAGAAACTAAATGATGACTTATCTTGCATCACAATACATGTGCCTTATGTTTAGGGACCATCTGTGAATGTATTTCACACAGCAAACATTCCTCATGTAATAACAGTGATCTGAGAAGACTGAAATTTGTTTTTCCCTTGAAAGAAAATTTAAGGAAAAATTCCATTTCAGTTGCAGTGCTAGAAGCCTGAAGGTCAGTTTATTCTAAGTAGGTGTCACTGATGGTGACAGATATTTCCAGAAAGCTTATTTCTGTACAATATCCACAGACCATCCACCTCAACCAATTATATGAATTCTTCAGTTAGTATCTATCTGGGCTAGCAAAAATGAGAATTTCTATTAGTATTTATCATACACTAAATACTCAGTTTTTCAAATATAGGAACCAGAGACTTCTTAAAAAATGTGTGTCATTGTAATCACTTTTTTAAAACAAATTTTTAGATATAGTATTCACATTTTGATGCATACATTCATGTCACTCTTAGGACACATGCAAGACTAAAATAAGCTTTCTGTTTAAGTATCATCACAGCATAGTAATTATGTTTATAGATTGTAGCTTAACCACCATTTTTAGTGTATGATTCCATTGTCCTGAAACTGTAATCTCATCTAAGATGTTGTCTAGAATTTGTAGCATTTTTATTGACTCGTGTTTCTACCTCTTACTTGGTGTTTTGACTCTACTTTCAAGCAAAATTTCTATCTTGATTTTATTAGATGGTTGAAGGGGGGTTTATTAGTTTTTTGGTTTTATTTTTCCTTTTGCTCTGCAAAGGTAAGCTTTAGAATTAAATTCTTCATACTGGCACAATTTCTCTATGTCAGCATTCCCACAAATCTACTTGAACACTTTGGGGGCTTTTGTTTGTTTATTTGTATCTTAGTAGCTCCATATATATTGGTCCCTACAAACAGAAAACAGGAACTTGTCCACATCTTCCAAGTAATGACAGTGCTGACACCTTCTCAGAGCTCCTTAGCATGTCTGTAACAGTTTTCAATATTCAAAAGATTACTTGTATTTTAAATGAGTGTAAGTTTGTAAAGGCAGAAAACCTATGAGTGTGCAATGTCACTAACAATTCCTTATGTGTGTATTTTACAGCACTGCATTTTCCATGCACTTTGAGAGATTTCTCAATACTACAGAAGTCATTTATTTCACTGCACAGCAGTGGGGGCATAAAATCTCAAAACCCAACAGATTTTTTAAAAAGGGGGGGTGGGGTGATTTGACACTACTGCACCAAACACTTGGGTTACTGCAGATCCCACCCACAAACATATCTGCACATGGAGCACAGTAATGCTGGACTGATTCTTTCTACCTAAAATGACCACAAAGTCAAAACAAGAGGGCAGCAGCCTACAGTCTTTAGAGAAAATTAATAGTTTCTGTATTTATAAAGTGCCTAGAGCTTTACACCCATGAAAATAATCATTATTCCTTTTTATTCTAATCACTAAGCCGTCCACCTGCACACTTATGGATCACGTTTTTCTATATAACAATATCTTTTATTGTATTTCTTGACTAAATGGATTCTGCAAGTCACCCTTACACACTGTTTATAGTACTAGTAAATGTAGATGCAGATTAGTAATTGCATCTGCAGACACTGATCCTCTACCAGAAAAACCTGAGCAGAAATCACATCCCACAACCAGCTCAAATAATAAAACAGTGAACAGAAAAGAAAAAAAATATTGGAACACCTCATTCACAATTATGCAGTTATTTAAAGTAAATAAACTAGTTACTCTTAACAGACAATTCTGTATTTATATTAAAAATAGTGTAAATCAGATGAAACTGAACAATGAGATGCCAATACAGCTCATCTGCCTCATAAGAGAATATTTCTTCTTGGGATCAAAATAACTTGCAGTGACATACTTATATGTAGAGAGTGTAACAGCATTTTATGAAAGAGAAGGCATGTCACATCTGAGATAGGCTACTAAGAGAAAACCTAGGAATAGAAATTGCTCATGCAATATAACGAAGATTTTCCAGCAAAATTAGATTTTCCTTCTAGAACTAAATGCTGAACTACTGAAAACTAACGTTAAACAGGATTTGCCCGATGCTGGCAGGCATGAAAGTCACAGAGTGCTGCCATCCCAGGAAGCAATCTCTGTAGATAAACAAACAACTTAATAACACTCACATTCAGCAACTCTGCTAGAACAAAGTTCAGGCTGGCAAAGCTCTAGGGCCAGCATCTCCTGTCATTATTGCTGTTTCCTTTGGAAATACCATCACTGAAATCAATACAATTACATCAGGTAAAAGGTGAATCTGCCTTCTAGTGTTTCATGAAGTTGGAAGACAAACTTAATGGAAAGCCCTAATATAATATAATTGACATGAAAGTTATGGAGTCTGTCCCACACATGGATCCATCAGCTTTGGTCTTCTAGCATAATTAATTGTTTTCAGAGTAAGAAGTTAGCTACTAAATTCAAGGAAATTAGAATATAATCCGATATAAATGACAGAAACAGGGGAAAAAGTTATACTAATGAGGCATACTATTTATGGACTGAAAAGTTACCCTTGCTGAGACAACTTTATTAACCTGAAGGTTAATAAATATATATATATTATATATTTTTTTTATATATGTGTATATATAAATATATATATATACACACTCTAGCTTTCCCCAGGATCCTCCTGCAAGACACTCCCAGGTTCCTCCCACCAAATTTTCAGGTGTTTTTCACCTTTTTCCAGTAATTTTCCACCATTTCTTCTAGTAAACAAGGTACTTCATTAGCACTTTCCTTTCTAATGGACCATATAAACTTTGCCTCTCATGTACTAATAATATCAGGAAAATGCTAGTCATACAATGATGGGTATAGCATTTAATAGGTATTTGGTCGATCCTCTATATCAGTTTAGAGCATTTGCAACCATGGAAGCTGACTCCTAAATGGGAAATTCTGTTTCCTAGTATTACATCTGATATTACCAGATCTGAATTATGACAGAATCAATTGTCCTTCTTCAATCGTCCCTTCCCAGGGAACAAAAATTGGGGTTTGGGGAGGTTTTTGCTTTGGGTTCTTTTATGCAAGGCAGATAACTCATGTACTTTGCTTATCTGGCAATATTTTTTTTAAATCAAGTCAGACTTCAAGGTCAGCTCTCACTGAACATCCTTATTAGAAGGGTGGGTGGCATCCTTAAGACAATTACAACTGATCACCTCTTAATGGCACTTCAGACCTACTTGAAGATTAAAAGAAAGGTCATACAAAGCCCCTGTGTGCTATCTTTCAGAGCACCAAAACTGTAATGGAATCATATATATTAGTCGTATAAATTGTTCTTGTTGCTGTTTCTGAGCTGTGGAAACAAATAGGTTTAACATGCCTTTCAGGTTGTTGAATGGGATCACTGGGTTGATGGCCCCTGTAGGGGGAAATAATGATTTCTGCTAGTTATATTTTCCAAAATTACATTGGCTGTAGCTTATATTATGTTTCTATTATCCAGAAACATTTTTCTTTCGATACAGTTTTAAAGATTGGAAAGACTTCTTTTTTTATTTTTTATTTTTTGCTAAAGTAAAAATGTTGCAGTAGCATTTCGCCCCCTCTTTCAGCTCAAATTCCTTTATTTAGCTACTGGAGTCTCTGAGGTGGGACAATCTGCTTTAAATGAAGGTGTTGCATTATTACTGAGCATATAAAGGCTATATTTGCACATACAGATATTAGCATTCTAGAAAAGTTCATCAGTTCAAAAGCAAAACAGGAAGGAATTTTTCTCAGGATGCTGTATTTAATTGGGACAGATTTTAAGGTTTTGGCAATGTTCATTAGAGGAGAGTAAGAATAGCTGGTACACACCAAAAGAAAAGTCAGTTGGCAAGTTTTTACAGATTTCTAAGATAGCTTCTTTCTTTGCAGTTCCCTGCTTTAAATAACCAATCTTTTTTTGTTGTTGTTTTTTACTTTAAACCTCCATGTATTTCAAAAAAGTAAGAAGTTAATATGTTGGATTTTAAATTATTCTCTTGCCCGACTTGCATGTAGACAAGGAGTTGGGAGGGAAAGTGCAGTTTTGATTGTTAGAGGTTACCTTCATTCTCTTCTTGCAGTGACAGAGCAAGATTTAAATTCAGTGCTGATGGGGAGCAGTGACTCAATGCCACCAAAATTATAACTGTTACTGCAAATTTCCACACCCAAAGGTGTTTAGTCAAAGCTCTGCACAACAGAACCTGTACAAAAGGAGTGAAACAGTGGCCATGGAGAAATATAACACAAATGGGCAGCGGATTTTACACATAAAAAATCTGAGCTAGTGCAATAGGTTAACTGCAACACAAAATCATCTTGGACATCTACTTATGTAGGAATAATACAACAAAAAGCCCATTATAAAAGACAATGCAACAAAACTGTTGTAATTCTCTCTTTCATTCCCAACACAGCTAATTTAAACGTATGTTCATTGAGCTAATAAATTTCCTGAATCCAAAACTAACTCCCTAAACATGTAGCGGTAGTGCTGTTTTAATGTTTGAAGGAATTGAACTTCCTGAGAAATTAAACCTTCCATGCGTTAAGAGTATGGCAGATGGCTGAAAGGAATCTATGAAAAGAAAGTCTTTTGCCTTACGTTTAGCCACGCCTGGCATCCCTAATGATGAATCTGTCAAACATATATGTTAGAGGGAAAAATCTCTTATGAACTAAAACTAGAGGTCTCATTAATTTTCAGTAAATGAAGAAAGGGTGAAACACTAATGTACAGACCAGTTCTTTCACTCTCTGCTCCTCAGTCCTACTCAAAGATCTGTCTGTGCAAGTGCAGGGGTTGGATCTTGCCTCTGCAAATAGCACTGCCATGAGCACAGGCATCTGCTAATAAGTGATTCATGTTAAAAGAAAACCCAGCACTGTCTGATGGTTTTCCTTCTCAACACACACAAACAATAAGGAGCTTAATAACAAAAACATGTTGTCCGATTATAATAGACATTGAGATAAATGTTGGGTTTTATATGAAAAAAATTCCAAAGTCTATTAAAAAAAAAAAAAAAGGGCATTATTTTTAGAAACGTTAAAGGGGTGATAATTTGTCCTGCTACTGCCTTCTGAGGGCAGCATGGCAAAAATTCTCTGTTTGCAACGTGATAGTTAACTTCTTGGGTTTTTGTTGCTCTGTTGTGTTTGTTTGGTTTTTTTTAAACTGTTACCATTAAAAAAAAAAAAAGTAGACAATATCTTTCAATGGATGATTCCTCTCCTCAAACTTTTTGTTTGTTTAAACAGACACCTTTTTCCAAACTCTAAGCTTCCATCAAGGATAAATTATTGGATGCAGTGCATCATCTTCCTCCCATGCTGTCCTACTAACAAATATGTGCAAAACTTTACTGACCATAATTTTCTGTGATTTGGAGTTTGTGTCTTGAAAACTGAGTTCTTGCAGTGGTGTACTAATAACTACTGGGTCTCTGTATTTTTAAACCTAGACCCACATAATATTGGTTTAGACAGTTAACTCACATAAGTCTACTTCATCAATGAAGTATTGAATTTTGAGCACAGCTTTGAGTTGTTCAAGATAAACTTCCAGGTAATCAACCTACAATGAAGGATTCAGATTCCCAACACATAATCTAGGGTAATTTTGGAACCCTCCCTTTACAGGTCTGGTCTGACACAATTTGCAGACTGGTAGGCCACCCATAGACCATGTGTTGAATTGCATATCATTCCTTGCAGATGTTTCAGGTACCTAAAGCTAGTAAGTTCAAGGGCCCGAATCATTTTCACTAGCAAAGAATAAAAGATAAGACAGCATCTGATCTAGTTGACATGCACAATACTTGAAGAAAGTGTAAAAATTATACTGATGAAGCTTAAGGCTTTCTCAGACACTCCAAGGCACACAGAAGTGGCAAAAGATTTTCAGCGGCACTTCATGTTGTATCTACCTTCAAGCAATGAGAGACTGAGGGGTTTCTAGCAATGCCCTAGGACTGTATGAACTTCAGCTTGTATCAGCTAGTAAAAAACAGGGTGTCAGAGGCCATACATACAGTCAGTGTAGGAACCACCTCTACCAGATTTTACATGGAAAAACAGATTTTCAGAAGCTGGCCAGTATGGTTCAGCAACAAGACAGAGCTTTATAGCACTGTAAACACAAGTCATTCTGCTATCTTTGGAAGTTTACTGTTATACCAATTTTTTCCAGCACATCTGTAGAGATGTGTAAGAGTTTAACTCACTTTTCATTTGTGGTTTTTCTGTGTCTGAAAGGCTTTTAGGCTAAGCCTGCAATTCTGTCTTAATGCACCAGAGACCAACAGCACAGGGTAGTCACATCCACGATATATTTCAAGTTTAAACTGAAGGACTATCATTTACATTAAGAGAGACGCTGGCAGCTAGAAATGTAAGTCTGAATCACTAATCTCCAGGAAGCAATTCTAACTAATTCTCTTTCAGCTTAGAAACAAGACACCTTTCTAAAAAAGATATCAAACAACCTCCCTCAGACATATATATAAAAAACATGTATTATATTTATACATAGTGTGATATATCCCTGAAAATGTCACACCTTGGGGGGGAGCAGACTGCCAGGGCTCAGACCCCCTTAGAGACAGCACAAACTCAGCAGCCCCTTGGACCCCAACTCCCAGACCCAGAACTGCAAGAGCAGATCCTGCTCCAGTCACACATGCTGTAATGTATGACTGTATTTTGGGTTTAATAATTTCCATTTGACACATTTTATTTCTAAGAAACATCCCATACTTTTAAGAAAGGTCACTTAGCTCTGTCTGGGAAATTCTCAGTCATCAGGAAGCAGGTCTAAAAGGCTGATGTATTTACATATGGACCCCGAGAAAGAGAGAAAATGGGCTGTCTTAAGAGACCATCAGAAGAGAAAGAAGTAGAGGTGACAGTGTAAGTATTAGAGGCAGAATGACCAGTAATGTCATTAATGTAAGGTATTCTCCAGCTAAAAATCGATTATGGAGTCATTTTTCAGGAAGATCGCTTATGAACTCAATTCAGATAATTTTTCATGTCCTACAGGTGGAAGCCATGCTAATAGACGGAAATGAGGGTTCTCCCCAATTGATGATGTGAATATTAATGAGAATTAAAAATTCTTTCTTTGGAAGAACTGATTGAAAGACCTGTGACAGGCACCTCTGTCAAGCTGGTTCAGATTTGAACTGTATCTTACCCAGACTCTTTCAATTACAGGCCACATACGAACAAAAGATATGTTTATCTATAGAGTCATGAAAACCTAAACAAAACATTTTGTTATTCAAAATACAAAAAAAGTAGATAAGTAGATTGTGGCTTAAACTCAGCCCCTTTCTGTGTATTTACTGTTTGCTGGGCAACAGATTCTGGCTCAGCTCAGCTTCTCTTGCTGTCTGAATGAAGGTTGACCCTGAAACGACCAAACCAGGAGCCTAAACAGCCATGGAAATAACTGAAGGCATTTTCACCCTCCATTTAGTTTAGATGTTTCTTACTGTTAGAACTGCTATTCCTACAGGATTAATTATAAATAGTTATCTACTGATATCTACAGTAATACATTTTGCTTCTAAGCATGCACCACTGAGTTTTATAATGGGTTGTGTATACACTACAACTGTTAAACAATATTTTCATTGACAAATGACAGGCACCATGTATTTGCATTTCCTCTGAGGTTTAATGATGTGGTGGGGTAGCTGTATGGAAACTGGGAGTCAATACTTAGTGCCTAAGCCATCCCCAGGACAGCAGGCACGTTGCTCACTAACTTAGTGCAATTTGGTTCTTGGGATCAAGTCACCTTGTTTTCCCAATATTCTTTGAAGAAACCAAATTGAAACCAAAAAGAAGCTATCACTTCAGGTCCTCTTTTCTTTCTCTGAATGCTCCTTTTTTCTCCCTCGAAGCAAAAGGTACCCTTTCAACTTCCCAGGTTGTCGCAGAGCCACCCTTGCCTCCAGCCACAGAAAGGTGATGCTCTTCCACATGGGAACCAAGCCATGCACCTGCTTTGCCATCACTAACTTTTTTCAGACCTACTCAGCACCACATCTGCACATACACAGAGCTGATTTCCTCCTCTCCAGTGAGGAGGAAAGTGCTGCACTACACTTTTATTAGCAAAAGCAAGCGAGTTGTTCACACCAATAGGGAAGCTTAGGCAGAATTAGGGGAAGCAAAAGAAATCAATCTAGGAAAGCGATTGTGCTCCAAATCCATCTTCCAAAACCACTTTGCTTCAATGGTGCTTGTAACATTTACTTCAAGAGCTCAAAGTAGGATGTGAAAAACTAGACAGAGAAGAACGGGAAAAATGATTGGCACTTTATTTGCTGAAAAAATAAGTTAGTCTTCTGTCTTTATTGCCAAGTCCCTCCAAGACTACAGAAAAAAATTTTCTGTTTACAAGCTACAATGGGATTCTAAATAATACCATATATTCCTCAGTCTCCTCATTTTTCATGATAACCAAGAATTTTTATCGTCAAAATTCAAGGTGAAGGAATTAGCAAGCCATGCTTCCAGCCACACAAAATCTTTACACTTGTTTTGGTTTCTCCCTTCTCTTCCTGTGAGTCTTGTTCATGGCACACACTACTGAATTCATTTTACAGTGATATTTTAGTGTTTCTTCTCTCATTGAATTTTGATGTGTTTTATCTGACAAACTTAAATGTAAAATATGCACAGATATATTTTTATGAGCTGTTTTGAAGTCTTAGAGCCCCTGCATATTTTCCCTGATACCAATGCAATTATACCTGATATTCTCCTCGTGTACATTAGAAGAAATCTCTCAAGTTGAATATTTCCAACCCGCTGCAAGTGAGCATACAACAGTAGGCAGTGCCACAGAAAGTGAAAAGTTAAGGAAAGACTCCTTAAAGGAAAAAATTCTGTATGTTTGGCAGAGCACTAGCATTGACCTAAAATAAAAATTATTCATGAAATAATAGTATCTTCACATCGGTGATACATAATCAAAGGAGTTTTTGTGTTGGTGCCAGTGGGAACAAAACTCTGCAAGAGAGCACAAATGCTCATATCTAACCTAAGCTGGGACCTTCCCTGTGTCCTGAGCCTGTTTCTGAATAACATCCTAGGAACATGCAGGAGCACACCTGTTTGGGCTAAACCTTGCAGAAGATAGAAATACACATTGCTTTAACTGTTGTTACATCTGTGTAGCAATTGTAAACATTTATTAAGGAAAACAGACTCTTTTACTAGAGGCTTACAAATGGAATTTAGAAAATATTTTTTAAAATACCCTGATCACCAAAAGCAGTTTTTGTCTGTGACAGCACTAACACAGCAATATGTACCACAAGCAGACTGAGAGTGTCGACTTGTTTCATTACATAGTGTGGAAATGGGTTGAAATCAAAACCTTATTTAAGCCATTAGAGTGAAACTGTGAGCAGCTTCAAATTTCATGGTTAGCACTAACTTTAACAGTAGTTTGATGCTATCTGGAAGCTAACATATGTTTATGCCTAGAAAATTGACAAAGAAAAAAAATAACACCTTTAAGAGCACTTGTACAGCAATTTTGCTCTCAAGATGAAGTTGACACCTGTGCAATAAACCAGTGCAGCCTCAAACACCACACAGCATGGACCTTAAATGGAATTTGATGGCATCTAAATGTTTGCAGTAACTCTACATGGGACAAATTTCATTACTTTCTCTTCAATCTCATTCATTTGGATTTAATTTTAAAAACCCCACATCTTTAGTCAAAAGAATGTATATTTTGTTCCACTTTGGCTCTGCAATTTAGCTCACGAGAAATCTAGCTTGCATTCCCCTACCCCCTACCACACATACAAACTTGTAACTTGTCAATCAGAAGCAATTTGGGTTTTTTCACAAATTATATCTCAGCACATAAACATATTCAAATGATGAATTTATTTATCTAGCCAAAATCCCTGTCTGGCACTGCTACTTCAACCATCTTAGTGTGAAGAAGATGCAGTAGTTTGAACTAATCTTCCCCAAAAGCAGGTGTTGAAATGCCTAACTACCCTGGTGCAGTTTTGGGTGGCCTAAGCTCACTGCCTGTGGGGATGCCATACAAACTGTGCATGCAGGTTTTAAACTAGAGAGTTTGTCATTCAGGTTCCTTTCTCAGGAAAGTAACATCCCTGCTAAATGCCAATAAATATCAAAGTGAAGCTCTTAGGTATGCCAAAATGAAGACTAAACACCACTAGAAATGCGGTGCTGAAAAAAATAATAAATTTCTATTATTTCTATTTTATTAACAGAAATGTTGTCTTGCTTATATAAGACCCTGGGCCTGAAGGAATTTAGATTCATTCCCTGTGCTGTCACAGACCCTAGCTGAGACCTCTGGCAAGCCATTAAATTGCCTTGTCCTCAATTTCCCCCTTTGAAACAGAGACAGATGCAGCTCCATCTGTACTAAGGGATGTGCAGCCACAACCCCTCCATGCACCATGGCAAGGTGTGCCAGCACAGCAGGGACTATGGAGGAGGTGCAATTCCTGTTACACTCTTCCTGGAGGAGGTATAATTCCTTTCCCCTCCAGCAGAAAAGGTCCCCCATAAAATGGAGATCCTCATCAGACTTTTCCCCAAACCTTTGTCTGGCTTGCCATTTCAGATGAAGAGTTTTTCCTTATCGTGTACTACCAGTTTACCCATACGGGGACCCCATTACATGCGGGAACCTTAAACACGACTTGGATTAGCCCGTCTCTTACCTTTCCATCAACTAAAACAGCTCAATAAATAGCACCCGTCCAAACCACACGGAGGTCCTGGCACCCTGGTACTCGGAACCAACCCCCTCTTCCTGGTTCAGATTAAATGAAGGTGGGGATGGTCCCAGGGCTGCAGGAGCCAAGCTCTTTTTCTCACTAAGCAGCTACTTATGCAGGTGAAAGGCTCTGGTGCACACCCTACTTGGCTGCTAAATGAGCTGCCTTTTCCACCAAGGCCACCGATTCTGAATGACAATGTACAAATGGGCAATCTGTGACCTTGTGAATGCATCTCCTTCCAAATACGAAATGGCTTTAACAAAGCCCGTATAAGAACAGGCTATCGTTTCACTTAAATGTGTTTGTTCAGCTCTGTGGGCCCATAAGTATGGCTTCAGAGGGAAAATATGCAAACTAAATTGTTCTGTCTCTCAGTAAAAGACACATGCCATCTCAAAGGGAAGAAAGCAAGAAGAGCTAATTCTGAATCTTTCATCTAGTTGAAAACTGACCTTCCTTAGCTTGAAACTGCCTGTAGGAGTCCCAGGACAGGTTGTTCTGACATTCTTTTAACATCGTTTCATCAGCACAGCCAAAACTAATCACAGGAATATTACCCGATGACAGGTGCATTTATTCTGTCAATTAAATCAGATGGTTAAATCGAAATGTGCCCCAAATCTCTCTTGTTTGCATTATCCATATTGGCATTTCTTGGCTGTGGTTCATTGCTGGCTGGAAGTCATCCAGCCCCTGCAGAGTCACTTTGCAACACTGTGCCAGCCAGTTTCCATGCTCTGCAGCAGCGGTGGCATTGAGACCAGAGTGGTCCTACAGGGCTGACCTGAAATGTCGTGTCACCGAGATTTGCTTAGGAAGTGAAAAAAAAAACAAACAATCCCTCTCGGTGAAAGAGACTTAGACCACAGCGTCTGAAATGGAAGGGCTGTAGTCACTGCACAACTACCCACTGGTGACATGCATGCAATAAAACAGATAACAGAATAGCGACTTTTAATATTACCAAACGACCACTATGTTGGAATACCAAGTAAAATCTAACCTTATTTTAAGAGACTTCTTTAAAATGTGTTTTCCCTCCAAGTGGGAGGAGCGGGGGGGAGGGGTTGGGGGACGAGGTTGAAAAGGTGTTGCTCCTAAGTGCTTGAAAAGGTGAGAAAAGCAATGGACAGTAAGGCATGTGCACCAAAGAAATCAACAAGAACCGAAACACTGTCTCTTATTATCTAGAATAATCTATTCTAGATCTATAGTCTAGATCTATAATTAGAATAATCTATATTCTAATATTATTTAGAATCTCTATTATCTATTATCTTATTATCTATCTTCTTTACCCAAGAAGTCTCCGAGCAGGACGACTGCTTTCTGCATTTTTGTTGTCACGACAGTTGAAGTGCAGCAAGCTAAGGATGCAGACAGTCTTTTTCATTTTGGTGTTTTTTTGTTTTTTGTTTGGTTTTTTTTTTTTTTGATACATGTCATCATATTTCAGCTGTGATTTCCCTTCCCTACAGCACTGGTGGCTTTGCCTTACCTAAAACTCAGAACTCTGGAGAAATTACACTCTTTTTTTCTAGAATTACATTCGTGTGTTAATTTGTTGAGTCCTCGACTCAAACCTTTTTTTAAAGAAATCATTCTCCCTTTTGTCACCAGGGGAAAATGCACCACAGCAGGGTGCTCAGTCCCGAGGCAACATTATTTTGGCAGGACAGGTAGACACAGTTTGCAGTTTCAGGTTCCCAGGAAACATCCATCGACTCCTAATCTCTTTCCAAGCCTCCAGCTTTGCCACTGCATCCTTCTCATTTTGGAAGAATCCCTCACTGCCAGCTCTTCTGTAGCAAAAGATAGTACACAATATTGCCAAGTGCAGTCCCATATAAAATATAGATCAAACCTCAGAACTATAGTCAGTAAAAATGGAAGGATAAATCTATAAAAGCGTTGCTTTGTTACACATGCTCTTAACTTTTGCTGGATACCATGAAGCATTCCCCCTCCAGTCTAACTTTGTCTGCAGGCACACACTTGTCCATGGATAAAACTTCTAGCCAGACAGATCTCCCTAAGAGTTTCCACATTGTCAGGCAAATATCTTCTAGTGCTAGGTTTTAAAAAACTTATTACATGTCTTAAACTGATAAGTAACACACTCAGTTTGATAATCTAGAACCCCTGTACAACTCAAGGGAACTTATGTGAGTTCTGAATAGCTCAGAATATTGTCCTATAAAACATCCATGAAAAGTACATGTATATTTTTCCTTTAAATGTATGGTGTCTCACTAGGCAGTACCGACTACTGTACAACGTGTTTGTCAGCAGTTTTTCAACACATTACATTTCTGAACCGTTCACAAGGATTTAGTTGCTCTTTTCCCACTTGCTCCAGAGAATTGGTGAGGCTAAGTCCACAAAAAACACTTTGAAACTTAAGGAATGCAATTTACCTTGAATTTGAAGTTCAGCAGTTCAGTGTTAGGTGTAGGGACCACAAACTAGGCAATCAAGAATTATTCCTTATCTGTCCCATTTATCCAAAAGACCAATCATGTATGCCATCCTTCCACGCATATGCAGTCCCCAGACTCCAGGTGTGGCTGCCTATCATCAATGCCACTTCTGATACGCTACAGCCGTACAACCTTGGATCAGATCGCTGTACAAAGGGCTGTCTGTCATTAAGACCTGGGAGAAGCCTTGCCAGGGCCTCCTCCTCTTTGCTATATTTACAAGAGCTGCATTTGCATTTTGAAGTAAGTTTCCTTCCTGGCTTGATCTCAGACTGGCCACTTTGCTGTGGATTTCCCTGGTGACCTGTTGTTAACCCTGCTTACCATTGCTGGATGTGAGCTTCTCCCAGTACTAAACTGGACCTTACCTTGGATTGCTCTGATGCTCCAGGACTGTGCTCTTTATCAGTGAGATCACTGCCCCTAACAACCTCACTGTCACCCTCAGCTCCTGGCTTGCCTGGAGCAGCCCACTGCTGCTCTCTGGAACAGAAAAAACTCAGAACACATTTTTGTCTTTAAATGAAAAACCTTTTTTCAAAATGTCACCTTTGTTCAAAAGGTACTAGAGCCTCACACAGTGTCATTCAGGGCAGCACGTGCCTTCAAACACAGATAAGTCATGGTGATGGCACAGAGAAGCAAGAAGCCTCATGTCAGATCAACAGAAGCATAACTCTGACATCTCAAAACATTTTACTGCAATGTCCTAAAATAAAATAAAAATGCATATTTAAGCATTTCTATCAATTTTCCATTATTCACCTTTTATGAGAAACATCATAACAAGGCGCTACTTATAGTATATTAAATATCTGAAAATTAGTTCAGGACCTATTTTCTGATTGATGTGGTTTCACATTCCAAATCCAGTTATAAGTTAATAAATATCATAAATGTAGTTATTATTAAAAGATAGGGGTAAATGAAAACCAGGTGCTGATTACTTCATCCTAAGGCCAAAGGCAATTTTTGTATCCTAAATTTAACAGGATGCAAACACAAGTTTTTCCACATAAGCGTTAAATTGTAAGATGGCTTTGAAGTGTCAAGCACACATTGGTTTGAAACAAGAGAAAGTTATGTAGAACAATAGGACTCTACATTAAGGATGACATCACTTTTATTCTCATTGCTGCTCCCAACACCTTTTCTTCCAGCTCTAAATTGTTTTGATACTACTTCATAATTAATTTATCTTTAAGAAAGCCAGTAATATCCAGCTAAGTAAATTATCTTTATTTCCCTTGCTGTGTGCTTTCATCAACAATGTTAGTAAGGAATCCTGCAAACAGTGCTGTAGCCTAGAACAGTGTTGTATAATAAGAAAATTTTTTAAAAGTATTTAGTGTGTGCACATGTAGGTCCTAGGATAAACACAACCGAGTGCTTTGGCTACCTGAAAGGTATGAATGGTTACAGATTTTTTTAACATAACTAAGTTAAATGACTATTTGTAGCCTGCAATATAGCCTGTTGGAGTTGTGTGCATGAATAAAGCGTTCCTACAATTATCAGACACAGTAATTTTAAAGCTTAATAAATGGTCTCATTTAAAAAAAAAGTCAAAAAGTTGCCTTTTTTGTAGCTTCCAAAAGTGCAGAGAAAATATGAATTTGTCATTCAAATCATAAACTATATTTTTCCCTGGTTTCACTGGTCAGATACATCCTTACATACTCTAAATATGTCAGATATCCCAGTAACGAGAAGATTCAAGTCCCTCCCAAAACTAATGGGTAAATTCCATTTATTGTAATGACACACAAATAGAACAAAAATCACAATTGGAAAACTGTGGGGTTTTTTAGTCCAGAATATTAGATTTTGCTGCTCTTAACAAAGAGTCACTGTGAAAGTGCTATTCTCATGCAAGACCATACAGAGGAGACTGTAAAAATACATAAGAATAACCTGAGAGCATAATTACCCTTTGCTTTTATTCCATAAAACTACAGCTTTCCTGAGATACTCACTAATATCTGTGATTTTTAAAATAGTATAACACGCATTATACAGTTGTTCCTCTGTCTAACATAAATTATATATCTGTTAAATCACACATTGTGTTTAAAAGATACAAAAGCTCACATATATGATGTTTTTATTTTCTCCTGCATTCCAGATCCTTCTGATCTACCAATAAAGCTAATGCCCATTTAGGGGAATATGTTGTGGAACAACAGTACAGCAATATTAAGTGAGGCAACCATATGTTTCCTCATTTTGCCATACTGTGTGCGACTGCCCCTGACTCTGGGTGGATTAGACCCCTCCTCAGTTTGCCTGGTGCTGATGGAATGCCTTTTGCAGGTGTTTTGTTGATATAATGCAGAACACAGATTTCAAAAAGCTGAGCTCCCTAGTACATAAAGCAGCATTATCTCCTTGTTTTCCCTTATGAAACAGTCCACAGAGGTCTGCTCTAGCTCTTACTCTACAAAAGTATCTTAAATACAGAAACTCAGTGAAGGCCCACACCCTGAATACCTAAAAGAAGAGCTAGGATATTCAGAGCTACATTATATTTTAATTGTATTTTTGTTTTATTTTTACATAATTGGTGAAATACAGGTGATAATAGGCTGGTATCGCATAAGTTGTTTTTTTTTTTTCCAAATAGCTTTCACATATTACAGCACACAAACCAACAAATTTTTAAGTAAAGCAATAGTCAAAACCTCATTTAAGTGTACCATTACATTTCCATCTCATTTTCATTCAGCTTGAGCAGCAGCAATGAGGTAAAAATGTATGTAAAGCAAAGAAGTGTATGAGCTACAAACTGAAACTAACTTAACTCGCCATCAGAAATTATATCATCCTGGGGAGGTTTTCTGTGTTTTCATGATTCTGAAGACCTTCACCTCTCTGAGCTCATTCTCTACAGAGATTAAAGTATAGGTGCAAAGTGTCTTGAATGAGAAACCAACAAGAAGGAGAAAATAAGAACACCGCCAGTGGAGAAACTCTAAGTTTATGTTTTTATGTTAATGTGCCTGTAAGAAAAGGGCTTCATTTGGGAAGTCACAAAAAGAAAAAACAAAAAAACAAACACCACAAAAAACCCCCAACAGAGTGTTAACAGATCTCCAAGTTAGAGCACAGAAGCTTTCTCTGCAGATGGAGGATTTAAAAGAAGTAAAATGATAACCACATAGTCAAGAGACTAGAAGAGAGACCTTGATGTTTGATAGTTGTAATAACCTGCAGAGTGCTCTAATGGCTCAGGGATCAGGTGCAGAACTACAGCAATAACAAGAGCTGAATAATTATCTCAGCCATATCTGTATAACCACAGTCCCAGAGTATGAACTATATAAGGAGGCTTCTGCTGCCTCTCCAAGATTTCCTGAAATGTTAAATCACTGAATTGGGAGCACTTCCAGCATTAGTACTGCCCAGTTAGAAAGAAATAAAGCCCAGAATCCTCTAGTGGCAGTTCTAATGTCTTTGTTAATTATGAATTATGGGTAAACATGCAGACTCACAGAGGTCATGGCTGTCAGCAACAATACTTTTCAAGAAGGATTTTTATGAGGGTCTTTTTCATTTTGCCATAATGTCCTTTATATGTACATAAAACGCACCAGGAATACAAAAAACAGAGTTTGTTTTTCAGGAAGGTGTAATTATTTCTCACTTGTTTTCTACCCTCCGTCTACAGTCACGTATCTGCTGCCAGTACGACCCAGTTCATAACTCTGAGCTCCTCTGTGAATAACAGCAGCTGTAGAGTTCCAAGGACCTGGCAGAAAGAGTCATGGGGGCTGGGGGCAGGTTAATGATCAGACACTCCCTTAACAAGAAAGTAGTGGTTTCCCCAGCAAAGGGCCAGGCAGGAGCCCATCAGTTGTAGTCACCTTTCACACACAATAGAGAAACAAAAGCTGCATACAGTATGCTTGATTAACCTCACTTAAATGGCAATGCTGATCTCAAATCTGTCCCAGGAGTGTATATAAACAGGATTAAAATTATATTATGTGTGGATCCTACCCAACAAAAGCAACTGGCACAAAATCATTTTAATTAGGTAGGAGCGGCTGTAACTCATTCAACTTTGGCATTAATTCTTCTCTGTCCCATCAGAGAACTTTTGGGACTCACTAAATTGTGGAAGGAATACAGGAGATCCACAAATAAAATTGAATATGTTGCCATAATCGTTGGCTAGCTTGTGAAAGCAAGCTACATGGAACTTAGAGACAACATTAAAAATAGTTGTGTCAAATATTTGTAATCTTACAGTTTTCAAGGCAGGCAACAGACTTGTAACAGATTACATTTGCAAGGGAGGTTTTATGTAAGCATAATTCAAAAGATTCTTGTCTAGAATCATAGAATTGTCTAGTTTCCAAGAAACCTACTACTGCTATCTGAGTTGCTGGAAATCTCTCCACAAGTTGAGAAAACACGAGACCTTCAAAGACATACAGTTCCAACCCAGTTCTGAGCCCATGAAAATAACATTGCACAAGTCATCTTTTCAGGACTGCAGCTTTTATCAGAATACAAAAGGAGAAATTTCTTCTGGCTCTAGATAAGTTTTCCCTGTTTTGTGGGAGAGTGTAATAACAAAGTATACAATAGTTCCTTTGGGCCAAATCAAGCTGAATTCTTAGAAACCCTTGTGAGCACACACACACCATAGCTACAGTCTAGTGATGCTGCAATGGTTTGTATTTATATGTATCTCTTGTGTTCCAAGGAAGCCAAATTTCAAATGTAGTCTTTTACAGCACGCATTTTTTCCCCAAATAATGACAAATACTGTAGAAAAACAGAAACAAATTTTTAAATTAATTAAAAAACTTGAACAACTGTCACAGCACTGTTGATGTCCAATAAAGTTTAGTTCTCTAGGTTGTGACAATCTTGAGTGGGTGAAAAGTTCTCAACTCTGTGGCATATTAGAAAATATAAGTTCGCTATTTCATATGGTTGATTAATACCAGCTCTCATCATGTGACAGAAATCTAACTTTGTCACATGTAACCAGCATTAGGAAATTAGGGTCAAAATTATTCTGCCTTTTTTTATCAGAGGTAAGTCCTTTTTTTTCCATAAAAATTTTTTAGCATCAAACCTCTCTAAGTTGAAGGAAATCTCTCAAAGAAAAGGAAGACTACCTAGCCTCTTCACTGTCGTGGATACAACAACTGTTGAAAATAAATAAAATCAGAGAGTGTGATATCTCAGTGACTTCCTTTTGCATAGAGTATAACACCATGTTATCTGAAATATATTCCATAGGGAGCACATTGGCTATATGGGAATGTCATCAAGAGAAAAACCCCATATATCTCATGCCAAAATATCACTTGCAGGTAAGACTGACCATTATGTTACATAATAAAGATAAGTCATGGGTACTTGAATAGTTAACAGATGGACTAATTAGACACAGAATTGTTTGTGGTATAACTGATAGCTGGTAAAATCAAGGTTACTGAGGGAAATGGACTTGACTTTGGAAAAAAAGAGAGGATATTTGCAGGGCTTAGGCAAACTGTTTCGCAAAAGAAAGGGTTAACAAGCAATGAAAGAACAGAAATGCATCTAATTAAAAGGCATATCAAAGCATGCAGCAACAATACAAGAGTAAGCAAATGGCAGAGAACACATTCGTGAGCAATACATGAAGAGGGAAGTGTGGAATGATACACAGATACCCAGTATGAAGGGTAAGGTGTCAGTCATGTAAAACAAGCTTCCATCTTGAAAAGATGTGTTGTTTTTTGGCAAATATGGTACAAATAAATATACATTGGTGCACATAGAGAAAAACAAAAATGTGAACATGACAGGAGTTATCTATCCCTTTGGAGGCATCTATGAACAGGAATATTGTACAACAACTTGGTTCTAGAGACAAAAAAAAACATATGGACAACAGTGAAATTTATCAGAGTTATTTTCAATGTCATCTCATTTAAAATAGTTTATTAGCTTCTATGATGACCTTTGGAAATATCTCCTTCCCTCGATATTGTCAGTTTAAAAAAAAACAAAAACAAAAACCCATGGGAAAGATAACACTGCTACATACACAGGTATTATTGTTTAAATAAAATAAAAAAAGCATGAAGGCCCTAAAATGCAAAACACACGAATGAGTTGAGAATTATCCTTCTACGATAACATCTACTATCACATGTTTGTGGAGCCCTCACATAGCTGAAAGAATCACTGTCTGGACTCAGCACAGACAAGAATGAACAGGAAATTCTTATAACTGTTATACTTACAAGTATTTTGCAGCTGTAACTCTGGGTCAGCATTTATCAACAGACTGAAGGCTCCATGTAGGAAACTTAAGAAAAACCACTATGGTGTACAGCATCGCACAAGCTTCAGAAATTAATGTAAAATTACAAAACACCAGTCAAAAGAGACTTAAGCTAGAAAGGTCCGTCTTTTAATGGGTGTGCATTTGAAAGTATTTGCAAGTAGCAGGAACAAAGTTAAAAGGAGTGTAAAATCAGCCAATCTATATCTATTTCTATAACAAATTTGGACAAGGCCAGATGAAAAGCACAAAGTGATTCAACCTTACAGAGAGCTTGAGAACATAATTTCAGATGACTGGGTAAAAAGAAGAAAAAGCTGAAGAACATTCAAGAGTACATACCTAGATAGGTATATATCTACACAAACACACATATGTGTGTGTATTCAGATCACAAAGGTGAAGATGCTACATATAAAGGATTCCTAAGCCAAGATGTCTATGCCATAATAATCCACAGGAGGAGGGAAGAAACCTTATCCATAATCCACAATACCCATCTGGGCATTGAGGAAGGCAAGAAAACAGCTTAAAGTATTTTATTTTAGTAAGACTGAATGGTGACACAGAAGGACAAGGGTTTAATCCAAACTTTAGTGTGAAGTAAATGGCTGAACTTCAGAGATGCCTTCTCTTTAGGTATGAAATGCATTGTAAATGCAACAGCAAACACACACACTCTGGAACCACATCACATTCCTCTGGTTTTTGATCCAAGATCAGTACATTTCTATTTCAGCTCAAAGAAAAAGTCACCCCTGGCTGACTTTTCCACAGTTTGGTCTAACCACTGATATTGATGGTGTCTTTTCCAAGATAAAGATGGGCTTTCAAACAGCATCTTCTGCATTTCTAATTGAGCAGCAGCAATGTAATAACACTTTATAACCCACACTTGTTTGGAATGGGATTCCTGATGGGTTAATATCTCCTAAAGAGGCCACGATTGCTCTCATTTCTAGGTTGCACACAACATCTAATCTAATCCTCCAGCGAAATGTTATTTAGGGGCACTGGCTCAGAGACTTTTCTGAGGCACCAGAAACAAACAAAAAACCAAACAAAAACATTGTGCTGGAATTTGGTAAATCTGTTGACCCATTAAAAATTAAAAAAAAAAAAAAAAAAAAAAAAAAAGGAATGCTGGAATGTGGAATGCAGTAGCTGTAAAAAGCTACAGAAATACTTATAAAAAAGTAATTATAAGCAGATTCTAAACAAAGCAGCAAACCACTACCTTACATGTACCCCAGCAGAAGAGACAAAGCTTTGTTAGGAACATATTGGATACATCATTTTGCCCATGGCAAAATAAATGCAGGAGGCTGTCCAGTCTTCTCAGTTGATCCTGTTTCTTGGCAGGGACCCTGATCTCAGATATGGCCCCAGAGCTGTTGATCTGTCTCATGTAACCAACTATGCAAATAGTTAATTTTTTCAAGCTGACAACCAAACTTCAAAAAAACCTCACAACAATACTAGTGGCTTGGATCAACCCAAGAATAGTTTTTACAGCAAAACAAAATTACCATTTCACACTCTAAGAGGAAATTAGATTTGTTACAAAATGAAAGCACTTTTGTTGCAAAATGTAGAAATGAAACATTTCTAGGGTGGGTGGAAAAAGAGCCATTGAATCTGTACTGAATTCACAAATAATTTTGGCTCCTCAACTTCACACAATAAGCCTCTTGGCTGATTACTGCAATTCTTAATTAGGACCGAAGCCTCACTCACCGAATGAGGGCAAGCATATATATCACAGATGTTAACACCCTGAGGAGCACACACTGAGCTCTTCTTTCTTTACTGACGTCCCCCCTACCACCCACCCTAAACTTAGCATATATGTAAGTCTTTATTTTGGGAGATGCCATGTAGTGCATGAGACTGGCCTTCACCAGCAAAGGCAGTAGTGAGCCTGCAAGGAGAGGTGCCAGAATCCTGCTCCCAAAGCTGCCTGGACAGGACACTGGCTGCAGCACACTGCAGTTCTCTTTCCTTCCACACATCTGCTTTTTTTTTCTCAAGAAAACTGAAGTGTGAAGGAAGTGGGGTCTCGCCCAGCACACAGTTGAGGAGTAACAAAGAACAATATTTCCCTCCAAGATTACTTACTTTCCTGGAGAAAAGTAGGTACAAGGGGTAAGTAGAATAGAAAATACCACAGCAAGAGGTCCTCAGCTATGAGACTAACTCTGTCAAGCAGAAGTGTGAAAAGGGAGTAGCTACTTCAAAAATTATATGCCAACAAATCTTTTAGATACATATTTTCTTCACAAAGTAGATTAAATATATGTAGATGCACACAAGCACAAGTCAGTTCACCCTGCAAGGAAGCAAACAGAAAAAGTTTACTCAAGCAGGATGAAATGTAAGACATAGATGTAGGGGAAAAAAATGCTATTCCTGTTTTCAACACGTGGAAATATCAGTACCAGAATAAGATCAGCACAGTTAAGACTCTGAACCTTTAGAGCACTGCAAAATAAATGGGACTCCTCAAGTGCTTAAAATTAATCATGAACTGTTTCAAGGTTTTAGATTGCAAGCTGGACTGTCCCAGAAAGCTCCTACAGTGACGAGCCGATTACCTCCAGGTGGACCACATTTACACCACAACAGCACAAGTGCAAACTGGCAGACTGACAGGAGACTTCCCAGTGCCTTGGTCACAAGGTACCTGCCAGCACCTGACAATGCTTTGCGAGACAGCGAGGCTTTGAGAGGCAGTCACAAGCACTGTCAGTTCTTACTGGAAAACGCCAGTCCTGTGTGATATTCTTATTGTCTTCTCCCACTAGTATTTCTTCTCCATTTCTATTTTTTTTTAATTTTTTTTTTCCCCCCCTGAATGTACTTCTTGAGTCCCTTGCCATGGCAACACCTGCAGGTGAAGGCAGAGCTCATCATCCACAAGCTTTGCCAGTGCTGAAGAGGTAACTAATCACTCCACAAGTAGAGAAGTGCTATTTCCAAGATACCCATGAACAATTTGCAAACGTGGGTGTCCCTGAAGCACTCACTTCTCACAGGTGTTTAGCTTGCTTCTGCGAACGTCAGGAAAAGCACTTTTCCCTCCCTGTTTGCATCTCATCAGGTACCTTGCCTGAGCTACTTCACACAGAGCTGTAAACTCACAGCTTAACGGGGCTAAGGAGACAAATCTCTTCTGCATTGATTAACGTGTGACAGGCACTAACAATGGGGAAGGTGCTTCAGTGCTCCCAAAGCCCCAGAGTCTGCATCAACGCCATCAGGGAAAGCTCAAGACACTGTCACTTTGGATCAGAGAGTGACCAAATCTCTCCTTCAAACAGCTTTCCATCTAAATCTCCACCTGCAACCACTGGCACCACAGAGGGCTGAGGTACTGCAAATACACACCACGGCCTTTACTCATCCCAACACTCAGGTGGATTTCGACAAGAAGCTTCTTAAAATCTTAACAGACCTACCCCTAATGAAAGAACGTGTTACCAGGTCCATTTGAGACCATGTGGCCGACAAACTTCCAGGACCAAGAACCAGTGTAAACCAAAAACCTCGGTATAATCTATCAAATATTTTTAGGAGAGCTGTGTCTCACAACAGGACAAGGAGAGATCCGCAGCATAACATGTTCAAATATTTATTCAGACAAAGAAGAAATTCACATTCTCCAATACTTGCCAGCCATTTTAAAATGGTCAAGATAGGTTTTGGTCTATAGCTGAGAGGTAAATGACACAAATTAGGACCCTCAGCTCAGTAGTTGCTTAATTTTTTATTGCAGTGGTTTTTCATATATGTAAGCGAATAGATTTTTGCTTTAAAAACACTTTTCCCCATTTTCATTTTTTAAAAAACTCTAATTATTTTTGTGTCAGAAATATAATTGCACTCCATATTGAAAGCTAACCCAGTGGGAAAATATTTTACACAATTACAGAAAGTTTTAATAAAAGACTGATAAGT